>OW387148.1:16094364-20894364 GCA_936440205.1 Lepidonotus clava
GGCTAGTCACATGTGTGAAAGTCGATTCATTAGTAAAATGAGTCTTGGTATGTTTATGTGTAGCATATCAATAAAATACATTATTTGGAATGATTTATTCCTCAGATATTTAGGAAAACTCTAAATTTGCAGGGGACCTTTGAATTATTGGAACCTCTACTAAGTGGACCCCCCTACTAGGATCATGGCTGTTCTATCGTTTGTAACACTCCCCCTGCCCCTTTTTAACCCTTGGGTACGTGTAAAATATAACATGGTTAGACTGCCATTTATAAAGATTAATTTCACATCCTAAATTACATAATGGAGTCTCTCTCTGGGGTTAATGGAACAGGTTAAAAAATTGGCTCATTATTAGGTCAGAAACCAATATGCGACATTAAATTATTCCAACTGATTTCCAACCGACGATGGTCTGACGAAATATTATCATTAATCATGTTTAATATTTTTGGATCGATTCTGGACCAATTTCATTATGTCTATATATTGTCGATGTTATTTCATTTTCTTTTGGTACATTAGAACAAAAGATGTTACCAAATATATTAAAATGAATATTCTTTCATGGGATATAATTTCTAATCCTTTCTGATAAGTATTTTATTATTTTACTTTTTATTCGTTTTAGTAAGCAACTACTTGCCGACAAAAGGGAAGTAATCAACAAGACATGGGGGGAATGTTGAATGGAAGGGATGATAATAACAATTTACTTGAGGCAATAATTGGATTAAAGGAGGTCCACAGTGTGGTTAAAGCAATTGATACCTCTAAATCCGCCTCTATTGAAAATATTAAATGTATGATACTTAAGGACGCATTTGTTATTCAATTAAAAAGGTTCTACAATTTATTAAATAATTCCTTAAGACAGTCTAAGTTCCCTGAGAGTTGGAAAGTCAGTTCTATCGTTCCCTTACCGAAGGTTAGAAAACCCACCATGGCGACTTAATTGAGGCCTGTAGCTCTGACACCGTTACCAGGTAAATTACTAGAAAAAATTGTTTGTAAAAGGCTTCAGAATTATTTAGATAACAATAATATACTAGTTGAATGTCAACACGGGTTTAGAAAAGAGCATTCAACAATTTCAGCAATAGTTGAATTATTAAATGATTTGTATAATTTTACAAATAATGATAAAGATTCTTACATAATTTATCTGGACCTAAAGAAAGCTTTTGATACTGTTTCACACAAAATTTTACTATTAAAGCTTAAATCCATAGGTTTACATGCGGATACAGTGGAATGGTTTAACAGTTATCTAGCAAATAGGCAACAATGTGTAAAGATGAACAATCACACTTCATGTCTACTGCCAATAACCTGTGGAGTACCTCAGGGCAGTATGGTCAGGGTATACTCCGGCCACACCATTGTAAACCCTAATCCTTTTTTTCTTTTCCTATTTTACGTATATAAACCTATAACCCTCCCTTAACCTTTTCTCTCTTTTCCAGTTTTACAATATTTATAATAATATTTATCATTTATCATTTATTAGCGAAAGGTTGCAATCCTGTTGCTTTCTCATAATTTCCTAAATCACTCATTCTAACTTCAAATAAACAAAAAACAGAAAACGTCATACGAGTGCATTTCTCTTATGTTCTCCCTTTTCCATTTTCCCTTTTTTGTATACTACTTTCTATTTAGGCCACACCCACCTCATTACTATTCATGAGCATTTTTATCACCACGCTACTCATCCCTTATAATCCTACTGAGTCAATAATCACCCATCCAGCTATTATTTGAATCTCATAGTTAGTTTATATGGGGGAGCTAGGGTTGTATTATGTAAGGACTCAAGTGACTAGTGGGAGGGGCTATGATAATTAGGGGGCGGGATTGAGAGTATTGTAAAACATAAGTTGTGAAAAAAAGAAATAGGGAAAACGAAAATATTTTGTAATATTACAAAAAAAAGGAAAAGGGAAAACGAAAACGTTGAATAAAACAAAAAAGGGAAAATGGCATAGGATGGTCAAGGGAGAAAAATGCATTTAAAGGAAAAGGGAAAATGGCTTACGAGGATTACAGAATTGATGAAATAGGGAGGAAAATGGTATGAAAAAAAATTACAAAAAAGGGAAAAAGGAAAACGAAAAATTTAAAAAAAAAGGAAAAAGGAAAAAGGAAAACGTAAAATATGTATACAAAAAAGGGGTGGACACTCTATACCTTGATCCAGTATTCTAGGGCCAATATTATTTTCAATTTACATTAATGATATCCCGAAAATTGTTAACTGTGGAATTCAGCTGTATGCTGACGACACGGTAATATATCATAGTAATGAAATTGATTTACAAGAAAACTTAAACAAAATAGTTACATGGTGCAATAAAAACTTATTAACAATCAACATTAAAAAGTCACAATGGATGCAGACGAGTTTGATAAAGGAAGATAGAGAAACAAATTTATTTAAAATTGATAATATTCCTTTGGTAAGAGTACCTAAATATAGATATTTAGGTTTACTAATAGACACTAAATTATCGTTTAAAGAACACCAGAACCAACTACAAGGAACCGTACAGTTGATACTTAACTATTTCAAGTTAATCCGTAATAGGTTGACATTAAAAGCAGCCATTTCTGTATATAAGAACACTATACTACCGGTGCTAGAATATGCAGATTTTATTTATGACCAAAATATACGGTATTTAAATGATAAATTACAAAAGCTGCAGAACCAAGGTTTATTAATAGTTTTTAACCAACATAATACTCCTTACTTACATAGAGATTCGACTGAGGTACTCCATAGGAATTGCAAGGTGTATAGATTGGCACATAGATGAAAGCTTCATCGTTTACAGTATGCTTATTCACTATCAAAAAATGATAATTTGTTAGATAAACGTGATATTGTCACTAGAAGACATAATGGTAAACTCTTTTTGTTAGCTAGAGTTAACCATCCAAAGAATCCGAGAAATCCTAAATCAATAATAATGGTGAGCTGGAATGATCTAAGTATTGAACATAGAAATATTGTAGATAAGAATAGATTTAAAAATACTTTGAAAAATAGTATTTGAAATCCGTATGCTAAAGTGTAATACCATGAAAGGTGAAATTTGTAGATTGTTGTGTTATATGAATTCATCACTTAGATAAAAAGATTTCATTCATCTGATCTCATTAATCATCATAAGTGCCATTCTTATGGCAAAATGTATGAACTGTTGTAATTAGATAGACCCGCACCTACCCAAGAAATATGTAATGAAGGGGTGTGGGTGGAAGATCAGCGCTGCTGAACCCTTTTTTGCCCAAATAAAACAATTAAAAAAAAAAAAAAATTCATCACACAGGATAAATATGACATGTTTCTGGTTGTAATGAATATATTTACTCATGAAATAGAAAAATATTTGCAAAGTTTTGATATATAAGCCAACTGATCTTTTTAATTCTTTTCCTTTTAATTTGAAGTTTAAAATACAAGGAAACAATCAGTTTTTAACTTCCTTATGGACCATAGGTTGGGGACCGATTCTGGACCGAAGTTTTGGACCAATAGCTATAAAATTAATGCTCAACTAACTCAGGACTGACGAAAATCCGTCCTAAAATGTGTGTGCTCCAAGTTTTTCTGTCGTCATGGAGAATGTCACATCATGGTTCAGCGGCTTCACCTGGAGAACAGAAGGCATTCGAGTTGTTCTTCAGTGGCATATGCGCATGCCTAGTGGCGGCCGTCACATTTGTCTGCCTATCCTTTCGAAGCTGAAAGGGTTAATTATACTCCCCCAAACTTTGGATTATACAGATGAGAAAAATTCCCCATCAATTGTCTGAACAAATAGTAAAAAATCCATAAGTTTGAAACCATAGATATAAGCTTATGACCCTTGTTAATCGATGACATTTTTATTTCTATATCATATCTTCTCTGTAGAGTATGAAAAACCTTCTCTACAATACACGTTTAAAAAAATAGTCGGAAAAGAAGCGACAGGTCCACCCTCTTATCAGAAATATATATTTTTATTAATGATTGGGGAAAGTTTTGTCATGGCCCTACAGTGCCCCTATACATTCATATTTTTTTTTATCAATAATATTATTATTGATGTCAATGGGTTTACAAATGCTAGTAAAAGTGATTTAACCTTTTACTCTAACTTTTATTGACATCCAAGGTCAATTTTTAGTTTGGTATCTACCCCATCTTTTTCTCTTTAATATACTCTATATCCATGGCCGGAAACATAACATTAGCAATTGAACTTTTATTTGAAGTTTTCTCTGGAGCAGCCGGCTTTATATTTCAACGTCAACATTGCCTCAGCAGTCATAAGGTACATGTACTTGACTGTGGTGGGTTGAGCACAAAATGTCACAATGTTCTGGTGTCGGCATGGCATCATCCACATATTGACCTTTGAGGTGCATTATATCTCAGAGATTCTGTCTTAATGTAGTTCCTTATTAAATTGCATTGCTTTCTTAGTATATACCTAGTATCCACCTATTGGTCAGCCCGCTCTGTCGGTGCTGTCCGTGGAAGGCTTTACAAGCCATACCTTTCTGCAGAGGCTCCTGGAGCTGAGATTTCACGAGATATTTTTGTCCCCTCAGTAGACATCAGGCCCCTTCTGGGGATATCTTTTTCTCCTCGTCATTATATTCAGTTTTTTCTATGGGAGTTGTCCCTCTGTAGCAGAGAGACACTGCAGCAGCTAAGGCAGCCCCTACCCAAGCGCCACCTCCCAAATAGAAAGAGGTTGTGTAGGATAATGTCGCTTCATACAGCATTCCTGAAAATAAAGATAGAAACATGAAAACCATAGTAATATTCTCAGCATTTACCGTGTTTCTTCAAACTTCCAGTAAAAGTTATTTTCATTATCTAAATGTATCGAGTACTTCATCATTCGCATACATTATGTCAGTTCAACTCAGGCAACCATCGCTGACATGCCAGGAGGATCTTATCTGGAAACAGCTTGTTGCTGAGAGCAAGTACAATTATTCTAATTCGTAAGTTGTTTTTCTTTTTATAGATTCTGACTTACATTATTGTTACACGCAATGCATTCTTTTGGAAAAATTGGTCAGCAACATTAATGGTTTTCCAAAAAGAGTCTTTTTATGTATGAATTGCTTCACGTTAAAACCTTCCTTACCACCTATTGGGTGATGATGTGGTGCATTTTGATGATGCCTGTCGGGTTAGAATGATTAGTTCATGAATCAATAACATGATCCTTTATGATTCGGATAAATGACCACAGAGTCCTTCATATAATGTTTACAAAGTTAATTTACTTAAACATATATCATAGTTGAAAAAAGCTCTAGGGGGCTTTTCCCATTCACTGCAACAGCATAATTGCAAGAAGATCATAATTATGGTGGACCCCCAATGTTGGCAGATTTAATGTTAGGCCCGTAGGCCCCCCAAGTATAATATACCGCTTTTTTAAGCGGTTAAGAAAGTAACGTATTGTATTAAACACGGCATAATACTCCACATACATATACTAGAAATTCTGTCCTATAGCTCTTTGTTTTGCTCTTTTGTACGTCCAGTATACACCACTGTTTCTTTTCGCCATTTCAGTAAGAAAACTATTATATAGGCATACATTCTGGAACCCACTCGTTAAGATAAAACCTCCCCTCACCTGCTATTGGAGCTCCTATAAGACTCCCTATGCCAACAAACACCTGTTGAAAGCCAAACCCACTGGAAAGTTTGTCCTTGCCGACGACTTGTAGCAAAACCTGGGGTTGTATGGCTCCAAAAGAGGCATACATGAGTCCAAAGAGGCCTGTGACAGCACACAGAACGAGATATGACTGGGTCCATGCGATACAGGCCACAAGAGCCCCAGAGAGCAGCAGGCCTACAACGTAGGGGATGAACACACCAAGACAGCGAATCTGAAAAAGGTAGGAAATAGAAAACATTCAAATTATCAAAGATAATGAACTACTTTCCAATTTCTCACTTCTCCTTTAGGCATTTACCCTTGATCACTCATAGGTGATAAACGAATTTTCCTTTAAAAATATAGCACTTAGTTTGCTGAACATTTACGGAAAATTCGACTGTAAGACATTAAAATTTACATTATCTGATGATCTCCAATCAAACAGAAACTGTAAAATTTAAGATACAGGATGTGATGTAATTGTACAGCAATATTTACTTTACTTTGTTGGCAACAAATTTTGCTGTAAATTTACAGCATTTACGTTTTACAATGTAAGAAAGTGTGAGTTAACGCTCTATCTATAGGGTCTGACAGTTTTAACCATACCCCACCGTCGCTTCCGATTCCACAGTATCACTAGTGTAATCCGACGTGACAGGGGAGTATGAGTTTAAGCCAAGGAGTAATTGGCTCACCATTGGCAGTATCCCAAAGATCACTCGGCCAATACAGTTCGTACCGCCCACGATTGAGACGATGTTTGCTGCCCCCTGGTAGCTGATGCCCACACTGATGGCGTAGGCCCCGATGTGGACGTGGACGATGGACTGGGCGAAGCCGGCCAGGAGGCAGGTGGTGGACAGCACCAGGAAGAGGGGGTCGGTGAACAGGCTCAGCTGGAGCAGGCCTGGCCCTGTAAGGAAGAAAACAATGACCATGAGGTACTCGCTCTGTAACATTATCAGATTTTATATTAAGTGGGTAAGGTATACCTGATAGGCTGATTGACTATGGAGATAGGTTATGTGAAAGGGGTGGTATCATATCGGTTCACTTTGACTGTCAATCTTCTAATCTGCGTTCCATAGACAACAATGGGCAAAGTAGGAATACAACACAGATATGGCGAGAAGTAAATGACCGTATGAAGTCAAACAGGAGAGACAATAATTATTATGCCAGTAGTTTGGCTTTTTTTGTCAAACATCAGCAGGATAATCCTTAACATTGTGCCAAACATTGTATAATGGAATACGGCCTTAAGAGTGAGGTTCCATAACCTACAAAGGACGACGTACTTTGAAGAAAGGATACCCGTGGATAACAATGAGAATTGTTGTATTTCACCACTAAATATTGGACTCATTATTCTCACTATTGGAGACAACGTGCTTATATGCATCACCAGTTCAGATGAAGGAGTTGATGCATGGAGGAGTTGACAATGTATCAGTTTACCCACCAAATGCAGGTGGGGAAGGATTGTAGGAATAATGTCAATAATAGAAGTCATCCACTTTCTTTATTTTTGCAGTAAAAATGCCTACATGAAAAATATGCAGCCTACCTTTTTTATTCACAGCTGTGGCTTGCTTAGGTTCATCCCCTTGCCGGAAGATGGCGCCACAGAGTGTGAGATGTAATGAGATTGCTCCTGTGAGAAGCATTGCCCCCTTGAGGTTGAAATGGGTGACCAGTAAGCTTATTATCTGGGGGAAGGCAAAGGCCCCCAGCCCCACGCCAGACAACCCTATACTGTAGGCCAGAGGCCTGCCTGTTGTAAAATAATGAGGCACTATCACAGTCGTCGGTGGGCCACATAATCCCAGTCCAGCACCTATAAGGTGAAATAACGTGAAAATAATTATCAATAACAGGGCAAACTGGTGAGACAATTCAAATTGAATTGCAGGTACACCGTTATGCTTTAGGATTGTTCTCCAATAGATTGTGTATGAATCGAATGCAAAGATGGAATGTCGATCAATTTCAGAGCAGATTCTTTGTCTGTCTATGGTCAGTTACCCAGTTTAAGCTATGGGAGAGAAATCGGTTGAGAATAGGATTGAACCCCTTGATCCACTAACCCTGTGGGAGTGGAAAATTTGCCTTTGGTTTACTCAAATCGTATATCTTATACAATCAAAAGTAATTATTATCATAACAAGTCTCTGTGATGAAACTAAAATAATATCAGAAGTATTATCTGTTAAACGTCATATAATTATATCATACGAAGGAACTTTTCTCTCCTACTAATGGGCTGTTCCTATAGAGAATTTCATCTAGATCGCCTAAAATGATAAAGGAATCAGATGGGGAAAATACAGAGCATTCAAAAATTATTCGGCATGTAAAACATTATGGTAGTTAAGTTGGGAATTGGGGAAATTGATAAAGACTAGTTAAAAGGACCCACAACCAATAATTATATTGGGAAATATCAGAACTCACGATAGCAATATTCTAGATGGGCCTATAGTTATGGTCAGTGGTAAAGTATTTGCTGTGAAAACTAGCTCTAACCAAAGTAGAATTCATTGACAGCTGGTAATTATTTCCTATTTTTGTTGTGAATAAAACCCATTTTTTCAGATCCACATTAATTGAGTTGAGCAAGGAAAACTTTAATTATTGTCTGCCATATTTCATGATCTTAACATAGGCCAGGCATAGCCTCATGGAATGCAATCCCATAATTATTTGAGTATTGAAAATTTAGTTGGAATTATTGGTTTGACTTCATTAATGATGCATATTGTTCTGTAAACTTGTACCATGATAAAATTTTCCAGAGATTTTGATGGTATTGAAAAATAATATTATGTTCTATCTATGGAACTATTGATTTTTCCAAACATTCTGTTCTTACCTGCTACAACGCCGAATGTGAAGTATAGGTATTCTATTTGGGTGATCAAGCTGCTGATGGAAAACCCAAGACAGCTTATAATACCACCAGCCATTACAACTGGCCGACAGCCAAATCGGTTTGTTAGCACAGCTGCCACTGGACCTGACAAATGAAACAATGATATTCAAAATTGCCAGTTTTCTGGGCATGCATTGACTAAAATGGTACTTTATGTACATGTCAATATTATTTGAAGCGAATTTAGGCCTATATAGAAATAAACCCTGCATGCCATTCATCTGACATAACTATGGATCGATATTGTACGATACAAATTATGATATTGGAAGGATACATAGTGCGAATTTGCTTCCCTCTAGATCTGTCTGTCCGTCAAGGCAAAATCTATTCAAATCTTACAAATACCCTAAAGTGTACTGTAGGTTTAACATTGTTATAAGGATTAAAGAAGGTGTATTTCTGTCAATCAAATAACCGAGAACTTACCTATTGCAAAGAAAATGGCCGTGAATATTGAGCACAGCAGTGAGACTTGTGCAGCACCAACAGAGTAATATTCGCCTATGAGCACATAGTAAATGCCAATACCGTAGACTACGCCATACTGGAGGAAATACGACATGAAGACTGCCACAACCACCAAGCATTGGTAAACCTCAGTACAGCCCATGTTGAGGATCTTCTGGAAGGTGGTAAAATAATTATATTATTCCAATTGCCTGTAGAACTTGTTATCCCTAATGCTGATATTCTGTCCAATATTTAGGTCTTGGTAAATGCTGATCAATGCGTTTTGCTACTCTCTATGATTGCACTATACACTTTGTTGAACAGTATACACAAATGCAACGTCTTTGCATTGTCTCTTAGCACTTGCATGGGCAGCATTCATGATCCGTTCTATGGAAGGCAGTATATGGCTCGGAATTTGATTGGAGTCCGTTCAAGAGCACGTGCCGACGCGGTCGTAATCGTTCAACTCAAATGAACCCATATTTGAACTTTCAATTGCAAGGCTGTAGGCCAAGTACAAGTGTTAATATCATAAGGTGGTGGCATATGTGAACTCCAGACCTTCTCGTGTAAGGTACAGAGTTAGGTATGCGCTATGAGAGATTCCTTTCCACAAGCTTTCAAGGTGCTAGCGGTACAGCTGATTCCTGACCTTTTCCCACTGCTAACCCACCACAACCAACATTCATTGTACAATGAGGCGGACAGTCTCGGCGTCATAAGGCAATGAGAGGGACCGCCCTGAGCTTGAGAACGGTGAGGGTGGGGGCGGGACGGAGGGAGGGGGTGGGATCAGGCGGGAGGGCGGTTGGGGAGGAGACGGACGGGGTATAAGTTGTTGCCGCCATGCTCTGGAGTTTGGCGGCGGTGGAGTTGTGTTCCATGGTAACCATGGAACAAAATTAAGTTTTCAAAATTTGAAATTCTGAATCAAGGGACTGCTTGGCCATATTCAGCAAAAACACATTCTGAATATCTTAAATAGAAAGGAAATGGCAGTATATTTCCTGAAATCATATTGTGAATTCAATTTTTGGCCTAGATTACATACAAGTTATATCTTTATAAATACCAAAGACTGGTCTATTTTAGCATATTTAGCATATCTGACCTTTGTGTCTTCAAATTAACAAAACTTTTGTTCTAATAAGAATATTTGCCTATTTTTTTCAGTATAAGATTCCCCAAGACACCATCTTAATTTAATATTCCAGGCCATAAGACTGCTTTTCGCAGAGGATGACTAAAAAAAGAGAAAATCTTTGCTCATTTTGGTCGTTCATAATATTATGAACGACCAAAATGAGCAACGATTTCCTCTCAACCAATTAATGCCATTTTTTTTTCTCGACATTCAATGCATAGATACCTAAAAAATATAGTCGTTCACAACCACCAGAGTCATCAACATACCCTTATTTTAGTTGTTCAGTGGAAAAATTATGTCTCTAATATGTAGAAGACTAAAAGGCTGATGACCACAGGCAATTTTATGTTTTCCCAGTTGTTTGCAATAGTTAATAGTTAAATATCCAATATCGGTTGGTTGGAGCTAGTCTCTAGTGACTTGTATGGAGAGAATCAGTTTGGCATTACCGTTGGTTGGTCTTTACTTGTGTTTGTATTCCCTGGAGTAGTATAGTACACTTATTGAACTGTGACTAAGGATTCACAGGCGCTGTAGTCGAACAGGGCCGGTGGTCTGTTTAACCATAACTATATGAAGCCGGTGATCCACATTGCGATTTTTGTCAAACTGACTGAAAAATACAGTAACCAACCGATTTAAGGAATTACTCCCAACGAATCATCAAAAAGCTTAGGAGAATGGGTTTACGACAATGTAATTCAGCTTAGTATAATGATCTTTCTAAGAGCACCTGTCGGCCTGTGTAAACGCCCTTGTCTTGGGTGAAAAGACCCATTCATATAGAAATCTATATAGCATGGTTTGCACCGAACGACTTTCATTTAAGGTTGCTGACGACTACAAAAGACTGAAAAAAATCAAAATCGTTGGTCAGTTTAGTCTTTCACAAATGAATAATTTCTTGTTTCCACTGAACGACCTGATATCTGAACGATTCTTGGACAATCTGGACGATTTTTTCAAAGATAGAGATCAGAAAAGTGAGGGAACAATGGATTTAATAGCCTTTAATTGCCCTTGGAAGAAATCGTGAGCAAATGTCGTCCAAAAATATTAAACAGGTTAGATATTTGGTCTTTGGTGAATTGTTCACAAAGGTAGTTCACAAAGGTCGTTTGCAGTCATTCACAAATGTCTTTACCAACGATTTTGTGTTTCCACTGAACGGTTTTACTAAAGATCACAAAAGATTTGTGAATCGTTCATGATTGTTAGCATAATGTTGTTCGATGGAAACAGGCCTTTAGATACATATTTTCACCCTACTGACATTGGACAGACGAAATTATTAAACATGTTTAACACTTGTGAACCAATTGTGGACCGATTTTCTAGAGTCTATGCATTTTCAATGTTATCTAATTTATTTTAGGATCAATTCTACTGCAACCTTCATTATGATTTACTACAATACTTGCGCATTAATCTGATGTAGCTTTTAACGCTTTCCAATGGATATTGATTATTCTCATTTATTTTTATGCGTACACATTAAATATATCAAAATTCTGATTGTAATGACAATATTTACACATGAAATATTAAAATTATTGCACAATAGAACCGGTTTCTTTTTTACATTGTTTTCAATTATTTTATAGTTTAAGCTGGGTTTCCACCGAACGACTTACATGGAAAGTTCCTAACGACCATGAAAGACTTTAAAGGAAGAAAATCTTTGCTAATTTTGGTCGTTCACAAATGAACAAATTGCTGTTTCCACTGAACGACAATATTTGGATGATTCTGGGCATTGTGGACGATCTTTTCCAACGACAAGAATCAGGAAACACAGGGAACAATGGATTCAATTGTTTTTAATTGCCCTGGAAAGAAATCGTGAGCTACAGTCGTCCAAAAATATTAAACAGGTTGGATATTTGGTCTTTGGTGAATTGTTTAGTCGTTCAGTTTAGTCGTTTGCAGCCGTTCAGAAATGTCTTTACCAACGATTTTGTGTTTACACTGAACGATTTTACTAACGACCACAAAAGATTTGTGAATCGTTCATGGTCGTTCATGGTCGTTAGCATAATGTCGTTTGGTGGAAACAGGCCTTTAGAATACAAAGAATAGTCAAGGTGGTGATCCACAAGACGACGAAAATGGACAAACAGTGAACCAATTTTAGAATTGGTTCAAAATATTTTTTGACTCAAAAGTCGTTTCAAAATCGGTTCAAAATTAGTCCACTGTGGGTCATAATTGACTCAGACGGAGGCCAGCTACCTTTGGATAAAATTTTAATCATCAGACAGACATGATTAAAATACATTACAAAAATCGGTGATAAACAGTAAAAGATTTTGGAAATAAATAATAAATGACAAGTTTAAAACAGAGCCACATCAGGCGGATTAAAATGAATACAAAGCAGGGGAGACTCAACGCGTCAGTGTCAGTTAGCCCAAGTTGTAAATTGTAGGTAGAGAATAAGGGACGGTGGGCGGGTAACAAGTCGGAGGTAGCAGGCGCGAGAGTGAGGACGATCCGGGGGAGACAGAGGTATATAAAGGGGAGAGGGCGCGCCATCTAGATAGGAGAGTGTCTCCGACTGGTGTCAATTACCACCCATCTCCGATGAGCCACAATTGACTCAGACGGAGGCCAGCTACCTTTGGATAAAATTTTAATCATCAGACAGACATGATTAAAATACATTACAAAAATCGGTGATAAACAGTAAAAGATTTTGGAAATAAATAATAAATGACAAGTTTAAAACAGAGCCACATCAGGCGGATTAAAATGAATACAAAGCAGGGGAGACTCAACGAGTCAGTGTCAGTTAGCCAAAGCCCGGGAGAGCCGGGCCGGCACGGAGGAGTTGAGGGTCCGCGGGACATAGGCATGGACCGCAGCGGAGGTCCAGGTCCCGTGGTCCATTATTTCAGAGATCGGGGCCCCGGCCCCCGCCGCAAGTTGAGCTCCAGTGCGACGGAGGCTGTGAATCGTCACAGTTCTCCAAGTCGGGACCCCAGCCTGCCGGAGCCCCCAGCGCAGCATCGCCAGGAACCGGGGGGCAGTCAAAGGCCTGCCTGTTGACGGCAGGATGAAAACCGGGGCAGTGGGGCCAGCCCGGACGAGGGAGAGGGCTGAGGCAAGCGCCGCGACCGGGCAGTAGGGGGAGCCAGCGGCCGCGGCCACAGTCAGAGTCACCCCATCACGGGGGTCGTGGATTGTCTTAGTCGAGGGGACCATTACTTCGGCCCCGGAGCCCCCGAAAGCCAGACACCCCCTCGAGAGCAGATGTCGGTCTCCCGTCGGGCCTGCAGAGACGAAGTTCGATTGTCTTAAGAAGGTGGCCACCCCAAATAGCAGGATACAGACATAAGCTCTAGAGGCTTCAGACTTATGGTATCTGCTAAGGGCATCAGCCAAGAGTAGAGATTCACCGGGTACATGAGATACGGTAATAGTCAGTTGAGAGGCTGCGGCCACCAGCCACAGTTCCCTGGAGCAGGCCGCCAGGATGGAATCGCGTGTGCGGCCAGAGGTCAGGGCATAGGCAGAGGCTATGTTGTCTGTTTTTATGACGATCTCGGTGCAGGCCACCTCATCCGGAACCAGTGATTTAAGGGCAATCACCAGGTTCAGCGCCTCCAGGCGAGAGATGTGATGTTGGGCAGTCCAATCGTCGGGGAAGCGGACCGAGTAGTAGGCCTGAGTAGTGAACGCGCCCCCGCCTTCCAAGCAGGCGTCGCACTCGATCCAGAGTTTGGTCAGGGTGGGGCGTAGAAGGAGCTTGCCGTTACAGTGTTCGGCAAAGTGGACGAACCAGGTCACGTCGCGGCGGAGGTCCTCTGACACGGCGACGTAGCCCGATGATGGAGCAGAGCGGAGGGCAGCCAGGACACGACACATGAACCGCCGCGCTGGCACTATACAGAGGGCAACATGGTTGAGTTTGCCAGCCAGCGCCTGGAGGTCGCGCCTTGTGGCCACCTTCCGGGTCGACCACACGTCAGCCAGGTCGATGATCTCTCGGAGCTTGTTGAGAGGTATCGTCACTTCCATCTTTATGGTGTCGAATCGGAAACCCAGCCATTCAAGCGACGTCGAGGGGAAGGATGACTTTTCGGGCGCGATCTTCAAGCCTAAGACGTCACACAGGCCCTCAAACTCTGCAAAAGCGGCCACCGCCTCTGAGTAAGTCCTGTGGGCGCCGCAAAAGTCATCGACGTACGCGAGGGTGGGGAAGTTCCGCTGGTCCATTAGGTAGCACACTGCCGCCGACACCCTCTGCTGCGCGGCACTAGAGCCGCGGCAGCCAAAGGATGGGCAGATGTCCACGTAGAATCTCCTACGGTGGGAGATGCCTAGAAGGGGGTAGTCCAGGGGGTCGCCCCTTAGTTGGCGATAGGCCCTCTCCAAGTCCGTCTTCCATAGGAAACAGCCAGGGCCAAGCTCAGTCACACGCTGGGCCAGGTCAGCCACCGAGGGAAGGGAGTAGCTGTGGTCCACTCCTTGGTAGAAACCCTTCAGCATGCCGTCATTGACGCTGCCTCCGATTGAAACTGTCACAGGTCTCCCACAGCCAGCCCACCTCCGCCTCACACTCCCCTAACGCTGCTGAGAATGGAAAAGAGTTTTATCTGGAACTCTCGCCGGAGGTTAGAGCCGCAAAGCCCAACCCTCCGTGTCGGGTGTTCAACACTGGCTCGTGCTCCCACCCTACCCACCATGTGAACAATGGATACAGACAGCTACATGTGTGCTCCCACTGTGTGTTCCATAAGTGTTCTCTCCTACCCCATTCCAAAGAGAAGTGCCGATCCAAAATGTTCACCGGTAATGGGAATCGACAGGCGGGCAGGGGAAAAGAGGAACCGGGGTTTGGGAAGTGAACGCTGACCCATGTAGTTCCCCCATCAGCCCAGCTCCCCCCCTGTCTCAATACTCTGATTATGTGTTAACACCTGACTCTGCTTGTAGCTTCTCTGATGAATCCGCGCTGGTGGCCTACCCCGACGATGCCTTCACTCCGCCGGTCACGTCGACGCCGCGTGCTGCCAACTGCCATGGGATCTCCGCTCCCCATGATCTTAACACCGCCACTGTGGCTCTCACTGCTCCTGATAGAGGTACGGTAGTGTTCTCTGCTATAGAGCCTGACCCCCGGCCCACGGAGACACCTGTCAATCAGAAGGCACTTAGGATTGGCCCCATTGAATACTCCAGTATTATCCGTGACATCTGGCCTTACCCTACTAGCGCCTCTGTCCGTGACGCCACTATCCACATGTCTATTTACTCTGCCGTTAGGGCCACGAACCTTCCTAACTACTTATCTGCCAAAATTCATATTCCATCGGAACTGAACTGTGATGCTTGGGATCATCTGCTGGCTGATTACCACGATAAGCCATTGTGTGACCTACTCCGCTTTGGGTTCCCAAGCAACTACACCGCCCCCACCCCTCCTACCCCAACCATGAGGAATCACCCGAGTGCTTTGGCCTATATGTCCGAGGTCGATCACTTCATTGATAAGGAACTCTCCAAGGGCGCCAT
Organism: Lepidonotus clava; assembly: GCA_936440205.1. Lineage (NCBI taxonomy): Eukaryota > Metazoa > Annelida > Polychaeta > Phyllodocida > Polynoidae > Lepidonotus > Lepidonotus clava. Next base: position 16,110,104 of record OW387148.1, read on the forward strand.
GCTCGGCCCCTTCTCAGCCCCTCCCTTCGCCCCCTGGGCTCAGGTCAGTCCCCTCATGACCGCCGAGAAGAAGGACTCCTCCCGTCGGCGGGTCATAATTGATTTGTCAACAACCTCGAGGCACCGTCAGTATCCAGTGGTGCACGACTTAGATGAGTCGGCCGATCTCCAGGATCGAGTTGCCCAGGTCTGTGGATCATATTAACCGATATAGGTCTAAACTGATTCTGGAACCTATTTTCAAGCAACAAATTATTCAGCACGTCTTATATTTTTGGACCGATTTTGGACCAATGTGGACTGATTTTATCATGTCTATGCATTTTCAATGTTTTTTAAATTTATTTTTGGGAATGATAGAACAAAAATGTAATTAAGATATATCAAGATGAATTCTCTTTCACAGGATATATTTTTTTATGCTTTTTTGAAAAATATTGTACTTTTTTTACTTGTTATTAATCAAACAGATTAAATAACATATATTTCTGGCAGAACTGAAGATATTTAGACATGAAATGTATAAATATTTCTACAATTTTGATAATTTAATCAACCAATTTTTTTTCACTGTTTTCCTATTACTTTGTGATCCAAGATACAAGGAAATAATCTTGGTCCTAAAAGTGGTTTGCCTCTTTTTTGTCGGTTGAAATACGTCGTGTCTTTGATCACCAGCGTTAGTGGGCTTACTGAGCGCAGGCTGGTGAGCACAGAAAGGTGTAAGAGGAGTGTGGTTGGCCCTTGGCCTTTGTAGCCTTAGTGGGCTGACTGGTGGCTGGTGGCTGGCTGGCAGAAAAGGACTGGTCTTGTAGTAGTGTGAGCCAGCCCTAGACTACAACCCTTATTACACTCACTGCTGGGGACATTGGAATAGGTGGTGTAGCACTGCTGCCAAACCTTTAGCCGTAGTAGGGTAGGTAGGTATAGGGATTTCAAATCGGTGAAGGCCCATTCGCCGTGGCCGTAAATGTGTCGGTTGGAGGACCGACAAAGTTATCGTATGGAGAAAGCGATAATATAGGGATGATAAAATTATTGGATGTGACCTTTTTTTGTCAATTTGAATGTAATTTTATCAGTTAGGATAATTTTATCACCCCTATATCATTGTTTTCCCCATGCGATAATTTTATCGGTCCTTCAAGCAACACAATTATCGGCCACGGCGAATGGGCCTTAACTGGAGAACTCAGTCTGCAGGAGAACTCGGTCCAGGAGAACTCGGTCCTCTGGAGAACTCGGTCCAATGATATTTTGGGCCTTCCCCATGCACAAATTATGAATTAGGGACGAGTTAGCCTTTTAGATATGAATCAAAGTGATCCATCAGAAGAGAGGGATATATATTTAGTTTGCTTTCCATTAGAAATACTCAGTGGACCGAGTTCTCCAGAGGCCCGAGTTCTCCTGGACAGAGTTCTCCTGCGGACTGAGATCTCCAGTATTCAATAAATCTAGTAACCAACATAGAACCAGGTGAGCATACCTTCATGTTTTTCAATGCATTCTCCTGTAATAAATATAAACAATGTATGATGATAAACAAACTATGTTGGCACTTATATCATAAATATCTAATGAAATAATGCCCCGTACCTATTCACCCAGGTGGGCAATTTTCCATTAAGGTGTCTGGGCTTCTGTAATATTGATCGGGTTGTCAATTATATTGATGTTTTGTTTTCTGTGAGACAACGGCTGCAGAATGCCTAAATCAATGAATGATTTCATCAAAATTCTCAGAAATTGTGGGTTTGCCTGTAATAAAGGCAAAATAGTAAGCCCTAATACCAGGATTAAACATCTATGTTGCAAACGAAAGCTCCTACATCCTCCGACGGCAACCGTGATCTGGATTAAACGTCTAGGCAATGGCACTTAATTGCCTCGCCCACGGCGCAGAAATATTGTGCGTACGTTCATTATCATCCTAGTACGCAATTGTCGTATACTAACTTTATTCATAGAGTTTGACGACCCTTGTGGTAATGTTTTGAATTACTGGTGGCACGTAACAGATTATTGTTACAAACTCCGTGGCCTTCGTATTTGTATATACAGACAATCAGTCCGTCCAAACTATCATAAACACTGGCCATAGCAGAGAATTGCGTTCATTTACAACTTTACACAAAGATATTGTTATGTGAGAGGTCTGGATAATGTCAAGGCTGATTTCTCATCCAGGATGTCAGGCTTAAGGCTAGAGTTTCTCATACTTAATGACTTATTTTTAAATTTGTCCTCATGTTGGACCCAGTCCATACTGGAAACTGGAGGCCAAGACACGAGATCTCCAGCATGAGGCCCTTGCTGAATCATCCTATAAGACAAAGCCGTCACAACGGAGGAAATATTTTGTGTTTTTTTTTGTGATTACTACAACTTACCATTACCGGTGTCCGAGAATCAGATATGTAATTATATAATGTATCTTTGTGACTCACTGAAATTCTCATCTATTCAAAATTATTCATCGGGAGTTTGGAGTACATAAGATGAATGGTTTCTACAACACTTGCCATGACTCCGTTTTATTATCACAAACGTTAGAAGGGGCTGAATGTTTGTTAGGCAACAGGCAAACTTAGCACCCCTATTATCTACTACGCATCACAAAAATATGTTTAGTTTACCCGACTTGACATATCGTTGTCATATGACCTCTGTTTTTGGTATGCTTTATCAACCTGTTTTCGTTGCCTTCTCAGAAAGGTCCATATTACTGGCTCACCTATGTATTCATCTCAGGATTAAACATCTATGTTGCAAACGAAAGCTTCTCCCCTATACATCCACAATATTTCACTTACATGGAAGATCATCAATGATGAATGTAGTTTAATAGATAAAAAAAATCTAAAGATGCATTTATATTCCACAGATGGGAGCTTATGGTGATTGTATCCAGGTCAAAGAAGATCCAGTACGGTACACGCTGTTCCCTACAAATCCCTGCTTATGGTGCAGCCGGCTTTGTTATTGACTTGCCTTCTTTCATTGATACCCTGTTTTCATCTACTGGTATCTTGCCTAATGACATGGCTTTTATTTATATCAAGAAAGATAGAAAATTCAAACTGAAATATTTGGACTTTTAACGAGTCTAGGTTTGTTTGGAGTTGTCTCCCACTCCCTTTGGTGAAGTGGAGCCAGTATATTACTTAAGCTAAGCCATTCTTTAATAGATATTTAACAATGAGGGGACTGGAAATCACTATCAGTAACTGTTACTGATAAAGATCGCTTATCTATATAAAAAAAACAAGTTTAGGTACCTTGCCGATTGGCTGGGTTACTTTGTTTGTTTCAAACTAGCATGCAAGGCACCATTGATACGAGTTGTTGTCGGATATGACTGGTTTAAATTTGGAAATTTCATACAGGTATTTCAAAGAAGCTAGAAGCGAGGTTAAGCTCAGTGTTGATCCAATTAATTAATATTTATTGTTCAACGTGTTTTGTTTAGTTTGCTACATTACTTTATATCAACATGCAATTGTTCCTGTATCATTGGATTATGAGCCCTCACACCATTTTAAAAAATTGGATCTTGTATCCAAAGGGGCCTCAGCACAAGTTTGTCAGTTATAACAATGGAGGGTGTTATCCTCTTTCAAAAATGACTCCTATATAATAAGAGTCACTAGTGAGGTTGACTCCCCAACAGTCAGAGCAACGAGTATAGACAGAAGAGAGACGTGGCTGTCAGGGGCCTTTTGGGGGTGCTTGTCCCGAGCTTACGTTCAGGATTAACATGGGTCATTAGCACCAGTGGGGGACCCAGGAGGACCCCAGGAGGTGGAGATCAAAGGACAGGAGGTCGGGTTACTATTTAATGACCTTATGACGGGTGGAGGCCGTTGCAAAACACTTACTATTTCTATGTTTCTATTAATTTCTGACCTTTAATTTTCAATAAACATTTAAAAATAGTTCCGCACTGATTACACCATTATATAAATACAGTGTTGAATAGTCAGTGATCCAAGGATTGACATGGTGTTGGTGTTATGAGTGTAATCAGTGCGGAACAGTACATAAAAATGTCTCCTCTTTTGACCAAGTGATTTACTCCATAAATAATTAATTGAACAGATTGTGTCTCAAGTTGATCCTGTAGATGATGGCATCCTTGATGTATCTGTATCGAACAGAACTGTCTTTGGGCAAGATATCCAGTGTAATATTCAACTTTATAAATCATTTAGGTCAGGGGTCTGAAGGGGGATATTGAAATATCCATTGGTAAACGAACGTGAGTTCGGTCATGAGAGGGGACCGACCCAGCAGGGTCCCTGGTGTGTCCCTGGCCCGTGGTCAGGGCGTTAATAGATAAATAGCTCCTGATAAGGGCCGGCAGTCTGTCAGATGAATACCGCCCGTCTCTCTTCTGTCTATACTCGTTGGTCAGAGTCAGCAGTAGACTGACTCTGTTTCTAGGAGAGTCAAAATCACTCTTTTATGAAATTGTTTTTCTGGTGACATGTGCTGGGCTTGACATCACTTAAATCCAAATAAATCAACTTAATACCTGACCAAGTGAATGCGTGTAAAGGGCTTAACAATATGTCAATAATCATATTTAAGTATCATGTAAAGCAGATACAAAGAGGGCCATTACAACCTTTGATATAACTTAAATTCCATTAAAAGTTGACAATTAAGTCATTTACATTTTCAGGCAAAGGTGTAGTAACTGTTATGTAAAGGTTATTAAAGAGGGACTTTGATTACATTTACATAGAATGTGAAGGCCAATTAAATATTATTTTTTGTGCAGTGATAATCACAGCCTAGTTCTTTTGTTCTCCCCGTCCACCGTCATTCCTTCCCCATAATTCTGATCGTTGCTGCCCTTGTTTCGCTAGCAGTGAATCAGGGCGTAAGACAACTGCAAACCTAACAAACGACCATGGTGGGGCATGTGAAGGGTGAATGCAAATGTCATTAACCTACAAATCCAGTAGAAATTGAGCACGTAATCTTTAAAATGTGTGTGTCTAAATGGTTGAATAGTTCAGGATTCTTTTTTTTTCATTGCAACTAACTCCCTTTTCAGAATCCAACAGAATCAAATAAACTGGCCCGTTTTAGGATAGATTTGTGGATAGGTCATTCCCAGCCAAGGTACGACGAAATGGTCACATTATACAACCATTTTCTTTTTATTTGTCTGTTACCTATTAAAATGTCACATCACTTTTTACTTTATTTATCTTAGAGGTTGAGACCTTACCAAAACAGAATGTCATATAACATTCTAATGAGGTACTGTTAAAACCAAATCCACAGAGAATGTCATTGTGGCGTTCTGATTAGGTGAGGTCCAGACCTCACTTAAACAGAAAGTTATTATGACCTCCTCACCAGGGGAGGTCCCAATCCCACCTACTATGAATAAAACCTTATTTTGACATTCAGATTAGGTCAGATCTTAACTTAACCTAAGCAGAATATCACTGTGAATATCGTTTTAGGCCAGTCGGCAACCTAACCCAAGCAAAACGTTATTGTGATATTCTATTTAGGTGAGGTCTCAACCACACGTGCACCTACGCAGAATATTCTTGTGGCATTCTTATTGGGTGATGTCTAAATGATGATTATGAAATAGAATAACAGGAGGGATGCTATTACTGAATTGTGCGAGAAAATATCCCTGTATTTAGCAACAGATGCGTACGAAATATAACGTTACCACACTCGGTGCACAATGTGCTTTTTCAAAATTTATAACCAGGTCTCTATGAATAAAAAGATTGGAATAGGAGAAAAGCATTTTTTTCTTCTTTTTACATCAAATATTGATGACATTCAAAATCAAATGTATTTAATCTATAAAGGCTGCATTCCACATACCTATTTTCATACTGCAGATTTTGTATATGTTTGATCTTCTCTGAGAATATGACATGAGACCTTACATGTTATATATCATTCAAAAGAGAATTGTAAGACCTTTCTATTGATGCATTATATCCCTAAATTTGACCGTTATTACTACTGCCGATTTAGAAAATGGGCAGCAAATTTTTTTATTTTTATTTTTTTTTATTAACCATACTCACTCATAAGAATGATCTTCCGTATAGGTACAAACAACATAATTATAATCAAGTACACAAAGTAAAGTTAGTTATATCTAAATTTACTATGTCCTGTATCTGAGATCAGAATCCAAGACAATAGTATTATAGCATATCAATAAAGGTCAAAGATGGTCACATAATTTGAATAATACATAGAAAATGTCAACAGTTATAGGACAATTCCCACATAATTGGTAGTCCATACTGCAAATTATGTATGATGAGTCAATAGTCATAAATCTGGTCTTCAACATAACAATATACAAGTAAGATAACATAGGTACAAACAATGTAATTATAATAAAGTACTCAAAGCAGAGTTAGTTATATCACAATTTACTATGTCTTGTATCTGAGATCAGAATCCTAGACAATAGTATTATAGCATATTAAGAAAGGTCAAAGATGATCACGTAAGTTGAATAATAGCTAGAAAATGTCAACAGTTATAGGACAATTCCCACATATTTGGTAGTTCATACTGCAAGTTATGTATGATGAGTCAATAGTCACAAACTTGGTCTTCCATGCCAATATATATGTTTGATAACATTTATAAAAACAGCAGTAGTATAAAAATCAGCATGTGGAATACAGCCTTAAGGTTATGGGCCAATAAAGTAGCCATGCCTTTGAGCAACAAATGGTAGTGTATTCCGAACCCCAATCCAAGACCTTATCATTGTTTCTTGTGGAAAATAGGCTATAATATTATTTTGTTGTTTTTTTAACCAGTCTTCTTGTGATTTTCCTGAATAATTGTTATGCTGAATAAGGTATCGTGATTCTGATTCCTCTTTTGCTCAACATAGCTCTATTTTGGACGATCATTGATAATTGATGATAAGAATAATATTTCACGATTAAGCCTCATTTTGTACAGTGGGATAGACATCAATCAATAACGTACGTACCCTGAAAAGTATCTCCATTGCTTATATCAATTTCGCAAACATAATCTGATACGAAGAAGACCGGGTACCGTTACAGATTGGGACCTTGTACAGGCTTACGTTGTGTTTAGACAATTTATAGCCTACAGCCTACCTTCACGCATAGAGCGTTAAAAGGGACGTGCCTTAGCGTTAAAACTTCAGGATAAATGACCGATTTTGATCTCTAGGTAGAATACGGTTAACACTCTATTCTTTTAAGCCTTTACCAAGATGCGCACCATTTGTACTGTGACTCCTTGGTTTTATTAATGGCCCGAAGAGGGAGGTACAGCCGGGTGGGTACAGACCAGAGAAGGCCGGAATGAGCCGGTTTAAACCGCCCGTCTTACATGTTTACTTGGTAAGAACTCCTTTTATCTTGGGACGTTCCTCTCGTCCAAGGCACATCACTAATATAATTAAAGCAACCATGCATTTATAAATGTACCCAGTAAAAACGCTAAATGAACATGATTACATAATTATATAAGAATTCTGCTGGCTATAAAAGGCTGCGCAAGCGGACTGATGTTTTATTTGACCAGAAAACAAACTAGGCCACAAGTTTAATATGTTTTGATCCAGGCATCAATCCAATGGACCTAGGCCTTAAGACGTCCCTTGTATTTCTATCGAAGTAAGATATCAGTCATTCAACGAGAAGAAAATCATACCGTTTTAGCCAACAAAATAACATTGCAATTGCGGTAAGAATGGTCAAGAAGGTTGTAGGACATTTACCGTTTTAAAAAATAAGCCCATCAACACAGTTCATTGAAAAAAGTGAGACGTGCATTTTTTTCCATATCACTACTTTACTTGTAAAACATTATGAATTTTTAAGTATGACATATTATTTGCAGGATTGGCAGCAAGTCAAAATGTAGTATTTCAAGGCAATGGGTCGAACATTATAGGTTGGGTTGATGGGCTTATCAATGTGTGTATATAATTTATATACCACATGCAAGATAAACATTTGGATAAGAAATATTCAATGCTGAATGTCGTCAACCATGACATCTCGGTTCTGTCCCAAACATGTTTTTTATAGTGGTCCTCTCTTACCAAATGCCCAACGCAAAGCTGTAAGAGCAACATTTATATTTCGTATGTATGTGACCTGTTGAAGGTAAAGGATGCTCCGAAATCTGATAATCAAGAAAAATAAATTCATTTCACCCTACCACAGATAGCTCTTTTATAGTATTTAAAGCACATGCAGGCTAATTTTGACCAACTTTGTTGACAAAACCCCTGGAAAAACTATAGAAAATTAATTAATAATTGTCACATTTCTACCTATAATGAATGAATTTTCGAACAACTTGGAAATGTGTAATATGTGTGGATACAAATTTTAAAAATAATTATCTCTAAGTTTTCCTCGTGTCAAGCTAGAAAAAGTGACAGGATTAATGAAAATTCCTATGCTAAAACCTTGTGATGCTTCGACATATTACCTAGCATGCTCCCTGATCAAGGCTAACCTGCAAGTAAAATTCAAGAAATTGGCTATCCACAGTAGGGTGACTACACTTTAAATAATTTGAATAAACGGATCATAGATCTAAACGAGAAGAAAGATCTGTCAGGATCTGAACATTGAAAAAAGAATGGCACTATTGTTATGCGATCAGAATTTGAGAATACAATGATAGGTAAGAAGACATTGGCAATATTTTTATTAGGCATGCTAAATGTCATTCCGAATCTAAGAAAACATGGCAGGGACGCTTCAAGTTGGAGACCTCCAAATATATCAAGAAGTCTGAACATGTGAGTATAAGTAAATAAAGTTCTTAAAAATCTTGTCTGAACTGTGTACATTACGAATAAGACAGGTCTGAGGAAAAACCGCAGGATGGTTTCTTTTTTGGTTTCCTATGATCACATAATAATATTGTATGATGTGAACGCAAAGATGTTTTCTCTATCTGCATATCTATATTATAATTCAGAAATGTCGTTATAGGTAGTTGTATGCGATTAATAAACTTGAACTTTCAGAGCAAGATGATAATTTCTTTTTAATCTCGGAACGAGAGATTTTTAAGATTTCATAACTTCAAAATTAAGCTAGCTGTGTAGGTACAGACGATTTAAGAATTATTTCCAGATTTCAAATAAATGACATATCTAAATAGATTATATTATGAGTCATATCAAAAGATAATTTGATCGGCTGCTTAATGAAAATAAAGGCTTGTTTCCACCAAACGACATTATGCTAACGACCATTAACGACACTGAATGATTCACAAATCTTTTGTGGTCGTTAGCATAATCGTTCAGTGGAAACACAAAATAGCTAGTAAAGACATTTGTGAATAATTGTAAATGACATTTGTGAACAACATTTGTGAATGATTCACAATGACCAAATATCTAACATGTTTGAGATTTTTGGACGACAGTTCCTCACGATGTTTTCCAAGGACAATTAAAGGCTATTAAATCCATTGTTCCCTTACTTTTCTGACCTCTGTCGTTTGAAAAAGTCATCCAGATAGTCCAAGAGTCATTCAGATATCAGTATTTCAATTGTTCAGTGGAAACAAGAAATAGGTGCTTTCTGAACGACCAAAATGAGCAAAGATTTTCTTGTTTTTAAGTTATTCATGGACGTTAGGAACTTCCCATGAAAGTCGTTCAGTGGAAACCCGGCTTCAGACGCATCATTTTTTAAAGTTATATCGAAAATATATATCATACACACATACATACGGCATTGGTGGGAATTGACCACTATTTGGTTTTGTCTGTCCTGGAGTCAAATGGATTGAGAGATCAAGAAGAGCTGATCACAAACATAAAGCGATGCAAAAAAAAACTTACCTTGGATTTGGATATAACAGTTTGACAGCACGCTGACACATCAAAATAAGACCGCTGCCTCAGGTCAATGTGTAGCCCTTGCTCAGCGGTGAGACATATCCAACTGGTTTTGCGTTGTCCTTAAGATCTGGAGGTCGGTGTGTACTGCATGCCTTTCTCCTGATGACCATGATTCACCGTCGTTTAAAAGGAAGGGTGAATCGGGATATACTTGCACACTGAAAAAGGTACAGGGTAGATGTGGACTTATTTAACTATATATGCTACTACACGTGTCCAAGGCATTACAATGTTATAAAATCCTTAGCTTGACTACCTATCTGACTTCCTGGAAAGTGTCAGCCCAAACTTGAGTTTAAAAGAATGAGAACGGCGTCCCATATATATATATATATATGCATCACTTGTTTTGAATGTTGTGAGGCCATCTTTTTTTCTGGATCAAACTATTTCACAATACAAATAGTTGTAGATAAATAACAGTTGATGAATAACAAGGTAGTGATTTACTTATTTCAAATACATTGTCTCCTGGAGGAAAACTGATCCAAGCTAGCTAGTAAATACTTGAAATTTCTTGAATATCCACAGGAATTCAACCTCTGCATACTTAGATTAGGTTGGATTTTCTTGGACTTTCACAAGAACTTGGATTTCAAGGAAATTCATGTTATTCCTACTAAGAAAAGAATCCTAGGACCTTAAAATAACTTGGACTTTAGAATTCTATGTTGTTCTGAAAGTTCAAGGTGCTAGCATAAGCTTGGACTTTTATTTTAGACAAAATGAATAGTCTTGGATTACCTTGAACTTTTCTGAACATGGGCATAGACCAAATAAAGCCTAGTGAATCTAAGGTTATTCAAGCTATTTCAAGGCTTTTGGTGTTCTCATTGTTGGTCACATGACCCTGAGATTTGAAATTTTTTGGAGGGAAAGTGCAGCCATATTGAAAGGTAGGTAACCTAAGGAGAACCATTATAAGCAAATGTAAAGGATAGAGGGACAACAAGCGGATGTACAACAAGCATGTGGATAACCTCATTACTGGCACCTAGAAGAATATGCAGGGAACAGCCTGCCCTTGTTATGGGTAGGTTATTTACAGATTTGTAGATTCTACTACAGGGTTCTCCTAAGCAACGGGTATAGACAGAAGTTAGAGATCGGGACAGAAATCAGGGAGGGAAGGTGTCTACCATGGCAGTGTCCAAAATTAAGATTTATTTTCTCGCACACATCGGGTGCAGTGCCCCCAAAAGACTGCACCCGTCCAAATAATCCTGCATCTTTTCTCCAGTTAGATATCTAATGTACAGCCCTAAAAATCGTGCACCCGGAAGCAAAATCATGTACCTCGGGTGCAGGGTGCCGAGGTGCAGGGTGCACCCTTAATTTCGGGCACTGCATGGTGACTGAATTTAAAAAGTCTGGTGTGAGCCCTGATACAGTGACATTTGTCACTTCCTGGAACAAAAGGCAGTGTATACTTCTAAAATCAGTATGTCCGAAATATTTAAATTAGCCACTGAAATGCTAGTGATTGTACACTGAGTGTACACCCTATCTCATTTGAATATTTCGGACATACTGATTGACCACTTCTCAGGCACTGTATTCTCACTCATTTCCAATGATTTACTACTGAAATGTTACTGAAAATCGACACTGATTCTATACTCAGTATACACGGTATTCCCAGTGCTTTTTGTTCCAGGTTGTTGTAGACTCATCACCTTTCCCCATGGGGGAAGGTGTATATTTACCACAAATATCAAAAATAAATTATATTTTCTTTATCCATTGCTTTAACCATTGGATTCTCAACGGTAAAACCTTTGCACCTCCAGTTGCACAGTCTTTAAAATGAATTCAAACTAATCAAAGTTATTCCAATCTTTTGCTGAATTTCCTTGAATCTTCTTGAATACTCAAGCGGCCAATACCAGCAAGTTATTCTAAGGAAATCCAAGCTACCTTAGAGTTTCAAGGTATTTCAAGGAAATCCAAGGTATCAAATCCTTAGCCAGAATTTTCATGAATTTCCTTGAATATTCAAGCGGCCAATACCAGCAAGTTATTCCAAGGGAATTCAAGGACTGAATTAAGTTGAATATTCAAGAATATCCTGGCCCAAAATAGCTTGAAACTTCAAGAAATTTCAACCTCTATTTTGCTCCGGCATATACTCAAACAAGAATCTGCATCGTACGACAAGAGCCATCCGTTTTCCATTATGGTATGTTATGTCAATATGATAAAAAAAAATTTAAATAATTATGTTAATCTCAGCGCCTTTGCACATTTTGATTTCTCTAGTTTTAGATCAGCTATTGAAACCCACTTGTCTTCCGATGAAAATACCATACTTGCACTTTTCAACACCAAAATTATTTGAATGTAACTAGCACATATCCAACTGTCCGTTGTTTAATATACGTTGGGTATATTTCTTGATTGACACGAACCTCAGTCAATCAAATAAAGCTGGGTCAATGCAAGCACCAACGAAAGTAATTTACTAAGTGTGTATTATGGATACTTGCATTGGCATATACCAACATTTTGGCATCTGAAAAAGGGACAGTTACCAACATTTTGGTATCTGAAACTATTCCGTTGGAAAAAAGACAAGGCAAATCCTAGTCATCGCAAGATGAGATGTAGCCTTAAATCTTACAAATATTGCAAAAACTTTCAAAAGGTATTTCAAACAATATTTTGGCAATAAGGTATGTGCAAACGTAGAGTATAGTGGTTATAATTCCTACCTTATGTGATGAATCTAGAAGTATGAATGTTTAGAGACCGATATTTCTTAGGGTACAAGCTTTTGGGGATCAGCTAATGTAGTAATAGCATATTATATTCTTATACAAGTTGTTTGCTTACACACACCTCCGCCACCCCTCTAACCCCCATTCTACCCCCGAACCCCGAACCCCGAACCCCCATCCACTCTGAGTTCAGGGGACATCGTCCTTCATCGGACAATTCTCCCAACCACGGATAGCCAGTTTTGCGATTTTTGCCTGCAGGTTAGCCTAAAACAGTATCCATGTACATTAATATTTCCTGAGTTGTTTGCAAATTCCTTCATCGTAGATTGATTTATAGGAATTATTTGTTTATTTATAAAGTTTTGCCATGAGTCTAGTCGACAAATATAGTCAAAATTAGCCTGCAGGTCCTTAAAATACTGTAAATCAGCTATCCATGGTAGGGGGTCAAGCAAGAGTCGATCACAAATCTATCTAAAAAGAGTCAATCGCTTGGTCATTATTTTAAGAGGGATACCCTTGTGCCATTGAACTAGAATTTAACCAACCAGAACTGGCCGAAAAAAATATCTAAACTAGTTGAATACGACCAGAAATTTACCAGAAAATGGCAAGTCTTTTAAAAAATGTCTGACAATATTAGATATTGGTCGCTAGCAATGTCTATTTTAACCAGAATCTTAATTAAGCCCCATTCTTGACAAACAACACTGTGCAATCAGCCATGAGCGACATTCAAAGATTCACTAATCTTTTGCGGTAATTATTGTTTCCTGTTTATTGGACCACTGCTGAATCAGAAAAAATCACCCAGGAACCTACCAGAATCGTCCAGACACCTAGTATTTGGTCGTCTGGTGGAAACAACCAGTCCTTCATTTAATACATATATACGATATATTTCTTTTCTAATTTTTTGCAGTTGTTACGAGGTTACTAGTCATTCAGGTACGAAAATCTAAAGTCGTTCACTGAGAAGCAGGCTTCTTCTGATGTTGTCCGTACCATCATCTTAAGGGTAGCTGTCATACGGTATAAACCAGTCTTTAGCCAGTGAGGACGTTGTTTTTCGTTTTTTAACATAGCATAATAATAATTCGTCCCCCGCTGTTCCATTACTGTAATGTAATAAGCTTACATCGGCAGACATCAACCTAACAACGAGAGGACGATACAGAACCTTTAACAATGCCCTGTATATACCTCTCTCACACGTCAATGCTTTCAACAATCTAACTGGAACATCTTGATAGAATGAACTTCACCATCGTCTCGACCTTCTAATTCCACACTGCATGATTTATTTTCGTCGACCAAACGTATACCAGACAGCCAGAAAAGAACCCTCAAATTCGATACCATGTTCCTAACCATGGTCTAAACATACTGGTTGTACACTGCATTAAAATTAACATTGCCCGTTATAATATGCCATAGATATAATTATCTTAATATCGGGCGAATCAGATGATTAACAAAAACCAGAACACGAATCATTGAATAAACGACCAACGAGTGAAAAAGCATTTGAAAGGTCACAAGGACATAATGCAGCGACAGATGTCCTAATTCACTTTTGAAATATACCCAAATATAGAAACAATAATACACAACACTCTTGTTCAGCATGAAGATAGCATAAGTCTCGACATGATGCCCAGCTTTTGATAATTCTGTACTTTCCTCATTCTGATAATTCTGTACTTTCCTCATAATAATCTATGTTTGCCTATATCAGATCTCAAATTACACAGACAATTGCAGAAACAACTAATGATTACTGGAACAATGCACATATATGGTAAAAGTAACAGCTGGACGCCAACCATGTATTTGCTACTTTAAGCCGGGTTTACACATGCCGTCAACGGGTCCTTACGAAAATGTCCTTACGTTAACCTTAAGCCTCATACCCACTAAGCGATTTAACCGGCAACGGGCGACGGGAAACTGGGGGAATCGGCCGACTCTGAGGGTCGCCTGTAAGTATGATATATTGAAATGTGCAGGTTTGATCTGAGTTGCCGGTAAAATCGGCCGACTCTTGGAGTAGAGTCGGCCGATTTTAGCACCAATAATCGGCCGACTCTGGACAAAATCGCCTAGTGGGTATGGGGCTTGAGGTTAATGGGAAAATCGGGAAGAATAATTGTGTATGTAAATGATCTTTTGAGGCTATCGGTAACGCTTAACCTAAGGTTTTTTGTTCTGAAGGGTTTACACAGCCCGACAATATCCTTAAGATAATAAATCCAAAATAATTTACAGAAAACTTACGACAATAAAAGTATCTAATAGATTTGTATAAGAATATTCAGACAGGGGGGGTTTACACAGGCCGACAGAGACTCTTAGGACAAGAAACTTCATTATCATAAGCCCAATTTCATTGTCGTAAGCCCATTCTCCTAAGCTTTTTCCAAAAAAATTCAAACACGTCTGAAATTTGTGTTATCCTAAGGATTTGGTCCCAACACATTATCCTAAGCCTTACGCCAGGCTTAAGACAATCATATCCTTACGTTAAAATGGGTTTACACAGGCCGATAGCATTGTCGGGACTATCGTAGGGCTTAGGTTAATTGTCGGGGCTATCCTAAGCAATTGTCGGGCACCTATCGTAAGGATTTTGACGGCCTGTGTAAACCCCCCTTTACTGGTTTCATAAAAGCACAGTACTGCACCAGAGAATTTAGTAGAGTGTCTCGGAAAAACAAGATCAATAAATCGATACATCGTTCTGGGTTCTGGGTTCTGGGTATATATGTCAACTTCCACAGAAGTGGAAGACGCGGGTTTCCATGTAATATGTAGCAAAATTGATTGATTTTAGACGATATGCATCTTTTATTTGTTACCCCTATTTGATATACCTAGGAGCAATATTGCAGTCGCTAGAGCCATACGTCTTTGACCTATTTTCCGATACAAAAACCAAGAAAATATTATGATCAAATTGTGAAGAGAAAAGATCCAGAGCATATTGATTTCATATATGTATGCATCCATCTGATGATTGAAAACAGATTACTATCAATCTTGATTTAATGACCTTTCAATATTGTTTAGACAGACTTCTCGGTTCAAATATGAATTGTTTATTTACTACAAGTGATCAATTGAGGTTATTTTAATTACAGAAAAACTGTTAAATTATTCATCCATGCTGCACTGAGGTCGGTTTACCTCAGGCATGAGATGGTAAGTAAATGTTAGTTAGGCTGCTTCTTAGCAGAGGCGTAACCATGCATCAAAAGGTTATAAGTGACAGTCAACAGCTAGTTTGACGGTCATGGTAACATCCCCAGGCAAGCTGCAATATAACAAGCACGTTCTGTGACCATACTTTTTTGGTCAGTCTGTTACCTGTCAAATTTTCACATACCAGTTACATTATTTTATGTAAGGTTGAAACTTTCCAAGACAGAGTGTTACAATAACGTTATATTCTGGTGAAGTTGAGACCTAACCAAAACAGAAAGTTATATCACGTAATTTTTTTCATGTGGTATAATGTAACCAGAATGGTGTTATAACGTCACAATGCAACGTCACAATGTTAGGTTCTAAAGATGTTATTGGGTGCCATCAAAATAACATAACAAGAACCAAACCAGAACCAAATAGAACATAATCAGGTTGGGGATGCCACAGAAAAATGGGACGTGCTGTAAAAGCGGGATGTCCTGTAATAACAGGCAACTATGAAAAAGTATAGGGCCTATTATCTAAATATTGCAGATGAAATTATACATGAATAATACACAAGATAAACATGATATAATACTTCTACATATACAAGATACAACAATGATGGAATTCTGCATTTAACATGAATTACATAGCACTTTCCATTTTGACAATTTCATAAATAAGAAATTCACAATTAATATTTTTACATAAATAAACATGTTCAAAAAATGAGGAGTTTGCTAAATTCAAAAATGATTTGTAATAAAAGAACACATCTTTGGCATCAAAATGATCATTGAACTATCGTTGTGTTTTTTTCTATTGATTTATATTTTTCAAAAGTTACAAAAATCATGCCAAGAAAACAGCCCGGACGGTTTTGTGATCTGTTATTACAGGGTGTCGTGTTTTTTCAGGCAGACCATTAAAACCATTATTGTAATGATGGGATTCAATTTAAATTTGGCCAAATAATTGTTTGTCATATTTTGCAATTGAAAAATGAGAATGGAATGTTTTGAAATGATTTAAAGGATTGCATCCTGAAAA
This sequence comes from Lepidonotus clava, assembly GCA_936440205.1. NCBI lineage: Eukaryota > Metazoa > Annelida > Polychaeta > Phyllodocida > Polynoidae > Lepidonotus > Lepidonotus clava. The sequence goes on from OW387148.1 coordinate 16,126,994, forward strand.
AACGGGACGTCCCGAATTTCCCGTCGTAGCCCCAACCTGATTATAATAATGTTACAATGACGTCATATTCTTGCCTTAGCGATCTGCTGCACTATCAGTGTATGTGTGTGGTGGTGGCACCTGCTTTCAATATGCTTAGCTAATTATAAGGGAAGAATGGTAGACTGATTATGGGGATGGTATATATATAAAGGACCATTAAAGTAAAGTGGGCTGAGAGGTAGACTGAAACTAAAATCGTACAGAAGGTTAGCAGAGCTAGTGGGATATGCTAGGGTTGGTGGCATTCCTTGGTGACCATACTTTAGGCGAAGCTACCTACCTTCATGAAACTAACAAAAATACAATAATAAACACAAAGGGTTGTTACTAGTAGCTGGTCTCTGCATGTATCTAATAGTATCATACAATAACTTTAAGGTAAACCACATCATTGTTCAATGCTCTTCCAGTAGCAAACTTTGTCATGTATGACTCATTCACTGAAAACACAGAGTTGTCAAAAGTGGTGCCAAAAACGACAACCCAAGGTTGTCTGTGTCTTTTATACAAAAATTCTTATTTATGAATAGTTTCATGTTGTAGATATCATAGTCCATACTAATGGCTTCCTATTAGCTTATTACTAGTTATTAGGTATGGCCATTACACATAGGAGGCCTATGAGTTTTTTTAACCATACACTTACAACACTTTATCATAGACAGAGGCCATGACAACCCTGGGCTGTCACTTTAGGCACCATTCACTTACAACCCTAGGGTTGTCGAGCAGGACTTTTGACTTCTCATTTTCTTCTGTGACAACCCTATGATAACCCGATTTTCATTTTTGCTTCTCTGACGACCTTTTTGACCCAAAGTAGTCGGGAGAAAATGACAACCTTTGGGTTGTTATCCAGCCTCAAAATTCACAATTAATGACAACCCTCTGACCACCCCCGAATTGTCATAGGATTGTCACAAGGTCATCACACAGCATCAATGGCCTGAAATGAGCCCTGCTCTGCCCCCAAAAGTCACTTATGACAACCCAAAAGTCACATATGACAACCCTCTGACAACTTTAAAGTGGCTCTCTGACGACTTTGTGTTTTCAGTGTTGCATCGTTTCATATCACATCACATAATTATCACCGTTTCAGCTGGAAGACCATATTGTATTAAGAAGTTGGATTAGATAAATAAATAAAAAAGAATACTTGGGTACGTGACTTGCCACAAGAAACAGCCGACCCAATCATTGTTATTGATTGCTGGTTACTATGTTAAAGGGAGCCAAAAGCAATGTTGGGTCAAAATTCGGCAATATGTATTAACTTTGGAAATACATTCTATGACCATAAATGAGGCCGATGATGAAATATAGACCATGAAAGCAGGCTTTAACTTAACCAAAAGACAATAAAACATGTCTGTGGTCAAGTTTGGTGATCCACCAAAATTGGTTTGTTTACCAACATTGTTTGTCTACAGGCAGAATGAACAGGACGTTTATTGAATTCAAGTAAATTTTCATAGTTAAAACTATACCTGAAGCTAAGGTTGAGTTCTTAGAATGTATTTCTATGGTTATTTAAGTTGTCAAAATTGTGTCACATTTTAGCAAAACATTGCTTTTGGCTCCCTTTAAGAGTCCCCCGAAATCAACCTTTGTTTGATTATGCTGATTTTATTTTGCTCTGCGCATCGTCTACAAAGCTTATACAATTAGAAAAAATTCAAGAAAGCACTTCATATATAGATCATAATATCCTTAGTTTAAATAGGTTGGTTTAGATAAATAATATGACATGCATCCCTTAAGCGCCATACCCACTACGTGATTTTACCAGCGACGGACAGTGTAATATAAAAAAAATGATAAAGATGATTATACAGGACAAATCAGAATTGACGCCTGTTTTGATTGTGTACCTGACTTGAATATTGCGACTTAATCTAGGAACTTTGCTCATCTAACTGCCATTTTCACCAGCATTAATGTTATCACCACTTTACCACGAGCATCTGGAAGATCATGTGTATATATTTGTGAAAATATTGAAGAAATTTTGAAGAAAAAGCATGTAAGGAAAGAAATGTATTTGTAAACAACATGGAGCCATATAGTATATATAATTCTAATTGACATACTAGTAACATGCGACGTACACATTAAATAAAATCGTCATATGATACTGAATTAAACAAGCGCCAACAATCTACAACGGGCATAACAATTGGGGCGGATCCAGGGCAGGGGGGGGGGGGTCGGATGGGCCTTGCCCCCCCCCCCCCCCTCCCCTGTTGAACCATGTTTGTTGAACCATGTTTGTGCCCCCCCCCCCTCTTTAAATATCTGGATCCGCCCCTGCATGATGACATCCAATTCCTATACCTGTATGCATCACTATAGTCCCGCCCTGCCCAGTCCCTCCAGCAGCCTGCAGGAGGAGGCTGGACGTGGGGATGGGGCGTGGCAGGGTTGTGTTGTGCGGATGTGTGGCGGTGATGGCGGTAAGACGCAGAGCCCAATGTTACATGGAGTAGGACAACCTGTTTACTCCAACAGAACCCACTGCGGAGGGCATCAAATATTAGATTTGAAAAATATGCAGCGACTGCTCATGTTATGGTAGGACATAGGAGTATATATATTGTTATCAATAGGTATAGGCCTAATCTAAACCTTGCTCACTTACCATTCGTCCCGACGAACCTCCGCATGTCAGCAGCACGCCATCTGCTGGATAATAATAGTCGGAGATTCCCTCTGACGTCACTGAAGCAGCTGAGGTGACCTCCAACTCGATCAGGTGGCCATGGAGACCAACTGCGCGTCACCGCGCGATGCTCTGTGTCGTGTTTAATAACGAGCCTGACATCTACGTGGACCTACTATATGGGAACGGCATCTGGGGGAATTTAGTAGGACCGATAAAGGTTTTCAAACTAAGAGTCTATTCCCATTTTCTCCAACCCATACATTATTTTTTATAGTAAGAGTATAGTAAGAGAACCATTGGAATGAATTTCTTTTGGTAAGTTAGAAACAGTTATCGAAGATCAATTGAAGAAAAGCAGATAGAGAAAAACAATTTAGATAGCCTAACGGTTAGGACATTGTTATGAGCTCTTTGCATATATTTACATCGTAATGATCAGATTAGCAACTATTTCATGCCTTTGTCACCACACTTAAATAAAAACAGTACAACCATTTATTTATTATCAAAACGTCAGCAAAACCAGTACTGCCCAACTGCAATGATATGTAACAGAATGGTAAACATCTTCACTTTGGATAAAGCTACACCGTGCAACCTTTGTAATGAAGCCATCAATTATAGTCAGATAACAGAAAATACCTTTTCTAACAAAGAGGAAGTGACACTAAGCATTCCCAGTTCCCTTCAATGTCCCATCTAGAATTTCAAAACGGGGGCTTCTTTAATGAAGTTTGGAGGGCTTCCCTTCATTCCTGGTGTATGATATTTTGTAAGCATAGATACACATTGTAATTTGTCTCAGATTAGGACAGACGCTTCCTTTTCTTCTCCTCCTTTTTATTCGACAGCCTTATTGGCCAAAATGGCTCAAATAGGCCTATATATAGACATTATTGTATAGTTAAGTTTTGTCGTCAGGTAGTAATATTATTCAATGGATATGCGACACAATAACATAATACAATACTTTATAACCAACCATTTTTAGGAAAAACAGAGTCACCTTGTTTTACCCACAGTTGTAAATGTAAAAGCTATTTATTCGGTGTACCATATATGAAAAGCATTCACCGTGAAAGAAAACTTCGGCATCGAAATAGCAAACAATTATGCCACATCCCTCCCATATAGGGCTCATTAACGGTCGTGGGAAAAGTAAAATGTTTAGGTTGTCATTCGATAGGCATACAGAACCACCGGATCTCAATTACATTCCATCGTGTTTACAGTTGTTAAGACTGAAAGGTTGTATTGTATCAAAATCAAAGTGTTGTAATGTCAAAAAATACAGAGTTGTCTACTATTTGGTATATTATGGTATCTGAACAACTGTGAATAACACGTTCGGAATATGATATCAAAACGAAAATATTTTGATTTGTATGACTTAGAATTAATTAAATGTTTAATGATAGTTATCCTAATCTCTTTACAAATCATACCAACAAAATCGAGGTATCGAAAATGGGAAGAATACACCATTTATGTTTGCACTTCATTGCTAACTGGTATAAACTGGTATAAATTTGGTAGGACGTTTTCATCCTATACCTTGCATTTACAAAATCGTAACCACTCAAAGGAAAGGCTGCTCCTAGGTTTCTGTGTCTCATACTCTAAGATAGTCAAATGGCCAAACTTTTGTAGTAAAAATAAACAACAACAAAACTTCAGACATTGGCGGTGCATGTCTTTTGCTGGACTATTACCATGAGAGGTGGGGAGTCTAACATATCTCTACAATATCGATCTCTTGTTGAGCCGTGTATATAAAACCCTCAAGTCATGTATAGGTTAAGCATTATAATATAATTGCTGAGGATATACTTGCAGGCACGACATGTTTGCATAGTATTTCTTGTACACACAAGTCTGTGCCTGTGCGAATAAGGTCCCAAGTATATATATAGATGCCTCATACTTGCGTCGTTGCTGAGATGTATTGTTATTTTACATCGCTGCAGGCATTTTAATTTTTTTAGGCCTAATTGAAATAAATCATCTCATTCAATGAATTCAACAATGATATTAGACATATTCAATTGATACGTAATATTTCATTATTTGCAACGTGTTTTGAACGTCTTTACCTGAAAATTGATCAAAATCGAAAATGATTACTAATTCTTACTTAGTAATTATCATAATTCAATACTATTTATGATATCCCAATAAATAGCAGTTGATGAGCTAAGAAAGATTTAATTCATCTTGTCTTAGAATGATAAGAAATATGTGCTTAAAAGTTGGGGTTGTTCGCCTAACATCTGTTTGGTTAGGTTAGCGCTCTGCTTGGAGTGTGTGTGAAGTATTTCCGTTGTGTTGCATCGCAACAGGCTTGTGTGACATCTCATTTCTCACTGCGTCTGCCTGAATAATTACAATATTATTTATGAAAAGTGACCACATCAGGCGATACTTAACTTGCAATGTCCATGTGGTTCCTATGAGAGTAGTCAAATAATATCTCATTCTAAATACAGAAAATGTCATCAAATACACCACTTGTTTTTGCTGATGTTGAATATCATAATGTACTATCAACAATAAATAGAAATACTCTGGTTAGGATGATTTGAAGTTATTTCAAGATTTTTGGAAACCACCATGTGCTATTGTCAGGTGTCAGATCTCGGAATCAAGTGTCCTGTGTGACTCACCAAGCGGTCTGACCCAGCCTGATAAGCAGGTAAGGCGATCCAGGTGTCTCAGGCAGCCTCCCCACTCTACTACGTGTAGGTGATCAATCCTGATCACCTACATCTAAGATCTGTCTACCTCAGAGTGAATAACGCCATACGAGATGGACTACCCGGGTTGCGTTTCGGTTCACAGCTCATAACAACAATGGAGTACAGTCGCCCATGGTCTTGGTTGATCTTCATGTAAGTATCATTTACAAACTGATACGGTTAATGTGATATCCTGAATTTGAACGGTTGTGTCTGACGCCTTTCCTGCAATGACCACTTAGTTTTGCTAAGTTACGGCTTTAAAAGTTTGAGAAATTCTGCAAATGTTCTTCTGTGTTATGATACCCCAATGAAATAATATTATTACAATGAGTTGTTTAGTACCACATACTATTATGATAATATGACTGGTAAAGAGAATTGGATGAGTACCCCTGGCTAGTAGGTTTCGATCCAATGACATAGTTGTTATAACACAACCAGACTCCATGCATGACTAAATACAGAAAACAGCTCTCAGTTCCTATCACGTCTTATTACAATAATTATTGTTTATATCATAATTATATTTTTTTTTAAAAACTATGTCAATTGTATACAATCTTTAATGTCTGAAAGATCAGACTATTCTGAAGATGACAAAATAGAAATTATCAACAACAACAACTATTCTATGAGAGCAAAAGTCCGATCCCCCACCCTCCCCCCCATATGCTTTTAAGACCATGAATAGTTGACTGTCATGATTTAGTATAGACAAAGTTCACAACGCTACCCATAGAATGAATCCAGTATTTGGGTCAGGCCAATATCCTTATCTATGTACTACACTGCTACTTGTACTCAGAAGGAAAAATATTCATGTTGGCGACAGATAAGGTCATAAGCACTTACAGATGAATGGAAAATCAATATGCAAAATCAATTTTGAAAAGAGCTATTGGTGATATGATCAATTACAGACAAGACTTGTCAAAATGAATTTAAATGCCTCTTCTGGATTTAAACAATTCACCAATATCATTTATTGTTATCAATGAATGGGTAAGTGCCAGTAAGTGATAGACCACGCTAACATGCACTGATTTATGATAGTCCTTTAATGTTTTTAAGCAAAGGATGATGAATATATCCAACTCGATGACAGTCTGGTCGACAGATTGTACTATAACATTATAATACTGAATAAAGAACTTTGTGCCTTTGATAAACATGTTTCGACTTAGGTACAATCTCAAATGTATGGAAAAGGGTGGATTTTCGTTTATATAATTTCAAGAAAATTCACAATTTTTTTAATACTGAATTGTCAATACGACTGTACACACAAACTATACAACCATTGTTCGAGTATGCAAGCTTTATTACCAATAGTGCCAGTAAATATGAACTATTTAAATTAGATAAACTGCAGGAACAAGAACTTAAAATAATACATTATAACAATAGAAATCCCTATACCAAAGTCAGTGATTTGTTTGATCAATTCAGAGATAAAATGTAATAAGGTGCATGCAATTACTACTAATTATGTACCGATTAAAAAATTCTGAGTATTATTTAGAATGTGATATGCACTCCCGAAATATGAAAATATTGAGTAATCTCAAAATAATGTTTAAAAAGGAATTTACATCATTGATCTTGATTCAAATTGAAGATAGGAAAATAGGTGAATACAGCAGCGTTATATTCTTCTACATTAATTTTATTCTCTTTTTAGGTGTTGTATTTACGGGTTATCAAATGGAAGACCGGGTGTTAATTCCCAGCCAAATACAAAGGTGAAGATGTCTCCTGCAGACACCACACCTCACCCACAAAGACACTCCACTACCCACTCCTCTAAGCCCTCGGTGATCATGGAGGGCACAGCGGACACTGGAGACACTGAGGGCTGCCTGACCTCTAGAAGGGCTCTACAGGACATCCAGTCCAATATACAACAGTTGAATACTATAATTGATAGTTTGAGATATGTCAAAGCAGGCACCCCGCCAGCATTAAGAGGGCAGAAGGAGAGGTGTGTAATGAAAAAAGGAAAGCTCAAGTGTAAAGGAGGCAAACTTAAGAAGAAAAATAATGTACAAGAATCTGGGACTACCAATCAGCAATTTAGATCTCTCCACAATTTGTTTTCTGGAATATCTTCTTCTTTTTCTTCGGTGAATCACGCTCTAGTAGCAGATGTCGCAAGCTTGAAGCTGCAGAAAGTTGTTGAGAGGTTTGAGGCTGTCTTTACTGAACAGCTGGATACACGTTTAAGTGCCCTTACTGAGACTTTTCAGAGGACTATTGAGGTAAGATTTCAGACAATCGAAGATAGTCTACAAACTTTCATGCGCAATATGGATTATTACTCCACAGATGACATGCATGAAACACTAGGGGAGGAGGCGGTACCTTCAGTCCCAGACGAGAAAGAAACCGATCATGAACTATTTTCAAATGACAAAAATGAAGTGAGAGGCAGTGAACAGACGTATGTGATTCATGATAAATCCAGGATGGCATTCACAAGGAAGTTAGATTACAAAGAACTCTTGCAGGAGAGCGGTTCCTGCCGCCCGCTGCTGCATAAAGTCAACGCAGGATCACATACAAAGCCAATGAAACATGAAAAAGAAACAGAAGTGAAAGAAGATTCAAATGAAAACTGTAAAAATGAATTTGAAATGTTACCACCATTGAGAAAACTTCGCCTAGAAATTGGAATATCCGTAAAAAGTGAGTCTTTGAAAAATAGAAAAACACACCATGATACTCCGAGTCACAATTATCTGTCATGTATTGTATATTCGGGATCATGCATACTAACTCCATGTGTATCATGTATATTTTATATTTGTATGTCCTTACAGATACTCTATTTCTAAACTGAATGATATTCATTACATCTTTGTACACTTATCTGTTTTCTTTTCAGTTTTGTTGCCAAATATGTTTTAGATTAAACAAAAACTCTGGCTTCCAATACTTCCCGACAGGGACATAATCACAGCCAAAAACTCTTTGAAGGAAGGAGCCAGGGAAGCTATGTGTTAGTTTAGATGTTTATTAGAAGTGCGCATTATTTCTATGTTGATGTTTGAATAAATTAATTTTATGTCAAAAACATTGTTGTGTCCTGAAACGTGTCAGCCGTAACCAGAGAGAAACAAACGTCGGTGTGTGACGCCATAGGCAATAGACGTTATTTTCAAAATGCAAGGAGTTAAATCCTTTGATGAAACTTTAACATGTACTGTGTAAGGTGCAACAGTAAGTTTCTTGCATCTAGTAATCAAAATATTGACCCTGGAGTCATAACTATAAAAGGAAAAGGCGTAACATCTGACATGATCACTCCTTGGGTGGAAATGATCACTATAAACATTAATGGTTACAGTCACTGGCTCCTCCCTGGCTTCCTCTATTACGCATGAAGGCCCACCCTATTAGGCTATGATCCAAGCTCATCGTTTGGTAGAATGAATGTGGATTTACCTGTCGATGTCAGGGTTACTACAGATACTGGCAGGTTGTCTAATGCAGCCTACTTTATAACATTTCATAACATTATATTGATTGTATGTATATATTTACTGTTACTGTAATAACTCTGAAAACCAAGGGAAAGCTCGAAGATTATTACCAATAAAACCTTTTAAAAAACATTATATGATATGTTCTGTATGATGCCTTCCCTCAGAGACCGTCCTGGTGGTCCTGGGTGCCGCCCTCCTCCTGCTGGTCCTCGGTCTGATGGTCCTCGGTGTCTGTTGGGTCGGCTGGAACCAGCTCGCCAACCCGGTCCTACTGCCCCCTCTTGTCGCCATGTCCAAGGTAAGTATATGACTGATTCACAAAACTTTATTCTGTTACGACTTTGTGGCAATGCTTTTGTCTTGGTTAAAAAATATTTTCATGTATCTTAGAATAATCTCAGGCCTATAGGCATGGTCTTCTTCACACTCCAGTTGGAGCGTCTTACATAACTAGGTCCTTGATGGCAATTTTGATCGAGATTTAGCAAGATATCAAAATGACGACAATAACCACCCTTTTATATACATATCTATGTAATCAGACTACAGAAGCCTAATGTGAGTGCATCAACATAAAGTGCAGATTATAAATAGCATAGATTACAATTGTTGGGTTTACTTCTATATAAAATGAGATGAATGAAAAGTACACATTCTTTTGGTCGTCATGCATAGGCTATTACTCGTTTCGTGTTGTTATATCAACATCTCGTTACGCAAGATCGAACTTGTATGAGTCGAGGCCAGAACGTTTGGATCCGTGGATAAACCTGGAGTGGCACGAGTCGCTCACCAAATTACACCTGCCATGGTCATCGATATTGCGATCTATATTGTACTACTAAGCACACCATAGGGACCAATAGGGACACGCGAGTCGGGGGATGGACTATAAAGGGTGCAGTAGGGTGCACACAATGTATATGAGTATACGGCAATACATGTACAAGCGATGCATACAGTTGGTGTGTGTTATGACTAGAGGAGCGGTGAAATATATACGGGAATGGTGAGAGAGTTCACAGGATAGTCTAAATAATTTATCACAATGCCAGAACAAGAAGGTCACAATACTGTACAGTTACTATGCTTTTACAATAGGCTGATTATTGTTCCCTCTAAACCCTTCATGACATAATTATGACCCTCTTCAATATCATGTGCAACAATACTTTATATCATGAGAACACCGCGTTGGCATTTATGATTTTGGATAACTCCCTTAGGCTTATGCAGAAGAGAACAGGGATTATTCAGATTTAGGCTTCTAAAGGTTTAATACCCTTTTATTAAAGGAGCATAAGGAAGTGTGTTCCAATTGTTCAGTCGGGGGTCCTAATTTCGTTCAAAAAATAGAATAACTGTGTATTTTCATAGTATTCTGTATCTGACAAGCCAATACCTTTATCGAAATCTCGAGACCTACTTTCCTTATAAAGCGGGTATACTATTATAAATGGCATATATTGGCAGGGGCACTTTTCTACTGACAATAAAATAATTTCTTTTACTTCCTTTTCAGAAGCGTCGCCGCCTCTCCAAGGAGATGGCCAACCAGCTGACGGTTGTGACCGTCTCCAGCCTCGGGTCCACCAACACCAAGGTGGAGCACGCCGTGAGAACCTTCCTCAGGTCAGACCCTGACCTCAGGGACTTCAGGAAGACCACCCAGTATGTGCTGGTCGGAGGAGACAGGTACCTCGGGGAGGAGAGTGCACGAGGCTGGGGCAAGGTGCTGATATTCCTGGACGCCCAGCAGCAGGAGGAGGAGAAGGGGCGTGGTCAGAGGTTTGAGTGGCAGGTGGAGCTAAAGGACCAGCTCAGGGCCATGTCCCTAGGTGACGTCTGTAAGGCCCTAGGTAAGTGGTGTTGCTTTTTAAAGGTACTTGAGGGTGTTTGGCTTAAATCCTTATTACCAATGCAATCTCCTGCAAATTTGTAGGAACTTAAGCTTCTATTTAGAGGAATATGTAGAGACAATATATATTTGAAGTAGGAAAAAAACATATTGCCGAATCAGGATAATAATAAAGTCGGCCATTTTATCAAATAAATAAACAAATAAAGAACAAATTCTAGAACCAGTGAAAACATGTGAGGCTAATGGCGGCTTGAATGTGAGTGATTGCTGCCAAATGTACCATGTGACTTTCATGATACCCATTAATATTAATTAGAAGCCTCAGATACAAATGATATGTTTCCAAAAACATTATACTAATATAATAATACAAATAATTATATTACACGTAAACAATTTTCATTGTTTCTGATCAAAGTTACAGCCTCATAAAGAATTTGATCTCTACCATTGATTTCAATCGGAAAAATCAGTTTTATCCTCTGAGAAAAAAATCTACTCATTGAATTTTCATGGAACTTCTGGAATAATATAATTATAGCATTTACCCCACAGTACATACTATTGTCTGAGCCAAAAAGTTAAGTATTCACCGTTTGTGTGAAAAAATTACTGAAAAACGGGACAAAATTGAGGTATTTATACTATGGTAATTTGATACCCTTTTATCAGAGGATTATTCTATTTGAACAAACACACATTGACTTTACTTCTCCTAGCTTTATTGGACATGTAAGAAGTTTAAAATAGCTTTAACAAATATTTGTTGTAGTTCTTTATCTATGACCCAGGTGGTGCTCTGAGCAGCCTCAAGTACCAATAAGAGTTTTTTTAACATCGGTTTGCTAATATCGATTGCTGTAGTTAGGTAGGGACCAAACACGTACTTAGTTTATGTGAGACAAATACTAAAATAGTAAAATACTATTGATTTTACATAGCTAGCACTCTTGGGTAAAGAAAGCCAAAAAAGACATAAAGTAAAGAAAGCCAAAAAAAAAGACATAAAGTAAAGAAAGACATCCAAGATTTTAATTTGGCAATTCATTTGAGGGTTTTGAGAGTAAGTCCCCAATATTATGACATCACACCCGGAAAAGCGATTTCGGTATTCAGCTTGGTGTACAATTTCGATTAGAACCCTAAGTGCCATTTATTCAGAAACAACTTAATCAACTATAAAAACCACTACAATATTGATACCACCACTGCCTTACTTGCAGGGGACATCGTGATGGTGGTGTACGGGGACGTCAACTCCCACCTGCTGCCCCGTGGCGCCATCTACAACTCGGCCCTCGTCGACCGCCTCCCCGTGCCCGCCCTGCGCGCCCTCTGCCGGGTGGGCCGCTTCCTAACCGTCCACTTCGCCTTCACCCCCACCCAGAGACTGGTCCTCAAGCACTGGCTGCTCACCCCCACAGAGGACCCGACAGAGAGCTTTTGAATTGAAGACAGTTCTTGAGATAATAAGGTTGGATACAGGATTTGTGAAAGGGGGATTCCGCAAAAAGATTGAGTACTAAAATGTAGTAGGCCCTATAATAATTATTTTATGCACGTATGTATATAATGGATGTGTGTGTGTGTGTGTGTGTGTGTGTTTGTGTGTTTGTGTGTGTGTGTGTGTTTGTGTGTGTGTGTGTTTGTGTGTGTGTTTGTGTGTGTTTGTGTGCGTGTGTGTGTGTGTGTGTGTACATGTGTGTTTGTGTGTGTATATGATTGTGTGTGTGTTTACGAGCGCAACGTTTTTCCTCTTTGTCAAAAGTCCCCAACAAACAAAAAGAAATTTTAAAAGGGGTGAGGGGAGGAATCAGGACCCCCTGGACCCCAAGATGAACCCCTGGATCTGCCTCTGAACAAGACATTTGTGTGCTCTGAGTGTAACTTTAAAAAACAGAGACAATTGAAAACATGACAAGTTCATCGTTACAAACGTACTTTATTCAGAATGGAAACATTTCCCATTAAGGCTTTGACTTTGTGCTATAAGCATTATGTTGTCAGGCCTATACAGCAATTCAAATAAATTACATTCAGATACCACTTTTGTTTTATAAATATCTTACGTTTTTAATCGATTCCTGTTTCATTTATTGCTATTTATAGATACATTTGACATACAACAAAGGCACGTTTTATATAGGTGAATTTGATTGGCCCCGGTCAAGGGTCTTCCACTATGGTAAAACCTCTGCATGGATCCTAAAACCCCTGCCTTGGTAAAATAATATTTAAGTGCCGAGGAAAGAAACAAAATAATCATGCTAATAATTATACTGATAACTTATATTGTTTTCAGTATACTATCAAGTTTTCAGAGTTGATAATGATACACTGATAAACCCTAAACAGCAATATTGAATTATATATATATCATATACATCATTGGTAATATTATTCAAGTTGTAAGAAATAGTCTAGTCACTCCACCTCCAAGGCACAGAATGATAATACAAGTGGTTTCAAGCCTGCCTTACCTGCAGGATCTCAATAACAATGTGCTGATATGCAGACAATGATAACTATGAATTTGATATAACGGGATTCCTCATGACAATATCACAAAAATATCCAGATTATATCTATTTGGTGCTCCCTTTGCTCAGTAATAACATATCATAAAAGATAGCTTATTTCCGAAGACCGCAGTATAAAATCAAGTTTAAAAAACTGCTTGTAACCTTATCATTTCCAGCTATAAACAATCATAAGATTATGTACAGGTGCAATCGTCCAAAATGCATGTTTTAAAAATTGTGGTGTCCTTAATATATATAAACTGACCCTGATTGGGCACCTGCAGGCAGACAACCAGATACACCAAGGTCAAAAAAGGCTAGACTAAGCCAACCTAGACCAAACTTTATGTGGTCCTAAACAATGTATAACAAATATCCTAGAATGAAACACTACAACTTTTACGCCTACTGCTCATATTATTTTGTATAAAAAGAAGGGCATGACGGCAGTTTTCACTGGATCAGTGTCCAATAGCCGTAGGCTGTATGGTATGTCTTGCCCTGTCACAAAGTCACGTTAAAGAGTATAATGTTAGTATAGTCATTAAAATATTAACAAATTAACGTTTTCACTTTACAAAACTAGATATAAAACGTTCATGTTCAAAAGCGGAAAGGTGCGTCTTTACACTATATAATTTGACATCACAATTGGGCAAGAAGTATAATATACACGTCGATAACACCTTATGCAGATGTGGTCACGTGATCACTTTTGAATGATCACCAGCTCATTTAAGGATATGTGATGTAACATGCAATATGTCTAAAATTGATCGAAGCGTTGCCTCACCAGACATTTAAATCGATCTTCATACCTGACTCTTTTTTTTTTAATTAGGGCCTATAGGTCTTACAAGGTTGTTTTGCTTTTCATTCAACTAGAGCAGAGAAATCCCTCAATAATACCAATGATCCTTCACATATTGACTATTGCGTCAATAAACTAACATTTAGGCTGAGCCCAGTTCATACTAAAAGTCATTATGTTTTGTTCGAGGACAATTTCCACATCGTCCTCTATAATTTATTTTTCTAAAAGATCTAAAATATTTTTCTGGTATACACAACCGGACACATAATAGTTGTTTAAAATAGGTGGAATATGTATGGACGAGTCAAAAAGTTCGAAATTTGTATCTGTTGTTGCAAGAAGTTCCCAAAATACATTAATGAATGTGAACTGGGCTTGCATGCGCTGCTCCACGATTCCATGGAAGTCCCCGCGTTTTTCTTGGAGCATGCGCAGTGCCTTTCAGTTTGATGCTAGGATATGACGTGCAACTATGTATACTTACATCTCTATCCATCTCTGGTTTTGAAATGCAGTAAGACTATGCTACTACTAAGGTGTGTGCTTTACAACATCAACAGGGTGCCAGATTAGACTACATTTTGGTTGTTGGTTGGTAATGGACTGAGAACCTTGGGCCTTTGAAATTGAATGCACGTGGCTCAAGATAATAATTAGGCCTATCAGAATGCGACATGTAGACCGATGGGCCAGCCAGATGTACATTATAAAGCAATACCTTTAGACTTTGGGAGGATTATATTGAACATATTGATTTGTTAGAGTGATACTTTGTTATTAGTTATGATGTAGGTAGGCCTAGATAAAAACGTAGTCCTGGAGATGCCGGGGATTGAACCCGGGGCCTTTCACATGCAAAGCGAACGCTCTACCACTGAGCTACATCCCCTGGTGGTGCATGTGATTGACATATGAGTGATCAAAAGACTTACAAATCGCCTATAAAACTACTATATTAATGGTCTCATGTCATTACCTGTCTTGGAAATAATATAATGGCGTCTTTAAAAAAACGAGCAATAAACCTTTAACAGGCCCAGTCTAAAACAATCGAAAGACTTCCAACCAAAATGGAGGTCAAATTGCACCCTTCTAACTAATCATGCAACTAATATACTAACCCTAATACTACCTAGGCTATAGTACTAATAACTACATCTAGAGCTAAGCTATCTAGTCTAGTCTATACCAAATTTAGGCCACTAATTAGCCCGTGATGATTGTGCATGCAAATACTAATTGTATATAAATCTATGTACTAATACTACTACTACAACAACTACTACTACTCTGTTTGAAGGCTCTGTGGTTATTGAGGGGGGTCTCTGCTGCATATTGATAAAAAGCGTTTTTAACCTATTCAGTTTCTGTTGAAAACTAAATCTGATACTGACGAATAAAAATATAAATGTGTGACCTACAAGTTATGCAATGTACTCATTCTCCCTCATTGACTCTCACCTTCAGTATTTAGATTGGTGTGTGTGTGTGTGTGTGTGTGTGTGTGTGTGTGTGTGTGTGTGTGTGTGTGTGTGTGTGTGTGTGTGTGTGTGTGAAGGGGGGGGATGCTTTTTATGTTTTTGTTGTCCCTTGTTCCGTTAGAAACCATGTTTTACTAGCAGACTTTAACATCTATTTCCAAACGTAAACAATGAAGATGGTTCAGTCAAGAGGTAAGCTGGTCCAGCGAAGCCTATTTTGTGATAACCTGTTGAATTAATGAAAATAAAATTGTATTAAATTAAATCATATTTCACGCAATTGTTGTATGCTTAATTCTAATTGTTCTTTTGTACAATTTCGTGTTGTCAATTTCGGTGTTTCAATTATTTAATAGATATTGTTTATATTAATGCGATTAATTTTAATGTGTTTTTCTTGCCAAAAAAAAAAAGCGAGATGCCAGACTTTGGCATTTTTTTAATTCTTATGGATTCCCAATAACAAGAACATAAACGATAGCATGGCTTTGACTGACTTCAAGGGAGGGCTTATCATGATAAATATGTCACAAAATCAAACACATACCTTCTGTTTCGCCAAAGGGCTAGTCTATTTGTTTCTTACTATGTATTGGACAAGATGAGATCTGAAATAATGAAGTATAGTCAATGATGGAATATCATAGATTGCAGAACACCAATGATTGGAGGTTATGATCAAAATACTGATATATTATGCGGACGCCTGTCATATAACAGCTGTTACCAGCTAGCCTCAATTGTATATTTTCTAATGGGTTATAATTACGTTATAAGTATTGTTAAATTGTATGCATCTTTGATTAAGTGTACATAACGGCATTATCTATAGTTTATTTGGTCAACTTATGCAACTTAAATACACGTTAAATTGTAAAATTTGTTGTTTGGTGAATACTGTAAACAAAGTGCATTACCTGCTATATTTATAAACAGACACACAAGGAAAGACACACTTTCAGACACTTGCAGACACTTGCACACACACACACACACGCACGCACGCACGCACACGCACACACACATACACACACACACACACACACACACAGAGGCACCCACAATGTCATATTCAATCACTCACACACGAAGGTACACAGGTACGCGAGGTGCTGCAGTTTCATTCTGCCTCATTTTTACAGTTTTTCCTACTAGCTATAGGTCCAAATGTGATTACCTTACAAATGATGGGGGCAACTGGGAAAAGATTTGTACTTAGCCTGTTTTCCATATACATATTTTGATGCTGGCAATTTAGTAATTGTGTTATTTCCTCTGAGAATATGGCATGAAATCATACATCCTTTGTCCCATTTAAAAAAGGTAAAACCTTTCTGGCGATATATAACATGTCTATATAATAACCTCAGCATGTGGAATAACTGCTTTAATGTTTACTATTTCGTTTTTGTTTTTTTAACTCAGTGCAAAGACACACACACAATAATGCTGACGTTAGCTCGTCACATCATTTTCCACACAAGGTTCATGAATATGTACACGATGACGAAGGAGGCGGTGATGAGGAAGAGGAACACGAGGCAGAAGACGAAGCAGTTCCGCTTGCGTCGCGCAGGTCGCCTGACGGGCTCGTGTCGCTGTCGGCGGTACCAGTCGACGGGCGGCATGGACAGCGCGTGGTGCACCCGCAGCTCCTGGTAGTCGCCCTTCACGTACACCCTGAACAGTAGAATGAGCAATGCAGGGGATAAGCAATGTATCTAGAGTGGGCCTGAAGGAAGCTAGAAACGAAGTTATAATTATGTTGCGACCGCACGGATTCTCAACCAAAATAATCAGCTGTAATGCATGGGCTTCACTGCACGAAATTTGGAATTTACTTTGTTTTACAAATTGCTGAAAGGTCATGGAAATGTTGGTAAAGATTCACTCCTACCCTTTAAGCAACTTTAGCTGTCTTTACAAGAAAATTATATTTAAAGTTTGTCAAAAGGTCATTAAATAATTGCAGGATATTTTCCATAGTATTTACATTGCTCAGTAAAGTAAAGTCAACTATTGCATCAGTTTTACTGTGCTACCTAAGAGACCATAGTGGAGTCTCAATTCTCGCTGTGATCTTTACATAATAAACAAAAGGCTACTCAAAAAGAAATTGTATTTAGCTACATTAAGTTTTATACAAAGTTTCATATCATAACATTTACTTTTTCAGTAAAGATCATTTTCTGAGCTTGACATTGTTCCTCTAGAGGGCACCACATGCTTATTTGTGTTTTTGCATGTTTTATGCATTAATTTACATTCATTTTTACAAATAAAGGGCTATTTTGAAAAGAGTATCGTGATAATGTTTATAATCATAATATTCCACCTTTTAGAAATGGAATAATAGATTTAGGTGAACATGATTTTTGAATTGTATCCCAGATCCCTTAGTAATATCATTTCTGCTAGACCTACCAAATATACTAGCACATGCACATGTCCATGGACCTTTAGATGTTTTAATGTGCCTATAATCTTCTTTTATCAGATATAGCTTAAATCCAAAAACCATAACATCATTGTGTGGTTGTCAGCAATACCACTGGTGAGATGAATATCAGTGATTTTTGCCAAAAGTAAATAGTAATGGTATCATGTTTACTTTGAGTATTTTTGTGTAAAGCCTAGTAAAGCTATATTTCATGACCTTTACATTTTCAGTAAAGATCAGTTTCATAATTTAGATAAAATCCCATAGGGGGCACCACATACTTATTTCTGCTTTTTAGGAAAATTGTTTTTTCTAAAAACAGCTATTTCATGTAAAAAATAAATTGCATTTAAACCAACATAACCTTGGTTTATAAGAACATATATCAAATAATTAATACATAAAAATTGGTCAATGAAATGCTAGCAAAAAATAGTTTTACATCAATATTCAGTAATGTGTAGTGAATAAACACCTTTCCTGTCTCAAATGTTGAGTATAGGCTTCCAGCCACAGGCCTGCCACCGGTGTAACCACTGCCTATGCAGTCTGTTCTATATGAACATGGACTCAATCCATCTTGCACCATGGCAAACTTCAATGGATGGGTTTCATGCACAGAAATTACAATTTTCTGTTGGAAAAAATATTTCCTCAAGAATGGAATAAAATGACATGGAGCTTTGCCTTTCAAAGTAAAGTCCTAAAATGCAGCTTGGGTCCCAAAACCACACTAAACATTTGATGACATTTACTGGAATTAATAGGAAACTGATGGTTTGTAAATATGCTTAAAGCTGTCTAAACTGTCTAAATATGTCAGGCTTGTAAAGGTCCTATACATATAGTATAAAGTAAATCTGCTTAAACCTGATCTACTCAAGCACATTTACTTGTTTTGAAACATCTTTACTAAGATTTAAAGATGATTAAAGTTAACATTAAAGAAAAGGTCAGTTACCTTTACAAACCTTTACAAAATGATTGTTATGAGCACCTTTATTCATCTTTAAAAAAAAATGCAAGGAGCCATTACACCTTCGGTGCATAGTGCAATGGACAATACTAATATGTTTATAAATATACCCTACGCCCCATGTGCAGGAAAATAGTATTGGGCGATTTGTTATTCCTTCATGAACGTCTGATTATTAGCACTACCCCTCGCCCCTTCCAGGTGATACAACATCACACAGTTATTAGAAAAAATAATAATTCAGAAACCTAATAAAATCATAAACAACAGTGTGAAATAAATGGCCCTGAAGGTTGCTGTGAACATTAATTTTCAAAGGTTGAATACAACATCTAGATTTCGATTAGGTAAACCAATATTTCTATTGTTCCTGGACTGTGTCCACATGATCGATTGTATGATCGATTAAATCCCAGATAATAGTCCAGCCTCACCTGACGAAGAGCAGCCAGTCCTCACAGCGGACCCCGGCCTCGGGCTGGCTCCACACCAGGGTGGCCTCAGGACCCATCCTCTGCTGGGTGCCAGTGTTCATACGGACAGGCACAGTCTCTATACAGAACAACTCGGCCCCTGCAGGTCAATAAGTCAAATTAATACTATTAACTACCTGCTAGTATGAGACATTAGTGATCAGTTAGAATTTGGCATGTCTCAGAGGTGATTTCCGTAGGATGGTTAAATTACGTTGACATTAACATTTTCTTGGATAAGTTTACTATTATAATGTTTGCATATTCGTATTTCTCATTTGCCAAACTAGCAACTAGGTGAACAAAACAATCCAGAATAGTAAGGGATTTAAATGTACAGAAGATCCATTGACGGATGGAAAGATCTATACTATAACTGTTATTGCCTGATTTGCGGATAATTCAATACATAATTAGGCCCTCCTTTGTATTTGACGATTCATAGGCACAAGTATAGGAGATGAATAGATGTGAAAACATACTTGTTGAGTCTAACCACGAAGAAACTCTTTCAACAGTTTTAGTAAAGGACTCGAATTTAGGCTCTCGTTCATCTCCAGTTGGTTGCAACATTGTCGGGGCGAATGTTTTCTTCGTTAGCTGCAAAGTACAAGGGGTCAAGCATAGAAGTAAATTACAAAGATCAATAAAAAAAAAAAAGAATTGCCTCCGGGGAAGGACACAAAACGATGGCTTGCTCCCACAAAATACAAAGAAAGTTTCTGCAAATATTGTTGAAACAATCCTATAAAACAAATTACGAGTTTTCAATTTTAACATCACATGTATAGGTATACATCAGTACATATCATCATGGTCTTAAAAGTAGGTATCGTTGTATTAAAAAAAGATAAAGATTGGAGTAATTCAAATGGTTTTACATTAATACGGATCAGTATAGGTTTGCGAGTGTATTAACGCATGGTTGTTGTATGCATTGCCAAAGAAATCTCGCTGTTATTTGAAAATGCAAAGACATAAAAAGAAGATATACTCCATTTAATTGATGCTATGAGTGAATAGCATTGATGCCTAGAACTACCAAAATCTATAAACGAATCCGTTATTCAGGTATGGATCTAGGGGGGGGGGGCTGCAGGGGGCCCTGTCGGCCTCTCATCAAAGAGGGAAGCTCAGTCCTGTCAGCCATTCCCTGTCCATTCCACACCCTTGTCGGCCAATTATCAAAGGGAGAAGTCCTGTCAGTCACCCCCTGTCCTTCCCACACCTCTGTGAGCCCATCATCAAAGGGAGAAGTCCTGTCAGTCATTCCCTGTCCACTCCACACCCCTGTCGGCCCATCATCAAAGGGAGATGTCCTGTCAGTCACTCCTGTCACATCCAAACCACTGTCGGCCTCTCATGAAAGGGAGATGTCCTGTCAGTCAGTCCATTCCACACCTCTGTCGGCCCAACATCAAAGAAGGAAGTCCTGCCAGACCCCTGCTGTCCCCTTATCAAAGGCAAAATGTCCTGTTATTTGCTCCCTGTCCACTTTGTATGTATGCATTATGTTAAAAATCCCCTTAGTTTTATCAGATAATGTTTAAATGTTGTGTGGAGATCTCCCCACATAATAATGGCATTACCCTACCTGGACGGGCAGCTGGACGATGGCGTTGACCTCGTGACAGGCGCGGGTGTAGTAGGTCCGCAGCACCTGGTAGTAGTAGGTGACGCGACACTCGGACTTGAGGGCGTGCTCCGTGTAGAAACAACGACTGTGACTTGTCTCGGGGGAGCCTGCAAAGGGGGAGGTAGGGATATAGGGGAAATAAGTGTGGGTAAGTGCTTATTAAGGAGAAGGAGATTGTGTGGTTATGATATGTATGTAATTAATAAAGGTCGCCGCCCCCCAACAATGGCAGGTATCCGTGACTATATGAATTGAAATGACATACTTATCTCCAGGACGGAATAATTATCACACCCAGATTTGCAAACGGCTTCCCCTATCCCTATCTTCTCTTCTTAATAATGGCCAAAGCTATTACATATTGTATGAATATTATACTGTTTATGAAGAAGTATGATCTAACCTCCTTGTACCCATTGTGCGAATCAACCTTTTTCTCCCATCTTCCTTCGCCCAATATGTTAAGGGAGCGGTAATGTGTGAGCTAAGCCTGCCCCACCCAGCCAACTTTTGTTCAAATAATCACAGAGTTGAATCATCATTTTATTACCTTTCCTCTTGACAAAGACGGCCTGCATGTTGGTGATGGAGACGTCGGCCTGGCCCGCCGCCCATCTGCATCCCTTCTCCGTCACCTGAGAGAAGTTCTCGTACGAGTCGGACCTCTGCTCCGGTAGGAAGTCCTTAATCCCTGTACCACATGAATGGATCGAGTCACACAAGGGATTAATCAATTAACAAACAGGATTGACTAGGCACTAGGAGGAAAAATTGAATAATGAATAAGTTTTAATTGTCTCATATAGCCGGTCTTGATCTGTAAACTTAAGCATGCATCGAGCAACAACAAAAGCATAACAAGTTTAGAATATTTTCACATGGTTCATCTGTGCTCTCATACCCATGTACAGGGTGCTGTCCCCTTCCATTCGAAAAAAACACCAATTTAGCAGATCAGTGAAACGATGCCATTATGTCTTTATGTAAATAATCAAAGACTAGATCCTTCAATTTATTCTATATTATTCTGTATCAGGATTCCAACTCTATACCTACAATGTAACATTGTCCTGCCCTATTACAATGGGGTGAATATCAGAGGGTCATTACCCAAGATGGCAACAATGCCTGTCTGTGAAAGCTTATGCAAATGTTTGTGTTGTCATAAGACCTTTCAACATTCTCAGTTTATTGATAGAGAATAAGTTAATGTTATGTGCACACATCTATGTCTTGGATTATATAGCCCTCGACGGTTTGTGAAAACCAGAGCAATAACAATTGCTTCACGCCTCCTTGGTCTGTACCATGAGGGAGACCCTAGCCTCACCTATCTCCTCCCTCCTTGGGGTGCCCACGGCGTAGAAGACCCGCAGGAAGAAGGTGTACTGTCGGGCCTTGGCCGGCGACTCGGCCCAGAAGGTGGCATTGGCGTAGATCTTACCCCTGCGGGACCGGGTGAACACCGTCTCCATGGTAACCACCGACCCTGGAGAGGTTGGGTAGGAAAGAATAAGGGATAGATTGAAAGCATGAGATTTGAAAGCAATCTTGACTTAAGAAAAAGTTCGACTTAATGATGATCATACAGAAAGTATCAGCGGCTTGAGGTATAATCTGAGATCCAATGGAAATAAGTAACACTTTACTTCAGTGATTCTACTGCCACTAGATAGGTCATCACTGTTTTCTTCATCATTGCAACTTCATTATTTCATTTTACGTTTTAATTAAACTTGATGTTAACGTCTTATGTGGCATATCGACTGGGACCCGATACAACTCTTGCTATTTAATCTAGTCAACATTTCTCAGGGTTATTGTAAAAAATAAAATACATATTCTAGTTTTAACAGAGGAACCTTCCTTATTTACAATCTAGCTTTATTCATAGGTTTGAGTACCAAAATACCTATACCTGAGAGTGGCCTCTGTTTGAGCTGTTTGTTGGCCCGTCTGACCAGCGTCTCCATGGAGTCGGCCGGACCTTCCGGGGCGAAGTCCTCCATGTTGAGGGTCAGGTGGGGGTCGGCGCGGTCACAGCCGGGCACGAACCACAACCTGCAATACACAGCATGGACTGAGTAAGGGATATTATACAATGTGTGTGTGTTTATTGTTGTCTAAAGAAAATTGTAAATCAGTAAATTTATAACAAATTGAATATGGACCTAGAATGATCATCAGATTATGATAACTTGTACGTAACGTCTGGAGGATCAGACCATGTTTGAAGGCGACAAATAAAACATTATAAATAAAGAGCCCGGAACAGCTAACCAACACCCTCTCATAGCTAGAACTGAAACATCTCGATGCACCCCGCCATCTTTCATTCAGACTGTCTTTGCAGGCATATCTACATGGAGCTCATCTCCCTTATCCCCCAAACCACAGCTCAAATCAAAACTCCATCCCCGGTTGTAACACTTATATTGAAATAGGGATCTTTATTTTGCATTGCGCTTCGCTAACGGACATCTAACTACACTGTGATTTTGGTATCCACTTTTATGAGGCTTTCCCAAAGGTCATAGAGTAATACAACCCCAGACAAACAGGTTACAACTTACATACCTGAGCCCCCTGAGGTAGCGTGTCTTCAGAGACGCCGTCAGACTCTTAGACCGACACACGGCGTCCGTCTCGTTCATCTGGACGAGGGACGTGGCCGTCCACGTAATGGTCTCACACGTCTTGAGCTCCACGTCCGGGTTGGACCTCAGCCACGTGTTGGCCCGCTTCACCAGCGTCCTGAGGGGAAACGTAGAGGGATGGAGAACATTCAAATAAATGTGGAGGAAATTCAAGTTGATTGGTGAGTTGATCAGTGTTAAATGAAACACTATGGGGACTTGAGGTATCATACGTTGGCATCTGAAGGGCTAGAAGCTACTTAATAGGGCTGAGGCTATACGCCTGGGTATGGCAATGCGCGCACAGTATCTCTTGTACACATGGGTGTAACTTTAGCAGTGTCAACATGAATTAAAGCAACATGTTCATATACTACTCATACATGTTAGGGTCGTCCTTTCTTGCAATTATTTTTTTAATTGTAACATCCTTTTTTTACTCGCAACATATTTTACTCTAATCAATATCTTTTAATACCTCGTTATGTATACACAATTAATTTGTTTAACACATAATGGAGATATGATAGTAAACACTTTCTATACATGACGCCGTTCATATAAGTTTAGTTCATTAAGTGGCATTGTATTCCTTACATGAAAAATATATAATTTATATGCGGCAAGCTCAAATTACCCATTTCCATATAATACTACAATACATCTCATGCAAAGGAATCACTATTAGCAACGTTGTCTGGTAAATTTTAACACAGAGTAGTTGATGTTTGCCCAAAGCAGGCAGACGAGCTGCAAATTCCCTTTTCAGTATACTACTCACGTATCTAGAAAATATACGTATCATTGTACACGACAATGGCGTGTACATAGAGACACATTCATGCGACGAGGGCCAATAGGCCTTCCCGGTAACAGTAATACCATTTAGATTATAGGTAATTACTCATGTGGCAGACGTAAACAGGTTGATTAGTTAATGAGAGTTTATCTGTATTAATGTCAATGGTTTCTGTCATTTGCAGAGATCGTGCCAAGAAACGGCACTCAAAGAAACGTGCATCATTCACCGACTACTGAGAAACAAACAGCTAATAATAAGTGAAGTTGCACTATTTATTGCGTGGACGCTACAGTCATACATGCACTTTACTTGTATTGGGGAAATCAACAATTTGTAGTCCTTAGGAGAGTTGCAGCTCAATATTATTACTACACTATTGATGGGTGTAAAATGTACACAATCGTATGAGGAGTGGGTACTGGGTATGTAGACGCATTCAACACGCGCATCAAGGAATAAGGGATGGACGTCTGAATAACAACTGATTCTGAGTAAAAAGCGAACATTCCTGTATAAATTAATTGAATCTGGTATAGTTAGGCACATGGATGTAGTTCATCGCTCAACAATGCCCGCTGAAGTCTTTTTCCAGAGCATATGCCCTACTCTCTGTGGAAGTAGCTTACTAAAAGCAGTGAACCAATATGCCATTCCCTTTCAGGAATAACTACTGCATATATCACTAAAGTTGGTTGGATATTTCTGAAGATACCTTCAATTTTCTCTTGTGTCCGTTAAGAGAACACATGAGGCAAGCGATATTGTGGACTCACTTTCGATCATTGGAGTCATACAGAACCTTATTTTACTTACCTGAAGTCTCCAACATGGCGGTCTCCGGCCACATTCATGTGGGGTGTAAAGTCGACAAAGTCCAGCCTCCAACTTCCGCCCTCCCCGCTAGCACTGAGCCGGGTACCCGTTCTAACGATGGGGAACCGCGTACTGTTGATGACCTCATCGTACGTAGGGGGCGCCACCACATAGTCCACATCCTCATCCAACCGGAACGCCTCGTTTTCACGCCCTATTCCCAAGGTCACCGCCTGCAGACTGCTGGGACCGGCCACTGATTCGCTGGTTGAGGGATCATGTGACCCAATCCATCCTCCTGATTGGTTGACAGGAGGGTCACGGTGCCGACATCTCCTTGGCGAGGGGGGACCAGATCCTGGTGGCGAGCTGGGTACTATAAAAGCGGAACCGGAAGTGGAGGGGACTGGTTCTACTTCCGGTTCCGGCGGGGCGGAGGGCGGTACCCCGGCAGGGGGCGCTGAGGGCCGGACGTCCGTTGTAACGGGTGGGAAGGTCGGTCGGCGGGACGGACCTCTATCCGGGGACTGAGGGTCGACGCTGGTCGTCAGGGCTATCTCGTCGTCTGCCATCTTGGATTCTGAAAAGGAGTTAATTATTGCCAACATTATAAACCTCGTTTAGCTCATGTAATTACGTCTAAAATCTTTCACCTTGTTACTATTCTAATTCTGTTCAATACTTAGATTTACCTATATATTAGAGGGATAATTGCAAACGTACGACAAGCACATAATATATATTCAGTCTAGATTTATATATGATTCCTGATAAATCTAGACATAAAAAGGTTGATATTATTTCATATAAAAAAAGTGCTGATTGAAATATACATGTACTTTGTAAAATCTAAGAGGTCGCCGGAAACCCAGGATGCTGACTCACTAGTTATTGCAGCTTAGGTTTGCCCATCCCTCTGATGTCTCTGAGCGCCTCAGATTTAGACCAAAATGTTGTCATTCATGTCCTACCCCGCCCCTTCGCACCTGTTAAGCGCGTGTACAGGTAAAGTTTCTACTCAATACCATCTTGAGTGTAACCCAGGCAAACTACTACATGTATGACGCTCGCGATGCTTTCTATTACTCTTGTTACAACAAAATACGTGTCTTGTGGCATCGGTGAACTTATAATATAAATGGCAAGTTACAAAACATGACATGCTGACATTTCTCGTGTGCGACAGTGGACACATGAATGGTTGTTTAGACGTTCAACAGTCTCTAACATGTGTCTTTGATTGTCACATCCCCTTTCGCACCTGATATGTCCACAGTTTTGTCCCTCATGCAGCACGTTTCCAGTGAATGTTGTGTCGTTTAACAGTTTAGCGCAGATCTTGACCTCAGGGAAAGACTGACAGACGCCCAAGAACTTGAAAAAGGGTCGATTTCGTCAAACCAAAACTAAATTAGAGTCTTGCAAAGCTTTGTTACTCGCCATATAAACTTACAAATCTATATTTCATACTTCGAAGGATTAAACTTTAATCCCATGGACGAATGTAAGAGACGTGGTAAGAGAATTTACAACAAACTGGAAAATCTTCAGAATTAAGCGGTTAAATACATTGACAATAAACTACATCCAGATGACAATATTAACAAACTGTATGTCCGGTATAATATTCAAAATTAAAACCTCAGGTGGAGAGATATTTCCAGTTTGATGTATCAAAGGAGCACATCTCAAAAAGAACTGAATCTGGAAAGCCCACAGATACTTTTAAGAAGTAATAATAAAGCTAAATAAAAAAATAAAAATCTAAGTAGGTATGACATGTACCTGAAAAGCCCACTATCTAGATATGTCAAGGCATGGGCAATGTTGAATATGAACAATCAGAAAGCCACCACACAGGTAAAATTCAAGAGTTTAATCAAGCAAATTTATAGACTGACACGGTGATGAACACCTGCTGTATATTTGAAAATGAGTTGGAACATTATCACATGCTCGTTCTCATTTATTCATATCTCCTTATCTGATTATAACTCAATGTGCTGCTGGAAGAACATGTACTTACATGAAGCTGCCAATAAAATCATATTTAAAAAAAAAGAATGATGAGAGGAGAGTAATTAGGCTAATGCGTAGCAAATGCTATTCTACATTTCCCCGTGGGGGTTCCGGTAAAGAATAGGCCCCCAGTAGCCCCTGCTAATCGTATGAGGCGACGATAGGGGGGGACCCAGCACTGATCAAATGGTTCTTTTGGGTTCAATTCCCGGTTGGTGCTGTGTGTGGTTCATCCCAATCTATTTTCGCCATGAATATGACCTTAGATGTTGAAACGACATAAAGCATCCATTACTCACTCACTCGCTCACTCACTCACTCACTCACTCACTCACTCACTCACTATTCTAGATTAATCAGCTTATAAATACCTGATCTGGTACCTTTTGTAAAAAGACATACAACTCTAGCCTTCCTTGTACCTTCTTAACATACAGTGTGCAGTAGGACTAAGGGTCCTACATACTCTGTTATTGTCGTCCCGCTCTCACCTGTAACCACCATCAAGGTGTGTCGACAGGTAAGGAGCTGGGTGTGGTCACTACGTCTACCACGTGACCATCTCTCTATGACGGCGTCCCACCTTTATCATTATTGTAGTTATTTTCATCAGGTACAGGTAAGCTAGCTATCAGAGGTCAGTACCAGCGGGGTACATCGGAGCCTTAACAATTAACTGATGCTTCGTATTTCTTTATTACGATTGACGGATTCTAAATTAATTGGTCTGAGCGTTTCATTAAGATTTTCATGGGACTCAAATAAATCTTTTTTTATTTCAATAATTTTATTTACCACTTCAATCATCAATCGACACGTGCGCCCGGTGTAAAGTGTGGTTGCTCTGAATAATCCGACAGTTTTGAAGTTTTATCGTAATAATTAATTTTTCTAGGTACGTTAAGTGGTTTAAACGCCGCTGCGATGGTTTTCAAATATGATAAGCACCTGCAACAATTTCTGACGTCGTGACCTGAACAACATCTCATAAGGGCAAAACGGCCACTGACTAAAGTCAGGAAGTTAAGGTTCCTTTTAGGTTCATCTGTGGTTGGAAATAGGTATTATTTCCTGTCGTTTTCCTTTATTCTGATTGAAACATTACAGCGTAAATCATTGTATGAGAGGACATCCTTTGTGTCACATAATTGCAATGTATGAATGCAGGAGTAATTTCTAAAGGTATGTTCTAATTTCTGCAAAATTAATCTTCAAATATCGATACATACCTAAATATACAAACGTACATCAAGCCGTAAGCTTTATTCTATGTTGCAACCACCTAATTAACTTCAATCCAGAATTGATTATGGTGCACTAGTCATAATACTTGAGCAATGAACCTAAAACCATACACTTATCCCACCACCCTCGTTTCATACATAACCCCGTGTATAGGCTCACGCCGAGGAAATCCAATTTCAGCAGGTGGATGACAAACCCCTGTCCGGGTGTTGACATTGTTCTCTGGGTATTAATCAGCCTGGGTTGGTACTGGAGGCTGGGCCAGGTATGTGGCTGTGTCAAACACTGACGGCGGCGGCCAGCCCGGCCCATTCACACGGGGACAGGGGGCCGCAATGATGAATGGCCACTTTCAGGAACTTTCAGCATACAAACATGGGGGTTTCAAAAAGGTTTAATTTGCATCAATAATAAAACGAGATTCAATAATACGCACACGAGCGCAATTTGAACGTGATGCGATTAGATGTGGATACATTCAACGAGCCATTGAGAAGAGGGTGATTTGTACGGCGAGTACGGATTTGTATGTAAAGTTTGACAGTAGCACAATGGTAAAAGCATGAATCCATGATTTCTGAATTCAAAAGGTCACTATTGATCTTAGGCATTATTGCGGTCACTCACTACTGATACCTGTATGGGTTTAGTTCGTGGCCAAAACGCAACAAATCGCGATTAATATTGCTTATTTTTTTAACCCTACTGGATAGTTTTGACTGTCAAATCATCAAAATCAGCGATTTTTTTAATTTAGATTAACCAAAAACGTTAACCTTTTGTTAATCTAATATTCTATATGTGACCTTTTCAGTACCTTATTATGTAGAGCAATCATACATACCGTTTTTAGAACTAATTAGCGTACGTAGGAGATTCCCTACGGTTCACTATGTTGCATGTATGGCCTATTATTAGAATCTACAAATATTGATATTATACAGTGAGCTAGAATCATAATCATCATCGACGCTAAACACTTTGAACCTTAGCCTGTCAAAAATAAATGCTATATTTTGCTGTTATAATAAAAGTATGACAGTCGGTGTTTTGACCTTTTGCATCCGGCCGGCGTTAATTATTCTGTTTTACGCCTGGCCTTAAATATCATCATAAGAGAATATCTCCTACCCTTTTATATACCCCGATAGGCCATGTCGAATCCAGCATCATGAAAAAGGGAGGGTGCGTACTTTTGAAAATGTTTACCCTTAAGGGACTTTTGGTTTAAATTTTCATTGAAGTGCCCCAAAGCACCCTTTGAATATAGCACTTAACCTTGTAGTTATTAACGTCTTGGTTTATACACATTCTTTCCTCCTTGGTTCACATGCGGATCTGAACAACACAACTCATATATTTTAGTCTTAAACAGTTCTCCTACTGCCATTATCACCTTCCCACACACATTCTGGACGACGCCAAGCTCGCGGTGTCCTGCCACCATGTTTGAACAAACATAATTATTTTCTGAACCTATCACCTCCAATCTGACCATGATCTGAGTAAAGCTCATTTCTTAACAGGGAAAAGTCATACAATCTTGTGCAAGGCCTATTGCCTACCTTCTATACCAACTCCCCTAGGCCCCTAGTTTTTCTTTTCTTATGCAAGTATAGCCCCATTCGCCGTGGCCGATCTTTCTGTCATACGAGGCTCCGATAAATTTATCGGACGGACAAGACGATAAACTCAGCACCGATAAATTCATCGCAGGCAAGCGATTTTGAAGAAATTGTATTCGCCCTGAGAAGACAGGCACCTACCGATTGCAAACGATAATTTTCTCAAGTACTTGTCCCCTAGAATCGTCTGGATTTCAAACGATTTGATCCAACATGTTGGATCTGATCGGTTGAGATCTCCTGATCACATTATCGTATGTACCAGGAATTCTGAACGACAATTGTCGGAAGAGATCGCATGTACCGAATTTGCCAGGGCGAATGGGCCTTGAGGCTTATTTCTCAGCATATTGGAACATCCTACCAGCTCCATCCCCTCGCCAGTCCTACCTGTATGTAAACCCACCCCTTGTCTTGTACTTAACCACGGCTACATATATAGGCCTAACTTGAATACGAATTAACACAACTGTAATATACCGAAAATCCGAGGAAACACGGACCTTTACTGCAAAATAACATTCCCATAAAATGACCAGTGCACCTACCTTATTTCTAGCTGGTCGTGCGGCCGTCATCCCGTCTGGCTGTCCAGCGGGCCCCAGGCCTGGTCACACGGACCGCCTCCTGCCTCCATGTACCGCCGTCACAGGCCGTCTGTACTGCTCCTCCTGTCACCGAGCAGCTCCTACCACTCAGTCTGTATGGGAGGCTGAGTGTTGACTCTCTATTACTGAAAGTACTAGTCTGTATGGGAGCTTGGTGTAGAGTCCTAGCGTTCAGAGTTGGTTTGGAGATCTGAATGCAGATTTCTACCACTCAGTCTGTATGGAGAGGGGACTCCTAGGTACCCACAGCCTCTCTTGGGAGATGAATGGTTCTTGAAGCAATAACAGCAGCAGGTGATCTTTTGGGCATGTGATAGGGTAACATATTTAGTTTTAACAACGCTAAGGCATGCCGAAACATGGAAGTAACACGCAAAGCATACTATTATGGAGTTTGCATGTTGATATTTCTGAAGGAAGGATTTACAAGAATTTAAATTTAAAGATGTGTGGTCTTATCTTGCTGCTTCATGAAACGTACTTATCATTTATAGTTCTTTTTAGATAGTTATGTGGGTTCCAAAATATAATAGGTTTGCTGAATATCCCGTAATTCTGTAAAACCTGGCATCTTTATGATTATATATCATAATAGTTAAAGTAGTTGACTGTGACATCCAAGATTATTGTCCACGGGTGTACACGTAGCACTACATAAGTCTACAGGTGCGTACAGGTGGGTTGGAGCATACAGGTAGTTAGAGTTATAGTACAGGTGTGGCCTATCCACTGGAGCGGAAGGTGGGCGTGTGGGGGATGTGGCTATGTGGTACACAGGTGTTAGGGTGGGTGTGGTATCCGAGAAGGACTGATTAACCAACAGGTAAATGGACAGCCTGCGCAGATAGAGCTAATCAGACAGGTATCAGATGGAGACAGAGGTCCAGTTAGATAAATGAACAGCCTTCACAAAAAAGACAATCAGACAGGAAAACCTGACAGACATACTTATATAAGCACAAATGGGTTTTTGAATTTCTCGCAAACACTGTATTGCAATTAATTGCTGCCTACACCTAGGTGGGAAATTTTGTTAAATTATATGATATGTGTTTATACACTTTTAAGAGTGAATCAGGATATCTAGAAACAGATTGTTTTATGTTGTGCAAGTTTGTTTTATGTTGCGCACGTTTAGACATTGATGCTGAGTTTTTAAAATACTATTTACAAGAACGTATGAGGTACAACACCAATGGGAAGTCTGTTGTCTGTAGCTTTGACATGTGGCATGAGACCACACTTACAGTCATAATAATGTATGTAATTGTTATAAGTTAGTTTTGTCAACGGGTACAGACAGAAGTCTTTACTTATTGCTCGTATCAAAAGATACATAGATATGTCTATCTTTTCCTTTTCATAAGTTCAGTTAGTATTTATTCATGTCATTCAGCTTTGAGCATAAGTTAGAGCCTAGTCCTTAAGACTTCCAAATTATTGATGGGACTGAGGTTTGAAGCAATTTTTGAGATGCATTGCCATTGCATAGTTTCCTCATAGTCATGACACTTCTTCCCACTGGGCTGTTCCTTATTTATACACAACAATCCTTCACTTTGTCTCCTGGAATCAAGAGTCAAGTGTTGTTCAGTTTCTGTCAGTTAAAATGTACAGCATAATTGGGAAACAAAAATTCAAATTGCAGTTAGTTTAAGAGACAGGTGGGACAGCAGAGCCTATTTTTCCTATTTCCCTTTGTCCCTGTGTTACCTCACATAAATTTCTAACGTACCCATCACATTAGGATGCTGCTGATTTGATTATCATCTAGTTACCTGTCATCTCAGGTGTTTTCCTTTCAACGGATCCGGACATGGTATTTTCATGAGTTCGCACCTGGGCAACAACTATATCCTGTTTATCACAGGGGAGACCTAGTTTACATGAGCGGCCATATCTGAAAGTATGCAACTTACATAGAAACAGCTAGTGATGTCATCTTCCTCTATTGAAAAAATATTAATTTGAAAAAAAAACAGATATATGTTGCTAATCTTATCGATTAACAATAAATCTTAGATTCTCAAGTGGTATACACCTGTACATATAAGTCAGACAAGATGTATGTCTTTTTATGCGCTATCTCTCAAGGACCAGGAATTCATTTTACAGTTATATCAAAAGTTGATAAATAATTAGGTTATTTTCCACAAAAAGAGTATCTGTGTTATCAATCAGATGTTTTGATAGAATACAAATGGTTACCTTCAAGGAAACGTGACCACTTTATCTGAATAGCCTATATTCATATCCAATATAAGAAAAAAGCAAACTTTATGTTCGTAATCATGCCTTTTCATATTAATTTTTTACCATACCCAATTCTAGAAACAAACACTTCCCAAAAAAAATTCCAAATGCTTTCCTCATTTTACGTTTTCACTTCATAAGTTGTACTTAAACAATGGACTGACCTCTGGACGATGTGTTCGACAGTCTCCTTGTCTCCCAACCCCGATGGCCCATCCAGGTTAAACCAGCCAGTCCACCCTCCATTAAGCCCCACTCGCCGTGGCCAACCTGTGTTTTCGTAGAGCTCTGTGATCTCTGAACGTTGGCAACGTTGCAATATCGTAGCCCTCTGCGATCTCATCCCTAGCGAAATTATTCAACATGTTTAATATTTTCGTAGAGATCCTGGGCAATTCAGGAGGAGATTGCTTACAAAAATGATCGCAAGGGACCTCAATTCTCAGTGTGAATGCTATGCGATCAATTTAACAGGCTTACGATCATTTTATCGCACCCGGGGTGACTTGCAAATCCTTAAGATAAAATTTTCGTACGTCTATGCAACAGAAAGATCAACCAGGGCGAGTGGGGCTTCAGGGAGAGACTCCAGGCTCACTCCTGTTGGCACAGTTTAAAAACAATTTACCAGATTTTTATTTTATTTTGTAGGTTATCAATTCTGCCCAAAAAGACAGGCGACCATTCGCATATAATATAAAGGCCACTCTTGGTTTTATTGTGATCACCAAGATTATTTTGATTAATTGGTATTCCATTCCAATCATGTGTAATCTGTATGTAACTAATACTTCTGCCCATGTCTTTTCCTTGCAATCTATCAACATTGCAGTGCTTATATATCTATAAGACTTTTGAGCACTTCTGAGGAACATGTCTGCCAAAGGAGTGTTTAAAACCATAGAAATATCTTTATCTCTATACTAAAACCCACAATGGGAGCTAAAGGGTTTCAATATCCTACCATCTGCAAACACAGAATCCCTAGGACCGTGACTGTGTCCTTGGACCATGACGGCCACCAGCAGCATTACAAATCCTTGAGTCAGCATTCTGAGACCTGTAATGGTGAAAAGAGGATCACACTGTGCAAATACCAAAATAGTATTCTGTGACCAAGGTCTTATTCCGTGCACTTAGAATACATCAATATTATGTTGAAATGATAAATATGAACCAACAAAATCAGCTAAAAAGTTGTACTCGTAGATGAAATATCAGAAACAATGCAGGAGAACTCTTGAGAACATCTTTATATATCCAGAGAAACATAGCTGAGTCATCCTTCAGGTATCACAACAGTAAAATATAAATATCAGGTGTCACTTCACTAAATGATATTATTAAACCCTATACATGTAATACTATAGTAGACTAACCACAAGACGTGATATATATCAGGTAAAGTAGTGACGTATATGATTAAAATGTCCTTGACACAGGTGTGTGCATGTTTAAGTTTTCGAGACGTCAATAGTTAGAAAATTGTCCCATAACTATAGGATCCTTTAATTCTTAAAGAAATACTGTGTGTCAATTGATATTCTATAAAGAAGATGAATTATTGAAATCACAGTTGCAGTCTGGTAGAACAGGACCCTTTCATACACCACGAAAAGTTAATGTTAACCCAATCCTGATTTATGCTATTTTGCAAGTATTATGTTTCTCTTACATTTTTATAATAACAATTATAATAATTATTAACTCCAGTAAATCCTGGTGCCATATCTTCGTAACTGATTTCAGTGATTTCAGTGATTAGGCTAATCAGGTGAAATTTGATCAGTGTTTTATTCATGTGTATTCTGTTTGTAAATCAATTAGCTACACCTAGCAATCTCTTTTCAAGGTTATTTTCAAAAGACATCATTTCTTTTACTGACAAGACAGAATCAGGCATTATGAAACACTGATCAAATTTTGTCTGATCAGCCTGATCACCAAAATCAGTTACGAAGATATGGGCCCTGGCCTTTTAGGTCTTAGAGGTCCTTTGCTTCATGCACTGCGCTAAGGACCAGAGAGGTGACTACAGGACAAGTTAAATCTGTGCTGACCATTGTACAAAGCACAATTTTCTATTTAAGGTATCGGTATTGAGTCCTTGAATTCATCAGTGATAATAATATTAGCCTGTGATGTCACTTCCATTACCACTTCTTTTGTACTCAACTACTAATTATTCCATCCATAATTCTTATCATAATTTTTGTGCTATCACACAAACACTCATTCCAAAATGAGAAGACCCATTATTAAATAGGACTACTCAAATTATTCCAGATATACAATGATAATCACTGAAAGAACAACTCGTACAAGGCTTTAGCATATAATTCATACCCTATTTGATTTCCTGATGCTCGTGCCACTAGAAGTACAAGGCTCCAAAAGCCCGTATTACCGATCCATCACAGTGGTTTTAAAAAATTCCTTCACTACTGTAGATGGGGGATGTAGGAGGTGACAGGCCGTGAAACATTGAGGTTTATTTATAGACTCTGGTTTTGGTTTTATGATAAGTACTTTGAAAAAAACATGGGTCTCCCCACACTGAAAGGATGCTCCAGGCGGGAATTAAGCATTACAGAACATCTTTTAAGCGATACCAAGAACATCAAAAATGGATAATTTTCAAGGAAGGTACAGGCTGTTGAACTCAGGAACATCTGTTAGGATGCTAAACCACAAATGGGCGCTATCCCACTGTCAGTTAGCAGCACCCATACACTGCTAAGCTACAATCAAATGCTATCCAACAAAATGTTTACCTACAAGGGATGCTATCCTACAGATTTATGCTGAAAAATAGCAAACCAATTTTGAAGGTTATTTCTTTGGGGTTTGGAAGAGAGGTGTCCCAGAGGATATAGGACTAAACTTTTTGAATTTTCAAATAATATATCATTTATTTAGAAAAATTAACCTTTTAGACCCCAAACTTTGTATTAATAAATTGCTTGATTTCCCTAGGATTTCCATGGATTTCCCTCTAGAATTCCTTAAATCTCTTGTACTTGAGCATGTTCAAAGGCTAACCAACCCCTATGAGTGAACATTATGGATTTGAGGTTTGAAGCATTAGATTGGAAATTTGATAAGCTTTTAAACAATATATTGGCCGATTTTGTATGTTGAATATTCATTAAAGTGGAAAAATCTGGAAAAATAATGGGGAAATTTCCGTTTTTCCAGGCGGCTACAGCCGGATTGGGGAGCACACCCATGGGCAGCCACGGGCGGATTGGGGGTAAAGGGTTAAATCACACTTTCATTTTGCAATTCCTATTCTGTATCAAGAGAAATTTGAATATTGATAAATTATCAACAAAATAAATTCAAGAAGCAAAAATCAGACTTCAGTTGCTCAGCCCCTTGTCACTTCATAACAGTGAAGGATGATAGATATACATAAATAAATATCAGTTTATTTAGAATGATAACTCACTCATCTTAATTGATTCTCCCATTTGCAGAACATAGAACCTATTTTTGTATACCTAGTTGTAAGTTGTTGCACACAATCCTTTTTTCACAAATTCTATCAATATTCTTTAAAGATCGTATTAAAAATACCAAAGTTTCAGGAAAAAAGTTAATGTCTAACACCTGTCATATAGTGATTACTAGAAATTGTCCCATGAATCATCCCGTCCCGCTGACAAATGCGTATTTTCCATGATTTTTCATCTCACATTTCCCTGAATAGAAAGCTATAAACATTTAGACAAAAATATACTTTCTATTTTATAGGACATTTTATTAAAATAAAGAGAAGGAACTTAATGGTTTGGGCCATAATACATAAAAGACCTGACACAGCCTTTCAATCGTACAGAAAAGGTAACTTTGCTGTATGATAGTTTAATATAGCTTTGTGTAGAAATGCTATCCTGCAAATATTTGTGACTTAGCAGATATGTTTGTAGCTTAGCATCTTGTGGTAATGGAAAGTCACAAAAGGATGCTAAGCTACAAATATTAATGGCTTAGTGTCTATTTTTGGAAAGATGCTATCCTCAAAATATTTTTGGTTTAGTATCTATTTGTAGCTTAGCATCATGTGGAGATGCTATCCTGCAAAAAGTCACTAAACCACAAACATTTGTTGGATAGCATCTGTTTGTAGGATAGCGTCCTAACACTTGTGTCTTGCTGAAAATGGCAAAAAGCCAGGACATTGAATATTTATCTAGATATTTCGTAATTAAGATAAAAAAAATTTCCATAGATTAACAAAAAGTCATAAAAACTATTATACTTATAAATTTTGACCTACAAAAGATAATTTCTTTTAGTTTGGACTGATGATACAATGAAGTTATGTTTTTCCAAATGTGTCAAAATTTTTGAAAAAATCTGAAAAGTTTTTGTTGTTTCCATGGTAACCAAACATCTGATGTTAGCTAATTTTTAGGGTAAAAATGTTCCATTAACATTCCAAATAGAGAGTTTTTCACACTATTTGGAATATTTATTTCGCGGCGAGAACAACTAGAGATTAATAACAGGATAACAACAAGGTAATTTGATTTGGACATTTAATGAATAACCTTTATTTTAATCCTTCCTGCATACATCAAATCTAAAGTTTAAAATTCTGCTGCGATGTTGTCTGTGTGGTGATTGGAACGAGAATGACCAACGGTTTCGGCCTAGCGATTTATATAGCGACGATACAACAAATTGCCGTAGCGATGGATACGGGGGCGATGACGTCACGCCTCTCCATAATAAATAAATTGATTTGGTATCGCTACACAATTTAATTACGTTTAGAGTAGGCTAACTGAATTCTACACAGAAAGTTGGTTTAAGACATTTTTATCCCTATTTTTCACAAATCTACCCATATTTCCTTTAATATTAAACTTAGACTTAAGATTATAACCCCCTCGGAGCATCCTTCCTGTGTGTTGGGTCACATATAATTATTACCAAAAAAATAAATTTTTTTGCCACGAATTAATACTAATATTAACCATGGGTATCAACCCTCTAGATGGTATCTGGGTTCCTGATTGGAACTAAAAGAATAGACTGAGACAAGAAAAGCAGTTTTGGTAAAGAAATTTTTATATATCTCAAATGATAATGTACCCACTCTCCTAGACGTTTATAAAATGGGGAGCACATTGAATTATTTATCTCCTATCAAGTTATTCACATAAATGTATTGATACATCTTCCACCAATAACACTGAAACCGCTGATCAATATCAAACGTTAAAATCATCTTAAATGAGTCCTTTGTTATATAAGATTAACACTATATTTCTATAACATAGGATAGCTATTGCTACAAACCATATCCATTCGTGATTTTGTTCATGAATGATCCCGATCATCATGATAATGGCTATCACAACATCAGCACAGGTACATACCTTCGATTAAGAAATAGTTGGTTACTTTTATTAGTTTCCTTTTTTTTAATTAGAGTTACCAGTAGTCAGTCGGAATTGCACTTATATTCATCATAGAAGATCGACAAAGCGAAATGTAGGCCTACCAATGATTATTATATATCGTTGGCTGAGTAACATAAGGTCGTATCTCAAAAAAATCGATTTTATTTTTCTTTTTGAAAATGTTTCCCTTCTCCCTAAGGCATCTGGAAATTTGGGAATTTTTCGAATTTTCCAAATAATTGGAATGTTATAAGCCAGTAAACAAAGGTCGTATCTGCCCAATTGCCCTTTGTGGTGACTAACATAAGGTCGTATCTGAAGAGAGGCAATGTTATATTTTTAGTAAAATATGACAATCATTACAAAATAAACATATGTGACCAGATGAGGGGAAAGGGTACTCCGTGCGGGATTTGCTATTAAATTAATATTGTAGAGCATGTTCTTAGCTTTCGAATGATACCAAGCATGTGCAAATCTGATTATTATTAAGAAAGTTATGGGTCCTTATACTCAACACTATCGGTATACCAGAAAGTAAGAATACGCTTATTTTTCTTGTATTTATTGGGATTTTGCATAAATTATCATAAATTATCATAATTGTGTGTAAATATTCAAAAACACAATTTTATTCATTATTTTTGAACCAGAAATGATAAACGTGTTCTGTTTTCAATGTGGAGACCTTAAAATGACAGTTTCTCATAGTTTAGACTATTTCAGGAAAATCTCATGAATTTTAGTTTCCATGGCAACCAAATAGAATGAATTAAGTGAATTATCGATATAAAAACGTTCTATTGACATTCCAAATAAGGAATGATTCCATCATGATAGAATGTTTTGGGTATGGTAAATGAATTCTACACAAAAAGTTAGTTTTAGACAAAATTATCAATATTTTTCATAAATCTGCTCATATCTCCTTAAATATTAGGTTTAAGATAGCAAATATAGGAACCTCGGAGTACCCTTTCCCTTCACATGCTGGTCACATATGGTATGATTCAGTTTTTTGGATAGCCATCCTGTTAACCGTATTATATGATATGATTGCTGAATCTTTGAAAATATAAGGAATTAAGGGAATAAGATTACAAAATATTGGATACGACCTTTGTTTACTGGAATAATGGTCATGAAATTGAGTAATATAAGGTCGTATCTAGGCTGTGCTTAAATTTGGCAGTATAAATCTCATATAAATCTTTATTATCTTAGAGTAATCAAATGTAGAAAATCCTAGAATATTGGTTTTGCCTCAGAAATGTTATTTTGTCAAATTTGTATTGATCAAACTGATTTAATTTGCATTTATCTTAATTTATATGTGCCAGATACGACCTTATGTTATTCAGTGATTTCCATGTTTTCTCCCTAAAACTGAGTAACATAAGGTCGTATCTGAAATAGAATGTGTATCTGTTACCATAGTAACATCCTAATTATCTAAATGTATCAATAAATCTGACCAAAGGACCATAGTCTTCCTATGGATCTGATATAAAAATGATCAAACAGATATTTATGATAATGTAGACCATCAAAATATGTCATATTCCTTTAATTAGCAATAACACAAAATAAGCATTTATCAGATACGGCCTTTAATAATATGTTACTCAGCCAACGATGTATAAATCTAGGGAGTCACCGGTCTACCAGGGTCGGACACCTCAACAACCATAGATATACGATGTATGTACAGTATTGGATAGTATCACTGTAACCCAACTCCTCCAGATGGCAGCGCCGTGATCGCCAGTCAGTCCCCTAGAGTTTTTAATGTGAAACTAGAAGTGCTGTAGCTGGTTTAAAGAGATAGACAAGGGTTATATTAGTAAATTTTTGTGTTGTGGAACCACCCATGGCTCAATATAAACTTCGTTATGCCTATGTGTTTAATGTTTTCTTTTATATACTAGTTTCAGAAATTTGCCAACCCCTACAATTAAGAAGGAACTTGAACCGGTTGGAAACGAGGTTAATGGGGACTAGGCTCCCTCCGTTATGAGTCTATAAATTCAAGTTTTTGGGAATGATAAATAGATGAAGTCTGTGTGCCCACCTGTTTCTTTTATAGGTACCGATAAATAGGTTAAGAACAAACGACATCGCTACACAAAGTTAGTTTGTAGATTATTAACCTGTAATGTTACTTTAGATTTTATCTTTTAATTTTCTTTCCAATTCGGTCCAACCTCATTTTTCCAACAGCATTCCCTCTGTTGCTCCTTTACAACAACTTAGATCCGTCGCTACCTTTATGCTTAGCTGCCATTCAGAACTATATCTGTGATTTTGCAATATCTGAGTTAGATTGGAATTGGATTGAATTACAAAATTAATGGACTAATGTTAAGATGAGTATAAACTAAACATCAATCTGCATCCCCCTCTGGTCGTCAGGTTAAGGGATGAAGACCTTTCCCGGGTAGCGCGTTGGGTAGGGGAAGGTGTTTCTGTTGTACTGCGCAACCCTCATATTTCGCAGACAGCATCTGCAAAGAGCAATAATGTCAATGAGTGGCTCAACATCTAACTACGTATCTCTAATAAACACAACAAGATTTTTGTCTAAGTATAGTTTTCTTATTTTTCTCTTGAATTCTTTCTAATTGTCTTCCTAACTTTATAACCTAACTTAATTTCTAATCCAGTGTTTTTGTGAGATTTATTATTGAATAAAGAATAAGTCCTTATTTTTACAGACAACAAAATAATACATGATCCTTTATTTCCCAAAACGTACTGGTACCCTTTCGTAAAATTAGTTTCTGACATGTGTATCGCTAATTACATTTGGCGGCTCACTTTCCTAACAATCCTTGAGAAATAACTCACTTGCAAATGCAGAAAGACGAGACGACGATGCTGAAGTATACAAATAGTACTATTAGGATGATTAGAGCAATTGCTCCTGGAGGTGTTGGCTGCCTTGCTGTAGCTGGCCCTGTAGTAGTGACTGTTGTTGTTGCTGTTGTTGCTGTTGTTGTTGTTGTTGTTGTTGCTTTTCCTGTTTCAGTTGTTGTTATTTCTACATCAGTTGTCATGCTAGGTGGTGTCGTATTATCAGTCAATGGTGCACCAGAAGTTACCTCTCCTACCGTTACTGTTATGGCTGTCAACAAACCAAGGTTCACTGTGCTACTTATAATGACAGGCTGCGGGGTTCCTGTAGCAATATGTGTCTTTTGCACATCAGTATTTGTAATTGACGATGTAACAGGTTGACTAATTCTTGTGCCAACCGTTGTGATTGGTGCATCAGTCATTGTCATTCCACTTGTGATTGGTCCGTTACTTATGTCCGCACTTGTGGTTTGTACATCAGTTCTTGAACTGCTCGTTGTGACTGGCGAATCAGTTATTGTTATACTACTTTTGATTGGTGCATCAGTTGCTGTATTAGCAATTGTGATTGGTGCGTCAGTTGTTGTAATACTAGCTGTGATTGGTGCATCAGTTGTCGGAACAGCACTTTCAGTTGGTCCAATGCTATTAGTAGCAATATTTATGTTTTGCTCACTAACACTGCGTGTCATTTGTTCTGCAGATGTAACTTCAACACCAGTTGTGACTGGTTCACCAGTTGTGGTCATGATGATGTTGGGTGTCTCCGTGTTTGTAAGAGCAGCTGAGGTTTGTTCATCTAATGTGACTGTCACAGAAGTAACCCCAACTGTAGTTGTATCAGCTGTGGTGAGAGCCTCAGAAGGAGTGCTTGGACACTCATCTAAAGGGCAAAACATTTAATTACAAGTAATCAGAAATAGTGACAAATTATGGATCTAACAAGTTTAATCCTACTTCCAAAAGCGGCATTTGGCAATTGAAGAGAAAATGACGCTCTCTGAAGTGATAAAAACGTAGGTCCATTAGACCTCGCGCAGGAAAAATATTTTTACCATAAAATTGAGAAAGATATTCATCCCAAAAGTGAAAACAGTTGACACTGAGTTGAATAAGTCATGCTTGTATCGTACCTGCACATAGACCATTATCGCAGCACTTGGAGGCGGAGCAGGAGGTACAAGCAGTACCTTCCTGGTATGGGCTTTGTCCCACAAAGTTACCCCTGAAATATTAGGACATGGAAAGCTTATTGTTATTGGGTTCCTTTGTCACTTTCATGAAGATTTCCTTTAAATCACTGTATTTATTCTTCACCTTAATTGTGTATTTCTTAAACAAGAACTTATGCAATAAGATAAACATATAGATCATTGGAATGGTATTTCAAAATCGTATTTACATAGATCTATCTTTAAAAGAAATGTTTCAGGTATGATACTATACTCCTTTGGAGCGCTCAATGCTTGAATGCGCTCCTTATCATCTCTAGTTTGTAACTAAAACACATAACTTACGATTCACCGTAATCACAAATGACCATGACTCCGTTGTTGTAGCTCACCGGTAGATTGTTGATGGTGTCGCACTGCACAACACTGCACCCCACGTACATCGTGCTCGCCCATACTACCTTTAAATTTGATAGGGTTACAAAGTTAGAAGGAAAGAGGAAATATATGTTAATAATAGCAATTGCTGATAACATTTGACATAATCCATCAACTGATCAAGGTCTTTTTAGATGTCGATATTTGGAAGAACATTTTTAAAGGCTATTGTTCCACACCAAATTCATAAAGGCGTTCCCAAATTTGATTGTCAGATTACTCGCTGTCCCTAATGTATGTAGAGCCGTTGGCAAGTAACACATCTATGTGTGAGGGGGTGAGGTGGGGAATCGTGACCTCCGGATACCCTTGGATCCCTCCCTGAAACACCCCTTATTATTATCTTATGCATCACTGATATGACCCCTGAACCTAACGATGAGAGGCTGCCTTGCCTGCTTAAGTTCAGGAGACACATGGCATGTAACGATGTTTGACAGAAATTTTGACACAGTACTGTGGACCAAACATAGAGTTGGATCCAAATGGGAGGTCCACCTGCCCTTAT
The DNA here is from genome assembly GCA_936440205.1 of Lepidonotus clava. NCBI lineage: Eukaryota > Metazoa > Annelida > Polychaeta > Phyllodocida > Polynoidae > Lepidonotus > Lepidonotus clava. The sequence continues at coordinate 16,170,516 of OW387148.1, forward strand.
ATAATTCATGAACGTGTTTTCACGATTTTTGCTCCAAGACAATGGTAAAAACAAAAAAATATACATATTACACGCAACAACCAGCAATGCCACGCGGCAGTTAATTATGATTTCATCTATGAAAAACGGAGAGAGTCCTTCCTTTTAATATGCATGTACGCATATTTTCAAAAATCCCAGACCCTCCCCCCCCCCGGGGGGGGGGGGCAAAAATATGCTTTAGAATTGCATGAAAATACGCATATTTTAACAAATCTCATCAGACACAACTCAGCCCCCCTTGATGCGTATCTACATAATGGAAGACCCTAGACAGCTTGATGCGTATGTACTTAATGGAAGACCCTAGACAGCTTGATGCGTATCTACATAATGGAAGACCCTAGACAGCTTGATGCGTATGTACTTAATGGAAGACCCTAGACAGCTTGATGCGGATGTACTTACTGGAAGACCCTAGACAGCTTGATGCGTATGTACTTAATGGAAGACCCTAGACAGCTTGATGCGTATGTACTTACTGAAAGACCCTAGACAGCTTGATGCGTATGTACTTAATGGAAGACCCTAGACAGCTTGATGCGTATGTACTTAATGGAAGACCCTAGACAGCTGTAGCTTACCTGAGTATAGTGTCCACAGGCCTTGGTTGGTGCGCACGTATTATTGCTATATTCAAAGTCTGACTTTTCAGCATCCCAGCCCGTCACTGAGTCGGAGATGGCAGCATCCACGGACGTGAAGGCGCTCGCCGCGTAGATGTTTTCTCCCACGTTGGTGAAGACCGATTGGCTGGATGTACGACCCGAGTTATGAGCATAAATACACATGGCGGCATACGTGTCAGTAATCCCTTGAAGAGTATCGTGCCACGACTGATAAAGTGAAAGATAAATGGTATAAAGACAGCAGTTTTAGTGTTTGCATAATACCATCTTTTTGTCAATGTCAGTTCTCAAAGTTCATCTGCTTCTCAGAAGAATAGTTTAGAGAAAATGTTACATCTGTGAAACATTTTTGATCTCATTACTTTCGATTTTGACCGAATTTTTCATTGAGAAATACTCTCTATAACCATTCCCGAACCTACCATAAGTTAACTAAATTACTTGGAAGATCAGGTTTACATCTGAGGGCCATTCTTTCGAAATATTAGCAAATCGCTTTACAAACCATCAAGAAGTAAATTATGTGATTGGTCAAGGTCATTTGTTTACTCCCCTCTCAGAAGAATAGTTTTATCTTCTCTTTAAATATTTGGACTATTTTGAAGCTAAATCAATGGCCATATGGTATCTGGAGTCTTTTTCCTCGGTAACATTCCAAATAACATAATTGACAATGAGTTTTTTTTTAATTTGATTATGTTGATGTCAATAATGATGTCTGCAGTTCGCTTACTCCGATAATGCCCCGATGAGTCATTCAAATTGATTAGGAACAGAAGCACTGGTATTGCATTATGATTCAAAGTTTTTGAATGGTTGTTCATTATTACATTTCAATAACGATTCCAACTTTGTCAATCCATTCCCCTATGTCAGAGTTCCAACAAGATTAGTCATTGAAGTGCGCAACATAGTTCTCAAGACTAGGGGAAAAATCCTCTTTATTGTTTCTCCTTCATCATTGATCAATTTGTTACTTTATGATATCATGATTGCAAACCCCTGTTGACCTTAATTCATGTGTTTCCTCACCAGCTTGTTCATGTCGCTGGAGGGTGGGTCGACAGCTCGTCTGAAGTCATTGTGTTTCTGCAGTAGCACCTCCTTTTGAGCAGGGGTTAGTGTGAAGACTGTGGTGGTGGCCCTTTTCACACGTGACTGTTCATGCCCTTTCTGTGGTGAACCAGCCCCAAGTTGGGGTGTCCCGAAGAACCACCTTGTTATTATGTTACTGCTGACTCTGCTACCATTCCCTTAAATCAAAGCAGAACTGTCCTTTAAATTTGTTTGCTTTTCTCCAAATTGTGAGTCAAATGTTGAATACGATCTCAGTATATTCTACTCACACATATTTTTCTGTACAGTGTAGGGAATGAAATTGATACATGTGTCAAATAAAGCGGATAATTCAAAATGTATTCACTCAACTTTAATTTTTTGTATCTGCGCATTACCAAACTGTTTCATTTAAGATCCATTCTGAATAATTATAGTTCTTGGCATTTAGATCTGCAACATATGTCATGTCTGGGGCCCACCCCTTGGGCAAACAGGGCTGTCGCCAGATGTACCCGTTTCATTGTCATCTCTTAGTTGTATGGGGGTATACATATATACCTGTTTTGTTTGTGTTGGGAAGCAGGTCAAGGGGAAACCTTGGCTGTCAGGGGATGAAGAAACTCTATGATATTGGTAATTAATCCCATATCATTAATGTTATTCAGTATTATACAAATGTCCCATTTTTGCAAAATACCATCCAAAAGTAGACTGAAGTTAACAGAAAAATGAAATACCTGCTTGTAAACTAGTGCTTTGCGCTAAATTGTTAACCAGACACAGGAAATGAAGTACTTTTGGAAACCATGCATATGCGCTTCAAATAGCTGTTCAATATGAGGACAACATGTATTCGAAATATATTTGTTCCCGATTCACATCATAATGGAAAAGGGACATACATGTACATTTATAACGGACGCACGCCTCCCCCCTCCCCTACCCCCGCCAGATATCTATTTACCCACTCCATGTTGCACTCTATGTACATCTGATGTTGCCCCCCCCCCCCCCCTCACCTCCTTCTGCACATGTACTGCTTCCTTACCCCTGGCCTCCCCAAAATAAGCGAACAGTCAAAGTGACTCACTCTCACAGTAAATTTTGATCTAAAATCTAATCTCTCATTATGGAGAACAGTTTTTCCTGCAAAGGAAATCCAATTAAATATTTAAAATTATACAAGCCTTTTATACAAGAAAATGCTGACGCATGTTTGAATAATATCGTACAATTTTATCGAACTCTGTCAAATTGTTATTGACACTACCTGTCAGTGTTTCATACAAGCATATGGTTCCATTCAACTATTTTTTCAATAATTATAATCTTTTTGTTGGACAGGTGCATCGTGTTAATAACGTATTTGCACAACCTTTATAGCCGAGTAAACGACATTTCGGGAAGGGTCGGTACCAAAACAGATTTACGTTACCCAGAAAATTCAGTAGATTAAGACATTTATATACATGGTCTTCCTTTTTGGATGAGCTGTTAACTAACCAAAGAGTCACCCAGCCAAGCAGCGACTTCATGGTGATATTGTGTCACTGTATCTGTTTTGTATGTCCTTTAATTACCAGAATTTCACTTGACAGTCTCTATCTAAGAGTAAAGTTGAGACCTAATCAAAACAGGTCTTTATATTAATATCAGATTAACACTGTGTCTTTAGCCTGTTGTATCAAACAGGAAAGGGTAATGTGATTTAAAAGAGAAGAAAATCAGATGTCTCTAAATTACGTGTTCCATCTCTTAGGGTACAAACCTGCACTACCTCAAAGATTAAAGTTTTCAGACAAGATAATAATTTGATTTTAATATGACAAGTTTTTTTCTGATGATATTGTGTTACTGTGGTTAGCTGTTGGCCTAGGCCTCTAAAGTATATACATGGTTACTAGTCATGCCCAACGAAATGATCTTATCTCAAGATGTAAGTTGTGAGAAACGTACTCATGGTGCGACACACGCCCAAAAGTGTGAAATATAATTCAAACGAATACAGACAGTATCATGAAGATACAAAGAATAAATCAACTAGCAGTACCATTGATATGTTGGGAGTTGTGCCTTACCTTTTATGCGATCCGTCAGGTCAGTGGTATCTCCCCGAGTTACTCCAAATAGGGCCAGGCAGATAACCAGCCACACCAGAGGAGACATGGCCGGGTATATTACAGGTAGACCAGTAAGGGATGTGTGATATAGGTCTGGGGTGTGTGTACCTGCATGGGGAAGGTGGGGAGGGGTGCACCCATCCGCCTGCAGGAAGTGTTGACAAAAGGTCTAGTTCAAACAGAAATCCTATTAGTTGCATTCTTCACAGAAACTGTTCATTGTTCTTTCAAGAACAAATCTACCCAGAACCCACTTGGAAACATTTTCCTCAATTTTCCTGTGGCCCGTTGCACAATTGGTTTTGTAACAACGAAAATGAATTAAATAGCAAAACAGTTCGTTGTTGCTTAAAATTATTTGCAGTCATTTTATTAATATTATTATTTGCAATTAACATTTTTTTCTATATTTAGAATGCTCTCAAAGAGTTGTAACTTTGACTGGTTTTTCTCTAATGTCTTGCCTTATTATATAAATTTACATAATTCAATTCCATCCATTAGAACCAGAGATTTTTACTATTTAAGAAACAGTGGATTATTTTTGTAACAATGAAACATTTGGTTGTTAAGCTAATATAAAGTTCGTTGTGCCTTCGTTTTTTGATCCTAACAACGAAATTCTATTGTGCAACGGGCCACTGGAACCTTTGTCGCGCTCTCAAATAATCAGGGTCCTTTTTAAAACTGTTTATGCTTATTAACAACAAAGCCACACCTATAAGTAACATGTTTTACATCTCTACAACAAATGAGTATTACTTTGTGTATATGTGGCATAGAAAGACATGAAGTGAATTAAATGTGTGCACACATCTGAATCATGGATACAAGACAGACTATCAAAAGGTGGTTAACTTAAAAAGCTAAGTAAATGCATGTCCCTGAAAACCTAGCTCCTAGTGTGCAAACAAAACATAATGCAGTATAATGAGTATTACAAAGTTCGTATACTTGTCAAAAAAATGACCTGGATAAAATAGTGTGATAATCTGAAGAAAAAGCAGGAAATTAGCAACCACGTACACATTGATATCTTGATACGTTGACTTATTTCAAAACCTTCAAGCCATATTAGAGAATTCCTGTACTAGAATTATAAAAAGCAATCAACTTTTAATCAATAAGTTTGGGAAATAAATGTACCTCTAATAGCATAGTTTTGGCACCCATTATTAAAACAAAGGTAGGAGATATGTTGCGTTTGCGTTACGGGATGCGTTGGAGTTGCTAAAACTCCCTAATAATAGCGCTAGTCGGCCGCATGTCACAACGCCTAACAGTGGTGTTCAACCTCATAATGTTATCAAAATATATAGGGTGACAAGAGGTGTGCCCCCAAAAAAGCGACGAATAATATCAAGATGTTAGCAAGATGTGACCTGCCACATGATATCTGCATCCAATCTGTATTAACCATAAGACTATACATTAACCAGGCGACTAGTTCCCCATAGAGCAGTAGTCACTGGGGAAGGGAGGGACTTGGTACTTTGGTTCACCATATCTAACTTATAACAGGGGTTTAGTTGCCACATGGGGACCAAGCTTTATGCCGCATCCCCAATTGGGCGATTAACAACGGCGATTAGTGGTTTTCAGCAGCGACCAAGAAGTAAATGATAGTTGCCGGGCAACTAACTAGTCATCTGGTGACTAAAAAATTAACCTCCACCTTGAGCTGCTCTTGCAGTTAGATGTCGGGCGATGAGAGGACATTTTAGTACCTCCCTCAACAATTAACTAGTTGCCAATGGGTATAGAAAAATATTGAACATATCAAATATTTTGTTTTAAACCCATGGCGACTAGTGGTTTAGTTGCCAGACATCAAGACACTAGTGTGGAGTTGGTCACCAGGCTACTAATAACCTTAATTAGTCGTCCACTGACCAAGGAAATCTGAGGCTGAGTTAAGATTCCGTCAAATAGTGCCACCGGTTGATAAACCACCCAGGATACAACCAATGGCCTCATATAAGAGAAGTAAACTGAAATCAACCCAGGGCGACGAAAAAATAGACAAAGACGAAACGTTGGGAGTCGATAAGGATGGCTACACAGTGACAACAAGTGAGCCGGGTCAAGGATGATCAGCAACCAATGTACACAAACAGAGGTTGACAGCACAAAGGAAGAACTACTGAAAAGCATCCTAAGAAATCAAGGTAAAGCTAAAATAGCACCCAATCAGGCAACATTGGAACTCAAAGATTTTAACGGATACTACTGTATGTGATATAGCCTTAAAGACAATCGCTCTAAAAGAGTTCTAACGTTAACATTTACTTTAAATCTTGGGAAATACAAGTTTAGGGGCTATAAATTCCAGAAATGAAGAAAAAAATAGGGGGTCACCATGCTAACTTTTGAATCAAAAATATCACAAAATTAGCAAAAAACGAAAATTTCTGTATTTTCACAAATTGAAATAACTTAAAGAAATTCCTTAATCACATTAATGAAAATCATTGATAATGTTTTTAACTCATTTGGATATGAAGTCAGTATGTTGATCTTTGTATATAATGCATTATTTGCCAAAAATACAAAAATATAGTTATTTTGGGGAAATTTGATTTCATGAATCTGGTGATAAAAAAGAATAAGTTCTTATTAAATTGGTAATAAAAACATTATCAATGTTGAAAATTACTTGAAATATCTACATTTGAAGGGGATAAGTGTTGGCTATCATTTAATGGAAAAAAAGTAGGGGTCACCGTTCTAACTTTTTCAGAAAATAAACACATATCTATTAATAGAAGTTGGTCGAAAATAATACTTTTATTACAAATAAATTCATAATAAATTAACCATCATGAATTCATAAAATCTGATAAAATATATGAATTGATAACATTTTGGACTACAAATTTGTTGCTTACTGTATTGCAATTGGATGAACCATAAGAGAGATATGACCAAAACCCATTTCCACCCCATAGGGTTCTATAGTTAGGCATTTTCACCCTTGTCATGGTCCACTGCACACCCATACAGCCAGGCTGCGCTGTCTGCATGCGCACAAACAAATGGCGCGATTGCCCTTAATCAAGTGATCATGAACTTATTCTAATATGAAGGAAGAAAGACGACATGGTTTCTCAGAAACTATATTTCCATGGAAGAAGTTAAAGAAACTATGAGATAGTTTTGCTCAATAAAAAAAATGATAACAATAATTATTATGTAAAATAGATTATTGAAGGAAAACTGGGTTGACTACCACAATTGTAATAATATTGACTTGAAGTGGGATATTATTGAACACAAAATTAGAAGTATTTTGAATAAGACGTGTCCCCTAAAAAAATGTGGAATTAATAAAAAGAAGCAAGAATGGATAACACATCATTTGTTGGATCTATCCCTACCACGGATAGCAAAGTGTGTTACCTCCAGATTAGCCTATAACAGGATAACATGTCGACAAATTACAAAATTAGTCCAAATTAGACTGAACTGGAAAAAAATTAACTTGGATCTAAAACTACCTGTCGAATAGATATCAATACACCAATGCTAATAGCTGTGAATCTGACAAAGGCTTGATCGATTGTGGGGTGCCCCAGTGACTGGATTTAGGGCCTCTCTTGTTCTTAATTCATATTAATGATATAAGTACAGCACTGACTGAAACTAAGTATTATCTATACGCTGACGATACACTCATTTATTGCCATTGCAAAAATCTTCATTATGTACAATGCCTACAAGCTGATTTAAATAATATAATATTCAAATGGTGCAGTGCGAATAAATTGACTTTAAATATCAAAAAAAAACTAAATGAACTGTATTTGGTACACGAGCAATGTTTTTTCATAGAGGTCCCATTGAAAAGAATAGTCTTGATAAGGAACTTAGGCTCGAAGCTAATTATAAGAGCTTTAAATCAAGCCAACAAGTATTCATGAAAAGACTTCTTCTAACTCAGTAACCTTAAGCATAGTGCTTGAATGCTGTATTTCTTCAGTATTGTCCTGTTTGAATTTTGAAAAAAAGTCTTTTAAAACAGTTCTCAAGATTTTTTTCTTGCATAAATTATTTTAACTAATACAGATGGCATTTTGATCTCGAGGGTATTGAATTATATATGGATAAGCTAGTCTGTAAGATAAACTTTATGTTATTGGGAAAATAAAGCCCATATTCCACTATGCGGCGTTTTGCTTGCGGTGGGCAATTAATTAGCGGCGTTTGGGCTCACCGCTAATAAAACCAGGCACAGCAAGGTGGAATATAGTCATTGCTTGCGGTGGTGCTTGAGGTGGTGCTTGTGTTGAGCCACCGCAAGCACCAGCACAGATGATTTGATATTCTATTATATCATTTAAAAAAAAAAAATTGACTTTTTTATGAATTTATTATGATTTTTATGATTTTTTATGATTTTATATCTATATCCTATAATTATTTTATAGAATTTTCTTTTCAGTGCTTGCGGTGGCAGAAACGAACATGTTGGTTTACTTATCGCAAATAGCTTGCGGTGGCATCTTATCCCACCGCAAGTACCACCCCACCGCATAGTGGAATATGGCCTTAAGACATCTGCTTACTTATGATGCCGCCTTATTGGTGTATAAACAGATGGTGTTGCCTTTTTTCGATTACCTTGAAATATTGATTGATAGTGGTAGCAAAATGTTAGACAGGTTGCAATTTTTACAATTTCGAGGTCTAAAAATTGTAAATAATTATGAAATTGATGGGAGAGCTATAACCCATTCCGATGAGGAGAAGGTACATCAACATTGTAATGTAGAAATGTTATATGTCAGAAGATTGCATAGAGCATTGTTGACCTTATTTATGACCATGAATATATGTAAAGATAGTGATATGGATGTGAAGGATGTGCGACTACGGAGTGATAAAGGCAAAAAAAGAAGAAAAAAATTCAATTACTGTGTTTTTTATATCCTGGAAGCTTGGTATTAGTTGGATTTTTAGAAATAACTTTTGTTATAATTTTAATCATGTATGAAATTATCTTATGAATGTATTGCCTTTGCTGGTAGATACTCTTATAATCTTTATTAATTGTGAGAATCTATAGACAAGGGTATAAAAATAGATGTACAGAATTCCTGCTATATATTGTATTTTCAGTTGGGTTATGAAAACCAGCTGATTTAAGCTGATAGCTGTCTACTTTTTAGCCTGAATAAAGATTTAATAAAAAAACAAACAGAACAACAATGCATGGTTCTGTAGTAAACTTCCTTTATTTCATAAATTGCATTTAAAAACTCAAAACATGTTTTTAATAATTGAAGAGGTTTCACTCGAAAAGACCTTACTCGTTATACACATTATATATATTATTATATGCACTGTCAGAACAGGTTTTTATAATCTGAATATTTTCCGAAACAATTTGCTGTCCCAGGTTTGGGCTCATTTTTAGACCGATACACATGTTTAAATCTATTTCTCTTCTGCTTAGAATAAAGTGTTAGCTGTTCTCATGTTAAAGCATTAGGGAGCATGTGTTTAGATTTTTTCATGTCAACATGGATGGTACTTACAATTTTAATGTGTTTAAGAAGAATATGTTTAGCATTTACATGTTTAAGCACTGAGTATTCATGTGTTCAGACATTTTATTGAGTTAACAACATTAGTGATCGTAACTTCATTTTGTTTAGGAAGAAAGCTCTTAGCTTTCATGATGTGTACTCATTTATGGCTCATGTTCTTAGACATGTTTTTTTATTTACATTATTGGTACTTGAAGTTTCCTTAAAGGTACTTTAATGTGTTCAGCCTGATTTTCATTGACCAGCCAAATCTCTCAGGTAATATTGTAGATGAGTATTAGCACTATGAAAAGTTATTTTTAGTCAATTAGATTTGTATAACAGGCTTTATATCCAAAATGAACATTATCAGGACAGGGTGTAAAGATGGATCTCCACAATTTGTTGCCTTGTAATTCATTTCTGTAATTCATTCTGTAATTCGCAGACCACTCTGAGTTCATTGCTTAACATAGCATAAACAAATATACTGCCAATCGCTTTGGACTATCCTGATCTCATCGGAGTAACAAAATTATATTGGATTTCCTTAACACTATCATAATGTTTGTAGCTTAACATAGCACAAACATTAAAAACTAATTTTGTACCATATTTTCGATTATACCTACATGGAAGAACATTTCTCTGTAAATGAATGTGGTTAATTAAATGAAAAAAAAAATAAAAGTAAATAATTCGCCCTACACTTTGTCACCTTAGTCAGCCAATTGATTATTAACTGTTGCAGTTGTTTGCCTCATTGAGTTGTGGCTTTAGGTGTACAATGCTCTGTTAATATTTAAATGCATCTTCATGCAAGCATTGATAAACATCTTGTATGCATTTGTTTACACACTATTATAATGGGGACAAATGGCATAGACATGAATGTCAACAGGAATCTGTTGATGTATTACTGCAGGAGTAAAAGTCTGAAGACATTAAAATGAGAAACATTGTGGGTTTGTTTGCCCCCTGCTCTTCCTTGTGATCTTTACGAAAATGAACATGACATATAACATAAAATTATGTTTAACTGCAGACATAACAGTAAAGAACATTTGCAAATTAGTAATTATATCAATGTTCAAAAGTTAGTAATTGATTATTTAAAATTAGAAATATTTTGCAAGCAAATACAAGGATTCTGGATAAGTGCTTTGGACTATCCAGCCCAGGCAATAAGAAAATAGGATTCTTCAGAGGGACTCATGGAGGCACAAGGACAAGTTTATATAATGGAAAGACAGGGGCTGTGGCTGGTTTTACATATCACTAGAATTTCTGGGTAGAGCCTTTAAGCCATACACCAAACACCACTTTAAGAATCAGGCAACAGAGACTCTGGAAGTCTTCCTCCAACATGTTTATATAAACTGAACTGTCTGTTATAAAAATATTATGAACATGATATTTTGATAAAAAATAAGACTTGGCAAGCTTCGTGTGTTTGAAAGGAGGTGACGGGAAGCTTTTGCCATGAATATTGTTACAGCCATATAAGGCACAAACAAGTCAACAAAACTTTTAGACATAACAGAGCTTCCATGGTTTATAGTCCGGCCATGCTTTTATGATTTGTAGGCGCCAACAATGTTTTACTATAATTATGTGTGGATTATCACTCATGATATATTAAGAGACAGTGTATTTGACAAAAGTCTTTTTTTTTAATCACCCTTAAAACAATCTGGTTATCACTCCCATAACTATCCCCCAGTCCAGAATCATCATCAGAGTCAACTCACTCTCCATTTAAAATAAACATTTCCTAAATTTCACTTTTTGCAGGCCCTACTTAACAAAACAAACTACACTATCAGACAGCCTATGAGATTGCATTTGGAAAACAAAATGCTTAAAAACATTGGAAAACAAAATGCTAAAAAACATATATCAATTAAACAGGAACGCATGGCCTTACTCCTTTAGCTTATTACTAGATCCAGCCTATGGGCCTTGACATCAGCTTCCCATCATTAAACTCATACCTGACCTTCTGGTAGGACTTGAGGGTGGTGTACCTGTCTGACCTCAGTCCGTTACCAATCTTTCGGTGTCTCTGAGCTGGTAGGGCCTCATTGAGTGACTCATGTGCCCCATGAACTGCTCGCCTCCTACGTCCAGCCGGGGCAGCAGGGACATTGACAGGCTTGAACCTGTCAACAGTCAACCACTTGCCGATAGAGTCCTGGTTCATCTTCACCCAGTTTATGTTGCCTTTCACTTTCTCCTTGGCTTCTGAGGCAAACCGAGGGTCAACATCGGGATGGTCAGCGAAGAAGTGAAGCAGCTGAAACAACCAAACATGATTATGTTAATGGATTTGTATGGATCTTTCTTCAATATTAGGGGTGCCGTCAAAATTCAGGGGCTGTGAACCTGAGATGCTGCGACAGGCTGCAGCAGGATGTAAGTTATAACCCTTATGAGCCAGGATTGGCTGCAACACTCTAAACCCCTATTGCAATCTCATTAGGGGTACCAGACGGAAGACTGTTTTATGATAAAATGGAACTTTCCTTTTATGTTTATATACATAACATACCCTAAGTACCTCATTAAGGCTAATCAATTGATTATTAATTAGTTAATGAGGTCATTAAGGGTCATTAAGGTTGTCTCTGCCATCCTCATATCTGGCTGCAGCCACACAGCAGTGGGCTGCGACCTTCAGGACCCCTCATGGAGGCTAGATGCTGTAAAGTCACTGACCATTGGCTGCGGCCTGCTGTGTAGAATTTTGACGTCTCCCCTTAGAGCACATCATGATGTCAATAGCAGTTATCTTTGGTGGCTAAACATATTTATAAGATTACTGTTCTATCGGTAAACTTCGCTATTTAACTCATACCTTTTGTAGATCTGATTCGAATCCAAAGTAACCAGTCAGCACCCAGATAATGCTTTCGCGGTTGAACCTGCAAGGTCAGAATTCAAATTATTAAGGCCTCAGTAAAACAAAGTGGATTGAGACTAGGAAAAGTCAATGTGATTCCCTTACAATTGTGTCATCCTTATGCAGAGAATCTTTTAAAGGAGAATGTAATATTGGCTTTTTCTAAGGCATTCACTGACAAAAAGGCAGAAACTGACATTAAGTAGCAAAACCATTAACAGACAAACATATCGTCATTTAGTCTTAAAGTTATATTTGAAAAGAAAATATTGTGGCTATTTAATCTATAACCCTAACTTTTAGCTTTTTCGTAACTTTGGTATGATTAATCACAAAAAGACACCAAATAATTAATGATAACAAGAAAGCCACTAATTGAATAATAAATTATTATTAATGATGGTGAATAATTGTTAAGTGAACAATTACATAAATAATGATATGATTAATAAATAAGTGAATGATTAATGAATAAAAAGATAAAGAATACATAATTGATGAATAAAATTGACAATAATCAACATTCAACATACTTGTGTAATAACAAATGATGTATTGATTAACCAATACAGAATTAATAAATAAACAAGTCACAAGCAAAATATGATTGTTAAAAATCATTGATAAAAAACGAAATATGAAATCAATAAAACAAAAATTGATGATAAATACTCAATCAATGAACAATTAAATATTACGAAATTATTGATTAATGGATAAATAAATCATAACAATATGGGCCTCGAGGCATTTAACCTTTCTGTATAGTCAGTGTTATTTTGAATAAATTGAATAAGTCAATCAACAAATGAAAAATAATCTATAAAAAGTGAAATAATTAGTAGCAACCGTAAAAAGGTGAAAATGAAAAAGATATTGATAATATTGTCTAAAATTGAAAAAATAACGTACTATGGAGGGCATGCACTATGGACTGTACTCCCAATTGATATGCAAAGATGTTTAACTAATGCCAAATTTAAGATGATGTTGAAGAATTATACCTTTGATATAATTCTTATAAAATCTAATGAATAATTGATTAGATAAGTAATTAGATAAATAATATATAAATTAATTAATAAATTAATTAATGAATGAATAAATTAATAAATAAATTATAAATAAATGAATAGATAAAAGATAAATAGATATCTATACAATAAACATAATTATAAGTGAATAATTAATTAATTAATTAATTAATTAATTAATGAAATAAAACACATTATTGATAAATAAATAAAGATAATTAACATATGAGCTAAAAGAACCTAATAAAAATCTATGACAAAATTAATATTCAAATGTCAAAAGCTTTGTCATTTAGTGTCTTCACCACATAAGGATCTTTTGTCACTCAGTGCCTTGAGCGTGGCACTAAGTGACCACAAGGCACTTAGTAGCAACGTTTTGTCATTTAGTGCCTTTCATCATTTAGTGCCCTAACCGCTTGTCATACTGATAGTCAATGAATCACTACAATTGACTGTAGTATTGATTGTTTGTGTTTAATTAGCTACCTCATGTCACCTGGTCCTGCTTTTTAGATTAAGCAGTTTTTACAGGCAACTACAGACAATTTGATTTGAGGAAACTCCCCTTGTAAGATACAGATAGGTCTGTAGGCCTCACCCAGGTGGTAGCTGGTCCCAGTTTCTGTCTAAGTAGTCCCACATGGAGTTAATACTGCCTGGCTGCGTCGCTAACTTCTCCAGTAATGTAGGGGTGACACCGCCAGGGGTAAATATCCGTCCAAGTATTCTGAAAGAAATTACAAGGTGTCTTATTTGAATTCTGAAACAACCTATCACTTCAGTCAATATTATTATGTAATGATATCAACTAAGAGGGATTTAACATGACGAAATTACATGCATTTCTTCTGTAGAAGGGCTTATTGTATAGAATAGGTGTTAAGCGTACAGTGATATACCAGGCAGCAATGCTTAAAAGTGTTTGATTGTCATTTAGTTAATTGCAGATGGAACACGAAATACAGCATAGGATGATAGAGTTTTAAGGAACAAAGTGTGTAAACAGGTTGCTAATGGGAGGAAGAGGTAGCCAAGTCATCATGTAGTCAGCACGAACTAGGGGATATGTTAATATGGATATTAAAATCACTATAAGAATAGGATTGATGAGCAACTTAAAATTAAGAACACATTACTTATGAAATCTGAGTTGTTGGGAGTAGTTGGTAATGGACTTTTAATACAGTTTGAACATTAGTACAACCAAAAGCTCATTTATTTGAAATTGTAGAACCTAAATGGGAATAATAAATGGGAAGATTTGGGCAAGAATTATATAAGGACAGGGATCTATTGGCTTGGGGCCAATTTAAGAACATTTCTAAAGGAGAACAGTAGTGAGCTGAATTCCACAAGGCTGCCATCCACTGGTCATCCTTACACAACACCCGAGGATAAGGATCTGGTGGCAGTGCCAATCAAAGCATACAAGAATTACATAAATACTTTCCAGACGACAATATCAATTTGATTGTTAGGCTTGATTGAATATTAAATTTTGTTGTAAATATTAGTTAGAAATTGGGGGCTATGCCCCCAAACACCCTTTTTCTTTTTTTTCTCTTTTTTTTTTTCAATTTCTTATAAATTACCGCATAACCAATTACCAATCTAAGACAAACAGGGGATTATCTTCTACGTATGTATGTGAATAAAGAATATAGGAATTTAGATAATATTTTTTTTTTTTTTTTTTTTTAATACATGTTTTTATTGTCAACTTCACATATACAATTACATGGTCTTCCAGTTGATCAAAAAAAGAAAAAAGAAAAAATGAGTAATTGAGTAAATATTGAATTCAATGAGATGTAATGATATGATGTCACAATGATTGTACCAAATCAAACCAATTAAGCAGATTCCAATTTATTTCCGTATCTGGCCAAATGTTTTCCCTTTAAGCAGATTTTTAAACTTCACTTTAGTTAGTGCCCTCTGCTCACTTTCTGATAACTGTGACCATAACGAGATTCCACGTGAAAGTGGGCTCTTTAGGTATTTCTCATATTGACGTACTGGATTTCTAAATCTGATATTCCCTCTACTTCGAAGGTGTATTTCAGGCCTTCTTGTATCCAAAAATTTAGGTTCCTTACTAATTCTATACATAAAGCTACAAATATGTCTCGATCTTCTCTGATAGAGATTTACGTGTCCATATTTATTATCAAGGACATCGGGATCCGATGTTTGCAAAGAGCCACTATCTATGATCTTCAGGGCACGTTCATGTAATTTCTGTAGTCTATGTATTTTACCAGATGGACCGCCATCTATCATCAAATCTCCGTAGTCTAGTAAGGGTAATATCGTTTGTTTATAAATCAAATTGGCAATATGAGAATCTATAGTACCTCGCAATCTACCCAACTGGTAAACACGGCTATTCACTTTTCCAAATTTATCACTTACAAATTTATCAAAAGTCAATTTCCTATCTATTGTAACTCCCAAGTAGTTGTAATATTCGACCAAGTCTAGGTATTCACCTTTTAATTTAACACGACAGCCTTCGTCACGAATACCAGTTAGGTTCACAATCATATGCTTAGTCTTGGCCACATTTATGGTCAGACGATTTTCGTCACACCAGTCACTCAACAGTTTCAATGCGGATTCAATCCTCTCTTTCCCTGAAATTGGGCATATGTCCCCAACATACAACACCGTGTCATCTGCATAAAGTGTTATATTAATAGATGAGTGGTCAAATAAACTTAGTAGATCATTCACATAGATTATAAAGAATAATGGACCCAGGATCGAGCCCTGGGGGACGCCTGAACATAGCGATTGTGGACTTGATTTATTTCCATCCATATTAACCAATTGGAATCTATCGGATAAATAGTTTCTGCACCAGGCAATAACTGGCTCACCCAATCCCAAATATTCCATCTTTTCCAATAAAATTTTATGGTCTAAAGTGTCGAATGCCTTGGAGTAATCAATATATATACAATGTACTATCAATTTCTCATCGATACATTTATATAAATATTGGGTTAGTTCAAAAATAGCTGAGGCAGTACTATGATTTTTCCTAAATCCATGTTGACGTTTGTCCAGGCACCCATTAACTTCCAAAAATTTCATTATTTGATTATATACAGCTCGTTCTAAAATCTTACTAGGCATCGGAAGTACGGATACCGGACGATATCCTCCGGGCTCCAAACCTGGCTTTCCCTTCGGAATGGGAGTAACAACACCCCCTTTCCATGAGTTGGGCATGATTCCCTTATCTAAACAACTATTTATAATTTGAGTAAATTCAAGAGATAATATATGTAAAGCATCCTTCAGTGTTCGTGTGTTGATGTTCTCTATACAAGAGGATTTGTTATTTTTCAATGATTTAATTAGGGAAATAGTTTCCCTTTCAGTAACAAACTTGAAATACAGTCTATCATGCGGTTTAATCTTACATGTAGCTCTTGGTGTTAATGGGGTATCAAAAACACTTGCAAGCTTGGGGCCCACTGAAACATAATAGTTGTTAAGTACATCAGCGGCTTCGAGGCCTGTGACAATAGTACCATTAGGTCCCCTAATAGAGTTTAATGATTTCTGATTATGACATCTACCAACTCTCAAACTATTATTCATTTCTCGCCAAAATTGCTTGGGGTCAGTTTTGGTTTCTGATAATTTACCCAGGACATATAATTTCCTTTTACAGAAAGCCAGGTTTCTAGATTCCTTTTTAGCTATTTTATACAGACCCCAGTTCTCATCTCCACCATACTTAACAGCTCTTTTGTGTAATCTGTTTTTATTTTCCAATGACAATCTCATTTCTTTATCCACCCACGGGTACTGGTTAACCCTAATTTTTAATTTTTTAGGCGGGCATAAAGTATTTAGACTGTCTGTTATTATTGATAGCATAATTTCCCATTGTTTCGTAGGGGCTCCTTCCTTTCCCCAAAATTCGTACCACCTCAAGTTGGCCAGCAAAGACCTTTCGAATATTTCAATATCATAAAACTTATAAGATCGACTCTCTATTGTTTTCATAATAGTGAGACCTCTCTTCATTTTTCTGTTGAGGAAAATGGCCATATGATCAGAAATTGAGGATATATGGACACCAACATTCATGATCACTTCATCAGGGAGATTACTGATCATTAGATCCAGTAAGCTTTTTGTTTTGTTAGTAATTCGTGTTGGTTTCCGTATTAATTGTTTTAAAGTATGGTCTTGCAGAATTTCCTTTAATAATTTAATATCTGGATTATTTGTCTTTAATAAATTAATATTAAAGTCCCCAGTAATTAGTATCTCAGGTGTTCTTTTTGGATATAAGCTGCCTATCAGGTCCAAAGTACCATCAAATTGAGTCAAAAACACTTTATAATTTCCATTAGGGGGTCTGTATATTAGTGAGAGTAAAATCATTTTTCGGCAGGGGTGTGCAATTTCAATTTGATGATTAGACGGATTTTTTTCCGTATAGATTTTCTAAACTCTTTGTTTAAACATTTTTCAACAAAAGGGATATAGTATTTATACCACATGACATAAACAAAATAATGCAAACAAGATTGCGCATTTTTTTCCCTGATTCAGTACGCATTTCTCAGCTTTTTGAAAGCATTCTTTTGCAATAAAGTTATATCATGAATAATATTTTGGCAAAATTCTCCCTACCACGGATAGCTTAATAACAGTATTTTATGCACCTGCAGGCTAATTTAGACTAATTCTGTCGACCAAATTGCTGGAAAACCTATAGAAAATAAACAAATAATTGATGTATTTCCATCTATAATGAATGAATTTTCAAACAACTTAGAAATATGTTGAATATATATGTATACAAACTAAAAAAAATAATGATCACTAGTTTGTCAACATATTTAACAACAAATGATGATATTATTAATGAAAATTCATAATTATGCTAAAGCCTTATGGCTTGTCAACATATTACCCAGAACGCATCCTGATCAAGGCTAACCTGCAGGCACAACTAAAAAAAATCCTGCTATCCGTGGTTGGGAGAATTGATGTACCTTAGGTTTTCTAGAAATGAAAAGTGTTAATTACGTTGATATAACCAAAACAGCTACTAAACAAATCTGATGGCAAATAAAACGTGTTGTCATATCTTGCACTGGTCACTGATGCACCAGGATAGCTGGCCGTCCCAAACCTGTACAAGGCACGAAGGGAAGTGGACTCTATGTGGCCTTGACAATAGGCGGCAAAACTATTTGTTTGAAATTTGTTCCTGTATGAACTCATGGGGAGCGTTTGGAGGGACCGGCATCAACGGGGTCGTCGGAAAAAGGGACAAGCACGTTGGAAGAAAGAAGATTGAAGATCAGAATAATATTTTTAGCCAGATAGACCCTCGGGATCCTACGAAGTATACAGTACAGGGCAGAGGGTGACACTTTCCCCCGTACTTAAGGAGCGTAGGTTTGTTAATTGAATAATGAAGTTACGAAATGCTGGAGATTGTTATACAATGTTTTGTTCGTTTCCCAAGATCAACTGATGACCCCTAATACGGTGAAACCACAAGTGAGTAAAATCTGCAAATAATTTTGCCCAAATGTATGGACATCACAATATCTTGTAAATTTAATCTAACTTATCTATAAAATTCTATAAATTAATTCAATATATTATACATGTCCAAGAAACAAAAAAGGACCACACAGGTGGCCTAAGTGCTGGCACCATTGACCCTGACCTTGGTTATACAACCAAGAGCCAGTCAATCAAATGCAAGGTGCCAATAGGGCAAAGGTCAATACACAAAACTGACCAATGAAAGTAGAGAATACAATCCTCTGACTGAGGATCATGGGTAATTTCCCCAAAGAGAGGGAAATTAATGTTTGAATTAATGTCTATCTAATGTTTGATTTCACTTTTTTTTTTATATATCTAGCCGGTCCCTTAGTGAGGCCTTTAGTGAGGCCTTCAATAAGAGACCACCTAAATTTCAGTCCCAAAATTAATGGCAAATTCACCTCTGTAATATGGGCAGTTTACTTTAAATTCTCCCTATAAATGTATTTGTTACTTAACCAACCCAAAAAATCAACCCAAAGAAATCAGACTTTTGTGTGAAGTCCTACTAGTCCTCTCCACACCTCTGCTAGCCTCAGCCCTTTGTAAGAAATCCTACCAGTCACCCCTGACCTCCCCACAGCCCTGTTGGCTTTACCTTTGTAGGAGGTCCCACCAGTCACTCCTGATCTCCCCACAGCCCTGTCAGTGTCAGCCCTTTGTGGTAAGTCTTACCAGTCATCCTTGACCTCCCGACCTCCATGGTAGTCCTTTTGTGTAGGCGATCCTCCTAGTTGCCACCTAACTGTAATTTATATGGCACTTTTGTTTTGGTATCTTTCAGGGTGATGGATAAAAAACCCAGTGGAAAATATGTAATAAGAACCTTGATATTTCTTTTCTTTTCTCTTTTTCTTATTTTACCAAATATCCCTATGCATCCCTAATACTATGCCCCTTTCCCTTAGGCTACCACATCACATAAATACCACTTTTGGCTCAGTCCCTAAGGTTGTCGAGAGTTTCTACTGTAGCTTTTTTCCTATGCAGAAAATAAAGCTGTTCTTCTTTAAGGATTGACAGTTGTGGTTACTTCGTGATTTCTATAGTATTCCAGACTTTTATAGTTCTTTTTACTCCGTTTCTTCATGTACATAATATATTCAAATGTTTAGTTTGTACTTTATCTAATGATATTAAATATATCTAAGTGTGTTTTTATGTTTCCAAGTTATGGTTGCACAAACAGTAAAGTTTATTTTTTTCCTCTTTATTTTGTAAACAATGATTTTTCAGTTACCAGCAGCGTTACATCTTTGAAATTTTATATGCTTCTTCATAGATACATTGTACTGGAGGGGAGCCCAATGACAACTGTCAATCCCTAACCTATATTGATTGGTGCTTCTCACAGTATCTGGCAGGAAAAATTAAACGCCCATAAGCTCTTATTCAACATACTCAAATTGCGCTGCAGATTTGCAGCTTCTATATTTTCGTCCGGATGCAGAATAGCTGATAAAACATGTTGGTGAATATTTCCTTCTAATTATAAATTAGCAGCCAATTTTACAAGTGTGAATCAGCAGCCTGCATTTTCAAGAACTTTCCAGCTCTGAAAATGTGCCGATAGTTCTCCTCCCCCTTGGTGAAGAGAAATACTTGTTGACCAAAGTCCGCCATTGGTCCACCTCTGCCACACCATGTAAGTTTGCTTGGTTTATCATATTTAGGGCTTCTAAGATAGCCTCCTTGCAAATATAAAATCCAACAGTGATCTAGGGTTAAAATAGGTAAAGTCGTAGAAGGAGTGATGTCCATCTCTCTCAGCATTCGTCCCCTTAAAGTTGAAACGCAAAGGAAACAACAAAAATCCCAAATATAGTAAAAACTAGATAGTATGTTGAACAATACTTGACTTAAATCAACATAATTATATAGATAATAAAAAATAAGCTTTTGTTAGGAGTGTGAATACACTCTCACAGCTTATCTCACAGGGCTGTGATGTCATCTAGGCTATCTGTCACAGGGGTCTGTGTGTGCAGTCAACCATAGCAATAGCCTTATCAGCTTGCCCTACATGTGTGAAAGAGCCTAGATGATGTCACATGCACACAGTAGAAGCCACTGTGCAATATAGTTTTTGAATATCAATTTCCCTCATAATTTTGATATATTTGCAGTTATTTCTGCAGATATGTTTCAAGAAACACATGTTCAACATAATGTAGAAAATAAAACTGCCCTTGTGTTTCTCCTTTAAATTTTGTCAACATCCTAAACCAGAAGAGATGTGTGGGCCCTTATTAGCCAATCAGTGCACTACATTCCAAGTACATAACCTCCTTGACAACAATTGTTTATGGGACGACAATTGTAAAAACATGTTTTGATTGATCTAGGCATACACAGATTCAATATCTAAGGCTCTCATCGGTCAGTTCAGTTGACCCCTTTCAGCAGGTGGCCAGAACATTGGGTTGGGATGGGATGTGGACCAGCAGGTGAGCTGTGAAATTGGAGGAAAATGGCCTAAGGCAAGGGTCAGATCAATGAGGCGTTGCATGCTTTTGGGGATAGACTTTAGGCACTTAGAGAAGGTTTTGGGGTGTTCAAAGCAGAACTATTAAGAACTTTGCTGCAATGTTATAATAATGTCACGTTCATGATTGGGGAAATAGCTGAAATATGGTTGAGCGGACCTTGAACTCTTCCAATTATCATCATCATGATAATAACTGATAATCAATCATTCAACTACTCCAATGGTAACTCACATGTTTAGGCTGACCGGGTCTGTTGCACAGTATAGGCCAAGGGCAACTGTAGTACTCTCTGTCCCTGTAAAGTCTGGGCTCTCGCTCAAGGCCAAGTACCGGTTTTGGAGGAAATACAACACATCAGGCCCACCATGCGCCATGGCCTGGCAGTACACGATGGGTCGCAGGTCAGGGTGGATCCTGCAAGCAGATAAGCCAGTATGAAACAGAATATACTAAAGCTTTAAGAAGCTTTGGTCCTTAAGAAGGCAGCAATATCTTCATGTATACACATGATCTTCCAGATGTTTGCAATATGATAATAAGTCAGATAAGCAATTACAATTGTGGTGAAAATAATATTTTTTATTTATGGTAAGTAGGTGAGCTAACTTTCTATTTCTAGATCAAGTGTCAATATTTAAGTGAGGCACACAGTTATAACAGATTTGTCTTGCATATTTTCTGTACCAATTTTTGAATTTTGTTTGCGAGATTTGTGAGCATTGAAATGAGACACTACAAATTCATTCCTCATTCTTGAAAGGTATTATCGCTATTATGCTTGGTGCAGAATTAAATAGTTCATCTGCCATTTGGAATTTGATGAAAACATATGTAGTTGATTACATTTTAATGCCTGCATGACAAAGAAATTAAGTCAAGATGTACGAGGTTATTAACTTTGTTGATTAGAGAACAGGAATAAGATTATTTATGAACAGCAGAGAAATCATTTCATTATGGTTATAACATTGCGTGTATAGAAACACATGTATAGAAAGGTGGTCGAGATAACTTTGTTCTTAGATTCAAAATAATATTATTTTGAAATGGGACATAGGTTACTCTATTTCCACCAAATTTAGAAATTGGACATAGGTTACTCTATTTCCACCAAGAAGAAGTAAAACTCTAAACAACAAATATGGCTGGACATGCTTGGTTTTTCTAGATAAGAAATGAAGGCTGCCTTACGGATTGGCAAAGGACTGGTTGGCAGCAATGGCAACGAGCTGCTGAAACTGTTCGAGGGCCTCGAGTACACATGGCTGGTACTGCCGGTTGCACGCTTCCCTGATGACCAGTGTCCGCAGGGCTCTGCAAGCAGGGATGTAACTCTGTATCCTCTTTCTTTATCTTTATCTTTTTCTTTATTGTTATAGTTTTAGACTAACCTTCAGGGCAGGGCACATTTCACACCAGTAGAATCATAAATGCATTTTTCACAACTCAAAAGTTCCGATGTTTTTAAAAGTCAAGTATCTTAACTCTACATAATTATAACTAACAATAGAAACATAAGAACGTTAGTCTGAAACACAACTATGAAAAATGATATGAAAATAATATCTTAACTCATAATATTATTGTGATAATTGTGTAATTCTTATGTAAAGTTGGTGAAAATACCTGAATTAGGGAAACACGTGAAATACTAAGAGTAACATGAAATATTAGATTCCACACAATTTGGGGTTCATATCAAACCAGACATTTATATTATCTAATAGTTATGACCAATATGAAGTACTCCACGCAAGTCGGATAATATCTACTCGAAAAGCTTAGAAGATCCGACTTGCAGGGAATGAGGAGGCCTAATCATCTCCAAAACCCTGCTCTGAACCCAACCTCGAAGATCGGACTTGCAGGGAGTACATCATGTTGGTCATAACTAAGATATTATCTTATCATAATATTTAAGATATGTGACTACAAACATTGGCTGCATACATTTTTGTGATGTTGACAAGGGTGGTGCCCCTATGAGAGTCTGTGCAACCGTTACAAAGAATTTAACTCCGCCTTTTTTCTGCAATGTCAACAAACTCAATATGACGTCACAAAAACGCCAAAAGAGATCTTGTAGTAATGGTTTGCACAGACTCTAATAGGGGGCACTCCCAACAGCAAGTTCATAGCAAAACATTATGAATTGTTTCACCTATCATAGAGGCTCTTGATAACGTCGCGTTTATCATAGTGTTCCTCACACACATTACAATTATCATGGTTTGTGTATCCATGATACACTCACATATGATATGACTAATTAGAATGAACATTTAATGGTTTATTATAGTTACAGTAAGATTTTTAAACCATACATAGATACTTCATTTGTGACCAGTTTTGACACTTTGAGTCAGATGTCGCACCGGGGTAAATTTTAGTTAGGTATTTCATGAGAAAATACTATTTCTTAACTTTCCAATGATGAATAGAATGTCTTTCCAATATTTAGTTGCTGTAATAAGTTCCGTCAAAGTTATAAAGAACCATGGCGATGATCTATATCACAATATCTCATCTTAGCAGCTTAAAATTGACTGTGTGATGACCCTGCATAACCATAAGGTGTATATAAATGTCTTTGATTGTCCTTGGGTTGTTAAAAAGTGAATAGCCACTAAGTTAAATGTATAAAAAGGCATAACATTGGATGAATATCAAAAAGTCAAAAACATAATGTTTAAGTGGTCCTGGGCCTGCCACGGCCACATTTGGCATATTTACTAGGATAGCCCTCACCCCTTTCCTTAGCTGGGGGTGGGGGGGCTTCCTCTCCTGAGTCTGAAGAAAGTGATTGTCTCTCTGACTCTCTTAAGAACTCCAATAACGAACACGACTTTGGTCCTAATGCTGAGTCAGGGGGTAGTCTCTAGCTAAGAATGCAAGGTCATATTCGTGCCATATTCACAGCATGTCTTACATGCAAGTAACATCACATTATGACATAATAATGATGTGAAAAGTAAGGACTCCATTTCACATCATAAAGACTTTCCCAGCAAAGAAGCGACGTAACTCTGACGTCTCATTATGGTCACTTTTGGGTCTGTCACGACCTCCCATAAATGTTACGTCATAGTCACGTAAAATTTTGGTGAGGTTTGTGACTCACATAAAAAGTATGTAGCTATGACGTCTTCTATATGTGTGGTCTGGAATTCACCATACTGGGATATCACAGTGACATCCCGTTTTGGTGAGGTTATGACTACACCATCATGGGATGTCACAGTGACATCCCATTTAGGTGAGGTTATGACTACACCATAGTGGGATGTCACAGGAATGTCCCATTTAGGTGAGGTTATGATTACACCATAGTGGGATGTCACAGGAATGTCCCATTTAGGTGAGGTTATGACTACACCATATTTGGATGTCACAGTGACATCCCATATAGGTGAGGTTATGACTACACCATAGTGGTATGTCACAGCGACATCCCATTTAGGTAAGGTTATGACTACACCATATTGGGATGTCACAGCGACATCCCATTTAGGTAAGGTTATGACTACACCATATTGGGATGTCACAGCAACGTCCCATTTAGGTGAGGTTATGACGACACCAAACTGGGATGTCACTGTGACATACCATTTAGGTGAAGTCATGACCTCACCAAATTGGGACGTCACTGCGACGTGTACTTTAGTCCACACCAGGTGGGGCAAATTTCAATAATGTATAAAACATTGGCAGCTTTACCTTGAAACTATACCTAGAGATAATTTTTTTTACAGTTTATTGAAATGAGCAAGAGACGGATTTGTAGGTCTGTGTTGCCATGCACTACCACACAAAGTGTCAGTTACACTAGGAAGTTGCCAACAGTAACCTGCGTAACAACCCTGGTTTGTATAGCTACCGGGTAGTGACATCATCAAAAATTGATATGACTCAGGTATTATTGTGCCCCAAGGATAAACAACAATGTGTAGTTACCCTGGTGACCCAAAAAGATGGAGTTGGCACACAATTTGAATTTTAATGTTGGTATTTGGTGGTTTCACCATAAAAGGCTCATCAGGTGTGAATTTGTAGGAAATTTTATGAAATAAATTTCAGGGAAAATTCCTAATGAAAAAATGTATAATAAATGAAAATTCTGAAGAATTTTGTTATTATTCTTATGCGCAGGTCCATCCCAAAATTCAAAGAATATTGGTTAATTTCCCAAGGTATGTCCATGATAAATGAAAAATAGTCAGAGGGCAGGGAAGATGGATGTTGGTCAAAAAGTGGTAGGACTATGTCCAAACACTGAAAAGTCAGTGTGTAATGTCAATGGTTAATACGATATGGTTGGTGGAGTAATTTATTTGAACGGAGTGAGACCATATGGTAATTTCCTGGAATTAATCCATTAGGTTTAGACCCAGTGGGACGACTGATGATAAACGTTGCATCCATCGTCTTTCTTGGACATCTCTCTCCAGCTGCGCTTTATTTGAGTCTGGCGGAGCGGAGATGAAGGAGAGGACAGAAATGCTGAAACCGTTAGTCAGGCTTGGGCAATCAGCTGGACAACTGTTAAAGTGCCTAGCTACTGTTGTGTCATTGTTTTGTTTAATGTCAAAGAAAAGGCCTTGAGATCGAGTTAAAATTCAGTTCTTTGTTTGGCCTACATATTAGATGCCGCAATGGTTGCAAGTGATTAAGTAGACTAAATTGCTGCTTTGACAATTTATTTGAAAGAGTGGAGTGAACAGAAGGCCATCCGATTTAGAAATTATTTTTCTTGATCTGTTCATCAAAGGACAATATCGACAAGTGGTTGGCCGGTTGCAAGGGTGTCCACTCAGGCCCGTTTTTTTGCTCGTGGTTCGGGTAGAGGCCCGGACTAAGGCATCGCCAAGATTTTTTATTCCTTCTTAGACCGAAAATGATCTTTGAATCTAAAATCTGACAGGTAGTTTTTCAGCGTCCCAAAAGGGACCACCCAGCCGGCAGTGTGACGTTATAATAACGTTGCAGCAACATTCTGGATTGGTGTTTGTTACATTACATTGTAACATTGCAGCGACGTTATTTTGATGACTCCCAATAACGTCGCTGCAACCAACTGTTGCGACGTTACATTCTGATAACATTCTGATAACGTTATTTATAAGGCTGAGACTTGATAAGAATGTCACAATAACATTCTGTTTAGGTGTGGTTGAGACCTGACTAAAAGAGAATGTCACAATAACATTCTGTTTAGGTTATGTTGACACCTGACCTAATAAAAAGTCATAGTTACGTTCAGTTTAGGTAAGGTTAAGACCTGACCTTATCAGAACATCACAATAACATTCTGTTTAGGTTAGGTTAGGACCTCCCCTGGTGAGGAAGTTACAATAATGTTCTTTTTAAGTGAGGTTTCAACCTCACCTAATCAGAACGTCACTATAACGTTCTGTTTGGATTTGGTCTTAACATTACTTCAATAGAAAGTTATGATGACATTCTTCTTTAGTTAGGTCTCAACCTCTCAGGAAAATAACGTAATGGTTAAGTGCTCTTCTAGTAAGTAACAGACTAACCAAAAAAGTATGGTTGCATAACGTGACAGTTACGTCGCACTCCGGCTGGGCAGTGATCTCGTACAATATCCGCAATAGGTGGATTCTTCGGGTTGTGTGTGGTGATACAATAAAATGTATCTTGATCTGATGTGCCTTTGGTTTTAGTACCAGAGAGTAAATGTTTATTCAGAAGGGTCTCCCTATCAAGGGCTTCCACTCTCACTAAGGATTTGTGGACTAGGGATTTTGGGTATCCACGGCGTATGAAATGAGAGCTGAGCATAAGAGCATTTTGAGTGAAGTCTGCATTTAAGGAACAAATTCTTCTCAGTCTGAGGAACTGAGAATATGGTATACCATTAAGGATATGTCTGGGGTGTTCAGAGGAAAAAAGTAGCTAATTATGAATGTCAGTTGGTTTACAATAAAGTATAGTAGTAATGTTACCAGAAGGTTGTCTCTTCATGGTTAGATCTCAAAAGTTGACCTCCGTTAGTGAAGTTTCCACTGTGAATTTAATTGTGGGGTGTTGTGAATTTAGATAATCCACAGATCTCCACTGGGTCTAAACCTAATGGATTAATTCCAGGAAAATACCATATGGTCTCACTCCGTTCAAATAGATAGTTTATTGAAATGACATTATCCTATAAAGATACATATACTTATCTAGAATACATAAGATGATGAATATCCATGCCCAGTCTTAATAATTTCTAGATACAAAGGTTATTGTCTGACCTAATCACCTTTTTGGTTGCAAATTGGCTTCATATGGATGTGTTGGATTGGTAGTGCCTCATTGCAACATCCTCCCAGGCATGTATTTGCTAATAATAAACTTAGCTAAGATACATCCCACATACAATATACTTTGGTGTGTGGAAGGAATTAAACCTTACCCCAACATTTCGTTGGGATTTAGTAAGGAAATTAATTCATGTAAATGAAATGTCTTGTGAAACCTTCTTAAGATGTCATCTTGACGTCGCAAAATAACATGAAAAAGACGTCATTTTTAGTCACATTGAGACATCATTCTGTAATGTCATTATCACGTCAATTGGAGTCCTCACTTATCACGTTGATATGACATCGCGATGTGACATCATAATGATGTCATTTTGGGACGTCTCAGAAAGACATAAAAGACACGTCATAGTTAGTCTGTATATGACGTCGCAAGTGACGTCTTTATGAAGTGAAATGGAGTCCTTACTTTTCACGTCATAAAGACGTCACAATGTGATGTAACTTTCACGTAACATGTGACGTAAATATGACGTGAATATGACGTTATATTCTTAGCTGGGTTCACTTGTGACGTCACATGTTAACTATGACATATCTTTTCTGTCTTTCTGAGATGACAAATCATTATGATGTCATGGGAATATATCTCAGGGATATGACATTGTCATAATGACATGATAAGTGAGAACATGATTTTGTGAGTAACATCATAATATGACATCTTAAGGACATTTCGTTAACACATTTCCATACTGAATTCCAACTAAATGCTCGGGAAAGGTTTAATTCCAACCACAAACAAATGTATGTAGTATGTGGGATGTATTCAAGCAAATTAGCAAATACATGCTCAGGAGGATGTCACAATGAAGCACTACAGATCCAACACATACACATGAACCCAATTTGCAACCAAAAAGATATCTCAGTCAGACAATAACCTTGATATCTAGAAATTATCAAGACAGGGCATAGATATCAATCATCTTATATAGTAGACCAAAAAAATGTATCTTCATAGCATAATTTGATTTGGATCAACTCAAAAGAATATATCTTTAGATATAGTTTAAAGGTAAAGCTGCAAATGTTTTATACATTAAAGACAATGTCATTTGCCCCATCTGGTGTAGCCTAAAATGCATGTCACAGTGACATCCCAATTTGATGAGGCTAGGACTGCACCTAAATGGTATGTTGCAGTGACATCCCAAATTTAAGAGCTTAGGTCTACATCTCAAATAAATTCTGCAATGACATCCCAAGTGGGTGAGGTCAGGGCTGCACCTTTAGTGCATGTTGCAGTGAAATCCCAATTTGGTAATGTCAGAACCACACCTAAATGTCATTTTACAGTTACGTCCCAATTCACTGAGGTCAGGACTACACCATAATGGCACTTCACAGTGACATTGCAATTGGTAGTCTATTGGCCAGAGAGGTATACCTTGACTTGGCGTCCATACAATGTTTTTTGATGGATTCTTTATCTCCCGAATCTTCTGATTTCAAATCTGCCGGGTGCCAAGCTGAAATCTTTGGGCAACTCAAGTTATTTACGTTTTAAGAAAAAAAGTTGAAAAATACAATTTAAATCATAAAAAAATGCATTTTTGATGAATAGTTCACAAATACAGTATTGTGGAGCATGTCAATCCATAAAACATGATAGAAAACATGTTACTAACCTTTTTGTTATATGTAATTGACCTATGACCCATCTAGGTCACTTATTTAGGTCACAAGTATGAGATATTGTCAATCATTTTAATGAATGAGAATTAAGGTTTCTGTGCATGTCAGGGGCCAGAAATAATTGATAAATCACTAGTGAACTTCACATAAGAAAGGTTCTTTACATAAATAATTATTTATGCATAGTTATCCACAATAGACTTGCTCTTTCTCACTCATATATATTATATGGTTGCAAACATACAAACATGTACAGACTAAGAATCTTCCCATTAATATTTACTTCACTGAATTTAGGTCCTTAACAATGTGGTATTTTTTAATAGACCCATAATCATCCAGATCATTAGACTTGTTAAGGACCTCATGTTATAATGATACATGTTTATTGTTCAAAGTAATCAAACATTTTTGAGACAACACATGTACATCCAAATACAAAGTGATTACAAATGACAATAAAGAATTTAGGATTAGAGTAGATTTATGGGTTATGGGGGGAAATGAGTCATATAGTCAGATTTGACGTATAGTTCTCTGTAGTTATTCACAAAAATGAGTGTACCAAACAATATAGACATTGCTTAGAACTATTCCAAAGTTATGTCAGTATAAAAAAACACTAATTACTTTTTTGTAGAATGCACACACAAACATTGCAAAATATGGGACTTGTATGAGGGCTGTCTTAAAATGCTATGCAGTGCACTACAGATGTGATTAAAAGGGACAAATTAGGGAGGGACAGCTAGATCTAAGAAAAAGATGTCTGTTGATCAAATCATCTCCTTCTATTCCAATATGAATTCACTTTATTTTGGGGGACTTGTTGGCATTTAAGTTATATTGTATATAAAAACTTTCCTGGCCCATAAATCAATCTTTTGTCTTTTTAATTTTCATCTGTAGCTGTGACATAGGTGTGCTTTCATTTTATTAATACATTTCCTCCCTGACTTGTTCAGTCAATGCTACTCCTTAAAC
Organism: Lepidonotus clava; assembly: GCA_936440205.1. Lineage (NCBI taxonomy): Eukaryota > Metazoa > Annelida > Polychaeta > Phyllodocida > Polynoidae > Lepidonotus > Lepidonotus clava. Next base: position 16,200,862 of record OW387148.1, read on the forward strand.
CCTATATCCCTTTCTAACCATCTCAGACAGTCCTTGATTTTCTTAAAGCACATAATGCTAATGTTTTCTCTGCTCAAGTATCATCCTTTGACTATATCTGTAGTTGCACTTAAAAACAAAGAGCTGTATGTTTTTATGTAGGTGATATTGTTATCTACCCCATATAATGTACAAGCCCCTGATAACATCAAAAGTATAGTGTCCCCAGGGTATATCCCAAAAGACTCAATAATAAGGATGAAAATATATAGTCCTGTACTACTCGATGGCATACAACAGACTAAATCACTAGCCCCAACATCATGGGCTTTATATATTCCCAGAGTTCTGAGAGAAGTTCTGATGAGACTTCTGATCAGGGAGTGGGCATGCAGTGACCTCTAGTGGTCAGACGTCTGGCCCCCTTTACCTACACACATGTATAAAGAAGCACACTGTATGGGCCCTACTCTAAGACATGTACAGGTCTGGAAAATACATGGGTATGATAATCTTGGGGCACAGCAATAGTCTTTTCCTGTACATCCCTCTCAAGACCCATGTCTCAGAGATTTAGGTATCCTAGAAAGAAGCCTATAATAGAGAAGTCCCATTCATATTACTTATTTAACTTGATCTTAACCTGGTAGACTAGGTAAATGCCAAACCGAGCTTATCCTGATGACAACTGAGGACCTTATAATATTCCTGAATTCCCACACTTCAACTGCATGATACTTTGTAGATATCTACAGCTGACCTATCAGAGATACTCTTCCAACTCTTGGGAATACCACAAGGTCTGAATAAAAGTCAAAACACATAGAAATGTAAAACTGAACAAATAGGGTTCGGTTGGGTGTTGCCTCTCTCAAGATCATATATTTTGAGCACTACCAAACAAGAATGTCAGGATAAATATTTAGGTGTGGAAGACATCTACATAGATGCATAAGAAGCCAGTGTTCTATTGATTATTTACCCTGTGCTCCAACAGAATCATCAAAGCCCGGATGTGTGGTGTCCTTTCTATGGGACATTGCACATGAAAGACCCCTTGCTACTCTTCGAAACGAGTAGGGTATTTCACCCAGTGGCAGGTTTCTTCTAAATTATATCATAGATACAATCACCCCTAAGCTGAAAAGCATTACCTTGTGCAGTCTGGAAAGAACCCATAAGGGTTGGCTGGATGTTAAACTACCCCAACAAACAAAACAATATTGATTATTTTCTTCATACCCAAGACATCATAATAATCATCATTTATCATGATTATTGGTAAGCTGATGTACAACATTGATGAATGAATAAGGCTATCATAATCTCCTAGGTATGCCCCCTGAATAAAGATGGCATATGTTAGTTTGGCAGGATTTCAGAATTGTGATATATTGCAATATCACAGTATTTTCTTACAGACAGCAAGAGGACCCTTAATTTTTTATGGTTTGTATAATCTTAAATGAGTCATTACAGAATATAATCGGAAATATGTTTTTATGACTGATTACTTATGAATTATGCTATCAATGATGAACATGAAAGTATATATATATATATCATAATCATTTATCACACAACATTTAATGCTGAATTCTTTATGAAGTCTGCATAAAGGTCATTTTGCTATTATATTCCTGACCGTCCATGTCCTGAAAATGTAAGAACAATTGTGCTCTCACAAAGTTCGGTTACATTGATATCATCATAACCTGAGGGCCTTAACAAGTCTAATTCCCTGGATGATTATGATTCTATTAAAAAATTACTACATTGCCAGGACCTATATTCAGTGAAGTAAATATCAATGGGAAGATTCTTGGTCTACACGTTTGTATGTCTCCAAGCATATAATATGTATGAGGAGAAAGAGCAAGTTTATTGTGGATAACTTTGCATCAATAAGTATTTATCTAAAGAACCTTTCTTGTTTGAAGTTCAATAGTGATTTACTATTATTTCTGGCCCCTGACTGTAAAGAAACCTTTATTCTCATTCATTAAAATGATTGACAATATCTCATACTTGCGACCTACATAAGTGACCTAGATAGGTCATAGGTCAATTACATATAACTAAAAGGTTAGTAACATGTTTTCTATCATGTTTTATAGATTGACATGCTCCACAATACTGTATTTGTGAACTAATCATCAAAAATGCATTTTTTATGATTTAAATTGTATTTTTCAACTTTTTTTCTTAAAACGTGAATAACTTGAGTTGCCCAAAGATTTCAGCTTGGCACCCGGCAGATTTGAAATCAGAAGATTCAGGAGATAAAGAATCCATCAAAAAACATTGTATGGACGCCATGTCAAGGTTAAGCCCAGAAATGGGCTTTGGCAAACAGACTATGGGTGAGGTCAGGTTGGTATCTAAATGACATGTCACAGTTATATCCTAATTTGGTGAGGTCAGGACTGTACTACAATAATGTTACTGTGACATCCCAATTCATATAGTGAGGTCCGGACTGCACCTAAATGGTATGTTGCAGTAACATCCGGCCTAGGTGTGCTGAGGGCTGTACTTGAAAAGGAGGGGAGGAGGAGGATGTCACCTCATTTGTAGGAGGACACATGGGTGGGTAGGATGAGGACATATTGGTTTCGGTGTAGGAATTGATAAAGTCAATGACACACCTGATGTCCTCCAGCTGCAGGTTCCTTGTAGTTACCTGCCGCTAATAATGTTACTGTGACATCCCAATTTATATAGTGAGGTCCGGACTGCACCTAAATGGTATGTTGCAGTAACATCCGGCCTAGGTGTGCTGAGGGCTGTACTTGAAAAGGAGGGGAGGAGGAGGATGTCACCTCATTTGTAGGAGGACACATGGGTGGGTAGGATGAGGACATATTGGTTTCGGTGTAGGAATTGATAAAGTCAATGACACACCTGATGTCCTCCAGCTGCAGGTTCCTTGTAGTTACCTGCCGCCAGCACCCTGTTAGTCTTTGGGACGGGGTTGGGACGGGATGTGGACAGGCAGGTGAGCCACAAACTCAGGGGGAAATGGCCTTAGGCGAGGGTCTTTAGTTTTGGATCACTGAGGTGTTGCAAGAATGCGGGGCTAGATGAAAGGCACTTAGAGAAGGCTTTGGGGTCCTTTCTTTTAAAACTTCAAATGTAGTAGATTTCAATAAACAACAAAAACAACTTTGTAAAAAAATGGTTTTCCAACTTCCAAGGACCATATCTCAGTTTCACTTTCTGCGACATCTGACTCATTTTGGTAAAAATGTCCCACAGTTTTCTTTGTATTATTCTACAAAAGTTTGAAGTATTTATTAAACTAATATATACCTGTCCATAGGAGTTTCTCCGGGTCTAGGGGTCCAGCCCAATCGGTTGTAGTTGGGTAAAATAAGGCCTAAAACATAAGACTGTAAAGAAAAGAGTATTAGAGTTCACGTGAAACATAGAAGATGTTAATTACATTTAGAAAACAATAAAGTTCCATTTTAATATTCAATTCAGACTGGGGCTATGTCATGCAACAAAATAACAAATAAGATGAACCATTTTGTAGAGATAGATATAACGATGGCCCAAGTTTACTACTAGGAGTCACTGTGACAATAATCAAAAAACCACCTGAAAGTTAGTTTTAAACTAAAGCCTGTATTAGACATGACAATTTTGACTCTGATGTTTTTGTATGTGTTTTATCTTCTGAGATTATGACATAAAATCAAACATATATATACCATTCAAAAGAGAATTATTTTATCCCTTTCTAATGAAATGTTACATGTGTATACCTAGCCTTTATTCCCACCACCAATTTTTCAAAATGAGCAGCAAAATCGGCCTGTGGAACATAGGTTTAAGCATACCAATAAATTCTTAGCTTTCATCGAATGCCCGTCACAGTCCTAGGTCTGTCACCTTGTTCACTGGGCATTGTTCTTAAATCCTTAATCTTACACCATTAGGCCCTAACTTACATTTATATCAGGCTCTTACAAGGGCACTTGAGGATGCATTTGTCCGGCTCTCTCAGATCGCATCTAAAAATAACTAATTTAAAACTGTTCTCAAATGCACCTAATTTCTGGTCTTGTCATTCGTCATGTTCCAGTGCACTCACTTCCTCTATTTCATGCAATTTTTTTGAATCTAAATTATGTGAGAAAAGGGGAAATCATACATCAATGGAAAGCCACAAGAAAAAGCACATTTTTGAAATAACTTACTTATAAAATGATCTGATATTTACTAAAAAAAATATATGAAATATGAAAATACATACATTTTCAATGTGCTAAGGGAGGAAAAGGCCTGCATGAGATGCTAGCGCTCTATGTGTTATCGCATCAACTCAGCTGAAGACTGACTTATTTTTAGCTCCTGAGAACATCTGTATTTAAGTTCGGTGCCAGAAAATAAGATTGCTAAGCCAGGAACGACCTCAGCCAAGAAAGTGTCCCAGGTCTCACGGGAAAAACTGAGCCTTGTGTCTTTTTCGAGATTTGCTGCGCAACAGCACATTATGTACAAACAAGCAAAGTTTTGTCAGTCACACTGTGCTCAATTGTGCCTGAGTGTGCGTCAATTTCTGTGCCTCAATTGTATTGATGCGCAGCTCTCACTACTGCAGCGTGAAGGGTCTTTTCGCGCAGGTTGCATAACACCCCCCACCCCCCCCCTGGCCCCTTACTGACCACTCCCCTACGCGACCAGTTACATAACAAGGCCGTGGCCGGTTGTACACCTATGGGTGTCAGGGCTGAGGCAGTATCTATATTTAGCCTTGGCCTGTATTTAACTCCACAACCCCAGCCCTAGCATCCCTGCATACCCCTGGCCCCTGGCCCCTGAGGTCCCCGTGCGTGATTCTGGTGTTCTGACGGGAGTAGGATGAGTATAGGGCCGGGTAGGGTAAAGGGGGTTGCCCCTGAGGCCCCCGTGCGTGATTCTGGTGTTCTAACGGGAGTAGGATGAGTATAGGGCCGGGTAGGGTAAAGGGGGTTGCCCCTGAGGCCCCCGTGCGTGATTCTGGTGTTTTGATGGGAGTAGGATGAGTATAGGGCTGGTGCTACCCCATCCCTCGAGCAGATGACTTGTAGAAGAAAAGAACCTTTTGATAGGGTTTTCATGCCGATTTGAGCACTTTGAAAAATTTCCAAATTTGAAACATTTATGACTCCCAGTATGAGTCAACTATGGTTCAAAGCTGACTCTAAGGTTGTAGCCCCGAGTGAGAATGACAATTCTATACATATCAGAAAATTCTGTGATGATTACAACATTATCTAGAAATTTAGAAAGATTTTTCACCTTATTTTCATACTGAAAGACTCAACCAATGGATTTTGCTAAAAACTTGCATAAATGATAATTAGACCCACCTAAGGCCAAAAATGTCCCCTCATTGATAGAAATCATTTTACATATTTCCCGGCCTTTTCTCCTTGCCCCTGGCCTTCCCTTTATAGAAAGCCACCCCTAGCCCCCTGATATTCTCAGGTTACAAAGAGGAGACCACTTGTGGTAGGAGAGAACTGTTTGAGATGGTTTTTATGTCGATTTCAGCACTTTGAAAAATTTCCAAATTTGAAACATTTATGGCTCCCATCATGGGTCAACTATGAGTCAAAACTGGCTCTAAGGTTGTAGGCCCGAGTGAGAATGACAATTCTATACATGTCAGAAAATTCTGTGATGATTACAACATTATCTAGAAATTTAGAAAGATTTTTCACCTCATTTTTATACTGAAAGACTCAACCAATGGATTTTGCTAAAAACTTGCATAAATGATAATTAGACCCACCTAAGGCCAAAAATGTCCCCTCATTGATAGAAATCATTTTACATATTTCCCGGCCTTTTCTCCTTGCCCCTGGCCTTCCCTTTATAGAAAGCCACCCCTAGCCCCCTGATATTCTCAGGTTACAAAGAGGAGACCACTTGTGGTAGGAGAGAACTGTTTGAGATGGTTTTTATGTCGATTTCAGCACTTTGAAAAATTTCCAAATTTGAAACATTTATGGCTCCCATCATGGGTCAACTATGAGTCAAAACTGGCTCTAAGGTTGTAGGCCCGAGTGAGAATGACAATTCTATACATGTCAGAAAATTCTGTGATGATTACAACATTATCTAGAAATTTAGAAAGATTTTTCACCTTATTTTTATACTGAAAGACCCAACCAATGGATTTTGCTAAAAACTTGCATAAATAATGTCCAGGCCTATTTAATGGTAAAAACATTGTTGAACTTGGGGGAATTTTCAGGGGCCCACCTCAGGGGCTCAGTAAAGGTGCCCAGCCTAATACTTTATAGTGGGGGATGGAGATGTCCTTCCAGTAGAGGTCTGGGCGGGGTGGAGTTATACCTGCACCTCCCCACTCCTTTAACATGCTTCCTATGCCGATTTGAGGCTCAAGCCTACCAGAAGTACCCATCCAATACAGCTATGATATATTAGGCTGGGCACCTCCACCCATCCTTAATCAATGAGATGTCCCCCAGGCAATTTGATGCCCATAAATCCAACAATGTTTTTGGCATGAAATAGACCTAGATACCATTTATGCAAGTTTTTAGCAAAATCCATTGGTTGGGTTTTTCAGTGTAAGAATTAAGGTAAAAAGCTGTCTAAATTTCTAGAAATATTTTATTAGTCACACAGTTTCCTGACTAGTTTATAATGGTCATTCTCACTCGGGGCTACAACCTCCAATTCATTTTTCACCCATAGTTCACTTTTTATGGGAGCCATAAATATTTCAAATTTGAAAATTTTTCAAAGTGCTCAAATCGGCCTAAAAACCCTTCTAAATGATTCTTTTTTTCCACAAGTAATCTGCTCCTTGCATCCTAAGATTATCAAGAAGCTAGGGCCGGGAAATGAGTAAAGTGACTTTAGCCTGGCCCCTGAGGTCTTGGTTCCTGAGGTGCCCCCTGATAATTTGATGACCATAAATCCAACAATGCTTTTGGCATGAGATAGGCCTAGATACCATTTATGCAAGTTTTTAGCAAAATCCATTGGTTGGGTTTTTCAGTGTAAGAATTAAGGTAAAAAGCTGTCTAAATTTCTAGAAAATATTTTATTAGTCACACAGTTTCCTGACTAGTTTATAATGGTCATTCTCACTCGGGGCTACAACCTCCAATTCATTTTTCACACATAGTTCACTTTTTATGGGAGCCATAAATATTTCGAATTTGAATTTTTTTCTAAGTGCTCAAATCGGCCTAAAAACCCTTCTAAATAATTCTTTTCTTCCACAAGTAATATCAGGGGCTAGGGGCAGCTATTTATAGAGGGGAGGCCAGGGGCATAGAGTAAAGGCCGGGGCTACAGTTCAGGGTTTTCCCCCAGGGCCTTACAGCTGGAGAACCCTGCTTCTTCTGACTGCAGCTCTAGTAGCTGGCTACGATCCATGTGTTATGTAACCTGCATGACATTCAGACCGGCCCAGTTGTACAGGCTGGGACAGGCTCAGTGGGCGGGGGTGGGCGGGGGTGGGGGGGTGGGGGTATCTTATGTAACCTGGCCCTGTGACTGCTGCTGCAGTTTGGCACTTAACTTTCACCTAACTTATTTTACTCATTTCCCGGCCTACACTCAATGCCCCCGGCCTCCCCTCTTTAATTAAAGTTATTTTACTAATTTCCCGGCCTCCACTCAATGCCCCCGGCCTCCCCTCTTTAATTAAAGTTATTTTACTAATTTCCCGGCCTGTTACATTATTGGGACCTACCTGAACATATCCCTGTCATGTCCCGGCCCACTGTATATATGTAAAGTTATTTTACTCATTTCCCGGCCTCCAGGTGTTATTAAATCTTACAGGAGGGGGGATGGCATACATGTATACATGTATACATGTATACATACATACATACATATATAATACAATATTATCTAGGTCATTGGGTCAACTTAAGGAGCTGAAAGATTAGTGGACCAGTCACTGGGACAGGGGTAGAGGTCTGGCCGCGACCAGGGTGTTATGTAACCTGGGGCGGCTGGGCGGGGGTGGGTGGGGTGGGCGGGGGGGACAGGTAAACTTTGCCCAAACTTTGCCTGCTGCTGCGCGTCAGTAGTATTGATGCCATTCTGGCACCAGTCATACTTTAAACTTGTGCATCAGTAGTAATGACGCATGCTGATGCACAGTGTACATAATGTGCTGTTGCGCAGCAAATATCGAAAACGACACAAGGCTCAGTTTTTCCTGTGTCTTCTCTGTGCAAATGCTGCTATGTGATATTGTACTTTTTTCACAAATCCGCATGGCGAACCCTATCACAGGTGCCTTGCCCCAACTGTATTAGCCCAGACAAGTACTATTCGATGCCAAAACTCATTTCTTCTAACCTAAATACCTTGTGTAAATGCTGTCATGTGACTTTTTTTTTCAAATTTTATCAATTTGTGGTCGATATGAGCACGTGACATCAAATGTGACATACTCTGCGAAAAGCAGTCTTATGGTCTGGAATATTAAATCAAGAAGGTGTCTTGGGGAATCTAGAACTGAAAAAATTATGTAAATATTCCTATCAGCAAAAAAGTTATGTTGATTTGAAGACACAAAGGTTGAACATGCTAAATATGCTAAAATAGACCAGTCTTTGGTATTTATAAAGATATAACTTATATATAATCAAGGTCAAAAATCGAAAGCCCAAATATGAATTCAGGAAATATACTGCCATTTCTGTTCTATTCAAGATATTCAGAATCTGTTTTTTGCTGAATATAGCCAAGCACTCCCTTGATTCAGAATTTCTAATTTTAAAAACTTAATTTTGTTCTATGGTTACCATGGAAACCCTCATTTGTATAGCCGTAGTATCGGCAGGTTTGGCGTTCTATCAACATTCCGGTTACCATGGCAACAAAATGCAAAAAATCCAATTTTTTTCACCAGTAATGAAAACTATGAAAAATTTCATTTACAGCATGATTAAACTTATTTTTCTTATTTCTATGATTTCTAAGCTAAATAAAGGCTCTAAAGCCATGAATAGGCATTTCCCTAAGGCTGGAAATCCCAGAAACTGTCACAAATAGTTATAAAATTATTGGATTCTAAAGATTGATGATTCCTAATCATATTCTCATATTGTTTGGGTCAATTTAAAACAGGTCAATTTAAAACAAATACGAGGACTAGATGTTTTGAATTTTTAATGGTATTTTAAATTGATCACCAATATGACATTCAGCCAATTTTAGGAGATGTGACCTTATGTGCACAATGTCAAAACTGCTAGTAGGGTGCCTCACAAAAGAAAATTATTTATATTCATGCTGAAGGCAGGATAGATCGGGGTGCGAGACAGTAGACCAATATTGCCTCCAGCTAAATTTTGGGTGTGACTTTATGTGTACATGGTCTAAACCGTTAGTAGTTCTATACTCACACTGAGGTCGGGGTAGATGGGGGTCCGGGAAAGTAGTTTGTCATAGTCTGGCAGCCGGCGTTCAAAGAAGGGATAGAAGGCGATGTATTCTGTCTCGTTGGCCAGGTACCGGGTGGTGTCCAGGGCCGTCACGTCCTTGATGTAACCCTCACTAGAAGGGGGAGGAGAGAATACAGGTGACAAATTTGGGTTGTTTAAATTCAGGCAGACACAGTTCCAAGTTTTCCTGTATTCAAAAGCTCCTGCAGGCTAATTTTTCCATATTTTGTTGTCAAAAGCATGATAAAACCAATAGAATTAATGCATCTTATGGCAATATAGAAATATCTAATGAAAATATTTCTAAATTAACTTCAGAATCTAAAGTACATACAGTAACGAAAAGAAAAAATACCCAATTCTACATTTTTGTACATCTATGTAACATAGGGAAATGTCATAGATGAATAATTATGATATGTTAAAGGCTTATAACAGGAAATGATCTTGTCAACATATTACCCACAATGCACCTTGATTTAGCCTGCAGGTACACAAAAATACTACTAACCAGAGGACTGCGTCTAGAAGCATTATATGGACAAATATCTATTGTCGTTGAGTGGCTTCTTGTAAGAGATCAATAACTGTTCATACCCTACAGCTGCACACCACTGGCAAAAACAGGTGTGTCTACCCTAAAATAAATATTTGACTTTGATATTCCTTAAAATCAGCATGAAAGACCATAGAATTACTAATCAAATATACTTATTTTAAATTTCACATTCAAATACATATACAAAGAACCTAGGATACAATTAACAATGTGAATAACTACCAATTTTTACCAGTTTTGCATGCCAGGACATCAAGATTTGAAAACGTTATGACTACCACTTGGCATTTTGGAATTTGGGTATCATTGATTCATGCTCACTAGGTGTTCAATCAAGTAGCAGAAAATGAGTTATGTCACACGGTAAACAAGACATTGAAAGATGGATTGTTAGTGTAAGTAAATATGAAGTTTAATAGAAAATAATGTGTGATAATGGAATCACGTAACCTTACTTAGCATTTTTACTCTAATACAATGCCTGCTGAATCTCACCTTGCTAGAGCGAATGCATCATCAATTATTTCTGAGCGACTGTCCACTGGGATAACCTGCAGTAAACAACCAGCATATAAATAAAATAGTGTCATTGAAAAACATATTTATATATAGTTGAGAAAAAAAATCACAAGTCACCACACTTAGCACAGCATTATTGCAAAAGAACAAGGAGGACCAGTTCCATGGCAAAGCTTTTCTGGGTCACTGGTTACCAGCATTGGTATCAGTTTACCACAACAGGTACAAATGCCAGATAAAGGTTCAGGCATGGTCTTCAGATGATCTATATAAGTAACCAGAGCCCCGACAAGTTAGTTCCCTCCTCGTTGGCCTTAACCCTTTCAACCCTCCATTCCTCAAAATATGAGATGAAAAAGTCTCTTATAGTAGCAGGTATAAGCTTTCAAATGTTATAAACCCTATTGAAACATTCCTATTAGAAACTGAAGTATCATTGTATGATGCGCAATCCTTCAGATATGCTAGAAACCTTTCATTTCTATATATCCTCAATATCCTGAGGTTTTTGCAACTTAAATTGGCAGGTAATTTATAATATGTGGTTTCTGAAATAGGCAATCAGGCAGTCAGTGGGCCCACTTAAGAGTGTCTGAGGGCAGGAAGTGAGGGCAGATTTTGAGATGGGTTGTGGGGGCAGATCAGGAGGTCCCTGGGACCAATCAATGGCCATGGAGGGAACAGGGGTCTATAAATTGATTTGTTACAACTTACATTACAATGAAGAGAACTTGATGATGGCGTCAAAGCGACCACCCTTTATCAAACCTTAAAGCCAAAATTTGTAACAAAATAGCAGTAATTACTTGGGCAAATGTAATGTAACATGGTGTTGCCCTGTTGTTGTCAGTTCGGTGTACTCTTATTCATAAAGATATTCACTCATAAATATCAATTTATTTGTTTCAGGTCATAAACCTGTTATACTGTATGTCCCATTCAGTGCTAATCTAAATCAAATGGTGCTCCCCACCGCATAGATGGCCTGTGGTTGGACATTACTTAGTAAGGCATGTGTGAAAGCAACTGATGTAAATAGGGCCACCCCTTTCAGCATAGCAGGAGCCCAGGGGGTGGTCAGATCGAAGAAACAGCTGTTCTGGGGGCAGTTCCCTCTAATATTTTGTAAATTTTCAACATGTTCTATCATCCAAAATGAAGGTACTGTATAAGATATAGTTCTATATTCGGTCAAAATGTTGATATAAAATGAGGAATTTAAAGTGACTTTTTGACCCCCAAACTGTTTCTAACCAAACTAATACTACCAGATCTGCCCTACCTTCCTGCCCTGGAACAAGCTGGGCACCAGATTCAGCCCCCTAGGCCCTGCCCCCTTTCACTCGATTGGAAGTCCCGTATTGCCTTTAATCAGAGTGCAGGTGCAAAACGAGGCATACACATGTCACTTCGGGCACTCCTGTTGATGGTCAATTTTATCGGGGTCTCGGCGAGGGGTGATAACTGCCCGAGTACTCCCTTTGAGGTTGGTTATGGATTTATTATACCTTTTCTGTTAGATCTGAGCTCCCAAGGAAGGATGCACAGCAATCAGTGATGGTAAGACTGTAATGCTTCACATTTTTTCATGTTTTTTCATATAACTCTTTTGATATCCATCAAATCCACAAACAGTAAACAGTAAAATGTAGCTAGGAACGTTGTGCAGATAATGCATATGTTAGATTTTTTATTTCTTAATGATTTCATCTTTTTCATGAATTTTAGAAAAAAAGTTTCTGTATCGCCCTGCAGGGCGATACAAGGCTGGTTATCACCCAGGTTTGTATCGCCCTGTGTTAAACTCTTAACTACTAAACTTGTATCACCCTAATGTATAATAACAGCTTATATCTGTCAGGGCCAATCCCTCTGTAACTCTCCTTCTGGAATACCACTGTCCAGAACCACTGCAATACACATATCCCAGATTACACACAAAAGAATTATTACCCAATAGTATGTCCAAAAAGCATGAAAAGGACTGGAAACTTGGGAGAAAACATTGGACCTGTCTGTCCTGGTAGCCAGTGGTGAACTGATTGATCCTATAGCAACCACAGTAAACAAGACAGTGAGACAGTTCTGCCATTTAACACCAGAGGGGGGGTAATACAACTGAACCCCAACCACTGCTCCCCCTAACTAGTACACAGACAGGTCTCCCATGATTTATACATTTATCTCGGTAGAGAGAACACAAATCTCGGATTACCAAAATATAGTCAAAAAGGACGAGGGTGAAGGTGAGAGCCTCTGACCAGGATACAGCGTCAGAGCACGAAGCAATGGCTGACCCAGGTCATGTGAAGAAGAAGAAGCCAATCATCATGCAGAATGCCGTTGCCATTGCGGACCTTGGCACCCTCATGGCTGGCATGGACGAGCGGATGCTCGGTCAGACGTCTGAACTCCAGTTGGCCATGATAGCCAGTATACTTGAAAAGTGTACGACTCCACCGGCACACCCTCCTGAACAAATGCAACCTTCATCCCCACCCCCTTGTTCTTTTCAAAAATAAGAAGGTCAATGAAAAGGCAAGAAACCAGGCTCGTTTGTCAGGGTTTGGTTGCAATTGAACGCAGACAACACCAATCTGGGCACTGACTTTGGAACCACTGATCAGAGTGCCACAGCTGATCTAGGCACTGGGAGGGCAGTAGCCCAAAAGACTTTGAAAGCACCACAGTTCAAACTTGTTACAAACGGGTTCAAAGTAAGGTTGATGTTCCAGTTTCCAGCAGTTCTGCTCACACTGCACTTGTTTCCAATTTGTTTACAAGCCACTGCACCATGACCGAATTAGTGGCAGCCAACTGGGTAATTGTCACTGACCCTTTCGATTACACCTCTGATGACCGCGGCCCGGGTGCAGCCATAAACCAGGGCCCAGTCGAGTATCATGATTATGTAAGGGCTAATAAGCCCATCCCAGTATAGATCAATATCACATTTTACCATGAAGTTAAATACCAATTTCTTTCTGATTTAATCCCCAAAGATAGAAGTGTAAAACAAAATGAACCGTGGTGGTTTAGTTGACAAATTGCTCCTAAAATTGGTAAAATGCAGCTTTATATTTTGGCCTTTTTCCCATAGGAACCAATGTTAAAGCCTGTCAGCCCAACCTATAATGTCCGACCCTATTTTTCCTAAAATGCAGCATTTTGATTGGCTGGCAAACCTGCAAATTTGTCAAATGGTAAAATTTAAGAAATCATAATATTTTATCAGTACTTGGGGATATAGAAAAACGTAGTTTTTATTTATTCCAGTAATTCCAACTCTAGGTGACAAGGATGGCTTATATGTCTATTTTGTCCAACCCTTGTCCGACCCTGGGATATACCCAATGTGGGATGGGCTTATTGGCTGTGCCCTACTCAACAGGCGCAACACACTGCCCCATTTCATATGCAGTTTTATGAAGACGTAAACACTGGTCTTCCTAACTATCTGGGTATCCGCAGACAGGTTCCATCACAACTGAATTGTGATGTGTGAGACCAGCTTCTCTGTGATCTGTGATTATCTCTGCTTTGGCTGGCCGGTGACATTCACAGCAAAGGAGTCCCCGGTCTCCAAACTGGTCAACCACGCCTCTACCCTAAGGCACCTTAAAGTCATCTTAAACTTGAAAATGACCTAGACATGGAGGCCCTACTTGGCCCCTTTTCTATATACCCCTTTGATCCCTTGACCAAGGTCTCCCATTGGATTATCCACTCCTGGCCATTCGTCATGGAGGAGCCACGTACCTGGACATCTGCTCCTATCGCAGTCTCCTCGCAGTCTCCTCCTTATTCGACTGCTGTAGTCCAATACATAATAATAGTTCCTGTATTATGTAAGACATAACACTCGCGTGAAAAGATGTTCTTTATTTATTCCTGTGTCCTATGTCAGCCACGTACATACCTGACTTGACCCCTATGGTCTTACAGTTACTGTTATTCGTTCAGTGTTTGGCCAATTCTTACAACAGCACAGCCTCAGTTAAAAAAATGAGGAGCCAAGACTTGTGTCTTCAGTATGGGGGTGTACCTGTAATTTCAGAGGCCAGCTCCCTACTCTTCCATCAGATGGCAGCAATGTATGGAGCAGCATTCACCCCCAGTACAGCAATACACAGACTATGTCAGGCACGGACAGACCTGACTTGACCCCTACGGTCATACAGTTACTGTTATTCATTCAGTGTTTGGCCAATTCTTACAAGAGCACAGCCTCAGTAAAAATCTGAGGAGCCAAGACTTGTGTCTTCAGTACGGGGACGATTTTTCACCTTTCACCTTCGTCCACATCACAAACATGATTGTCAAACCACATCCCCTCACAGGCTCAAGTAATCACTCGTAGTGCGCCAAAGCACATGTGTGATGATTTAGCATCCATAGGTGCTCATGCCTGTACAGCTCGAGTGGCGGTGTTGATAGGCTATTCAACCCTGCTGCGGCAGTCAAACCACCTGCCCTCTCCAGAACCTGGGGGAGTCCATGCTGTTACGTGCAGATGTCCTAGATGAAGGCGATCTAATCTGAATTAAGGTAAACTCCTCAAAAACTATCTTCTCTCCAAGGCAACGGGTAAGCATTGCGATACCCAAAACAGACTAACGATATTGCCCAGTGAAGGCTTGGAGAGATTACCTTGCCTTGCTCCCCTTGCCTCCCTTGGCCCTGGCGTTCATATTGACATCTGCCATTTCCTTGACGCCAGACAGACTGAATGTTTACATGTGGGCAGCCCTGGAGACGATACACTTCACCCGTGCCCGCCAGATCACCATCCACTCCTTAGGATGGTCAGGTGCGCAGGATTACGCCCAGTGAGGTGCCCCTCAAGCCATCTGCTGGCCTACAGTACCTGGACCAGTGATGTCATAACGTCTTTCGTCCCCAAAAGACTATACTCTTCAATTCCCATTCCCAATTCTTATACACAACCTGGAGGAAAACAAATCCAAGCTAGCTGGCAAATACTTGAAATTTCTTGAATAGCCACAGAAATTCAACCTTTGGGGTCTTAGATTAGATTGGATTTTCTTGTACTTTGATATAACTTGGATTTCAAGCAAATGCATGTTATTCCAACAGAGAAAAAGTCCTAGGTTCTTGAAATAACTTAGACTTTAGACTGTTGCTCTTAAAGTCCAAGTTACTTGGATAAGCTTGCGATTTTATTTTAGACAGAGTGAATGATCTTGGATTAACCTGGATTTTCTTGGACATGAGCCCAGACCAAATTTAGCCTGGTAAATCCAAGGTTGTTCAACCTTTTTCAAGGGTTGTTATGATCTCATTATTGGTCACATGACCTTGATATTTGAAATATTTTGGAGGGAAAAAGGGCAGCCATATTGAAAAGTTCATAACCCGAGGAAGCACATGATAATGAAGTGTGAAGAATATATGGAAATCAAGTGGGTTAACAAGCATATATAAGGATGTTCTCATACCTGGCACATAGAAGAATATGCAAGGAACAGATTGTCATAGTAATAGGTAGGTTATTTAAAGGTTTTAGTATCATTTTTGATTGATTTTATAGGATCATGGTCATAGGGCTATGTATTAGCAAGTTTTCAGTAATCCTGAGGAGTAATAATGCACCTATGAAACTGGATTACTTTATTTTCTACAGATCCTCTAGAAGAATATTTGGCTCTCATTTAATGGTAAATTTTCAAAATGTCTCCTTTCCTGTAATTAGTCTATGATAGTCTGCTTTTAAAAGGTTTATGTAACTCATGTGTCAAAAGTCCAAGGTATATTGAATATTCATGAAAGTCCAGGGTAATCCAAGGTATCTCATCATTTAGTTGAACTTTCTTGAATATTCTTGAACATTCAAGCGGCCAATACCAGCAAGTTACTCCAAGAATATCCATGCTAGAACAGAGGTTGAATTAAGTTGAATATTCAAGGATATCCAATCGGCTTATAGCTTGGAATTTCAAGAAATTTCATCCCATATTTTCCCGCAGGAACCCGTGTCCATTCACAATGACTTATGTATATATGTGTTATGTTCAACTTTCACAGGATAAAATGTTTTAAGTCCAAACGTTACACCTGCCTTGTGTCTAGATCTGAGCACTGTGAACTTTTAGCTTACTCACCCACCTCTCCCTATTAAAAGACATTACTTTTATTATAGCCCCTTTTCTTCAATAGGGCCATTCACAATGACTTATGTATACTATGTGTGTTCAACTTTCGCAGGATAAAATGTTTTAAGTCCAAACGTCGCACCTGCCTTGTGTCTGATGAACTATATTCAAATAAGAAATAATGTTTTTTCAATCAATAGAAAATGTTGAAAATGCAATAACTTTTAGAAGAATTGATTGCTTAAGTTAATTCTTTAAATATTTAAAAGACAAAGACTCTTTCTAAAGAAATTATGAAATATTTTTTTTCATAATCTGTAACCATGGTAACCTAGCAACCTTTAAAATACATAGAATTTGTCTGGAAAAACGTTCCATTGCAAATTTCCCATAATGCGATTATTCCTGAAAGAATACCATTTTGGAGAATACCATTAGAATCTTTGACAAATTTTATCTAGGTAAGAATTTTTCATGAAAATGCATATAGATAGTGTTTTTTCACAAAAATCATCCTAAACAATAGAATTATGAGGCTGATAATGGCCTGCATCATACATGAGATTCTGGATAAACTGAGATAACATGATGAAAGTAATGGTAGGAAAATCCCTGAAAACTAAGGAATGCAATGATATTTCATTTGAAGCTGTAAGTCAAATATATGTTTCTTAATCAACAAATAACCATAGAAGTGGGCTCATTTTTATGGGCTACCCCATGGAGAGGCCAAATATGGCCTTATCAGGTGGAAGGGGTTAGTAGTAGACTTCAATGGGAAAAATCATATATTGAGATGTTGAAGTAGTCACAATCCACAGTATCACAATACTTCACAAGTATTTAGAATGGCTTTCATTGCTCCAGAAATCTGAAGATGAACTGGAATAATAGCCAAAAAATGTTATAAATATAATTTCTAAAGAAATGCATCAGGTGGCACCCCAGAGAACCCCAATGTTTAGCTATAGGAGTTAGGAAAATAATGTCCAAACATAGGGATATAGACTGTGAGATAGAACAAGAACTGGCCATTGGCTACCTTGTGGTTCTCCATGAGCTGTCGCAGTATAGAATTCCATGTGTTCATATCATACTTGACACGGTAAAAGCCCTGTGAGAAGATGTTGGCCAGCTTCCAGCCTGGGGTCTCCAAGTCACGGAACGTAACTGCAAAAAATTAAAGGGATATTTATATGTTATGAAATCATACTGCATAAGTATTTGAATAAGTAGGTTATTGTGGAACATAATCTACTTCTAGCTTTAAATCTGTGAGAGGAGAAAACTTTATTACAAGGAAAGTATGGCATAAAATCTGGAAGGGGGGGGGGGGGGGGTCAGGACTAGTTGTTCGCATTGCAAAGATGATAAAGAGATGTATTGGCATCTTATCATTTAGAGTAAGTCCATATAGGACTAATATGCTGCACCCTTAAATCCACATATTCCCAGTCAAAAAGTCCAAATAGAACTGAGGGATTCTTTAGAAATGGTGAGCATGCTATTGGCAGAACTGATAATGGTTATCTGGGTTGACTTTGACAGTATCTACTTCTGTCTTTGTTCCAAAGCTCAAACAATATTCCCTAAATGTTGACCTATAACATGTACTTCCATTCTAACATTTTTCCCATAGCGAACCTGGATACTCACCAACTTCATCTCTGTAGATCCAACGTAGCTTTGTCTGGTTTAATCGGAGGCCATTCTCATTAGCATATGTCAATGGGATGAACCAGGAGAAATTACTGAAACAGAAGGCACGCCTTTAATCAGAAATAGACATTCCATTTTTCTAACAGTGAAAGATCTCCTTCAGAATAGAAATATTTCCTGATCTGTAGGATCCTCTATCACCTAGAAAACCCTGGGCATTTGAAGCAAATTCCTGTCTCAAAAAAACGTTTTTGATAATATCATACAGGATAAATAAAAACCTAGAAATATATGCACACATCAATTTGATAATATCATACAGGATAAATAAAAACCTAGAAATATATGCACACATCAATTTTAAATGTTTTCATGTCCAAATTAAAACAGCTGCTCTTCAATTTGATTACACCCTAGGTAAGTACTGAACTATTTTTCATAAAGTTTTCAATGAATATTGAATCAAAATGTCATGTTGGCTGAAAATGGAAGATTTTTTCCAATCATGAAAAGCTAATATTAATTTTCAATATTAGTTCAATGTTCAAATCTGGTAATTCTAATTTGTATTTGCAATTATGTTAGTTTTTCTATAAAATAAAGAAGCCAACTTCTTTCAAAACAATCTGTACGTGGAAAATCAAAGCATAGTGGTGGTTTGATAGGTAATTGAAAAGCTGGTATTGTCTGATGTTGCCTAGTAATGGTTATTTGATTCTTCACTTATGTCAACAAAGTGTGTTGTATCATTTCAGGAAATGAGTTAGGGCAATAACCAAATCTCCTGGGTAGATAGATCATGTATTATAATGTGTAAAATAAGAATTAGATCATGGTCATCATTTCCAACCACTTAGAACTATTGTCTTAGTTAAACAATTAACCTATTTCTAATTATAGGAAATCTGAGATGATGAAGCAATTCTTAAGTTACTTGAATTCATTGAATTTATCTAAACGTACTTAAATGGAGTCATCCACTCAACCTCGGCATTTGGCTCATCGACAAACCGTGACTGTCTGACCGTGACCCGGCCATCCCCGAGGTCCAGCACCTCAACCAGGGGGTAGTTAATCTGGTCCAACCAAGAGGTGGCGATGTCCAGCATATTGGCACGGGATGTATCCCACGTCACCCGGTTATTGGTCCTTGCATTCTTGGGAAGGAAAAGGTTATGTAACCAAGGGCGAGTCAATGGGAAAAAAGCTGGAGGACCTACAGGTGCTTAACACAAGTTTGCCAATTTACCAAGAACGAAGAAAGGATGATTGAAAGAATTATTGAAAATAGAATTTTTAAATTACATAGCTCGAATGATCTGGACATTTAAAAGCTACAATATTATCACATCATTTACTATATCAGAATAAAATGGATAATGCATAATAATATGTTCCTAAAGCAATTTCGTAGCGTATACCATTCTATTTGGAAGTAAAGTTGGGGAGTGAACACATTTTTACAAGTGAAACTAAGTGACGGCTCTATAGGAAAAAATATGATATTGGTGAAAAGCAACACACTAATATAATTATTTTGGATACATAAGTTCTTGTTTGATAATGATACTGGCAAATAGTATTCGCATGAATCATGTGTGGTCATGGTTTTAGGGCTGTATATGAAAAATGAATAAAACTGGCTCAAAGATTTTCAATAATTTTTGTTGGTAGCCTTTCAGGATATTTTGTTTGCAATTGCATTTTATGTTTTTGCAGCTTGTCCGACTTCAATTCAGTTAATACACTAGATAAAAAGTCTCCACAGTCAAATATGGGAAATGAAGTGGTATTGTAGATATCAATATCTATAGGTGCTTTAATTGATATCAACGATTGATAGTTTTTCAGGTTCATTGGGTGATGGTTTAGGGGCATTCCATTAAGTATGTATGCATCAAGGGGGGAGGGGGGTCTTAGATTTTTGAAAATGGGTGTTGGTTCTAGTACAATTCTAATGCATATTTTTTTAACAGGGGGGGATCTGGGATTTTTGAAAATGTGCATGCGTACTAAATGGAAGGCCCCTAGCTGTTTTAGTAACACACTCTATATACTTTTTAAAATCAAAGTGTTCATCTAAGAAATACCAAGACATTAACATGAGTCAACCTGAGCTATACGTTTCTCATATAATTTATGTTTTTTATATATGAATGTCATCTGTCTCATTTTAAAGACCATTGATTTAGTTGTTTTGGTATCTAAAGCTATGAAGTTCAAAATACACCAGTTTGCTGAAGCTGTTAAGTTTTTTGTAGGGAATTTTCTTTTATATTTGGTGGGGAGTTAAAGAAAGTACATGTGTCATCCCAGGTCATTTAGTATTAAGGAAAGAAGAAAGACCTAATATTTAGCGCTATGTGACGTCACTATTTAGATCCTCAACACCAGAAAGTACATTTTTAACAGATGTTTATTGTTTCCCTTCTGATAAATAACTCTTGAACCAAGCAATTTTTACTCTATTTCTCTCATATCACCCCATGATCCAGTCATCATCATCATTATTCCTTTTTACCATCCTAAGATAGACGTCTTTGTCATGTATAAACTCAATTAATTCTCTATCTATTCAGAGTTCCATAAGTTTAAGTTATAGATAGCTTCTTTTGGACACATATTTTCAAGAACCTGTTCAATAATATTTATGATAATTAGTCCCAAGCATTGTTAGGATTTTTTCTATGCAAATAGACTATTTTTTATCTATTTGTGAATTATATTTGTGAATTATATTTTGGAATTCACCCATATTATATTCATGATAAGGACATACAATAAACGAGTTGGAAATTTTTTAGTATGGCCTTAATATATGATTCCGTGATAGATAAAAAAAGCAGTTGGTTATCACTAATATCCAAGTGCCTAACACCACGAGGGAATTTCTATTGGATTGCGATGAGTAATCATTTATGTTTAGGATATGCTCTATTGTATTTATCACTCACACAATGAATATGAGATGATAATTATGTGGATGTTTCACATGCTGTATAAATGGCTACACATGTCACCCTTTCTTAGCACTTGGTTTGTAGAGGGAAGCAAAACCAGAGAGAGAGCAGAGTTTGAGTTAGTTAATGAAGATAATCCTACCTGGGCAAAGAAGTTGACCAGGTCACTCTTTGTAGTAGTCCTGTACTTGAACTCATTTAGGTACTCCTATCACAGGATGCAAAGGGAGCAAATAAATTCAAACATATCTCATAATGACTAGATTGTCTAAATACAAAATTGACAAACTTAGTATCTTTATTCAGCAACTAACATTATATAGACTGGAAAGATTATTGGAATAATTCTTTAGTTATCTTGTTTGGTGTTATAATTGTATTCTCTAGTACATAGCTTTTTGTTTGCTGAATGGAATGTTTATATATTTTACACTGCAATTTTTTTCTTAAACAATTCAATAGTATCTGGAACAGTAGAATTTGTGAATGGATAATAATTCATTTTATGAAAAAGATAACAGAACTTCAGGAGAAGTATTTACCCTCAGTGAATTAGTAAAGGTGGGTTCCTGCAGGAAGAACCGGAACATTCGAACGATGGCTGCTCCCTATGAACATAAAGTTAACGTTGAAGAAAAGAACCAGATAGTAAGCCCATCCCAGTTTACAGTAACTATAAAGTTTACCATGAAATATCCTCAAAAGTGCTTCTGTGCTTATTCCCTGAAGAAAGTTGCACAATACAAAATTAATCAAAGCAATTTGGTTGACAGATTACTCCTAAAATTTCTAAAATGTGACCTTACATTTTGGACTTTTCCCCATAGGTACGAATGGTAAAGCCTGTCAGTCCAACCTATAATTTCCAACCCTTTTTTGTCCTGAAATGCAGTATTTTGATTGACTGGCAAACCTGTAAATCTGTCAATTGATAAAATTTAAGAAATTATAATGTTTTAGCAGTACTTAGAGATATAGAAAAACACAATTCTTGCTAATTTGAGTAATCCCAAGTCTTGGAGACAAGGATGGTATATACATCTAATTTGTCTCACCCTTGTCCAACCCCAGGATATACCCAACGTGGGATGGGCTTGTTGTTTGACAGTTCATACTAAAAATTATCCCTGACATCTCAGATCAATATTAAGGAAGGACATCCTCCATATTAGGAGGAATCCTAACTTTTCTTTTCTGTGGTCTATTGTTACCTATACATAGATTATGATTTATTGCATCCCGCAATTGATTTATATCATCTGATCCAAAAGCGAAAAACAGTGTACACCAGATTCTCAGTCAGGGTCGTGATGAATGAAGTAATAAATTCAATGTCACAACACACGTATGGGTGCAGTAATTATAAAGGTTCAAAGGACAAGTAATGTTCTCTGTTAAAGATATAAGTAACGCTGTGTTTTGGGACACGATCACGAAGGACACAAGATTGTGTGGTACGACTTTGTACAGTATGAGTTTCATGCACAAGTTTATAAGTACGGAATCGTAATGAATGATGTATCATTGACCGGAATTGACCTCAGTAAAGGGTAAAAAGTGACCATGTGATGTTATGTAAACAATCAGGAGCCAGGTTATGGCTATAAATAGAAGTGATAACACGAAAATAAACAGTCCCGTCTTAAAACTCACTGTGTTCACACCTCTTATCTTCATGGGAATGGGTATGAAATTACTTAGAAGAGCCTAATAGTCAAGGATATCAGCCAGAGAGCTAGAATTAGACCCAAGTTTAGTCGAATTACAAGATCAGGACTTAAAAATAAAAGAAGGCATTAGACATGTAGGAACGAACATGGCCACACAAAAATGCGAACGAAACGGTCCGATATAAGGGTCGGGAAGTTACCGGGTATGACGACATAGTGACAGGACCTCGGCCTACACGCCACCACCTTTTTAAATTTTTGGGCATGGTCTCCGTCTTGAGCGCTAGATCGACCATCCGAGATACATGTTAGACACATCACACGAGAAGCCAACCACGAATTCGACCGAACCTGAGTTTCCGCTTGTACAACAGCCCTGTTAGTCCCCTTCGTGAGCCCACCCCTCTGACCACACCGCACCCATCACTGACCCCCGCATGCAGGGCACATTTTTTAGACTTTCACGACCACACGCCCACAGGCTACCTCACCATGGATTCAGACGAGTGTTTGCTTAATCCTGTCCCACTCGTGCATCGACAGGCCGAGCACGACTCTGACACAGACCGCAGAGAATATTACTATCTCCGTTGGGAAACCACAAATTTTCCCCAGAGAACATCACAGGGTCAACAGAAAATAAATAAAAAAACTGGGTGGGTTTACCTTTATGTATGTTATTGCTGGGTCGAATGCCTTAGGGAGGTCTTTCACTTGCTCTAGACCAACTAGCCGCACAGGTTGTGACATAAATGATGCATCTCTTTGTAAAGAATCCTGAATACTCTTTAAGAAGTATAGCTCCTGCAAAACACAATTATATAAAGCATTATGACTAAACCCATCTCCTTTCTTTGTTATTTGACGACAACTTCACTTCCAAAATGTACTGTGTTCTTTCTGTTGTAGAACTGCTTGAATGATCATGTTATATCCCTGGTTGGAAAATTGAACATGTAAATACAAAAATGTATAAGTACTAACCCATTAGGGGTGAAATAATGAGTTTTATACTACTCCCTACGGAGGTTTTGAGGTAAACCTCTGTACTATGTAGGTATAGCATAACCTCCAACCCAAGGCAGTTTTGAAGCTTATACTACGTCCCATAACCAGATGTACATTTTCAAGTGATAATGACCTCTGTTGGTTGATTATATCCTATAAAACATGTTTGTATATAAAGATATATATTTATACATCTATATATAAGTTTATAGATAAAACGCAGAGCAGAAGATGGTCTTAACCAGCCGTCTCTATAGCCTAGTCGTCTGGGTTCTTGATTTCAATGCGGAAGGTCCTGAAATAAATTCCACACAATTTTTTTTTTTTTCGTTTTATTTATCCTGTATTCATCTCATATATATTATGGTTTTCATCTCAATGTAGCCATAGATTATGTAATTTTATAACATAACTGAGGCCACTTAAGTGACCCAAAACATATCAGACCATATCGTCTGATCCCTGTTAAATTCACATGAATAATAGCCATTTTTTTCATTCATGTTCATCGAAATGTTCTGAAATGATTTTTTTTGACAAATCAAGTGTACATTTAGTACACATTTTACATATTTAGAATTATAGTGGGGTCTGTTAAGGTCATTTTTTAGTGAAATCATTACACAGCGGATAAAAGCATCAAATTTGGTATGAGCCACCTCTGAGGCATAACTATCAAATCTGGAAGGGGAGCCACCTTGAAAAAATGATAGGACGGATGTGGGGGCCAAAAAACCAATATGGCTGACTTTTGCTATAAACAATCTTATATCTCAGCTTCTAAAATGACTAAACAGACATGCTACGTGTCAAAGTGGGAGATTATGGGTCAGGGAATTCCGTTATTTACATTTGAAGTCAATGTGGACATCCAAAATCCAAGATGGCTGTCCAATATTGAGAAATAACAAGATTTTCAGCTGCTAAAATATCTAGATAAGTGGAAATGGTTCCATTATCTGTTGTTTATAACCCAAAGGGCTCAATAGATATAATATTCATCCAATACAATACCACATTTCGAAATTGCTGAATTTATTAGCTTGATGCCTTTGACCATGACTGCTGGATTCCAAAATAATTCAAAAGAAAGGATATAGACTATACGCTTTTGCCACAAGATTTCTTGATTTCATTTGGTATGATGATCCCCCTGGACCCTTCATTGAATTAAGAAGGGGATACACCTAGAAATATCAACATAACCCTGACAGGGGCCAAAAATCCAAAATGGCAGATTTTGAATGATATAATCTTATATATAAGCTTCTAAAATGTAAAGAAACACATTGTTAGTCTCAAAATTGGGAAATTAAGGGATGGCTTTACCTTTGGGATTTACACAAGAGACCTAATCTAAGATAGCCAATACATTTAGTTAAATACCTAAGAAACATAAGAAATTAGCAAAAATTTCATTTTGATATTTCAAGCTTAAGGTGGCTCCCCTTCCAGAGTTGATAGTTATGCCTCAAAGGTGCCTCATTCCTAATTTGGTGCTTTTATATCTGCTCTAAAAAAAAACTATTAGAAGAAGTTGAATGTACCTAATATGAATAATATGAACATTGTTGGATTTGTTAGGACAGATTCTAATACTGAATACAGGTGTGTGTATTGAGGGTAACGTCTGTACATCCTTTTACTATTATCAATAGTATAGTGGTTAAACTAAGTGCCTCTCATGCAAGAGACCCCAGGTTCAAACCATCTAGGATCTTTTGTTCATTTTTTTATGTTTGCCTCTATTTTGAGGAAACAGTGTATATGCATGTCACTATGTTTTTTTTACATCCCTGGATATTATTTGCTATTAATGTGAAGTACCTTGTGTATTTTAAATCACTTTTTCATACTCTGTATAAAAGATATGCCTGATGTCAAACACCAGCCTCAAAAGGGTAATGTTTAGCCTGTGAGATTCCATTTGAGGGTTTATGGTTTGATGTGCACAAATTGAAAATAAAACTCTTCAAAAATTAGAAATTAGAAATAATTCACCAAATAAACATCCTCCCTGAGGTTTAACTGGTAGAGGTGGCCAGACGTAGCAGGTTACACCCAAAGTATAACACAGAGGTATGGGTAGGGAGTAGTTCAACTGAAGGTAAACCGCCTCAGAGGCAGGGGTTGTATAGCTTAACCTCCACGTCCAAGGCTGTTTACAAGCTTATACTACATCCCATATCCACAAGATAAAGTTTTGAGGTGACCATATCCTTTAAGGGTAACGAAATATATTTTTTTCTGTACAATAGATGTTTTTGTTTTGAGTATCACTGTTCAACCTTTACTGTGGCCTGTTTCCCAACAAAGCTCATTGGCTAAAGAAGTTGTGTGTGCTTAAATGGAAACTGTATGGACGTTTGAAACTCCCGTAAGCCACTGTTTCATAACAAAACTTATGTAAATCAAGGCCAAACTCCAGAGGTTAACTAAAAAAACAAGGAGGTTTACCTAGCTAGTAAAACTCCTTGAAGAAAAGCTTGCACATAATTGTAGGATGAATACTTTTGAATGAAAATCTTTGAGCATGTTGTTCACCTAAAGAACTAATGATATTCGAAATTCCTTAAGAATATTCCAAGTGTACACAGAGTTACAAGGGTTTAAGATTTGGTCTATTTAATGTATTTTTAAAGGAAATCCCCAAATTTGTGACGCAGCAAGAACTAATTAGGAATCTCCAGGTTACCATAAAGGGAATCCCCAACTCTCAAAAACTTGTAGAAAGGAAAGGGTGCTTAAGCATAAAGTACTTTATCAAGCCCCATGCAAGCTATTATTAATTGTATTTTTAACTTACCTAAGTTCATTTAATTGTATAGGATTAATATATATTGCCAAGTTACTTTGAAAGGGAATTCCCATTATAATGACGTAGGAAGGGGAGTACTAAAAAGCCAAGAATCTAGGGAATCCCCTTATTTTATTTCCTTTTCTAAATAATTGACTTTCATCAAAACATTTTGCCTTTTTTTTGTATGAAATACTTTTAAAATACATATACGAAATGAAATATACAAAAAATATCAACTTACAAATTTATGTGCAAGTTTTCCTTTAATAAGCTTCTAAGGCTCCAACAGCGAAGGTTACACTCAGTTATACTACTCCCGGCCCACACTTCTATTGTCGGCACAGGAGGTTTCTCAGCACAACCTACGGGGTTTGACCGGGTAAACCTCCAGCGGAGGTTTATTTGTTAAACCTGCGGAGGTTATGTGCTAAACCTCTGGAGGTTATGTGCTAAACCTCTGGAGGTTATGTAGTAAACCTCCGGAGGTTATGTAGTAAATCTCCGGAGGTTATGTGGTACACTTGTTAGAGAAATAGAAGACAAGTCATGCTTCCAATTGCAATTTAGAATTTTTGAAAAGGTTTGCTTTCCAATTTGTTCCCTGGATTCGAAACATATACCTTTGGAGTCCAAGAGGCTAACCACTACCCTATTGTGGCAGCTGGTAGTGGGAGGCATGTCTCCTTATACTATTTAAATAGAAAGTTTCATAAGTTTTAAAAAAAGTACCAGAAAGGGCCTGAACTTAAAAGAATCAAATAAAACCTTTATAAATGCTCATGGTGATTAGAAAAAAAGAATTAATGGAATATATGAAAAAGGAAAATCATGTCTTGGCTAAGGATTGAACCTAGGACCTCCTGCATGTTAGTCCAGTGCCTTGACCACTACTCTATGGAGGCTGCTGGTTAGGTCTGCCTTCTCCACTTCATACAATGCATGCATGTACATCCATCCATCCATACAAACATACATACATATAAATATAATGTAATATCATGTATATACATCAATCAACAAAGGTCTGTATCACCTCAAAGTACACAAATTGGGGTTATGGGACGTAGTATAAGATTTTAGACTGCCTTGGTGGCTGAGGTTATGCTATATAACCTCCGCCACCACGGCGGTTTACCTTCACAAATATACCAGAGGAACAATAGAGTCATGGGCAGGGAGTAGTAGTGTAGGTAAACCTCGGCGGAGAAGGAGGTTATGCTATATGACCTCTGGGGCCACATTTACATTTACAAGGAGGTTATGCAGCCTAGGAGGGTATATTTCATAGCCTACATATCCAAGGTGATTTACAGGCTTATATTACCTCCCATAATCACAAAAATCTAAACAATCATGTTCATAACTTGTATATATGATATATATTTATGTATGTATGAATAAGCCTATGCTCATACAGGGATTTACCATTTATATCATTATCTTCCCACTGACCAGCGATCTCCATAGCATAGTGGTTAGGATGGTGAATTGTACTGCAGAGAGTCCCAAAATTGTTCCTCAAAAGGTTCATGTTTTACTGTTGATATCACATGTACATGCATACATGCAGACTAGTACGGTATTTTCACATTCATTTTAGTTAGTACAAATGACTGTACCCAAACAAAAAGTATCAAAATGTGAATTAAACGTAAAATGTACCAACAAAAATTATCAAGTATTGAGGAGAGTAGAGGCCTTGTCCAAGCAATAGCCCCTTCATACAAAAGGTATTGGAGAATACTATAAGCTGCCTTGTAGTGGTTAGCTTCTTGGACTTTAAATTGAAAGGAATAGTCACAATCTTAAATAAATGATAAAACTTTTCCAAAACTCGAAACTGGATGTGGAGAAACCAATATTGTTCACAAGATATTTCAAATAACTTCCGGAGGGTTATTCTCAATTATACTCCTCCCAGACCCCAGGTCTATTGTTATCCCAGTAGGTTTCTAAGCATAATCTCCGATGTCTGACCAGGTAAAACCGGCGGAGGTTTATTTGGAGGTTTATTTGTTAAACATCGGGAGGTTGTGTGATAAACCTCCAAAAGTTAGGTAGTAAACCTCTGCAGGTTATCAGATAAACCTCCACAGGTTATTTGAGAAATACCCACAACGGTTTCTATAGTCAATTTTATATTTCTGAAAAGTTTTAGTCGGCAAGTATTGCCGGGACTTTTTATTTTTCTTTTTAATTCAAAAAATCCAATCCTACATAGACATAAGTTCTTCCTTGGATACATGATGATGAGATGAGGCAATGTACAAACAATGTTTATACGTCACCACACATATAACTATCAATTATCTAAAAACAATTTGAAAAGTCACATTAACATTAGCATTTTAACCGCACTATTAAATAAATCTTGCATCTCTTTGCATTGAATACTTGATGGTAGGGTATTCCACAAACCAACTCCTCAATAATAACAGCTGTTTTTTACATGTGCTAATGATGTAAAATCTTGTTTGAATTTAATGTTATCACTCAATATAGTCTTAATCATCATAATATTATTTCCTTTCATTTCAATATATTCCCTAGCTATAGTAAATCAAACATTATACCAACATTATATGTTATACCAAACATCTTTTCTATACACATGTAGGTGGTACAGATCCAATATCTGCAGCCCCAAATTATGTATTGAGATCTGGATTTTCAAAAAATCCTAGCTTCTTTTTGGAGTCTTATTGGGACAATGTGATAAATGTGTGTAATAACTGTCCTGCAGTGCAGTCACTCACGCTGTTCCAGCTGGGTCTGACGGCGGGCACGCCCACATAGTGACTGAGGTAGGTGGCGAAGGCCTCGTTCAGGAAGGTGTCATCCCACCATCTCATGGTCACCAGGTTTCCGAACCACTGAAGACAATTGGTAGTGTTTTATTAGTCTTTGTAGGTTTCTCTATTGAGCCTGCTTGTAACTTGTACATTCCCACAGTATATTATGAGACAGTTGTTAAAGGTTAGACCTTACTATAGGTCTGCTGACCAAGAAAGGACTGAAAAACTTAAAACTTAAAATATGTTATGCCCTATAATATTATCTCTATACTTGATTACATTCTAGTTCATATAGATGAATGGACATTCATCACAAAATAAAAAAAGATCATGCAAAACTGTTTAGAATAAACTAATTAAAAAGAAACACATTTTACACATCAGACCAAAGGTTAGTCTGTCAAGCTAGTACATAAAAATACTGTCACTCTGACAATAGTACCAAATGAAATTAATGGCAGTGTCCCTAAAGTAATCTCAGCAGTGGTATGCAATAAAACATGGCATGAACTATAGAAAATTAACTTAAACGTCTCTTAGTATGAGATGATGTAATTAAATGTCTCTTATTTGTAAATGGTCATCTTACCTGGTGGGCCAGTTCATGGGCGATAATGGTGATGCTCTCCTTCTCTTGCTCCATGGTGGTTACCAGAGGGTTTACCAGGAATAAACCTTCGCTGAACGTGATCATGCCCCAGTTCTCCATGGCTCCTGCGCTAAACTCCCTCACTGAAATCATGTCTGAAAAGGGAATGAAGTAAAAGTGGTATTACACTACACAACATGAGCTGCGATATGACAAAGTCTTAGAGAAATGACACATATAAAGCCCTAATCATACTAAGCATTGGGTCACTGCTCACATTGGGTGGTGTTGCCCAATGCATCTGACTTGCGTTGGGCCATACTAAGGCCATATCACACTATGCGTTGGGTGACGTTTGTACAGTCCACATGCAGTGGCAGGAAATGTTAAGTGGCATACTCTGACTGTAGATGGCACCAGTGTAGCGGATTTTGCTGCAGCTGGTTCCCAGCAATCTCTTGTATCTAGCCTATAACACCAATAAACCAGTCATAGATACAACAGCGTTGGGTACCAATGCCACCCAATGCGAAGTATATTATAGACCTTGTGCAGCCGTTTACATGATCACTTTTGGTGATCACCACGTAGTGATCAAGACCATATGGGTATAGAATTAATATTCTATTTCTAAGTAATGATAGTTGCTAATAACTCTTACTCAGTAAGACTACTTGTAGCATAAAACTACATTTTAGGTACTTCAGACTTAAGGAAACAATAGCTCTATATTGATCACCAATATGGTTGCCAGCCCATTATGACCAGTTATGACATCATATGCACAACGTCTATACCACCCGTTTGGGTACGTGTTGGGTCGCGTAGGCACACATTGGGTCAGAATGGGTCGCTTTAGCATGTGTCTTTTTTATGAACATGTTGGTAAAATAATGTGCATGTGAATCAGACATATTGGGCAAACGCAAACGTGATCTGATGCATAGTGTAATTATGGCCTTTAGAGACCAAGTGTTTTGCTAGATATGGGTAAAATACTCCAAATTGCAAACTTAAAAAAAATATATCACTACTGCATGCAAATTTTCTCATTCTCTGATTCATCATAATTATATCATTGATATCGCACTGTCATGTAGTGTAATATGGCCTTAAGGAGGAAGACATATCTAATGGTCAACATCCAGGCCATGGATTTAAACCTGCTCTTCCACGTTGCATGCAAATCGTATGATGCAATTCCATATCAAGTTCCATCGCTGCTGCTGCTGCAGCTGCTGCTGCATGCCTATCAAATGTATGGTTATTATATCAGCCTTGACATCTGAAACAATGCAAACTAGACTGCAAAAAATATTTAACTCGGCTATTGAATGGTGCAACGCCAATAGAATGAGCATGAATGTTGCTAAAACCAAATTAATGATATTGAATAATATCCCAGATTATGATAATACGATAACTGCAGGCTCTCAGACTCTTCAAGAAGTTACCAATTACAAATATTTGGGAGTTTGGTTGAATAATAAACTGGATTTTACCAAGCACTTGAATAATGGGTCTAGGACAGCTTACCAGAAAGTTTTCACACTGAAAAAGTTGAGAAACTGTCTTAATACCCAAACTGCACTGATAGTTTATAAGCAAACCATTCTCCCTTACTTTGAGTACTGTGACTTTCTTATTGATTCGTGTAAAAAGAAAGAAACTTCAAAATCAAAAAAGCTACAGTACAAAGCATTAAGGATAGTCTTTAAAATTAAGTCACCTTTGGATGTGCATAGGCAGGACTTATTACAAAGAGCACCCTAGGCATACGTAGAAATTACCATCTACTCCGTTTGATGCACCATTTTAAAAGTGCTGGAATATGGTTGAAATCACAAAATAGATTTACAAGGAATCAACAAAGTAGACAATTCAATATCAAAAGACCTAAATATGAGGCTGCAAAGAAATACCCCTTTTATAGGGGTGCCAAGGTGTGGCTGTCTATTCCTCTGGAGTTGCGCAAACTAGAAAGTAAAATTGAATTTAAGAATGGGATTAAAAAATACCTTATGAGTGGATGGTAGTTATTGTGATATCATATGTGACCCATTTTGGCGAATTGAGTCGGATATCTCAATGAGTTGGATGTTGCTTTGTACACCTCGTTTTAAAGCAAAGAATCTGTATTTTCTGATGGGATAGGTCTCTAAAAATGGACCTTGTGCGACATCCAACTCAATTCACCAAAACGGGTCACATATAGTTGTTATTATACAATTTCATTCGGGTACATTACTCATGGTTGGATGTGCTAAATAAAGGACATCTTGTTTTCAGCCTTCTAGTGGATCACTGGCTCACTGTTTCTCCCTTATAGAAGGAAGGGTCAGCCTGTGAGCACTCTCCAACACAGCTCAAGTCCCATCTGGAGATATTCTGGTTACAAAGGTCAGTGGAGGAGATTGTCTGTGGTCCCCAAAAAAGCCTGAGCACCGACTCTCATTTTTCTCTAACTTCACAGCTTGCCTGTCGGTCGGGATTCCATGCAAGCCCCATGTTCCAGGTACCTGTTGAAAGGGCACAAACTGAACTGGCCAATCACAGCCTCAGATTTTGAATCCCTGCCTCCGTTGACCAATCAAAACACATTTTCCCGATCATCGTCCCATAAACAATCGGAATGTGGTGTGCTGATTGGCTGAGGGCCCAAGGGTGCCTTCCAGTTTCAGTTGTTTAAAATTTAAAGGGACGCATGGTGAGCAGGATGGACGAGCGACATCACTTCTCCGACGTTTTTACCTGACGTTTAACCCTGGATCACTGCTGGATTTTGATGTGGATTATCTCCCAACACCTTCTGGAAGGACATGGATCGGGAGGCTGTTGCGAAAGCCCTGAATACGATAAATGAGGTGAATTTATGTGGTATAGTTGGTCCACAGCAGTGGTGGACTTTGGTGGATGAGTACTTTCTCTTCGCCGAGGGGGAGGAGGAGAAAGATGAGGCCGCCAAGGAAGAAAAAGATGTTCAGGAGGATCTAGGGGCACTGGAGGACGATGAGGATGAGTCACTGGTCATCCCAGACCCCACGGACAACCTCCTACAGGCTGAATGGGACGACTGTGAAAACTTCACGTGAATTTCGAAAATCATTATAATGGCCGACAATGGCCGCTTCTCGAAAACAAGTATGCAATGTTGATGAAACTGCTCAGGATTGTGCTCTAGTATGTATTGTAACTGCCTACCTAGTTTTTATCGGGTTTTTATGTTCATTTCGTGTCATAAACAGGGTTGATCCATCAGGGTTTTCCAGTGACCTACTAAATGGTGTCAGCTGATCCGGCCAGTCTCTAACGGTCACCGATCATATCTCATGCTATTGTGGCCCTCAGGAAGGTACACTAACTCTAATATCATGTATGTTATTGTCTTTATGAAATGGAATTGCTCGGCCAAGTTTTGGCTTATGAAAACTTCCAATTCAATGGGGACAATTACTTGCAGGTTGGTGGCACAGCGATGGGAACTCGAGTTGCTGCATCCTATGCAAACATCGTTATGAGCAATTTTGAAGAAAAGTTTGTCTACACATACAGGCTCCAACCGTTGGTATGGTTCAGATAAATAGACGACGTGTTCTGCATCTGGCAACATGGAAAAGAGGAATTGGAAATGTTTGTGTCCCATCTCAATTTGGTCCATCCCATGATCAAGTTTATGGCAGAACACTCAAACTCAAGGATAAACTTCCTCGACACCACTGTCATAATCAGGAATAGACGTCTTATCACAACCCTATACTGTAAACCAACTGAGAGAAATAACTGTCTGCTTTTTGACTCAGCCCACCCCTACCATTGCAAGAAAGGCCTACCCTACGGCCAATTCCTCAGAATTCGGAGGATCGGCAGTGACGATAAGGACTTTGAGACAAATTGTGTTAAAAAGGCAGCAAACTTGATCAAACGAGGTTACCGGATGCCCCTTGTCCTGGAGGCTTTTGCGAGGGCATCCTGAGTGAGTTTGAGCTGACTTACTGAATGCAAGTAAGCCATGCGCCCATGACAATGGCAAAGCCGAGAAGACTTCCTCAAGACGACCTACAACTCCTCATATG
Organism: Lepidonotus clava; assembly: GCA_936440205.1. Classification (NCBI taxonomy): domain Eukaryota; kingdom Metazoa; phylum Annelida; class Polychaeta; order Phyllodocida; family Polynoidae; genus Lepidonotus; species Lepidonotus clava. The sequence goes on from OW387148.1 coordinate 16,235,023, forward strand.
ATGGGCTAAGATCTTTTGGACAGAGCAAACAGCATGAGACAGATACACAACGGTACTCCGGAGGTTGGATATCATAGACCAAAGAGCCTATGGGACATCCTAGTCAAGTCCGAGCTCAAACCATAGGAGGACGGAAATGAGCAGGCGAGACTAGAATCACCAAAGCGACCAAAAGGCTGTGAAAACTCAAAGTGTCGGTACTGTCCCAAACTCAACGTCGGTGGTAGAATACAATCACATTCGACCAAAAAGAGATACTATAATGTCACTTGCAAGAGCAACAACCTGGTGAATTGTATCAGCTGCAAAAAATGTGGGAAGCAGTATGTCGGACAGACAAAAAATGCACTACAGGAGAGGTTCAAGAACAACTTCTACCATATTTCCCACAACAAAGACAACAATGAAGTGTCTCCTCACTTTAACGCCCCGCTACATGACGGCCTGGTTGACATTGAGATACACGTTCTGGAATTTATCCACTTAAATGTCACACTTGAGTCGACGGACAAACTCCGGCTACAAGTAGAATTTGATTGATACATCGTTTATGTATGAAAATATCTAAAGGGCTAAATTCCCTTTACAGCGTATATTAAGGATAGACAACACCCCTCAGCGGCCAATTCGCGGGACTCTCTTTAGATACACCTATATTTTCTAATATTCATACTATGGATATGAGTGTAATATCCTTAAACACCCTTTAAATAACTGTATCTATTCATATAACTTACATTTTGATGTGTACATAATTGGCTGTATGAGCATTCCGGAAATAGAAAAAATGCATTTTTCACTTTTATTTTTTGAACATGAATATCTCACTTAATATTCTATAGAAATGCATGAAATTTTCGCAGCATATAGACAAGATTCATTAGGAGGGAAGCGTGTCTCAGATTCTTTATTTAGGTCTTAGTTCTTGTTTTATTAAATCTAGAAAATAATGTTGAAAAAATAAATAAAAAGTTTCCCGTTTTTTGACATAAAATGAAAACAAAGACCTAAATGAGAAATCTGAGACACGCTTCCCTGCATACAAATGTTATTGACAACCTCCCCAAATTTTGTGACAATCCATTGAGCGGTTGCAGAGATATCCATGTTCAAAAAATAAAAGTGAAAAAAACAGTTTTTCACCTCTAATTTCACTAGTTTCAACATTCCAACTATATGCTATATATCAAAAGATAGAGAAAAATATATTCTACCATTTGATGTACACCACATATGTGTAGCCTTATTATTGGCAGCGCAATATAAATTACTGTAAATGGGGCGCCGAGAGGTGTTGTCTATCCTTAAGACGTACATAAAACACCAATAGACTAGTTATCCTACTTAGCCCTTTTCAGCCCCCGTGTCAGCAACTCATACAACACAGTATAGCACCCCTTACATCAGTGGCTAGGACAGGACGAGCTACCCTGGAAAAAAAATTCATACCTGCACCACTATTTTGAAACGTATTCCCTGGGGGGAAAGGCTGTGGTGGTCAGAACAAGAAAAAGTATGTGCTAGCATATCTTCTCTAGCATGTCCTGACTGGCCAGCACCAGTCTATTTCCCTAAACTTTTTGATCATTGGGCACACCAAGTTTGCCCCAGATTGGTGCTTTGGTTTGCTTAAACAAAAGTTTCCTCGAGAGCTGGTCTGGAGCCTCACGGAGATGGAGGAGACTGTGCTGAAAAGTACCCAAGACCGTGTCAACCTTGCCCAACTCGTGGGGGACGAGAACAGGAAGGTGTTTGTCGAGTCGTATGACTGGCAATCTTTTTTGACCCCTTTCATTAAACCAGTCAAGGGCATAAAAAAAGTATCATCACTTTGTGTTCTCTGACCAGAACAAGGGCCACGTCACATACCGGCAGTGTGCCAACTCTTCCCCGAGACATTCAAAATGCTGACTGTCACCCCTAAAGCTGTCCCCCAGGAAGGCCCTCAGCCCACCCCATCCCCTGGCCTCCCTGCCAAAAGACAGTGGTATCTCTTCAAGAATATCCGGGAGTTTTGTACTGACGACATGAAGGACGTCATGTGCCCTAAGCCCTCTGTACCTGAAACAGCACCCGGCCCAGCCCCGTGACATACCTCCGCCAGAACCAGACACAGAATCAGATCAAGAGGTTGACAAAGGGGGATGGGCCAGGCAGGGGCAGGGGCAGAGGTAGGGGCAGAGGCAGAGGCAGAGGCAGAGGCAGAGGCAGAGGCAGAGGAGGAGGGAGAGGAGTCCTGAGACACATCATCAGGATCAGAGGAGGAGGATGAGGAGGAGTTTCTAAGACAGCTGGATAGACAATCAAATTCTTTATCTGGGTCAGGGGAGGAAGGCCCCCCACCCCCAGCTAGTGGCAGGGGCAGGGGCTGTCCTAGTAAACATGCTAAATGTGGTCGTGACAGGCCCAGGACAACTTGAGAAATCTATTTTTGACTTATATAAGTTGTTATGACTTTTTATGATTTTCCCTCGGTAGCTTTTCACTATTTCATGACCAAAGACAATCATGAACCTTTACAGAACTTTTGTAGACACTTTATGGATACCCAGGGTACATAGGGTCATCACAGAGTCATTTTTAAAGGAAAGTTTGCATATAATGAACAGGTTAATATTATCCAATGAAATTCAATGAGCATTGTGTTTGAACTAAGAACATAATTATAATACTAGAGATATTGTCAGATTATTTCAAGTGTAGCTCTAGTTATGGAGCCTTGAGATTTGGTCTATTATATGTCTTTTTAAGGGAAATCCTCAAATTTGTAACGTCACAAGGACACTAAAAGGGAATCCCCAGCTTTCAGTGAAAGGGAATCCCCATACTCTAAAAAATGTATAGAAAGGAAATTGAGCTTTATCATACGTTTTTGGTATGAGGCCCAGTGCAGGCTATTGTTACTTGTGCATTTTAAATTCTAAATGTATTCAATAACGTGGTAAACACAAGTAGTGAGAAACACAAAAACTGGACATGGAATAGAAAGGACCAACTCACTGTTGAATTTGGATGGACATGTGCAAGGAGTGTATGTATTGTTGGAATAAATGTTATAATTATTAGGTGATCTAAGTGAAATTTGCAGGAAAAGAGGAATGTATTTTGGGCATATTAATGTTCAAAGCCTAAATAATAAAATACAGTTAATACAAAATACTTTTGAAAATAAAAATATCCATGTACTGGGCATATCAGAATCTTGGTTGCATAGTGATTACCCTGACGCCTTTATAGACATAGATGGATATAGATGTATACGTAATGATAGAAAATGGGGCAATAGTAAAAGGGGTGGTGGGGTCTGTACATATATTGATAAAAAACCTGGAATATTCAAATCAAAATGTATCTAAACTCGATTGTAGTTGTGTTGACTTGGAATGCCAATGGATTTCAATTCATCAACAGGGAGATAAAAATAACATATGCCAACTGTTATCGACCACCACAGGGAAATTGTGCAAATACAATACACCTATTTAAAAATATGTTGGAAAAAATTGATGTTACAAATAATGAAATCATTAGTATGGATGATTTTAATATTGATTTTTTAGACAAAAAAAATGAACACTCAAAAGCACTAAGGGAATTATTCAAAACTAATGGTCTAATTCAACTTACTAAAGAGCCAACGAGATACTCTAAAGACAAAAATAGTTGTATAGATTTGTGGTTTAAAATTCTCCTATAATTCCTGAGACATTTGTATGTAATATAGCCTTAAGTGATCATGAATTGATTTTAATTAGATGTAAGAAAGGTACTGAACAGAATGAGAAAATGACTTTTAAAGGTCGGAGCTAGTTTGAAGAATGGTCAATCCAGTTTTAAGATGATAAGAATATATACTTGAAAACAAACTGCTTGATGAATACTGGGGTGATTATTATGCAACAGATGATGTTGATAGGAAATGGGACATAATAGAAGAAAAAGTCAGAGTGATCCTGATTAACATGTGTCCACTAAAACAATTCAATATTAAGAGACAAAAACAAGTATGGATTACTTCATATTTATTGGAATTAATTAGGGATAAAGACTTTTTATTAAAAAAGGCAAAAAGGACTTAAAATGCTGAAGATTGGACAAGAGCACGAAAAGCTAGAAATTTCTGTACTAAATGCTTAAGAAATAGTAAAACTGAATATATCTAAAGTAATATTGAAAGGGCTGAAGGGGAACCAAAGAAATGTTGGCGTAATATACAAGATATAGTCCCTAATAGTTTGAAGAATGGTCAATCCAGTTTTAATCTAATTGATGAAAATTCTAATAAGTATGTCGAAGACAAAAATGTTGCCATTATATTAATGAATATTTTACTAATATTGGACCTATTTTAGCACAAGAAATGCCATGGAGTTATAAAGAAGTTGAAGCAGACACTGTTATGAACAACTTTACAGTTACAACAGATATTATAAAGGAAGTTTGTAAAAATATAAATATCACTAAGGCCTCTGGCATTGATGATATTAATACATCGATTTTAAAGGATGCATTAATGATTGTTCCAGAAATACTAACAGATCTTATTCAATGTAGTTTTAATACTGGTATAATACGAAAAAGTGGAAAATAGCAAAGATAGTAGCTTTGCAAAAAGAAGGAAATAGAAATTTAGTAACAAACTTACAACCGGTTTCATTGCTACCTGTTATGAGCAAAATTATTGAACGAATTGTACATAATTATATGATCTCTTATTTGGAAGACAACATGCTTTTATGTGAGGAACAAGGGGGTTTCCGTAAAAATCATTCCACAGTAAATACTATTTCACACTTCGTTAATGATATATATACAGCCTTAAATTCTCATAAGTATACAATAGTTATCTATCTGGATATACATAAAGCATTTGATACAGTAAATCATAGTATTTTATTGAAAAAATGTGGAAAATTAGGAATTACGGGGAAAAATCTACTTTGGCTAAAAAATTATTTATCAGAACGATTTCAGATAACAAATGCAAATAATTATTTATCTGATAAAGCGCTAATAAGCTGTGGAGTACCACAGGGATCAATTTTAGGTCCCCTCTTGTTCCTAATTTATATTAATGATTTAAATACATCATTAAGTAACTCGAATTTCTATCTATATGCTGATGATACAGTTATTTACTGCCATTGTAACGAACTTATAGAGGCGCAAGATGATTTGCAAAGTGATCTCTGTAGTGTATAAATGGTGCTCTTCTAATAAGTTGACTTTGAATATTAAAAAAACAAAATGGACAGCATTTGGTACTAAATCTATGATTACTAAAAGTAAGAGAAGCGAGATGCAATTGGAAATGAATAATGAGAAAATTGAGAGAGTTCCATTTATAAATACTTGGGAATTACTTTAGACGAAACACTGTCTTTTAATAAACATATTCAAGACCTCCGTAAAATTGTATCATACAAATTATATCTATTTGCAAAGATTTAAAAATACCTGAATGAAAAAAATAGTATTTTACTTTTTAAGACGATGATTTTACCTGTTATTGAATATGGTGATGTTGTATATGCGGGCACAAGTAAAAGGAATTTAAATGAGGTAAATTCACTGTTTAAACAAGGATTAAGAATCTGTTTGCGAAATGATAAAGGTTTGTTTATTAATTTACAACAGGATATACATCAGCGTTGTAAAATAAATCACTTGGAAATTAGGAAGAAAGTTCACTTACGAAATTTAATGTATAAACAACAAAATTGTATAAAATCAATTAATAGGAAGAAAATCAGAACTCGCTTACATGATGCTGTTGTATTTCAAACATATAAGCCTAAATTGGAAAAATGTAACTTGAATGTTTTCTATCGAGGTGCTATTGAATGGAACGGTCTCAATAGGGAACTTAGGCAGAAAGCTAATTATAAGAGCTTTAAATCTAGCCAAAAATTGTTCATGAGCAGATTATTCAATAATTAATAACCTTACTGATTGTGCTACTATTGATGATGACAGTTGAAAAGTGTTATCAAATTATTCCTTGAATTATTCCTTGTGTTTTCCTGTAAATCCTGTAAATCCTAACTTTTATTGTATATTTATTATATTAAGATTGATTGTGTTTATTATATCATTTTAACCTTAATGTACTTTGTCTCTCTAATTTTATTATGACTTGGTCTTAGAATCCTTTATAAATATTTTAGTAATAATTAAGTCATGTATTTAACTTACCTGAATACAGGGAACTTGCTCAGATACTCTAATTATCTTGGAATGATAGAGCATCTTGTTTATTATGGTATAGAAATACAATATAGGTTTCACCGCTTTATTGTATATCAGGCGGGTTATGAGGCGGGTTTATTGTCAAACTGATAACTGTCAATTTGCCTGAATAAAAATCTAATAAACAAAAAGTGTTCCCAAGTTCTTTTGAAAGGGATTTCCCTTTATTATGACGTAGCAAGGAGAGTATTGAAAGGCCCAGAATTTAGGGAATTCCCAGATTTAATTTTCTTTCCTAAATAATTCATCCCTTCTTGATATATCTCAATTTTTGAGGTATATAGATAACTTGTGAAGACCAATTTATTATCACTTCATCTCATTGATCCATCTCTTGTATTACCTGTGAGTGTTAAAACAACTACATGGTTTCATCTGTGAATATATACATAGTTCATTTTACCACCTGATTTTGTAATCAGCACCATGGCTGGGCGGGGCCGGAAAACAGTTGTGTAAACTGAAAACTGTCCAGCTTAATAAAATTGTTTCAAAAAAATATATGTATATTGCCCATTTTTTAGTTTGAAACATTAATTTTTAAGAATACTTCAGTGAAGTGAAATATGCTAAAAATGGGAACTTGGAAAAATATGTGTAAGGTTTCCTTTAAGCTGCCAAGATGTGGTGTTGTGATCCTTTATGCTTGCCATTCTAGATTAAGTTGTTGTTTCACATCCTGATTTTTGTCACTTTTTTCAACACCAGCATGAATATAAATTATGTCTCTAAGCGCATGAATTCCTGGTATTTGTTAGCTAGAATAGTGTATAATGACTATATTAAGTTTCAGGACCAAGGATAGATTAGATGTGTAAGTTGCTAGGGCTTTATCAGAGGACCACGGTAGTGCACGGTTAGAAAAACTTTGAGCTCATTTTTCTCTGTTTCTTATACCCGCATAGGTGTAGTTCTTTTTATTTCACCGGAACTTATCTCAGCCCCTAGATATTGAATATAGACATGCTATACCTTGTTTTGAAGCTAAGGATTAATATTTTCTGATGGTATAACTAACTAAAATTCGTCCCGGTGTGACATGCGACTCAATTCGCCAAAACGGGTCACAAATAGTTGTATATTTTCTATAGATTCCCCTGTGTCTTTTTTCAACAAATTTGGGCTACATTAGTCTGCAGGTTCCTAAATTAATGAAAATCAGCTATCCCTGATAAATAGAATTAAAACAGTGCATGACAAAAAGGAATCAAATTTCAATCGAGCATAAAACAGAAGGCATCTGTTAATTTGTATTTAGCTAAATTATGATTAATGGACCTCATCAAAGCATACCACTGTATATTTGTGAAGTTCTAATTTCAGGTGAACAAACCTGTCTTGGTGAGGGGGTACCTGATGCCTGTGTATTTCTCGTATGCCTCCAGGATGGCCCCAGAGACATTAAGAGGCACAGCCGTGTACTCAAGGTACCCAGGCTGGGTCCACACCCTTACCTGAAACAGAATAGTTTTATCATCTCTATGAGTCACCACTTACAAAAACAAATATTTATGTCTGAGTAATAGTTTTGCTGCCTTGGCAAGAATACATTTATACAAAATTCTAGTTGTAATATTTCTCAAGTGATAAAGCTTGTAAAATCAATAATAATTGTGTGCCGTCATGGGGAAAGGGTATTCCGATCCGGATTTCACTTGAGACTGATGTTTCAGAGCATGATTTAGTTTCAAACTTATACAAATATGTTATGAGTGTTAAGGACATTATAGCCATGTACTGATAGCATGGTCATCAATCATATAAATGGGGAATACTTGAAATATCTATTATTAATTTTATTGAGATAAATGGGTCAAACCATGTAAAGTGCAGACTTTAAGTGTTAAAAAGTCAAATAATAGAATTCAAGTTATTGAATAAATGAGTGTATTTCCAAAATATACAAGTAAGGACTAAACTTATTCTAAAAGTTTGGAACGTTGATTATAAGTTTTTTCTTTAAAAAATTACAATGATTAAAAATCAGGTCCGTTTTAAGATTTTCACTAATTCTAAATTATGTAAATAGATAATATTTCGCTTTTTAAACAAATGTAAGGATGTGATTTGCATCTTAAAGAATACGAAATTGTCTATCAGGGTCACTCTCCTGAAAAGTGCGCAGTTCCCTAAAATTTTAGGTCAAAAATAAGATACTGCTGATGGGATTTATTTTTTTATTTTCCTTTTATAGAGTATCTCGGCATTCTTATTCTAGAAAAAGGGAATTCCCATCGTTTTTCAATTTCTCATATTTTTCATTTTTAGTTATGGACTTCAAAATTTTTGCAATGATGTACGTTTAGAACCAAGGTTGTCAATCTTATCCTTAAAGTGCTAGAATATTCATAAAGTATGAATAATTCTCTTTTTTGGACCTATTTATGCATTTTCATATGTTTTCCAAACATATGAAACAATAATTCTAATAAAAAGAATTCTTCTTATACTTCAAATTGTACTTTGATTTTTCAATCATTTTGAAAACTTATCATTTTTCAAAGTTTTGGGTCAAATTTTGGCTTAACATAGCTTTAAAATAATCAAATGTATAGAAATTTGCAGTTTGGCCATCTATTTTTATTCTTTTACATGTTATGCAAATGATTTAAAGGTAAGTGTACTGGTTGAATGTATATTCTACGTGTTATGGAGTTAAGTACAAAAAAAGCTTGGTTCTGAACGTACATATCTTGGTTCTGAACGTACATATCTTGGTTCTGAACGTACATATCTTGGTTCTGAACGTACATATCTTGGTTCTGAACGTACATGCATATCTAGATTTGAGTGTACATATCTTGCTTCTTAAAGCAAAATTTTATTATAAAGTATACATTTCTTTTTATGAGAAGAGTCTAGAAAAAAATCATGCAAGATAAAATGAGAATTTATATATTGGAGCATGGACATACCGCACATAGTTCAGAAAAACCATAAATGTACGTTCAGAACCAAGGTATGTACGTTCAGAACCAAGGTATGTACGTTCAGAACCAAGGTATGTACGTTCAGAACCAAGCTTATTTATCATGTGGGACAATTGGGAAATGAAATAAGGTTAGATATCAACTTAAACAATGTGGCATGGGATATCTTAGGTACAAAAATTTGAATATTGCCTCACAAATGTGGCTATGTCTTTAAGGGGCTGTGTAGAGAAAAAGCTTGGTTCTGAACGTACAAAGCTTGGTTCTGAACGTACATAGCTTGGTTCTGAACGTACATAGCTTGGTTCTGAACGTACATACCTTGGTTCTGAACGTACATTTGTCGGTCAAATTACAGATAAGTTCTCTTGGCATTGAAATATTTCTGACCAAAGTACTTGACTATAATCTGAATAGAGCAATCAAGAATCAAAGGACTATTTTATGAGTATTACTCTTCATACAATGGCACTTGATAAACTGTGAATGTACGTTCAGAACCAAGCTTTGTACGTTCAGAACCAAGCTTTGTACGTTCAGAACCAAGCTTTGTACGTTCAGAACCAAGCTTTGTACGTTCAGAACCAAGGTTTCCACCAATGAAAGTGGCATATAAAAACAGAAAATGAATATAATGTGGAAACATGTGATAAGGCATATCATTTCTGGATGGCTTGCAAAGGAAAAAATTCAGAGTTATTTCTTATATCATCTCTGAGAATAGAAAGAGCAAAAAGCTTGGTTCTGAACGTACATATGTGACCAGCTCTGCAAATTCAGGGCCTATTAACATGCACTTTTATTGGTCTAACTTCAATATTTACACAGAAAATGACCAAAATTGTTAAAATAAGCCATATTTTAACTAGAAATCAAATTTTGTGTAGTTTTATATTAAACTTTATAATTTCCTTAAATTTTACATTTGGTTGCCATGGTAACCGGAATGTTTATCGAACGTCAAAACGTAGAATTACTGATATAATGACAAAAGCGGTTTCCATGGAAACCAGGTCATGTGATATTTATTCTAGAATTCATAAAACCTAAAAGTACACCTTTTAAGCTACATGGTGCAAAAAACAGATTGTAGCTATCTTCATTAGAAAAAAATTGGGAGTATTTTGTTTGCATCATAATTAATGTAGATAATATTTTACTCTATATCTAACTGTTTGTAATCCTGTTGCTACCATCTATATCATAATTTTAATGGATTTAAGGTGTCTGACGTTATCATGTTCAGAAGCTCACAACTCAGCTTCTACTCAGAATATTTAAGAGATGCTTACATTTTTAGAAAGCCTGAGCCTTGTTCTAAATTCATTATTCATGTCAAGTAGCCCCAAAATCTCAGAGCAGGTCACATATATGTACGTTCAGAACCAAGCTTTGTACGTTCAGAACCAAGCTTTTTCCTTCATTTTCCACTATTTATATAGGAATAATTTGGTGTATGATGATATAATACCCTCCGGTAGGGTTTTTCTTACATCTCCAAATAAGCATGAACAAAGATATGCATATTTTATGGGGAAAAAACTTTAAAATGTTAAAACCTTGGTTCTGAACGTACATTTTAACTTTTTTGGCATGCCCAATAAAAATAGACAAAGTTTCATTTCTAGTATACTTCTTTTTTTCCTATGATTTTCACTTAGGGCTGAATAATACATTACTATGGTATTTTTCATGCTAGTAACTCAAAATTTATTTAATCCTATTTTATATGTACTTTTTTGTTCTTCAAAGCTTGGTTCTGAACGTACATTTGTGAATTTGAAAAAACTAAGAACTTCAATAAAAATCTGAAAATCATTAAATCGGGGGAAAATATTGTTTAATTCAGTTTGCCTCAACTCAAATTACCTCTCAAACAAATATTATAGTTCAAAAACTGAAATTCTGGTTTTTATTGAAAAAAGTGAGATGAAAAAAAACTCTTACCTCTCAATTTTTGGCTATTTCCTTCAATTTAGGGTTAAATTAATAAAAATCTGAAAAAAATTATTAACTTTGATATTGATTTTCTCAGATTTCTAAGTCTTTTCAGCATGTTGAGGCTAAAATATATAAAAGTTTGAATTAATTTAAGGTTCCACAGTCATCTGAAGAAAAAAAACACTGATTTTGTCAATTGAGGAAATTTCTGGAGAGTGACCCATCAGATGATATATAGAACATTGAAATCAGATATTAAGTTAGAGAGATACTAAATTTTACTACACTAGCCGTAACGCTGCAGGGGACAAGACAGTCCAACTCCCCTTTTGGGTAAAACTATTAAGTCTATTTCTATCTCATGGACCCTTCTCTCTTGCTGTCCTTCTCTTCTAAGCCTTTTCATGGTCCATTCCCAGGAAGAAGGAAGGTATGAACACAGTGAGTACCAAGATGGGACTATTTATTCTCATGAAATCACTCTCTTATATAGCCATAAGCTGGCTTCTGATTGGTTAAACAATATCACGTGGTCACTTTGACCTCTCACCGGGGTCACTTCCGGTCACTAAAATCATACATTACAGATTTCGTACATTTAGTGTAATTCCTGACTCTCCTGTATTTCGTACAACACAATCTCGTGTAACTCGTGTAACTGATCACGCACAATCTTGTGTACTCGTGATCGTGTACCAACGTTTAACTTCAACTATAATTTCTCATGCGAACATTCACTTGTGTTTAGCCTTTATAATTAACTATTTATAGAAAAAGTATTGTATAACTTTTTTCTGTGAACACTTTTCAGTGATATAAATTTGGAAAAATGATCATCTAATGAAGAATAATACATAGATTGGAACCAAAATCACTTTTTTTATTCATGAGTTATTGAAAAGCAAATTTTGATCTAAATGGAATTTTAACTCTCCCTATAGACACAGTATTTATTAGGTATAGACTTTTTTTACCTCTTAATATCCAAATGTGATGTGCAAAGATTGACTTTTGCATGAATAGATGAGCAAATCAAACAATATTATCAAATTATGTTAATGAAAATGGTTTCGTCCAAATATGAATTATGACTAATTACACTAATTAGTAGGCACAATTTCCATGAATACAGTTTTGGCCATAATGTTCGATCCAGAAAAGGTTTTCCTTTATTATTTTTAATGTGTATGTCATGAAAATGCCTGTTCTCTTGTAACTTTTGTCGAAAAAGGTTGCTATTGCAACCAAATTATAGTAGATAGCCAAGTTTTACATGGAAACACATTTCATTGACATTTCAAATTAGGGTAAATTCCATCTTAAATTAATTTTTTTGATAAGAAAATTGAAGCCTAATTAAAAAGTTACCCTCAGACTTTAATTGACTATTTTGACAAAACTACACATATCTCCTTAAAAAAAAGCTTAAAATATCAAAATAATATTATGGAAAACTTGGAGCATCCTTTCCTCACGTCGGCACACAGATAATTAATAGAAATAAAGGAAATGGTTGATTTAGATAAAATTACTACCAAATTGCTAACATGGTGGCATTATCTGTCTACAGATTTGTTATATTGTTATTTTCCAGAGGTGAAGTCAAATTATTCCTTTCCTCTATTATTTATGTTGTAACTTATGTAAAGCATAATAAGAGGTTCAGATTACCCTGGTGCCATTTCTTGTGGTCTGCTCCCGGCTGACATACTGGCCAACAAAGACGGCTAAGGTGTATGTGGACATGACTGGGGTCTTTATAAATGTCTCCCACACCCAGCCATTTCTGTTCATGTAAACAATAAATACACTGTGTTAGACAGAGATACGTATCAGTGAAAACTGTTTCAGTATCTAGGTTCCAATCCATATTTCAGTTCTGTTTTGATTTGTTGGGGTGGGGTGGTACTTTCCTATCTATTGACAAACAATCCACCTCATCCGAAAAAAAAAGATACCATTTCAATAAATGAAAGGGAAATTACAACTATCCAACCTCATTTGAATGTAACACGGTAAGGACTTAGGGGGTGTTTCAGACTGGTCCAAACTCTAAGATCATATTTCTAGGCACAATATTTTGACATATTTATTTTTGTATTTCAGACTTACAACCTTATTTTCCTGTTTTTAGCTATATATTATATCAAGTTATGATTACCAGTTGCTATAAATATCTGATCTTAAAATTTAAGATATGAGAAATGCATTTACGGTTCTCCTATTTTCCCCTATTTTCCAAACATAAAAAAAATGTTTCCTCAAATTCTGGTCTTTTTTAGTATGTCACAAGTTTTACTGTTTTGTTTATCAATGATCCACTCAGCTCCCAAATAAACACTCCCAGTCACAAAGCCAAGCCTGCCTATGGAGTTCCCATATTAATCCCAATAGCCTGGCCAACTCCTATGTAAGATGTCACTCGACTAACAACTTCAAACACTCTGCCCACAATGTGCCCTGTCTATCTACTGCTTGCTCTGGCCCCTGGCTAGCCTTCACTCTTCAAGCACAACAAGAGAAAATTTACTCTCAACCCTAACACTGCTCTATACATTTAGCTTCTTTAACTTGCTATAGGACTTATGCCGCATCAGTGCACTCTATTAACCATATAATTATAGATATATATGTACACATCTAGTATTATTTTGTGCACCTGAACCAATAAATAATTTGTGCACCTGAACCAATAACATTTGTTCATGTGCACAAAATAATACTAGATATATACATATATATCTACAATTACACCTTGTTTACAGAATTATCATTATTTCTGCACTGCCATGATATAATCGTTCTGTAACCAAGGTTGTCAACCCACTATACAGGTGCTATATAAGTCCATCACCAAAACTGCTTGGTAAGTTGCATTTCCCATTTCCCATTTTTTGTAAGTCTACAGATTTCTACCTACCTGGTTACATTTTTCTCACTGTCCGTGTTGCTGAGTGACACAAAGTTTGGTCTTCTCACTAAGGTCACAGTGAAGGTGGCTTTAAAGTCAGGTTCATCAAAACAGGGAAATGCTCTCCGCGCATCTGTAATTGCGAACTGGGACACAGCAAAGTACCTAGAACATTAAAGGGGGAATGTTACAATAAGAGGACCATTAATTTTTGATAATGAGAATATATATTATGCATTAAAGTTAACATCATGTGAACATAATCTTCCTATTTTCTATTGAACAGAGTTTTGCACCAACCACCCTGCATTACTTTTGCCAAAGCTGCACCTGTTCCTAGGATGTTTGTTTATTCATATTTCATTTATTAATTCATACATAAATTAGAGGGGGGTAATTTACAATATGCCAATTTCTATACCTGGCGCTTTATGGAAGATACTTAACAGGAGCATGATTATTTTCCAAAAGATGTTTCAATGCTTTAACACCTTCCACTAGTGAAGTTCTATGGGTGATAGATATCTAACTATTTCGGTGTAAGTTTAGGATAAGATCCCATATGGGATCTTAAGTCTACTACTGCCCATGGGCTATAATAACTATTGTGATTATGGAAATGAAGCCTATAGTTTCTATGATTACAATCAAATATATGGTATTTTTCGATTTTGGATCAAACTTTTAACAAAGAAGAACAATGGTGAATAATTATTGTTTGATGATATCATAGATAACTGTAAAATTGAAGTTAAAAAGTGTTAAACAGCTGTTGTTATTATTCTATAGGTTTATATATAAGAGAATCATTTCAGTAAAGTACATTAACAATTTTTTTCAATGTTCACAATGTTATTCGTATATTGTTTATAAAATCCAATAAAGCTTAAAGTATTTTTATGAGTTCAGTATTTAGTATATATGTAAGTTAAGAATTATCCTCATCTAGGTGGTTCAAGACATAATATAAGAAGACCTGCGGGGGTTGTCAGAAGGTGCTTGTACAACCCACAGGGGATTGTCACATACCGAGGGCGACCCCTAAATATGTTATCACCCGAACAATAATCTTAAACTTAACACTACACATCCCACCATCAGCTGAAGCATACGTCCTCTCGAGGGTAAAGCCTACATATTTCACTCTTTGGATTGCTCACAGGTTGTTATTGGTATCTCACAAAACTAATTATAAGAACTGTACTCTCACTCAAGGTCTTTCTTTACGTCCTCATTACCAGACTGTTATTGCAATAGCCATGGTCAGCTGGCCATAAATAACTCCAACCACCTAATTTATTTTCTCTTGCAAACTGTTTATGGTCAAAGTCATACTCAACCTGACTAGTATGATTCACCACATCACCACTGTATACCTTAGTATCTATCAGTGAGTGTCTCTCCCCAGCTGCTGCAATTTGGCTCCATATAATTATACAGGACCTGTTGTACAGTTTCTTGAATCACTCTCTTAGCTAAGCCTTTAGTGTTATTGATGTTATCGACATATGATTCTATACTTATTATTCTAATCTAAACTATATCAAAACTACATTATCATACTCCTAACTACTCCAAACTTTATTGTTAGAGGGTTTCTAGCCTAAAGTAGCCCATTCATTTGATCCAACTAAGGCAGTTTTATTGAACAGCTTGCAATTGGCACCTTTCTAATGTGGAGAGACAATGATCCCCTTTTGGCTGTCACATCCTATCAAAACATATTAGACTGGTACCTCACAGGCCAATAACTGTGGGGGTAAATTTTCCACCTTTCCTGCGAAAATTTATCATTAAAACCCCTAAAATTATCGGAAAAATATTTAAAAGTTCCACCTTTTACTGCTCGCCATCCCCCTTTCAAGTCCAAATTAATGCAAATATAGGCAAAAGTTCAAAAAACCTTGCCACCCCCCCCTCTCCAACAGGACCTAGGTACAGGTGTTGACCTTATAACCACACATTCTCTTCCTCTCTAACAAGAAATTCTCTAAACTTCTCGTCTTAAGCATCAAGAAATTCTCATTCTCTGTAAAGAAAGACTGAGAATTATTTCTTCCCTGAGAATAGAGAATGAAAACTCTTTCTCCATGAAAATAGAGAATTTGAGTTTCTTTAAGAGAAGGGAATTCTCATTCTCTAAACTACCAGAGAACAAGAGGAATTCTCTAGCATTGCTCTTCAAGAAGAAAACACTCAGAGAGTTCTTCTAAGAGAAGAAGAGAACGTGTGGATAAGGTGGGGGCCTGCTTCATCCCTTTGTTTGCAATTCCATATATTATCTAGTTTATCGACCATATGCATCCTCATTCCCATTCTTCTTTATTTAACTGTGTCTCCTGTGTAATGCTAGCTAAATAAAACAGCCTGGGTTGTAATCTACAGTAAAACAACACAACTAATCTTAACGTGTACCATAACATGTGTATGCAAGAGCTAGCCTCAGTGCAGTGCCATCAATTCATTATTATTTTGTATAGTAAATGCCTATAAGAAATTGCCATTTCAAACCAGGTAAGATGTAAGTTGTTACCCATCTTACCCATAGTGGTTAGCCAGCCTTTTCGGTTCATACATTTTACAATAGAAGGGAAATATGTTCCCATGTTGATGGGAAAGACAAAGCCCCTAGCAATTATACATCTCAAATATATCTAACTCTGATTGAAACATTGACGAATAATCACAATGAATTATTGTTAGAAAAAAATGGTGTCAAAAAAATAACACTCTTCAAATTATTCAAATTATTCAAACTACAAATTTTAATGCATTTTCTCTATTGACATATAGTCATACAAAGGAAAAATTGAACAGTACTAGTGCTTTTTGCTTTTAATTGAACAAACCATACCCAATTAGTTTTCTTTGACATAAGGATTGACATGTCCCCCAGGTATACCTGATCCCCAATTAAATATGTCTATAGTAAGTGTCAAGATATACGATTTTCAAGATACAACCCTAGGTATAATCCAGATAGTCGTAAATGGAATATCTTATCTTAGTGCCTTAATGTGAAATGCACTAATTCCCTATTAGAAACATCTCATCTTAAATTCAGAGATGTGAGAAACGCATTTATAATTGTCCTAGTGTGGACCTCTACTATCTTAAAAAGTATGAACCAAATTAAAGTTTATGCAGTCATAGCTCTTTGGCATTAAAACAATTAATTCTAAACCAAAGAGGAAATTTCCTAATCATGATTAGCAACAGTTGACAGTGTACGAGTGGCAAATTACGTGATTACCTCATGAAAGCTAAGCTCAAACCCATTGAGGCCAGAACCTCTGCCCCCAATGACAACATGTGCCTACGGCCCAACTCCTGTAGGTACTGTCCTAAACTCAACACAGACGGTCGCATCTTATGCACTGCCTCGGGACGTCAATACATGAGTAGGTATAATGTGAGTTGCTGTAGCTCCAACCTTATCTACTGTTTGACCTGTAAACGGTGCGGCATACAGTATGTCGGCCAAACTAAGTGTGAACTTAAGGTTCGTTTCTCAGCTCATTTCCTGAAAATAAGCAAAAATGACCCCCAAAGTGAAATCGCACGACACTTCAACTCGACCCACCATATGGGACTTGATGATGTGGAAATTTATGTAGTCGACTTTATCCATGCGGCCCCTGAGACCGCCCGGGCGAAGTATTTACGAGATCTCCTTGAATTCAACTGGATCCAGAGACTGCACACTAATGCACCGATGGGCTTAAATGTTATGGACCTGCTTAGATCCTAGTCACTTATAGCCCATGTAATTTGCCACTCGTACACTGTTGATATAGCCACGTCAAAAAAAAAATTCTGTATAATTTCCACTGTGTACAAGTCCTTCTCTACCTATGCTCTATAATCCACTTGGATTTAGAATGATCATGTTGCCTTAATTTACTTCACCTTGAAATAAGAGCCCACTCTTGGATTTTCTGTCTCCAGAAAAATTCTATCTGTTTTTTAGGGCTGCCTGCCCTAATAAAATATTCAAAAATTTTGCCTTGACAAACAATGTCATAAAAATTTCTGAATAATTTTTTCTGTGCACCCTATGTACAGGAGCCACTCCAGTGTGGGTCCCTTTTGATGTAAACATTACATTAAAATACCCAGCTGCCCCAGTTAATCAGCTTGAAAATTACCTTGTATAAAACCGCATTGGCAATACCCCCCTAGGGAGCATTGCCCATTAACATGACCCCCCTACATCACATGCACTGTGATGTCACCGGTCACCCTGGAGATGTGACATGTTTCCATATAAACATGTTATGTCATCACTTGTAACCATGGGCACACATGATTTTGACATAGAAGGCAGTGACATCACAACTGTCACTTCACTAAGCGGTAGCTGAACTGAACACACCTTCGCCTCGTCATCCACATGATTAGCAACAGTTTATTATAATTGCTGTTGATGTAACGTATACATCAGTTATATATTGCCTGTGGGCCTCATATGTAAAACCATAATGGAGCTTACTCTAATTTAATCTTTTCTCAAAATGATGAAAAAATACTTATTGTTATGTACATGGACTATATAGGTAACATAAACTGATAAAATTATGACTATACTACATTTTTAAAAAACATCAAATAAAGGAATACAATTTTTTATACCAGGATTGAAAATAACTAGAATCATCACGTCTGAAAATATCTGGATTTTTAGTGGATACAGACAGCAGACATGGTATGCCAGACTCAACATAGAGTGTACCACACTTATAATTATGTCCACTATAAACAGTCATTTTGGTGCACTTAGTTTTTTCTGTCCCCCTCATTATATCTGTCGAGCCAGACTTACCTGATGGTACCTTGGTAACTGTAAGAAGACCTGTAGAAGCCCTTGAGGGTATGGAGCAGCGTGCCCTCATACTCCATTTTCAGGTAATACTCCACTCCCAGCATAAGCAGGTCATTTGTGCTGATCTTTACGTACTGCCGTGCATTATCATACACCACATCCTTTATGGCTATTTCACGGCCAGTTGCATTCCTTTCCCTGCATGACAATATATCATACACATTATTGAATGTAAAATATGATCAAAGTAAAATTAGTATTTTCTATTAATAGTTTTCTCCTAAACTTGTTGTTTCTGATGTTTGACATAATCAGGGAGTTCTCAAATTGTGAGTATTAAATTCTTGCTAAATAGCTCTGGTTCCTGGATTAAGCAGTCCATACATGTGAGAAGATATGGTTCAGAATCGCCCTAATAATTATGGAGTGCCAGGTGTAAAAGCATGATCCTGTGTGTAAATATATCATGATCATGTAAGTAAAGGGCATGATTCTGTCTAAAAATGATTACAAAGGCAATTTACAAACTAAGTTCTTATCCATCTATTACTCTAAATGGCACCACCTCCTTGTCCTCAATTCACTGACAATGACATGATATGTTACTCTCAGTGATATTATCCTAAATAGCATGAGTGGAAACTTTCCAAATGTGTGGAAAAGGCTTTAACTCCACCTCTTCCCAACCCATTGCAGCTCTTCCTGAAGAGGTGCAAAGGGTGTGGGGGGTCACGATGAACTGTAGAGGGTCTGCAAGAGGTGTTAAGGGTAGAGAAGAGGTTTAGAGGGCCAGAATGAGGTGTAAAGGGTCTGGAAGAGGTGCAGAGGGTCTGGAAGAGGTGCAGAATGTCTGGAAGAAGTATAGAGGGTCAGGGAGAGGTGTAGGGGGTAGGGATCACAATTGGGAAGCTACAGTGTAGCTCCCTGTGTGCACCCTGTGTGCACCCTTTAGCACCCTTACCAGGAAAGCTCTGACTTCATTTACAGAAGGACTACTTCTGAGGACAGCACACACCATATCAAGCAGGGAGCTTGTGGATGCTGCCTTTGGTATGTCTTAAAGCCCCTCCGTTTCTCCCTTTCTGGGAAGGCTATTTAAACATTTAAATACCAGTTAATTGACATGGTGCCTTCTGGAGTAATTGGTTAACAAAAGCACCAGGAAAGGACAATAGAATCAAAACAGAATCATAACAGAATCATTACAGAATCATAACAGAATCATTATAGAAGCATAACAGAAGCATAATGATGAACGTTAGTGTTTGTTTAAGGTATTAATAATGAGAATGGGGAACTTGAATCACTTTATCCTCAAATATGTTGTTATTCCATTATTATCCTTGCTAGCAGAATGGCAGAACTAGTCCACGAAATGGGCATTCATATCCCAAACGCAGACAACGCATGGTTGAGATTCAGTTTATTGCATAACAGTCGGTCATTGCCCGGGAAGTAAGCTTCCTCAATAAAGTCCGCCTATCTCTGTACAGCTTCACAAACAGTGTTAAGCCCCATACCCACTAAATGACTTTGGCAGTGACGAGCGACGGCCAACTGGGAGAATTGGCAGTGAAATGGCGGGGCGACTGAAGATCGCTGCGCTACTGCTCTTAGTATGGTGTGTTTTCTGGGCGACAGACGATGGACGAACGACGTGATCTCCTAGAAAATTACCGGGAAAATTGCCAGAAAAATATCAAACTTGCTTGATATTGCGATCAATCGGCGACGGTGACAGCCGTTCTTCCAGTCGTCCGTCGCCCGGCAACAGTCAAGTCGCTTAGTGGGTATGGCCCTTTAGTTTTTCCTTTAGTCACCAGATGTCACCAAATGCTATGAGTAGCTAACCAGACCCCCAATCCTTCAGACTTGAATTGATCCAAACGTGTATTGGCTTACTCTAACTCTAACTGCCGATCATCATCCTTATATATAGGTTGGCTATTGATTTTCTTCCAGGTAGAGCTGCCGCTGGTAGACCTGGCCTGTCTGTCGTAACCAAACAGGTTTATTACACCTACCAGAAGCGCCTACCATAATCAAACTATATGATATAGTACTATATGAGTAATTTATGTAATTTTGAATACATTTTATCCCTGCCAAGGTGCAACGTAACGGTCACGTTCTGCGACGTTCTAATAACGTTCTGCGACGTTCTGCGATGTTGTTAGAACGTTCTTCGACGTCACATCCTTGGCTGGGATAATACATCTTTCGCAGACTATTTCTTTTTTTTATTTATATACTACTGCTAGTAATATGCACAAGGTGTTTTACTAACTACCTTGGTGTAATGAAAGCAAACCAGAAGCACAAAGAAATGGTCACAGGATAAACACATAAGGAACACAAGAGCATAACAAAATACTATAATTGAGGATGCTGTAAGGACTGTTTTTGTAGTGATTTTGATTTTCACACACAGAATTGTCATCTTTACACCTGGTGCCCCATAAATAATGCCTTTAGGGGACAACTCATAGAGCAATGAAACTGTCATTCTGATAAGATATTGTCAAATCAGTACATGGGTAGCCCTCTTTACGTTTAACAGCCAAAGCAGGAGAAGGGGCAATTCCTTTAGCCATGGATCATGTTTTTACCTTTATTTTATGTTTACCATATTGGAGAAAATCTTAACTATATAGGTTTGTGGTCTCCGGTGAGAGTCATTACCCAGAGAACAATGGGCACTCACCTGAGCTGCATGGCTTTCTGGGTGGTTTATGGTCAGGTAATAGCATACACATCATTGAGCACTTGCTTGAGCTGCCCACTTTTCTATGACTGTTAGGCACGCAGTACAATAAGCACTCACTTTGCTGCATGGTTTTATGAAGGTTATTGGTCACGAAATGCGGCAATGACACTTGCTTGAGCTGCATGGTTTTCTGAATGGTTTAGGGTCAGATAATGACATAGAGGACCATGAGCACGCACTTGAGCTGCATGGTTACCTGAATGGTTTATGGTCAGGTAATTGCACACAACACTCTTACCTGAGCTGCAAGGTTCTCCTGTCTATGGTGAGATTGCTGGCATGGAGGACAATCATCCTGGTGGTGACTGAGGGTGACATGAAAATCTCCACTGACCCATTAAGCCTAGCGTTATCGGCTGTGTATACCTGAATGAATGAAAAAGGGATGCAAATACTAGTGGGGATTTAGAATTGTATTGAAAAGGTTAGCCAAGCTATTTTAGGGTATCTGGCTGATTTATCACCTTTTGATAATCCTATGCATTAACATGTCCCAGCCGGAGGTTTGACATTATAATAACGTTGCAGTAATGTTATACATCTCTGCATCCTACTTCTGTGATGTTCCACTGCGATGTGATTATAACATTCTGGATATGTTCTTTGACCTAAACAGAGCATTCTGTTTAGGTTTCGTCCTAACCTCACCAACAAGTAATGTTATCTTAATGTTCTAATTTGGTGAGGTTTCAGCCACAGCCACCATTATCCCCTTGTTGCTAAGCTCAAGGTCTTATCTCTGCCATTATCTTTATTGCAAACAACCCCATGGATACCACTGATAAGACTAAGGCCCAATTAATGAAGGCGGGAAACACTTGAAAAAAGTAATTCAAACAATTCTTTAAACTCTAAAACAATTCACAACATATTCTTAGATAATTGATGAATAATTTTAGGACCTTTCTGTAAACATAATGTGTTTACAGAAAGGTCCTAACATTTCTAGATCAGTCAGAATACTTGAAAAACTATCCTTAAGCAGTGTGCCAATGGGCTTGTATTCACCAACGTCCACACCTGACTGCAGTGCCAACTATACCAAATACCTGACATCAGAATCCGAGAATGCTCACTCACGTCCAAATGGTTGTCATTGGTCTATGATATTGTAAGCTCCATTCACTGTGGCCGATAGTTCCGTCGCTTGGAGCAGCGAAATATTTAGTGGATGCACAAGACAATTTTCTCAGTACCCATAAAATTATTGCATGCAAGTGAAATTGTACCAAATACTATTCATACTGACAAAATAGGTCCCTACCAATTGCAAACTATAATTTTTTTCAAGTACTTAAGTACTTCAAGTACTTCAAGTATCCTGCAATCGGATGGAATCCAAACGATTTGATCCAACATGTTGGATCTGATCATTTGCAGATTTGTCGTTTGCATTATAGTTTGCACCAGAAACTGAAACAACGTTAACAATTGTCCCAACAAATCGCATATGCATGCACCACATTGGCCACAGCAAATGGAGCTTGAAGGCCCATTCGGTGTGGCCGATGATTCTGTTGCTTGGAGGAACAATAAAATATGTCCCTTGCACAAGACGATAATCTTTGGACAGATAAAATACAAGCGAAATTGAAGAAATAGCATTCACACTAACAAAAGGGTCCTCTTGCGATTGCAAACTATATTTTTCTTCTCACCAAGAATCGGATGGAATTCAAATGATTCAATCCAACATGTTGGATCTGTATGCTTGCAGGCTTGTTGTTTTCATCATCATTTGTGCCAGGAATTGCAGACGACAATTGTCGTAACAGATTGCAAGCACTGCACTTGCCACAGCAAATGGGGCTTCACTCTCCATGGTCTATGTGATATGTGGTCATTTGGAACTTTGGGGGTTGGTCGGATCTTGGTCTGTCCCGGCTGTATCTGTGCCTACTCTATGTGGGATGCCTCAAAAGGGCTGTTTTTTCTAGACATTAAAGATGTATTCAAGAGAAAAGTTAACTTTTGTGCACGGCGTCAGATTATTAAAACACCCAAAACATTATGGATCCCATCATGTACTGAAGAGGGCAGTCCGACCTAACGAGGGCCAGCTGTTCATGGTACCACATGTGGTGGGGTGTCGGCGAGATGGTCCCCACTGGGGATGCTCAGAATGGGATTGAGGGGACACCGTTTATGTACTGAAACAGTTAGCCATGAACTATAGTGTGGTTTACATATACTAGCTCAATATTAATCCTTTATTGTACATGTTAGTTCCCAATAGATACACATGGTTTCAATCTTGTCTTTGACTCCATCCTTTACTCATACATTCCTATAGTTTAATGGAATAAAATGACAGAGAGCACAGATGAGAGGATTTACGTTTTTAGATCCAAGGTCTGGCAGTCATTACATTACTTGCGTAATCTCAATATATAGTAAATATTCCACTCGATACAATAACATCAGACTCCTCTACAATCACTGACACAGTTGTTTCCTATTAGCATCCCTAGGAGAATACATGTTCACATAGATCCATTCACATCACAGACTTTGCAAGTAATCCACAATACTCACTCTGCTCTATCTTAACCCTTTAGACCCCACAGATAACACCCATGAAATGACGGATTTCCCCAGGATTTCTATGGATTTCCCTCTGGAATTCCCTATTTTCATAGTAATCTATTGAGCTCTGCTGACCCCTACCAATTAAAGTTATAAAATTCTGGTCTGTATCATTGATTAGGAAATTCCATCACCTTTTAAATGATATATTGCCCACCTATGTATATTAAATACATGTCACAATGTCCTCCTTGGAAAATTATGGAAAAATTATGGAAAACCGGCCATTTTACCGGGCAGCCACGGCCGGATTGGGGAGTACACCCTTGGGCGGCCATGGCCAGATCGGGGTCTAAAGGGTTAAAACCAACAGCTTGCTAAATTGATATCTCAGAGTACCTGAGCACATGCATCAACTTTACAGGCCTACTAATGAGAAACAGTTGACCTCGAGATTACATTACCTACCAAGAATAGATATTGCCTCTTTCTGTACATTACACAATCATGAGATGGCTGATTTTTGTAGTAACTACTTATCAGGTTGGGGCTATGACGGGAAAAACGGGAACGGGATTGGCTGGCACACCTGCAAATCTGTCAATTGGTAACAATTAAGAAATTATAATATTTTATTTGTACTCGGGGATATAGAAAAACATAATTCTTGGTTATTTCATTTATCCCAACTTTAAAAGACAAGGGTGACTTATATATGGTAATTTTGTCCAACTCTTTCCAACCCTGGGATCTAGCCAATGTGGGATGGGCTTATCTCATCCTTTTAACAAATGTACTGTAATTTGATCTGTACTTTAATATTGTCAAACTGACCAACTGGTAGTCAAAATGTCTATACCAGGAAAAATGTTGGTTCGCGCAAACAACAATACACTGTCAAAAGTAATTTTCAAACCCCATTATCAACATAGTGACCAACCATTTAGCTACTGGAATATTAGAATTTGCTGTAAATTAATTATCAAGTGATATATCAATAAGGTGGAAAAGAGAAAATTTGTTGAAAATCTGCCCTGTAATCGAATTTTCCAGATATTATAGTTATGACTCAGAAACAGTCTCCCTTTTAATACACACTTTTCTTCCTTATAATTAAAACTGTTAATTAAAACTATTGTGTTTTGAATTATTGTGATACTGATATTTCAAAAACTGAAAATGCTGTTTGATTCAAGGATGTATCAAAATGATTATATCAAAACAAAACACATCCATAAGCCGAATCAGGGGTGTTTCAGCATATTTAGAAAAAGGGAGTAGATTACTATGGTCACTAAATCCCGAGTTTTCAGATATATGGCTTTAATTTTCAGGATGCATAATGATAGGTTCCAATAAGGGCAATTGTGCCATTTGTCTATGTGCACCACAGCCACGCAGCCTGCTGTATGGATGTTCAGTGGTGCGTGACCATCACTGCCCTCTGCATAGGTGCCTATGGGAGGGGGTGGAGGAGAAAGTGTATTTATAGCGATAACTTTGTACATATCAGTTATGTTTACAAACTTCAAGCAAGTGAAATGTACCTTTTGATGTTGGGAATTTGACGAAAGAATAGCATTTTTAGGTTTCATGGATTATACATAGGTTAAGAGTGAAATTAGATTAAAAATTATAAAAGAAATCCCTCAATTCCAGGCATATAATGGGCTCTCCTGCCTTAATAAGCATGGTGACCCTATATTTTTATTAATGGGACACTTAGTGCAAACTTTAAAGATCAGATATTTTTAATACACCTTTTCCATATATTTATTATATTTTGTATGAGTTTTGGGCACCACACTGTAAGCATACTTTCTGACATATTGACAGCATTACAAAGTTTACAATTCATTAACTATGTTATTTCAAAAGTAGGAATAATTATGTGCACTATAAAATATTATTAAGTTATATTGTCAAAGTATTCATTGTCTGTGACATATACGACATTTTATTTCAGATTTTGATGTTTTTAAGCCACCAGTTTTAAGAAAATAAACTATACAAACAAGGATTCAATGCTCAGAAGTTTCCTTGGTGACTCCCTACTTTTTTCAGATATTTAGGTAATATATATATGAATATCTTCTGTTTCACAAAGTCTTAAAAAATTCTGGGTATCAGAAATATAATGGCCTGATTGTCCTTAAAGCCATTATTTAATGTTCTCTAATGATTGAATTACTTACCCATGGTTGAAGATTGAGGTTGTAATGGCTGGGCAGCCAGGTCCTGTTAAGTCGAATGTTGTCGAGAGGTGGAAGGGTGGGGATTGGCACCGGCGTGCTACCTGGGGTATTACCAGTACTGCTGGTAGCAGCAGGGATGGGTCCCTGCGTGCTGCTTGGGTTGGTAACAGCTGGGATACATGTGGGGATCCCTGACGGGAGACCCGGGCTTCCCTGGTCTCCTCCAACCGTGTTAGTGCCACCTCCTGGAGCTCTTCCATCTCCTGGTGATCCTCCAGTTCCTGGTGATCCCCCAGTTCCTGGTGTCCCCCGGTTTTCTGGTAATCCACCACCTCCTGGGGTCACATTGGGAGGAGGACTCCCAGGACAGGTGCCAAGACCTAGAATGGGAAACATGTATGTGCAAACAATGTTAACCCTTTCAGGATGCCTGTATACCTAAATCATCACCAGGCCTAGCTGCCTGACAGATACATTTCAGGATTTCTTAAAAGTGGGAAAATGTGGAAAAAAAATTGATAGAGACATGATTCTTTTTGTAGAATCTTAGATAATCAGTCTTCACATGTTTTATCTGTCATAGATGTTAAACAAATTGCAATTTCATTTCATGGATAGCAATACTTGGTTAATGATAGGACCACTATTCATCATAGTGTCTTTTGGGACTATTTACTATGCATATGGTAGATTGCCAGTTTTTGAAACCTGAATGAAAAGCTTGTGGCATCTTGAAAGGATTAAAATATTTGTTGAATTTCTAAATTACATTTTGGAAGTCAATATAAAAAAACCTTTATGTGCTGAAATATGTTGCTTTTATTGCAATTTGATACATAGAAGTATCAGAAAGGTTTACTATATAATTTCGATAATAATTTGAATTGAATTGTATGATCTGCTTTTGTCATCTTTTGTAAAATCTTCTGGAAGTATGTTTACCTCTCCATGGATTCATAACTTATGACATCACAAGATATCACAGGATACATAATTATTACACCCTGTGTTTCTGAGGGAGTGTTAAAACTTGTTGATTGATCATCTATACTGGGTCGACAGTGGATTCATTTTGGGTAAATATTCTAAACAAAGAAACAAAAGGGTACATCATAAAACTAATAATTAGTTTTATGATGGACCCTTTTGTTTCTTACAACCATGATAATGAGAAAAAAATACGATTTTACTTAATTCATGCTATACTTTCATAAACCAGTACACAATGAACAAAATTATTGGAACTGAACAGTAAAAACTTGTCTGTTGCCTAATGATCAAGGTATCAGACAATATAATGCAAAATAGCTGGGGTTCAAATCCCAAAAATAATTTCAATATTTTCTTGGCATATCTTTCCCTAACTACATCAGAAACCTTTTTCGATATTACTTGTACATTTTATATCATTAAAGGTAGCTCTTCTGCTTTGTTTATGGCTCCATTCATAGACTGGGAAATGATGTAATAATTAGAAGATCCATGCTGACAAAAGAACCCTGGCCTCTGGACTCTAGTCACTTTGTTACCAGTGTAATGGTTAGTTGGTGGGATCAAGAGCGCCAATGTGTATTACCAACGAGTATAGACTGAAGAGAGGCACAGCTCGCAGGCCGGCCCTCTTCTGAGACACTCCCGGCCCTTATCAGTATTAACTCTAATGCGATGTCATTGTTGTGTGATATGTTCTTGATCGCAGTCGCTTACAATATCCATCTAACAGCTAGACATATACCTGGTATTTTAAATACTACTGTTGATTACATTTCGAGGATGTCAGATTCCTCTAGGATGTCTAAATTACCCTGTGAATTATGATGCAGCATCTGCCCTGAAGGAATTGGATAAGGAAGTTTCTGCCACCATAGGCCAGGCCTGGGCTTCCAATACCTTGAAGACAGCAGGAATTCAGAATGTGCACGGTATTTCCAATTTACTGTTGACATGGG
The DNA here is from genome assembly GCA_936440205.1 of Lepidonotus clava. Taxonomy (NCBI): domain Eukaryota; kingdom Metazoa; phylum Annelida; class Polychaeta; order Phyllodocida; family Polynoidae; genus Lepidonotus; species Lepidonotus clava. The sequence goes on from OW387148.1 coordinate 16,263,313, forward strand.
TTTAACGGCCCTTCCTGCTGAGCCTACTACCATTGCAAGGTTTCTTGTGTATCTCGGCAGATCTTGTTAATTCAATATCTTGAACAATTACTTATCAGCGGTAAATTCTCTTCATAAGTTTTATGTTTACAAGGTGGATTTTTGTGAATATTACTTGATACAGCTGATTATCAAAGGTCTCAAGAGGCAACTGGGGACGTTTGTCTCGCAGTCACAACCATTCTCAAAGGATCAGATTCAACATCTCAATTGCTTGACTCTACATCTCAATTGGATCTCACTCTCTGGTCGGCAGTGATCTTCTCATTTAGGACCCTTCTTCGCAAGTCCAACATTGTCCTGGTCGATTTATCTGACTATCAACATGCACTTAGAAGAGGAGATATCGAGTTTAAGGACTGGGGCATGTTAACTCATGTTCATTTGACAAAAACTATCCAACATAAACAGTATTTGCTGGATATCCCTGTGAGTTATGCACCAGACAAGGTTTTTTGTACAGTATCATTATTACAGAAACATTTCCCATTATGTGAAGGCGGTCGTCAGGAACCTTTGTTTCTCAACCTTCTAATTATCGTATAGAATCAACTTGTAATGTGAAATGACGGAATAATGCAGTAATTGCCAGCTAATAATGAAATGATGTAATAGAACAAAATGGGAACAAAAAGTAGACCAAAACTGTAATTGAGCCCGAAATGACAGAAAAATGGTATTGCCAGGAAATGACTTTATATAAGTCATGTGATTGAATTGACCAATGAGAGACAACCTGTGGCTATAAAAAGGGACGGTATGGCCTAAAATAAACAGTTCCTTTATGTTACTCCTTGTGTTCACATGCCTCTTCTTTGGGATGGACTGTCTTTCTGCTTAACCTGAGCCAGGGACCTTGAAGAGTAGAAGTTTGTAGATGAGAAGTGGCCTAGCCAGGGACCTCGAATTACAGGCAATAGTCTGACAGCCTAAAATGGCCCCGAAGGCTAAGAAGGCCCAAGAAGGCCCAAAAACCCACTGTGGCACGGAAGACCAGTATGGTACGAAAGCCTGAAATTGTAGACAATTGGCCTGGAATCAAGTGAACGAAGGTACAACCTATTCAACCTACTCGTACCAACCTTTAATCGCAAGTGACAGCTTGAATTACCTGATGTCTTGACCGACCAGTAGTAGTGTGGAACGACCGAGACCAACCCGGGCCTGAGAACACAGACCCAGCCTCCTATGATAAAAAGTCCAGCCCCTCCTTCATTGCAGCAACAACCCCCACCTAAGTACTCCTGGCCAGGCAGAACAAACCACAGCCCCCAAAAGCTCTATTGACCACCCCATCCCAGTTCACCCTCATGCACAAGGCATGACTCTCGATCCTAAAATTGGTTTCTTGCCCAAAATTCCAGTCAGCCCGAGACCGAGAAACCCAAAACTTCCCTTTGACGTGGAGAATGTCAATCCCAACTCCCCGAAGAATATCACACATGTATTGACCTCACTCATCTTTGACAGAGCAAACTATTCAGAAAGTGTTTACTAAAATATTGCATTTTAAAACTGTAAATATAACAGCAAATAAGTCTTCCAAAAGTCTAACCAAATAATATCATGTTAATGGAGAGTGTGCTGCAATTTGGAAATTGTGTTAACTATTTTTTTTTTATTCACATTAATTTTGTTTACAACAAAATTGGTCTAATTTCGGTTTTAAACCAGTTTTCTTCAAAGCACCAGCATAACTTGAAAGATAATACATTGAATGAAATATACATGTACATTGTATGGTATAAGGAACATGGAATAGAATAAAACAAAACTTTTTGCCTGCAACTTAGGGTTCATTTGAGTGTTATCATTTGATGGTCATATTTTCATTTTCATTGGTATTTACACAAATTATGGAGCTTTGTTAATTAATTGTGAAAATACTTTAATGTGTACTGGTTGGTCAATATTGAATTAAATATTTTCATTTTTTGACATTATTTTTCCGTTTCTTTTTAAATTCGAAAGGGTCTTCAATATTTCTGGATCTAAATTTTCCCATAGTAAACAACCACTGTAGAAAATGTTCTTTTTAAATATTTCACAATTTGGTTTCACAATGTTAACTGGTTAAAGCATGTACCTGCTTGTTTTCTAGTGACAATTCTGTTGTCATCAATATTATTATGTAACTAATCATTTTATTATTTTCATCAGAAACTGTAATCAATCATTAGACAATTACAAAGTAGGTGCGTGATTATAACAATATTGTATATATTTTACATGAATTGTTGTTTTGTAGCACCTGATAACAGTTTAATATACCAATATTTCTGAACAGGCCCTAGGACCAACAAGATGGACATTCAATTTACCCCGCTGAACTCCACCCTAACACTTTCTTCCTCAGACTTAAAATTCCTGAGCATATATGCCCACTGAAAATACCTCGCTTATAGATCCCAACAAAAAAGATACCTTGACCCTATCCCTTCCAACTGACTATACTCCATTTCGTATGATAGATTCTAAAGCAAGTGGCCCCGGTCAGATGTATCTATTAATTGAGCAGGCTGTTCAAAATATTCTATTTCTTCTCTGGCCAGGTTACCTGTAAATACATATGTTTCACTCTAGTTGTTCAAGCTTTTTCAAAATAGGTCTTTTTTCACCTTTTGGTCTGCGCAGTATAGTGTACTTCCTTTTCTATACACCTGTACTAAAGACGTTTTTGCCATATATTTTAGTTTCACCAACAAATCACCAGAAACCACTGTTGCTTTTGAAATTAAAATAAGCCCATATTATATGTTTGGATAAATTATCTTTGATTTAATTATGATAGCAAATTCCTCTACATATCAGATGTTTATAATCCTGATGGATAGTTCTGACAAAAAAATCATGATATAAAAATGCTTGTCAATCTCGGAAATACTAGCTTATTTCACATTTTTAACATCTTTTTGACCATATTACATTTAAAAACATTTTTTCCACTGTTTACTACTTTCGATTGTATGTTACAACCCCTTGGCTCTGTGTAATCCCATCAGAGACAGATTACTTGACAACAGATTGTCCTCCAGTAGGATACATTTGTTGTTAGCTCACCAAAACCAGCCTAGGACTTTCTGGCTGTATCTAAAACATCAAAAAAGCCCTTCCCACGCAATGACACTATGTACACTGGTAAAAATGTTAGGAGGGCCAAGACCCTTCACTAAGATGCCCCATTACCTTTTTGTGGCCATATGAAGCTTGAGCGCACTCAATAGAAGATTTTTTGCATAGGAGTTTGGGGAGAAAAACAGGAAAGGACAGTGGATAGGGTGAGCTGATGATTCACCCCTTTCGTTATGCGCCCTACAGATTTAGGTTATAATGGGAAGTCATTCTAATAAATGGCATAACGTCATGTTGGAAATACCAGACTGGACAAGGGTTAAACAAACCAGTGTGTGCCCATTGAAAGCAGTGGGGGTCAGTGAACCATGTCCAATAAATTGTTAAATGATTCAAGAAGCCCTAAATATCAGAATTATTCTTTAAAATTACATATGTTTGTGAATAATTTTGTCACATATGGCAGGGATCTATCTTATGTATTAAGTGAGTTATAATCAAATTGATCCTCTCACTCTCCTAGCCAGATGTCTGTGCACCATAATTAACAGTAGGGGTTGACATAGTGATACTACCTATGCTTAGAGAGTGAGGGGTGGGTTTCTACAAGACTCATGTTTTGTACCCTTGTCACGCATTTGGTCCATTTATTAGAATACTGGAATTTGATACAAACATCCATTGGAAAAACTCAAACCTTGCTGTCTCATCATTCAACTATGCTAAATTGCCTTTGACTCATCATGCTTAACAATTTAAACATGACTTATTTTGTCTGTGTAAGCATACAATCAATTATGCATACAATTTATAGGTCTTAGGGTATCCTTCTTAATGTAAATTACCAAGCAAGGTTGGCTAACACTGATCTTGCGCCCCTTCTATTAATACTAAAAATATGTGTTAAAGCACTAAGAGAGCCTGACTGGCCTCTCTAGTCAATTTGGGTTCTACAGTGACCTGCAAAGGTGTCTGGCTGACCTCACCCAGATGATATTGAAACAGATCGTCACTTTTTATGTAAATGATAATTATTTTAAATTGTGTGAAAAATCAACCAATTGCATCTCTCTCTTCTGTCTCCATTATGTCTCCACATCATCAAAATTACCCCCAAAGATATTGCCCGCAAGTAAAATCATCTAATTTGCCTAAAATCTCAAGGGGCCAGCATTTTAATTAAAATATCTAATTAATGGTCAACCCTATGTGGACACTATTTCAAATACCTCAAATGTCCCTCATAGTGATAAATATAAGCATTAAGTGATTTAAATTGTGTAAATAGCTAAGATAAAACAAATGATAGCTCACAGTAATAATCCAACTTATCTTAGAAATGCGCTAAAAGGTGTGTTAACATTACAAGAGGAAACATAGGGAATCTCAAAGATGCTAAGGGAATCCCAGGGAATCCCTATCACTATCTTTAGATTGAGAGTGGATTCTCCATTGGAGTGGCGATCATGGCCTATGGCATTGGAAGAGTTCAGGCATGGACGAGTCTTATTATTAGTCTTACCTGATATTATGAGAAGGGGGTAGATTAGACATCATTAAGATCGAGTTTGCATCTTTGATCATTTAGTACCTGACCATTTTAGCAGAATATTTTTATTTGTTCAGTACCCATTATGCAAACTGTTTTTGCCTAAAGTTGTGTCTCCACAAGGCAATAAAATTACACAAGAATTAATATCCTATCGAATTTTGTTTGGCAATAATGGTAAATGTAAAGTACCAAACAATTGCTTGTTTTTGAAGCTTTATAGCCCTTTAACGGTGCTACTTACATCTTATGTCATGTTATACTAATTTGGCTCTTAATCTCATCATTAGAATTAGATCTTTTTGATTACATGTGTGTTTTGTTTGTTTTTGTTTGAAAAGCATTACTTTGTAATAGAATAGTTTATTCAATGAAGTATGAAAAAAAGATTATCCATGATTATTCATCTAGTGATCATCACACATTTTGCATACTCACACTCCATCCTCCTGTTGGCCACCCGACCACACTCTGCCCACAGATCACTCTCCTTCACCTGCGAAGGCCGACAGTACTTCTTCCTGTTGATGAAGTCGAAGTCGATGAGACCAAGGACCAGGATGATGAGCAGGGAGATGAGGACAATGACAACCACCCCAATGGTCCAGCCCACACAGCACGACAAATGGCAACCTAAATCCTTCTCCTTCTCCTTCTTTTTACCACCACCCATCGTGGAGACTTGTGTCGAACAGGCAGACCTTCAATTTATATCGGGATGGAAGGTTTTTAAATCCTGTTAAATGCGTAATGTGTTTCTGGTGCTTCTGGAAAATATATCAAGTGGTGGTATTTTGGAGAAACAGTTTGCAATTTGAATTTAAAGACCTATCCTGGTTATGTCTTGGTTAGCATAAAACCATGAGTGTAGAAAACCTGATGTTGTAACCCCAGTGTAAATTGTGAGAATACAGGTATATAATGACCCAGTCTCCAGTGCCAGGGACTGGGAGTCTGAATGTCTAACCTCCGTCTCCACAGAACCTCCAGCACAGACTACCTGCCCTTAGCTGGCTCCTGTACTGTTGTCTAACACCTTGCCTACTGCTGGGTCACACCTGCCCAGGTAAGCCTCCCCTCTGTCCCCAAAGCTGCCTTACTAGGATCCCCCACTCCCTACCCGTCACATGTTCCTAGTAAGGGAGGGGGATATATATATATATACATTTGTACTGGAAATGGAGCATGGGGGATGGGGGAGGGGTAGAAAAAGAGGGATGATTGATGTTCAGTTAGGTTGGCTCTATAGGATCTTCAATTCACGAGGTGAGTAAGATTCTATAAACTTAATTTGATTGTTTCTATGCAATATTAATTACATTGTAAGAAATTCTGCACACAGGATTATGAAAACTAATCTACAGGGTCATTTGTGAGTGTCAGATTCGATGATATAAATATGACATTAGTGTCACTTTTAGATTTCTGTTAATCGTACCAGATGGGCACCCCATAGGTGGACTCAGACCTTACCTTGTCTAGGCAGTTTGGTAGGTCCCTGAAATGCATACCTACCAGGTAAAGGCATGGGAACTCCATTTCAAATTGGTTGTACAGTAGAGTAATGTCAAATGAGTTGTGATATGCAAGGTTGATCCTGACTTAATTCAATTGGTTGTATTTGTCAGTGAAATAGCCTGTTTCTGATATAAGGCCACCCCATTATATCAGGCTCTATTATTCAAGCTAAGTGACTATCATCTTGTTTGGCATGAATGATAATCTCTCCCCACAGTGCCCCTGTCCTGACCTGTGCATAATTAGCTTTTAGGAACCACTTCCCCCTCGACAGTGCCCCCCACACATACCACTGGTCGTGGGTCCCTGAACCATGACCAAGTCAATAACTTCACGTCGGCAAGGCTTTCTTTACCATAGGATGGCTCCTCATAGGCATATAAAACACCATTTTTATAGTGGTAAGTCTGTGCCATTTAGACACTGAAAGAAATGTGACATCTTTAATTTATAAGTTAGGGCCTTCTTGTACCACTTGCAACAGAGATAGCCAACCTTTTCACACACACACATTGAAACACACCTGTTTATAGACCTTGTGCAGACATGGCCACATATATATTTTGGTGATCACCACGTGGTGATCTGGAGTACAAGCATATGGTCATGGAATAAATCAAAATTTATGAATTCTAAATCACGATAGTTGTTAAGTATTATGAAGTGAAACTCTTTCAACCTAAAGATGTATGCTAAATTATTCAGGAATGTAAATGATAATGATTTTAAATTGATCACCAATATGGCTGCCAAGCCATAATTGGCAGTTGTGATGTCATCTGCACAACGTCTATTCCATTCTGTTTACCATTTGGCCTGAATGAAAATAGTGATGTTACATGTTTAGTTCCTGATAGGTGACCTGACAAGAGTAAAACATAATTCTCTTAAAAAAAACTTGTTTCGCGTGTATCCATTTCCCTGCCTGTTTGGCTTAGTGAGGAAGCATTTATAAGCAGTAACTTTGAAAATGTTGTTGGCAATGTGAACATACACCATTTCATGTTACATTACATATTTAGCAATTCACACCCATCATTATTTCATTTGTTGACAAAATACTATACATTCTATCAAATTCATGTTTATGCATGGAGTTATGTATTTATATTGTATCTTATCACCCAAATTCCTTTTCAATTTCAAAATATGACCTTCTATGATAAACAATTATTTGGTTAAATAAAAAAAATGAATTCCATCATTACAATACCAGTTCAAAGCTTTTTAAAAGAAAGCCTGAAAAAACTGGACATCCCGTAAAAACAGATCACAAAACCGCCCTGTTTTTTTCAGGACAGGCTGTTTTCTTGGTACGTTTTTTGTAACTTTTAAAAAATGAAAATCAGTAGAAAAAAAAATGCAATGATAGAATGTGAAAATGCAGCGATCATTTTGATGCAAAAGATATGTTCTTTTATTACAAATCGTTTTTGAATTTAACAACTTCCTCATTTTCTGAGCATTTTTATTTATGTAAAGATATTGATTGAGAAATTCTTTTTTTATGAAATTGTCAACATGGAAAGTGCTATGTAATTCATGTAAAATGTAGAATTTCATCATTTTTGTATCTTGCATAATTATATAGAAGTATTATATCATGTTTATTTTGTGTAATATTCATGAATAATTTCTGCAATATTAAGATAATATACTTTTTCATAATTGCCTGTTATTACAGGATGTCCCGTTTTTACAGGACGTCCCGTTTTGCTGTGGTGTCCCCAACCTATTAATGTATTTTCTTCCTGTGACTGATCACTGATCTAGATGCCGACCTCAGCTATAGACTAGGAACTGAAATGACTAATCATTATTTCATTTGATTTGTTTGTAACACCAATACGGAAGATTAAAATGAGTATGGTGAATAAAAGAATGAATGAAAAAAATATGCTCAGAATAGAATAAGGCTTAATACGTTCTAACTCTCACAAATGGGACAAAATGCAATCACTTCTGAAATCGTTGTTAGTAATAGTTGTAGCATCAAAAGGACAAAGACATTTTCTACAGAAATAAAACAAAACGTTTTGTTCATTAAAAGATATTCTACTTTCAGTAACCATGGTAACTTGGTAACCTTCCAGATTGGTAACCTTCCAGATAATTTCCTGAAAAACGTTCAATTGCTAATATCCCATAATGCAATTATTGTTATCAAACTAAGAACATTTTTGTAAATGCTATGGAAATCTATGGAAAATATCATCATTTTTTTTATAAAAAGAACTTGAAAAAGTAAGTATTACTACCAATAATTACAACAAATCAAGATGGTAACAAGGTGATTTTCTAATCGGGTTAAACAAGGCCTAAACTGGCCATTATGGGCTGCTGTATTGCACAGAAGGTTTTAAAAGAAGCAATTGTCATAGAGAGATGGAACTTTCGTTCGAAGAATTCTTAGGACTTAAGGGATATTATCCTAGAATTAAGCTAAATATTTGTTTCCAAATCATCAAATAACCATAGAAATGTGTTCTTCTTTATGGGCACCACCCATATGGAGGCCAAATATGGTCTTCTCGTCTGAAGGGGTTTACAGAAGCAAAGAAAGATGTTCTGGAGGAGCAAATTGAATTCGGCCATGTGAATCCTAATAAATTTTTGAAAGCTATACATTTTCTGTTAACAAACTCAAAGGAAAGTTGGGAACAGAAATTTCCAAAAATGAAACTCCAACTTATATAATTATGAATTTATTTTGCAAAAATAGGGCAATACCTTGCATATATGAAAATAGGAATGATGGTAATGTATGGTATCATAATGGTATTTAATTACCATGTACTTTTACTCTGCATCAATCAGGTAACTGAGCAGGATGTACTGTCTAGAATTACTTAAGGCCCTAAAATTATCGAAACCATCAGCACTGGAGCACATCTATAGAGCTACTTTTGTACTAAGAGACGCTTTTACGATGTTTGGTGTAAACAAAAATATATATATATATTCGATGTAGTCATTGCTGCATTAAAAACTCATCCATGCAGGTTTAAACTGTCTTTGTAATTTTGATATCCTAGATACGAATCAAGCAGGGTTTAGAAAAGAGCTCTCCAGACCTGCTACTACAAGTTCATTATTAAATAATGAAAGAAGTAATTGTCATAGAGAGATGGAACTCTGTCTGATTGTTGATAGACATCAACAAATTTTGTTGATGTCTATCTAAACGTGAATAACCAAGATTTAACATGTGCAGGGCTTATAGATTTCAAAAAGGCGTTTGACTCTATTAATAGCATGTTTTCCAACAGCCGTTATATTGGGCCGCGCTCTGTATACACTGTTCGCACATTGGCTGTGACATCCTCCTGCAGCCACCTAGCTAGGGTGCATTTTATATATCAGGGAATCAGTACAGGCCTGCCAACCCTAGATTGGACACCCCTATCCCCCTCCTTTTATCAGGTAGTTTAATAGAACATATGTATATGTTATAAGATTCACGGAGCTGTAAAAATCTAAGTGTCTTTTAATAAAATGCTTGAGAAAAAGTCAGGAAATTCAAATTGATGTGGAAAAATTCTTGGACAGTGGCCATATGGGGCTTAGGGGTTCAACCCCGACAAAATAAGGATTTGTGTTGCGCAAATAGGTTTATTATTAAAAGCAATACTTCAATAATTTCTACATCATTATTTCTTTCTTAATATTGGGACACTTTGTTCTTAATCAGGACAACCGGAACAGGATCTTGAATCTGGACACTTGGCAGGGGCGGATCCAGGATTTTGAAAAAAAAAAAAAAGGGGGGGGGGGGCGTACTATTGGAAAATTTTCACCTGGACTCCCTGGATGCAGGAATTTTACATTAAATAAAATCTAAAATTTGGTCCCAAAAAAGGGGGACACATGCCTGGCACGCCCCCCCCCCTATATCCGCGCCTGCTTGGTAGGCCTGTCAATGCATCATACACAATGAAAACTCTGCACATAATTATTTCAATTAGCATACCGTGTATCTAAAATATTGAAATTGCTTTAAAATAACCTATGTATTTCACTATACAAATTTGATTATATATTTTGATTATGTGCACATCTGTATTTTTTCAAATAAGTGTATCAAATGTAAACATTTCCCCCAATGAAGAGTAAACTTGATACGTTGTGATGTTTTCACAGCTTTTTAAACCATATAACCTTATCTACAATTGGTGTGTATCTCAAGTTTCATAAGTCGAATAATTAAAGTATCTAACATTAAACCATTTCTAATGTATTTATGATAGTCGACCAAACACCTAACACCAGAATGTGTACCTGTTTTTTACAGTGTGTGTCTCAGGCAATCCTTGCACCAAGTTGATAGATCGCCACTGATAACGGTAACTGGAATATCCCCTTTTATACATCAACTATCCGTAAATTGTCAAGAATAGGTTGCTAAAAGATCACTGTCCAATGCATGGTTTGTCTGATACCTATTAAAGAGGTAACAATACACTGTTGTAAATAACCAGAAATTATCTACCACAAATGTAAATTATGGTGTACCACAAGGCTCTGTAGTACACAAGGCCTCCTCTTTTTCTGATATTTATAAATGACCTGGGAGTGTCTGTTCAGCAATAATCATATAATAAACTTTTTGCAGATAATACGATACTATATTCTGGTAAAAGGGCACTATTGCATATTGAATCCAGGAAACACTTGCAACAAGTATTTATTGTGGAGGTACTTTATGGAATAACAGTCATTCAGCTGAAAGAAACATCAAGAAATTCTCATCTTCTAAAATGCACTTGAAAAATCAATTGATTAACTATGGAATAATACGCTATACAGGTTAAGCATACGTGCATTTTAAGGTTAGCATTCCCTCTGTACGCTATATATAAGGTGACTATTCTGAGAGGGTTTCAATGACCTGATGCATTACTTATAAAACATATTATTCTTACCAAGAATATGTTAGCTTTGATATCTATATAAAATGACAAGTATATAAAACCTTATAATTCATATAAGGCTAAAGTGAAATAACAAATTAATTTCACTATATAGAAGGAACTGTTGGAATTCAAAAGTGGGCCGTGTGCAAATCTCCCAAATAACTGACCAAATTTGCCTCCATTGAACACATGCTAGAATAAGAAAATTTTGGGACATTCTTCCCCTTCTATCTATCAATGAAATAAGCACACCAAGATGTTGATAAATAATTCAGTGTAACACTAATCTTCTCCTAATTTTTGTTTAGATTTATTATTTCTTATTTAGATAGATAAAGGTCAAATCTTTTTGCTTAATTTCAAGAGGTCAGTATCAACTCTATATGCAGGTTGGTCTATGTTACACTGAATGTTAGCCATCCACAGAATGCAGCAATCTGATTGGCTGAGGTGCACTCCACTCAGAGTAAATCTGCTAGGTGGCAGCACCAGTATTAGCCTGTACAGTAGCCACTGTGCAGACATTATATGCAGGCTGGACTATGTTACACTTAATGTTAGCCATCCACAGAGTGCAGTAATCTGATTGGCTGAGGTGCACTCCACTCAAAGTAAATCTGCTAGGTGGCAGCACCAGTAATAGCCTGTACAGTAGCCACTGTGGAGACATATGTCTGTGCAGTAACCACTATGTAGACCCATATATCTGTAGACTAGCAATCCCTATGAGGATGGATCTATCAGAGAATTCATTGATCAATCTCAATGTAGTCATCACATCTAACAGAATTTAATTTGAAAGGAAGAGTTTATTTCTTTTTCAACTGTCTTTTGTCAAATTTGCCGAAGGCACTTGTGTTGATAAAAAAAACCTTGACTGCTGGAAAAGCATTACTCAAAATTGAGCAGTTCAGATGGTGACTGTAATTTTGATATCATCTACCGTACTAGATGCTGAAGTCTGAAGAATACTGTCCAATTATGTAAGATACAGCTTGAGAAATAAAGAAATTGAACGCAAACAGAAAATAATTATGGTGTATTCGCAAATCATTTCCTTGTATAATTGTGATCATTCAGTAACCCCACAGGCTCATAAATGTTACAGTGTGTTAAATCATGACATGTTATGTAAGACCTTGTCTGAACAAGCTAGTTTGAACAACATGTTCACGGGCCCCTATGTTAAAGCACAGCCATACTGGGTTACCAGTGTTTTCCATTGTTTATATGGTCATACAAAAAGAAAGGTTACCTAAACGTTATGGTAAACCCACCTACATTGAAAGTTAGGGCTCAGATCCTAAACCATTTAGATCTGAGTTTGTTGATGGTTTAGCTGGAGACCATTTGAAAACATATCTTGATGATAAGTACAAATTCAAAAATTATGATATAATAATTGGAGCTCATTGGTTAAATGTCTCAGATAACTCATTTTTTGCAATGTGTACATAGTCAATCAGTATCCTGATATGTTGGTATATAACACTTATACTTTCATTCTTTCTGCTCCTTACAGAGTCGCACATGCGATATTACATAAAAATTATGTTTTGTTCCCAACGTTGCAGTAAAATTACATTTGTAAACTAGTAATTATAGTTAATGTTCAAAATGAAAATTATACATGTACAGTTGCAAGTAAATACAAGCATTCAAGACAAGTGCTTTGGACACAAAGACCATGCAAAAAGAGGAAAATGCTCTTCAGGGGTACATCAGAACTGAGGGAGGCACAAGGGCAACAATGTAACAGAGAGACAGAGGCTGTGGCTGGTTTTACATATTGCTGGAACTTAGGGATAGGCGTGAGCCTATAAGGGCATACATCACAAAAAGTATGTCAAGTGGCAGGCTCTGTAGAATCTTGAAGACTTCCTCCAACAGGAACATGATTATAATATAATATAATAAAATTAAGATATATTTATAATGGATTGTTCATATTATGGACTGTCCATTATAAAAATATCTTAATGACATGATGTATTGTGGTAAAAAATGGAAGTTATGGCTTAGCTTTGGAAGGGCGTGACGAGAAGCTTATGGCATGAATATTGTCACAGTGCCATGAGCCGATGAGGAGCGAACAATTCAACTAAACTGTTGGACATCAGAGAACATCCAGGATTTAAAATCTGGCTTTGCTTATACATTCCATGGGAGTCAACAATCCATTATCAACTTGATTGGGGGTTATCACTTATGATATATCAAAAGATAATGTATTTGACAAATATAGTTTTCTTAATTACCCTAAAAATGATCTTGTGGTCACATTGATATTTTTCTGACAGCCCACGATCATCGTTAAAGTCTACTTCACTCTCCATCTAAAAACATTTCATAAATTGCACTTTTTGCAAGCCCTACTTTATGAATTTGGATAATTTCAATCAGTTAACAAAATAAACAACACTGTGAGACTTGCATTTGGAAAAATTACTTAAACACATCAATTAATGCAGAACCCATGATCCTTTCTAACTCCTTTAGCCTACTGCCGGATCCAGTCAACAGGCCTTGAGGTCAGCTTGCCACCACTAAACTCAAACCTGACCTTCTGGTGGGACCTGAGGGTGGTGTACCTGTCTGACCTCAGCCCATTAGCGATCTTCTGGTGTCTCTGAGCTGGTAGGGCCTCATTGAGTGACTCGTGTGCCTCACGAACTGCTCGCCTCCTGCGGCCAGCTGGGGCAGCAGGGGCATTGATAGGCTCAAACCTATCGACGGTTAACCACTTGCCGATAGAGTCCTGGTTCATCTTCACCCAGTTAATGTTGCCTTTCACTTTCTCCTTGACCTCCGAGGCAAAGAGAGGGTGGACAGTGGGGTGGTCGTCGAGGAAGTGACGCAGCTAGAACAATCAAACAATTATTTCTTTAATTATCTTCGGCATTTCCACTAATGTTTAGATGTATTACATGAACATAAAACGAAGTTGTAATAGAAGGAGCAATTAAAGGGAGTCATCAGAGACAAATTTTCATAAAGGAGGTGCCCTATTGTGACATTTGTGCCAGACCCTCCAAGAACTTTACGTCAATATTTGGCCAAAAATGGGAAGGGATTGACCTCCCCCTAAACTCCCTCTGCTCTAAATCCTCACACTTTTTGCTTTGACAAAGTGAATTTGCAACATTCTCGCAACAAAGACATTACATAGTAGTAATGTTGTCACAAATTGAAAATGTTTGCTGGGAAGACTATCTTCTATTTTTGAACTAGTACGGTGTTATTTCACAATACCTTTTTTAGATCTGACTCAGCTCCAAAGTAGTCAGTCAGCACCCAGATAATGTTCTCTCGGTTGACCCTGCAACATCAACATACAGATTTTGTAGGACTCAATGGTACAAATGTATCTTATATATTAGACTAAGAAAAGTTGAAAACATACCCCTATAGTCCAGGAGCCAAATTCTGAATTCAGTCAAAATAAGGATTTACCCTAAATGGTGAGCCCCTGGATTTTCTTTATGTTTTTAATATTTTGGCATCCTGGGGACCATGAATCAATATGGTTCTGAAGAATTTAGGTATACAAACTTGATATCATTATTATGAAAGTCTGTCCAACAAATGCAAAATATTACATGGAGAAGCTCTTCTATGCAAATCATGGCCAATGGAAAATGAAAATCTTAATTTCATTTCATTTAGAGAGGGATACAATAGCACTTTAGTGATTTTTAAAAAGGATGAAATATTGGTTTTTCACACATGATCAATGAAATAGAAACATAGTTCATTTTAGAGTTGTTGGCTCGTTTATTACTGCATGTGATCTCCTTTGAAGATCAGGATACCAATATGCAGGCCAAGGGGACTTTGATTTGAGGAAAAAAATAAAGATCCAGACTGCAGTTCTCACCCTGATGGTATCCGGTCCCAGTTTCGGTCTAAGTAGTCCCACAAGGCACTTGTACTGCCAGGCTGGGCTGCTACCACTTCCAGTAGACTGGAGAGGTTAAGGCTAAATCCCCATTGCAGCATTCTGAAAGAAATAACAAGTTATTTTATTTGAATGCTGAAACCGCCTTCCATGTTAGTCAACATAGCATACAACGGTACCAATCTAACCCTTCTGCAATAAAATGATCGATGGTTCCAAGCCTGCCTATGACCCCTATACCCAGTGCTTTCAGAAATTGTTTAAGCTTCCATCTAGAGTCTTTATAGCTAAAAGTGTTAATGAAAGAAAAACTTCATTTTCTATCTAGTTTTACAACACAATCAAGCTGCAAAAGAATTATTCATTTGAGCCCTTATAATAACCTACGAATCGGAGTAGTGTTCTATATTGGACTGAGGTTGAGGTATTTTGGGAAATTAATGATCGTGTCGTGGTGGCACTTGCGGAGACTTACAGAATATTTATTGGCATGGAGAAAGGATTAAATATAAATCTTAGTATCTGATATAATTTGGAAGTAAAGTTTCAATGGTCCTGATGCTTATTTGAGGGGCTAGATTATTGTGTCAGTAATACTTTAAATGAAGAAAACTCACAATTCACCACACTTATTTCAATTGCTATTGCAAAAAGATTTATCTTAATTATAGAAGCAAATGGGGGAAAATAATTTATTATCACGGTTGCCTCTTTAGCAACCCTTTAGCCAACCAGATAAAACTTTTCATTTGTTCTAAATATTGATATGTAGCTTCTGCATACTAATGATATACCCTCTGATTTGAGTCAAAAGTCAGACAGTTGTGTCAATAGTCAGATACCTCATATCAGTTTTTCATCATTTTGTACTACACATATCGTAAATTAAATTGTGTAGCAAGGACATGTGATTGAAGTAAAAGTGAATTATGATTGGGTATTGAATAAGAGGGGAACCATAAGGCATGAGGGGATTGGGAGAGGTATGACGGGCCGGGCAGGGCTAGGACAAGGTCAGTGGGGTACGAGTCTGCAGGCATTGTTATTAGGAGTTTGTAAGGGTATAGGGAAGTCGGCAGGGGCATTATTAGGGATTAAGCAGGGATATGAGGGGGCCACGAGAGGTGTCAGGAGGTCATAAGGGGCATGTGGGGATCGTGAAGCATTATAAGGAGAGCAAAGGGGGATGAAGGGGTCAGCAAGGTATGTCAGGGGCAGCAGGGTGATAGGGGTCGAGTAGGGATATGAGGGGGTATGAGGAGTTAAGTAAGGGTAGGTCAATGTTAGCAGGGGTATGAGGGCTCACCAGGGGTACGAGGGGGTCATGAGGGGCATATGGAGTTCACGAGGGGTACTGGAGGCTCATGAGAGTTATAAGGAGTTTGTGAGGGGATCAGGAGGAGTATGAGGGGTCCAGAGGGGTCTAAGAGGGTAGGCAGGAATATTAAGAAGTTGGAAGGAGCCCCCTCTACACTCCCCCCCACTCCACCATACTCCTCCCTATCCTAATCCCCACAACCCTCCCCATCCCACCAAGCCCCTCGATCCCCACCCCTTCCCATAGCTATCCCTCTGCACCCCTCCACTGATCCTAAATTGCATAACTTTTGTCAATTAGGGCTTCGTTACTTGGTACCTTGAGGTTGGTCCCGGGTAGCAAATGGCTTTTTTTTAACTTATTTAATTATCCTGGATTAAGATTAGCATTGGATGCTAGTTTACATCAAAGTCCTGCGTTGTTGGCCGTTATTCAACACAGCCATTACATTAGAATTCATAAGTTATCGAAAAAACACACATATATAATATATAGAAACCAGTAGACTAACATTTATAATAACAAAATGATATAATATAATGATAACTCACGCGTTGAGGCTGACTGGTTCCTGTGCACACACAATGCCCAGGATGAGGTTGTAGAGCTCATTTCCAGTAAAGTCAGGGCTCTGACTCAGGGCTACCACCTGGCCGGCTAAGAAGGCAAACACATCGAGCCCACCGTGCGCCATGGCCCTGCAGTACACTATAGGTCGTAGGTCGGGGTGGATCCTGCAAGTAAACCAGCCGGTATGAAACAGTACATGCTAAACCGTTAAAATACAGTGGTTGTATCATCTAAGTTCAATGCTGCAGGGCATTAAACAATAATGCTCAGATGTATCTATAAATGAGTATTGGTCACCTATTGTTTGCGAGTTCAAATCACTTTGATAGTTATTTTCTATCAACAGACTGATCAACGGAATCTGTCATTAAAAAACCATTACAAGTATAGCAGAGAACTTTCAGTGAATTAAACATCCAACATAAAGATAGAGGTTTCCTATGCTGACAAACATCTAAATATGAAACGGAAATCCATAAACAAAAGGCTGAGGTCAAATTTTAAAATTTTGCATTTTGTACTTTTTCATTCGATTACTTATCTGGAGGGCTATTGTTGAGAACGGAATGTAAAAATGGTAGTTTTATGTGTAATATAATCATTATTATTATTATTATTATTATCATCATATATGTTTTTGGAAACATGTCGTTTTTGTATCGGAGGCTATACTTATTAATATTCATGAGTACATGCAAGTCACATGATATATTGTGCGGCAATCACTGTCTGCAAGCCGCCATTAGCCTCCCATGTCTTCTGGATTGTAGAATTTGTAAAAATGGTAGTTTTACAGCATAATAAATTTTAAAGCAATCAAATTCCAGAAATCTTCTACAATATCTTACGGTTCTCAAGTTTTTTGTCCCATAATACAGAACACTAGTATATATGAATTTCTCCCCTGTTTGCAATATGATGGAAAAATAATAAGTATATGTTGTTGATATATATTTTACTTCCCTGCCACTCCACAATTATGTAATGCACATAAATCAGAAACAAGCATAAGGAACCAGCAGAGGAGTTGTTTCATGAGATTTAAACTTATTATTTTTAAATGGACAACGAGCATGAGTCAATCCAGGCAACAGAATCCGGAGGTCCTGACCTCCTACCCCCCTCCCCCCTTCTATGTTTGGACTTACATTTGACAAAGAGTAAAAATGTTGCACTTGTGTATGTGTAAAGGAATTAAAATTGTAAACAACAAATATGCCAGACTGTGCTTGGTTGTTCTAAATACGGAGGCTGCCTTACGGATTAGAAGGGAACCGGTTGGCAGCTATGGCTTGCTCCACTTCCTTCTTGAACTGCTCAAACTGATTGAGGGCCTCCAGTACACATGGCTGGAACTGCCGATTGCACGCCTCTCTGATAACTAGAGTCCGCAGGGCTCTGCAAATAGGGGTGTAAGACTTTATCCTCGTTCTTTATCTATATCACATCTTCATTGTCAAATTTATTGACAAACTAGATAAGGCAAGTACATATTATATTATAGTAAAACAGCAAAATATTTCATTGTTTTCTATGTATAATAATATATGTGACATTCCAGGCAAATTCCAAGATTATTGACATACACTTTAGCATGATTATTATATATATGTATACATTTATATATATATATATTATATATATATAAATGTATACATATATATAATAATCATGCTATAAGTATTCATAATATACACACA
Organism: Lepidonotus clava; assembly: GCA_936440205.1. NCBI lineage: Eukaryota > Metazoa > Annelida > Polychaeta > Phyllodocida > Polynoidae > Lepidonotus > Lepidonotus clava. The sequence goes on from OW387148.1 coordinate 16,281,890, forward strand.
AATTTCATTTGATTCTTATAAAATGAATAATGTTTTAACTGTTGATTCACATTATACATACTGGTCCATAGGCGTTTCTCTGGCCTTAGGAGTCCAACCCAATCGGTTGTAGTTGGGCGAGACAAGTTCTAAAACGTACGACTGAAATGAAAAGAACAATCAAGGTCATATAAGACAATTGAAAGCATCATTTCAATTGAGAAAACCATTTTTTTCCCTCAACATCTCTAATGAAACTTGAAGTTCTTTTGATGACATACATAATAATATCATGTAATTATGATAAGATTAGTTCAATGAATATGATATTGTAAAACATGCCCCAAAACTATGAAATAATGTGGAAGGAAAATTATACATCTTGTGGCTTTATCTGCACAATCTAAAACTGATGTCTGGACTCAAACTGAAACTGGTGTCTGGACACCTTTCTCACACAGAGTGGGGTTGCTAGTTCTGGACTCGAAGGAGGTGTTTCATCAAGGCAAATAGTATGCAGCCTCCACCGTGCCATATCAATTAACTGTAATTGGTGCTCCAATTCAGAATGGTATTATGTACTGCTGGGGGTATACAAAATAGAAAATGGGTAGGTTATAATTTTTTGTAAAAAGGTGAACGGACACACCCATTATCAAAGTTTACTCATAGAATATAGCATGATGTGTTTATATCACAATATGCAGGGGCCACATACAAGCTTGTTCACATATCCTCTGTGCAAATGTTTGCATATTATACCGATTCACAAGTCTGTACAGTGAACCCTACCATAAAATTATGCGTATTGTTTTAACCCAGGCCAATGCGAATTCAGACCCCAACTCATTGGTTCTGGCATATAGAACTTGACAGATACTGTCATTAACTGTTATAACATATCAGAAACAAAGCAGCAAGTGCCCTGAGAACATCTTTATCTCCTGAAAAAATTTAGCTGAGTCGTTCTTAGGGTCTTACAACAGTAATTATGAATGTAACAATATAGTGGGGTCTGTTAACAAAATATTTGTAGTGGAGTTATGCACCAAATTTTGCATGAGGCACCTCTGAGGCATAACTTTTAAATCCAGAAGGGGAGCCTGTTAAGACGCTATCCTACAAAAGGACGCTATCCAACAAAAAGGTTACATTTGTCACTTAGCATCAAGCTAAAGATGCTGTCCTACAAAAGAATGCTATCCAACAAAACCTGTTTGTTGGATAGCGTCCAGGTCATGCTGCTATCCTACAAAAGGATGCTATCCAACAAATATATGAGCGATATATAAAGAATTGATAATACATAATAAATGATTGATATTATATATATCAAAATGACATTTTGACCAATTTTGTATGTTTTTTTTATTTGAAATTTAAGGTATTTAACCAAATTTATTGGCTAGCTTGGATCAGATCTACTGTATAGATTCCAAAGGCAAATAATTGAATTCTCTGTCCTATAATCTACCAATTTGGACACTAGCAATGTGTTTCTAGGCATTTCAGAAGCTGAGATATAAGATTATTTCAAGAAAAGTCAGCCATATTGGATTTTTGGCCCCCATTGGGGTTGTGTTGATATTTCAATGTGGCTCCCCTTTTAAATTCAAAGGAGGGTTCCAAGGGGATCATCATATCAAATAAAATGAAGAAACTTGGTTACAAAAGAGTTAAGTCTATATCCTTTTCTTTTAAATTATTTTGGAAGCCAGTGTCATTGTCAGAGGTATCATGCTGATAAATTCAGCCATTTTGAAATTTGTGGTATTGCATTGGATGGATATTATATATATTAGGCCCTCTAGGTTATAAAAGACAGATATTGGAACCATTTCCAATATTGTCTAGATACCTTAGCAGCTACAAATCATGGTATTTCACAAAATTGGTCAGCCATCTTGGATTTTGGATTTATGAATTGACTGCAAATGCAAATAATTGGATTCTCTGACCCATAATCTCCCAATTTTGACACCAACCATGTCTCTTTAGTCATTTTAGAAGCTGAGATATATATATATATTACTGACCGAGGTGAGATTATTCCCTTGCTGCTATAAGTCGAGGGCCAAAGCATAGCGTAGGCATAGGGTAGTCTTGTAGCAGCAGGGGAATAACTTTTTTGAAACCATACCAAGGTCTGCACTGGATTTATTTTATCTTGATGTTTGCATGTACTAAAAAATGTACATTCTTACTTTATTCCCAGTTTTTAAATGACAAATATCACTGGAATATTAAAAGAAATAAGACAAAAGGAAATCTCATCTAGAGTTACAACAAAATGTAAACAACAGTTGAATTTTGTGACGTCGCAACGTGACGTCGCAACATGACGCTGTAACATGACCTTGACCCAAATGCTAAGCCGTGATTGGCTCTTAGTGAAAGTGGGCGTGGCTCTACCAAAGTTATTCCCCTGGCTCCCTGTAATCTTATTTGCTCAGCCTTGTAAAAGGGGGCGTGGCCATGGTTTCCTTGGGTTTTCAGGGGAATAACATTTTGTTATCCCCCTGCTCTCTATAGTTAAGAGTTTAATTCAGGGGAATATCATTTGTGTTATTCCCCTTCCTAAATATTGTGACGTTAAAATAGGAAATGTACAGACACTACGCCATTAGGGTTGAAATAAAAGATTATATAAAGCAAAAGTCGGCCATATTGTTTTTTTGGCTGCCACATCCATCCTATTGATATTTCAAGGTGGCTCCCCTTCCAGATTTGATAGTTATGCCTTAAAGGAGCCTCATACCAAATATATTGCTTTTATTCACCATGTAACAATTTCACTAAAAATGAGCTTAGCAGGTCTATACTTACACTGAGGTCAGGGTAGATTGGGGTCCGGGAAAGTAGTTTGTTGTAGTTAGGTAGGCGACGCCCAAAGAAGGGGTAGAAAGCAATGTATTCGGTCTCATTGGCCAGGTAGCGGGTGGTGTCCAGGGCCGTCACTTCCTCAATGTAACCCTCACTAGATGGAGGGAGACAGAATAACAGATATTGGGGCTCTTGTCATGTATGGGTGAATATCTCTTGTCCTTTAGTGGCTTCTTCTGGGAGGCTTTTTTCCCTAGCTGCACACCACTGGTGCCAAATTCTGCAGTTCTAAAATAATGCCCCTAACTTAAAAAGAAATCTGACTTTGATATTCATTTGAATAAGTATGAAAGACCATAACATAATAAATCAAAGGAATTAACTTGAATTTCAAAATTCAAATTATAATTAAATATATGGAACCTATGGTACAATTAACAATGTGAAAACTACAGATTTTGATGAGGTACGTATGCCAGAACATTAAAGTAATAATAATTGTGTAAAATGGAATCCTGCAACCTTATTAGTGTTCTTACTCTAATACAATGTCTGCATAATCTCACCTTGCTAAAGCAAATGCATCGTCATTTATTTCTGAGCGACTCTCCACAGGAATAACCTGTAGTAAACAAAATGGTATATAAATAAACTGTCGTTCATGGAAAACATAGTATACTTATGAAGTACTGAGTCACCACATGTAGTACAGTGTTATTACAAAAGAATTAGGGGGACCAGTTCCCTAGCAAAACTTTCTGAGCCACTGAATGCCACCATTGTTTACCACACTGGGTACAAGTGCCAAAAAAGGGTTCTTGCATGGTGTACTGACTATCTATACTAGTACCCAGAGTCCCAAAACATTAGTTCCCTTCCTATGCTCCTGGGGGTAATTATAGAAAATAGATGTATTTTTGGCTTATCATGTTTTGTATGATGTTTCACTAATTAGCATGTTTTTGTTATTCAAATCCAATCAATTTACAGGTTCCTTGGATATTATGCATATGATAAATGAAATGACATGATGATAAAAGGCAGGCTAAACATGAAAATTATTCAGTGCAGAGCATAAATAACCAATTATGGTATCTCATTCTTTAGCATGTCAACATTTCGAATTTTCATTTGCTATTGCAACAGTTTTCCTGGTTTTCTGTTCATTGGCTACCTTGTGGTTGTCCATGAGTTGTTCAAGTATAGACCTCCACGTGTTCTCATCGTACTTGACACGGTAAAAGCCCTGTGAGAAGATGTTGGCCAGCTTCCAGCCTGGGGTCTCCGTGTCACGGAAATTGACTGCAACAATGAAAGAGGTATGTTTTTGTCATACATCTGACACTACTAGCATAAGTGTTAGTAATAGTTACCTTTGACTGTATATACCTCTGTCTTTGTTCCAAAGATCATGTTATTTCCCTAAATGATGAACTACATACTTCTATTATAGATATCTGGTTACTGTCCCTCTATAACATTGTTGCCTATAGTGAAATACCATCCTCACCAACGTCATCTCTGTAGATCCAACGTAGCTTTGTCTGGTTTAGTCTGAGGCCGTTCTCGTTAGCATAAGTCAGTGGGATATACCAGGAGAAATTACTGAAACAGAGGAAGAAAAATATTGACCATACATTAAACAAAAGGATAATGTTGCCACTTTGTTTATTATGGTAAGAAAATAGATGTACCTGTTTCAAACATTGTCTTTTAGAATAGAGCAAAAATTAATTTTGATGTGTACACAGGCCCCCCCTATTGCCAAGGAAACGCGTAATGTTTTGAACAAAGGCCTGCCTCTACAGAAGGTTGTGTATAATAATTATTGTAGTTAAAATTTTGTTAATTACTACTTCAACCAACCTTCACTTTTGGATCAACATTGATCATGAGTGTTTGATGTCATTCCTTAGCTTCTCAGCAATAGCTAGAGGGAGTGATGACAATTGAGTGAGGCAGAAGGATCTCGAAGGGCAAGCCAAATACTCAAAACCAAATACAGAAAAAACATGTTTCCCGACTGGTCAGGAAACATCACTATGTATATGGTCAACTCTCAAAAAAACCAACCAAGTCCGGTTCTATGGCCCAAATAGGGTTAAAAAAAAAAAACTTCTCAGAAATGGATTTCTGTTTTGGTATACGTTAATAATATGTTGGGCTATAAATTCATAAATTTGCGTACCTTAACTTCGGTAATTTATGCTGGTATCTGACCTCTATTTCGTGAAATAGAAAAAAACGCGTAACCGTGTCAAAACATAACACCCCTACTTTAGGCTGATATATACTAAATAATGTTTCCCGATTTGTATTTCTTTTTTATTTGTGATTCCAAATTGAAGTTTTAGATTTATCAAAAAACCCAAAATGCCATTTTCCCCTCTAATACAAACTAAATTTCTTAATCAATATCCAAATCATATGGGTTTTGTATACTTTACGGCATAGTATAAATATGAAGCTACAAATACATGCTTATTTCACCAATATATTCTATCATATTAGTTTTTTATTTCATTTTGAACTGTTTTGACACGGTTACGCATTTTTCTGATTTCTTGTTCAATTCAATTAGTATTGTTACTGCGATGGAAGAAATACAAATACGCTATTTAGATAACTTCAAAAGGCTTTATTCATAAGAAAGATACCTCTAGATCAGAAATAACACTTTAAAATTGGTTATTCGTTCATACTTTCTGTAATTTATGTGATTTTCCTCCAATTTCTATACTTTTGAAGGTAAGTAGTAAATCCTGATATCCATGAAACATTAATTGTTAACCATAGTTAACTGTCTATTTAATTCCAAATACCGTATATATACATAAAGCTGTCAAATTCATCACTTATACTCATATTCATTGTAGTAATTTCTATTAACAGGGAGAAAAAGACGTGTTTTGACACGGTTACGCATAGGTGCACATGTTTTGACACGTTTCTTACATTCTAATGTAAACATTAATTCTAGTGAGAATTTAACGCTTTAAACTACAGTACACATGATACTGACATGTTTGAATTAGTTATAACTTTAAAAATATTTGTATTGATGGTGAAATTAGGGATATTTCCCCTTGTTTTGACACGTTTTGACACGGTTACGCATAGGTGCACATGTTTTGACACGTTTCTTACATTCTAATGTAAACATTAATTCTAGTGAGAATTTAACGCTTTAAACTAAAGTACACATGATACTGACATGTTTGAATTAGTTATAACTTTAGAGATATTTGTTTTTAAGCCGAATTTTTACTTTTTTTTACATGTTTTGACACGGTTACGATTTTTTTTTATCTTCAATTATTTGTGTGTTTTGAATTGTCTGTGTTATGCCAATAGTATGCCTTATACATGTAGATTTAATTTTACTCTTAGTATAACCTCAAACTCTCTACATTTACAAAAGTTTGTGTTGTTTTGACACGGTTACGTATATGGATAAGTAATGCTAATTAGAGGCTGAAAATAGTCCTAGACGCCGTTCTCCTTCACCTCTAAAAACTGCCTGTACAGTTTCCCTACATTCCTGCGGTCTTTTATGTTGAGTTTCCATACAGCACCGTGTTTGGTGGGTGGCTGTATACGGGCGAGTATGCACTCTTTTTCCACGGAACCGATCTCTTTTCCACACCACCTCCAGTACCCCCTGAATCTGGACATGTACATTATCTGAAGGGTGTCTCCATCTTTTCCTATCACTTTCACTGGGTACCATTTCCCATCATATATGACCACCACATAGTCCCCTGTATCCTCGTCATCCTCGTCAACTGACAGTTCTTTCTTGATGTTTACTAAGGGCTGATCATCCTCGTCCTCCTCCTTCTGTTCCTGGTCGACTGATTGTTCTTTCTTGATGTTTATTAAGGGCTGATCATCCTCGTCCTCCTCCTTCTGATGCTCATCGACTGACTGTTCTTTCTTCAGGTGTATCAATGGCTGATCATCCTCGTCCTCCTGCTTCTCATCCTCATCGACTGATTGTTCTTTCTTCAGGTGTATCAAGGGCTGATCATCCTCGTCCTCCTGCTTCTCATCCTCATCGACTGATTGTTCTTTCTTCAGGTGTATCAAGGGCTGATCATCCTCCTCCTCCTCCTTCTCATCCTCATCGACTGATTGTTCTTTCTTCAGGTGTATCAAGGGCTGATCATCCTCCTCCTCCTCCTTCTGATCCTGGTCGACTGACTGGTCTTTCTTGATGTTTACTAAGGGCTCATCATCCTCGTCCTCCTCCTTCTGATCCTGGTCGACTGATTGTTCTTTCTTCAGGTGTATCAAGGGCTCATCATCCTCGTCCGCTTCCTTCTCCTTCTGTTCGACTGACTCTTCTTTCTTCAGGTGTATCAAGGGCTGATCATCCTCGTCCTCCTGCTTCTGATGCTCATCGACTGACAGTTCTTTCTTTATGTTTACTAAGGGCTGATCATCCTCGTCCTCCTCCTTCTGATCCTGGTCGACTGACTGGTCTTTCTTGATGTTTACTAAGGGCTCATCATCCTCGTCCTCCTCCTTCTGATCCTGGTCGACTGATTGTTCTTTCTTCAGGTGTATCAAGGGCTCATCATCCTTGTCCGCTTCCTTCTCCTTCTGTTCGACTGACTCTTCTTTCTTCAGGTGTATCAAGGGCTGATCATCCTCGTCCGCTTCCTTCTCCTTCTCTTTCACTGACTGATCATCCTGGTCCTCCTCCTTTCCCACAGCGTCCTGCTGTGCTCCATCTCTTTTCACGATCTTTCTACAAGGCTCATCCTCCTCGTCCTCCTCAGCCTCCTTGTAGGAGGACACCTTCCTTTTCCTCAGCTTCCTCAACACGCGTTTCATGGACTTGTAGGATTTTTCGGATGTCACTGGGCCTGTTTTCACAGCTGATGTTTCCTTGACTGCCCTCTTCTTCCCTTCCTTCCCACCTAAGATTTTCCGCCATCCATGGCAGTTCAGAGGGAAGTCGAGCCCCACTTTACAGCAGGGCTCGAAGCAGCTTGTTTCCCTGAAGTACGTGCTGTCTTCCTTCACAACAACTGCGTGCATTGCCATAAGGCCAGGAACTTTCGTTTTGTCCCACTCGTTCACTGCTGTTTCTGCCGACTTGATCTCTTCTTTGCTTGACATGACGAGTATACTTTTTATCCCAGATGTTGTTATTTCGGAAGCGAACTCGGTAATGCTCCTCAGGACCTTGCCGGATTTGACAAGGTTGTCTGCCTTCTTCTTGAGGGCCCCCCCTACGCCGTCGCAAGGCCCCTTGCCGTGGCCAGCCTCCATCCAGGTCCACGACGCCCTGATCCCACCGAACAAGATCGGAAACTGTCGTACCATGGCAACGATGGTTTTGTTCCTGTACTGGGAACTAGGACTGTCTGTGATGAAGTGGACCTGAACGAGGTTAGGGAGGAGCTCGATGAGGAGATTCATCATCTCTTTTACAAACGTGTACGTGGTCGGGACAGTGTGTGCCCCGACTGACGTGACACCAATGTAAGAGCTCTTTCGGAGATCTCCCGCTTCATCCCTGTAATGAATCACCATCGGCTGCAGTGAAATCTGGTCCTTATCATAGTAGACGCTGGTAATTTCTTCGGCATACTTGGCGGCCCAATTTTCCGAGTAGTCCATCTGGACTGTCGCTTCGAGCATGGGTTCCATGGACTTCTTGAGAACCTTCACCTGCGTGTATTGCGCCGTCGCTCTCTTCAGGTGCTGCCTGACCCCTTCCAGCTCCAACATAAGGTTGGTGCAGAAACTGTTGGATGTCGTGGAGAAATCACACAGCTTGACTTTCTTTATTTCTTTCCCTTTCCACTGAACGCTTGTCCGAACCCACTGTCGGAAGCGTACAGTGGTTCTGACATTTTGCAGCTTCTCCTTGATTTCCTTGTTGGTAAGGTCGGCCAGTCCCCTCGGGCTTCGGGGCAGGCACTTGGAAGCCTGTGCCTTTAACGTAATGTTTGTGCACTTGTGGCACAAACAAAGCTTCCGCGTCTGGTGCCTGATCAGCATAACATTCGGTGGTCGCTGTTTTGCGAAGTGGCTGGCGGAAATACGGATTTCGGGATTTTCCTTCATGAACTGCTGATGGGACTGCTCCATGGTCAACATCAGGCAGTGCCGTCCCTCGCCTTTGACCTGATCACGTTTACTAGGCAGCTCCGACGAGACGTCCTTACGTCGGAGAAATTCCCGCACCTTCTCCTTTATGAGACGGGCCCGGCTTTCCCCTATTTTCTTGGACACATTTGATGCGTTTATGTGCCTACGGGAAATCTTCAGGATTTTCCCAACGCGTGAAGCCACACCTCTCATCTGGGGGTTTTCATTTCCAAACAAAGATTTCTTAACTTTGTGAGGTGCCTTTCGGACGGTATCGACTGCCAAGGTGATGGGCAGCAGAGCCTTGAGGCATTCTACAGTGGGTGTAACGTTCATTTCCTTTAGCACCTCAAGGGCATCCCTTTTGGAAGTGGAAATCATCTTTGGCGTAACTCTATCAACAAGGTTGTTTAAGATATTTTCCACAATTGCTGCGGCTTCTTCATGGTGTTGAACATCTACCTTCGTCACGAAATCGTCATCAAATTCATCAACTGTTATTTCAGGAGTTGGAGGTGTGTCGGGCATATCAGTTGGTTCTTCTTCCTTCCCTTCAGCAGGGCCATTTAGCTTCTGTTTGTGAGGAGAAGCAGGGACGTTTTCAAGAGGAGGGACATTTGTGTTGTCTTGCTCAGGGATGTTTACGTTGATGTTTTCAGCAGGGGGGGCCTTTCCGTTCTCTTTCTCAGGTTGAAAGAATTTGCCGCTTTGCTTTATGAGAAGTGTCCGGAGACGTTTCAGCTCTTTCTCCTTCTCCTCTATCTCTTGATCCTTTAGAGAGAGTTGGCGCTGAAGCTTTCTGGTCCCTGGTAGCCGGCTGAACGCTGGCAGGCGCACACACAGTTGTTCCCTAATTTAAAAATTATAAATAGCATACGGAATATTTAGGAGTGTTATCTAAATGAAAACGCATAAACACAAAACATATAAGTAGATGTAACGTCCATATATTTCTTCTTTATTAACAAGTTCTTTCTCATAAATATACTGTTTTGACATGGTCAATGAAAAGTCATAGTGATACTCTTCTAACACATATAACATGTCTAAATACTCTCATATGGCATCCTTTAGAAATGACGTTAACAGAATTCTAAGTAAGAGTCCTGAGAAATATAATACTCTACTGTTTTCACATGGTAAAGGAAAATAATATTAATACTCTTCTAATACATATAACATCTCTAAATAGTCGGATATGGCATGCTTTAGTAAGGAACTTTAAAATATTCTCAATAACAAACCTAAGTTTACCGAAAGTTGTACATTTCGTATGTTTTGACACGTTTTGACACGTTTTGACACAAAAGTGATATTAATACTTATCTAATACATGTAACATCTCTAAATAGTCTCATATGGCATACTTTAGTAATGAACTTTGAAATATTCTCAATAAGAAAGCTAAGTTTAACGAAAGTTGTACATTTCTTATGTTTTGACACGTTTTGACACGTTTTGACACAAAAGTCATATTAATACTTATCTAATACATGTAACATCTCTAAATAGTCTCATATGGCATACTTTAGTAATGAACTTTAAAATATTCTCAATAAGAAAGCTAAGTTTACCAAAACTTGTAGATTTCGTATGTTTTGACACGTTTTGACACGTTTTCGAACGTTTTGACACGGTGACACAAAAAGGACATTAATACTTCTCTAATAGATATAACATCTCTAAATAGTCTCATATGGCATACTTTAGTAATGAACTTTAAAATATTCTCAATAAGAAAGCTAAGTTTACCGGAACTTGTAGATTTTGTATGTTTTGACACGTTTTGACATTATATTTGAAAATTCGTACAGAAATAAAGTTTATGCTTTAAATATATATGAATACTTTTTTAAATGTATTACACCAGTGTAATAGCTTCCTAACTTAATAATATTACACGCTATAAACACTAGAACTACTCTCCAATAATGAAATCAACATGTTTTGACACGTTTTGACACGGTTACTTGTATAAATGAAAAGTCCGTCTGATGACGCTGAGAACTTCACAATAGAGTTACATTAAATAAAAACAATCTGCACTGAACAAATACATACTATAATAAGTGTTGCTTTCTAGTCAGAGCCTGTAAACGTGGTTTGGGGCCTCTCCCAAAAAAGTTTAGGCTTCTTGCCCTTTCCCCTTCCCCTTCCCTTTCTTCTCAGATTATAGTGAAAGTTTTCCCAAGAACAACTGGCTTCGGGCTCTGGAGAGGGTATTGGTTTTGGGAATACTGGTCCGCAAGGGAGAAACATTTCAGAAACACTCCCTACTTCTTCTAATTCTAGAGTATCTGTGAGACAGGAAAAAAGTTTTCCTATTTCTGAGTCAGCTATTGAAACTGCATCATCTTCCTTGTCTACAATCTGTAGTGGTTGCTTTTTCCTTTTTCTAGGGAGACGAGGACGAGGTGCACGCTTTGCACCAGTAGCACCTTTCTTCTTCTGGCACTTGATGGGTTGCGATGTTAGGGACTGTGACGCCTCAATATCTTTGGCAGGTGGGAGTGACGTGGAGGAGGGCTCAGACTCAGGGCAGGTATCTTTGGACACAGGTGAGGGATCGGACTGAGGGGAGGGCTGTGGGGACTCGGGGGAGGGATCTTGGGAGACAGGTGAAGGATCGGACTCAGGGGAGGGCTGTGGGGACTGGGGGAGGGATCTTGGGAGACAGGTGAAGGATCGGACTCAGGGGAGGGCTGTGGGGACTGGGGGGAGGGATCTTGGGACACAGGTGAAGGCTCGGACTCAGGGGAGGGCTGTGGGGACTGGGGGGAGGGATCTTGGGAGACAGGTGAAGGATCGGACTCAGGGGAGGGCTGTGGGGACTGGGGGGAGGGATCTTGGGAGACAGGTGAAGGATCGGACTCAGGGGAGGGCTGTGGGGACTGGGGGGAGGGATCTTGGGACACAGGTGAAGGCTCGGACTCAGGGGAGGGCTGTGGGGACTGGGGGGAGGGATCTTGGGACACAGGTGAAGGATCGGACTCAGGGGAGGGCTGTGGGGACTGGGGGGAGGGATCTTGGGAGACAGGTGAAGGCTCGGACTCAGGGGAGGGCTGTGGGGACTGGGGGGAGGGATCTTGGGACACAGGTGAAGGCTCGCACTCAGGGGAGGGCTGTGGGGACTCGGGGGAGGGATCGTGGAACAGTGTAACAAGGCTCTTCGTCAGCGCCTGCTCTTCCTCTGAAGAAAATTGAGACTCAGGGAGCATAGCACAATCTTCACTAGGGGACTCGGGGGAGGGCGCCTGCTGTTCCTCTGAATAAAATTGAGACTCAGGGAGCATAGCACAATCTTCACTAGGGGACTCGGGGGAGGGCGCCTGCTGTTCCTCTGAATAAAATTGAGACTCAGGGAGCATAGCACAATCTTCACTAGGGGACTCAGGGGAGGGCTTCGATGCCTCAACACAATCTGGACGCGTAGGGGAATCTGTGCGGGGTTCCTCTTCCTCAGTGTCCGCATCGTATGCCAACTGCCTCTCTTCCATTTCGCGCTCCATTTCGGCATGGCTGTGAATAACCGATATTAAATTCAAACAAAACGAAAGAATAACACAATTCTAACAATAACAATAACAATAATAATTTGAATGACACAATTTAAAATGAATATGTCAGGAAATAATTAACTTCAAGTAGTAAAATAGAATTATAGAATATTCTGTTTACAAATTACACACAGAACTGAATAAGAACTATATAGATAAAGTACAGAGTACTAATCATCGCAGTATTATAGTTACCTTTCCTGTGGAGAAGTAGTGGACGGGGATGGAGGGGCGGCCTCGGAGGACACAGCACGGGTACGAGTCGTTCTTTTCCGTGTGGTGACACCTACTACTCCATCTGGATCCGCAGGACCTCTGCTGCGCGTTCTTCTAGAAGGGGTAGAAACGCTTGGGGGGGTCTGTCCAGACGCAGCTGCCTTCGCCAGCCTCTTTTTTACTGCAGGGAATTATGTAAAATTTATACATTACATAAAATATGTAGTGCTAGCTTTCTGGTTTAAGGTTTAGTTTTGACATGGTTATTTATATGAGTATATAGCAGTATTAGGCACTTCTAATTGGTTCTATTCATGTTATCCCACAGAACTTTATTGTTTTGACACGGTTTTGACACGGTTTTAAATTTAGAAATACTTAGATACTAACCTTTCTTCCTCACCCGGCAGTCATAACTGTTGCCCTTCTTCCTCTCCTTCTCATCGGAAACCCGCTGCTCATCCCTTTCGATCGGGTGGTGCTTCAGCTTGGCTCGTCGTCGCTGTAAGAAATATATGAAAGTGATATTGATTTTTTTTGGACTATGTTTATGGTATATAGTTACAGCAGATCATAGATATCAGCCAATTTTAGCACCGACTTGTTGCCCAACTGTGTAAAAGTTGTATAGTGGGTATGGGGATTTAGTAGGAGAAGGACAATGATAGACATTAAGTTTGAGTCTGTTACTAGTAGATCCACAATAAGCCTTGATATATAGACATAATTATTGGAAAGATAATCGGTGGTGTATCAATATTAACTAGATACATTAACAAGTGTAGAGATGTGTACAGCATGATAGCTAATGTATTTTACTCACTTTCTCCCTACTGCGTTTTTTGGCAAGCTGGTCCTGGCGGTATTCCTCGTCGTCCATACGTTCGTGATATCGGAAGCGCTGGTACTTGTTGAACATTTTCAGGTCGCCTCTCCTCTGGGCTGAGGGGTCTACCTCGTCCGAAAGACTACCGTCAGACATCGTGTGTAGCTGGAGACAATAAATTACACTTAGATTAGGATAAAAACATTTAAAAAAGGTAAATTAAATTATATAAACATAGGTTTTGACACGTTTTGACACGCGTTTTGACACGGTTACGCGTGTAAACACATAAATTAAGGTGGGGGTCACTGTAAAAACAGCAATGTTTTTTTATATTATTTGTATTATGATTTTAAATGTATGACATAGTACTGTCATATTTTAGTATAGACTTGTCTATGGGAGCTTATTTTTTTATATTTGTAATGATAAATGACCAGAAATATCATATAAATTATCATGTTGTACAGAATTTACGACGGAATATTCAAGAGGAGGCGCGAAAATGATAGGTTGAAAATAGCTTTGGAACTGGTCGAAACGTACTATAAACACACAATAATGTGTACCCGAACTTTATGGGTATACATAGAGTAGAAAATGACATGTTTTGACACGTCACCGTGTCAAAAAAAACGTATCCATGTCAAAACATGACATTGAACATTACGGCGTTTGAAATTTTGCTCCTAAGGCGCCGAAACCATAACGCGCGATTTGGAATTTCATCTTTATTACGCCGTGACACTTTCCTGAAAGTTTTGACAGCTATCTATGACTTCTACTGTGTGCACTAGACCGTAATAACAAACTTTGACAGTCATTCGCATGCATATTTTCAGTTAAAATGCAAAAAAAAGTCGGGAATTGCTCACCTTACGTACGTCCTATCAGCGTCTCGGTCGAAGACAACCCCCTCTTCCGGCTTGGACCCATATCTTCCGCGTAAAACACCAGACGGCACCACCGGCGTGTCAGTTTTCCCGCCTTGTCAATGTTTTGACACGGTTACGTTTTTTGACACGGTGACGAAACGATTATGACGCCACATTAGTGCCAATATAGTCTACTTAGCACACAAATAATAATTAGATTCATATTATGCCATTTCATACCCATATGGCTGCACATTATACCAAAAAATCTTTCACTAATATTAAAGCATGTGAAAATGGCACTAAAATAACATGTTTTGACACGGTTACGGGTTTACCTACACAACACCGATTTAGATGAATTTGGGACCTTCTCATGAGTCTATTTAATATTACTACCATAAAGCATTTTTATTTTCAAATATGCAAGTTCCATGGGTATTTAAATATAATATGACAGGTAGCTATTTCTTAAAATATATTTCTCCAGATTAGGTTATTGTAATGTTTTGACACGGTTACGAAATGGCTACCCCAAAGTTCTGTGTCGCTCTGTATAAAAAAATATAAGTCAAATAAATGTGTAAAACACTTACAATAATACAGTAACACATAAGGGATGTAAAAAATATCACTTGGTTATCGGCAAATATGGTTATAAAAAATGCCAGAATGATTTATTTTAAAAATAAAACTATTTTGGGGGAAATTTGACAGAAAAATGATGTTTTTTGGGGCTGGTGTATTTATTTTTTATTCTATAATAGTAAAAGTGGTATGCGCAAGATAGAGCTTGCAAATCCGCATAATTTGGTACCATAAAAACCATCATACGATGAAAATTGACACCGGTAGCCTTGAAATAGGCTAAAAAACGGACTTGGTCGGTTTTTTTGAGAGTTGACCATATATATATATAATATTATGTATTTAATTTTTCTGTATTTTATGCAAAACTGAAAGGTTGGTCAAAGTAGCAATTATTCATATGTTGATACTGAATAATCATTTTTTCTAACAGGAAAACAAATTCTGACATTGAATGTTTTCAGACCTAAAAACCGTGTTTTTAAGGAAACACCCTTTTTTGATGGGAAAATAAAAATAACACTACAGGGAAACACACTTGGGTCATGGGATGCATGTCGATGAATTACAGGGATTAGTGATTTTAATTTGGCTGTCTCCTAACTGTACACTTAGCATGCATACCTGGGAATAATATGATGGTGTATCAAGAAATACGACTTGAAAAAAAATTGACTCGCCTCTCCTTCTGTTCCCCAAGGGGCTTTGTATTTGCACAGAAATAATTGGGAAAACACCTTTTCCACCTGGAATACAATTTTTTTTCCTTTGTTTTCTGATCAAAACAATGCTTTACCATGGGAATCAGAGTTAGTTGGAAAACACTGTTTTCCCAAAATAACACTTTTTTCAGCCAGGAAACATTATTTTCCCAATTTTACCCCGGGAATATTACCTATAGAGAAATTAAAGCACTGATTTGCTGAAATACCTAAAATTCCTAGGCAGATAAACCAGACCATGAACGGTGATAATTAGATAATTTTCATCCATTTCCTACTGCTCAGACTTTTGTCTTATCAGAATACCTATTGCCAGATGATGAATTGAAGGGAAATGGGAATGATTAAGCGATGCTAAAATAATTAATGAAATGCACCTGAATGGACTCATCCACTGGACCTCGGCATTGGGCTGGTCAACAAACCGTGACTGTCTGACCCTGACCCTGCCATCCCGGAAGTCAATCACCTCCACAAGGGGGTAGTTGATCTGGTCCAGCCATGAGGTGGCAATTTCTGACAAGGTCCCTCGGGATATGTCCCACGTCACCCTGTTATCCTGCCGTGCATTCTGGGGAAGGAGAGAGTTATGTCTCTGGTTAATGGTAAAATATATGGATGTATAAAAATGATTATGTTCCTATAACAGAAATAGAATAAAAGCAATCTATTTGGAAATAATGTCGGAAAATAATCAATGCTTTACAAGTTAAACTATTTAAGTGTATTATAATGATTAGATCAATTATTCAGGTGACACTCAAAATGTGACAAAATTAAATACAACATGGATGTAGATGGTACTTGAAATGTGACACAAAAGTAAGTATGACACAAAAGATATAATGTAGCCAAATAGAAACTGAAGACAGGCCTACCCGACTAAAGAAGTTGATGACGTCGCTCTTTGTGGTAGTACTGTATTTGAACTCATTCAGGTACGCCTATCACAGGGTGTTAAGAGAACCAGGATGTCAACCATACTTTGGGTTATACTGACTAAATTCTAAAAATAAATCATACTAAATAGAAAATTGGTTAATTTCATATTTTGGTACTTATGAATGTTTAAATCTAACACCACAATCTTTTTATCAGAACAATTTAATACTAGCCACACTCATGAAATCCTTGAATTACATGTACATATTCATTTTGCATAGAATGATAACAGAATCCAAACAGAAGTATTTACCCTCAGTGATTTAGAAAAGGTGGGTTCCTTCAGGAAATACCGAAACATTCGAACGATGGCTGCTCCCTATGTACATACAGTTGGAAAGGAAAATGCAAAGTTATTTGACAATTCATATATCTATATTATTATTCCCTACCATCCCAGATCGACTATGAATTAAAACATCCAAATTACCGCACTTGGCAACGGCTTCCTATGTATATAATAATATACATCTGAAGAAGGAAAACACATACTTATTGGATAATTCATCGACATAACTACAGTATTAACTAATAAATAACTGATAAAACAGTGGATCTGAACTATAAATCCAGTCACCAAAATAATATAGAGTGATATGGGTTATGAATTTGGCATCGGGTTTGAAACTGAACGGAACATGTATTCAAAATTGCCTAGGAAGGCGTCTGACTGAGACCCCTCATCAATCCTTAAGACAGTTTTAAACATCTAGACAATGGGACAAATATAACAATGAGGAAACATAACAAAGAATTAGATCAAATTAGATTGCTAAGATATCCTTTCAAGTCAACCTATGATAATTCAAGAAAATGGCTTTCCATTGTTTTCTTTTGGTGGACCCACTAAACGACTGTATCCCATTAAATAGTTTAGCTAACATGATCAGAAATGGTTTTCTGGATCAGTGACAAGGACTAGTTTTTAATGCTAGGGAGGCGCACTTATCATTTGAAACAAGTCCTTTGTATAAGGAGGAATTGTATCTTTTAATTACTCTTCTGTGGTCTATCATTATCTATACATAGATTTTATAATGCATTTCATCCCAAAAATGATATGATCTGATCAAATTGTGATAAACGATATGCGTCAGATCCATAGTCAAGGTGAATAAAACATGAATATAAGAACTAGGTAGGTTTACCTTGATGTACGTTATTTGGCTGAATGCCTTATGGAGGTCTTTCAGTTGTTCCAGACCCATTAGACGCACCGGTTGTGACATAGATGATGTATCTTGTTGTAAGACATCCTGAATGTCCTTTAAGAAGTTCAGTTCCTGAAAAACAGCATACATTATAATTAAACCCATTTCCTAGTCCATCAATTTATGACTCTAGAGGGTGTTGTATATGAAACTACTTCTGGGTATTCCTCTGACGAAAACTGCTATTCTTTTGGATAATTTGGTAATGTTTTATTATTTCTCAAGAAACCATTATTACTATATAAGGCGCGAGGATTCATGGAAAGCCAATTATCCAAAATGAATCCCATGAACCCAATATGGATTGAGTCAATCAGAAACTTTGGTATTTGGTTATACTTTTCAAAACACATGCAGCATTAACAGATGTTTTCTATATGAAATCAAATATCTTATCTTTAGATAATATACTGCTAAAAACAGGAACAAACATCGTAATGTAATCCCAGATATTGTTATCACATTGAGGTTGATGTACACTGAAAACACAGTGCCAAAACCGACAACCCAAGGGCTTTCCGTTTAGGTACCATTCACTTTCAACCGTAGGGTTGTCAGGCAGGACTTTTGACTTCTCATTTTATTGTGTGACAACCCTATGGTCGACAAGCCGATTTTCATTTTTGCTTCTCTGATGACCTCAAAATTCCAGCCTCAAAATTCACAATGGCAACCCTCTGACCACCCCCAAATTGTCATAGGATTGTCACAAGATCGTCACACAGCATTGAGGGCCTGAAATGAGCCCTGCTCAGCCCCCAAAAGTCACTTATGACAACCAAAGATTGATCTATGACAACCCTTTGACAACTTTAAAGTGGCTCTCTGACGACTTTGTGTTTTTAGTGTAGGCAGGAGTGCTTCTTAAACTAAATAGACAGATTAAGATACGTTGCTAACCCTTTGATAACCCCTATAGCCAGACCCCATGGCATTTACTACACCACTTATTAGAATACATATTATGATTAGAGGCAAACTTTTTGCTTACTGCCTATACATTATATAAGGGTAATACAGTGTAATATGGCAAAACCTGCCTCTCATGAAACATAAATGTCCCAATTTTGGGTTAGATTGGCGTTAGGGAAAAACCTCCCGAGAAATTTAGTGTTTTCTTGTCAGTGTGAAACACCCCCTGAGATCTGGGCAAGGAAGTATGTGTGTTATAAAAACTCTCTGATAGTCTTGTAGTCACTCACGTTGTTCCAGGTGGGCCTGACGGCAGGCATGCCCACATACATACTGATGTAGGTGGTGAAGGCCTCGTTCAGGAAGGTGTCATCCCACCATCTGTTGGTCACCAGGTTTCCGAACCACTGAAGACAATTGATATTGTTTTGTTAATTTGTAAAGTTAGTGTAGCTTGCTCTATACAGCTTGGTTCTATAGTTTTAATTACCACAGCTAAATCTTACAGATTGTAATTTTGTGCCAAATATGACAAATATATGTTGTTTTCTTCATGATCACTTAGGAAATTGATGGCCATATGCAGCACCAACACTAGATAAGTTCCATCCCCGGAAAAGATTTGGTTTGGACTTGATCAATTTATGATTATGCCTGTAATTGTTAACCAATCTACTTTGGATACCCGCTTACTTGAATTATCATCCAGCCTTTAGTATGGCTCACTTGTTGAGTTTGTATGGTGTGGACCCAACTATTCGTTATTGTGGTCCCAATGAGGTTTTGTCTTATTATGGTAAGAAAAATACCTGTGGACAGACATTTTTTTAAAAAGATAAATCCCCTTAGCTTCTTCTTCTACAAACACTATATCAACCTGTAATAGGATTTATTTGTTAAGTGTGTAATGAATGTGAATAATCTGTTATTTTGAGCCATTCATCGTACCTGATGGGCCAGTTCGTGGGCGATGGTTATAATGACCTGCCTCTCTTCCTCCATGGTGGTGACCAGAGGGTTGACCAAGAACTGGGCTTCCAGATAGGTGATCATACCCCAGTTCTCCATGGCTCCTGCACTAAACTCCCGCAGCGCTATCATGTCTGTAAAGGGAATGAAGTAAGGTGTGTGCAATTGCTACAACAAACACAGAAACAGTGCAAGACAACAAATCAAATCAAACTAAAATGAAGCACAAAATAGAAGATAAAATTATTATCAATTAATTTTTTATTAAGTTAAGATCATGGACCCCATCACAATAGACCACTGTGCATGTGTGTAGTTCTAACTGCAGGTGAACCCACCTGTCTTGGTGAGGGGGTACCTGATGCCTGTGTACTTCTCGTATGCCTCCATGATGGCCCCAGAGACACTCAGAGCCACGGCCGTGTACTCAAGGTAGCCAGGCTGGGTCCACACCCGGATCTGAAAAAAGTAAACATATCATCAATGTAAGTCACCACTTGCTAAAGTGAGGATTACTTTTGCTGCCTTAGCACTGTACATACATTAAAACAAAATCATATTTGTATATTTCTCAAGTCATTAAGGCTGTAATGATAAGATGATTAATAGAAACAAAGAAAAAGAAATGTTTCAATGAGATAAAGCTACTACTAAATTGCTTGCATGGTGTATTTTATCTGTCTATAGGGTTCCCATATTAATATTCCATCAGAGGCAATGGTCTAATTATTCTCCTTCTACATTATAAAGTAAAATAACTATTATGTTATTCATGTTGTTTAGTGACTAATGAGAAGCATAATCTGTAGTATAACACAAAGATTCAGTATACCCGGGTGCCATTTCTTGTGGTCTGCTCCCGGCTGACATACTGGCCAACGAAGAAGGCTACGATGTACGTGGGCATGACTGGGGTCTTTGTAAATGTCTCCCACACCCAGCCATTTCTGTTGAGGTAAACAGTAAAAGCACCAGGTTAGACAGGGATACATGTCAGCGAAAACTAATGAAGTTGCCCAAAAGCATTAAACTGCATGTGAGGCAAACTCAAATGTAGTGACATTTAATTGCCATTTGCATTCAACGTTAAATATTAGTTTCTGGTGTATACTTGATTTCTTGGTTGATTGGTTGGGCGGTGGAAGAGTGCTATATTATATTAAAAGACAGTCTACATCATCCAAACCTCATAAGAAAAGATATTATTCATCACTAATGAAATGAACATCAAGACTACCCAGCCTCATTAAAATGAAACACAGTATGGACTTCTTTTCCAATTGGAAAAGAAATGTGTTCTTGATTTCAGGTTATTTTTAGTATGTTCTAAGTTTCATTGCTTTTGTCAGCAGTGTGTCTTAAATTCTCAAAATTCTCAAATCTATGTACAGAACTTTAAGAAATAAGATAACCAAATGGGTGTGGTTATATGCGCGGGCATAGCAGCAGATGGCTGCACATACAGGATATACGCGGCTGGGAAGTCCACACAAACATATCTGCTTACATATGCAGACGTTGTAATTGTGACCATGTATACAAGCACAGTAATATACAGAGACGTACCTTCACTTTTCATCATTATTATTTGTAAATTCGGGGCTAATTAAGCCCCCAAACCCTCTTTTTCTCTTCTTATTACTATGTTTTATCTAATTTCTACATTTAAAGATTTAGGAAATACTATTCACGCCACCTTACCTTATGTCCAAATAAGCAGATGAATGTAAGCAGATCTGTATGTGCGGACTTTTGTGTCCGTATGTAAGAATTTCTATATACGCTACAGGCGCATGTGCAACTATCGCGCATATATAGCCATTCCCAACCCAATGCCGTCATATGACTGTAGTATGGAATATGTCATTCTAGAAAATGATATTGCTGGCTTTCATTCAGGATAATACCGATAAAGGTATATTCATACTGCTCGTAACTCTAATATCTCTAATACTCTTCATCTACGTATATGTCAAGTCATGTGACCTGGAACTATGATTTTCTTCCCCTTATAAGCACCCCCGTTTTAATTGTGATCAGTTTGTAATATATATGTGAACCAAAGCTTTTCCACCACTCCTTTGTAGACGCAAAACTGCTTTTTGAACAATTAGATTTCGGTTTTTACAACTCGATTCTTTGTCCTTTTTAACCGTCGTCAAAACAACATTACTTTTTTCAATGTCACGGTTACTTAAGAAACCTTTCTCTCATGTGTATTTTATTTAAGTTACATATTCTAAAAAGATTTCAAATGAAAAAAAGCGAAACACCAAGGTGTAGGTCAGTTATTCAGGAAAGAAATTTAAATTTTGGAATTCCCTAAACTCTTGGCTGTTTTGTAGTCCCCTTGCTACGTCATTATCATGGGGATTCCCTTTTTAATATATGAATGCAGATGGGTAGGCAATATGATTGATAATAGTTTTGATGTGGCCTAATGTTGATATTCTATGATTATGGTCGATTTCCCATCTATGCAAATTATAGAGTGGGGAATTCCCTTTTTTGAAAGCTAGGGGTTGCCAATTAGTGTCCTTGTGACGTCACAAATTTGGGGATTTCCCTTAAAAACTGATGAAATAGACAAAATTTCAATGTCCCCTAAATCTGTCTATACTGGGAATTTTCATTAGATTTCTCTAGCATGATTAGTTCTTGGAGCAATTGTCATGATCAAAACATTTCATTGCAAAAAAAATCATGCTGTCATTATGTCATTATGCTGATATCATGATTGATAGTGGACCCTTGTACCGTATTAACGACCTACATGATAAGGCAATCGCCATAATAGACTGTAAATCCCATAAGTATCAATCAATGAAGGAGCTAAACATTCATTATAGAATGGAACCCTTGGAGATTCGTCGACAAAAACATCATTGCTCCCTGATGTATAGGCAGAGCCAGAAATGTAATCTGGTTGATACAGCTAGGCCAAAAATCCAATTGAGAAGCCACAACAAAGTGAAGTTCTGTAGAAAGAAACGGAACCTATCAAAAATCCTTAAAAGCCCACTATTTCGTGGTATACGGCTCTGGGACCGTATCCCCAAAGACGTCCAGCGGTCAACCACTAAGTGCAAGTTTAAAAAAGGATTATCATTTTTAAAATGGACATGATATACCCGGACTTGACAACCTTCTGAAATTGGATAAACAGGTTAAATCGCTCAACCAGAATATCGAATTCTATAACTGCTGTATGTGAAAACTGTGATCATCCATCGACATCATCACATCACCATTCATCTCTCACCAACTGTAACATCACTTTATCACTTTACATTACTTATTCACATTTAAATCACATCTTTAATGGCTGGAAGAACATATTGTAATGTGAAGCTGTTTGATCAATAAAAAAAAAATAAAAAAAACCTTTTCTTTAAAGCTTCACTGTATTCACCTTGTCTACCAGCACTAAAGCATCTGAATGAGGGAGGATGTACGCTTATGGGTCTACCTCCTACCTCATAAGATACATGATAAGATCAATTCGAGGTGACGATGTGTTTTTCGAAGACAGCTAGTGTTATTTCCCGAGGGGAAATCCTATGTGCCAACACACAGATAGAACGTATGATTCGTCTGAATATAATTCACTTTCTTTTTGTCAGTACGGCAACCAGGGAGTAAAACACACCTAGATCAGCTTATTTACATTTTCTTTCTTGGTTATGAAAACCAGTGGTAATTATAATATAGCTGGTGCGAACTAGCGGGTCGCCCCCCCCCCCCCCCCCCCCCCATGTATTATACCCAAAGGTCTCAAACACTATGGACCAGGAAGACAGATGTAAGCTAGGAAACTTTATTATTATTCCCATCATTCAATTATATTTTAGTACTTGTACTCCATATAAACGTGGAGGCATTACTCTAACCAAACTGTCCAATCGATAGCATACCGTTTACGCTTTCATTCCCAACCCAACAACCAGATCAACGTGTGATACAGCATGCAAGGTGAAGAGACAGACATCTGCCAGGAAACTGTTAATTTACATCCATTTCTAAGCTCATTGACACGTATGCCATACAGAAACATACATAAAAATGCCATCTCCATCTGAAGCCTCCTCCAGCATTTCTCTTCACAGTCTACTGGGCACAATCTCCCCTCACAGCACGCTCTCTCTGACCCCTAGCTTCCATAGCGTAAAGACTGGGGCTTCAAGGGGACTACCAACCACCACTTTTAAAATGTTGTAGGGCCTTGAGGTAAGAAACCTAACTAGAGCTGACAGATACCTGCCATGAATTATTCAATATCCATAAATATTGATTCACGGTTGCGAATATAAGACATATACATGTGAAAAACAGACAGGAAAAAACGAGGAAATGTACCAACGCGTTGTTTGAAATTTGGCAGGAATGCAGATCTCAAGAGGGACGGATAGATGAAATCAAATTTTCCGTGCTCCATCTTACATGTTAAGTTCTTCACCGCGGTCGTGTCTTTTTTTTTTTGGACGTCTACTAGGAAAGATCCTCGTTCTTTTACTTTCTATCTATCGTAAAACACCTTGTTTAAACCAAAACCTGGTTTCTATTCCTAAATTTATTTCATAAACTAAAATAAATTTGATTATTATTCTTTTACCAAATTTCTGTCTATATTCAAGAATGTGTATTTGTGTAACTG
The DNA here is from genome assembly GCA_936440205.1 of Lepidonotus clava. Taxonomy (NCBI): domain Eukaryota; kingdom Metazoa; phylum Annelida; class Polychaeta; order Phyllodocida; family Polynoidae; genus Lepidonotus; species Lepidonotus clava. The sequence goes on from OW387148.1 coordinate 16,306,269, forward strand.
CGTGTGCACGAGTCTGATGTGTGTGTGGGGGGTGGGGGGGGGGGTCTGTATGGGAAACAGGAGAAGTATGGTAAATATTGCTTTTAGATCTCAGATGGTACAGCGCCAATCTAGGATGTACGTGTGAAGCTGAACTGACAGGTTTGTTCTTCTTCTTAGGCGTCTACAATCATCTTACAGTAAAACCTTCAATAGGTCAGCATATTACTTGCACGTGAGATTTCGAGAAACCTATCAAGAATATGTATATGTATATACATATAATTATATGCACATGATTCTTGGCAAAAAGATTCCATCTTAAATTATTACCTCAGGCTCGACTGTCATTATCTAGAAAGATAAGATACTTTGCAGTGTCATGTTATAAATTAGTAAAACTTAAAATCAAAAACAACTAATTGAATAATAAGGCAACATACATGTATATGTAATGTGTTTAAAGGGGAACCGCAGAGAGAGAACGGATCTGAGCTCATAATTATCAAAGCGGTACCTTACTATTTGCCGGCCCTCAACTATTTACGTTCTACGTGTGAAGCCTCTGATACCCATGGTCTCATAATCTTAGGTATAGTTGCGGAAACATCTAATCCGTATTTGCACTAAACAGCCCATGCAAAAAAAGGCTGACTCCTTTATTGACAGTTTTGCGTATATGCTAAATATGCTATCGACTAAGACCCTCAATGATATTTCAAGAAGGTATTCTGTTAGATATTTGGCTATTTCTACTACTGCCATACTGATAATTATTATGTAACTTACATTACTAATCACCTCGTTGCATTTGTCATACAATTAATGGAAAGCAATATTGGTTGCAAATGTGATATTGTGATGAATATCCATTCATCAGTGTCAGAATCAGGTATTGAGAATAATAGAATGCCATGAATTAAAGTATATTTTGTGAGGGCCAAAAGCTCGGAAACCCGAAACCCGAAACCCGAAAACATTGTAAACCAGATGTGATGTCAGAATGATCATGTGACCTCAGATGGCCAATCAGAGCCGAGTATTAGGGTACAAAAAGGGGCGGTGAGGCCCAGAATAAACAGTTCCCGCTTGGTACTCCTTGTGTTCACATGTGTCTTCTTCCAATAGAACAGCCAATAGCACATAGTTCCCTAGACGACTTGAAGTAATTAAGGTAAAGTTCATAAATAATTAGAAGAAAAAGAAGAATGGGGTATAAGAACCCGAAAGACCGAGATATGGTACGACGGCCCAAAACGACCGGAGGTGCGACCTGGGATAGGAAAACTAAACAAGCACGGAAGCCCGAAATAGTCAGTGGCTGCCCCGTGACCATGGGTACAAAGGCGCGAACGGCTACCACCCACTAGGCGAGCGTCAGCCTGACGCCCCCCGGAAGATCGTAGTGTGCCCCCATCCCTCGGATGAGTGAGAGAGCCCATCCAGTCTCCACAGGCCCATCTCTACCATTTTTAAATTATCCTCTGTGTAATAGCTGGAACCCCCGGTCCACTGTGCCCGATGTCCAGAACACCTCAGGCTCGACTGACTGGTGTACACCTTCCCCCTCGACGAATAACGATTTCCCAATCGATCTGCTCATTCCCCCTCATGTGCGAGGCATGACTCTTGATCTTACACCTCGGCTTCTTGCTCAGACTCCTCGTCCAGCTGGAAACCAAAATAACCCCCACCTCCCTCTGCCATAGAAATCGGAAACCCTGAACTACCGAGGAACTTCACAATATAATGATGTTTTTTTTTTTTTTTTTGATAATATTTTATTTGTCGTCTTCAGAAATATACATCTGTTCTTCCAGGCGTTACAAAAATAATTTCAATGGTGTTATTACAGCATTCAATATTATCTATTTGATTATATAAATCCCCTATATATGTATATACATATTCATAAATTAAATATACAATTATTCAACATGGGTTTGCGAGCAGGTAGTCAGACAATCATCCACATAGTTCTCCTGAAATAACTAAGATCCAATAAAATAAAATAAAATACCAGGTACTTTAAGTTAATTTAATTCTATTCGATTTCTAGTGTATACTCAAAATGTTTTTTAACCATTTTCTTAAATTCCAACTTTGATTTCAATTCTCGTAGACAACGTGGAATAGACAACCATAACTTTGCACCCCTATAAAAGGGTGATCTCTTTGCCTCCTCAGTTCTGGGCTTAATAATCCAGAACTGAGCGCACAACTGATTCCGTGTGAGCCTGTTTTGTGGTTTTAGCCAGATGCCCCTTTCCTTAAAAGTAAACATTAAACTGAGTAGGTGACAATTTCTCCGGTTTTTCAATGTGTTTAATGTAGTGATACAATTCTTTTTGATTTTATGATATTTATAATCTAGTGTAGCATACTTTATTGACCATAGATATATAAATAATATTATTTTGTGCAGTGAGACCTGAACCAAAATTATTATTTCTGTGCAGCTGTGACGTATATATTCTGTAACCACAGTTATGTTGATCTGTTGTCTTCTCAGTGTATAAATCCCCTGCCACAACCATGTAATCAGTTGCATTTCAACCACTGCTGTGTCCACTTTGTCTGATTTGTAGGTTTTTAGAGTTAATGTATTATACTGTGTGTTTTATAGATATTGTATATTTATTTATCGTCCAAACTAATCACTTTGCATTTCTTGTTATTCATAAAGCACTCTCAAATATCTACTCACAACAACAGGAGTAAATCCTATATGTAATACTGACAATTATAAATAATAATTTGTCGGGAGGTACAAGGTCGGGTCATAATTATAACCACCAACAAAAGTGGGCATGTGCCCCAGTCTTAGGTCTAAATGAATGTTAAAATATTGTTATTATAGGGGGACTATAGTATTTGCTGGTTTTTTTAGATAAATAGCATTTTCCTTTGACGCACAGGCTTCTACTTACCTAGTTACATTTGCCTCGCTGTCCATGTTGCTGAGAGACACAAAGTTTGGTCTTCTCACTAAGGTCACAGTGAAGGTGGCTTTAAAGTCAGGCTCATCAAAACAGGGAAATGCTCTCCGGGCATCTGACGTTTCGAACTGGGATACAGCAATGAACCTGGAAGAACAAGAGGAAATGTTACATGAAGAAATCCACCTATTGATAGTAAGAACAATAAATGAATGTGAATTTTTATCTTTCTATAGTTCATGGTCAGAGTATGGCACAAATTAGGCTGCATCACTTTCATTAAAGCAGCACCTGTACATTTTTTATGATCTATTTTGTATGTTGTTATTTTTACTCTTTTTAGTATGGTGATGTTGGGGGTTAATGAACAAGATACCAATTTCTACACCTGCATTTTATGGAATATCCCCAGCAGGTCAAGGTGAGCATAATGAGTTTCCAAACATAATTATACACACTACTTTAACAGCTTCTACTCCTCACGTCCTATGGGTAAAGGTATCTAATTCCTGCTAATCTATATAGTCAATATCTATATAGTCTATATAGTCTTCCTTCCACAGAGGAAGATTAAAACAATCATTATATCAAGGAGAATGGCCCTAGAACCCTAAACTGTATGCTACAATGTGGGTATTTCTAAAATTGACATGAGACATGAAGCTGTACGACACCTTGCAATCAAATTATCTTGATCATAGGATCGTACAGAACTGCTCCTGCGGAATTATTATCTGTAAAACATGATGTAAGAAAGGCTCATAAGATGCTTGTGGAGCAAAATCCATTGTGAAATTGCTATTACAATTTATCACGATGTATTTACGTTTTGATACTGTTGACTCGATACAATGTCATTGAAACTTCCTGCTTTTTCCACGTACATGTATACTATTCTAGTATTATTAATGTAGACCTTCAGCGCTGCAGTGTTCTTTTCCTTTACTTAGACAAGTAAACAAGTAACTAGACCATGGAAACATTTCTTGAAGTACTTTTTTACTGGCCCACTTAGGCCAGTCGTTTACCTAATACCAGGACCTCCGTGTTATTTTGAACCAGGAGGTTTTAGGCAGAGAACTGTGACACCTTTACGTGTTATGTTTATTCCTTGCAACTTTATAACCTTTGATACTAATTTCTAAGCATTCTAAGTGTAAATTTTTCGGGTCAAACAAATTTATTATCATAAACATTTCACATGATTTTACCAAAATGATCCCTCGTGTGTACCATCCTTTTATCATTAGAAGAATGATTCGCTGTAATAATGTACTTAGATACAACATATTAGATTATGGGATTGAAACCCATGTGCACATAAACGACATGCACAATGAATGCTCCAAATAAACGCAGGATAAGGGGCACAGCTTGTCCAAGAGGGTGGGCATGATCAGACAAAGGAACCCTGTATTTAATTGTGCTGCGGACATTATAAATGTCGTACACATCGGAAGATAGTGAGCAATGATACTGAGCTGTTCTTGCCCTAAGCTTAGCCATAAAATGTCATGTGACTTTTTATGGTATTTTATGTCAAGAAGTTATGTGCTTAGGACCTCTTTTGTGGTGGCACCGTGTTTTCTATTCCTTTTGACAGTCATTATCTTCGAGACATGCTGACAGTTGTCAACACTTGAGTGTCTGACTTTCTCACAGATTGATCCAAAAGGTTGCTCTAACTATTAAATTAACTATTCTAGCTCATTGCCAGTCTGTTACGGTCAATGTTTGAGGAGACAGACGCTAACAGACTTCTAACTCTTCTAATTGAACAAAGTAAAAGGTATCATGATTTCTGATATCTTAACAAGATGTGTGTTACATGAGCTTTTGTAACACAGCATCATGAGTCACATTAGCTCGTGTCACAACAACGAAACACGATAATCTGTACAAGTCTTGGAGGACTGTCTTGCAGATTACCGCATTGTGCAATAATTTGATAAAATTGCTGATAATCAGATGCAGGTACACTCATTGACACACAGTCTATAGATTCCCATGTACACTTCACTGTCATCTTACACACTGTCAACATGAAATGGACAACCTGGTCTTACATAAATCCCCCACTACCGTTACCATGCCGGGGTGCGTTCCAATCTCTTCAGCATTTCAGGCCGTAAGTCGCTGCGACAATGGGGTTAATTTACATACGGACATTGCAAGGTCAATAGTTACGGAGGGGGTCCATGTCGGATCTCCCTAATCGTAGGCTCCTTGTCCTTGGTGCATATTTCGTGAGGGACATGTGAGCCCCCAGTGCCATTGAAAAAAAGTTGTAAGGATTCAAATTCTAAATAAATAAATAATTGACAATAACTTGTGCCTGATACTAACCTAGAGCATTAAAGGACTCAATTGTCTTTGTCCCCTTAAAATATCATCAAGATTGATGCAAAATTGAAAAAGTTATAGTACTTTTAAGAATTGAATCGAGGTTACTCAAGCATGACAAGATAGTATCCCAGGATTACATTATGTAACCAATAATTGGCTAGTCAATAGTCTTGTAGTGCTGACACCAACCATGGCGCCAGTGGTCATAGATTAGGGCTCTCTCTCACCTTGGAACCCAATATAGCAGATTTTATTGTGGAGGACACTTTTTTTTAAAAACAATCTTAAACCATTGTAATTTATTTGTATTTATCTAACAAAATTCTTTTTCACACACTTAACATTATTAACTTGCATCCTACATACATTTTTCTGTAAATTTTTCATATCCAATGCATGTTTCTTTCATTGTAATAACTATCACGATGGCACAAATAGGTGTCATACAATTCCATCACATTTCAGGTGTCTACGACCATATTAGAATTATGACACCCATACCTTGCAACGGTTTTTGACTGCTCATATAGGCATGGGGGTCCACAACATTACATAATAGGACCCCCTCTCAATACTTTGGAACCAAATGGTCGTAATTCTGTCATATATAGTTTAAGATCCACGATACGACCTACGACATATATCTTTTGGGACACTGGAACGCACCCCAGTCACACAATGAACCAGGAGCATTGTATAAGCAGTATGATTAAGGTCACTGGTAACGTATGCTGTAATTTAAGTAAAGAATAATTTGTTCATGATAATTCAAATTAAAAGATATAAATCTTAGTTTTATTGTGGGGGAGTGATGTGCATGTATGATTATGATAAATATGATCATTATAACACTTAGTTCCAATTACACCTGCACCCCTATTTCTATACTGAAATGAGGCCGTAGTCTTTTTTGTATAATAGCCTAATCTTTATGGGTAAATAGCGGAGAGGTGAAGGTAATGATAGTAATTCTTAGTCTGAATTGTTTCCTTATTTATTTCATCATAGTTTATGTTCAGGTGATTGTAGGTTAAGACAAATGTGACACCAACAGGTAAATCGTCGTGTTCTCAGGAAAAGTAAATTAACTAAATTGAGCCGGTCCCTGTTTACATCAAATCTTAAAAGGTCACAAGTATATTTCAATATGAAACTTTTAAATCAACTCATATAGAGTTACTTTTTAAAATGACTTAATGTTATTTTGCAAGCAGAAGTACAGGTTAGATTTTTAGAATCCTCAGAAATTTTAAGATATAAACTGTAAATAGCAATGACAAAATATCATTTATAACTCTAGTGAAACATAGGTTTGAAAGACATATTTTCTGCAAATAACGTCAATCTCTTGACGATTCACAATGTATGTAAGATTGTTTAGAATAGATACGATAATTATAGTATATACGTTATAGGGAAAAAGCCACCAGTCAGAAAATAATTACTCAGAAGGGGAAAATCACTGAGTGAGTCGACCTAAAATATGGTAGACATATATGTTAACGGAAGGACACTCAGTCACCCACAGTGACTTGCCTTCAATGGGTGTCTCTTATATACTCAGATCAAAACCTCTGGGGAAAAAAGGATTTCATAAACTAGAATTAAAAAAACTTACGTCATACATCATGCTTTAGTGTTAAGTCAGGCATATCATAAGGCAAAGCACAGAACATAAAAAAGGTCAACCGCTTGTGCACTTTTTATCGTTGTTTTTTGTTGTTTTTTTTATGCCAAAAGCAGAAAGGGTCAAAAGCTGTGTTTAACATTTTATTGTCATTTATACAGATCATTGCATGAAGTTAGATTCTATTCAAGTATATACCGAGACTGGTAAACATGCACAGTAAAAATATGTAATAGTGCAAATAGTTTTGCCCTGGATGAATTAGTCTACAGCAGTGACCAAAGGATGTGGGTTTATATCTGTATGCATGATGTTAACATTTAGGGGTACTTGTACAAAAGCATAAGTTTATTGCCGCTATACATGTATGTGCACTTTAAACATTCATTTTTGTGCATGTAGTGAACTGGAAATGTTAACCATCCCTCTTATTTTATCTGTCAAATCAGACCTACCTGACACTGCCTTGGTAATTGTAAAAGGACCTGTAGAAGCCCTTTGTGGTGTGGAGCAGTGTGCCGTCATAGTCCATTTTCAGGTAGTACTCGCTGGTTGGGACCAGAAGGTCATTTGTGCTGATCTTCACATATTGCCTGGCATTGTCATACACCACGTCCTTTATGGGTATCTGACGGCCACCTGCATTCCGCTCCCTGTGTAACAATATATCATGCACATTACTAAATTTCAAATATGATGGAGAGTAGTTTCCAATGGAAGATATGACCTCAATTAAAGTAGCATCTTTCATTTATATTTTTTCTGGTGGTACTTGGTTAGATAGTTGATTCAACCAAGACAACCCCTAAGATTCTTTTATGTTCTATCACTCAAACAACACTCAACACGATTCTGAAAACTATGAAAATGAGAAGCGATATGTACACCCCAGGGGCGGATACAGGATTTTTGAAAGGGAAGGTCAGCATATAGGCTAAGTACTAAAACCACACGCAATCACGCATACGCACGCAGCATTTTCCCCTCTTTTTGTAGTTTAGGGGTCCACCAAAAGGGGGGGGGGGTGTCAGGACCCCCCCCCCTGGGATCCACCCCTGCAGCCTCCAACTGTGCGCCACTAGTTGTATACACCGCTTTACGAGACCACCCGTTCCTCTAGGTTAACCACTAATATGTATGACTGCATGAAGATAGAATAGATCTTGATCCATGACACTCCATCTCCAGACCCCTAGTGGAGACCTTCCTGTAGATTCTCCCCTAACCCCAGGACACAGAAACTTTCGAGTCCCATGAATAAGCTTGAGGCCCCGAATCCCATTCAAACCCCAAATTTCTAGAGGTCATCCAAAAATTGAACAGGACAATGAGCACTCACTTGAGCTGCATGGTATTATGAATTGTTTATAGTCATGTAATGGAACACAGGACAACAATAACTCACCTGAGCTGTATGGTTCTCTGGTCTATGGTGAGATTAACGGCATGGAGAACAATCATCCTGGTGGTGATTGAGGTTGACATAAAAATCTCCACTGACCCATTAAGCCTTGCATTATCAGCAGAGTATACCTGATTAGACAAAAAAAGTGGTGGTTGAAGGGTTTTCGGAATTTTGTAAAAAAAAAAGTTAGTCAGTCATACTATTTTAGGGTACTTGGCTGTTGACCTCTCATACGGATGGTAACTGCTTGAAAAGCATGGGCCTTACTTCTCTCTTTTAAGAGATTTCCATCCATTTAGAAATGTTAATGAATTAAAGGCTAATATTTCCCTTCCGGCAACTGAGAAATTGTGAACTGTTCACGGTAAATATTTAGATATAAATAGATTGACTTATGGGATGGAATACATCTCTATAGGTTATAAAATATACCAATATCAAAATCAACATTTCTACCTCATTTTCAATTCATATAACCTTTAAGTTCATTACAGCAAAAAAGTTTGGATGAAAGTTGTTTGGATAAAACTGACAAACAGGTTATCAAAATGTCTATGCTGTAGTCAAAAAAATCTTAGATGGTTCAAACAACGTGGCACTGTCAAAAAGACCTTCTAAACCCATGATTCAAGCATGTTCAACATTATTGCGACAAACCATGTGGTTATCTAGCTTCTTCTATAAAAGGCTCATTGCCTGGGCCTTTAGTAAAACTTTCCAGATAATATGATTATAGTTATGATCTCAAAAATCTTCACCCCTTCTATAATAATCTTTATTCCACATATTTCAAATTGTTTGTTGATTGATGATCTGCATGAAAAACTATTGTGTTTTGAATTGTTGTGATACTGGTAATACAAAAACTGAATATGTATTACTGAATTTTGTTTGATTCAACTCAGTTTGATATGAAGCAATGCTATGCCCAAGTATAAGCTAAGTCAGGGGTGTTTCAGCATATCCAGAAGAGGAGAAATACTATTGTGAATTCTAGTTCATAGTTTTCCCCTGTGGTTCACCAAATCCCACAAGTTTCCACATATATGATTTTAATTTTCTGGGTGCATCATGACAAGCTCCAATTGAAAAAAAAGAAGAATCTTTTTTTAATGTTATTGTTTTTGTTCTCCAATTATCAATTACTCACCCATGGTTGGAGATTGAGGTTGTAGTGACGGGGCAGCCAGGTCCTGTTAAGTCTAATGTTGTCAAGGGGCGGAGGGGTAGGCATAGGACTTGCTGTGCTGCCTGGAGTGTATGGAGGTATACATGTGGGGATCCCTGATGGTACAGTTGGGTTTCTCTGGTCTCCACCTCCTGGAGCTCCCCCACCTCCTGGAGCTCCCCCACCTCCTGGAGCTCCCCCACCTCCTGGTGCTCCCCCACCTCCTGGGGTCACACTGGGGGAAGGACCTGCAGCACATGTGCCCAGACCTAGATAGGAAACATGCAAAATATGAAAACATGTTCAATGATTTATGTGATTTTTCAATTAGATATTGGGAGGTTAGTATCAATACATCAATATGAGATTAAATACACAGTGCACTTCGGATATAGCGAACACCCTGGGCCAGAGTAAACTGTCCCCTATATCTGAATGTCCAATATATGTGAAGTGAGTAGTAAATTGGGAGTATGATAATAATAGGTTAACATGTCATCTGTGGCCCTAGTCACCTGTAATAATGTGTTTTACTCTAGTTGTTCCAGCTTTTTAGAAATAATTACAAGGTCCTGTTTCACCCCTTAGCTTGTGCAGTATAATATACTTCCTTCTATTTGCACACCTGTACCCCAGTCAAAGACAGTTTGGCCATTTGTTTTAGTTTTAGATAACCACTACTGGCCGTTGCTTTGCAAATCAAGATAATATGTAATAATACATGGTTGGGTAAATTCCCTTTGATTGTGTTTTGACAGCAAATTAGCAATATAATATTCCTAATTGTGATGGATTGTTCTGAAAAAAATGTCATTGAGTAGAAATGCTGGGGAAGATACACCTCGTTCAGAAAAAGGGTTAGTTTCTATGCTTAATTTGCTCATGACAACCAAGAGCTTATTTTTCATATTTTCAAAATCTTTTTTAGCCATTATTACTTTTAACCACATTTTTTTCTTCTGTTAACACCTTTCCAATGGATATACACCCTTTGTCTTTGGATAAGCCGACCAGATGCTGTTTACCTAAAAACAGATTGTCTTCCAGTGAGAAATGTTTGTTTTTTGGTCCACCAAAAGCAGCCTGCATCTTTCTGGCTCTATGTGAAATGCCAAAGACGACCTTCCCACGCATTGACACCATGTACACTAGTAAAAATGTTAGGAAGGCCAAGGCCCCCAGACTAAGATGCCCCCATTACCCTTTGTGTCCACATGACGCATGAGTGAACTCAAAAGAAGATTTCCGTGTGGGTGTTTGTAGAAAGAAAGCAGGGAAGGGCAGTGGATAGGGTGACTAGGATAGAGAGTTAATGCTTCAATCCTTCAGTTACGTACCCAACGGATTCAAGTTGTAACTGGAAGTCATATCAGAATTAGATATGAACGTCCACTTGCAAAAATTCTACCTTGCCATGTCATCATTAACTATAACAAATTGCCATAGACTTGTCATGTTGTACAGTTTAAACAAGACTCATTTTTCAAGTGTATGCCTGCAATACAAGTTATAGGTTTTATGGTACATACATCCTTCTGAATGTCAAAGGACGGATATATTCCGTTTAGTAACTGCGGTCGTTTACAGAATGATCTGTCAACAATGATCCCCATGCCTCCAATATACGTTGAATAATACATCAATACTAGTATGTTACTGTTTGAGATAATCACCAAAACCACTGCAATCGGAGAACAGCACTTTAATGTATCACCACTGTAAGATATAGACCTCTGTGTCCTCATGCATTGCCCTCTAAAATGGAACTGTTACGGTAAATATGCCGTAGCTCAAACACTAGGTAGGTATAGATGGTAAGGCTCCTTCTTCAGATATAGTATCGACCTTTGACGCGGTGATCTTTATCATAATTATATATATAGGAAGTTGAAATCACTGACATCTGCCTTCGAATGAAGTATTGTATGAGACGTTTTACTTTTTTACATCTACATTCTTAAACTATTATTTTGATAAACCATGAAAACTTGGAACCTTTGGACATTATTATTGTTGTTTTCTCACTTTCTATTGTTGATTTTCATATTTTCCCGAAATATGACCTGGTGCCCCTATGTGTCATCAAAGTAGGCAGTGAATCATGGGCTCCTCCCTCCTATAGCCCCAGAAGGGCAATGAGTCACACCTTACCAATGTTTGCCTTCTCTATCCACCCAATACATACACATAGTGCATTTTCAAGTAATCACATGAGAGAAATTGTCTTTGTCAAATCTACAGTTTTGATTGCAGGATTCGAAATAGCGAATACCTCAGATGGAAAAGTATTCATTTCTTCGACCTGTGTGAAAAGAGTGCTCTAACTTATCCACGCATGTTTCATTCATTAACATCCAGATAAGGTGACAATAAATGCAATAACAAATAACGACAAGCAGTGAATAGGAACCATGTGCATATTCCTATCTATTTTCAAGCATTTCGGTCGCATGCGAAATGTGTCTTGTATTAATATCTGGCATTCTAGGCAGTTTTCAAACGGGCCATCAAACCGTCACAGTATCTATAACTACAATTACGTCTCCATAGAAACTTAATAAACGTCTTCTTTTATGAATTATATTATATATATATATATATATATATATATGCGTGTGATGCCTTTTAGTAGTTGAAATTCATTTTCTCATGTTATCTTGTGCGGTCATGGACTACGTATTGCATATCATAAGGCCAATCATCAGTTATTTGAGAAAGCTTGACCCTACTCACTCTGCACCCATGCTACGTGAGGGTTCACACATAAACAGCGCATTTTTATATACATATAACCTTTACAGACTGGCCTCAATATGCTCTCAAAATGAAAGTTCAAAACAGGCATAATGCGCATTCTTGCATTCTGTTAGGGGTAATAGTAACTAGGATATGCTTCATGTGTAAAAGAAAAACCAGCTTCGGTATAATTTCTTTTTAATTACACCAGTATAAACATGTTTGTACATTACTTGAACATCTTGTCATTCAAAATGACTCACACTGTAAAATCATTTTTCCTGATCTTTTAGAGATTTTTTCTTTTATGAAATCTTATCACATCAAATAACACATTATCTGATTCATCTTTGAGCGTCTCCACCCAACTCATACCCCCGTGTTTCTACGCCTACTTTAAAGCTTCTGAGCCACACACTGACATGGGATACGTTCATATAGAAGTAAAAAGGTGTGCATGCTGTCCACATCACTCATTCCCCCAACACTCTATACTCATGTACAGACCTCACGAAGTGACTACTGCACAAGACGACTGTCAATATTTGGTCTGGTTTACGGACAGAGAGCCTGGGAGGGATGGCTGATCTGCAGGGGACGGTGAGAATGGGGTGACAAGTGTGAGATGAATCTTTTTTTTTAAAGCTACATAGATTGTATCTTTATTCCTAAATTATCAATATTCCTTTTCACAAATAGATATTGAGCGTGCGAGATATAAAGGGAAGGTCGGTGATCGCTTGCAAGATTACGTACTTGTTTTGCACAGAATAAAAATGCGATTTGGTATGTCACTGTAGGCCCTATAGGAAAGTGTCTCTTTGACGACTGTAATAGTTTGCCCGAGTCTGAGCTTCACTGAATTGTCCATTTCTTACTTTACCCCCAACCTTTCTTTTTTCTAAGTTGTGATTGGTTTATCTATTACGTTAAGGAGCCTGTTTGGAAAGAGAGACTGATAATAAGGCAAAGTTTTACTATTATTGATGCAGTTCCTGTCCCGAATTACCTTACCTGGAGCGACATTTCATTTAGACATAATATAATTAGTCGTGTCATGTAGTGATGACAAAAATGGGTATCCCTTAGATGTTGGTTGCCAAACTCTTCCGCACTCTAATTGATGGGACATTCGATTAAACAATAAAAAGACTTACATATGGCACCCTACAGTGGTTTCACGTCTAAGCTCCCTCCTTTTCTGGCACACTGAATTCTGTGTTTGCCAACATTCCCTAACCGAGTTCTGATCTGTTCAAAATGAGAAACTCTGAACTCCGGTTACTTTGATGAAAAAGGACGGTCTTTTGCAACTCAACTATATAGCTGATATACAAGATGTGTAAGATTAGGTATGGTATATTAGGTATATGGTTAACAACCCCTTGGAACTCGCGCACATATTTTCTATAAACCTTGCTAATTGTGGATCATTGTCTTTAATCGTTGGTTAGGGTTAAAAAGGTATACAGCTGCTAGTTCTACAAAACATTGAAAAGTAGTCATGAAGTGTCTTCCTTGGTAGTTATCATGGCGCCATTTCTCCCTTTAAGAGTAAGAAGTGCGGTTGCCAGAGGGTTCAAATAATTATACATTTTGTTTTCATACACATACTATGAGAACTTTTCTATTTACCTATCGTTATTAGATTAGCACTATCACCTGGAACTATCGAATGCGCTTAATCGTTTGTATATTGTAGATAAGTAGGCAATACAATGTACATATGTTGTATATTATAATACAACTTATATTTTAATTATCTTCTCTCGACGGTTTGATTATTTTTACTATAGACACAACTGCTCGAAAAGATTTTTTTTTAAGTAATTGTGACAACAAATGTATAGAAGCTGACAAAAGTAAACCAACTACTTAAATGCAAAAGGTAAATATCGATGTATGCTTCGGAAATTCACAATGGAGGCTGTTCAGACAATTAGGTCTAAGGATCACCCCTCAACTAATACACTAGACTCAAATGGTAGGTTAATGTTCAATACCAATTACTACATGACAAAGAACCTATGTATTGTCTGCTTGGATGAAAACCAAGTATCAAAAGTTTATATAATGGAGTGCATAGACGCTTCTTGAGTTGAAATAGCATGTTTCTATGGCTGTACTGAACTCGGGAAAGCCACTTATATTGATTGCTCACATGCCTAATATGGTAATTTGTATATCAGTCTGCTTATGATTATCATTCCAATCATCCTAGAATTAGGTATAACGTTATACTTGATTAAATGTCATTTACACAATCTTTTATTTTAAGTATGTACATAAGTTATTTTCCAAAGAGATACGATGACATTTTCTACACCTACTTGGAAGAAAACGTGTATGTGAGAGTGGTTAATCAATATAAAAGAATATTATGATCAGCCAAAAATGAGTGCCAAAAAATATCTCCAGTGTCAATATTTCAACTGATTGGTTGAACCAATCACTTCATAACTATTCCCCATGATTCTTGATTGTTGTTCCGTTTTCCTTTTGTGTTATTTGAAAACCATCACTTTGTAATGAAATAGTTTGTTCAAAAAAATTGTTGTAAAAGATTACACATTCATCTAGTGACCATCACATGTTCCATACTCACACTCCATCCTCCTGCTGGCAGCCCGACCACACTCCGCCCACAGGTCATTCTCCTCTACCTGCGACGGGCGACAGGACTTCTTCTTGTTGATGAAGTCGAAGTCAATGAGACCAAGGACCAGGATGATTAGTAGGGCCATAAGGACAATAATGACCACCCCAATGGTCCAGCCCACACAGCATGACACATGGCAGCCCACGTCCTTCTTCTTCTTCTTACCATCACCGGTACCCATTGTTGAGACTTGTGTTGAAGAGGCAAGCCTTCAAATTATGTTATGATGACAGTTTTTAAACCCTGTTAAATGTGTAGTGTGTTTGCAAATTCTTGGCTTCAAAATATATATCAAGTGGTGGTGTAATGGAGAAACAAATTGAATCTAAAGACCTGTCCTGGATATGTCCTGGTTGGCATAAAATCACGGGTATGGAAACTCGACGGTGGTACCACAGCGTAAGGTGTGAGAACACAGGTGTATAATAACACTATCTCCAATGCCAGGGACTGGGAGTCTGCCAGCTGACAGAATCCGACTTCCCTACCTCCGTCACCACAGAACCTCCAGCACAGAATGCTTTTGCCCTCACCTGGCTCCTGGTGTGTCGTCTACTACCCTGCTTGCTGCTGCCTGCTGGGTCACACCTGCCCAGGTAGGTCTCCCCCTCCCTCCCTCCCTCCCCAAAGGTGCTTTACTGGGATCCTCCCCCTCCACAACTCTCCTCAGGTCTTCCCGGTAAGGGGACTATGTATATAGATGTTATTGACAACAGAGGGGAGGGGGGTGGTGGAGTACAGTTAGGTAGGCTCTAGGATCTTCAATTCAACAAGGTACATAATATTGCTACTACTTTAGATTCATGTTTAAGCTGTGATACCTACTATGTAGCACATGGGGTTATGTCAGGGGGGTTGTAACGTCAGAGTCGAGGACCCTCTTCTCAGCTCTCTCATGCATGTCTCTCTGATGGGCAGTGTCCAAAGTAACAGTCAAAAAGATATTTATATGATATTGTACATATTATACATCATATATTATATATTTACAGCTATACACATGTCCTAGTATCTTAACGAACTGAAAATCTTCCTTTCACAAATATTTGATCACCTGTGTGAGATATTTGTTACTGCATGTAAGCTTATAAATGCTAATTGAGAGAGTTGGTCGAACAAATGTGGGACAGATATCAATTCTACAGGCACCCCGTAGATGGTCTCAGACAGTAGCTCCTCCAGGTAGGTTGGTAGGTCCCTGAGATGCATGTCTACAAGGTAAAGGGGAGGGGAGGGTACTCCATTTTAAATAGGTTGTACCGTAGAGTGATGTCATATAAGTTGTGATATGCAAGGTTAACTTTATTGGATCGTGCGTATTCTGTCAGTAAAATGGATTGTTGATTTATTGCCTAACCATTCTATTAGGTTCTATTATCCTAGGTAAGTGACTACCATCAAGAAATATATGAATGCCACTATTGATTT
Organism: Lepidonotus clava; assembly: GCA_936440205.1. Taxonomy (NCBI): domain Eukaryota; kingdom Metazoa; phylum Annelida; class Polychaeta; order Phyllodocida; family Polynoidae; genus Lepidonotus; species Lepidonotus clava. Next base: position 16,322,556 of record OW387148.1, read on the forward strand.
CTTTTTACAGTTTTTTTTCTGAGAAACAATGTCCCGTACCCCTGTCCTGACCTGTGAACAAATAACCTATGGGATTCATTCTCCCCCAAGACTTTAAGACTGCCTCTGTCTTAACATGTATACAACTAGCCTGTGGGATCTCTTCTTTCCATGCAGTGTCCCCCATGCCATGCCGCTGGTCCCCTGTCCCTGGACCATGACCAAATCAACAGCGTCACGTCAGCCACGCCTTCTTAACCATAAGACATCTCCCGTACGGCTTATAATACACCATTTTTATACCCATCTGTGCCACTTAGACTCTGAAAGAAAGGAGGCCTTTTTAGATGCTTAGGGCTTTCTTGTGCAACTTACGACAGAGACAAACACACTTCTCGTACATGTGCAGGGCTTTTCCTTGTTATTTAGTTGAGGGTAAACCAATTTACCTAGTAGGGGTTTCAGTATACCTCCATTATATGTATTTTATTTGAAAAACTTGTCCAACCTAAAGCGTATTTCCGTAAAGGCCGTATGACTTGTGTATCCATTTCCCTGTGTACTTAGCATAAAGAGGAAGTATTTATGGTCGGTAACGTTTCGAAGGTAGCCACTTTCCCCAATGTGAACTTGCAACACTGCATATTCATTACACAAATATTCACAACTGTTACTGTTTCATTTGTTAATAAAATGTTATTTATTCTCATCAAACACAATTATTTGCATGGAGTTATAGTTTTACATTGTATATTTCTGCCAATTGCAAAATCCATAAAATTGCATGATCATGACCGATACCACAAAGATAAGGAATGAGTGGTAAAAAATAATGTTAACGCTGGGGCATTCTTAAAAACAATGTCTCAAAGTATCAACAAGTATCAATATGATAACATCAGGATATCAATACTACATATCCTGCAGATATTATTAGCTGTAAGGTATGTAGCATTGAAGCCGCGTTTAATGTCATTACTTTGAAACAAAGTATCAATTAAAGTAAAATCACAAGTATGCAATAGCTATAATCATGGTATAGGTCCCCTTCCAAGCTTCAATCGAGGAATACCTTTTTGTAATCTTTTTTGGCAAATAGAAGGAAATATAACGGTCAATGATTTTCTAGATTGAATCGCAGCGTAGTTATATCCTGGTATGGTTATTTAGAATCTATCATTTAACGTTTTTTTAGAACCATTTACATTTTGATTATGGTGTATTCGGAAATTGTTTCCTTGTTTAAATTTGATCATTCAGTGAACCCACAGGCTTAGTGTATTAAAGTTATAGTGCATTATATCAAGGTAGTTTGATCAACATTTCCAAGAGAACCTGTAATCTATTAAAACACAGACTTATAGTAGGGTTACTAGCTTTTCCCTAAGTTTGTATCAGGGCATATAAGGGGAAACGTTATTTAAACGTTATAGTAAACCCACCTACATTGAAATTCAGGACCAAAACCCTTAGCTATTTAGATCAAGCTTATGGATAGATGATGGCATCTACCATTCTACTGCATCACATAGGCAGATAATCTCCATAGTTAACAAACAGTTTACGGTATTCAGAAGAAAATGTCTTGATGGTTGAGACCTATATTGTAGATCATGTAAAACTATTCAAACACACACTTTTGAACGACATTGCTGATGTGGTATACTGAGATGGGACTGATAGGAAGAGGAATAAGTTAGATCAAATCTAGGGAACAATGAGCAAAGATATTTCACATGTCATTTCAGTCCGTCCGTCGAATTCCATAGCATGAATGTAAATTTTCACCATTACCTCCATGTCTTGATAGGTATACGTATGATTCATTAAAGGCCCTTTAATCTTTCCAGCAGGTTAGCCGATGGTGGGCGTGGGAATGAGTTTTTGCTTCTGTTTGGTCTTTAACAAGTGACTGTAGAGGAAATAGTTCGTTGTTTCCCAGCAAGATCAGCTGAGGTAACACTTACTACCCATGTGATCTGTCTCTGATATAACAATTACACTTAGATAAATAGGCCTACATTGGATGAAATGTTGATACTAATGCCTGGTCCCCACTTGCCCGATTAAATTTCGTTGGTCGTCGGGCGACTAAGGTGGTTAGTAGCTCAGCGATCAACTCCATACTGGCGCCGTGATGTCTGGCGACCAAACCCTTAGTCGCTGTGGGTTTGGGGCAAAATATTTGACATGTTTAATATCTTTCTATGACCACAGGCATTTAGTTGGTCGCCGGGCGACGTACTAAATTTTCCTCTAGTCGCCCGCCGATTAAGTACAAGAGCGTCCCAACGTGGCGATTAGTGTTTTAGTAGCCCGGCGACTAAGTTAGTCGCCCGACGACGTACTAACTTCTTAATCGGCGGGCGACTAACATTAGTAGCCGTCCTTGGTCGCCAAAGTGGGGACGCGGCATAAAGCCTGGTCCCCACTTGGCTGACTAAATTTCCTTGGTCGCCGGACGATTAAGCTTGTTAGTAGCCGGGCGACCAACTCCACACTGGCGCCTTGATGTCTGACGACCAAACCCTTAAGGCCATATTCCACTATGTGGTGGGGGGTCACTAGCGGTGATCTTTTTAGCCACCACAAGCAATTTACATTTCAGAAACCAACATGTTCGTTTCTGCCACCGCAAGCACTCAATAGAAAATTCAATAAAATCATTGTAAATTATAAATATAAAATCATAAAAAAGTCATACAAATCATAATAAAACCATAAAAAAGTCACACACAAAAAATTAAATCATATAGAATAATGTCAAATCATTTGCAGTGGTACTTGCGTTAGGTCCACCGCAAGGACCACCGCAAGTAATTTCTATATTCCACCATGCGGTGGCCAGTTTTACTAGCGGTGGGGTCAAACACCGCTTGTTAATTGCCCACCGCGAGCAGATCACCACGTAGTGGAATATGGCCTTTAGTCGCCGTGGGTTTAGGGCAAAATATTTGACATGTTTAATATTGTTCAATAGCCACGGACGATTAATTGGTCGCTGGGCGACGTACTAAAGGGTCCTCTCGTCGCCCGCCGATTAACTGTAAGAGCGTCCCAACCTGGATATTAACTTTTTAGTCTCCCGGCGACTTTTTTTTTTCTCCTTGGTCGCCGGTGAAAGCTACTAATATCCACCAATCCACTAATCGCCGTCGTTGGTCGCCCAAGTGGGGACGCGGCATAAAGCCGCGTCCCCACTTTGCCGACCAAGGACGGCTACTAACGTTAGTCGTCCGCCGATTAAGAAATTAATACGTCGTCGGGCGACTAACTTAGTCGCCGGGCTACTAAAACACTAATCGCCACGTTGGGACGCTCTTCCAGTTAGTTGCTGGACGACGAGACAAAACTTTAGTTAGTCGCCCGGCGATTAACTTTTCACTGGCGGTCATAGAACAATATTAAACATATCAAATATTTTGCCCCAAACCCACGGCGACTAGTGGTTTGGTCGCCAGACACCACGGCGCCAGTGTGGAGTTGGTCGCCCGGCTACTAAGTACCTTGGTCGCCCGACGAATTCACGAATTTGGTCGGTGAAGTGGGGACCCGGCATTAGTCTGCGCCGTGTTCCTATCTTTTTTCCTCAAATAAATATCCACAGATTATATGAACAGATAAATAAAAAGGAGACGACGTGAATTTAACTTTTTATTCCATAGTGATCACATGTAGATATCCCGTGCTATTGCTGCTATTATCCCACTGTGGTAACTCATAGAATAAAAACTACCATGGAAAGTACGGATAATAATGTATATATATGGTACATCCAAACAACAACAACGGTACCCGAAACGAACATTAACTTGGGGATATGTTAAAGAGGCGAAAATACTGGTAATAAAACTGAGGGAACATTTGTCGGATAAAACCTCGAGAAAAAATAATTTCCAGTTGACCTCGATCTGTTATACCTCGGGAAATAATCATGAAACTAGAAATTCCACTCAAACATGGAGGTACATCTACTAAAAATCTACAATAATTCCCTAAAGATCCGGAATGTAGAGTAATACTGCCTCACCTGTCTAAATTACCTGGGACAATTCATCGAATAAATATATGTACGCATTAGTCCTCTAATTCGCGGAGAAGACAAATTTACACTACATGTCTGCGTGCGGCCCTTCAATCATCGTCAAACGTAACGGTTCTGCACTCTTTGTTAAGTATCTTCTTTCCCCTTGAAAAGTTGGCAACCTGTATGTAGGCAACCTACATACAGTGCTAAAGAAACATTCCTGCTACATTCTCGCTCATTTGGAAACTATCATCTTTTACCAGAATACGCTTGGTTTAGCTTTCGTTATGAATCTTCAAAACATGAAGCAATAATAATATTGTTTAAATAGAAAGGAACTCTGGCTATTGGCTCGTTAAGGTCTTTCAGGAAAAACACCAATAGCAGTCATGGTTCAGATGCCCCAAAGAAAGTAAAGTTTGAAATGGATCGTTAATTACACTACACTTTAACATCCCTCTGTTTCTAGCATTGAAATGACTCCACCGTAATGAGATCGTATATATAATAAATCATAACAATGACTAGTTTAACCAATGGCTGATTGTCCATTATACAGCACTCTGGTACTGTAATAAGTCTGTCTCTAACAGAGACTCGGCCGGTACTTCACGCCGCACTCTCCGACCCGTTGTTTCCACCTCTGGTTCTTGCTCGGCGCTCATCGCTTTACCCTGACCCGAGTTGACCATCGTCAGCCAATCAGATATGGGCTTTTCATTCTCTTCCAACCACTTGGCGTTCTTCTTCATTTGTTCCATGGCGTCCACAAAGGCATTATCCCCAGGCGTGGCAGGGAAGGAGGAGGCCAAACTCTGGACCTGAAGAGAATGCAATTAAGGATAGGGGCCTATACGATAAAGTTTACACATGAATGTATTGACATAAATGTATATTTGTTTTACACAGCCGCTGGCTCCTGGGGAGGATCACGTTTCTGTTCAACTATATATTCAAAGACCATGCTATTAGACCATGCTCCCCAATAACATACACTGCAATGAGACATACGTATATTCTATATATCTCGAAGAATGATGTATTCTTCATCTAATGATAAAACTAGTGAAATATCAGATAGCAGATCCAAGATACTACAACAACTAATTATAGAATTGAAAGCGGCAATGGGACATTGGGACATAGATTGAACTTAAAGGGAGCCAAAAGCAATGTTGTGTCAAAATATGACAAAATTTTGAAAACTGAAATTACTACGAAGATACATTCTAAGAGTCTAACTTTAGCCATTGGCACAGTATAAATCATCATAACTTCACTTAAATTCCTTAATTCTCATATCATGTATGCCTGACAACAGCAATGTTTGTAAACAAACCAATTTTGGTGGGTCACCAAAATTGACCTGGGATGAGTTTTTATATATTTAAATGCAGTTTAGGTCTGTATTCACAGTTTATATTTTACCATAGGCCTAGGCTATGGCCATAGAATATATTTCAATAGTAAATAGAATTTGCTAAATTGTGACCCTACATTGTGTTTGGCTCCCTTTAATCACTCGCATCCTAAGTAAAATAATTAAGCCTTCAATCGAGGTTTAAAAAAATCACGACCACCGATTTCCTGTAAAGGAAAGATATACATGTAGTATAATAACACGCTCTTTTACATTGTTTCCTACTAATATTTATCGAAAGATGAAGGAGAAAAGAGGAATGGGTAGTGGAGGGTTGAGGACACAGTCAGAGATCCTCAGGTTAATGCATTCGTGTGAATCAAACCTGGGAGACAAGGGTATTATAAATGTAGAATTATATGCGTAAGAGATAGAACACGCCCCTTTAAGTTATAGGGAGATACTACACGTATTAAAGTCTGTGAGATCTCATGGTTTAATAAACATCTTTTCAATTTCTTGAAACTAACACTTTACCTTCTTCATATGGGAATCTGAACTCCAGTATGTCGTTAGGGCCTTCAGAATCCCTGACCTAGATCGTCTACAAAGTGAAATTGGGAGATAAGAACGTAAAATGAAATAACGTAACACAAACAAATCATAAGAAAATGATGATAAGAACCACATGAACCATAATGCATACCAATTATAAGAACATCAAGGAGGGGTGATGCTATATAAAAGATGAGACTGCTTAAATTGGAACTTCGGGCAAAGTGTGTGCATACGCATTATTGGGCGTTTCAATGCGATACCTTGTAATTAGAATGGTGTGAAACCCAATGTTTCTATTCGTAACAAAGTGGTGGAGAACCAATATGGGTTAAATGATACGACTGCAACATGAAAAACCTAAATATGAAAGGGTTACCATTTTGGGCTGTCGACTTGACAATAAACAATGATACCAGTACGAAATGAAAATTCAATGTCTCAATTTGAATAATTTAAAGATAACTTGGGTCTTGGATGAAGGGAAGCAAGTTTTCATTGTTTAAGGAGTGTATTATTACTAAATGTTACCTTACTTTATGGGGAAAAAACTATCAAAATAATTCCCTGGCCATGACGAAATCACTACATAAGCATTACAAATAGATCCGTAACGTAAACAGTTAAGATGACATTAAGGTAAACATCTCAGTGACCATGGGTGACTTAAGGTGGGCAAATACCTTCTCTGCTACACAGGCAGAGATCATAATAACCAACAGTGGAACATAAACAGTGGTACAAAGCCGCAGGGTCGGTCTACCTCTAGCTACTTATATTGCCTTGAAATCTGCCAGTGTCTATGGGAATTCATATTTTCAAGTTTGGATAGTCAAATCGTTGTACCCTTTCTGAAGTTGACATGACCAAAAAAGACCAACCTGTTGTTTCGTTTACTGAAAATCAAAGATGACGCGCAATGGTAGCAAATGTGCCTAAACCCTTGGGGTAAAAACGTGTCGGTTTCCATATTAATTGAAGTTGGTCCCATCCTTGATATGCGTAATGAATTTTACATACGTTTTAGTAAATCAGAAAGGTTCCGAACACCCCAGAACCACCACTGCAAAGTTAAAGCTAAAGCCCCATTCGAAATGGGCTTTTTCCCACTGCGATATTAAAATCTCAAGTAGGAAAAACGATCATTTTGACTAAATAATCACATTACCTTATACATACGTAGGTCCTTTGTAAACAACAAAGGTATTTTCCAAAAATAATGATTCTAAATAAAAGAAGATTTCAATTACATCTCAAATCGCAATGAAAAAGTGCCCAGGGCGACGAGTGTCTCCAAAGCTCGCCCTCCCATCTGTGAAATTGCGATAGACTACATACTAGTCGTTTTTACCAGTATGAGTGTTACTTACTGGATGGCGGTATGGTTCCAGTTTTCTACCAGGAAGTCCCACACCTGGTCCTGGGCGTGCCACTTTCGAGCCAGGTTCGTCAGCAGAGAACCCACGTCTCCAGAATCCACGGCCCTCTCTATCGACCTGAAAGTGGGCGAAAAATAGGTGATCAGGGGCAGATACAGCATTTATTTAAAAGGAGAGGGGGGGTCAGCATAAAGGCTAAGTCATAAAACAGTGTGTATTTGCGCATATATGCGTGTGGCATTTTCCCCTCTTTATGTAGCTTAGGGTCCACCAAAAGGGGGGGGGGGGGGGTCAGGACCCCCTGGACCCCCCCCTGGATCCGCCCCTAGTGATGTTGGTTAATCTACATTGGGACAGATGTACTGCTGAAATCCCTATGTCTTACAGCATTTACACCAGAGTTATGGTGGTATATTATGGTGTATTTGGAATGTTTTCAAAGTAGCCAATAAATGCCAATTGCTTGTTTTGATTACAATTAGATTTGTTTTAATATTGTTGGCAGGGGAAGCTCATATTCTCAAAATTGAGAATTAACATCAGAAATGTAATATTTGCCCAAATATGCCACTGGTTGGTCCATAATTATTAAAGATTACTTTAATAGCCAATAATACGACTGTTATATATATGTATTTTATATGGAATTTCTTAGTATTTCCTAACCTTTTGATGAGCCAGGGCACCCGGCTACAGGAGAGCCCGGCCCTCAGTGCGTCCCTCTCGTAACTGATGAAGACGTCGTGACGTAACGTCTCCATGGTGACCAGACGCTGCGACAGGAAGTCGAGTTCGTTTTGTCCCCCGATGTCGACGGCCGCGCAGTACACGAAGGCCCGGAAGTCGGGGTGGATTCTGGGTAGAGAACACGTCATATTATGCATTAGAGCTGCGGGTGGTAATTTGCTGCCTTTGGTCGGATATGAAATGTTATTAACAAAAGTTGAGTTTCAAAGCAAAGGCGGTGCACATTTATTATAATACAGTTTGATGGTAATAATGATAACCAATAGTAAAATCGTTCAATGGAAACAGGCATGTGAACCTATAGAAGGTATGATCTATTCCGTCTTTCCTGCGAGTCTGCGAGGAAACAAAAATATAACAGTGCAGAGGAGTAATAGGGACTTTTATCAACAACTAAGCATCTTGTTCCGCTGACGTAACTCAGAATTGACAAGCGAAATTACAGCGACCTAGTGCAAGATTTATGAAATGCAAACATCTATTAATTGAGAACACAGAAAAAGAAAAGTACCCATAAGTATTTTATTTGTGGCATCATTCATTAGGCCTATAGGAGATGTGAGATACGCTGCGTTAGCGTTGCGGGATGTATTGGAATTGCGTTTGCGCTACGGGATGCGTTGAAGTTGCTCAAACCAAGTATCAAATGGCATCTACTCACGGGTTGTTGTCGGGGTCGGCCATGAAGGCGGCGAACAGCTCGGACGCCTTCTTCAGACACGGCTGGTGGCGCTTCTCACAGTTCTCCCGCAGAATCATGGTCCGCACGTACCTGAGTCATACACAAGGGTTGGGGGAAGTCAGAATGGTGGGATTTTAGGGGGCATAGCTATGTAAGTAGTACCCGCTGTGCAACCACTCTTTGAAAAATGTTCATCTTGATATTGTAAGTCTGAAGAACTAATATCTGAATTACAACATTTCCTTTGGGGCCTTAATTACATATACATATACATATAATTATATACATATGCATTGAATTTGTTCATAAAAGTAGGCACATTTTCAAAATTTACTCATCCACGTACCCTTGATGCGTATAATTATATTTACACCCTTTAAAAAGAACCAAGTCAAGTCAAAATGCTAAATTTAGATTATTTATCTATATCAGGGACGGTAATACCATGGGTGGGCCGCATCAAATTCTTATATAAGGCCGCCGCCGCCCACCCCCCCCCCCCCCCTTTTTTTTTTTTCCTTTTTTTTTCTTTTTTTGTTGTTGGTCTTTTGATTGCTAGGTTTTAACGCATACTGCCTGGGTGCCCCCTTATGGTTTAAAGGTCTTTCCCTGTGTATAAAGTCTGTGACCCATTTACCAAGCGTGGTTTCTTCGGCTTTACCAGAGCAGAACTGGAATTTTGGCGTTGATTCCCTGCCACCAACCACCTTTGTTCACTTCGCCTCTGACTAGTCAACAACCTTGTTTTTATATGGTGATACGACCTCTGTTGCTTTTGTTACATAAACATCAGGCAGGTTTGTCACATAGATTTATCAGATATTCTACAAGTCTTTTAGTCAACTTAATGTTGACTACAATTTTAATGTTGTATTACTTACGAGATCTAAACATTCTCAGGTTTCTGTCTCGTAAATATGTGGTAAAAGAATAGGAACTTACAGGAACGAATGACTTACTTTTCTAAATGCTCCTTTGGATCAGAATTGTCCCATGACGTTTTTGCGTATGCATCACGGACAAGATCGTATACGTAGTGCTAGAACAAATAAAAGGATTCCAGCTACCATCAATAGCAATCACTACCTGAAGCGAAACTAATCCTCATGAAGATTGTGTTATTTTTACAAAGACAATATTTTTTACTGCCTAACGATACCATCCCTCCAAGTAGATTCATAGTTATTGCGTCCTGATAACTATTATTACTCGGTGCAAGTGCCATACAATGTCGGGATGACACTTGATGGGAGGATGATTATATCTGAGTACACAATAATCATCCTCGTGTTCCTGATAATCGTTATCAATCTCCCGATAAAAAGATTTTTTAAAGTGTTACAGTTACTGGTTTAATCTGAATCTTGATCACTAAATAAATATTAGTATATAGTACGTCAAATGGCTGCTTAAATGCGCCGTGACGCCATGGATGCATGTACCGGCTTGTGATATGTGAATTAGTAAACCAAAGAAAATCTTGTGCTACTGGAGTAAACTTTAATTTTATTCTTGAATCAAAATGATTTAGTCGAGTGGATTCAATTTTTTAGATCTATTTTAACAACTAAAGTAGTTTGAATGAAAATATTTAATCAATATACGGCATACAAGAGCTATGTTTCATCAATACAATAGCCACCGTCCCCGCTATACTTACGTAGATGAGAGACTGTGCCTTGGTGGGGTAGAGCAGGCCCTCGATGGTCCTGAGCCGGGTGACCAGCCCGGCGTACAGGGGCAGGTACTCCGTCTCATTCACCAGGTACTCTGTGGCCTTCAAGGCGCTCAGCTCCGACAGGTGGCCAGCTCTGTCCAAATAACAATTGAAGTTTGAGTCTCATTGAGTCGGATCCAGGGGGTTCATCGTGGTCCCGGAGGTCCTGACCTCCCTCCCCCATTCGCCCGCCCTTTGGTGCACCTCTTATAAAAACAGATAGGGGAAAATGCCGCCATGTGTTTCATTGGCCTTTCGGGAGCCCCCCAATGGGCACCGCCATCTTGGGTTATGTCCACCCATTGAGCCTTAATCCTAACAAGAAGATGGTCAACCAGTACCCTCCCCCACGAACTGCCTCGAAGGCTTAAGGTTATATATTCACTCATAAAACACATATTATAGTTTAAAATGACAGACTGGTTCAAGTTGTGAAGAAAACGTCCTACCTGGCCAAGTTGAAGGCATCGTCAATGAGCTGGCCGCGGTTCTCATGGGGAAACACCTACAGGTACAAGACATTGAAGTTAAGAAATCTCTTTAAGAAAACCAATGGAGACTAAGGAAGAATTATTTATAACCAGCTCTATATGAGAACTTTTAAATTATTATTATGATCTAAGAAATATAAAATTAGCAGATTAGAATAAAGATACAGGCAAAACAATATTAGATGATTAGAAGAACCGATCTTGCAAAAAGACCCTTTAATTGTGTAATGGTTTTCTCATTGTTAGTGACAGTTGTATAACCACATTGGCGATACAGGAAAAAGAATATTAGATATTTAGAACAACAAATCTTGCAAAAAGACCCTTAAGGCCTTTAGTTGAGTAATGGTTTTCTCATTGTTAGAGAAAGTTCATAACCACAGATCTCACCGTGTGGTCTGTTTTCAATTGTTCCAGGATGGCGTCCCAGGTGGCGTTGTCATACCGGATCCGGAAGAAACCTTGTTCGAAAACGTTGGCCAGCTTCCACCCGGACGAGGCCGCAATAGGGACCGTAACTGCAAGGACGTAATGAAATTGTTAGTCGGTTAAAATCTGGATAAAACCTGGATCCGAAATTGGAGACAGAAAGTAGAATCTATCAAAACACTAGAGAGGCAATGTGTGTCATTTCTCCTTTTTCACAGGGACGGATCTAGGGGGTCCACCCTTTTGGTAAAGAATTAAAAAACAAAGCCGTAAACAAACGTTGCACTGTGCACGCCAACGCGTGGTGGTTTTGTATTTAGCGACTCCCATTGTAGAAACCGTATCCGCCCGGATTACATATAATATGATAATACTTGAGTGACATTATTGAGTTATATATATTATATATTATATATTCATTGTAGCTCATCTCCGATGTGGCAGTAATTGACGCAAGACGGCGCCACCTCCCTCTCCACTGGGGGGAGCCCTGATCGCTCTCCTATATAAACAATTGGCCCTGTGATATCGGCCTCACTCTCTCCGATCTCCGCTGCTTTGCTGTCATTCGCTGCTCTGATCACTGATATAGAACAAACCGTGAGTTGTCTGAACTATACCCAGCTTGTTTTATTCTGGAGAGAGTGAGTACTCTCTGCTCTGCTCTGACCTGGCTGAAATTTCCTAAACCGTCCACTATCATGCCACCGAAGACTCGCCGCACGGCCCGCTCGACGGTCCGCCCCGACCCAGCCCTTGACCAAGTGGACGACCGCCTCGCGACTGACCCGCCCAGCCCGACTCAGCCCCCGGCGAAACGAAGGACCGTGGCGGATAATGCCAAGGCGATAGGAGACTTACAATCACAGCTTTTGGCTATGGGAACTTAGTTAACTTCTATTTCAGATCGCCTCCCTGGCCAAACATCGTTGACGGGTACCGAGAAGGAACCGCTGGTGACACCACCTCCGACGCTGTCACCACCCACTGTCAACCCACGTGCCTCTGCTGACACTGTCACCCCTGATACTCTGTCACGTAATGATTTGTATGTTCCCCCGCATCGACAGCCACGAACCCGGCATGCTTCTGCAGCCTGCCCCCCGTACTCATCTCAATCTCATTCCAGTGTACCTTGGTCTAGACCAAATCGCCACGTTTCTGGTTCTCATGCGGATGTCTGGCGTCCAGTCATGGAAAGAGAGCTGTTGGACCCCTTGGGATCGACGGCCGGTCAGCGTCTTCCAACCCACCTGCCTACCCACGACTTGGACGACTCCGGTGAACTTCATGACCGCGTGGCCCAGATCCTCACGTCGTCCCTTGCTCCCCTAGGCCACACCCATGGTAAGAAGCTTTACGCCCATTATTGCATCAAACGGGGTTCAAAAAGGGCAAAGACCACCCTGGGAGAACTTACACTAGCCGAGTACAATTTTGGTTTCATTAACCTGATGAATGGCCCAGACACTTATCACCATGATAAACCTTTTATGTTTCGACATCTGGCTAACCTGAACGAGGACGCCTCTCTCTACGCGTGGCCGGATGTCAGATCATGGTCTGAAGAGGTTTGTTCCCTTATCGCAGAGGGGCGTTTGACCTGGGATGACGAGTACCGCATCGACATGCTTAGGCTAAAACTCTCACAAATCTCTCGTGCCCAGCCCTCGGCCCCAAAGCATGTAGGCCCCGAGGGTTCATCCAAAGAACTTTTTATTGAACTAACCCCCGAGCTCAAGGCGGCGAAACCAGGCCCACCATGCCGCGCCTTTAATGCAGGCACATGCCCCCATCCCGGACACCATGTCCAGAACGGTTTTCGCCACCTGCATGTGTGTTATCACTGTATTTCCCAGAAATGCTCTCCTCTCCCTCATTCCAAGGACAAGTGCCGTTCGAAAATGTTCTCAGGAAACCGCCAACAGCAAAAAGGGAAGGATGAGTTGGGGTTTGGAAAGTAAACAAAGAACTCTCTGATCAAATTCATGTGTCTCCCCCTGAACTAACTACTGACTCTGATTCCAGTCTTAACCGTTCGTCGCCGATTGTCATGGACGTCCCGCTGCAGGAGGACTTCAACCCGACTGCGGCATCTACCCCTGCCCCTCGCCTCTGTCCGATGGCTCGCGACTCAGGCGACAACCCTTACAGTCTGGACACAGCAACGCTGCCTTCACTGAACTCTGACCAAGGTAACGTCATATTCTCTGGAAGGGCTCCATGTCACAAACCTTCCCCTGTTCAGCCTAAAACTTCCCGGGCCCTCAAGGTCGGCCCTATTGAATACTCTTCGTTTATCCGAGACTTGTGGCCGAACCCTACTGGGGAGGCAAACCGGGGTGCAGCGATTTACATGGCTATCTACGAGAAAGTAAGAGCTACAAATCTTCCAAATTATCTCTCCGCCCGGATCCCCCTCCCCTCGCAACTGAACTGCGATGCCTGGGATTTTTATTTGGCTGACTATCATGATTATAAGGTTTGTGACTTCCTTCGATTCGGCTGGCCCAGCAGCTACACCGCTCCAACTCCGCCCACCCCCACCTACAAGAACCATCCCAGTGCCCTGGCATTCCTCACGGATGTGGATAATTTCATTAAAAAGGAATTGTCCAAAGGTGCCATTCTTGGTCCTTTCAACGCTCCCCCTTTCACCCCCTGGTGCCAGGTGAGCCCCCTGATGACGGCCCCGAAGAAGGACTCTACCCGCCGTCGTGTGATAATTGACTTGTCCTTCCCCGCCGGAGGCAGCGTCAACGACGGCGTTGCAAAGGGTTTCTTCCAGGGAGACGACTACACATATACCCTCCCCACTGTGGGCGACCTGGCCGACCGTATTGTCCGCCTGGGTCCGGGTACTCTCCTGTGGAAAACCGACCTGGAACGGGCATACCGTCAACTCAGGGGGGACCCACTTGATTATCCCCTCATGGGGATCGCCCACCGCAGGGGTTACTACGTCGACATCTGCCCCTCCTTCGGGTGCAGGGGCTCAAGCGCAGCCCAACAGAGAGTCTCGACAGCAGTTTGTCACTTGATGCGTCGCCGGGGGCATGAGATCTTGGCGTACGTGGACGATTTCTGCGGGGCTCACTCTACCCACTCGGAGGCCATTTCTGCCTTTGCCGATTTCGAGGCCCTGTGCTCCACCCTTGGTCTCCAGATTGCCCCAGACAAGTCGGCGTACCCCTCGACGCACATGGAATGGCTTGGGTTCCTGTTTGACACGAAGCTCATGCAGGTGTCGGTTCCTGAGTCCAAGCTCGAGGAGGTTATTGCTCTCGCCGAGACCTGGTTCGCCAAGACCCTAGCTACTAAACGCGAACTACAATCCCTCATCGGCAAGTTGAACCATATCTCTCTCTGCATTCTACCTGCGCGCAGATTCATGGCCCGTCTCCTAGGAGCACTTCGCTCCGCTCCCCAAACAGGATACATTCCCATCGCCTTAGAGGCCCGTCGTGACATTGCATGGTTTGTCACCTACGCCCGCGGTTGGAACGGGAAACTCCTCCTCCGCCCCCACCTCGACACCTTCCACATTGAGTGCGATGCTTGCCTGGAGGGCGGGGGTGGGTTCTCAGACCACGCCTACTACGGGGTGACCTTCCCCGAGGCTTGGACTGACAAGTACCACATATCCCAGCTCGAGGCCCTGAATGCAGTCATGGCCCTTAAGGCCCTCCTCCCCCCGGACCTCACCTGCACTGAAGTGATCATAAAGACTGACAACATCGCTTCGGTGTTTGTTCTCACCTCAGGTCGCACAAAGGATCTCGTCATGGCCGCATGCACCCGGGAACTCTGGCTGATCGCCGCCCTTAAACAGCTGACGATAACAGTCGTCCATGTCCCCGGCGAATCTCTCATCCTGGCAGACGCCTTAAGCAGACGCCACATGGCCCAGCATTATAATGACTATGTTGTTAAAACTGTTGTTGATCTTAATCTTATTCCTGCTGATATTGTCCCGTTTGACCATGTCTTAACCATAGACTTGTAATTTCAGACCATTCTGATGATCCCCTATGGCTTCAGGTTCAGCGTACCTACCAGGCGGCCTTTTCTTCAGGCACTCTTCACAATCACCGGCGCCAAGCTGTATCGTACCTTAAATTCATGTTAAAATACAATTTTAATTATCTGGCCCCTTCTCCGTCTCACATTCTTATGTTTGCTCAACATTTGGCCAATAATCATAAAAATGTTCGCTCAGTTAAAAACTACTTATCTGGTGCCAGAACCTATGTTCGCAATAATGATGGTAACATCGCAGCATTTGATTCTTATCTCCTTGTAAATCTCGTTAAAGGTATATCACGCCTCTCTACACATCTGCCTGCTCAGGCGCCTGCGTTGTCTGCCGGTGAGGTTCGTCGGTGTGTCGATCAGCTGGCTCGTGCGGGTCCGGACGGGGCGGTCGCTAGAGCCGCTCTCCTCTTCGGGGTCGGCACCTTCCTCCGCCAGTCGAACTATGTCCTCCACGCGGGGGCATCTTCTGACACGGGGGGAAGTGGCACTCTCCGCGACCCATGCTGGGGTGCGCGTTGCCTCAAGTAAGACTATCCTGGACCCTTCGGACTCAGTTACCCTCACCCTCAAGGCGGCTCCGGGCTCCCCCTATTGCCCGGTGGCTGCGCTCCGGGAGGCCATCTCGCTGGGACCCGGCGACCCCTGTGCCCCGATCTTCTACCTCCCGTCGTCTGGTGCTGTCCTCACCGGACCGACCCTTGTTTCGGCCCTTCGATGGGCGGCCCGTCAAGCTGGGGTCCCGACCTGGGACAGACTTACCCTCCATAGCCTTCGGCGGACTGGTGCCCAGCTGGCCGCCCTTCATGGCGCCCCTCTGCAGGAGATTATGGACCATGGGACCTGGACTTCTAAGGCAGTTACGGCCTATGTCCCGCGTGAACTCCTCACTTCAGTGCCGGCCCGGGTTACCCGGGCTTTGGCGCAATGACACCGAGACTCGGACCTCCCCCGAAATGAACATTTCACTGTGATACTATGTCTTCTCTCCCAATTATAACAGAGCAAGAGTGTTGCTGTAAACTGTTTTAACCGTCACTGTACTTTTATTCAAACGATCTCTTATTATTGTATTCTTAAACCGAATTTTATCATCTCTGTGTATTTGTCTTCTGCAATTCGTTTTCTTATGTAACCTGGTTTTTAATTACGTCTATTGTCACGCTGTGTGATTAAAAATCTTATCCAATCAACTGGTGTTTGAGCTAGTCAATTGTAGCTCATCTCCGATGTGGCAGTAATTGACGCAAGACGGCGCCACCTCCCTCTCCACTGGGGGGAGCCCTGATCGCTCTCCTATATAAACAATTGGCCCTGTGATATCGGCCTCACTCTCTCCGATCTCTGCTGCTTTGCCTCCCGCCCCCCTACAATATACTTATAAGTACTCAACGTTGGGCGCAATGACACCGAGACTCGGACCTCCCCCGAAATGAACATTTCACTGTGATACTATGTCTTCTCTCCCAATTATAACAGAGCAAGAGTGTTGCTGTAAACTGTTTTAACCGTCACTGTACTTTTATTCAAACGATCTCTTATTATTGTATTCTTAAACCGAATTTTATCATCTCTGTGTATTTGTCTTCTGCAATTCGTTTTCTTATGTAACCTGGTTTTTAATCACGTCTATTGTCACGCTGTGTGATTAAAAATCTTATCCAATCAACTGGTGTCGGAGCTAGTCAATTACAGGAAATACATTAAAATGATGTAAGTGTACCTGACTTGTCCTTGTAGACCCAGACCCTGGAGGAGGTGTTGCCGGCCAGCTGGTCCTTGGTGGCGTAGGTGAGCGGGATGTGCCACAGGTACTCTCCGTTAGGTCTGCAACGGCAGGGTGTAGGTGTATAGCGCTAATAATATTGCTATTAATGATACTAAGATATCGGGTACATCTATTGGGTGAAAGCATACGTGGTATGAGCTTCCCACAACCTGAGATTAATTAAAAGTCTAGGAAACCCTTGTATTAGGGTACAGTTTTTGTTTAGTCTGGATTTCTTTATATTTTGCGGGTTTACTCTCCTTGCACCATCTGAGTCATTTCAGCTGGTGACAAACACATTGAATTACACGAGGTACATGTATCAGGTGAGCTTTGACTCAGGTGGGAGTAAATGGGACCTAGCTGTAGAGAGTTTGACAGTATAGACAAAATTAATGTGTAAGAATAGAAAGGAAGTATTTAGGGTTGCAAATTGTCGATCAAGTATGCCATCTCAGGGGTCAAACAGGAGGTACTGGATGAGGATAGTATACACGTACCAAAGCTGCTTTTAGTAGTTCTAGAAATACCATCTCCATAATTTATCACGTTTTATTTGTACCTGTTGACAGGTATTTTACCATCACATTCATCACGAGTAGCCTGGATTCGGAACACCTTTTATATGTTCTGAAGGAAAATGATGAGATATGTGGTTTTTGTCGATGGTTTTAAAGGGGTGGTTAGGAAAGATCTCGGAGCACGTGTCACATTAAAACAGGCGAGTCCATAAATTCTCTATGTGATTTTATTCTGATGTACGTGATACCTTCTGAAAGTAGTTACAACTATTCCTAACCGCAAATGCCGAACTTATTGTGATGGTTTCTTTCCTTTATACAATCCCATTTTAGTCATATCAACTGATAAAGAAACAACGTGACTCAAAGTCAAACTTGTTAAAGTCACTGGATGAGCAATAGGTCCGGCTTTTTAATGATGACTTTAGTTCTAAAATAATGACCACGGGGGTGCCTCAGCTTGGGAAGAAGGTACAAGGGAAGGTATTTGATTTGTACAAATCTGACATAATTCTTTTCCACTTTTTTTTATGGGGGGGGGGCGGGGTGATTTGCCCCCCCCCCCCCGAGATGACTGGCTCTAGATCCGCCCCTGATATGTATGTATGTATGTATGTATGTATGTATGTATGTATGTATGTATGTATGTATGTATGTATGTATGTATGTATGTATGTATGTATGTATGTATGTATGTATGTATGTATGTATGTATGTATGTATGTATGTATGTATGTATGTATGTATGTATGTATGTATGTATGTATGTATGTATGTATGTATGTATGTATGTATGTATGTATGTATGTATGTATATATGTATGTATGTATGTACTAATGTGTTTTGATACATCTTACATTTACGGTTAACCTGTTTCTACCAGGCTCATGTGGAAAGGTCTACGCAGGTTTCCCAGATGACTTTCCCAGAACACTCCTTGTCCTCCCCCTCCATTTGGCAATAATAAATTATTTTGTTCACATCATTAGGTGCTTTAAAGCTCTTCAAAACCGAGCTACCATACTCGATCTAACCAGTTATACTTTTTTTATCTCCCAAAGTACCACTCCGGTGGCAAATAAGGAAGCTTGCCAAGTGAGGTTTTTTAAAAGTAGGCCTAAACGTTTTCTTCTGTTTGATGTTTCTTATTATATTTGAGTAGTGTGACTCTATTTTTGCGTTCTACCATCCGTGCAAATGGTTGCCAACGAATCTACGGTTACAGTAGTCTTTAGAGTGTGTGGGTGACCTTACCCTAGCGGGGACGGGGGCACGGGGACGCTGTCGTCGTACAGGAAGTGGCGCTGGTCGATGCGCAGTTCCCCATTGCCCATGTCGGTGACGTCGACGACGGGATGTCCCATCTGGTAGATCCACGTCTCCATAATGTCCGAGAAGTTAGCACGGGAGGTGTCCCAGGACACCTGGCCGTCCAGCACAGCTTGCTGCAATAGGGGAAAAGTGTCAGTACATAATATGTACTTATCATGGGACAAGCAATGGCCATTTGATTGTATAGAAAGATGAGATAGTAGAGATAAATGACCATGTGCGTTTTTTTTCTAAAGATCCCAGACCTGAGTTATCGTATAAACCCTTTTTTAAATAATGGGTTGACAGAATTGATAGAAACCCGAAGCCATTTAGTAATAGTATGCATCGTCTTGTTCTGTTCCAAGTTAATATGCTCCAATCTTTAAAGCTTTTTCTAATTCGGAAAAAAGATAGTACATACGAAGAAGGGACATTTAGCTATGAACAAGAAAAGGAAGGATCCAGGGGGTAAGAACAGAACAGAGAAATGGCAGTATGATGTTTAAAACGATAAAACCGGTTAGTTATAAAGAAATAACTGTATGTCCTAGCGGATATAGATCAGGTTATGTGGAACACAACAAAAACCTTTCAAATTTAATCGTGTTTTAACGCACATGATATTTATTACACGTTCAACGGTGCAGTGTTATGACATATTGACCATCGCCCAAAGAAACCTGAATGGCAAACCCCTCATTATGTTCCTACCTATAATCTAATGTATTTGTCGAAATATTTTGATGGTATTGTCCTTCTTCCGTAATAGATGGAGCGTGGGTGTGCACTTTTTTTTCGTTTACTTTTTTCGGTATCAAAATGGCAAAGGCGTTAGGGGACAGGGAAGTTGGATATTGTGTAACCCAGGAATTTAAACCTATGCATATCACCTTCCTGCAGTATTTTTAACAACCAAAATCAGTGGCGGATCTTTCCTTTTGCCAAATTTAGATGTTTGTAATGTAAAACTCTGTGCCCCTCCCCTTTCTGTTACACGCCCCCACCTTTTCAAAAAGCTGGATCCACCACTAAATATCGACAAACAAATAATTCCGCCCTATATAATTATATATACTTACTTCCTCCAAAGCCCGGTAGAGGTCCTCCCGGCGCACACTACCATAGGCATGGCGGTTAAGGTAAGCCTAAAAAAAGAGTACATTTATCAAGTTAAGTTTTCTTCCATTAATCACTCAAAATTAGGATATAGTTATAAGGAACGAAAGGCAATTATCTTGTACTGATGTGTGCTTTCTAATTAGCATGCCTTTCCTCTTCGTAATATGATCTCATTGTACTTCTCTTCTATAGCAACAAATATAGGTGATTCAGACGTTCACAAGTGATACTGAGTGCTAATTTTGTTTTGATATCAAAAAATGACGCCATTTCAAAAATTTTGATCAGTCACGTGATAGGTCACCCAGAGAGATATTGGATATTTTACTTTAAACCCATCATTAAGTAAGTTAGTGATAAAACAATTTATTTATACATATTTTACTGATGATTTCTACTCGGGCAGAATTCTCTGGACAGAGATTATGATTAAAACCATACCAGCATTCCGTCTACAGATTGTGAATTTCAATATACGTTTTTTCCCCCTCAGTTCACCATGTACCACCATTGATCGTATTTCTAATTGGAGAAACATTTTTACCGATATTCCTCTCCTGAAGGTCTCCTCCGACAAGAAGTACTTCATCATTCTGATCACCGAACCGCCCTGAAATGGAAAAAGTGTTGATTGAAAGAAAAATTCTTCCACTTTACCATGTCGTTACTAGGGAATTGATGTTACGGCTATTAGGGAATTGACGTTACGATACACAGGAGACATGACTATAGAGTAAGAATCAGAAGTATGTGAAGTGTTGTGTTCTTAGCTAATGTTCTGGTTTACCGAAATGGGGCACGGGGTATCATTTGTGGTGGCAGAACCAGTTATAGCGTATAAGTATGGTTCTTTGAGGTGACACCAGGTGGCAATACTGTCTAAGGTAGTTATAAAATGAAGTAGGAAATTAATGCAACTATCTAACTTAAAGTGTACTGAACCACCTGAGCCAAGTAAAACTGTCAGATCGGGTCAAAAGATAGAGTGCCTGATCTCACTAGTCGTAGACGTAGATAGTACTGACCAAGCAATTGTTTGTTGTAAACGAAAGCTCCTACCAGCAAGCAATTGTTATTGCCCTGGTATGCACATACCATCGAGGGGTATACGTGTAGGAAAATTTGGGTAATAACAAATTCTGAGTGCACCCACGGTCTGTGCTTCATTTATTCTGTATCAATTACAACATAACATATGTATGTTGCCAAAGTTGTCAGCTTGAACCCCTTTCAGATTTATTTGGAACATACTTGATTATATCAGGAACTCTCTAATATAAGATGGAGACTCCCACGGATATTGGTGCTGGATACAACCAGAAATAACATAGATATCTGCACTATCTATAGAATGGGTAGTGTTTTGCCCTTTGCGAACCTCCGACATATCCTTCCAGTGGATTCAGACCCCCTCCCCCCACCTTCCCTTTTGGTAGACATTTAAAATTCACATGAAAAAAGCTAATTCGCACTTGTGAACGAGAATGTGTGACGAATTAGTATTTAGCCTTTATGTAACACCCAACCCCCTCCCCTTTTTTCCTTTTGTTTTTATTTTTCTTGTGTCTTCGTGATTCTCTATCCACCCCGGCTGTTTGGTGACGGTACCTTTCTGTAGGTGATGGAGCTGAAGGCCTTGTACAGCTCGTCGTGGTGCTCTATGCCTGCTACGTGCACGGGTTGGGACGTGGCCACCCCATCTATGTTCAGGGCGCTCCACACCGTACGGATGTAGTACTCGTTCTGCGAGGAGAAAGGACATAAGAGTAAGGCCCAACGAGCACGTATGACAGGTTATAAATGATAACCACAAATAAGCATCAATTTGGATTTTGTGACACCATATTTTCTGGAAAAATTCTACAATAATTTGGATATGATTATCCTTGTGGGAAAGAAAGTTGCATCATGAGAAGCATTGGACGAGTAGAATGTAAACTTTATTGGCATGGTAAATTTAGGGTTATCTTTAGGTGCATCTAAATGTGAAACGTGGAATCGTGACAAACGATAATAAACCAGAGTATCAAAGAAAGGTAGATGAGGCCTGTGACCATAGAGATACATAAGATAGATGTCTATGCTGTGATGAACAGTACTCCACAACATATATAGATAGAAGGAAATGGACCCAATACATCGTATTTTAGTGTCCTCCTTATTGCCTATAAGATCATTTTTATCTTAATTGAATAAAATAGAATCGATAAGAAAGGTAAATAGCTGACAGGAATATGAATAATATCATTACATTGTATTTCGATTAAGTATATCAGAAAGTTCTGAACGTAATCTTCATGGAAATTGTTCTTATGATATTTCCTTGCTCAGCTAGATTTACCATTCTCTGTGATTCATCAATGATGAGGTTGTCCTCAAAGTACTCCGCAAAACCCTCGTTAAGCCACGTCTCGTCCCACCACTCACACGTGACCAGGTTCCCGAACCACTGCGCAGAATCGGAAATAACAGTATAGAATGAATACACCGAGAACTAAGATCACACCCACCATCTTCCAGGTGGGTTCGGCCTGGGCGGCCATCACGTCAGCGTAGTTGTTGGCGAACCCTTCGTTCAGCCACGTCTCGTCCCACCACTGACATGTCACAAGATTTCCCCACCACTACAAATAGATGTGACGGCATAAGAGGAACACACGGTTTAAAAAGGGAAATACAAACTTTATAAGACAGCATGCACAGTAAATTTAGACAAAATTAAGAAACACTTTGCATATCGATAATCTTATTTTCACATTCTAGGACGAATGTTCCTTGGAATTGGAATTCCTAAATCACAATTACATAATATTATTATCAATTCACAGACATTATGACGTCGCGCCAATGCTATGATAATGGTACTATAAGTATATGCTGGAAAGGATTGCATTGCTAGATTTATCTTAGAACAATAGACTACTTTCCATATACTACTAGGCGTTCTGCGTGGTGGCAGTTTTTCTGGTAAGTGTCTCATGAGAACCTGACAATTATAAACGTCTAACGCCAAGCACTAAGTTTCGCTGTGAAGCATAGCTTCGTTTGGATTTAAGAGCCTCGTCTCCCTATATATTTCAGGGATCTTAAAAACAGGAAAACCTTTTCATTGTCAAACACATTTGATAGGAACGGACATGTGGTACTTTTTTTTTATTATTTATTTATTTTATTTTTTTATTGAGCAAAACTATCTCGTTTAACAATGCTTTTCAGATAGTAGAAATTAGTAACATTTTGAATGGTTAGTAAACAATTATAATGATTTGATGATAGTTGAAGATGTTTTGCAGAAATCTTTCTATCTAACCCCTGTGATTTCCAAGCAATATTGTTGGAATAGTTATACAGAAAACATACTAATTCTTGAGGAAATCGTATGGTAAAGCCCGCCAGGGTGTATGTGTAAACCACTTGAATTGACTACGAACATCAGTTAAAGAAAGGCCTGGGCACGCCCCTTAAACAACACATCATTCCAGTAAACTTATTCTTTTTAATCATTTACTTTTCCCCTTCAGTGCAGAGTGCTGAATAACCGACCTGGTGGGCCAGTTCGTGGGAGATGACGGCGGCCACGTAACGCTTGGAGCTGGTGTCGGTGTAGTCGTCGTTGACGAGCAGGGCCGTCTCCCGGTACGTCACCAACCCCCAGTTCTCCATGGCGCCCGCCGCGAAGTCAGGGATGGCGATTTGGTCTAGGGGGTAGAAGACAAATAGGTCTGTCGTCATGGATACTTTTGTTGCAAGTTTAAATGTAATTGTGAGGTGGTGTGAGTGGGCGTAGAATTTTGTAAGTTAAGGGTGGTTTGCATAATATAATTCCATTAAAAGAATTTTCTTACAAAATCAGTCCCACTCTTTTCTAATTCCTTTCAATGTGGTTTATGCCCGCTGCTGGATGTGAAACCTCGAAAAAAATGAAATAGGATTTTATCAACAGAACTAAAAGAACCTCTAATGCAGGCACTGCCCAAATGCACTTATCCATTTATATTTCCAATAACTTCCCCGCATTCTTTTCTAAATTGGTTCTAATTCTACATGAACTCACGATCAGTCAGTCTAAGTTGTATTAGATTAGCACACCAGGGTGCATTGAGAGGGGGGCACGGACGGGACTTCCCATTTGTTGAAAAATCATAGATCCGCCCTGTTTATCGACGGCTTAATTAAACAACCAATTGATGAGAGTGTACACGTTACCTGTTTTGCTGATGGGGAAGGGTATGCCCGTGTAGTCTTCGTAGGCCTCTAGGATGGGTCCGCTCACACCCAGAGCATAGTCCAAGTAGTTAATGAACTTAGGTCGAGCCCACAGGCGCATCTGGGGTTCAAAGGAAAAGTAGTCAGACGTTTTTCTCCCTTTGAAGCACTTCCTTATTGTGATAGTCATCGATAGAATATGATGACAACGTGCAAATACAACCAATTAGTGCATTAAAAAGGATATGGATATTAATTTTCAATACAAAATCATGCAATTGGTTATACAGATAAAGAAAACTTACAAAGGTGCCTCTGGGGGTTGTCATCTCCTTAGACTTGAACTCAGACACAACAAACGCCAGGAGGTAGGGTGACATCGTGACTGTGGTGTTGTACACATCAGCCACCCAGCCGTTACCCCTAGAGGGACGAGACACAGGGTTAGTTACAGACAACGTGGAATGATTATAGAAGACAATGGGACATCTTGAAATTAGTGCATGTTATTTCCATCAGAGGGCTTAGTTGCAGACAACATGTAAAGGTTAGAGGAAACTGTGGCAGTCACCCACCTGTTATCCCAAAAGGGATTAGACAAGTTAAGTTACAGGCAATATATTAAGGTTAAAAAGCAGTGTGACAGTGGTTTTAAACACATCAGACAACTACCCCTAGAGTGATGAGACAAAGGATTTAGGATAAGTTGTAAAAGTTAGAAGAAAAAGTGACAGATTGATGTTGCACATATCAATCATTCACTACCAAGGCAAGCTGGAACGCGTCTTAGTTACATACTAAGTTTTAATGTAACAGTTACGCTATTTTATTTCACGACAGAGGGTTATTATGACATGATATGTTTGAAGTTGAAACATTAACAATAAAGAACAATAATTATAATGATGTTATCTTTTAGTGAAAGAACATATAATAACAACATTATAACAACACAGTACAACATTGCAATAGGTTTCAGGGTGCCATCAAAGTGATAAAACAAGAACGAAAACAGAACTAAACAGAACATTCCTTCAACTTCGTAATATTGTTGCATGTTTTCCGGGTGGGCATTTATGGAGCAAAGGGACATTGGCATCAGGCTTGTAACAATGATTACTTCATCAATGCTATGCCATTGACCTAAGATGACATAGGCGATTCAGGTTCCCAGTATTTGCTAAGCAAAATCTGTAGATTCATTTTTTTGTTTAAGATTATAAATGGGGGGATGTGTCTAAATCAGCTTCATTTCCTCTGTGGACTTTAATTATGGACAGGGGGTGAGAGGGGGGGATTCCTGGCCCCTTGAGATAAGTACCTGTCTGTTACCCTTAATAGGTATGTTTGGTAGGCAGTAGGCATGGAAGGTGAAAGGAAATCATGATATTCATCACAGCTACAGCCCTTGCATGAAGAAAACCGCAATTTGAGGATACCGATATGTAACAAAGAGCGTGCCTTACGTATCTATGGAGACATGTGTACGTGAGCTCAATTTTTCAGCTATTTCGACACCAACTCACCTTTGTGTTTTTGTACCAATTACTGAGGAGCGAATCCAGGGGCGGATCCAGAAAATTTGAAAATGCCAGTTTTATATTTTAAAGAATCAATTTTGGGCCCAAAATGGGAGAGCGCGCGCCTGCCGGTCCAGCCAAATGAGAGGCAAGAACCTAACCCACTTCGCCATCCCGCCTCCCTTCGATCATTAGGTCATTTGGATCTTTGCATCTTTAGATAAGACATTTTTACATCTATGTCATACTATTGATATGATTTCGTTTCCAAACATCATATCATGATTCACAGTACGTTTCTTCGTGATTTAGTAGTGCAAAATTTAACAAAAAGAAATAAATAAGCACACGTCGACCCCAAGCCTCAGACTGCATAGAGATATGAAACATACCATCTAAGACGACATGCCACAATGCTGGACAAATACCTACAACTAGATCAATCAAAAGTCTCATCCATTCTGCTCGTACCTATCTTCACTAGCCTTTAGCGGCATATTAGCTATAGTCGAGAAGGCTTCTTTCCGCACCAAAACGACATCAAAGGTGGCCTTAAACGAGGGCTCGTCGAAGCAGGGGAACACTCTCCTAGCATAGGCGGGGGCCAGGAAGGTGAGCACCAGGTACCTGGGCGATAAAAGAGGAGATGGGGTGAGTGGGGGTCAGTACCTGTCCAGGCTGGCCGTCAGGGGCATGTTGGAGATACTGGAGTAGTTCTCATGTCGCACCAGGGTGATGTCGAAGGTGGCCTTGAAGGACGGCTCGTCGAAACACGGGAAGGCCCTGCGCGCATGCGTCCGCTGGAACTGGGTGGTCACGAGGTACCTAGGCAAGGTGGTGGGTGAGAATTGTTTGACATCAACGACAGTTATAGGTATGAAATTCTTTTAATCTTTTGAAGTCATGTCATTTTCCCTTCAGATGGAGTATCCCATGCAATTACAATTCCCATTATTTCAAGATTGTTGTTACAGTCATTAATGATATTGAAGGCCAAGAGAATTCTTTAGCCCTGTTTCCACCAGCCGATTTTACTGCCGATTTGTTGGTAATTTGATACTTTTTACTGGTAATATTGTAAAGTATTATAGTTCTTACATACCATTTGAGAGAGAATTAAAAACCTTTTCTAATGGTATATAACATGTTCATGATTAACCAATATTCCCATTGCCGATTTCTAAAACCGGTAGTAAAATCTGTTGGTGGAAACAGGGCTTAACAGGTCAATCAGTAGCAATTGCTCGTTGTTATATTTGCAATCTAATCGTGTTCATTTACTTCTTTGTAAGATTTTTATTGCTGGTACAGTAATATAAATAACTATTATAACTAAATGGTATTACTTGAGAGCAATTTGAATATGAAAACTGCCCTGGACTTGTCCTGCTGTTCACATGGCCTTACTTGGTGACTCCGTCCTCGATGTAAGAGCTGCGATAGAAGCCGTCCCAGTCGGGGTGGATGTGGGTGCCGTTAAACGTCATCGACAGGCGGTAGGTGGCGCCCTTGACCAGCGTCTCATTGACCCAGATCTTCAGGAAGTGACGTGAGGCGTCCTCCTCCCACATGACCACGCCCACCGGCGTCTCCATGGTAACCGTATCGTTGTCCACCACCTCCATCATTGTGCGACTGAATATTAAATGAATGTACTTACTACAATGAAACCTTGTTATGTTTGGTTATCATATTGAAAGGAATTGCCTTGTCAACGATTAGGCCTATAGGCTATATTCCTCTATGCATCACTTGCTTGTGGTACCCTGCAATGTCGCAAGCAAAATGTCGCAAACTTGCTTACAGTAGCCTATAGAGTAACACAATGTGGAATATAGGAAAATGTTTGCGGTATATTAGGTTGTGGTGGGTGATACCACAAATGATTTTATATGGCTTTTCTAAGTATTGTTTGCGGTGGGGGATACCAACAATGTAGATAGGCCTATCTGAACCGCAAATGGCTTGTGGTGCCAAAATTGAGCACCGCAAACGGTATCCCACCACAGAGTGGAATATGACCTCACACATATCACATAGCTCCTTGCCACAGACAGTGGCGTACCTAGCCCCAAAGCTGAGTGCAACCAACAATGGGTATTGGGTCATGATTATGTATACAGTGATTTTATCATAATTTATGGTGAACGTATTTGAAGTTTTTGCCATAATTATGTCATAACGGAATTATGTGTACTCGCTTGCGGTTTTTGTCATAGTACTAAGTAGGCCTAGCTACGCCAATGACAGGGTCGATGATACCATCCCTTGCAAACTACAGAAGACTAGGCTGACTCACGTGAGCATTACGCTGTGGCCGTGCACGGTGAGTTGGTCCACGTGCAGTACGATGACGTCCGTGTTGTCCTCACACGTCATGTCCATCACCACCGACCCGTTAAAGCCGAAGTCGTCGCCGGGGTAGAAACGGGGCGTCAGCTCCACCTGGTAGTGGGACGGCAGCAGGGTCCGGTTCAGCCGCAGCCCCGTGGGTAGTACAGGGGGCTGGGGGGTCGTCGGGGCCGTCGGAGGGGTCGTAGGGGCGGGGGTGGTCGTCGTCAGACTCGCCGGACACAGACCTGGGGGTCAGCGGGTAAAAACAACGCCTTTTACTAGAATGGGATATGCATAATATTATGAGAGACAAGACAAGTTTTTTTCCATTTATTTATAGAATTTAAGCATTTCATGTAAAATCCACATACATATATGTATACATATGGATATTTCTTTTTTTAAGTACCACAGGTTAATTCCAACATTAATTTGTTGCCTCTGTATGACAAGCATATTTCCAAGGAGTATGCTAATGGCCCTTCATCAGTAGTAACGCCCCTTCCGCAGATTTAGCCGTCAGATTTCAACAGATGAAGCCAAATTTGCGGAGATATCATAATCAAGATAATTCCTCGCCATATGCCCATGTAAAGATTGAACAATGCAGTGATATTAATATGCCTACAAGTAAAATGTCTGCCATTCGTAGTGTTTGCCATAACTATTTATCATATACATTTCAACTGCTTATCAGTTACACATTATCGATAAAGTACTTTGTTAATAAGTAAGCGAAGATTTATAATCATTAAAATTTTACATCGTAAACCCATCTCCTCCTACATCCATTCATCTACCCACACGTCCATCCATATCAATTCATTCTCCGATTCAGCCATGCATTGTGTGTGTGTGTGTGTGTGTGTGTGTGTGTGTGTGTGTGTGTGTGTGTGTGTGTGTTACACCCATAGTTTTAATGCATATGTTTGAATGAAATAATACCCTCATAACA
Organism: Lepidonotus clava; assembly: GCA_936440205.1. Lineage (NCBI taxonomy): Eukaryota > Metazoa > Annelida > Polychaeta > Phyllodocida > Polynoidae > Lepidonotus > Lepidonotus clava. The sequence continues at coordinate 16,351,692 of OW387148.1, forward strand.
AACACGGTAAGTCCTACCAACCGAGGTGGTACTGAGGAAATCCCATTTTAATGATAGACAACACCTCAGAGTGGCTTCATTTGCGACAATTGTGCATAGAACTTTAGAAGACGTCACTCTGCACTTCTATGGATTTTGCAATAACCAGGAAGGCTAAAACAACATACTAAATATCAAATGAAAGAGGACATTTGTCTCTACTTTTTAGTATATAGCTTACTCTTATCCATTCATAATTCAAGAGATTAGAGGTGAAAAACGGATTTTTTCACTTTTATTTTTTAAACATGGATATCTCCTGTAAGAATGCACATAAAGACCTGGAATTTTGGAATAAGGTCCTAGTTTTTATCTTATGTTAAAAAAACGGGAAACTTTTTGTTAATTTTTTTAAAATTATTTTCTAGATTTAATATTTAAAAAAAAGAAACTAGGACCTAAATAAAAAAATATCTGAGACACGCTTCCCTACAAATGAATGTTATCTACTCACTGTGAAAATTTCAATTATTTATGTGCAATAGTAAGTGAGATATCCTTGTTCAAAAAATAAAAGTTAAAAATGCTTTTTTCGAATTCCCTTGGCAGCCACGCAGGCATTAGCAGACATATTACAATATAATTTATGAGTATATCAGCCTGCTAAAGGGCTACTCAATACTATGAGAACCACATTTATGCCAATAATATAAAAAATATATATGCCCTTTGAAAGAGAGCCATGCGAAATCGCCGCTGAGAGGTGTTGTCTATCCTTAAAGGCACTGTCTATGCTCAAATAGAGGTAGTGTAATAAGTAACTCGGGATATTAGCTCATTGCAAATTCATCTCATCTGTTGCAAGTTATAACTTCATTAGTAATTGTGTCATGAACCTTAATATAAATGTAACAGTTGTTTGAAAAGAATAAGAAATTGCTTTATTTTCTGTATATAATGTTCTGTAGCATGCTGTCATTATTTTCATAGAACAGAAAAAGTGAGATGGGCTGTGGTTAGAATGGTATATACGGACATACTTCTCAGAATGATACCTGTCAAAAAGGTTCAATTCCTCATTGCAATTGGATGCCAACACGTGACGATATTGATATCACGTATGTTCTTCCGCATAATGATATTAATCTTTTTTTGTTAACTCTTACGTTTTAATGGTACGTAGTAGTTCATGTCACTGCACGCTTTAAAATGAGTTGTTGTAACACAAAGACATCACGTAAAGGTTCGGGGACACGCTACCAAGGGTTGACAAAACAAACTTTTGGTGTTCGCCTGATAACTAATTTAACTAAAACCATTATCGTGTTTGAAATTTCTGGTTACATATTGGGCGTTGGGTGATATAGTTCCTATCTTAGGTGTGTCACTGACTATATAACCATGACACCACTTGATATGCCGAGTACTCCCCCCGGGGCCTGCGGGGAGTGTACCCTGATACAGACCCTCCAACACTCCAAGTGTCGTAACACCACTCAGCCAAGTATTTATGACAGTAGAGATACATATTATAGTCCCAAGGACGGGGTCAAGTGGACAGGGAAGGCATCATGTGGTAGTAACCATGTCAAACATGGATACAATACATGTAAACTTAAGGCCGGCTTGTACCGGTGTGTACCCATATACACAGAAATGGGAGGGGGCGTGGTATCATCCCCCCCCCTACCCAAATAAGATCATGAACTAAAAATAAGTTCAATCATTAACTTTTATTGCAAAGTGGCACATGACTATTCATTGAAATAATAATGTTCATTGTTTCAATTATACAAGTTAGCACATTATTTATGTCAAGAAAATTATAGGCCTACGTAGCGCATAACTTAACACCCTTTAGAAGTGAGACCTATACCTTGTGTATTATACATTGAAATATAATCAAATATCAGTACATTATATGATTATGGTAACATCATTCACTTAACAATTTAAAAAGACTCAAACAGTTCGAGACTTACATAACCATATACCTCTTCATGGCTAGCTGAACCAGTATACGAAACATGCAAAACGCCCCCCCCCCCCCTCCCTTGATCCGCCCCTGCTTGGTACACATTCTGCGTCCTGTGTCTATCCATACTTATTCAAGTCTCCATATACACATCTGTAGCCCATTGCATATCTCATATCATAAGTGAAATGACGTCCAGTGTAAATAGAGACAAACATGTAGTTACTCCCACCACATCACTTTACCATCCTGTTTACACACTTTTTATCCCAAATGCTTTTGCTTTGGCCCTGACAGCTCGCACTAAGTATCATTTGGAAGTAGTTGGAGCGGTAAATTACGGTAAATATAAGTGTCAGAACCCGAATTATTGTTTGGCATAAATAGGTTAGGTTGACGATGTCTTCATAGACACTGTGAAAATGAGCCAACTGAGTAGGTAATATGTGGTATACTTCAAATGTATCCTTTGGTCATAGTCATTTTATATGCCAACCGCCACACACATGATATAAACGAATTATACAAAATAAAAGAGCTATTTTCCCTAAACAAAGACGGACAGATTGAATGAGCATTATGCAACCGATGTCCTAGTGGGAAAATGTTCAGGATCATTTAATTCAAAAACAAACTGAGCGTACCACATCTGTTCCTACCAGCATGGGGTTATCCACGCCTTTTTAAGTTTGTAAGTGGAAAAAGGGCCTTGGCTTCTGTCTCCTAAACCGTCTCCTCCCCCTGTCATTAATAATTATTGGCCGTTCATAGAACTAATAGGAATACATCACATGTTTTGCTGGTTCTTATCATTTCTCCTTATTCATTACACTGATGTGTATTGTTTGAGATACTACTTTCTCTCTAGACAGCACGCTGGCTTTGGTACACTCATTTCGTTCAATAAAAAAGACTCCAAAGAGATGAGGCTTAGCTCAAGATTGGAACCAAACCCCTTTTAATATAAGTAATGTAAAATGAAAAGTACTCACATTCTCCTCGTTCCTCGGCCAGAGCCCCACAGTCGTCCCATTTCTGTGCCGCAGTCTTGGTGTCCCTTGGTGGGGCCAGAAAGTACACCCCAACCCCGACCCCGGCCGCCACCGCCGCCGCCACCAGCAGCGCCACCACCCCCAGCGGCCGCGACACGAAACACCCTTTCTTACGTCGCCCTTCGAACTTGGGATCGTCCATGACGAACTGTTCGCGACTCGTTGCACTGGTGCGGTCTCCTGCGGATGGGTTTTCTCCAAAACTGGCGTTACCCCGCGCCATGAGTTAAAACTGTGACAACTGTTCCCCGCCCACTATCCGACAGTGTTTTGTGGGGTGATTATTACTTCACCACTGGCACCAATCTGTTGATTTAGATTGAGCGGCGTGACGTAGGTTGGGTGATGGATATCCTCAGGGTGTATGGATAATATACACACTGTAGAGGTGTGTGTATACGGGCCTGGTGGTATATCGGCCGTGGCAGGTTTTATGCGTATGACAAGGGGCAGGTTGATCTTTTTATATTAAGTAGGGGCACTTCGAATGGCATGTCGGGACGTATAGGAGAGGTGCGCAAGGATACACCGACTCATAAGTCCCAGTGATACGGCTGACTTCATTTCCTCATACCTTTCTGTGCGAGAGTCAATACGATAAATTTCATCTTCTTGCTCGTAGAGAAGCTGCATGGTTAATTAAATCAGACATGAAATGTGTCATTGCACTAAGTTGGAAAGGGCGCTATATTAAAAATGTTCAAATCATTTGTTATTATGAACATATCTGATGTCCATGGATTTTAGTCCTGAGAATAATGTCAAATCAACGTGCGCTTACAAAAATAAAAGGTCAATTACTTGACAGTGGCGCAACAAATTAAAATCTAGTTCCTTAACACGGGGATGTAACCAGGCAGCAGGTTCTTCAGGCGTACCATAGAGATACACTGTAAAAAGTAAATGCTGTAAATTTACAGTAAACTTTGCTGGCAGCAAAGTTTCCAGTAAACTTTGCTGTACAATTACAGCATATGATATACTGTAAATTGTACAGTGCATTATACTGTAGGTGTCTTACAGCAATCAGTACTGTAAATTAACAGTAAACTCAGTACTGTAAATTTACAGTAAACTTTGCTGGCAGCAAAGTTTCCAGCAAAGTTTACTGTAAATTTACAGTGCACTGTTATTTTACAGCGCTTTGAATCAAAAGCTTTTTAACATCAATTTAACATGAAATATTCCCCATAAATCAAACAAAAATGCTAATTCCCAACCACCAACTAATGTATATAGGTTGTGGGATGTAATTATGCTAGATTTACTAGCACATACATGCATTTGGTAATGTTACAGCAGGTTTGGGAGATAATTACTTGCCTATAAACTGAACTTGGAATGAAAAAGGTGTTTATGCATGGAAATTATCATTATGTCATAATGATTGAGGTTATTTGTATGTATTTCAATAACTTATTAAATTAGTATGTATACTGTGTATGGTATTGACTATTTCACATCATTAGATTTTATCAATTCACCCTGGAAAAATGGTTTTCAAGTAATATGATAAAAACGTTTTTTTACTTTATACTCTTGCTCTCCTGGTGGTCACTGTTTTTTACAGTAAAATGCACTTTAAACTTATGTGCTCATCTTGTAATTTCTAATTTACAGTAATAATTAAGTAATCCTACAGCACATTTAACTGTTTATTTTCTGACAGCAAAAAATGCTGTAAATGAACTGTACAATTTGCTGTAATAAAACATTAACTTTTTACAGTGTACGTAAAATGTATGCCTGTGGGCTTACTGAACCGCCCCCTTTGTCTGCAATATTTCTTATTGTCCAGTTTGAGTCCTAACCAACACACATGTAATTTTTGATACAATCAAAGATTTGACTAGAATCCACTGAGATCCAATCCAATGCTTACCCAATTCGCTGTTGTCTAAACTATACCGCATAGTATGTTTAGAGACCTACCCTTATGTGATCCCCTCGGACGTAACAAAACATAATTGTAAACCCTCCTCCACTCTTAGTAGAAAACTATGTCGCGCTCATATACACATGCAATTTGAAGTTGTTGTTTTTCCCCATACCCAATATGGTAGATGGAATAATGGGTAGCTTGATCTAATTGAATGCCTCATTTTTTCAATGTGCCATGTGAGATTAGTGACATCCATCTATAGCCCCCAAACGACCTCACCTCTCAATTTCTGCGAACTCAATAATATGTGAAGGTCTGTTGGAATCCTTGGTCTTCTAGTATTTCCTCTGATAAACCATCTGTGGACCATGATCCACACGTCATTTTTTTCCTTTTCATCCGTGCCTTATCAATATATTAGGCCTACTACTTCCTATTTGCCCGGTATTACTAAGAAGAACGCGCAATAAGTAAATAAACGTTGAAAGAAATGGTTGCGTAAGTATGAGGTTTGCGATGATCATCACACACACAGACCTAGATCTTCGTTCCATTAGCTTAAGGTGTCACTGAACACTCCCAAATTGCACTTGCATAGAACAAAACAAAAACAAACGCACATTTTCCTATTTGTCCGAAAAGGAAGCATTACATAAGCCTAAACCGAGGTGGTCTAATGTGCTGCTCATCCCCGAGGTATGCTGGCGGGATGTAATGACTTCCATTTACTGATGATGAGTACATGTGCAGATATATATATATATATATATATATATATATATTCAGGTTTTTATTTGAAATAAACATCAGGGTTATCCCTGGTTTTCAGATTATCACATGTAGTATATAGGCCCCATCGTTCATGAAAAAAGAAAACATAACCGATAAAACGGGAACGTATGAAAACCGAGACAATTGGCCAACTTTTCGTGAATTTTACTTCTGAACCTGGTGTGTTGTTCCATAAACATCCTATATATCTCTATGGTTGTTCATTCTTTATTTATTACTTATTTTGTTTATTTCTTTTTTCTGATTCTTTTTACTTTGGTGTTTTCATCTTCCCGTGTGTAACCTTATACCCGGACCTTCGTTGATATAGAACATTTGGGATCATCCCGTTTCATAGAGTTTATCTCTATTAATTACCTTCCATGTAAACTCAGCGCACTATGTTTTATCCTAACCTGCGGAGGTGTCCATTTCTCTTGAGGTGTGGTCAGGCTTCCACTTCAGAGTCCCCGATTTAGGTAATCCTTTTTGTAGGTGTCATAAACCGTGGACCCTGACCTTTCTGAACAAGAAAACCACTCAAACTTCACGTATATCTACCAACATGTTCCTGTTATAGACCTGGGCATACACATGTATTTCCTATTAAATTAGTTACGAATACGCCCCATATAATATGCATTGTTTAATGGTTGGGTTGACGCATTGAGACAACCAAGATGTATCTCATAATACTCACCAAAATACCCCTGCATGTTATTAATGAATAAACACTTTCAGTGGCACTTACTATGAACATTTAGAAATAGCGATGTCCTGCATATTTACAATTTCACTTTACTGTTAATTTGTAATGCACCGTTATGCCTGTAACTAAATGTGAGTAAATCGTTATAAATGACAATTTACAGCTGGTCACAAGATCTAAAGATCTACATTGTAAATTACCTTTGAATCAATGTAAAAAGATAGAATTATACCATCAGTATATCATCAGGGCCACTCTAATCAAATTTCATTTTTTAGATGATAAACATATAAGAGATATATATTATTGATAATTTATGATTTATACCAATTTCTGATATAAATAACAGTATTTTTTACATTAGATGGTCACTCTTGCAAAAGGCATTGTTGAATGATTTTTGTAACTTTTCTATTTGTTGAATCTAAGTTCTTCAAATAAGAACACAATAAGAAGCATTATGGTAAAAATCATTCAAATGAAACAGAAGCTTTTAAAGGCCTTAAGTTGGTTTTGTGAATCATCGCTGCTATGTCTGTTTTCAAATGGCAATTGTTTTAATCTAGTGCTTTTGCAATGCCTCGGTCTATGCTATTTGGGCCATCGCATTATGACATAACAGCGAATGACATCTTTGTCAAAATTAATATATTGTGCAAAAAATACAGCATCAAATTTCACCCGGTTATAATGATCGTTCTCATTTGAATAATTTGGGATTCCTTGATGCAATTATTGTTTTAGAACTGTTTACACTAACTAAACTAAAATTGGGCCTGTAGAACAGCAGCAATTCATCAGCGGGACCTATCACAACAATGACGTCCTTACTGCGAGACACTGATTTGTTTCACCATTTCATTATGCAATGGACCAATGTATCCTGAATGCCAAAACCAAGGGGAAATTAAAGAGCACTGAATTTTGCATTAAATTGCAATGAATTTTGAATGAAAAGTTGCATTTAAATTTTAACAATTGGTAACTATAGCAACATATCTTTATTATATGGATGCTGTACCAAACAGCTACTAAGGTGAGGATTTTTCAAGTGAAATGAGGCAGAATAATTATTATTGTTTTCTGCGAATTCCATTTATTGAAAAATAGCTCCAAAAATAGTGATACTGAATTAGCATTGTGGGAACACAGCAGGATCAAATTTCCCAATGTTGTGTCTTGCGGCCTAGATCTATAGCCAGATCCGTTTGCACACTAGTTTTAATATTAACACCACTGTGCTGTGACTCTTACTTCAGCTCTCAGCTCTCTACATTAGATCTTTAACGTACAGAATTGCATGCATTAACTGGTGCTCACTCAGAGCGGCTTAGATCATTTTACTATTATGAATTGACACAGCCTCTACTTCCATGTGATACTTGCTGTTGTTCGTACGTAATAACACTTACATTGACCTGTCATACAGTGTATCAATCTTTTAGTAAAAATAATGTAAAGACATTTCCAAAATAATTGAGGTTAGTTAGTCCCCTTGGTAACAGAAAAAGGAATGTTCTTCATAATAGATTAAAGAAATACTTCTACATAACATTCTAAATAGCTAAAGTAAGTGATAATTAGGTCTAGTGAAAGCTATTCCATATTCAACACTTTTATGTGACTGAAATTTTGCCTTTTTTACTAAAATTAATTACTACTTTCAAGTGGCCTTCGAGACGAGTCAGAGAGTCAATATTTAACAGGCTGTCTTCTATGTCAGGTTGGGAACTTCACACGATCTAATATCAGTTTTCAGTGGAATATCTAAAGTGATTCCCATTAATTTTGTATACTTAATGGGAACATGTCGGAATGGGCGTCACTGTATGGAATAGTGGAACATCTACCTCGTGTAAAAATTCATTTTATCTTAATATTCCTTTGATTTTCTCTCATAATAGCAATAATTTGTGGCGCTGTCAGAGGGGATGTAGCTCAGTGGTAGAGCGTTCGCTTTGCATGTGAAAGGCCCCGGGTTCAATCCCCGGCATCTCCACACACTATGTTTTCTTGTGAGTGCAGGCATTAGAACTAGAAGCGAGGACCCATGATTAACCTGCCTTATTTCTAGTAACAGACTGTATATGACAGTCGGAGTTCGAATATATGCAGGCCTATTTTGTAGTTTTTAATTGAAAGGTAATATAATTGAAACTATTTCTTTCGCGATTCCTTGACATTATCTCAATGAGATTTCATTATAATGGTTAATAATTTAATTTCATGGTATATATACATATATATATATAATATCTATATATTTTTCAGTTCAGAATGATGTAAAAATAGCGGGTCTATTTTTGGATAATTATTAACTTATTTTTCTGCATAGTATAAAAGACGACGGTTTAAAAAGAAAAGGACAAGAGCTGTTTCTGTTTTACAGTTAGGTTTGACAGATAGACGGGAGTTAAGAGAACATTTCCGGTGATTTTAGGATAATTCATGTGAGTTTCATTACACAACAGCATTTTCAAACTCTTATACATTTTCTGTAAGCACACATAAACCTCCGTAGCTACATCGACTTATCATGAAACAGGCCACAGCAGTATTATAGCTATGCCTGTAGATCGGTCTGGTACAATCTAACTGGGGCCTGTTTCATAACAAACCCCCATAAGACTACGTCAATTTTGTGTTTCGTGAAGTTACTATGACCTTTTTCGTCATCGTAGATGTCAGATTAAGTAGTAGGTTGCCTTACAGGATTACCGTCATACAACCTCTATTATTAATTTGATTGACAGAACACACACTGATAATATTATGTGAAGTTGCTTACAATAAAAACACCTTTCTTTTGTAAGGTAGGTGGTAGAATTCAAATACATATAGGTTTACTTTTGCAGCCCTAGCATCTCGTATGTTCAAAACTATTCTTTGATCTCCCAAATACTGACTGCTTTCCTGAAAAGGATACAGACTATATATATATATATATATATATATATATATATATATGTATGCCTTATCTCCACCATTTTCTTAGGTAACAACAACTCCTTGATCAGGCTATAGTCAGGGGAGGCAGGAAACGATTATACTTTGAAAAGATATACTTAAACAATTCATTAGAACGTTTAATTTGCAGAAGATATTCTTGAATGTGAAATGAAGAGCATATGTGTAAAAATTGTGCCACTGGCACCCACAGATCCATCCAAATTCTAAAGATACCACATCCTTAAGCATTGTGCCTGTGGGGTTGTATTCACCAATGCTCACACCTGACTGCAGCCTGGATTACCGAGTCCGAGATATTCTCGGATTAAGATAACTACGTTATCTTGACATCAACATAACTTCCTAACTGTCTACCGAAGCATATTACCTATATAGATGTATGTACAACCATAGATCGTATGTATCTCTATGGTACAACCAATCTGAATGTGATTGAAAGAAATCTGTTATACTGGTATAGGCCTACACACAGTAAACAAACCCTTGGTAATAAGGGCTAAGTGAAGACAAACATATGAAATAGACTTGATGTATTTACGATCCTGTCAACGCCATTGCTAGTGTTCTTAACGAGATTTTGACATGAGTTTAAGTGGTGTGTCTTTCGTAAGTAAAGGTCTCATTGTACTAATTGTGGCGCCATCTGTAGTCTCCATCAGTTCGGTCACTGCAACACTGCCAAATGAGAATAGGCCTCTATCTGGGAGGGTTTTTCAATGGGCAACCTATCCTGAGAAATCTTGATATTTCTATTTATCAAAGAGGCCACAACAGGAGTTTCTGAGTCACCTTCAGGGGGCGTGATATTCTTTTCTTGAGATCTGGTATATATAATTATATGGGAGTATAATTAAATAAAAAGGCTTTTCCAGTTCCAGTGTAGGAAGATAGGTGCCTAAACTGTATAAATTTAGACTATATTCTTAATAGTTTGCAAAGTGAATATGATAATTTATGTGTATGTATATTCAGAAAACTTGAGCTTTTGAACTGATAAGATAATTATGCTGATGTAAATTCATTGATTTTTTTGGGTGAAAGTCATAACTTGAAGCAGTTCAACACTATAATTTATATGCCCGTCGATGTCAACAGGTGCTGCGGGTTATTTGTGGTGGCGCAAAAGCCTCACAGTTAAGAATCATACCACTTCAGCCCACATATTCTATTATCCTCAATAGATTTATGTTTTCTTTATAAATATCATAATAGATGAGACCAGAGTCATAATAACATCAGAGGGCCATGAATTTTGTCAATTGTAGACCTAAGGAAAAACTTGCCCTTTAAATATTTCACAGGCTATGTCCAAGAAACTTGGCATCGAAAATTTAACAATAAAAAATGCCTTTTAATTCTTTAAAACGCAGAATTGTTGTTCCCATTTTCAAAGCATCGGGTCTACAATGACCTTTTGAGAATGGATGTTTTATTAATCTCCTTGTATACTGAGCAAGCTCCCTTCTTACTTCCTGGTCTGAACTATTTGCTCAAAAGACTTAAGCCTATGTCGATAAAATTCTAGGTTGGGAACACTGAACATAGTCTAGGCAGTGACCTACACAGGGGGAACTCTGAAAGTCCCAGATTTCTAAAGGTTTATGTTAACTCATTACAAGTTTAAAAATGTGTCCGAAAAATGTAAGATTGAACCGCATGTGGCCACCAAGTGGATAGTAAGAGTGCTGAAAAAAGTGGGCATTTTAATCCCTTACAGACTGGCCTCAGAATGCGCATTAGGCTATTCCTGTATTTTACTGCCATTATGAGTGGACTTTGAGGCTAGTCTGTAAAGGGTTTTAGAAATTTAGTCATAAGTCCTAGCTTTTTGCAAAAATGTTAGTCAAATTTATGGTGCATCTTTTTTCCGACCATTCTAACCTTTATCGACTAACCCATGTCCAAAAAAGTTGGATAATAAAATGAAAAGAAAGAATTCCAGGGAGATGCAAATCCAAGGGTTCTGGGACATATACCCTGGACACTTACCCCCAGAACACTTACCCCCAAGACACTTACCCCCTAGGACACTTACTCCCTGGACACTTACCCCCTTGGCTTATAATGTAGAGTAAAATATGTGGTAAGAACTTAGTGTTTCTAATGGAAAGCAAACAAGATAAATATCCCTCTTTTCTAATACATGTCTAGGATTCATACCTAAAAGGCTAACTCGTCCCTACTCAATGGTCAATGGATGGGAAAATATCAAAACGGGTGCCAGCCATAATTATAAACCCCCAGTAGTTTACATAAGCACTTAGGGTCAGTGGGCTCGGTCTTAATTAGGCCCATGAGGGGTGGGTTCCACCGGATCCCACTTCCACAGTTTTTAATAATTCTGTAATGGGGACTAAACTAAATGTATACCCCTCTCTTCTGGTAGTTCTTTAGGATTCATACCTAAAAGGCTAACTCGTCCCTATTCCTAGTCACTATTTTCCAAAGTCGTAATGGGGACTAAACTATGTTTACCCTAGAGAACCCCCTCCCAGGGGAAGGAACATTCCTTGGGGTTTAATTGCCGGCACCCCGTCAAAACATCATTTGACTGAGTTCTCCAAGGTTGGGGGGTAAGACTAGTGTCCTGGGGGAAGTGTCCTAGGGGGTAAGTGTCCTAGGGGGCAAGTGTCCTAAAACTAGTGTCCAGGGGGTAAGTGTCGGGGGGGGGTAAAGTGTCCAGGGGGTAAGTGTCTTGTCACCACATTGATTGATTTATGCAAATCTGAAATTAGATTATTTTTTCACTTTTAGTGGCGAATCCAGGGAGGGGGGAAGGTGCAATTCACCCTACCATGGATAGCCAATTTCTTGACTTTTACCTGCAGGTTAGCCTTTATCAGGGTGCAGGCTGGGTAATATGGCGACAAATCACAAGGCTTTAGTATAGAAATTTTCACTAAGCATGTCAGTATATTTCTAGAGTGACGTGAAGAAAACCTAATCATTATTTTTCAAATTTTGTTAAACTGACCAAAATGGTATGGTCGCAGAATGGTCCTGTTACGTCGCTTCTTGCCTGGGTTTCTATTCACATGACCTCGGAAGAGGGGTTAGAAAGTAAGCAGTAGTCTTGTCTAACCCTCATTTCATTTCGCTTTTTAATCTTTTTAGGGTTTTTTGTGTACAGAACATTGGCATACATTACAAATCATCCCCATATTGTTGACACAAAAAATATTGGCATGGAAGGTCATACTACGAATGTTGATATACAGACTTTATGCATGATAATATGGTCCATTCTTCAGTCATCGATTATTGTTATGGCCAATCACCACAACTACGAAAGGTAGCCCTATCATCTACAATCTATAATATGTATTATCAAGGTTTACCATAACATATATAATGAGACTTCGCATGCCATCAACAACCCAATATTCTATTTATTTGAAACGTCTTTGCGCGCTGCCTTAAGAATCACAGATAAGCAAAGGGGTAATTTCCAAAAGGGCCAAAAGACCTACATTCAAAGTAAGTAAATAATCCACAAGCATTGGCTATTTACCTTTAGAGAGGAAAAGAAAAGAATAGGCTTTGGGGTAAAATGTCTCTCTTATAAAAAGGCAGCATCGCTTCGGATTACTGTTTGCGTGCCACTCTACACTTTCAGACGTATCTGACCTCAGGTTTTCTGTAGACCAAGTTGGTTTAGCACTGTTTTATGTACAGTAATAATAACATAAATTGCATGATTGCTTCTGAAATATAGCTACCTATTAGAAATAATTACCTTCGTTACACAATTTCCTTTTTGGTCTTATGGACAAGCAGAATTAATTCGACATAGAGGAAACAGACTTTATGAAAAATATTTCCATTTGCTTTTAACACCAGCGATCTGATGCGTTAGAATCAAATTGAACGAGCAAACAATTATATCTAAGGAGACGTGTTTCAATATCTAAATGTATACCTTTATTGTATTCTCATATTACTATTCTTATTGAAACTTGTTCATACTTAAATAAGTTAATACTAAAAGCAAGTTTGGGCCAAAAAGGTTTTCTACGCAATCACCATAATATATTTCTGTTATTCAAATCCAAGTGTAAATCGGTTAATTTTTCCAGAATATAAGACTGGGGAAGGACAGCATACGTAGCATATCGATAGCATCAATAGACTATACTCGAACCTTAGATTCCATCAAGGGTTACATAATTATCTGACGTGAACATTATTAATCTGTACAAAACGCATTCCTGACATTTGACATAGAGAAAGATAGAAATGATACACTGATCAAACTGTAAAGTTACATATCTCAGATTACAAAACCTATCATTGTTTTCGACGGCTCAGTTATCCTGATAAAGATGTGAACCGGGTCACCGACAAGAAAAGACCTATATAAAATTTGCAAGATATCAGGATTTTTAAATGTCAAGTTATAATGAATCTATATTCAAATAGGGATCAAACCGTCTTCACAAATAAGTCATCTGTGGTTAACAAAGGGTAAAACACTGTTTGGTACCCTTTAATATGAATAAGGCCGTAGGGAAAAAAAACCATGTCCAAAATACGTTCTAAACAGTACAAAAGAATTTTTTAAAAAACATAGGTGACAGATGACCAGGTTGGCACCACATACTCCTTCTCTGTTTGCCAAGCGGTCTGTGGGGTGTTTAGCATCTCTACCTGCCCCGTTTACCTTAACAGGGACGTATCCACCAAGACGCCCAATCCCCTCAATCGGCCGACGACCATTTCAAGGTAAGGCGGGGAATATGTCTTATTATTGCCAGCATGATTTCTTGTATACAAAAAGATTTTGTAGATTCCTGAAGATGACGTCTGCCTTTGGGGCCTTCCATTAAGTACGTACGCAGCAAGGAGGGGTGGGGGGGTATGAAACTTATGAAAATTTGCGTACGTTCCTGTATAAATTCAATGCGTACTTTAGCTTAAGGGAGGGTCGGGAGGGGGTCTAAAATTAAGGAAAATTTGCGTACGTACTAAATGGAAGGCCCCTTTTGAAAAGTAGACACATTCTCCATATTTTCCCAATCGTCCTCCATTTCATACAAGGATTCTTACAAATCTCGCCCCAAGAAAACCTTATAGGAAAACCATGACATTAGCTAAATGTATTCTCCGTGCTCCTCTGCTATTACGACGGTGTCCGCATTGCAATATTGTGTTCTTCTTACGTATCAGATGTAGTTAACTCAATGCAGCATTGGCTACTATCTAGGCAACTTCAATTCTCCCTACCACGGATAGCTGATAAACAGTAGTCCAAATACTTGCAGGTTAGATTTAGCTAATTCTTTGGACGATAACACATGGGAATCTTTAGAAAATATATACAAAATTTATATTTGCAATCTTTTTATCTGTATTGAATACATTTTCAAACCAACCTAGAAATATGAAGTATACATAGATGCAAATTGGAAAAATACTTGTTGCTAATTTTCCATTACGTTAAACCACAAAAATCTCCAAGATTAGGGCCGAATAAAATTTCTATACTTAAGCTCTGTGACTTACATCTTGATCTAGGATAGTCTGCAGATAGGATACAGGAAATATGCTATCCGTGGTAGGGAGAATTGAACACGAAACGTGATTTGGTGATTGCATGTTTTACATTCAGCATTAGAAACTTCCTGATAGATCAACCGAAATGGTGTCATTGTGTGCCCTGCTAAGCAGAGTAAATAGATTATTTCCATGTTGCTGGTGCCACCCAGTAGGTGTTGAACACTCCCACAGTGTTCCTGGAGCTGGAGACCATGGAGAGGTTGCTGGTGTTGCTGACTGTACTAGTGGGGGTGAGAGGCAGTCATTTTCGTGGAGGAATCATCAGCCTGAGTCCCAGCCAAACGGGAAACCTGACGGTGAGTCGCTGCTGTCTAATTTTACAAATCGTGAGATTATCACAGGAACCAAAATTATATCTAGGAGTTTAAAGTATATCTCCCTACTGTAGAGAGGTTTAAACGGTATTCAGAAACAAACAAAATTATTTCAACATTAAAGCGTTCCCACAACCTTTTGCAGAACGTATAGGCCTATAAATAGGAGAATGTATTAGCACATTATTCAATGGACTAATAGTAGAGGGGCCAAACTCAACAAGAGCCATATTTAAGAAAAAAACCCAACCCGAGATATAGATATTAAATTGTGTAGCGATACCTAAGCAATTTATTTATTTCGGAGAGAGCGTGACGTCATCGCCCTTCGTTTCCATCGCTACGGAGATTGTTGTACCTCGACTATATAAATCGCCCGAGCTTGACCGTTGGTCATTCTCGTTCTAACCACCAACGATTTACCATCGCAGCAGAATTTTAAGAGAGATTTTTGAATTTCTCAGCGGTTTTAAGGGGTTTAAACCGTATTATTTCTACACACCATTCTAAGAAATAATTAATTGGACTTACCGAAGATGTCCAAGAAGAAGAACTTCTGCAAAAAGTGTCAGACTCGACACATCGCCCCGACGGGGAAGAAATGCAATCGCCTGAAGACGAGCGATGATTCTGCATCGGGCGGGTCGGATGACCTGTTCGGCGATGGTGGTGGTGAAATTGAGATGGGGAATAGCCTTTTGGGCAATTTCCCGGCGGCGATCCAATCGCCTCCGAATGCTGCGGAGACTGGAGTCCTGAAGAATAGGATGGGCGTAATGGAGAAGAACATCTCTAAACTCGTAGGCGCTGTCAACCGGTTAGCGGAGAAGCAAGAGGCGGCGATGGCACCCCCAAGAGTGGACTCTGATGATGACAGCGATGGATGGACAGAAGTTTCGCCAAGAAAATCCAGGCCTAAGACGAAGAGGAGGGGGAAGGTACAATCATCGCCCAAACCGGTCAGCCCCGCCGTCGAGTCGTCGAGCGATGAGTCGAGCCGCTCCAGCGATAGGTCCACTTCACCTACAAAAGACAAAGGTAAAACAAAGAAATACGCCCAGAAATTGTATTGCAAAAGCGGCGATAAGCCTAAGAATGTAGAGGAGGTGTTGCTGGTTGGTCTAAAGACAATCGAGAGATTAATTATGGATAAAAAAGATCCACTCCCCGCTGTCAAGCATGTAAAACTACTGACAGAGAAAGCCTCTAAGCGATTGTACACGTTTGACACGTTTAATCAATATGATATCTCAGTAAGGGAAAGGGCTGGGAGGCTGGGACACGATGAATTTGGCAATTTCGATCAGGAGGAGATAATGTCATCTTTTTCCTTCGACAACACGTTCAAGGCAGGTGTCGGTACCAAATCTGGAGGGGGTTACAAAGGTAAACAAAGCCAGGGAAACGGTAGATCCTATTCCGAAAAAATTTGCTTTCGCTTCAACTCTGAGAGCGGATGCTTTGGCAAATGTAACCTGAATCATGCCTGTATAATTTGCGATAAGAAAGGCCACAGCAAAAAAGATTGTGGTCGGGCGGGCAGCGATAAGAAATAGGATTTGGCTTTCAAATCTGAGAAGATTCCAGGCGTTAAATACTTATCTGACAGTGACGTCACGGGTGAAGGGGTTTCTTCTCAGTCGTGTGCAAGCTCGCCAGCTCAAAATGTTAAATTATACAGTAAATCCAGAGATTCTGGTCGTAATGGTAGTTTCCTCCGTGTCTTAGAGGTTGAAAGTATTAATCCAGTCGAAGTAGACGACGATTCGTGTTGTATTTCAAATATTATCTCCAGTATTGGTACGATCGGTACACGCCGGTACTTTGCATCGCCGGGGTCAAGCCCGGGTCAAAGCACCGATACCGCTGACGTCACGGGTTTCCGTGTCGAAAGTACACAGGCGGTGTCGGAGCAGGAGGACAAAAATGTCAATCGACAAGGTAACTTTGTTCAAAATATAGAATTTCTAGCCGATACTTCTTGTCTAACGGTCGATAGGGATGGAGTTAAGGTCCTTGTCGACAATTACCCCAAGTTTGACAAAATTCCATCGGGTAGTTCAAGAGATATTAAATATTTTGAAAATAATCTTCTTGTCTCGACGCGCTCGCCGAGTGGTCAAACTGTCAATGTATTCGAGAAATGCGCTCGTGGGGAATGCACTTGCGAATATTATATTAATGGCGCATTGGCGCAACTTAGGCCTTGTAGATTCGAATACTTACTTTCATTGGGGTCTGATGAGTGTAAAAACAGATTCAGACCTATGGTTGATGGTATTATAGATGGATTTAAAATAGTTGATGAGACGGTGCCAAGCGGGGGTCTAAGTTATGACTGCAGAAATTATAATTCCCTATTTGAAGGTGACAATAGGAAAAAGATGGACAAAATAATAGGCAAGGAGTTAGCTGAGGGTTACCTTAAAATAGTAATGGAAAAGCCTGCCTGTATTCACTCTATGGGAGCAGTCCCAAAGCCTGATGGTAACATAAGACCAATAACAGACTGTAGTATGCCTGAAAAAATCTCAGTAAATAATTTCTGTGAAAATATTATTGAGGAGTTCAAATATAAAAGTGTGGACAATGTTGTGGCCCTTTTAAATCCAGGGGATTATATGGCTGTAGTTGATATAAAGTCAGCTTACAGGGCAGTACCTATTTACCCAGACCATCAGAAATACTTGGGAATTAGATGGGAGATTAATGGTAAAACTGAATATATACAGGATTCCCGCTTGGCATTTGGTCTTAGGCTAGGACCCATGTATTTTAATGAAATTTCTGAATTTATATATCATATTTTGTCAGATATTTATGGTATTCAAACAGTAAATTATTTGGATGACTTTATTGTCATTGGGGCTAGTCTAGAAGAGGCAACATGGGCACAACAGGTAGTTATAAGGGTCTTAAGATACATAGGCTTCCATATAAGCTGGGGGAAAGTGACCCCACCATCACAGGTATGTACCTACCTGGGCCTGGAAATTGATTCAATTAAAATGGAAATTCGCCTTCCAAAGGAAAAGTTAGAAAAACTAAAAATTTTAGTGGTGAAATACAGTAAAAAAGCTACTATTGGTAGGAAGGAGTTGGAGAGCCTAGGAGGCCTTCTGTCTCACTGTGCTCATGTAGTGGATGGTGGCAGAGTGTATTGTCGTAGGGTTTATAACCTTTATAAAGTCCTTTTAAATAATAATTTAAAGGCTATTAAAATTGGCCAAGCCTGTAGGGACGACTTAAATTGGTGGGAAAAATTTTTGGAAAATTTTAATGGTAAAAAACAAATAGAATATAAAGAATTTCCTCTCCCTATGGTATCAGACTCATCTATGAAAGGCTTTGCAGTGTATATGGGTAGTGACTGGAGAGCAGGTAGCTGGGATAATAGCATTATTTTGCCAGAGTCTGATTGCAAACATATTATACCGGCCCCTTCTGATATTGTATATAATAAGGAAAATATAAATGAATTGGAATTATTTCCAATCATGCGTGGCCTACAGGAATGGCTGAGCCAACTTGTGGGTCATAGCATTAATATCTATACTGATAACACACAGGTTTTCCATATGATCAGAAAGGGGATTAGTTGTAATCCAACATGTATGAGTTGGCTCAGGGAAATATTTTGGGTCTGCAAAATATATAAAATAAGACTGGTCCCACACTACATTAACACAAAAAATAATTTAGTGGCTGACACTTTGTCACGCCTTTTATATTTTAAAAGTGAGGACGCAGTTAAAAAGTGTATCCTAGGTACGAATTTGTGTTGTACTAACGCCATTTTTAAATTTTGCAGAGAAAATACGCCTAAAAAGGCGCGTTGTGACGTTGAAAAAAGCCGCTGTAGGGGAAAATACCCAGAAATTGCGGAGGATGCAATGGAAATGTTACCTAAAGGTATGTAAAAAATTTAATTGGGCGCCCTATAAATGTGACTCTAACCAGGGTTGTCTGTATATTTCTTATATTTCAAAATTTATGAAAGCATCCTCTGTGATAAACTATTATCAAGCGGTTATCTATTATCATAATGTCAAGGCCAAGCCAGTCGCAGGATGGTCAGATGTAAACATAAAGATGGTTGTAAAAGGAATTAAAAATTCCAATTTTTGTGAGGTGGATAGTAAAGAACCACTGAAAGAGAAGCATTTAGAAATGTTGTATAGGAAGGTAGATTGGTCCGACCAGTTAGGGATTTTAATATACATTGTAATTGTATTTTTGTTTAGGACACTACTTAGAGTAGGACACACTGTGAGGTCGGAACACATGCTTCTGAGAAAAAATGTTATATTTCATAAATGGGGTTGTATTGTAAAGGTTACATCCTCAAAAACAAAAAAGCCAGGCCAGGTACATGAGATACCTATTAATAGATTAGAAAATAAAAGAGTCTGCGCTGTATTTTTATTGGAGAAATTATTTAAAATTCATCCAAAGTCCAGGGATGATCCATTGTTCTCCACGGAAAAAATTGGTTATTTATCCTATACAATGGTTAATAAACAATTTAAACAAATGTTATCAAATTCAAAAATTAAGGGTAATTTTTCAACACATTCTCTAAGGAGAGGAGGCACCACAGACTTGTATAATAAGGGTGCTTCCTTAACCTATATTAAGGAGAGAGGCCAATGGTCATCTGATTGTATTTACAAATATATTAGGCCTTCAATCTCCGACAAAATTAATTATGATAAATTTTTATCACTACGTTAGGTAATTGATTTGGAGGAATTGGATTAAAATAAATGTTATTTATTATATGTCCAAATCAATTTACCTTGTTTGTTGTCCTGTATTTATTCTAAGTTGTTCTAGCCGCGACGTAAATGATATTAAATTGTGTAGCGATACCTAAGCAATTTATTTATTTCGGAGAGAGCGTGACGTCATCGCCCTTCGTTTCCATCGCTACGGAGATTGTTGTACCTCGACTATATAAATCGCCCGAGCTTGACCGTTGGTCATTCTCGTTCTAACCACCAACGATTTACCATCGCAGCAGAATTTTAAACTTTAGAATTATTGTTACAGGGAGGATTAAAATAAATGTTATTTATTATATGTCCAAATCAATTTACCTTGTTTGTTGTCCTGTATTTATTCTAAGTTGTTCTAGCCGCGACGTAAATAGTATGCAATACCTCATTAGAAAGATAAATATCTCAACTTCATGGCCTGATAGGTTGTACTAAAAAGTGTGTCCCAGCATATTGTAAATTGCTGGTTTCCATGGCAACCACCCAAAATTCAGGTAATTCTGAAATCAACACTATTTTTGACATATCTTCTTTAATATTCAAGGTAGAAGCACAAATGAGACATCAAAATTAAGCATTCCTAAGGTTCTATGGAATAGAAGGCTGAAATGGATTGTCTTGGTTACTGGGTTGCCATGGTTACCAAAAATAACTCCAAAATTGACCACAATTTTAATTTCTCTTTTCTTCTTGTTATCATAGCAACCGCAAATATGGGTTAATCAAGCCACAACATATCTCATCTCAAGAGTACATATCCCTTCTATATGGAAACAAGTGTTTTTGTCAAAAAAAATTATATGGAATGCAGTAAATGACTGGTTCCCATGGAAACAACTCAGAATTCATGTTATTTCAGATTTAACAGTATTTGGGCTGTATCTCTCTGTATTAATATACAAGAGGAAACACTACAAAAGGAAAAAAAATGGTTTTAGCTCGTTATACCTCCGGTTGGAGTCAAATCCCAAAGAGCCTCTTGGCCGCAATACTATAAGTTTGTACCATCATTTGTTCTATATTTTGTTGAGCCTACGTAAAAGTTGGATAATAGATTCACGTGAACATCTCCATAGATAAGTTAAAACCATAGTAAATCACTAAAAATGGTCGTAGCATGATGTAAGTGATGTTTATATCTAATAGGATGGCCTAAAAGGGCATTCTTCCAGCAGCATTCGCGTTAACTCAATAGTTAGGCCCAAATGGAGATAAAACAATGAATCTTATAACATATTTTACCCAGTATAATATTTGTATTGCTGTCATATTGTTGACATTGTACCAGACAAATCACAGCGGCATAGATGTTGAGCTCAATTCAAATGAATGCTTAGTACTTTGTAGATCGTCGATGGGGCAGGCCCTGAGCCATGAACACTATAGATGGCGCCACCCTGAACTCTTCGTTCATATATCCTCTAGGAGTAAACAAGTGAGAGCCTAGGTACCTTAGAGCAATCAAACAAGCTAGTCATAGAATATATACGACATTGCTACACTGTTATAAGGGTATCACAAAATACACACATCCAGTTTAAAGGGACTATCCCTGTTCTAAAAAGAGGAAAAATATGTATAAAGTTAGATGACCCCAATGAGTGACTATCCAAGATATGAAATTACCTTATGTATAAAATGCAGAGCCCTATCATCTATAATCTATAATGTGTATTATCAAATGTTACCTTTGTATTTTCATTGAGGTTAATATGACATGTCGCTTACTCTGAAGTGATGTGCTTTGATTGGATTATACCTGTTATTATACTTGCACGGATGATCATCTTGTTATGAATGCAGTTCAATAAATGAAAAAAGAAAAAAAGACTTCGCAAAGAGTGCCACATTTGTTTTAGTTCTCTGAGACCTACAGAGAGTGCAGACTGCATTATTTCTATTTGAGAACCATAATTTCTCATCAGTTCTTTTTAAATGTCTGTTCCGAACCATGTTGGATGTTACAGGTTTCTCCTTTGTGTGACAATATGGATGTATATATGGTGTGGGCACGATTGACATTAAAATTTGTTTGATTAAACTGAACATTATGCTTTCAAGGTTTGTGTATCTACCACTTGACAGTTCATAAGAATGTTTCAGCGTATATATATTATCTTCAAATTGGTATCAGCAGGAAATAAACTAGTGCCGGATTTTTCCAGTATAAATAAGAACTCTGTAATATCACAGTTAAACCATTGGTCTTTCCTTTCCCTACTTTCTTGGCCCTTATTTTGAGGTAGCCATGACTATTTTCTAAACATATAGCTGAATTCCTCCATTTACGGCAGGCTGAAGGAGTCAGATAGGTAGACAGCTAGGGGAAGGGAGACAGGTGATAGGAAGGGACAAAGGTAGGAGAGGGGAAGGGAGACAGGAGTTGGGAAGAGAAACAGAAAGGGGGTTGGAAGGGAGACAAGTAGGGTATGGGATTGGAGACAGGTAATGGATGTGATACATGAAGGAAATGGAAAGGAAGACAGGTAGGGAATGGGATGGTAGACAGGTAGGAAAGGGGAAAGCAGACGTGTAGCAGAGGAGAAGGGAGACAAGTAGGGGATGGGAAAGGAGACAGGTAGTGAAGGGAATGGCAGACTTGAAAGGGATGGGAAGGGAGACAGGCAGGAAAGGGGAAGGGAGACAGATAGGGACATGGAAGGGACGTGGAAGGGAGACAGGTAAAGGATGGGAATAGAGAAGGGAGAGAGGAGTGGGGTGAGAAAGGAGACAGGAAGGGAATGGAAGGGAGACAGGTAAGGGGTGGCAAAAGAGCCAGGTAACTATTGGGAAGGGAGACAGGAAGGAGAGGGGATGGGAGGCAGGTAGGGGTTCGGAAGGAAGAAATGAAGGGGTCGAGGACAGAGACAGGTAGGAGAGGGAAAGTGAGACAAGCGGGGCATGGGAAGGTAGACAGGTAGGAGAGGGGTGTTGTGTTAGAGTCTCAGAACTTTGAGTTTTGAGACGTAGCGCCAGCCTTACTTTAAGACTTTCGTGTTTCAGACCATCTTTTAGTAGCATTTTAGATTAAGTCTCAAAATTTTAGACTAGTCTTTTGAGACTTAGTGTCATGATAAGGGGAAGTAAGACATATAGGGAAAGGAAGGAAGACAGATTGGGGCGGGAAGGGAGACAATCTTTACAGCACTACATAACGGTGCGTCTCTTCCACTTTAAGAATAGAAAATGCACTTGTGATTGACTATCAAGACATTGAGTCCAATCGTTCAGTTTTTTCTTTCAGATGGATATCACCTTTCGCATGGCCTACCGCCGTACCCACATTTACGCTGCTGGGTGTGATGCAAATCTGGTTGCTAGTGGTCAGCTGGTTGGCGGCCATTCAACCGAACAAAGCTTTTACTGTGTAGAGGGATGTCAGACAGAGCTCCTCGTCTCTAGGATCAGATATATGTGTACGTCATATAGCTTCACTGACGATTGGGAAGTCGGTGAACGTAAGTTAACATTTGACTTCCCCACGGCAACAAGAATCAAGCTCAGTGCCATTGGCTGCTGCTGGGTAAGTCCGTTTGGCTCAGCTTCTTGGGATATCTTCACTTGGATAGACCTTTCCATAAGAAATGACACTGGGAAGATAAACAGTTCACCACAAGCAAGGTTCTTCCCTGTCATCAGACTTCAAGAGGCCTGTAACAGTACCATATCCATCCGTCCGTATGACCCTGATGGGGACACTGTGCGTTGTAGGTGGGCTAACGAGACACTTAAGGAATGCAATGGGATATGTAACGGGTTCCCGGGTGCTGTTCTAGACCAAAATACCTGCATTCTGTCGTATGAATCTAAAGGTTCAGACACTGGTTTCAAAGCTGTGGCTTTAATGCTGGAGGACTTTTCAATTACCGATACAATGTTTGTGAACCCTTTGAGCTCTGTAGCCCTGAATCTGCTGGTAGACGTGAGAAGTTCGCAGTTGAATTGCGCCCAAGATATCCCTCAGCTGGTAAAGCCGGGGCTGGCTATACGCGCGACTGTCGCGCACGCGACAATCGCGCTTATAAATTTGGTAATATACGCGGACCCATTTTATATTAAAAATAGGAAGAACACGGTCTAATTTCTATAGAAAACACATTCCCCGCTTTTCTCGAACTCCGTGCTCGAAGTCCGCGTTATTAAGGCATCCTATGTGCGCGGACCCAGACATCCGCGTATACGTGCACCACTATACACGCGGACATGAACTCGGGCGACGGGGGCGGGTGTGCTGGTTGACATCATGGCACTGCAACTGGTAACCGCTCGTACCATGTTCACCCACGAACCCCAGGCAGTAAAACCAAATACAACCATTACTTAAATTTGTACTTGAACTAGCAGTGCATTTAATACGTTCTTGTACAAATTTCTTACCACAATATATATATTTGTATTGAACCTATACTAGGACGCCCTCGTTCGAATACAAATCCTTTTTGAACCGCTAATTAGGGTGGGACTCAGGCCGGTATTATCATTACTTTTTTGCGCCATTTCGCCTGCCCACATTCTGTCTGTTCACTCCGCTGAATCATATGTTATCAACCAACATGTTATGAAATTGCTATAATAATATGTGTATGTTTTCTTCTCCGCTACATGCAGGATTTTGCAAAAGCGGGGCGTGCTATAGGAAAATTTTCACCCGGACAAGAGCTTTTCTTTAAAACAATCTCAGTTTGGCCAGAAAAAAAATGGGGGGGGGGGGGGAGTACGCCCGGCACGCCCCCCCCCCCCCCCCACCCATAAATCCGCGCCTGGACTAAGTTGGTAATCACAGGTTACGTTAGGTTTTCGTAGTCCAAAACAAACCCCCAACTGTAACGAGTTATTTCTGTAATATATCAAAAACGGTGTGTGCTTCAATTCCAGTGAGGGTCATTGTGTACGTAAAACAGTCTATTAGTCATGCTGGTTTTAGGCTGCAATATTCAATAAAATAGCTACTTTAATGTCTTTGAAAGCATCTAATAACTCCAACTTTCAAAAATATGTTGTCTTTTCCTGTACAATATCATGCTCGTTTTGGTTAGCCGTTTACATTATCTGTACTGTCCCTCTAAACTAAACTAGCCGCTGTCCTAAACCGGCAAGTTGTAGTTAGATTTTTTCCCACCAGATGACGCCCCGTGGAGTCAGGTGTAAACGTCTCGTTCTCACGGCTTCCACCAGGGGTGATAATGTCTCTGTATAACATCGAATGGATTTCCTTTGCGAAAACTATGAATAACCACGCGCTCCCCTCTATATCAGGAAAGGGGCATTCCTGGATTTTAGAAATAACTCCATTATCGTTCCTAAACTTAGTAGCACAACCTACTTAGTGAAAATGTTATTTATGAACTAGCCAAAGACTCGGTAATTTATGGATTACACTGATTTGGAACCTAAGAAAGGCACTACCTTCTTCATTTCTTGTGTGCAATATATATTAACAACAACAAATAATTCATAGTAACAAATAGTTTATTTTTTTATGATAATTATTCTCCAATTAGATAAGGTTCATTCCAGCCTGTGCTTGTTGGCAACTAATTAAGGCCACACTTTAAAAAAAATCTGTTTCTGATGGACCCGACTGGGTGTTAAACCCCCGACTGGGAGAGGTTTTTGTTCAGATTTTTTCAGATTTTTTCATTTTTTTTTTATTGTTAGTACTTTCCCTACCCAAAAACAAAAATTATAGAAAAAAAAATCCGACCTTGTCCACTGGAAACAGATTTTTGTTTAAGGCTGGCCTAACTCCCTTCCTTTCATCCCGTGCTTAACTGTAACCTCCATATCACTGTCTTTCTTAATGGGACCTATAGCATATCGACATATAGTCATGTATATAGACAAATAGTCTATATCGATCTATAGGCATTTGCACACGCTCGATGTTTCATCTGTTTAATGGAGTGCACAACAACTGATACGTGTGGTTCTCGACATCAAACGCAAGAACGGCCAATTCCAGTCACTCATACCCTATGATCTATTACAAATTAACTCTTAAATAATAACGTTATGTTAGCCATTACCGCCAAAATGCGACTGATTTTTGTTTGTGCATCTCCCTCCAAATACCCTCTATCTTCATTACCATGTACAGTTCCAGGGACATCGTTTCCCTCAAAGCAGTTATAAATACAGGGAACAAAAATTACCATCAAATCCAATATCATAACATGACTTCACATTTGTTAATAAACATAATCGGCCTTATAATTAATATATCCTTGAACCATCTGATTCCAATTTAAGCAAGTTGGCCACATTTTGTGGAAGTAGCTTATCAACATATTCGCATAATCAATCGGTTTACTAAGTTTACAAAACATTATAAACACTCTTGTATTCTATATTCGTCCTACCCTTACCGCACTCTGTGTTTATATCTCAATATGTAATTAAGGTGTCGCCACGTTATCCAGTCTTCTATTAGACTGAGGGCAAAATTTGGTGATTTTCCCAAACCTCCCATGTGTTACATATTTTATGATAAAAGTACGCCAATAATCTATAAATGTCTATCCGGAAGCATCTTCTGATTGGTTATTGGTTTCGTAGGCGCAGCTTCACACTATTACCTGCTTTTATTACACTATCTGTGTTTAAACACGGTTGCTTCAAACCGGTCTCTTTTTGGCTAACTATTGACCATCCCCAAACTGTGATACTTGTCAGTTTTCAGTGTGTCAAACATATATCAGCTTCCTAGGCACGTTCAATGTCTTTCAATTTTCAACTGCATCCGATGATCCCATATCCTCCTGTTGCGTCGCCTACACTTGGTTCGACTTGGAAGCTGAGTCCGGGTTGAGGGTCGACCGTCTGATGGGGGCACTTGGGTTGCCTCCAGTAAGCCCTCGTTTTTTCTCTACAATAAATTGGTCGGACAGTTAATTAATATGTGAAAATGGTTTGCACAATTAGCCATTACCAAAGAAATATTTAATTAAATATAGTCTGCAATGTTAGTCGGCACCAACCAATGTGTATCAAGCTTTCGACACTGTCGACCACAAATCTAGATTGAAAGTCTAACATACTGTCATCCGTGGAAATCCTGATGTGAAATACGCAAAAGTTTAAGTCTACCTCTCTCCTTATCAATCTCACTGTACGTAATGCAAAAATAATCACAGGGGATTGTGTTCGCTCACTGGGGCTTATTGTTAACTTCTTTTTACCTTTGTTTTTTAATATCCGTGCTGGACCCGGCTGTAAACCCGCCAATCTCGGAGAACGGCGTGTTGGCAGTGCTGCCCTGGAAAACAACACACTTGTTTTAATCTTTGTTCACTCCCTACCTTGTTGAACAAGGTTAATTTGATGGCACACTTGGATATTAGCCATATTCGTACAAAATGAACAGATAGAGAGGTTCACTTTACAACTCTTAAAACCGGGTTGGTTCATTTAATCAAAGAACTATATGTTAAATACATATTTTTCTGGTATCATGTCATATATTAACTTTAAAAAAGAGGAGGGTCTCTCCAAGGGGGGGGGGGGGTCGTACGAATCCCCCCACCCCCCTTCCTACAGGCCCGAATCCGGTACTTTTGCAGGAAATACTGCAACTTGTCCATCTTCACCTAACCTTGGTAACGGTCATGTTTCATAATAGTAATCATTGAAACTTAAACACCGTATGTTCCTTATAATTACAACCCCATGGCGCACAGCTTATCCCTTAAAATCGCATGGAACCATGCTTTATTTCAATGGCCTTACTAATTAGAATTAGTACCCAAATCTTCACAAAAACAAAAATCTTCGAAAATCAAGGAACCCGCTAATTCAGGATGTCAAAATAGATATGCTTTTTTTTTGTTAAGCCTATCACTTTCTTATAACCATATGGCTCTGTGTTAACAGGGGCGGATCCAGGGGGGTGGCCGGACGGGCCTTGCCCCCCCCCTCCCCCCCTTGCCCTGTTAAATCCCCCCTTAGGTGGGTGGGTGATGCAGTCAGTAACCAGACATTTTCCAAAAGGGTGGTTTATAGATGGGGGGGTCGCATGTCACATGTCGAATTTATAAAATGTCCATGTCGTTTGTCCCTAACTCTTGTTCTAGACCCATGTTCCATGTCGAATTTAAGAAATAGCTATGTCCCCTGTCACTATCTTTTTAAAGCTCCTGTCCCCTGTGGAATTTAAGGAATGGGCCATGTCATTGTCACTAAATTCCCATGTCCCCTGTCGAATTTAAGATATGGCCATGTCGCTGTCTCGAATTAAAGAAAAGCCCATGTCGCCGTGGCGAATTTCAGTGTCTACACCTTCAAATGGGGGGCGCCTCAGCTTATGTTTAATTTTTCCGCCAGGAATTTTGCAACAAAAATCTCCTTTTTTCCCCAAATTAACCACTTGTTGATATACAAATATAAGTGTGTAGGCCATTGCAAATTCTGTGCCCTAGTTGTACCCAGGAGTTGTACATACCGGCTCTGCTGTTTCCTGTAAGTCGGCAGTCCCTGGTCGCGTCTTGAATCACTAGATGTCCACCTTTCACAGCGATTGTCCAAAACCTTCACAATCAGTTTGCTTCCACAATTCTCGCAAATGCAGTAATTTCCTGGTGGTTTCTGACTGTTTGTGTTCTCATCCCAGGCATCCTCAGGTTCAACCTTGATTTTCTTGGATGCAGGTTCGACAGCCGACCCTGCCAAATCGGGGCCTAGTTCCTGCGAATTCCCGAAAAATCCAGGTGCTTCTCCCTCTCTGTCAGCTCCCTCAAAAGTCTCAAGCTGTAAGCCAGGGATGCCCTGATCATTCTCCATGGTGCCGTCATCATACCCACCAAATTTGGATCGCCGCAGGTGTCTGAGTCCGACTATTCCTAGTGCTCCTGCCCCTGCGAGTCCCAGTCCAATTCCCATTTCCATAAAAAACATCTCTGGATGCCTAGATCTATATATAGCGCAAAAAATTCCGGAATGCTTCAGGTGAAACCTAGTTTCGTCTTCCCTGGTTATCTGAGTGGTTGTCGCCCGTCATACGGGTGTGTTTGACAACTCTATTTTCCACAACTAGTTTTTTCCCTTCCCTCTATCTGATTCCTCCTCTAATCAATCTGTCACCGATCGAGGTTTTTCGAACACTCTCGGCGACCGCATCATCCACGCTGCACCGTCGGGCGTTCCATCATCTAGGCCCAGAAACGCCAGTCACTCACAACGTCAAGACGCAAGACGCTGCTCGTCCGTCGGATCGTCCGCCCGTTTCAACACACTCTTCACAAAGGTAAGGGTTACCATTATTGTCATCGATTAGGTTTAGTAGAAGGCCGTTTATCCAAGGTTCTTGGGGGGGGGGGGGGACGCAGGGTGGTGGGGGTAGGCGGCGTTCGGCCTCGTGTTTGAAGTATCTATGTCGAAACGCTAACACCGGGGAATCCCCTCAATCTGTCGTTGCTCGTCTCTGGCACTGACTAAACTACCAAATTGCCTAACCGTTTCTGACATTCTGACATTGAGACCGGAGGTCCGCGTGAACTGTATGTACGCGGAGTTCCGCGCGGATTTTGTACGCGCGGAGTTCCGCGTTTGTATTGTACGCGCGGAGGTCCGCGTAAATTGTGTCTGCGCGGACCCAAGAAATTAGGGCACGTCTTACTTGTATGTTGTAGCGTAATCTTTGTTGCACATTCATTGGTTATCCTTGTTGGTTGGTAAGGGGGGGGGGGGAACAAAACACAGACCACTTTTAATGTTAGGTCGTCGCTAACAAGAGGGGCGGACCAAGGAATTTGTAGAGGGGGGGGGGGGGTGAAAAAAATTGAATGTACGGGGGGGTGGGGCCACCGTCGAACATGATTTTACAGGGGAGGGGGGGGGGGGGGGGGCAAGGCCCGTCCGCCCCCCCCCCCCCCCCCTGGATCTGCCCCTGATGTCCAATACGCCGGGACTTGGCTAGTTTTCGTGCACAGGCTAGTAAAATGATTTTAGAAAATAATTTTCAATTACAAAATTATTCCCTATGTCATTTCCTATCATGTAACAGCAGGTATGGCTTATTTGGATGAAGATGACTGTACTTATTGTTCTTAGATATAGGAGGATGTTGTGGTCCAAAATGTACTTATTTACTATTATTTGTAGTATTTTACTATGGTTGTACTAACAAATTAAACATAAATTTGTATTTCTTTTATTAATTATAAAGAAACAGTGTTGACAAGTTATGTATGGGAGGTAATAAACACTTATAAACGTGATTTTCATACTTTGATAAGAAATTTCATGTTATTTATGACCTTTTTGACAAAATCCAAATAATGATGGCGGCCACCTTGAATTTTCTATGATAATGCCTGATTTATGGTGGTTTTTCATACGAAAAAGGGCTGGGCTGATTTGTAATTAACTTCGGAAATAATCAGAAGGAAAAGTCAAAGGTGATTATACATTACAATCTAATGGTATAATACATTTTTCATGCCTTTTTAATTTAATACATATCATATTCCCAATATTTAGATCATGAATAATCTTCAAAATCTGAAATCTTATTGTTGAGAAATTATGATCGAATTCCTATTGGGCCGTAACTAAAGGGTTAATAAATCCAAACAGCTTTGTCTTAACAGGGGCGGATTTGGGAGGGCGGGGGGGGCAATTTTTATTTCGGTGCCAGATGTTATATTTTTTTTTTTTTTTTTTTTTTAGATTAGTTTTTATTGGGTCAAAATAAGGGTTCAGCATGGCTGATCTTCCACCCACTCCCACTTTATACATACAATTTTCTAGGAATGGGGGAGTGGGGTACTATTCTTATCTACTAAGAGTAATTAAATCCATTTTATGAATTCTACCATAAGCTGTAATGTATATCTCATGGTTACCCTTACAAATCATTTAATACCACATTTCTTATGTCGTCATATTACTTTAATAACCACAATTTTTACTCAAAAAGCGAATTTTATGATATCATAATCTCAATGATAAGCATAGACGAGTGGCCAGTGTGCGTCGTATACTTTTATATGGATCCTGAATTAAATAAAGACAGAAATAAAAATTAGTATGTAGTCTTTATAGTTCAGTGTTAAAAAGCTGATTGTCTGATGGTTCTTACAATAAACAGGAAATGTAAAAACGTGTGGAAAACCCACTAAAATACCGAATTTTTAAAACGACAATTTTTTGTGACAATTTTTTTACCATGCATAGCTCCGTGGTCCTCAAAAATAGACCCTTCACAGTTTTGATGAGTATTCCTCATGTCGTACTCGTAAATTTTGAGACACGTTCAATCTTCGATATAGTTGCTCAAAATTTCAGTCCAAAATCTTTATTGGTTAATGGTTCACAAAAAAAAAGTTAAAAATGCAATTTTAGGTTTTAATTGTTGGTACTTTTGGCTCTTTATCTCTAATTATTATCTCTTATATACTGGATAATTTGTTACTTCATGCACAATAGTTGCAAAGACGTGTTGTAAATTGTAATGTTGGTTATCAATACCATTGGGGGATAGGAAAGGTTTAATTATTTGGAAAATAGTTGGCTAATGGTTACCAATCTATGACCCATCCGTCCTCGATACAGGTTTTAAACGCCGTTTTTTCATTTATTCAGTTTCACACAGATGTCACGCTTTCTCCATGGATGAAGAACGTCGGGACCGTATTGCTATGAACGGTAGTAGGTGGAGATTGTTACGTCGGATCTTAGTTCCAACCTACGGGAAGGATGAATCACAACGGACTTCGGTATGTTTTTTATGGCTGGGGCTGAATTTGAATTACTTTCCATATATAAAGTGGCCGATACCGCGCCAGAGCTGTGGGCTACAGGTTCGGCTAAGAATTTGTTCTAGGGAAAAATTAGTGTTATAACTAGTATTTCTTTAGCCTGGTTCTTTACGCCGGTATGAAGTCGCATTCTTAAGCCTGTTATGGTACAGACTCTAGTGTCAGTTAAATATCCTAACTGCAAACTTACTGACAATTCTAGAACAGAAATGATTGACCGATTTCTTCTGTCCTAACCTAGCCGAAATAAATAACACACATTCTTAAGAAACAGGGTAAGCTTTCCCTCCTTTCGACCTTGTTCATCCAATACAACACTGCCTTACTATACAGAGCACTTATCTGGTACGTACTATCTTTTTACAGAAGTACCGCAAGACGAAGGACGAAAAGTCGGAGGAGGAACTTCTAGCTTACAACTACAAGAACATGCTGCGCATGAGGGTCCAAAGGGCAAAGCAGAAAGTGGAGAAAATGTGTACGTAACATAATCACTAACCTACTGCCTTATCCTCCATCTTTCATCTGACAAATAAATACTTGACGGATTGATACGGATTAATTTTTTGTATTTTAATAATTGTTTTTCTATAACAATCAGTTCGCTTATTAGAACTAATATGAACGTTCTTTTTTTTTATCACAATAAACCAAGGACCTAAATAAAAGAGTTCGGGGAGCGAATAAGCCACTTTTGGCAATCCAAGGTTGTTTGTTTCCGCATCTCTATAATAAATAATACTGTTTTATAACCATTCTTTAATACTCCAATCTCGGGGTTGTCATATAAATATTAATGTCATCTTTCTTTGGGACTACAGGATTTTCTGGAGGTTTACTCCTACATGACCTCCCATCATGTACTTTTTACTTAGAAAAAATGTTATTCAATGTGCCAACCTTCTTCTGTTTACAGGTGCCATCGCATGGGCCAACGCTAGACAGACCCAGACTCCTGAAGATTGGGAGGACCCAAATACTGCTGGCGATGCCGACCGCATTATTTGGGCCCGTACGAGCGAGGAAATTGCTCGAGCAGCCGCGAGTATGCGGTATCGTGAAGGGATGATAGACAAAGGGTCAGAGTGCCCTGACAGATCAGGCTCCTCTCAAAACGACAATTCATACATTATATGGGCCCGTACCCCTGAGGAAATTGCTCAAGCATCCACGAGTGGAATGGAAATTACTCAAGCATCCACGAGTGGAATGGAAATTGCTCAAGCATCCACGAGTGCAATGGTGGACACAGGTTGTGAGTTCCCCAATAGACAGTGCTCATCCCTAGGTGAAACTCCGGGGGACGAAGCAGAAAACTCCTACCGTCCTCCGCCTGAAATCCCATCTCCAGAGGAAGAGGCTTGCCTCCCTGATAGACAGTGCTCATCCCTAAGTGCAACTCCCGGGTATGAAGCAGAGAACCCCTGCATGCCTCCTCCGGAAATCCCATCGACAGAGGAAGAGGCTGGCCTCCCTGATAGACAGTGCTCAGCCCTAAGTGGAACTCTGGGGTACGATGCAGAGGACCCCTGGATGACTCCTCCTGAAATCCCATCTACACAGGAAAAGGCTTGCCAAAACACAAGGGCGTCACCTACTGAAATCCCATTTCCCGGTACATCCTCCGATGAAAATGAATCTTGGGTGTCCCCTCCTGTTATGCCACCCCCAGATGAACATGCTTGCCCGGGTGTCGCCTCTACTGAAGAAAATTATGGCTTGTCCCCTCCGGACAGCCCATCAACAGAAGAAGAGGTTTTTCAGGGTCTCGCCTACATTGAACAAATCTCATGCGGGTCCCCTCCTGATATACCACCTGCCGAAGAAGAGGCTTGTCCAGGTCTCTCCTCCATTGAAAAAACAGGGACACACAACCAGTATTACTTCGCTGAATCAACAATTCCTCCAACTACATACTATCTTGAAGAAGTAAATGTCGACATTACTAGTCTTTGCCAAACTCACCCTGAGTCACACAGGTCCCTGGATAACGCGCATGAGGACCTCCATGAAGACGCCAACTTCTCCAGGCTGGTTACCCTTGATGAAGATTCATTCTTTCTTGACTACTCACCGGACACGTCTTGTGTGCTGTATGTGGAATATGTCATGGGTTTGGGTCCAATTGAAAAATGTCCGGAACCTATCGAGGAAAATATATTAACTTCAGACCAATGTACTGGCGAGAGCAGTGACCTGAGCACCCCTTCAGATACCGACATGGAGTATGTAGTGGGACATGGTGGAGGTGAGCTTTGTCTGCCCAATGAGTCAGGTTCGGTAGGCCCCCGTCAGGAAGCGCCCGATTCCTCGCCTTCTGGGAGGCAGGGCACCTCCACTCAAAACGCTTGTGAAACTGGGGAACTAGCTGATCATCCTCCTTCAACTACGACCTCCACTCAAAACGCTTGTGAAACTGGGGAACTAGCTGATCATCCTCCTTCAACTACGACCCAACCTGAAAAACGTGAACATGCTGTTCTCCCTCCTTCCAAAAGAGCCTCATTAGAAAACAGTTTAACTCCGACCCAAGTTCAAACTCGTGAACCTCCTGTTGTCTCTCCTACCAGTAAATCATCTTTAGAACACAGTATTTCCCAACTTGATTTGGGCGGACCCAGCGTGGTAGAAGCACCGAGTGTTAAACGTGGAGGTGATGGCTTCAGTGTCAGATGGGACGATGGTCAGAAGTCTACTGCCGGGGTTATCGCTTCGGCTACGGTACTGTATTTGGGACATTCAGGAAACTTCGTGAGAAATACTGTTGTGTATCCCCCTGGTAAAAAATCAGAGGATGGAAACAGTGTGACAGAGAGGGATGTCGTGGAATTCAACGATTATTTTGCTGGGCTTGATAGTGAGACCAGTCCAGAGTCAGGGGAATCCGATCTGAACCAAGACACTAATGTACCCTCTCAAGGGCCTGTGCTTGAGGATGAAGCGCTTGAACGTAGTCGTGGACGGAATCGGTGCATGCAGTCCATCACGGGAGAAGACACAGACTATAGTCCAGAGTCATATAGTCCAGAGTCCTTTGTATCAGATCCACCCGATGTCTGGTCAGAGTCCTTAAAATCTGATTCTCACGAGGAAGCCTCCCGAGGGGTGTATGGAGAGTTTGGTACTGGACCTCTTTCTGTAAAAAGGGCCTCATCATCGGATTTGCCAAGTGATCTTGTCAGCTGTGAGCATGGAGTTGAGTCATTGGAGTCGTTTAAATCCGGAGAGGAAAACGAGTCACAAATTGAGTCAGAATCCGACGACAATGCCCTGTATGAAAACTCGTCCACCTCCTCACTTGAGAGCTTTATTCCACCTGACTCAACCGAAACTTCTGTATCGAACGTTCTTCCTAGTATACCCTCTCCAACAATTACCAGCGAATGGGACGAAAACTGGTGTAGGCAGTTAACAGGTATGTCCTCATGCACGTCTAAATCCACACCACCACCGAAATCAGCAACAGGAGCGGTGTCTGCCGCAGCAGCCTGTCCGTGCGACCCGCCAGCTACGGAGACTCGCGAAGGTATGTGGTTTTTTTAATGCAAAGGAAACCCAGTAAAAATTTGTAACACGGTTATGTAGACAAGAAAAGTATATTTCCTAATACATTTTTTATGATTAATAAAATAAGATCGATATAATCCAATACACTATGACTGTCCTATTTTATGAATTGACTCTGTAGTTATCCAGTTTAATTGTGAAACGTTAACCAACATATCGATTATTAACTTCAGATGTAAGGACCGATGCCTTCTCGAGTGACGACTCGTTTGTGAGCGCTGGCTGTGCATGCGGTGATGCCGCGGGAGGTAAGTTCAAATGACTGGAATACCAATTATACGTACTGCTTTTTTGTATGTCTTGTGCACTGTTGCCTTACTGAGTAGGAGTACAATCCAGCTTCCTGTGTTCCTATCTGAGCCATTCTTTAAATGAATTAAGGGTTGGTCTTACTCCCTAGCAAGGGAAGGAGTCCTTGAATGCTTACCAAGTGAAGAATTCGCGATGCCATTTACATCTTAATGGTCTAGGTACGTACTGAAATACAACTTATTTTCTCTCTATGTCTTAGTTTGCAGAAAGCGTGTGTCCGTGCTACGCTCCCCAACCACCCATAGATACAAGAACCGGCCACTTCGACGCAAGGGTATTCACAAAGGTACTACATTATTTTTATTTGATATCTTTATTTGCCTATCCCACTTTTGTTCCATTTTTAATTTATCTAAAACATATTATACGTGAATTAAGTTATAAAATATTATTTCAAAACAGTTCAAGAACTGGTGAAATCTGTGAAATACCAAATCAATGTAGTTTATTAGATTGTCTGTTGAGCTGAAATACTGAGGTCCACAAATCACATCGATCTAAACCTCTGGCCAAAAAAGTAATTGAAAATGACAATCCATAGGCGTAGTAATTGTATTATTTCTGTAAATGAAAATTACAACCCCTAGGCGTAGTAATGTTATAATTTCCGTGTACTGTTTTGTTACAAGTTAGAATAAGAGCTTAAAATGATTTTTGATCTAAGGCAGAGTAAATGTTCTTCTTTCTTTTCAGATAAGAAGCACCTTATCAAGTGGCTGAGGGAAATTCCGCGACAGAACTGCCAGGCCCTCGAACATGACCAAGACGCGTAGTCAGCCTACCTATCCTGCCTTTCCGTGGAAAACAGGGATCGTACCGACATGCAAGAATCAAGTACACTGGGAATTATTTGAAGTCAAGCACTAACTGCGTGGCATTGTAGTGAACGTGTAATTATTGAGATCAGTTAGTTAGGATTATTCTATATCTAATCGAGCATGGACGGGTGTGTACTGGCTGAAACCTTAGCCCAAACCATTGTAATAAAATTAAAGAATTTAAGAGCTCCAGTCCAGGAGTGTGAGTGTTCTGATGCTATTACCTGCAAATGGTTTATTGTACGAGATGGCATTTCAGTGAGAGCAAATTCCCTCATAGCCTGAAGTCCATCAGGAGGTCAACTTGCCAAGTCGTTGTAAATCCAAATATTGTAGGCTTCAACTGTTATTCAACCTTCTAAAATGCCACCTTGTTAGACAATGTGCGGATAAATGTTGGACAAATAAGTTTGACGCTTTGTATGCTATAGCTGCATAATAACCTGACTGATTGGTTAGAAATTTGGCCTACATGGTATATTTGCCATAGTTTCTGGGAAGAATGCTCTGGTTTTGAATCTGGGTATCGTTTGTTAGTACCATATCTATTTAAGGTTTTCATGTCGAATCCACAATGGATGTTGTGGAACTTGTTATGCAGAAGTAGTAATTTAAAACAAGAATTTGAACGTTGTGAAAAGTCGCCATAAAGATAATTACATTGGACTCTTCTTAGACCTTTTGCGGCCAGACGGAGTTTTCTGAGGAGAGTGCAGAAATTATGTTTTCCTAAATTGTGTCTCTAGTTCAGAGCCTCTAGTGGGAGTTAACTTGTACAAGTCATAAGTCTTTTTTTATGACTTGTTTTATTATATTGTCTGTTTGAACATGTCGCATGTCTTTATTAGCCTGTTTGGATATGGGAGTCTACTGTTTCTGTGACCAGTTCATAATACAAAAAAAACGGACGTTAAATTTTAAACTATTTTGGTTTTCGCTTTGGTTATAGATTTTTATCGACGACCTGAGGAAAGTAACAAGAAACTTGAATAACGTGATCTCATTTAACTTACTTGTATTTTGTCTGTAAGGTTCCTCATTGATTTCCTTAATTATCCAACCAATGATTGTTGTTTTACTTGAAAAGTTTCATTGTGGGTGGACGCGTACAGGTTTTAGTACTTAATTAACTAATGGCGAGTTGATATACTTGATTACCTAATATTTACTTAGTCGGCTGGAAGCATACTAGCCTTTAATAGTGTACTGTGCTATTTAACAGGATGGTTCACAAGTCCTTATTTGGTCCGGTTTATTTTTGTTATAAATGTGTAATTCTTATCAATTCCCTAGACAATGACTTGTTTCTAAAATAATAATTGTTGGTAAACTCTGTCATCATGTTCCAAATCGCGACTAGTCACTACCCTCGTTGTTAAATAGTATATAAGGATAAGGTATATCTAAGGGTTCTTAAGAAAGTTGACGTGGCGGATGGTTGTATGGAACGTATGTACAAAATACAACGTTCAATTTTAAATACGTGTTTTCATATGACAGTGATTTTGAAACGACTATTTCGTGGCCCTTACCCACTAGTAAACCCAATATTTGTATTTATGACGGCCCAGAGAGCATGCCACTTATAATATTTCGAATAAAGACAATTAGACCAATCATTAAAGAGAAGGATTTTATTTTTATCTTGGCATTTTTACGAAGCGCGCTTGACTACATAAACTACATTCATATGGTATAAAAACGTTAAAGGAAATAACACGTTGTATTACAGTACTATACTGGGCAATTGACAGACACCGAAACTACATCATCATAGAGTGAGGAAATCGGTCATATCATAAATAATAATATTAACAAAAGAATTCCATACTACGGGTCATTGGAAAATCAGCGAACATAAAATATCTACTATCGATAAGGCCTAGACCATTGATTAAGGACTCCATTCCCATGACTATCAATACATAGAGTGAACTGTTCCTGGGATAGACGGCTTCGAAGCTATAAGGTAGTCAGCGTGGCAGGCAGCTGGACAAGTGCACCACGTGTCCCTCTCCTGCTGCTCTGTCTCTGGATAGGGATAAAGGAAAAATGCCACGTTATAGAAATTCCTCGATATGATACAAATATAATTCGACTTAACACAAAAGGTTCAAAGGACAACAGAAAAGAGTGAAAGTTATATTTCGCCAAAGTGAACATTAATTGTGAGTGAACAGGTAGTATCACTTTGCAGATTTTAATGATTTCTCAAATGACTGGGTTTACGCTTAACTTAAGTAAGCCAATGAGTTAATTGATTCTTACCAAATTTGGTAGATTCCACCGCCAACAGGAAATCGAAGCCTATGAAGTCAGTCTGAAGGCCTCCGTCGCTGCCGCTGGGGGTCTCAAACACGTCGCTCACTGCGGGGCCGCCTGCGTCCCTGCCGCTGGGGGTCTCGAACACGTCGTCGAGGTAGTCTTGGTAAATCCCGTCGAACTCCACCTCTTCCTCATTTACAAGAGTGTCTTTAGTGGAAGCATGACCCCAAGCTGGACCCCCCTCACAGTTTGACCCAACAGAGGAGATAGAACTATGCCTGGAGGAAGAAGAGGCAGTCCGGGGAACAACAGCTGGGGTCTGAGGGGCACTGCAGTTTACACATGTCCATTCAAAATAGCAGCCCACCTTAACTAGATAACGGTAAAAGTCTCTTGTTATGAATGACTGGCACCTCCTGTGACACCACAAGTTGCACCCATCACACTGAATTGCCTCCTGTCTGGGGCGTACCTGGTATGAACAGACTACACAGGTATGCACCTTCTTGGGTCTCCCTGCCCGGGCAGACGTGGAGGTAGGGTTCTGGAATGGATAGCTGGCCATCTTTGGATGAGAATGCCCGTTTCGATCAGAGGTGAAGAACAAGTGTACCTCTCCCGTTTTCGACAGGGTATTTATTGGAATCCCACGCGTGTGAGCGGCTCACCCAGGGTTGGGCCGGGCGGCCGTGAACCGACTGAAGGAAGTCGTCCTTCCTCGCACCTTACACCCCAGTCCCCGGATACCCCACCGGTCGCTCTCACACTTCGAGAATGAGAGATGATTTCAAAGCAAGTGCGGAACGCCCAAAGGCAGACCACACAACCCATCAAATTTTTAATGTGTTCGCGTCCAAACACCATGACCGTTTCATGTTTCGCATGAAAGGCGGGCGGCCGGTGTTGCACTGGGCTTCCTTGTGTTGGGCGGAGACCATGGCAGGAGTCGCTCCACACCTGTTCTCTTTGACCGGCGCGAACGGGGACTAGCCCTGGCCAAGTTCAGAAAGAGTTTGTTCTTTAGAAGTGATCATTGCGGTCTTTATCCATGAACTCATAGTGTTGGTTAGACTACAGAACTGGTTCCCTCTGATATTCAGGGCCGCTCAACATTTCATTATCTCATACAAGGCAAGCACATTGGGAAGTTTTTTCAAACCTAGGGGGGATTTTAAAATCAATAGTCTCAAGTGATGTCGCTTGCTATTTTATACATATAATTTGTTTGCTGTTTTGGGACAAGAAACCTAATGCTTGTTTGGTCCTGATGCCTGTGATGGACTGAGTGTACTTGTTAGGAGGGGCAATGTTTGTGTTCCACTATAACCAGTATGCACCACACGCATCGTAAGGCCGACGCCGGTTAATCACCGCATTACATTCGTGTTATGGTACCATATGGTTACAGAGATGGAATCAGTCCTAATGTTTTTTTTATTGCCCCATCAGCCATCGTAATTAGCAGCAGATAAAGTTTCAACCCCTACCACACCTAACCAGAGCTAAATATAGAGTCGCCCCGCGACCGGCCCTCCGTGGTTACATAACATTAACTACCCTTACACTTAACCGCGCCGCGTGGGGCCACTTGGCCACGCGACTGATACACATCTACCCATAAGGCACAAGGAGAGAGGGAGTTCATTAAATCGGACGGTTAAAAATGCTTTAACAAAATGTTTCTTCTCGCTTGAAATTATATTGGTGCGTATTTTTCTAAGTTGGCAAATGTATTACTCCTAAACCCCAAGCCGCTCGGGCCGTGGGTGGAGGCCGAGCCCACCCCCCAACCCCGCCCCCCCCCCCACCCCCCAAACCCCCAGCCCCCCCCCACCCCCCACCCGGCTCGTGAGTCGGGCCTGAGCGACTGGGCGGCCTAAGGTGGGTGGGAGGGGGTTGGAGGCAGAGCACGCCCGGCTCGTGAGTCTGACCTGAGCGACTGGGCGGTCTAAGGTGGGTGGGACCGGGTCGGAGGGTCAAGAGGTCATTCACGCACCGTACTCTGCCTGGAGACAATGTTACCTGGAGTTCATTAGCATTTTTGATTGGTCATGTGACCATGTATAGCCAATCGCTGATCATACTCCAGGGTAAGGAAGAGTCGACCTCACCTTACTTAAGGGCGTGACCTGTCCGCGCGGTCACTTTCTTTGCGTTCGGCCCAGGAACATTGCACCTAAACACGCGTCGGCTTCTAAGGAGAATAACTAGCACACAAACATTGGAGATACGTTGCGCCCACCATCAGCCATGGCAGAAGGTGGGGCCGCAGGACCATCTTCTCATGATCCAACGCCGGATTACCCTGAAGATGACATACCTGAATTCAAGGCAGGGGCAAGGTATCGGTCGTGGGCTGACCTATGGACAGCGGCACAGAGGTATGCGGTTCGGAAGAACATAGTTTTTTCCAAAGGTGAGTGAAACACTTTTTCGATATAAGGCTCGAGGGGTAAAGTAATTTGGTTAGTACTGGTTACTTAATAGGGGCGCTCATGGTTCTTGTAGTGATTAACTACCGTTTGTAAGTGCACTTTATGTTAAGAATATAGACCGTGAGTAGATTGGCACCTTCTGTTGAACATTGAGTTAAGATGCAGAAAAGTAGCGAAGATCCGCATTGTTTTTATTACTTCGTCGGCAGGAACCAATCAATTCGTTGTATTATCCCGGACTGAGGTTTTAATTTTTGCAATGCTCGTACCGGATTGACCAGTCAGTTTGTCTGCATTTCCATTCCTCATTTAGTCACTCTAGTTATTGCTTTTACAGAAAACATGAAGACGGTCGAGAACATGAACGCGAAGATGGCGGCCAACCACACCAGGTTCCCTGAACATTTCGTCTACACAGGTGGCCACCTTGCTTGCAAACATCATGGTGTGACAAGAATGACAGGCAACTACGAGCGACCGGAGCAAAGGTAATGTTTTATTGGCCAATCATGCCGGAGATTATTGCTACCTTTTTGAATGACTTATGATCTGCGTTTCCAAGCGGGTACGGCTTTGCTAGGCGAGGGGCGAGGGGCGAGGGGGTGGGGTGCCCAAGGAATACTGCCGGGGTGACGAGGTCTTTCTCGATAAGGGTGCCCACGGAAGTTTTAAAGGTCGTATTTAGTTTTGCTATTCATAAAGGTATTAGGAAGGTCTTATTTTCGAGTCATGGCAATTTATCACAAGTATAAAATGCTCCCCCCCCCACCCTTAATTATATTAGTGTGTTTTATCAGTTTAAGATAATGGCATCACGCCCACTCGAATTTACACAAAATGTGAGTGACCTGTTGAAAGTCCCTACAATGACAATTCTCCCTACCACGGTTAGGTGATTTATAGTGTTTTATGCAGGCTGTCGACAAAATCCATGGAAAACCTATAGAAAATATGCCGTTTCGTCTTACACACTTAGTCCCCTGTTCAATTTACTATCTGTATAACCCTAAGTAAAGGCTATAAAGGCTATAATGGCTTCAATGCACATTATTTTCCAAGATTTAACGTTTTTGCATTAACTTCTCTGTCTTTTCCGAAAAGTATGCCAACACAAAAGGTACTGAAACGGCCAAATTATATTGAATTACAATCAACCCTCGGAAAACCCATAATTTGACGCCCATCAAGTATCTCACAATTAAGTGAATTCCCTTTTTCAAACGGTTTGGGAATATAAGGAAAAGAATTAATGGATTACGGTCTTACTAGCCTATATGTCGCCCAATATAATTAATCAGTCCTTCAGGTAAATATCCGTGGTATTAACGAGTAATAGTTGGTGTTCCATTTTTTCCCTACTATTAGGGATTCACAGGAACTGACCTATTGACGTCAAAAAGTAAAGACTTCTCCATGAAAAGCACAGGAAAATAGAGGACATGTGCTATTGAAAAAGTATACTTTTGGATTAACTTGTTTGTAAAATGGTTAGTGTTCTGATTAAGCAGCTAAGGTAAAAAACCAAAAAGTTCACTGACTTTTAACAAACATAATTTTAATAATAATTAGGAGTGAGATTCAAGTTACAACAGACTGCTTTGTTGTTTCAGCGATAAACATTACACGTCTTTGGTAGTCTGAATGTACTTATGGTATTTTCTTGGGGTAGAAGAGAGTGAATAAGAAGGTGTAACTGACCCCAGGGCAGTTAAAGTCACATTGTTCAAAAAGAGTCCCCACCCCACCCTTAAGGCTTGGTTTTATGGCCCAGCAGGGATATTTTATTAGTTATGTAATAGTGTAATAGGACATCTGACTTAATCATGGCGTTTAACATCATGGCACATGAAGGAACAAGACGCAAGGCGAGTGGGCCTGAGGATGCTATTCTAGCTATGTACATGATTTCTTATATGGCCCGTGTACCGGTGAAAAAGAAGGGTATTTTCGTAGAAACAGGAAGCACGCGTACATAAATATTTGGGTGAGTGTGATATTGCCTTTGATTAAATTATTGGGACGACCTGTGTATACTGGAGTGTGTAGAGAGCACCCCAGGTATAGACGTGTCAGTCCCTTCAAAAATTTTCCGTCCTTAACCTTGGGTATAGTGATGATGCGCCTCGGTGGCCGTTTGAGATAA
Source organism: Lepidonotus clava (assembly GCA_936440205.1). Classification (NCBI taxonomy): domain Eukaryota; kingdom Metazoa; phylum Annelida; class Polychaeta; order Phyllodocida; family Polynoidae; genus Lepidonotus; species Lepidonotus clava. The sequence goes on from OW387148.1 coordinate 16,394,971, forward strand.
GGGTATTAGAGAAGAGGAGTGAAGAAGGTGTGTAAGCGCTTGTGGGCCTGACATGTATTGTACAAGGGTTGTCTTGGACACATTTGGCAAATCTGTTCCGACCAGAGTGGTTATTAAGAAAAGGTTAACTAACTGAGAATAGTTTGTTTGTCCAGAAATACCGATAAATAAACATTCAAATGACGTGACGGCAAACGTTGTAAAGCGATGAGTTTAAGGGCCCCCTGGTGGTGGCTGTTTAGGTTTAAGCACGAAAGGGATTTGGTGCCCCATCTGGTGGGCAAAATCAACACCAGGCGTTTATTGTACAAAAGGAATTATTAAGGTAAATGCTGATTATGGGCGACCACCCGATTGTTAAAAAGGGGCGGGTTGATGTAATAGCAATTTTAAGAGCAAACCCCCAGGTGGATGATATATACATACTTGAAAATATAATTTCCCCACAACAGCCCCTTGCAATGGGGCCTTTATTTTAAACATAATAATTTATCTTTAAATTAACTTCATGCTTATTCTCACCTGTGGGTACATCATTCTGACCCGCACGTTCATAGTCGTTCAGCAGGGGGGCTCCAGTAGTGCTCCGAACTCATGTGAGCATTGACCGCATAGCCAGTTGCTTACTCCCAGGTCCGCGCTCTACTAAACTGGGGTGCGCAGCCGGGCTGGACGGAATGGGCTGGCGCGTAGTAAATTTGGGATTTCATGTATATAATCGACAAACATTTTTATAATAAGAACTTATTTTTCGCTGTTCTTTGGATGGTTATATGTCATTAGTGTTCTCGGACCAGTAGAAACAAATGATTTACTAGAGAATTTAATATCAAATAAAGAGGTAATCCCCTTTTGTCGCTGTTCAATTTTAAAAAACATCTGTAGTATTGGTAGAGAATATTCTTAAAACGTAAAAAAGTAGTAATTGCATCTCTTGTTTTAATTGCTGTGTCGAGAGGGGGTCGATGTGATCAGTTTATAAGTCACTACGGAGACTAGATCTTAGTTTAAGATTATTAACATGGCACGGCTAGATTACAAATAAGGATTACTGTTAAGGGATGAGTTGACGGCTTTAGAGGGTGTAAGATCCGACAGATAAACAATGACCATGACCTAAAAATAGGATGAATTGCGCCTTTGTCAATTAATAACGTTACCCATGTATTTCAGTTCGGTCAAAATCCAGTGCCCCTGTGTTGCCAAAATTGGATCTTCAAGGAGGGGAAACCATCTCATCGTGAATAGTTTCAATGAAAACCACAATCACAAGGTCAACCGACAACGTTTTGAGCTGTACCCAGAGGTTGGTTTAGTATATATTTCTATTGACGGACTTATACATTTCTCCTATCGAATTTTATGATAATCTGCAACAATTTATAAAATTTGGGTCAGTGTTACGATTAATTATTGAATATTGAGGAGCAGTTTATAATAATCCAGTTGATAGAAAAAAAAACACATTTGAAGTCCTTTACATCATGCTATTTGCAAGAGGATTTGTATTGGAAGTAGGGCGTCCTAGTATTGGTTCAAATACAAATATATTTAGGATAGTAGGAAATTAGTAAAAGAACGTATGGAATGTACTGTTAGTTCACTTACAAATTTATGATATTTACGGAAAATGTGAGAACATAATCCTTTACTTTTATTCAACAGAACCGACGTCTCAAGGATGACTACTTCTACCAGGCCAAGAAACTACTCTCATGCAATGTATCATCAGCCCAGATTGCACAGTACATTACTGAAATGTCAGGAAAGAGGGTCTTGAGCCGGGATATCCGAAACATACGTGTAGTTAAGGACTCACAGAGTTATGCATTTGTGGAGGGATTCGACCAAATCCTGGCCATGGAGCCCGGGAATGAGGGTTGCATGTGGGAGAACGAGGAAAAGGACGTGGACATGATTTATTTCCAGTCAGCCACAATGAAGAGAAACATGGCAAAATTCCCAGAAGTTCTGATCATGGACACTACCCACAATATGAACAACAAAGAGATGAAATTGACGACTCTGATGGTAATAGACAATTACAACCGCGGTCAAGTGGTCGCGCACGCATTAATGGCCAATGAGACGAAGGAGATGATAATGCGTTTCCTGAAACACTTCATCGAAACGAATGCGGAGGAGCTGACGAGGACAAAGCTAATGATAGTGGACAAGTCCACTTCAGAAACCAGGGCCATCGAGGCGGTCCTCCCTAATATCCCAGTCCATCTTTGCCTTTTTCATGTGAAGCAGGCCCTCTACAAACAGCTGTCAAAGAGACAGTTGAACAAGCGATACAAGGCAGAGTTAGAAGACCTGATAGATGACATTGTAGACGCACACACAAGGGAGGAATTTGATGAGGCAGTGGAGACCCTCTATCAGCAGGAAGGGATCGCGGACTTCCTTGGCTACTTCGACCGAGAGTGGTTGAAATGTGAACATGTGTGGACACAATACAGGCGAAAGGGGCTACCCACAATGGACACAAGAACGACAAACCACCTGGAAAGTTTTCATCGACATATAAAGGATCAGGTGCCCCCAAATGCAACTTTGTACAACTGCGTCCTGCTTATGTACAAGTATACGCAAAGCAAAGAGATTCAGGAGAATGCAGAGGAGATCATTCGTGGGATGAAATACTCTTACAATGCGACAGACAGGTCCCCAACGGCCCAGAGATTGTACCTTGTCTACACAAAAGCAGCGGCCAGGAAGATGCTTGGAGAGAAGAAGAAGTTGAAGGACAAGGACATCAAATTCCGGCTAACAGAACTCCCAGATGGAACCTATGTGGTAATGGAAAACAAACAAGAGTACCTAGTGCAGATGGATGAACAAAAACTGAAATGTTCCTGTACTTTCCAACAGGACAAAATGTCCGTCTGTCGGCACGGGTTTTTCATCATGGCCCACATGGACTGGGCGTTCAACTGCAACTGGGTTGCTGAGCGCTGGCGGCAGGATTATGACATGAGGCACTCCAGTGTCTCGACTGGTGTGGTGCCCGAGACGCTCAAGGATGTCCCCTCTACAGCCCCATTACGATTCAATGAATCGATGGGGACGCTCACCAAGCTGGGAAACCTGTTCTCGGTTGCAGGAAACAATGAGTTCCGCTACCATCTGGCAAACATAACCAAGTACTGGAAGGCCTGGTTGGCAGGAAAGTTGGTAAGAGTTGTCGTAGGAAACGAGGAGGAGAACACGACACCTGAGACGTCACCGCCCCCTAAGAAAAGCGGTTCACAAAGAACCAGGGGCAGCCAAAAGAGAGACAGAAAGGACATGAATGGAGAGGAGTTGGACGATATGGACGACTTTGAAACTCCCTATAAATCAAAGAAAAAGAAACGGCGGGTGAATGTAATCGAATCTGATGAAGAATACAGCGACACACCTCGAGAAGAGAAGGGGGAGAAGGTGGAACCTGAAGACATGGGGAAAACCTCTCCCGTGGATAAGCACGAGGAGGATGTGGGGCATGTTCGCATGGAAACAAGCGAAACGGAGAATGGAGATGGAGAGGATGTGGAACCTGTCGAGAACGAAGACGAAAAGAATTCTTACGAGCAGGAGGACGAAAATGGTGCAGGCATGGAAGACTCACGGGAGGAAGGGACTGAAGAACATTTCAGACGAACCGGCCAGAAGGGAGATGAGAAACAGGATATCCGTGCGGAGAAGGCCAGGGAGGAGGAGACAGATCAGGAGGAGGAGCAGGAAGAGCAGTTGGAGGAGGAGGATGCGGTGCCGGAAGAGGACGCAGAGGAGCAGGCCAAGGTGGAGGAGATGGAGGAGGAGGAGGAGGAGGAGGAGGAGGAGGAGGAGGCGGAGGAGGAGGAGGAGGAAGAGGAGGAGGAGGGGAAGGAGGAGGAGGAGGAGGAGGAGGAGGAGGAAGAAGAAGAGGAGGAGGAGGAGGAGGAGGAGGAGGAGGAGGAAGAGGAGGAGGAAGAGGAGCGGGAGCAGGAGCAGGAGGAGCAGGAGCCGGAGCAGGTGGAGGAGGAGGCTGAGGTGCAGAATGCAGACGAGGCCGAGGAGGAGCAGGCCAAGGAGGAGGAGGCCGACGCGGTTCAGCCAAAAGACGGCGAGTATGATAAAGTGGCCCAGGAGGAGGAGGGTAAGGGGGTAAAGCAGGAGGACGAGCACGAGAATTGGGCGGTAGAGAATGAAGAGGAAAAAGAAGGGGAGGAGGAGATTATGCAGGAGCATGAAAGAGATGGAAACAAGGTCGATAATGAAGGAGGCTTCATTAGAGAAGAAATGGTTTACAAGGAGAGGCGGGATGGAAAGGGCTCGTTTACTGAGCATGGAGCAAAGGGAAGTGATGAGGCAGCTAAACGAACGATGCCTGGGGTTAAAAAGGACAGGACAGGCTACGAAAATGAAGGAGGGTTCTGTAAAGAAGAAAACGATGATGGTAGGGAAAAGAGTACAAATATGTCGGCGTTTAAAAGTGCAAGACATAACTTGAGGCAGGGACACGAGCCATCACGTTCAGACGAGGGGAAGACAACGGTTAGAGGCGAGGCCCAAGGAGGAGACGGGCAGTCCAAGCTTTCCAAAGGCCAGCGTGGGTCGCCGAATGTGGAGGGAAAATCTGTGGAAGACCAGACTGGGGGGAAGGAACAGGACGACTTGAACGAGGAAGAGCCTGAAGATGGAGTTGATATTGAATCTGGACAGGACTATGAGAAAGAAGAACAAGATTTGTATGTGAACAAAGACCAAGGCGCAACTGATGAGACCGATGACGGGGACGCCGATCAACTGAAAGGAAAAGGGGAGGACACTGCTGGGTTTACAAAAGCAGCACGACTAAATGACACGGTACCAGGGATTAATGTGGAGAGAGCAGCATCCAGTGAACGCGACAGTGGAGACAGCGAAAAGGAAGTATCTTTCAAGCCCAGAAAACACACAAAGGTGGTGATCCTGGATAGTACGGGCACGCGTGTATACAGAGAGGGCGGGGTTACTTTCCAGCGAAATTTGTTCGAGAGACCACCACTAAGGAAGGTACGGAAAAGGAAAGGAACATACACGAGGGCAAATGAAAGGTCAGAGAAGAAGGACGGAGGAAAAAAAAAGACTGGGACAACAAATACCAAAAAGTCAAAAGGAGGGAAAAAAGGGAGTCCCAAGGCTAACCGGGGGAAGGGGAAAGCAAAGCCCATGCATGGTGATCATGACGACTCCGCCGACTTCGATCCAGACCCGAAGGAACCTGCAGGACAACAAGGAACCGGAAAAAAAAGGGGTCCAAAAAAGCCACCAAAGGGTAGCCTGGGAGAGAGGAGAAGACGAAGACAGGAACTACTGAATTCCCCAGAGGATGAAGACGAAGCGGCAACGAGATTGCGAGTGAAAAGGCCAAAAAAAACTGAACCAGAAGAATGGCCATCGCCGGAAGCAGAACCAAGACATACCAGAAGTAGAAGGGGTACTAGACAGGAAGACTCACAACCGGATAATGAGGAACAGGCACCAAGGAGAGGATACAGGGATTCCCAAATGTATGCCTTCCTGAGCAGACATGGTCCGGCGCAACTGAAAAATCTGTTGCATGCAGTTGAGAAACTGGACCCGCCCATGGAAACGGCAAACGACCCAAGAGAATTCGGTACTGACCCTGTGGTATCATTAGAAAAAGAATTGATCGACCAGAGTGCGGACCATATTGACACGGTCAATGAAGCAAGGGCAAGCATTAATAACATTATGCGGGAACAACTCGCTGGGCATGGCCGGGAGAGACAAAGAGAGCTTGCCCACATAATGGCATTACTATGTACATACGCGTTCATTAAGAAAATCCATATCGTTGAAGCTATCCCCACTTTGTGGCCTATCCCTCACGTCCAAGACTGCAAGGCGACGGATCTGGTGAGACCGAAACTACGGCTGAGAGATGTGAGAAAGTACAGTATTGGGAACAACTCCATCAACATATCGGACTTGAACAACCTCAACAGGGGAGAATGGTTGTGCGACAACGTAAGAACCAATTGTTTTAAATAAGTGATTTAATATTGAAATTGTATACCAACTAACAGACTTATGACGTTTGCACTTCATTGGCAACGATTTATATAATTTATTCAATTTTTAAATAGACTTACGAAATTAAAAGGCAAAGTAATTTTAGCCAAATGTTGACCGTCAATAGTTGCAATTACTAAAAAGCGTTTGTAACTTCAACAGGTCATCAACATATACTTAGGGTATATGGCACAACAAGAGAACCTTCTTAACCCGAAGACGGTCTTCATGATGCCCAGCCAGACAGCACAGATGTGGGCGAAAGGAAATTACCGCAGCATTTTCAGCAAGGTAAGTTGAGAAGCCGACCCTAGTTCAATGGAATGAATTTGAACTAAGACCAATCAGTAAACATTAATATTAAGATTAAATCTCCAAATATATTGCTAGCAGTATTGATTTGTAACTGAACAAACTCACTTTATAATCGTTACTGGACAGGAGAGGATTGGGTGGTTTTCTATATTAAAAAATCAATCTGTTTATAGACTTTCTTCGCGCTAAGCGGTCAGTTTATTTCCACTTCAACAGGTCGAATTATCTTGTTTCTGCAGATTCCCTTGATGGAGTACAAGTGGGTTATGCTGCCGGTCAACCCCGGCCACCATTGGTTACTGTTGGTGGCGAACATGGAAAACTTGGAGGTGACAATCTATGATTCACTGACGAACTTACCCAGAGCGAGGGCGTGGAGGCAACGTTGGATGTAAGTGACCTGTGTTCGTGTTTGTGATTATAAAAGTATAATTAAAGAAAACATTCAGTTGCTGTGATGCTTTGAATTCCAACTTATTTCAAATGGTTTACAATGCGCTAGCTCAAGTTATTAGGTAGTTCCATTTACTAGTATATCTAACAGCAGACCATAATACCTTTAATATAAATTTTTTAATTGGTTCCAGGACCTTCATTAAGAAGCGAAATGAGGCAATGGGTGAGGAACGCGGGACATGGACTGTAAACGACAGCCAGTCGAACCTGCAGCACGACGGGGACAGCTGTGGCCTTTTCACACTCATGGTTGGTATATATAGAGATCCGTTTTTTTTAGGAATAGGGGTTTGGAGAGATAACGCAGAAAAGAAGTGAATGAACATAACGACGGGAGGGAGGGAGGGAAGTCGACTCATACATTAGTGCAAAATAAAATTGACATTTTAATTTGTGTACGGGTACCTCGAATAATTGTTTGGAGAAATATTAGGTAGCGCTATTGATTTGAAATTTTATATTGGAGTGAAATTAATTTTTTTAATTAAAGGGAATTAGGGGCTCATGGCAAACACGAAAAGTATCATAAATAGGGGCCTCTTCCATGAACCTTACGATGAATCCGGTGTTAAATCATGGCTAAATAAATCCCAATATGAGCGATTTTACTAAATTATTTTTCCTAACTATTCTGCAGAATGCAACGGCTATCCTGAGGGGTTTGCGGACGGAGACAATGAGAATGGGACATGCAGCCAACTTCAGGGTCCATGTAGCAGCAACCATCAAGGAGAAAATGCACCTCAACAAGGAGCCTGTTTGTGAGATGCCGGACTGCTCGGGAGTGGAACCGGACGAGGAGGAGCAGCCCCCAATGCAGAACTGCGACAACTGCGGCAAATGGGGACATCTCCCTTGTGTAGGCCTAACAGAGAAGCCGCACCACCTTGAGCGTTGGTGCTGCCCCTTTTGTGTAGATTAATTGTTATGCGCATGTGCGGTCCCTTAATCAAAGACATATGGTGGTGAACATGGCCTTATTGTTTCTATGCCTCGCATTTTGTGTTGGACCATGGATTTCCTGGAGACAGATTTGATAAATGGAATAAAAGTCATTATTGCCGAGTGTATGAGTGCGCACTGTTCATGAGAATTTGGTGGGTCGGAGCGTGAAATACAGAAAATTCACCGACCAAGAATATCGAACTCTCATGCATAGTGGGAATTGTATGAGAATATACTACTAGGGCGTCACGTCACAATTTTTGATTTGCACTTGATTTAAGCAGATATACATATCTTTGAAATTACATTTTGAGTTTTCTTAGGGACCCATTTTTGCTGTTTTTTTAAGGTCTATAAAGGCGAATTTTGTTGGTTTTTAAGTAGGTTAGTTTGTACTAACTTTACACGAGTTGAATAAGAGGTGACCATAAGTAAATAAAATATAAATTGACAAACCAGGGCGAATTTATTTCTGCTGTGGGTTGCTTTATTGGTGAGCAGAAGATAGTCGATTTATCTTCTGCTTTCACGATGTAATATTTAGGGAACCTGCTCAGTATAAGTTTTGCTTTGTAGTTATTTAGTTAACGAAATAGTTAAGTAGTTGATTACATACATGCTGGCGATGTTTCTCAGGCAACAAAACATTATTTGCGGTTAAGGAGGTACCTGGCCAAGAGAATGAGAATGCCGATATTAATTGTTACATGCGTAGCGTGGATTACAAGGACAACTGTGAACAAAAGGGGGTGATAATTGTATCTGTTTCATCTTGTGTTATGTAATAAAGCTGAACCAATGTACCAGTTGGCACATGATATGAACTTTTCGATTATTGTTTCATTATTGAACACAAGAATATTAATTAACCGTGTGTAAATCATGAACGGACTCTTAGGGCCCGTAAGGGATTATTATTGCATTAGAGAGACGCCGAATTAAAGCTAACGTGCGCTACCAGGTGGCGCGATCGTACGGGGACTTTCATTGGGATGCGCTACGGTAGACGTATCGGTGGGTTTGATACCAAAAAACGCCACTTGGTGGCGCCAGCTGACGGTCGCATTTGACAGGTCGCATTTGACGGTCGCATTCAACACGTTCGGTTATGATTTGCTGTAATTGGCCGCCAGGTGCCGTTACCGTACGGCTGAAATAGGGGCTGGATTAATCCGGTATTTAAGGCAATTTAAGGGACATACTTCGAATGAATAAATAAAATAGACCAAGGTTTTGTAATCCACTGACATACAGTATTGAGGATGGTTTCACTCCATAAAACAATGACTTGAAGATTATTTAAACAACAGACACAAATATATTAGGAACCTAGCCCTGCAAATTTTACATACAAACCTGCGGGACGATGTAATTCATGGCGGATTTGTAAAGCACGTATTTAAGGCATGCTGGTTCGTTTACAAGTATGAGGAGACTTATGTACGGCCAATACTGCTGTTCAACTACAATATGTATAATTAATTGTGTGGTTGAAAGGGAGTAGAGGGGCGGGGCCCTGTTCGACTACAAATTTTGTATAATACAATCGATTTGTAGAGAACACATTAAATAAAGCATGTGTTCAAATACAACTCCGTTACGACAAAAGATTTGTACATTTTGTATAATTTTGTATAATACCATCGATTTGTAGAGAACACATTAAACAAAACATCTGTTCAAATACAACTCCGTTAAGACAAAACATTTGTACAAGTGTACATCCGCGTATATACAGTTATTAGTATACGCGCCTTCGAAATAAACGGGTTCATATCCGCGTGTACAAACAGAGCAACATACGCGGATATCCGCGTATATACTGGCCCTTATCGACGCGACTTCGAGATAGCCGAGTAGGGTCCGCGTAGATAAAGATTCATGTATACGCGGAGCCACCTCCGCGTAGATAAGGGCCGTTGGCTACGCGGCAACCATGTCCGCGCATGGAAGTAATTATATACACGCGGCAATGGCCGCGTGTATAATCCCTGCCGGTAAAGCCTACACCGCTTAACGGAGCCTGTATTGCCATCCCACCCTCAGATACGTATTATGGACGTATTGTTGTTCAACTCACAAACCCTACTGCCAGTGTGACAGAAATCAGAATCGTTGGCCCAACAGGTCTTACAAGAACAACATTGATGCAGCAAGATCAGAGTAAATCATACGTGAACATTAGCTGGACCCCAAACCCCAATGACTACTTTGAAAACAATAACAATATTGAGAGTTTCTGTTTCTCAGCGGTCAGTTCTGAGGGTCAGTCCTCAGAGGAGAGGTGTGGCCAGTGGATGGCAGGTGTAGACCCACCTGAGGTTATTACCTCATCACTTAGTCCCCTTAATGTGAAGGTGCACCCTGTAAACCCAACTCTACAGGTCCAATTTAACGAAGATATTGTCCGCCCTTCTTTTCACACTAACCTGGTCATAAAAGATGAACAGTCAGGGAAAGTAGTTTACAGTATAGATGTTGCATCTGAAGAAGGTATGCAATTGATACAATATCTTAGTGACGGGTTGATCAACATTGCAACAAACTATACCTTTGTTGAAAAAAGGCGATTTTCTGTAACACTTGAAAACGGTTTTGCTAAAGGTACATTGGGTTGTGGACCAGAAAGTAAAAGTTTCCCAATCAATGGCACTTGGTCGTTTGAGACGTTAGATGTTACACCTCCACAAATCACGATTTACCCACGGATATACAGGTATAATGCAAATGTGAGTATTGTTTGGTATGTTAATGAAGATATCGATGTGACAAAATCTACTTGTACGGTCTTCACCGAGGCAGGGGTAATTATAGACGAGAATGGTTGTATAAATCAAACTTGGAAGGGAACCGGTTTATCAGAAGGTACATACATAATTAACGTTACAGAGGTTGATCTTGCAGGTAATGTAGCCTCTGTGATATATAGATGGTATGTTGATCTAACACCTCCAGTTGCTAAGATAATAGCTTCTTTTGACGGAAACATGACAAACATGAGAACCATAATACTTGATTTTGACTGCCCCCCAAAACCATATTGCTTCTATAACTGTTTCCTTGAAAATGATGTCCGTGGGCACATTCCTATTCCATCCTGCTACACAAGTTCGGGGACCTCGGTTTATTTGTCCGATGAAACCCGGTACCAAATAACAATCAACCCAGTGGATGATGTCGGTAACGTCGGGGAAAACGTTACATTTAGCTGGATTGCTGATTTCACTGCCCCTAACATAACCAATATAATCTCTGCAGATAGTCCATGCAATGAAAGCTTGTCGCCAGAAGTTTTTCCTCTTCCTTCGGTAGAAGATAACTTCGACCCCGATCCGAAGCTTTCTCATTCTGACCTAGGGAGCAGAAGTTCCTGTCAGATATTGCGGACGTGGACGGCTGAAGATGCAGCAGGTAATGTTGTCACGGCGGTTCAGACCATCACACTCACCCACACCCCTGAAGTGAGTCTACTGTCACCTCTCAGGCTCCCATGTGACCCGGGTCAGACAGTAAAACTCTCAGAAGACACCGCAAACGCCGACAACGTTTGTTCTCGGAGTGTCAACCTTACCTTCGTGGATTCAGAACTGTCTCCAGGATGCCCCTCAGATGTGACCAGGACCTGGTCTGCTGTGGATAGCTGTGACCAGAGTTCTCCTTCTGTCACAAAGACCCAAAGAATAGTGCTCTTCAGTATATGTCCGCCTTCAGCCTGTGGTAGAGAGAACCAACCGCCGCGTGGGACATGCGTTGACGGCAGCTGCTTATGCCATTCACCATGGGAGGGACAGGACTGCAATGTCGTCATGTATAAGCCTGTGATCAAAGAAGTGACAGAAAAGGTGGTACTGAAGGAAAGTGAGGAATACACTGGAATGCTTGAAATTATCCAGGGTACACCCCCAATATACTGGAGGATTCGTGGTGGTCCCGATGGTTTTTCAATTAATCAAATAAGTGGCCTCATGGAATGGACGGCAACTGTTGTTGGTGAGGTGACAGTCCCTGTTATTGCAGGGAATAGCGTTGGAACTGATGAGGTCGATTTGAATATAACAATCATTCCTGGGTACACAGCAGAATTAAATCCTCTTCAGCAGGTTACCTTTCCAAGAGCTACACCAGTTGTACTTTCTGGTAACATCACATACGAAAACGACAGCCTTATTGAATTATTGTCATTCGGAAAAGTCCCAGTGGATGTCTTTATTTTGCTTTCTGGAACCACCCGTAAGATTCAGACATTGACAAAACCTGATAAAACATTTTCAGTCACGTTTGAACCATTGAGAACGGAGTACGGATCATACGAGGCGTTCAGTGTACACCCTGGAGTGGCCCCTTCTCAACCAGCGATCACCTGGAAAATACTGGGGATGAGCCTCACCCAGCCATCTGTCCTTATTCAAGATCAGACGCTTGGCAGCATAGACAAAGTCTATCAAAACATCTCTCTGCTGGTAAATGACGGCCCAGAAGCACTGACAAATATACAGGTTGCCTCAATACTGAACGTCCCTCGAAACATTGAAGTACAATTAAACTTTCCCGCTGGTGGGCAGGTTCCTGCCTTGCAGACAGGAGCCCGGGTTGCAATCAACGTCCGTGTAAAGGCAGACATGGCTTTTGGATCTATCAGGGTGTTTGTCACCCTTAGAAGTACACAAGGTGTTAGCGTTATCCTCATTCTGAATATTCAGATATCACAGTCAAGACCTTATCTTCAAGCTGACCCGAGCAGGTTGGATGTTGTGTTGTTCAGGGGAGGGCAGGAGGTGGTCAATGTCAATATCAGCAACACTGGTTTTGCTCCTGCCACTGGGGTCTACGCTGACATCCCCAACGTTATCTATATAAATGTCATTCAGTTCGGCAATTCTAGCTATGCAACTGATAAGCAGGACATGGCAATAGGGCAATCACTGCTCTTGATTTTGCAGTTTTCTGCACCTAGGGAATCTGATCTCGGGCGGTACAGTGGTTGGATAACATTAAGTTCAAATGAAATCCAATCAAACGTTCGGTTTGATATCAAGATAATATCTGATGAAAACGCAACAGTTTCTTTTAGAGTTGAGGATGAGTTCACATATTTTGCAAACATGAATCCACTGGTAGAAAATGCCAGGGTGCGAATATACAACAGTATAAGAGGTATTAACATGTTGGAGACAACCGAGGCCGGTGAGGGGGTAGCCACATTTACAGACGTACCGGAGGAGACGTATGAGGTCAACGTGGAGGCCCCCCAACATCAGGGGGTGCGAGCTGTGTACGTCTTTAAACCAGGGGCCAGCTCCTTCAGAATATTTCTCAAGAGGACGGCTGTGACCTATAGATGGAGTGTAACACCAACTGAGATAAAGGACGTGTACAAGATACAAGTGGAGGCAGATTTCCAGACTCGGGTTCCCATGCCCGTTGTGACCGTATCACCGAATTCTGTAGAACTTGAGCCATTTGAACTTGGATTAGCTGACAGCTTTGAGCTCAACTTCACAAATCATGGATTGATAAGGGCTGAAAGGTTTGGCTTCCAATTTCCAACAAATCATCCCAGCTTGGAATTTATAATTCTTGCCAAATTTGAAAAGCTTGAAGCACAGACCTCCAAGATATTGCCTGTGAAGGTGAAACAAAAGGTTGGGGGACGGAGGAAGCGAGCTGCATGTGGAGGGTCCGCAAATTTTCACTTCAGTTATAAATGTGGAAATTGGATCCTAAGAAATATACAGTTTACCTTAGTTATACCACCTTACCAGTGTCCAGTTCCTTTCGGAAGTTACCCAGGAAGAGGTGGCTCTGGATTTTGCAGACATGGCTATGTACCCGGTGGTAGTGGGGCTAGCTTATGTGACCCATGTTTTCAGGCCTTCTTTAATTGCCTCTGGAGTTTTACCCCATTCCCTCCTATTGATTGTGTTACTATGGGTATCACCATTGCTCTTGGGGAGCCTATTCTATCAGAATACTTTGCATTTATGAAGTGTTCCAAAGATTATGTTTTAAGTCTTGGGAAGAAAAAAGATATACCAATGAATCTATTGTCATGTGTACTTGACATAATTAAGGAATGTAAATTGCTAGAGCCACAGGGATCAAGACAAAAGCGGGATGTCAGAAAACAACTTATATTGAACCATGCATTAGCAACAAAACCGTTTATTACTTTGCTAAAATGGAAACTTGAATTATATGGGAAGGATGTGTGGCTCGCAGTAGATGAGGAGGAGTGGCTTAATGCAGCTTTTATTCCCAGAATTTCTGATCAAAGTGATCAAGGTCAATGTATTTCTGAGGACGAATTTGACCAAATTACAAGCATGATTCCACCCTCTGGTGTGACAAACCAAGATGTAGCCGACTTTGTAGAACGATGGAACAATACCTGCTATGCATGGGTGAGTGGTAAAAAAGAACCAACTGAAAATAGCCCAAACCAAATGTCGTACAGTAAAATCAGGAGTTTTAAACAGGAAATAGCAACATTGAACCAGGAGGCAACAGCGGCCGGTTTCGAGTCGTTTGTGGAACTGTACAATGACCGATCCCAAGCCATCAACGAGGTGACAAACTGGGACGAAGAGGAAGGTGTCTGTGCTGTTGTAAGAGTCAGAATTGAACAGGAGCTTGCTCTAACAAGGGAAGGTTTTATAGCTAAACTCGAGATTGACAACGGAGAAATATCGACGTTAAGGAAAATCGATGTTACTATAAAGATTAGAGATGCTGAAAATGGGGACGACTCAACCGCACTGTTTTCGATTGGCAATGCTACGTTAGGAGGGTCTATACAGCCTGACAGATCCCTGGCCATGCAGCAGAGTGGAGAGTTGAACTGGCTGATGATTCCCTATTCTGAGGCAGCCCCCAACCAGGATAAATACTACGACGTTGGAGGGACGCTTCGCTATGAGGTCAACGGGAATCTAATCCCTGTCCCACTCCTGCCCGCAAGGATCAGAGTGAAGCCCGACCCTCTCCTCCTGGTACATTACTTCTGGGAGAAATTTGTAATATCTGACGATCCTTTCACAAAGAAGGTAGAAGATGCAATTCCCTTCAATCTCGGAATTGCAGTGAAAAATGCTGGGAACGGTACAGCTTATAATCTACGAATTACGTCTAGCCAGCCTGAAATCATAGAAAACGAGAAGGGCCTTCTAGTCAATTTCAAAATGATTGGGGCGAGCATTGGCAACATGGACATAATGCCATCTCTGACTGTGACGTTTGGGGACGTGGGACCAGATAGGACTGTGGTCGCCTCTTGGTGGATGGTTTCTAGTCTCAAAGGCACATTTACGAACTACAGTGCAACCTTTGAGAACGAGAACCCTTTGGGTGATCCACGCCTTTCACTCCTCGACGAGTTGGAGGTGCATGAGTTGATACGCAGAGTACGGATCACTGACGTTGAGGCCGATGATGGTATTGAGGACTTCCTTGTCAATGAGAAAATTGACTACAACATTTTCCCTGATGCTGTTTTCAGCTCGAGTACTTTAAAGAGGTATGATGTTGAAGTTGGGAATATCTCGCTAATAGAATCTACAAACAATAGCCTTTCTATTAAATTTACCCTTGAGGCTATCCCATCATCCATTGGGTTTGTGTATTATAGATTTAATACTTCAATAAAAGTTGACGAATTGGTATCCATGAGGAGTCAGGAATTGATACTGAGTAATGTTCAGGCATCAAAACAGCTACCAGCGGAGAACGCATGGTTTACATCAATGATTGGTGATAGAAAAGTCAAAAAGCTAATTGGTCACATATTTGACTATGTCCAAAATGATGGAGCTGTACACTATTACAATATCACACTAAACTCCATGTATTCAGAATCTGCTGTCACCATTAGACCTTCTCCCCCACCCGTTAACGTTACGTTACGTCCGCTAGATCTAACCACTGCCTCTGCCACAACTGAGATGTCAACCACAGAGGAGGGTAGTACTGTCATATCTACCTTGCCAGAAAGTACCACTCCCATTTCTACAGCATCAGGTGATAGCACAACTGTATCCACTTCACCTGATGCAAATGATATTACTACCACACCAATGGGACCCTCATCAGAGTCGACAAAAGCGCAGGATAACAATCCTTTAACTTCAGCTGAACCCGAAAGTAGCCCAACCTCACCAGCCGGCCCTGGGATCAAAACCCCAACCCCTACCCCTACTCCAACCCCTACCCCTACCTCAACCCCTACCCCTACCCCTACCCCTACCCCTACTCAAACCCCTACCCCTACCTCTACTTCAACCCCTACCCCTACCCCTACTCCGACTCCTACTCCTACATCTACTCCAACACAAACCCCTACCCCTACCCCAACCCCTACTCCAACACCTACCCCTACCCCTACCCCTACCCCTACACCTTCCCCTACTCCAAGCCCTACTCCAACCCCTGCCCCTACGGTTACCCCAATTCAAAAAGTGATTGGGGCAGCATTCATACCACTCATTGTATATCTAACAGCCATATGCTACTCGTGTTCCAGATAAATATGTATACAATTGTCTCCAGACAGGCCTAAGTGGCCTGCCTGCAAATGAATCACGGTTTTCGTTGCAATTGTCTGCAGTGTATTAGTTAACCAGACTAGATGAAATGTTTTACTAACAATCTATTATTGCTAAGTTCACATATATATCAACAGATTAATACTTCTGGATATATTCTCATTGATAGCCATTTTGATGCCTAACCTTAATAAGTGAAACATGAGAAACATTGAACATACCAACAGGGGTAGCAAAGCAAGAGTAAACAGCAAGAGTTGCTTGGCACTTATAAGCAGTCCAAAACACAGTAGTTGGCAGCACTTCCCCCCACCCCTCTCTTATCATACATATCACATATTTCCATAAACAGTTCCTATATTCTTTGCATCTGTGTATATATCGCCAATACAAGTATGTAAATATCAGGCCCGTACCCAGGGAAGGAGGTGGTGGGTGGGCCACCCCCCCCCCTCCCCCCACAGAGCATCACTCAAAATTAGTTCCACCCAGGTAGTAAGACTCTTTCTTCCAAATTCCTTATAGTCAAAAATTAAAGGAAAAGTTCAATTGAACCAGCTAATTTACTGTTCTTTTCCTTTTCAAAAACCTTTGGAATTTACTTTTCAGGTGCAGGATGCAGCGTAATTTTGGATAGTGAATATCTTACTCGAGACCTTGCCCTGTTTCATGGGTTTTCTTCAGGTTAACTCAAGAAAAATAGTCTTGATAGAAGTCCTAGTTTTAGTTTAGGAAAAATAGAAAGTGATGTTTGATGAAT
Organism: Lepidonotus clava; assembly: GCA_936440205.1. Classification (NCBI taxonomy): domain Eukaryota; kingdom Metazoa; phylum Annelida; class Polychaeta; order Phyllodocida; family Polynoidae; genus Lepidonotus; species Lepidonotus clava. The sequence continues at coordinate 16,412,032 of OW387148.1, forward strand.
TTACAAACCTGCACCATTGGGTTTGCCCCATTTTCATATCCAAATAGAAATATTGTTTAATACAGAGGACATGCTCTGCCTCCATTTTGTGCTGTAAGATTATACATGGAACTTTTAAAGTACTTCCCCAATATTGTATAACCAAAAACATAGACGAGTTCCACTTTATGGAACTCACCACCGCCCCGTGGCCAACCCTGGGTACGGGCCTGAACATAACTGTATAATCTAAAATGTAAATGTTTCAAAAGTTAATTTACGTAGTAAAGAAAAGAATGTCATGAGATTTAACGATTGTGATAGGTAAATGAACAAACCATCTAGATTATTCGGTTTCCAATGATAGGCCTACATATGTCTACAATGATTTCCTTTTTTTCGGAAAATGGTGAAATATCCTCATTCAAAATGGTGTGCTGAATCGTATTTATATCCTATCCTATGAAGCTGTCTTTTACCGAGTGTCTGACCGATCTCGAAAGGGCAGAAAGTAGGAAACTACTACTCTGTGTACTCTCATTTGCAATCGTAAAACTATGGATGGTAGGAGATATCTTTTAGTTCTGTTAGGTTGTTGATTATTGTATTCTGGACAGATAGGCCTATATTTATTGATTGGAAATAACACTGACCTTGCTGTCCACAAAGGTGTTTGGTGATGGGCTTTATGCTAGGTTTGGAAAAACCGTGATTCACAGTGCATTAAAATCTGGATTGATTACACAAGCAGCTATCTTGCAATTGTTAATCAGACCACAGATCATCGATTGAAGCAAAATTGTATAAAAATGTCAATAAACTGATTTCTTGTTTTGCAAACCTATGGGATCAAGATGTTCATAGCCATCTGATTAAGAAGTTTATACGAAGGTACAGATGGTAATCAGTAACAAGAACACTTCGCAGTTATCGTGACAAAAAGAACAAGTAACAAAATATCCAAGAGAATATAAACAAAGTTTTGATGAATGGTAAAATCCATGGTTTAATATTTGCCGCAGTTTCTTCATTATTTCTCATTTTTCATGTTCACTGTTTACTTAATATTTATCGTTTATCAAGGAACTACCTATACGCACGACGTCGCCTATACATGCCTCACTCTTTCTGGGACAAGGTCGCGTGGATTGACTCTTATACAAGCGACACATTAGTAGTACAGGGAATTTTTCGTTTCACTATATAATCGACAATGTCGCATGGATTGGTTCTACAATACACGCAACATGTAAGTCGTATAATGGGTAAGGGAATTTATTGACAGCTCCTGTTCGGACACGATCACAATGTACGACAAGTAAACAGAAATGGGAGTTTGGTGCTTGTCGTGTATGTAGATCAAGTCGCTTATATTATGTGACTTGCTTTGGCGATATTATGTCTAGAGACATTGTGAATAAAAAAGATAATTCATAGATCACAATGATTAGATATCCTGTTGCTGGTGAAGAAGGGGAGAGTGTGGGATGTCTGGACTTACCATAAAGTTATGATTTGTTTTGGAAACGGATAACCTTGTCAAATTTTAAGAAATATCGTTTGTAGCGATGGAATTTAATGGACTTTATACAAAAAAAAGTTCTTTTCTAACATAAATAGCAATTTCACTTCCTGGAACGTCCGGGACTGTTCCAGGAAATCCGGGGCCGTTGGAAGATTATAAGTATAAAGGCCATATTCCACTTTGCGTCAGGTTCCGTTTGCGGCTGCTATTTAGGGGGGCCGCAAGCAGTTTGCGTTTAAAATACCAACATGCTGGTATCCCCAAGCCTGTGACGCAAACAGTGGCAGCAAACAGTGGCCGCAAACACATATATTCCACCTCATTTGCGGCCACGTAAACTCGTTTGCGGCCGCCGCTAACTCGTTTGTGGCTGCCACGAACTCGTTTGTGGCCGTTTGCTTGCGTCTGCTGGCCACAAGCAAGTGGGATATACCCTACCACGTTTACGTTTGCATTTGCGTTTACGTTTGCGTTTGGGGAGTTTGCGGCCGCTTGTGGAGTTTTCTCGGGTGCCCGCAAACGCGAACGCGTAGTGGAATATGGCCTTGAGTCGCGCGTATAGTAAAAATAACACGCGCGATGCGTAAGTAGCATACGGAAATGGTAATTTACAGGTGGTTTGATTCTTGTCGCATACATAGTTCACCGTATTCAGGCGACGTCGTGCACACACATAGCCAGTTCGGCGGATCAAGGCAAAACAAAGATAATGCAAACGATGTTGAACGTGAACTATTGCATGACTTTTTATTCTGAACTATTAAGTAATAGTTACATCTTTAATGTACATCAAAATAATAAATCACAAATTTTGAAGCATGCAAATAACAGTTGATACGACAACTAATTAAAACTTACAAATATTTCTTACTTCAGATACCAACTATCATAAACATGAATAGCAGAGAATCTTTGATGTTAGTGTCCTTTAAAAGTCCTTTATCCTCTGTGATAAATTGCCTGCTCCCCTGGAACCAGTGTTGAGGATGATGTGACGCAATGATACCCTTCATCCTGCATGCTTACACTGAAGTTTATGCATTGGTCATCTCTGGCACATCTATAAATGAAAAGTACACAGCAGGAACAGTCTGTTGTTAATGGTCAACAATGGTCAAAGATAATTGAAATCAGTCCCAGCACTGGCACCTGGTGAACGGACACCCGTATGTGCTATTGATGCACTAATGCTTAACACAAATATGGCATGGAGGTTCCATGATCACAATGGTAAAATCGTTAATGCTATATAAATAAAATCCGTATATTTTTCAGGATATATCAAGGCTAAAGACCTGTATGAATATCAAGAAGAAAACGAAGAATTTTTAACATTTGAAAACCTAAATATCACGCAGACTCCTATAGTAAATCGGAAAAGAAGAGAGTACATATAAATTTTCTTCTGGTTGTGTACTTGTTATAACATATTGAAAAGATCATGAGGAGGCATAGTAAAAGTATTACTGGAATCAATGGTGCTTCCAGCTTTTTGGAAAGGTGGGGGTACGCTAAGTTTACATTAAAATATCTCAATTTGGTATCCCCGTACCCCCCCTACCTAAACCCAACACTGGGTATAGGAAATCATGCTGAATAGATTCAAGAACCTTTATGGTAAGAGTATCGGTGTCTATCCATGTCATCTGTATTTCTGTGCCATCGATATTTTGTTGATTATCTGGTCAATTTTCATTTTATGAGCACACATTTTCATATGGTGTAGTATACCAATCAATAAGTAATTGGTGTTATTCAGTTGATAACTTCTGCTAAATACAATAGTTGTTCTTTACCTAAATTTGGCCATTATGTGGAGTCAATCATCTGTTGTTAATGGACTTTTTACGTCTTAATTATTCAATTAGCAGCTCCCTGACTTTTGAGTTTCAATTTGGCTGTTTTCCCCGACCCTAAGCGGCAAGGAATGCTCCTAATATAAGCCACGCCGTGACTTCGAGCATAGTTATCATTGCAGTAGCAATTTATGTAATCAGTATTTTCCACTAAAATACTAACCCGTAGACTCCATATTTGTAGAATAATGCCAGCCATGTGAACATTTACGCCTAGTTTGAATTGTGTATTATCATGAATTTTATTTTTGTATGTTAAATTATAAAAAAAGAAATGGCATTTTGTAATGAGAATGCCCCTAATATAAGATGCGCCCAAAACCCAAGGTCTTAGGGGATTTATTTTCGTCAGCTGCCCCTAACAAAACCTGCGGCTTATAATAGTTTGTCAATTAACTCAGACTGATTAAAACAAACCTTCTGGCACATTCCAGTGGAGACGTCACTATGGTAACGGAAGTGGGTTCTGGGTGGGAACTGGCGACAAGGTTGTCATTAGGAACTAAGCTGAAAGTCACTTCACGTTTCATGGTCCACGGGTCAGCATCTCCGTCTTCACAGAAAGAGAACCATAGAACATGTCTCACAAAACAGTTTTTATAAAAACAGAACCATAACACGTCAGTGCCATTGTCATAAAGGATATCCTAAGCCGACTGCACCATGACAGCAGCGCTTAAAAATGAGGACAGCTTGCAAACTTAAAGGAACAGTTTTCTAAAGAAACAAAAAGAATGTGATGTTCAAATGTTTTAATGTATTCGTTGTGTGCAATTATAAAAGAATAGTTGCGAAGGGTTAATCATTAATCACATGGCTTCCTGTCTGGTCATGATGTCCTCAATGCCCTCAGATGGCCTTTCGGGGTTTTGACATCATAACTGAACCATACATATACTAATTACCCCTCTACCTCCCCCGCTGCCCTATATATACGCAGCCTGGGAAGTGGATGAAGTGGACAAGATTAGGTCTTCGTGAATAAAATTAGTTGGGCCTGTATGGAATGAAATGCACATGATTGACTCTATTTTCATCAATCAAGACAGTCAATTATACTTACATCAAAACTGGTCTCATATTTTTCTAGGATAATTGTTTATCATAAGACTAACGTTGTATGTGTATCTTCAGAAGGACGCATTACATTAACTGTGTGCTGCAGAGCAAGTGTTAGATCTTACTATATAAAGGTTTTTCTTAAGATTTAAATGTCCCACATAAGGCACCATATGCATGGCAAGACACACAAAAGAAATGTTCCACCTAGTAAATACGGAAAATATCCAAACAAATCCTTCCAAATGAACAAACTACTTCCACTTATATACGTTATTCCTATACTAGGTATTCTAACTAACTGGCCATTTTAACGATACATTCACAATGTATTTGCAAAATTAATTGATACGACACAAAATGCGATGCACCCAGCATCATCAGCCAGATGCAGTATACACTGTCAAGAAAAATTACCAAAATTAATGTTAGCTCGATGAAACTCCCTAGTCGAATGACACACTATGCATATGCGACCGAGGATTCTCATCACCAAGGATTTATATAAAAAGAAAATTACTAACTCCATCAAAATAACATACCTGTGTGACTTCCTTTAAAATTATTTTCTTTTACCTAATCTATTTGCAAACACCCTCATCCCATTTTCATTTTTTGCACAAATTTGTCATAATCGTTTTCACAAGTACTTATCCCCTTGAATCGCAGGGAATTCAAATTAATGGATCTGTTCATTTGACAACTGCTTATATCAATATAATGCAAGCGATTATGTATGACATATGTCACAACACGTCGCAAGCACCCACGTCACCCAGAGTGAATGGTGAATGGATTGAGCGTGCTTCTTTTTTTTTTAGAAACTTTCTGACAAGCAAAGTAATCATCTATTACCTGTCCTGCAAAGGTAGTGGTAATAGTTGTCCGTGTCAGCATCAGCCCATCTCCTTTTTGCATCATGTGTCTGCATTTGACCTCTTCTGACAAGTGTTAATTGCATTGGTTCATTTGGTGACCATTTCTCGTAGTCTAGAGGGCTTCCATCTACCCAAGCCCAAGCAGTGGCACTGGACGTCCGCCTCAGCCCAATCCATACGCCACTGACGTAGACATTGCTCTCAATTCTGCAAATCAGAAAAAAACTAGATTTTCGATTACACAGATTATTGTATTTCATTGTACCAGACTAATGAAGTGGTATTATTTCTTGTTGGAAGAAGCTGGGTGCTTGCTAAATGAGTAGGGAATGACAAAGGACTATTTGAAACATGTGTATAAGATATCCTTTTTAGATACTAAAGGCCGTATTCCACATGCCGATTTTGATGCTGCCGATTTTACATTTTGTTGATTTTCTCTGAGAATACGACATCTTGACATCCTATATATCATTTGAAAGAGAATTGTAAGACCTTCCTAACAATGTATAACACTTCTATATTTGACCATTATTCCCCCTACCGATTTTTAAAATCGGCTACAAAATCGGCATGTGGAATACAGGCTTAAGTTATATTTAAGGGGAGACTAAATCCCGAAGGATTTAGTCTTCCCTTTAAAGCTTAAAACCTATCTCCACCTTACGACTTTGAGCTAACGAACATGAGCGATAGTCAACGATTCAGCAATCAGTGTTATTCGTTGATTGAAAAAAAAGTTTAGGGAAAAGGAATAAGTGAGTTAGACAATAGTAAACATCTGCAAATGATGGTTAATGACAGTAAATGACTGAGGAAATGCAAAAAATTATCAAACATAACCTCTTAGGTTTTTTTTGACGACTGAAGCAGAAGACTATTTTTTCCTAACCAAATTAAGCCATTAAACTTACACAGAAAAAAACTAAATGCTAGAAAGTCAGTCAAATCAGGCTTTTGTCATATGAAATGAAGGTTAGATGTAACTACTCCAACTTTCTAACCCCTCTTCTGAGAGCTTCAAAATCCTCCATAGCAAACCAACTTTTTGTTTAGATAAAGTTAGGAAATAGGATGATAGAGAAATCGACGAAGAAAACGTTTTTCAATATAATTATGTGTGGGTGCTGGTGTTCTGCCTCAGTTTCATTGCAACATGCATGAGTTGAAATACCCGTTTCTATCTCGACATAGCATTCTGACACTGTCACTGACTCATCCATAGTGTTCAACAATGGTTAAAATGAAACAGATGGGGTTGGATAAAGATTAGGAGCAATGCGTTGAGAAAACGAAGGTTTAAACAAGCAAACCTCGAGGTCCAAGACTTACTCCTTGATATAACTAACGAGAAAGTCATGTTCCCCCTCGCTGTGGACACTGGGCAGATGGCCGCCGTCCTCCTGACACGCAAACTCCGCGTCGTCCCAGGTCGCCACCGTGGCGTAGAGACGGTAACAGGATGCTCCGTAACCAACATAACCGACAGCTGAACAAGCGCCTACAAAAACATCAAGGAATATTAATTTTGTGAATAGACTTGAGATTTATACAATTTGTGATAATGAGATTTTTCCTGTATTTCCCCAGCATGGTTCTATGGCCCGTGCATTGTGTGGCAAGTTGTTTTGTGTCTTTTTATCATTGTTAAGGTCAGTATTTTCACAAATTCCCACTTTTTTTTACTTCCTCTTATTCTTTCAAACCCTCTCCAGACAAACATCAGAAACCCATTATGATATCTGTCAGCGTCCGTTCTATCCTATCCAAACTTCAGAAATTATACATTCTTTTCATTAAACCTATACACCAAAACACAAACGCCAACTTGAAATTACCAAGTTACGTTTTTTTATTTCAAATTTTCTTTTGTGGAAAGTAAAGGTTTGAAAGAAATAAGAATGTCTATTATATGACAGTTTGGTATAGTGTTTTTTTTTCATATTTTGTCTTTCCTTTTCTTTTCAATTCTCAATGTCTCTACACGGACTTTCAATATCCTAATCTTTTACACGGCGAAACGTAATTTTCTTAAATATGACAAGACGACGTAAAAACATCAAGGAATATCAATTTTGTGAATAAACTTGAGATTTATACAATTTGTGATAATGAGATTTTTCATAATTGAGAATGAAATCTTAGAAGGGGAATTATAATTATTGCCACTGGGGCAAGTGAGTAAGCAATTCGAAACTGTTTATCATTCTGTATGTACAGTTAAGGGGGGAACCCATTAAGCGATTAAACCATAATTCTGGTTGTTTCGACCAGATCTGGTTTCTTAATTTAAGTTAAAATTACTAAAACTGGTTGAAAACTACTAGAATCTGTCTTCCCATTGAGCATTCAGACCAGAAAGTTATCAAATAATGGGGAATCACTTGGATAATATCTAACATTATTTGATATTTGTAACTGCATTCGACTAGAATTCAGTTGTGTCGCTTAGTGGGTTCCCGGCTTTTCTCAGCCCGGCCAACGACCTTGGTTAATTTGTTTATCGTTTGGTGCAAGAAATGGGAGACTTATGAAGTAAACTTTAAGAAAATTTAATTCTGTTATTTTTTCCATTCTTCTTCTAATGTTTTCATTGCGAAAATTTGAAATAATGAGAGCATCGATTATGATAGCCTTCATTCACCTGAAATAGTGTAAATATTGTACGTGACTCACCTTCTATGGAAACAATAGAGCCAAAAACCATACATAGTGTAACAAATAAGAAATATCTGCGCAGCGAAGTTGTCTTCATAGTCATTAGTCTCAGAGCAAATGCAGAAATGAGGGCAAATGCAATACCAGTACTAATCGGATTCAACGGAGTAGGAACATTGATTTCTAACAGGGAATGTTATTCTCCGCTTACACATGCACACATAGTAACTGTTGAATGTGTACATGATTGATCGGATACCCCTTCTCAGATTTCGGTTAGGAGTCGTTCTTAGTCGTCATAATATGTAGAAAATGTGGTAACCAAAATGAATTAGCCTTGTACGTTAATGTTCAGTATCTTCTACCAAACGTTAATCATGTAGAATAAGCCGAGGACATGATTACATACTAAGATTGCCGTGTGCAGAAACGGTATTATCACCATCACAATGCTCACAAGAATGTTACCTGATAAAATCCATAGCATCGAAGTCAAACTAACCTGAGTCATGTTTAATTTGTAACCATAAACCGTCATCTAATATCTCAGCTTGAGATCAATGTAAGTACATACCTAATGTGGGAAATCGATCATTGTACATAATTTTTGTGAGTACAAAAAAAAAGAATGTTTCGTACGTTTTTCGTTTTGTAAATGTTGTCTATAAAGACAACAGCACATCAATATATCTGATATATTTGCTTTACGATATCCTGTTGTAGAGTAAATAACATATTATATAGTGCTCCTTTGTTTCCATCATAATTGCTATCCAAAGAACATCAGTAGTAGATTTTTCAGAGTTGTATAGAAAGATGTAAATGTTGAAATGCTATTGAGATGAATCTAGTAAATTATAAATGTTTGGAGACCTATAATTCTCAAGGTACGAGCTTTTGGGGATCGGCTAATGAATTGATAATTTCAAAATATGACCCTATATGACAAACAATTATTTGGTTAAATTAAGATTAAATTCCATCATTACAATAACAGTTTTTATGGCTTTTATGAGTATCCTGTGATAATGGATTACAAAACTATTCTGTTATTTCAGGACGGGCCGTTTCCTTGGTATGTTTTCTATAACTTTTAAAAAATAAAAATCAATAGAAACAAAATGCAACGATAGAATGTGAAAATGCAGTGATCATTTTGATGCAAAAGATGTGTCTTTTTATCTCAAATCATTTTTGAATTTAGCAAACTCCTCTTTTTTTCTGAGCATTTTGATTTATGTAAAAATATCGTGACAGTTTAAGGCCTACACATCATTCATCTAATGACGAGTTAAAAGCAGCAGGTCAATTTTACCATGTGCCTAAATGACCTCATTTCCATTGTGATGATAATGGAGCAAACCAAACCTTAGGTATTGCCATAAAATCCGAATAATTTGTACTTTATAATGTAATTTATCAAAATGTAACCATTTATTTATCTACAGTTTACAGCATTTTTGTGTGGTATATATCGCTTAATTGTTTACAGAAAACTTTTTATTTGATATTACTGTATAGGCTGTTACAAGAATTATACAATGGTGTAATTCTATTTAAAATTGTGACCCAATAAAATAATACAAAGGCAGAAACGTAGATTAGTACCGAAGCGTGGCATAGCTGCTTCCATCTGTCGGACTTTGTCAATATCACATATCCAATAAATTATCACATATTCAATGAGGGGCGTGAGCGGCTGTCAACTAATGCCACCTAGTTGTGTTTTGTGTCACTAACTGTATAATTTTATTTCATGAAAAACAAGGACTTTTACTCGTAGTTTGTGAACACAACTTTAGAAATGGGGAGTCATTGTATTGAAAAAGAAAAAGTACAGCATTTAACCAAATCCAATAGAATATGTTTGAAAAACAGATACTCCATATAATAACCAATGTTAAGGGTGGGTCCAGAGGGATCCAGTCCCCCCACCCCCACCCCCACCTTTTTATTGTTTTATTTGTGTAATGAAAGCAGCCCTGTTCGCAGGTTTTTACATAATAATAAGTATTATTGCTGTTATTGTCTGTAATACTCGCGGAATAAAGACAAATCCTATTAGACACATTTGTGGGGGGAAAAGACAGAAAAAACGATAGTATGTAAAGTTTAAACGGTAGTTATATTATTTTTACCAATAATGTGAGGTTATGTTACGTGCCCCTTGGCATGTAGACCTATCGTAAAGATGTCCACGGGGTTCGAATGGGATGAAGAAAGATTCATTTTTCCCCACTACAACATTGGTTATTGACAATGACATAAATATAAAGAAGTGCCACAGTATGTCTTAACGCCCTTTCAAACAAGCGAGCTGATATATAAAGGTGACCGTATGCGTTTCTGCAGTTTAAGTTGGCCTGTTGGTACCTGTTACGTTGTGTAACAGTTACGTTATGTTATGTGTAAGAGTTTCAGATATCAACAAACAGTGTGCTGGATAATAAGCATAGCTAATACTAGAGGGTAATTGGAGGAACTGTGCTGTTTAAGCATGCTGTGTTGTTCTTCATGACTTGCTATTTCTGCACCCCCAAACCCCTTAAAAGAGTGGGAAATAAGAAGGTAGGACTTCAGTGTTGACATGCCAAGAACCAAGGGGGAACTGTTTATTCCATAACAAAATAAAGGCTTTTATACCCCTAAGACTCATGCTGATTGGTTAATAAAGGTCACATAATCATCGTGATACCTTGTGAGATCAATTCCAGCACCATATCTCTTGTACTCAAATACTCTTGATCTCATGCACATTCCTTACTCTCGTAACACATTACAAACGCTCATAGAAACAGGCCACCTTCAGCCACAATATCCAAATTATGGAACTTTTTGTTGCATCCATTGTTCCCAATAAAATTCATATTAAACGAAACCATAATAACATAGTTAAGATACATTGATTCAAAAATCCCATTAACTATGAACAAATAAATGAATTCCGGAAATCTATGAAATGTAAAACAGGGGCGGATACAGGATTTCGAAAAGGGGGGGTCCATATATAGTGTAAGTACTAAAAGTGTGTGCATACGTGCACACACGCGCGACATTTTTTTCTCTTTGGCAAGTTTAAGTGTCCACCAAAAAAAAGGGGGGGGGGGGGTCAGGACCCCCTGGAGCCCCCCCCCCCCCCCGGATCCGCCCCTGTAAAAGCCTTTGATTAAATGGTATCAGAGCACGCTAGAAATGCTATTTTTGGCAATATCAATGAACATATTCATGCACAGGTCCTTAGGAAAGGTGTATATCATACACCTTTCCCATGAACCTGTGCAGTCTGCCACCTTGCCAACCTTTGGGATCCTTGATAACAAGGTCACTTTATTTCATCTATGTTAACTATAGAATATTCCCAAAGAATTCGTTCAAATTTATGACACCAGAGCGGCGCCACTTTATGGAGAATAGCCAGAATAGATGTATAGCCAGATAAATACATTGTTGAAAATAAGTTTATCAAGTTAACAACATCTTTTCTGATCTGCCTAAATTTCGGCTGAACGTTCCCATGGGATGTCTCCAATTAATGTAAAGAAATTAAGAAAAAGAAGAATACACGATGTACATCATTATTTGTATTTTATATTACAACATTTTGAAAAAAAAAAGAGTATTATTTTGTCAAGGTAGGCGAACATTGAGAAAGGGACATGTCACAGGGAGTAGGTTTACAAGTGCATATATGGAACCATGGCCTAGCGTGAAAAAATACATAACCGGCAATTTAGTATGTCCCCATATAAGCATGCATCAATTTTGCCACCCTTGTGAAAAAACACATTATACTTAATGGAGTCGGTGAATAAGCCAACTCATCTCACCGCACAGCCATGCACTCACGCAATAAAATGGATAGCCTTGTATAAACCCCTGATCTTTATGCTTGTATTACTATTAGCTAATAATCATCAAAGAGTTTGGAGAGAAGCAATATCTAGCCTATTTATTGTCATAGATTCTGATCACGCCACTAGCTCTAGCCCAGATAGCTTGTTCTGATTCTTTTACGTACTTGGACTTTTAAATTAGAAGAGAAATTCTAGGTAGAAAACAACCACCAAACAGGTAAAACAATTAGATAATAGCTTGTGTATCATTTAAATTTTATTCATTGCCATCAAAGTATACCGGGACAGAAAATAGAACCCATAATGTGAAGTGTTTATAATATGTGCATAAAGCTCTAGCCTAACCATCTAATTATCACTAATAAAGGTAACATAATGCATTCAACTTGTTTCAAGAGTATATCATAGACTTAAATTCGCTACTTTATGTAGAAATCTAGATTACAAGGGACGGAATTGAATGGATCCATTGTTTAAACTGACTGCGATAACCAACACTTGGCATGATATAACAAATGGGCACCACCCATAATCACATTGACAAGTGCCCCGGCCTCGCTGAGTGGTCGACAGTAGTGAAGATGGAATGATAACAGATACAATTAGTATTCCCAAGTGAAATGGCTAATATCCTCATGGTGGTTTATTATAAGGTTGTCCACTGATGTCTTTATATCTGATTTATTTACTCTTATGTGAGAGATTCCAACTAATTGTTTTCCCTTTGACCTTTGTGACAATTGTTGTAGTTGTCACGCCTGTTTATATATTATCATGTACGTTTGTATGTATAGATTGAACTATTTGGATGTATGTGTGGGGTCTGAGATGCTAATATGAATTATTCGGCATTTTTCAATTGTCTAAAATTAATGTTAGATTAAAATGGATGTTATTAACTGCATCCTGTATACTCTTTCTCCTTGAGAGGAGACGTCGGTCCTGAAATCGATCCAGAATCAGTTCAGTCCAGTCATCCAGTCATCTGTTCCCTACCCATGATCCATGTTGAGGTTGAAAACTAACTATTTCATTGTATTTTAGACAAGCAATTAGTAGAAAAACAATGAAAAAGATCGCATGGTCTGATTTTCAAAATTCAACAAATAATTTTACATTAGACCCACACTGTAAAAAAAACCCATAACTTTGAGTGTTGAGATGACGTTGATTCGGATGGTGCTTTTGTTGGAGGTGCTAACCACAGTGTTAGTGGTCCACGTGTTGGGGCAGGTAGAGCACCATGGTTTTCCACAGCATTGAAATCCATGCTGTGGAACCATGGGGTTGAGATGTGAAAGAACTAGTTTGTCTCTGAGGTTTTAGTTGCAGCAAAAAGAGACCAAGATTCTGGTGTTCTAGAGTGGTGGTTTAATAATTTGTCATATAGGAACCTAGATACATTCACTCCAATAGAGATGTGCTGATGAGAAGGGTCAAATGTCACAATCAGAGGGATGTTTTTGTCCACGGTGGGGACAGTTGTGGGGTGTAGAAGAGTGTCTCGATCTAGGTGAGAGGCTTTGGTTTGAGCTTCTAGTAGTAGGTTAGTGAAGTGGAAATGGTCCTTCTTGTCGGTGCAGATCCTTCGTTCTCTCAAGAATTGACTGTACGGAATAGATCTTTTCTGATGTGTAGGATGGTAGGATCTGAAGTGGGGGTATCTGAAAGTGTCGATGCGCTTATGGTACAGTCTGGTGTTCAACATGTTGGATTCATTTCTGTAGACGGTGACATCAAGGAAATCAACTGCGTCCTTGGACACATCTGCTGTGAACTTAATGGTTGGATGTTGGGTATTCAGGTAGTTCACAAAAGTCTGAGCCTCCACAGTGTTCCCTGGGTAAATGCAGAATATATTGTCTATATATCAGAGCCACAGGGTGGGTTTGGTAGGGTAGTTGGAAAGCAGTTTTGATTCTAGATGTCCCATGAAGAGATTGGCATAGTTGGGTGCCATCTAAGTGCCCATTGCCGTTCCACTGACTTGGTGGTAGACGTTGCCATTAAAGGAGAAATAGTTCAGGGTCAGAATGAAGCGTAGAAGTGTTGATATCAGCTAGGTAGGTGGGTCTTCTACTGTGCGACCATGTAATGCTTCCTTGCTACATGCCTTATCCTCAGGAGCACCTATCCAACACCCTGGTTTCAGGAATAGTATAGTACTGTATCATCTGCATAGAGCTGTATGCTGGTATCACCCACTATAATATAATGCATATCATTTATATAAACTAAGAAGAGTGGCCCTATAATGGAATCCTGTGGTACACCACAAATGATTTTAGCAAGGTCTGACATTAGACCATTGCCAAATGTTTTCAGAGTTCTGTCTTCCAAGTAGCTACTTAGCCATGCTAAAAGTGGGCCACTAATCCCGAGTTTATTTAGTTTTTTTAATCAAAATTTCGTGATAGACCATGTCAAATGCCTTTCCTAAATCAATGAAGGCAGCCATTGATAATCTTTTGTTATTGATTGCTTCATAAAGGTCATTAGTTAACCCTGCCACTGTGCCCATAGTTGAGTAGATTTGGTATTAACTTTAACTTTAAAGTTTAACATTAATTTAAAAATCTCCAGTAAGAAATAATTCTGCCTGTTCAAAATTGGCCCACAAAAAATTGGCATAATTTTTGTTTGTAAGATCCTTGGTGCAATTATGAACTAATTGTGAACTAATTGTGAAACGATTTTGACAAAATATTCACCACTGATTTTGGACCAAGTCTGCAATCAGTTCACCTTTTGTCGTATCATGGATCACCTCTTTAATAAGGTCACTATTGTCAAACCTAAGTTTTGAAAGTGTATAACGATTTGAAGAATGTCTTTGATGTTACTATAGATCTACCAGGCAAGAAACAACCCAAAAACTTGAAAAATTCAGGCCTTCTGCATGGTTTTTGTAAGCTAAATTATTACTTTTCATCCCATGTCATTGAACTTTATATCTTTAGATACAACACACTTTTTGATGTAAGTATGAAAAAGTTACATAAGTTTTTAAAAAAATGCATGTACATTTGATGAGAAATTATAGTAGGGAAATTCCCACTGCACACTACAACACACTCTATTATAGGTTCATATGCAGGATGCTCCTGATTTTTTTTAATCAGCTGTTAAAATTCTGCCATTGTGCACTACTCTCCAAGTAAACTCAGGAATAGCCTGTTTGGAAATGGATATATTGAAGGCATCAAAGTAACTTGCATAAAGCCCCATACCCACTAGGCGATTTGACCGTCACCCGACGACGAGCGACTGAGAGAATTGGCGTCGTCGTCGCCCGGCGACTGTCAGATCAAGCAAGTTTGATATTTTGCTGGCGATTTTACCGGCGATTTTACCGGTGATCCTGCGCCACGTCGCCCATCGCCCAGAAAACACACCATACCAACAGGAGTCGCCCGGCGACCTTCAGTCACTGCTAGAGTCGCTTAGTGGGTATGGGCCTTAAGAGTACATGCAGAGGAGAATCCCCCAGATGCTGGAGACATTGATATTTTGCGCCTGTTTTAGTATGGGGGCAATTTTCAACAGATCTTTGTAACTACATGGCATTTTTGGCTGATTTTTGAAATATAAAAGGATCAAGACTAGATCTCACGGGAAAAATTATTATTTTACAAAAATATAAAACATGTTGAAAAACTAAGCGGTGTTTTCAGACGTCCTCATCTAGTAAATTGTCATCTCTATCATAAAGGTACAAAAACAGCTGTTTCTTGCCTGGTATAGTTGTATAGTTTTATAGTTGTTTCATTTTTTTGTATTTTCTCTCCTCTTAGTGTTAACAAAATGATAATATAGTAGGCCTAACCTTGCGGTAACCATGGAAAGAGAAAGTTATTCTCGGTACCGTACACTCCCTAAATCCGCTACTGGTTATGATCCAGGATGCATTCAAGTATATGAATTATAAACAGTGTTCATTCTCTGGAGCACAATGCTACTTCTAAAATCGGACGAGGGGGCTTGAGAGAGGATTGGGAGATCCTACTCGTGGCGTTTCAATTAATGACATACATGTTGTTGGCCTCACTTGAAAAAGCCAGTCGGTGTAGAATGCTGGTTGATCAAGACCACTCCTAATAGTGTGATTAATTAATCTTAATGAACCACCAATTAGCTTGATGAACAAAAGGACTACCACCCTAATGACCACATCACTGATCCTGACTAACACAACCTCAAATGACTTTTTTTTATCCACTGTTACATCATGACTCTAATGAGGAGTAAATTATAGGTGATTGTTAATTGTGTCAGGAATTGTTTGGTAGACCTAGTCCCAGTTATTTCTCATGTAAACAAGTACATCTACTGCAATTCTAGAAATGAGCTCTGTGTGATCTTGCCATCTGTATAGTAATGATTAATGTTTTATATTCTTTATTCATGTGTCCAATTTGTTAGCATTTCCCTTAGTTATAGCATCGTATATTTCTTATACTATTTATCATCGTCCATAGCATTTTGCACTTTGTATTTATCAGAATAATTATATATTTTCCTCTGAGGTTTCGGGATAAGTACTTTCATATTGTGCTTTTTGCTATGTGTTTTGTAATTACTATCACAGAATGACGGTCGGATGATAAGGTATCCTTTAATCCTGCAACAACATGAATTAACCACGTTTTTCTTACAAATACAATTATTGGAGACTTTGAAGATGTCTGGCTGATTTATAACAATTTTCGCTTATTTCAATAGCAGATACGCCTAGATGGGAATAAGCAGGCCGGTTTACTTAAAAGAGCGGATACAATAGAAATTACATGACTAGATAAATTATACATATTAGCCTTAATAATATTCAGTAATAGAATGGTGTCAATGTGTAGGGTAATAGATGTACCTCTAACGTCATGTGTATGAGCTAAATAGAGGATATTCCCTTTATATACAACAAAGGATTGCTAAAGAAAACAACGTAAAAAAAACTTTATAAAAACTGTTATTTTTTTGGTATTATTTCGGTGCGTCCCATTGCCGTCCCGCCCGGGAAATAGGCGCAGTGAGCCCGCATTAACTGACTTATTACCAATTATGGGCTGAATTGGCTCTGATTGTTCTGGTAAATTGATCCCGCTTCTGATGTAGTCATATCAAATAGCCTCGATCGTCCACAATGAGCCAACTTGTTGGACAATTGCCTTTGGTCAAATATCCATGGGGGGATATTCAGGGAGAACTGGCGTTAAGTTCCCCCTGAATATCCCCCCATGCATAGTTGATTTAAAGTTGTTTCTTTTAGTTTATATCACAATGGATACACAATTTGAGTGTCCGGCGAGTACTTAACCCCGGATCCAAGATTCAGAAACCAACAATGTGCACGTTTATTTCTTGAGTCAGGTAAAGGCGCAGTTTATGAACTTATGGTTCACTGATTCATCATCACATATAAGGGGATCATGCAGCTAATCGGGAGAATACAGACCCGACTTCTGCTGGAACAAGCAATTGACCTCGTATCATTAGGTTTGACTCCAATAGATGCAATTGTTTTTTTAGGCGTCCCAGCTCCCCAATGCGCACAAAATCTCCTGCCGGTGCACACAACTAATAACTTGTTTTTCTTATGTCAGTAAAAGAACCATCCTTGGGTTCATAAACCTTTTGTTCAAACCTGCGTCACCTGTTTAGATTTATCCATTGACGTTTCCTCAGAGGCAGTAGATCATTGGGTAACAATTGATCAGACCTATAGTAGAAAAGGCCATGTTATTTGTTTATGATTTTCGAAGGTATGTCCACCAAACTATTTCTCTGGGTGTCCCCCATGAGGTTCTGAACACCAGCCTCATGTAGGTATTGGTATCAGAAGTAAATTACGTTTTACCCGCCACTGTTAAGTACGGACGGCCATAAATGGATATAGAGGCAGAGGCCCCATAATGGGGATGATGGATATTAAAGTTTCTGATGAATTCCGGCCCTCCTTATGGCACTAATAGTCACCACTGTGCTTTCATCATACAGCTTCAGTAATGATCATAATGACACGAGTTAACACCCTCAGCAGATAGGACAGCCGCCCAAACTAGCCCCATTTTTGTTGGCCAAATAAAACTATTTCCATTAATTCTTTTTATTTGTTTTCGCATAGCAATGCTTAGAATTTGGAATGAGCACGACATGGGATCCAAAGACTCCAATTGTGCCAATGTAAGGCACCAGAAGGGGATGGAAAATTTCGCTAACAAGTGGAGAAATTGGAGGAATTGAATGAGCTGCTCAGTGAGTCCCAAAGAGTTTGTTGCCAATTGTGACTACTTGCCGCCTCTATCACACATTACGTGTGCTCCCGGGGGGAGCAGCCTATTACTGTTGGGTGTGGCTTCTGTGTTGTACATTTGGTGTACAGTCTATACCACCCACGTCCAATGTAGGGTGGGGGGTTGCCTCATCGGTTATGGTATACACCGATAATGGTTATAGAAAGGTGATAAAACACCTATTTCAAACTATAGTGTTATACCATCCTTTGTTTGGTGTAGTAATTTGTTGTGATACAGTTAATTCTTAATGATGGTAAACTTACTTAACACCATTTTGTCCTAGCCGATTTCTTTTGACAATACAACTTTGTAAAAAAAAATCATGCAATACCATAATACACAATCATTACAGTCATATTGATACTCCCCCCCCCCCCCCCCCGCTTTCTTTTTTTTACAAGATATCATAGGTTGCGCAGATAATAACGTTGCAAAACGTCACAGAACGCTATTATACCGACCACACGACGTTAATACATGTTACGTCGTACTTTGGCAGAGTTGATAAAGGTTTACAAATCAATTTCTTACCCAAGCATTAGGCATATAAATTTGTATTATTCGAGGTATACGATTGAAAGGTTTGATTGAGAATTTATTTTCTTTTTCTAACTCTAATACATATGCTTGATATTAATTTGTAATTGTAATCAATCATTCCTGCAAAGAAAATAAATAGGTATACATCTACAAGGCGGTCTGCGTTTTGCGCCATAAAGTCATTGGGACTTTTATGTCGTCAATCACCCCTATTTCATAATATGTATTTTCAAATGATACAGTTATATCTTCTAGTTCATCCTTTCTATACCGGTAAAGTGAATTTGTGTTGCCTATATTTGTACGTTTTTTCTTTGAAAGTGATGCTTCGTGTATGTGTGTCTGGGATCCGAACCTGCGGCTGAAAATGCGCAATAAATTGAGAGCAACACGTCTCCGCCAGATATAGCTAACATACAAATGAAACGTAATTGCTATTTTGTATCCCGACGCTTTTGTCTACAAAACATGCCAATAGGACTGTGTACGAGCAGAAAGTACAGAAACGAAGGGAACTGCATACGAGAGTTGTGAAACCCATCAAACATAATAATTACATGAACCATGCAAGCGCCTACATTTAATGATAATCCCCTAAATCAACAAGTCATTGCATTACAAAAGATCCCCTGTGGGAGTGTCTGTCATAACCCCTCTCCCCCGATTGGCCGGTCGTCTTTAACTGACACAGGGGAGGGCGTGGCCACCTAGTGGGATGAAACACGAGGGTGACTTATGCCCGGCGGGATCCGGTGGCAGCATAGGACAGACAGTGAAACGCGGATCAAACAGGCATGGTACCAGCGGCGGTTGGCAGTGTGTGACAGATGAGTGGGGACCAAAGTGCTCCCATACGGCCACACTTATTCCGACACGGCCCCGCAGTATGATAGTGGACTACTAGAGCATCAGGATGAACGGGGAAGTAGTGCCGCCAGTGGGACTGGATATCGATACCCACAACAAAATGGAGAAAGTTGACAATGGTGAGTGCATATATTTATCATCAGTAGTTAACACCATTAACATGGGGATATTAACTAGATGGGCAGAATAATGGTGCAGCTTAGAATTTTGGCAGTTCCTTTGGTTAGTGGCTGGTCAACTCTGTCAAGAAAGTGTCACTCCTTCAGGGTTTATGTCATTATCGGTTTACAGATGGAAGTAACGGACTTGATCATCTGTCCTGCCTAACACTAGACAGTGTTATGGGTTTACCTAATGTGTTTAAATTAGTATAGACCTACTGTGGCTGCTGCTAAGGAAAGTATACAGTAATGCCACAGTGTAATTCAGCATAGATGGGGACAATACCCTCTAATGAAAACGTGCAAAAAGCTGCGAGAGTTAAAGTTTAGGTTTCATCCAATTGCATTCATCAAAGACAGACTTTGTCAGATTCCCATGAACATTCCTGACTTTAGTATAATCTCGAAAGGAAATTGAGCAGAACACTGAGTGATCCCGCCATTTCTGACATTTTGATTGTGGCGTCCCAAAATGTTGCTCTATAGAAAAAATTATTATAACATGTCTATAATTAAAAGCTATTTCCACTGACGATAATCTACATGAAATAGGAAGTAAATTCTGCTATAGTGGAATAAAGGTGTAGACTGTTTAGGCGGATTTAGAGGGGGCGCAGGGGGCCCCTAATTTTTGGCCAAATATTGACTGTTGATGTAAAATTCTCGAACCTGGAGGTCCTGAGCAAATGTTTACAATAAGGCGCCCCCCCCCCCTCCCCCTTTGGAAATGTCTGGATCCGTCCCTGATCTGTATGGCTGTCGTCATTCCTCAGTATCCATCACAAGAATATTTGTATGGTCATTTCACAGTGCCCTTTGCCTAAATCTGAGGTGTCCCCTGTCCAATAGAATTGATTATAGAATTATTATATAAATGACACTGCAGTGTACTTACGGTCCTCCATAATTTCCGTGGTACATTAAGAATATGTCATGTCATTACTTCACAAATATAGTTATTCTGTCGAGTGATAATTTGTATGAGACATATTAACGAGGAAGTTATATTTATTCTTTTTTTGTAAGTCATTTTCTTTAGACAATAATCATTGTGGTGTACTCACTGATTATCCTACATGTTTCTTATTGTCAACCTTTATCTGTATAAATAAATGAAGATAGCGCGCTCTGCATGAGTAAAATATGCTCTTTCCACCAGCTAATGGGTCAGAACGATAATATTCCACATATATTATGCAAAATATGATTATGATTTATATAATCTATTTGGGAATTTATAGATAACTTGTTTAGCGAGAAGATATTATCGAGAACGACATATAATCTGTAGGTGTTTTCAGTACTCTTGTTCCCCTGCAAGTTACTTTCTATTTCAATGGTTGTGATTATACCCAATCTATACATCGTTCACTGATATCTTGAAGCGTGTATCTAGATGAAGTAATCAATAAGCGAAATAAGAAAGTTATCCAAACCCCATTCCAATAATCTGAACATGAAGATTAAACAGATAACCACAAACGATTAAACGCATCCCCAATCCTTCCCGAAATATAGAAACAACTAAGCCAATTTTTCACATTTGAGTCCATTATGCATGTATATCTTTCCCCAAATAGAGTGAATGAAATGCATTTCCGGGAGTATGAAAATGAATAGGGGCCTTCCATAAATAACGTGCACATATTTCTAAAATATATGGGGTTTTACCCATACCTACCCCCCCCCCCCCCATGTTGACATTGGTACATATCTGAGGGAGCCCCCACCCATTATTACATGCATCCAGCTTCCAAACTAGAACCCCCCCCCCCGCCCTCATTTCCCGGTGTCATAAAAACCATTATTATATGCCGTATGGTGAATAATTCTTTATAGTGTGATCAAATTCAACATTACAATAATGAGTTGTAAATAAATTCTTTTATATTCATCGTTCGTACGATAATCAGTGGTGTACCTTGATACATTGCTAGACGTATGTTTGCAAATACATATATGCATGTATTTGGATTGACCCCTACCAACACCCCGACCCAATCTTTGATGCTTACGTAATCAATGGGATAAATGGTCTGAAGATATTTCAACAGAATAAACATTAGCCATTTAGTTTTTTTATTTGTTTTGTGAAATAAGAACACACACCCCGGTAAATCAATCATACCTACTGATTCGATACCATAAATATCGACTGACAACTTCACTTAGTTCAGAAAATAATTCATCAATCAACCCATCATTGCTGTATATTAACAAATTTAATACGTGAAACTAACAACCTGACAACCTCAAAATCGTTCTATGACAAGATAGTTTTTCATGATCGATCTGATTGTCTTTTTCGACCACATTTTTTGGTCAACCTGCGGAAATTAATTCAATTCAATCATCTGAAATGTCTTACAAAAATCCATTAGATGGGGCATTCATCGCCGAATCAAGGGTTGTAGTCATACCCATAAAGATTTATCAAAATGCTGTATCGACGCCAAACGTCTATTTGAAACACTATCGGGTAATCAGGCTACCCACTCAGAAGTGTGATTCAATTTTTTGTTAAATCTAACCATTACGATTTCCTTACTGTTGTAAGCCCCATACCCACTAATTAAGCGACTTTAGTGGCGACAGAAAGAGTCGCCTGTGAAACGTTAGGCGACTGGATTATCACGGGCGACTCCCCATTGGTATGGTGTGCGTTCTGGGTGACGGGCGATGGGGAGCAGAATCGCCTGGAAAACTGCCTGTAAAGCTAGTGATCCACGTTGCGACATTTTCCAAACCGACAAAAAAATTGTGACTGGACCGATTTCTCAACGGACGGTTTTTTGTCGGTTGAGAATCAGTTTGGCAATTAAACCTGTTGGTGCTAAAATCTGTCCAGAATCTGTCCAGAATTGGTCCTACACCCATGATCCACAGTGAAGATGAAAACTGATTATTTTCTTGTATTCTGGACCATAAATTGATAGGAAAACATTGAAAAAAAAATCGGTTTAATAAATTATAATTTTTGAAATATTTTCATATATTTTATGTCTAAATATGGTCAGTAGTACCACAAATATATATTATTTAATCTGTTTGATTAATAAATAGTAAAATACTTGTCAAAAAGAATTAAAAAACATATCCTGTGAAAGATAATTTATTTTGATATATTTTGGTAACATTATCGTTCTTTTATTCCCAACAATAAATGAAACATCACTGGAAATACCTAGACAATAAAATCGGTCAACAATTGGTCCAAAATTGGACCAAAAATATTAAACAGGTTTAATGATTTTGTCTGGCCGTCGTCGGTTGGAAAAATTTAGTCTCACATAATGTCGGTTGGAAATCGGTTTGCAAAAATCGGTTGACATGATCCACGTTACAATATTTTCCAATGTGAACCAATTTGCAACCGATTTGCAACCGATTTGCAACCGATTTGCAACCGATTTTGGAGATGGAGATGTGGATATGACCCTTTATAGTGTGCCCATCGAGTGATGCAATTGAAAATTCTGGTCATACTTCCTTGTTTATAAAATCTAAACCTCTTGTTACCATCGAAACTAACCATCAAAGTATCTACCATCGTTTTCTGAAAGTGTATTAGTAAAGCGACTGCTTTTCTAATCAAATGGAACTCTTTCATTGCTGAATGTTATCGCATGGTTTCATAGGTACTGAGATTTTGCCCAAAATATGAAAATTAGTCTAAAAATTGCCTAAAACTCAAATTATTTCTAAATTCTTCTGACAGAATTTATTGTTTAGTAATTTTGATAAAAAAAAAACATTCCAAAGTTGGCACTATACCAATGAAGAAAATTTGTCTTTGTAGATCAATAGCAGCACTATGTTTAATTCATGGGTTTCCATAGTAACCAACAATTGATTAAATTTTCTTTTTATTTGCTTTGAACAAACCTTTAAGAATTTACAAAAAAAACAGCTTGTGATTATCATAAATGACACCAAAGTCGCTACATGTTTGTTCAATTGGAATTCTATTCTTTTCTAGGGAAATGATGCTAGAGTATTCAAAGCAGCATATCTCTGGTTCTATTGGGAATTTTTTGTTATTGAAATGCCTTTTCAATAGGGAATAGCTGTTCCCATCGTGTGTTTGCACCATCAACAGTTTTTACAGTGTAAACAATCGGAACGCCAAAATCAAAAGCCTTTCACTAGGAAGTATAATTTTCTTACTGAAATAGTTGCTTTCAACCAATGTCTAGCAATGCCAGATATCGGTCAATAGTCACCACTAACTATCCCATCTTAATCTCTCTGAGCCGTTGTTACAGAACTACATATCAAAACAAGTTCAGTTGATTTGCAAACTGCCGGGTCAGGGGCCCCTCACAACCAGGTGGACCACTGCCCCCTTTGAACCGCCACTACCCCCTCACAACTGCCACTGCCCCCTTATAACTGTCATTACCCCCTCATGACCCCCACATCCCCCTATAACTGCCACGACCTCCTTATAATCACCATTACCCCATCACAAATGCTACTACCCCATCACAACTGCCATTACCCCCTACACATAAACACAACTACCCCCTCACAACCACCACTACCCCATTACAACTGCCACTACCTCCTCACAAACTGCGATCCAATACCTCCTCACAACTGCCTCTGTCCCCTCACAACGGCTTCCATCCCTCCACACCCATCACTACCCCCTCACAAACTCCACTGTCCCCTCACAACTGCAACTATATACCCCTTCACAAAAGCTACTACCCCCTCACAACCCAATGCCCACCTCACAGCCATCACTGCCCTTTCACAACCGCCACTGCCCCTCCCGGCTGTCACAGATAACTCCAGGTCGTGACGGACCCCTCCCGTCATCGCTAGACTCTGGCCAAAAGCCCTTTTTCAAATTGTTGACAGAATTTTCCAAGCATTAGGCATCGTGTATGATTTATGAATTTTACCCATTAAAAATGGACAATTTTGATGAATATCAACATTTTTTTCGACTCAAATGAAAGCCATTGGACGGCATGATTGCAGAATGCGTATCCCACTTTGTGATCTATAATTATAGTGCTTTCAAATGGAATTTGGTCCTAGATCCAAATACGTACCAACATTGGGACACGAAATGCGTGATGAAAGGTGGTAAATTGGGGCTTAGAATCATATTCACGACCAACGTGGCCATTCCCAAAAGTTGACATCATGTGATATGATATGAACGTTTCGTATAACAAGAGCGACATGGCCATTCCCTGAATGCGACATTGAGTATTGGGAACCCCGCCCCCACCCCCTTAATCTTGGGTGTCTTAAGGAACAGAGATTTGAGTCTCCAACCACGGGAATCCTATTGTCCAATAACAGTAAAAAGATATATCGAGGCCCGAACAGTATATATTTTCTTATGAACAGTTTACATTGTACATTTTCTATCCTAATTCCCGTTCTTTATTGTAATCATCGTCGTAAGGTTACTATATCAAAACGTGTAAACCAGGATTTACGCTACAGTCTCCCACACTCTTGGGACTTCTGTCTGGCCAACCAAAGTTAACGCCCGGGATAGATATAACCTGCTCGGTAATGAAATGTTATTGTAGTGCAGATCACCCAATTGTCATTACAGTGCATATATAAACGAGAACTACATCTGCCAAGCTGTAATGAATCCAGCTGTATACATGTTTACCCTTGATGTACATGAGGGTGTATGTCCGAAGTGGCCGTTAACAATTACCTTCCACTAACACAGCGAAGGGGAGCCAGAGTTATACCACCTCATCACACATAATCATGGGAACCGCCGGGTGACGGCCAATAAAAATGATATTTTGTATCAAGTGGGTAAAATACAAATTATGATGTCTATCGCACATGTTCATTGCATGGGTTTCTCTGACATCATATGTATTTTTCTCATTGCTTGTTTTATACAACATGTAGGTGGGGACGTGGCTGGTGTGCTCTGGGTGAGTACCCCCCCCCCCCCCCCCAAAAAAAAAAAAATAATAATAATATTATGGCCGATAACAAGCATAATTCGAGAGCCCTGAGACCTTGACATCCCGGGACTCTTCCATAAAAATATTTAAATAATAATTGTTTTATACAACATATTTTATAATAGCTACAATACAAACGGTAATGTTGTTCGTTGGGACACACATCTGTATTTCTATAAAATCTCATGAACTTGGGATGCCCTATAACACCGTGTTGTTATAATTGTATTCGATACACGATTCATAGAATGACTTACTTCCTCAACACATGTACATTGTATTGATACAAGTAGAACGACCGTTGACATATAACAAAATAAATATACATTCTATTCGTGATGCTGAAAAGGAAGTAAGCGTCCCTATATAAAGCGACCAACCACAATAAGTCCATGCGTGAACATGCGCGTACTATATTTTTTCAATAACCGTGGACTTTTCAACACAGCTCGAAATCAGGCGTGAAGGTCTGAAGCCAGCTTTTCCGGGAAGTAACTTCGTTCTTAGTTGACAAAGTTTCCCCTGATATTATAAGGGATGGAATTCTATGAAAACATTTTAGGGAAATTTCAAACCAGAGTACATTTGGGGGCGAAGACGTTAGGTTGTCAAAGACAAGAGCATTCATATGAGAACAAATTATAAAATTTGCTCAAACCTTTGTAATATTTTTTCACACAGCATAAACGAGAATATGTTAAGCTCTGACACCTGAGGCTTGATGAATTTAGTCATGCACAAGTGCACCTGCTCCCTTTGTAGCTGAGATGAGGGGTGAGGGTGGTCTGAGCAGGGGGGCACGTGATTTGAGGGGTGTCAGATATAGGGGTACTGACTCTGGGGGTGGAAGATGAGGGGGTGAGGACGGGGATAGGGGTACGGTGTGCTGAGGGGTGAAAGGCGGGGAGACGGGGTGTATTGGACGAAATCGTTTCGTTTCACTGGTCATCCGATCGCAGTTTTTTGAACAATTGAATTTGATGACAGAAAAGTACGTTAGTCTGTAGTAGAGAGATCTGGACGTACTGTTGAAACGTATACGTATATTCTATAGACTTCCATCATTGCGAGTGGTAGTCCTTGGTGTGTTTCAATCACACATTGAAATACAATATGATCAAAGACATGCGCCATTACGCGTATTCTTTCGTTCATTTGTTTATGTATTCTGCAGACAATAATTAATTAACATATAATTCCCTGGTTGGCCCATGGTTGCGTGGAATTCCTGTATTATATATCAGAATCAGGATGTTCAATTCTAAGTTACTTTCTTCCTTAAGCCTTGCAAAACAGTCTGAAATTATTATGTTTCAAAATGTGTTGCGCCGTATGATGAAAATCAATTGGATTAGACTAAATAAATTAATAAGCCCTATTTATGGCCTACTAATTACCCTCATCCAGTTATCAGTTGCACGGAGATACGGGTCGTAAGGGGGGCAATTGTTGGGACCTGCCTGCCTCTAGTCACCCATCCTAATTGACTTAATCTAATTAATCACCTCTTCGTGCTAAGATGGGGGACCCCCATATTGGTCCACTTCTCATAGACCACCACCGCCACGCTTCCTTAATTCGGGCCGACACGCGCCGCGCCATGCGGGCGACGCGTCGGCCCGGAGACGGACGGCTTATAAGCGGCGCGCGGCGCGACATGGGCCGTCACTGTACGCGGCGCCGCCCCGCGCGGCGCTTCACGCGTCCATCCGCCGCCCGAGGTACGCGCGGCCGACGCGGTGCTCCGCCCTTTGACGCACACTATGGTCCTGTCGGCCTGCCTGTTGCCGCGCCGGTTTCAACGCGCCGCCCCGCGCGGTATAGGGCGGACACGGTGAAGGAGGCCAGTGGCACGGGGCGACAGGCGCGGGGGGTCGGCGCGGGGGGCAGTAGGCTCCGAGCAGTGGGCTCCGAGCAGTAGGCACGGGGCAGTGGGGCAGTTAGACGGACACAGGAACACTCCAGATTTAGTAATCGAACAGACTCACAGACTCAGGGAATATCAGTAACATGGTACGACGCATAACCATTACAATATTGGAACACTTCGACGGGACTTTGAGGTAGGTCAACTGAATAACTGAACGAAATACTGTTATCTGTGGGCTTCTATGGGTAAATATGTGCTGCTCTGTTGTATTGGTAGCTGGTAGCACAGAAAGGACACTACATGGTTGTATGGGTTATAAAATCAGATCGACTAAAAGGGAGTGTGTTTATTTTGAATAATAGGCTACTAATGTTGTTTTGATGGTAACATTTCAGAATGTAGCCATATTCCCCAGGAAAATTTGGATACGATAATATGTGGGGGAGGGTGATATGGGACGTGGTGTGGGAGAGCTGTATATCAATTGTATTCAGTACTTGGTCACTTGAATAATCAGTGAGTGATTGATTCATAAAATTAATTGTGATACTGTTCTAGTATCTCAGACTAAGGATACACAAGACAGAGGTTTCAAACAATGCGTCTTGATATGTGGCAACAGTATCTACCTGATTGACTTGAAAATTTCAAAGTAAAAGAAATGTTAACCTTCCAAGATCATTAAAACTAGTTTTAAGTCCTAAACGGGGTGAATTTGCGCGCATTTTGGCAACTTTTTCACAAGTCTAGGTGTCCAACAAAAGGGGCTGGAGTAATAAATAAGCACACAGACCGTAAAGTGACGGCACTGGCATTATGAAAAGGGATAAACGCGTTTTTGGAAACAAATCATAAGTGACTTATTTTTCGAACTTTACCTTTAAACATACGCATTGTTTTCCGGAAAGGGGAGGGGCATCCCCACCCCACCCACCCTTGATCAGTTCCTCCCGAGTATAATGAACTTGCACTAACAGCATACTGACTAATACTGAAAAGCCCTTCGCTTAACATGTCCTCTGTGATTTACACATTAAGACACCCCTTGATGACAACCTTTACCTTGTTACCGTTCTGCAGGTCTGCCGAGGACGCCTGAAGGGCCGCACGAAGAAGAACCCGTCGAGCTCCCCGAGCCGACTTCCGTTTCCGGGGTCATGACCTTGACCAAGACAGCCTTGACCCACGTTGGCGAGCCCAAGAAGAAAAAGACAAGGTACAGGTGAGCGATAACTACCAATACTTATATTCACCGAGCACCGCTCAGAGTGCCCTTAAGGGCTTACAGTTTGTTTGTTTTTTCAAACGACCAGGTGTCTGATAAGCACACCCAGACTCTGGCCCTCGGTTGTCCTGTGTATACTTAGGAGTCCAATTGCCCTACCCTATATACTTGGGTATGGTTTCTTGTGCGTCCAAATGAAATTCAGAGGGTCCTGTCAATGTGTTCTGAGGCTTTAGAGGGGTGGACAGGACATCATCAGAGAGAAGTCTCTCTGACATCATGGATGCTAGATTTGTTGGGGCCTGCTTTTTACTGCATGTGTAAGAAAAGATAAGGGAGGCATAGGCCCTGCGAAAATGACACTCATATAAGAATAACATTGTCTTTGGTAATTACTGCGCAGAAACTTGTCCGGGTGAAACAAAATTGTCTTATATCGCAAATAGTTATTATGTCACTAGAATGTAACCGTATAGACCTACGGAATCGTCTGTGTTCATTCAAGGAGAAGGACAGAACCATGATTAATTTTAAAATGCTGGTGAATCCTATCATCCACATTGATTGGTTGCATTGGTTGACCTTAGGATCCCTTAGGAGTAGGCCTAATATTCTTTATACGAGCAATGAGACTTAACATAGAGTATTCGGGAATCATATACAACATCCTGTTTTATCCGGTTTGTCAGGCGGCCTCGTATTAAATGAATTAAAACCTTCAAAATAATATAACCATACACTAATTATGAAATTGCATTTGATGTATAAGAGTCGGCAAAACATCAATAAGGAAGATTTGAGTCGATATAGGCCTACTATTTCCGAAACAAAGTTTTGTATAGTTTGAAAGTATCGTGAACCAATGAAGTAGCGGATTTGTAATATATGTGGCGCATGGGCATGCACTCTTCCCAATTTTTCGCACATGTATACAGTAATACACACACATGAATATAAAATAAGACTTAAGCCAAATCAACTGATGACCTAATTCATATGTACCCCACAACACTGTATATATTTTAAATACCGTAGCTCACGCTGTTGTGGCTGCATGTCATTGCCACACCCTTGTCCTTGGCAGCAAAAACCTGCGTAGCAATCTTTATTTCCAAATTCTGTTTCGGCCTATTGCCTGCACAGCCTTTTTAGGGCCCTCAGCGGCCCTATACAGTGACATTGACTCGTGGCCATGGTCTAGGGGTCGACCATTCAGACGCCGAGCATGACCAAATATTCTCTTTTTGCCTAGTGTAAACGCGGTTAGCCCGCTGTGCGAACAGTGCCTCATTAAAACAGGACAACTCGCCCCAATCGTCGCCCTGACTGATTTCATTAGGTCGTCGGTAATTGAGGAGAGTGTGCGCAAACACGTCACTTCCGGCGGGAACAGCGCGGTCAAATGTCGTCTGCCCCAGCAATTGTCGAAAACGCCGGACATTGTCAGAAAATGCCGGATATTCGATCAAATCGTGCAAAGACATGCAAAACTCCGTCCGGCTTAGCCGGCGGAAAACACGAATTGTTTGGGAGTAAACGACATGAGACACCCGCATTTGATAGATTGTATGACTGGGTCGCAAAAAGAAATAAAAGAGAAGGGTCTGGAAAGCGGGACGACTCAATTTCCCCCACGAATAAAAGACAAAAAGAATGCACCACGGCGCATGATTAGGACAATCAATTGAATTGAGATTGACATAGATGATTAACGACGAAGGGTGGGAACGCAACCCTAAAAACAACTGGAAGTAGTTCTAAAATAACTCATGCATTGGCAATTTGCTCCGATATTTCATGCATTCGCAATTAAGATAACGAGTATATGGACTGTGCGAAAATAGGTTTAGTTATGTAACTAATATGTCAAACATAATACACATCCGCAAGAATCGAGGGGGAAAATGTTCACCCTCTATAAAATTCCCAGATTTCCCTATTCTTGCCATATCAAGCCACAGTTTAGTAAGCAATTTTGTAGAAATTTCCCATGCAAGATTAATGCGAAGTAAGTACAAATTATATACGGTGTGAATGTACACACGTGTGGTACCACGATGGAAACTTTCAAAACAGAAGTTGTTTCCATGCAAGTTGAAAAATATAGAAATTAGGCCTACATTGTGACCCGGGTCCCCCCGCCCAGAGCCCCGGCCGTCCGTGCTGACATAGAAGCTGCGGATAACGGGCTGCTGGCTGCGCCGCAAAGACTCCCATTAACAAATAGCCCGTAATTGAATGTCATTTCTAGCATTACCACCGCCGACTTTTGATTACGCTCAATTTGCGCGGCCTGGAGCGGGCGATAGGGGCGGCGGATTATTTTGGCGCGCGGAAGTGGTGGCCGCTGACCGGAGCACTCAAATGGCGGGCTGTAATGGTGGTAATTCGATTTGGGGATGAGGGAAATGACGCGCCCGGCCGCACCCGGCGGGGGCGGGGAGGGGGACGAAAGGGGGTGGGGGTATATCAATTTTAGCAGAAATTGTATTATTCATATAACAAATGGGATACAGTTATGAACGGCTTAAGTGAAAAATAATAAGAAAACCATATCAATATAGTGTGACCGACTGTCTTTATGCATGTTTAATTTACAAATTGTGCCATGTAGGGATGTTCAGCTGGCCTCCCATATCATCCTTTGAAAGTATACTACCATTTATTATTGAGAGGAGAGATTATGGTATTCCAATGGTTGCCTCCTGCTCTCATCAATTCGATGTTTAATGTCATCCTATAGGCCTACTCGTTCTATATATATGACAAAGGGGGCTTTGAAAATAAAATCTATTCGACGGGTTTCCTTGAATTAAAATGGGCAAGGGAAAGAAGTATATCTAAGTATATATATATATATATATATATATATATATATATATATATATATAATATTTTTATTTTTATAGTATTCATGCAGCAGATCCCCCAGGGGAGAATTAGATGTGGGGTCCAGGGTATCCTAACCACCTCTTTTGGTGGGTACAAAACAGACTAAAGAAGTATAAAAACGAATCCCGATAGCCTATATGCTTACTCCCTCCTTTCAGAATTCTGTATCCGCCCCTGCGCTCTTTTGAATTCACCTGCCTTTGATAATACGAACTTACGTTCCTCTATCTTTTCGAGCCCTCAGTTACGACCCTCTCAGCCCAAGCATATACTCTGTATATTTCGCGAAGGATGCAAAGAGTCTCGCTGCATGCAGACTAAAAGTTACATTTCAAATGATAAATGGACAGTAACTTTGCAAGGATGACGTCACACTATGTCTCCTTATTATGATTACACATATTTAAAGAAGTGTCGGCCTCACGCCTACATATATGTACTTCTACTTATATATCATTTAACCACATTTATTTGGCAATGATCTTCCGTTAGTAATTGAGAAATTACAAAATAATTCATTTCTCATGCCTCCACCCTGCTATGGTTATTGGGCGCGCCAGTAGCCCAGTTATTTGTCGGTTAATGCACTGCTGTATTTACTCACTGTCAGTCCTATACTCATAATGGCAAATGCGACACGAAGCCTGAAGCCTATAGTCCACTTTTTTAACAAGGGTTAAACAGCAGCAAACAAAAGAATTGAGACATAGAACTGGGATGGAACTGGGATGGAACTGGGATAGTGTACGATGTTTTAATCCTTGTCATCGTTGGTGCCAATCTGAATGCAGACAAACAATTCAATATGTTAATCAATACATTTTAATCATTGTCTTTGTCACATTATTTAGTCGGAATGCAGTTTACATTACGGTTGCTGTATGTATGCCGGGGGCAAATGTGCATCAACATTGTTGGAATTACGGATTTCCTTACATCATATTATAGGAGGTATAGGGTGCCATAATGCTTACGGTAAATGGTGTAGAATGCCCTGCATGTATAAAAGGGTCCTACACCACTCAGAGAGGAAGATGACCTGTCGGACTGACATGCATGTCATCTATATATGTGTCATAGTACAGGGGTGTGTAAAGGGGAGGCTTTGTGGAATACTGCAGAATTACTGCTGCTTGCAAAGGTTTCAATATACATCAGACTATAACAGATAGAATCGTAACAGATTTCTTATCCCATTTGTTCCGAAACTTAGGACACGTTTCTATAAAAAGAATCTTAAATGAAATTCACACTATTTTTAAGCAAAATAAATAACACTTTTTCTGTAGGCCTAATTCTATTCTGCTGCTCTTCATAACTGAGAAAAAATGACGGAAGGTGTGAGCTATGCTTTAAACTTGTCTATACACGTCTGACCATGTGCCCTTTGCCCTTCAGGACGACCTTCACGGCCTACCAGCTGGAGGAGATGGAGAAGGCCTTTGAGCGGGCGCCCTACCCCGACGTGTTCGCCCGGGAGGAGCTGGCCATGCGTATCGGCCTCAGCGAGAGCAGGGTGCAGGTCAGTCTCCTAATGCCCTTTTGTTCCGTAAGAACTTATATATAGAACTTAAGAAAGGACAGTTAAGAGGAGAACCCAAGAGCGATGCGACTGAAATGCTGGATGATTCAGAGATTGCTTCTGGCTAGTAGCAGTATATAACATTGTAAGATATGACCCGAGTGGTTCTTTGATAGATTATGATCGCAATGAACACTATTAATTTTGTGGTCATTTTTGCTTTTTGGTCGTTTACACTACCAGTATTTTAGTTGAATCGGTCAATGGGTACCCGTCTTGGCTCTATCAGTGCTCTATCTTGGTGTTGGATTATTTGGTTACTCTTAAATTCTCCAAATTCAGGCTCGCACATTGATCCATTAGTCCACTATAATTGCTTTCAACCATGTAGGAAAGCAGAAGGGATATCTTTGTAACAGAAAACAAGAAGAAAAAACTAAATTCGATCTCTTATGTGTATGTAGAGCATTTTCTATACACTGGCATGAGATCATATCCCCTTGATTAAAGGGAATTAAACAATGTAATTCCACTAATTAAGGCTAAGTGGCTTTTTGATCCTCTGCCGCCATAAACAAATTCCGTCCTTTCAAAAGTTTTTTTTTTCCTATTCTAAAAGCTATAGGGGTGCAAACTATTCAAAACATTTCATACGTGATACATCTTGTACCTTATGGGTATACATGCGCATGACTTATCTTAAGGTCACAGGGGCTCATTTTTCAAATCGTATGTTTGAGTTTTTAATGCAATGCAGTAATATAATTATGTCAGTGGCGGAGTTACTAAATACTGGAAACCAGGGGGCGCCCTCCCCCCCTTTCTATAAGCACGCCCCCACCGTTTCAAAAAGCTGAATCCGCCGCTGTATGGCATTGTAGTATGCTCGACATTTGAGAAAGTTTTGATAGAAATAAGCGTTCTTTAGAAACATCACATTAACGTCAGCAGGTCAGATTAAAATTGAATGAAGTTTAAGTTGGGCATATTGTTTCTTGTTATTAGCTTGAAGTTTACCGTTTAGTCTATTTTCTTGCTTTATCTCTAGAGGGAACTTCGGATAAAGTATAAGATGATTCCTTTCAGGGGCGTATTCAGGATTTCAGAAAGGGGGGTCCACATATAGACTAAGTACTAAAATATTGTGCATTCGCGCACATGTATGCATGCTGTGTTTTTTCTCTTTGACAAGTTTAAATCCCCACCAAAAGGAGGGGAGTTCAAGACCACCTGGACCCCCCCCCTCCCCCCCTCTATAATAGATTATCATAGGAGCTAGAGTGTTGGGCATATTTATCGTGATCCCCGCAGAACATCCTACTCATCTGGTGTCTTTTCCTGACAAAGATATCTCCTATTTTCTTCAGGTGTGGTTCCAGAACCGCCGTGCTAAGTGGAGGAAGAAGGAGACTCCCAAAAAGACGTCCGTCACCTACCACACTGGTAAGTCCATCAAAGGTGCATTTACACCTATAGTAACTTTCCCATGAATCTGGTAACTGAGTCACTTCATTTCACATATGTTTGCTATAGGAAAACCCCACAAGATGTTTCAAATGCCCCCTTACCCCCCTGGGGGCACTGGGGTGTGGCTTCTGTCCCTGGGAAGAATATAGGCCCCCAGTAACTGTAAGGGGGACCCAGCACTGACCAAGTGGTTCTAGATCTTTGGATTTGATTCTGGGTTGGTGTCTCGGTTCACTAAAGCCCCATACCCACTAGGCGATTTTACCGGCGACTGGTGACGGGCAACTTCCAGAATAGTTGTAAAATCGTTACAAATTCAGATCACATGTTAGTATGTAACATTTCAATGTTAATACTAACATGTGATCTCAATTGGTAACAATTTTAGCAGCTGTTCTGGCAGTTGCCCGTCGCCAGTCGCCGGTAAAATCGCCTAGTGGGTATGGGGCTTTAGGATTGAGGTATATGCCTACAGCAAAAATGATTTCCAGGTTTTGATCCCTTGCTGTTTGCATGCCCTGTCACCCTCATTTCATTAATGCGATCACCAAAGACTGACCAAGTCAAAACACATGTCCGAAAAGTCAGAATTCGTCCTAATTTGTTTTCGCTATGGAAATGACCCTGGCTGTCAGTATGGTGTAACACATCCATCGCTTACTCACTCACTCACTGTTTCAAATGAAAAAGATGAAAACCACACATGGGCCCATCTAACCTTTTAATCAATTTTCATTCCAGCATACAACGCTATGTCGCAGCCGTCTCCCTACCTCTCCAACCTCCCAGCCGTCACCACTACGTCGTCCTATGCATGCCCAATGGACCGATGGCCCTTACTGACGTCACCGTATGACGTCACGGCCAACATGACCAACGGACTGCATTCTCGGCTGGCCCCTTATGTGTCTTCCATGCAGTATACAGCATACGCTGGCACCCTTCCTCCAACATGTATCCCAGCATGCCCAGGGCAATCCTTGGCTGACTCCATGTTAGCCAATATGGCCGCCGTTAGACCAATGCCCGCGCATGCTCATGCGCATGCTCATTCGAGTCTGCACAATAATGGTCTTCCGGACATGGGCTCATTGAACATGGACCTTGATGCCGAGTGCAAGAGAATTAACAGTCTGCACTCTCTGAGACTAAAAGCCAAAGATCACACGTCTTCTGTTCCTTTTTGAACAGGACAAATATAACATAACTTTGAAAAAGTCGTGTGAATATATTTATGTAACTGTAAGAGCTTACCACTAAGTGGGCCCCTCTTCAGGGAACATTGGTGTGGATCTAGTCATTTGCGTTAATCGTAGGGTAAGGAATTAGTCAATGTTTAATTATGTACCAGCTGGTAAAATGAAGCATTCGACCGACCTGCTAATTGATGGAATCACTTACTATTACCTTTTGAAAATGGCTTTTTATACATGATTTTGTAAATCAACAAAATACTTTCTTTAATAGTGATACACAAATAGTGTTTCGAAAAGAACTGCAAGCAAAGGCCAGGAAAGATACTGTAAGTGTAACGCCGTAAGCATTACTTTACTGTATTTTGGAGTCCCTCCAACCGGGTTCCCACAAAACAGTGAAAATGATATCAACAGAATATATAGGATTCATTCCTGGGACCGTATCTTAGATATGTGGGTATGATCAGAGGAGTAAACCCTATAAATTCTGTTAACTAGTTTCATTTTCATCGCTTTGTCTATGGTTATGTATAAGTCTCTTTTTAAATATAAATAGACAGTGATCTTTCAAACAGGTTCAGTGCTTGCATTTTCAAGCATGCCCAATTTGTTTAGGTCACAAGCCAAATATTAGATGTATAATAGCCGTTCGTACGTATATGAAATCTCGTTTTATACTTTAATTGTAATAATACCAAATATGAGCTATAATTATATAGTTAAGGTGTGCCATCAAAAGGCAGGCAGCTTGAGGATAATCTTTCTCAGTTTGCGTGTGTAATAGATTGCTTTGAGGTTTCGACACTGGAGGACCGAGCCACTGGTTTCATGTTTGGTGCTACATGACAAGCCGTGCCTAAGATCATATAGGCAGCATTGGATACATTACATGAATGATACTATGGGTCGTTTACTGTAAACGCCAATTTCCATACAGACTAAGGTAGAGCTATAAGTCCTAATCATATATTTCTGTCGGCGGTTGATCAATTGGGAAAAAAACTATTGTTAGAATTGATATTTCATTCATAAGTGACAAACTACCGGAATTAATGCCTCATGAATATATTGCCAACCAGCCTTCATCTTTGTCAGTGAAACGTAAACTAATAAGTTTGTTGTTATTCTGGGCCCATATCTTCGTAACTAATTAGGCTAATCAGGATAATTTTCATTAGTATCTCATGATAAGAAATTCTATCTATCATGAATAAATTTCGCATCATATAATCCCTCTCTAATTTGAGACTATTCTGCAGTAACATCATTACTTTTTTTTAAAAACAAATTTGCTGATCTTGAAACCGTAATCAAAATTTCGCTGATTAGCCTAATTAGTTATGAAGATATGGGCCCTCGCCTTTATCATGGTCGATGCTCCAAGGACATTCAAGCTTATTATATGAGCGAATAGTCCTGTGATTCGTTCAAAACTTATTCAAACCCTTTAGGAAACACTGTTCTTCAAAATTGTTATTTTGACAAAAAAACTCTTTTGAGTCTCAACTACTCATGTGAGTCAATATTGTGTCTTGAGGGTTTAACAGTAGGCCAGTTCAAATCATACCTTGATATTATAATGCTTATGAACAGTTCAAACTTTACTTATTTAAAATACATGCTTTTCAAACGTATGCTTTCAAAGCAAAAGTGTGCATGCATGTATAAACATTATTATTGGAGTTAGCGTTCCATGTGTCTCATTATGTGTTCGAAGATTTACATGTTGTTTTATTAGTTTGTTTCATGCACGTTTTTGTTGATTTATTTCATTTTTATTATGTAAGCAGTCCCAGGACTGGGTTTAGATTTGCTTATAGACATGTCTTTAGTGTTGCATCCGTCTTCTTTTCTTTCCACATTATCTGAAACCATAAAGCTTAAACGATTACCATAAGACACCATTAATGTATCATGGACATCTGACTTTGTAAGAAAAGAGAAGACATTCATAGCTCAGTTCATCCCTCTGTTAAAGTTACAACTGACAACTCATATGTTTATAATTACCCTTTCACTTCGCCACATGTGTAAGTCAACAGGACAAGCCGACCGTATAGACTTTTAAATGGACAGTTAGTATTACTTAACTATATTGTCTTCGACTGTCCGGTCATGGAAATTCGGCCATATTTTAGTCACTGATGGGGTTTATCAGACAACTTGTTTACTAGTGTCTCATGATTAGTGGTTCTCTTTATCACAATGATGAGTGATGTAATTGTGAAAATTTATAACCTCAAAGGGGGTTATTAGGTATAGATACTTCGTGCAATGGGCCAAGTCACTAATAATGAGAAACCTATCAAAATTTGCCTGATTGGCCTTATCAATTTAGAAAATTTAGCAGCTGATCAGATACAGTAGATTCTTGAGTCTCAGTGCCAAGTCACATATTAGGAAAAAGGGTAAAGTAATGTCAGCTGAATTCAATATCTGTATGTGGCCAGGTCATAAAAACACCAAGATGCAGACACAATGTCATATTGATCACCTGAATAGACGGCATTGCAGGGTATAAAAGGATAGGTAGCCCTATGAGGTAAACGTTAGCAATATCCATCACCAATTATTTCTTGTTAGTCAAATTTCTTTATACTTTTTGTTTATTTATGATAAAGTTCCTGTACTATGATACGGCCATTTCTTTGCTGCCTGAAGGCATCACAACATGGCCTAAATAGGTTGTCTTCGAAAGTGACCGGGAACATACACATAAAGCGAAGTGAAAGGGTTAACTTCTCATGTTTCTATGTAATTAGCAGTGTAGTTGTTTGAGAAGCTAAATAGCACATTGATTATAATTTGTACCTTAGTATTTTCGTTTTCATGGATGATTGATATATTCAGTCCATGGCTCGTTTTGATTTCCTTCATTTTTTTGTTATGCTATTATTTTGCATGTTCTTTCTACTGGGAAAATGCCAGAACGGTAAAGTGTCTTTAGGTTCTTTTTGCCCGCACCTTACAGGCTATTGTTTCACAGTTTTATGTGTTTTATTTTCATTGTGTTTAGTTTTTGGTGTTTTCATTTTTCATTTTTCATTTTAGTTTTTTGGTTATCGTAACGGAAAAAATGCCCCATAAAAAAGAAAAACCAACGATGTTGATCAATGTTCTTTCCGTCAGACCAGAATGAAATTCCACCATGACAAAAGCACAAAGATGACGGGCTGAGCATTGAATAACATGTTGTAAAAAACAAATAAACCTAAGCCTTCAAACAAAAGAGATATAACAGTCTCAAAATGATATCTATGATGATCAAGGGTCGTGAATTAGTATTAGAGAAATTGAGTACGTTGTTAATGCTGATTAATGCATTGATATGGTGAGTGATAGCTGCCAATTCAGATTATAAATATCTGAATTGAAGTAATTAGATAAGGTGCCTTTTGTTGAATTCAAAACTTAAGTTCTTCTAAAAATAGAAGCGTATTTCACCTACTGACTTTGGTCGATATGAGAACACCAACCAAAAGATTCCTGTGCCTTCCATCTATGGACTTCGGATATCTGAAGTGTAAACGGTACCATGTTGACAAGTTTGTATACAAAATATATCATCCAAATAGCTCAAAAGTGTTTTTGGATGTTATGTTAGACTTTAGATGTTAATAATCTGAAATCGCTACATCTTAAATGATTACCAGGAAGTGTTTCTCCAATAAGACTGTTTTAACAAGGATGTGCCAGAGCATATTTAGCAGTTTGACCCCATTCAATGCGCAATTGTTTATGTTGAATACATAATTATTTTTAGCATTAAGAAGCTGAACTTTACCCAAAATATGCAACATTTGTCATCAGATTTCAATAAAATATATGATACTTATAAATTGTGTTTATTTCTTTTATTTGTGTACGTGCCTGCACAGCAGACTCTCATTAGAAGTCAAAGAGGAATATGGGGGGAAGAATGGTAAATTAATTACTGAAACAATCATAGGTTATCCACTGATTGATCCGTTTCCAACAGCCCCGTTGAAACATATCAAATTGAGTATTTAAGGGTCGGTTGGATTTTTTTTTTCATTTTTGGGAAAAAAAATCTTATTTTTATCAATAGCTTCAGTTATAGCCTTACCAACTAAAAAAAAGGATAAGAAGAAAAAGATTTTCATACCTCCCTACTAGGTATTTTTCTGGTAACCCACTGGAGAGTGACATGGCCCATATTATAAACATGCCCGCTCACACTGAAAACACAGAGTCGTCAGAGAGCCACTTTAAAGTCATCAGACTGAGAGGGTTGTCATATATGACTTTTGGGTTGTCACAAGGCTCATTTCAGGCCACTGATGCTTTGCGATGACCTTGTGACAACCCTGTGATAATTTTCAGGGTCGTAAGAGGATCGTAATTGTGATTTTTGATGCTGGATGACAA
This sequence comes from Lepidonotus clava, assembly GCA_936440205.1. Lineage (NCBI taxonomy): Eukaryota > Metazoa > Annelida > Polychaeta > Phyllodocida > Polynoidae > Lepidonotus > Lepidonotus clava. The sequence goes on from OW387148.1 coordinate 16,452,220, forward strand.
CCCAAAGGTCGTCACTTTCTCCCAACAACTTTAGGCCATAAAGGTCATCAGAGAAGGAAAAGTGTAAATCAGGTTGTCAGCAGGTTGTCAGGGAAGAAAATAAGAAGTCAAAAGTTCTGCCTAAAACCGCAGCCCAAGGTTGTCATGACCTCTGTCTCTCTCAACCCTGAGGCTGTATTTGTTTTGACCGTAGTACTCCCATGACCTATCATAGTCTCTTGCATGGTAGTTTGAGCGACTAGCGGAATTGGATGGAGCCACAGTTCTTAACGTTTTCATATGAAATATACCGCCCTTGCATTAGCCTAGGCCTCCATGATTAGGTCTATAGGTTAACTCTTTGCTTATGCAAATGTCGGTCATATATAATGTGCATGTCTGAACTTTTGAATTACCATAATTTTGCTAATATCCAAAGTATTTCAGTCCTTTTTTTCAACCCCAATGTACTGACGTGGGTGTCAGTCTTATTACACAGTAGATACCTTAGCTAGTTGCAGTTAGAAACTAGACCTTTACTAAGATATTCTCTCTGACTAAGATTGGAGAGCGAGGAGATGGTGTCATGGGAATGAGGTAAACAAGATGCGCAGTTAGTACCTGTACTCTCAGAGTGAAACAAGTGGCCTCTGAGACAACTTCGAAATGTGAGGGCTTAGCGAGCTTGGGTAACATCTGGTTGTGTGGAGTAGAGTGGACAATCTCTCGGACTGATACCAGTCAACGGGAACTCAGTGATGTATATTACCTGCATTTGGATTAACGAAAACTGTCCTTTCAGGCGAGTGTTCTCTGTTGTCCCTGAATTAGAAACTAGATTTGAGGACAATTATTGATCATGATGAGATGGAAGACTACAATTAACAGCTGGTTTATTGGGACTGTTCACATGAAAACTTAGCGGAATGTAGACTAACCTTCCATGAGAAGGTAAACCCTATAGTTCACCAATTCATCCTCAGGCCCTACTCTACATTCTCTGGCATTAACATTTTTAAAAAATATTTATTGATATAATTTTAATAAATTTGAAGGTACAATATCAGCAATTTTGTTAAGAAATATGTAAACAGCCCTCAGTTTTCTATCAATTCTGTATGTTCTGGGTTCGCGCTAAGCCCCTGTTTAAAGTCGCCAAATTGGCGAATTCATGACTCTTTGGATTAGCCAAAAATTATGTTGATTAGCACATTTTTCAGCCATAGAAAAATATTTTAGATACATGTAGATTTTTGACGGGAAATTTATATACAATCTACCTTTGTTCTGGGCACATTTTGGCCAAAATAATTCGCCAAATCTTTCAAATTTGGCTAATTTAACATGTAATTCAGTCGCCATATTCATTCTACAGTCGCCATCGGCGATTTGGCGAGTGGTTAGCGCCATCCCAGATGTTGACTCCTTGAAAATATATAGGTTCAGCATCTCATTGAATGAAACCGTAAAATAAAAGTGGCATATTCTGATTATAGAAGCTTCTTTACAAATCATTTAGAATTTTCATGTAGCAAAATTATTAATTAGAATTAATATTTACTTAGTTAAAAGTTTCATCCATTATCTGACATAGCAATAAATAAGCAAGAATTCTAAATCTTTTTCCATTAAATTGTGTAAAAAATAAAATTGCATCCCGCCATACAGTGTTGATCTTTGTGAGATCATTTAAATTCATATTCCAAGCATCTGTTCTTACACCACCAATACATTTAATGATATGACATAGACAACATTTCTAGGGGCCTTCCATTTAGTACATATGCGCATTTTCAAAAATCACATACCCCCCAGCCCCCTTTGTTAAAAAAAATATGCATTGGAATTGTACTAGAACATAGAATTTATGCACATTTTCAAAAATCTCAGACCCCTCCCCCCTTCCCCAAAAAACAATCTATTCAGACTTGTTTTGTAAAAGATATCATATATGAAAATGTTCTATTTAGAACCAAAGTCAGAAAAACGAAAACAAACTTTTACAATTAAGTCATACAATCTAATTTGAGGCTCTATAGAAAGAATGTAATGTTTGTGATATGTGAAAAAAAGTTTATTAGGCATATCTCTCTTTACTTGAAGATTACAATGATGTATAATGTTAGTGGCTGTTATATATATGTATATTTATAATTTAACAGCTAAATCTTTAAAAATTCAAAATGGCCAAAAACTGCAAAAATTGATGATTTCAGAGATTATCTATGGGGATTTACTATAGGATTCAGTTGTAAATGTGAAAATTCATGATATGAAAGGTCTTTTATGCATCAAATCATTAAAAATTGGACTATAATGTTGTATAACCACTTTAAAGAAAGACAATAATGTCTTCTACATCCTCAGGTATCCAATACATGAATCTAAAGTTCCTATGGTGTGATTTACATGCTTCATAAACGGCTGTAAAAAGATGAAAAAGTCAACCTTTCTTAGAGCATGGGTCTATACGCATGTCGGTGTTTTTCGGGGTGTTTTTTTCAGATGCTGGATACTGATAGCTAATTTTTTTCTAATATCTTATCAGCCTACATTAAATGTTCTTTTCCCTTTATTTTGGGTTTTACCTATGAGACCGCTGAACTATTCATTGAGGCCCTGTTGCGCAAAAACTGACAACGAGCCTAAACTGCTGAATGCGAGAATAGTGTAAGTCATACAATTACCGTGAACACTGTGCGCCCTGTGCACACTGTGCGAACCGTGCACACTGTGCACACCGTGCGCACTGTGCACACCATGCGCACTATGCACACCGTGCGCACTGTGCACATTTTGCACATTCTGTGTCACAGCCATTAGTGGTCATTTGGCCAATAAACTTCGCCGAGTACACATCTAAGAGCACTTGTCTCTCTCCTTCTTTGGCACTTGACCCTGCCCTTAAGGCAGCCACAGCCACCACCCCCACCTGGTGGGCTCACTGGTGAACTATAGCCTCTGGACTACTACCCTGCTTCCTCCCTGCTCCTACCAGCAGCCTACAGGTCGCAGCTTATAGTAGATTTTTAATGACGAATACAACACGCTACCAATATAACGCCATATAGAGTAGAGGTGCCAGTTTTCGCGCATCACTAGTTTTTCGCGCATTTTACGCATTTTTATGAACGCATTTCTTCTAAAGTAAGCTAGAACCTGAAATTTTCCTCTGAAATACATCAGGACGTCATGGACTGATAATTTTGAGCTTTTTATTTTTATTTGAAAATATTAATATATTCTAAAAGCATCAAAATATAGTTTGATATCCAGATTATGGAGAAAATGGGCGGGATCCTTATGAAATCATTTCTTCTCAAATAACAAATAAATTTGTCATTTCTTGAATAAAAAAATATTCTTATGTCTCAAAATATTACTGATTACTGATATTAGTTTTAGGTGATGTACCGTCATATACATATCAGAAAAGTAATTCTTTGAATATATTTTAGAAAATGGACTCCTGTGTGAAATCTAAAGACAAAAGAATAGGCAGGTGCTAGTTTTCGCGCATTTTTCACATATTTTCCCGAAATTTCCAAATTTTAAAACATATTTTTCAGAGAAAATCTTGAAAAACATTTCAGAGCAAGCTTCCATATAATTTTAAGACACTTGATATTAATATTATCAACGAAACGGTCAATGCAAACGTTTTTGTATACCAAATAGGGGAGATAATCAATGCTTTTATCATTTTTTGAAAATGCACAAATATGCGTATTTCTTCCTGTTTTCCATTCATCTTATGTTTAGATTGTGTCAGTCAGCATAGCATATCTAATATACATATTACGAATCATTGAGAAATCATCAATTAATTACCATAGCAGGTATCTATAGATAATCCTTTTCTGACGCTCCATATATGATATTTTCTTTCTATTACATATTTTACTAGTTTTACACCTATAATATAGTTAAATGCGCGAAAACTGACACCAAAATGCGCGAAAATAGGCACCAAGTGCGCGAAAACTGAAGAATTGACCACAGAAAATGATATTGTAAGATATTGCAAAAATATTTTCAAGATTTATGTTTTTTCATAATGATTATACTTAAGGGCGTTGTTGCATTACATATAGATAAAAAAAATTACTTCTTTTTTTCTCTATATAGGCCTATTCTAGTACACTTAATTTCCTGCCCTAGGCTTAGTGCGCGAAAACTGGCTCCTCTACTCTAATATCAGTTAATTAGCTCAGAGTCGTAACAGGTGCGCCGACCCTATTATAATACACCAATTCCTGTTACACAATATCAAACAGTCAATGTAAGCAGGCAGAAACGGGTCCCGAACTTCTTCTTTTTTTCTAATATTTTTTTTGCGCATCCCCCACATCAAAAAAGAATTTTGTGGCGAGGATGCCACTGGCAGATTTCCCTCCCCGGGGGTGTAAGTCTATCTATAAGCAAGTGTGATAGAATGCACCTCCCCCCTCCCCCCGCTTTTTTTTTTTTAATTTTTTTTTTTTGTCAAGTAAAATATTAAATTTGTTTATATAAAATTGGAGCCCCTGCCCTGGGAAGGGTTTTCTCAGTTAAGGAGCCTACATATGCCCAGTGATCTCGGCCAGTGATAGATAATTGACTCCTGCGACAAAAAGATGTGGAAAATCGTAAAATATCTTACCAGTCCCATCATCACAGCCGACTCACGCTGGCCCTTTCATCAGCTAGTCATGTTGAGAAAATCTAATAGATCTAGATCTAAGGGCCAATAAAACCCATCGGTAAGACTGATACTACAGATAGGCCAAAAGTGATAAAGTTTAACGTTTGAGAAAAATAGACTGAAGAGGGCGCCAGCAGTTTAGAGATTTGCCAATCCAATTTAACGACTAGCGGTTTTGCTAGATACTAATATTTTCGCTGGTTTCTGCTGATCTTTCGAAATCCCATAGATGTATAGACCAAGGAATGGAACTCGTGAAGAGTCAGCTATAGACTGTAGCTTGTTCCCAGCCTCGCACTTCAACACAAAAATCAGCGCTGAAGACTTCCGGAGATTTGTGAAACTTCACCATGGTTTTCCTCAGAAAAGGTTTTCAAAGGTATGGCGACAGTGTTTAGATAATTATCAAGTATGAAAACAATGAAAAGAATAGATTTTCTTTTCCGTGGAACGTTTCAGGATTAAACCAACTTGAACTTGTCCAAATAGATCTCTAGACTCTAGGCCTAGGCTAAATCTAGTTTACCAGTTCAGTTCCTCAAGAAATTAAGCTAGGGCATAGAGAGGAGAATCTACCCAGTATCACTTGTATTCCATCTGACACAGGACTATCAGTCACAGGAAAAATACCGTAAGGCAAAATAGCAAAAGAGAAATCCCTGTCAGGGAAAACAAAGGGAATTTAGAACAGGGTACCAACCACACAGTGAAAACAGGGAAAATAGCAACAACAAAAATCCCTGACAGGGAAAACACAGGGAATTTTATTTGGCCAGATTCAGAAATTCCTGATTCTCAAGATATTAGGGATTCAACTTTTTGTTGTTGGTTGTCCAAATTTTTTCTGCATGCAGAGGCTTTTAAATTTGATCAATTTTCTGGATATTACACAGGGAAAAATTGCCGTGGGACAGGGAAAACACAGGGAATTTGAAAACGGAACTTCAGTTGGTACCCTGTTAGAAAGTTAACCAAAATAGATCTATTAAAGTTAGATCTAGGGCCTAGATATGAAAAACAGCGGGGATGCTGTTTACCTAATTTCAGGATTTTCATATTCTTAACGTTCAGGAAGATCATGCTTACACAAATTCACAGTGGAACAGGGAGAACACAGGGAATTTGAATGTAAAATTTGAGTGGGTCTCTCATCCCTATGCACTTTGAGGTAGACTAGATCTAGTCTAGAGTGGGGCCCTTGATGGGGGGTCCCAATGTCGCATGTCAATGAAAGACAATGTCGCCCTGTTAAATGTAAGAAATAGCCATTTGTGACCCCGTCGATTTTAGGGGTCTAGGGCCCCTAGAGACGGTCTAGATCTACAGGAGACTGTCTATGCAAGTTGAGGTTTTCCCTAGACAGTTGGCACTGAGCCATAATCCCCATGAATTGGCCTGAATAGTGAATAGATGTAACTGAGACTATGACCGACAGAAAATACCATTTAGAATCTAAATGTGGTTGCCACTCCGATAGACCTACCAATAAATAAATAGATCTATACAAATCGGGTAAATTGGTCAAAAACTCACAAGTTGAACTATTGTTAATGTTTGATTTAAGACTGCGTAAGATCAGTTTATATCCAAGTCTTCGTAAGTTGCTTTCCAGAATGTCTGAGTAATTCAGACCGCGTTTAAAGTTTGTCCATTCACTTCCCAATAGTTCAAAAGAAATGAACGATGAGGGAGCTTCTTAATATGAAAGGGTTTTATTCAATAAACATCTCATCCCGAGTCAAAGCCACCATGTATAAGTCTTCATCAGTCCACCTCCCATCTCCTATCAGCAATCAACCACATTTAGAACACGAGTTGCTCCAACGCCTTCTAGACCATTCTAGCATTTAGCTCTAACACAATCCTATGTCCGAGGTAGTGGATATTGGTAAACTCCAGTCTGTTACATGGAGTCGATGTACTTACTCCAGGTATAACTCCTTGGTTAAACATGTTTCTTCTAACCAACTAACTCACTAACTGCTCGCTCCCTACCTTGCAGCGCCTTTTATACTGGTTAACAGGTGGCGCTAGGAGCGTAAGATATTTCTCCTAGGAGTAGACTAGAAGTAGACTTGCTAAGCCTGATCCTTGTTGGATTATATATTATGACAATGTATTAAAAGTACTAAGCCATTAGTACATTCGACGGCGGTCAGGTGTTTGAGTTTAAGGAGGTGGACGACATAGCTCAAACCAAATGAATATAATGAACTCCCAATTTTGATGATTGGATATATTTGTTAAACCATGGTGGGGTGGCCTTGACTCTCGTGGTACATTCAACACAGTATCAATAGATTTGTAGATCCGGTTTCAACACAAATTCACAGTGAAATTATTCATTGAGTTGATTTCCACATTCTGAAGCTCAAGGTTAGCAGAACTCGTTCATAAAATGACAAGGTAAGTGTTAAAATTGATAACATGATTATTTGGATAATAACGTAGATGATGGCATAATCATAGTTACAAAATGACAAAGTCAACTTTAGAGGATGAAGTATTCGTCATCTTTAGGTATTCACTTGGTACGTGCCTTGTACATTAAAGTCAGTTCTCAGCATCGTTAGCTGATTTTAAGATTCAAAGATTGCGACACCCGTGCATAAGGTGACAAATTCAGTTTTGACTTAGTACGCGCGTGTACAGTTTCTGATATTTATGATTTGTAACACAAGTCAACAGAACTCAACATATATACAGTGTAGGGTTGTCTTAAACTTCTAAGAGTAACAAGTGTACATCAAATCCAATTTCAGAACAAATTAACACAACATAAGTCAATTCAGAGAATTCGGACATTTTGAACGAACGACTTTCATGATACAATGCGTGTCGAATTTCAATCAAATTTCAACCAGAACAACATTATTTACAATAAATACAAGGTCTCTGTATCAGGTTTAGTAATACCGAGCAGTTGGAACCAGAAAATACCACCATTCCCGTCACGCGTCCGCCAGCTATACTTAGTACACGTGTACTTAGCGGGACGCTTGACTGGAGTTCCCCCCCAAGGTTTGACCTCGATTTGGATCCTTCGGGCGCAAAGCGCCCGGATGGCAAATTTCTGCTTCGATCAAACTTTCAAGTTTGATTGTTCGACCTGATATTTTGGGCCGATATGAATTAATTTTGTCGCTTGATTACGTTGGTTGGGGACCTAAACTTTAGTTTAGCACAGATTTTATAAGAAATTATACGATGCTTTGATCATGCTAGCCGATTTCAAAATTTGGATCTTTTGGATCAAAAAGGGGTTTCCCAAATTAGCCTCGTTTTGACGTCATTTTAATCAGTGCCGACGGTCTTTTTTTTAGAAGTTAGACGTGTTTTTCACTTTGTCTCGCATTTTTTTATCTTTTTCACGAAGAAGTATGGCTCGAGTAGCGGTATTCTGCTCCGACCGGGAAGCCGGTCTTCAGGATTACCCTGATCTGCTCCTGAAGGATTCCGGCAATAGCTGTGTAATTCATCCCTGCGTCGAAGCAACGACCGCCGAGTTGGCAGGCTTTGCTTTCGCCCACCATGTCCTTCACCCAGAAGATATCTTAGTTGTAGTGACAAACTTACTGGACATCCTTACATGGGATCAGGAGCTGGACCTGTTCATTCCATTGTTTATCCGCCCCGAAGAAGCCGTGAGATTTTATTCCGAACTATTCAACAGAGCCTTCCTGAATATACAATCCCATCCAATTTCATCCACCTTTATTTTGGCAACACCCTCCGGATTCGACGCCCGTCTCTGGAACCTCACCGACAGCGACGGGTCGCTTCAAAAATGGGTTAACCGGCTCGCCCCAAGGATTGGTCGCGAAGTACAACGCGCGAACGACTGGTACGGCGTACCGACCATCCACACTGGACAAGCCCTGCATATGACTCGGCCCGCAGCGGACGGTTTAATGAACATTAATGATCTCAGGGGATTGGTGGACGGCTATATGCCGTCCGCCCGTGTCCTCCGTCGGTGGGCCAGGGCTCTAGGCCGCGTGGTTGCCCGCCTGCCCTTAGCCCCCCGCTAGACCGTCGGCACCACCTTGTACATAATGATTTATATTGATTTTACCTAAGTGATTTTAAGATCCAATTCCCGGCCAGTGATTGGAACTCTTAATTCCGGGTCGTTTTCACCGAGTGATTCCGGTGATTTAATTCCCGATCAGCACCTAGTCCACTTAAGATGTATTTTATCCAGGATACCCCGGACAGTGTTTCTTTTCTCCGGAGGCCTTTGGCCAGATGTTCACCAGGAGCCGCAGAAACATAGACTGTTGCCACGGGACCCGTTGTCTACGTTGCTCGTTGCCGGGCCCTCGCCCTTCTCGTGGAGCCGCCCTCCTAACCACCGCTCCGAGATCGGGTAAGTTCCACCTCCCTTCCACAGTTCTTGGCATGTTAGGTAGGCTACTAATCGTAGATTTAAGGAGATTGTTGGCCAAATTCTTCTTGGTGGTTCTCGGCTCGCCCTCACGTGGTTGTATTCCGGAAGCTGATGTCACTCCCGGAACCAGAAACTGTGTTTCGCTGGTAATTTTAGTAACGGGTAGCGTGGGTGGCCACCTAGTGTTTACTTTTGGTTCCAAGATGGTGGGCGCGGGCCGAGAGTCAGGATCTTTCGTCCTAAACTTATTATCTTTCCAGGTCCTGCGGTATGTTAGGGTGATGTAAATGAAGCAATGTGACACGGTTGGCACTGAACAACGTTCGGCTTACTATTTTAGTGGGAGGGATTGCTTAGGCGAACATGATCAAACATTTTACTTCGCGCGTGGTTGGGCGATAATAGGATGTTTTCCTAACTAGTGGTTTGTTGACATTACCGATCTAAGTAGGCTTTTTGGGGTGTGGGTAATTCGTATCGTATTGTTATTTTTTTTTTTTTTTTTTTATACTATTAACTGATGGGGACTGACACTGCACATGATAATCAGGTATGGGTGGCCAGAGATTCCGGTCTGAGAGTTACAACATAAGATTTGCTGTAACAGGATTCTTTGTTTTAGTCGTTATACGTACAGAACATTAGTGTAAATGTCTACATTGGAAACAATTCACATGGGGTGCCCTAGGTAACAAGCGCTTCCCAGGGTGTTCACCCTGGTAAGTTTTAGGTGTAGTGGCTGACCAAGTATTTTGGTCCAGACTTCCCAACATTAGATTGGCTGTGACAGAATTCTTTGATGAGTTGTCCCCCTTACAGAGTACTGGTAAGATTGACGTGTCGGCCACGTAAGGCGACACCACAGGTGGAGCCGTCCAACGAGCTGTTGGCGACTCCAAGGTAAGTTTGAGATGTAGTGGCGAAGGCCACAGATACCCATCCCATGTTTTAGTCTAACAGCAAGACTTCGTCAGTGTCATCGTGTTAGAATAAGTGTTAGAATGAGTATTATTGTCAAAGTCGTCTCGAAGAGGAAAAAATACTACTGTGAGGAGACCGAGATGAAGTCTCTAAGACACTGAATGAACTCCCAGATGAAGATTCTGTATGAATATAATGAAAGAAGGAATGGTATTCTTATTAAGAGCTAGAAAGGCACCAACACCACAAAGATTATCAAGCGTCCCAAGCAGAGATACATGTGTGTACACCGTGGGAGTTCGTACATTCATAGATCAGGCCTTAGTAGGCGCCGTTCCATTGAACGCAGAAGCCACGCTTATCAGTGCCCGAGATTGCCAAACATCTCAGACAGTGATATCCTTGTGATGAATGAGTGGGAGCCTATGCTCACAGGTCGAGACTGAGCCGTCACAAGAACATCCACCTACAAAGGTTTCATGAGTGCCCGAGAGGTGATGCAAAACTGTCCCGCTCAGATTCCCTAACCGACCTCATGGGGAGATAAGAATAATGATAGGAATTGGATCCCTGGTGATTTACCTTAAGAGGTCACAAGGTTCAATACTCTTGATAACACTCTTTCTGTACAGTGTGGTAGAATAATTACCCAACACACTCCAAAGATTTATACGCAAACAAGTTAACACCCCCTTCAAGGGCGACACCTGTTCTAACATATTTGACTCCATTTTGTGAAGTATCCGCTTTAAAACCCCAGTTTTGTTCTTATTGATTGATTTTGTTACGACAAAATTCCTTCTCTTTCTGCTAGTTACAGGTGGTAGCTCGGCGTTCACCCCCTACATCCAGCCTGGGGTCTGAAGACCGAGTTCCACTTTATATTGGGTAGCGGCGCCCTTCTGATAATGCAAACGGGTGCGCCACCAACTCCAAACAGTTCACTGAATAATTATTATACCTATGTTACCAGTAACATCTCATTGTCTACCGTATACACTACATCATATGGAAAAACCACATGACTAGCGGTGGGGGTAGCGTTTTCATTCCGTGAGGTATAAATGTCATTAAAGGACATTAAGTATTAACTGTACAAGGGAGGTCGAGATTATTCGTTCCTTGCTTAGTTATCACTAGAGGATCGGGTCTCAGATTCAGGTTCATTTCTGATCTGATTCCCGGTCCTTATTAGTTACACGTGGTTTGTCGGTACTTTCCCATTCATAGGACCAGAATGGGTAGCACCGAGTTTCCATTGCTATAATTGGGAGCAGACTGCATATATATTTTTTTTTTAATATGCAGCCTACACCCCCTTTAAATTATAGAGATGTGTAAATGCATCTCCTTAGATCACTTACTTCCAGACAGCACCTAGTAAGTCGGGCCTTTACCGAAGTACAGTACAAGGTTAAACCCGTTTTCTTGTTCAGGTCTATGCCCGTTTCTCTTGTGGAGAGTCAAGACTACTCCTGAAAAGACTCCGCCCCCAGCTTATCCTAACTATGCGCATGCCGGGCAGGGATAGGTAGTGCTAAAGACAGAGTTAGAATTTCTTTTTATCTCCTTTCTAATAGATCGGGTAAACTTATCAGCTCTGGGTGTCAACCAAGTTTATTGTAGCTTGTTCATCAGGGAATCAGTGGTCCATGTCCCCCCTCTTCAGCTCAACTGTTGAGCGGAGACCTGGATACTTTTAGCGCCACGACGGCGGTCAAGACTAATTTTCATTCATTTATTTTATTTTATTTTCCTCGACGGCGGTCAGCTCTGAAGCCGCTCATTTTCTTTATTAATTTTAATTATTTCTAATTTTTACCCGGGTCGAAACTTGACTTCTTGCCGTTTTGTTTCTGTCCCGATTAAAACTGGTCTAAAAGTGGTCTAAATAATTTAGTCTTGAATTATGGGCAGTTGTTCATATACTAGTTGTCGTTGGATCCTGACTTTTTATGTTAAAGTCAGGGTCCTTTGACCTAAGACATACGGTGATCCAGTGGCCATTTACACATAACCAAGACGACGGGGCTATTAATAAGGACAGCACCTCGCTCCACCGCCTTGTGAGTTTTCGCTACAGCTTCTCCCCCCCCAGGGATGGCTTATCCCGTCTGAGGGAGTCGCAATATAGTGAGAGAGAGCCGAGCACCCTGTGAATGTCACCAATTCGCTGTTGTCCCTTAACTACATTTCCTTGTGACCTCCGTTATAGCTCCCAAATATAGCACGCCTTGTCAGGATTTGCACATATCCTTGCCGCTGCAGCGTGTCTATGCCAGGAGCAAACGAGCCACGTATAAGGTACTCTCGTGTGCTGTCACGGAGCGTCCCCCCCGAGAATGTTACTAATTATTCTGCGTTCTTATTATATTTTGCCCAAAATTCCCTGAGGAAGAGCTCTTAGTTACACAAATATTGGTTTGCTTTATATATTAGTTTTTAGGTAAATTTCTTTCTACTCGTCGATTTTTTTGTGATGAAGGGACCGCTTGTCAGGAGCCAATCCACCCGGGGCATAGTGACTGCCATGGTCGGGCGTCCACCCCAGTGCCCTTCGCAGCGTCGGTGACGCGTAACCCCAACGTCCTGCCTCCTGTCAGGCACCACTGACACCAGGCCTGTGGACAGGCTCCTGCTGCTTGTGCAACCCCCTCATCTTTGAGAAGATTATATATGTAAGCATGCTAAAGAATAGACAGTGGCGTTTCCCAAGTGACTCCTGTACTGCAGCCCGATCCTAGCGGTAACAACAGCACAGGGGTCAGGTGTAGATGGTACTTGCTTGGGGAAGTTCACTTCGCTCGTTGGGAGCATTGGTCCCGTTGAGCGCTCTTAGGTTTTATACAGAATTTTGTGTTTTTTTTTTTTTTTTTTTTTAAATGCTAAAATTTTGCGACACTAGGATCGGTTCCAAATGGTTCCCTACTTTAAAAGAGTTGCCAAATCAATAACAATTAGAGTGTTGAGCTAGGCTACCGGGCATGGGACACTCGACTTGAGAGAAATTTAGATAACCCATGGGTCCATAGAGAGACGGTTGGACCAGCCTACCCGAACTAAGTTTTTCCTGACTGGTGAATCCTTATTGCTCAGGCTAGTCAACAGAACCCTACCTACCCAAACAGGTATTGCCCAGCGAACTTCCTGTAACATTTTAGTTTTAGTACCTCTGTGTTATTAATTCACCAATTTTCCCTGTACAGTACTAGGTCAGGTTTTACCACTCGTTACATTGTCATATGATAACTTCATAAACCGTTCCTGGATTTATTTCGGATGTCCCTGGCCTTATTGTCTTTCGTGCAGATCCTGTTCCGGTCGCTGTTGAGGTGGGCGTGGTCGATCTAGGAGGAGCGTTAGGCATTGTTCCTTGTCCCAACACCGGTTGAGGCCAGTCCGCTCCGACATCAGACCACCCTGCGTCGATGAGGCGAGGTACTCCCATGGGTACAGGAGTGGCTAGCCCCGAGGAATATCTCAGTAGTCTGGCCCTGGTATTGTATTTTAAGTTACTCATCATCAGACGGGCGAGTTTTTTAGATACCCTCAGGGTGTCGGGTAGTGGTACCTTAGATGGGTGCTGTCCAGGTCTAGTTGCTGCTCCCATCAGCTGCGCCCCCCAGGTTACCGTCAGAGTATACTTCAGACACAGCTGGGTCACCAGTAGATCCCTAATGAGCACATAGCCTTCAGTATAAGTGTGGTCTGAAGGCATCGCCAGTTCGCCCAGGAAGATTGTTTCTATCATATGTGGGTTGGCAAACTGTACGTACAACCCATCCACAGTTTTTCCTCTAATATTTCTCCACTTTCGCCACACGAGGACCACTATGGCGATGACGAGTACTGCCAGTAATATAGCAAGTACTGCCACCGCAGTGGGGTTGGCGGTCGTGTCCGGGCATCCAGTTAGTTCCTTTTCACTGCGCAGCCGCTCCTCCGGGTCCGCCGCCTCCAAGGCCATGGCCCGAGGTAAAGTCATGGTTAGTCCGGCCAGGGCAGCCTTGCCTTGGTGGTTCCGCCAGCACTTCCAGAGAACACATCCAATAATTGTCACAGCTACCACTATGCAAAAGATGGTGAGGAGACCAAAACCGCCTCCGAAGTTGCCTATGGAGAACCACGGGGCGTGTTTCTCTACCTCATAACGGTCAGTCGCTTTCTTGATACCCTTGGCCAAGTCTTTACGGTGTTTTTGTATTCGCTTGGCCAGGGAGGTTACAGGTATTTTGGCCTTCAGGCTTTCCTCGATTTCCAGCAGGTCTTTCCTAATTGTTTCAGGGATAGGGTCTGACTCTAACATAGTGGGTTCGTTTTTGGACGTCGTGAAATTCATGTCCCACCCCTTCACACGACTTGCTGCTTCCAACAGGTCATTATGTGGGTACACAACCGTGGTGATCCTGGTGTGCTTGTCACAATTTCGCAAGCTATACGGTATCCATGCTCCTTGTGTTTGGAATGCACAGTCGCATTCCACCTGAACCCTTGCATAATTTTCTATGTTCACTCCGACCGCAGGCTGGTTTCTGCAAATCATTTGGCCTCGGGTGTCGGCGCTGACCACTAGCATATCTCCGTCGTCTAGATACACTGCCATCTCTCCGAAGTCTGCTTCCAGTAGATAGTCCAGTTCACATTTTTCTTGGATCGCTAGGTCGTCGCGCCTCAGTAGCGCAGCAGTGCAGGTGTTGTCTGTAATCTTTTTCATATAAGGTAGGTCCTTACAGAGCGTAATGGTCTGTCCATAACAACCTGACCAACTGCCACTAGCCAATGGTACGTAATACTGGCGGGACATGGACATGGCGACACTTTTGGGTAGATTAACAATTTGGAGAGCGTCCTTCTTAAGTCGTCCCCTAACCGTCACTGGCACAGGAAAAGTTAGTACTTCGTAGACCCGGAACAAATGTTCATCAGCCACCACAGGCACCCTTACATACACTATAAATTCCTGAGTGGTTTCATTGAATTTGAACGAAGGTTGACTGTTCTCGTAATAGAAGGAAGGATCTGTGAACGCGACATGGAACCTGGGGTGGATCCCCTTCAGATATCTGTTCACTTCCTGGATCGCTCCGACCATATATTGGCGGGGTACCAAGTCCATAGTCAGCTGGCCCCGCGTCAGGCGCTGTACACCTTTCCTGAACACGCGAGTCTGCTCTACCATTAGTTGAAGATACACCATCTCTCCTAACTTGTCTTCCAGAGCGACCGGTATCATATTCAGGTACAGTTCCATCCAATCCACCTTATGTTGCACGAGTTTCAACCTTCGGCGAGTCGTGTTGTGTGCCTTATTTAGTGATCTTAGATTGTCCAGTAGGCCTATCACGACATGGTTAACCTTTTCGACAGCCTCGTCATGTTTTTCATTCATCAGAGCCAAGTCTTCGATCATTTGGCTCGAAGACTCCTGCAATACTCTAATCAATTCTCTGTTATATTTGACATCAGCCGCCAGTCCTTGATTCCAAGAGGTTGGAAGCGGAAAGGTCGGCCATCCTGGATCGTCCAGCATAGTGGGTAACTTTTTCATTCTTTTGACCCTTCCACTAGATTTTAACTCCGACTCTTGATTTTGAAGGTCTTGTTGAGTGTTCTTTATTAGGGAACTTAAGGTTTCATTAAGAATTTCTCGGTACCGACCCTTAAGCGCCTGTGACGTCTGAT
Source organism: Lepidonotus clava (assembly GCA_936440205.1). Classification (NCBI taxonomy): domain Eukaryota; kingdom Metazoa; phylum Annelida; class Polychaeta; order Phyllodocida; family Polynoidae; genus Lepidonotus; species Lepidonotus clava. The sequence goes on from OW387148.1 coordinate 16,467,876, forward strand.
CCATCCAACTGACCAGCGACCTGATATGGTAGCAGGCCCGATCAAGGGCGTCTCCTCCTTGTAGATATCGGTGACAGACCTGGCCAAAGGTAGCCTTGTTGAAGGAGCGCCTCCTTGGGATAGTGATTAGGAAGCCTTGTCGGACGTGTGTTATATCCGCGGTGGACATTAACTTTCCTGGTTTTAAAACTACTCCATATTGTTCTAAAGCTATCACTTCAGCGTTAGGGGCTAGCCCTTCAGGTGGGCTGGAGTCGTTATGCACTCCCCTAATGCCCCCTATTATAGCTAATACGAACAGTACTAGCCACTTCATTGTCTTTGTTTTGGCCTTAGCGATAGTTTGAGAAAGTTAATTTTGCAGTTTATCTAAAACATGTTCACAGCAAAGTTACCTTATTTTTTCTGCGCACTACTATCATCCATGCGCCGAAAAATGCTCTCCTCTCGGGCTTCCTGGTCTGTTTAGTTTGGGACATGCTCGTAGAGGTTTTGCCCGTTGTCATTTACCACTCGCCTGATGATCCCGCTCTCATCCTTGGTGACCGTGACTCTTAAGCCTCTCATACGTTCGCAGGACGAGGGGCGCATTGCTCTGAGGGGTCTTGGCCTAGTAGGGTCCAGTCCGAAACGGCCCCCGTTGGGTCGTACGACGGTTGGCTCGAGGGGTATGGGTTTGGTACTTGCGGAGGGTTTGTCGTTGGGAGTGGGCTCGGCCACAGTGGGCCCCCCGGCTGGCTGGTTGGCGTCCACTGCTGCTGGTTCCATAGTAGTGGTGAGGGATTGGCGTTGCAGCTCGTTGTCAAGCTGCTCAAGTCTAAACAAGCGGGGTCCGCAGGCTGTAAGTGGTGGAGGAGGGGAGCTCCCGTTGGCCCGTTCCCCACCGGTGGGGTTGGCGCGTGTTGAACGGGTGCTACCTCCACTTTTAGTCCTGGAGCGGCGACGGTTAGCTGTTCCCCTCCCGATCGCCTTTCCAGAGTGGGCAGAGGTTGGCCGCCTCGTTTTGTTTGTAGGCTGGTACTTTCCCTGACGCATTTAGAGTTTTGTGTGGTCCTTTGAATAAAAGGAGCTACCTGAGTTTTAATCTCAGCTAATTGTTTGTTTGATTTTGGCACATCTAGTCCTACTGTTCTCCTAATTTCGTCAACAGTCTCAAATAGTTGGAACAGTGGTTGCGTAAGGTCCCAGAACCAGCCGGCCTGTATCTGCACTGGTTGGTTGACCGCTTCCTCCTTCTGAACCGGCTTGGCCAACGCCGTTAGCCTTGGCTCGGGCTCCGAGTCACTCACCTCAGATAAATTGTAGAAGTCTTTATCTGCTGTCTTCCTTTTGGCTGGAGCCGATTTGGCGGACCTCTTGGCTCCGCCTGTGGTCGTTCTGGTGGGCCGCCGGGCTGGTGTCCTTGGCTTCTTCCGGGCAATCCCGGCGTCGGTCGAGTCCGGACGGACACCGCCCCGCCCCGGCCAACTCCACCTCCTAAGGGTCTGAGCCGGTTGTTTCTTAGCACTCTCCTTCTCGACTGCCTTTTCTTTCATTTGGTAAAATCCTAAAAGAATGGCCCAACGAACCTTCCCTTGGTAGGCAGCGCCCTCAGGGTGGGCCGGCTAATCCGTTTCCTTCTCAGGGGGACGATAATCCTTCCCTCCGTGTCCGCAGGGAAAGTAGTGGTTCCCTTTGGATTGCTATGTGGCCGGAGGGCTAGACAGTTCCCCATGAGTCGGTGGATCAGTGTCCCAGCTAAGTTCTCTTTCTGCTCCTTCCAGGAGAAGTCGGAGGCTGAACAATTTCTATCTCCAACTTCTGTTCAGAGATAGAATCAATATCTATCTCCGTTTCATCCCGGGCTGGGTTGCGCGCACAATCACCTGCAGCAGAGGTGACCGTCTAGGAGCAGAGTTGCGGACCGACTGGTGGATCGGCGCGGATCCCACGAAATTATAACCGATCCGCTTGTCCATGCCGTCTCCATATTTGGAGCTGTATCTTGTTTCAGGTGGGGGGAAACTCTTGCATCCGGTCCCAAGAGATGACGCCCAACCACTGGCATCTCTCTTGGCGTGCGCACCCTCCCCTTCTGCCACGCCCCTGGGCGCGGCAAGGTGGCCGTGAGGCAGACCACCTGTTCCATTAGCGTTGATGCTAACGGTGCCGCTCCGCCGAACCTTTATTTTCACAGGGCGGCTAAATTTCCTGCATTAATCATCCATGTCGTCGCTCTCTCCGCCGTTGGACAGAGCGACGTAGTTAGGGCGGCGGTTCCGACGTAGGTTATAGCCACCTTTCGTCGGGACATGGTCCTTTACTGTTTTTCCTGGGCTCTGTTCCGACGTATCCAAGATCGGCACATCACCGCAGGGTGGTTTTATGGGCTTGTTGTTGCCTGGAGGGGATCTCCCCTCCAACGGCTGGCTTTTGCCCCTTCGTTTAGCTCGTTTGCGTTTCCTCTGTCCATTAGCGCCAGCTGTTCCCCGTTCACAGGCGGCTTTATTAGGAACAAAGGATAAGTTTGTGGACAGCGCGGTGTCCGCACTGGTGCCCTGACCATCAGTGATTTGCCCATCCGTTTCTGCTAAATCAGTGGGACTTGGGCCAGGTTTTTGTGTAGGTACCTTCCTGGTCATAGGAACTGCATCATGCTCACGGGGACCGGTCGTTCCCGTTGAGTTTTCAGTCTCAGCACCCCTTATTTCGCCATCTTCCTCAGCGATTTCACCCGTCGGAGTGTGATGCAATTCAGGGTTTCGGTCAGGATCTGCCCCTTTTGAGTTAGTGATTTTCGCTTCTCTCACCAGTTTGGGAATATTATGAGGGACAGCGGGAGACCAGGGCCCATGTGCAGGTTTGAGTTTTGAAATGTTTACTAGATGTGGGACCTGTTTTCCAGTTTTTAAAGACACTAGTCTAACAAGGTGGTCTCCTTTTGTTTCAATTACCCTGAATGGCCCCGTATACCTGTTTGAGAACTTAGACGCTTTATTTTCACTAGCTAAAGGGTCGTACATGTATACCATATCACCCTCGTACATCTGAGTGGGCCGCGCCCGCTCATCAATTCGCAGCCTCAGATCTTTTTCGTAGTTTTGAACTACCCTTTCAGCCATATTCCTAAACATAGCAATATTATCCTTGGTTTGCATGAAAAACTCGCAGTCGTTCAGCGTTTCAGGAATTGTTCCTTGTTCAGGCATTCCCATACTGATTGGATCTCTGCCAAACAGCAGGGTGTGCGGGCTGTATCCCGACCGTACACTGATTGTGGATCTAACTGTCCATAATGCAATGGGAAGTAGATCGACCCAGTTACAGTGATCGTCAGGGATATAATAAGCAATCAGGTTTTCAATGGTTTTATGTAGTCTTTCTACTCGAGCGTTGCCAGTCGGCATACGCCCGGTGGTGAACGTTTGTTTGCACGCTAGTCGTGTGGTGATTTCCCTGAATAGCCCTGAGAGGAAGGCCGCCCCCCGGTCTGTGTGCAGGCGGTTTACCCGCCCATACCGACACACTATTCCGGTTAGGAAACAGTTAGCCGCGGTCTGCGCGGTGGAGTCTTTAGTGGTGAAAGCCTCCGGCCAACCTGTCAGTAGGTCTATAAAGGTCATGATATATTTTGACCCATCCCTAGCCTTCTTTAGCGGCCCGATGAAATCACACTGTACTACCTCAAAGGGTCGGGTTGGTCTCTCCCAAGACTTAGCTAAGGCCTTGAAATGTGGGGCCCGTCTCCTTAGAGAACAGGTCTCACAAGCTTTCACATAGTCTACGATGTCGGCGTTCATGTTCCGCCAGTAGAATTTATCAGAGATTTTGGTAGTGAGGTTACTGATCCCTACATGTCCTCCAGCTAAGATGTCATTATGTAACAGTCTCAGGACTTTGGGAATTAACCTACCTGGAACTATCATTCTGGGTTTTAGTCTGACCAGTTGGTCTTGGTGCTTGTTATACCTTTTGATGTTGAACCTACATAGTACTCCCGGTGCTACCATCCCTACAAAATCAGCTTGGTCCATTATTCGCCTAGCTTCAAGGGGATCTGTCGGTAGATCTCCGTCCTGCAGGTAGTCTATCAATTGCGCGCACTCTGCATCTTGGAGTTGCGCGTTTAATACCGTAGCCACAGAAAGCTCTTCATCCTGAACTTCGGCCTCAAATAACTCACATCCCACAGCGGGCTCATATTCCTCACCTGGGACATGCTCATGATAGACTCTAGACAAATAGTCCGGTAGAAAATGAGTCGCTCCTGGCTCATATATGATTTCAAAATCAAAATCTGATAACGCTAAAGCCCACCGTCTCAGCCGGGCTGACGGGGCTTTGTAGGCACTCTGTAGCAGGGGAATCAACGGTTTGTGATCAGTCACTATTGTGATTTTAGCTCCCTGCAACATGTCCTCATAGTTCTTAATGCCTTTAATTACTGCCAGAGCCTCCTTTTCTGTTACCGAATAATTTAATTCGGCGTCCCGGAGAGTACATCCCCAGAACGCAACCGGACGATAGATTTCATCTAGTTTGTGACAAACCGCTGCACCGCACGCGGCGTCTGATGCGTCAGTTAGTAGATAGAAATGCCCTCCTATATCTGGATGAATTAGTAAGGGTGGCGAGGTCAGCAATTTCTTTAACTGTTGAAACGCTTCCTCGCAGGCCTCTGTCCACTCAAAATAGACTTCTTTCTTTAGCAGCCGGTTTAAAGGCTTTGCTAGATCAGCGAAATTAGGGACAAACGATCGGTAGTAGTTACACAGTCCCAGAAATGATTTAATGGTTTTCACATTATGTGGACGGTTAAAGGCTGTGATCTTTTCTGTGGTTACCCTTTGTGTAGCCACACCTTCCGCGTTTACAACGTGGCCGAGGAAATTGATTTCACTACGACACCACTCACACTTTGACGGTTTCAGTTTGAGATTAGCTCTCGCCAAAGCTTGGAGAACCACCTCAACGCTCGCCAGGTGTTCTTCAAATGTAGTGTCGTAGACAATTACGTCGTCTAAATATGCTAAGCATGTTCTAGGAATCAATCCCTTTAGCGCTATGGCCATTACCTTGGTAAACTGCCAAGGTGCGCCAACTAAGCCAAATGGTACACGCTTATACTGATACACACCCATCGGGGTTTCAAAAGCGGTATATTTTCTACTGTCTTCTTCGATTACGCACTGATGATAGCCGCTCAACAGATCTAAAGCTGTCCACATAGTGGGTTTCTTGTAAGCCATATATAGGAAAAGCGAGCGAGCCGTGGGCATGGGGAATTTATCTTTAAAAGTGACTTGATTAAGCATGCGAAAGTCTGTACAGAGCCTAGGTTTGCCATCTTTCTTCTGCACTACCACCAGCGGGCTTCGCCAAGCCGATTCGCTGGGCTCTATTACACCTATATCTATGAGTTGCCTAACCTGTTCATCGATGATATCCATTTTCTGTGGAGAGTATCGGTATGGCCTGGAACTTATGACTCCCTGTGACTCATCCACAATGATTCTCATCGGCGCTATTTCACAGTGACCTAACTCTTCCATTGAGAACGCTAGTGCATTTCTATTGTTATTTAGCATTTGCCTAAACCTTACCTGTTGTTCTTCGTTTAAGCACGACTCGGTCAGATCTATTTTACTTACATTCTCATCCATTTTACCTCGGGATTTCTCCTCAGAGGTTTGGCTTTCCATTTGCACTGCGTCTTTCATTACTTCTACAGAAATCCTACAGATGGACATTGGGGTCTCTGTTTTAGTTAGATAACACAAGTCTAGGAACTCCTCTATCTGATTTTGGTTTACCTCAGGCACTGCGCATTCTTCCGCAAAAGCTAATACTTCCTGGGGAGTGATTTCTTGCATTACATCTAGCGGATTCATGACTTTGATCCACCACTGGCTTCCCACCGTGTTCACGCACCCCTCCACTAGGACTGGTGCGGTTACCGCCGGTGCGCAGTAAGCTACCGGTGAGTCTAATCCCAGCGGCTCTCGAGTGGTTACCGGTATGATGCATTCATTTCCCGGCGGAATTTTCACTGTTTCTTTGCTAACTATAGGGTTTCCACAAAACACTTCTATCTTTGCGCCTGGTAGAGATAAATCTGATCGAAGCACTGTTAATAAGTTTCTTCCGATTACTATTAGGTGACATAGATCGTCCACTATGTTGAAATCATAGCAGACCACCGATCCCTGGATTGAAAACTTACATCTAATTTGTTCTAGTATTACTTGAGACGAGTTGTCTGCCAAACTGATGTTTCCCTTCGATCCCTTCCATTCATCTAAAATGCATTGTTTAGGGATCTGTCGTTTACAATGGGTGGACATGAAGCAATCGCTCGCTCCGGTGTCTACTAAAGATCTAACCTCCTTCTGATCATCAAATCTTAACGTTAAGAAAAATGCTTCGTCTCCTATCTCTCTCCTAGCCGGTCCGTCCACTGCGCCTAATTCTATCGTGGAATGAACGGACCCTTCCTCTAGTTTCCCTGATTCTTTTGTTCGGTACCACTGGCTTTGCTATCTTTGTAGATCCGCGGGGGTTTTTCCCTCAGCCTATTCTTTAACCACAAGCACGCTTCTGTAGAGTGACCATGCTGTTGGTGAATGATACAAAACTTACTTTCATCAAAAGGCAACCTGGGTCTCTCTACTTTCTGTTGAGTTGGCAGATTCTTTCCCTTATCTGCCTCTCTGTTCGGGGCGATATTGGATTTAGGCTTCTGATCTGAATTTCTTTCACTTTTCTGGTTTTCGTACCTATCTTTTCTCTCATAACCTTGCTGTTTAAAGTTACCACCACTCTGGGGAGTCCCGCTTTGCCCTGGCTTTGGTTTCTGAAACCATGGAGCGGCCTCCAGTCGGGCCAGCACTACTCCAAACCGTTCTGAGATGGAGTTTAGGGCCGCGGTCTCCTCTGATTCTTGGCTTCCAGCCAGTTCGCTCACTGCATTAGATATTTTAGTTCCCCCTTTGCCTTTGTCCAACGATTCTAACCTCGTTGCACAATCCACCGCTTCGGTGAAAGACTTAGGGTCCAGTATGGCTACTTGTCTGGCTACGCCCTGTTTTAATCCTTCTAAAAACACAGCTAACATCATGCTTTCACTCGCCTCTGCTTTAACTTGCTTTTGTTTCAGAACACCTGCAAATTCGATCACGCTCTGGTCTTTTCCTTGTTTAAGGCCACAGAACTCTGCGTGTTTCTGCCACTTAGCCCTTCGATCACCGAAGATCTTGGTCATTTGGGCTTCTAGTTTCTCAAACGAGTCTTTCTCACTTTCAGCTAACGCTCCTGCCCAGTCGTCGGCCCTTCCCTTTAGGCCTAACAGCGCCATATTCAGGAGATGGGCGTCCGACCAGTCATAGATAGCTTTCAGTCGTTTTAATTCCCTGAAATACTTTTCTATTTGCTCGTCTTCTTTTCCACTAAACCACGGTAACCTAATGTTTGGTCCCCTTTGGTGACCACTGTGAGTCGTTTCACGCACTGGCGCTGGTGTTTGTCCCAGTGCCTGGCTCAACTGTGGTAGAATTTCCCAAATATTTGGTTGATTCGGTGGGTTTGGAGGGTTGTTCTGACCTGGTGGTCCGGGCGGCGGAGGGTTCGGTGGGTTTGGGGGGTTGTTGGGTTGGTTAGGGAAGGGATTGTTGTTCTGGTTCGGGGGAGGGTTATTGGGTCCTGGTGGATTTACCTGATTATTCTGGCCTGCTGGGGCTTGCTGAACCTGCTGATTCGCTCTTCCTCGGCCTGCGTTAAGATTGGCAGCGAGTGCCATCGCCTGCAATAGGTGAGGGAGCAGGTTTTGATCGACCCCACCTATTGCTGGCTCGGCCCGGCCGGGCTGTTGGCCTGGTTGGCCTCCCCCAGCATTTTGTTGCAGTCCCCCAAGGTTTACCCCAGGATTAGGCTGCTGTATTCCCGGATTCACACCACCATTTCCCCCTGCACCGGGTTGCTGGAGTCCCCCAGGGTTTATCCCCAGATTGGGCTGATTCGGAGGGAGATTATTAATAGGGTTGTTGAGAAGGTTTTGAGGAGGGTTATTGAGAAGGTTTTGAGGAGGGTTATTGAGAAGGTTTTGAGGAGGGTTAGGCCCTTGTGGGTTGGCCTGATTATCCTGGCCTCCCTGGACCTGCTGATTAAGAAGAGGAATAAGTCCTTGAGGGTTGGCCTGATCGTTCTGGCCCCCTTGAACTTGTTGATTAAGGGGAGGATTAGCCTGATTACCTTGGCCTCCTTGGGCCTGTTGATTAAGAGGAGGAATAAGTCCTGCCTGCACGCCTTGGTCCGGCTGCTGGATTAGGATCTGGCCATTCCCATTGTTTTGTTGAGGTCCCCCAGGGTCCATCCCACGGTTAGGAAGCCATGCCCCCAGGTCTACACCCCCAGCTCCCCCTTCATCGGGTTGCTGGCGTTGATCTCTATCCTCTCTTTCTTCTACTAGATCCATCAAAGGAACGCCTCCTTCCGCCATATTATTTTCGTGGAGGTTTTGTATATCGTGATCGTCCCACTGTTCTTTCACAGGTATTTCCTCTACACTAATTTCGTCCTCCCTTTCTAGTTTAGCTCTCTTACCTGTGTCTAAAACATCCTCGGTAATAAGTTCGTATGAAGACGAGGTTGATCTATCTTCTCTAGCTAATTTTCTATCAGGACTACCCTCTCTGATATCTGCGGCTGCTTGTTCTGTCTCGCTATTTTCTTCCTCGTACTCGTCCTCGTATTCTCCATACAATTCATGAGTTAGAGTGTTAAAATCTTGTGCTTTAAGCGTTACGTTTTCTTCACTATCCTGATCGCTTAGCCTCTCTAAATCTATGTGTTTTTCGGGGCTTGAGTCTGCCCACTGCTTTAATATTTCGGCTGGATCAAAGGCCTGAGCTTCCGCTCCCCTACCAGCCTGGTCTAAGTTCGTTTCTACACCGTAAGTTAATCGATAGGTTTGTAAATTGCCTACTTTATCGCTGTTTCCCTCTGTTTCCCTTCCCACTCCCCTATCCCTTCCCACTGTTTTTCCTTTAGCTACAGTGGAATAAGGAATGGACGCCCCCGGGTTGGGGTGAGTTGGTGTTACCAGTGGGTGACTGATAAACTCAAGTCGTTGGGGTAATGGATAGGTGAGAGAGCTCCCATCAGGTAGGATTACCGGATTTTCGGGGCGTTTTCCCCCTGATGGGCTGGAGTTATCCGCGGTGTTTTGTCGTTGTTTTAGATTTCCTGAAGAAAATAGGTTATCTCCATTGGAAACTTCCTGTTCGCCTTCACCTCCCGCTGCGGGCAGTAAACGATAAGGAACACTTTGGTTACACCACGGATTGTTCACATCAGATTCACAGGTGGAGCGAGAGCCAGTACCAGTTTCTTGGTCCGTAGGTGGTACGTACCCTGGGTTCCAATATTGCTGATATTCCGTGAGACGGTTCTTCCCTTCAACTCGTCCCGAGTGTGTTAGGGTTTCAAGTCCTTCGTCAAGAACCGGCCTATCTTTGGACCCTAGGTGCCAGGGAAATGGTTTACCTTTGCCACGGGTTTGGTAATTTTGTGCACCTTCGGGGCAGAGCTGCTTGGGTCTGGCTGCGACCTCCTGTCTCTGTGCCTCCCCGTCTAAGGGATTACCTACCAGGTGGCGGTTTTCCACATTCCCTGTATATGATGTTGACACATCGTGTCCTGCGGGCCGCAAAGATTGAGGCTTGGGGTTAGAGGAAGCCTCAAAGTCACCGGTGGCTGACATCAAGGATGAGCAAAACGGCACAAGTCATGTTTCGGGTATCTCCACCAAATGAACTATTGTTAATGTTTGATTTAAGACTGCGTAAGATCAGTTTATATCCAAGTCTTCGTAAGTTGCTTTCCAGAATGTCTGAGTAATTCAGACCGCGTTTAAAGTTTGTCCATTCACTTCCCAATAGTTCAAAAGAAATGAACGATGAGGGAGCTTCTTAATATGAAAGGGTTTTATTCAATAAACATCTCATCCCGAGTCAAAGCCACCATGTATAAGTCTTCATCAGTCCACCTCCCATCTCCTATCAGCAATCAACCACATTTAGAACACGAGTTGCTCCAACGCCTTCTAGACCATTCTAGCATTTAGCTCTAACACAATCCTATGTCCGAGGTAGTGGATATTGGTAAACTCCAGTCTGTTACATGGAGTCGATGTACTTACTCCAGGTATAACTCCTTGGTTAAACATGTTTCTTCTAACCAACTAACTCACTAACTGCTCGCTCCCTACCTTGCAGCGCCTTTTATACTGGTTAACAGGTGGCGCTAGGAGCGTAAGATATTTCTCCTAGGAGTAGACTAGAAGTAGACTTGCTAAGCCTGATCCTTGTTGGATTATATATTATGACAATGTATTAAAAGTACTAAGCCATTAGTACAAAGTGCAAAAATATTGATATCATATTTTTGTCTCTAATTATTCTTATTCATTTTTTTAGATATATGTGGAAATACAATTTTAGTAAATTAGATCTCTACTAAGTATTTATGGAGGTTAGATCTATAAAAGTGATAGATCTAGATCTAGACCACAAAGCAGCCCATCCAAGAAATATTCAGAAAACTGTTTCATTTGGATGCCAACCACTCTATATACGGATTTTGATATACTTCCCAGAGGAGCCAATCCCTAGCCTATTTCATAGCCGCCGCCTCGTTCTCGGGGCCTATGCAAGTCTGCCATCGAAAGGTGGGAATTCACACCTCCCCCAGAATCCTTTGCGGCCCACTTGTTCCTGGCAAGCTATGAGCTTAAATGTTAACCAGCGGAGGGGTTTTCCATACTAAATACTCGCTGCTTACCTGTGTGATGAATCTGTTAGTATGAGCTAAGAGACTTACTTGAGACACAAGCTTTTGGGAATGAAATAAAGTAAAAATGATTGGTTATCATATTGTAAAGTTGTTCATGCATCACCAATTGTTGTATACCTGTGATTATTTGGGTAATTCTATGAGATAATGAATGCAGCATGGAAATAAGGGTATTGCATGGTGTCACAATTATGTGGGTACCAGAAAGATGTTACCAGAAATGACGTCACAAGATGTCACAGCAATCATGTGACCTGTATTGACCAATCACCATGAGTAGTAGGGATATATAAGCCTGAGTTTCTGCAAAATAAACAGTTCCTTCTTGGTACTTAACATGTCAACACCGACCTCCTTCTTGTGCTTAATCATCTAAGAACTTAGAAGGCATAGAGATAACAGGTCATGAGCCATGAGCACCTTACCTATACAGTACAGTTAGACTGATTATCACCTGCGATATGATTTAGATGATTTCTCGCTACCACGGATAACTGATTTACAGTATTTCAAGCACCTGCAGGTTCATTTTTGCTGATTTTGCCGACAAAAACACATGGAAATCTATAGAAAATATAACAAAATTTGCTATATTTTTATATGTAATGTGTGAATTTTCAGACCAACCCAAAACAATTATTAAAATACAGATAACAAATGAAAAAGTAATTGACATTGATGTCCACAATCTCAAACCACAAATAATGCCATGATTAGTAAAAATGTCTATATTTAAGACCTATGGTTTGTCGACATATTTCCCAGCATGCATTCTGATCTGGGCTAACCTACAGGTGAAAATCAAGAAATTGGCTATCCGTGGTTGGGAGAAACTATTAAGGCAAGCAGGACAATTCATCTAACTAGACTCTGATAATGGTACAGCACAAGATTAGCACGAGCAACTGGAAAGGCACGGGGAACGAGATGTTGGGTGCAAGGCCAACACACTACCACTCTACCCTGAATGGTGAAGATCCCAAATCTATTCCCCCTATCAGTGTCCAAGTCGCACAGTAGAAGTTCAGCCTGAGGTGCTCTCCCCGCCTCCTCATTCTCCTTTTGTTCCCTTCACCCCTCTCTAACAAAGTACTACACAGCCAACCCTTATGTGCTAGGGCTGGCACGACCTCCCGACTCCCCTTCTCCCCATTCCTCATACACTCCTGCACCTGGGCCCGAGATCAAGGTGCCCCCCCCCCCCCCCACCCAAAAAAAAAAAAAAAAAAAAAAGCAGGAAAGACAGTCGGTGAACCAACGACATCACACCTGATTAAAGTTCTTTGGGCCTTGTAGTCCTAGTCACCCGGCATCTATAGCAGCGTCTTCACAAATTTCATCAAAGGACTGTTCTCATTTCTCATTTTGGTTTACCTTTCAAACATTATTCAATTGCAACAAGCACTCCTATTTTCACAGAAGGGTTGAGGTACACACAAAATAAAAAAAAAATCAATAAAGGGGAAAAGGGATACCTTCCCCTCCTTCGGTCCCTGTATGTTGGGTATTGAGTCAACGCAGCTGGTTATGGCCTTTTACTTCTGCTCATCTGCGAGAACGAAATTAATAAAATCTTCTGATGAGTGATCCTCAGAGAGCCTGTCCCAATGCCTTTCATTTCATCCAGATAAAATCCAAAAATGAGATTTAGATCCCTTTTTTTGTCATTTATATAACTACCATTAGTACCAGGAGAATTTTGGAAAATTTCCAAAAGGTTCATGTTAAAATTTTGTAAATCGAGGGAAATCGTTATTATCGAAAAAAAAATCTAGCCATTGAGACTAGGATTAAGATTATAGATCTACATGTTGCGAAAATATACGTTCAGTATGTCTAATCAACTGCATGAGGTAACTATGTTATTGCCAATTAGGTTCGACATATATAATACTAGGTAGATCTACCTGGTCATTTAAGAAGGATATCTGAAATGAAATATAAGCACATGGTTATTTTGTCTTTCCTCAGATTACTTAGTCCTGCGGTCCGGTCATGGACGTTGCAGTACCATGTCCGTTCTCTGGTGGTCCAGTCCGGGGGACCCCCCGCCATCACCGTCAAACAAGGTCAGTTCTAACAGAGTTGGTCGCCAGATACCGCCTCCTCTATAATCTATGTATATTCAGGGTTCCCATGCAGGTTTTAAAAGGTCTGAAATCGATTTTCTCAAATTTAAGGCATTGAAAAGGTCTTCAATTTGACATTTTTGAAGATAGAGGTCTTAAAAAGGTCTTAAATTGAATTTTTTGAGAAGTTGAAATGAAGTAAATATGAAAATTCCAAATCCCACTTAGAAATAAAAACACATACTTGAAATTTAATTTATACAATATATTCTGAAATTTGTCTTTGCATGCGGTCAATATGTCTTAATTTTTCTGGATCTTGGTCTAAAATTGGTCTTAAAAAGGTCTTAAATTGATTTGAAAAAATGCGTGGGAACCCTGATACTATAATAGGTGTACTTTTCGGTTTGTTTTTGCCAAATTATGCTTTTAGTACAAATATTATTAGGAAAAACAAAAATAAAAAAAAGTAATGTGCACGAGGTTCTTATAAATTCTTGAATTGAATGTAATTTTGAAATATTGAGACAAGATTTTGGTGTGCCAGTGTGACTATTTAGGTATTATACTTAGTAAAGTTACTTAAAAACGTCCTGATTTTTAAATAGTGCAGGCACTCTCAGGACTATCGTAAAAACAAGATTGGCAAGAGTTTTAAGCCATGATTTTCTAGATTAAAAAGAAAATACAGCGCTGTTTCAAAATAAAACAATTTTAGTGTGGTTCCGTTGCATATGATTATATATGTAACCTGCTAATGATACAAATGTAAATGATATTTCAGCTCGAAAAGAGCTCAAGACGTTGGTCGGCTCTGCTCTCAGCTTCAGGTAAGTTATCAGTCCATCTTTAAACAACCAAGTCCGAAGTTTTTCTTAGATCTACCCTACCTGGTTTTTGGTGAAAACGCTTGACGTTATTCTGACAGAAAAATTGTCTTAGCACATATCATTCGCTCGATACTTATATTGTTCATGATTTTTCCATATTGTCCGATGTTATGTTTATAGATCTACATGAATGAAATCATATTCAGATTGTTATCAGATTCTCATCAGTCAGTCAGTCAATGAGTTTTGTGTGTGTGTTCTTTTTCTCGTTGATGCTATTCACTTCAAATCAGTGATCTTCCAATAGAATTGCTCTTTTTAACTCTACAGTACTATGAGTCTACTATTACTATATTTCTAAATTTGTTAATTAATATTCTTTTCTGTATACTACCAGTCTTATTCTTTTTTTTTCTTTACACGCAGACCTTTGGGGTGGGGGGGGGGGGATCCGAATACAATCTTTGAAGATGAACAAATAAAATACATGACTGTTAATGTATATTCCCGGAGATATATTGCTAAAGTTTGATCACATCTAGATCTATTACACATTTTGCTCAAAGAAATTTTAGTGCAGAAAAAAATTACATGATTGCCCTTGAAAGGACCACCAGTCCACTTATGTCCCTATTCATACCCTTCACTCTGGTAGTGAGCAGCGTGACGCGTCGGTGCTGGGGATGAAGCTGGCGGCCACTCAGGGCGAGTTACCCGTCCGTCAGATGGCCGACAGTTACTGCGAGGCCCGCATACCACTGAGCACCGACTCCAGGCTCAGGGAAAAATACGTCAACTTCCACAACTCGGTGCGTTTTGGGCGCGTTTTGGAAGACCTTGATACCATGGCGGGTAAGTACTTTTTTTTATGAAAGGATGTAAATCACCGCAGAAATACTTTTTTTAGTTTTTAGATATATTTAGAAGTTGACGTATATATATATAAATTATCCATTTAACGCCTGAGCTCCGGCTACATTTTTCTGCTACCCCTATCTATGTCTGGCAAAATGCAATGCCTAGAACACACATTACTAATAATATTTTGAGATATTAATTCATATTTTGAGGAGTTCTTAATGATTGACCGCGGAAGGAAAGTGTCATTTCAATTAATATTTTCTTTATATTTGTAATTTCCAAAACAAATATGAACCTATAGATTCAGATTTTTTCATTGAATCTGACTCTATTTGGCATGTATAAGTTTAGTCTGGCAGCCAAGGCATGAAATTTTCACTTTCGTTTGCACCGAAAGGTTTATACCTAAAACCATTTTAGGGTTGTAGAGGGGTCCTATGCAGACCATTTAAGCCCGGTTGTCACTCTGTAAAGGTGTGCATGGCTGTGACAACCGCCATTTTGTTTGGCAATTGTGACAGGAATTTGACTTGTCTACAAGATATATGTTCTTATGATAAACATGTCAATTTTGCATTAGGCTATTTCATATTGGAGATTCTAACAGTAATTAGTAAGGGTGATTGCCAGATCAAGCAACTTTGACCTTGCTAAAGGTCAAGGTCATCAAAATTGACGTCGAAATCTTAAAACATGAAAAATGAGGTATTTACTTTCAAATACACCATCATGCTTTTCAAATTATGTTTTAATATAAAAGAATATATCTAAATCTTACCCTCTAAATACTCAGAGAAGCAGAAAACTGCTTAGATATATAATTCAGTGGCAAAAGTTAGGTATTATGTGATAACAGTCATAATATTCCCAAAATTATGAGTAAAGTGACTTTTTTCTTAAATGAAATACTAGCCCATCTTTCATTTCCTTTCTATTGTATACATAACTAGGGATCATTATTATAATTGTATAAGTGGTGAAGTTAGACCCTCCAAAGGTCAAGGTCATTTGATTTGATAGCCTAAACATATGTTTTTCATAACAATTTGTGGAATTTTATCAAAATTATGAGTAAAATCACTTTTTCTTAAATGAAATACTAGCCCATCCTTTATTTCCTTTCTATTGTATACATAGCTAGGGATCATTATGATAGTTGTATAAGTGGTGAAGTTTGACCCTACAAAGGTCAAGGTCATTTGAGTTGATAGCCTAAACATATGTTTCTCATAAAAAATTGTAGATATTTATCAAAATCTCTTTGCCTTGTTGGCTAACTGGCTAAGTCATATTCAAAAGTGATTTCTGCAGACACCTTTCAAGGAAACACCATAAGCATAAATAGTTCGCTTCAAAGATGCATTTTATGTACAGGGGCCATTCAACATAACACACTTGGTACTGAATAAACTTCAGGTAGTTTATTCAACAACTACAACTGTATAATTGTTGATTACAGATAAATAGTTGATAAAGAGATGGGTGGGTACCCCTTGACCTGCTACTGTTCTAATACATTATATTAGAATAATTGCAAATCCATATAGGGTTCCCTCCACCTCTCCTTTGAAATGTCAAGGTTGTTAGCCTCCTACATCTCCTGGAGATGTCAGTATTGCTCTAACTGCTTTCATTATTCTGATTATTAGACATAGATAAGATAATATGTTGTGTCCTCACTGCATATTTACTTCAAAATTCTATTATCAATTCTTTCCTTAATTCTATGTTCTAATCATTCATAATTCAAAAGGTTACTCAAATCAGGAATACAGTTCATTTACTTTGAAGACTAGTAGTTCATCCGAAGTTCTAGATTAAATGAGAACTAAGGAAAAATGTTGGCCTAATATGTTCCTTTAGCATACGTACTTGTAATCCCCTACCAAATAGTGAGGCAATTGGCAGACACTGGGATTGAGCGTTTGATAGATTGAAATAAATGATACTGTGAGCTTCAGAATAATGAAAGAATTATGTTTCTAACTGTATGAGAACCACATTCATGAATTTTTGAAGTATTTCACCTCAGACACTATTTTAGGGAAAACTTGCTATTATTTTATAGATACCAATTGCAACTATCTTGATGGTAATGGAAATTATAACAGACTTTACAAACAACCATCAGGGTAATCTATCAATAACTTATAATTATTCATTCATTGTTTGGATATTGTGACCTAAAGTTAGAATTAAGTTATTTTCCCTCTCATTTCTATGGAAAACTCAATTTCTGGTTTTCAACTGTTATCTTTATTTTGCCTTATACTCCAAATAGTTTTGACTAACTTATGCCTCATTTAGTTATTGGAGGTCACATTCACATCTTCCTTTCTTATGTTGCACTGCAAAGGCTCCTTTTTCTTACCTATCTATTTTCAAGGGTATATCTTTAAAACTAAGCTAGATGAACTTTGAGTTATGCTTCTGAATGGTTCATGCATTAATGGGAGGGTTTCATATATGTATGTTTTGTGTATGGATGCACTATTCACTTGGGTATGTAGTTGCATGCAACAGCGTATCCAATGGTCCTGCTAATTTTACTAAATTGAAAATAACCATAAACATTCTTTGAAGCAAAATGATTTTGTTATTATTACCCCTGTGTTGTTATACTGGATCTTTGAAGGTTAGGTGAATTCAGTTACTTAATTATAATGGACTTGGTATCTTTTGTAATATCTATCCTTTTGATCCTGCATAAGTTCTATAATATTTGCTTGATTTCCCTAGGAATTTCCCATTCCCCTCCATCTCCCAAAATGAAGACCTAAATTGCATATATACATTGCAAAAGATATACATTAATAGATATAGCTGGAGTAGGATAAAAAGGATTAACATATGAGTAAGTTTCTAAATAATTCATCTGGTGTTTTCCCCTTATCATTTAGGTGCTATAGTGTAGCCCGCCGGGCTAGTGATTCACCATTGATATTTACATAGATTCAAATGTTCTAGTCCGAAATAGATTGGGATGAGAATTCATCATTCAGAATAAACATACAATATTTAAATCTCAATTCTGGCACATCATCAAATTTGAAGCCACCTTCTTGACCTGCATTAAATAAACCCATTGAGCTACCAGGGAAAAATCTGCACCGACCCCGAGATATTTGCACTAGTACCTGTTACAGGTACCTCTGTGTTAAGGCCAATCTCTGCTCTTGAATCAAGCTGTAATGCTTGATATTATATAATTTGGGCTTGGCAGACAGATTTCGCATAAAGATTTCTCTATGACATTATTTTCACATTTATGTAGATTCACCCAATAAGATGACCTTGACCTTGGTAATGCCAAAAAACATCACTTATATAATCATTATAATGATCCCTAACTATTTACTTAATAGAAAGAAAATGAAGGATTAGCAAGCATCTCAATTAAGAAAAAAGTCATTTTACTTATTATTCTATGAATTCAGAATAAGTGATTGTAATAACAAAATATCTAACTTTTGTCACCAAATACTGCATATGAGCAGTTGTTTGCTCCTTAGAGTATTCTGGGGGTAAGATTTTGATATCTTCCTTTATATTAAAATATAATTTGAAAAGCATGATGGTGTATTTGAAAGTAAATACCTCATTTTTCATGTTTTTAGGATTTCAATGTCAATATTGATGACCTTGACCTTTATCAAGGTCAAAGTTGCTTGACCTGGCAATCACCCTTACTAATTACCATTAGCATTTCCAATATGAAATAGCCTGATGCAAAATTGACTTGTTTATCATAAGAACATATATCTTGAAGACAAGTCAGATTTCTGTCACAATTGCCAAACAAAATGGCGGCTGTCATGGCCATGCACACCTTTACAGAGTGACAACCGGGCTTAAATGGTCTCCAAAGGACCCCTCTACAACCCTAAAATGGTTTTAGGTATAAACCTTTCGGTGCAAACCAACTCCTAAAATAAGCTACTTTCTTGAGCTTGGCTGCCAGACTAGTTGGGAATTATTAGGTTAGAGGATTTCATTGAGCAAAAACGTTGGCAATGTTTCCAGATATATCCGAGCTTATGCTTATTTAGCTTATTCCCACAACCTCCTACGCTTTATTCAATATTGGTTTTTCGATTTTGCCAAAGAATGTAATTAGTGGTTTGGCTTGACGGCCGAGCTGCTCACTAGATGTCAGCAGTAACTGCGATGAATTAGTCGGTTTAGCACTAGGTGGCAGCATTGTTGCGCAAGATTTTGGAATTGAGGTTTTCTCACAAAACCAGATTATCACAGTTTCTTTTTTGGGGACTGGATTAGGGATTAGAAATTAAAATCTATAACTTCCAATGTATGCCGTGTGTACCATAGTCCTGTATCAAGCTTTAGGTCATGTAAAATCGAATGTCTTGGAAAATTCCGAAAGGCACTCCTCACTGTTGGACTAAAGCTTTGACAGATACTTTCTTCATTATACAAACTATCCAAAACGTAGCATCGGAATATGTACTAAACTGTTAAACACAGTATTATCTTAATCGGTTCAAGTCAACCAACAAAAAAATTATGTTGTTTTTTTTTGTTGTTTTTTAAATAAAGATAAAAATTATGTTTTCGGGTTTCGAATAGACATTAATTGCAGATCATAGTTATAACATGAACTTAAAAAATAGCGTGAAATTCCTGATGCAAAGAGCCCCCATCTAGTGCCGAATTGTAAAAGCTTAGATCACTACGTTCCAATATTCCAGTGCCTACATCAGTAAAATGCAACACATGATTTCTATAAGTTCATATGCGCCGGCGACGCTCATATAATGCATTGCTTACATGCATTAATCCAACATACTTCTACTCACATTCAATCATTAACACGAAGATCAAGCAACAACAGTGACTTATAGCACTCATGTGGTCTCGGTTACTGTTGTTAGAATACAAATCAACTCTGAAGTTTGATATGAACGTAAATAAACCAGAAGCTCAGTTTGTATCGTCTTTCAAAAAAATATCCAAAATATCAGTCATTGTCAATGTCTGATAGTTATAGTGAACACTTGGTTATGGCGATAGCATACTTTAAATCTCTACAGTGTGTTTGTGCTTAAAATGATGCTGTTTTCAATATTTTAACATTCCATTCGTGCTGTACATACTTTTGACAAATTATGCGCTCTTCTATACAATGAATGAAATAAATAGAATGGATAAAACAGCTGTCACAGTCGGGCTCTACCACACAAATGTCAGATGAAGGGCGTTTGAGGGAGGGTGGGAAGGGCTCCCATGTCGCATGTCGAATTTAAGAAATGGTCAAAATTATGTTAAAAAATGGAAAATGTTCTTTTAGAAATGTACCCTTGCCGGCATTTAGATCTTAAGATCATAAGTAGCCAGCTTTAATTATTCCCTGGGGAAACCTTGTTAACAACTATGCCGAATGTCGATTTTAAGAAATGACCAAGTCGCTGTGTTCAATCTAAGGTTTTAGGGCCCCAGATGAAAGTCAGTTTGTAACCAAGGTGATGGGTGTATGACATCACACAGCGTGTGATGGGTGTATGACATAACCCAGAATGCTCATATGATTTCTTGATTAATCCTTCATGGTTCAAACCTGCTGCTGTAGTCCCTTTTCAAAATATAATGCATAAAATAATGCTTGAATGAAAGTATTTGAAGCCATAAAAAAACGTTTTGTTTCTCTGTCTGTCATCAAATGTATCAAATCGATTGAAATTGATATGCGATTACCCATTTAAAATTTAGTCCGTTGTTTTCATCAATAAAAGGGCGACGTCACGTAGATTTTAGAGGTTTGAAAAATAGTTCTGCAAGACCTCATAATCATGATATTTGTGAATGCTGGTAAGGAGAACCGGTGGATAATTGTTTGTAAGGATAATACTTTGGATTCTAGTCTCAACAGTATGAACTAGTTTTCTCCAGGAATATAGACGTATTTGCTTATATATTATTCAAAATAAGAATTGGTTGCACTAGGCATGAAAGGTGATAAAAGTATGAATAAGCTAAGCCGTTTGCTGATATGCTTGCTGGATAGGAATGAAGCCAAGGCTGGATTATGTCATGTTGAGATGTATGCCATGCCTATGTAACTAGCCTCTAGTCTCGAGTACTGGATACATTCGTGTGAAGTTATGGGCCCACAGTACACTGCCAATTGTATTCTGATAGTTGACCCTTAAAGTAGAACAGTGGGCCGATGGGACAGTCTTTAACGATGGGGATTGAACTTCACACATACATTGTATCCGTTCCATTAAGTCCATTGCTTTTTTTTCATAGTAACCTTATCCTGGCTAGTGAGCAGTGTACGTGTATTGAATGTATAATCAGTGAAATGAACCCCAATTCAAGTGCAGTTTTAGTATGCCTAAATCAAAGGTGAACGAGGCATAGGTGTCTACTTCTTGATGCTACTGCTTATCGTAAAAAAAAAAAAAAAAAGAATGTCTAAATCAGATAAGCTCAATAAATTATTGCATACATAGAAGAGTACCCTACTTTATCAGAGGAGAAACAGAAAAGATGAACCAGAACATTTTCCGCTGCCACTAAGAGTATTATTTCGAGTTTTACGAATTTTTTTTTGAATGATCTTATTCATCTTTTGCTCAGTATATGTGCCTGGAGTGTGTCTTTGGCCAAATATTGAAGTGAATGTTATTCGCCTTAAACGTCAGGTAGACCCTAAAGATGTCTGAAATAAAATGATTAAAACTAAAGGTTTGTTTGCACTCCCGATAAGACACGCGGTGGTGCTTTCCCGTCGTAGTTAGGAAATGTGGAACAATAGGAAAAACAAACAAAATCAAAGATGAATACATCCATAAAGAAGACCATTACACTTAGATGGTGACTATTAGGAATATAAAAATGTATTTTGTATGATTTTGTTATTATTCAGTGTGGATCTCGTACACCCACAACCGGGATCCGTCCAAACAGGACGACCAGAAGTCTCCCCTCAGCATCGTCACTGCCTCCGTCGACCGAATAGGTGAGGCCCAATGTTGAATGATACACCGTCAACATGTAAAAGCTTTCAGATGTTTTTGTTCACCAGCGGGATTCACCTTGCCAATATAGCCCTCTTATTCAAAATACCGCTTTACTGATTACAAGGATCCTGCATTTTTAGATTC
This sequence comes from Lepidonotus clava, assembly GCA_936440205.1. Lineage (NCBI taxonomy): Eukaryota > Metazoa > Annelida > Polychaeta > Phyllodocida > Polynoidae > Lepidonotus > Lepidonotus clava. The sequence continues at coordinate 16,489,590 of OW387148.1, forward strand.
ACATGTGTGCAAGTATTATGTATTGATAAGAATACTCTGCAGGGAGTTCTTTATTAATGTTTCCCAGATTTCATTAAAAAAAGTTTTTAGTCATTATTTGGTGGGTGTTTGTTTCTGGACAAAAGTCCCGTTGGTGTACATGTAACCACCCTGTAGTGTTTTAGTGGCGAAATAAGTGTGTTGGGAAACCAAATCAATATATATATATATATATATATATATATATATATATATATATATATATATATATCCATACATGTACAGAGAATGGGATTTCTTTTATTATAGTGCTGTATTCATCTCACAAATAGGACTAAAACACTGACGTCCGTGCAGAAAAAACTTTCTAACCGACCTGTTCGTCTACTTATTTTTATGACCCATGTTTATCCCGTAGTGCCATTTAACCAGCCGTGGTAAAAACCACCCCACCTCATCTCTAGTTTGAACAGTTGGCGGTTTGTGTGTGTTTCAGACGTGACCGGAGAGATTGTGTCTGACCGGGACATGTACGTGCGGGGTCACGTGACCTACGTGGGCCAGACGTCCCTGGAGGTCACCATGAGGGTGGAGCAGGTGGGTACACATCGGGGGTACCTGGGCTATTCACCTGGGAATCTGTAGACCCACACCTATAGGCTTGATGAGGTATAGACAACAAAAAAAGATGTTGTCAAAACATTAAACATTAACAAAGTGTAAAGATATTTTATAATACAATTAAAATTCCAAATAAAATTAACCATCCATGTAGGTGCACTTGTCGCCCAAAAAAACGTTGGACTTCAAAAGTTCTGTCTGAAATGTCCGTGCCTCGAAAACATCAAAAGAAGAATTAATTGGTAATTTTTTTTTTACTTTTTGCATTATCTATTCGATGGATTGCAATTTAGAGCATATACACAACATTTGTGGAATGTTTAGGAGCTACATGTTTAGAGTAACGTATCAGATGCATCTGCTTTGCGGGGGGAAAAAGAGTGAAGTTCTAGTGACCCTCATGTATCTCAGAAATAAAGAGGGCGCAGAAAATCTGGTAATTTCATTGAGGTGCACATAACAATTCTAAAAAGATCAATAGTATATTTTCTACTATGCCTGGCCTATAATACGCCTGGCATGAGCCATTACAGAATTTGTTTGCAATAGCTAAGATTGCATATACATTTTAGGTTTACATTACGTGACGCTTCGTGGGTTACTAAAACCCCGTAGTAACCTTACGGTCCGCACGGCCTGTTTGTGTGTCTATAGTCTACCCGCCGTTTGTTTGATTGTCCTCTGACGTTACCATGGTAACTGATGCCTCTACCTGTGGAACTGGCATGCTGCCAGGAGTAGGCCGCCACTTAACTGAGACCTCACACTAACAACGCATCTGGTTATACAAAAATCACAGCGGCAGATTGAAGCTGAAAGTAGCGCTGTGTTACAGGTTGCCGAGGCCAAGGTAATGGCCATTGCACATAGAGGAGCCTCTAATGACATTCAAGGTGGTGAATGGGTCCGGTGCTAACGAGAAGGGGAAGAAGCCATTGACGCATTTTAACGATATAATATCTTTCCAGGAGTTAGAAATACATGTACTTTGTGATTTAGAATTCAATTTCTAAATTTGGCGTTCAACTTTTGTTTTCTTATTTTTATGAATGATAAAAGAAAACCAAAGAAAATGATTTTATTAAGACTTCTTTATAATTTTAATCTTAACACGTGCTAGGCAAAGATCAAAAGTAGTTACAAAGTTCATTGGTTTAGAGCGCTGGACAGTAGGGGAACAATGCCTATATTATATATTATCCCTGTTTTCCCCTACTATAACTTCAGAGTCGTTCTCTGTGTGTTTTCAGGACAGTGACTCGGGTGTCCGAGACATCATGGAGGCCAAGTTTCTCATGGTAGCCCGTGACCCGCAAAACGTTTCGTGAGTAGTTCATGTCCCAGTACTTTTAACACACAATTATATGTTGCCTAACTCCATGTAAAATTGCTTGTTTTATACAAGCCACTTTTTTCCAACTGAAGCACAACTACCCAAAAATAATGTACTTTGTTTATCATCCATACTAAATATCTTATAATCATATAACATCTGGAAGAACATGAATCCATAATGAAGAATTTCAAAAAAAAAGAAAACGAAAGAAAAAAATCTCATTAAAATTCTCCTCTGTATCCCAGGAAGGCGTATGTGAACCCGCTGCTGGTGAGCGGGCCGGAGGAGGAGGCGCTCTTTAAAGAGGGACAAGGTAAGGATGCCTCTCCTAAAGACCTTTTGCACATGGCGTAACATGAGTAAAATTGTGTCTGGGCGGAAATATCATTGACCAGGCGATGACTTACTGGAAGCAGTTCTCATTTAAAACAATCTGACTACTATTTTGATAATATGAGTGCTATCAGCCTATCATGTTATGTATATATGTTGGTGAGTTTCTAACTCCGTTAACATATTTTTAATGTGCTTTTATCACAATAACTTATTATTGTATTTAAATATTTCGTGTTTCATTTTACCTGAATTATAATAAAGTAAGTGCTGAAATATCAATTCTAAACAAACGCACAAAATCAATTGTACAGTACTTTGACGCTGTGTAAATGTTATCAACTGGTTTTACCATCGGTCACCTTCTTCCCCACGTCCATCATTCCAACCTGATACCTTCCCTCGCTGGTTGCAGCCAACAAGGCCATCCGTCGGAAACAGGCTCAGGAGTCGCTGCTGAAGACGCCTCCAAACGAGGAGGAGCGTCTCGTCATCCACGACCTCTTCCTCCAGACCATCGACCCCAAGTAGGTTCTACACTGGTAGGGCCAAGGTTTAACCCAGGGTGCCCACGAAAGTCTTCAAAAGATCTTGAAAGTCTAGATTTATTTGATCAAATCTGAGGCGTAAAAATGTCATAAATTTGAGATTTTACTGCCATGAGGACTTTAAAAAAGTCTCAAATCTAATCTGATTTGAAAGTAGAACTGAATTTTATGAGGTGCAAAATGCAGCTTATACAGTGTCTGAATATATTTCTTTTTTAGGGCCCGAGAAGTATTATATTTTCAAAATGTAGGTCTCCAAATGATCTTGAATAGATTTTCCAAAAAGGTGTTGGGATCCTTTTACCACCGTAAGGCAGCCTCATAAATTGTGTCAGCTTATCTTGAAACGGCCGGGCTGTGTGTGGAACTGGCTCAATATCTTCAGAAATACCCACGTTTTACGTCTCGGCTCCACTCTACAGAATACACGTATTGAACTTGAAATGAAATTTTGTCCATTGAATAATCATTTAGTGGAAACAATGAATACATTAGTTACGTTAAAATAAGGTAATGCTCGAGGGTCGCTTAAATTCACAATTCACAAGTAATTTTAGTAAACAGAATATGACATGTATACCTTTAATAAAGTGTGATGTAACATCATGTAGGAGAAACTATTGGATTTTTTAACGCAGCATTCTTTTAAATGATATCAAACTTGCCTTGGTATGACTTGCAGAGCCGCTACCTTTAAAGTGCCCATCAAACCCGAAGGATCCGTGTGGATGGAAAACAGCCTACTGAAAAACATCATCATCTGCTTTCCAGAGGTAGGGGCTTGAGACAAAGTAAAATCGTAGAATTAATGAGGTTTTTATGATAGATTATTTGTATTTGATTTATTCCAAGAATAAAAGTATTTGTAACGGCAGGATGGGTATGGTAAATAACGCGGTAAAAGTAAATATATAAGGATGCACCCCTGTAGACTGAGAGTCGCTACTAACAAATATTAACACGACACTTCTCATTAACTCTGGTATATACAATGAATTGATATACTGCGACGCCCACTGCATAAACTTTTCTAAGCCAACAAAACTAATAGACACATTTTCCATTTGATGAATTACGAAAATGCTGATTAATAATTCATGAATACAGAGTCACCTTCAGCTAAAGTTATTAGTAAAAGGATATCTCATGTATTTGATTCAGAGATCGTTTTTAACTTTACCTGCCCAACTCCATTTTTGTCAAATTATTTTTGTTCGTTGCATGCGTTGGTATAGAATACTTCTGAACACAATTACGTTCTATCCATCTCATCCAGAAAAGAAACTTGTACAACAAAATCTTTGGTGGATTTTTGATGCGTCAGGCCTTTGAAGTAGCGTGGGCGAACGCTTGTGTATACAGGTAAGTATTTTCTATTAATAGTCTCAACTTATTCAATAGGAGGCAATTCCTCTAGAAAAACTAGTGACACTGTCATTTTGTACAGTTGTATCAACTATGTTCAGATACAGTTGATTTTGTTGTGTCTAATCATAGAAACACAATTGTATATTACTTTATTTCATTAATATATTTTGTAATAATTGAGCGCGATTTGCTAATTCGATAAGAATATTATCTGTATTATTAATTTTTAAATTGAATTATCACAGCATCTCAAATATTGCACCTCAACAGTAAGATGCGTCCCTTTGCTGTGGCGATAGACGACATAATGTTCCGGAGACCAGTTCCCATCGGGTCTCTCCTCTACCTCTCAGCTCAGGTAAGTGAAGCCTACTTCCTGGCGGGGAAGAGTTTTCAGTTTTTCAGTTTGCCGTTGAGACATGTGTCGTTTACCAAATAAACCTTGTTATTTTTTATATTGAAGGAGCATAGCGGAGAGGAAGAGATGGTTCTGACATTTTTTTCATTTCAAAGTATAGGTAAACTATAAGGAGTTGTATGATAACACACAATTCAATTTATCAATATCATTATGTAGAAATTGTGGAAAGAAATGTCACAGAAAATGTTTTGATAACTCATTGTTGTTTCTGTTTCAGGTGGTGTACACGAACGGCCCCCACATGCAGGTCAAAGTTCATGCGGAGGTAGTTGACCCCAAAACCGGCGAGCACCAAACGACCAACACCTTCCACCTGACCTTCAGAACGGCCCAGGACGTCCCGCAGGTCATGCCAAGGTCATACGCAGGTTGGTCACGTCAAGTTTCTTTGGATGTCAGAGGAGAAATAATATAATAATTATATTTCTAATCAGTATTTTTGCATATCTTACTATTTAATGTATTTCTTGCAATATGATAGTCATTTATAAAGAAAGAAAAAAACGTAGCATCTCGTTTTATGCAGAAAAAAAATCTTCTTACGTCGAATTTTATAACGAGTGTCTCTCATTAAGCCCGAGGTGGATAAAACTTACCAAGATATTCAATTCATAGACCATTAGTTAGGAGATATATGGCAATAAATGTTACTGGAAAGCGCTGTGTACAATATATCTTTCTCCCTTGTATAAACTACCAGGATTTGGGAGAGTTTTCCTTACTTTATTGACATAGTGGAGAGTGTGTCAAACACTTACCATTTAACCTTGGACTTTGTATTTGTATATGTCCAGTGGGAAGTGGGACATGTTTACCCACTTTTACCTGTAAGGTATTGCTGCGCTCCTGTTGTCTTATCGTAGACCTGTCATGGTTGATTGACGGGAGTGCATGATTCCTTACACTTATTCTGCTGAGTTATGTCGTTCTATCGATATGGGCAACCTGAAAGGAGAAATCCTATTTTAGACACAAATAATGGACATTACTTTACAAAGGCATTTAGGTATGGAATGAACTATCCGTTGATATCAGTAACATGAAATCTCTATTTGCAAACTCAGGGATGATGTTAAATAATAAAGAAAAGTAAACATTGAATAATAAGTGAGTCCGAGACCTACATGGTGTTATAATGACTTATTCACATTAGTCATTGTTTAGAGAGTGATATACTAAATATCTTTAAAAGGAGAAAAAGAAGTACAAAATGTACACGTTGAACAAGAAAGTAATCATAGAATTTGACCTTAAATAAGCCCATCCCAGCTTACACCAACATTAAAGTTTGCGATGACACATTTTCAAAATTGGCTCAATGCTAATACTCTTTGAAGACAGTTGCATAATACCAAAAAAACATAAAGCAATTTAGTGAAAAATTTGTAAAATGCAGCTTTATATATTGGCCTTTTCCTCATAGTAACCAATATTAGAACCTGTCAGCCCAACCTGTAATGTCCAACCCTATTTTGCCCTGAAATACAGCATTTTGATTGGCAAGCAGACCTGCAAAAAAAAGGGGTTTTTTTTCAATCCCGGGATATCATATATCCAATGTGGGATGGGCTTATTGTGAGCGACGATACATGTGGTTGGTTCACTGATGGCCGCCAATCCACTACTCAGCTGGGTCCCTCAACCTGGTCCTGGCCTGTGTAACACCAGTCTGGTCCTGCTGTCATCCAGCTCCTTTATATATATAGTCCTTCTTTTTAACCATTTTTGCATACCCTATTTATATACCTCTAAATCTATTCTCTATATTCTGTTCCATTCAAATTATTTTTAGTGTCAGGTATAAGAATGGTCCGTCACTAATTTTTTAAACAAATCTGATTCACAGTTTATCAAATACTTGTATTAAACCTAGAGCCATCTTTTTGTACATGTATGTCCAAAGGTTTTGCACACCTCCTTCCTACATACCACACTGTTTTTACGGCCGTGTCTATTCTCACATCTAAAACAAACTACACATCTAAAAAATCACACATCCACGGGCCCATGCGCGATGACTGCACACATCCACGGGCCCATGCGTGATGACTGCACACATCCACGGGCCCATGCGCGATGACTGTAAACCCAAATTACGCCATCTGGTATGTATCACTTGCCGGGCCCTGTCCCACTCCCTCCCGCCAGTCCCCCTGTCCTCCAGGCGGTCTCTGTATGTCATTCCAGGGGTTCCCAGGTGCCGGCCCAAAGCCGGCACCCTATACTAGAATGTACAGTGGGGTTCAGGCTCAATCCGGTTTGCCCATTTTAATTTGTATTTCAGTGTCTTATGTATATAATACACATACATATTTATAGGTCTATATATATTTCTTCGTAATATGATACATAATATACGTGTTTCTATCAAAGGGAAAATGTTCAAGAAATTTTCTTATATTCACGCTGGCATCTCTGGTCATTGTGAATGGGCAACAAGTCATCACGCATGGGCAGCAAGTCATTGCGCATGGGCACCAAGTCATCGCGCATGGGTACCAAGTCATCGCGCATGGGTACCAAGTCATCGCGCATGGGCACCAAGTCACACATCCAAGGGCCCACGCGTGATGACTTTGAACCCACGCACAAAGCTTCCCGTCATTACGCATTGGTTCCCGTGGATGTGTAGGGGACCCACGCGCAATGATTCCCGTCATTACGCGTGGGTTCCCGTGGATGTGTAGGGGACCCACGCGCAATGATTCCCGTCATTACGCGTGGGTTCCCGTCCCGTGGATGTGTAGATGTATGGATGTGGGAATAGACGGTTCCTGTTTTTACCGCTGATCGACACAGTTGTCGAGTAATAAAGTATATCAGTTTTTCCCTATGTGTGGGTGACTACCAAATAATTAAGAAGAAAAAAAACAGAAGATTGAAAACATATAACCGTGTGCGATACCTTTCCATCACACAAATTTTCCTCTACGACCTGTAGACATATTTGGAAATGTTACCTAGATACAAAATGTCTACGTCTATTTTGAGGATTGCTAAACGAATCTCCTAATGTCACCAAAATATACTTGAAGAAACTTGCTCAGTGTCCAAGTAAACGATGTAGATTAGGTTGATAGGCGTATCGTCAGTACGTGAACTACCAATGTATTAACGGTCTGATCTGTATCTGGGGTTAACCATACACCTCAGAACGAGAGCTAATCGTAGAGGCGTGATAAAACTTTAATTCTGCGAATTGTAAATTCTGGATTAGGCACTTTACCAAGAATGTGTCATGCTTACCATTTGGACAAAAATATATCTGTTATGTATTAAGCATATTTTGCACAGGAAAAATATGGGTAAATCACCATGGGAATTAGAGGGGAGGAGGTTGTGATGAGAATGTTTAAGAAGAAAGGTCTGGGGTAGTACAAAGGGCGAAGAAGTAGGGCACGGCTTACTTGTGAACTGGACCGAGAGGACGCTTGTTGTACTGGGGTGTAAATATAGAAACACTTCTGTGAAAGCCCCCACCTTTAAGCGTGGGTAACCACGAGGGGACTGAGTGAGTTTTAATGGGTTCGACCTTGGCCCAGATTCCCGTGCCCTCTAACTTTGACCTGGGTAGACTGACCGAGTCCGTTCTAGAGGCGCCGAGCAGGGATGCATGTACTTTATTCAAGTGTCCCTTTTCTTTTTTTCACTGTATCAATCGTCAATATCTGTTGATAACATTGTAATATGGAGAGATTGGAAAAGATGGTCAGTAGAATAGTTATCAAGAGACGCTTAACATTGCGATGCAGGTAGATTACTCATAGACAACACGGCCGTGGGTAGGTTTGAAAGATGTTGGTGGTTACATGAAGCGAACTTTCTCAAACATGGGTTGTTTTGGTGCCCTTACCGATTTCTTTAGAAAAAGGCCATCTTTAAACGAAAAAGGCTGGGTTAATCCCTCCCGCCAATAAACTTCTACCGTTTGTCCTTGATTATAAGAAAAAATGCCAATAAACTATGTGTGCTTTTATTTCATGTGCATATAGTATTATAGTAGCCTATAGTAAAGTTCTGAAATAGATTTTTTGGCACTTCCACTCAATTTTGTTATTGGGTATCTCTTCTGGCGCCCAACCTGTGGTACTCTCTCAGGAAGGGCATGTAATATGCATTCCTTATAATCATAACTATCTATCTCCTATCATTAAGTAGCCTTTTGATAACTTATCTACTCATATCACGTATATTACAAAGTGTGGTTGCACTATGTGGGTCTGCGCGGAACGTTATGACAAGCAAATGTTTTTTTGAGATACACCTTAAATGTTATGGAAACCTAGCTTCAGCAGAGAACTATGGCTTGGGTTATTTTCTGTTGACTACACGAATCCTCTTTGTTAATCACAGATGGAGACTTGTGAGCTTTTATTTATTTTATATAGGTTTATTGAATGACCAGAACTGCTAAATAGTTTCAATATCAGGCTGTTTACTTTAGGCTACCATTATTTGATGCTGGCACACAGGAGGCGACAAGCAAATAAGGATTGACTACATCCCTACCACGACTCCGAAATATATCTCTTGTCTAACTCACGTTCTTGCATTTTTGAGGTAGCCAACCAATAGGCAAGCCTCAACCTTCATCGAAAAGCCAGAGCCGGAGGCTCTTGTACTTTTAACATGGAATATGCTTAATCACGACTGTTTTATATTTCAGAGTACATGATGTACGTGGACGGTAACCGACACTACATCGAGTCGATGAAGAAGCAGGTCACGTAGGGACCTTCTCCAAGAGGGGCCCGAGAGATAGACTGACGTTAGCAATACAAGTAAACCCTGGCACCAACGCTTCAAACGTTTAACATTGGATGCTGGGTGCATGCTTGTAACAGCAGTATGCTACGGATCTGAGTCCAGGATAACCACCGTCCAGCAGAGTGCCCCCCTCTGGTGCTAGCAATGGTTAAAACGGTGTCAAAAGAGTCATATCAATGTGATCCAATGTTCCGCACAGTGTGTGGGATTTGTTTAGTCTGCTGGGTTTTTGTGGTGGTGGTTTATACTCCATAGTGTACTTCACGTAACGTTAACCTCACACTTGAAAATAGAAGAAATGTGCTTTAAAAAATCTCTGTAGGCGCTATATTCGCAAATTCTAAATTATTAAGTTATATTATATTAATCTAGAATCATTTTCAAGTAGTCTCAATATCATTAACTTCTAGCCACTGATACTAGAGTTAAATTTGATTAGAAAGTTTAGGGCTTCGTACTAAACATAATTACATACTTAAATATTTTTATACCCAATTGTCCTCTACATCATTATAATATTCCTCCTTGTGAACTGAACTTTCCCGACGTTCGACTAGTCTATTTGTTCATCTGCTGACTTGAACTTGACGTCCCCCCGACCCTGCTCCCTCTACCAGAGGTCACCTTGGGGACTCCCTCACCCAGGCCTCACCATAGTACTTAGTTTATAAAAAATAAAGCTGTGAGTCTTCCCTCAATTTGGACTCTTGTTAAAAAAGATCCAGCACAAGAAGTTTTCCCTATATATTACAAGTATATATTTTTACTCCTAAGCCTATAACGACCAACTCAAGAAATTGCCGTAATCTCAGAAACCGAAGGTCATTCCGTAAATTATCAAAGATTATTTTAAAGACCAAAGATTGAAGCCTCACGACGTCTTCCATTCCATAATGCAAATTTCTTAAATATGTTAAACTCCTACATTTGTCTTTGCCCTTATTAGGGTAAAAAGTTCTTAGTATCTGCGTTTCCTATCCGTCCGCCGCTTCTATTATAGGATGAATGTGTGTCGGTGGCTTTACTAGTCTAGGTAGGGTTGGGGATGGTGGAGCACTAGAATACATAAATGCCCAGTTTGCAAGCTGGTGAAGTCAGTGACCCTTGACGGTCACATACACTACAACCGTCTCCAAACTTACCTGGTCTCTGAACGTTCATCCACCGGCCAGGCGGCCAACAGGACCAATATGAAAAGGGTTGGGTTTGCTTTCCGTTCATATCCTTTGGGACTCCGACCCAATGGCGGGTTCCAAATTTGAGGAAAACTTATTGATGCGCCATTCCCTATTTTCCAGGGATTTCCTAATGTAGGAAATAGGAAATTAATGGGATATGTCTCCCTCCAAACCCCTTTGTAGAATGGTTGCGCCGGACTTCCCCCTCCCTCCCCCCTTTGTCTCAGCGCGTTTTAATTTTGCTGGACTTAGATTACTAGGTTCTAGTTCAGAAACAATTTCTCTATTCATATTTGACCCAAACGAACCAGGGCCATGGTAGGCAAAAGAAGTCTCTTCCGTTTAATTTCCCACTATTGGAACCTGCCAATTGTATTATAGATTTATCCGCCTACAAAGACAGGACTGGAAACAAAACTTAGATAATCGTATCATGAAGTTATAATCCTTTCTAGCGGTTTGTCTATGATGGAAATCATATACCCCCTCCCTCCCTAAAATATTACTCTTCTCGAATATGTGTTAGCGTAGGTTGTTTGTCAGTATGTTACCTTTTTGGGCTCAGGGAACCCCTTAAGCGTACTTCTTGAGCTAGAGAACACTTTTTTCCTAGCTTACCCCTGGCCGGGGCCTTGAGTGTTTGCCTTGCGGGTAACCCTGACCCGACCTAGTGGGGTGTTTGCAGAATGAAACCGGGTTTATCTAGACTGAAAGCCACTGCCTAAAACTAGAGTAATGTTACGAGTGTCAGAACGGGGAAACAGTGTTTGTTTTATTTCCAGTAAAACTTACAAGGCCATGTGTAATTTAAAGGAATAAAGAATCGGTGGCGCTATGGTGTATTTTCCTTCAAAACAAGTCATTGCCAGAAATTAGAGCATGAATACTTTAAAATGTACATTGAGCTGTTGAAGTTCATTTAAGTAAGTCGTGTTTCACCTTCCCGAGACCTTTAAGCTTTCTTAAAAAAAGTAAATGTAAAATGTAAAAAACATGGGAAGGTCAAGAAGGGTAACACTCGATGGCATTTGATGGCAAGCATTGCTAACATTGGGTTTGAATTTTAAAGTTCAAATTTTTCATTGAATGGATATCTTTTTATGAATTCAAGATGTCGTAGCAGAGATGATACTCAAATTAGCACGTTCAAAAGAAATAAGTGATATGGTAATTTATATACTTTGGTGTAGCACATACATGTTGGTTTTTGTATGATTGCTCTTTGTTGCAAATGTAAAGTTTCGAGCAGATTGCGATTATCATTATAGATGTGCAATTACTGAAGGAATACTGTTTGAATTTTCATCCTGTGAACATTGACCTTATTGAAAAAAACATTTCCTTATGGTTATAACCTGTATGCACTGTACTCTATTTCCAGTGGGATCAACAGATGTAATATTGTTCTTATTTTTCTTCAGTACTTACTGATCTTGAATATACACTTGCTCAGGGTTACCAAATCGTTTACCATTCGTATTGAATTACGAGGTATATGACGTAAATCATCATCATAGATTAATATTTCTTTCTTTGTGTAAACATAGTATATGACTGCATGTATATGTAGAAGTAAATGCATTGCTCTTTCCAGTGAGGTGCTTTGTCGAACAGTGATCAAAATGACATAAGCTTATTGTATAAACCACAGCTGGACCCTCCTGCTCCCCCGATGCCATTGGTTTAGATTATGGTTCCGAAGGTAACCTTAGTCTACTAAAGGCAACAACGGATATTTCATACTCTCACTTTGATGTGCTTAAAATCAAGCCTTTAATTGAGGTTTACATATAACAATTTTAAATTGAAATGCTTTTTTTTTTTTTAAAGTCCATGCAATATATTTCACAAATTGCATGCATGTAGCTGAGAATGACGGTATACCTTAGCAGAGTGGAGTAACTGCTCCAATGCCTTTCAGTATAAATGTTATTCTTAACTTCTTTCTGTGTTATAGCCAGCGGACTGACCAAACTTGAAAAACAACCTTTGTATAACCCTTGACACATTTCTGTACAACATTTATCTATGTTTGAATATCGTAATACTGTTGAGACATTGTGTACATGATGATGAATTATTTAGCATTTCCTCCATGACAAACTTTTGGGGCCTTCTTCAATCTAATCTCAATACATAATTCTATCAAGTAGGAAATCTGACCTACGATAGTGTATGTTTTATTTCCCAAGTAGGGCTGTTATTATCTGCGAAATCTATTTTAAATCTTTCGTAGGTATAATGTGTATATCCATGTACTTCTATGTATGATCAATCATGAATGCTCAGTGTAAAATATTTATTGCTGTGGTCATTCTGCTTAATTTATGTTAAGTTGAAATAAAAAATGAATCTATATCCATTTGGAACTGTCATCGCATCTATTCAAAAGCGTTATCAAATATTAATCTGTACTTTGACAATTTAAGTGAGAACGGTCAGAACAATTCGGACTTGTATAATTGTTGCTAGAGATGATTTACCTATTAATGTTCGACATTTGGAAGACCTGCACACTAAAATTCAATTCAAAGTTTTGAATGTTTAAATCGGTAATATTTTCCGGCATTTGATATTTGTTTTGACAGGGATTACGGTATTGCGCGGCTGTTGCTCTTAAATGGCAGGCTTTCTAAACGAACCCGTTAAATCAATATTTGGTGGGCAGCACGTTTTACACCTGAATGTGTGTTTGGTGCCCGGATGTGGCTATCGATCGTGTGTACGCACGTGTTTGTCTGCTGGTGCTCAGCCTGTTTTAGGTATATTCTATACCGGTATGCCCTACCTGCCGGGCACAGCCTTTAGCACTAATTCTGGTCGGCCTTCCATTAAGTACATACGCATCAAAGGGAGAGGGGTTCTGAATTTTTTTTAAATTTGTGTACGTTCTTGTAAAAGGCTAATGCGTATTTTTGTCATAGGGGGGGTCTGAGATATTTTTAAATTTTCGTACGTACTAAATGGAAGGCCCCCTATCGGTCGGTGACCTGAACACCTGTCCCGATGTTAAGTGAGGCAGCCCTTTGAAGTTTGTTGATGTACAGTCTATAGCTCAAATCTGTTAATTGTATTGATTAGGCGTATTTTGGGTTAAGCTTGGTGAATTTGGGATTCCATCTTTTGATGAATGTCTGTGCATATTTTCTATATGACGAAGATCATTCAGATTTTCATTATATTGAATATGGGATAATATGTAATTGGTCAACATGCCCCCATCCAACAAGAAAGATTTAAAAAGTAGATGGTATTCACCTTTGGTAATAGGTGTATATTTATACGATTTATATCCAATATCTACACAGATACGTATAGATTAAGATTTTCGTGTCACCGAACTATTTCATAGCGGTATTCTAAATTGTTATGCATTTTTTAACATGATGTAGAAGTTTAATGACCAACGCATGTTATTTCATCTATAAAGACGTGAAAATAAACCGGCATACATATATTTCTTAACACCGTGTTTGCTATTCCATGAGAGGATTTACCATAAATAACACTAGTATAGCTCGCACACGTATATAGTATTAAGATGTTTTAAGTCGTATAGGGCCAACCACTCATACCCTCAAGCGTCTAAGACCTTCAAGACCATTTGATTGCCAGGACCCCACAATTACTTCTGGTATGGGACACGTGCCATATCTCCAGCTTACTCTCGGACCAATTCACCCTACAATTCAGAGCAGAATGTTCTAAACACACTCACACTAAGCCTTGAGTTTGGTTTGATCAAGTTTATGGTACAAATACCTTAAAGTAAGATCTACCAAAGTATACAACCAAACTTTTCTCATTTGCCCGATCCTCCCTGAGGCAGCGCAGTTGACTTGGGAATTTAGGGTATGGCTCGGGGGCCTTTTTTTCTTAGTAGAAAACTTGGAAAGACATGATCAATTTTAAATGTCTTTTAAAATGTTATTGTGATGCTCCTTGGGGATTCGAGGTTTCAGAGCTCCGCGACGAAGAGACTTTTGGACCGCTTTGATCTCAAGCCAAAGACAGAGTCTGAACAAGAGACCGGTTTGGAATGATCTGAGTCATGCCTCGCACAAGAGGGTGAATGAGCTGGACGTTGGGGGTGCAATCCTTTGGGGTCGGGCCAGGAGGAGTTTTTGGATCAGGTCAGAATTGGGCATCTAGCTGTTGTATCGGTCATCCGGCCCGTGTGGGAAGTCAGGTCTTCACTTGCCTTTTAGAGATTGGTAGTGTGTGGCCGAGTGAGACGCACCTTCGCCCCGGTAGCGCTAGGCCGGCTGCTCACTATTTCAGGCTTTCTTACTTGGCCGGTCTTTCGGACTCGGATCGCTTCTCGGGTTGTTTCAGGCTTTCGGGCCATCTTCGGGTGTCGAGTTCCTAACTTAGTTAATCTCTCATCTAGGCTCTTTTCCTCAAGTTCTGCTTACTTGTTAGCTATAACTACTGCATATCTTAAGTTTGGGCCAGCCAGAAGATTGGACATAGTAAAGAAGAGACGTGTGAACACAGTGTGTACCAAGAAGGGACTGTTTATTTCGGGACCATTCTGACGTCACATCCAGTTACCCTGTTTTTTTGGTCTTTCGTACCCGATTACAAGTTTCGGTTCATTTTTGTACCTTTTTTTTGCATTACATATTTCATATTATTCAATCATTTCACGTTGACAATTGATTATACCCGATTTCTAGGCTTCATATTTCATTCCTTTTAAAAAGATGAATGGACAATTCATCACACCATTAATGCAATTATATTCATTACTATATTTCAAAAACTGTTTTTAACCATAATGCTATAAGTCAGACAAGCTGTTTCACACAGACATATAGTGCCTGGAAAACATGGACAGCATTTATTTGAAATGCCTCTGCTATTCAGCTATTGATACAATTATTCATTTCTACCTGACAAATTATTTCCGACCAAATCTATGCACTTCACGTACCTTGCGTTTTAATACAATAGCATTATACAATATTTTGCAAAGACATAAATATTGAATCATAATATTATGGGTCCTGCCAACACTATATCCGAATCTAGATACTTGAAGTGTTTGGTTTTGGTGTTTTCTTACTTTCTCTTTTCCCAGAATTGTTTTGGATAACAGATGTATATCATACATCGTAAGGTAGCCGTAACAAAATCGCAACCACGTGTGAATCATTATTACTTTTTTGCCTTTATTTTTTAATTGACCGCGCGACATATACCTTCCTCCATATCATCAAGGGCACCGACCAATCCTTCCCGTGTGACATAACATGAATTGCGCAATCCTTCTTTATCATGCCTCTAAGTACCTCTTATCACCAGCAGGACTTCAATGGGGAATAACGACCCGCCGCTAGTTAGAGGTAGGGGTCGAGCGATAAAAGCACCGTGCTCCGTACCATGCATGCATGTGGTAAATGTAGAGTAGGTAGTTGCCTATTCCTTGCTAATGTGCCTACAAAATCAATGTGAAATTGTGTTGTTGTTTTTTCCTCCAAATTCCATGTATTAAAAGGTATAGCGTTATATACTCATTGAAAAGATCAAAAGACATCGCACGTACTTGGCGTGAGCAATTGTAGGGATTAGATATGTTAAATATAAATTTAAATACCACAAATATAATATTATGATAATTATTCCTCCCAAGTAACCATAACATAAACACTGCCTTTCTACTTCTGTCGGGTTTATCAAAATAGCTCTTCTTGGCAAATAATATTCGGGTATAGGCCTATATCATATCAAAAGAAATATGTTATATTTCTTTTGATATGATATAGTTTCAACTATATGGCAAATAATTATATCTAAAGCAAGCAATCAGTTCTTTTTATGGTAAAGAAATATAAAGCCTGATAAATGGGTTAGTGCAGGTTCTGAAAGCTTTTTGATGTTTGCAGTATAGAGTGGAAAGGTACTCCATTTACCCCTACCGCTATCTGGTGGATTATGAATACATAATTTGCATGGGCTCTGGATTCGTTGAAACTCCGTTTAATACGCTAATGCGTTTCCCCGGGAAAAATCCTAATATTGCAAGTGAAAATTGATTGTAACATTAAATTATAATGTTACTCATTCATTTCATACTTTGGTGAACCTCTGCAGCAATATGATTTGCAACTGGGTTTACAACATTTATACACATTGTAGATAATTTGAGGCACAGTCCAGGTTTGTGGGCTTATTTTATACCAAATGTAAATTGTTTGCATTGTTTCATCTCACCGGCTTTGCAATACGTCATAGGATACGCATCACTAGCCAGTACTATTAATGTGTAATTGTGCAGTCTTCGGAAACCCGTTACGTTCATCCATGGCTGTTGGGATGTAACGTATAGAAAACAGGTGTGTTTGTCAATGAGCTTACCTGTACTACAATCAAACCCCGCTGCCTGCCTATAGACCGCTTCCCATGACACACGCCCTAACGTCGAAAAATGTAATACCTGCATAATTTATGTATGAGGTATTTGGTTTGTTTGTATCATCTTAAAGATAGGCCTACATAAATTCGAATCGATCTCAATCGAATAAGGCGATTATGTTCTCTTATTGCATGTACGGTCAATTTGTAACTATAATTGGGTTTTATATAGGGAGATGTATTGGAGCCCCCATATTTCTATATAATGATTATAATTATAGTAAGGGAAATCGCGACTCCGCCCCTGAGACCAGAAGAAACGAGTCTATTATGTGCCCGATACATCCTTTCAGCTTGTCATTACCGAAATCACCTGGGTAAACCCGCGCCCCACTAAGTCACCTCATCTTTACCGAGTGTTCCCTGCGCACACAGTGAGAGTCAACAGACACAATACAATAGAATACCATTAATCATGTATCTAGTTCGACGTTTAACCAGAAACATTTACAACACCCTCGCCATGCAGGGGCGGATCCAGGGTTCGTCTTCTGGGGGGAGCAATATGTCAGCCCCCACCCCCCATATTTTAGCTTGCAAAATTTCTCCTCGGATTTTTCAAAACTTCGAGAGGTCATTTTTGGTCGGGGGGGGGGGGGCAATTGCCCCTTTTGCCCCCCGCCCCCCCCCCCCCCGCCCCGCCTGGATCCGCCACTGCCATGGAGTGCAGAATTTTCCTCTATAGAGAAGAATTAACATTTACCATCTCTTCTGAACATGTGGGTCAAATCCCAACCAATTGTTATTATGTTACTTAAAGAGCAAAACCGAGAATTTGAAGACGAGAAATGTAGGAATATAATGGTAAAACATGATAAAGACCATTGACTTTGTCATTTACAACAGCTTACATTTGTTTTTAAAAAAATGTAATAGTAATATTCATTAAGGTTTCCCTTGGTTTTCCGAGTTATTACACATGTAAATGTGAAAGATATATACAGGATCACATTAATTCATTACAATATGGCTCAAAGTTCAAGTATAACGTTCAGTGTATGACAGTGACAATATCTAGAATAGGTCTTCGTCAATCACCATCAAGAAGTGCATAATGCTTCATACATGAGAATAATACATGATATTAAGGTATATCAGGTTTATATAATGGACAATATCAATAAAATTTTATATTTCCAATTGATCAGAATTAAACAGCAGATAGAATTGTCCGTTTAAACTGCAAGCATATGCTTTTTCTTGCATATACATGTATATATATAGTTCCTGTCGTGCCAATAATGTCCTTACTGGATCGAATTATATAAAAGTCCCCGTGTCGACTAAGGAGGTCTAGACCCATTATATCCTTTTGTTTTATCGGATAAAAGCTCCGAGTTTCATTAAGTCAAGGTCCGATTTACTTGGCCCGGTTCTCAGTCAGCCCTTATCAGAGATCCGAAGCAGATTGATGAATGATTTCACCGAGTCTCCGACAGCTGCTTGTTTAGAACCTTTCCTCTGGCTCTGCTCTCACCAAACTGACCAGCGTTAGTTTTTGTATTGAAAGAGGATTTGTATTCCTGGATTAATTATAGACTGTTCATACAAACCGCATTAAGAGTGCATGTTGTTTACAACACATTTTGCTTCTAAATAATAATAATTGCAGAAAAGTTTAAGATTTCCAGGATAACAATGTATGTAAATTACCAGTGTGAAACGCAAAATTCTGAAATTGACAGTTGCAGACGAGCTTCAAGGGAGTGTAATCAAGAATACCCTCTATTCCCGGTAGGACATTGGTAGAACCGGTGGTTCTTAAGGACATTAATTTGACATGATTATAGCTACCGTTTGTGTGCAGGGGTGGTGAATTTGAATTAATCAGTTTGCGCCTGCAGTGTGTACGTTCATGTAGAATATCAAAATAATGATAACGTTATCAATCATTTCTTATCGTTACAATTGCACGTACATAGAGTATTGTGCTCTTCCAGTTGTTGATGTGTAATATATCAGAGCACGTTGAAATGTTTTAGATAAGGACAATACAGTTGAAAACCAAATGCTATCACAGGATCGTGATTTTCATATATCCAAAATATCTTAAAAACTTCACTCATGCTGTTTATCTCTTATCTCCTGTCACTGAGCTCTATGTCGCATGTTGAATTTATAAAATGGCCATGTCGCCCTTTAAGTTTTAAGGGTCCACGTCCATATAATCGTATCCGTTTTAGGAGAGGAAAATGATAACAAGCATATCCAACGATAACAGTATAGTTATGACATATACGAAGGTCAATGGCCTTATGATTAGGCTGTTCTCTGGCATACTTATTATTTTAATGTAAAAGGCAACAAAGAATACTTTATATGTTAGATGTGATGTTAATTTAGAAGTTTCAATGCCACTGATTGAGTCCTTCATATGAAATATATTATTTATAATAAAGATCATATCTAATTCCTGTGATCCGAAGGAAAATGCAAACATGTGTGTAACATCACACAAAAAGACGTTAAATATTTTTTATCCCATCTGTTTGTGATGTCACACACAAACTGATGCACTGTGCAAGGTGCTCCAGGTGCATCAAGACACCAGTCCTGACAAGTTCGAAAAATATACATAAAAAGGAAAGTATTACACATACTGATATGAAACTTGGTATGAACACTCCCTGGACGACAAGGATCAGGACATCGTATTGTTTTATATTCACTGACCCCTCCCTTTTACAAGCTAACATTTCCAAGTTCACGATCCTGTGTTTTTGTGATACACTTTTGCAAGCAATTTAACTGGAAACAAAGCAATACAATAAAAACATTGGGAAAAGGGTAAAAGACGCATACATGTCTATGCTTGACTTCAGCTAAATCTTCTCATTTTGTTTGATAACTAATGGCCCTTAAAGTGATAACCTGAATGGTCGAAAACTTTTCAAAGGCTTTTCAGAGAATTTGACAAGGTTAAATGGGGACAGGACAACTACCCCTGGGGACAACTACCCTGAGGACAACTACCCCCTAGTATGACTATCCCTTAGGATAATAACCTCCTAGGACAATAAGCCCATGCCACATTGGGTGTATCCCAGGGTTGGACAAGGGTTGGACAAAATTACCATATATAAGCCATCCTTAAGGCTGTATGTCGCATTTGAAAGTGCATGCATGCCGCCGATATTGAGTATCTCCATGCATGGTAACATTCCATTTCAGGATAAATCATTTTCGGTGCATTTTCGAATAGTGTGCCGAAAATGCATTCTAGCGATTTCTACTTGAAAATTCAGCTGCCGATGTTTAAATTTTATCGGTGAGGCTGCCGATAATATATCAGCACCAGCGAAAGTATTGCAGCTTCAAATCGGCAACACACTTTCGGTATGTGGAATATGGTCTTTAGATTTTACCAATTGACAGATTTGCAGGTGTGAACTGGGATTGGCTTATTTCCCCCATATGATAATAATTACCCCTGGAACAACTACCCCTTGGGACTATTACCCCTATAGGTAGAACAACTACTCCTATAGGACGACTACTCCGATGAAAAGGACAACTACCCCTCTAGATAGGACAATTGCCCCCTTTAAGACAATTACCCCTATAAATAGGTGATCTACGCACATTGATAGGACAGTTACCCCTGTAGGTAGGACAACTACCCCTAAAGGGCAATTACCCTATGAATAGGACAACTACCCTATATAACGTGCATTATTATCAGTTTTAGTCATGTTCACTGAGGATTATTTTCTGTAAAATGAAAGTTTATCCTTCTAACATAATGGTGGCAGTATAGCACTTTAAAGTGCTATACCGCCACCATTATGTTAGAAGGATAAAACTTTTTGTTTAAACCTCCAGGCTACCTCCTCATCCCACGTGGAGATATCTTGAACTGGTGTTCGAGGATAGATTGTTTTCCTGATCACTATATCATTACAGCTTAAACCATTTATATCAATAAGGTCCAACTGGGTCATATGTACCTAACAATTCAAGAAAAGTCTATTGTGTGTTATCAAGGAGGTGTATTTATAATACTATCTAGCGGCTCGTGGGACTGCACCAGATGAGGCAGGGACCTGGGTAGAATGATAAGTGTTTTCTAATGGCCCTGCATGGGTTTTCAGAAATTTGAACGAACCTCATGTTGTTTGGATAACCTCCTCTGGTTCTAGTCTTAACCAATAGGTCATATCCAGAACCTATGCCGGGGAAAAATATAGAGGGACAACCGATATCAACCCATACCAAAATCATCTCATAAAGGCATAAAGGGCAGCAGGCACCCCCCCCCCCCTATTTTAACCCCAAATAGATTTTTTTTTTTTTTCAGTGTAAAACTGGCTTTCCTGGAGGGGGCACCGGGACCCTTTTCAATATGTCCCCCCGTTTCAAAATGTCTGGATCCGCCCCTGTGCCCCTTTTATTGAACCGTAATGACTCAAAAAAGTAAGGCAAGTCAATATAGAATTAGAAAGTAAGGTATATTTCAATATGTAGATAGTAAGATTTATTTGAACAAAGAAATGTGAACCTTTTTTCCCCTCAGATGAAGCCAAAATTGCCCCAACGTCTCTCAAATGTCGACACACAAATCTAAACACTGCATGGTGAGACAAAATCAACCCTGGGTTATCCCTGTGCATGTATGTAGACGTAACAAGAAATATTGTAAATAGATGATAATATCAAGCTTTACACTCAAATATAATTAGAAATGTAAATAAAGAAAGTCATAATTTATTATGAAGTTGAATATATGAATGTAGATTATAGAGCAGGACGTACAAGCTACCAATGGCATCGCACTGCTAGACCACTTGAGTGATAGCAATCTCTGTAGATAAACTGTTCTGTGATAAGCCAAGGCTATCAGTGAGTTATCAGATAACCTCTCCTTGACGTATATGACCCTATTACGTCCGGTTTACTTACCTGGCGTACAATGGGATAGGGGCCTGATATAACGGATACAATAGATACAGCCTGCGTCGGTGGTCTGTTATATATTGAGAGAAATGTGGGTATATCATTTTAGGGAGGGGGCGCCTGGCCTCGAATATAGTGTAAAACATGTATAGTGGTGTAGGGGAGATTTCCAAAGGGGTATAAGGGTTATTCCATGTCAATTCAACCAGGACCTCACGCACTTCATCTCAGATTCTCTTTAAATCCCTCAAAATATCTTCCTAAACATGTTGAAGAAAAATATTTCAAATTTGAACATCAAATTCCCAAAACTTATTATGATATTTCAATTTTCATGACCAAAGGTTGGGCCAAATTTTGCAGCAAAATAAGCCCATCCCACAATGGGTATATCCAAGGGTTAGACAAGGGTTGGACAAAACAGACATAAAAGCCACCCTTGTCACCTAGAGTTGGGATTACTGGAATAAATAAGAATTATGTTTTCTATATCCCCAAGTACTGGTAAAATGTTATGCTTCCTTGAATTTTACCATTTGACAGATTTGCAGGTTTGCCAGCCAATCAAAATCCTCCAAAATAGGATTGGACAATTTAGGTTGGGCTGACACTCTTTAACATTGGTTCCTTTGGAAAAAAAGACCAATATATAAAGCTGCATTAAAAAGAAATTGCTATGTAATTTCATGACAAAATGTGATGTTGATGTATACTGGGATGGGCTTATTGGATCCCTTAAATCTAATGCCGACTTTGTGGTCTCATTTCTCAGCCAAATATGCAGTTACAGGCATGAAATCTTTGGTATCCCTACAGTCCTATAGGTACAACCTCCTTGACCGTGGCTTTGTCCCTCAAGTGAAGTCATGCCTTTAAAGCTGTGTCTCCACTTTGGCGATCAAGAATTTTGTTGCACTCGGCCACGAAGGGGGTTCTGAACCCAGTGATTCATAGACAGGCTGGCATATGGTAATTATAGAAGCCATGTGTTGCCTGGCGACGCACCTCGGCGATGGGTGAAAAACGGTCAACGTTGTTGATAAACCTGATCAAACATGCTTGATCTGATGCCCAAAAAGAATGGCGCCAAACAGGATTTTTAACAAGATAGAATGGCACTAATAAGCTGGGCGACGAATCGTGTTTAGGCAAACTTGTTTCTGGTGTTTTGGTTGCCCAGTGCATTTCAACACAGCCGTATACATGTCAGCAGCGTGGTAATGTGTTTCCGTTGCTGGACGACATGTCTCTGTTGCCAGGCAACAGTTTTTACACTCGTCGCCAGGCGATCTAGCTTCATCGCTGAGGTTTATCGCCAAAGTGGAGACACGGCTTAAGGCGCATCCCCATGGGGTGACTAAGCCCAGGTGATTAGTAGTTTTCAGCGGCAAAGGAAAGAAGACACCCGACGATTAAAAAAATAATTTCCATGTTGGAATGCCCCTGCTATAAATCCATTGGCAGATGCTTTCGTACATCGCCCCACAATTAACTAGTAGGCAGTGGGTATAGAGAAATATCAAACATGTCCAATATTTTGTCACAAAACCATGGTGACTAGTTATCTATAAGTTGCCAGACATCACAATGCCCTTGCATGGTAAGTTGCTGGCCGATTATCACGTTGGTCGCTATCAAATTTTTGCAATCTAGTCGCCCTGTGGGGACCAGGCCGTCTCGACTTGCGCGATAAAGAATTCTGTCGCTGGGCAATGAGAAAAACATAAATCTGATTTATTCCAGTAAATTGGTCATCCAGCAACGAAAATATTTCACCTGGCGACGGAAAACCGTGTCCTAATGCAGAAAAAGTTTATCGCCACGTTGGGATACAGTGGGCAACCAAAACGGAGGCTCTGGTGCCAATCTGTCTGATCACAAATCCCTTATATCGCCGTCGTTTCTGGGCTTCAGATCAAGCATGTTTGATATGGTTTGTCACCGGGATTGCCGTTTTTTTGTATTTTGCCGGGGTTTGTCACATGGGTTTCATGTGGCTTTTTTGATTACAGTTCAGCACCGGCCTGTCTACTAGACACTGGCTTCAGGTCTCCCTTCGTTGCCGGTGAAATTCTCAAACTCTGTTGTTGCCAGTGAAATTCTCAAACTCTGTTGCCCAAGTAGAGACACGGCTTAAGTCTCTTATCCCTTACCAGTATTACCATGTAGGTACCTGTGGGGGATATTCATAGGCTAACTTGTATTGGTGTCACCTTAAATAAGCATGACACGGATGTGGATACCCGAACAAAGCCTTCTCAGGTTTCCTTTACTTAATGCACTTGCCTATACTCACCAAGACTATAGTTCAAGTGCTTGTTTTATCTAATGACATCAAGGCCTTGGCTATTCCTTTGAAAAGGTAGAAAGGGAGTGTCAAGCGAAGGTCAGTTAAGGGAATTGTTTTTCCCCTGTAAACAATGGAAGTGGTTTCATACTTTTTCAAAAATATATATGTAAGGTAATTGGCCGATCCCAGTTGATACCAAAGTTAAAGTTTACCATGAAATATTTTCAAAATTGCCTACGTGGTTTTCACATGAAGATAGCTGCACAATACAAAACTAACCAAAGCAATTTGGTTGAAAAATTTCTTCCTAAAATTGTAAAATGCAGCTTTATATATTGTTTTTTTTCCCGTGTTAAAGCCTGTCAAGCCAAACCTACAATGTCCGACCCTATTTTGCCCGGAAATACAGCATTTTGATTGGCTGACTAACCTGCAAATCTATCAATTGGTAAATTTTTAGAAATCGTAATCTTTTATCAATACTTGGGGATATAGGAAAATATAATTCTTGTTTATTTCAGTAACACTAACTCTAGGAGACAAAGATGCTGTGACTTATATGTGAATTTTGTCTGACCCTTGTGCAACCCTTGAAATCCCCTATGTGGGATGGGCATTTTAGATTGGTGATAATACAGGAAAAAATACCTATGCCATATCAAAGTTTAGAATTTAGTTGGAGGATTGAATTATCTGTCGATTTCACATACATGGGCCAAACAGGCTATTGCCATGCAATGCAACCACATTGAGACGTGCATGCAGTAACAGCCAGAAAAAAACAAGACCAGTAGTTCTTTATCGGTTTTGCCTGCAAAGAGTGAGTGAGTGAGTGAGTGTTGGGTGTTTTACGCCGTACCGACAGCCAGGGTCATTTTCACGGCGAAAACCAGTTGGGACGAATTCTGTCTTTGGTGATCGAATCTATGAGATGAAGGTGACAGGGCGGGCAAACAGCAGGGGATCAAAACCCAGCGATCATTTTTGCTGTACCTCATCCCTTAGTGAACCAAGCACTGACCGGGAATTGAACCCAAAAACCACTTGGTCAGTGCAGGGTCCCCCCTATCGTCGCCTCTTACGATCAGCAGGGGCTACTGAGGGCCTATTCTTACCCGGACCCCCACGGGGCGCCTGCAAAGATGAGTAGAGTAGATCTGTGAAT
The DNA here is from genome assembly GCA_936440205.1 of Lepidonotus clava. Classification (NCBI taxonomy): domain Eukaryota; kingdom Metazoa; phylum Annelida; class Polychaeta; order Phyllodocida; family Polynoidae; genus Lepidonotus; species Lepidonotus clava. The sequence goes on from OW387148.1 coordinate 16,514,906, forward strand.
TGGAATCTCTACAAAATTACAGCTTAAAAGATGGATCTTTCCTATTTTCACTCTATGAACCTGTGCGAAGAATCCAGTTGACATAGACCTGTTTATCTTTATGAATCCCTCAGTCGCACAAGCATAGTTGGGACCAAGTTGCCCCCCCCCCCCCCCCCAATCACCTTGGGTAATATGATACAAGATGTTTTTATCTGTATCTATTTCAACGCACATCTGCTTCTGTGCATAAAAAGTTATCCGGTACTCCACTTAAACTGTTTGTGTCCTAGATATCATGTCCTGCACTATAGCTGCATGATCAGCATCTTGTTTTTCTACTCTTGAATTTCCTTTCCTTTCCTGTGTTTTTCTTCTATATTTTTGAATTAGTTCCGTTTTGCTAGGGGCAGTCTGATTGTATAATGTCAGGGGTCTTCCGGTCAAAGAAACCCAGTGAATGTTCTTCTGGTAATACTTTTCTAAGCGGGACTACATGTTCTTACAGAGGTCACGTCATATGAAACACATAAGAACACATTTCATAAGGCCAATCCTGCATCCTCCCCAAAAGTATCGGTACGTATAGGCATCAGGGAGGGGGCGCCCTAATATAGGATTTGGGGCGCACCATCCGAGGGCTAGGATTTCACATTAAAAAATATCTAAATTGGGCAAAAAAAACAGCCCCCCCCCCCTAAATATGTCCCTGGCCGCATTTAATTTAGGCTGTTATAATGCAAAAGAAAGATATACATTTTGAACTACTTAGAACAATTAAATCAAAATCCGATATTTTTTTTAAGTTTGGACCGGGATATGTTGCATAGTTTCATGCATACACTGGTTAAAGGTTAGACCTGTTTAAAAGTATGTAGGGGGAATGTGGGTTATATCGCGCATGTGGGCTATATCGCGCACCTCCACTTAAATGCTTATAAAAATGTTAAAATTATTCTGATTGTTAAAATTCGAAAATGAACATATGTAGTGTTGTTTGTGGCAACTTATCCAATAGGCGGATACATTATTTTTATGGAATAACTAATAAGAAACGCAGTCTAATCCTATTCCATATTTTTTATTGTTTTGCTTTTAAGTTTTAGTTAATTTCTGATTCTACCTATTTCATAAGAACAAATTGATCAACTTTAGGGGACATAATTCCTCTATCTAAATAAAATGTCCAAGAAATTCTGAAAATAAGAAATTTTTCCCTAGAAATGAAATGCATGTTTTTTACAGGGATATTTTAAAGTGAAAATATAACTTTAGGTGGTATTGTATCGTGCATTAACTGTTGTTGTATCACGCAGGTGAAAGCCAGTTTTACATAGGTATCTCTAATTATTATATTTTCATTGTTTTCTTACTTAAATGCATGACTTAAAGTGTTTTTGATACTATGGATATCTCTCCAAATCATTTGCCAAACATGAGCTATATCGCATAAGAATTTAAAATTATCCAGAGGAAAATATGATTATTATCTTTTATGTAAAAAGTATTATTACGGAAAAGCAGTCCTTTGATCAGAATTAGATGTTTTTTCAATTATTAAATATAACAATTAGTTCATTGTCAGATATTCATTTTGAAGATCACATAGACTCAATGGTTTTTGCTAATTCGTTTTTTACTAGAAAATAGAGACAATTATGCACAGCATCTCAATATTTTGTGTATCATTTCCGGTTCAATCATTTTATACCCTTATACCAAAAATGGATGTCTTAAATCCGCGATACAACAATTAAATGCGCGATATAACAACACACCATTGGTTCCAATGAATCAGTTCCTCTTTACAAATATCAAATGACACTTTTTTATGCAGAAAAATCAATGATTAATACCTGTCATACTCTCAAATAGAAATTAGCATGAAATAATACGGGTTTCATGTCATCACAAAATTAGTTCACTTTTTTTGTTGGAACTGAAATAAGGATATTCGGTGATTGGCAAAGGCCTATCATGCCCTATGTCTTTGATGTCTATATTACATGATGAGACAAGATGTCGCAGGAGACTTGCAGGCTTTGATATACAAATGTTAGGCCAACAATGTCTAATTCTACCTCGAGAGATGTCTGAATGCTACGTGTATATACCTAATTGAAGGGTGCGGGTGCGTTATAAAAGCATCGATTTGTAATCATCGCATTCCTTTGTATAGGTCGTACAGACGTCTACATCTCCATTTGTTTGGAGTTCATTTGCATTCATGACCGGATTGTGCGATCACGGGTTACGTAATGTTTACCAGGTGCCCCTACAATCAAACAATAAATGTGTACACCGGGCAGAAACCGTTTTGGCGGCAAGAGATGTGCGACCTCATAACCGTTTGTGGGTGTAAACGCACTCTAAAATGAAAGAATACTGGGATAGCCTAGGCCTTCATTGATTACCCAGAGTTATATGTGCTTTCCATAAGTGGAATTCTATAGGTCTCTAACCTGAACCAATGTGGAGTTTCCTAAGGTGATATTATATATTTAATGCAAATATACAGTGATGAATCCCACGGGCATAATTCAGTCTTATGTACCTTTATCTACTTTCCTAGCTTATATCAGAAATGCATCTCTGGCAAAAACTCGAAAATTGAAGTTACCGCTGTTATCACTTGCTATTCTTTATTTTTTGCATATCATAAAATAGTGATTGCTTACATTATCCAAATTAGTTTGGAAAATGTATATTTATAGAGACCAATAAATGTCTCACTCCACCAGGAAATGTAACTTATAATTAAGGTTACTTATCTACATACACAAAGAGTATATAGCTGTTTTGCACATATTGTTTTATTAACCAATAGTGCACCCTGCAACTGTGGTGCATGACATACCACCAGGGACGATATTGGCCGGATGCACAAATTGTTCAAATTCATGAGTAAATTTTCAAGAAAATCATCACCCCGACTAGGATAGGAAATTGTTACTACCATAGAAATTTTTGTCTTGTTGGCACCCATAAATGGGCCTACTGGTAAATCGATCTACTGCGGTAACTTACATTAGTACCACCAGGGCCAATGGCAATGGCATAGCTTCTGAAGACTTAATTCCCAATGAGGATCAATTGACGTCATAAAAAGAACCGAGACCAATCTTGTACTGAAGTGCATACCAGTAATGCGATTCAAGCTGTGACTGACGTCAACCCTGCAAGACCTATTTTCATAAGTTGAAAAAAAAGGTCGGGGGGGGGGGGGGGTAAATTGACCTACCTTAGTCCACCTTAGTTTTTTCTTTACCTATGTTACCCGAATACGATTCGTATTCGGGTAACAGAGGTAAAGAAACTAAATGTAAGGTAAAGGTAACTATATGTAAGGCCAAACTAAATAAATATTCGTATTACGAATATTCATTTAATTTGGCCTTAGTCCCCCCCCCCCCCCCCCCCAAAAAAAAAAAAAAAGAAAGAAAGAAAAAGAAAAAGAAGAAGTTGTGTTCAGGTAACATAGGTCGAAAAAAATAGGGAAGGGTAGGTCGAAATCTTTTTTTTTTTTTTTTTTTTTTTACTTACTAGAGAGATCTAGCTGGCCAGTGTTTAAAATAAAAAAAATATTCCAACTAATGCCTAAAAACATTTTTAGCATCTATAATACATGTCCTGTGCATTTCTATGTTGTTTTATGGTTTCCATGCATTTCTATGTCAATTCTTTTGGATTTTAAAATATTTCTTTTTACAAATTTCCTTAAAAAAACAGTTAGGGTAGGGCCAAAAAATTAGGGTAGGTAGGGTTACCTAAACACAACAACTTTTCTTTTGGCCTTATTAGTGTGCGCTTAGCGGACTTGGACATAACTACAGTCTAAAGCCAATCCGATGAATTATATGCAAATTTCCCCTCCGACGAGGGCGGAGCCAAGTTCACTGACACTGTCACTGGCGTTATTCGTTAATGATTATTCGATCAGTATTGCGCTGGAATCAGACAACCACTTCCGCCCGGCCTCCCTGCACCCCCACCTCCCTGGATCCATTACTCCCATTGGGCAATGACAAGCTCTGACACACAGCCTATAACACTGAATAGTTCTCTAAAACACTAATTTAGTAAATAAGGCCTTAGAAAACATTGCAGTCGTAAAGGACAAGCCCCACGCACTGGCAGTGGCAGAGCACTCAGCAGACAGTTTCTGAACAACGGGAACGGACTGGTCAAAGAAAGCGCTGATACACCTCTTATGTCCCATCACAGCCAATGGGATAGCCCTCGCGACTCGGCAGCCTAACACAAAACCACACAATTTCGGGAAAGCCGAAAGGTGTATAAAAACGCTGCGAACCGTGACGCGGCCCCCCTCTCCACGTGCCTGGATGCGGCCGCAAATTCGTACGGACAACCAAACGTCACGTGACTCGGTTTGCCCAGAACGAGGTTACGCGATCTCCAAGCAGACCTGGCGTGGACCGAATTGCATTGAAAAATCCATAGGAGAAGTGACTGAAGTTCTGCTCGGAGACAGTCTCCCCGTGCGCGCGTTCTGATTGGCTGGCTCCTACATACGGGCACTGAAACCTGCTTTCGGCCTCATTGCAGCGGTCAACATGGCGTCGACAGATATCGACTTCCAGCCAGCTAAACCAAAAAAGAAGGGTTTGGCCGGAAAATGGGAGAGTTGTAGGACGTTCTGCTACAATCCACAAAATGGAACTTTCTGTGGACGTACCGGCAAAAGCTGGGGTAAGTACGATTTGTATGTAAATTGCAATTCCTTGTGGAAAATCCCCATCGCTGGTCGTGCTTCATCGACGTTGTCTCAGCAACGGGAGAAAGTATGACCTTGAAAGGGAGACAAGGCGGCGTTTGCAGAATTTGTGATGTAATCGTGTTACTGGAGAAAATCGGACCGCATCAAATTGTTTGCATATTGCCTGTCTTGATCGTTAGCTAGATTTCAATGTGTCTCTAAGTTTTAAAATAGCGTTTCGAGACAAATAACATTGACCCCCGTTAATGGCCGATGATACCGGCCAGCCTCGCATTTTAGATGAATGCGTTTTGAAGAAAGGAGAGGAGGCTCTATCTCACACGGCGGCATATAGACCGAACCTGCATTTTTCATGCTGGCTGGTGTAAGCAGAACATAGTTTAAAGACAAAGCATTACTACCTTGCTATCGGCAGGTCTCGCACCCCGTACAGGGAGGTGGGCGTGATCAAGGCCTTGGCAAGGTGATGCACATTTTCCTAAGGCTAAGCTTAGAGCAACCGTTACAGGCGTTAGGCCTCTACTCTAGCCGTTATACCGATCAATCATTGCAACCTGGAGCCATATCATTTCAATATGAACACAAAATAAATAGGTATATAAATAAGATCGATCGGGAATTCCAGATGATCGACATGACGTTACCCGCAAATGAACAGACTTGATTTCAATCGCAACCTAATGTAGAGTTAGACTTGGAGATAACTTAACGAACGTACACTAATTTTCCAACAGTTTTTGACAACTATACAATTGAATCTAGATTCTCCAATCAATTGACATGTTTTTGATGTATTTGAGCTCAGACTGAAATTCTGAATATACACACACAAGACTGACATTGAAGTACTCAATGCATTGATTCACTAAAGATGTGTTAAACAATTTTTTTTTCATGCAGAGGACACCATCAAAATTTGTAGCCAGGGGCAAAAATGTTTTTGCAGGTGCACATATTTTTGAGATTTGAATAATTTAAATTGGAAATATAGGATTCGACTTGTACTTTGTAGATTAGATCATGCAAGTGACTCTTGTAGATCCAAGTATTGACGGTGCTGCTATATCTAAATGAAAAGCAACAGAATTCCAGCTTTGTTATTAACGTTATTAAGGACCCAATATGTTCAATTTGGCAAAATAACCGGGAATTCTTCTGCTACACATTCTTTTTCATGTGAAAAAAAATGGTTGCAACCACCAATTTGTCTAAAACAAATTAGTCTAGGTTTTTTTCAATCCTTTTCTTTTTGTTTCTCTGACGATGTATTACAGGGCGATTTGATATCGAATTCAATATTATCCACCAAGTCATAAGTCTTAGCAGGGCTCAACATTAAGTTTGACTGCCCGTCGGCAGAGGGGAGCTTTATTTTTTTTCAATCATTATGTTTTCAAGTTTCCAACATGTTTTTACCTCATGTGCTAGTGTGAATGGTGCATGATCTCGCCCGTGGTGTTATGAAGGGAAAAGTTCGGCAAACAAGGTGGCCTATACTTTTTTTCATATTTACCAAATCAAATAATCAAGTGAAAAAGAATATTCCCGTGCTCTCTTTAGTATAGATTCAAAATTAATGCATAGTTGGATAGAGTGATATTTCTGTTTCACCTAACCTACATCATCTCTAGTATAAACTCCAACACTCGCCATGAAACAGATATGGACGGGCATTGCCCCGAAGTGCAATACAGATATGCCAATTTTCCTTCCTTTTCCGGATTTTTTGCCATTTCAGAATAGTAAATAGATTCATATTTTTCTTTATCAAAGTCATCATTTTTGTTTTTCAAATTATTCCTATATCATTTGTAAGCCATCTAAACCATGAAGTTCTCAACCTATTAATATTAGGTTCTAAAGTGAAAATCCGGAAATTTCCTTCCTACAGTACTATTCCTTATTTCTCATCACTCTGACTCTGAGGTGGCATCTCTGGCAATATCATGATAACCATTATGCTGTATAAATCGAAACATGAATAACAAGTACTTGGGAATAGCTATGACACTTGAAGCTGCTCATACTTGACAGTAGATTTATTGGATTTAGACATATCAGTCAAGTGTTAAAGAATGCTGTGACGATAAACAGATATTGTTATTTAGCGATAATCTAAAGGTAGATACATTTATTTTCAAGGCAATACGATGTATTGGTTACTTAGACTTGGCAGCTTATAATATATTAACTTGAGGGTACAGTTGTTTTTTTGGTACTTGACCAGCACCGATTTTAAATGGTCCAAATAGCCATATGATTGAATAGGAGGACAGGTGGTTTAATTTCAAGGAAATGAATTAACCAAATCGCGAATTTTTAGAAGTAGATTACTTCACATATTTTTGTTGTAATTTTTATTAGATTTACCTGCAGAATTAGTCGTTTTCAGCGAAGATTCCACGTAATTTTATTTTTGAAAGTTTATCATGGAATTGTAATGTTTTTAAACTCACCCTCTGTATTTTACCTTACCTTTCAGGAAAGATCGGATTGTTTTACTTCGTGTACTACTCGTTGCTGGCCGCTTTCTGCGCAGCTATGATGGCCATCTTCTTCACGACGATAGATGATAAAGAGCCAAAGCAACAAGGGATGGATAGTCTTATAAAAGGAAATCCAGGTCAGTTAACTTTAAATCATAAGGTCATTTAATTTACTAAGACGTATCCCAAAACCAGGGTTCGAAATAAACGTCAGCCCCATGGCTGACAGTGACATATTTTGGCAAAAATATCAAATTATCAACCCGATGGCTGAGAGCTTTTGGGAGTAAAATTTTAATACTTTTTATCTTTTCCATTCCATGCAACTGAATATTTATCTGGTTAACGCCCTGGTCCTCATTGTAAGGGTCATATTTTCAAGCTTTTCATAATACACAATTTGGGCTGACAGTTTTTTTTTTATCAGAGCTGACATCTTTTATTGAGTGTCAGTCTGAATGGCTGACGTCCAAAAACGATAATTTCGAACATGTCTAGACCATGAGCATTTGCTCGGTGTCAGCGTGCTTCCTCAACAATCTATATTGAAATTGACAAAAAAAAACACAAAAAACTTAGATAACAGAAATTAACAGAAATCGATTGGGTGCACAAAGGTTGTACATGGACGCGCTGTCAATCGGGTATCTTGGTATTCTGTAACATAAAACAAAAACATGACATTACAAACAAAGTTTCCTCTTTTAAAAAAAAAATTATTGGCACATATCGTGTTTGTGGTTTGCTGTCTTTGAATTTCAGAAAGTGTTTGCGAGGAGTACGGTGTTGCGACAAAGGTTCAACGAGGATGTTTATCCTAGTCTTTAAAAAAAAGAAAAAGCAAAAGTTCCTGGTGTGAGTCTGCATCATCCTGCATGATGTCCATGTGGAGTCCTCTGTGATTCATAACTGGGACTGGTTTACTCAGAATCGACTGCAAACTCATCCCACATGCTGCAACTTGAGCCTTAGTTGTTATTGTAAAGATACATTGTATGCACTAGCATTGCAACGAATCGGCGTGGATGTTTATTGAATCACTTTTATCTTAAGGAAGGGTTCATTAGCATAACTACTTGTAGCATGCATAGAGGTCTGGAGATATGTTCAGGCGATACCGATTCGGTTGGCTGGCTACTTTGATTCTATCTTTTATTCCCTTGTGTAATTTTGTGCGAATTTTATGCCATACAACTGGGACTAGGGAATCGACGAAAAAACATCCGGTATCTATTGTTATGGAGTAAAAGACATGGAGACTCCAGAAGGACTCCATTGTAAGGAGCCAGAGCCAATATAGAAAAGCCCGTTTTCACGGTAAAAGCCTAGGTGTCCTTAGGGGCCTATGCCCCTTGTTTTCCGATGTTAAGGATCCTGACCACAGCGGGGAATCCATGGCCCTGTGGGATCCTTAAGGGACGTGGTGGTGGTAGCGGGGACCCATGGGTAGTTAGAGGTGGGCCGTTGGCGCCCTGGGAACCCACTCCCAGCACATTGATCCTCGTTACATAACCCCCATTAGCCCAATACTACGTGTCCCTGCTTGTTTCCCCCGGCCGACTTTCCTGACGGCCGTAGGCTGTAATGAGAGTAACCGCGTGTGTTTTCAGCCCCCAAACTCAATGAAATTCGCCAGCTGTTAAAGGCTGCAGCTTCAAGGGGGTCATTTCATTGCCCTTGACCCAGTTAGGTCCCGGCGCGAGGGAGGTAGAGGGAAAACCAGCGTTGGTTACAATGGGATGGGTGAAACGTTCAGCCCCGTCTGATCCCGGCTTTGACGTCATAATAGGCCGAGGGGTCGCTACAAGGTCGCCTAAAAAAAGTCTAGGTGGTTGAAAGAGAGACGGCTACAAGTGAGAAAACCATAAAGGACTGCCTCGTGTTAAGGGGGCAAGATTAGTTAGTTTATTCCAGTGCTAAACACTTATTTAATAACCACTTTCACCGAGAATAGTGTTACAAATCAGCAAATAGAAACTTGGTAAATTTTCAAGTACATTTTTCCTTGATATCTTTCAATTGCTGTTTCATGTTTGCTTTGAAAACACACATGCATGTAGTTGGATGTAGCACCCAGGCTAGAAGGCGTTGCTAATACATGCACAATTTGTCGGTGGGATTGAACACGCCTCATTAAGTCCCGAGGACCCAGACTGGTGCACTCCTAAGAACTTAAGTAATCTGGGTCGTATGCACTCGGTTCAAGCCTTGTAGTACACCCGCACACTTACTCGTACCTGACCGACGGTTGCCTAGTCAGCTGAACACGTTTTAAGCCGGCTAACTTGGAATGGTAATAGGTTCACATGACCAACCACGGCAACGACTGACAATGGGTCACTACCAATTTGCCTCACAATGACTGCGAGGCAAGGGTAGCTTTGAGGAGGCACTGGGCCCTGCATATACTATACTATAGTAGGCAATGTGGTATAAACCTCCCATCGTAAGGAGCGACGGTTCTTCCTCAAATGTACTGTTATCAACAACATTACTACTTGACGAGTATTACTGGTCAAGACCTAAGCATGCCTATTTTGACTGTCAGAGTGTCTACTGGGTAACTGTAAGCGGTATACCCGGACCTGGGGTCCTGCTGCTGCTGCCGACAGCAGATGATTCAGCCTTTTTTTAGTCGGCTGAGGCTGGTCGTCTTAGACCGATCGATCCCTGAGTGAGGGTAGAGAGTGCAGCAGGCGGGGTAGGGCGCCCAGTGAGCAGGGCTCTAGAGGGGAGGGCCCCAGGGACAGCCTGGGCCCAGTGTCTCACGGCAACCACAGATTATCATCTCAATCCGGTTAGAGTACCGGCCAGGGAGAAAATATGTATGTGTGATTGGGTGAGGAACGAGCTCTGACTCAGAGCTTGTATAAATGAGTTATTGTAAACGGAAAGCCTCACCAAAGGTAACCCACTTTGCTCAAGGTCATTTGCTCTCCCACCAGCATAACTACATCCATCAATGCTCAGCAGTGCAAGGGATTGACAGATTGGTCGCATAAACCTGGAGCTGGTCAGAATTTAAACACTTGGTGTTAAGATGTAAGACATAATGGGAGATATATCTACTTGTCTGAAATTAGTTTCTTATTCCCTTCCAGTGCACAGGGCCCTAAATCAAACATTTGTGAAGCTTTTATAAAGTATGAATATCCCTGGTGCAGAAAAGCCCTGTACACGACTGGTAATGAATGGTGATGCACACTGATGTACTAGTATGATTAAAATAAAATATAAAATAAATTGATATATCATAGACATTTTTCTGCATGGGCCGATATCCCTTTGCGAAGGAACATTATTCTGTTCAGCTCAACGCATTTGCTGGCCGATTTGGCAGCTTCACCCATTGGGCTGTGCCTTTTTGTGGTTCCCAATACCATCAGAGTACATGGCCATGTTCCTGCCGCCTCAGTGAATGGTGTAGGTTTAACTAATGGGTGTGAGGGGGTGGCGGCGGGCGGCGATTGGTAACAGCCTCCAGTTAAAAACAACATGTTCACATGTATATTGGTGTTACCGGTACTGGTGTATTGTCTAAGAGCTTGTTCTTATGAATTCGAACAATATTCGGAGTCTTACATTTACTCCAGTAAAGATTTCATTGAATTTTCTCTTTTGATGGCATTTAAAATTGACCTGATTAAGACAAACTGGTTCATTTGCATTGTAAACATTGATCGTAAATGAATATTCTCACTCAATAAAAATAAATACCGGCACTCTGGCCATACGTGTAAGTTACAATTGTAAGGTTATTTTATTTTATTCTCCAGTAAGGATAACTAGGCCCCCCGAGGTCGACATAGTAACGGCCTTGTACCAGCCGTGACCATGTTGCACTAAGCTTCATGTTGAGAGCCCCACTATTCACCCAGAGCTAGACAGGTGTGATAGGAGTGATACAGATGTGTACCTGTGAGTCGGTGACTGGGCCCGTATATACAGGTATAGTAAGACCCCCAAGGGAGACCGACACCGGAGCACTAATAATAAACCCCGAGACTTCCAAGGTCACAGCATACCTGCGGGTGGTGGCCACTACAAAGGAGGTGTGCTGATAGACGTCATCAGATTTATACCAGATGGTGCCCACAGCCCCCAACACCTGGGGAATCAGATTAGTACATGGGGGTGCACAAATCAGTTTCATACAAAGATCAAGAAGAAAGTGTCTTATTTTTAGCGGAAGAAAACTTGAGAGGGTGTTAATTGGGTTGTTTGTAGCGGTGTGTATTTTCTGTAGCGGTGAAGAATGAAACTGTCATGCAAACAGTGGTGTAGATTATCTTGTGTCATTCCCTGACGGTGTAACTGCCAGTACTGTTAGATGTCACTCAAGAGCACGGAATTAGATAACTTTTCTATATATAGGCCCTCAGAAAATCGTTACTCAAGATTGCCTTGCTGAGGATGGTGCCGTTTGACAGTGTTACCGGGTTTAGACCCAAACCCGCCCTCAGCTGCCTGCACCGGCACACCTGTCCATGTAAAGGTTACCGCCGGGTTGAAGGGGTTAATTAACCCTTTGCCCTAGCCGCCCACTCATGGAATTATCTGGCACAAACTGCCTCCTCCTCAGACCCGTCCAGAGACAGCCGAATCCGTAAAGCGTGTGTCAGTGCTGAGATTGCATGGCCTCCTTGCACCTGACATGTATCTATTCAGCTTAGACTTTGATTTGAAGGTTGAGAGTATCGAATTCGACAGTCTCCCAGAAGCACTGACTAAAGTACCAAACACAAAATGGTAAAATATTCTAACCTCAGCTGTGTCAGCCGTGTTTAAGAAACTATGGAATTGACGGAGGATGCAAAGGGTTAATGTTTGCGTCAGACCGTACCATCCATGAGCTGCTCTCTGTACTGAGCGGACAGCTCCTGCTGAGTAACTCATACAGTAAGTGAGCAGATCGTATGCCCCGACCTCCCCGAGTCTGTAGTACTACATGGACGGGAGGTCATCCAAAAACCAGGCCGTCTGCTCACAGCCAACCAGGCTATAAAATTACAGGGATGACTGCGAGGGGTGCAAAAGAAAAGGAAACATGTCGTCTTGGTGATTTAGTCTTATGTTTTTGCACAAAAGCACAATGAATCCCAGCTAATAGACGAACCCCGTGCTTAATACTTCACCAGATTTTGAGGCTCTGTTCACTTGTTGTGCAACTGGAAGTGATAGTTTAAGAGCATTCTCTCCCAGCTGTCATTCTGTCGATAAGTTTCCTGCTGGTTTAGGAAGGTGATGTTTATGTGCACCCATTGGTCCTGTTAACATCATCGATCGCCCCAACCGGGCCACACCGGGCCACATGGCCGGCCAGTGCTGTAATGTTTAGTCTCCCAGCCTAACATGCACTGCTCCAAGTTTCCCTCCACTGATCCAGCGTAACCTAAGGATGACCCATTTATGGCAGATGTACACCACCAAAAACTCTACAAAATGCTGAGAGGACTCCGATGAAATACACTATTTGGAGGCTCACATTACATCCTATTAGTTATAACCCCACAGCACTTATCGAACTGGCAGTGACTGGTGGCGATCGTTCCCTATGGTGTGTATAGCTGACAAGTGTCAGTCAGGTTCAAACTGGGATCTGCCAGTTAAAAAGAGTGTGATAAGTAATATACAGTCAAAAAACGACACCAGGCCGGCCGGTTATTGAAGGGATGTCCGCAAAGTAGGTCATAAAAAGTTCGGCCGTTATGCACTGGATACGTCTGCCAGTGCCCCCTCTTTAGCTCTCTGTAACTTTCCAAATTAAGATATGGTTCAGTACACTAGTACTATTAATAAAGGGGAGTGTTTTATCTCGCCCAGTCTAAGTTAAATATCAAAGTTTTAGGGTTCGATTAGTTTACTTATACTCCGTCTGAACACCCCAAGGTCAAAGAAGCTCACCTTGGGCACCTTATACGGGCTTTACATACTATAGACCATAAATACCGGCTGTGCCAGACCGGTGTGGACGTCATGGGTGTTAGCGATTAAAGCGACTATTATTGGTCTGCCTAGACTATCCGCTACTAAAACCGTCCCTCTTAAGCGCTCAACCCCCCATCACAGCGACCCCACACCAACCCTGCCTCTGGCGTTTACTACGTTAAAAAACTCCATTGGGGACGGCACGAGGGACATTAAAATGCTGGCAGGTGGATCACTTCTTTATACCTGCAGCAACAAATTGGAAAGACCGTACGCATATTTGTGCGCTCGTTAATGAAACAATGCAGTGTTATTGATTTGGCATAAATAATTTAGGCAAGCCTAAGTTAGGTTTGGTGTGCAGTCATCTTGAAAACCGCCTAGTGGGTAATTGGTTTAATCCTGGCCACGGTTCTGCCGGGAGGTTCATGCATACTAGGGCGGGCACTGAACCCATGGCGGATTACTATTTAGACCAAGTCCTGCTATTCCGACATTTTTGTTGGCTGAGATCTATCTGTTTTAAACGGATATTCCGAAAACCAGCGTGGATTCATAATATTTGTTCAGCTGGTTTTGGGGTACTTTTATAAATGAACTGCCCAACTCATAACCAGCGGGACCTTATATTGCATTGGAGATGTTTTTTACTAATAAGCTGCTATAAACATCTCCCATGTGCATATTTACTTTCATTCAGTTATAAACCCTACCAACATGTACTATTAGTATTACGGGCCATCCTACGTTCTCTGAATAACGCCTGTCTATATCTCCGTCTGCCGTGTGATTCGGTCCGACGTTCACACACGTACACAGACCTCCTGGGCCGGAGCTGGGGATTAAAAGCCACCCGGCTTAAACTTGCGTCATTCACTTACCTGTCGGTATACTCAGCACTCCCTACCCACCCGGTCAAAAATAAGCTCTGATTTTATCGATCTAAGCCCCTCCCTCCTCTCTTGGTCAGGCTAGATTTAATTAGGATAATCGCATTTCACACGGCAGTAGCCAGAAACAATGCGGCAATGCTAATGGAATCCCAGCTAACAGGCCGATTTTTACCACCTTTGATAATATCTATGGATTATTTAAGTAGATTAGCAATCAGCGAAATGTGGTGGCCCCACGTTATTAAGAACTCTCATTTTACACTAATTCAACAACACAAAAAGGGTCTCCACCTCTTTGTGCGGGTTTTTGTGGTCATATTTGTGTTTGTTATTATGTTGGCAACGGTGAGTTAAGAGGGAAAATCCTATTTGTATGGAACAGGTCTACAATCCGATTTGAGTCGAGTGTAGTTTTCATCAATCCTGCCAGTATACACGTGTCTAGCTCATATTTGAATACTACCAAGTCCTAAAGACGCCAATATGTTATTTAACTTGTTACATAAGTGAATTTTTAAGCTTAATTGTTTTCAGACATGATGTGTGTTCAGTGAATGAGTATTATAAATGAACATAAATGCACTCTCATTCACACAGTGAGATTAATGTGGTTCTGGCGTAATATTTGGCCTTAATTAGTTTCGAAACACTCTGCTTAGTAACCTTCAATTTACAAACGAATGAAAAGAAAACGTATTAATATTAGCATGGGGGAAGTTGATATAAGTTATCAATTCTAGTCTTCTCTAGAATGGGTCGCGATGACAGGCAACAAAAATGTTCATTATTATTTTTAGATCAAATACATTTCAAAATTATATTCTCTTTATCCTGATTCACATCAACAGCTTGTAAAACTGTATACCTGTAGCTATAATTGCACTGGAGCAGCTTGTGGAAATTCCCTCCATCAGAGCATGGCCGCCTGGCATGCTCCACGGTTCGTGCACGTGAAGTCGGCGTGCGCCGTTCAGTAGAAGTCAGGCCGGGAGTGGCAGCAGTCTGCGGCCAGCTAAATGTCAGCCCAACCCGCCATAACAAGCCGGCCACTGCCAGCCCCCTGTACCCCTGGTAGCCGTACTCTGTATTTAGTTCTCCGAAACACTCACACTGATTAAATAGGCAAAGGGCAAACTGAACGGCTCGGACGGGGCTACCCCCTATGGACTGAACAAAGGCAGGCGGGTTAGTTTTGTTTTAGTCAACATGTCGCACGATAGGTTCAACTTGGACTGTTTATGTGGCACAGTTTATAGTAACGTTTAGAAAAGGACTAATCGGATCCAACTGCATACTATTCTGTCATCGTGGTATTTTAATAGTTTTGTTAAAACTAAGTGCAATGGGGTGGGGGGGGGGGACGTAAATAAGAAAAATAGCTTTATTAGTCACATTAGTTGTAACTGATTGTATATGGAAAATTTGTGAATATCAAAGGTATCGAGCTTAGCATTATTATGAGGCGGCAAGGCTTTAAGTTCGAATCAGGGCCTAGGTCACCTTAAGATCTTATGTCGCCGAATTCCCCTTTCGTCTATACGATGACCTGTGACGCGTTTATATGTAACACCCAGTGAAACAATCGCTTCTGAGCTTAAATGACCACATATTTTGGCTTATTTTAGCTTACATCGCAGAGATTTTGATATATAGAATGCATAGGAATCGTTACAATCGTCCAAATCGGGCCAAATTAGACATTCAAGCGCGGAATCCAAACCGTTATATCGTTACGGTCGGCGGGCGGGCCCGCCATGTGACACCTTCTTCTCCGATCTGGGGCGCCCGGGAATCGGACCTATGCAGACCTATTTCACCATGAAATCGGTCGATCTAACTTTAGTTTTTGATATACACAGATAGATTTGGATACATAGATAGGTATCTCATTGTCCAGAAATTCGTAGATTGCGAAATAACGCGACAATTTGCGCAAATACATCGCGCCATTTTCTTGCAATCCTTCGCCTCCCCCGGTGACAGAGCCCAGACCGCCCCGCGCTGCCGGCGGGGACGGTTGGTTGTTACCGGGGCTTGCGCCTTTTCGCCTGGATTACGGCGGTATCTGATGCTTTCAATATATATATTTTGGAGTCTGGACCCCCTTAAACGCATACAACGCATTGACAATTCATGCGGGAACTATGCGTTCGTATCGAAGGGAAAACATTGGATCGATCGGACACGTGGAGGCACTGTCGCAACCCTGCTGTCAGACCGATCTGGGGCGCGGGAATCGGGTCAATGTCATCAACCTATGCAGACCTATTTCACCATGAAAACGGTCGATCTAAATTTAGTTATTGGTAAACATAGATAGATTTCGACCCATAGACAAGCATCCCACTGTTCCAGAAACGAAAATAATGCGAAATAACGCGTCTAAACGCGTAAATGCATCGCACTCTTGCAATCCTTCGCCTCCCCCGGTGACAGAGCCCAGACCGCCCCACGCTGGCGGCGAGGACGGTTGGTTGGTCCCGGGGAGTCGTCCTTCTCCGCCTGGATGCCTGGATTACAGCGCTATATGATGGTTTCAATATATATATTTTGGAGTCTGGACCCCCTTAAACGCATACAACGCATTGACAATTCATGCGGGAACCATGCGTTCGTATCGAAGGGAAAACATTGGATCGATCGGACACGTGGAGTCACTGTCACAGACCGTCAACATGGCCGGGTTCTCTCCCCGCACGCCTGCACCGATACATTGAACTCAGGAAACCAGGATGATATTAAACGCATCAATTGTGGAGGATATACGCATTGAAACGCATTGAGGACTCCAGCATAGGCCTTAACGGTTAGTTTATATCTTTTTCCCAGCATTTGGAATGGTACCGTTGAAATCTAGGCCTAAACTCGGCGAACTAGAGGCCTAACACGCAGTGGTCGGACACTGGCAATCTGAAAAATAATTATTTTAGGCCTTATTACCCCTACCAAAATGAAATCCATGTATATATCTATGTTCCCCTATATCTCAGGGTCCTATATATCATAATATTGATTGATATTTTAGGCCTGGAAACGCTTGCAATAATATTTTACAGATGGTTAGTCTTAGGCCTAGATGTCAAAGCAACTCGGGCGTTTGGTCGGACATTGGCAATCTGAAAAATAATTATTTAGATCTTATTATGGCATTAAAAGATTTGAGAAATTGTCACTATAGTGTCATTTTTTCTTACCTACCATCGAAATATTAAATCTGAGTTCTGATATGTCTAGGCCTAAGTCACTGTCAGTGTCTGAATCATTCGCATTCAATGTTAAAACATAGGCGTCACACTGTCAATAAGTTCTCCGGTGCTGTCAGTGTCACAAAGATTAAATTATTTGTGAAATTGACACTATAGTGTCAGTTCAGACCTACCACAATAAATTACACATTAATATTATTAGGCCTAGATCCGCCGCCTCATCGGTAACAAAGCTGGAAGCTTTGATACCATATAAAACATTTTTACTATATATTACATTAAGAGATTAAAACATTAAAACATGCCGCCGAATTGATCAGTATGGCTAGACGTTTGGACTTGTTCACTCGCCACTCCTGGTTAACATGATCCTACAGGGACCCATGGGGGTGTGGGGGGAGGGGGATTGGATTGGTCACCTTTGTGTAGTAGCTAGTGGAGTTTTCCATGACTGCCCATCCTTTCTTTTACGAAGGTTATGTGTGTCGTTGGGATGGGGGTCAGGTTGTACTATGTAATTTTGTTCGTTATTACTGAGAGTTAAGACGTGGCCAAATCTCAGATCAGCAGTAAAATAGTTCACAGGCAGCCCCAACATTTTCTTGGAGAAATTTACTGAATCGCATGTCTGATATAAAGTACGGACACTTCTCGTTTGTTACTCTCGATAAAAAAGCGTCGGGTCTGTTAGGCCTACTATACAGGGTAGAGCAGGGTCTCGGCATGGAAGCCACCAGTGACGGTAGTATTCCACCACTGTGTGTGATGTGATACTTGTCTGCGTGTTGGGGGTGTGGGGGTGTGAGGCTGTGGAAGCTTTGGTGCATTGATCCAAAGCAAAGGTCACCGGTTCGATTTCTGATTCCAGAAACCTATCCTCAGGCAGGTTGATTTGTGCACGCCTTCATAGTGGCTATAGCCTTTCTGGAGATAGATTTGTTTAGTCTGTGGTCAGGTCTCCCAAAATAAACACCGCTTTGTTCAGTTCCGTTTATACAAAATAGCATAACTGGCCTATTTCCCCGTAAGAAACGGTATTCTGGTTGTACCCCATAGACAGTATCTCACGCTGTGCATCGTTAAGAACAAGAAACAACAACATCAACATTATAAACCTCAAACCACCCGACACCCCAGCCCGTTATCCATGGCGGTGCCCTTGAAGTGGTGAAGGTCGCGGCCCGTCGTGGCGTAGAGGACGTCGTAACGCCGACCTGGTGACCCAGATAACCGCCGACGGTGAACCATGAATGAACACACGGAGGGGGAGGGGGCCGGGGAGAGGCTAGAGCACAGCATCCATGGTTAGACATGCGGCTGTGTTCTCTGCCTTTATAACCGTAAGATAGGAAACAGGAATGTCCCAGGGTACAAAATGCTTTTAGTCCACGGCTATATTATATCACGATTCACATAGATATCAAAATGTAGAAAATTATGTGCAATGTTGGTTTGAAACATGTATTAACATGAAAAATTAGCCTTCGTCATGGCATGACATCTCGATCTAATCTAGCTAGCTGTTGAATGTGTAGATGGAAGAGGTCGATTTGATGACTAATTGCCATACTATCTATCATGTCGCATGGAATACAGCGGGTGCACTGTCTGGCGGACACTGAATGGTCTGAAATAAGAGAGATGATCATTGATTTTTTATTAGAATTGAATTAAATAAGGGGGGGGGGATTAGAATATCGTGTAGTGGCTTCAATTTTTATGTTTTTTTGTCTTTCATTTGTATGAGTTTAAATGTATAGTAACACCCTCACGAACTGGAAATTGCAGAAATGGCACACTCTACCTTATCAAGATATCAGTGCCTTGAATTTGTTTCTTCTAATTCAATTTGTCAGTGAATATTTCACTGATACATCTCTTTAACGCTAGAGTAGGATTGAGGCCCTCTTCTTACATAATACGAAAAAGCGATAACTGGCTACATATAATAAAACTGGCATCACTGTGTGCCAAACACCCATCCCCTTGCCGCTCTGCTTGACGTCAACGTAAGTTGTTGACGTAGGGCATTGAGCCCAGGGCACCATTGTAGCCCAGCCTCGACCTGCGCCGACTTGTAGGTGCCCGACACCCCCCAAACCAAACACCTGGCGCAGGTACTACCCCCGCCGTTCACCCCCAGCTAGAGGTGTACGGCGGGGAAACAGGTCCGTGCCAACGGGCGTTTTTATGGCCTACTACACTCTGTACAGGTACAGAGGTAGGGGTGGAAGATGCCACCACAGACACACCCTTGGTGCTTGAAGGATACATGATACAGTACTAGAGGGCGGAAAGGTGACGCAAGGTAGTTCCCGAACATTAAATGATGCACCGGCCAATGTATTTTCCAATTGTACAGTGGAAAGCCTTAAATTCAACAGTTTTTATCAATTTCTATTAAAAAATTTTCTTTGTTGTCTCTCCTTATACAAAATAAACGAGTATTACTATGATATTTAGGATTTTTGCTCAGACGATTAGCGGCAAAATTCGAATAGTAGCCAATGTTTCCTACCCAATATTGACGGCAGATCAGACTACCGGCACTACAGGTTCACACGTGGACAACCAGTAGCAAATATTACTTTTAAAAAATAGTTTAAAAATGTACCTACAGATAAGCAATTGTAAGTCTCTGAGTAGGTGACAGGGGTAACGTCCACAGGTGAGAGATAATCCCCCTAACCCGTCAGTAATAAGCCACATGCACCTCCAGCGCAGCCTAATCGGCTCCTCCCGGGGAAGGGTCAGTACTATGAGCGCCAGGAGAGGGCCAGATAATGGCAGAAAAGGTGGTTAGTAGGCGATAAGATAAGGATAAGGCCCGTTATAACCACTCGTAACGGTGAGACTGCTGTCACGGAGGGCCAAGGAGGTCACCAGGGATCAAAGTCTGACAGAGACCTGATCTCCGACCACATGTTGGATCATGGTGGCTGCCCTTCTGTATTGGTGAGGAGCACGGGGTGGTGAAGTGGCTAGAGTGTTCGCCTGGAGTGTGAGAGGTCCTGGGTTCGATCCTGGGACAGGCTGGGCTGCTATACCCCTCTGTGTTTCTCCCAGTGGCAACAACTGGGTTATCAAAGGTCCCTAGAGGACCATCGGCTGTTGTGTGTAGGGCCCTGCCTATGGGACCCTGCACATTAAAGAACACCTACCTCGGTAAATGTGTAGGGGTACGGTCTCTACCTTCTCATAGATTCGATCACCATCACCACCCTTGATATGACCCTGGCAGTTAATTAGGGTGTAAAGCAACCAATAACCAACCAACCAATCTGTATTGGTGAGTGCCAGGGCTTCAGCGTTAGGAGAGTGTAACTCCATGTCGAGTGTGTGGATTTAGTTGACGGTTATTACATGGGTTTTGTATGGGGTTGTCAGGTGTTTATGATATAATTGTGAATAAAAATCTTATGCCCGGCGCTTTCTGCCCAAACAACGACGTCTGTGTTTGCCATTAACCCCTGCAAATAAGTCAGTAATTGGCTCTCTGTCTGGGGGGTACCGTGTACATTCAGCGAAGTGTGCTGGTATTGCATGAAACGATATACATGGCATGTAGCGGTAGAAAAACCGTTTATAGCATGTCGTGGAACTCTAAAACGTGCTCAGGGTATGGGATAAAGCAGAAACCAAATAAAAATAAACACATGAAGATAGAAAAAATAAATAGGTATAAACGCGACCCGTTTGCACCCGTTACCCTATTGGAATACATTAGATACGTGCGCACAGTACTTGTGACAGGGTAAGTGCCTAAATTCGCCTAGCCTCACCACTGTAGACAGGGCCGATGACTTCTGAACAGTCATTAATCAATTTAACGCGTCGACCGTGACATGACGGCGCTGTCCCAAACCATCAGACAAGCCGTGCCTTGAAGAGTCATTATCGTCATTGTACATTATCCTCCAGTCCTTTCTGTTGTGTCTCAGCCAGCCATCTCCACAAACGGACAGGGTGACCACACGGTGGACGCGGGGTAGAGGGAAGTCTTCTGTTTGGTTTCTGGAGAAATAGTCTCAAATATTACATCTAATAAGGGCAGAAGAGAGGTGTTCCAGTGTATGTCTCTAACCGTCTGTGGTAAAGTCACTACTACCAGTACTCAGCGCTGACTCTGCTCCCTAGGTACTGGCACTCCCCAGGCGGCATTCACGGATATAAATTATTTGTATGCTACACGGTCTAAATTAAACATGTCTGTTGACCGCAGTTAATGAGGAAGCTAGGTTTGTGTTTTTGTGTATGAATAGAAGTCACAGTGGATGGAAAGGCTTTAAAGGGGTGAGATCTTGGTAAATACTACTTGGAATGTGTGTGTTTTTTTTAAATGAGTTAAATGACAAGACGTGATAACAAACTGCAGACCACGGCAAATTGGGAAAATGACTTGTCATGTTATCTTATTCTCATGAAGCCTTTTCTGTAAAAGATAGATTTTTACTTCTTGTGTAAATGACATATAAAACTTAAAAAGCCTGCGTCTGCTAGTCCACCCCCTCACAAGTCGGCTTATGCTATAATAACATGACATTTATCTTACCCTTGACGCTTGCAAAATAACATCAGGGGCAAAAAAGCACACAGGAGGAGGCTATTTCTAATTTGTCGGCCCTTTTTCAGCCGCGACTGTAACCCTCAGTAAAACCCTTCATACTCATGGCCAGGCCGTAAACCCTCTAGCATGAGTTCTCCGACTGGATCCAGGCTTCCAAGATTGATGTTGTCCCCAGTGACCCATTACTGGGTACAAAATGTCAGCAAGTCTATGTTCAATCTATAGGATGGCACATGATGCAGAAGCATTTGCGGTAATCCGTAGGATGGGCTAATGCCACACGCGGCTTATCTAGGTCAGGTGTTCCCCTAGCAACCTCACTCATCCATGGTCGTAGACAGGCAATCGTAAAAGCCTGACAATCATTTGACCAATCAAATACATGTATCTCCTCTTGTAACAAGAAATGTCATATCCAAGAACTAATTTGTAAATCTAAAAACTCCTTTTAAATGTCTATCCCAGGTATAGTCATAACGAAGGGAAGGGTGTTGCAGCTTCTAGCTCATGTCTGATGTATTTAGAGATGCTACTCTAGTGGTGGTTAGAATGTGGGGTTTTACGGTACGCTGACAAAAGGCTTCTGGTGACGACGTCTCCCGGAGTGACGGGCGGCGGTAGGGGAGGGGGGTGAAGGTGACATTGACGGGCCGTCGTCGTCGTCGTCCTTTGCTGTTTACTCTGCCGCTCCCCAGCACGGCCAACACTTGGTCTACCACTATCAGGGTGCGCGCGGGTAGCACGGGCAGTTTACATGACGAGGATTCTCCGCGTTTTGTGTATCAGGGGTCAGTGTTGGCTTGCCCAGTTAGGACATATATTTAGTTCTGTGACCTGTCAGTGTCACTGTCTATTCGGATTGTGTATCCATAAAATCCGCTGGCCCCAAGTCAATACTACTCGTCTCAGGTTTCGGGTAGTTAATAACCCCGTATAGTGGAGATTCATGTCGGTTGGTTTATTAACGGGCTACAGAAAAAACGGCAGTCGGGAGATAGAGATAGCATGAAGGGGTTGATGATAAAACATTCTTATACGGACATTTTTGGACGAGGTATAAACACTGACAGGGTCTTTAATCCTGAAATATCAACATTTTTAACGAAACCTAGCATATTGTAGGTTTGAGGTCTGCATTGATAGTGAGTTACTGTCTAGACGTAGACGATATGATTATGCAAATTCTAAACTAGTTCTATAACTCACAAGTCTGCAACCTCTAATCATAGATTGACCCTAACCACGTATCCTTTGGTCAGTGACCCCTAGCAGCCCACTGATACACTGTTGTCCAAAGTCACCTTGGTGCTATCGGAGGGACTCTGTCCGCCAGTGTTCCTTGGTCAATAGGTAAAACTCCTAAGTCCTAAGTCGGTTTGTCAGTCCAAAGTCTTAGTTTGTCAATCTTTATGTGTATCTAAAAAGAGAGATGAGGTAGAAATTACCAGGGAAAATGAGCCAAAAGAGATATCAGCAAATTGCGTTATCATTGGAAATCACCCCGAATAAGTAGCACCAGTGCACTGCTCCGACCCTGCCAAAAACAATACCAGAGCAAATGCCAATGCGTAAGCGGACATATTACTGTGTTCCTACACTCTATTATGCACGTCCGACTGCTTCCACAATACACACGCGACGCAGATAATGACATGGTATAATGTCCCCATATAATGCTATCATATAATATGCCCCCACAGCATACAATAATGGATCTGTAACTCATCAGATTATGATGTGCTAATGTTCCTTCTCATTCTGTGTCCAAGTTTGATTGACACACTGCCACACGGTAATAGAAATGCCCAAAATAGTAAACGTTGTGTTAGACATTTGTTCTTACAAAATAGATAAGTAAAATAAGCCTGTCTAATAAAATGAGAATCATGTTACTACAAGAGACGTGTAAACTGATTGATCAGCGATATAGGTAGTGAGGCAGAGCCCGGAGGCAGAAGGTTGGGTTGGATGTGCAGGTTAGAGCTGGGGGCTGGAGGCAGGCAGGGGAGAGCCCTGCACAGCAGCTGGCCGACCAGAAACTTGTGCCACTGCTGCCTGCTGCTGGTCCCTGCTGCCAGTGCTGCTGTGCTGCCGGGTGGACGGCCCCCACTGCTGTCTGGGACATGGAGCAGGATGCAGGGCACATTCCTCACTCGAGTGGTGTCCCACTGGCCAACCAGCCCTGTTAAGGGACGGAACTGGTTGCAGGCTCGACCAGCTAAAGCTTAACGTCATGTATCTTGGTAAAATTAGGTTTACGTTCATTATCCTAGAAAAAACGTGGATGTACAAAACCTAAGGCTTTACCCCTTCTCCCTGATGCCCTACCTCAACATTTATTAAAACCCAAGTGTTCTAGATGTAACCAATCCACCCTAAGGTGTACTAATAGCTTAGTACTTTTAATATATTATCATATTGTATAATCTAGTTAGGATCAGGCCTAGCAAGTCTACTTCTAAGAAGAGGTATTTTGCGCTCCTAGCGCCACCTGTTAACCAGTATAAAAGGTGTTGCAAAGTAGGGAGCGAGTTAGTTTAGTCTGGAGTTAGTAACTATTAGGAAGTAAGCAGCGTTAGCTGAGCTGCTCGGAGCTATACCTACCAGCTCCTGCGGAGTATACTGGAGTTTACCGATACCAACTACCTCGGACAAAGGATTGTGATAGAGCAAAGCGCTAGGGTGGTCTAGGATGTGCTGGAACAACTTGTATTCTAAATGTGGTTGATCGCTGAGTAGGAGATGGGAAGGTGGACTGATGGAGACTTATTCACTGTGGCTTTGACTCGGGATGAGATGTTTACTTCAATAAAAACCCTTTCATTTTAAGAGCTTCCTCATCGTCCATTTCTTTTGAACTATTGGGGGATGGATGAATTAACTTTGAGCGCAGTCTGATTGGCTCAATAACTTGGATGAACGACTCATGGATAAATTAATTATACACATCACGCAGTCTTAAATCAACACTAACAATAGTTCAAAGGGTCTTTTCGTATTGAGGGTGTGCCCACTTAGGTACATTTAGTATCTTTTAATTGAGTAGTTCGTGTTTATAAACAGTGGATGGTGGCATATACAGAGGTACAGAAGATCCAAGACTGGCTTACATCTGTCTTCCACTCAAACTTAGCATAACCTCTCAACAAACAAGGCAGAAGCATCACAGCCCTGCCTATCCCTGTCACCCCACTGTCCATGTCCTGGGTGGTCCAAGAAATAAGACAGGAGCACCTCAGCCCTTTCCGCCCCTGTCACCCCACTGTCCGTGTCTCATACGGTATAACACAAGAGTCAGAAGCACCGCAGCCCTTAGTGCCCCTGTCACCCCACTGTCCGTGTCCTGGGTGGTCCAATACACAAGATCACATCACCCCATCCCTTCCTACCCCTGTCACCCCACTGTCCCTGGTGGTCCAATACAAGAGACCACAGCCCCTCAGCCCTTCCCAGCCCTGTCACCCCACTGTCCGTGTCCCTGGTGGTCCAATACACAAGACAGAAGCACCGCAGCCCTTACTTCCCCCGTCACCCCGCTGTCTGTGTCCTGGGTGGTCCAACAAATAAGACAAGCACCTCAGCCCTTCCCACCCCTGTCACCTTGCTGTCCGTGTCTCATATGGTCTAACTCAAGAGTCAGAAGCATCTCATCACTTGCTGCTCCTGTCACCCCACTGTCCAGGTCCTGGGTGGTCTGACAAATAAGACAGATGCACCTAGCCCTCTCTATCCCTGTCACCCCACTGTCCGTGTCCTGGGTGGTCCAATACACAAGACAGCAGCACCCCAGCCCTTCCCATCCCTGTCACCCCTCTGTCCATGTCCCTTGTGGTCCAATACACGAGGTTGCAGCGGTGACCGCCGTGACCTTGTCCCGGACATCCAATGCTAGCCGAAAGAGAGAAGGGGAAAAACCTGAATAGATTCTTCCCGCTGCCAACGAGCAGCCGTGGCTGGTGATGAATTGAGCCGCTGGTGTCGGCCTTCAATGAGAATACTGGCGGCACCAGCAGCAGCAGTAGGAGCCGTGGGGCTCTAGCAGCAGTAGTCTCCATGTGAACGAGTCATTTTGAGAATTTTGCACTTTAACAATGGTTTTCTATACTGTTTCACGAATAGCATGGTAATTACGCGTCTGTGGATAATCAAGACAGAATATTCTCTAGTATTATAAGCACCCGCTACTACAGATTAGCTAGAACGATGGCAGCGTTAACCCTTTGCTGCTGCTGCCCCCCCCCCCCATATAAATGTTATTGATTTACTAAATAACCTTTTCCTCAATGACGCCTACACACGTCAGTTGCTGTATGGCTCTCTTAACGCGTCACTGTGCACCACACATTTACTGATTTAGACCAAGGAGAATGGTAGTAGTATAGCCAGGTGTGAGGCTGGCGGTGTGCAGGGTGGCCACCACCCCCGGTGTAGTAGATGCACTGGGCCTGGGGCTATAGCTGGGGGCGGTACGGGCGGCGGGCCGCTACACGTATTGATCGGCCTGAGACGGGCAGGGGAGGGGTAGGCACGGCCGGCCGGTCTCCGCACACCGGCCCCGTGGTTCGGGCAAAACCTGTAGGACTGTAGGCCCCAAGTACACACTACAGAGGGCATTGCCCTATAGGCACGCCACTCACGTTGGGTGCCATGAACCAGTACTGTGTGACATAGGCTGGTGGTGTGCTGTATACCACAGGGTCCGGTCCTCAGAGTCATGGCCTCTTCTCCCTGGTTAGATTGTCTCCTTACCGCACTACTACTCAGCCATTGCCAATGCCACACTGCCGTCCATCATGACTTACTACCTGGCCTCAGTCCATTCCTGGACACTGTCTGCCTGGCTGCTCCTGTCTATCTCCGTGACAGTCTCCTGTACTCCCTGCCTTCTCCCCTACACCCCAACCTTGTCTACCCTGCCTCCTCCTGTCCCCTACCTGTCGACTCAACTTACCCCCTACCTGCTCCATACACCCCTGCCTGCTACGGTTGTGCTACCTTTCACAGATTTCCTGGCAGCCTTGCCCCTCTCCTATCCCCCTACCTGTCAAAGCACCGTCTGCCTTCCCCCCTACACCCTACCTTGGCAGCCTCACCTCGTGCAGCCATCCCTGCCTGCACACTGTCTGTTTACTGGCATCATCCCCCTAACCCCTGTGCCCTGCCTGTGTCAGGTGCCAGACGGGGCAGGGTTCCCAATGTGCCTGCCCCATCAGCCCCCCTTTTACCCGCCGAGTGACTTCACAGAAGGCGGTGGGCGTGGTGCCTCTGTCTTAGTACCGGGTGGCGAGGGAGGCTATTTCTAGAAATATGACCTTGGGCGGTCATCAACGGCGGGATTGACGTTCAATCGGTCTGTTGCCGGGAACTACCCCCAGTCAGCGTCTGAATGTCGGAGGGAGGGGGGAGGGGTGTGGGATGGGAGGAGGGGGTCTTCGTGTAAACAGGTTATGGTGCTGGGAAGGACATGTCCACAACTGAAATGATGGGCTCTCGTATAGGATACGATAGGATACATATCAACTAACTTGTTATCGATGGGCAGAATTTGCATTAAAATATATCCCGTTATTTCACTACTGTGGAAACTGTCTCCCAAGCCCAGCTACTACCCAGTGTCTACAGCCTACTGCTGGGCAAGTCGTTAGGATCTTGGGCGTACCTATCCAGGTTGTTTGTGTTGGTAAGAATATCTGGAGAAGTAGGCTGTAGAGGGTATGTTCTGGTTTGTTCGGCAGTATAAAATACTGTCAATGTTAACCTTTGAACGCGTTCCCCTTCGTCTCGCCATACGTTGAAAGTGTAACCATATGGGCAAATTACGTGAAAAGCAAATTGCTTGTGTCTTTTAGTAACCATGTCGTGTTTTTTGTGTTTTGCAGGTATGGCCTTTGTACCCATGCCCGATGTAGAGAGCACGCTCGTCAAATTCAAGACTGGCGACCAAGAGAGCATCAAAGAATACGTCAAAACGCTAACTGATTTCCTTGAGCGTAAGTATACTGTACAATTAAACCCTTTTTTTCTTGAAAAAAAACTTTGCATATCTTTAGTTTTTCCTAATTGTCACTTCAGTCTAAGGTAAATAATATAAGACATTAGAATTCAGTTCAGTTTACAAAGATTTTGCTCAAATTTCCGATAAATTATTAAAAAAAGATAAAATTTCTCAGTTTAACATAACTATTTTTCCGAGAAAAAGAAAAGAAATAGAGATTTGTATATTCCTAGTTTCACGTGGCTCAAAACATTTCAGACCCACTGTATATCAATTGTTCTAGTATTTAGCTATTGGCTTACAAAAATAGGGATACAAATAGACGCCGAAAATACTATTACATCACGTTTCCAAATAACGTCTTTGATGCATAGATAAATATGCACTTGGCACCCCAATAAAAATGTATGTTTTTTTTCGTTTTTGTAAACAGCATACAAGGACGACAAGCTGCCGGATCAAACTGTTGACTGCACGGGTATGACGCGAGAGCAGATAGAGGCGTCCGGCAAGCCATGCCGGTATAACCTGGACGATCTGGGCACCTGGTGTACAGAGGCCAACAACTTCGGATTCTTTGAAGGCCAACCATGCATTGCTATGAAATTGAATAAGGTCAGTCTGAGTTTTTGTACACATGTTCGTTTAACGTTGAATTCGTTGCCCTTTGATAAGTTTTTGCCCCACGTGTCGGACAGGATGTTTGACGTAAAAGGGAAACTACATCCCTTCTTCATATGACGTCGGCGAGATGCTTTCGCTGCTTTCGACAAATAGTGGACCACGAACTCTTACGGCCTCACTTTTAATGTTTTTTTCCCTGAAAAAGCACATACAGACCCAATACAAACATCCCAGTCTGAAATCGATGTCTGACGTTTGCCCTGATAAATGCTGAGTCATTAGGTGTCGAAATTTACTACATAAATGGTTCACCGTGGAATAAAAAGTATGGGATTCTTTTTTTGAAAAGTATTATGAACTGGCATTAATATTTAGGGAAATATATTTAACAACAACTCAGCACTTGTCAGGAGCGAAATTGATGATAAGTTTACGTTACTTGTTAGTTCACGAAAAGTTAGTATGATTTAGGGTTGTTAGGTTTGTTTGCTCATTGGATTTCCACGTTAAGGATGTTGCCGTTACATCGTTTTGAAGTTTCAAGTTCCCACGAGTCGCCAAGCGTTCAAAGGTGAGCCAACATGTTTACTTTCATTCTGAGGTTAGATCATTTGTCGATTTGACTTCTGCTTACTTGTATAGACATAATTTTATTCATAAAATTAATCAAGTGTTAATACATGGCTATGGCTAGAAAAAGGTCAGTCAGCTTCGGAAAAGATATGACTTTGCATTTATTCTCATGCTAAAATATTCGCAATTGGTAACGAAAAGCAACAAGGAAATAGGCGGCAAAAGTGAATTAACCTTTTACAGATCGGAATAATTTACAAAATATGATTAGAGATATAGATGGAGTTGGGATTAACAAAGATTGAAATGTGTATCGAAACTAATTCTTCTTCTTCCCATCTAGGTATTCGGCTGGGTGCCCGACCCCTTCACTACGGCCGATGCCCCGGCCGGGCTCCCTGGTTATATAGACTTCGACAACAGCATCCCAATCACATGTGAAGGCGAGGTAATGCTAAATCGTGCAGCAACGTCAATCTCAACCCCTTCCCCTCTCCTTCATCCTCATTTTATACAAGACATATAAGGTTCCCATCTCTCGGAGATGTATAAATTTAGCCATTCCTTCCTCTTTTTAAAGTAACTATGGAATAACGTTTTCGAAGAAGTCCCGTCAGATGGAAATAACTTGAATCATCTTTACTTAAAGCACGACCCAAAGAAATAGACTAGAAATTGAAAGAGTATATTTTGATAAATAGTTTTATGTAGATTGAGGAAGTAATTGTCACACCCCAATATCCTGTTACATAAAGAACATCAGATATTTAAAGTTTAATAGATATTAGATTTAACATGGAAGTCGGACCTCAATACCTAGCATATTCAAAATTGCTCTACCCTCCCTTTGCAGAAACAAGGCGACAAGGATAATATTCAGGGGATTCTGACGGCACCGGACTACGGGTTCAAAGCCGACTTCTACCCGTACCGTAATCGACAAGGCTTCTTATCGCCCATTGTCATGGCCTACTTCAACGTATCTCGTGGTGTAGACATTAAAATATGGTGTCGGGCATGGGCTAAAAACATCTATAATGCACACAAGAGAGACCGCGCGGGGGGTGTTCGATTCGAACTACATGTTGCTGATTAGTTAGGTAGAGTCAGATGATGGAATAAGGTTCATACTAAAAGTCCTGTTAACAAGTCTCTGTTTTGGATGCTTTTGTTTTGTAAATCATTTGTTGAACTTTATAAAGTCGTTTCCATTGTGTAATATGAATAAATCAAATATTTCAGTAAATTTGAAAAAATAAGTTTTCAGTGGTGATAGTCAGATCTCGAGTGTCTCATTTGATCCATTGGGCATATATGCCATTCGTTCCGCTGGCAGCTATATAACTTTTGCGCTGAGGGACTGCCTACTTATTAGGTAAGGTTCCTGCTTGTAACTGCCACGATTTATTTGATTGTAGGCAACATGTTTGAATATCAGGAATGATTTCTTCTGAAAAATAAAAATACTTAAAATCGATAAGCAATACAAAAAAGTCAAAGACTTAGTGCTGAAAAAAACCCACAAAAAACATAACGGAAAAAGAAAAATGCATTTTTTTTGGACTTGCATTTAGGGGTCTGCTGGGTGGTGTTTTCCGCTTGCATAAAGGATTTTTCTTGTAATATAATCGATATGAGTGTCTTGTTTAGTTTTAAATCATCTAAGTGTACATTGATGGTCACGTCTTCCTACTTGCTTACTTGGAAATCTCATTAATGCCGACCCACCTTAACCAATTTGTTTGCAACTGATACGCTAGACCAGTCTTATTTATCCAGTGTTACTCTTCTCCTGCCTGGATTAAATCTCTTGAAAGAATTTCACAATCTTTTGGGTTCACAAAATATTGGCAAAAAATTGCTTTTGGTTCCCTTTACAAAACAGATCAAAATTTCAAAACAATTAACAAAGTGAAGATGGATATGGCAGTTCTATGTGAATATGTATATTTGAGTGCGTGACATGATCTGTGTAAAGGTACATTTCATCCCAGCTGTATTTTCTGATGGTTTCCAATCACTTCTCTTCGGACCATGTCAGATTAGTGTAAATGTAGCTTTGAGAAAAGCTGACAGAAAAAAATGATGCCTAAAGGATTCAATCTCCTTGCAATAAATTGAAATAAAAAATGACAAAATCAAAGAGTATTTGTGTCTTATTTCCGCCCGTGCAAACCGATTTCCTCAGTCGATTGAACCGTTAAGCTGCTTACTCTATTTCAGATTTTTGGGAACTTTCAAGTTTGTCTAATGATCAATATGTTGAGAATGTGAAGTTGTAAAAATCAAATCCAAAGTCCGCAATGGTCGAGATATTTTCAAGTATAAGAAACTAAAATGTTAACCTTACAGTAGGTGTTTACATTTACGGTTGATGTTTCAGCCTTACAGTTGCTGTTTGCATTTACGGTTGATGTTTCATGTTGAGGTTTTCTGTCTTTCTGTGAAATTAATTTCATAAGAAATATGCATACACAGAATTTAAAAAAAAAAAAAGTTAACGTTTAACCTCCCGAGAATTATTTATTAGTTATAAAATATGATTTGAAACTGACCGATATAAAGTAGTTGGAGATAGTTCGAACTGATAACTTATAAACATTCGTACACCGTAGCTCTTGTTTAACCCGTTACTTCCAATTGTGTGTTGTAGGTGTTCGGGTGGCTGCCTGACGAGTATAACAACAGCTCCAAGCCAGCACCCGCCAACGTAGCTGACAGGCTCGTCCCCGGCTACCTGCCCATCACCTGCGACGGAGAGGTGAGTTAGCGCTTCAACATCTCCGGGAGCTTTCTGAATTTGTGTATTTACTGGAACACGTTTATTTATATCGATTTTTGTTTGTTTTCAATTCTTTGGATGGTTTTTTCATGAGTTTTGCACAACGATAAAACACTTTATGTCAGAACGTTTTTAAACAATGTTCACTCGTGTATCTAAGAGTTGAAGATCAATATTTATGTTCTGAACTTAAACGGTCCTTCATTCAGCTTTGGTTAGCCTTCTGGCTTTTATTGTTAGAAATCTGCATCAGTGCTCCACCCCAAGGTTGATCTCTACTTTGGTTGATTCTACGATTATCGTAGAAACTGAACATATTAAAAGTTGGGTTTCGTACAAGTTTGTCTTAACTCTCGTAAATTATTTGAAATCTTTGAAATTTTGCATATGTTCCTGTACAAATGCGTGCGTAATAGTAAATAGAAGACTCTTAAGTATTAACTGAGATCAGAGAGAGAATGTACTTGTCCCCATATATATGGCAATCAAAACAAAATTGCCAGCGGCCACCATTTCATCATCTGACCCCTGGTTTTTCACCTTGTGCTCGCAGCAAAACTCTGATATCGACACCATCGGAGAGATACAGTTCTACCCCCCGGGCGGCTTCCCCGTCAACTTCTTCCCCTACACGAACAAGGACGGCTACAGGTCGCCTCTGGTGATGGCCCGCTTCAAGAGCCCGCTGCCCGGCAGCATCATCCAGGTCTGGTGCAAGGTCTGGGCCAACAACATCTACCACCACAAGAACGACAAGGCTGGAAGTTTTCGTTTCGAACTGCTTGTCAATTAAAACAAATCCCTCTAGTGACAGGTCTTAAAACTGAGAAATTGTACTATTCGGGAAGAAACAATGCAGTTTTTTAACACATTACTGAGAAGGATTACATGCAGAGAAGCGGAGATAAGTAAAACAAGAGCTGTATTAAATTGTTAAAAGAAAAACAACAACCTGTGAAACATCAGTTCCGAGGGACATAGTTCCACATTCGAAACTGTGCTGTGTGTAAAAATGATAATAACGAGATCTTTCATGAATTCTTTATCCTAGATTTTTTTAAACATTGATAACGAGAAGAAGTGTGTACAATTTATGCTGCAGGGTTTATTATTTAAGCGCCTGACCGATTGAGGGTGGTGTTTTTATTGAGAGTTCGATATTAATTGGTAACCTGTTATTATATTGTACAGTTAGGGCACGCCTCATGCAGTCTTGTCATCACCATAGGAGTAAACCCTTTTTTAAACGAGAAATTAGAAAGAAATTACGTGAAAAGGGGAAGGTTTTAATCTTTTCTGCACCAAAATACTAAACCAGTTGATTTTAGTCATATTCCAACCAGGTATGTACTGTACAGTATAATGCTCAACGAATGGGTGTAACATATTCCTCTTTTCTCTCTTGTGTGTTCAGTTGAAGAACTTTGTGTATGTACTTATCAGGAGAATGTATGCGAGATTTGAACGATCCAGGCAGTTACTATACATACATTACTTGTGAATGATAATTTCCCCCCGGCTGATATATATATGGATGCATGTGTACAGAATTCTATATGTGTATGTATATATACATGAGCCTGCAAAGCGCTACCTGGATCTATCGGGAAAAAGAGAAGGAAGCTAAATATGCGGGCAAGTGGTAAGAAATTGTCATTAGGAAAAAAGTTAAAAAATCAACCCACACATATGGACAGCTTTTCCTATTATTATACATGTATATCTTTGATAGTTTGTAAGAAAAAGAAAGCAACTGCATCATCATGTTTTTAGAAGTAATCACATCAATCCTGTGATTTTTTGATTAACTCATTTGATTGTCGTACAGTGTTATTATAACTATGTGTCTCCGACGAGTTGAACATTACTGGTCTTCTTGGTAGTTGTGCCTATTCGGAACACAACGTAGACTACGCGTGTAAACCACCCACCCTTAGCCAGCTCAGGGCATCGGCCTTAAAGGTTGCGACCGAGTTTCTACCCCTCAATGGGAGTACAAACCCAAAAGGCCCTACTCGTTACTATGATCATCTCAGACCCTCTTAATTGTACATCACATGAGGTCACAATTTGTGTATAATAAATCCGTCTTCGTTTGGTCTTTGGAAAACAAAAGTCCTATTTTGTCATTAAAAATTCTAGTTATCATTACCAAGGTAGGGGTTAGAATGTTCAAAACCCCTTCGGGTTGATATTCAACCTCAGACAGTGTGTAACCAAGTGTGTAGTGTGTATATCATGGTTTGTTGTGTTAGTGATGGACCTCTTATCATATAATATATATCATAATTATATATACATATATATAACACTCGGCCTGAAGTCTGAATGCACTTATGAGGAAAGGAAAAACGACGGTAAAAAAAGAGGGGGAAATCAATTTCCAATTCGTCCGAGTTCTGCACATTTCCAACTTTGAGAACGATGCCTTGAAGTTGGCTAAACGCATTTGTAGATAATACTAACAAGTGATAACATATTGAGAAAAAATGGAAAAATACAAAAAAAATATAATCTGTATGCATATATCATTATTAAACCAAGCCCCTGGGGGTAGGAGTCCCTGGCCACACTACTGAGGCCTGAAGTGATCATGATAAATAATGTGAGGCGAGTGATTACTTACAGTGCGCTTCTCACCCCCTTACCTCTCCCCTTTTAAAAACACAAGGACAAATATCTTTGATTGACAGTGGGAGTTTATGGCATTGGGCAGTGAACTACGATATCACATCCGACAACCAGGGATATAAGATACACTATTGTTACTCTGTTTTAACGCTGTATACGGATGAGCATGTACATACAAGCCAGTGTACCCGCGCCGCGCTTGGTTCTCTTTCCCTACCTTGGGACTAACCCAATAGGAAGTTGACTAACTTTCACGGCAGTGCTGCCCTCTAGCGGAGACTTTGGGAGCCACCCAATCGGCACCCGTGGCGCCCTCTGTTGAGCCGCAGTGGTACTGTCCGCTTACGTCTGTATTGTCGGTGATTGAACTCTGTAGCCTCTAGATCTACTTTTTGTCAGGCACCCCCTCCCCTTTGCATCATAACCGTGGCCACCACAACCAAATCCTTCTTCACCAGCAAAAAAATGGTTTTAAGAATTTCAAGTGGAAGCAATATGCAACCGACACACGAGCTATTATTGTTCCTATCCTACACACTTGGATTTTTCCTCATTGTGGAAGTAGGGGTTAGCCAAACTAAACTTACACAAGTCATTCTTATTGGTGATTTATTCCCAAACTATTGATTGTTTGAAAAAGAAACTAGTAGTGGCTACTTTTAGCATTGTACATTAATTTTTATTGATATTGTTGATTGCTTGGTAGAGATAAGAACGTCTATGCATTTTGGTCAATGGAGGGTGGAACTGACTGGTAAAAGTAGGATGCCACGTACGCGTGTGTGAGAACGGAAAAACAAAACCCTCAAAGATTCCTTTTTGGATGTTTATCATTGTCTGTTCGTTACATCATTTCAGACTTCAGTGGAAGCAAAGACTAGCATTGAGTCTCATTTTCCCCAAATGTCTTTTGCCATTCGCTCTCTCCCGAAACACAAAAATCGATCTGAAAGTTGTTGAAAAGATGCAGTGAGGGAGGGTTGTTTGTCACCCGAGTTGGGTTCGTCTCTCCTCTCTGCCCCCCTCCCACATACGTGTAGCGTGAGAAACATGACGTAGAATCTAGCATTTTGCATGGTGATGGTTATTGTGCTGTCAGTTGGTGACATGATTGACACTGATTCAATGTGACGTCATAAAGGACATCCTTTGCGACAAAAAAAGGAATGGTTTGTCCGAAGAGACCTACCCGCTGATATGTACGGGTGGAGCGAGCACTCGCTATGTTTCATATCAGACTCTGCAACCTCTCCAGTGTGAATAAGAGTTATTGATTGGTTACGAAGAAAACCGAGAAGTAAAACTGGCTGTGGGCATCGCTTCCTCTTTGGAGCGGTAGGTCAGCTCTCTCTCCGGGAGTCCGCGGGGCAGTGTCGCCGGCTCGCCTTGTCTCAGGGTCGTGGCCGGGGACCTTCTCCGAGACTCCCTGTAGCATACCCATCCCGTCTGGCCTTTGGCCGATTCTGTTGGCCAAGCACTTGCACGCTGGCATTCTGACCCTGCCCTTTTCCTCTTTGCGACACCAGGTGGAACCCTCTCGACCCTGAACAAGTTGTTCGACTCCATTCCCCAAACATTCACGTTGCGGCTTGTCCAGGGGTTCTCTCCCCACCTCTAAGAAACAATATGTACCATCCACAGTGCATTTCACATGTTCCATCGCATATATAACTACTCTATACCCAGATGTATATTAATCATGTTAAACAAAGGGCAGCACTTACAAGTCAAGTCCTAGCGCTCTAATAGTTGCTTTGGCTTACCCCAGACGACCAATACAAACCCCCTGTATCGTGGTACTACATAAAGATGAGAGATCTGCCAGTCTAAACAAATGGGAGAGGCACACAGTTTTTTCTTCAGAATTCCAGAACGTGTCAAGCATTCCAGCTGATGTTGAGGCCTTGGGAAGCTTCCATCGTGAGACCGGCGCCATCTTGGTTCTGCCATTTTGGTCCGCCATTTTGGTCCTCTTGAGGTACTGCTGATGACGTCATATCGCGTCTGCAGTACGTTTCTTGCCATGCGCTTTTACACCCCCTATCCCTGTTCTTTCTCTTGGACCACCCCATTCTTTAAATCCCTGAATCCTGGTGTCGTTGACAGGAATTGAGATTTGAGTTACACCACACAGGTTACGCCTGAAGTATTAGTGTGTCTTGTAGAAAGCTGCCGCATTGTAAGATTGTTGAATAAAATAATTGTTCTTTTACTAGAGCTCTGTCCTTCTAGTTGTCATTTGTTCTTAATGCAGAAATGCAATTATATTCAAAAGCTTGTGTGCAACGTTAAAACTGACAATGTGTTATTGTTTAAGCTGTTCATATGAATTGAAACGTCCAGTTATCAAGGCATTGTAAACCAGAATTAAATGAAATTACACTGAGGCCTACTTAAAAATCCAAATGTGAAGCCTCCTATACGACAATTAATATTTCTGAATGCATGGACATTGGATGACGGATCCCGCATGCAGCATGGAACTTCGCTTTGACTAACTCGTCACAGATCATATAGTAATTGTGTATGCCAGCCAAGTATAGTCCTCCAAGAGTTAGAACGCTTGTAAAACCAAAAAAAATCATTTGAAAATAAGCGATATGATGCAGCCTAACACCCCTGGTCCATATCATTGCATTGCGCTAGTCTACTAATACCTAGAACTAAACAAGTGTGGCGAGAGAGGAAAACTTCTCATTAAAAAGAGCGTTGAGACGGGTGACTCTCAGTGTGATCATTCCCCTACTTGTTTGATGTCTCAAAATCAGCAGTGAAATAGAGTAGTTATGGGTCCATCCAGCAGGGGGCGGCTCTATCTCTAGTGATCCTTGTCCACACGGGGGCGCCACTGTGCTTCACATCTGGGAAAAACACTAGGCGGAGCCACTAGTGGCCAGTGAATTAATAGTCCGCTGCAAAGTCACCATGGGCCAATGCAGTTATGGACCACTATGCAATTGATATTTTCCGTCAAAGAAGTCATTATGTTCAACCAAAGAAGATTATTGAAGAAAATTAATGGCTTTAACAAGGAAAAGTTATTATACAACTTCCTGATGCTTCAGTGTGTACGTAATCAACCCATGCACACTTTTTTTTATATAGGGCCTAGGCCTAAAGAAAAATATAAAATTTCATATTTTTGGGCAGATTCGATAATCAAAAACTAGAACCTGAATAAAAGCTTT
This sequence comes from Lepidonotus clava, assembly GCA_936440205.1. Lineage (NCBI taxonomy): Eukaryota > Metazoa > Annelida > Polychaeta > Phyllodocida > Polynoidae > Lepidonotus > Lepidonotus clava. The sequence goes on from OW387148.1 coordinate 16,552,496, forward strand.
GAGATATGCTTCTCTCTGAATGAGTTGTCCTAACATTGTGCTCACATATTGCACATAAATTCACATGGCACTAGGGTTGTGGTTTAAACCTTCAAGGTTTGTGTGCATATATTTGTGGTATACCCCATGCACTAATGCTCGCTAAAGAAACTCAAACAAAATGGTTCAGTCCTGAGTGGGGCGATTAGGTTTACTCCATTGTCAGAGACTGAGGGCCATCACGGGAAGAATTTGAACTCATACATTCGACAGGCTCGGGCTTGTCTGAAACCACTTCCTCTAAAACGTGTCAAGGAGTGTAAGTCTTACTCCACGATTATCCCTGAAAAATCATAGTATCATTATACCACCCATAGCAGTGGGCGTGTTAGGTAATACTTTTGCGCCCACCTCAAAGTTTCCCTTGCCCTTCTGGCGTGTATATAAGTGTAAGTCAGGGGGTGTTAACTATATTGTGTCACAATAGTCCCATCCGCTCATAGTTCTCTTCACACGCCCAACCTTCTCGGCGTCTTAACGTACCCACACTCCATTCAGGCACCAATATAATTGCCAGCAGTGGCGTATCCAGTTCCCCCCCGCCCCCCCCCCCCCTCAGGGCGGGAGTGGGGGGGGGGGGGGGGGGGGGCCCCATGTTCGGTTGACCCCCCTCCGATTTCTCAAATTTTACGCAATTAAACTACCAATAAAGGGAATTATCCAAATTAGGGGGTCTCTGGAACCCCTCAGATTTAGCAAAGTTTCTATGCCTATAGACCTATACGGGGAATGTGGGTTGTATTTGATGGCCGCGCTTTACCAGTGTTCTACTCTCACTGTACTTAGAAGTTAGTAGGCATTAAAAGACTGTGTTTCACTCTGATCTAGTATATTTGTAAATTTAGATGAAACATATATTATGACTCACATTATCTGTTCAATATACTCTGTACGATCGGCCGTAGACTGCCAGGTACACACAAAAGGTACACATATAAGATTCTATGCCCTCGTTATTTTTTGCCTAGTAGCATCATCGAAAATCTATTCCATTGCAGTAGTTGCAGCTTTAACAAAACAATCCCCCCTTTCCAGCTTCAACGTGTTAATTCCATTAATGCGCTTTCCTCTCACAGTTAATCTGACAACCTGTATCCAAAGGTATTCTGTAGGCCTAAGTGTAATTAATGGAGGAAAGCGGGGGGGTGGGATATTGACATGTTTTGAATCGTACAGATTTATGTCTCAAACTTATCAACGTATATATATATCTGGTTTCAATACATATTATAGTAAAAACTCACAAAAGTGGCGAGTGTCATGTTGACGCTGGGGAAACGACAATCGTTTTGTTAGGCCGGGCCTAACGAATCTAGTGGGGGTCGAACCCACGAGGGGCTCGAATAATTCATTAGTGGCCCAGCGTCACGGCTCGCCGGACGGTTGTGGCCGATAGAGGCCTTTTATATCCGAACCACAGGACTGATGCAATACACCGCGTCCTACTTCTAGTATAGTGTAGACAATCTGCGGCGAATGACCCCTCCGCGCCAGAATCGTCATCCATGATTCGCAGTTAGCGAGCGTCGAGGTGGCAGAGTGATAGTGTAGACTGATCTTTCCTCCAGCGACACCTGGTGGATTAAATTGAAACCAGGACGACCATGAACGAAAAAAATGTATTCAAATGGGGATTCGAACACGGGCAGGCCACCATCCAAGTAACAACCGGTCTCAATGTTGCTTAACTTACCCGGGCTAGGGACCATCCAAATACCCACCGGTATGAACAGATCGTAGCTTAGTGAAATTGACTGTATGGATTTAAACATATCAACCAGGAGCCATCAAGAGATAAAGTCTAGTATTGATAGACTTGGATACCTGCCAAACTGAATTAAACCTTCTGCATACCCAGTATTATTAGATTAAGCAGTTTGGGGTATTTAGGCATATTTCCTGGTACTGACATGTACAGAACCAGAATTTTGGGGGCGGTGATGTGAGTCTTCCCTGACAAACAAGGGGCCCTTGATGGGGGGGGTCCCAATGTCGCATGTCAATTTTAAGAAACATCCATGTCGCCCTGTCGAATTTAAGAATTAGCCCTGTCCCATGTCACTAAGCCCAAAAAGGGCCATGTCGCCGTCTCGAATTTAAGGGTCTAGGGCCATAAACAAGAGGTGCACATGGTCAACTAGAATTTAGGAGGGATCGGTGAGAAAAAGAAGGGGCGGGCGGTAGTTTGGCAGTGGGTAGTATCCTTGAAAGGGCCCCCTTCCCAGTATGAAGTGGAAAAGGAGAAAGTGGAGGATCGGATTCATATGGGGAGTCCCATTGGAATTGCAAATATAAATTTATGCAACATTTTGTTCACACTTTAATTTCAGAAACTAATTTCACATCAGAATGTACTGAGCATTTGTATATATTGTTCATTCTTAGTCCTAACACCAAGGAAAATGTACGTATTTTGTTTTTTTTTCCATATGAAATATTTATAGTTTTATATTCTGAATTTGTAGTCTTATCCCCGTCATGGGTAGCCCTGTGGTCAGGGGTGTCTGGTGACCAGCTGCAGATGGTTATGTGATGTGGGGGAAGAACGGGGGTTGGGCGATAGACACAGCATGTGGTCTCTGTCCTGTGGAGCATTAAATTATTCCGACAGTGATGATAGAAAAGTCTGAAATCATAAATCAAAGTAGGATTTTTTCTACGGAAAACATTCTTTAACATAATTGTGAACAAATTGATATGTTTAAAGTCAAAAATGAGCAATAATTAAGATAAATACAAAATTCGGAGAATTAAACAAATAATAATATGTTAATACTCGACCCTCCCGTAAATGCATGCAATTCTTCGAGGATGAATTTACACTTTTTTTTTCTCATGGACCACTTTCATCTCTGGAAATCCCCTTAGCTTATTACAGGGGTGCTAAACACTGGTTTTCCCTACCAAGACATATTCGTGAATTAGATAATATTGATATAAAATAGTACAATAATAATGACACTTTAAAATTATGAACAGAAAAAAGGCGTATTGCCGTATGACGGACGATACGTCAAGTTTACCCAGGCATTTACAGGATTCGAACCCGTGCAGAGAAAACACATCAGGTCGCCGGTGAAATGACTTATCCATTTTACCGCCGACTTGATGCTGCAGGTGATTGATTTTCCGACGGGTAGGTTCCTCCACGGGCCTTACGATGGGGTCAAACATTGCCATTTCTCCACGTCTTCACAAATCAAGGCTCCTGCCCCGCTAAAACTAGTAATCTGTCGGGATAGACTGGGAGGGAGTGAGGGAGAGAGCCCTGCGTGATGGAGGATTAATCTCCAGGGCCCGACCCGGGTGCCCGACCCAGAGACCGCCTGACGGTGTAACCCTTACCGGGCCACGCCCCACCACGCCCCGTTGCACTGCGTAAGTAAACCCCGGTCTCAACCGATGATTGGGACGGATTCTGAGCTGTGTCGCAGTTTGCCCCATGAGTTTAATTTGCCCCAGTCTGAGAGGAGCTCTCTGTTGGTCGTTACAGGGGTGTGCACCTGCCATCCGGCTTAAAGCCTGCAGTCTGTAGCAGAATGTATTGAAGGGGGGGGGGGGGGGGTCCCATGTTCGGTTGACCCCCCTCCGATTTCTCAAATTTTACGCAATTAAACTACCAATAAAGGGAATTATCCAAATTAGGGGGTCTCTGGAACCCCTCAGATTTAGCAAAGTTTCTATGCCTATAGACCTATACGGGGAATGTGGGTTGTATTTGATGGCCGCGCTTTACCAGTGTTCTACTCTCACTGTACTTAGAAGTTAGTAGGCATTAAAAGACTGTGTTTCACTCTGATCTAGTATATTTGTAAATTTAGATGAAACATATATTATGACTCACATTATCTGTTCAATATACTCTGTACGATCGGCCGTAGACTGCCAGGTACACACAAAAAACATAGTTTAGCGTGAAGCTGTGATTTAAGGTAAATTCTAACCTATAGCTAGTGTTTCTATATAAAAACAAAAATAAAAGGACATTTGACACAAAGTGTAGTTAAAATCTAGTGTACTATTTTATTGCTGAATCGATTCTATTAATCTTTATCCTCGGCGCACCACTCGCACAACACCTCGGAGCACATGATGCTGGCAGGCTCGCCCCCCTCACAGTCGGCGTGGTAGCAACGGCCGCAGTAGTTGCAGACCAAGTACATTCTGAAATATTACGGAGGCATGTTTAAATACACATTTTTTTAAATTGTGTGCACGAACTAATCGGACCATCATCAATCACAATTTTTAGTAACCGTACGAAATTCGGCGTTCACTCCAACGTCAACATCAAGATTCTATGCCCTCGTTATTTTTTGCCTAGTAGCATCATCGAAAATCATTGTCGCTATATAATATTATTTATTATGAAAAAAAACCCCGGCGTACCTGTAGTTGCCATCCAAGTCCGTCGTCGGGTTTTAGACAGTGTGCATTATTTGGCATGACGATAGTCATCCTACTAGATAGTAAGTTAATAATTTTCTTTCCATGCTTCTCTTCCATCCCTGTCCATCAACAGTGTTGAACAATTTAAACCTACTTAGGGGTGAACAGGGGCGCGCACTCGGTCCATTCGGGTTCCGTCCAGATCGTTTCCTCCTCTTCAATATTTTTCTCCTCACGCGGTGTCCATGCCTGGGATTCCTCTTCCTCCTCCGACCGCACATGGTTGCTTGAATGAGCCAAAAAAAACAACCTTTAAGTGTCTGGAATTGGTTATCTACGTGTATGGGGAGAAAACGAAAAAAAATGGAAAATATCTACCAAACGTAACAGCTATTATCCACACAATTATACATTTGTTAACAAACACTCTATATATGGAAGTGTAACCCCCAAGTCATTCTCCCGCAAAGCCTGAAAAAACACTACTTCTCTATATAGGCATGTTATCTTATCAAATTATAGGCAAGTTATCTGATTCACCTACCGGGTTTTCTGCGCGGTCGCCATTGTTCACAATGTGGTGCTTGTGTTTAATATCAGCAAACTTCTGCGTATGTACGGCTTTTATGGTCGTGAGGCTGGCGCGGGACTGTGTGTGTGCACGTGGTGGGCACCTCCTTATAAAGCTGGTGCCCCCCCCCCCCGACCCCCCCGGGGGGCAGGGTAATGAGGGGCCATCTAGGTCAGCCGAGCAGCCTGAGCGACCGGTGTCAGGTGTTACATAAGGTGTCGCTCGCGCAGCGCAGCCCCGGCAGCTGGATGTGCACGTCCTGACACCTGACTCAAGAAACCACCCGTAAATGCACACGGCCCCACACCCCCAGCCTGTGAAATAACTTCAGAAAACGTACCTCAAAGTCGCACATCCTGGCACCGTAACCTTGCGAAGTAATTTCCTACCTTTTATTTTAAATTTGAAAGTAGTCACATTATAAGGTTTAGGGCGTAATATAATTATTCCTAATAAAAAAATGTTGCTTTTGTTGGCAAAAGCGTCTAAATCACATAATCCTAACAATGCATATAAAACACCGGACATTGTCCGAAATTAAGCTGCTGCACCCTATAGGCCGGGCCTATAGGCCTTCACCCGGGGATCACACTCACACTCGTGAGTTTAGATCTGCACACTCACACTCGTGATTCTGCACACTCACTGCCAGGTGCGTTATTTTTAAGTTTTGCACTTTTTTTTATTCCCATATATCGGGGGGTGCATATCCAATATTTGTGGTGCACAATCTCATTAATGATGCATACGTTTTCAGCTTAATTTCGGACACTACGTGCACGAGTTCGATATATCTATAGGTCCTCTAGATCTACAAGAAGTCGTGGCGCCGAAGGGGACATACGATCATATTTTCTTGTTCAACCACATATCCAAAATGTCCACTTATCCGCATAACAGGCAGGAAAGATGCCCATGAAGGTTGCTCGAACTTTTCCTTGTGCCACATTGTATAAGGACTTATGTATCTGGATTCGACGGTGCTGGGTCGGTACCACTTCACAGCTGCAAACACATGTTGCCTCTTCTGCCCGGTTGCATTACATTGTATGTAATGTTTCACGTAGTGGGTGGCGATGCACGGTCGCTCCCGGGGGTCATTCTGTCCGTCTTCGTACCAATTTGCCATTAGTCTAGACAACTTTTTACCACTGCTGGAATTTGTGCTGGAATAAGTCATGGGGCCATATTTTACGACTTTAGACTTCACGTAAAATGAAGGCAGAAATGACTTCTCTAGGATCTCCTGTTCTGTGGGGTACATCTTTTTGTATGTTTTTTTGAGCAGCTCAAGATCGTCCGAGTCGATCCACGCCTTTTCTTCTCTAACTGTCTCGAAGCCGTCGGTGAGACTCCATAGGCTCTCGCACCGCGCGAATTCTCGCTCATTGGGTACATCGAGTGTTTCCAGGACCGTTCTTGCTTTCTTCTCTCCTTCTCCCAGCTGGCAGTGTTTGACAAATTTCCCCTCGTGTTTGGACGGCATTTCGGCGCGCGCCTGACTGACACGACTCATCCTGTGAAACCTCTCAAACAATTGTTTCTCTATCTGGCGATTGTTAGTCGGCACATCCCCCAAGTAACCATTATACCGCTCAAAACTGAACAGCCAAGTACTGGGAGCTGGACCATACTCCCGGAGACACTCCTTTAAATGGAGATGTAGATGCATGTTTGGGGTAATGAAATCAGAACCGAACTGGAGCTCTGTGCTCTTGCAAAAGTGCAATAGTTTCCTGTGTGCCTGTTCTATCTCGTGGTGTGTAATACAAGGCTTGCACAGAAGTCGAGTGGCTTCTACGAAACGCTGCCAGCTATGAAGCATATTCTCCGGCAAAAGGCCCTGGAGGCAGTATCCAGACGAGACTGTAACCCAATTCTTCCACTCCTTTGCCGTCCACATCCCAGCGTTCGATTTGATGTTAGTTACCACGCAGTCATCCGGTAGTCCCTCTTTAAACTGATTCAGACGAGCATCAATAGTCAACACCTGATTAGCGCTTAGTACAACGTCATCTGTTGAATTCTTCTTCTTCTTTGACAACTCTTTGTCGGTCCACCTCTTCCACATTCGCTTGGCAGTCCCTGAATCCCAATAATAAAAGCACATATGTGAAATCGGTATTGAAACCCCAATGAACTAATAGTCCAAATTAAAGGCAAATGCAAGTTCCATTTCAAACACATTATCAGTGCTAAACATTAATTAACGTTAGGTCAAGCTTCAACACTTACCCAACAGTACATTATGCATCACATCGATCGAGAGGAACCTGAAGAAATGAATGTAATATAATACAGTTACTGCTAATGGAAACATTTGTATTAATGTTTATTCAAATGTCAAATTAAAATTGTTAATATTTTGGTATAATTCTGTGTAAGATTTGCCTTTAAATTTGTTCGGCCTGGAGATTGAACTTACCTGATGGGATTGAAGTAGGGCAATTCTAGGAGGACACAGGAACGAGCTCCATACTGCTTCTCAAGTTTACTTTTCTCTCTCGGGGTGGATGCAGCTGTAATCTCACTCACTCTCTCCTTGTGTTGGTCCAGAGTACGAGGAGTCCAATTCGCCATGTTGAATCCTCCACGGTTTGAATTCTTGAATTCCTTCAGACATTTTGAACAACCCATGATAGCATTAGGTAGCAGGAAACCGCAGGTCTTCCTCCCTGCAGGCAGGTCGGCAGCAACGTTCAAAAGCGCCAACTTAACGGTCTTGCCATTTGGGCAATCGTTGGTTATAAGCCTTTTTCCCTGATGCCAGAATTCCTTGAGTTCGTTGACTAGGGGCCTCAGAAAACTGGTAAGGTCGGCAGGTTCTTTACTTAAGTTTGGAATGATATCGTATAGTATGACGTTCTCAAGTCTGTACCGCTCATTTCTGGGTAGGTTAAGTATTGTTAGGTAAATGCCCCCTACTGACATCGAAGCTTTCCGAGAGAATGGTTGAAACCAATCGATATTCATCTGAAGAGCCAAGTTGTTTTCATTATCAAGAAAGCCGTCGTTGTTTGCGTCAAATTCTTTCCATACCGAACCGTCGTAGATGTCAGCAAACACTCCTTCAGGTATCCTCCTGCCCTTCCACTCTCTACATTTCAGCTCAAAACCTGGACGTTTCATCATAACCTGCAAACTCTTCTCGAGCGACTGGTAACAGAATGTCCTGACTGGAAGGAAGGTAATTTCCCCCACAATCTTGGTCTCATAAAACAATTTCCTGTTGCAGCGTTTTAAATCATCACCGATGGTTGTACACCTAATGGGTTGCTGATTACCATTACGATCCGTGTAAAAGCCTAGACCTCGCACACGCTCAGTGGTGGACAACACAGAATGCGACAACGTATAACAGGCCGGGCAGCATACACTGATAGAGTAATTAGTCATCGTTAGGTCTGTACCCAACCATTTGTACATCATCCGCATCGTTTTGGGGAATACTGCCTCCGCTGCTTGTGAAACCCGGTCATTACCTGCTACCGTCAATAATTCACAAATGAAGCACATAACTTTAGCCATTTGCGTATCACTGGTGAAGGTGTGGATCTGCCACTGCAAAAGAAAGAACAGAACCCATGAAAATAGGCTTTGGATATTCTTATTAGGGGTACCACTAACAAGCCTTGCCAATGGGCTAGGACGACCCGTCCCGTCACCGAAAACCACTTTTAAGTGACGGATGGCCCTGTTGCGAATCTTGACTGCCTCTGGATCAAGCTTATCATTTTCTTCCGTTTCTTGGGAATCTTCCATGGTACCGTAATAGTCTTGCATATCATCACCTGACTCCTCATCGGCTTCCATGGGTACCGCCTCTTCAACAGGCTGATTGCGACCCACAGGCTGACTGTCTGCTTCTCCCGGATTCCCGACTTCAGCCTGCCGCTGATTAGCAGCTGCAGCTTCTGCCCGAATACCAGCTCCAACCTGGATACCACCTTCAGCCCGAATTCCCGCTTCAACCTGCATACCACCTTCAGCCTCAATACCCGCTTCAGCCTGGTTACCTGCCTCAGCCTCAACACCCGCTTCAACCTGCATACCACCTTCAGCCTCAATACCCGCTTCAGCCTGGTTACCTGCCTCAGCCTCAACACCCGCTTCAGCCTTGTTACCTGCCTCAGCCTGAAAACCTGCTTCAGCCTGGTTACCTGCCTCAGCCTGAAAACCTGCTTCAGCCTTGTTACCTGCCTCAGCCTGAAAACCTGCTTCAGCCTGGTTACCTGCCTCAGCCTGAAAACCTGCTTCAGCCTGGTTACCTGCCTCAGCCTGAAAACCTGCTTCAGCCTGGTTACCTGCCTCAGCCTGAAAACCTGCTTCAGCCTGGTTACCTGCCTCAGCCTGAATATCTGCAGCTTCGGCCTCAAGACCCACTTCTGCCTGATTGCCAGCGCGTTGAGGTAAACCAAATGGGATTGGTTCTGCAAGACACATGTATAATAATAAATCAAATGTACAGTCGGGTTTCAGAGTACAGACTTTCCCACCCAATGTTGTTTCTCTGACTCAAAAGCTATGATAGAAAGATGCATGGAGGGATACATATATATAACGTCCATTGTTCAAGTCATTCATTATTTGAACAATTGTTTAATTGTCAAGAAAAGATTTAGGCTGGCGATAATTTTCCAAACACTAACTGATCATTAAGAGTATAGTAGGTATTTGAAAATAATATCTATGCGCGCAAGCTAGCTAGGAAGGTTTTGAAGGATATCGATTTCAGGTGAAAGTGACTTTATCCTAGTTATACTATTTATCTGGTACTCACCATGCTCCTTAAGATGCTTCCTGTTATATGTACTTTTTGAAACTGCACGTTTACATGTGTCGCACCATCGGTTTCGGCTAGTGTCCATATTTCTTCTGGTTTCTGCCTGGTCACTGGTCAGACCCTTGAAACACCACGATCGCGAGGCCATGGCGAACTTGAGTTAGACAGCAGCACTTCAGGGCGATGAACCTTCCCCATTTGCGACCGCGACACAAGTATTTATATATGGTACAGACCGACGCCTATGGTCCCACCAGCTGAAAGCCGCGAATTGCCGCGACATGCCACAGCCCCGACCCAGGGGTAGTTGCACTCGAGCTCCTAACCTCAGACACCCGTGTGAAATTAAAGCCGAGAACAGCCTGCCACAGTATTACCAGGAGATTAATGTCGCCTCCAGCCTGGCCGTCACGGTAGCGCGTTGTCGTGATTTGTCGGGCGCGTGAAGTTTCTCCAGCTTTCGAAACGCATCGTCCGCCGTCTGGACTGGTGAGGGCATGACACCTGCCATTAAAACCTAGGGTCTATCCATTAAAGGGCGGTGAAGTTTCCTCAGCTTCCGAAACGCATCGGCTGCCGTCAGGTCGACTGGTCATAGGATTTCATCTGCCTTGAAAACTGAGCTCGAAGTTTAGCTCGAAGGTCAAACCTTAAGCTTTCTGCTACTACTTAGGGTCAGCTTATTTCGTTATATAGTGCGTTTGGTGTACGGCTACGTGAATATCATGAGTGTCAAAATCCTGAGTGCCACCCTTGGTGAGAATCTTCTTAATTACTTTTGTTGTACAAGTGATACGAGTCGATGGCCGACTTTCCAAATTATTCAAAATAGGTAAAACATATGTATTCATTCTGGGGGTCGCCCTTCCTAATTAAATAATATGGCCAGTTTTCTGAATTCTAGGGTGTGGCCATATGGCAGTTATAGTTTATTCTGTCTGTTTGAATAGCCTGGCCATGGTAATTTGGAACGAAGGTGTTTGTTTAAAGTTGAGATGACAACCTTCATGTTCTCTTCTTTCTTTTTTCTTCAATATATAGCTGCCGCGTACTTGGTTCTTGTATCATGCGTGGAATTTGTTCGAGCTGCCAGTGGCGGACACTGGCCTAGGGTCGTTCACAATAAGCCTGGAGTAACCCGTACCCGGTTGGTCAACCTCACTGCTCCATTTACCGGTCACCCTCCACCAAAACACGATGTGATGACCGGCCTCACCTTTCATGACACCCTGCAAGCCTTGTTGGACCAGGACCATACCGTAACTGACACTGGATCTGAAGCCAACCCAGGAGACGGAAACATTAAAGAATTCCCAACTGTGGTACTTCTCTCTTCGTACACTCTTCTTCTTATCCTCGCCGTAGCCATAATTATTAGCATATTCTTTGTTTGCTCCGGAATTAATCGCATCTTCGCAGATGCTCGTTTTCGTGTATACTTGCTTGTCTCGGGCAATCACAGTGTATGGCTTAAAATAGGCACGTTCCCTGGACATTTTGGAGATTATATCTTTCAAACAGACGATCCTATCACACTGACTAAAGCCGAAAATATATGCCTAGGCGCACGATACACATTGAACTGTGTCATCCAAATGACCGACTGCTATACCGGCACATCGACACGACTGCCCACACATTTAAAGGTTAATAAACTGAAGGACATCATGTTGACAAGATTGATGACTAAGGACATTATACGCTACCAGTTGGTTACCATGGGTATAGGCATAGGAGAGCCTGTTCTTTTGGGGAAATACCGGCCCGGTGAGCTTGCAATTAGTACTAATACTTCAGTCGACTTAAGCCGTGTTGACCTTGATTAAGTCTTGTGTGAAAAATGTTGTATTTTTGTGTGTTTACTACCAATATGCTGCCGAACGTGCGTCAATCGATACAAGTGTTATGGTTATAAATTGAATTTGTAGCTAAATAAAATTTCGGTTTTGGAAAGAGCAGTATGACGCTGACAAGAGCGCTTTTACTCTGGCTCGGGCTAGGGTCGACCCCTTAGGTAATCTGCGAGACAGGCCCCTAATTTAGGGGCCTGAGGCTAAACTAGGTCTGCAACCAAAACTAGTAGTGGAATTAAATGTGGTTAACGCCACAATCTGGCGATCGGGCTCCAACCGAAATTATGGCTATAGCTAATTAAGCTATTGTCCCTTAATAAATCTCGACACCTAAATTGACTTGTTTGTTTTTTAAATTATTAATTTTGCAATGTCACAGAAGCTCCAAGTTACCTATACATAACTCCCGGAGAACTCCCACTTTAAAGGGTTACACTATATGCAAGAGGTTTTTTTATTCTCTCACAGAAAGAATATAGGTCACCGTGCCATACAAATCCTAGAAAGTATTTCGGGTTCATCAGGAGACTACATGGTCACTTGTAAATTTTGATAGGTCCTACTGGCAGCGATGTATTTGATCATAATAAAATTTCTGAAAAATTACTTTTGCACCTTACTGCATGGAATCGAACTAAAAAGGATCCACTTGAAAAGAAGTAACAGTTCTTAATTAAAACCGGCTTCATGCAACATTATTTTTTCATGACTGCGAAATAAGTACGAAGAGATGATTCATGTCGCATCATTTTAAAAATCGTATATCGAGCTTATGTTTGTTTAAAATACACTTTTTATGATTGATTTATGTTATTATTGATAACAGGCCTAGGTGTCATTCCATTGCTCTTCTAATGGTAGAGACCTTGTACCATAACACTCATCAAAAAAGTGTTGTATTGTAATCGATTTCAAGTTCGTGGTCTATCTTCAAGAAATAGCACATTCGGGTTTTCAACAAAATGACAGGTCATTATAGTTAAATGCGTTTCGTATCGTAAATAAAAAGTATTCATGAATTTAAGATTCACTTATGAGAAGGACCTGTATAACGCGTACGGTTTTAGACTAATATAAGGCGAGTCTTACCAACATATCTATAGAAATACTTCCCTGCTTATCGAGCATGCCACAATCAAAACAAGAAGCGCAAAGTTCTTTGATAAAAGTTTATAAAACGACTATACAATTGAAGAAAGTACAAAGACCTAACATACAGCGTGACACAGACCATACAATTAAACGTAGTGTAATTATAAAGAAAACATAAAGATGATAAACATAAACATCACATAAAATAGAGCTTTAAACAGACCCTTTAGAAATAAGTTAAATTGGCTGTGCATCGGCGATACCCGACCGATACCCGGGCTTCACCGCCCAGTCTGGGGTGTTGGGAGGAGGCTGTTGGCGTTTTGGATTATCGTCGGGGACATTGTTCCGCTTCTTTTCCATTCTAACGCCCCGCTGACGGCCGCTAATTTCGTCATACTCAATTTCGTCCAGGTGGGCTTTGTAGGCCCTCAGCTCATCGCTCTCCCACACGAGCGGTTTGACGCGGCGGTGATATCGCTCTTTCGTCTTCCCGTCTTTGTCGACCGCGGCCGGATAATAAAGTCCGCGCTCCTCGTCGCTCGTGTAGTCGGGGGTGAGGAGGCGCCTCACGGAATTCTTTCGAGCTTCGTCCCACGTTTTGACGAAATTTTCCAACCCCACTATCCGTCTTCTGAGCTTCTGCAAAGTTAAAAAGACACTTTTTTATTTTAATACAGTTACGACATACTTGGTCAAGAACATCCAATAAACACAAACAAGTTTTTCAATATTTCAGTTGCCTTAATTTAAAAGCTGGTCACTGCAGTTAATTTCAAAAGCGTTGCTTTATCCTTGGTCTCTATAACATACAGGCACTTTTTATTAATTGTGTCATATCCATTCTAATTGTATGTCAAGATTATTGTCCAAGGAAGCAAGTAAGGTTACAGTGCTCTATAAAAATTCATAATGTAAAAAAATTATAATTGTTTCCCAAGTTTCAGTGTTACAACCATAAGATCATTTCACAGCCGGGCCCCCTGTTTTAAGCCAAATTGCCGATTCACAGCTACAGCCCCCGGTATAGTTCCGACCGCAGTTTGTACGTATACCCCTTTTTGAACTGAGTGGGTCCCCGGGAAGTCACACCCCCTACACCATAGACCCCCAGTCTGTCTACTCAGATATCAAAGTAGGACATATCATCGTTCTTCAAAATAGAAAACAACCCCTTTCCACTGACATTTATACCAAAAAATCGACCCCTTATTCTTCAAAACGCAGACATTTAGTGGCCAAGAAATACCCTTTTTCGTGAAATTTCATATTTCCCAGGAAAAAAAAGACCCTTATTTTCATATCATGGATATTTGGGATGAAAAAGTAACCTTTTTTCTAGAAACAAGGACATGTGAATGTTGTCAAACTAGACCCTTTCTTCGCGTTTTTTAGAACAATGATGCGTATCCTTCCACCCAAGGAGTGGACAGACTGGGCATAGACCATAGACATTACTCTTTCTCCTCGGCTTTGCACTTGAAAGGTGTAAAATTTCGGCCTGCCTGAATCGAACTACGTCAAACAATGTTGAGAACAATAGTCCGCAAAAGCCATGACGTCGGGCGGGCCCCTAACGGTCACTGCACGCTGCTCCCGTGCCTAAACATGGGCAGGGCTGGGCCGGGGGTCCCCTCTATGAACTTTAGTAGGACCCAGCTGTCAGATTTGCTATTTCCACTAATAATGCTCGCAAACTTATGAAAACATGTATTTTCATAGGGGAATTATCAATGTGCATTATGATATACTTGAAAAGAAAAAGAGTTAATAAATAGCAAAGTTATAGGCAATGTTATTGTCTGTGTGTACGGGTGACCGTGGTCCAGCCGGGTGTTATCGGTGCCCCCTCCAGGGCGGGCCGGGCCGGTGACCGGGGGTGTAGGGTTACCGGGGCCGGTCGTAAAAGGTTTAGGCCCAACACAGGGCCCAACACGTGTTGCGGGAGGGGTCCGTGACGTCAGACTTTTGTGGTCTATAGAGGAAGTCTGTAACAAAAATTTATTTACCTCGTTCACGTGGTGACGGATGATAGCCTTTTCATTGTCAGCCTTAATTCGGTTCTTCCGCATTCTGTTGGCCCTGTTTTGGAGGGTCTTGAAGTAGGTGTTGGCAGAAGCTAGAAAAAGAGGAAGGACATGAAGTGTGCTTAAAACTGGAGCCATTAAGTAGACAAAGGCACTATAAAGGCAATAAATCAAGGGAATACATGTTAAAAATGCAAAGTGAGGGTCAACATATTATTCACGAATTAAAACCATCATTACACTGGTATTATATTTCTTTGTCCAGATAATAGAACTTACGTTTTTTTCAGATGACTGGGAGGATAACTTAAATTATAAAAGTAACAATTTCCAATGTAAGTGGAGCCTATTTAGACACTAAAAACAGATTTCCAGCATTTCAAGCATGTTAAAATTTGTGTTAATTGAAGGACCAATACTTTGGAATCATGGACATTAGATGCATGAAATGTACAGCTGCAGGTTAGTTAACAAAGAAACTTGCTACCTATGGGACTTACCTAACACCTCTTCTCTGGGGGTATCTGGCCCGAGGCACACGTTGTCAACAACGGCCTTGATGATCGGCGCGTTATCCGGGTGTTTGATCCCCACCCTGAATGTTGGAATATATTTATATTGTTCAATTCATCGGCATCACGTCAAGTGCTCTATGACTCTATTAACATGAAAAAAAAACAGCAAAACTTATATTCAGCTGCAGCTTCTGGTGTTCAGGAACACATTACCCATTGCTTACTTAAAAACAATATTATTTTCTGTACTATTCATGTTGTTATGACGTAATCAACTTACCCAGGGTTCAGGTTGAATCCCCAACCAGGCTCACCTCTCTTGGCCTTGTAGGCCGAACGAACGAGTTCCTACAAACAATATAATAAGCCAATAATTAATAGTGGACTATCTAACTATATGTCAGTGTACGAAATCATTACGGATTTTCGTTGTTTTCCGGGATGTTCCCTGGCGGCGCGGCAAAGGAGAAGAACATCAGGGCTATACTAGGAATGAGATCATTTCTAAACAAACCGAGAACTATATCAAACGGTAACGTTTTCAAGGTGAGATTATTAGTTAATTATAAGCTGTAAAAACAAACTTTAGAACTTACACATATTTCATTGCGTGGTTTGGGTGGTTTGGCAGCTGCAGCTGGCTTCGCTTGGTTCACGAGCACCTCCACCTGGGCCTTTGCCGCAGCCGCTTCAGCCTCCGCCCTTCGGCACTTCTTCTCCAGCTCCTCCATCCTGGCCAGCAAATGGGCCATGGACGGTTCAGCTGTAGACGTGGAGGGGCCGGACGAGGACGAGTATTCGGGCGTGAACGACCTTTGGGACGTCGTCGACGAGAACGACCCTTGCGATGTCAAGGGCCCGGGCGTGAACGACCTTTGGGACGTCGTCGACGAGAACGACCCTTGCGATGTCAAGGGTCCGGGCGTGGACGACGTTCTGGACGTGGAGCTGGGGAACCATGGATGGGATTGCGACGTGGAGGGCGTCATCCCCCAGGGCGTGGATCCGGAGGGCGTGGAGGGCGTGGAGGGCGTGGAGGGCGTGGAGGGCGTGGACGACGATGCGGATGCAGGACCGCCTTGGGAACCACCAAGGCTAAGGTCCACGTCGTTGAGGGTGGATCCCTCTTCCGCGTACAGGGAGTCGTGAAGAGACTGATCCGCAGAGAGATCCGGAAACCCATTCTGAGACCCATACTGACGCGCATCCCCAGACATATCCAACAGCAGAGTACCTACGCCTGCTGATGAATCATGATCGGTTATTTTCTCGCCACCCGGTTTGGGGCTGCTGGTCAAGATCCTGCATGAGCTGGTAGACGGGTTTGACAGAACAGCGTCACTATAATCAGTTGACCCGTTCATGGTGGCAGCAAGTTTTCAAGTGATCTATATAGCCATATGCCACGCCGTATTTATACATGCCGGGCAGGCCCCCCTGTGGATACATGATCTGGTGAAAGCGATCTTTTATCGATGAGGCAAGACTTTGAACATAAGTTACGTGGTAGACGTGACGGGGTGTGGACGGGGTAAGAGAGACTTTTACCATAAGTTACGTGCTAGCCGTGACGGGGAGTACATGGGGTATCAGCGACACCCTCACCGCCGCCCCTTGTGAGGCCTGTTACGTGTCAAGAAGTGTTAAGACTACCCCGCGGGCCGCGTGCCGCGGTACTCCTGTGAGGGAGCTGACACAGAAGCTAGTTGACATGCGCCGCCTCAGATGGCCAACAGGTGGACGCGGTCATCACAGACGCGTGTCCCGGTGTCAAACGCGACAGAAGTCATTTCAGATGAACCCACTGTCGATCGGCTCTCTGAAGAAAATAGCGGCCTATTAGACGTGCTTCGCACTACCCAGTGTAAAAACTTGTGAAGCCCCCGGCTAGAAGAAGTCGTTTTAGTTGTACCTTACCTAGCGTTTAAGTTGTCGACCGAGGGTTAACTTTTCGCTAAAGACTAGACGAAGCCCTTACAGTACCTGGGGGGGTTGTGATGTCATGTGGGGTGGGGGGTATAAGTATGTGCCTGTACTATACACTGGTTCAGAACAGCCACTTGATGGCCATGGACATCGAGCGACTGTTAAACGCAAGTCTGCGTCTGCGTCTTGTTCGGGAGGAAAGGCCAGTGGTGAGACCTAGTCACCTCCAACCCGCGGACCAATCCGACCATCAGTGGCTGCTTCTCTTGTTAGTGATATACCTGGGGTGGAAATTTATCGGTATCTTCTGGAAATTGGCAGCAGGCTGTCGCTCGTTGGCTCAGGGTCAACGTCGGAGGGCTACAGTGCAGTGCTGTCTGAGAATCTACTGCCGATGGGAAACGCTCCTATTTCCACTGGCTCCCATTCCCGCCGAAATGGAAGCCGTAGGAAGTGCTGCCTGCCCACGAATGATCATCCAAAGACCGAGCATCCTGTCCAAGGCCCTGACCGTCGCCTGGTCGGGCCCACTCACGGTCCATCTGAATGGCAGTGACGAACCCTTGACGTTGGAACTCCCGCAAGAAGTCAAGATTCCTCGTACGGAGCGCGTGCGCCTGAACAAATTTTTCAGGCACAGACTTTGTAGAGCGAGCGTTTGCCTGATAAACAACAGGAACAACATGGCCCAAGAACTACTCCCAGCCGAAGAACTGGGCTGCATGCCTGACGTAGACTCTTGGGTGTGATGAACAGTTATATAAAAGTGTACGATATGTTTGAAGTAGATATGGGAAAATTTTAATTGTGAAATGCATATGTTCACGAAGCTTTCGAGTTACATATGTACATTAGTGTATGGTCAGTAAATACAATTATGGGAAAATAGGCGAAACGTTGACACGTGGACATCATAAAACCTTTTCCGCATGCATAACAATAAAACATTTTGATATCATGAACGTGTGTAGTCTTATGTGGCTGTGACTAATTATAAATGGGAATTCATGAGGATAATGTGAATGAATTGCAGCTGTACATGTGTGACGAAATTATGAGGGCGAGTATATATTCTAAACAACAAAAATCGAACATGAATGAGAACTGATAACTTTTGAGCTGCAATAAAAGGAAGAGTTAATAGCTAATGTATATATAACCAACTCAATTTAAAGTCAAGCGTCTGCATGCGCTTTGAATCCTACGTTGTCTGAAATACAGAATTGAGATGAAAACAAAAAGTGCTGGTACCATTATAAAAGTAAGTCCAATGTTCAACAGGTAAACAGTACCGTGCACACTGGGGGGGAGGAATGGTACGTGGGGAAGATGCAAGTCACCACGAAGTTTCTTGTATTCGACCTCATTCAGTCGAATCTCTTTCATGTATGTACGGAGGGAAAGGAAATTGTCTTTTGCTCGCTTAAAAATATCCTCTTGGCGGACTCGCATTTGCGGGCTAAGAGGTAAAATTGGGAATGGTTTATCGTACGAAAAATCCGGGTTCACAAGTCGGCTAAGTGACAGGTTGAGGTGTTGAAGACTAGCAAGGTTGACGGGAAAAACTGTTCTTAAGGGGCCTGCTGTAGAAGGCAAACAGTTAACACTTGAGACTGGAATTTCCCATTCTTTGGCGGACACAGAACAACCACATTCAAAGGCACGAACGCACGATTCACATCCAGGATGGGTTGTTGTTCGGTTGGGGCAGCGCACAACGACCTCGTCTATGTGAGAGAACAAATAGGTCCCTGTTGCAATGACTTGGATGTTCGACCTTCTGAAATTAGACTGAATGAGTATTTTGAAATCACAATAAAGTTTGACAGACTCATGATCACGTAGATAGATAGAAATGAGGCACGACGAGGGAGAAACCCTGCGAAGTGGTAGGTCATAATGACAAAACGGAGAATGGCAATTATCCAGATCTGGGTTGGAGGATACTGTGTATTGGGTTGCGGACACCAATAAATAAGCCGGTGTGTTGGAGAGGCGAGTATAATGCCCATGGAAGGCTAGAGGGAAGGTGTTCACTTTTAGAACCTTGAATATTTTGTCGAAGGAAATAACGGGAATCTTGAAAATAGTTTTCAGAACATTTCGCTGTAAAACCGGGGGGACTAAAACAGTTACACTTCTATACATGTCGCGAGTGTTTGGAATATAAATATTTGAACGATTTGACTTGGAAAGGAAAAGGTACCGAATCTTCCTCATATCAGTCTCCGATATCAAAGAGTTACTCAGCCTGTTCTCCGTTAGGTCGCGAATAGCCTGTAGCAAGACATCAAGGGAATAGTCCAGTTTAAAATCCAGTAGACGCAATTCTTGCAAATCTTGCATCAACCTGACCATCAATTCCCGGTTACTAATGTAAGCCTGGAGTCCTCTGGACAAATTGTATATGGAATGAGTGTTCTCTATGATGGCCTGGAGTTGGATTTCCAAAGTGGAGTCAACTACCTTTAGGACTGCATTTATTTTGCCATCGAGGAAGCCAATTTCATCGGCATTTACCTGGTCAGCACGAGTCTGTTGCTTCAAGTCATCGAGTGTGGCCGTTCCAAATAAAGTCTCGGAGAACTTGCCGATTTCTGGAATCAGAGCCCGCTGCTTCCTGGATTTGGCTGATGGAGGTGTTGGCTGGGCCGTCGATTCCAAAATTGATTGCACTTCCCGGAGTCCGTTGGTGACCTTCGCTGCTATAGTCTTCCCAATAGATGTTATGTTATTCAACATAAGTTGGATTTTTCGACACTGTTCCATTGAACCGGCTGCCAGGGTAGCGCCGTGTCTACAATTTAGTGCGGCTGCCTGTTTGGGAGAAGGAGGAAGTGGTAAAATGATATCGACTTGGGTAGTGAAGTACTCATTACCTATGTGGATGGACGGTATACTCTCGAATACTACACCATAGTTGGTACGAAAACGGTTTACCGTACTGGTGCATAGGCATGGCTTAGCTGAGACAGTGCCCAGGATAAAGAGTCCACGAAGGAGGAGTATGAATACTGTTGGAGCCATGTCTGATGCAGGCTAGAGACCGCTCTAGTCTTTTATTACTTTTTCCCAGTCACAGGAAGGAGTAGACAGACAGTCGCCACATGCACCTGGGATCTAAAGGTTTTGACCTCCGTGCAGAAACCTTAAGCTTACGTTAATGCCAAAAGAAAAGCCGTGCGAAGAGTATAAGCTTACGCGTATGCTTGCTTGTAAGCTTTCGTTGGTTAGGGTGTCGGCTTGTTCTAATTGAATTGGAAGGCAGACTTCAAAATGAATTGTTGGCATGGGGTTCCTTAACTTGTGGATGAGAAGTGAGAAAGCCTGTAAATGCCATTACTGCCTGATATTTATAGGTTTTATTTGCAGGTGGTTTATATGGAGTTCAGGCCGATTTAAGTCTGGACTGGCTGAAATTAGTCTCAAACCTTAAGGTCGGCTTTATATCTAACCAGCTTAGACCCAGTTTAAGGTGAATTATTTAGGGTAGTTATATAGGCCGGGAGGTACCTTTTATCCATACAGAAAATGTTTAATTAATTTTTAATGAATCTCATCTCTCACGGATGACTTCAAAAGAAGTTAATTTCAAACACTTTTAATACTCCATCTATGGATGGTAAGGGTAAATGGTTTTCCGGGTGGGAGGGGCGATGGATGGTAGGGTGAAATAGGCCTGTCAAAGATTTAGCTACATGTGCTTTGCAGGCGAACGTAGGTTGGGTATGGAAGTGCCCGACCCAGCAGGTTCCCTGCATGGGGCAACTCTGGCCCGTGTTAACTCGATAACTAACCCCTGATTAATGGCGGGGAGTCCGTCAGATGACACCCAGCATGATACCTGTGTCGCTCTTGAGTGGGTTTGGTGTGAGTTATGTGATTACCAAGACTGTGCCCCTGCCCTTGTCAGATGTCAGAGGGGGGTACAGATTAGATGGGGTGCTTCCGGGTACTTATGGGTGTTAATGGATTAACTACAAAGTGTCTCTTTTTGGTAAACACCTTTCTGGTTGCCCCGATTACACCTACGGTATATATATGTCGCAAACTCTATACGTAATTGGGTCTGGTTGTGCAAACTAATGAAATGAAATGAACTGAATAATGGCACAGATGAATTCGCCAGACCTGGGTGGTAGGAGCTAATCGAACCTCATGCACTCGATTACCACCTGCCACTCCAAATTTTTTTTTGGGAAGTTATATTTGTAATAATGGTATTGAAATGAAAAGATGGCCCACGGGCCGGTCCGGAGGGATGCAGGGGCGGACCCAGGCATTTCTAGGGGGGAGGGGGGGGGGGAGGGGCTAATGCATTAATCTACGTGGGAGGGGCCCCTTTTTAAACAACATTATTTAACAGGGGAGGGGGGGGGAGGGGGGGCATGGCCCGTCAGGCTAATATAGCGCATTTATCATTTCTTATGTCGAGAGTTAAATAAGGGTAAAAACTTGAAATCACACAAAATAATAGTTTTATGTGTAGTCAAGGTTATTTAATATTATCATTTTCAGTGAAAACCATTTGCGCTTTCAGCCCTTTCACCCTGTATTTCCAAGAAGTTTAAGAATCTGGTTTAGGCAGCCTGGTTTAACTCCCAAATAATGTGTTTCAAGAAAATCTGTTTTAAAAATGCTATATTTCTACCTGTTTTAGTTAAACTAGTACTGTATCTAAGGGACAGGGGTGGACGGTCCCAGGAATTTGTGGAGGGGGGGGGGTTGAACTAACCCTATTTTTTTTTTAGAAATAGGCCTATTGGACGTCACTTTCATGGGATGGAAAACCATTATTGATATGCTATATTTGATAAGTTTTCTCAAAAATATTACTTTCATTTCATGATAAGGGTTGTACCCAACATCATGGGAGACAATTGTTTCATTATTGATTATTCATAGAGGTTATAAAGTTAAATCACGCTTTATCGCTGTTTTTACGCATTTGATTAATTATTATGAATTATTTTGATTTTATATAACTTTTGTTTCTATATGTAAGGGTTTAAAAAACTAAATGCGCTAATGATATAGGCCTACCAATGTGAGCGATACAACCCTGTTTTACCCTAGTTGTGTGCACACTATAGGCTACTCCTTCTGCGCTTCAGCCTCATCTATTCTTATTAGGTCAGGAAACTGAGTATTATTTTTGTTGAGCTTGGAAACCAATATCAACCGGCGTTTATAGATATATGCACAAATGTGGGAAGTGGGGGGACTGGGTACGCCACTGCTGGCAATTATATTGGTGCCTGAATGGAGGGTAGGTACGTTAAGACGCCGAGAAGGTTGGGCGTGTGAAGAGAACTATGAGCGGACGGGACTATTGTGACACAATATAATTAACACCCCCTGACTTACACTTATATACACGCCAGAAGGGCAAGGGAAACTTTGAGGTGAGCGCAAAAGTATTACCTAACACGCCCACTGCTATGGGTAGTATAATGATACTATGATTTTTCAGGGATAATCGTGGAGTAAGACTTACACTCCTTGACACGTTTTAGAGGAAGTGGTTTCAGACAAGCCCGAGCCTGTCGAATGTATGAGTTCAAATTCTTCCCGTGCATGTGGTGGGGAATGTTGCGTGAGTTGTACTGGCCGAATGGGATGCCTTATAACAATCCCACAGTCAACATGACCAGCCCCAGCGTGTTGCAGCGTGAGCGGCAACAGCTTACTTCACCTTCTCAAAACCTTTTTGGCGAAAAACGAAAGAAACGATCGCGAATTACAGTGGACAGGTTATTGAATTTGATAGGTGAGAAATCTATAGGCCTACAAATGCATACATGTATTTTCAGACATAGAAACTTGAGCAAGTTAAGGAATCTTTAACGAATCTCGTTAACATAATAATCATTATACACATACGTATGTATATACATGCAAACATACATGGTGTAGGGTAGGGTGGGGCAAGACACCCATTTGGGGTAAAACGCCCACCCTCTCTAACTAAGCTTGATGTACCATTATGACCAAAGTAAGATTGAAAATTAACTTCATTATATTATTAAACTATATTATATTTGGATGGATATATATGAATGATTAAGAGAATTATGAACATCTTTATTTTTCAGACCCTAACACAGTTAATTTTTTAGCTTTATGAATTTATTTCTTAAATTCTCAGGGTCATCCCATGCTGAAAAATTGCATGTATTCAGAAATGAACACCCTTTTAGATTGTAAGGGGATATATAAAGATGTTATACACACATTTTCTTACAAGTCTTATACATTTCTAAATTGTGAGGCAAAAGGCCCAGCCCAAAAATGGGCAAAATGGGGCAAGATGCCCATGGGCCTTTTGCCCTACACATGGGCTTTTTGCCCCATATTTATGGGCCTTTTGCTCCTCTTAGCATAATATAGTATTTTTATGTGGGCCTTTTGCCCCACACCCCCTGGGCATCTTACCCCAAACCCCTGGGCCTTTTACCCCACACACCCTAGGGTTGGGGCAAAAGGCCCACTTTTTAAAAATTCACTCTTATCTTAACCCTATTCAAATAAAATCAATAATTTTTGTGTTATTTGACAAAAAGCCACTAGTTCTTTTATTTCATTTCTTTTCCTTTTAATCCTACAGCTTAGAAAAGACATATGGGAATGCTTTCTCAAGGTAGGCGTTTTACCCCACCCTACCCTACATTCATATTATAGTTATTAAAAATTTACAGGGCAACAACCAGTTAAGCTTGTTAGCTTGTCAAGATCCATTAAGGTAAACTCTCCGAGAAGTGGGAGAGACTTAAATATCATCAGGAAACTTCCAAAACTTTGAATAGTTCATATTTGAATTGAAGATGGTGTAATTGCATTAAAATGTCAAATAGTCTGACCACGGCTTGGCGTGAATGTCTACAAGTGCTGTTTTGAGTGGCCGCCCCTCCCCAGGTGCAGACTTTACCTGACTCAGTGCCAATGTCCACACACCCCCAATGTCTGGCTCACCACTCAGGCCGTAAGCCCATACTGTCGCGGGGTAGTAGCACCTGGCTGCCTTCACCTTATTATTATCGTTCATTCAACCCCAAAACCGTGTTCCCAGTGAATTAGTAAAGTACATCCTTGTCTTGAATGATGGAAATTGAGGCTAGGTACCACGGACATTCTCAATTCATATTATACACATTTACTTTATAGTGAATGGCTGTTAACGTCACCGATTCTATTCGCATGGTTCTATAGACATAATTATTTGTCCTCACATTAACGTGATCCCATCACATGTAATAGCTCCTTCATAGTTTTAAGTTTCAGCTCCTGCGTTAATTGCAATCTTTTTTTTCGAGTGCCATTCATTAGTCCACTTGCCGATCCTCTCGAATCAGTGACTAATCTTATTTAACCATGGCCAATCAGGGGCGGATCCAGAGATTTTAAGAAGGGGGGAGGGGGGGGGGGCGCCCTATTGTAAAAAATTTCTGCTGGACCCTCCAGGTCCGAGAATTTTACAATAAAAAGGTGAATATTTGACCCAAAATAGGGGGGGGGGGGGACGCGCGCGCCCCCTGCCCCCCCCTCTAAATCCGCCACTGCCAATCATGCACTGTGTCGTAGGACGGCAGTCAAAAGGGGGTATGCCAAGTCTGCAATCAAACATTCATATCGTTTCAATCTTGGGTATTTCACCCACCTTTATAGATATTTGGCATAACAATTATCATGAGATGTTAATATTGATGGACCCTTGTATTCTGTCATTTTCCCAATAATCCATGCCAACATTAATTTTGAGAAATCAACAGATCCTAAGTCACTGTGAACTTTAAACCTTTCATCTCATTTTGCAAGTCATTAGGCCTTCCATTGAAAGTAGAAAAATATTTAGACTGGAAATGTTTGGTCAACATTTGTAATGAGAAGGACAGGTACCTTGAAGGTCAACGTGACATATGATTGAAAATATATATCGAAGGTCTTATGAGGAAATTGTGGAAATGGAAAATATATAGGCGGTCTGTCATAACTTGGCTTTCAAATAACTAGTGGCTTTATACAAAGTGATAATTCTAGTACCCGAGCTTAGAAAACACCCGACTGCAATCAGCCAATTAAATTAGCCTAAGATATTGATACAATTCCTCTTGGCATGTGGCAACAATTACTTTGTATTTTGACCTGACTCTATTTCAGTCAGTTAGGGTAACCTGCAAAACCTCAAATATAAATAGCAAAATCTAAATGTTATTTAAGTCAATACAGAGCTATATGTCCGAATTATTACCTTTCTGATGGTATTATAAAGGATTTGAAAGACTGAAAAGAACTTTCTATAATTCTATCTGCATTATGACGACTCATTTACTTTTTCATTCCCTTTTCGAGGCACTGCAAGTTTACATATTGGTAATTTAAATATCAAGTTGGAATATCCAATATAAATTGACCAAATTTATAGTTATACGGGCAGGTTCATCTTCTAATGTTAAAGACCCCAGGATGTGGGTCAATCTGGCCCTAACTGACCCTTCTCACCCCCGATACAGCCCGTCTTAGCCCCATTTCCCCCTCTCCGATGACAGTCGTTCAAACCCTGAACGGCCATAATGACTGGAGGCCTAATTACTCTCCAGTAATGGGGCTCTACTCTCACTTTCTCCTCTAACACTTCACTTCAACTTTCAGGAGTACTCTTTATCCAGCCATTATAATAATTATATTATCTTAAGGTATTAATAAGTAATTAATAGTACTAATTGTTAAATCTATTCGCAAATTATATAAATAATATAAATCTGACAAATCTGAAATCTTTACATTTTCACATAGGGTTTCTTAATCAGGGAATAAATGTTTGTGACTTGGTTCACACCTGCAGGCTAGTACTAATGATGGCGGCTCGAGGTGAGTGAATCATCCGCGCTGATCACCTGCAGACTAATACCGTCTTGTCTTTCTGGGTGTTGGGGGCACAGAGAGGTAGCCGGCAGAGTGGCAGCGAGGGGCACAGAGTGAGAGCCCTGATTATCAGGCAGATGGTTCCACCTCCTCGTCATCGACTTTCCATGGGGCGTTTTAATTGAAGGTTTTGTGCAGAATAGTGAAGGGTGTCATGTCCTGGTATTTCCTTTGTATTTTAACTCATTTCACTACCTTTTGATTTTAATTAAAAGATAGAGACAAAGGTCGCAACGTCTGAGCGACAGTTACTTGAACAAAGCAGATATTTCATCAATTTTCTCATCTGATTTGTCTCCATCTACGTGGCAGTGACTATGAGATACTCAAAGTAAGGATGAGAGGGCCGTTCATACCTTTTGGGCATTTCTTCAGATTTGCTATATATATGCGTCCTTAACCCTCTTATATCGTATTCCCGACAATAGGGGCACATTATAATTTTCTTAATGTATATCAGCAGACCTTGATTCATTTGCATTGCTGTAAATGACAACTAAGCACTGCAATATCAATTTCGGCAAACAGAATCAATATGCATGTATATGTGGTATAGTAAGTATTATCTATAGTGTGCCTTTATTGGGTCCTTCTTGTAATCAAAATTGCCCAGAGACCCTGGAGGTCTGGAATCCTTCGTTTAGAAATTTGCTAGAGACCCAATATTGCATGTCCTAATGATATACGTAGCCACTTCGGATAATCCTTACAGACTCCATTTGCCAAGGATAAGTGCCTTTTAGTCTGACTCTCCTTGAACCTCTATGTGTTCTCACTCACCCAGCCGCAAGTTCCGAGAAATTCCCGGAATACCTGGCCCCGGGATCCCGTCGGGGGCTGTTTTCCAGGCGCGGCAGGCCTGTTTGCACTGCGGGCCATTCGATAGCCAAGTTAACGTTCATCTAGCCGGGTTTCTTTTTGTTAGCAGGTAGCCCCGGGTGGTGGATTATGTTCGTCTCAGTGGGCAGATATGTCGGGTTATGCTGGTACGGAGGGAGGTGAAAAACGGGGGGCGGAGGGCCGTAAATATCTCAGGGGTGGGACCTCTGGCCGTTTAGGGGTAACACACAGAAATAGATTGAATAGAGGGAAAAAATGGACATGCTAATTGCAATGATAATACAGAGCAGAGATTGATCTATAGGAATAACGGTGTACGAGTACTAACTGCATACATGTATATCTCACATTCCTTTCACATAAACACACGCGCGCAAATGCATAATTTATACAGATATACACGCGCGCACGCACGCACACATGTACACGCTCATGAACACTCATACACAACACACATTCTGCCTCGATTATTAAAACCACATCTGAGTTTATATTTTCACAATAGCACCTGCCTATTGGAGAGCGAAGAAAAGGAAGGGAGGTTGCGGGTACAGATACCATAATCAGACCTAATCCTGATAATAGTCACAGTAGTGGGAAGAGGTTCGCCCATACTCTAATTACTTCTATAACTTCCGTTACTTCCAAAGGATACGTTTGTACCGTAAGCGTGCGTTCAATTATAGAAGTAGAAGTATAGTCTGATGTATACTAAGCATCACCGTGAATGTGAGTAGTATAGAGAAATGCTTGTTTATACACGGTAATTAATTAGCTTCAACTTATGACCAAGGTAGAACTAATAACCATCTTATTTATACACATTTAGAGACGTAGCAATCATTTAGAAAAGAAAAAAACGAGTAGTACTAATCTATATTGTAATGAGGTGCGTATTAATGATAAAAAATAGCGGTCCACGTCTTGCAAATGTTCTTGGAGATTTTTAACATAGGCAAAATTCGTCACATTTAACAGTGTGCAGAAAAAGGTGCCCGTGTTTAATTAGAGTAGGACTAGAGGTTAATCCCAGAGGCTAATTCCTTTCCCTGATACTGAACCCTGCACCTCATGTTGCTTTCAATTTCCTGAGATATAATGACTTTTTATTTAGGCGTAAAGTAAACAAAGGGCGGTGGCTGCGGGGGGTGGCGCCCCAGGGGTGGGGGTACTCAGGTGGAAGGGACTGGCACTAGGAGGCAGCACAGGTGGTTACCCCTACGTCAACAATACCGTTACCATGGTAACACATCTCGACCTTGTCTAACCGTGCCATCGACCCATCTGTTGATTCAACGCGGTTTGTCTGACGATTTTCCACTTTGTTTTTTTAACTTCCAGGCTTGGAAACTCGCGTTTCTTCAACTCTCATATTTGCATGGTTAAACTGGCCTTTGACGAAATGTTCTTGGAATGTACCCTTTTGAATCTATGGAGAAATGTGAATTGTTGTGAATATTTGAGCCAGTGATTCCTAGCTGGTGCAACTGGTGAACGGTTTTATTGTACAGATCGGGCTTTTAAACATTATAATACTGGTGTGAGAAATAATAATAAATGATATAGGATCAAGGACTGCAATTTGAGTTAAAGTGCAATGTAGTCTATTGGAATACAACCATTTTAGCGTGTTTAAAACATGAAGGAGTATGTATGAAATTTGATATGCTATTACAGCCATATAGATCTATTTATATCGTAGAACACTTCAACAATATAATATATGGGGCCCAATGGAGCTGTACAAAGCCGACGAAGGCCAGTCATCTGATTGGTCGGCGTTGAGAACCTTTTGTCTCCTCAGAACGGCAGTCACTGCGGGACTAGGGGCACGGGGTGGTGAAGTGGTTAGAGCGTTCGCTTGGCATGCGGGAGAGCCGGGTTCGATTCTCGGCTGGGCCAGGCAGGGCTGCTACACCTCTCTGTGTTTCTCCCAGTGACAACGACTGGGATATCAAAGGCCTTGTGCCACCGGCTGTTGTGTGTCTGGCCCTGTCTATGGGACCAGGCACATTAAAGAACACCTACTTCGGTAAATGTGTAGGGGTATGGTCTCTACCTTCTCATAGATTCGATCACCATCACTGCCCTTGATATGACCCTGGCAGTCAATTAGGGCATAAAGCAACCAATAACCAACCAACCAATCACTGCGGGACTACTTCCGCAGGGCCGAGGCTGGGACTCAAGGCATTTGTCCCAGTTTTGGATTCAATTCATAGGGATTAATTGATGTTTTTGCACTTCTGCTAAATTGCTTATGATTTCAGGATTGATGCCTTACTTACAAACCCTTTAACCAAATTAATCAAACACCATGTAAAATATGGAAAGGGCAATAGTAGTGTCACACTAACTGAAAATGTTTTAATTTAAAAACAGGTTCTTGCCTAAATAAACCTTTTTTTTAATTTCATATTTAACTTTGTTCTTGAAATTGAGACTGCACAACTGCAAATTACACACAGTTTAAAGGACCTGTGCTATTCTGACCGGCTAATTTAAAGAGTAATCATTGACATCAAGTTTCAACTTTCTAATGGCGTGTCTATCTTCTCTATTTGAAATAATTAAAGCTCAAAAAGCAGCCAAATTGAACTCCACTCCATCCCACTCGTCGGGTTTTATCCCCAATAAAACAAAAATAGTATTCATGGAAATTTGACACCGACCACCCATTCTAGAAGGGCCCGAGGGCTGTCTTTTTTCCATGGAGTTAATTCAGATTGAGTCATTGGGGGATTGGGTTTTATTTTAATGTGCTCGTGGGGTGACTATCTAGTCCAAGCATGGGACTTTATAATAACGTCACAGCAACTTATTCATGGGTTCTTGATTGTCTATTGGTTCTTAGTACATTGTGACGTTGCAGCAACATACTTATGATGGCTTCCGATAATGTCAATATGAAAGAATACTGTGATACCTCACAGTGATATTCTCCTAATGTAAAATGTGACAACAATTTGCTTACTATTTGATATGTAATTTTGGTCTCGACCTCACCAAGTTAAAACGACAAGTTCTGTTTAGATTTTGCCATCTTTCACTATTCAGAGATTTTACACTCTATGCCATAAGAGCTGCGATATGACATTTTCGCAGTGAAGTCGCACATATTAGAAATACAATTCTTGGTTATAGGCCTACATATATGCGAAATACTCAAAATAGACAACTTTAAACAAGTCGCATAGGTGTAAAACCACCTTTATGGTGAATTATTATTGTCATCTGTTAGGGATCTAAATCAATTCGGATTGGAGCCACGACGGAGAGAACCCATGCAGCCAAGTTCCCATGTAGTTGTAGCGTTTTGAGACAATACTTTTTTTTTGTCAGTTTGCTAACAACTAAATTGAAACATTATAGTAACATCATATGATTTTGTTTGCTTTTTATTTCTATGGAAGTAAGGTCTATCAAATATGGCGTCACACAGATATATCGGTTTGTATTTTCATTAGTGCATGGGTTAATATAAAAACAAGTAATACCACATCATTTATGTAATTTTGCTTGTGTCTTTTGCATGAAAACAATTGGCGGAAACAGAGGTTCATTTTACTCTTGTGTAAGGCCGTCAGTATGATTATGTACTTTAAATAAGCTATAGGCATATTCAACTTGTTAAGAGATAGGAAAAAACATTTCCAGACTATGTGTCTTTATAGAAATCGTATTAAACAGGTCACATTGGTTCAAGGTAATAATGTAATATAATAACCTCCATTAACTTGGATTGAACAATAGAAACAATAAGCCAAATAAGCTTCTTTCACCAAATGGGCCCTAAAATGTGACCTTTTCTACGCCCAACAATATAGGGGCTACTTCCCCCTTTCCCACCAGAGAGGTCACAGAGAGCCTCATTTGCATACGGCGGGTGGCCATTGAGACGCTGACAAAAGGGGGCGTGGTCTCCGCCAGGCGGCAGCACAATGGTCACGTGTGTACCGCCGTCTCTGCACTCTCCGGGCTGAGGTCCATTGACAGCACCCCGGTTGGAGACCTGTCAACAGGAACCAGCATATAAAAGTTCAAAAATGACCTAATGAAGCTAAAGAATTATAAAAAAACACACACTGAAATAGGGTCGGAGTTAAGGCATCTTAAGTGCTTGCAACGGTTACCAGTTGCTTATAATTACATGTACCATAAAGAAATATGCCTGTAAACGTTTGTGAAAGTGAATAATATTTTAATAACACGTGTGTAGGGCCTATATCACATTCATTGTGTGATAAAATACCTATCAGACCACGAATCGATCTTTCTATTATATATGATATGCAATGATCAAAGAGGAAGAATGCTCATCTTTTAATGTAAATTTAACCAATTTCGGATTGAATAAAATTAAAAACAACAACAACAAATGGTCTGAAGGTCGAGAGCAATTGAATGTATGATTGATTTCAGATCGGTTTCCTAAATTGAATTATAATAATGCGTCCTCGTATTGATAAGGTTTAATTGGTGGCTAGTGTAAAAGCTGGACCTTCCCTGGTTGTAACTAAATAGGCAAACATATGGATTGTTATCAGTCCAATCAGAGCCCAGCGAGTTCGATTTTCACAGGCTTGGCTCTGGGGACGGTGAACCGCCATGAATCATGGGTAATATCAGCCCGTCACACAACCTGCAGGTCCGTCCCGATGGGACAGTCTGCAGGTTACTTTACAACCAGAAACCTTGTTATAAGTTAATTGTTGGTGTGGGGGAACACAGTTCGGCAAATACCAGCCCCACGGAGTGCGCATGTCAGGTGGGGGCCGGTCACAGCCGCCCCTCATTAAGGGGGCACAATTAAGGCTTAATTGGTTATTAATAAGCTATAATCACAGTTTATTCGCCATCAGGACGGATGGCAGGATCGGAAAGGTCATGTTGGCTCTTTTAGGACGGTTTTATTCTCCCGATGATTAATGGTCTTTTTTCGGGAGGGAAATGATTTATTTCAAAATATGGATGCGTATGTTACGACATTACAACTATAGGTTATTAATTATTCATGTGACCGTCCTTTCGGTTTCAAATATGTATTTTCCAGATCCGACAGCATCATTAGACCAATAATTTCTATACTTTTTCAATTACCATGAAAATGATAACTGTTAATCTGTTTGCCCGTGCCAGTTACTAAAGGGCTACCAACAACGCTTGTTATGTGTTTTGATTTGCTGAAATCCCAAGTTGGAAATTGATTACCAAATAATTCCTCAATTAAATCTGGGTTGAATTATTGATGGTCTGCACATATTTATAGCATATATATAATAGGGTGAACGCAAACACCATGAATATTCTCATGTAAGATATAATGTTACGTATGTAGTGCCGTATGTAGTTCCAACTTAATATACGTACACATTTCACTCATCAGGATATCCAAGTCATGTCCGCCGTGTCCCCATTTGACCACCAGGTGGCTGAAGGTTCCCGGAAATGGGTTCTGGGTACAGATGGCGCTGTGGTGCCGCGGGGCGTCATCTGATCGGTTTCACATCCGGGTCACAGGTCAAGGACGTGACGGGAGGTCAAACTGGACCCATCTGAAGCACCCTTGTCATGGCTGGGTATTGAAGCATTGTCATCAGCGACAGGCAACATGGCAAATTAAACGTATTTAGGTCAAACATCTATGAGTTACAACTTTCGGACAAGAAATTACAGACTCGTTTAGATTTTCATGAATTTCTTTTGTAACATGGAAGAATAATATAAGGAACAGTGAATACTCCATAGAGGTCACCATTCATATGCCTAATAGCTTTATACAGCAAGAGCAGAATGAAGGTAGAAAAAGTTCCACCAAGAGAGTTGATATTTTTTTATTGTTTTGTATGGAGGAGTTATGGGGATTTGAATATGAGGTTTCATATTTCGATTTATCAGATTGGTTGTCATGTGTGTTGTCTTCGCCAATATGAACTTTCAATATGACGTAAGGCATGGCCTATCACGTCACGATACAGTTCATAGCGTTTTGCTTTGTACTATGACGTCACGTGACATCGACGTTCTAACCTCGGCCACCAGGGGGCGCACGCGGCACCCTGGAGGACACTTCTGCGCACCAGTGCTTCCGGTTGATAACTTCCGTCGGCACCTCCGATCAATGTCAGCCCCCTTTTTTTGTGAAGGTCGAGTCAAGGTCGTTGTCAGGGGTCAATGTCAGGATCATGAAGGTCATTTCGACTCGAGTCTGTGTGAGTGAGATAGAAATGAATCACATAGTCTTATGAAAGTGGGTCGGCTTGATGGATTGACTTACTAATTATCCTGGTCAACGGTTAATTGTGGGAAAAACCGCCAAGAGAGGCAAGCAAATGAAATTATAATATCTATGCACTCAGTCAGCCGGACGAACCCAAGTCCTCCATTTGTCATCATCAATGGAAATGAACTTTGTCAGGTTGTTTACATGTAACATGGCCTAAATACAACAACCATTTGATCAATCAATAAACTTGTAATCAGAAAGTACATTGGAAAATCTAACATTTACTGATTAAGGAAATCCCAAAATAACGGAATGAAACTTTAAAGGTTTCTGGGTATTTCTGGGAATTTGTGTCACCATTGATTTATGACAATATTTTTGTGCAGCGGAACCTAGCTCGTTAATAACGGAAGCGGAACTGGCGAGGTTTCCCATAATTCAGCTGAGTGAAAGCGAGGTTAGCGGAGGGCGGGCGATGATTACCTCTCATTAAGAGCACCAATTAATAGTAGTTACCGTTTATCATGGCGGGAACAATGGGCGGACGGACCCGGCAAGACGATGAGTAATACGGGGGGACAGGTACACTGGTACCCCGTGGACCGCTTGGCAGACTATACCACTGGAACAGCCTAAGTGACCTTGGTGACCTTGCCGGTTTTGCGGCGGCCCCCTAGTGGAGAGATTTGGAACTTCGTGCGTTGCAGCGGTATTTGCAGTGGGTTACAAGCGCACTCCACGTGTGTTTGTTTGTCAACAGCGTCCGCTGCAAACATGGCAGGAGTCCTGACCAGAAGTCCCCTAGATTTTGAAGCTGTTATTTGTGATACAAACTTCTATCAGAAGACAACTTACAGTTACCTGAAGGACAAACAAAAGGAAGCACTTCAAGCATGTGCCAATGGGGATGTTGCTTGCGTTCTCCCGACCGGGTTTGGTAAAACAGTTGTCATACACATGCTTCCTTACCTCGACCATGGTAAGTTGTCAGTCTCACCTGCTGTCATTGTCAATGTCAGACATTAGTCAGTAGTGGCGTGTATTATCAGCACCTTAGGGCTTAATAGATCTATATCATTGTTTCCTTGCTTTCCCGAAAATAATGATAGACTATAGCCTACTGACAGGCTAGGAAAATCTGCATGTCCGTGTGTCCACAACGACCAGAAAATAGCAATGTCACACACCCTCCACGAAATTGCCGATATTCAAGCTAATATATAGCCAGTTGAGCTAATAATAACATATATTATGTAAAAAATGACGGGGATCACGATTTTGGCCACTAAATTATCAACCAATATAATATAAACGCCGAAATTGGCTGATTTCGGCGTGTTTTTTTTACTCAGAGGTAACAGGTGAAGTCGGTCCACTGGTGAACTCGGTCCATTTTTTTATATAGAGTAGTGGCGGGTATTATCGGCACCTTAAGGCATATTCTATCATTGTATGCTTATTTGCCCTTAAATCTAATCGTAAAGTGACCCAAAGGATGATCTGTATATATCACCATTCATTAAAGATGCGGGAAGCCACTTTCAGATATTTATATAGAAAATATTTGTTGAATTATTTTTTCATGTTTTGGAGTGTATTATCGGCACCTGTCTTGTATTATCGGCACCCTAAAATATAAGTCA
Organism: Lepidonotus clava; assembly: GCA_936440205.1. Classification (NCBI taxonomy): domain Eukaryota; kingdom Metazoa; phylum Annelida; class Polychaeta; order Phyllodocida; family Polynoidae; genus Lepidonotus; species Lepidonotus clava. The sequence continues at coordinate 16,587,322 of OW387148.1, forward strand.
TCATTACTTTGAGGCTGATATTAAATAAATTGATATTTTTGTCTAGGAAAACTTGTTCAACATGTTTACTTTGCTCCCTAAATGATTTCAAGGCCATCACTGATTTTAAAATTGAACAAATTCCGGTGCCCCAAAACATGATCAACTAAACGTTTTTTAAGGGTTCTATTGGCTATATCTCTATGCATATTTAGTGTTGGTCTATTCTCATACACAGTAGATTATAGTATTAGAACTAAAATTTCAAAATTACCACGTAGCAATTCGGTAAACTTATTTTTTCTTCATTCCTGATTGTAATTTTTGTTTTTCAACCATCATTTTTTATTTTCCAATGTAATAATTCAACTGATGATGAATTCTGCCGATAATACAAGACAAGGGCATGGAATGGAGTGTATTTTCGGCACCCATGTAAATAAAAATGTACCTTTACTTTTAGAACTATTTTTCAAGTAATCATTTATTTTAGGACATATCTTAACTCACATACATCAAAATTAAATTATTAGACTTATCTTTTGGGTCAACAAATGAATTCTATACATCTGTGTCCATTATCCAGCTTCATAAAATGGCCATTTCTGGATGGAAGATGATGTACAAATATATTTCTTTTAATGATATATTATCTATGCACAGCTTGTATCATAAAAATCTAATGGTAAAGTTTTCTTGAATCATATACATAATCTTTTGCAATAAAGCACAAATTGTATTGGCAATATCAGAATAATTGTTAGGGGTGCCGATAATACACCCCTGCCGATAATACCCGCCACTACTCTAGGCCTATTCTAGAGTAGTGGAGGGTATTATCGGCACCTTAGGGCATAATATATAATTTTATACTTAGTTTCCTTTAATTTGTAGGAAAACGTGCTCCATGAGATAGTCTCTATATAGAGTAGAGGAGCCAGTTTTGACGCACCAAGGATGGGAAATAGAATAAAAACGTGAGAACACGTAGAAAAATAAAATAATTATATATTTTTTCATCTGTATGTATTGCAATGACCTCCCTTAACGTAATCATATAAGAAAAATGTCAAGAATGAAAATATTTTGATAAAATATGACTGCATAACTTTGAGGGGTTAATTCTTCAGTTTTGACGCACCTGGAGCCCATTTTGACGCACCTGGTCATTAGTTTTGACGCACCAGGGCAAATTCTCAACCTATTAATCACATTTTATTAAAAAATTACCAAAAAATTATCAAAATATGGATCAAACGTCTCTATCATTCTTAGCTTTCATTTATTTTCAAATATGTGTTGCTTGGCTTAGCACAAATCATTATTGAAAGAATGCTGGTGAATCATATATGGCCAAAAGGACATTATTATGGAATTATTCTGAAATTTTTATGATATTCCGTGAATATTTATGTATTCTAGAGCTAAAAATATGTGCTTGTGTCCATAATATTGTGGAATATGGCGGAATTCTTATAAACCTAATATTTTCTGAAATAACGATAATAAGATTATTTTTACAAGAAAAAATATTATTCACATACCAAAAAGACCATAGATATTAGTTTGAAGTGATATATGGTCATTTAAACATCAGAAACCTAAAATTTCATCCCTTTTGTAGAAAATGGACCCCTGCGTGAAAACTAAATACAAAAAATAGGGCAGTTGTTAGTTTTCGCGCATTTTCCCATTAAATTTTCCGAATTTTCCGAATTTTCCTCTAAATTTCCTATCTTAAGCCAAAGAAAATATTTCAATTTGAATATTTTTGTAACTATAGAGCTATAAGTATAAATGCCCTACGTCTTTCTCTTAATTAGATTGAATAAAACACATTTTATTATGTCATTAACCCTTTAGTGACGGCCCCATAGGAAATCGATCACATATGATCGATGGTTGATGATTAGGCTACAATATGCTTAATTTTCAGATCTCAAAGCTTATTTCTGAAATATATATTTCAGAGGTGGTATTTCAAACTTAGGGAGGCACATTTTGACCATAAAATGATCAATATCCATTTTGTTACACGATGATTGGTGGTACCTTCAGTAAATTTACCCTTTTATCAAAAAGGCCACATTTATTTACCCATGAAAGATTATGATATTTAGGTTTTAAAAGCATATTTGATAATTCTTAATGTATTTTTTTCTTTCCGATGTATTGTAACATGTATAACACTTCCAAATGTTTAAATGTTGCTAGGTAAATTCATTTTCACATTAATTATCTTTAGATTAATTTCAAATTAATTCCAACCTCTTGCTCTTGGAAAAATGCCATAAATCAGCCATTTTGAGGCAAATTCAAGATGGCCGCCCTTGAGATGTCACATTTTCCAAACTTTAGGATCTATACCCCAGATTTTATGGTTTACTTTTATCAATTTTGTCAAAAACTTTTGGAATAAGTTCTTAAGCATTCTGTAGACAAATCATAATAATATTTAGATAATTATTTCTTTATTCGCTGCATTTTGGTCAATTTGATAGCATAGGAAACAATAAGTTACCGAAAATCATAGCAATTTGACACATTTTTGAGCAAAAGGTTGCCATATGTTTATCCACCAAATGATCTTAAATTGATTCATAATATATTGCAATTTGGTATCAAATGATAGGAAATGACGAGTAGAAAAACTTTCTAATTGAAAAATGTCTTCTAAAATCAATATTTATTTCATTTTGGGGGCATTTATTCGAAAATTGGCTCAAAAATATTGATTATTTCAGAAATTCTACCACTACTAAAAACATTCTACAGTTACCATGGCAACCAAAATCAAAAATGTAAATATATTTTCTAAATCCTGGGATAATGGACTGCATATTGGTATAGCACTTTATCAACCTGTAGAAGACTGCAAAATCAAAATTTGAGGATGAAAACTTTTGTCCCTGGTCTCCTCCATAAAATCCATTTTGGTGCCGTCAGCAAAGGGTTAATGCCATTTTAACCATTTTCAAGGCTTGACTGCATATCAGAGAAAAGATGCAGGCTAACATCATATACAAAGAATATTTATCAGATTAATGCACATATACACAGATAATATACTGTTTGGATATAATTCCCCCACTTTTTTCATATTTTTGCTCAGAATTTTTATAGAGTTTCATGAAATATATGAAATGCGCGAAAATAGGCTCTTAAAGTGCGTGAAAATAGGCTCAAGGTGCGCGAAAACTGAAGACTTGACATAGGAAAATGATTTGGTAGTATTTCAAACATAAAACGTGATTTTGATCTTTTTTTTCCAAATATGATTAACCTAGCCATATCTCCCTCCGAAAATCATGAAAATATTAATTATTTTCAACAGTTTGGGACAACAAATCCCGTTTTAGAGCTCTTAGTGCGCGAAAACTGGCTCCTCTACTCTAAAGTAAAATAATTTAAAACCATATCTACTAACAGTTACGTCAGCCTAAGGTACTTAGGAAAAGTGTTTGGCTGGGCATCTTAATACGTCATTTCCGGCATGCTCAGTGGTTCATGGATATTTGACCCAATATGATGGTTCTACTTTTATATTTGGAACAACTTCATATTATGAAGTGGCACAATGCTCTTGTTTGTAGATTTATGGTTCCTTTAGTAAGATTTAATGTAATCTGTTTAGCTTCTCAGAGCGTGTCACAGGATCGTTAATAATCTAGGGCCCTCAATTCAATTTAGGGGCCTGTACACAGTCCCTTTATATCTTTTTACTTTACCTAGTACAAAGAGAAAATACTTAGAATTGAGAACTAAAACGTTATAACAAACAAGGACAGAGGTCCAAGAACAGTGGTGCTGCAATTTTGAAGGCACCTACTGTAACACAGGCCGTCAGGTTCTTACACTTGTTTCTCCCTCCCCTGACATCCAGGGCCCCCCCTCCCATTAAATCATGTATGACGGGCACCCCCCCCCCCCCCCTCCCATACATTCAAGTTTATTGCCTTCCCCCGCCCCCTTTAAGCAATTTCTGGAAAGAGTAGAGGAGCCAGTTTTGATGCATTAAGGATAGAAAACTGTTGATAAGTGAATCTGGTGCTGCGTCAAATCTGGCTCCTCTACTCTATGCCCCTAAATCCCAGGGGACCTCTTTACTTGGACCCCCTTGGCCTGTATAGGAGACCATCAGTGAGGGTGAATCCAGGAATTCAAGAAAGGGGGGACGCCTATATTAATATAGACCCGGCGCCCCCTATGGGGGCAATAGTTTTACATTAAAAAAATCTAAATTTGACCAAAAACAGGGGTGGGGGGTTGCGCCCCATGCACCCCCACACACAAAAACAGGGGTAGCGATTAGGGCAAGCCCTGAAATTGTGTCGGACAAAATGTCCGATGTTTTATGCTGAAACCCATACTTGAGGGCTTTCTACCATGAGAGGGGTTTTTCCCTGAATACCTTATTGACATATGAGAGCAGTAATCTATGTGTGGAAACAGTAAAGAAAAGACAGATTTTTTTAGCCAAATGTGCGCATAAATCAACTAGGCAAAAAACTGTTCAATAGCCCCAACATGATAATTTTAGGTCATCTTCATCAAACACCTGTGGAATACCATTACGGTTTTTGATGCAAATGTTTACTCGAACACCTCTGGAATACCGTTACACTTTTTGATGCAAATGCATTCAATTCAGGTATAAAGTGTTCTATTCATTTTCAGATCACCAGGGCTCTGTTGTGGTTGTAACTCCATTGAATGCCATACTGGAGGAGCAACAAGCACGTTTTGGGTCCACTTGTGTTTTGATTGATGATCAACTTATTCATGATCTTGAACAAGGTATAGAGAGTGTATCTACCAAGCAGCTGAAGGAAGGCAGATTTAACTTTCTGCTTGGCCACCCCGAGAAGATGGTCCAATCAGTTCTCTGTCGCGTGTTGATGACTCCTGAGATTGCAGTCAAAGTAGAGTATAAACTGATTACATCCAGTTCAAGTTAGGTTCAATCGTTGCAAAAAATTTGCTGGATGTAAACTTGTTGGTTTAACCATATGTTCCTATAAGGGTGTCCTGGAGCTTTAAGGGGGTGGACAGCACATACCATAACAGTCATACCATAAGCAACTGAGGCTTAGCCTGATGAGCGGGAGATTTATCCACATCTAGATGGACATATCTCCCAATGTCTGTAGGTTTCTGTTCATCCCTTCCGATAACACATGGTTGTCAAGTTAGACCTGCAGCTCATCATTGGTGCGAAGGCTGTTTGTTAATTCACTGACCTCTAGCTCAGGGTAATAACAATTTTGTAATACCCCTCCACCTCAGATGTGGCATTATAATGCCGTAGGTATAGGAAATAGCAAATTAGGGGTGAAATAGACAGAAATAGAGTTTCCTCTTTTCCTTTTTTTTTTGATCTACCAATGCCATTATCTGTTGTCACCTGCATTCTTTACTGTGTCAACACTTCCATTAATATTCCTAGGCCTGCAGGATACTGAATTCCCATAGTAATGATTTATTCCAGCACTGGTGCAGCTTCGAGGGGCCATTCCCACATTAATATAATATGGCCCCATAAGATTTGGGCTGATATGGCTTTTGAGATTTGGAATATTCCCGACTTCAATCACAATTAATATCATTGAGCTGCATGAACTTATTTCACTATGCTTCATCTTGCAGATAACACACATTGTTGTGGACGAAGCACACTGCGTGCTTTCCTGGGGTGAAACTGATTTCAGGCCAGCATTTACAAAGTTGTCATGTCTTCGCGCTTCCCTCCCTGACGCAAAAATAGTAGCATTAACAGCTACAGCCACTACAGAAGCCACCACTGAAATTTACAAGTCACTACATATGCATCAGCCAGTTCTGATCAAAGCATCACCAGATCGGTAATCATACATTTATTGAAGTTAAGAAGGGGTTAAGATCATAATTTAAATGTGAAATCGATGAACAGTTAAATACTTGTACAAAAGGCAGCACACTTAAAATGAAATACTGCATATTCACTTGCATGTTTGAGGTTTGATTTTTCTGAAAAGAAATTTGTGACTAGCATACGGCAAAGCACCTGTTACTAGTTTTACTATGATGGTTGGTTTTGGAATATAACATAAGGAAACTTTTAGAAAAACTATGGTGTACTTAAGTTGCCAAATGATGTAGCTGCCATTGATTTCAAGTATTTCAATTAATTTGCCTAGCAAAGTGATTATGTCAATGTACATATACCTATCTCTAGTTTTATTAGGTAATGACATAGTTTCAATACTAGACGACACAGTAAGGAGTAAAAACAACTTGTGATTCTTTTACTATTCGGAGCACCTGTAAAACTGATTTTTCTTGCAGTTTGTGATTTTTCACTTCTACTTTTATAGGCCGAATGTGTACATTGATGTCCGGCGGCGACCACCCACAACAGGTGGTGATAACACAGTAGAGGAATCGTACGACACGTGCCTAGACCCCCTGCTCGCAGAACTCCAGGAAAAGGAGGCGTTGTTTCCTCGAACCATTGTTTACCTACCATTACACTGGTGTGGCCATGGTCATGCCAGGGCCAAAAGCTTCTTGAGAAATTCGACAACATTCCAGGTTAACGTATCTGAGGATGATGACGAGGTCAAATCATTCGTTGCTCAGTTCCACGCCCCACAAACTGGCCATGTAAGTAGCCACTAATAGTGATACCAAATATTTTATTGAATTACTATAGGAAAACTACATGAGGATGTGGGATAAGGCAGCATACGAGCTGGGGATAAAAATAGCAATACCACACTAAAAATATAATTTTGATTTTCAATTACGTAAATAGGCCTATGTGATCCACCTGTTCCAAAGATTTTTATATTTTCAAACAGAATTAAAATCAGACCTGGCATTCTTTAGAAATTGCAATAAATATGAAGGAAAATCATGTCTCTTTTTGGATGACCTTTACATTAAAACATGAAGGGAGCTATGGATCCCTTATTTAGGCTTTTTTTGCTTAATTTTCCCTGTGTAATATCAATTTCAAGCCTAAATCTGCAGATCTTCCCCTAATTGAATACTTTTATGCCATATATCATTGAAAAAATCATTTATTTCCACGGATCTCACAGTTTTTGCCCTATTTACCTTGATCTAAATTATTTGAAAAAAATTAGAAAAACTGGTAAAAGAATAAGGATGAAAATTCTGGAAAAAACGGCCCATGTTAGGCAAACCACTGCGAATCCAAATATCTAATAATGTCTCATGATAATCAAGCTTGAAAAATGATTAAATCATGTCTAATGCCTCCCCCCCCCCCCCACCCCTGGATCTGTGCATGCTAATGGTATCATTAGTTTTGCTCTACTGTCAGAATCACGTGAGTTATGGTCACATTCCTATTGCCAGCCTGGAAAAATATGGCATTTAATGATTTATGCCTAGATTTTACAGGCATTTTGGTATTGCTATATAAAGACAGTTAAGAAAGGGAATAACTTTATGGGGGGAGGGTCATGACCTTCCAGTGAATGGCTCAAGCAAGGCTGTTTGGTTACAATTTCATCATATCATCCATACTTAAAACTTAAAATTTGTAAGGGAAATCATGTTATTTTGTTTGCAGTTGAAAAAACTTATCACAAAGTCGATGCAACAACCTGATGGACCACTCCGGCTACTTTTAGCTACTGAGGCTTACGGGATGGGGGCAGACTCGCCGAACGTTCGCAGAGTCATGCATGTTGGACCGCCTACAAACCTTGAGAGTAAGTGAAAGATTTGACTAAACCAAATGCATATTGAGGATAATTCTATCAACATGGAATAATTATTATCTGTCATAATGTACAAATGCCCTTGCAATTCATCATTCATGTGATTGTATTAGCTGCATGTTGGTGAAATAAAAATTAGGAATGTAAATTAAAAAAATATATAGTTATCAATTGTGATTTTGTGAATTATTTTGATAAAAAATTGTCAGGAATATACTTTCTTCATCTTATATTCTGTACTAATTTGATAATTAATATGCTGCCAATTCCTTCTTCGGACCTGTGATCTACATTGATACATAGACCACGCCACCTAAGGACTTGAATTTGCTTTATAGGCCCAAGATGTCTTTTTTTTAATCAATTCAGATTACTTTTACAGGATACTTTTGGAGATTTGATTAAATGTGCATAATTGAACCACATTGACCACTGATCCAATTATTCTAGCCTTAAGGTTTTCTTTTATTTTAGCATACGTCCAAGAGATAGGAAGATGTGGCCGGGATGGTCAGCCAGGGGAGGCCACACTCTACTTCAACAATACAGATCTGGCCCCGTACAGGCAGTACATGACGGATTCAATGCGGGATTTAGATTATTTCTTTTACAGGGTACTTTTGGAGATTTGATTAAATGTGCATAATTGAACCACATTGACCACTGATCCAATTATTCTAGCCTTAAGGTTTTCTTTTATTTTAGCATATGTCCAAGAGATAGGAAGATGTGGCCGGGATGGTCAGCCAGGGGAGGCCACACTCTACTTCAACAATACAGATCTGGCCCCGAACAGGCAGTACATGACGGATTCAATGCGGGATTTAGATTATTTCTTTTACAGGGTACTTTTGGAGATTTGATTAAATGTGCATAATTGAACCACATTGACCACTGATCCAATTATTCTAGCCTTAAGGTTTTCTTTTATTTTAGCATACGTCCAAGAGATAGGAAGATGTGGCCGGGATGGTCAGCCAGGGGAGGCCACACTCTATTTCAACAATACAGATCTGGCCCCGAACAGGCAGTACATGACGGATTCAATGCGGGAATTCTGCAGGCTGACCTCATGTCGCAGGGAATTTCTGATGCACCACTTTGGCTTTGACTTGGAGTGTCATGATGAGTCAAGATGTTGTGATGTGTGCAGTGGCACCAACCGTGATGAGCACCCCAAACCTAAACCAGCAAAAGCTATCCCGCATATCAGTCTTACTTTGCAAGAATATTTTGAGGCTGAAAATGAAGTTGAAACAACACACTGTCTGCCCCACCTTGTCACTGGTCTCTCCAAAGGACTCGCTGACCTCATATCAAGTGCTCCTGAAAAGTACAGCACAGGGATCTCTTTGGCAGATGAATTCCCCTTTCTTCTCCCATCTTATATTGAAAACATACAAGCTATCCTGACTTGCTACACCTGAATTAAATGATTTCAGAAATGGGTATTACTTAAAGTCACTAGTTAATCTGTGTCAGAGATTACATGAGTTTCTTTCCCAAACATATGAAATATAATGTACAAGGTGTATCAACTTTTGTATTTCAATGTAGCATAACAGGGTATGCACTATGTTCAGAGTAAGTGTTAATGATCTTACGCATATCTGCATTTGTTTCAGGTTGAAAGTTTAGCAAAAGATTTGAATTACTACCGACCACAGATACATGCAGTGTACTAATAGCCTAGTACTTTTAAAATATTATCATACTTTATAATTTAGTTAGGATCAGGCCTAACCATACTACTTCTGAGAAGAGACATTTTACGCTCCTAGCGCCACCTGTTAACCAGTATAAAAGGTGTTGCAAGGTAGGGAGCGAGTCAGTTTTAGAGTTTAGTCTGGAGTTAGTAACTAATAGGAAGTCAGCAGCGTTAGCTGAGCTGCTCAGAGCTATGCCTATCAGCTCCTGCGCAGTATACTGGAGTTTACCGATACCAACTACCTCGGACAAAGGATTGTGATAGAGCTAAGCGCTAGGGTGGTCTAGGATGTGTTGGAACAACTTGTATTCTAGTGTGGTTGATCACTGAGTAGGAGATGGGAAGGTGGACAGATTGAGACTTATTCACTGTGGCTTTGACTCGGGATGAGATGTTTACTTGAATAAATCCTTTCACTTAAGAGCTCCCTCATCGTCCATTTCTTTTGAACTATTGGGGGATGGATGAAGTAACTTTGAGCGCAGTCTGATTGGCTCGATAACTTGGATAAACGACTCATGGATAAATAATTATACACATCACGCAGTCTTAAATCAAACACTAACAATAGTTCAGCAGCAGTGGTTATTGTCATGGTTAATGGGATATTCCTGTTTAAAAGGTAGAAGCTGAAAGAAGTGCTGACTCCACTTTTACCTACGAAAATACAACTCTTAGGGAACCACTGTATAAATGCGATAGCAAGCAAAAATTACAGGAATTATTATGGCGTTGGCTGAGTAACCAAAGGTCGTATATGACATTTGCCCATTCTGAGGAAATGCCATTTAAAGGAATATTACACATTTTGAGGGCCTATATAATTCTATATATCTGCAAAATCATGATTTTTGATTTCTGCATAGAATACGATGCTAACTGTCCTTCGATGAGCAAAATGAATAGATCTAGATTGTTAGGATGTTACTATAGTAACAAGTATGGAATCTTTTTCAGATACGACCTTTGGTTACTCATTTTTAAGTGCAAAAAGTGAAAATCAGTGAGTAACCAAAGGTCGTATCTGACATATATAAATTCTAGATAAATACAAATTAAATCAAATTAACTTGACACAAGGCAACATTTCTGAAATAAATTTAATATGTTAGCATATCTTACATTTGACTACATGAAGAAAGTGAAGGTTTATATGACATTTACACTATCAAATTTAAATGGAGCCCAGATACGACCTTTGGTTACTCAACACCCAGACCAGAAATTCATTAAACAAAGGTCGTATATAACATTTCATGTTTATAATCCTAATATCTTGTTTTTATTTTTCGAATTTAACAATAATATTGTAGAATAATGTTTTCAGGGTACTTATCTAAATAAAAACTGAATGACAAGATATTTGTATTTTGAATGAATTAATGTTTTTTACTGAAAATAAAACATTGGCTCATTTCATATACGGCCTTTGGTTACTCACTGAAGAGTGAGAGTGGGCAGATACGACCTTTGTTTATTAGTCTATAACCTTCCAAATATTTGGAAAATTCGAAAAATTCCAAAATTTCCAGATACATTAGAGGGAACAAATATTTTCAAAAAAATAAATATATTTGATTTTTTTGAGATGCGACCTTTGGTTACTCAGCCAACGATGGTATACCTGAATAATATCCATGGTTTTTCTCTGTACATGTACCGATTCATGTTTATGTATGGATTCAAGCTGTAAAGTGTTTGGCTATGGAAATAATTTCTCCATTTTTAATGCCTGCTATTTAAAGTGAAAACACAGACTTCTGCCTCTAAATAACATGAAGAATAGTTTAATGTAATAAATGTGATCATTTTTTTATGTATGATGATTAGTACTTTATACCAAAATTAAAGATCCACAAGCGGCCTGCGCTGTGAGGTTAAATATTAAAAATATGTAACAGATTTTCATAAGTACAATGATCATATTAACATGTAACTAAATAGCTCATGACATATACATACAAATGCAGGATAATGATATATACGTACAAATGCTGCTACTATTATGATATTTACAAGAGTATGGTTATGACATTACATGAGTGTATGGCTATGCATTTAAAACTGTTGACCCGGACCTACCAATATATTACTGAAAGAGCATTATAACGGGGTCATATTGAGTTGAATCACATTATTCTACACCTAAATACCGTGTGAAATTCTTAAAAATATTATAAATATGATAACAGTTGGTTTTTTTATGTACAATTATTGGCTCTCCAAACACATTGCCAACGAGTGTGCTGTCAGTTGAAAATTAAAAGTAATATAGGTTCATGTGTACATCATAATATACATGCATTGAGTGTTTGGCAACAGGTTTTCAGACATATTTGCCATAAAGTGTATGGCTATTGAATTAAATAGGTGATGATATCTGCCCGTCTGATAAAGTGTACGGCTAGGGACTTTGCCATAATTGTATGAGTAATGGTAATAAATAACTGTATGGCGATGTATTTTCATTTTGAATTAAATGTTATACAATAATTTAAATACACCAAAAGCATTATTGACGCCTTATGATGAGTACAGATGGACTACGGCAATCAATTTCCATAATATAAATTCATGTACAGTGATCATATTTACAACCATAAGGCAATGGCATTAAATAGTTGATGGTATTAAATACAAAGGCAAGGTGATGATGTATGAATAAGTATGACAACTAAAGCGCTACCGTTACTATTTGAGGCCCGGTAGCTGGGGCAAATTAAATATAACAACTAAAGGGCTACTGTTACTTTTAGAGGCCCGGTAGCTGGGGCAAATTAAAAATGTACAAGCTCAGATCCCACATTTACTGTTGAGCTTTCTTGTGTTTTGCGAACCAGTCGTTGAATTTAACCGTGTTAAGCTTCTTTGCTTGGGAAATTGGGACATCACCTAGCTTAGGGTTCCTGTAGGCTCGACCTGGCTGACACTGGAATGGACGTACCATTCGCAAGTCTTCTATGATCTGGATCTCGTCCTTGTGGATGTCCTTTGGTTTGTGGGACTTGGACCGCAGAACCACATTTGCCTCAGTGTCGTAGTTGGATGCAATCAGGTGTAGGCCTGGAAGTGCAGATGACTTTGCAAAGATGTTGTCGACAGTTTTGTTAGACACCATGTTCTTGATATGTTGTTTGTTCTGCTTCACAATCCACTCCATCTGCAGATCTGCTGGTATATTTGAGTTGGGCCGCCCTTTTGTGTTTACGAAGCACGCATGCAGTACTTGATGTGCCCTTCTCTCGGACAGCAGTGAATACTGCTGCATCAGCATTAGCAACAACTCAAGGGGGTACTTCGCTTGGTTGTTCCGCCCCTTGAGCTGCAGCATCATCAATTTGAACAGCCCCAACAGCCGACCACGATCAGGTGTCTTCACAAGAGCCAAGAAGTACATGAAGGTCATGCCGGTTTCCAGGATATAGTGTGCGTGAATCTTCTTCTTGTCTGGGGCTTCGGGCTTGAGAGTGGTTGTCTTCCGTCGGATGGTAATCTTACGCGTCTGTCCAGACTTAAGCTTGACATCCATCTGGTGAAGCTCATCCGTCGTTCCTGAAAAATAGAATGACCCTATTAAAGACAGGGGTGACTTTTAGGACTTCCCGGTAAGACCTCAGGCAATATTAATGTCATGGAAATCCTGGCCCTCCAACCCTATCTTTCTATGGGCGTGACACCTGAACTCAACAGCTTTCTTTTAGCATAGCTGTAAGCAGTTCAGTAAGAGTGTAGTTAGACCTGTCAGTAGGCAGTAGGTGCTCTGAAGGCAAAGGAAGGGCTTTTAGCTCATAGATTGGTCTGTGGATGCATAGGAATCTGCTTGAACTAACAGAAAATTATTAATTACGTTTCATCTTTCACCAAATATTACTACTGTAAAACCCCCAGTTTATGTCACACCCTAATTTAAGCTTCACCCTGATTTGAATTTGTCGTGGATAATTGTTGTTTATCTTCTATGATTTAGAAATGAATGAGCAGTTAAGAATTTGAAATGATAAAATCATCATTATAATCATAGGCAAAAAGAATTATCATAATATTTCCCACAGCCACTAACCTGCAGAGACAAAGACTTCTCTGTCATGTCCACTCCAGTAGGGGAAGCAGTATTGGTCGATAAGATCTCCTAAGACCTTGTAGACCCAGGCTTCCCTGTCTTCCACTGAGGCATCTTGAGGGGGATGGTGTTTGAGCGGGAAGTCATTTCGGTTCTCAATGCCGAAATAATCCAATGCTGCTTCAACTAGGTGTGCGGTGACATAATTCTTGAAGAAATTTTTGTCCGCCTCGTATGCCTTTCCGACGTCTGGGTCCACAGACTTGCGAAAGATCCTTTCTTTTTCACCTTGAAGTGAACCGAGTTCGTCCTCCCCACCTGGGCACCAAAGGGTGTCAAACACCATCTTCTCTAGGTAGTTCATGCCCAGGTGGAAGAACTCAAACGTCGCAGGACCCAGATGCGCAAACCGCCCATGTGGTAGGTTCCCGATGCGGAGTTTGAGGGCAGTTCCAAATCTCTCACGTGTGAGTTGATCCCCACCTATGTGGACTGGCTCAGTTGTTGGAAGAGGCAGCTCACTCACCAGACCCTGATAGAATTCCAGGATTTTTGTCGTATCCTTGTCGAATTGTTCGTTCAGGTCGAGTACTGGTAGGGGTATGACGCCTGTTTTTCGTCCGTACTCCTCATGGTGTTGGACAAACTGCTTCGGTAAACACGCGAACAGATCTCGCAGCTGGGGAAGGTATCTGCTGAGTATCTCGGCAACCACGACAACCATGTCAGTCCTCATTGTGGCATATTCTTCTGCAGAGAAGGTGAGGTCATTCACAGTGAGGTCTTGTAGAGGAATTTCAGGTACATTCAACTTGTCAGTATACACTGGTTCTGCAATCAGAGCACATGAAGCAAACATATGCACCATGTGTTTGTGGCGGTCAATGTTCTCATAGCCGACCCCCTGGTTGAAGTTTAAGTTGTCTCCTATGAGCCGGAGATGTTTTCCTTCCTTGACAGCAGACACGAGCTGGTCCTTGAAGTGGGCTCCAACGGCCTTGATCACATCAAGTGAGCTTGGATAGGACATAGTTACACCGAGTCTATTCAAGCGGTCATACACCTGTCATAATTGAGAAAAGCATAGTTAATCATATGTTATTAATCACTACTTGAGCAGGTGATAGTAATTAAATGCTTTAATAATGATGCTGTTTCTGGTCTAGCGGATGCCATAAATAAAGACGAGCTGGGAGGCTGGGTTTTTTCTCATATTTTTTTTTTTAATTGAATTTTTTTTCTCGTAAGAACAATTACTAAAAATTTTGAATTTTTTTTTCTTTAAAAATGAAAAAAAAAAGTCTCCAACCAACCAGCCGTAAAAGATACACCCAGCCAGTCGACCGGAAACAGAATTATTTTTTTGTACATGGGCCCATATCTTCGTAACTAATTTGGCTGATCAGGGAAAACTTGATCAGGGTTTCATGATCAGAAATTCTGTCTGTCATGAATAAATTTTACAAATAATAATTCCTCCTTGACACTATTTTGCAATAACACAATAAATGTTTGTAAAAAACAAAATCACTGATCATGGGACCCTGATCAAATCTTCCCTGATCAGCCAAATTAGTTACGAAGATATGGGCCATGGTGAGTTAGCATTAGTACATTTTCAAGTTTGAATGACTTTACTCATTAGCACATGTCTTGAAAATATTTGATTGATATATTTATTTAGAGGCGTAGCCTCTATACTTGAGTCATAATGACTTTATTGCGCTGGTACACAGAGAACAGTACCTAAAGACATAGGGACAAAGTGGAGATCGCTGGGAACCAGCTGCTCCCTAAAAAGATGTGTATTTTTTGTGGCAAACATTTGCTGTCCGCTCATTTTACTCAGAATTCTTACATGATATAAGAATGAAAACTGTACAGTATGATGTCAAATGTATCAGGGAAGAATAGTCCATTTTGATTTTTCAACCTTTCAGTGACATTTTTGCATGATAATCAAAAGTTTGACAACAAAAAATTGTTCGCCAGATTTAGGAGCTGCACCTCATAAATCAATTAAATTAGATCAGCAGTGAGCACATTATGTTTCATATCTATAGGCGTGAAAACAAACGCCTCTCATGGAAGCTCTGCTCCAGGCTGACATCATGACTAGTCTTAACAGGCCTGCCAACATTTCCTCAGCACTCCCCGGGACATACCTTAAAATATTCTCAGAAAGACATTTATTGGACACCTATCCTAATAAATAACTGGATACCTCTGATCCAGGTATAACTGTTCACTACCAGATTCTCCTGGGAATCACCTCCTTGGTACCTCACTCAACTCCACTCAGAACACCCTAACTGCCCCTTTTTTTTCATAGGCAAGACCACTCATTCCAGCGTGTTTGCATGTAAATGGAAGTTGCAGTATCCCTCCACAAGGCAGCAGAAGCAACAACAACAGCACTCCTATCAAATGCAACAGATGTGAAGACAGCCCGATGCAGACGAGGCGCCGCAACGGAGCCTGCCACACAGGACCGTTGTTGGAACCGGGACTGCTCCCTATGTACCTGTGTACACACCAGTCAGCTACAATCAACTTAGGTAATTTCCTGCACTCTGAGAGTTATAGTATACTCAACATTTTCTCCAATATTGAGTAATGAAAACCGGGACATTTTTAATCCTTAATGAGACATAAGGGACAAGGGCTAAAAAATGCGACTGTCCCATTTAATACGGGACAGTTGGCAGGCCTGTTTCTATCATTTCTGATGGCTAATATCTGAAAATCAAGGTTCTGATATGCAAATTGTAGATGTAGTAAATGGAAGAAAAACCTTTTTGTTTTGTATGCTCTCATTAATTGATTTGCATTTGTTAAAGTCTCACCTTCTGGTTTACTATCTGGTCAGCAAGTGCCATTGTCAGTACGTGCTGGAGACGACTGAGCGTGGGATTTCGTGTTTGCATGAGAATGCTGTAGACCATGGCAAGGCGTGGGATGAGCATCTGGAAGGTCTCTGAAGTAAGATCCTTTTTGCCGCTTGTTATGCAAAGCACAATCTTGAAAAGTTCAGGAAACTTGTCCCAGAATTCTTCAACGATGTCCACCAGCCTTGTATGCTTCATGTTGTCATAGTCTTTCCCCATGAGAACCGACAGTTTGCCGAGTTTGCGTTTTTTCAGGGTGTCTGGTCGGACTGCTAGCTCTTCTGACAGACAATTGATGACTGCATCCCTCATGGGTGGGATAGACATCACAGTTGTTGCTACTTGAGCTGCTGAAGTTTCATCTTTGAGGCCTAATGCTAGACATGCTTGGTGCTTCAGCGTCAGTGGCGGTAACTTATCTTCAAATGATAGTTTTCTTCTCAACGCTGCCACTTCAGGGCTTTCCTTCTTCTGACGCTTTGCCTTATGCTGTTTTGTCTTTTCCTCTTTCGCATATGCATGGTCGTTTTCTGTGTCTTGTGTGTTGGTGATCACTTGAGATGTAGACATGTCTGTGTCAGGCCCTTCCGAAGTTTCGGGATCATTGGCTACTGATTTGAGACAGACCATACCAGCATTTTCATGTGTTTCTGGTTTATGAGTTTCACGTGGACTTGGGAAGAGTCGTCTGGCTAGATCCGTATGAGTCCGTTGTGGAGTAGATGTGTCACCTTCAGATGAGTGTTGTCTTGTTGGTGGTAACTAAAAGGTTATAAAGTAAAACAGGAGGATAGTGTAAAATTGAAGCTAATAAGTTGATAACTGTGTGGTCATAATGTAGTTATTTTCAATATTTTGGTGACCATGATATATTGAAAGAAAGAACATACAGGAGGACCACTACACAACTAATGATATAGGTTTCAGATTCAAAAGGCTGGTCATTAATATAGTGGTATTCAATGTAAGTATTACTGACCAGCAAAGTCCTCAATGAAGGAGTGTTTCCTTGAACATCTTGTGGTGCACCCTGCTGTGGTTCATTTGCTGATGTGTGTAAGTCATTTTGCTTGCTGGTAGATACCCACAGCACCTTATCACTGCAATATAAAAAAAGACAAATTCATGTCAAGCTGCAGAAAGGACAAATTTATATTCAGTTCCAGGAAATATGTCGGGGGCCTTCTAAATGATGTTATTTATGAATCATACTCATTCACAAGATCATTCATTTCATCCAATGGGGGGGGGGGTCCAGATATTTTTAGAAGGGGGTTCGTCCAAAGGGGGGTTCATACAAACCCCCAAAGCCCCCCGCGCTAAGGGCCTGTGTAGGGCCCCCTGGACCTATCAATTGGACCTACCTCCCTTAACCTGAGGGCCTGCATGACCTATCAAGTTGACTGCCCTAATCACCCGCCACCCCTCCCTTAACCTTAGCCTTAGGGCCCCCCGGCCATCTCTAGTCGACCCTTACCTTCCCCCTTAACATGATGGCCCCCTGTATCTCTCCAGTCCACTCTACCTTCTCACTTAAAGGTTATCCTGATGTACAATAAAATTCCCTGGGAAAATTGATATCAAAATCAAAATATTTTGGGGAAAAACATTGTCCCCAAAACGTGTGTGTCTGCACTTGATGGAATCACTTGGCTAGTACCTCGTGGATTCTATTGCTTATAGATGCACTCATGCTGTATCTAACATGAACAGGGTATGAACAACACAGGGAAAATTGCAAAAAAAAATCCCAGACAGGGAAAACACATTGCAATTGCAAATTTTGCCAAAATACAGAGAAAACACGTTTGATATTGAGGCTTTTCCACAAATTTGTTACGAAAATGCAGAAAAAATTAAAAAAATGTACTGACTAAAGAAAATGATTCCTACCCATGGATAATCTCCATGAAATCTTCTATGAAATATCTCTTAGTTCTAATGCCGGACTATTAACAACTCAGTTACCTTGGTGAAAACGATACATCTGTCTGAGTGCTCATACATGCTGTACGACGTTTGGTGCATACTGTAATGATTTTCTGAATGCCCGCATGTGCCGTTGTTGTGGGTACAGGTTTGGCTATGGGATTGTGTTCAGTGGTGACAGGAGCAAGTGTTGTCAGGCGTCTGCGACAGCTTGGATGATTGGTATTTGCAAGAGCTGTGTTAAACCTGTGGCGGCATGCACTGACTGTTGAATAAGTGAAAAGATCTAGGAATGAGGATCACACGAATTATTGCATGGCGAAGGTCGCATCAAGAATTGATACATAGCCAAAAGAATTTTACAGATTTATTTTAGAATAATAAAAGAACTCTACCTGAACGATAAACTTGGGTCTTTTCCTGCAGGAATGTTGAACACTTTGTCCAGTTAACATTTTCTTTGCCTCCAGCAGTTTCAATGAACTGACGAAGTATTTCATCTTCTGCTGGGGACCATCTGCAGGTCTGACAATTTGAAAAATATAGGTTATTGAAAGCACGATCTAAAAACTTTGCTAAATCAATTGTATTGAATTGATGACTTGTCTTGTTTAAATCCATCACATAAAATATAGGAGAGTGTTAAGTCAGATTTGGTCATTTATATGGCGAAAATATTGGACCTCATACTCCAAAATATTGTCTTCTTTAGTTTGATATGTAATTACCTGCTGGCCTTGAGGTGCAGTTTGATTCTTCTTGCAGTCTGGTGACAACCCTGAACTGAGTCCAGGGTGAGGCCGTTTCTGACTGCCAGGCAGTGTCACTGCCAGAATATTAGCCATGACCAAAGGTTGTCCTGGTAATGAAAAGTACATATCAAAGCACATATCAGTCAGTCAATATTCACTGTGGTGAATGAACAGAGATCAGGGGCAGATCTAGAATGAGTTAGGAAGGGTGCCAACGAGGCCTACAATGTAAACAGCACTGTACTGCTCAGGGCTACCTTATTATGCTGTAAGCAGCTCTGTACTCCCCAGAATGTTGAGGCCTCTTTGTGAAATATATGGCCCATGGAAATTGCATATCAAAATTATATGAACATAAGAATTACACCCCATACCTTACATTTATAGGCAGGAGCCTATAGAGATCTCAACCTGATAGATTAACTTCAGATACCCTCTTGTTGATACAATCCTATCCTTAACATGTGAAAACCAGCACCTAGACTATACTAAACTGTTGCTTTTACCTTCCCAAACCTCAGCCACGTTTGCTTGCAGCCTGTTGGTAGTCTAGCTGTTCCCCGGGCTTCAGTCCTACATGACTACTTGTAGTGATGATGGGTAAAGATTTTCAATGCATCCAGTCTTCACAAAATTCCCTGAAAATGCAGAACAAGAGCAACACATAACTGGTTGGATCAACCTTATGTGTTGAATATGTAAAGAACATTATTGATTTTTTAAAATTAAAAATAATTATTATCTGTCACAGTTTTGATCATTGTTAGCGGGCTCAAATGACCATATTTTACCCAGATTTGTTATGTTGGTCAACCTGAGATGATCTTCTATTGCATCACACCAACAGAATTTTTTTTGACTATTATTGTTATACAATCTAGCAGTTTGCAAACGTGATTGACCGGGGAGCAACTTATATAAGAGACTGAGGTTCACCAAACAATCATCAAACAAAATCCACAATTTCTGGGATTAAGGAAGCCAAAATTTGGCAAGACTCAAAGTCCCTGCTGTCCATGGCATTAAATTAGAAATGTGTGATATAACCCTGTTTTACAGTATAGACCCCCATGTAGCGAATTGTTGATTTCCAGCCCATACTCCCAGTGCAAAACAATCAGATTTTTGTTTCCTTTATCTTTCAAACTCAAGTTCCAGGAAAAATATGCATAGGCCCAGTTAGCCAGACCCCAAAGGTAAAATATATTACAAAATAAGCCTATAATTGTGGGAGAAAGAGTAGAAAATGTGCTTTGTTTGGGCTCTTCAATGCCAATGCATAGGGCGGAAATCAACAATGTTATGGCCATACACGAGAACTGGCAAACAGACTATGGACCAGTTAACTGATTTTTGCGTTGCGGCTCTAATCAGACCAGTGTCTACCCACACCTGGGATCAGGTGATCCTTAACAGGCATGTAAATTCGTGGAAAGGAGGCATTTTCCATTCTGAAGATAGATGATATCTACCTTTATCACCCAAGTGGGCAGTCCGGGAGCGCACCCACAGCACTACAATCTGCGGCAAATCACTTTTTTTATATGTATTTACACTATTTTTTGGGCTATCAGAAAACCTCACAATATTTTAAGACTCTCGGCCCTAATGGCTGAGAGCCAAAAAAGTTAGTCAAGAACACTGTATTTGGGGAACAAAGTTATGAGAGAGAAGGCATGGGTAACATAACCAGGACAACCAAAATTTGTTTTGCAGTTGTCCACAGCCATTTTCTGGTTATCGAGGACTTGTGGACATGCTGATATTCCCTGGGGTTGCGCTAGGATTCAAAATGCCCTAGGCGCTGTGGCGAATTTACTGATTGATGGATTAGCCACACTTGCATTTAATTTGCCACGCATTTTTACCAAGTACATGTATGTATATGTACTTACTTTTGAAGTTTAACTGACTGTTATGAGACTTTTTTTTAAAAAAACTGTAATGTAATATAATATACAACTGTGATAATTATAATAATGTATGTAACTTCTGAAATTAAATTTTTTGTTTTTGATAATATATGTGTTAATGTAACGATCCAAAAACTGTAGAAATTTTTTTTCACTTTTTTTTTGACTTAGATGAAGTTGTGAAAAAGCCATCCAGGTCTGTTAGTGGATGGCCAATGATCTAAACGTTTCAATGACACAGGACTCCTATTTCGTTCTTATGCACATAATGGTTGTGTATGATACTATCAGGGATGCCATTTTCCCTTATTTTTCTAATAGATGTAAGGATTTTTGGGTGTCAACATTTTCGGTAATCTAAAGGGAAAAATAATGCATTTGTGTTCAGACAACATAGACAAGATTCCGTTTCTGAACTGCTATAAGCTTTTTCCAATGTCAGAATCAACATAATGATTATATCATTCTATTCTTTTTATTCCTTCCTGCTTAAAGTCAAACGTTCGGATTTGTCATGATCACAGAGTGGTATATCTGTACAGTAGGATAACGTGAACAGCAAATAGTTTCTATCAAATGTCATACAAATAAACCATGATCAAAATGAATTATGATACGTATTCTTTTTAGGATTTCTTAATCATATTGTTAAAATAATATTGTTTCATTGCAGCACAGACCCTCAATCTCAGGGAAAAAGTAGTGCAGGTGACGACTCCACTTCTTCAGATTCTCCAATGACCCCAGAAGCCAACATAGAAAACTCTCTAAAGTCAGGGTCCACCCAGGGATCCCCATCAACTGAGTCAACTAGAAGAGCTGAGGCAGATGCCAGGAGTGAAGATAACGGTTCACCAGAATCAGCAGAAAGGCAGGAATTATATAATATGTTATCTGTCTGTAACTCTCCGTGAACATTTTTAAGATTTGCATTGGAATTCAGACAAGGGGAATTCAGATAAGAATCATACTTTTTTGAACATAAGTAATTTAAAATAGCCTGGATTATTCTCCTTATACATCGGGGAAGTATGTGATTTAATGAAATTACGTTTCACTAATGTAAATTCTTTATTCTAACACTGTTTGAATGAAAATGTTTTTTCTATTTCAGTAAGAAGAGACACGAAAAGACACCGAAACTGGCCATCTAAGGTGCCAAGATATGCAGTGAGGACGTTCTGCAGCTCTTGGACAGGGGTGAGATGGTACCAGATAATCTTCTTGGAGCCATACCAGAGGCCTGGTATTTTGATGCTCACAAAAGGGACATCCTGTAAGTTTATAAGTGAAATTTGTTCTCATTTTCTATGTCTGTATCTTCCCCAAGAGTATTCTCCCAAATCCTGCCGTATCTGCTTGGAAAACCTGCATTTTTTTCATAATTTTTCCATATTTAAAAAAAAGAAAACAATCAAAAGCATGGAAGGTATTCGGGATTTTAGGGGTACATGGTAAACTTCGTGAGATGGAATATACCTGCAAAGACTCCTGATCTCCAAAGATCGGGAACCAAAGATCAGGTATATGCCTGCCAATAGTTACTAACATGTTCATAACTATTGGGAGCTCCGCTCATGATTTTTGTTAGGTGAAATTGACACCCTCACTATGTTCACTCATGGAACACCAGAAGGTAATACTGAAAGAATTATTGATAGAAAATAACTGTACTATCTTGCTACTGTACTAGGTTTGATTGTGTTTCATAATGGTATATATTAAGGATAAACACTTATCATGGGGTGTGATTTACAGTGTTTGCTCTATTATTTGATTTCTTATTTTCTCAATGATTGCTACTTAATCAATATGATTGACCAATTCCAAATGTTATGTATTTATATAAATTGTTTCGAAACTGGATGAGGAAAAGCTTTGTAAATGGTGGAGTTGAAATAATTATGCTAGGGCCTTAAAACGTTGTAGCACTTAAAATAAGCTCTACACTGTAAGATCTCACCTGTCAGGGCCCGTCATTACATTTTAAAGTACTTAACACCAGGGCTGCGACATAGAAAGCCTCCTGTATTTCCTCTATAATTTTGCCTCAACAAAATCAACATGGAGGAATAAGCTAGTCATTTGATTTTTATGTAACTTGCTGTGGTGGCCAGCTCTGTTATAGGTGACAAAGAGCATAGTCACCAAGGCTTTACCATGAGAGGTTCTGCTTTGTACAAAAATCAGGAATGCATGAAATCTATCTTTTGTGTTTGACCTGTGCTTACTTTGTAACAAGTACACTATAGTCCTCAGTGTTTCACACTAACATTTTTTGGCCCTCGCCTATCAGGGCCAATACTACCAAAATATTATCAGCCCTGATAGTTTTTAGTTGGCCAAGACAAAAATTGTAGAAATGACGGCCCAAAAGGGGGATCTGCATGGGGGTCCCAATGTCATGTGTTAAATTTAAAAATCATATCAAAATTAAGATATTCCCACGTCATATGTTAAAATGTTTTTTACCTTTCCTGTCATGTTGTTTGGGGTTCAGGGGCTTGGTTCGTATGAACCCCCCTTAGACGAACCCTCTTCCAAAATACCTGAACCCTTCCCCCTATAGGATAGCTATGATTCTTATAGTTGCATTGATCCACTTTCCCTTGTACAACTAGACCTATATCAGGGTTCGAGACCAACGCCTGCCCGTCGGCCAATGGCCGACGATTTTGGATCAGGGCCGACAAAAACTGGTGAAAACAAGGGTGAATTGGCCCGGATGGCCGACGACTTTTTCGGCCGTCATTGCTGCTAGGAACTACTGCACTTTGTTGGTCCCCATTTCGCACAATAATTATGATCATTTTGCAACTTTTCGGCCTTCATTCAGAGTATAGGATCCAGGTTTTGGCGTAGCTCTAATTTTCTCGCATATTACGCATTTTTATTTTATGAACGCATTTTCCCAATCACATCAATCAATGTGGTGACCAGGAAACCGGGCCCGTCGTGAATTCGGACCGTCGATTTGGCCCCCACCACTCCCATCACATTAGGTTTGTCACGTTATATGCCTTGAGGTGCACGATTTTCCTGTGATGCATCAATTGGGCCCCCCAGGAGATGCGCATTTCAGGCCCATGTACGCATTTCAGGCCTCCACCACCAACTGGGTAGTAGGGACGAGTAAGCCTTTTAGGGATTTATAGACAATCTGCCCTTTGGACGTTCTGCCCCACAGACGTTCTACCCTCTCCCCTAGACGTTCTGCCCTGCTTTATTGCCGGGCCTAAGGTGTAGCAGCCCTGGTCCAATTCGCGCTACGGAAATCATATTTTTAGGTGAAACATGAGTAAAATCATCAACAGATATCCTGTGATATTTGATGTAAAATTTGTGAACTGTACAAAGTTTACTACAAAATGACTGCAAATGTCACAGAAAAATTAATATTTCAGTTGCCAGGGGTAAAAGGAATGGGGCAGATCATCCAGGAAAATAGGGCAGATCATCCAGGAAAAAAGGGCAGATCGTCCAGGGCAGAAAGGCAATAGGGCAGATCATCCATATACCCTTTTGATTATCAACCCCAAATATGGGAAGGATGAGAGGTATATATATTAAGTTTGCTACCCGTTAATTTCTGAAGATTTATTTTGATCTTTTTAAACCTTTCACAAATTCTACCAAAAAGAGGTAAAGATAGAAATGACGGAAAGAAAAATGAAGTGTTGTAAATAATTCAGATTGACGAAAAATAAGACCGTTTTTTAGACCTCTGGACCTAACATGAGACCTCTCTAAATGCCTTATCAATGGCAAAACCAAAATAAGACCTTTTAAGACCATTTAATACCTACTTGGGCACCCTGTGATTGCACCAAGTGCCGTGCGGGTCCAAGTGTGCGATGGTCCAAGTGTGCGACGGACCCAGTCACCTGGCATATCTGATTAAAGCAAAATTATGTATTTTTGAGGCCAAACCGGCTCCTCTACATTACACTATTTTTTCTGGGCCGACTCAAAGCTATCAGGGCCGACAACTTTTTGATACTGTCAGCCCTGATGGCCGAGCACCAAAAAAGTTAGTCTCGGACACTGTATATACAATATTATAGTATAGTTTGGTAAGCTGCCTACTCATGTACAAGAATCTTAGAGCCCTATTACTCAAAAAACCCACCTCCCTTTGAAAAAATCTGGTATGGGGCCTGCTGTCACTGTCTCGATTTAAGTGGTCTACCCCCATAAAAAGATGCAGAAATGATGACCAAAAACATGGGTAAATGACAGCCAGAAACATGGGGAAATTACACTCGAAAATATGGGCAAATGACAGCCAAGAATATTGGCAAATGACAACCAAAAACATGGGCAAATGACGGCTGAAAATATGGGCAAATGACGGCCGAAAACATGGACAAAGGGTGGCTGAAAATATGGGCAAATGATGGCCAAAATAATTAAGTATGATTCCCTCATTTCTTATTGGCCTTCAGTGTTCAAAACTAACTTTTTGGGCCTTCGGACATTAGGGTTGACTTTGCCTAAGTATTGGCAGCCCTGACGGCTTTCTACTGGCCCTGAATCTGATTTGTATTGTAATTCCTCTAAAGCTCTCCTTAATTGAAGGGTTGTGCTCTATTTAAGTCAATATTTGACCTTCTAAATATCAACCACCATGATGAATTTAACGTTCTTTGACAGAAGGCAGGCCATCTTGAAATCACTGTCTGTAGAAGAGATACTGGAGACATACCCATGCCTCAGAGATGAGCAATTTGAATATCTAAAGATTAAATGTTATGTATTTGTGCACCTTGCAATATGCTGATTTAGTATGTTTTGTACCTGTCCAAAAAAGAGGGCTTTACAGGCAATCTATCTGGAGCAAGTACGACCCTTTTAAGACATGAGACATCAGTGGATGGGGGGAGGGGGTAGTGGAAACAGTTCCAGACAGATTTTTAGCCCCCTCAAGGGGGTCGATATTACCAAAGAGGTGACTTAGCTAGGGGGCCATGTTCATCATGGTGCAAGAACCCTATAGAGCGAACTTCACTCTAGGGACTCTAGGGAACTGGGGAGGGGGGCCCAAATTCACTGTGTTATGAGATCTCCATGAGGCCAGGTTCACTTGTTATCTTTAATATCTATGTACCTTTAGTTATTTCTCTCTCTATAAAGAAAGAATTTGAAGACTGCGCCCCTCCGTGGGGAAAAACGTTAAATCGGTATATCAAGTACTCATTGACAGCATAGGCAAAATCCAGCTCAAAGAAAGTAGAAAAACGTGGTCTCCCATCCTGGCTGAAGGGTATAAAGGAGACGGCAAATCTGAAGGAGGACTGTGCAACAAAGAAAGGCAATCTTGAGGCTCATTTCTCATTGAATGGCATAACAGTAGATACCCTATATAGGGGTCAATTAATCTGCAAGCATTCAGGGGTCAGTCGGGCCCACAGCCTATTGCATTTAGGGGCCCAAATCAAGTTTTAAGGGCCCTAACTTTTATGACAAGTCTGAAATATCAGATTTCTTAGGGGCCAGTCGGCCCCTTGAAGTTGAACTTGAAATCTAGGGGCCCTACAGATTATCTAGGGGCCCAAAAAGTTTTCGGTTTTATTATTCTTTTCAGTGATTAGGCTAATGGGTATCCAGTATTTATCATGTGTTGTGGGAGAAGGGGTGTAGAAGTTGAGAAAATATTCCTCTTGATAAGTGGAGACAGAAGGGGAAGGGGTGGTCAAGGGAGACAATAATTACTTTTCTGCATTTGTTACTCCTGTGAGTGGCATCCGTCAAGGGAAAAACAAGACCAAAAAGATTTTTTGACTAAATTAAGTGTTTACTAAGTGAGGCCCTCACATAATGACCAGTTGTGTTATTGAAGCAAATTTAAACATTTTTCTTCTCTTCGACTGTACAGTACTGCTTGGGTGTGTCGCAGTTCTAACTCTCCCCTGCCCACTTGGTGAAAGCCCTGAAGAACTTCTCACCTACAATCACGTGAGTCCTTATTGTAATTTAGTATTTTCAAGCTGATAATGCAGCATCCAAAGAAAGGCTATGCTTACGTTATGAAAAGGATTGAAAGCTCTAAAGTTCTTAGTACAGACTCTACCCTCAATGAAATACATTGAAAAATATTAATCCTTTAATTATATGCAAGGTTTCCTTTAATGTATTGTTACAAACGGGATTGTCTCCCATACAATTTCCTTATAGATAAGACAAATTTAACATGAAATAGACGAGCAATAATTTGGACCAACATGTATACTGTTGGAAAAAGAAAAAACGTTATAAAAGAAAATATTAAAAGCAAGTTAAACTGTTCATTCTGATAACTGATGCCATGTTCACATTATCTTTTAGGCCCATGGCTCACATAGAGAAAAGTGGCAAGAACTACTCCAACTTCCCTACATGGACATTCTCCGTCTACATAGACAACCAAGAAATCGGACACTGAATGGACTTCATTAGGGCCCTCACTCAGCTGGTTGCCTTGATTTATGTGTTCAATCTGGAATACCCTGAGGAACTGACTTAATTCTTTCTATTCATCAATCACTAGGTGCTAGGCCTTGAAATGAACAACATGGAGAAAGCTGTCCACAAACTTGTTATGGGGTTGCTGCTGAAGAGCCTACCATGGATTCTCTCAAAGCAGCCAAGTTATGTACTTGAATTCATTCTTAGATGGATGGCCAAAGCTGACAAGCTCATTACGTTTGATCCATGTTGGGATCTTTGTGCTCACTATTAAACCCATGTGTGTTGCTGCAGGAATATAAACGGACAAAATTGCAGTTATAAATCTGCTTTAAAAAAATTGAATGCTTTTGCTTGAAAATTCATGTAAGCTGTTGAACAAATATTGTTTTTTCATGCTTAGAATCATGAACTTGGGCATGTGTTAAAAACATTTATTATTCTTCAATTTGCTATTATTCATGGTGGAGCCAATTATTTCCATAGGCCAATTGGTGTGCAATATTTGTATGTGACCAAACAGGAAACTTTTAGATATTTCCAACTATTTCTTAACCAGATTTCATGACTAGGAAAATAATCATTTTAACAGATCATTGAGACTATACCCTCCTTGTGGATGTAATCTCACTACAAGATTTCACACTCAGTTTTTCGTATTGATAGAAATTCAAAAATGTTTACAACAGAGGAATCTGTAGGTTTCATTGGTTCTATACATTTCTTACCAATATGTTTTACAAAATATATGCATTCTCTGTTAATTAGATACTGATGATTTGAATATTGATTGTAAATTAATGATGTGTCGGCAAAACACTCATAGTCCTTGTTTTCTATACTTAAACTGACTGGTTTTTCCAGTTATAGTGGTCCGCATATATACGGCCCCTCTTACCAGGGGCCACCCCTCTTATGTGGCCAGAAAAGTGTGGCACAGACTGTTTTCTCTCTATATTTACCCCTCACCAACGGCCACCTCTCTGACGTGGCCCCGGGTCCCGCCACTCTTGTATAAAAGCAGCACATATCATAGTTCTTCAGAACAGAAAACACCCCCTTTCCACGAATTTTTACCTTGAAAAAATTACCCCTTTTCTCTAAAATGACCCTTTTTTCTTGGTTTTAGGGGAAAATGATCCCTATCCAATCACCTGACGGCCTCGACCCTTTGTGGGATGTCCTACCAGGTCCCATATCTTCGTAACTGATTTGGCTGATCAAGGAAAATTTGATTAGGGTCCCATGATCAGTGATTTTGCTTTTTACCAAAATTTATAGTATTATTGCAAAATAGTGTCAAAGAAGAATTATTAGGTGCAAAATTTATTCATAAAAGACAGAATCTCTTATCTTGGGACCCTGATCAAATTAGTTCCAAAGATATGGGCCCAGTCACCCGACCTTTATTCCTTATATGGTACACACTGTAACGCCAGTAATTTAGTTTTAGATAAAGAAACACGCATAAACAACATCGGTGCCCTTGATGTCACATGTCTAATTCAAAAAGATATTATGTCCCTTGTCACTTAACTTCTCATGTCCCATGTCATCTATAAGATGTTTCCATGTTTCATGTCGAATTTAATTAATGACTCCTGTTGTGTTCTTTTTTTCTTCATGTCACTGAGCCTCATGTTACATGTCGATTTTAAGAAGTGGTTGTCGCCTTGTCGAATTTAAGGGTCTGGGCCATAACATTGTTAGTTTGATAATCAGATTCTATAAATGATTGTCCAAGTTCTGAGAAAATGGTCTTCCAACTCATCCCCCTCACCAGCGGCCACCCGCACCAGCAGCCACTTTTATGATTCCCCGAGGATGGCCGCATAAGAGGGGGAGTACTGTATTGTAAAAAAAATTTGATGTAAGACTTACCTTGAAATGAAAAGGATAGACCTGGTGTGTCTTGGAAAAAACGTATATACTGCATATAATCTACTAATTTTGCCATAGCTTTGATAGGGTGAAATAGTGCTGTGTCGTAATGTAATGATGGAAGTGATGAACTGATTACCCTTTAAAAGATATCTAAAAAAGAATGCTTGACTCTATTTTCTTGCAGAAAGAAAATTATTATGTGCCTCAAAGGAACCACTGTTACTCCGGTGGCCTCGTGACTCATCCTCCCATACTGCACTTTCACAAGTTGTGTTAATAAATCATTTTCTATAGTTACAGATTTGCAGAAAAATGTTATCTGTCTTTGCCTAATACAGTAGAAATATTTGGAAATTATGGTGACTTTTCATGTTTTTTTTTAGGTAATCTTCCCGCGCAAAATCTTACTAATTACGATATTCATTTTTCAGGCCAAAAAGTTGACTAGTTTATGACAAGTTGGTTTTATTCTGAAAAGGGTGACAAGTTTATGATAAAGTCAGGGGTGGGCACATTTATTCTTCATGTCGCACCTATTGGTTACCCTGTTGCACCACAAACACCATTAAGTCATACCCTCACCCTCACCTTTTAAAACAATATATAAGAAACAGTGCAGGTAAATGTCTCGACCTGTAAAAAGAGTACCATTTTCTATCCCTGTTCGTTGAAATTAGAATCTTGAATTCATAAAAATTGTAACCCTAAGGCTAAAAATTTGTTGAAAGTAAGTTATTGTGAGATATTTCCGACCAGGCCCTTAGAAGCTCAAGGTTTTAGGGAAGTCCTGAGCAATAGTTCAATGATGCGTGGTTGAGCACCATTAATTTTAGTACTTAGGCCTACATAGACAGAATCTATTACCAAGTTCGTTATTCAGGTTTTTATACAAAGAGTATTTAGGAATGATTTTCTTGCAGTCAACACAAACCACTGGGAGACCATAATATATAGACATTCTCCTTTTGAAAAAACATGCATCGGTATACAAAATTAAATATTCTTTTTATGCACATAGCCCCTGACCCATGTATAGTGCTTGGACTCCTCACCCATGCCATGGATGCACATGTAACCCATGAAAACATTACGAAATTAAAACATTAAAAGTGCTCTGATAATTTTGGTCTTTCCCAATACACATATATTCATAGCACTATGTTACGCTCTTGATGTGGATTTTATCAATTTCAAAAGATTTTTCAAGCTTCTCTGAAATTCTAATTTTGTTTCTGACAACTAAATTTCATTTGGTAGGACCGCAGGTCCCAAATCTGTATGCCCTATATCTCCAACCTTTTTAAATACTTCTAGAATCGGAACTCTATGTTAATTTAAAGTAAAAGAAACGTGATGTATGAATGATATCTGAAGTGCAGTATTAGTACATCATAATTATAATACAGACATCAATTGCCTACAAAACGACATTATCTTCTTCATCATTGATTTTATTACATAATATAATATGTGCAATAGCAGTCTTCATATACATAGATGGTTTTACATAAAATATGAGCACCATGCAAAGTGGTTTCCCTCCAATAACGTATGCATACATTTTTACTTACATTGGGAGGTCGGTCTATTCTTCCCCCATCCCGCCCCTTAATAATTTAGGGTTTTCCCCAGGACAAAATCAAAGCCCGATATTTATGATACAAAGGGCTAAAAACTGGTCAGGCATACATTTTTGAATGAATACTTTCGATATTTCAATACATTGAAAGCTGGACGATCAAAAATTAAAGCTGGTCGTTATAGCCAGTTATAAGAGGCTGTCAATAAATGATGTCACGCACAAGGGGGTGGGTGGGTTGAACAGTGTGACACTGCCTGAAAAGAGCCTTATTTTCATGTTTAGTTTAGAGAATTTAGTGTGACAGGGGGATGGGTGGGTCCTAAAAATACTCTGAAAAGTGTGACATCATTTATGGATGGCCCCTAAGGGCCTGGGAAAACCCTGTGGCCCTTATGACGTTATGTGCATTCTTAGCTATACTATAGTCAGTTAAGTCCCAAGTCCCAAAGCATTTTGTGTATTACTTTTCTATTAATTTCACTGAGTGTAAGATGCAAAAAGATTATACCAGGATACTAATGGCTAAGATTACCGCTTAAGGAATGGGTGACGAATCCCTTGTCGAATCACTATATTGTTTGTAGTGGGCTTTTAGGATATAAATCTATCAATTATCACTTGTAGTTAGAAACCTCCTGTCGCACAATTTGAGGCCTCTGTCGCATTTTTGTGCGACAGTGCGACAGGATGCCCACCCCTGCCGATTTTAATTCTGTTTGAAACAATAAGAATCACTTAAAAGGGTAGATCTTACAGGCATTGAGAAATCATTTGAAATAAAAAATATATTTTTCGTGTGGTATTACTAATGAAATACGGAAGAGTTTGCAGGCCTGAGTTTGCCATCCAACTACACTTACCCTCATCATAGACATGCAAAGTCACTGTCCTGCCAGCATCGTTCCATTAGATCTACTGTGATGACTCCTGGTACTTGAAGTGGCAATCTGATGGGGACAGCTAATCATTCCCTCATGCATAGACCAAGAACAGCTCTGACTTGGTGTAGCGAAGTGGAGTGTAAGGAAGGGCCTCTTGGACTACTCGTATGCTGCCCTAATGCCAGGTGAATATAGGTTACTCTGCCGTCAAGTAGACTGTATCAGTGGCCCTAGAATTACAATAAAAAATAGCCGTTTAAAATACATATCGCGCCTCACACTGAACAGAAACATGAAGTTAAGTTAAGATAAATTTTAAATTTTCATAAAAACGCTATTTTATGTAGACTCAAGGTCTATTTGAATCATTATTTTCAATAGAACTTTTCACGCTTTGTTTCATAGTGTACCAAATCAATGATGATATCATATTGCAAAAAATTCTACAAAATACCATCTAAACTTCAAAGAAATAATGATAACCTCCGTAGATACGCAGGATTAATGTCTGTTTATGGATACTGTACATGAGTTTGAAACTTCGGCATTTCCGTTTCATAACAAAACTCACGTAAATTATACACCCCACACTCTCATAAATACACCCAAGCTCATGTGAATACACCCAAAACTCCTGTAAATACACCCAAACTCATGTAAGAGAAAATGAAACTAGCATAGAAACCATTTGCCCCAACTGTTGGCAAGAATGGATTACGCTGACACCTGGCTTCCATCATAAATATGCCCAATATTTACTTTATAACGTATGGAAGTATGGAAATGCCATTGCTTTTCACCTTCTCCATGGTCTGAGCTCACCTCTTAACTTCCCTCGTATCAAACGACATTGTTGTTCAGCGAGCGCCGTTCATTCGTCGACTGCCAAGACTGCTGCCACTGGCCCTGAATGACAGATCAAAAACCAGTTGTCAAACACTACATTATGTTTTCCTTTTTCCAGAGAAGTGAACTACATGCAAATTTGCATCAGTCTGATCTGATCATTTGTGTTGTTGCGCTCTAATCATCCACAAAACAGTGATAACAAATTGACGCCCTCCACAATGCTCTATTTACGATCGAGCCTAACAACATAGATGAATTGCTATCCTATCAAACCATAAGCATTGGCTTTGTTTTCTGAATTGTCAGATACCATTTTCTGCCAGAGATTAAAACAATCACACTAAGCATTGATGATTTACTGAATGGGTGCCGACAATACAAGACAGGTGCCGATGATACACCCCATAAGGTGAAACAAAAATTTAACTAGAATTTTCTATTACAGGGCTGCCAAGTGTACCGTATTTGACGGTACAGTACCGTTTTTTGACCTTTGCCCCAGGGCCCCAGGGCTCGTAACTCCATAGACAGACTGTCATGATTAGGATGGAGGTCTAAAATTGGAACTTTTGGGTCTAAATCCTCACTCTATAGGGTAAAAAGCCTTAAAGGGGTAAGGCAAGCAAACTTTTCTCCTAAATTTACCAGGATTCTCAGGTAGAATATCTGGTTTGGTTTTGACTTATAGTCATACAAGGCGTTTCTATCAAAAGTAATTTTTTATTTCCAGACTTAACCCTAGTCTTAGTGCCTAGTAATATAATGTTAATATTAATTTCAGGCTTTTGTATCATGCATGTCAGGCTAATATTGCATGCTTAAAATCGCTCATCATACTTCAAATAGAAATAAGATAAATTGAAAATTGAAAATCTAAAAAAAGGAATTTTTTTTATGTAGATCTAGACTCTAGGTCCAAAATTATATATGTTATCATTTTCAATTAAAACCCTTTTTGATTTGTCTTATAGTGTAGACAATCGTTGATGATTATTATACCTCATAAAATGCCACAAAATCTAATTGTGATTTCAAAGTAATATTGATAGATCTATATTATATATTAATCCTATATAGTTCAAAATTTGGTTTTATCTATTACCTGGGCCCGACGGCTCGTAGTAGTCTTAATCACGCCGATCGTCCTTAATTAAGTTAGGTAAATAGTGCTAATCATAATTAACAGAAACGGCTCATAACTCCCCCAAGAAAATATGAAACAAGCAATTTGATTGGTTTAACCTTAATCATATCAGCCTTAATCATGATTAGCGACCAAATATTTAATCTAACTACATAGGTAAATTAAGTTGATGATTAGGGACCATTAGATAATCATGACAGTCTGTCCTTAACAACCTACGGAGCTACGAGCCGTCGGTCACTGTAGTGTCTACAAAGGGGCCTTCAATTTTATTTTGTCATTTAGATCCATCTTACGTTTAGCTGCCAGGGGCATTTAATATATTCTACCTTCAAAACTTTATAGATAGGGAGCAAAGAAATCCTTGGGAAATCAAGCAATTTATGAATACAAACTTTTGGGTCTAAAGGTTTAAGGAATGAAGGAGGCATTGGGATATCATGACTGATTTATTAACTTTAAAAAATCGGGACATATTTTACAGTAATCAGGACAGTTGGGACACAGATGGGTGTAGACCCTTAAAATCGACAGGGCGACATAGGCATTTCTTAAATTCGAAAATGGCGACATGGCCGTTTTTTAAATTCGACATGCGACATGGCAATTTAGTGACAAATAACATTGCCCTTTTCTTAAATTCAATAGGGGACAGGGACCTTAAAAAGATAGTGACAGGGGACACGGCCATTTCTTAAATTCGACATTGGACATGGGTCTAATCCAAGTTATAGGGACAAACGACATGTTTTTTTTCTAAAAATGCGACATGGGACCCCCCCATCTACACCCCCACACAGGTCAAAAATCGGGACTGTCCCGACCATATTGGGACAGTTGGCAGGCCTGATTTAATAATAATTTTATTATTATACACGCCACTACCAGAGGTGCCAAGTTCAAGGTCCCCCAAAACGGGAGATCTACTGTATTAAGGACTTCAAAAACGGGAGATTCTAATTCTGCAGGTGCTGTAAAAAAAAAAAAAGGGGGTGGGGGGTGATCAATAGATAGAGGAGCTGGTTTTGACGCATTAAGGAGGGGAAATTGAAAAATAACGTAATATTTAGGGGGGAAATGAGTAAGGGTAAAAATGTTTTATCTGTATGTAAGGAAATAACGTCTGTGAACATAATCCTGAAAGAAAATTATTAAATTAGAATTATTTTTCATTTATATTTCACTGTCACAATTTTAGGGGTTAATTCTTTAGTTTTGACGCACCTGGAGCCTATTTTGGCGCACCTGGTCCTCAGTTTTGGCGCACCAGAACCTTTTTTATACCTCTTTATTATATTTCAAACAAAAATGACATAAGAATTGACAAAATATCAATTAATTGTCTCAATGAACTCATGCATTCATCAAAATTCAAATATCAGTTGTTGGGCCTACTGGAAACCATCATTGAAATAATGATGTAAAATCATTACGGCAAAACCATGAATACCATGTGATAGTCTTAATCAAAGAAATTAGTGATTTATAAGCTTTTCAGGGATTTCATTGAAATGAATAAATATAAAACAAAGTTTTTGCCATAAAATTGCTAATTTTCATAAAATTTTGTCAAAAATCAACTATCCAATGGAAAAAATAATTGTCTATCGCCCCTTTCTACTAAAAATGTTAAATGAGTATTTTAAAACCCCTCAGGGCAGTGATATTGCTTCAGGTGCGTCAAAACTAGAGCTGTGCAAAACTGGCTCCCCTACTCTATAGGCCTATCTCCACCATCAAATAGCTGAACCTTTCACAGGGGTGGGCACAATTCAATTCAATTTCTCTATTGCACAAATGTGATATACTATCACGCCACTAACCTCAAGGTGATAGTTTCTAAAAATAAAAATGTAACACTTGGTCATTTTTTAAATAGCTATAAGATTATTATTTCATTTCACATTTTTATGTGCAAATGCTTATTTCATATCTAGGCCTACTGTAATTTACAACTTAGTTTGTAGGGTTCTTACTGTTCACATTTCACATGACTCGAAACATTTTCTTTGAGTGCCAATATTAATTATGATATTCTACACAAAGATCCAATAAAGAAGAGGGGTCTGGGGGCTGGTCTGGGGGCCACCCAGGCCCCCAGAAGCTGTGGCATTTCTCCCGCATTTAGGACATTTTGAAAACCAATTTTTATCTAAATTATGGACGCTGGTCATTATTCACTTGGCATACACCCATATGCCTAGAACTGTCATTCATTATCCCTAAGTGGCCGTCAGGCCCCAAAATCTCGTAACTACCCAATCTAGATTAAACTAGACAACATGCTTAAAACATGTAGGATGGACGGCTCGCAGTATCTAATGGGGCCCTTGATGGGGGGGGGGGGGGTCGAATTTAGATAAAAATTGGTTTTCAAAATGTCCTAAATGCGGGAGAAATGCTACTCAATGTGGGAGATCGGGAGATATCTTCAAATTTGTTAAAAAATCGGGGACCTCCCAAAATTCTGGGAGACTTGGAACCTCTGGCCACTACTCTAAGTGCTGTGAGCAGTGGGGTTTTAATCGACAGACCTAGCATCACCTGTCAATCGACGGGACCTACGGACGTGAAATCAGAAAAAAAACAGATGCACGGAAATTACACTTTTAGGGACTCTCGCCACCCCACCACAGGAGACCCTGGGTACGGGCCTGCTGAAATATATTTGCCAAAAGTGTGTGATTTATTTACAGATTAGGCAGGGTTTACATAGGTGTGATAATACATTCCATTACTTGGCAACTTGCATGTGTACTAACGTCTTGAATCATTGGCAGGGTCATATTTCTAGATGCCACGACTATTTTTTTGTATCCAAAAAAAAGGTACATTTCTGTACCTTTAAGGTACACCTGGGACAAGGGTCATAAAACGGCACAGTACCGGCAAATACGGTACACTTGGCAGGCCTGGGCCGCCTCTGTAGCCTTCCCTTTTCCAAGCTTTTGCCTTAGGCTTAGCAGTGGCGTCGAAGGTTCAGCTAGACCATAAACCCAACCCCAACAAGTGCTGTCATCCCCTACGCTACGCGGCCTCTACAGGGCCAGGGCTATAAAAATGAAATATTAAATTCGCCTCCCCCCCCCCCAACCCTCCTGGATCAGCCAAGTGCTGCTCTCTGACACCGCCATCACCGCGAAAATCCAACGGGAGACCCCAAGGGACGCCCCCGACGGGACCTACGGACCGGGACCTAAGTGCGACA
This sequence comes from Lepidonotus clava, assembly GCA_936440205.1. Taxonomy (NCBI): domain Eukaryota; kingdom Metazoa; phylum Annelida; class Polychaeta; order Phyllodocida; family Polynoidae; genus Lepidonotus; species Lepidonotus clava. Next base: position 16,624,273 of record OW387148.1, read on the forward strand.
GGACCTATAGGCTATGGACTTGTTACCGTTTGTACACCACCTAATTAGGCTAAAATCCAGGACTGTCCCAGGTTCCCTCGGACAGTTGGCATCTGACTAGAGCCATCAAGCCTGTCCATATCGGGGGGGTTTACACTTACCCTTGTCGTAGACAGAAGTCACTGTCCTGCCAGCATCATCCCAGGTCTACCGTGACGAGTCTACTGTGATTTCCGTCGGGGAGATCGTGTCAGTGGCCCTAAATGACAATCAAATTACAGTGGTGTAAACCAGGTTGTGTTTATACTTATTACAAAAAATTGAACTACATGCATATTTCAACACATTTGGTGTGTTTATTTGTGTTGTTTCACGCTTATCATCAAGAAAACAGCATTTACTTACCGTGCACATTTCGACAACAACTCGACGCCACCCACGTTGCTCTGTTTACGTTCGAGCCTAACAACGCATACAGGTCCTGGAGTCAGATAACATAGTTCTAGCAGACATGCTAGATGTCAGGAATATATGAACGATTCTAAGGTGATCACATAATTTAACCGCTAATATACATTAATTCAATTTGTTTAATTGAAAATAAGTCTTGATTCTTTATTATAAATCCGAGTAGTAATGGCCCTCCGTGCGCCCTCCGTGAGCGGCCTTTAGGGACTACTTGCGCGGAAGAGACTATGAATAGTCTTCCAAGTTTCCTTAGGTTTCTTTATGTTTACTGCCTGCCTAACGTCATAAGCCCACCAAAACAGCTTAATAAATAATATTTTATTATCCTAATAGTCAGAAGACATATTTCATTCTTTGTGTATGTAACATCAGCTCGACAAATTGTTCGAGGGCCGCACGGGCCGCCATTACGGAATTACGCTGTTCTAGTGCTTATGTAGCAGGGCGAGAATTAGCGCGAGGTACTAGTGTAGGGGACAGGGGGCATGGAGGACGGGCACCAGCGAAACGCAATGCATGCTGGGTGCGGGCTGCGGGCAGTTCCCGAGTGCAGTTGAACTTTCAGTTTTTAGATTTACTCGACTTGTAGCAATCGGGTGTTAGGATATCATTGAGTCGCTCGGATCGGTACCTAGGATCCATATGTGTCAGATTTCACAATTAGAATGGTTTAGGGTAAAACAGGGTTGTATCGCGCACAGTGGTATATCGCGCATTTTTTGTTATTGATCCTTAGACATAGAAAAAAAATCATAAATTTAAAAAAAATCAAAATTATTTAGACTATCAAACAAAGCATGCAAGGTTGTAATTAAAAATCATTACCAAGATGGACCTTGAGTGTACATGAAACAATTTATTTTTAAGATTTTCATTAACTTTTTCATTCTATTTTTATTCTTAATGTAATTAACAATATTAGGCTGGCTAAATGCGCGATATAGGCTGACATGCGCGATATAAGGCCTAAAAATGGTATCCCACAATTCCTGAATCCTATATTGGATTGGTTAACATGGCGCATTAATCGCATTAGCTTACTTTTTGTCCATACAGAATTTTCTTACAGAATACTAGGTTTATTTTTATAGGGGCCTAATACGACTATCAGAGATGGGATAGGTAACATCGAAGTGAGTGAAATGTTTTCCAACATTTTCATGATCTGTCAGCACCTTACTGTATGGGGATAGACATATACACATAGACATGGCAAGTGCAGATAAGGCGGTCACCGATATTTCACAATAATCATTACTTTTTTTCCGAAAACATTCCCTCGAAAGGTTTATCAGAACTCCAGTGATAAATCTTTCATTCACAATCAAAAAAACAAGCAAAATATTCTTCAAATGACAAGATAGTTCATTTATAGGACACGAACTAGGTATAGATCCCTTATGTTTCACCATGGCACACATCATTAATCCTAATATAATCTACTATGGAAATAAACATTAGTACGTTCCAATTATCCTGCCAGGAGGGATGTATCTATGGTAATTCGCACGTGTAATAGGGACAGATGATTCGGATTTGGAAAGGATTCAATTGTAAATCTACTGACGGTAGGTTGGATTGATTACAATTTGCCTAATTACAACAATCATCCTCCCATCCCGAGACGGAGTTAAATTAAATATTGATGGGAGTGCATGCATAGACTGACTTTCAATTGTTACCTTAGTCAATTACAGACATGTTTCGAAGAAAATAAGTTACAAAAAGAAAATTGCTTGATAAATGTGAGTATAGAACAAGAAGATTTGATAAGTGCACTACTTGATACAAGGGTATTTCCAATGTACGTTTGTTTGGCTATTGGCTGTGAAATACGGATAGGAAAGTATACCAATATTCTCCTATGATCCCATGTAAGAATAATAGATGGTTAGGGTGTCGCAATTAATAACATATCTTACATTTGCTTGTAAGATATTGCCATGCCACCTTCAGCTTCATTTTGGACATCATTGGCGACTTTGGGTACTTTGAGGTCATATTCGCGTTGACGCGTCGATTTTTTTTTTTTTTTTTTTTTTTTTTTATTGTTCATTATACTCATTTGACATTAAATGATCTTCCGTATAAGTGAATCGAACATGAACGATGATAGCAAACTGGCATATAATGATGAATGGCTCAAAATAACATTTAAACAAAAATATCAAAAAAGAGAATGATTAAATAACATACATCAAATAGCAAGTACAGTGACCATCAAACTACATTCTTGGTCATTATACAAGGAATGATAGTTTGTTTGTAGTTTTCTCTCAGCAAACCTCTGACACAGAATAGCATGTATATTCTTCACAGTACAGTCACTGTCATAGAACAAGATCTGGTCGCTTGAGATCATCTTGATAGTACAGTATGTACGATGATATGCACATGAGTCACAGTGTATTCATGGACACAGTATATAATCAAGCCGCTTTAAATCATTTCAATCATGACATAAATTCAAGTTGCAAATATAAAGGTTATGAGTTATTAGTCATGCTAGTTTAAGCACTGACCAAATAACCAGTCACTTTGGTGCAGTAAATACATATTTATGATCGATTGAGGTATTATGATTAACAGCGACCTACAAAACTCACATCTTAAAGTCGAACACAATTAAATAGGAACAGTAAGTCGACTAACACAGAAATAATAGTTAAGGGCAAACAGCTTTGTACAATGACAAAGAATTTACTAGTCCGATGACCAGCAGGGGCTATGATGACATTTTAGGGGCTATAGAGCAACAAGTTTATACTGAGGTCAGTTTTTCCAATCCTGTCTGTGTGTACTCAGTGTGTACAGTTATGATGCCCTTCTCCCCTTAATTTGTGTCATCCTGGTTCAGGTCACATACTGTACCTCACAGATCAAAGGAACGTCGTGTAGTGTGGGGGTGACCTTCCTGTTGTACTCACTTCACACGTCGTTTGACCCTGGTCGACTTGTCGGCGGTCAGTCATTAATTAAGGCATACTGGTAGGGAACATGGACATCAGCAGGCTGGCATATAGTGCGGCTGTACACTGATGAGGGGTCAATTAAATATCGGGCATGCATTCTGGTGCTGGATATAATTACACTTGTTCATAAACGATCCAATGCCATTTATGCTTCCAAATGAACCCCCTTTCTGCTTGATCTCCGACGACTTAATTTTGAACCCACACTTATGACCTTGGATCTGTACTTCTGGAAGGTATTGTCTTCTGGAAGATGCATGGCTTTGGTCATTAATCATCTTTGTGGAATGCCAATCTATCAATACTAAAATTATATGTTTCATGTGATATAAAACCCCTTTTAAATTCTTAGGCTTTCAGTCTCTCTCACATCACCACTGTGTATACTTGTATACCTTACCCTGCAATTTCTGTGGAGGGCTGGAATCATAATGAATAACGACGTTGCCCCAAGTCCGAGAACGAAAACGGTGGAGTCAACTGGGCTATCACATGTTCCCAACATCACATCCAAGGCATAGAATATAGGTTATGGCTACACTTAATTACTTCGTCAGTTTGTTTTGTTACAGCATAGTGATCTCTATTGAAACCAATGGCACCTATATATATAATCTTTTAGCACAGTCCCACAAGAATAACTGACAAAATACAGTTCCTCTGACAATGTACCTACTTAAACGCTAAAAACTTTATTAGTCCTCCCCCGAATCTCTAATTCCTGTATCGTGCATTTCAGAACAGCCCGGAATGACCCGTTCTGCAGCATTTAACCGTCCCGTCCGGACTAATAGTGATTCATGGACCAACATGGCGGACAGGCTCTTTGCCCTGATGAGCCGCGGGGTGGCGCTGCGAACCCGACTTCCGTTGTCCTCCGAGGTATCTGTCACGTGACTGTCATGGTGGACGGCGTGACGCGCCATCTGGTGGTCTGACAATTAACGACATTAATCCGAATTGATGCCGTGTGATCTAGGAGATGGACGCCTACATTCCGGGAGGGGTGGGGGGTGGGGGCAGGGGGGCAGAAGGGAGAGGGGGGAGGGTGGGGATAGATAAGTTGACGTGTCATCCATGTCTGGACAAAACTGTATGACCTTTTGTCAAAGAAACAGTACTAGTAGTGCCAATGTCCGACCCAGGGTTTGGGCAGTAGGAACGGGCATACATGGGGCGGCGTCGCACAAAACTACACCAATCATAAGAACTGCTCTAGTTATGTATAATTGGGAATCTTCTTTATAAAGGTTGTTGTTATATTGAAAAATATTACCCACCAAAGGGGTGAGGGGTGGGGATGTCGTAATCTATTCGCATGCTCTTGCCCTGCTGGCCTGGACCAAAGGAAGCTACACTGGTGGGTGGGGGGTGGAGGTTGGAGTGGGTACCTGAGATCAACACGTCCTGAAACGACTTTTGACATACATTTGAGATAATCTTTCAATTAATTCCCAATATCAACATTAAAATGGGGATTTTTTTTTTAAATCGTGATTATACATCTTTGTAGGAAATAACGGCATTTGATGTTCCGGTCTGCATCGCATACCTAATAAAACATAATTATTTCCAGAAGGTAGGTCGCTAAAGCCTGGAGTCAAATGAGGACTTGTTGCCTGAGGATAATGTTGAAGAAAGGCCCTCTTAATTACCTCGCCTGTTCGAGGGCTTCAATAAGCACCCTTATTATGTATGCCTGCAAACATCGTACATCTATGTACCAGGCAAACAACCACCATATCTACCATATGTGGGGATCAGAAGGTTCAGGTTTAATCACCGCCACATATTGAGGAGAGAGTCGCCCACTGATAGGGAAGTCTCTGCCTCAGGCAGCTAGCACACATCACCAGTACGGGTTGGAAGTCACCCAGAACACCTAATTGAATGAGGTATTAAATTTCATGGGTGGAGGGGAAGGTAATTACATAAAGTAAAAACCCTGCTGCCATAATTATCACAGGGTAGATCTAACTTGATGTAGAAGTTGCAATTTCCTGAAATTAAAGTCATTACTCTAAGACGATTAATTGGTAGATGCATGTAAAAATGAGCAGGGGATCTACGAGATTTTTGTGGCTTCATCCACGTAAGTAAGTGGGCAGCCTAAAGCCTAAAGCCGATTATTCATGATAAAAAAGACAGGGCTTAATTTCAGTCGTAGTTCATTACGTGTGTGCATGTATGTGTGGCATGTGAGTCCATATTATGTGTATGTGTGTGAGGTGTGTGACCATCACACCTGTTACGCAAAGCTAGGTCCCTTCACAATAACCCCATATAAGAGATGTATATTGAAACAAGATAAGATCCCTTCCACTATTCTCAATATAGTACCATAGATCCAGCTTCTCTATAAAGGAAACTGCAATGTGATTTACAAGAGAAATCTGTCAAAGAGGTTGTTACTGGGTATACAGCCTTCAACTAATAATTCATAATTAACACAGAAATTGAAATACATTTGACAAAACTATACTCAGATACATACTCATTATTCACTTCTATTGGAACAAAGACTCTTGGTATTTGACATTTATACCAAAAACCTCCATTTCTATTTAATTGTTCCTTGAGCATTGATAAACGATTCAACACGTGATATTTTGCCATATTGCGATCACAGTTGTATAATGTCCGATTGTAATATCATTATTCATGAAAAGTAAAATTACATTCTAAATGCTTGTGTCAGACAGCTACGGCCTATCCAATGGAGAATCGTTTCTGCGGACAATCCATGGGGAACTTGCCAAATAAATGTCTGAATGTAAACAATGAAGGGGAGTGGTCGTGAACCCTAAAGATAAATGAATATTTTCTACCTCGTGTGGGAAAATGTCTATTGGTACATATCTTAAGAAATAGCGATGTCCAAAAGGGAATATTGATGTTAAATAATGTGTGGCAAGGCCTTTGTCACAGGTGCGAAGACACTCTCACACCAGAGCTGGCACAGTATAGTGAGCATGCCATATATGGTAGTGTGACGTCACATAGGCTATAGGCTTACCTTAGTATAGTAACAACCAGCATCATTTTCCCGTGTCAATGTCTGTTATGTATCTATTACCAGTATAGCAGTCATCCCCTGATCCTATTTACCTCACCATACAGTCAACTCTTGATAAATTGATGATTAATTAAGCGGGAATTACCCTTAAACAGAAAAGATCAATATCCCCGCAACACTTCTTCTTCAGAAAATGAACAGCCTTTTTTTCTTAGAAAATTAGTATATTCGAAACACTTGAATAATTTGATTTACACTGCCATATTATTTTTGTCATGCCATAACGATAAACCTTTCCTTCCAGGGGAATACCCCAATACTCCATTGTGTTTAGGTGACTGACCCAACTGTTATGTTTTCGCACCTAAATAGTTGAAAGGGGTCGGAGGACGCCAAGTGTTCTCAAAGGTGATGAGCGTTTACCTAGTTAGTTAGCCTTTACAAAGCAGGTACTAGTTACATATTTGTATTGTTATGAAATATATATAAACATGAGGTCCTCTGGAAATGCCCCTTAAGACTCGGTGTGCAAAATCAACTTCTTTGGCAGTCAGCTACCTAGGCTGACAATATTTTTTTTAAACATCAGACCTGATAGAAAATTGTCAGAACGGATTTTGCTTGAAGATAAGTTGATATTGCAAATAAGAATTAGAGGGATTTTAAGCCATACAGGTGTTAGCGCTCTAATCAGATTATTGGCTATTTTTACCTAAAATCATCAGCGCTGATCAGACACTACCAGCCAGGGAATGACAGGGCTGACTTTAATTTCAAATGCTAGATGTATGAGTTGTAGGAATACGGAAAGCATTCTTTTCAAAGTCATATTCCCTTAAAACCTTCAGAAATAAGAACAAGACCAAGCTATCAAAGTTATGTATATGTACATACACTGTATACGTATATATACATATGATTATGCAGAAAATATAAACTCGGCATATTTCCGCACCAACCATCCTACTCTAACCTTAAGCCAAACGTTACCCTATGAGGACAATAGCCTAGGTGACGTCATGAGTCAGTGCACCACGTGACTGGTACTTGTGTGAGACCAACCTGCACCTCCCCGCAGCGCGAAACGAAAATCACCTCTATCATTTAATTTTGTTACAAAGAAAATATTACTTTGGTAAACGTTATCTAAATTGATATGGGATGAACGCATCTAAGCGGTAAAAATAAGCTTTTCGGTTCTCCTTTAAAGGCGACAATAGGCCCTATTGAGTTGACAAATAGGAGTGATTTCATTCTGTCCACTGGACACTAGAAGAACGGCCAGAATCACTTGATCTGGGTGAGCTGTGGGGGTGGGGGTGATAATTGTGGGAGGGGACCATACTCCCGTAAAAGACAGCACAGAGAAGTGTTTTTCTTATCTTTATACTAAACCGTTGTGATTTTGTTCACAGAGTTGGCTCTAAGCAATATATGGTTGACTATGACACTTCTGGATGATTTCTGGATCTGCATATGCATGTAACCAGGAATGAATAGAGGAAAGCTCTCTGCTAACTGCCAGCCTGAGGCCAAATTAATTTTCTGTGGTCTGGCCCTTTATCTCTTTTCCTTGAGGGGAGATGTTGAGGGTATCAGGAAAATAGTTATCGAAGTTCAGCTAAGGCAAGTTCGAACTAACATAAGACTGAAAAGAATAATAGTAATCATTTTGAAACTGTCAAAATGACGAAATGCGATTGCTAGTAAAATTCAGTCAATTAGACATACACAAACCACTATCTCCCCACCAGATTGGAGATGGCTAGGTGCTGGGACGTGAAGCTTGGGTGCTGGTTCACAGGGATGGGGTATTTCCTCTTCATTAGTAAACTACGACTGTGTCCATGACAGGCCCACGCCGAGCTTTTTATATGGAAATTGAGACTCACGTTTCTATTCTGTCCCGTGGTGGGGCGATGACAAGAAGATCCAAGCTGCTTAATGGGAGAAGGGGCAGGAGGAAGGGGACAGGGGGGTGGGTGGTGGGGCGGGGTGGGGCTGAATGGGAGGGGGGTGCATTAACCGAGGACAGGGTCGGGGTCAATTTATCAATCACTATGGAGCAGTAAGGAGAGGTGACAGACGGGCATAGACCCCCCCCCCCCTCCCACAGACACACAAACAGAGAAGACACCCTACAACTCATCTCCCCGTGTCTCATTGTTGTGGTTTGTTTACGTGCAGTCGCTTGACTATTTATGAGATTCCGGGACATGCGGAAGCCAGCATGGAGTAATATGGATGGTAACACAGAGGCACACCCTCTTTAGTCTATTTGTCAGGTCTACTTTGGAATTAACTAAAATAAAACTTTTTTCTTGTGTCTTGTCTCTTACTTGGACTAAATATTATATTACTGTTACTTTATCCAACTGGAAGGAACCCTTCAGAAGATCTCAATTTCCAGGAAAGCAGACACCTGTTATAGACCTTGTGCACACGTGGTCACGTGATCACTTTTTGGTGATCACCACTTGGTGATCAGCACCACATGGCTATAGAATACATAAACATATATGAATTTTAAGTGATAATAATTGCTAAGCTTTCTATTTCTAGGACATATATAAAAAATAATTCAAAAAAATGCTCCCTAACTTTGAATAATAATGATTATACATTGATCACCAATATGGCTGACAGGCCAATATTGGCAGTTATGACGTCATCTGCACAAGGTCTATTGGAGGCTATATCCTACCCATTATCCAATGACTATGACAACGACTTCAAGCGCAACCACATGTGAGAAATAATGTGGAATAATAACTAGATGATACAATTGTTCATAAACTGAATGTCTCCCATGCACGCCGAGAAAACTATAGCAACTGTTCAGCAAGCCCTAACGTTGATTGAAAACCCAAGATATCCAAGTACGATGTATAGAGTTGAAAGAACGTTTACAAGAGAAAAACTTTGTTACCTACATGCTCTTGTATGAAAAATTATGTTACAAATTCCCAGATTGTACACTGCTTGCTGAGAGGCAATGAAAACCGGGCAATTTTGCCTGAAGACCCTCTCAGGATAAATAAACTGTACCCCCAAAAAAAAAGAGGAACCGTGTCCAACATCGATATGATGCCAGCATTTACAAGAGAATATTGATAAATCAACAGTAAGGACCTCCCATGACGTCCGCCTTGTTGGACCCACCTCTAACACACCACGTGACTGACATTTGACCTCCTCACGTGATCTGTCCTCACATCGCCAGGAACTCTGGGAAGGTTCCCACTCCGCCATGATGGATTGTCAAGGTCATGACATTGGAAGGAACCATCCCGTCGGTCGTTGCGGATGTCAACTTCCGGTTTAGTCACGTGACCCACACGTGAGTACAGCATATTTTCGATTTTCTTAATGTAACAGGACTTTTTTTCCTTTACGGTCGATAACATAGGACGATCGGCAATTTTAAATGCGATGTTAAAACAAATATCTTCCAAGAAAGCCATGCATAGTATCATCACGTTAATTGTCTCACTCGTACGCTCACATAATTATATGCATTATAATAAAGAGATTGCACTTAGAACTAACAGTTTCTGTTTCTGAAAAGCTACAAACAGCTGATTAACAATTACATACCAATTAGCAATGTCTGTGAAGAGAATTCGATGATCAGGAATATCTTAACCTTAGTGTTGATATTGAAATGGGTTCAAGTTTAAGTAAACTTTTGAACGTTGACAAACGTTGCAACTTTTTCTAAGGCATGCATCACGATCATGATAGATCGTTTAAGAGACTATAGAAATAACGGATTACGTAATCCGTAATGAAGATGAAGCATCTCTCTGCCAAAAAAATTATGCCCCGCAGAATGAAGGGAGGGTACTTTGCGTTCAAAAAGAAACATATCGGCTCACGTATGACTGTCATGACCCAGAATTATCGATAATTATGCACATATGGTTGATGCTTTGAAGGAAATAAATCTTACGTTTACACATGTACCCGGGCATGTACCTCAATAATATGGTTCTTAGATAAGACTTAACCTGAAGGAAGGCACGGGGACTATACAATGTCATGGACCTATCTATTTTATTCGAGAATTCCCAAATCCCCCTATAACGGTCCAAATATCCATGCACCGTATGGAATATAATTGTTAATTGCGTCTAATAAGGAAATCACCGAGTCCTGCTCGACTGCTTTACATATAGAGGAGGAAGAATAACCCCCCCCCCCTCCTCCCAGCACCCAGAATCCCCTAACCTCCTCCAGTGCATGCCTGGATGTCTCGGACTCCCCTACTACCCTGGAGACATCCGGAGCACTAATTCATTGTTCCTGGAGGGGCACGGGGATTGGATATCAGCTAATATTGATAGATGATTTGTAAGACAGCCGGCGGTCCCTGGGCGCCTGGAGGAGAGGGACAGGCCAACAAACACTGAGACACCGGCTGACAGGTTATGGGGTTTGGAGTTTTGGCCTGGGGGGGGGGGACACTGATTTTTAAAAAGATATACCCACTGCCAAACTGCAGCCCCTACTTTTTGTGACCAACCACTGCTGAGTTTGACTGCCCTTTATTCATTTATTTATTTATTTATTTATTTATTTTATTTTTTTGGGGGTGGGGGAATACAGATCATAACCCCTAAATGATAGAATGTCTCAATACCATGGAATAGGCTCCCCTAATTTGGTTGGGAAAACTATATTAGATTATCTATTATATTGTGAGAAATCAAGTAACAACAAGGCTAAGTTTCAAGCTACTACCCAAAGTTACATTGTTTTATGCATGCAGTTCACTACCCCCTCTCCGTCAAATACTTCATCTCTGAGAAGTGGCTGACCACTCCTCAGTTTCGATGTTCCCTGCATCCACATCGCGGGTCTCTTTTGATATTTGACATCCTTTCAAGACTGAAGTGCCCTCTCCCCTTTAAGGGTAGCGGTTAACAGGTTTTAGCCTGTCTTTAATATGCGTCTCTCAGTAATTGTATTTTGGTGAAGGTAGTAAAACCTTCAGTTTCAAGTTGCCTATGATAACAGTGAGCCTTTTTGTAAATGTCTTGTTCGGCGGGCAAAGAGATTGTTTCATGTGATGAGCAACTGAATCCAAGTGAATTCTAGTAACCTACAACGCAATGCAAAATGAACTGCAAGTCAAAAGCAGTGAACTGTAAAATATAGGTATGTCAACTCCCTTTTAGCTTAGCTTTGATGTTATTTCACATACACAAATCTGATTCTAGGAGTGGTCAGTCATGAAACGATGAGCTTTGAATTGTTTGGAAACAAATACGTATTATTAGCATATGGTGGTGCAATGTACTATAATGTTGTTCTAGTAATATTCACAATGGTGAAATACTGAAATCTTCATCCTTGTTAATTGCAGTTCAAAGGTTCTATTAAATATTCCATTACCCCCTTGGAATTTCTTATCAATCATCTTCATTGTTGAGACATCCATAAATATAATAATGTGTGCTAGCACACATGTCTTGTTATAATAAAAAGAAATCCCTTAAGGAGCCACCGACGTCGCATCATGAACATCCCCATAAATCTGTCCTGTTTTTAATTTCTACACCAGGGGTTTAAGGATATGGAGCCTCTTTCTTTTCCTCTGGTCGTAATTCTCATTAATCTTTCATCCGGGAAGATAAACCCATTTTATCTTCACAAAGCGTGGCCGTATTCTCTGTGAGTCAGGGTCGGACAATTCAGGTTTAGAATTCCAGATAACATTTATCTTTCGAGAAGTCACTTGTCAACTACTTAAAAAGCACCTTTTATTGCTTGAGAACGATATAAATAACTACAAACAAGTGTTCCGTTCAGAGAGGCTGACATGAATCAGACAGGAGAAAAAGAAACTGTTTACGTTTAGCCCCATGAGTTGAATTCCCGGGTTGGATTCTGACTTTGTACTAATAGCTTAGCACTTTTAATATATCATCATGTTGTATAATCTAACAAGGATCAGGCTTAGCAAGTCTACGTCTAGTCTACTTCTAGAAAGAAATATCTTACGCTCCCAGCGCCACCTGTTAACCAGTATAAAAGGCGTTGCAAAGTGAGGAGCAAGCAGTTTTAGTGAGAATGTCAGCTGAGTAAGTTTAGCAAAGGAGCTACTTGGAGTTAGTACATCGACTCCTGCGTAGCGGACTGGAGTTTTACCTATACCAACTACCTCGGACATAGAATTGTGATAGAGCTGAGCACAAGGGCGGTCTAGGATGTGTTGGAACAACTTGTATTCTAAATGTGGTTGATTGCTGATAGGAGATGGGAGGTGGACTGATGGAGACTTATACATGGTGGCTTTGACTCGGGATGAGATGTTATTGAATAAAAACCCTTTCATATTAAGAGCTCCCTCATCGTTCATTTCTTTTGAACTATTGGGAAGTGAACGAACTAACTTTAAACGCAGTCTGATTGACTCAGACAATCTGGACAAACGACTCATGGATACTTAGTCATATACACATCACGCAGTATTAAATCAAACATTAACAATAGTTCAACTTCATGAACACTGCATTATTTAAAGAGTGGACACATTCGCCACCATTCAAAGATTCTCCTTTCTAGGTTCCCTTGAAGAATTAGGACACTGGTTTGTTTTTATTTCTCATTTATTAAGTATCCCGAGAAGAAATTTCAAAACATGTCTTAAGTGACTATCTTTGTGCAATTCCATCACTTCTTTGGGCCTCGTTCATGACGTGAGGTAATTATCATAGGGGAGGGGTTCTTCTGAAAAAAGGGGAAATAATAAAGAAAAATGTGAAAAAACGGAAGACCTTTCGACCTTCAGCACCTGTCCAAGGTCACGTGTCCTAATCAGCACCACCTTCCGGTAACAAGCTTAGATGATGTCAAGGTCAGGGCAACCGACTGCAAGGTCAGATTACGACATTTTGTATGATGGGATATCGGGGCGTTTGTAGTGGCGTTCCCACGGTTTGCCTTCTTCAGGATGAGCACTTTTTATTATTTTACTTTTTTTGCACAAAACAAAACACATGTCACACTCCGGGAAAGGAGAAGGAAAAGAGAGAATCTGGACAGATTACGGCACTGATCTCAGAGACTTCCGGGTAGAAGCAGCGTCCCATCGACCTCTTTTAAAAACAGCGTCCCATTGACCTCATTAAAAAACAGCGTCCCATTGACCTCATTAAAAGCAATGGGGTTTTGTTGTTGATGCCATGGGCACGCGTCAAAGGGTGGGTGTGGGACTTTAAACAAAACCATTCTCGTTTGTTCTTAAAACAATGCGGAAAACGCTAATGAGTGTGTGGGGAGGAGCCGGCTAAATTCTATTGGATGTCTTAATTGAGACTGACCCACTCTTGTCAATAATGCAAAATAAAAATAATGTGCTTCATAATATTAGGGTCTAATTTGAAGTTGTCTTTATTTAATGACACAAAACATGTTTTGATTAAGGCAAACACAATTTGAAATTTGAAATTCATGCTGTTTGCACAAATAAATTCAAAGGGGAGTTCCTATTACAGTACTAGGCCTATACCAGCTCAAACAACTTGATATAGGATAAGATCAATATCGTACATATTCCCTCTAAATATGCCTTGTAATATCATAAATTTACAACAAATATTATTGGTTAAGGTTGTTGCTGAGAGATGATTATCCCCTTTCTTTGGGAGACGTTTAGAAAAGGTGAGAGGAAATACTTCAGCTTCTCAAAAACAGTAATATTTGCATCACAAGGACATAGACCTAGGATACATATGCAACAACAAACCAATGATTTCTCATGTATCCTATCGTTTGTTACCGGAATTTCACTTTTGTATTGTGTATCTTGTTGTTATGTAGGACTATAGAAAAAGGGTTATAAGATAACGCTCTTAGATATTGTTGACGTCTCATCCAAAAATAGCTACATTGTACCCACTCGTTATCTGTAACTAACCATTTTTTGCGGACACGATTCAAGATGCTTGGTTTCCGATTCGTGGATCATTCAAACTTCAAGCTTTGTTCCTTTGTGATACGCCTAGGACATGAAAAAATGATAGTAAACAATGAAGCATGTCAGGCATTCTCTTCCGGTAGCGCAGACGGCTCGTGCACATCCGGGCATCTCGTCTTTTGGCGGGAAAACGCCGCAGCGATTTCCGCGAATGGCGTGTCGCGTTACAGAGTGACTCAACAGTCGTCAATCATCGCGCTGTTGTACGAGAGTTCACCTATTAATAAAGAACCAAGAAAAGGAGGGAAGGAGGGATAAAAACTAATTGTCCAAGAAAGATTTGGGCCAGATGGTCTGCCTGCATGTTTCTGGCAAATGTCTCAGACCTCCTTTAGAACACGTTGGAGGTGAGAATGAAAAGCTACTGTTTCGGATCAAATACCCACATTAGTAGCCTACTCGCAGAAAGATTTTATGGTGCAAAGTCCCAAGCCATTTCCCCCAAGGGCACACGTGGACATTGCACTAAACATACGCCTGTATTACTCATGTCACCTACATTTAAGAATGCTACACACGAACATTTTCAGCAAAACTCACTAGCACCAAAGTTTTTCAAATGCTGATATAGAAATACGCACTTCATTGACTGTATATTTAAAGTTACATTTTGCCGTGTGTTTGTTATATAAATTATACTCAAAGCTGTACGATTGACAGTACCATAGAGACACATGATAACGTTATGTTTGTCTATGACAGTACAAAACATAGTATAGGCAACATGAACCGGAAACAGCAAAACATGATGCAAGTGCTTAACACAATATTTTGATAGTATAGACCAACTATGATATTGAAAGTAAATCTTAATTATTTTCGGCTATTTCCAGATTTAGGCACTGGCAGTTGCTGTGGCTAATGGTAGGATCTATGCATGGATTATGATGGACATGGAATGGATGGTGTCATATGAGAGCGTCATTCTAAGACATATTGCTGCACGTGGAAAACATAAAACACATGTTGAACTACCTCAAGCTGAGGGCTCTGCTTTATAAGAATACATGACCTATCTCCATATCACCATTGTTCTCCACCTCCCCGACATTCCCACATAGCAGTCTTTCAAGACCTTACGAGGCAGAGAGTCAGGGTCCAAAGTTGACCAACGGCTATTTTTGGGTCTAGATTAGATTGGACCGGAACTGATATTTTTGGACCATTGATATTTTTAGCTTTTCAATCTAAATGTGTCTACACATTTTCTAGAAGGTTTCCAGACTCCATAGCATGCAGTGCTGCGCTGTAAGAACACTGATTGTCTCAATTCAAACTGAATGAGTGTAAATGTCCAGTTATGATCTAGACAAAGTATTCGTCCCTGGATGTTGCCATTCCACAGCGCAGGTGGGGGAGCAGGGGAGGGGATGCGTCGCATGCTAGTTATGATCATTCTACTTAAATGTGATAAAATTTCATTAAAAGCAAATTGCGTCAATGGGATTTTAGTTAGATGTTTGGATGTTTTAGCACGTTCACATTCCAATGGAAACAATATTTCTCATCCCAGAGTTCAGTGCATTCTTTCTTTCACGTCATCGTGACGTCATGACGAAATACACTATCCCAAGCCTGGGGACACGGCATATGGACGACGGACTGTTTTATGCAAAATACTGTTTTTTCTTTTAAATCCTGGATCCTTCACTGCACTGAAAATATGTGACACAATTCTGATGCCACCTGCCAACTTATCCACCCCCAGACGATATGCGCATGAGCATGCGCACTAAGGGAAGTTCAACCCTGGAGGAGGATTTATGACTTGAATGGCCCGAAAACCTGGAAACACTCTACCAACCAATTTGTCATCTCCCGCCGTGCATACGCACTCCGCTCTGTGTTTACGTTATGGGGAACATTATTCCGACGACCGGAGGGGCGGTGTCTCAGGTCGTAGATCACCCCCTGACGTTTGTGACAGCGACATCCACGGCATATGGTTGGTTGGCTTGGTGAGGTTTGGGAAAGTTTCTCCACACCCTGAGTTATGACCTGAACAGGCACTGTATATAGGCACATATTATGAAACTCTGGGTTGCACACATACAAAGTCAATGGGGAGATGAGAGAAACGTGTCATAAAGATATAGAAGTACATATACCATATTTTTTAAAAACACTTATCCAGAGAGGAATATTGATGCTCTATATTGAAAATTCATCTTAAATTACCATACTATAATATTATATTATCATTTATCTAACCTCTGGAAGATCATGTGTTTCGCGTGAAGAAGTTAATAAAATTTCCATTTGAAAGAAGTGCCCTTTTGAGAGACTCCTCTCTAGTGCAGGGACGGATTTGGGGAAGGGGGGGGGGGTGCCTGAGGCACGCCCCCTCCCTAATTTTGGCCAAATTTACATTTTTTCAATGTAAAATTCTCGGACCTGGAGGTCCAGCGGAAATTTTCACAATTGGAATATGTCTGGATACGTCGTTGTGGTAGATGCCTTTAGCGCAGACCATAGCACCGAGCGGTTCGCAGGCAAGCCGTGACATAATGGACACATTCTACGACGATACCTTTTGGGTCAGCCTGTATTGCTATATTGCTAGGTCTTCGTTTATCAATCACATTATACCAGTGAAGTTAAAACCTCACCAATACAGAATGTTATGATGACATTATCTTTTAGCGAAAGAATGTAACCAGAATATTACAATTACTTCATAGTGGAACATTGTATTTTAGGTTTCAAGGAAGTTAATGGGTATGTTACCAAAAGAAATATCGTAACAAGAACCAACTAGCCTAAAAGAATGTTACTGCAATGTTATAATAATGTTACATGCATGCCTAGGTTATTTGCATGTTACAATCTGTGCACAATGTTGAACATGCGCCATATGACTATTATACATGTATACAAAACTATTGCATTATGTGTGTTATCAAATAAAACTCAATAGATACAGTTACAACCAACCCTTTGACCATGCAGCTAAGTATTATACTTCCAAAACCAAAACAATTATTGTTTTCAGATATTAAATGCCTCAAGAGAAATTATGAAACGTGAGTGATCATATCGTTAGATGTAAAATATTTTAAGAATTTCCTCCTCACGGTGTCTATATTCAGAAGAAACTCCAAAGTCTCACAACTAAAACAGCTGTATGGTGTCGTTAGTCACAGACTATTATTACAGCTGTTGCCTTCTGTCAAATCTGGCGTACTTTGAATATTGAAGTTTACATATTCAAAATCCGATAGGGGATACCACGAAATATAGTTCTATTCACAGGACTTAAAGTCCTTACTACGGCAGGAACCATAAAGCTGAAATTGGATTTGAGGATTCTAAATAGGCCAATTACTTATTATATATATATATATATATATATATATATATATATATATATAAAATCATATATGATATAGTGATGTGTGTGTGTGTATGTGTGTAATTGCACTATCGTATCGAGACATATTCTGCACATTGTAGCATTCTTCAATTGTTATGACCTAACCTCTACAGGAAGTAGATAGGTGCCATTCTGACGGGAAGTTCTTACCCTGGTTCCTGGCGTGTATGTACACAAACTGCCCACAGTACCCCGCACCTGCCCGGTACAGTCCTCACCTGCATTCTGGGTCCAAATATCGGCCAGGAAAAACAGCCACCTGACACCCCCACAAAGAACAAGGAAAATACACAGAATGTAAAGCTTGGCGACGATACAGTCCTCCAGCCGTGCCTTTTCCTAGGGCGCCCTTTTGGTTGAGGCCCTGGACATGGGGGCTCTTCATTGCATGGCAATACATAGAATGAGGATAAAATGAAGAATATTAATGATGATAAGAGGCTCAAGATAGATACCCAGACAAGGATGTAACTTTATCATGAAGTTGCAGTAACATTCTATTTGGTTCTGGTTTGGTTCTTGTTACATTATTTTGAGGCACCCAATAACGTCTTTAGAACTTAACATTGCAATGTCACACTGTGATGTTATCAAAACATTCTGGTTATATAATTTCACCACAATATAATGTTATTATAACACTTTGTCTTGGAGAGACTCAACCTGACATAAAGAGATGTAATTGTTACATGAAAGTTGAGCAGGTAACATACTGACCAAAAAAGTATGGTCACAGAACGTGCTTGTTATGTCATTGTTTGCCTCAGTACAATCAACCCTTTAAACAATAATAGAATATTAGATAGCGTGTGTTTTATCCGATACTAGATGTTGTCATTCAGCCTTTAGATTGTGAGAAGCTCAAAACAATAACTGCTCTTTGTGTGTTGCTTCCAAGGGTCCAGCCCCTCCTCACATCCCGAAAGGTCGGTATGGTGGCGCGATCCTCTGTTTGTAAACAAAGAGTGCGACCCTCTCACGCCTATACCCAGACGTATCGAGTGGTGTTTGTCTTCAGCCTTCCTCAGCCTTCCCCCACCTCCCCCAGCTACACCTGGGTACGCTGGTCGGCTCTGGGCACTCTATACTCTTGGTAAGTAAGTGCTCACGAACTGCTCATCAGCTGCTCATTGGATGAGCGCTAATAATCTGGGCAATCAAACGATATTGACATTATGATTTTGACCCTATCATGATTCACAAAATACGGATGAATGATGCACATTTGGGAGTAGTGTACACTCATTGCCCGTAACGAAGAAAGCGAGATTATGTTTAGGAAGTTTGTGCAAGGATTGGAAATCTGTGGAAAATGGCCTTTTGACCAAAACTTACTGGTTGATTTTCTTTTGATCATCTTCTTGTACAACTTGCGTATAATTGGATGGCTGTGCCCCCACGAGCTCTCCTTTTTCTCTTTAAAAAATATTTGACAGATAATAACCAATGAACCGAGCCCTTCTCAAGCCCATTGTCCTATAGCAACACATGTACTTAATCCGTCCAAGCTCGTTAACTATTATAGTGAGGGGACGAAAAGAACATCACTGGCCAAGTGACCAGTGGTATCAAATGGTAACTGTAATCTGCTATTCATGTTTGCACATGAATGAGACACTTCTTTCAACTTAATCTTAGAAATCCTAATATTTATCAGAAATATTCAATTTCGATAATAATTACATCTAAATGTGCATATCATACAAATCTGTCTTACAAGCTTTGAATTGCTCGGATCGGCGTTACATGTACAATAGAAATTCCGCACCAACTTCAGTTACTGCTTTGCTCTTCTAGTTTATACTGCACAACCCCTTACAATAAAGAAAACCGCTATCTATTGCACTGGACAACGTACAGAAATAACCATGCATACAATATGTCTTAAAAACAAAATAGTTTTGATTGTTCGAGCGAGCCATGAGTCATCTCTTCCCAGCTCGGCATGGTTCCCTAGTGCATGCCTACAGGACGTATTGTAGGCGGTAACTACGTCAACAAACTAATTTACTGTTTTACAACTTTTTAACGTATTTTCCACACCCAGGGCTCAAAGCACATACAATATTTATGCAGAACGCGCTAGTTGAAATTGTTTCTTTGTAAACACTTTGTGTTGGCATGATGCCTGTGCTTACGTCCTTGGCACATCCTGGTGTTTCTCGCAACCTGTTCTTTCAAAAGCCATCTGCATATAGTCCTATGTCAAGTTAATAGTCATGTGGAGGTATTATAGGTTTTTCAAAACTGAATTTTGGTTCATGGCTCATAATTCTACCAATGCTTGTGACTTCAAATTCAGCAGGAGATTCAGCTGCACTTTCCCTATTTATAAGATAAAGTGTCGATGTCTTCAAAGTCCTTGATGATTTGGGCACCATCATCTATCCAGCATACATAATTATATGCATCTATCATGCATATTCCACTATGTAATGTTTTCCTCGTGATTTGCCCCGGATAGACTGTCGCAAGTGGCGATGTATATAATTGATAAAGTTAGAATGTATTTATTTACCGATATGTTGGTAAAGCTTTACTACAATATTACTACAGTTTAACATTGCAACCTGCAATATACATTGCAAGCTTAGTTCGGCAAATGGAATACTAGGAGGAGAAATACTATTCTGGGCCACTGGGTACCAGCAGTAGGTTTTCAGTGTAGCACGCCAGAAACTTTCTTGGCTGCTTGTGCCCAGTGGCCCAGAAAAGTCATTCTCCTCCTGATAGCCTTTATGGTAACAATATTATTGATTATTTTCGTCGGAAGACAGATAAGGTATGTTGAATACTCCCCTCATGAGAGATATTTCCTGATATATATATATATATATATATATAAGAACATCCTATAACAGAACATATATATTGAGGCTTCCTCTCTGTATCTATCTATCTATATAATATATATACATAAGCAGCATTCCTAGGAGATAGCCTTCTTAGAATTTCACACTTCAATGTACATTCCTTTCCCAGACCTTGACGTGCCCATCTCTTCAGAGACCAGCCATCTCAGGGGGTCAGACTGTGACCCCTGGTCACCAGAGGGCGTGGTGTCCGGTGTAGGCCTGTGCAGAGAGAGTCAACAAACAGGAGGCGGTACATGGAGGAGATGGTCGGTCGATTAGAGAGGTGACCACTGGGGGAGATCAACATCCCCACGGTGACAGAGATCTAGTCGGGGCAGGGTTTCATGTGCCATCTGGGTCCTCTGTACTACCCCCAAGAAAATGTGATGGCTCTCAATTCTCAATACGACATGACACCACGATCATTATAAAAATATATATAGTTAAAACGGCCAGAGAAATATCCAAGTGAAGAATGGGGGAAAGGATAAAGATATTGAGATGCTGTAAGTAGTATATAAAGATGGTTGGAATGGTGTATCGTACACTGTTGATTCAATATCTAAATAATTCAAACTTGTGATGATGGGATGGAGTTGGTGGGGGTACTACCATTTCATTATCACAGCAAAGCTACTTATTGGTTCTTGTTCTGGTTTATGTATATAATCTATATGTCTCAAGAACGTTCTGTTGAGCTTGTATCAATATCTCACCTCATTAGTACTTTACTTCAGGGTCAAACATTATATTGTGTTATTTCAACTTGACGCCATGATAACTCTGCTGCAAAACCCTATCATAAGGTTGCAGAACGTCACCATTGCGACACTCCTTTTGGTGGGTCGTTAAAATACAAACTTTTTCTTAAATTGGAAAGGCGACGTGACATCCCCCAACTAGAGCCCAAACGTAGAATCCCCCAACTAGAGCCCAAACGTAGAATCCCCCAACTAGAGCCCAAACGTAGAATCCGATGGAATGTGAAGTAGGTAAGTCTATACCCTCAGAATGTATATGATGTGTTTGGATTAATAAGGATCAGATTAGCCATCGATCTATGTTTATTGTAATAATAATGTGGAAGGACCCGTTTATTGTATTATTTGTCTTGCTGAATGAGCATAAGTTCAAGCAAGTATTATCAGAACTCAAGGGCGCAGCTAGCTCTAACATACTCACGTCTTAACAGCGGTTATATGTAGGTGCAAATAAGGGATCGCATTTCAACTTTTAGCTATTGTTTTCAAACTTTGCAGTACTTTTGAAAACTGAGCGTATTATTGTTGTTTGTCTCTTCGTCACTATAGCTATGCCATAGAGAGCTAGCATTGCAAAAACTTAGTGTAAGGAAGAAGGGTACAAGGAGGAGGGGAGAACTGAACCCCTTTTATTTTGAAATTGGTATGTGTGCAGATGCGCAATAAAGTATTCAAACCATACAATGTATATGTGTATATCTGCATAGCATTTAAACTGATTACTCTTAAGATAGAATAGTCTTAAAAGGACCAAACACTAATCGTTAAAGGTTTTTATTTCTTAATCATCCGTTAAGGTGACCCCTTGTTTTCAGGATATGACAGCTGCATATTATATAATGTGGAGAAAGTATAATAATAATGATGTAATTCTGATCACATTGATAAGTTTCAAGCCATTCAATCATTCCATACCATAATTTTTCAAATACACAGACAGTAATCAAAACACTTATTTATTCATGGATTATCTAACAGGTCTTGAAATCTTACATAGCTATTTTTAACATACGTTTAAAACTTTAACATTAACACTATATTGCATGTCCATACTTAGTTCATTCCAAAGTATAGAACCCCTATAATATGGGCTATTCCTTAATATATCGTGCCCAATTTTGCAGAGACTTAATATATTAAATGAACGAGATTGACCAAAATACGACAAGGCGATGACCATGACTGACCACGTGGTGTGTCACGTGATGACACAGATGGTTAATTACTCACCAGAGGTCGCCCTGATCACGTGACGTAAACAGCCTCGTTCTGGTGTGTCCTTTGAAGACGACCCCTGGGGACAGTGTAGGGGGTCATTAAACCGATGGATATTTAAATAAAAGTGTAATAACAAGAAGAAACAATACTCAATTTGCATACACATTACGACCTAATCACTAATGACATTGAGTCGAGTTTTCGGGAAAAACGTTTACAGAAATACTAACCCAGCCAAGGAGTGATGTATGTTCTGTGACGTTTTAATAACGCTATGTGATGTTCTAGAACCTTATTAATGTTCTACAACGTCACATTTTTGGTTGGGTGGTCACCACAATGTTTATGTCATATCAATACACACATACATGTATATTTATATCGGCCTAGTTATTATCATTTATTGTTCAATAGTGTTCTACAACTTATTTCAGCAGCTAATTGATTCCTTTTCCTGATCCCGTCGCTTTTGCTAACCTGTCGAGTTGATCTCTCAAACGACCATGGGCTTAGTCATAATCGACTCCAGCACATAATAATTCAGGATGATTTCATTGGTTCTCTCAGAGGTATTTCTGACCAATCCCTGACGAGGATCGGTCTTTGTGCTGCCCAGGACAATAGGCTCATCTATCATATCCGGTCAGGCCCCATCAGGGGGATTTACACCAGGAGGGGTGTGTAGAGTGGGGCTGGTGGGGAGTTAAGGGTTGGGGATGGAATGAGGGGTGGGGGCAAGGTGAGAGGGCAAAGGTCATTGGAGAATGTGGGAGACTAAAAGGTGGTTGTTCTAATAGTCACAATAGAAGACGCAGGACGTTACAGGCAGGAAGAGGGTAAGAGTGCAGGAGGGTTGGATCAAGGATTTGAGGGATATTGAAGTATTTAATAATTATATTGGTGATAGTCTTGACAGAACCGAAACACTTTAGTTGACAGAGAAGGGTTCAGTTCAAAGTTCACTTGGATAAACCTGCCACCTCTACCACCGAGATAGTTATAAAAATGACATGTCTAATGAAAGGTCAATAGCTAATCCCTTGCG
Source organism: Lepidonotus clava (assembly GCA_936440205.1). Taxonomy (NCBI): domain Eukaryota; kingdom Metazoa; phylum Annelida; class Polychaeta; order Phyllodocida; family Polynoidae; genus Lepidonotus; species Lepidonotus clava. Next base: position 16,647,944 of record OW387148.1, read on the forward strand.
TAATTGAAAAACACATATAAGTAAAAGCTATAAGCAAAGTGAAGAAGGTTTTTGAATCTTGCTTTTTTATTGCCAAATTTAAATTGGAATAAAATTAAATTAAGAGTTGTTATCAATTACCCGGCAACACCTTGCCTTCCCCCGTCCCCTATGACGTGTCACTTCCGGCGCCCATCAAGCTGTCATTTCACTGAATATTGCCCATCGCCTTGAGCCGGCCTGGTCAAAGGTTCGCCACAAAGTTGTATCTGAAAATGCAAACATTAACAATATGTGAATTCACTAATTTGATCAACGACTTTTCAGTTAGAAATTAGCAATCATTAGGAACACATGGCTGTTATTCATTGCACAGAGTAGAAAATGTGAATAATATTGAGGGTTAAACTTTCTTAAAAGTACCTAGCGTGACGTTATCAAAGAATAGGTCAACATCAGTGACAACCATATAACCTCAGCTATACACAACCATGTCCAACGTCACGAACTACTCTGAATGTACCTTCTTATAAATGTTCAATAAAACGAAGAAAATACCAAATAGAATCACGTCGGTAGAAATTATCTGACATCGAATGAGTAATTCATAATCCCATAATCTGCAAAGTTAATGAATTTCCGTCAGCCCTGAAGTAGGTGTGTCAAGGACAGGGTGGCAAACAAAGCTATCACCAGCTGACCAGCCACTGACCACTCCCTCACCACCGACTGACCACTGACTACCCATAGAGTGGGGGGGGGGGGGGTATTCTGACCAATTAGACACTTTTAGAATAACTATACAAATAGAAAACTAATTTTTAACCCTTAATTGTAACTTTTCAGTCTAGACATAAAGAACCAGTCATGTTGCAGTTTGATATATATATATTTAAATGATAAGATTCTTGAATACACTTTCTGTATCTCTATATCTATTATTAATGAAAATGGAAAATATTTATTAAACCAGTTGGAGAGAAAAAGATAGACAGATGTAAGCGAATGACATTGCATTCTACCTGAGAAAACCAGGACTCGTGATTGTCACTCTGGTTAAAATCTCTGGAATCTGTGTATGATACCCATATTGTTGACAGTACAGTTTGTACCAAATTTTAAAGTGGTCCTTACGAGTGACCTCTGAGTTGACCATTGAGTGACCACTGACTGACCATCCCCTCCTTCCCACAACAAACACCCTCCCCTCCCTAACCCTCAGGGCGTCGTGACTGGATCGGTGACAATTGGGCTTAATTTGCATGGATTAGTGGGATTAATGGGAGGTGGGAGGTGAAGTCAGTTCCCCCCCCCCCCCCTCCCCTCAACTCACACAGTCCGTCCCCGCTCTCTCAGTGGTCACTCCTCATACTAGGGTGTCAGGGGACAAAGGGAGATAGATCCCAGTTCCCAGTTTTGTGGATATCCCAGTTATAGATCAAAATTGATGTCCCACAGGATATTGATAAAGTCCAAGGTACCGGAACCTAGTGGCGGATTTAGGGGATGACGTTTTATGGATTCTTCAATCGTATCGGTCTAGAACTATAAAGTCATAATTCATCTTTTTATAATTCAATAACGCAATGTGTGTTTTGAACAGCGACATAGAATCTTAACATTATTCAGCCTACGTAGAAAAGGGATATAACTTACATTCCACAATCTCTATTTGGTTGCAATCCATAGATTCCTCGTCCCTGAATTTAGTAGTTAAGGCATAAATCACCAGCATAGACTGATGGGACACCAAAAAGACACATCACACAGATCCTGAGAAGATCCTCTATTATCACCCACTGTCACTCACACTGTTTACATGGGTCAGAAAAGGGCATTGACCTTTACCTCCACAACCACCTCAAACAACAATGGACAAATAATTAAAACCAAGTCCTTAAATATTGACCAGCCAGCAGGGCCCAGATGTCCGCGTCTCAGTGACCATGGTTAACTGACCCCTGGTCACGTGACACAACAAGGACGTGGTCCCCTGAACGTCCCAGATGTGCACTCTGAGAATTATCGTTGTGATGCCTGAACGGGCTCAGCCAATGGGAGAAGGCGGCTGAGTTGGCGCTGATTCCGGGCAGGTGTCACTTTAATTAAGGGTGCACCGGGATGAGCGGAGGATATAACTTACTGCTGAGTTTTGTATCAATATGTGCTGTTTGCAGGGGGTATTTTCTCTCGGTGACTAATTAGTTTCAGGAAGTAGGTGTCAATATGCATGCGTATAACCTTAGCATTGCTTACCCACCTGTGCTTTGTGCCATATTGTAACATAACACGGTCAAAATGTAATGTTGCAATTGGCCACTGTAAAAGATGCATGTAAATGTGTGATCTAGATATATAATAAAAACATAATTATGTATACAACATTTGAAAGGTGTTACAAGTTTTCATAAACATTAACATAATTATTATGTATGTTAGTGTTCGAATGCAAAGTTGGATAGTTCATGTGATATGTTAAAACGTTTCAATTCAAAAACAGAAAAGAACCCGTTAGCATAGTAAAGCTTTTAAAGCAACATAATGGTTTTCAATTGACGCTAATTTAAGTTGCTTTCGTGATCTCAATATCTATAATAGTAATATATGTAATGTCAATTTGTCTGCAATGTTGACTTTATAGGGAGTGATGTCAATGTATAACCGTACATTATACATGGAATAAACTGTATAGTCACACATACAGAAGAAGTATTTTTTTACCATGTGGTGCATAAAGTAAATGCAACCCTGTTTATGAATAATATAATGTTCAAGTATTGGCATCCACGTTGCCCCGTACATTACAGTAACTATTTGTGCATGTTCCGATCACAGGAAGCAGTTAGCAATGTAAGTAAATAACGACAGACCCTCTCCTCCTCAACTAACAAAGCCCCAACAGAAGACCTCCTCACCCATTGTCCCCAAGGGCCCTCAGCCCTCTTTAATCCCCTGAAACAGGCCCAAGGTGTTGGTGGTTAATCTGTGTACTCCCCAGAAGCTGGCCCCCAATCCCTGCTCTTGACGCCCAGAAACACCCCTATTACCGCCCAGTCACACCTGTGAGGGCCCTACCCCTGGGGGAACAATGCATCACAGGGTCCTGTCAGGTGAGGTGTCGGTGGTGGTGGTGGGGGGGGGGGGTATGGAGAACACCTTGGGGATTTGTAGAGGGAGGCGTGTTAAGATTTAATGGAATTTCCAGACATATTCATTATTCAATTTAGAGATTTTACCCCTCAAGATTGTCAGATTTTCTTTTCTCTTTTTTTCTCTGTTACGTTTGTTTCATATAAAGATGTTTTCAGTTATCTGTTGCATTGCGGTTATGCTTTAACGAGTTGGTCAGCTTCTGAGCAAGTTTGTGAAATGGTACTCAAAGACACTGACGTCCAAATGCCAATCTAACATACTTCATATCAAAATTTGGCATATTCTTGTACCTAGCTTCAAATAATGTATCTCCACTCCATCCACTACCACACTGTGGTTTCTCTTCTCCAAATACTTCTTTGACACTCAATAACTTTGACATGTAAATACAGCAACGCCAATGCTTCAATTGGCTTCACCCTTTGATACCCAGGCTGTTTGCAAAGCTTTGTCTTCAATTTTCCAAAGGAACAACTTCTCGAAGAATCTAAATAAAGGGCACCATTGATCTGCTTACAGAAAGAGAAATGGACACAAACTGTCTGGAATCATTTCACATGAGAATATGAGAAACATTGGCCATAAGCTTGTACTGGCCACCTGGGGTACAGTGAAGACCGACATAAGGGTCTGAGGATCTAACACCCAGAGAACAATGCACCAGTATGTGCACACTTCTGTACCTTACAAGGGTTGCTGGACACACTTCTGAGAGGTGTAAGTAGAGGACATCAAAGCCTGTGGGACAGGCTACCTGGACAAAGTAAAGTACGGATCATGTCACACCTCCTGGAGGGATGGGTCCACTCCAACACATGTGCAGGGTGAGCCTTTCTGGATTAGCCAGAGAAACATGTCTGAAGAGGTCTGTAGAAAGGGGGAATCTCGACGCCCACATTATGAGATATATACATAATAGTTGATAACAAAGATTTACCGTAATATCAAAACAAGAGTATAACCAGCCAAAGAAATGCAAGCTTGTGAAAATGTTCCTAATTGTAAAGAGAGAGATCTAGAGATTCCAGTAAAGATTGTGACACACTCCAGGGGCACACTGTGCGATTATGTCCCATTGTCCTGTTCCAACTCTCAAATACCCTGAATTGCCGGCAAGGTCAAGAGACAGTTATCCAGGTTTAATATTTTTTCCTGAAAAGCATGTTCTTAATCGCCAGTGTAGGTGGTTCATGACTTTGTACTTAATCGAAATGTTCCTAATTTTTGGTGATGGTGCATTACAGATATTACTAGGATTGGGAACCTCACCTGTAGAATCTTGTATCGATTGAGTACATTTAGTTAAATGTTTACATCGTGTCATATAGTGTGTGAATCCCTTAGATCCTGTAAAATATTAAATCATGCAATAAGATACAAGGTTGACATCTGACACTCTTACAAGCAGAGGCCTGCCATTACTTACACTGTAATGTAGCATCTTGATTGGATTTCAAGCTAATATAATTACCTTTAATGTTTTTATAAAAGGTAATTGTATTAGCTTGAAATCCAATCAAGATGCTACATTACAGTGTAAATAAGTATAATTATTATACTTATAACTTATCACCCAATTTGTTTGCCATCGCCCAATAAGGCAGAATAACCCAACTCTACAACTTAAAACCATCCCTAGCTTAAATTAGACCAATTGTCACAGTTCCACCTTCTCTTATCTGAATCATGTTACACAGCCCCAAATCTGGTGGATTGATTGGTCCACTTGTTAGATCAAATTTCATCTGCTAATGTCCCAATGTCATTAAGCTGTCAGAGGGGACCAGGGTGGTGATCCTTGGGGTCACGTGGTTACGTCATTGTCCAAAGGGGCGTGGCTTCCACATGAGTGACCTTAGACCACGCCCCCTCCAGTCTAGGACTTCTCCATGGGAACGATGGGCTCGATTTAGAAACACAGTGCTCTATATATAACATGCACATCCAGCCGCAATGACAATGACAATGAAATGTGGTAAAATGTAAAAAAAACCGGAAGCGTACTTATCAGCTGTAATAAGACCACAATCAACTTATAAGTTTGTCAATTTAAATTCTTATGGAAAAGTTAAGCAGTTACTTTGTATTGCACTTTGCAGGATTGGATTGAATTGCGACCACTCATTTCCGAAATGTGTCTTTGTTTCTTAGCTTCCATGCAGAGATTGGTAAAGACTGGTAATGAGATGAGATGTAAGTGTTTGGAAACATTGGTGTGCATAATTTATAACAATGATGAAGAGGGTGATGGCATTGGTGATCACGTTTGATTTATGAGACGAAATTCCTGATCACATAAAGTGTGTCTGTTGTTTTCTTGTCATGTCAGGAATAATTAAGAGAAAATACATGCACGTGCACTGTGCAACTAAGGGCAACAACGACTCATCTGACAGCTTGTCAGGGCACACTCAAACTTGTTGAAACTCCAAATAAATAACAAAGCACGAGCACGGGGCCATTGTGGGGGTTGGACAGGGGGGGGGGGGGGTAGGAGAGGGGTTCTCAATGTCCAGATGTTTGTATCCCAAATCAAAGTTGCCAAAGGCCAAGATAAAAGCGAATTGTCCAATCTGCCTTAAACAAGGGCTGCATATATATCATGAAGGATACTCACATGTGTGCGATTGTTTTCAGTTTCAATTGTTTTAATTTTTCATTAGCCGGAAAAGAAACAACGAATATATATATTAAAAAAATGCAGTAGTGTCCCATTTCACAATTCAGCCTCTCCCAAAAATCCATTCCAATTTACTATTTTATTGTCCCCTGATAATTGTGGGGCATAAATATCATTTCCAAACCAAAGTAGCCCCTTTCTCAGTATTAACCTAGTTTTCTTAACACGCCCACCCTTAAGCCTGTGTGTCCACTGAGTGTCAGATGTCCCCCAGCCAAACTACCTCATTGCCCCCCCCCCAGGTCTACACCCCCCCCCCTCCACCCTCCCAGACCCAGTCAGCTGTGACGTAACAATGGGTGGGGTAATCACCTTAGTCAGCAGGGCTTTGTCCCTCCTACCCCCGTTAATCTGGGTCCGACAAAGGCGGGGATTAGAAGCCCCCTGTTTACTCATCCTCACCTTCCTTTGGCTTGCCCTTGTTGGTTCACGCCCAGCTCTAATTGTTTTACCCTGGTCACAGACTTATGTGGCTACCGTGTATTGTGTAGGATGCCTGATACATGTTTGCAAGAAATAGTATTTGATTGGTGGTCCATTTATAGACTTTCTTTACCGTTGTTAAATTAGTATCTTATATTGTTTCATCCATCATTTATTTTACTACTGCTTTTGATATGATGAACGAACAGGGTTATAATATAGACCGTTAGATAATCTGATATAATCGTTCCAGTAACAATTAGCATGTAGTCTTTCGAATAGATTTATTTTCAACATAATTCCAGGTACCCTCTGTGAACATTCTTTACCCAAGTATGCCTCACATGCATATGCTAACTTAAATCTGTCGGCACTGATAATTTGTATACTATATAAATTTGTCTATATTGGTTTTAACCCATTAATGTAAGTTTGGTCGAGTGGAAAACCGGGGGGCTGGAAGTTTGAAGCTGATATAGTAACTTTGTAATGTGCCAGTTGGGCATGATATGAAAAAAGTTGTAATCTAATGTAAGCTAATGTTGTTAACATTGTTAGAGAAACCTTTTGATAGTATTACAAGGTTCGCCAGCTGTCTTCCAACTTTGAACATTTGAGATGATTTTCTAATCAGATTTTAAGAGAGAATGAGAATCAGTTTATTTCATTAGCAATAGAAATTAGTCACTTTTTGTAACCTTTTTGTGAATGTTACTATTCACTATTCAGGAACCTTTCTCGGCGGAAGAATAGTTGGATGGAGGGGGGAATGTGACCTTCAGCTATGATTGTTCTTTATGGTCTTGCCTCAAGTGTACTTCGTACATCATCAAGTTCCAAACAAATCACTGCCAATACTTTAAATCTCTTGAGTGTGTCAAAATCATGTTAAAGCAAGATATCGTTGAAAACATACTTTAGCCCTACTTGGGTGTCAGATGTTAATTTCATTATATCTTGGCATATTTATTCATGGTATCAATATCTAGTCACCTACTCTATTGTTTACTTATCATTAGAAAGTTTCTTAAGAATGTTGAATGATAAGCAATTTAGTAACTTTGTAAAATGAAATTTGATACTACACTTAGATTCTGTCAAGAGATCCCAATAGATGGGTCACAGTTATTGATGAGGGTCCCTTTAAACACAATGGAAATCTCAATATGAGGAACAATGAAAACACTTAAATATACAGGGGACATCGGGTTTAGTTTGGTAGTTTCGGTTTTAGTATTGGGCCTGTTGGTGTGCTGGACCATTGGATGTTTGTGAGTAGGCGTGGGTATCGTCGGGATTGAGTTGGCTGCAGGCAGAAAGGAGGGTGGGGGATTGCTCTTGGGGTGTCATTGTCTCAGTGGTGGGTCGGCCTGTCAGGGCCTGTCAGGGTGAGGGACAGACGAGCGGAAGGTGGGAACAATGGCACCAACCTCGACCACCAAGCCCCCAACCTCTCCCCCCAGCCCCAGCCTGCCACCACTACCCCCACCCAATCAGGACTGCCCCACCCAACCCCTCCCACAGACTCCCAATCAGCTGCACTGACACCTCCCTCTCCACACCAACTCACCCCCTGTCTGTTCTAATCCTACTTGGTCCACAACTCCTGCAGTCCGAGTCATAAAAACAAGTTAACAAGGAAGCACAAATCTCGAAAGACATAAAGACATCCGTAACAGTTCGATGCAGATATGATATTTATATGACAGAAATTGATCTCTCCGTAAAGTACAAATATATATAGTTTGTCCACTTTTACATATATATATATCCCCCCCTTGTTAACTCCCTACCAGCATCGGCTAATTGTCTATAGAGTTTTCTAAATAGAGTGGCGCCCTGCTATAGGAGTACAACCTGAACCAATTACATTGTTATTGGAGGTATGAGGATTGTAAAGAAACTTTGAAAAAAGGCATATAACACAGATGAGAAAAAGTGCTCTTAGCAATTTTCAAATTAAATAACTATAGTTTTTATCATGAATATTGTAAATGTCTGGATGGACAACTATGACTGTTCTAAACTAAAGAAAACCTTAGATCGCCGAGCAATGTCTAATTTCAGTCCTGAAAAGGGGAAAGCATTAAGAATATTACATCATAAAAAAACTCTACGTAATTATTCTTTGCCAAAAAAAAAGTGGTTGTGTTCCGTACACATATGCAAATTATATCGTTGATAAACAATTCACTTTGTCAAACTGATATTAAAAAAATACAGCAACAAGATGAAATCACAGCAGGTGGTCACCTGTATTTACCTTTAGATTTACCCTTTTTTTTTTTTTTTTAGCCAACCTTGGACGGCATATAGCCTACATCTTAATGGCCTCGAACAAGATAACATCCAGATTCCTAGAAACCATCTGGTATACTAAATGACAAACATTTTTTACTACAAAATGCCACAGGCTGGCAGGGTCTGGAAATGCCCCTATTGTTGGTGTGTACGATGCCCCTTAGGGAGTGACGATGGGTTGGGTTGGGTGGTGAGTTGGGTGGGGTGTGGAGGCAGGGGGCGGGGTGGTGATAGGTGGGGCGGAACGTATTGCCCAATGGAGCGTACACGACTGTGACCACCACTTTGTAAGGATTCCTATTGTGGGGGCATCATACAAGGCCATGCCAATTTATATGACGAGTTTGTAAGTTTCATCAGTAATATGCAAATAAATTTAGAAACGGAATTATGAAACCCCTGTAAGAGGGTTAGGAGGTCCACTTTTGAAAAACAGACAAATGGAAGATGTGTGCTTTCCTGAGACGTACAGATATGAGTATAACAGTATTGTGCAGAGACATACAATTTATGGATTGTATACAATGTATAAATTGTATCTTTATTATAAAAAGACAAGACTATTACGACTTAAAACGTATTGAATGTTTTTTCATAGTTCTTTTGCTTCCTTCAAATATTGTTGCTGGACAAAAGATATTTAGAAACACGAAAGAAATGGACGGCAAATTGTGACAATTAATTGAAATTGCTCTCCATTGAGAAACAATGCCCCTTTTTTGGTGGCCTCTAAGCACGTGATGACGGGAGATGGCCTAATGAGCCTTTTTAACTCGTTGGTCGGGAGGTTTTTCCCCAAAAACCTTTTGTTAACTTTAAAAGCTTTGTATGGCGATCAAATTTCAGTCGGTCCTTTTGAGGAACCTGTCTTTATTCAGCCGTCTTTGAAGGTGCATTCACGTGTTAACCAGCTGTATTGGATGGTATAAATTAGCGTCAGCTCACATGAAAAAAAGTTGGACATTGATATTATGCAGGAGCACTTCAAAATTGGTCAGGTTTCATATGAAGAGTCCCACGATAACGGTCAGTGCTCATTAGGGCTGGGAAAGATTTCCAAAGATGTAAAGAACCAATAAACCACATGAAATAAAAGGCAATGGAAATAATTCCATTTCTAACCAAGTTTTAAACTCGTTATCTCAGGATCAACCATAATTCTCTCTCATCAGGAACAGGAAACAGCATTTCCCATTTTTGTTAAAGAAAGTTCTTATCGTTTCTCTCCGTGCCGCCAGATGGCGTTAAACCTTCCCGGCATTCCTCCCAATTATGTAAATGAGGAGGTATCCATGGCAGCAGTCGGGTCCAATTTGTGACTGGGTGGTGTGGAGTCGGGGCTTTAAGTGAAATGACAATAGGCTTGAAGTGAACTGACAATGGGATTATCCCTCCTCTCAGATAATCCTCTTAGTACACAGAGTTTAATCGGGGATTTACCTTCTCTGCCCCCCCTGTGAGCAAAGCTCTTCAGGGGGATCTTTAGCCGTATTTAGCTAGAGACGCCCGCGCCTTGATACTTTAAAGTGGGAAGGGAGTGCCCATTTTCATGTTGAGTATCATAATATAAACTGGGATGTAAACACACATTCGCACTTTTGGGAATTGAATAGGTGCATATAGCATCTACATAGGTCTTGACTATGGTCTGGCGGCATATATATACTGGCAGAAGCAAAACCATAATGATGCCAATACAATAAAACAATGGTCCGTATTTAACTCATTTACCAAAGCATCCATACTGACCTCTGGATCCTAATGGCCAACACGTCCGGGGCGTTGGACCCATGTAACCTTCCCGTACCGCCCATCAGGGTTCACGTCCGTCGTCGACGAGCGCCGTTTAGGCCGGAGTTTGTTGCAATGACTCTGGTTGGAGGCCGATATCGATGGGTGTGTTTATTTGGACTCCTCCTGGGTGTAGGCCGCAGGGTGGGTGGTCACCTCTGTACCCTGAACTCACCTCCAGCAGGGGCAGTGGGAATAATGTAGAGATCACATCACTTATACAGTAGGGGAACCAGGTTTTCCTCTGCACGAATGCTAATTTATTTTTGAAAGATAGTTAGAATTTATAGGGGGTGGGAGAGGCGTCTTATGTTTAATGTGACAATCGTGATAATTAATAACTGACAAACTATTGCTAAACGTTCTGAAAAATATATATATGAGAAAAGAAATAATAACTGGTGTATAATCTTTAGTAAATGCATGTTTTAAACCCTAACGCAGAAACCAAATTACCAAAAATCGAGCAATCAAGAAGTAAACGTACATACACATATTTCGACCTTTATAAATGTTCACAAACATAAAATCAAAAGGCCCATTGGTCCACATAATTAAGTGTTCGTAAGTTAATTATCACTTTGATCAACTGGAAGATCATGTGTGTATATTGCGTGAAGTTGACAAATTAATTAATTTAAAAAAAGATCAGAAAACAAAGGGTAGTCAATATGTTTGTAATGTTTGTGAATTCAGTGAATTTGGACGCGTGATTTCAGTGCAAAGTATACGGCGACCCCGCGTCCAGTTGAATTCTATAATTCGAGAAAAGTATGCAATTGATCTTTATAATCAATATTTTGTTCTTTTGTATTTGTATTCTCAATGTAGCTTCGTATCAATTTAGTCTAGAAAATATAATGTTTATTATTCCATCTTACTGTTATAAAGCTTCTTCCATTTTAGTTATATTATTTCCGAAAGGGACAGGTTAGGAATGCAACACCGACAACTAAATCATGATGTACAGGGATTATTTATGAATACGCGAACATGCTCACATTTCCAATTGGTATGTCCGTCATTTCCTCCATTTCTAGTCATAAAAGCTATGACAGGACGCGACCCTAAACCCAACTAGTGCAAGGCACTACGGGTTACACATAGTACTTCCGGAATGGGAACCCACATATCGACCAGTTTGGTCGTAAAAGACCGAGAACCATGGGACGGCATCGGTGTTTATTGACAATGATTTTTCTGATCCATCAGAGAAGATACTGTGACGTTCTCTGGTAAGTCGGGGTTGCCGATTCTTACGACAGAGGAACGTGGGGGTTGTTCGGGTCTCGGGGCGGACGGGGAATCCGGGCCAAGAACCGAGATGTGTTTCTAGAGTCGTGCCTCGCGCACGAGGGGGGGCTGAGCGAATCGATCGGCACTCGATGTCGACGGAGGACTGCGGGGGAGGGAAATTATGGCAGGGGTACGGGTCGGCCGGGGAACGGCCCACCCCTGAGTTCCGGTCCGCGGGGGCGACGGGCCGACGGTCGCCTATTGTTTGGTAGCGTGGGGCCGAGCACGCCGCGCCCTCGTCCCCGCGGACTTCGCTCCCTCGTTCCGCTCCCCATGTCTTCGTACCATACTACGCCTCGGTTTCTGGTACTACTTCGGGCCTTCGTGCCCTACTTCGTTCCCTCGTTCCTCGTTCTTCGGGCCTTCGGGCCCCTTACCCTATGTTTCGACTACCTATCTCGGACTTCGACTGTTTTGTCCTAACTTCGACTTAATTACTCTATTCGGCTCATCTTTAGTGGTTGTTTCAGGAAAGAGGACACGTCTGGACACCAGGAGAACTGTTGAAGAACTCTGTTTATTCGGGCCTCACCGCCCCTTTATATACTAGAGAGGTCAGCCCTGATTGGCTGCCTTCGGTCACGTGACCTACAATTGACGTCACTTCCGGTTTATATATTCCGTTTCCGGTTTACATTTCACTTCCGGTTTACATATTTCCGGGTTTCGTTCCATTACGTTTTCGTTATTCGTTCTTTACATATTCGTTATTCGTTCTTTACATATTCGTTCTTTACATCTATTTCGTTCTTCGTTCTTTACATATTCGTTATTCGTTCTTTACATATTCGTTCTTTACATCTATTTCCATTATTACCTTATTTCTATTATTTTAACCTCTATGTATTTTGGCTGAATAGCCGTTCATCACACCCTCCCGCACCTTCTTGAAAGGTGGGAAAACACGTTATACAAAATTTCAACACAGTTCATACAGCAACGACAACAGAACATACTCTAGAACCAGAAACATTTCAATCCTTCGCTCCTTATCGGCAGAGGAGGAGGTGTCACCCTCTGTCCTCCCCGGTCAACTTCGGAGGGCCCCCGGGGCCTATCCGGCTAATTATTATTTCTCTTCTTTCTTCGTTTTTCTTTCTTCGTTTTTCTCTCTTCGTTTTTAAAAGTTCATATAATTCGTTTTTATATATCTTAGTCTCTTTTTATCTTCGTCAGAGTTCTCTTATCCTTGATCTATTTAGGACCTCCTGTTTTTCTCGTCTTTTAGGATGAGCGAGCCGGTCGTGGCTCTCCCACCCGGGACTGGGGATCGGTCGTGACCCCGTCGCCCCCGCTCCTCTCCTCTGGGCTCTGTTTACTTAGCCCCTTGGCGCGTTTTTCCCCGCCTTTTTACCCTCATTAGGACAGAGGGACCGGTCGTGGTCCTCCTGCCCGGGGCCATGGGTCGGTCGTGACCCGCAGTGCCCCCGTTCCCTTCGTTTTTCGTCGTCCAGACGTTCTCCCCTAGTTCGGATGGAGAATCGGTCGTGACTCTCTCACCCAGAGGCCAGGGTCGGTCGTGACCCTTAGTCCTCTCGACCCTCGGTCCGTTCTGCCGTCGTCCAGACGTTCTCCCTTGTTTTTGGGTAGAGAATCGGTCGTGATTCTCCTACCCGGTCGGTCGTGACCCCTCGTTCTTCCGTAACTGTTACTCTTCTCTGCGTTCTCTTAGGTGATGATGATGATTTTAAGGATGAGTTGAAGAAGAAAGACTGAAGCTTTTGTAGATAGAATGTTCTTTTTGGACTTCGCACCCTCGGTCGCCTCGGCATTCAGAGCCCCCCCAGTGACTTTTTCACGGTTGGCAAGGACAACATGTTCGAGCCAGAGGCCAAGGTACCCAAAGAAGAAGATGGCGTTGTATGTGGAAAGGAACTTAACTTCATTCATTAAAGCTTAGAGTGGAAGCTTCAGCAGACGACGTCGCGGGTTTCGTGCTACTTGTCATGGTGAAGCTTTGAGATGGAGTTCGGGTGAAGGTGAGACTGAGAAGATTAGAATCATTAATTATTGATGAAGTGTCCGTTTTCCGTACAGGAACTGAAGTTTGACTTTTACGACACATGTCCTCGTGGTTAACCCAGCATCAAGATGTTCCGTCCTCGACCACGTCGACACATTTGAAGATTTCAGGATTTCAGAAAGAGATGTCGGAGAGAGTCCACCATAATAAAGTATTTCCGTCACCGTTCCGGGCCCAAGTGGCATGACAACAACCGGAACGGAGACCTGATTAAGAAGATAGTTTTGATGAAGTTTCTTTTTTGATGACAGGAGCTGGTGCCTCTCATCCCTCCCCCCCCCCCGTAAGCAACGGCAGGAAGACAGTCCTCTTTGGGGCGAGAGGGAGGCTCCTTCGTTCTACTGATGAGATGATTTTCCTAAGAAGAGGATTCCTGTTTCGGGCACTCGGGCCCTCGTTCGTTTCCTAGGCTCTCGGGCCTCGCTCTGTTTACTAAGTTTTTCTCTTCGTCCTCCCGGAGGACCGTGCTTATTGACGATTTTCTTAAGACTGTAATACCAACAAATAATTCGTTAATAGAGGTAAGTTTAAGATCCGGTCTGGTTTGATTTTGGAGTAAGGCCACAGTCGTCCACGGTGCCATGTCACATTGCATGGAGACACTATGCCTATGACGAACGCCGAGACAACAGCTCCGAGCCGTTCCGGGCTGCTCGACGGTTCGAAGTTGGTAAGTTGAAGATATTAGTGAGAAGGAGAAGAAGAAGCCGTAGAAAGTGAAGATGGACGACATCAACTGGGACCTGCACCCAACGTCAACGTTTGAGATCCGGAACGGGCCCATTCACAATAAAATAGCATGTATAGAGAACTCATCCGATGAACTCCAAGAAGGATCGCTCCTCGTCGCTCTTTGCAGACCTCTTGATTTGTCTATCAGGGCATCCGCAGCCGACGTTCCAAGCACCACCTCCCTGTATATTGCAAAGATTACTTCCCTATATGTTTCAAAGACTATTTTGTTTCGTTCCTTGGGAAGAAGACATCAGGAAATACGACATGGAAGGAGTCTCTGTCGTTACAGCAGGTAAGAGATTAACATAAGTTTTAGTAAGTCTATTAAATTTTTTTGTTTCTCGTTCATGTATTGTTTTTACTATATATCACGGTCGGTCACGAGCCAGGGCTCCTAAGTTATCGTCCCTGCTCGTGCCTTGGTCCTCCGGGAGACATCTACGACTTGCCGCAATCCTTTCACGACTCGCTGCATCAACTCTGGCACGATAAAACCAGCATTCAGGTCGAGAAGTTCCATTTTGCCGCTCTTCGTATGCGGTAAGAGGCTGAAGACAAGGAAACTCAGAAGATGATGGTACATGAATCCGGGTTCATCCACATTCTGATCGATCCATCCAAAATCAAGAAGACAAAGTTGCAGGAAGTAGAAGTGCCGCTAGAGGACAGAGGTCGTCTCTTCCTCGCCTCCAGATCGCTCAAGGCAGCGCGGGAGAAGGGTTTTCAGTCTTGGCCCGCGCCAGCCTTTCCTCCAGCGGCGAGTCGCCGGCCCACCGGTACCTTATTTACCCCGGCACGACCGTCGACTCAAAGACTACAATGACAACACTATCCGTCCTTTCTGATTTCCTTTCCTCGATTCCGCCTCCCAACTTTCACTCTCGCTCCCGGGTCGCCCGGCCCGTTATCCATTTCCGCGACCAGACGATCCCGTTCCATCTGCTCGGTCCCAACCAACGCAGCGGGCTCCAGGGAAGAAGAGGAACAGCTACAAACTTGTTTTTCCTCCTAGCGCCTCCTTCCGTCCCGTATTCGCCCCGCAGGCTTGGTAAGTTCATTCCAGTCATGGACCCTCCAGCTCGCTGATTACGCTCAACACCTCCCAACACATGTGGTTTCGTTCACTTCCGCAAGAAGGTTTCCATAAAGAAACTAATAAGAATAAATTAAGATAAGAATGTTCGAGCCCGCCAGTCCGTTCCCGATGAGTTTAAGTAAAGTTTTCAGGCCCGTCCAGCGGTCTCCAGGAGAGTCTTTTATCCAGGCTTCGGCCTCCTGTGCGGCTCAGGTACCTCCGCCTCGGCCCGGTTCTCTCCCTGGGGGTTTGACACTATGGGTGAGGAGCCAACGCCCCGTAATCCCTCCCCACCCGACTCGCGACGCGCCATCTTCCGCCTCTGGTTCCGTCGCGCTGTTTTTCTTCCGTGCAAGACCTCGAGCAGCATCCACTTCACCCTTCCTCTTGGCGTCGGATCGGCAGCAACAGTCTCTCCTCCCTAGCGGGGAGCTCGAGAAGCTGATCCACCATTCCGCTCTGTTTTTCCGCCTCTCTTGTCGCCTTCAACAAGTCATCCAGTTGATCCTCGTTTTTGTGCATCACTAGGGTCTGAGCCAATTGGACGGTCCGGTTGTGTTCGTTAACTAGCTGGTCGACCCCCGGGAACTCCCTGGTCAACGGCCCCAGTGCCGCCGTCGGGAACTGCGCCATCGCTTCTTCAAATGTCTCTGGCTTGCGGCCCGTTTCTAGTGCCATCAGGAACGCCATAGACGCCGAAGCCATTGCTCTTGTCTTGGCCGTCATTCCTCGCACCTCCCTCGGGGGCCACGTCAGTTGCACCCGAATGGCCTTTTCCGCGTCCCAGTCTCGTACCGCTCGCGCCGTTACCGGAAAGTGTCCCTGTAAGACCTGGTGAACGGCCTGTGTCCGTAATAACTTGAGTCTCGGTGTTTCTCTAGATGGTCCTGCCGTCGGCATCTCCGTTCCGATAGACCCGAACACTGAATCCGCTCCCGACTCGTCCAATTCTTGTTTCTCCGGCTCGTACCCTCTGGTCTCGGCCTGCCCCAACTCCATGTCCTCTGAGTCTTCCACCTCCTCGTCCATGGACTGGGCAGCCGGCATTTGTAATCTGTGTATCACAACCCGCGGTTGTAGCGCCCGCCCGTGTTTGTCCTCGTCCTTGAGTGGGGTATCCGGTCCTGGCGGCGATCCCATACGTTCGGGCGACGGTGGTCCCGGGGTCTCCTCCGATCCTTGCGACCCGAAAAACGAGCTCCCCAAACTGGCCCGAGTCAGGTTGTCAACCGCCGCCCGTGTCTCTGGCGTGTCTGGTGCTACCGTAATGTCTCTCATTCGTTTCAATCCTGGGGGCGGCACTATCGGCTGCTTACATACCATCTTCTCCAGGGGTGAATCTGCTTTCGTCGGGGTAGGGGTAGAGAACAGCGGCTGTGTCGAGGCCGTCGACGCCGTGTCCTCCGGCCTGGCCGCATGCCGAACATACTTTACTTTCTCCACTCGCCCCGACGGTTTGAGTCCCTGCCTTTCTGCCATCTCGCGTAGAAACCTCCCTAGGTACAATGCTTCTCTTTCCACCAGCCGACCTCCCTGTGCTTCCCGAATGCTGTCCTCCAGCTCCCGGTCGGATCTCGCCTCGTGGTAACCCCTGAACGATCCCTCCCGGTTCATTGTTCCTTTTAAATACCCGGGGTACCTCGGGTGTCGTGATTCGTATATCACCGATTTCTTATGAACTGTCATCATAGTAAATTGTGCGTCGCTACAAGGTGGTTCTAGTCCCGTGGTCCGTTTGACTCCTGTCGAGGTCTCAGGCTGTGATGGTCCCAGCTCTCCCGTGCTGCTAGACTCAGCGATAATCAAAGACCGATCACTTCGGGCCGACATACTCCTGCCTGACTCCGACTGGTCCGAACTCGTTCCCTCCTCCAATTCTCTCGGGACTTTCTTGACCTTTTTCCACTTCTTCTTTCGCGACGGCTCCTCCGTCGGGCATCCCTGCGTCGGGGGCCTCTTGAAAGCGAGCGGCTCCTCTTCTTCCTTGACTTTTGGTCGTTGGTCGTCGGACGAGCTCACCAATTCCACCACCTCAGCCCCCGGTGGTATTCCTGAGCAACCCGGCTTCGGGGTAGGTGTGGATGTTCGTCCTTTTCCTCTGCCTGGGAGTCCTCGTCCTCTCGGTTCCCATGGTTCTCCCTGGGCGTTTAACTTCTTAATTCGGCTCTGTACTAACCCTGATATTTGGTCTGGTGTCAGGAGTGGCTTCGGGTTGACCACGGCCCGGCTCGCGCTTCGCGGCGACTCGGTGTCTTCCTTCCGTACTCCTTTTGCGGCCCTCCGAGGGGAACGACGCGTGGGTGTTGATCGTTCCGCCACCTCGGCCAGGGGTCCCTTCCCTGCTGCTTTGGCTGCTTGGGCTCCCTCGCCGGCCTCGTCGGCCTCTGATCCTTCTTCGGTTGCTACCTGCTCCAGCTGCTCGGCGTCGCTGTCCTCGGATCCTCTTGACGCCCTCGGGTAGTAAGGGATGCGGATCTGCCGTCGCGGCCTCTCCGGTGCCTCCTTATCCACCGCCCTCTCAGGGGATTGAAACCCCTCTGGATGGCGCACCGCGTAGTCCCGTTCCATGTTGGCTACCCGGGCCGCCGTTTCATCCCCAGTAGCGAAACTGGTGTACGGCGGTCGTCCTTTCGGGTCCAAGGCGAACGCCGCAGCATACTCCAGCCTCAGAAGGGGGTCTTGCTTCGGCATCCCCCTCTGCAGGTTCCCTTCGTGTGATTCCGTCATGTGCTTTCTCCAGTCCTGGTGTGTCGAATAGGCTCGACTCGAACACACCGGGCACATGTAGTACTGCTTCCGTAATCCATCGTGCTGGCCTTTAATATGCTTGGCCAAGTGCTTAAACTCCTTTCCGTGACAATGTCCTTCCCAGCACTGTCCGCTCATCGTGTCTGTTTTCCGGGCTTTCGGGGCTCGTTCCAATCCTGAAGCTCGTCCCGTCAGCCGTTTCCGTTTTTGTCTCGTGGTGATGCTGCTCGTCTCGCTTCTCTGCTTTTCTTCTTGTTTTCTTCTCCTTAGCTCAGTCTGCTCGTCTGCGATTCGATGAATCCTGGTCGGCTGACCAGAATGACCTGCTCCGGCGAGCGCTCTGCCTTTTATAGCCGCCGCAGGCGGAAGTGGGCGTGGCCTGCACTAGCGACCCCTAGCGTCAGACTCACCATCCACTTCTACGGTGGCGCCCCCTACTATTTTTCGGTCCCCGGGGCCCGCCGCTGGTCACCGCCTCGCCTGTTTTCTTTACCTCGCGGCCCTTCGCCCGTCCTCGCGTTTTTCCTAGGCCTTTTATTGCTCCACCGGACGCCCTCGGTCCTTTCATCCCTCTTCGCCTTTTCTTGCCTTTTTCATCTTGGCCCTCACAGTGCTTCCGCACACTTCCCGGAGAACACAGGGGCTCGGCGTTATCATCTCCTCGCCGCCGCCCCGTTCTCTTTGTCCTCTTTTATTCCTTTTACGACCTACTTTAAAGCCCGTCCTCGTTTCAGGCCTCGCCTTTTACAGCCGTCCGTTCGTTCCTCCGGCGTTCCCGAGAGTGCCGCATCTACTCTCCTCCGGTCTCCTGGACGCTGTAAAGCGGTATTACCAAGTCGGCATTACTTCAGAAGTCTTCACCAGCTTGCCACCGGGTCTGTCTTCCGTTGTAATCCAACCATCTTTTCCACGCTGTGGTTCCTCCGAACTGACCGGAAAGCGGCTCCGTGGGACTACTTTAGACATTCGGGCCGTCGTGGCTCCCGAACGCCGTTTTTCGTTCCAACCCCGCATTTCCCACCTATATTACATCCGCAAGAGAACCAATCTTCAGCTAGGTAGCAAATCTCTACAGCCTAACGACCTGCACTCCTACTGTAGTGGTCAACGCACCGCCCCGACTCAATGGCCCCAGGTTGATCAGTCCTTTTTGGCCAAAGCCTTTCTGTGTAGCGCCGATTTGGTCGTTCCCTTGGTCCTCTTCCACCTGCGGAATCGAGACACGAAAACGACTTCATCACAAAAAGGGGGTACCCCGTTTCCTTACGTGCCCTAGCGCGCCCCACCCCAAGCATTTACTGTGCAGCCTCGTATCCTTGCTGGTCAGCTACCATCCAAGCTGGCGCAGCGTGTCCTCGGTAGGGTTCCAGGCGGTCCACATGGACCACCCCCCCCGGTTTCCCTCGTTTCTTCCGTACTACCACCCGTCCTCGGTCAAGCACCTTGACGATCAGTGCAGGGCCTATCCATGGAAATCGCAACTTCGTTCCCTTGTCCCTATCCACTACCGTATCGTGCACCCAGACCAGTTCTCCGGCGTGGTATTCCCGCCGAGTCACCTTCCCATCATACTCGTGTTTCTGATGGATGGCGGCTCGTTTCAGCCCCGTCCGGGCCTCCCGATAGGCCGCGACTAGCCCTTCCTCCAGGCTTTCCACATAGTCGCCTACCCGTCGGGGTTCCTCCTCTGGTCCTAGAGGTCTCCCATAAATCGCCTGTCGCGGCATCATGGTCTGTCGGCCCAGCATCATCATGTTCGGTGTCACTCCCGTGCTGGCTTGCGGCGTTGCTCTATAACTCATCATCACGAGCGGGACCATCTCGTCCCATTCCCGACCTGTCGCTCGGCAGCTGGCTTTCAAACAACACCCCAAAGTACGGAAACTTCGTTCTATGTACCCGTCACTCCTGGGGTGGTACGGCGTCGTTCTTGTTTTGTGAATCCCGAATAGTGCACAGACCTGAGCCACCACCTCGGATTCGAAATTCGTTCCTTGATCCGAGTGTAGTTCCCGAAACGCGCCGTACCGTGCTACTACTTCTTCAACCAGTTTGTTCGCCACTGTCGTTGCCTTTTGATCCGGGATCGGGAAACACTCCAACCATTTGGTGAAATAGCATCCCACCATCAGGCAATACTTATTTCCTCGTTTGGTGACTGGGTACGGGCCCGAAACATCCATGGCCAGCCGTTCCATCGGCTCCCCCACTATGTACTGATGTAGCGGCTCCCGTCTTCCTCTTCCCTTTTTCAGCAACGCGCAATCACATTCTCGACATTCCTTCCGCACGTCTTCCCGGAGTCCCGGCCAGTAAAACCCTTGTTCCAACAGGGCCGTCGTCCTGGCGACTCCTAAATGCGCTCCTGCCGCGCCTCCATGGTATTCCCTTACCAGCTTGGCCCGTTCCCCTCGGGAACGACCAACTGGTTCCTCCAACCATGTCCTTCTAGTTCCCAGTACTTCCGATGCAGCACGCCATCCCTGAGGCTTAATCGTTCCCATTGCCTCCATAGGATCTTTGTTTCCCGGGATTCCGGAGATATGGCCTCCCAACCTGGCCGGTCCGCATCTTTTTCCATCCGTGCGACAATCGGCCCTATATCTCGATCCCTCCTCTGCGCTGCTCTCATCTCCTGCGGGGACCATCCGGGCTCGTACCCCCGGGCCCGCGTCACTACTCTCACTTGTTCGGTATTCTCGTGCTCCTCTCCACATTGTTTGCACGGATACCGGGACAACGCGTCAGCGTTCCCATGCTTCCTGCCCGGTCGGTGTTGGAACGACACATCATGCGAGTCGATAATCTCAATCCACCGAGCAGCCTGCCCCATCGGTTCCTTACTCCTCTGCAGCCAACTAACCGCGCTGTTATCCGTCCGGACTATCACGCGTTGGCCATAGATGTAGCACCGAAAATGCTTCAAAGCTCGCACCACCGCCAACAGTTCTTTCCGCGTGGTGCAATACTTTCGTTCGTTTGACTCCAGGGTTTTGCTCGTGTAAGCTATCACCCGTTCCTCCCCTCTCTGCTCTTGTGATAGCACGGCTCCCGTTCCCACGTCACTGGCGTCTGTGTCAAGCCACCATTGTCCTTCTTCCTCCGGGAATCCCAACACCGGGGCCTCCGTTAGCGCCTTCTTCATCGCATCAAATGCCTCTTGTCGTCTCGCGCTCCACACGAATGGTTCCTCCTTCGTTGCCAATTCATACAAGGGGGCAGCCAACTCCGTGAAGCCGTTTATATGCCTTCTATAGTACGAACATAATCCCACGAAGGCTCGTACCTTGTGGAGATCCCGCGGGACCGGCCACTCGGTTACTTGCCGACACTTTTCGGGGTCGGGTTCGATCCCGTTGAACGAGACAACGTGCCCCAAGAACGGAATCTTCTTCTGGAACAGCTTACATTTTCGCGCCTTTAACTTCAGTCCTGCAGCGTTCAGCCGGTCCAGAACCCGTACCAATCTTTCCAGAGTCACTTTGAACGTTGGTCCAAAGACCAGTATATCATCCAAGTATACCAGACACTCCTCCCACACGATTCCTCTGAGGATTCTTTCCATCAGTCTCTCGAAGGTGGCTGGGGCGTTCACTAGCCCGAATGGCATCACTTTAAACTCATATAATCCTCCTTGAGTCACGAAGGCCGTCTTTTCTTGGTCCTCCGGTGCCATCTCCACCTGCCAATATCCGCTCGCGAGATCCAGACTGCAGAAGAATAGGCTTCCTCCCAAAGTGTTGAGGCTGTCCTCTATCCGCGGGAGCGGATAGGCGTCCACTTTCGTAGCCTGGTTCAGTTTTCGGTAGTCAATACAGAACCTCGTTCCTCCGTCCTTCTTTTTGACTAGAACGGTCGGGCTACTCCACGCACTCCCGCTCTCTTGGATAATCCCTAAATTTAACATATCCTCCACCAGTGCTCGTTCTTCCTCTCTCCTGGTGGCCGGATACCGTCTGACCCTCTGCTTGATCGGCATCTGATCTCCCGTTTTAATTCGATGTTGTACTAAATCTGTCCGTCCTAACTCATGTTTCGAGGTCGCAAACATTTGTTCCCGGGCCATGATGGCTTTCTCCAGCTCTTCGCCCTCCTTCGTGGTCAGGTCTTTCTTAGCCTCCCCTATCATTTCAGCGAGCGCTCCTGGGGGTTCTTTTGCTTCACTTCCTACTCCTCGTACCTCTTGTACGAAGGTGGCTTCTCCGAGTACCCCGCCGGTTTCCAATTTCGCGCTCTCGGTCCCTCGGTTGGCCACCCAAACTTCATTTTCTTCTCCCAATGTCACCGTTCCTGGGATCACCTCCAGTCCCATAGGTAATCCAGCGCCGGTGATGACAGCCAGCTGTCCACCCTGTCTTATGTCCATTCTCGCTACTACTGTTACTCGGGTCACTTGGAGTGGGGGTATTTCCGTCGTTTTCTCGATTCGCACGACCTGTCCTCCGACGGTAACTGCCCGAATCCCATCCGTTCTCTGTTCTACTCCTGGGATTCGTTCCCCCTCTCCCTCCCCCTCGGCGGGCAGGAAGATGGCACTCGCGTGGGGCTTAACTGTCAGCCGGTATTTCACCGCGAAGTCGTTTCCCAGGATCCCTTCATCTCTACCGATGTCTGCCACCATGAACGTCCACTTCAACACGCGTGTTCCCAATTTCACTGGCAAGTTCGTGCATCCATAGCACCGCAACGGACTACCATCTACCGAGCAGAGACGTCCTTCATATCCATCCAGTTCTTCTCTTTTTCGTCCCCACTCTCTCCAGAGGCGTTCCGACAGCAGACTAATCATAGATCCGGTATCAACCAAAAAACGGACGACACTCTCTCCCACCGTCCCGGCCACATAAAGTCCACATTCTCCCATGCCTACTACTTCTCTCGCCGCGCCCGAAGGGGGCCCTGCGCTTACTGCGACGGCGACTGTCCGTTTCCCTGACGCTGGGAACACTCTCTTGCGAAATGGCCCTTCTGGTGACAGTGATGACACTCTAAATCTTCTTTTCGCTTCTTAAACGCCTCCCTCCGGGCCGTTGCTTGTCTTCTAGCTTCCCGTTCCTCTGCCAATTCTTTCATCATCTCCTCCAACTTACCGTTCAAGGCCATGATCTGTGTATTGGCGTCCTCCTCGGGCTTCACTGCCCGCAGGAGGCGGCGTGAGTATCGTTCCTGTATTTCTACCACCTCTACCGCCTCCTCTAGTGTCTTGCATCCTTTCTCTGCACACTTCAGCTGAAGGTCTTCCCCAACTGCAGCCTGGAACGCATGTAATGCTGCTTTTTCCTGGCTAGCGTAGTCGTTGGAGAAGTAGGCTCTCGATGCCAGTCGCCGGGCATTATCAGCCAACTCCTTCGCTGTCTGGTTCTTTACACGTTTCAAGCCCGCCAACTCTTGCAGAGCATTACACGTGTCCTTCTCCTGACCGAACCTCCGGCGCAACGCATCCACCCTCGCCGAGTAACGGAGTCGTTCCCTGTCCGGGAGTCCGACAAAGTACATTCGTGCCGTTCCCTTTAGCGAGAGGAAAAGCATCGCCGCTTTTTCCTCGGCCGTCCAGCGTCCCAATGTTG
This sequence comes from Lepidonotus clava, assembly GCA_936440205.1. Taxonomy (NCBI): domain Eukaryota; kingdom Metazoa; phylum Annelida; class Polychaeta; order Phyllodocida; family Polynoidae; genus Lepidonotus; species Lepidonotus clava. The sequence continues at coordinate 16,671,715 of OW387148.1, forward strand.
CGTACTCCTCAAACTGGTTGATCCATCCCTCGAAATCCGGTTTACCGTCATACTTCTCTGGTCGTAAACTGAACTTCTTCAAACTCGCTCCTTCCTGGCCGGTCTGTTGTTGTTGAGCCCGCACATTCTGCTCATCCGTCGGGGTGGACGTTCCCATAAAATTAAACTGCCTACCCATGATGGTCGTGTCCTCCCCTTTGGTCTCGGTTTTCGTACCTCCTTTCTCCTCCCCACCTTCCTTGAAGGCGACGTCAGAATCCATCTGCTCGAAGACTGCCGCAGTCGCCATGAGTATCCAATACCGATGAAACACCCAAGATCCACAAGTCCGTATGTGCCTATTTCAGCACCACCGCTGCCACCAGTGTGACGTTCTCTGGTAAGTCGGGGTTGCCGATTCTTACGACAGAGGAACGTGGGGGTTGTTCGGGTCTCGGGGCGGACGGGGAATCCGGGCCAAGAACCGAGATGTGTTTCTAGAGTCGTGCCTCGCGCACGAGGGGGGGCTGAGCGAATCGATCGGCACTCGATGTCGACGGAGGACTGCGGGGGAGGGAAATTATGGCAGGGGTACGGGTCGGCCGGGGAACGGCCCACCCCTGAGTTCCGGTCCGCGGGGGCGACGGGCCGACGGTCGCCTATTGTTTGGTAGCGTGGGGCCGAGCACGCCGCGCCCTCGTCCCCGCGGACTTCGCTCCCTCGTTCCGCTCCCCATGTCTTCGTACCATACTACGCCTCGGTTTCCGGTACTACTTCGGGCCTTCGTGCCCTACTTCGTTCCCTCGTTCCTCGTTCTTCGGGCCTTCGGGCCCCTTACCCTATGTTTCGACTACCTATCTCGGACTTCGACTGTTTTGTCCTAACTTCGACTTAATTACTCTATTCGGCTCATCTTTAGTGGTTGTTTCAGGAAAGAGGACACGTCTGGACACCAGGAGAACTGTTGAAGAACTCTGTTTATTCGGGCCTCACCGCCCCTTTATATACTAGAGAGGTCAGCCCTGATTGGCTGCCTTCGGTCACGTGACCTACAATTGACGTCACTTCCGGTTTATATATTCCGTTTCCGGTTTACATTTCACTTCCGGTTTACATATTTCCGGGTTTCGTTCCATTACGTTTTCGTTATTCGTTCTTTACATATTCGTTATTCGTTCTTTACATATTCGTTCTTTACATCTATTTCGTTCTTCGTTCTTTACATATTCGTTATTCGTTCTTTACATATTCGTTCTTTACATCTATTTCCATTATTACCTTATTTCTATTATTTTAACCTCTATGTATTTTGGCTGAATAGCCGTTCATCACAATACCAAAATATACTGGCCAAACTAAAAATTGGGTACTCTGACAGAACTGTAGCACAAATAAGTAGGATAACATCCAAATTATCAATGAAATAAGTAATATAACAAGAGTGTAATATAGTTGAAACTATGAGGTTGCGTCTTTTTGGAATTAAGTGAAGGGAATATTTGAAATTCATCGAACAATAACAAGTTATTTTGAACTCAAGGTGAGTATGAAATTCAACCTGTTCAGCTAATAATGAAAATACAGGTCTATGCTCAGGACGTATATTCGTACGTTTGTCGTCTCATTACTGTTGTTGGTCCTTTGAGTTATTACCATCAACCGAGGAAGAACTTGAATGATTGGTTTTTCAATAAAGATACTGGTTTACCACCTGCAAAAACAAAGCTCAGGAAATGCGCCCCCCTGATATCTTCAACCACGTGTAAACTCCCTGCCCCAACAGATGACATGCTGCTAGTGGTTTTTACATGCTAACATGTGCGAACATGTAACACCACTCATGACCTGGTCACCAGATGGCAGGGAAGTAGCAAGATGTAATAAGAAACTTCTCCTGTTTGCTGTTTTATTGGGATGAAACAGTTTTAAGGGGATACGCAAAACATGAGTAGGTCATATGTGATGCAAGAATTGTCGCCTGCATGGACGGATTTTGCAATATTGACCAGATGGTGGGAACATAAGAATTGAACAGAAAGTGGTCTACATTTCTTAAACAAGTTATACAATATAAGATTTTTTCTGATTATATACTTAGATGAATTAATAGTCCTGTAGTTTCCCGTTTATTCTAGTAAGAAGGGGCTATTCTCGATTATACTATGTTCGTTCTCTGCAGCGGATATGGTAGTACACTACGCGTATTGTAGGATACTTTGGAAAGTTGAATACCCTAGAAAGTATGCTATTTTTACAATTACAAGGAACTTCACACTCGTGGTATCAGTGCCACATGTTCAGACAACAACGAGGTACAATCTGTCACATGTCCGTTAACAACGTTCCCACCAAGAATATTGACGTTTTCACTCAAATGATATAGTTTCATGCACTTGTGATTGCTAGGGAAAAGGCAGATGATATAATCAATATTTTAATCATCCTGTCATCAGCTCCTAATCCTTAGGTCTTAATTCATATCACAATCAATAATATGATCAATATTAACTGTTACTTCATATTTAATAAATCCTCGTCGACTTACCGAGATAGAATTATAATGAATGGGGGATTTTAATTAAGACAAAATCAATATTGGTCTTATGGCGAGAATGGCACACGGAGTGGGCACGTATTTCAGAGACAAAATTGTTTAACAACTATCTGTCTAATACATGGACCTTTAATCAATCTGTCGCTTCAGGGTGAATATTGACTTTTGTCAACAATTGACAGATTTACTGGACTTTTTTTTATACTAAAGGACGGTTAATTCTCTAAGGAGAGAACGATTGCCGGAGCTGCATTGAGACACCCCCACGCCGAATCTCCTAATCAATGCGATAATGATATTGGTATTATCAAAATATAGAGAAAATCTTATGATCCGTAAAATTCGGATATCACATAATTGTCCTCAAATCAATTCTTTACCAGATACAAACATGCCAATAACAATTACGCCATATTCATCTTCCACCTATTAATAATTTGTTCTAAAAACTTCCAATATATAATAAAGAACACACCAAAATTTAATTCAATTCCATCCACTAACTCAATTTTATAATATAGGCCCTATGTCACTCAAGTTTTTATCTTGAACCTTGCCGACTTTCCATTGCAGAATTTATCTTCCATAGTGCACCTAGATTTAGATGTGTCATAATTAATCTCTATGGCTATGAGTACTGTGTACGTTTTGCATCTTACATGATTGATCCGCCAATAGACCTATGTTGTTTGCATGTGAAGGATGCAATATGAATACCTGGAGTCCATATCCCATGCTTGTCATTATGTATGGCGTACCCAATACAATGACCCAACAATGATTGAATATACATTGTAACGTGGGAGGACCTGATTCCGTGCTATCCATTTTACTTAGAAATGTACATAGATTACCGTCACTGTCATCCACACGTATTGGACATGGAGCCAATGCGCCCAGGCATGATGCGCTTAACGACGACCATGAAGTCTAGTTGTTATCTTGGTACGTTATAGAAAGAAATATATCTACAAGTTTGTTTTAATTTTGGCAGTCATAAGTATATAGTTCTGTATCGAACGGTTGATAATCCATAACATGTGTAGGTATCTTTTAAACAAACGTGTTGACTGGCAATTGCATTGGTTATCACAATATTGGCAAACATTTTCCAGCTTTTCCTAATGATTTGTTCGTCTAATTCATGACAGCATCAGGTCCAGTACTGTAATTAGACTGTCTTAATTGGAACTGACCGCATAGAAGATATTTGAAACCAGCTGGCTTATTGTTTCCTTACACAGAATATGTTCACAAAACTCGTATGCAAAATTCAAGTACCTAGATGCTCTTGACTACATGACAATCTACATGTGCAATTTCTTTTTGGCCACTTAATGCCGAGATCTAACTCTAGACGATTGTCAAAGGCTACAGTCCAACACGTATTGTCCATAATTAAACCTGTCAACAACCTCTGCCCACTCAAAGTCCCACCTCCACTCAGCAAAGCCTTTAAAAGCCACTCGGTCTGTTTTTACACCAAATCCCTTAATTTCGCCCAGCCCCCTCCAGTGGCCCTGACTGGGTATAGACAAAGGTGCGGGGGCTTAGAGGGCCGGCAATAGGAAGACGTGGTAATTGGATGACGACTGGACTGAAGGGGTGTTGAGGAGGAGAGGCTATTGTCTGACGTATTGTTACCTCAGAGCTGGCCAATTGTCATTGGTTGGTATTGAATAACATGTTTTGTTACACACAGGGTCACTTTCCAGATATGTTCAATTTAAAGTCATTTTCTACTGCAATCTTCTATTGTTATCTAACAACGTAAAACTAAGGTTATTCAATTTGCAATTTTCCCCCCACCTGTTACGTATCTTTAATGTAAAGAGTTTTCAGTGTGACACAAGAAAAAGAAGAGACAATGTATAAGAATCCTACTGAGTAGCAAAAGACAACTCTACAAAATCCCCATCAGAAATAGGATATGTGTATCTCAATTCAAAACGTTACAATTATGCCGGTTATTGGTTGTCGATTTAGATATGGAGTAAGGATTTTCAATAATTATAGTGTGCCAGAGCCAGAGCGAGTAAAGCTCTACCCAACACTCTTAAATCCGCTCATTAAATGAATCCATATAATTTTTAATTAATAATTTCCTGCAATATGAAGCAACGCCCCCTCCCCCACACCAGAAGATTAATCTTTCAATATTATACCAGCGTTTGCACCATCCATGATTTGGGAAGGTGACATAAACATAAAACTTTTCATACAACATGTGGTGTTGATGCATTCTGTGCAAATCAAAGAAACAAACAAAATCCAAAATGATTTCAGAGACAAGGCAAATGCACAGTTAAGTCTTACTTTTCGATTGTATTCTCATAGTAAAAGGAAAAATAGATGCCATTAAACATAAAATCTACCGCTCTGTGTGATTTTTTCCCCATAAAATCAGAAATATTTGCTTGTCAAAAATAGGAAATACTTTGATTAATAATCTGATTATTGAAAGGTTTAGGGAGCCCTCGTCCCTAGAGGCTCTGTAGGTTTTTCCTGCCAGGAAAATTTAATTAAGCGTGCTCTCGTCCACATGGTAAAGGACCCTTGTGTGCACTCGAGGGTCCCAGTGTAATATTGCACATGCGCACTCCATTGACAGCGAGATTAGTGTCAACCCTCAGGTGTCAACTGTGACAGTGTCATGGCTGGGTGATCACACAAATTGTCGACAGGCGTTGAAAAAATCCATTTAGAAAAGCTTGACGTAAGCCCCCTGTGAGAATAGGACAATTCAGACGCCTACATTTCCGAAATGAACCTATCGATGATCTCAGGCCGTAAGAAAAGTTATCTAACATAAAACACCTTTTGAAATAGATGACTTTGATCAATACATTTGAATAGAACCCTAATGATCTAACACAACGAGAACCACTTCCTTGTTTGGTTAAATTGTGCAAAGTTAAACAGAAAATTACCACAATGATTAGTATGGCCCAATGGCCTGTATGTTTCAAATATTATAAACATTATAAATATTTTAGCATATAATAATATACTCTAACTAAAACAGTCTAGTGTAAGCAGCGTGGGAAATTGCAAGATTTTGATAAACATTTAAATAGGGAAGGTAAAAATGCTTGCATGAATTGCCACGTAATTATGCTGGAATATTTCTAAGATCTGTAAGATTCATTGGTCAATTGTCATATGGGATCCATTGCTTACTGGCAGCAGTATTCTAACGTGTGATACAAAGCAGTGGGAACCTGAACCCCTAGACCCAAAACACCAACCACCAACCAGGTGGCGCTGTGGCGCCCCAGATCACCCACACCTGTCTCTGTGTGGGACAGAAAACCCCTAAACGCCCTTCAGGGTAGGAGGCCATTTTGGATTTACTTTTTACATACCTATCAGGTATCTAAGCCGGTCAAGATAAGTCCACCCTTCGGGGTAAGATGAAATTAAAGAGAAAATCCGCCCCTCTGGTATCAAAACATAATTAAACATAATTTTCCTCTTTTCCCTCAGGAGTATTGGAATTTTTTCCCGTTCTATTATCATTATCATCTACTATTGCATGAACAATGCTTTTCTGTCCTTTCCACCAATAAATGAACGGTTAGTGCTGGTTCGAAATAAATACTGGAATTGGAATTTTTGCAATGGCCATCTGTCATTCCCCGGATTGACCATCTCTTAAGGCGGGAACCCTCTGAGCGATGCAACCAAGATTCTGGTCGAGTTAGAGATTGCTAGGGACCAATATCTAAGATTATCAGATATTTTTCAAGCAATTGCCCTTTTTCAGAAAGATTTCTGGTTGCATTGAACATTATTTCTGTTTTTTTTTTTTTACCAGTTCTGGTCTTTTTCAACCAGTTCTGATCTCCTAAACGACCAAAATTTTAGTTCCATCGCTGAGTGAGTTCCCGCCTTCATACCAACATTGTTTTTGCCACTAGACTTGTTCTTCTTATCTTCCGAGTAAGTAATTTTAGAGACCTATATAGTGAATCTTACAGAGGTTATTATGAATGGAAACCTGAAAAAAAAAACAAAGGAAAAAGGAAAACTACACCCAAAAAAGACAGCAACTTGGGAAAGGAAATGGAGTAAAAACGTTAAGACATTCTAGTCTAAGCCCTGTAACCACATCACGAAATGACTCTTACAATATATGTGTCGACAATATTTACTCTTAGACCTAAAAATGGCTTTAGATCTGGAGGGGCAAATAGATTGAACTGAACAACACCAACTAAAGATCTATCAATCATAGAGTGGAGGGTGTTAGACAGTTATCAAACTCCCATTACTCAAACTGTAGTTTCTCAGGTACCTCCGTTGTCCTTACAAAACAGGCTTCCTCTTATAAATAAAAAAAACAACTCTATATACCCTTTTCTAGTATGGTCTCGACACATATTGCCACATGGGTGCTATGTACTCTAGATAATATGCAGACCACTGTAAGGTTTTCTACTTGATTTAGTACACAAACATCAAACCAAAAGATGATCTTAATTGTCACAACGGATGTCCCTAAGTGTATACTCTTTTCTTTTACACTAAAGATTCAAAACTGTGACTATTACATTGGCTTTTAAGCTATAGTCCTTGAGTGTTTGAGAAAAATCATCTAGTTGTCTAAAGCGATTCACTTGCATAAATGTGTGTGTTCCTTTCTTCCCCAGTTTGCGCTGTGTTGCAATAGGTCTATAGATACAGAATCTAAGAAGGTCAGAAAGTTCATCTAATAGCATACTTGTCATTTGTAACCATCCCTTCAGAAAGACCTGACTCCATTTAGAAGTACTTCCTCTCCTGAACTATATCAATCATCAAAAAATAAACTACTTTAATGGCTTGTAGATGTCAGTGTTGACCTGAAGGGAATATATTATGTTCAGGATTTATTGGGAAATAAATGGCTAGGCACACAGGAGCTTAGGGTGAGACATAGAAGCTATTGTCGATAGGTTTTGGGGGACAGTGCTCCGCTTTATCAATGAGTTAGAGGTGAGTTTTTAACCCTTTTACAACACATTACAGAAAATGATTTCAAGTCTATGATAGGTGAAGAATATTAATTGAAAACGATTCACATAGCATTATGTCACATTGAATACAGTGCAAACCAATACAAGTGTTGGCATTTAACACGTGGTATATGGGTTATAAGCATTTAACCTATTGTCAAAGCCCCATCATTCTGATGTGCACTACTTAATCTTTAATTGAAATTTGTGAATAGGTATATAAGGACACAATCTATTTTGAAAAAGGACATGGATCAGGGCAATATTGTGTCTGCCACTAAAGGGCAGGGAATGCCCTGGTTCATTTTGACACCTGGTTTCTGACTATACCTTGGGCAGCAATATAGTACAGGGTAAGGGTTAAAGCTTGGGGACCCATTCATCAGGTGGGTTTTATCGCTGGGAAAAAGGCCCCCAAGTGTATCAAGGCTTGGGTGAGACAAGAAAAGGCCAGTGTGAGTCACTTATGTAAGTGGATCGGGGCCCTACAGTGTAAAGGTAGCCACGCCAGCCAGGTGCAGCCCTGACTTACCCAGTGAAGGGGGGGGGGGGGGGGTACAGGGGTCTGACAGGGGTACCATACAACCTACAGTAGTAGAGGCGGTAAACTACCGGTTCACACAATAGGTAAAGGTGTTCAGTGGCACTGTGGGTTAAGATAACTTAGTACTTAGTGGGTTCGTGATACTTCTGAAATTGAGCACCTTCAAAAGATTTTTAATGCATAACTTTAATTTTCTAGTACCAGAAGCTGCTCAATAATAACACCTTTCACATCGAAACATTTCCAAGAAAATCAAGGCAAACATAATCTAAAGGCTATTTTTTTCTACAAGTCAAAGTCACTTCACATCACACCACAGTATGTGACACTCAAAAACAGTAGGAGAGATTAAAATCAAACATATCTAAAGGCGTCATGATCCAGTGTGCAACCCTTATTTCCAAAATGGGAATTGGATAATGGTTTGCTATTGGGACCTGGAGAGCTAAAAAGATTCAAGAACAAGTAGGCCAGGGGGAATGAGTTTAGGTTATTATCTGGCACTATAAAGGGACTTACATGGAAGTCACAGAGTATCTCGTTTGATATAATATTATATCATTGTAAGATATTCGCACTGGGATGACACTTGGGTGGCACTGGGTTAGCATGGAACGATGAAATAACAAATACCCTTAAAACAATTGACACAAATAATGCTTAAAGAATGATATGCACGCTTGCATTTAATCAAGGTACAAGGCACAAGTAAAACTAGTATATGACAGCGAGCAGATGTAAGCATACGTACATACACGCGTACTTGTATATGGGTTTGTCCCAGTGCGGATGACCAGTGACCGATTCTAGGACAACTACCCCTGGGACAACTACCCCTGGGACAACTACCCCTGGGACAACTACCCCTGGGACAACTACCCCCTAGGACTATTACCCACTAGGACTATTACCCACTAGGACTATTACCCCCATAGGACAACTACCCCTGGGACAACTACCCCTTAGGACAATTACCCCTTAGGACAATTACCCCTATGGGTAGGACAACTACCCCTTAGGACAATTACCCCTCTAGATAGGACAATTACCCCTATAGGTAGGACAATTACCCCTTTAGGACAACTACCCCCCTTGATAGGACAACTACCCCCATAGGTAGGACAACTACCCCCTTGATAGGACAACTACCCCTATTGATAGGACAACTACCCCTATTGGTAGGACAACTACCCCCATTAGTACCCCCTTGGTGTTCAGGGCTGGGCAAAGGAGGGATAGGTCTACCAATGGGTATAGTTGTTCTATCAATGGGGGTAGTTGTCCTACTAAAGGGGGTAATTGTCCTATCAAAGGAGGGTAGTTGTCCTATCAATAGGGGTAGTTGTCCTACCTATGGGGGTAGTTGTCCTATCAAGGGGGGTAGTTGTCCTACTAAAGGGGGTAATTGTCCTATCAAAGGGGGGTAGTTGTCCTACCTATGGGGGTAGTTGTCCTACCTATGGGGGTGGTTGTCCTACCAATGAGGGTAGTTGTCCTATCAAGGGGGGTAGTTGTCCTATCATAGGGGTAGTTGTCCTATCGTTGGGGGTAGTTGTCCTATCTATAGGGGTAATTGTCCTAAAGGGGTAATGGTCTTATATATAGGGGTAGTTGTCCTATCTAAAGGGGTAGTTGTCCTATAGGGGTAGTTGTCCTATGGGGGTAGTTGTCCTACCCATAGGGGTAATTGTCCTGAGGGGTAGTTGTCCTAAGGGGTAGTTGTCCCAGGGGTAGTTGTCCTATGGGGGTAATAGTCCTAGGGGGTAATAGTCCTAAGGGGTAGTTGTCCTAGGGGGTAGTTGTCCCCAGGGTAGTTGTCCCAGGGGTAGTTGTCCCAGGGGTAGTTGTCCTGTCACCCCAGTGACCTGTTGCACTGTAGGCAGCTATATAGATCTACATCATAAGTAACCCCTTCACCAGCCTTTGGGACACCACGCCCCTTTTATTCTTTTCGTAATGTGATACCCAACAACGGGCTGAATTTTAAGAGTTATTGCTCTTCAAATGTAAGAACAGATGCAGTATAAATGGGGGTCTGTGCTTTTAAGTTTTTGCTATTTCGGACCCAAAGACGGTACTTTCTCACCAGAATTGTTCAAAGCAAGGGATACTTTTACATTGGTATTGGACTTCAAATCTGAATGGAAAGTCATTTTAGAAGGAATTAAAGATCATGAAGTGGCAATACTTTGTTGACAAAATGTTGGAATTACGTATTCCCAGCATAGTCAAAATGTAAACAGGGTTAGTGAACATTGTGGTTAGAATCTCGGGTAACGACGTTTACATGTCTGCCACAGATTGACCTTCAAATAATGAAGGTCACACAAGGGGATGACACAAGTGCATGTACTCGGAATTGATGCAAATCATTATGAATAGATCATTTGACAGTAAGGTACCATTTATGATTTTGTTGTGCAAAACAATATTCTTACCAATAAACAAAATTCGCTTGAACCAGGGTTGAGCCTGAAGCTTTCCTGCTTTCCGGTGAATATAAATGGCAGTGAATGTTGTAGAAAAACCCTCGAACACACTTTTAACGTTTGACAATGTTTAACCTTTCTTGGGTGGGCTGCATGGACAAACTATGGATCATACAGGTATGTTTTACAACTGCTCCTGGTAGAAAGCTGGGATTTGACTTAATGCGCAAAAAGTACTTTAAAACCTACTTGGTTGGTTTCTAGATCTGAATGAATTACCAACTCACCCCTTTAAAAGAAATACATCCATCTCTTACACTCCCATCCTCATCCTTTGCTTTTCACAATTGACTACTCCTCACACTGTCCCTTGGTGTATGGGGTGCCCACTTAACGTTTGTTTTGAAGTTGCCAATACTTATTAGTGGCGATCAGTCACTGAGACAGACACAACTACATATTTTGGTTAGGTCCCTTACCCCCTAGCTCCGAATGCCCTACCCCTTAATCTCTGTCTCATCACCTACGACAAGCACATCACGTTGGGCAACCTCCGCCACTCCCCTTTTACCTGACACTAACCGGCGCCTCCCTCCAGCAGAGATTTACTTTTCAAAAAGTTGCCCATATCCCCAGACATACACTTACATTAAATAACCGATCAATTCGACTGTAATCTGTTTTCCACATTCCTACAACTTTGCCAATGTAAAACATATATCATAGTAGATAACCTACACATGTATATAGCTTTCTCCCGATAAATATAAGTCCATCGCAATTTCTGTATCCCAGCAATGTCGTCATCAAATACAGCTTTCAACACACAGTCACCTGCCAATGTGATAACCCAAAATCGAATGTATTGTTCAATGTATGTTACGTGAAGGCATTGCGAACTGAAGTTGACTGCCAAAACTATATGATATTCATTATAAAACTTACACGTGTTACACCAGGACTGCCTGCTCCAATGGGTGCAATTGGGCTTTGTCATACATTGTAACCAGTCCAACTTTTTTGGTGTACCAATTTCGGAATGGGTCCATTGTTATTTACTGAGACTGAACCGTTACAGGTCGTCAAACTGTTATCAACTACCAACCACGGTTAAGTTGACGTTAGCCTTTTAGTGTAACTGGGCCTTGAGAGAAGAACAGTTTGACACCACCGAGACAAAAAGATCTATCCTTTTTACTCCGACTGTCAGTCACACCTAGGGAAACCCCACTGTCACCTGTCACTAGGACCCCAGTGTTACCCACTGACAAATCTAAAATAGTCCTTCAGATCCCGTTGTACCCACTATAGGCGGGAAACATGAAGAAAGGCCTGCAGAAACCTAAACCACTTTTTGGGTGGCCCTTTTAGGGTGTGGGAGGTGTTTCAGGTAACCTGATATTATAGGCCCTGGCTATCTCTTTATTACTTGTGTCATGGAGTGAACAATCTGCTGTCACAAAGATTTAAACGGCCTATTAAAGAGAATGTTAGGATATATGTTGCTAACTGAAATTTCAGTAGCATTCAACATTCCACAACCTCAATTATTCACACAAAGTCAGCACATGCCTCCAATAGGTACAGACTGAATTTCTGATAGACTAGTAATCTCCGATCCGAGTGGGAAGCCTTACTCCTTGTGAAATTAATCAAACTTTAGAAATGTTGTTAAATAGAAATCAGCAGGTCGTCTGAGGACTTTGAAAGAGGAGCAGATCATCAAAGGCTTTTGGTAAGAGGGGTAAAAAACGCCATGTAAATTACACTAATGTAGACATAAATAAGACGACAGGCATTGAGGTGAGTGTCAATATGTCTCTGTTAGCTGTAACATTTACTACGGGAGGCTAGGTGTCAACATTACGACTCTTTCATTATGTAAATTCTAATAGGATATTTATGGTTTATACAATGCATTATGCATTGACTAACTTATAATTCAATTATACTGGTAAATTAGATACTGTGAATAAGATGTTTAGCATTGAATTTTACATTGACAATAGCATGATGTCATCTACAACAAACAGGAACAGACACAGGTAAAACTATGTCCACCATATAAACAAATAGACTTACTCACATGCAAGTTCCCTCAGAGCCTTATTTTCTCACATAAAAGATAAAATCTTATGAAAAAGAATAAAATATGCAAATTTGCCACAGATGTTTGATCAATGCAACTTTGTTGGCGTGTACAACTGGTTGTCCATACGGTTAACATATAGATGGACTGTATGCTAGAATCCCATAGCACCTACTGTCGCCTACTGTCGCCTACATACATGGGCCCTTTGCCCCTTTGCCCCTTTGTGCCCCATCCCCTTCATGCATGCCCTCTGACCCCCCATGGAGCACGAAGACGTCCCTCGTCTACAACCCTGTTTATTCCTGCAGGTTAAGTTAAGGGCAGATATGTGCCGAAATCTGGGGCAAAAGTTAACAATATGTATTGCTTTTTGTAACAAGAAAGGAAAAGGACATGTGCACTTCAGGCCAGCACAAAAGTGTTACAGATTTAGATTAAATATATGATTAGAAGTAGATTGATGATTATAATTATAGTGATTATGTCAAAAGCATATTAAGATGTAACATCAATGTATGCATGAAGGCAATCATCAGTTATTGTACACGATGGTCCCAAAATGTCCAGAAGGTCGGGAAGTGGTCAGCCTTAATTGGATCTTTCACAAAATATTATGGTATAAAAAGTGGATGATATTTTGATATGGTGTGTGTTCTGTGTTGCTACAATTAAGCCATCATTTTAAAACTACAAAGCTATGACAAAAAAACAACAGCATGGTTACATACACAGCCCGAGCTGTTCACCTAGCTGACTGGCCATACTACTGATATCTTACCTTCCTAGAATGTAGTGGGCCAATAATTCAGCTAATAATAGGCCTGCACTGCTGCAGTCAGTTTTAACAGAAGTCCTACCTACATGGTTTAAATGATGTGACACCTTATAGTACTCCACGGTCATCAGATCCCATCATGAGGTGTTTATAGTACTCTACCTTTATCACCTTACACGGATTGGACCCTGGGCCCCATAACATTAGTACCGATTAGTCATCCAGGTGACCAGCATGTGTACACTGGAGTGGTACTTAATGGTCCTACTGGAGTGTCGGGTGTAGGGTCAGGTTGTCACCCACAGGTGTCGCTTCATCAGTGGTAGTTTACCTGTGCTGCAACATCAAGTTAAATGTCATGGTAAGTTAGTACTGTGCTGAATTGTGTGTGAACCAGGCCATCAGTTAACTACTCTACCTGGGGGGTTGTAGATGAGGGGCGTCTTCGTGCTCCATGGGGGGTCAGAGGGCATGCATGAAGGGGAGGGGGGCTGAGGGGCAGAATGATCTCTATGGTTTATATAAGATTCAGCCTCTGACGCTAAGATGGAGGGAACATATAAGTAGCCTTGTGTATAGACAGAGTAAAATTTATGGTAAATTGATACTGGGTAGACCTAACACTGTTCTGCGGAGTAACAATAAAATTGAATTTAAGCAAAAGGTGAAGAGAAAGTATGAGACTTATCTATGTAGTACAATGATAAAAGGTATACAAATATGGGAAATGTTAGCGGGCAACCACAAAGGCTAAATTTAAGAAAATGATTAAGTTGATTTGTTGTTTATGATGAATGCACATTGACCGTACATTGACATGACCCTGGACTATGGTTTGAAGAATATGTAATTTATTCATTGCTCATTGATCATGTAAGATCCATCTTATATTACTATGCTATAATACTGTATTATGATTCATCTAACCTCTGGAAGACACCTTTGTCAAGCCTACCATGTAGGTGACGGTAGGTGCTATGGGATTCTAGCTTAAAGGCCATCTATATGCAATGTGTTATCTTATCTAGTTTGAGGGGAGGGGTTACCTGCACAATGCGCATGGAAGTGAGCCTATGTTTTGATATAAAAAACATAAATTGTACTAATTACTACGAGTTCATCTGATAAGAAAATAGATGATTGTGCAGAAATATTAGTTTATTCTTTATCCATATTTTACATTTGATGTTAAATGTGGATGTCTGGTATGATTCCTTGCAAAATATTTTCTATAGCTCCAAGAACTCCAAGTTTCAAGAAGCTTGTTTAAATAAAGGTCAAGTGTGACTGCTTACAAACGATGACGTCGGACAATTATCTGCATTACGAGAAAACCACATACTTTTGACACAGAAATAAGCCCATCACAGTATGTTAAGTCTACCTATTTCTTCAATTGTGAGGTGTTTGACCCAGTTCAAGCTAATCATAGAATTATCCTTGTGGGCTCTAGACTCTATATATTTTTAAAAGCGAACTAGAGCTCAATTTCTTATACCAAATCATAAGATCAGGTAGAGACCCAGAAACTTGGCCATTATCTAAAATATTTGCGGATTTCAAAAGGTACGGGTCAAAATATGATTTATTGTTAAATTTGTTACATTGATCAAAATTCATAATAAAATATATAGCATTGACACCCCCTTCCGGAATCCCACATCTGAGAGGTAGATGAGGGGTACCCGAGGGCGGCTCTCAGGGTACGTGATAAAGACACCTTTGTCAAGCCTACCATAAACCCCAGATGGATGAAGAGGGTGCAGGAAAATTGGGAAATCTGAATATAAGCCTCTTCCATCCATCTGGCGTTCAACCAATGAGAGACACCGTTCCTTGGAAAAAGAACATTACAAAAGCATAGGGTTTAAGGCACTCTGTATGCTTGTATCGGCGATATGCATGATAATAATTTCTAGCTGTAGACATACAAAATGTAGAACCAATACAGGAGTTTCAAAAACGTTTAACCTATGAGTTATTAAGTATTATTTTAGAAAAAGTTATGTAATAAAGGTTTCTACAATACTTGATATTCTAGAATTCTTTTTTTTTAAATTTGTAGTAAAATGTGGAAACAATGAATCATTGCTATTATGTACATATTTAACTTGTTACTGTAACGACATCGTGAAAAGCATTTGATTGTGATGATGTTAAGTTCAATAAAAAAAAATGTAGGAAGGTGGAAGGAGAGGTTAATAGTCCATATTGTGTAAGGCTTTTTGTGGATGTATGTTTCAAGCAGAGGCCATGATCATTAGTTTAAACAAGGAGGCTACAAGAGACTGTAGACTCCTTGGTTTAAAAGATCAGCTTTCCAAAACGAAACAACCGCAACATTCGGTATCATAGTGGTAAATGTATTCTAGTCTAGCCCAAACGAGGAAACGAGCACCAGTGGCATAGGAGGAAGTCCAGAAGCTGCTGCACACGCAAACCACGAGACGGTTTGTCAACAAACAGAATGGAGTCAGAATGAAACCAACGTACTTATTATAAACAATGGGAATAAACACGATCCTCGAATAGGGTCATTCACGAACCTATTGTCCTACCCTTTTCTGCATATCCGTGTTTACATACATGCTGTCTCAACACTCAATACCAACTCAGAGAATTGACCTCTTGATGACCTTGACTCCTGGCCTCTGGCCTCTGACCTTGGCCTCTGAACAGCACGGAGCCAAAAGGTCTATACAGCTAATTATAGTCTCTCAAACAAAAACATCAACTCTAACACAGTTGGTAAAACCTGGCTGGCTACTAGCTGGTAGTGTCTAGAATGGTGGAGTTGGAAGGTGGATGAATGCTCAAATTGATTACACTACTTGTAGGAAAATTGCACTGCTTCCAAGCTTTACCCAAGTACGACCCGTTTGATTCTAGCTTTTATTGAGTACAATAAGTGAGCCAGAGCCAAAATGCTACGTTGAGTTAAAAGCTAGTATATGAAATAATGCATGTTGGTGTCATGAATAAAGGGAAAACAGGGAACCAGCAAGATATGCTCACACAGTGGCCACTGTGCAGATATAATTATTTCATGCACATGTACACTTTTCCAAGTCTCAATGAGGACGCACCTAATAGGACTTAGTTATTATCAAATACCATACTTGGCAAATTAAATTACAGGAGAAGATGAATCGCAAGAGGATTTCAGTGCTGCAGCATCCTGATCAAAATGCTCTAGCGTTTTAAGTTAGCAGTCTGCTTACTAATTTGGAAGCTATTAAGAACTTTAAAACCACAACATAAAAACACGGTGGACCCCTTTCTCGGCAGTATAGTTTAATTACACTACACCCATTGACAGTTCGCCCATCCTGATCCCCTGATAGCCCCTTTCATCACCTGTGACCCCCTCGTCCCTTAGGTGACCCCTCTAGTGTAGGGTTGTACTTTTAGGGTAGTTGGTAGAAGGTCAGTGTTCGAGCTACATGGTTTGGTCCACTCTGCCTGACGAAGGGAGAGGGCAATCTTAGTTGTACATGAGCAGAGTATGGGGCCCAACTTGGAAGGTTGTAGGTTTGGGTCTAAAATCTGCTGCTATGTTCTCAAATACTTTGTTGACTGTACTATCACTGAATTACAATCATTGTGGATGTGGGATATCTTGTCTCAATCCCTTGCCTCCTCCAAGCTACATTACACGAAAGGGGCATAGCCACTGGGGCGATTCGTCCTGATCTGATGATCTGGCTTTTGAAGAATCCCCCACTGGTATATTTCTTTAGATATGCAAGATATCTAATCTTAACTGCTATATGAATAGATGACGGATTGTTCTCCTAATCACTGTCATTGTAGTGTGCATCAAAAGGCCTTATAATCTAATCATTGAAGGGATACCTCTTGCTACAAATGAACAGCAGGAGGGTGAAGGTACAAGGCCATGGTTTTTGTCTTTTTCTTAATCAAACAAGCAGTTTTTACTGAAACAAAATTCTTATGGTTTCCCTCTTCCTTTCATTTTCGATTTAGATACAGTGATTAGGATGTGGATTAGGATGATTTTTTTTGCAAGCTCAATAATATTCCCAATGTTGGAATAGATTAAAAGGCACATTTTCCCTGAATTTCAGATTTCTATTGAATCTATGCATACTTGTCCAGCATTTCTGACCTCTTAAGTTCATTTATTCCCTTTTTTTTTTTTTTTACAGAGAGGCAGCCTCGTCCACTATCTGAGTCCTATAGTGGCCACACAGCCTGTATCTGGCGATCTGTAGTCAGCGTACCGTGTTATTTGTACCACTGTTGCGGGCCGGTAACTGGGGTCACCTGGGTTAAGGGAATCGGCGGAACGGTCAACCAGAAAGGACGTGCGACCGGGGGTGTGAGTGTTTGAGAGGTTAATAGGGAGAGACAAACTCAAACTGACGTCAAGTTTTATTGCATTGTGTTTTACATTTGAAATTAAATGCATATTCAGAACTAGAAGATCTAAGTTCTTATATTGAATTGTGATCCCCTATGCTCGCATTTTTAAAAAAAGTAGTTTTCGTACGAGTTTATAATTATTATAGCCAGGAGAATTATTAAGAAAAAAATACAGCAAAAGGCTCTGAAAATAATGTAAATTCAATGCCACATATCTTAATGTGTTTATGGGGAAGGGGGCAGGAAGTGAGATGACCATTTTCTCATTTTTTCGCATATCATCCCTATTTGCCTTAAGCCTCAGTTACACCTATACTGTACTTTCAGTGGCGGTGACCCCCAAATAAAGGGGAATTACGGGGTGACCTTATCAGCTGTGGGTAGAGAGTGTACCTGTCTAATCACTCACCAAGCATACCTTAGGTCACACAGTAGGTCCTATGGGGCTTTGACCCCTGTGACATTGACCTGACCTTCCCACTGTCACTTGTTGGTACCTGTCGTTAGTCGGTAAACCACTGCACGTTGACGAGGGGACGTATGGGGCATCGAGTGTTGGTCCATGTATTATGAGGGTTTAAAGCACTGCATCTTTCACTGATTTTCCATAACGTTTGACTGTAATTAGTGGAATTATTGCACATCCAAGACCTCCCCCCCCCCATATTAAAGGTTTAAAGTGCATTCTGAGATTATTTGACAAAATTTCTTTTCTATTTTAAACGTCTATAATGTAGCTTATAGTCACTGAATAGTTTGAAGACCAAAATAGACTTACTTTTGTCATAAATTTTGGTTTGTACACTATATATTGATTATTTCTTCATTGGAATAGAAAACTCTCCATCTAAAGAGCAAACTAGGTAATGTAAGGTTTTTCACATGTTAGATTATACTAAATAAATTAGACAATTGCTGACAACAGCAGACAAGTAAAGCTGACAGAAGATTACCCTTTTGTGGTTTGGTGTTGCCCAAAAGAGGTAAAATCTGAAGGCTCAGTCTGGAAGTGTGAAAGGCCAAAGAAGTTTTTGTCTCCAGACAAATATACATCTCCTTTCCAATTTGTCAACAACTATCATTTGATAACACATAAAATTCCTTTATAATACGTTTGAAAAGGTGATCATCAATATGGCGTCACAAATGTGAAGTCTGACGTGTTGGCCGCACAATGTTGATGGATTGTTTCTGATGGCTACTATTTCGTCTTACTGTTTATAGCATTCTAAAGTATTCCGTGTCGAGATGTTTTTAGCATGGTATACATTTATAAGTCAAAAATGAAATCTTGTATATTTGGGAGCAATTTAACATTTCTCAGCGTCATACACATTAATTTTGTTTCATCTAAATCATATAACAGTAACCTGATCAACCTGGACCTAACCACTTGAAATTTCTGCGTGTGCACTCAATGCATTATAAATATGAGGGGATATACCGGGGGATATACCGAAATAAATGCCTGAACCTGTTGGACCTCAAAAGGCAGTGCTCTAAAAGCCGTAACGGGCAAACCACAACTCGGAAACGTGATCACTGAACCTGTCTGGGCCAGGAAATGGGGGCGTCGTTAGTGGTGAAAGGTGAGGCTAAACGTCTCTATCAGACGTCCAGGTCCACTATAATCTAAAATGATTCATTCATCTGAACTTTGCCTTTGAAACTCCACCCACTACAAAGGCTACCATACGGAGACTGGCAGCTGAGCTCGACGTGTTTGTGGGGGTTTTGGGACTTTATATTACTAAGGTTAATCCGACCTGATACTCGCCTTGATATTTGGGATAATTTCACGGTAACTGTTGAAGGATTCTAGTAAATCTAGCTTTCCGTCTAGGTTAGCGTGACAGTTAATGGTCTCGATTGAGAATGCATTATGTTCCTAATTTGTGAATTGACTACCTTGTTTCTCCTAAATACCTGTCGGGTCGGACATTTGGCCGTCATTATTGAAATTAGTTTAACTTTTTATTAGAAATCTGACTTAATATATTAACCTAATGTTCAAACTTGTATAATTATAATGATAGGAATATTCTAGTCCCTCTACCTAACAATCTTTCACATCAATTATTTGTGAAGGCAACGACCAAAACGATATATATTTTCTTAACAATAATGTAGGTAAACGGCTATGTTTGATCATTATGGTTTCTATTTTCATATATAATTACGTGGTCATTAATTTTCTAACATATTAAAGGAAAAAGAAATATCATATCATTTGAATACGTTTGATACTCTTAGCTACAATGTACTGTTACAGTCTTGTCAAATACCTACTGCATGCAATTCAACTTCTTTCACTTCTTCGACAACAGAAATTAACAACTCCAATAGGTAAATATATATTTCATCATTTTTATTAAATAATGGAACATTTTTATTGGAGAACATTCCTTCATATCCTCATTTCAATAAAATACCGCTGATATTTATACATCTTTTACCTCTCCTTTTCAAGTTTTTGAGAAGTCGAATAGTAACACCTAATAAACCTGTTACGTGACCAAGGTCTACAAAATGTACAAGGTCCTACATCATGTTCACATCATACATACATGTACACAGTGGTTTGTAAAGGACTCCACATGGAAAAGTACAAAAACTAGACTATCATCAATTGCTTCCCATAGTGAATATCATAGTGAGTAAATAGGTGTGTTATGATACAAAGCCATCTTGAACACGCATTGCTTTTTGTGTACGAAAAAAGTGAACATTTGGTGAGCAACCTGTGTAATTGCAATACGAATACAATGCCGTTTTAAATAGGCTACAGTAAACTCTTGTAGGTCGAGAATGACCTAAACGATTTTACAAATGGTTTAAAGACTATTTACAGTTTTAAGGAAGAATAAGATGCACCCCCAAATTTCTCAGCATCTTGTACGCTCAGCAAAGGGCCTAATGGTATAAAAGTCCCGTTATATTCGTATAAACCTGCCAGTCGCATTCATGCAAATAGAAATATATGTATCAAAATGTCATGTTTGCACATTTTCAGGAAAAGATCTTGCGAGTTTCGACCACTTTTTCTCTCAGCAGATTTATGATATGGACGACGTTGCCATGGCACGTGAGAAATTATTTTCATCGTTTACCCTTATGTATAATGCAAAACTTGGCCTTTATCTTCTAAAAATCCCTACAAATTGGCCAACGCCAAAGGCACCTTTGAGGCACAGAGGCGTCGGAAAATATGTGTCAAAATCACATTTTAGACATTGATATGAGTAGATTAGATATAGATTATCTTTACATGATATGGCGCCAATAGTTACAAATCCCCTGCCATCATATTTATGTGTGCACTTTGAAGCTCATATAATAACTTAGACATGATGTATACCTTAAATATTACATACTTATGCATGGCTGTGAGATATGCAATTCTATACCTTGATAAGTCAAATCCTAGTCATTATCGCCTGGAAAATGCAATGCCGTACAGATAATGTATCTACCGTTACGATTTATTTGACATCAATGCAATAAATTATGCCAGTCAATCATTTAATTTGTTTGCCATTCGAAGTACGAAAATAACGAAAAGAAATAGAAATACATACTAAACTGATGGCAACATTTTGATTCTAATATTTGCGAAAATTGTGTTGTAGACAGATAGGCGGTAGATTGATATTGATAGCAGTCACATTGGGTGTCCGAGACTGCATGCAGTTGCCTCACTATAATTTAATCAACCGATGAACACTATTGAACCATATATTCGAAATAGCCTGCCTGATGCTAATGTGTATTTAGTATGAACCGGTTGTAATTTGAAATAAGATCATTGCTAATGATTTGCTTGGAAGTTGTATATGTTAATCTCATTTGAGGATAACAAGTGTATATTGTTGTTTTTCAGTCTTTCCGCTAGGCAGTCACCCTGTAGGTATTCCGTTGCTCCTGGCTGCCACAGGGACAATGTTAAGTATTCTCAGGTAAGGTCAGGTGGGGACAGGTAGGGGTGACAGGTAGCCAAGTAGCAGGTTGGACCCTGGAGGAGACGCACACAATGCCGCTACATCCTTTGATCATCTCTTTGATCCTCACTGCCAAGGTCAGGCCCGGGGTCATGTGTGGGTCAAGGTTGGGTCACTCCTGTTGACTGCTCGCACTCTCTGCTCCTTCTGGAAAGACAGGAAAATAGAATAAATTTAGTATCTCGTTTCAAATAGTATATCAAAACAGTATCAATGAATAAACATACGTGAATTGTCATGTTACATAGATTGAAATTCTATGTTAACGTTCTATGAAATATATTTGTAAGTATTTCTAAGTGTGAAAGCACGAAAAGCAAAAATTGAAAAGATAATCATACAAGAAGGATTCGTCTTTCTCAATATATATATCGGATGGTATCCAAATCAAGTAAATCATGTTCATGGTGTATGACAGTACAAGTATATGCATTAATTTCTAGGCTCAAACTTTATCTGATGTTTGGAATCATTATCATGGTTTGGTATGGATAAAAGCTTCCGTTCTAGAGAGGGAGAACATTTCAAAGTAGAACTTGATACATAAACGAGGGGTATGATTTCACTACGCTGGGCTCTTTCTAATAATAATTTACTCAGTATCAAATGTAAGTAAGCTCAGCTCCAGAACCCCTGGTGAAGGTAGAACCCTTTTGTGATGGGTGCGACCACACACGATGAGGAACACGTGTGGATTTAGCGCGGAAAATAAATTATTGATAAATAAGATCGCAGTCAGAGACGTTGTCAGCCAATAAAAACCACCAATAAAAACCGCCGACAGCTGGGCTCAAGGCTCCCCAAATATCTCTGTTTGACAGGTTGTCCCCTATCCCACAGGCTTTATGTGCGAATAACACTGCGCCCCGAATTCATAACACGCATTTCAAAAGACAACAAAATGTCCCCAAAAACCCATGAATGACATCTTCTTTTCTATAATTGCCCTTTTATAAGAAATATGGACACCTGCACGGCGTAAACAACTAAGAAAATAGGACAGAGAGTTTGGGCCCATCTGGAGCCCATTGGCATGGTTGCCAAGGCGACAGTGGTGACAAGTAAGGGTATGAGTGGGAGTGGACCCAGGGACAGACTAAGTACAGGATATATTGGCCCCTGTCCAACATTTCTACATGGTGGCCAGACAGAGGAATCTCTACCAGAGCTTCTATTTATAGCAAGTGAGACGACACGATCTTCTGGTTAACTTGGAATTTAGTGAAATTTTGAAATTTGCAGAAGTATGTTTGGAAATTTGCAGAAACATACAATGTATGTTTCTGCAAATCATGTTTCTCTAATATCGTTAGAGAAACATAAGATGTCTATGTATATGTGCTACATGTATATTACAGATATCTGGTCTTTCTTCTACTGCTCCCTGTCGATAATTTGTAATTCTGAGAACTGTTGAATTAATATTTGATACTATAGACATGCCTCTTGTAAAGCTATATTCTGTGAATTGTGATGAAGGTAAACAAAAGTCTGGCCATGTGTGTGACCAGGGCCTTCTGCTGGACCTACAAAGGTCATCCCTTACCCTGCCATTGTTATGATATGCTCCATTGGCATTTTACACATCCTGACTTGGACTATGGCCAACAGCTACACACCTTTGGTATTTACAGGGAGAATCCTCCACAATGCGTTTGTGACTAGAAATAACCTTCTTTGTATTGTTGCATATTGGACTAATAACGCAAGATGCATCTTTATGATGCCACACAAATGATACTCTGTGACCAAAATGAATACTCGTCAGTAATGCATGCAATTGCATGTACAATTAGTTCCCATAGACAGCAAGTGAAGTTAAATAGACATTTATTATGAGCTAAAGCTCTGACAACATCATATAATCACAATTTTGTGATCATCATTAATTATTTTTAGCGTCATATTTTCAATATTGCAAAAGGCCATCCGTTTTAGATATGTTAATAATTAAAGTAGCCAGCTGGGTTGGCTCTTAAATCTTCATTAAATACTTATCACCACGACAGCAACATCGAAAGGACATAAAACTTTCTCATTCTTGATTTCAATATGACATTAATGTATATATCAATTTTAGATGTCAACATCATTTTTCTCAATAATTCTGTCCCAAGTGACCTATCTGACAAATGTTGACAGCTAGTAGATCAACTTCTTATTAGGATATATTGGCCCCTGTCCAACATTTCTACATGGTGGCCAGACAGAGGAATCTCTACCAGAGCTTCTATTTATAGCAAGTGAGACGACACGATCTTCTGGTTAACTTGGAATTTAGTGAAATTTTGAAATTTGCAGAAGTATGTTTGGAAATTTGCAGAAACATACAATGTATGTTTCTGCAAATCATGTTTCTCTAATATCGTTAGAGAAACATAAGATGTCTATGTATATATGCTACATGTATATTACAGATATCTGGTCTTTCTTCTACTGCTCCCTGTCGTTAATTTGTAATTCTGAGAACTGTTGAATTAATATTTGATACTATAGACATGCCTCTTGTAAAGCTATATTCTGTGAATTGTGATGAAGGTAAACAAAAGTCTGACCATGTGTGTGACCAGGGCCTTCTGCTGGACCTACAAAGGTCATCCCTTACCCTGCCATTGTTATGATATGCTCCATTGGCATTTTACACATCCTGACTTGGACTATGGCCAACAGCTACACACCTTTGGTATTTACAGGGAGAATCCTCCACAATGCGTTTGTGACTAGAAATAACCTTCTTTGTATTGTTGCATATTGGACTAATAACGCAAGATGCATCTTTATGATGCCACACAAATGATACTCTGTGACCAAAATGAATACTCGTCAGTAATGCATGCAATTGCATGTACAATTAGTTCCCATAGACAGCAAGTGAAGTTAAATAGACATTTATTATGAGCTAAAGCTCTGACAACATCATATAATCACAATTTTGTGATCATCATTAATTATTTTTAGCGTCATATTTTCAATATTGCAAAAGGCCATCCGTTTTAGATATGTTAATAATTAAAGTAGCCAGCTGGGTTGGCTCTTAAATCTTCATTAAATACTTATCACCACGACAGCAACATCGAAAGGACATAAAACTTTCTCATTCTTGATTTCAATATGACATTAATGTATATATCAATTTTAGATGTCAACATCATTTTTCTCAATAATTCTGTCCCAAGTGACCTATCTGACAAATGTTGACAGCTAGTAGATCAACTTCTCATCCAGATACGAGCCCAACACGTGTACATGAACTTTCATTTAGAACTAACATGTGACAAATGACATTTACTGCTCTCCATATTTTCTTTTTATAAATTGACCATGTTTAAATCAGTAGGAGCGTGCTGTATTGGCGATGCTGTAACCCATCCTCCCCACACGGTTGGGTTGCCAAACTCAATCTAATCAAACGGGATCACGCCCATTAAGACCAAAAAACCGATGGAGGGCTGACCTAAAAAGTGACCCGTGTCTCTGTGACCCAGTTCTGGTGACTGACCTAATTAAACTTTAATGCTGATGGAGGTAGGAACGAGATACAAATGATCAGGTACGGGGCTATAGACCCTGACAATTGACAGCGCGAAATGACCTTTGTTTTTTCTAATATGATACGTAATATCAGACCATTTGGCAATTTGACAACTGTAATACTGTCAGGTAAATTTCTTTATTTGACAGAGGAAGAATAGGATCCAAATTAAATCATTCAGGTTTCATGAACATTGAGTACCAGCTGGTGGCATGTCTTTAATTTGAAATTTGTTCACCGACATAATAGGTCCCGGATTATGGTGTGAGATGCGAGAGTTTGAGGCCACAACAGATCCTTACTGGGGAGGTGGGGTTGGACACATAAATAAATGACAAGATTGATTGTTGGATATTGGGGGACAATGTTAGTCTAACAATGTGCCACCTCTGTCAGGGGGAAATCCCCAGGGTTGGCCAGTGACTGGTTGCGTGTTGCATGTGGTTATGAATGTTGGCAACATTGGTTACAAAAGGGTGTCTATGGTAGGGCCATCAGCCCTTTACATGATACCTGTTATCAAATTTGAACATTATTTATTGTATGGACATACAAACAGCTACTGAACAATTATTGAAGCTAGATTGGTACATTGGTAGTGTGAGTCACTACATTTGTACTGTATATGATTGTTATATATGCATGGGCCATTGTAGAAAAATTAATTCCCATGTGCAAAGACGTTTACATTGTTCCAACTGCAGTTGTAGCTATCAGGTAAGAGGCATGGTCAGTTGAAGATATGCCATGCAACACAATGAAGTTAGGAACAAAGAATATTTACAAATTATTTTGAAAGAAGTCACCATAAAGATGAAAATGTCAAAATTGTAAATCGACCAAATTTTAGTTCTTTTTACAAACAAATACATACTTTTTGTGAGGGTATTATGAAGGTGAGTACTGTTTTTATGTGGAATGGGCAGTGGCTACTGAGGAGGGGTACCAGTACTGGGGTGTTTCGTGTGGGGATTGGGTGGGATGGGGGTTGTTGCATGGTGGGGGACGTTGACCTCAATAACTACAACAAAGACTGACAGCACGAACTGTGTCACCGTGTAACCAGCCGTGGTTAATTCCCACCGGTAATTCCCCACCACCGTTTACCTCCTCTGGTACATGTGAACCTAATGGCTGGTCAATGGGTGGTTAGTCTGATCACAAATCATGGGGTTTCATTTCATTGCAATTAATTGTAATTACAATAATTATTGCACATAGTAATGATGTTCGAAATGTAAAAGATTAAAACACGGTGTATCAATGCATGAATCCAATTATTTCATATACCTTTAGTATTGACATTTGGCTATTAACATATCATATAAAGGTTTGGATTCCATTTTTTGGGTTCATGATATGATATTGCTCATGATATGAACCATAAACCAGTGTCATGCATAACTTTTTCTTTATTTAGGCTTAGATTTTTTTTAAGCTCGCAATGTTCCATCACCAAACCCAGCCATTATCCAACCCAGCACTGATATACATATCGAGGTATATCAGGGTAACAAGTTTGACCCACATTTTACACCCTTAATAATCGTCATAAATTATGAGGCCTTTGTTCTGGTTGGACTATCAGAGACCGATGCTGTTATCCCTTAATGAACGGTCCTACTGAGTGACAGCTGGGAACGATACGGCCCACTACCATTTTACACCATTACGACTGGTTGGCATATTACCGTATGTCTTGCTACAGTGATGATTATGGCAGTTTCATGAGAGATTCGCAAAGTGAGTATGTAAACCATCTAAGAACATCTATGTCAGGAAGAATGTTCCAATTAAGGCAACGTAATTGGAGGGTTCACCCCGACCCAGCTCTCTTCCGCCAATGATCCTTCCGCCAATGATATTCTTTAATAGCTAATCACATATCATCTGAATAGTTTAGGAGATGCATGCGAGTGTCGAGGAACCCATGCCAGGTTCATTGGGATTTAACGCATAAAACCAAGCCCCCCCCCCCTCAACTAAAGTGACATTGAGCTTCAGCTACTTCGATTTGGCTGGGCCTCAAAGCACACGTACACGTACGCTAACTATCCACATGAATAAATATAAATGTTAGTTGTTTTTTTTGCATACTCGGTGACATATAATCGCAGTAATTCACCGACTTCTTTACCTTTAATGTGGTAGAATACAGCATGGATGACGCCAAGCACTGTCTGGGAGACGATATTATATGTAATATAATTACATTATAGTTAAATATGTAGGTTTTATGACACTTCAAACCTAAAAAAATATAATATTCTCATTCACTGCCAAGCTAACTCCATGCATCACAGAACAGATGGAATTGCGTGAATATAATGACTATGTTTACCGACTAATTACCAGATTATATTTAATTACACACTATAAATACATGATCACATGGTACTATCCCCGTACGATATACAATCTAACCAGGACCTATAATTATTGCAGAGAAGGTCAAGTGAACTTTTTCAAATAGGACTGAGTGAACTAGTAAAGAGCTGTTACTCTCGCTACTGAACCGACTTATCTGAACCATGGAATCCGCAAAGGGAATAAAATATGATCTATTAAAGCTTTAAAAAGCCAAATGCTCCATAGTGAATTACTAGCACAAGTTATGCATTACACTGGAGGAATGAAATGTAATTAACATCCACAAATCCTTACTAAAATTTAACATTTGCCTTCTCTTTACATTAAGAATACTATAAAACGTTTACATATTTCTGAGGTACAATCTTGTTAGACTCAGGCAGATGGGGGGCAAATACAAATTATAACTTCAAAGAGAGCCGAACATAGACATAGTAATCATATGCATTGCCTCAGGGCGCCACTCACATGACCTCTGAACCAGACACGTTTATCTACCTGTGTTTATCTAATTAATCAATTATTGTCTACCTCGAGTTACTTTTTACCTTTTCATAGAATATAAATATGTATTTTCACGGAAATATGATTAATCCATGTAAATAACTAGTGTATATATGTACTAGATATAGCGCCGTTTCTCCAACAATAGTCTACAAAAAAAAGAAACATGTGCATTGTAGAATTTGCAGCAAAATAGCGAAGAAAAATCACCGAGAAAAGAGTTTTTCATTCAGGCACACATATGATTGAGGTTGGGAATATGAGTTGAGGAAATAATTGGATTCTATGCCTACACCAGAGCAAAGACGACATGTATCCTTTGATCGTAAATCCGATCCTAATAGGAGGGTGGGTGACAGGGAGAGATTTCTGAAGGATCCCCTCAGGATCTTCAACCATGCAATCCCTAACCATGCGATAGACATCTGCTTATACCCGCCACTTATCATTTACGTCCCTCATTCTAATGAGGTTAGTGCTATAACATAGTATAGGCCTGAATGTATAGAGCCAATTACTAATTTGTATACGAAATCTTCCCTGGTTATCAGTACTTTGCCAAATTATATTTCGACTTGATTCCTTTAACAAATCAGAAAACTCACCACTCGACCTCGCCTAATCTCAGCGGGTGGACCTCAGAGGGGTGTGTGAGGCCAGGCAGTAATACGATGTAATACTAGACAATCATAATCATAGCTACACCTAACATCCACATGAAAGAGGGGTAATCATAGGCATCGGCATACCAGCTGGAACAACCCAGCTCATCTTACACCCTCCCCTTCCTAACTATTAGTTCATGAAGCTGTAACATTGCAAAAGAATTGGGATTTATAATAGAGATGGATGTTTCTAGTGGGTTTTTTTCTAAGAAAAATCATATGATATTCATTACTGAGTGTAGATATCCAGCTACCCCCCCCCCCAAATTCACAACACGCCAGATCTTGTGCTTCGTCTCTTTATGACTATTTCTTCTTGATCAGAAAGGAGATACATGTACTATCATCAATCAGTCCCTCTCTTCTCTCAAAAGGACATAGACAAGGAAGAGACTCAGAGAATGAGAAAGGGAAAATATAAAAGATGCATAAACAACCAACCATTATCTGGAAACATGAAGCTCAAATACAAACACGCATGGTTGACGAACCTACGTACAATTAATGATGTAGGAAGGTGAAGAAGTAATGCGGGGATAAATGGCTAATTTGGTGTTTCCACAAACGAAGCTTATTGTGATGGTGAGGTGTAGAGGGTGGCTGATGGAGGGGGTGAGGGTGGGAGTGGAGGTAGGGAGTGACTCGTCGAGTGTCTCCTTTACGAGAGGCTGCTCGCTATAGTTCTTCACAGACTTGTTAGTGACGACTAACTAGTGTAATAAGAGGATCCAGTCAATATAGAGCATCCATTGTTTCACGGAGAGTAAAGAATACGGTATTTGGTAGGCTTTGTGATAAGGAAACAGAAAGACTCATTAGTTACGTTAGGAATACGTATTGACTTATTATTTCTCAATGATTCTCTTATACTCATAGTTTTAGGCATTTGACTTGACTGATACAAACAGAACTAAAAGGATTTCTTTCTTAGACTGCACATTACTGAGTCTTGTATCTTGCCATTGATTCGAGGTGATATAATTATTTTACAGATTTATAATTATTTAATATCGTCCCACCGGCAGGTTGGAATACTGAGAAAAGGCCGAGAACAGAGACCCAGTCCCACATAATCTGTACCGTCATTTCTCCCCCGTAGTCCATCTTCTGTACCCATACAAATGACATTCCCCTCTCTTCAGCTGCTGACAGCCTCTTACCACCGCTCTGCGGTAGGCGCCTTGTCCGTCCAGGAGGGGGTGGTTACAGCACAGTGCCTCTCTCTTCCACCCATTGTTCCGTCTCCATGGCAATGAACAGCCCAGGACATGACAACCCCCACCAAAAGGACATCCCTTCCCCTGGATCCCCTCCCCCGCCCATCCAGGATCCCACTTCCTTCGCACTATGGGACAGTGTCGGTTTGAATTCAATAGAGCTCATCTCCTATCACAGCCGACTGTCTATGTTCTTTTAAGGCCCATTTATACTGGACGATTCGCTGAATAGTGAAAGTTGGTGGAAACTTGGAACCAAATCACACCGATAAGAATTGAGGGAAGTTGTCAACTGTTTGAAATATTACCGAAACCTTTTGAAATTTAAGGAAATTCATGAAGGAATGGACATGTATGTGTGCCCTTTATCATTACTATGACGGTTTTCCAATACCGGTTTGGAAATGAAATGAGTGAAAGTACTTATCTGATTAAATTCACAATATGTGTGTCTTTTTATCTAATGAAAAATAATTCAATCAAAGAATTGTTTGATCAAAGTCCGACTCCTCAGCAGTGTACAGCACCATTCCACCGATCGGTCTTTCTTTCTTGTCACGACCACGCATGTCTAGTTCGGTGCTCAATGTAAATAAGCCTCAACTGAAACTGGTTAATTTTCTAAGGACCCATCCAAGGACCGCAGAATGTTGAACATGCGCTACTTGAGCACAGCAGGAAATGTTTGGCAAACAGAGGGAGGATAAGAGCCCTCCAAAACATTGATTGCCGAGCACGTTTTGTATTGATTTCCTGCCGCGTAATTCAGTAACCCGAGAATCACTGACGTGTATTTTCACCAAGGCTAGTGAATGCAGGCTAGGTTTATTGGAGATATTCGAGAAAACAGTTATAAATTGTTGAGGCGTAAAAACGTATTTGTGTAATTGGATGCAGTACACTTAAAGTGAAAGTGTGATTAAGTTCCCGAAAACGGTTCAGCCTGTACCAGAATGCAGTTTGAACCGTCATTCTATAAGCAGAAATAATACCTTCAGATCATGCATACAATTATGTGCGAAATAACATTTCCCTCATTCAGTATTTGAGTGACTTTGTGATCGCTGTGTGTAACGGTTATATTTGCTGATCTAAGGACAGGATATTACACTCCTTAGATAAATTCGCATCCGAAAATACCATTTAGTAGTCCGGTATGGTCACCTTCCTGTGTAATGCACTACAATTGTATAAATACTACAATAGGGAGGCAATTATGTAATCAAAATAATTTTAGCTATTTCTAACGGAGCATAATTATGACAAACCGACAACATAAATCACCCAGACCAATTTCTATCTAACAACGTTAAACTTTGATTGTCAAAGCGATGTCAATCACAAGGATAATCACCAGTTAACTGGTCAGCATCACGGATCAGACAGAGTTCCGAGTGAGGGACCGCTTACAACGGCTCTCTTACAAACAGGTCTGTAGTTCAGAAACATGCCCGGTAAGCAGGTGGGTGTGCCCTAAGGGAAACCTTAGAAACCTCTCCTATGCTATAAGTACATGATGGGGACATGGGGACTTACAAGCTGACAATACTTTTTGATTGAAAGCCCATGGTTTAAATGTAAGACAAACTAAGGCAACCCTCTAATTCGATGTTTTCTTTGTAAAACAAATATTCTTTTCATTGTGATTAAAGCATTGCATGTATTTGTTTCAATTAATCAAATCATCATATCATGAAAAATGAAGGATATATCAAAAGTTAAGAAGTGCAGCTTTTCTCAAAACAAAAACGACCATAATATTCGATAGAACCCCCTAAAAGTTGACAACGTGATACATTGATAAAAACCTATAGGCAGGTACTTTCAAGAATGTAGTTCCAACATACGTTTAAACACTTTGAACAGCAAATAAACTCACTACATGTTTTATGCCAAATTCATAAATCCTCCTAAGCAAGTCCAAGTCATTTCAGTTTTTGTAAGTTAAGGAGGTTTAAATCCCAATATGGACACTAGCAGTGTGGCAATAGACAGTGGCTTAAGTCTAACCGCCGCAACTAGACAAAAAGGCGGATGGGGCGGGGAGGGGGTCCCACAATACTTGACAATACTGTCAGTGTTTTTGGATCCTCCGTCTTCGGGGAGTAGGCTGTGCTCAAGTGGGAGGTAGCGCTTGGAGAAGCAAACAGAGGCAACTCCTCTTGAGACATGCAACTATCTGGTGGGCCTGTTCATATGGAGGGATTGGACCATGCGACAAGAGAGTTTTGGCAGGATGTTCGCTAGAATTGCATTGGTCTGCTGAATGTAAGGTACAAGAGAATGCATCATAGACGATGCACATGTTGACATTTATTCAGGGTTAGTTTTGTCTCAGTCCATTGACTTCAGTCAGATCCTATCAGCATAAGTATGAATGAAAATGTACTGCAATATACATTGGTACAGACAAAAGAATGAGGAATTTCAATATATATAGTGAAGGGATGTACTCAGATATTCTGCATTCATTCAATTTCTATACTAACTTAGGACAATTGAATTCGTGCACCTGGCTGTTGATGAATTTCATTGCACATTGTTAACCGACGTGGTAGAACGAACTCCTCAATGAATAGCACATCTCAATGTGTGAAAAGGACCAAAAGATTCTTTTTCACATGTTTTCCCTCTCACACAAAGTTCAATTCACTTGCCATTTCAGCTTTGTACCCTGAAGTAGAGAACTAACTTCTACTGCAAATGTAAATAGGAGTTTGTAGATCGTACATTCCTGGCATATGAGGAGGGAAAGGTGAGGAAAGGTATGGGGTTGGGAAATGTAATACAGTCTGACGGACCGTAGTTATTGGTTTTGTACTTGTAAGATTGCATTTCGGGTTCAGAACATGAGGATACCTTTTTAGTTTAGTAAACGTTGGCCATGTTACCTAACTAACTCCACATGTCCAGTAGACGTAGCAAAAGTAGGCTACCTTTCACATTGCGTGGTGCGTTTCTTGAGATCCCAACATAAATAGAGAAAATGTGACATTTCACAGCTTTAAATTGACCGAGAAACCACCCACCTGAAAGGGTCTGACTCGGTTAAACAACTCCCCTTTGTGAAGGTTAACTCTAGTCCGCATATCCACGGGTCATGCTTTCACTGTACAGGTTCTTTTTAACACTAAATACATGAAAACACACATCCAAAATACTCTTATATTCCCATTCCTTGATGTATTATATGCATACATATCTTATGAACTCATAATTGTTGTCGATTACGTATTAAACCTGATCGACAAAAAATAAAAGATATTAGTAAAGTGTCATATTTACATCACACAAACTTTTGCTGCACGATTACTTACTCTATAAAGGGTCCGTCTCTCAAGCGGTGACCTTTGACCCTTAACCCCTGACCCGGTGATAATTGTGTCATGTCACGCACCTGCCCTATATTCACCATCTGGGGGGCCAGCAGAAGCTAAACACACACCTTTAGCATTACCATAACCCTCGGTTTGATCTCGTGTCCAGTCAGAGAGCCATTAGGAGGGAAAGACCTTATAATTCACATTACCTTTACACCTATACCAGGGTCGAATGCAGGGTGTGAAAAGTGGAGTGTGCCCTTATAATGTCAGGCCCGTAGCCAGGGGGGGTTCGGGGGGTTCGTACGAACCCCCCCTTGCGGGATGTTTTCTCTAATTTCTAATGTAAAATATGACAATAACTCAACAAAATATGTATTTTTTCAAAAAACGAACCCCTCCTGGAAAAAAAGAAACTGGTTCTCAAAAAACGAACCCCCCTCTGAGAAAAGCTGGCTACGGGCCTGAATGTGCTATTTAATTACAAAAATTAATGTTGAAATACCAGCACCTTCTTAGGGACCACAAAACTTCAATATAACAAGGATATGAAAGCCCTTACCATCTTGGTGTGATGAACGACTAGATATACTCAATTCTCAATTAAAGTACGATCTATGCTCTCTAGTCCTATACTATACCACCTGTCAAAGAAATGCTTGGGCTAGGATGTTAAACCAGGTCATTTTCACAATTTCCAATATCTTAGAACTATTTATGTGTCTGTGTGTACACTTATCTTCATTCAACACCAACAACACCACCCCACCCATGACACCTTATTCCCACACCAATGACACCTTATTCCCACACCCTGAGGGCTTTATGGGGTGTCTCTATACGGTGTGTGGTATATGACCCAGTGTCGGCCCCTCTGATACCCCCACCACCCACCAGGTCCCTACTACCAGGTGGGCCCTATTTGTCAACACGTCCCAGGGCTTTATATCAGCCCTCCCAGATCTCTCAGAACCCTTGTCAACAATGCCTCTTTAAGGGGACAAACAATGGCTATGGAAATATCCCATAGCCTTAAGGTGTAGGGACCTCAGGTGGTTCTAGGTGTAAATATACCAGTTGGAGTTTGGTGGTTGGGAATGGGTTGGTTGCATGGTTCTTGGAATTTCATTTTAGAGATTGTTTCAATAGTTGCATCAATAGAAAAGTTTCCCTGGTATCCTTTGTCAGACTACATACATAACGTCTACAATATAAATAACATCCAAAGTGACTAGTTTTACTAGCAGGCCAATTATAAAATTTTAATTACAAGTCCCTCCACAGGGGAGCCCCAGCAGCTTTTAGTTGAGATGATTGACAATGAAAGTTGGGTAGTGTAGGAATGTTTCCCTGATGAACATCTTGTCTACTATACCCTCCTCAAACACCTTTTCCGCCCACCCACTTAGTAAAAGAAAGGGTAAACGCAATAAGGTTAAAAAGCTAGTGATTTATGAACTTCCTTCTTGTTGACATGTGCTATTATCAGAAGAGACTTAATCCTTCCTGTCCGATCTTATCGGACCTTCTCTATCACATTTCCCAATCACAAATCTCCAATCCCTAAAGTTTCCATCTCCCTACCTGTCGGCTTGACACAAAGGTTGATTTAGCATTGCCTCCCCCTGTCCCCACAGTTTAAAGGGGATCACAGATAGTGTGATGTGTATTGTCAAGGCACACCTAATCTGAAATTGCATATATTAATCTAAAGAAGGGAAAGGGAGACAACGTGGCAGAACTGCAATTACTTATGTGGCTTACCAAATTCATCATAAACCTTTCTATCTCATTTGGTAGATGGGTTTTAGAGCTTGGATAAAGTACAACGGTGACTTGTGAATTATTGGAGTAATGCACGCCATAGGTTGAATTATTTTCTTCTGTTCTCACCTGGCAATGGTAAGCCGCGCTCTTTCAAAGAATGCCTAACCCCGCTTATTCATAGTATCTATTCCCAGCCCATACACCCTTCCCATATATATGCGAGTGTAACCACATTGCCTTATACCACTAAGGGTGTGTATTTCACTACCTGGATTCTGGCCAAAGCCAGCGATCAGGTGGGTGCAGTGACATTCACACTCCTGCCCCAACCCCCACTCAGTCACCTCCCAGTCTGAGAGTCAGTGGGAGTGGACCAATTCACAAATGTCTATTTTTTTTTTTTTTTTTTGATAGCTTTTATTTCGGGTGCAGGGGTTCACCATAAGTGATCTTCCTTCCCCTCCCCTAAGCGTAAGTACAATAGAGCCGTTATTTCAGCATTAAACACAGTTCAGTTACAAGATCCAGATTGGTCCAAATTACAAGGATGAAAGCACATTATATGAAAACCATTAATTGATGAACAATGATGAAATAGATGAATGAGCTTGTGATATCAAAGATTAAGGCAATCCATTGTAGTTGTCTCACCGTGTACCATATGGGTTATCCTGCATATGCCATAACCTTGGCAGAAACACGGATCGTTCCCTGATATTTCTGATTTCAACAGGTAACTGATTCCATGTAGTTGCAGCCCGATACATGATACTTTTTTGATATTTGATATTTTGTACTTTTGGTATATGAAAAAGAATACCATCGTGAACACGAGTATGAATTGGTCGGTCATCTAGTAGTGTTTCAATATTACTTAAAGAGAAAGCATAGGCACATAAATGTATAAGTCGTCTATTTTCCAGTGTAAAGATTTTGGCTCTTTCATGCAGTATGTTTGTTCTAAGGCGATCCTGGTAAGGTAGTCTATATTGTCCAAAAATTATTCGTAAACAGTCATTTTGCAGTGTTTGTAGCTGCTTACTAATATATTGTATATTCTGATCATATACAAAATCAACATAATCGAAGTAAGGCAGTATCATAGACTTATATATTATTGTTGCAGCGTTCAAATCTATATACTGTCTCACCCTCCTTAGGTATTTGATTTTACTAGATACTTGGTTTACCACCTTTGTTCGATGTTGGTGATAATCCAGGTATGGATCAATCAGTAAACCGAGATAGTTAAACTGCTGTGCACGCTCAATAGGTTGATGGTCAATTAAGACAGTTTCAAGCAGAGAAGTATCCAGGTTATAATCCTGCCCTGCCCTGTTCTTGGTCGGGTATATCATCATCCATTTAGTTTTCGATTTATTTAATGTAAGGATATTGTTAAGAAACCATTCATTGGCTAAAGTTATCAGGTTCTCCAACTCGTTACAATCATTTGCCATAATAACTGCATCATCAGCGTATAGACAGAGACTATTTGGAAGTTGAGTTGCTAAGTCATTTATATAAACTGAGAACAGGACAGGGCCTAGGACCGAGCCCTGGGGTACCCCATATTTTATGTCCAATTGAGAAGAAACACTACCATACAAATTTACACATTGGGATCTGTCGGATAGATATGATTTGAACCAGTTCAAGGATAATTCATTGCAACCTAATAATCGTAATTTTAATAGTAGCATGTCGTGGCTAATTGAATCGAATGCCTTACTTAAATCTAAGAAGGCTAAGTAGGATTTGTCATAGCCATTAATATTTTTATATACATTGTTCAAAACTGTACATATAGCGGTTGTAGTGGAATGATGTTTTCGGAAACCATGCTGCATTGGTGTTGTTAGATTATTTCCCTCTAAATAATTGCTTAATCTATTACATATGATTTTCTCAAATAGCTTACCAGGCAAAGGTAACAGAGTAATCGGTCTCAAATCTTTTACATATTTCACAGAGGGTACTTTGGGCAAAGGGATAACTGTGCCCTTTTTCCAATCATTAGGGAAAATACCTAGGTTTTTTGAAGTGTTAAAAATTTTCAGTAATCTCACTGGCATATCAGTAAACACATCTTTGAGTACCCTTGTATTTATATTATCAATCGCAGAGGATTTGTAGATATCAATAGTACCTACTACTTTTGATATTTCAAAAAGGGTAATGTCGTCATTTAAAAAATCACCATCCAACCCATTCCTTGGTATATTTTCTGAGTAAGCCTCAAGAATATTAGTGATACCACCCTGATACGTTATACATGGCAATGCCATCTTCTCACCAATATTTGCAAAATAGTTATTAATATAACATGACAATTCATCTCCACTATACATTCTTCCATCATCATCCCAAAAAGCAGTGATTATATTCGAAGCATCACCAGTGGGAAAAACCTCTTTAATAGTATGCCAAAATTTCTTAGGGTTGTCCCTGAATTGATCTAATTTTCTTTTAATTAACTGGGCTTTTTGATCTTTAATTGATTGGTTAACTCTATTTCTTAAAAACCGCATCATATTCCAGTCATCATCAGACCCATTTCTTAAGGCTCGTCTTAAATAGTAATCTCGGTCTCTCATTAGTTGAATAATATCATTACTCAACCAAGGTGGTTTTTTAATAGGAACCGAAAAATTCTGTATCGGACAAACCCTATCTAAGATTCTGGATATATTATTGAGCATCATTCTCCAAAGCAATGTTGGGTTAGTAACATTTTCATCGTCAAACATGGTCCAATCTTGCTGGCTTAGTTGATGTAAAAAGACATCTTTTACATAGTTTATGTAACTACGGCCTCTTACAAATTTAGTGGGATTGACTTCCTTAACCTTCTTTTTAACT
Source organism: Lepidonotus clava (assembly GCA_936440205.1). Taxonomy (NCBI): domain Eukaryota; kingdom Metazoa; phylum Annelida; class Polychaeta; order Phyllodocida; family Polynoidae; genus Lepidonotus; species Lepidonotus clava. Next base: position 16,709,706 of record OW387148.1, read on the forward strand.
AAAAATATAGGTAAATGGTCACTAATGGCCACATTAACCACACCAGTCGTGTGTATATATTTTATATCAGAATATATTACATCTATTTTAGTTGATGTATGGGGTGTTACCCGGGTATTCGATCTAATCAACTGTGTAAAACCAAGATAAGTACATAGTCTGTTAAGTTTCAATTTATTACACAATTGGTTATTGGAATGGTCTATATTCCAATCACCCAAAATACATGTTTCCACACGTTCTCGGTCAATATTCTTTAAGTTATCATAGAGATACTCAACAAAATTTACTTGGTTTCCATCAGGAGGCCTATAACATCCAATTAATTGTATTGGTTTACGATTACCTCCCTTGAGATGCACTCCAATCAACTCAAAGTCAGAACAGACAGTGTTAAAGGCCGGGTTCCAGATGTAAAGGATATATAATTTTTGATATATATACACAACCCTCCACCATTTTTATCCACATGTGGCCGCCTATCCTGTCTTAATAAGTTATACCCTTTTATACTTACAGCATTTGATGGTATTTCAGGCGTTAACCAACTTTCACTTATAACTAAAATATCGAATTTAGAAAAGTAATATTCCAGTTCTGAAATTTTGTTAAATAAACTTCTGATGTTTAAGTGAATGATCTTAAAACCTTTCAATGTTTCTAAATCACATAAGTAATTGCAGTTCTGCAAATGTATGTGTGTATGTCATTCACTGTGTCCAGTGGGGATCACAGATAGTGTGATGTGTATTGTCAATGCACGCCTAATCTGAAATTGCATATATATTAATCTAAAGAAGGGAAAGGGAGATAACTTTGCAGAACTGCAATTACTTATGTGGTTTACCAAATTCATCATAAACCATTCTAACTCATTTGGTAGATAAGTTTTTGAGCTTAGATAAAGTACAATGACTTGTGAATTATTGGGGTAATGCACGCCATAGGTGAATTATTTTCTTCTGTTCTCACCTGCCAATGGTAAGCCGCACTTTTTCTATGAATGCCTAACCCCGCTTATTCATAGTATCCATTCCCAGCCCATACACCCTTCCCATATATGTGGGAGTGTAACCACATTGCCCTACACCACTGAGGGTGTGTATTTCACTACCTGGATTCTAGCCAAAGCCGGTGATCAGGTGGGTGCAGTGACATTCACACTCTTACCCCAACCCCCACTCAGGCACCTCCCAGTCTGAGAGTCAGTGGTAGTGGACCAATTCACAAATGTCTATGTATGTGTGTATGTCATTCACTGTGTCCAGTGGGGCATCTCACAGGTCTATATGTGCACTTGATTGCTCATTTTACGGAATACTGTATGGTGGGGTTAGTCAAATGTGAATCCAATTGGAAAACTATGAGCAGTCATAACTAAGTTATTTTCCTGCTTTTCATAATCAAACCAAAGGTAGTTCAATCGAGAAATACATATATATCTGTATGACATGTGGGTGGATTCGCTTGTTTCAAACTAATGATAAAAATCTATTAAATCAGTATCTATGAATGTAGGATGATTTTACTTATGTATTTCTATTCCTTTGATATCTCGTTACGAATAGAGACATCAAGGGTCAGAATGCATTAGAATCGTGAATAAAGAGTGCATGATATATGAGTAACATAAGGGGATAAATGCACACGCTGGTCGAATTACATTCACCACCAAGCCTTGGATTCAGGAGATGGGAATTTCAAAAAAGCCCAACCCCCGACCCTCCTCTACTACCACAAGTATTCACACCCCTCACCACACCTTCAACCTCCTATCTCAGGAATAGGTAGGGGGAGGTTTCTTTGATCTGCCCCCTCAACAGGTGGGCAGCGATAAGGCACACCTGTCTGCGGCAACCATACAGGTGATAATGGCAATCAGGTATTATAGCGCCATTATGTCCAACAGATGATGACGGTATCATTGTAGACAATCACATGATGATAACCGTGTGACAATATAGTATAATAACAATCACATGATATTGTTTTAACGGCAACGAGGTAGTTATGTTATAATGATGATCATGTGGAAATTGTGAATCTACAACTAGATGGTTGTGGGGAAAGGACCACCAGACACCTTAACAACCTATTTACAATGGTTGAAATATGCATCCCATGATTTATATTCCGAAAACTCACTCAGTCGGAGATGAGTACCAAGCCTGAGGATAAGTCTGTGTGAACTTATAATCATGTGATCTTGTGATGTTTTCTTTGCGCGCCCCCTGCAGCCATCTGAGGGAAATAAACCGGCCTGACCTTCACCTTGGTTCGGGGGTCAGTGGAGGGGTCAGCCGTTGCCCGGATGTCCTGCTGATTTGTCATATTTTCTCCCGTCCCTCCCCCTTAGATCGTTGTTCCGGGAGTGGGCTGTGGAGATCACTGGTCCCCAGGTCCGTCTAATTACACACTGCCGGCTTGCATCATTCAGATGGAGAGGAAAGCGAAGCTGATAGTGTATGTACTTTTTCTGGAAAGTGTCAAAAATAAGGGATGACTTGGGGGAAAGTGAGAGGAGCGCCGAATCCATCTTGCTGTAATAAGCATGTTGGGGGTGGGTGTAAGCAGATATATAACCGCACTCCTATAGTTATTATGTCTGTGTAAGTAGATATGACCCTCCACTCCATGGCCCATCTCTCTGTCTACTTCACCTGTGGTGTAGTCAATCACACTACATATTCTGTATGCATATTGTATTGGGTGTCTGGTATATTTTTGTAGTTGCTTATAGGTTCCCATTTATAGGGAAACAGAAGGTTCTTCTAGTAGGTGTCTAATTAAAGATCTGAACCCAGCATAATATGATAATCCCATATACTTCACAAACTTGTTAGTTTGAGCATTTGGGATCTAGAGGGACAATGTCTTTCTGGATATGGTAAAGTAAATCTATCCATGGATATGTAAAAGTCCAAATCCCCCATTCTACTGGCATAACCCAATTAAATGATACCTCTATCAATGGGTTTAACAGACTATAAAATATTTTAGAAAAACCAAAGCAAAGTCCGGAATGAAGAATATGTACCATAACATAAATCAAATTTTCGAGAAGAAGACGAAAAGAGATTCAAGTTATCAGATAACGTTTACCATCTCCATTTTCAATTTTCCTAAAGAGAATAAACAGCAGACCGGAAGTAGAAACGTGAGAGTTGAGAGGTCAGAAGGCGAGAAGAGACAAGTAGCTGGTATTTCAAATGTAGGCTATACTATTTCCAATGGTACCATTTGGAACAAAGGCACGAGTAATATTGTATTCACTTCACACTCCTACATATCTTCACTTCCACTGATGTAATATTTAAAGTCTTGCCTCACGACCAGAATCAAATCCGAAAGGAGTGTCGAATTACCCGTCTGAGGCAAAATGATGAAAAAAAAGAAGAATTGAATGATTTAATATATATGTATATATATTTGGGGGAATTCCCTACATTTTCTGATATTGTTTCCTTTTGAGTGTGTGGTTTAGTTTAAAAAAAGAAAATATGGATGTGAGACCTGACCCTGTTGCCAGGGCAACCGTGAAGACGCTGGTATGAGTCATGGTTTGCTGACTGCAGCCGCTCCGAGGGATGGAGAGAAAACGGGCGGGAGGGACCGGGAGGGACCGGGAAGGACCGGGAAGGACCGGGAAGAGGGACCGGGAAGAAGGACCGAGAGGAACCAGAGGGACCGAAAGGGACTGGAACCAGACATTCTGGGGGATTACACAGCAGAAAACAACAGGTATTACGTTTAAGTTATATGCCCCCTCAGTTTGTACAATCACAAGCCATGATTTGAAAACACGAGTTCATGTTTATCCTAATACCAACAATTTTGGGTTTGTTAATTTTTGGTAATAAAGATTTAAGATTAAATAAGTCATCAGTCCTTTTTGTTTTTAAATGGTATTCTTGTATTTGAATGAAGAGTTCTAATGAGTGTTTCTTGAATCACATCGTTTCGTTTAATAATGATAAATTGTCGAATGATTTTCCTAAATCTAACTTCAAATAAATGAAACGTCATGAAGCACCTACACAAAAAATACAGCGGTACCTTCCCCGATTCGGGAGGCAGGTGATACTGATAGGGGCTGTGAGATCTGTGTCAAAGGAACCGTCACCAAGGCCAATATTTGTCCATTTGTTAATTTCTTTGTTTGGGAAGCAGGTCTGGTTAATCGAACAGCCCCCCGACACTTGAACTGTCAGCTCCTACAAATAGAGTCTTTTCTTAAGGTTATAACCAGCTTTTCGGTGTAAAATTATGGATTTCAGACAGACGAGAATAACTGTGTTTTCCATGCTGTATGAATCTCACAATGTGAGATTTTGTTTTATAGTAGGCCTATATGAGGACAAATTGACAGAATTCATTTTTACATTCACATAATTATGTTATTGATGTTCAATTCGCAAGGAATCTATTTTCGAAAGAATTTGCTAGAATTGCCTGCTTGACATTCATTTGCATGTACTGGATATAACCTCAAAAAAGATGATATGGTCTGGAAGGCCACCTATTTCAAAAACGCCATCTAGATAACAAGGCAAGAGAGTGCCACCGGCCAATGGACTAATTGCAATAAGTGACTTTGAACTCCTCTGAAATAATCTCAGTCCCCTGTCCATTGGGCTGGAAAAGATCTTTTTAATCTTTCTAAAACCCACCTCATCTAAAACATGAAATAAAAGGATCCCCCAATCTCTCCAGATAATGAGCATTTAGGGCATGACTTAAAAAGTTGTACAAAAAACAGATTTTGTGTTGGAAATGGTTGGGTAAAAAGGATGGTATTGATTGGGTTATCGTTAGATCTGCTGTCAGAAATATTGAAAGAAAAGCTGAGCAGAAATAAAAACTAATTGAGATGTGGGCTGTGGATGGTTGATGGTTATCTAGAAAGAATGAATCATAGGACCTGTTTACCAATATTTCTTTTGTGAAACTTTAAATTGATGTTACATTGTGGCATATTCTTTGTGATAATACATAACATTGGCCTTAGATAATGCCTCTCTAACAGGTTATTTATCTGTTCATCTATTTATCTACGTTTTTAAAGGTTTGAAATTGAGCTGCCATTGTTAACTACATAATATAACTCTACAAAAAACATGCGAAAGTATAGTCCTCAACTCTGATAGGTTTAAACAGGTCTTACAAGAGGCCAACTGCAGGAAATTGGCTCCAGTCTGAAAGAAAGTGTTTTTCTTTGACTCGTGGCGTCACAGGGCCGATCACAGAGGTATGCCAGACGTGTTTGTAACGGATGTTTTGATTGGCCAGAACATGTGATATGGGTTTTATAAAGTTCAAAGATTAAATCAACTTGCAGGGACAGCCTGAATAGAGCAAGCTTAGTCCGAATCAATCTCCAATTGGCTCTCCTTCTATACCTTTTGACATAATATTAAGAGAACTTACTGCCAAAATCAAGTACAGATTAAAAAGCTTTTTACAACAGGCTCGCTATGCGGAGCCTGTTCCACGAAGAATACTGGTTAAATAATTTCAATTCTGGAGCAGGCTTGACCTTTTAACAATAGTATTCAAGGAGCATACTAAACTGATTCAGAATTTGTCAAACACCTCTTTGAAGTCTACCTGAAGGCTTAACCTTCCTCAATATAAGTCAAGAAACAAAGGTATTCCCTTACAAGGCAGTGCTAATCTCACAAGCCCACTGTGAATACAACCAAGTGCCTGTCGGTGGCCGGGTGCACTGGGTTCTATCACAGGGCGGTATCAGTTTACACTGTGTACTCGGGGGATGCGCCGGGATCCTCCAGTCCAGGAAGATAGGGGTCCTGTTTCGGTGCGACCCGCACCTAAAATACTATGTCACAGCAAAAGTCATGAACCTCGTGTAAGGTTAGATATTCTATGCTGCGTACAGCCTTAGTTCTGGTGTTTGAAGAAGGTAGAGGTTTAGATGAGGCTAGACAAAATGCATGAATGGGGAATCGTTTATCATAGGCCCTATATCAAGAATGAAAACGTTATCCAGGTAAGAAATAAAGAATCGGTTATGAATATCAGACGCACCTAAACAACGCATATACGCATGAAATTCAAAACTGACAAAATGACAAAAGCGTTTGTGAAATTTAGGAATGCAGTTTGGCTTAGGGAGGCTGTTAATTTGAGCACCTTCCCAAGGCAAGTCCGATCACAACTACATATGCCCGGAGGTCTTGGAGCCTTTAGTAATTGCCTTGAACTTCGACGAGCGCTATTGAAATCTAAATAATTCTTGGCAATGGTGTTCAAATATCATTTCAAGCAATATGACAGTAAAGATATATGATTAAAGAGAGTTTTTGTGTTACGCTTATAAGTTTCAGGAGAAAGAATCTTATTGGTCCACCCAACGAGTATACTCGTTGGTCCACCTGAAAGTCCAGACACATTATAATGAGACAGGTAGGCCCAGGCACTGTGGTAATTACTTGTCTTACCTGAGCCTCTGCCTATCTGATAGGTGTTTTCAGGTGTAAAAGGTCACCACTGCCCTCAGGGTCCTCCCTCCCCTACTACTACACACCTGACGAGACAGTCACACACCTGGGGGTAAGCGGGGGGGGGGGGGGGGTACTTAGCCTGGAAATGTGGAGATAAAGCTGATGCATTCACCAAAGGACATGTATTAAAATGAGGTAACATTAAGATTTAGATGGGGTGGATAACTGCTTTAGGAACTAGTAGTCAAAAGGGTGCGTTTGGGAGTGATGTGCCTTTATTGTTCTGATTGTAGCTTTACTTGGTCTGCATTTCTATGATAATATCCATTATGGTATAAAAAAAAGAATTCAGATGTCCTTTCTTGGTTGCAGTAAACCTAAATTTCAGGTGGCTGGTATTATGAAAGTTGTTGTGGGGTAGTATATAGAAATAAGACTATAGTGGTGAACATTGAAGAATATCAATCCTCAATCAGAGAACCTGCACAAGGGTAGGGAATTTGAGAGTGCTCCTACCGAAGATATCGGAAATTTCTTCCAGTAGAGGAGCATACGCGCAATTAAAAGTGGAGTGCACCCCCTCTCTGCCGACTCATTCACGTTGGGGAGGTCTTTATCAATGGATGGTGGCATTCGTAAACGACCTTGGACTGAATACGGAGGCTTAGGGTTTAAACGAGGCGTTCGATACGCCGTGAAATCAGGGCCAAATGCATGAAATTGTCTGTTCTGGTGGATTTCTAAAGTGGATAAATGATAGTGATTGATAAAGGTTTATATTTAGGAATTGACAAATATCAGGGGGCTCATTGGTAACTATCATATGAAATCAGTATCTTTTTATTCTATTGGACTGCTGGGTGATAAACAACTGCTGAGATATGCAAACTATTAGAAAGGTTACAATCGAGAGGTTTGTGTTTAGGTGTTTCTAAATAATTCTTGTGAAAAAATGATGTTTTTTTTTTTTCAACACCCTGTCAATCCAAACTAGATGAAGGTCAGAGAAAAACTCCTTTCAGCAACTTTATCCCCCCCCCCCCACCTGTTTCCACCTTGATTCAAAGCAAACAAAGTCTTTGTACGAACCTAAGTCCTCTTAGCCCACAGACCAAGCAAGCTTGAACATGTAAACCCTTTCCAACTTGAGCTAAGTTAAATATTACCTTCATGAGTAAAATATTATGAGTTTTAGAGCCACCAGTTCAAACAGAACATGACCCTTCTATTAGCAAACTGCCCGCACTGAGTACCTATACTATTTAGACATACCTCCCCACTAACGTAAGCCCTGTTTATATTGGACCAGCCAAACCCACATACAGGGTTACAGCTAAGAGTAACCCGGAGTCCTGGCCGAGAAAACAGCCCCTAACAAAACAGAGGACCTGAATGTAAAGTCCGGGCTAAGACCTAAGGCCTTCAACCGACTTTTGGCAAATTAATGGCCCTCTCCAGAAGTGTGATTTCCAAACACGATCTTCAAAGGAGGCCTCTTTGGCTTAGCGTCAATAGTCCATATGCAGTTAGCATATACTACGTACAAGTAAATCGAATATTTATATTTTTCTACATTGGCATAAACCTATTGAAAGTACTGGTAAGCAAATCTCTTGGGTAACTAGTTTGATTTTCCACGTGAATCAAATATATTATCAGCGCTACGGATTACAGAGCAATACATAGTAGGTGCATGGCATAACTTAACTTCTCCCAATAGCTTTATGAACAAACTAAATATTCCGCAATTCATAGGGGTATGCAAAATAAAAATGCGACACGCTGTATGATTCCGCTCAAAAACAGAGGAAATTTTCTCCAACGGCGCCTCTAGATCCGACACCTATTAAAAATGCCCTATAGGTCCTCCAGCCGAGCCACCACTTCCCCCTTTTTAAACCCTGCGGCTTCAAATAGCAGCCCAACTTCTGAGTTCTAGGACCATTAATCACAGCACTGCAGACCAGCTCCAATCGTATTCAGCAAGTGGGGGATAGCTTTCACCTTTTGTTGGGCTCAGGGTCGGTGGATTGACTCTAATGGTGGCTCATTTCCGCCCCTACAGCCTGACGAATTCTTCCAAAGACCCAGCAAGCTCCAACTGCCCCCAAAGGGTTGGCGCTTGTATGGCCGATTGTATCTGGGCCCAATAAAAACATCTTACACCTCTTTCTACCCCCGCGTCAAAACACATTGCACCCTCAAAAGCCGTTTTATTTAGAAAGCGGGTTTATACGCCCACTTCACGATTTGAATAAAAGCCTCAGACTGAGAGAAATGCCGCCCAATTTCCGATTTTAAGGTATTTGAACAGTATTGTATTAACTTTTGAGGGCGGGTTTGATGTGGCAGGTTTAAGCCGACTGGTAACATTTTAGTTGAAAAAATATTTAAACAAAAACAGCATTATGTCCACCAGGAAAAATAATGTACAGTTATGTTTAATGAATGGAAGCTGTTCATTTGTATTTGACGGAGGACAAATATCTTTGATCAATGTATTGGCGATGAATGGTAGGGAACGTGTATTTGGGTTGATTTGTTAGTTTTGTTTCAGTTCAAATAAGGTGACACCGCCGTAGTTTATGGTTATGACTTATGAATCTAGGTTTATTGTGGCGACATGTGCCTCAAGCCCATATACCACATGTGTAGAACATAAACTATGCTGGGACAGACCTAGCAGACACCCTTAACAGTATTGCTACGATGCTTGTCTCTAAGCTGTGTTAGATGTAAGATGTTAGATGTCCATGTAGCGTAATATTATATCATGGAACAATACATGTATATTTCATTTAATGGTATGTCTAACTAAACTGGCTAAGTACTTTTGAAAGGCAATACATCTCGAGGTTTTGCATCCATCGAGACAAAACTATGTCAGAAGGTTCATAATCATAATTATTCAAATATATTTGATTGACCAACTTCTTCATCTGAAACCTACATCTACCTACCCTAACCCGTCCACCTGCTGTAGCCTAACACCAAAGCTTCTCATATTTCATCCCTGGAACACAAAGGCTGAAGATGCCCTAGTTCCACCTACCACATTATCTCTGAAATAAGTACCAAAAAAACAGGCTGGAGACAAAAAAAAGCAGAAAAGAGAAATGACTGTGGTCTGAGTGACTGGCATGTGGCCATTATAACTCAATGCCCCCATTCTCCACCCGCTGTCCACCTGTTAGGTTGGGATTCACCGGTGGACCTGTGGGTCCTCCCTCTGCCACCATTATCAACACCTTCCACTGTTTATGATCTTTATCACACCTTTTTCACAACTCTCTGACGGTCTTGTGTGGCTTAGCATGCCATAACTGCAGCTCGAGAGTGGTTGGGCGATTAGGGTAGGAAAAAGTAGGACTTTGAGGAGGGAAGGTTGGCGTTTCTTTGTCGTATGAATATATCCCTCTGTTTGAGTGTTGAAACTATCATTTTATTCAATGGCAATGTGGCTGAGATTTTCCTAGTGAAAGAGATCGTTTGCCGAGTAATCTACTTTTTATACAGTTTGGGTGGCTCAAATGAATGTTATGTGACAATAGCAAAGGACTTCAGGTCTAACACAAAAGAAAATAGAACCATAGGCCTATGTACTGATAACATTTATAAGAACTTTCTCATGTGCCATTTGTACACATAAGCCGCTCAAAAGAATGCAGAGAGAGAGAGGTTTGTGCACCCATTTTTTAGTAGGAGAATTCATTTTAGCAGGATTCTAAAGTGGAAAGCTATATTTGTGGTTCAGTTAAAACGTGTCTGTTTCTGTTTCACCATCAAACGCTGGTCTCTGCGGATCTGTCATTACCCCCTACCCTGACCATTGTCTGATAAAGCCGGCTCAGAATTAGCAAGGATTAAATATCCTTATTTTTCTTACTTTTTTCATAATTCTTTTCTATTGTTCACCCTGGATCTGTCCGTGCACCCCACCCTGACCATTGTCTGCCCCCACCCGGGGGGGGGGGGGGGGGGGTTGCACAGGTGGGTGGGGCCGGTGAGGGGCGGACGACCACTTTGTGTGACGGGCTGACACTTGTACACCGCCCCGGGGGACGGGAGGGGGTGGTGGTGGAGGAGAGAGGGAGGAGGGGGATGGGTGATGACCATCATGGGGTAGTGCAGGGAAAGGAGAAAGGAAAATTGGGATGGGACAAGGAGGAAGCGGAAGGAGCGTGTTGAGAAGAGGAGTGGAGAGTTTGGGTGGGAGAGGGATGGGTAGTCTATATAGAGAAAGGAGAAGGGAAGACTGTGAAGGGGGGGAGAGGTGGTAGGTTTGGTAGGGAATGCGCTTGTCCCGAAATGATGAGGGGTCTTAAAATGACCTCTTGTATTATTCAGTAGACTGTGGATTGCTAGGGTTCATCATTACATCGTAATGGTGAACCCTATTAATTTGTCTACATGACCATGCCCCGAGATGAGACAGGTTGAGGGGGTAGGGAGGGGAGTAAGGAGCAGGAAGCGGCAGAAGTCACATGACAATAATAATCATAGTATTACACATAATATTATGGTATAGGCATATGATTGATTTTAAGCAATAAAACAATGTGTGAATCATCTCAATATTGACATAAGTCTACAACATTCATGATTGCAGGTGATTTCATTTTCAGTAATTGGATCCGCAAAAAAGAACATGTCATGAGACACGTTTCCGTAACGCGTGCACAGAAACACAGGATTTTGAAATAAAATATAGAAATTGAGACAAAATTATTTTGAAGGGAGAATGAATGATGGGAAGATGGTGTGATATGGACAGGGGGCGGTGGCACCTGATGGGGGTGGGCAGGGGGAGGGTGTCAAGTACCGGGAACAGCTGACGAGTGTCAGGCCTCAAGGAGCAGACGACTTTTAGACATCTGGCCTTCGCTTGTCCCCCACGTGCAGCGCTCACCAAAGGCTCAGTTTAGGACGTGCTGACTGGAACCAGCGGGACATCTGGCCGGGATTTGTTCTTGATGCACGTGTTGAATATTGAAACACCAAATAAATCTATTTGTTCTTGGTCTGTAGGCTAGGCGTGCGGGGATATTGTTCCTGCCGTCGGGTATTGTTCCTGTGGGCATGTTTGATAAAAAGGGAAAAGCATTTTCAAAGAAGTCTAATACAAAACAATGGAAAGCAACTCTTCTTAAATAGTATTTTATATGATTGAACAATGCATGTGCAGTAAATATAAGTATTTATACAGAGATAGCGCCTTTATTAAAAATACGCCGTTATGTCATTTCTCACGCTATATAAAAAGACCTTAATTTTCTATCAAACTGTATCAATAAGTAATGCTGTGCTCACAAAATCGAAACATGTCTAATTATTTTGTTAAAAAAGAACACTTTTTAAGACAAAAGATGACAATTACCATATAATAGGCTATTTCAAAGTGGGAGGGGGCGGGTGATAGTGACAGAGTGTCACAGGTAAAATGTGACCCCATAAACATCAGACATTCTGCTTAATTATCCAACCCGCACATGCGCCGTGCAGACAACAATGGCGGTCTGCGGTGGAATATTTGAACAAAAATAAATTCAACAAAAAAGTTGGGCAATAATATTACTGCCCGGATTAAACCGACCATAAATCGAGCCCCAAAAAGCTGTGACGACCCACGGAGATAAGGTCATAGAAGTGTGTGTCACCTGCTTAAAGGTGGACAGATCCTTTCGTGATTTATTATCAAAATTACCATTAAAAGCTGACGGAAACGTGCAGGGGGAGTAGGGGGGAAAAGCGACACTGTGTCGTGTGACATGCGTGTAGGGGGTGATGATGTAACCACGCCTCTGTCCCCCATTATCGCCCATGTCATGGCTTTTCTGAAAATTAGGATGGTGAGACCTAATAAAGGGCCAGCTGCCGGCTGCCATGGCTACAGCTGGGGAATGAAAAGTTAATGGGATCGTTCAAGGTCACATCAACATTTTAGAGTTTTTCCTAGCCTACCCCCCAAACCTTACATAGAGAATTTCGGCATAACAACTCTTAGTTATCTTAATAGGAAAACAGAAAAGAACAGGATGCTGGCTGGATCTCTTATATACCGACATTTGGCCATATTGCAATGACATATATGTCTTTATTCACTGTAATGAAATAGTCTCACATCAATTGCAGTATGGTTGCATCATGTCCAGTGGGACAAAGTAGGTACGGTTAATAATCAGAATAATGTTCAATTCCCATAGCAGTTATGATGAATTCCCATAATATTTCAAGAAGTAAGACCTGTGTTTGACCTTTAGGGAAGGGTCACACGGTTGTGCATTAGTGATGTCACATATTCCAATATAGGTGGTTAATTTGACATAATACCGGCGACATCATTCACTATACACTACCATTACAAAGACATTTCCCGTCGGTTTTCATTTTAACTCGACATTATTGGTTTCCTATGGTGACATGCTATAATTGTGTCCCTGTGACGATCAACAATGTCCGCCTGCCCCTCAGGCTTACCTCATTATGTTGGGAATCATTCAAGCGCATCGAGCCTAAACCTAGGCCTAAGGGCTGGCCATTGTAAGAGGGGGCCTAGACCCAGCAGGCAGGCCTTAACCTGACAGACGCTACAGCACTGGGAGGTCTTCCGAGAAGGGTGTGAATGAGAAAACCTCGCTAATTCATTCAGGAATAGCCAAATGTTAGAGAAAACCTGTTGTTTCACGTCACATTTATACAGGTCTGTCCAAAATTAATGGAACTCTATTGGTATAGTCTCACCTGCTTGTAATAAAGATCATCATCATGATGTGATGTTTTAAATGCAATAATTCATACAAATGATTAAATAATAATACATAGTTTTAGCTGGTTTGCAAAAACCTCCAGTTTGAAGTGTGGGTTTGACAATTGTGATTACTATAGGTTTGAGAGGGATATATGACACAAAGCAACTGATTGCACGGTTGAAAACTAATACAAATGCTGATGATTATAATCAAGGTGAGCACAGGTCAACAATACATAAACTACACACTCTAAAGGTTAATATTGTAACTTGTGCTGACCTCTTGGATGCGCTATGACAATGCCCCGCCCTCTCCTTACCCCCTGCCCCGCCTCCCCCCCCCCCCCCCCTAGCCCCTACAGGGGTGCGGGCACCTGCCCCGGGTGCCCTAATTAGGCTCTAATTGGTAATTAGTGAAGGAGGGGACTCATCAGCTGTTAGTTGGGGGAGACAGGTCTACCACCTGGTCGGGGATAGACTACTGACAGATTCTAAAGGCGGAGAGGTAGGAAATGGTCAGGTTTAGTGCTGGCTTATCTGACTTATTGCCACCTTACTCAATAAAGTATCGGGGCTACCGATGGGGTAGGCAACACGTACGTGCTTCTTCAAAGTGTGTTCCTTCCCTTCTTTTGACGTATTATTTTTTATTCATGCCAGGAAAAGATTTAAATGGGAGCGATTAATATTGATGGTGATCAGTACATATTTCTTATGGATCACGTGTATGACCTGGTCATTGGACGGGCTTTGTCACACTTCAATCATGTCAATGTGAGATAATAGACCAATAGAGATCTCCTTTATCGTGTTTGGTAGATTATTTTACTATCCCAAAAGTGAGGATACACACTCATATGTCAAACAATTTGATAATTGAAATGTAAACGCTGAATTCAAATTGAATAAAAATGTTGGCTTTTCCCAATTCAGACCCCTTCCCAGCCCTAACTCACCTCTCCCCGAACATGCAATCGCACACGCAGTTGGACGTCGTGCCCTTAGGATTAGGCCTTAACAACGTGTCATTGCCTCTGCTCTCCTTAACCCAGGTTGTAGCCCCAGGACAGACAAGTAATTAGCAGTCTGCTTTCTATACCTCTCCATGTGCCAGGGGACTGCCTCTGACCGCCCTGGGCCTCATTTCAAGGTGTCTGCGACTTTAAACTCATGAATATCCTACTCTGGGAAAGTGGTACGTGTAGGATGACATGGATCATGTGGCATGGACTTAGTGAATTCAGACTTGGTGAAAGTTATGCTTGCTCAGTTGTGAAAATAACAGCTGTGCATTTTAGGAATAAATTACGTTTTCCATTTTTTTTAGGGCTGAGTTAATTGTATTATGATATCGAGGTCTGACCCTGAAGGCTAATATTTGGCAAAAGGTCATTTGAGGATGGATATGACTAAACTGCTATTATCATAATAATAGGCCTATAAACAGCTGTCCAGGCCTAAAACTCCCCACTAACTGGCATGCATGTCATCAAAGTCACAATTAACAACATGCATACTCATGACAACAGCTACCGATGACATCCATTGCGTGATATATTGTTTAACACTGCGTTTTGCATTAAATTCCCCGTATTCCAGCTTAACCTCACAATGACTAGGGATTACGGAAACTAACTTTAGAAATAATAATTCTGCGTGAAAACACATCTTTTAAACAAGACAAATTTAAATGGACAAAATCTTGTCAGAAATTAATCCATTTCACGGCAGATAGCTGGAGTAATTGTAGCCTTTGTCCTCACTCCTATCTCTGGCTTCATTACTGCGTGCTTACAAAACCATAACCTAGAGATAACAACCTCAAAGGGGTAGTATCAGGGCACGAGCGTACCGTGATTGATAAACTGACGGCTGTGCCGAGAGCTGTTCTCGATGTGTTAGGGGAAGCACCAGGGTGTATCTAGGGCCCTGGAAGTACATGAGGGGAGGGGTCATAATACCCGGGATAACCTGTAGATTTCGTTATTGAAAACAATTATGAGCAAGTATGTCCAGATTTTGAATGGAACATACTGATATCTACCCATCGAAGCTTCTGATTGGTACTTGAAACCCCAAAATGATTTGTATATTCAATTCATTTTCATTTTGGGTAAACAAAATGCAGCAATGATAAATTCTAAAGGGGTCTTTGGGACGATGAGTACTTTTTGCTCTACACCGGTGACTGATGATTCTTGGAATCGGTAATCAGGGCAGCATTCTTACTAATGCAAGAAACCTAGCACTTTCTTGTAAAAATATATTCTCCATTTCATGAATATCCAAGAATATAATATTTTCGTGAATATTTTAGAGTGTAATGAATTGTTTGATTGTCTTACCCCTACCCTACCCCTAGCCTTATCAGTGGTATCCACAAAGTTGTTTGCACCATAGAAAATGGCGGAGATAAGGAATAGAACCTAGCGACGAAGGGGTCCCGAATCCGAGAATAAAGGGGTGCATGGGGATACCGCCCCCCCTCCATCTCTCTAGATCTGTTTTTCAAATCCGGGATTCACCGCAGCATACCCCCCCCCCCCCCCCCCCTCTTTGTTGCCGTCCCAGGTCCGTTCGGGTGAGCCTGTCAAACCCCATCATACCCCCATCTCGTCCTGGGGCCGATTACTATTGTCAGCCCTGTAGCGATAAGCCTTATCTTGGTACATGAAACTCTATCAACTGTGCACCAATCGGCCCCTGGGTGAGTGGTGTTCATGAGTTTAGGTTTGGGGTTTCAGAGTTCTCTCCTCTGATTGGTGTGGTGAGGCTATATCCCCCAAGCCATGTGGCGATATATCCAGTCCAATGTAACGTTCGCATGAGAATAGTGCAAGGGAAATCTGGTGTTTTAAATCAACTGTTTATCTCACTGTTATTTCACTGTTATTCAAATATGAATTAAAGTCCCTACACCAAAGTTCACCCAACTGACCTTGTGCGTCCTATGATTATTCAAAAGTAGGCGTTACCTTACTTGCACGTGGATAGGTGATAATGCCTCCACTTTGAGATACATACCTGCAAGCAGAAAACGAGAACATGGAATTAGATACAATCAAAAACGACGTTTATGGCACAATTGCAAGTGTGTCATGTGGCAAACAATCCTATACTCAGGCCTACGAGGGATAACTTGATGCTGCAGGTTTTATCGTCTATGTCTGATGATATTTGATATTCAAGAATAGGGAATGCGGTTCTGGTGTCACTCCATATAAAGCCATTCCAGTTTACTTTAATACAGTTCTAGATAGATCCAATTGACATAATATCGCCCATGCAGCACGAACCAGTTACAACCTCATTACA
Source organism: Lepidonotus clava (assembly GCA_936440205.1). NCBI lineage: Eukaryota > Metazoa > Annelida > Polychaeta > Phyllodocida > Polynoidae > Lepidonotus > Lepidonotus clava. Next base: position 16,726,233 of record OW387148.1, read on the forward strand.
ACTTTAAATGGGTACTACTTATCTGCATTTGCGATCAAAGCACTCGGAAATACCGACTTACATCAAACTTGACACTACTTGAGTTAACCCGGAATCTGAATGTAAAACACGTATTATCATCGACACTACCTCCAATCCCACACCTAACAACCCCTTTCAAGATTACTCTACTCTTCTCAAGAAATTGTAGGTTTTCAAAATAAATCCTATTTGAAGCAACTGAATAACGTTGACACTCTACACCCTCCCTTTGGAAAAGTCGGAAAACTAAACAGCGGGTCTGGTGGCCTGTTTCTCGGTTTACTGATGGTATTGGTGGTGCCCAAAGGCTGCACTTACAGAGGGGAAGTTATGATTTATCAGGGCGGAAAATGTGAAAGTCTTTGCAGTAAAGTGGTGGGTGGGGAAACCGGAGGCGGCAGGGAGATCAGGGTTGGGTTCAGCCGTCGAGCGGTCTTCAATAAGGGGTGTTATTTGTCATATAGCACCGTCGGCACGCCTTGGAAGGAGTTGGGTTCGTCCTGAGTAAACTGCACCATATTCAGTATGCTTGAAAAACAATCCTAGTCTTTAAGTTGTTTTCTATTGATTTTAAACGCACTTAAATCATCGATGCTTGCAATGGTAATAAGTACCATCACCCTGAACTATATGATTGCAATGTTTACCCTTTATTGACAATACAATTGAGGTTTGTTTGTAACCATTGGATGTAAAGCCTAAGATCCCCTAACTATAACTATAATTATGCATGCATTTAATCTTTGATCAGATACATGCAGGATACTTTAGATAAACTACATCTTGAATTGGTGAAGTGATAAACTTAGCCCATCATTATAAGCAATTTAGACCATAATTCACATGTTTTACTCGTCTGATTCAAGTAGTCTGTATGCAAATAGCAGCCCTAAAAGTCCACACTTTCACCCAACAAACAGGAGTGAATTTCCATGGCCTCTCCCCCACTTAAACCGTCGATAAACCCCTTCTACTGGGTGTTCCCAGCACGTTCTAAGGTCAACCCACGATCCCTCCCCACACTTTGATGTTGATGAAACCCAAATTTGTCCAGAGAAAATCGATCGTGAAATTCAGTGGCCTCCGTGCCCCCCTGCCCACCGGCCCTGGTTCTATTCATGAGGCCATGTGTGGAAGAACAAACAGGGGTAGGGAGGGACATTAAACCACCTACCACCCTGTCAGTTCCCAGGCCTTGGGGCTCTCCTGATAATGGGGTGTTTACTAGTATCAGGTGGTAAAAGATTTGATCTGTTCTAAATATTACCATTAACAAAACCACTGACAAGGATAAGAAGAACAAAGTGAAGAAATATGTTCATGTGAGACACAATCAAAGTATTTTGGTGTAGTTATAACAAGGACAGAATTCGACTGAACTACTTTCAAAATCCTGAAAGTAGAGACCGAAATGTCAAAACACAACTCAGGCTTTGATAATTGGATTTTGAAACCTCTCCCTACCGACCCAAGTGTACATATGCCCAAATAACCCAGCGATACCCGAGGGAAACAAAGAGTTGGACATGAATCATATGCAAACCTAAGGGGCTCCCACTCTATTACGATGACAGCAAAAACTAAATCAACTTGAAATTTTCAATTAACAACGAAGGCATTAGTTGCAATGAACTTATTTTCAAATGAACTTATTTTCAATTATCCATAATTACCTTACACATTATCGACAGTAACCAACATTGATACATGAAGTAAATACACTGTGGTTAGTTCAATGCATTAATGTTTACTTCATCCTGGCATACAGGTCATCTCAGATTTTGTCTTTTCCAAAGTTATCAAATGGATAATACCAAGTATTTCTCAAATTAGAAACAGTCAATGGATTTTCTCTTCATTAGAAACATTAAATTTTGATTGTCAAAAAATCCTGATAAGCTACATGCTGCTCTATCTGAACAGATAAGCAAGATGGGTAATCACACAGTTCAGACCTCCAACAACTTCTCCTAAATAGGGCCACCCCAAATAGCACGTATACAGCCATTACAGCCAGTGTGTTAGTTAAGCTGTGAGAGGACACCAGCGAGGAGACCTGATGTAATTAAGATAGGCCCCAACAGGTAGTGGTCCAGACCTGGCCCACTTAGTTGAGATCATTACTCCATTACCTGGTACTTAGAGAGGGGCCGGGCAGCCAGGGCCGCCTAGAGGGGTCAGGCCTTACGTCAACAGTGCACAGGTGAGCCTGTAATCCGTATGGTAGATGACCAGAACTTTGACACTTCAGTCTAAAAGGTTCTCATCCCAAAACAGACTTTGCCAATATTAAGCATGTAAAGTGGCAATTAATGCTAAGCTGTGAGTCTGGGGGCTAAATCTATTAATCGACCCTGTGCAGATAAGTTACAAACTCACACTGCCTGTGCAGGGCCTATGTGTATAGGGACAGAAAGGTTATTTCCTGAAAACAAATACTGAACATACAGACTTGTAAGGCCATTCTATTGCATAATGTTGTATTTGTATAGAATTGTGTTGTGTCTAGTTGTATGTACATTGAGAAATCTTGCTCTTGTGGCAGCCGGAATAGTAATAAAGGCTTCCTCCTTGAAAAGGCCAAGGGAGTTATCAGCCTACCTATTGTATGTATTCAAGTGCCAGATTCAAGTTTTCTATTATGAAAAGCAAAAAATGTAGTGTGGGTTTGTTGGATTCTGAAAGGATTAAAGGTACAGGCTAAAACATTTTCAATAAACCTAAGTATCATCACTTAATACCGTGGGAAGCAACAATGAGAGAATCTGAGGTTTTTCTTTCTTTAGTTGGGGGATGGGTGAGGGAGGAGCTTCGATCCGTCATCCCTGGCTGCTCCCCGTGCCCGAGCTACTACTTCAATTAGCCGGCACTAATCAGCTGAGTCAACAGTACGATTAGCCTGTTGTCTAATTGATCAGCGACGACCATTCTGATTGGTCATCTCCACGAAGGACGCCGAGGAATTCGTCACGTGACCCTGGGGACCCATTGAGGATCTTGAGGTCAAGGTCATTGAGACGTTTATGGATGTTTTGGAATGGGAAGAGTTTTCCCGCATTTTTGTTTTGTTCCCGTATTATTCCCTTGGTCAGGACCTTATATATTTTATAGTTGAGCCAAGTTCACAAGCAAATTCCTTTCACTTTTGAAGGCAATTGACAGTATTCATCTGTAGTACACGGATAGTAGCACAATTGACCTATATAAGATTATGTAGTTTATGATAGCACTGAGTTATATGGGTATCTTCAGTTATGCCTACGAAGTGCTTATGAATGATATCCTACTACAAACAATAATTTCTTTTTTATCATTAGCCCGACTGCTGCGACCTTTGGTAAACAAAAAGAAATATGATAGAAAATTGCGTGAATGGGAAGTGAATGAAATGTCGACAATTTACCTCTTCCCCGTTTCACTCAAAAGCATTCCCTGCCTGCCCCATCCCAAAGTGGCCATAAGTTTGTATCGTCATGAAGAACGTCAGGTTCCATGACAGCCTGTAGATCATTCCTACCTTTGTCTCTGCCCCCCTCCCCCGACAACCCCCTTGGAATTTGCCCGGGTCTCGGACATTGCGGGCAATATTTCTTACATGCTGACTCAATCGCCATAAATATTTACGACTCGGAGTTGAGGGCAAAGTGATCAATCTTCGCAAAGCTCTTAGCGGCGGCAACCGTTCCGACCAAACGCCGAGTTAAGCGCGTTCCAAACGTGCTTAATTTCCGGCTGGAAAATCAAGCAATGTTGGGCAATTCGCGGATTGTGAGGTATCTAGGTTTCTGATATGGAGCGGCGAGTATTTTGTATGTGTAGGTTAAGAAAAATGGGAAGGAGTAAGATTTTAGCTTTGGTGTTTTTCCGCGAGAGGGCTCTGTTTGGGACGTTCCGGTTCCGCTTTGTAATCATGCAGCGTGAAATAGGCAGGGGCTAAAAGGAATGTTGATAACACGTGATAGGCATCGCCTAGCAACGGGATCTGGGCTGAAATGTAGCGCGGGGATTCTACACCCCTCCCACCCCTACTCCCCCTACTGCGCCTCTCTATTTGTGTTATAACAATCATTCCATTTCTTTGAAATCTACAACCAATTACTACAAATTTAAACTGTCATAATACTAAACAGATCGAAGTTTCAAATGTTGTTACACTTTAGTCTACTCAGAAAGAGACTTAAATTTTTTATTCTTTTCTTCTCTCTAGAGAATTTATTTGACGTTCAATGTTCAGCAACAATATCTTTTATAGGAGAGAAATGCCGAGGTGCATTATGATAAACATGAACTTCATGTGATTTAAATACGTAAAATACTTGGCAAATATCAAGTTACTTTAAATGATTTTTTGTGAATGAAAGTTTGCAATTGCATCACCACTATTATTTAATATAATGGCAGTTGATAAACAAAACTTTCCTCGCTGACTATCCCGAAGACTTAACCAAAATATACAAAAACAAATAACCCTTATATTTCTTAAGAATGCCCCTTAAAGATCATGTCATGGCGTGCTACTTCCCTCTTCAGTCCTAATTAGGAGTGGGTTGTCTAACAGAATGAAAACTCCACAAGGAAATAATTCAATATTCTCGGAGGTTGAGGAGTGACTCACCCCCGACTGGGGAGTGAGTTGGTAATGAGTCGGAGCGTTAAATAGGGGCTGGGTATGATGAATATAGATGGGAACAGGTTATGGGGGGAGGGGGTGCATGCCGTTGGATGGCCGTCACGCGGATTCACACTTGTTAAATGACCCCGTTTTCCTCTGACTGTCGCCCCCATCCTGAACTCACAGCTTTCTGACTGCATGGCCACCTCGTCCATCCTGTAGGGACGTAGACCTACAACGCCTGAGACCCAAAGGCACAAACTTCAGAGTGAGTATGATGTGGACAAATGCAACCAGAAGTTTGTATTTCAGGTAGTTGAAACTTTGTGACTTTGACTGATAATTCGAAGACATTTCCAGAGCAGTTTCTGTTCCCATCCAGAGTCCCATTTCTGCCTTCATCCCATCATCCATTTCCCTCATCCTATAGGGCAGCCCTAGAACTTTTAAACTGAGAAGAAGATGATCCCCGTTGAGCTCAGCCTTTACACTAAAATGAAAAATATGGATTTAAATTGGGCAAAGGGTACGCCTAGTATCCCCATCCCTTTCCACCCTCTCTTCAAAATCTATGGCTTCTCTCCGACCCTCTTGCTCATCCCTCCTCTTCACCCCTCCCCCACCTCCCCCCCCTCTTCCCCTCCACCCTCTCCTTCATCCTCCTCCCCCCCCCCCCCCGCTCCTCCAGTCCCCGTTTTGAGGGCCGGCCTCCCCCTTTGTCCGTCGCTCTGACCCGATTAGCAGTTTGCTTTTGCCTCCTGGTTGACATCAAGTAAGGTTCCCACCACGCTCTTCTCACAACTGGGCTACGCACCCTGCCCCCTACCCCTTATCAAACACCGCCCTCCCACACACATGTGGTAGGTGGTGGTAATCCGGCTAATGCTGATGATAATAAATCCAATAACCGGGGAAAAGCAACCATAATTCCTGCGAGTTCTAAGACTGTAATGCGATTTGAACTGTTATGTCTTTAGAGAATATAGAGGGTACTTTTATTTTCAATATCTTACTCGTAATATGATTTTAGCCTGCCCATTGTCCAAGCTTAAAGTTGCCATTACACTTTTAACAGCTTTTTTGTAGGATGTAATTTATATGTTTCTATTCAAGATTAACAAGATTAAAAGCCAACAATATCATGATTCCAAATTATTCGCCATTGGGTCTCTGAACATGGCTCAGAGTAAAACCTCAAAAGTTGTCAATAGCTATGTTTATTTCCTTCCTGCAATGTTAATACGTTGGGCTGGGTTACCTTTCTACTTGTGTTGTGTAGAGGTTGCATAACCAGATAACAATCGGAACGCCGCTAATTAATTCTGCCTCTATTTTTAAAATCCCGTTTTTGAGCCGCACCGAGATTCTGCGAGTAGTATAGAAAAAGTTGATTTGACGAGGGCGACGCGTCCGCCCTGATTCACTCCACAGTCTCCAAACAGATCTTGATTAATGATTAGTAAATGGGGGCACAGAAAAATCGGATTGGAGAGTGCAGATTATAAGTTTTTTTTCTAACCACTGGTGGTGAAGAGTTCTAGTCGGCAGCAGACGACAAACCGACTCTATCTGTCGGGGTTTTCGCGCTCTTTTTGACCAACCAATTTCCCGCCTTAATCACCGCAGTATGCCTATATCAGGCACGTTCTCACCGCGTGTGTGCCTCCGTGCACAAATCGATTCAAAAATCAGTTTAATGGGCTTGTTTTTATATGTTCGCCCTGTCATTATGGTTTGCACTAAGAGACCAGAAGGCACAATTGTCGAGGACGTTTATGCTTATGGTTTCCCACACCCCCTTAGTAGTTGTTATTGCCCAGACTTTTTCTTATCGAGGCTACGTTTAATGTTCAACAGACAATTCTGTAGTATTTGTGGACATTCACAATTCCTATATGGAACACAAATACAGTATTTCATCAATAAATAACTCATTTTCCATTAAACAAAACTTGCTGATTTATGAGAAAACTAAATAACAATTAAACCTATCGGCGTCATTTAAAGGCAAAGCCCGTGGCGGGGTGTAAGTTGAAAATGAAGTCAGGCACCCTGAGGCATCTCTCATCTTGAGTCGTCTGTTTAAAAACAGCTTGTGGCAATTGCACCACATTTGGGGTGCCTTTGCAAATCAGGCTGTTCGGCCGTCTAATTATTCATCAACAAGAAACATTTTTATGGACAAGCCTTTTTCTGTTGAGTCACAGACTGAACCATGGCTAGTGCTCATGGCATCCCAAATAATCGACTATTGTGACATGGCGGTCATCCAATGAATAAAACTACAATGTGTCAGAATACCTCAAGTTCTTTGTATCACTTTCTTAATATTCATTAACCCTTGTGAGATGATACCCAATGACAAGATGAAATGGAAACAACACGGCAGAGACAACTTAGCGTAGTGGGAACAGAGATATGCATTGTGGCTCTTTGCAGCTCCTTTAAAGATGACTCCCCCCCCATTCCCCCCATTGCCCTCCCCGCCCATTCCCATTCCCCCTCCTTTCCCTTTCCTCATCCTACTCCCCACCTCCCCTCCATCCCCACCCTACTGCTGGCGGTCACATAACTCCAGGCCGTGACCAGCAATGACACTGATCACATTTACAGGGGCTTTGGGGGACGTCCGCGGCCTTGACGGGGTGAAGGGTGGAGGGCGGCTGGAGGATGGGAGGGTGGAGCGAGGAATGAAAGGTGGGAGGCATAGGGATGGGGGAGGGGAACGAAAGGATGGGGAACTACTTTCATTGTCTTTGCATGGGTAGGTGTATGTACGGGAGGAGAATTAAATATAGGATAACAAAACCTACGTTATACAGAGGTAGAAAGGGATCGTTTAAATTTCTACACGATAAGACCCAATGTAGTCCATGAATTGTCTCGCTGGAAATACATGATCGTACTATTATAATCTTGCCACAGTAATAAATGACTATCCGTGCGATACATAACAAATAATCTCCGAGTATTGGGTTCCCAATGTTTCACGTTTTTAGTTCTATCGAGAGATATAATTACAGAAATGGCGCCATTCCCATTACTCTACAAAGGCGAGAAGATGCCGACAGTAGACGGGAAGGGTGGCACTTGGCCAAACTGTGCCACCTCGCCGAGAGCTGCTCTCACCCCTGTCTCCCACATGCTTGGAGCAGTATTTCATCTGCTCCTGGACGAGTCTCTTTGTCTGCTCTCACAATTAAGAAGAAGACATTCATCTTAACCAGGAGGCGGTGACGGGGGAGGGGCGCTTACACCTTGTTCCCATGGTAACCACTTCGTTTCAATCCAATTACTTCCACTAAGGGTTTCTTTGTATTTACAATTTTCTTATCATTTTCAGGTGCATTGTAAATGTATCACTGATGTACATATATGATACACTTTTGTTTTTATAGAAAAAAGGTTTATTAAGAGGGATTAAACAGTGATTATTGCTGGTGGGGTTTAGGTTTAAAGGGTTAGAACCCTGGGGATGGATGTGTTATAAAAGACGGCCTTTCTGCTGTCACCCACCGTTCCCAGAACATGGCCAAATGATGGGTTCCATGCTGAGACTTCTCTCCTTTACTCCACAAGAACCCCCGATGTCTGATGGAAAGATCGTGCTCGGGGGACTATTTATCTCCAAATTATCTGAGCTACTTGTGCCTAAATGCCAAAGCAAAGAATGAAGACATCTGTTTAAAAATTAATTGGACTTGTTGATAGGATTATGATCATTTGCATTTTTATGAATTCCAAAAATTAACAGCTGCTTTGAGCCTGATATTTGAAGATGAAAATGAAATGATAGAATTCATTTTCAGTCAGAAGATACATGATGCCATAGAACCAGGGACCGCCTGGACAGGGGTACGAGCTCCAGTACTCCCAAGAATTCTCACAAGAGCCTGCATCTGACCATCACAGTGCAGAGACCTGTAACTCTCCCTCCTTTCCACAGCTCAAAGTGCGCGATAATTAGGGCACTGTGGGCATTTCAGACCCTGAATCACAACCAGCGTCCCTCAACGTCATCCATCATGGCCGACAGGCGTCTGGTTACCATGGCAACGGCCAAATCATTCGCCAAATTGATTCGGCGCTACTTTGTGCTCGTGGAGGGATGCCCCCCTTTGCTTTGTGCCTCCCTAAGCCTACCTAATCATTACCAAGGCCCCGGTAAAGTCCTGATTCCGAGGGGTCCGGTGTAATACATATTTTCCACCTCAGTACACTGAAAAAAGTGAAAAGTTAGAAAGTTAGTCAAATCTGGTATTTACCATCAAAACTGAGGGTTAGTCAGCAGGACTCTAACTTTCTAACCATCTCCACTATAATGATTTGAACCTCTTAGTCATATTGACTAACTTTCTAACCCTATGGTTAGTCAAAAGATTAATTGACCTAATTATCACCAGAAGACTTCAATAAACGCAATTACAGAGTAATACCCATATATTGAGTCACAAATATGATTATTTCATGATGTTCTAAATTTGACTGACCCTTAGTCAGATTGACTAACGTTTTAACTGAAGGGTTGGTCAAAGGATTACACAAAGCACACTCGATAGATTTAGAACACCTGTGGGAGGTAAACAAACATTGGCCTATAGTCACCAAAATCCGTCTGGGTTTTTTCCCTCCATTTTTTTCCATTTTTTTTCTTTCATTTTTTGACAAATGCCAATATACAGAGCTGGAGTCAAAAATGGTTAGGTACAATGGGTCATACATAATTAAAGGAGCGTAGGCCCCCTAGATTATCTACCAAATGAGTCCTCCTGGCCCCTGTAATCTGGTGAAGGTCCCTGAATCAAATTAAAGAACCAGACTAGCCCCAACATTTGAGAACATTATTTGAACTTCCTTTAGAGCCACCTAGAATAGAAAAATCTATAGCATAGTGGATAGCATGCCTGCTTGGTATGCCAGCGGCCGGGGTTCAATTCCCCCATAGGTACCTGACGTTTTTCGTTCTTTTTGACTAAGTTTTGGCTCTTTGGTTAGTCAGTCTGACTATGGGTTAGTCACAAAAAGGTTAGAAAGTTTGGACAAAAATGCACCGTCAGAATGACTAAGATTTTTGCAAAAAGTTCGGACATTTGACTAACTTTCTAACACCCACTTTTTTCAGTGTAATAATAATGCCCGAAGATACACCGCTGTGTGGGGGAGATAAGATACGTAATGAAAATGTTCACCCTACGGAAATTGGGATTTGTAGGCGTGTTTCTTGATACTTGGCCTGTCGGCAAATAGGATATTTACTTTGATGTTTGTAGTGGTGGCCCAGATATAGATCTGGATGTAGAGCACATAGGACATGCTAATTGACTACGTACACAAATGTAGGACATTTGTGCACGTTACTCAATTTACCCTGTCATATATGCCCTGAAATGACTTGCCGAGGACTTAAATATCTCGTAAATATAATTACATTTAGGTCATCTTGTCACAACAATCCCTGATATATATTGATATTCTATATAGAGGCATTGATCTATCTGCAAAGAGCTCACAATTAGATTTCCTATAATGAAAATATAAACCAACATACAATATTTCTTTTCACTTTATTTTCAGATTGTCAACAGTCTTGTCTCGTGCTATAGACCACTTGCTGACAATGCTATTGACAACTGCCTCATCCCCCACTAAGGGATTACAATTAGATTTCCTCTAATTACTTAAATGTGAGTCTTTTCACCAGTAAATAAATCCTCAGGAAATGTTCAGTATACATTGTGTTTTAATGGGATCCAATGCATGAAAATATTAACCAATGTGCACTATTTTTTTTCCAGATTGTCAACAGTCTTGTCCCGTGCTATAGACCACTTGCTGACAAAGCTATTGACAACTGCCTCATACCCCACCATTCTGCCCGCCCAGCAACGACTGTGACAAGGCGAGGACACAAAAAGCCCGTAATGCTCATAGAAGTCATTGTGCAGGCCACCCCTCATAAACTGACCGAGGCAATGGCAATATTTCCATCAGTGGTCACTAAATCAGGACCCGGCACCCATCAGCCTCCACCAAGATCAAAAGGCACTGAGAAACGCTCGCCCGGCTCTTATAAATGAGCGATTAGGCCCATGTCGGAGCACCCCAAGGGATGAGTGGCCCTGGGGGCACGGGGGGCTACTTTGGGACCTAAAAGGGTAGCACTACTATGCAACGTATAGCAGCGGAACGTATTGCAGAGACATATGGGCTTAAAGGACGAGGTAATATTGATGATAGAATCGGAAGATGAACAACCGAATATGGTTTTCATTCTATGTCTGTTCAGTGAACAGTTACATTGTATATTATCGGTTAGATATGAACATGATGAAATGTTGTGCATTATTTATAAAAGGTACTAAGCTGCTAAGAATTACTTATTAGGCTTGTGAAAACTGTCTCGCATCATATTGAAATCAAACCATTCATAATTCAAAATAAATCAATCTAAAGATAAATAGCAAAATATTTCAATTGTCCAAATTGAGGAAATACATTGACACATCAACATCAATTTCGATTTACAAACAAACCATACTGCCACATTTTGATTATTGTAGTTTTATTTTGTTAGCATGTAACTTGGAGGACAAAAGGGAGTTACAGGTTATGCAAAATAATGTAGCTCGTATGTGTCTTAAAATTCAGCTGGATGATCATGTTAATATCCATAATTTACATTCTAAAATTAGGTTGGCAAGCCTGGAGCAACGGCGCCTAGCCCAGTTACTGAATATAATGTATGGACATAGTTTAAAAGAAGATACCTTAGTGGTTCCACAACGACAGACAAGGTTACAGGAAAAAAAGAACTTTATTGTTCCTGCCAAAATAACTACTAAATATAGTAAAAGTCCTTTCTATTTAGGTACTTTACTATGGAGGAATCTCGATGTGAATACTCAAAATATGTCCAAGAATGATTTCAAAAAATTTGTGAGACAGAAATATTGTGTGTATGAAGATCTATTGAGTTAACTCAATTTCTGGTTGTACAGGTATAGTTCATTACCCAGATCAATATGAAAAGGAATTCATTTGTATCTGATAGTACATATATGTAAATATTACTTTGTTTACCCCATTCATGTAATATATCTGAAAACCAGTGGCAACACTGAAGATTATTACGTAATAAAATTTAAAAAAAAAAAAAGATTTCGGAATATCATAAATTATCTTAAGATTTAATAAAGAAACATGTTTTGTCAAATTTTAATATGAGAATATTACTATTCATCGCATTTAATTCATATGTTAAAGGTTACAGTTGATGCCAGTTGTATAATCTAGGAATTGTTCAACATAGGACCAACATCCAAACATCAAGACAAGTATGAAGCAATGTACTACTGTCGTCTCGGAACCAACACTCAAAGAAAGAGTACCCTCCCTCTGATCCAGACCCGTGCTCCCTAAAGGCTAATGACAGACTTGAGGCAGTATGAAAGACCTCGGGGGCTAAGCCCTACAGGCTTTTTTCATTTGCTTAAAAATAGTAACCGCAAAGCCCAACCAGGTCAACAGCATGCACAAACGCAGAATTCCCATTCTGACTGCTTTTTTCCCTCATCATTTTTTTCCCGAAAAGACCTCATTCATTTTGTGTCTATTGTAACTGTTTCTGTGGGGGTTCTGTTTTTACTTCTGAAACAATCGGTGAATTATGCCCCAGGGGGAAGAAGGCAATGTGGGAGGTCCGCTGGACTAGAATCAATCAAACAATGTCAGGTCACAATGTCACCTTTTTCCTCGCAGGACTTTACTCAAAAACCTTGACGTTTCCCAGGTAATAATGATTGATGAAAGTTGTTTATTTGCGTTGTATGGGGTCTGTTACTTAAGAAGCCCTTTCTACTCTGGAAGGTAGTCAATGATTATTATGTGCCATTATTCTATTACTCTTACACAAATCTTATTTATGGTTAGAAGAGAGCATTGTCCTCTGACTAACAGAGTTGATGTTAGGTACTGATAGTACAAAAACAATTTCTGTATGGAAAGTTCAGGTTCAATTTTGAAACATGTTTATGAATGAATGCAGTAGCTAATGGAATGGCCCCATCTCATACATTTGATTTTTGATTTTCATTGACAATTATGTATCGATAAAAAGCCCGTGTCATCTAATATTTTATACAAACATTCTAATCCTGTACATGTATTGGAGATTACCAATAATTATTGTTATCATGTTAAAGATACACATAGTTAAGAATATCATGATTCATAGTCACATTCCCTTGAACATTTGATGTCAAAAGATCTGATGTATAGAGTTCCTCAGGGTTTTATCACCATCTCACCTGTTGGGATTGTAAACCTCCTTCTTACGTTATCCCAGAAAGCCGTGTCATTATTGGCGATATTTATACCCATCTGTAATGACTCCCCTCCTTGTGTTTCCTGCTTGTCCAATTTCACAGTTCCCTGCCAGGTTAGGCAAACCCCTGCTGGTCCCTGGCAGGTTAGGTGGGAGACCCTCGCCCCTGCTGAGAACCAGCTCTGTCAGTTCAGGTCACCTCCAACCCAAAACATCTTAGATCCCAGTAATGTCAGAAACCACCACCAGGTGTCAGAATGTTAGTACCCAGGATCCCTTGGGGCACCGACGGTTAACAATCTACTTCTGATGGTAAAGAATCAAATCATAGTAAACCCACTGGGTTTGTAATCCCTTTGATTAAAGATCTATCTGTTGCAATTTCTGTGTATCATTAATTGCTTGCGTTTTGACTTTTCAACTGATATTTCCATGTTCACATACAAGGGTAGGTCAAAAGCATTTAAGTTTAACTAAAGAAAGTAGATAGATAATTTATTTGCAACCTACATACCTTATATCATGACATTAACACATGATGCTATAAAGTGAGATTTGGTAGGTGTGTTGCTGCCCAATGGTAACACGAATTATGACAATTTGTAATTATGTAATAATTATGTTAATATCTTTCCATTAACCGCATTCCACGAACAACGCAATCTCCTTACAGATAATCATCATGATCTCTAAAATGCTGACGCCCAGCAAAACCCTAGATTCCAGGGGAAAGGCGGTCTTTCTGGTTCAGATACCACCTCATTGCTGTTAACCTATCGGCAGATTGTATGGCCCTACAGGAGTCAGGTACAGGCTCAGATAGGCACACCCACAGACCCGATAGACTCTGGGGTGTAGATAGCTTTAATGTTGACCCAGCCCCTAGATCCTACAAGCCTCAAGGGCCACTGACCCAAAATCATCAACAGACCACCCTCTGGTAGTCCTGTAGGCCTGATTGGTAGGCTTAGCCAGGCCTAAGGGTCTGCACACACTGAAATAGGGATACTACTGACATGTCTTTGGTTCTTATTGGTGTTTGTGGAACTTTAGCAGTTGCTACCTACAGGCGTCTACAGAGAATTGCAGGGTCACTTGCAACAAACAGTGACCTCTATAAAGAAGGTTAAACAAGTTAAAGGTGTGTGACACCTTGGGCTGCACCACACGCAGTCTGTTTGACTATACTGTAGATCTAGGCCTGGCGCCCATGGTAGGTGAAGAACTACAACTGTGTTAAATCATCCAGCTTTTTAAACTTGTTATTTAATCCATAGACACTGTCAGGACCTGCTGGATCCTGAACTGACAGAATAGATTTGGGCTTTTTCCTAATTTTGTGTGACAATGCCTTCAGGCTGAGGAGTCAGCAAGCCCATAGGATAGGCCGATATAGGCCTGGACATGACGCTTATCTGTCCACTTTGTCAGGCTGACTCTGTGTAAACTCAACACTTGTAAATGCCAAGATACAAGTCTAAAGGAGACTACCTGATACTGTTAGGCTTATTCAATTACAATACGAAGTACCTCATACTTATCCTGAGCAAGTTCTGAGTTAATTTTTCATTTCAGCGTAATAAAGAAGTGGCAGCACTGTAACAAAGTCAATTGAGTAACATTTTAAAAGAGATTCACATTTTGGCTAAATGGTTTATCAACACCAGTTTGACTATCTTGAATAACCATGTAAAGGATGTATACATACGCTGTATATATGATTCCTTGAATGCGAGATGATATTCAAAAATATCATTTTTCAGTCAGAGAAAAGCACTGCTACCTGCGTGTTGGCCCTATTATTCCCAAATCCCCCCCCCCCCCCCCCCCCGGCCCTTCAGCCCACCAGCCCAAATAGTAGGATCAAACAGGCCCTTCAGCCGAGTGGTGCGGATAGGGGGCCGTTATCTACTAAACACTCATTACACATAACGGTCAGGGCCTCAATACCGCTTAGGCGAGATCCATCAGCTGTTTTTTTACTGTCCTTCACTCAATGTACAATTCATATTCAGAAGATCTGTTTCCCATTGTTCTTTTTCTACATTTTGTACCTCACAGCATACTTTATGATAATAACAAACAATTATCAGGATTAAACAGTACTTTTAACAAGCCTCCAACTTCCGGCAATAATGAATTATTGTTAAAATTGTTCTATGACTATTGGACTACGTATTTGCTGACGTTGTGATTTTTACTTTATTTTTTTCTTTACCTATATTATAAATAGGCTGTTGATACAGTTAATATTGAGACTTCCGGCTAAGTGTGATTCGCTATGACTATGACCCTAATACAGGCCTTGATGTAGGTGGATCAAGGGAAGGATTACTTTGAGGGGCCTCCTCAGCCTCTACCTCTGACCTCAGGTACTTCACCAGCCGAGTCGACTTAGCTGTCTAAACACGGGGAGTCCGTGTAAATACTCATCGTGTATGGAGATTGTGGTCAAACGGTACAAGGACTAATAGCCGACAAAAGGCACAGGGGGTTGGGAGTGTGATCACAAGGCGTATGAACGCATCATGAATCAATAATGCAGTCTGAAATAAAGGTAGGTCTGCAGATTAATGGGTTTAAGTATTAAAGAATAGACCAGCCAGACGGTATAGGACATTGACTTGAAGGTTATTTAGAAATCTTTTATTTCCAAAATGACAATTTATCATTTTCTTATGCATAAAGACACATATAAAAAAAAAAAAGATAGATGACAAACTAACACAAGCAGAAGACCACCAGGGGTGCCCACTATCCTCTTCATGATAAGATCTGAACAACTGATAACAGTTGAATCAAATTGTTTTTATTTATCAAAGGGTATAAATTAAATGCTTTTTTTTGTTTCAGTATATATACACAGGTAAAAACGGCAGAGCACCGTGTAGGTCTAGGTTGTAACGGGTAGCTACATCAGCCGGCGATCATTCTGACAATATGCATAGACCTATAGCCGTACTTCCGGTGGCGGCCATGTTTGTAAACGTCGGTACCCCCTCCCCAGTCTCAGGTCTCTCAAATAGGGATTTAGCCCAGAGTTTAGGACCTATTACACACACAGGGACAAGGTACAACCCCTATAGTTTAGGGTTGACTGCTCATGAATCTGGGAGTTGGATAAAAGAAAGGAAGAGTGAATATATATTGGGAGTGGGCTGGGCTGAGGTAACAGAAATGGCTGTATCTATAACAAGCACGCCATATTGAAGAACAATAAGATTTATAAGTAAATAATGTGTACAGATATTTTCTGGTTCTACAATGGGATACCATTCTGACGGATACTAGTATGAATCTTACAATGTGCACAAGCCCATAGAGATACATATATATACTCTATACTCAGGCTTGCATAAGTTGCCTCCGGCATCTTCAATTGAAAAATATCCATTAAAATACTCTTGAAAATGTTATTGCTGTAGGATGATAAAACATTTCTTATCTTCAATTCTTTGTATGTGCAAGATGCATCTGCACACAATCACAATGTCATATCCAATATCCAATATCAACAGTATTGTTTTTTTCTACACGTGCATATTATTATAAGGAGTGGGTGCCCACGTCCTTGTCGTACACTAAGTGTGTCGGTGGTGGTACCCAACACAGGGGACAGACAGACAGACAGCTCCTCCCTCACATCCTGGTCTACACTGGGGCTCCCACCTCTCGGTGGTGTCAAAAGCAGGACTTCTGTTTGGCAGGCCCAGAATTTGAGGAATAAACACGAGGAAACCCTATCCGTATGGCACTATCCCGCCCTTTGGTTGCGCGCAGGGGATGACTCGTTGCATTTCTTATAAGAATACTGAGCCAAAGGCAAGATCAGCTAATGTGGTGTAATTAGTTAGAAAATGACAGGTAGATTGAGTGTTTTATTTCACATAAGTAGTTGCATGAGATAAGTATATTATCTAGTCCTAGGACGTTTGTCGATATAATAAAAATAATAACAATTGATTAGTATTATGATTTAGATGGACTTTTTAAAGGAATCTTATTACGTAATAGACATCAGGGTTTCCCTGGTTTAAGAGATAGATATGCTTCTTTTCTTGGGAGTAGATGGTCATAGAGGTATAATTCCTATAGACTAATCGCGAAGCAGATTTAGTAGGTGGCAATGCCTCTCAACATCTTGGATTTTATATATATATATATATATATATATATATATATATATATACAAAGCTCGGGCTACCTTTCTATCTGCTAGTATCACGACCAGTGGCGCGTTGCTGGGTTTGTTTTGAGTTCTCAAGACCCTTATTCAAGATATACACAACAGGGGGATTCGAGGAACCATCTATTTATAAGACATGGTACATTAGGATTTCTAAAGGGAGGACTATCGGGAAAGCAGAGTAGATGTAAAATAAAAATGAAAAGTTCTTAGCAAAAATAACTAGAACCAACTAGTAGCTGGTTCTGACATGTGATTAAGAATATTGTCCTGCTAAGGGTAAAAGAACCTTATGATATGCAGGTCCGTATGAATCGAGGACGCGTTTCATTTGTAAGTAGGCCGTTTCCTTGTACTAGGGGGACACTGGATGAGATGATACTTTAATCTAAACTATTGCAAGCCTGTGCTTGTCCGTTTCTCTTCATATATCTTCCTTGTGTGTATCCTTCGTGAATTATCTCATATATCTCAAATTATAAATTCAATTTGTTACAAATGAGAAAGACAATGGCGCAGCCAATCCTTAGTACCATAGCCATACTAGATAATTATACGGGTTTTTTTTTCTGCTAGAGCTTACGTATCGATAAAGTTTTATCGTTCAAATTACTCAGTTAGAATAACCAGGCATTCGAAAACATTATTAAGTACTTTGATTATATTTCTCTGACTGAATCTTAAAGGTTATTCTTTTCTGTGCCACTAAGTGAATCTCACTAACTGGTATTTCTCTGAACAGAAACAATCCCAATGTTTTTCTGACAATTTCGAGATCTGTGGGCCAAATTCATCCATCTAGATTAGGGAGAATGTCCGTTAGATTCTGAAGATGTCACAATCATTGTGTACCTAGCCATAGATGACTGCATACACCTACACCACCAAAACCTTTGAAGTCACATCCCGGACAAAAGAGATGCATCTGCCGTATTAAACAGAGAGACAGGACGTCGGACCATCAAAAGAAACAACGCTTTTGTACTTCAATTCAGAAAAAAACACAAATCCATTGGCAGCTTCCCATGGGGAAGCCAACGCACTGAGACATCCCTATCTCCTAATCCCGTCTGAAAGGTATACCCGAAAGGTGAGACCCACCAACAAGTCAATGGCCATTAGTGGGAATTAGCCTCCTAGGCCGGAGATTTCCTTCCTTCTGTGGGTCAAACTAATTGGCGTCTCGCAGCTCAGTGAGCAAACACAAAGAGCGGCGTCTGATTGGTTAATGGTGATTGGGGGTGTTAGGAAAGTTATGTAAGGGGCAACTTAACTCAAAGGTGGGTTTGCTTATGGTAAACGTTGGGTCAACAGAGGCTGTGAAAGACAAATAAAGCTGAATGTAACGTCAAGGTGGAGGCACACCTGAACCCATTGACTCGGATATAATAAAAGCTAGGGGAAAATAGTTATTTGTGTGTGTAGTGACAGATAGCACACAATAGGTTATCCCAATAAAAACTCTTTTGACACTAGTAAGCAATACTGAAATTAAGAGCACTAGCTACCACAGTACCAGCGAGTTACTTGTAGGTGCCGCACTTGATTTTGGTTCACATTATCGACTTTTGTTTTGTTCCAGTTAACCCAAATTACTCACTTTGTATGTTCTTCTGATGGTGAACTGAACGCATTTTATGGGTCAAACGTGAACCAAAATACATTCAACGACAAAAAAGCCATTATTTTCATCCAAAAGACTCCACGTCAGTAACTGTTCTTTTTATTTAAGTAAGTCCCATTTCCTTCTCCCTTAAAAAGTTGGATGTGACATATTGGTAAAGCAGCTCTTCAAGCTTGATGGGTTATTATGACTCATCTTACAGGTATAGCTATGGGAATTAACGTTAACTCCCTATTACTATGAACCAGTTAACTCCGAAATAGTGCTATGAGGTACCTATGAAACGAGAATTCCATAAAATAGATGTTAGTATTATGTAATAATACAAATATGCAGTCCAAGATCAACATCAGTGAACAAAATTATATGTTTTGCAGTACAGATATTTTAAGACAGGTACAACAAACCTCTTCAAAAAAGCTCACAGAATGACAATAATTCTGGCGTTGAATGAGGAATGTGGGTTTTGGAGACTTGGCAAGGGACAGCTATCTGGCCCTTCTATGTAAGACCCAAACAAGTGCCCATCTGTTTTGATTCAGCCAGGTATTTGATCTGTGGAGGCTGACAGAGTGTGGGGCTAGGGTCGAGAGGGTAGGGCTACTCAGAGGCCCCAGTCCCGTCTGCCGAACGGGCCAACAAATGTCAAAGTAGACCACAGGTACTGTGACATGATGTGTATTTACCTTCCATTTCCTCTGTTAGAATGTAGAGTAAAGTCATAGAGGCTCTACACCATAAGACATATAGACGTACAACTTAATGAACTAAATACATATATAACATCTATGATGTATTAAAACATAATATCATTAAAACAATCATAATTGGAATTCCTGGGCAAGCTCAAATTATTTCATGAATGATTTGAATTTTAAATCAACATTATCATGTTGTTCTCTATTTCATAGCTTTGTTTAAGAAGGAATATCTCTAGCATGCATGGTTTTAAATGGATGTCCCTTTGCAGTATATGTTTCCATATTTTCCTATTTCCATTCACTTGACGTTGTTTCGCTCTAAAGGCATTCTAATCAAGTTCCTGAGACATCTCTTAGAACACCAGAAACGGTCGGTACTCATGGAATCAGGTACGCTCACCATCAGAGTTTATTTATACACCAGAATCCAGCGTACTTTGTTCTTGCTATGTTGTGAATCTGGCTCAGAGTCTTCTCAATTTTTTCTTCTAAAACAAAGGCACTTGTGGAGTGTAAGCTTGGCTGGAAAAGAGGTTAATTGCTCAAAGTGAATGGGACTCGAACTGCCTGGAGCTGGGGTTGTGGAATATACTCATCAACCAGAGGAAAGAGAATCATTTTCATTATAGGTCAAATAGCAACGACATGTACCGAATTGCAATGGCCAGTAAATAAACTATATGAAAACTTAATACATCTTCACCTCAACATGGACCTACTTTTATATCAAATCCTAAGTGAAAAGAGACATGTAGAAAAAAATACTTTATGTGTCTTTTTTCGAGAACTAACAAGTGCCATTGGGAGACCTGCGGTAAAGAGCCCCAAGGCTGACGTATGGCTACTTGACAGAGGTTTGGTCTAAATAAACACCATTCTGAGGATTCTCCCCCGGGATGCAGGCACCCAGCGCCGAGGCCTGGATTTACAGTGTAGCCCAGAGGGGTGTTGGGTCAGTGGTGGGAATGCTGGTCTCCTGATCCACAGACTCACAGTTCGCATTCATGGCAATTCTACAGTTCTGTGATATTATGAAACAAATATTCTATAACACCAACAATAAGTCCTGACTGGCTAATGCGGCCAGGTAAACTAGTCATATGAGGTAGTCATAGATTTCTTCCATAGTACGAAATTGGAAGGACGTAAAGTTTGTTCAGCTACGAAAAAACTTAGTCTTTATCTTTATCTTTATCAAACTATCGTTCAATCACATTTAACTTTGTAATCTTTTTATAATCTCCTTAGATTTTATTCAAATTACAGGCAAGAAGGTAATGGGACAAAACGAGTGTAATACAAAACCAAAATGAAAATCACATTGACTAAGAGTAAGAGAAAATTTCAAGAAATTGAGGTCCTAAATCAGAGCGCCCCTGTTATTTCAGAACAAGTTAACCTAATTGGTTTCTTATGTACCCGGACCGTTCCGGCACACAACTGAAATGTGTTCCTGGTGACAGTTACACGGAATAAGAAACGGTAACCATCTCCACTTAGGCCCATTACCCAGCCTTAGATGTGGGGAGTTTCGATGTCTGATACAAAACTACAACATTTATCATAGTTTGCCCCCATGCCCTTCCTCCTCCCCAACCCCCACACCACTGCATTTCGCTATACATACTAGAAGTGCACACTATCTTTTGGTGGACATAATAAGGATCTATTTTCAAAAGAAAGTGGAAATTTACAAAACCCTTATGAAAATATTCTGCGAAATTACCTTTGGTTGATTTGTTGAAAATATATCTCTGACCTTTTGGTTTGAGAATATGTCTTATTATTAGAATTAAGAACCTGTAAAGACATATTTGTGAATATACACCAATGCACACAGCATGAGATAAAAATAGTCCCACGTCTATGTACAATCAAATTAATATTATTGCACCACAGTTAATAAACTCTAGATTGGCTATGTATATGGCAGTTCATACATTCACATAAATCAATGTTTTATGTAATGTATAATGCTCTTCGCCAGTTTGCAATATACGTCAGCAATATCTTATTTTCAATTCAGAGTTTCAATATAAAAGGCTGTGGTATGATAATTAATGGCATGTCCCCGCAGGAGCCCTCAATCACACAGAGACCGTGGCCATTCGGCGCTACACACGACTCAGCAATAAATACAAGATAGGGCTTCCCGACATTTTTCTGTTGTTTTCTTTGGGGTCACTTTTTTCAGCACAGCCCCAGCATTCCAAGTGCACGCTTTATTATCTTTAAGGAGACGGGGCTGTGTTTTTTACCCATGCCTCGGCTAGAAAAAACATCACGAGAGTTATCAAATCATAGCAAAGTGTATCGTTCTGTTTATTGTTTGATACCGACAGATATCAACCACCAGTCTGAACGGCGCATTTACCTGACAGAGCCTTAAATCATTCTTAGTGCTTGGGGTCTTCTCGTTTTGTA
The DNA here is from genome assembly GCA_936440205.1 of Lepidonotus clava. Lineage (NCBI taxonomy): Eukaryota > Metazoa > Annelida > Polychaeta > Phyllodocida > Polynoidae > Lepidonotus > Lepidonotus clava. Next base: position 16,748,124 of record OW387148.1, read on the forward strand.
ACCAGGGATCAATTGGATCCTAACGTCAACTAAATGCAATTGTGGAGAAACTTCTAAAATATAAGGATTCGTTGCTAACACATGGCAATTTACGATGCAAAAGAGTTATTCATATAACTGGAGCAGTGACGATCTCCTGGGGTTGTATTTTTTTTTCAAATCTGGTTATTTTTTCTCTCTTGATGATAAACATCAAGCTGTTTAATGATGTCGTGAATACTAGATTGTACACAATCCTAAATTGACCCTAACCTTTTAGGTTTTAAAATAAGATGTAAAACTAGAAGTGCTATCTACTTGTATAATTATCTACACATCCATTATGTTAGCATGGCCAAATTTCATGTACCAAAGATGTCCAAACTTCCAGATTGACTGCAAAAAGCCAGACCAGAAGATTTCAATTTGGAGATGGAGTAAAGTTACATTCCTGACCTTAGGTTATAGACAGTAATGAGAAATGTAACCTTTCAAAATGAAAAACATATTTGATACGGTGAAACAAAAAATCCGTACCAGTCAATTGCAATTTCCTTAGAGCCAATTATTTAGGCCTATAAATTCGTATATTCTAAATGATATCATAAATAATATAAGCTATTAACCTGCTAGGTTCTTGTCATATTCAAATATAAATCTACAGTAATTCTAGGACCTGCTGCCAGTAGTTATAACAAGAGAGAAGTGGTAAATCAGCATTTTATGTGATAATCAAAGACAAGCATCAGTAACCATACACCTGCCACCACCCGAGTTAGGCCAGGTATGCCTGCCAGTCACCTCACTCTTTTTACATCTTCATTCTCAATCTGGTGGCCTTCTGTGTGCTCTTTTTCCGCTGAAATTGAAATCAGAGTTTTTTTCTGTTTGGCTGCGAGCTGGCAGGATAGGCCTCTGGGGATGAGATGGGTTCCAGGTGTGGTGGTGGTGCAGGGGGGTCTGAGGCCCACCTGGGCGTCCGGCAGGTGGGCTACTGGCAGCCTGCCTGGTTACCATTACACAGGTACCGGCCCAGGCCACAGGTAGACAGGTAGGGAGGGCCAGGTGAGAGCCTCCTCCACCTATATGTCTATAAGTTTAGAGAACTGTGTGTAGTGAGGGATGTTGGACATTGGCTATTACTGGTATAAAGTTATCACTGCATACATCTTCATTTGCCACATGGACACAGTGGCATGAAAACTAATAATACACTGGGTGTTCAATTCCTCTTTTGCAGGATGTTTTGTATCAGGCATATACACCATGTGAAGTAAATTTATGGCTTACGTACATTTATAACAAAGTAGATAATTGAATCCTGTGTTCCTGTCATGTAATCCGCTTCTATATCATTTATCAGAAAGCAGAGGAGACTGACACCCGGCACATCATAGTACTGACAGTATGCAGTCTGTAAAGATGGCCATGGGTGAGTTAGTAGATAAGGGAGGGAGGGGGTTGGGGTTGGGAACACAAACAGGTGTGGGATACATCATATAGGTGTGATATATTCAAGGGTATAGGAGGCCCCGGGCTTTACGTGATGGATTAATGAATAGTCCTTGCTCTGACCTTGGGTCCGGCAACACATTGATAAGCAACGGGAGGACACGGGGCAATGGTGATACAGATACATTATATCTATGATTTATGTAAAAGTCTGCATGACAGTGTTGAACTTGGTGATTTGCAGTAGGTCTATTTCAATCATCTGCGTATGTAAAGAAGCAGGAAATTGACTAATGTAATTATTTCGTACCGGGTAATAGGTGGTAAAAGTTTATTCTGTATGGCACAATAATAATGAATGAAAAAGACGATTATATGTAGCGAATATCCAAGGACCGATGACTTTGAACATGGCCCTAGACCCTTAAATTCTTGGGGACGCCCCCCCCCCCTCAAGGGGGCACTTAATTGCACCTCTTGCCAACAAGCATTGTGCTTGGTATTAATTCTACCTTTAAAGGAACCCTTGCACATAACCTCAGGGTAGTCATTTTCAAATGAAATTAATCCAGCGTGAAGTATACATCCAGCAGTAAAAATGTGAGAAAAATCTAAGAAAAATTCCAGGTTTTGACATAGTTATAAGATATTTAAAAAACATGTATTTCATTACATTTTTAAGAGAAATTCCCAAATTTGTGAGGTCACACGGTGAGTTATTGGGAAACCCCATCTTCCTTAAAAAGGGAATCCCCAACCCTATAAAATTTGTAATGAAGGGTATGCACTTTAATACAAATCATATAAATTTGGCTCCATACAGCTCAGAATTATTTGTAAAATATATCTGTCTATAATCATTTATTAACCAGGGAATCCTAAATTAACTTGAGATGGGATTCCTATAGTTGTGACGTAGCAAGGGGAGTGATGGACAACTCAAAATCCAGGGGATTCCCCAAATTATTTTCCTTTCCTAAATAATTCCTTCATACCTCAACATTTTCCTTTTTTTCCCTTTGCAATCTTTTAAGAATACTCAAGTGAAGTTAAAAATACAAAATTTAGGAACTTGTAAATTTATATGCAAGAGACCCTTTAAGATCCCTTAGCCCCTAAAGCTATACAAACGACTATCATACTTACTTTATTATTCAATGAACATAAATATATATACCCTTCCATACTGCTCCATATCCTACAGACCACAGTTACCCACCCCACGTGTTATTTACCACTTTATCAATGCACATTACACCCCTATTACCCCTGACAACCATATTTCATCATACTAATGTTCTTTATCAAACCTTAACCACATTTCTTCAGACACCCTCTTATCATGTACAAAAAATACAACATTCTCGGTTTTCATAAACAAGGCATGTTTTTAATCCTGGATAATTCCTCTGTAATTTCGACCTGTTCAAAAAATCGATAACAGGAAATTGTTCTTGTGAATGATGTGTTCACCCTGCTGTCCGAGTGATAGTGGTGAGCCTAGTACTAGTAGATTTGTCTTGAACACTGATAGAGCCTCTGAACTATAAGCAGTCGCCCATTCAAACTGTACTTTTTCATCTTTCAGATATGCCTGAAACTGATGGTAATAACTCAAGACTCATCGTGTTTCCTCAAGGTTACTTCTGTAATTTTTTTGTTGGTCATACGAAAATAGGGCTTATTACCTAGTATTCTATTACATCCCAATTATCTACTTTGTGTCATTCTGCAGATATCTATTGGACATTTCCTCCTGAATTGTAAAGGAATCAAAGTAGGCATTGCCGAATCAGAAGAGTAGTGTTCCATCAACCAATGGAGCTCTAACGTTATTTCATTGTTAACTCTTTTGACCCCATGTTTCTTCAGCTGGGGGAGCCGTGTTGTGGGGTGCACAAAGAGACTATAATACTATTCTACAGAGACCAGGCACTGTAACTATACTCGTCCACTCGTGGCTACATAAATCAAAACTAGCAAGCTACATCCATGGGTTGCATGGTCAATACTAACATTACATATGTATTATATATATATGTATATAAATAAATGTATATTGAGATAGTTTTCTAACATATTTATTTTCCCTGTGGTGAGTTGCTCCAGTCTTCCCTCACCTCTGTGATATATTCCTAGTTTCAATGGCACTGCCCCATCTTCTTGTACTAGGTCTTTGGTAGATCCTGGCGCCGGGTAGTTAGTTAAGTGTTAACAGCCAGTCGTCAGGTACGTTACTTTTTTTCAAGAAGAGCTGTAGGAGCATTACTACGACTGGTTGGTCATATATAATCTGTCTGCAGAGCTAAAAATGTAAGAGAAGAATCTTCATCTTTGTCAAACTATAAACCCGTTCTCCTGTTCAGTTGTATGGAAATATTTGGTATACATTAATTAACATTTTATCTGTATCATGCTTTACGCATATTACGTATCTGCGTATAGCTATACATGTATAGCTATTATGATATTTTATATATTTGACGGATTAGAATGATATGGCACTAGAGATTGTATCAGTAAATTTTACGCGATTTAAATACAAAATAATTCCGTCCTTATCACACAATTCCATCTCAACAACCTAATGATCCTAGCAGTGAAATAACCCACCCAGTTCTGGACCATTACCGCTAAATGGAGCCAGTCGAGTGGCGGTAAATATTAACTAATTACAGTTCTAATAACGGTCCCTGAGGACTTAACTTGTGGCGTCCAATTATTGATACTAAGTGGGATAAACAACCATTGGGGAGTGAATACACAAACAGCATATGGTGGTGGGAGGGAACCATATAATTGAGTGTTTATATACCACAGCCCGTATTAGACGCCACTTGGCATAAAATTCACCGGGCTTAAAATAGGTCGTTTAAACCCTAAGGCATGGAGTGTGCTCCGAAGTAGGGTGTCGGGCATTACTACAATTATTCATGCCAAGTTTAGGCTACACTGGCCATGAAATCCCATTTCCTGCTTCGTGTGGCCGACGTATAGACATGAGGAATGTGAAAAGCATCGGGTAGCCGTGCCGAAATTATTTTATACCTCATAGCAGTATACTCAAAGGGCAAGTTCGATGGCTGATATTCAACGTTATTCTATAAAGGTAAAATGATATCATACATTCAATTTAAAACAATAAAAGGCTCAAAATACTTTCTGCTACAATATGAATGAAGGACATGGTAAATAAATCTCATAATCCAGAAATATAAATGAAAATAAATCAACCATGGTGGTATGCTGCTACAGGTGGGGTCCACACACATTATATATCTTGGCAGTCCCTCCCAAACCTTTCTTGCCAATTTCTCAGACGATGCTATCATTTTTCACCTAGGTTCTATAATCCTGTCTGCCCCGTCCTGAGTCACAACATATTGGTTAAATATGGGATGGATGCTGCTATACTATCCCGGACAAACAAGGCGGATGGGCCCTTAGACCTATATACTATGACAAGGATGTGAAGGGGACAGGGGGTGGGGTGGGAGTGTGGAGTGGGGGTTGGGGTTGTCCTGAGTAAATATGGGTGGACAAAATAGGTTAACTGACTCAAAGACACGCATCATACCATCATGCCATGTGTTCATTTTGAGAGCCTTAAGTTTCAGAGTGCTGTGAACTTTGACATTTTTCTATTATCATAATGCCATAGACAACGAGAACCGAAAATGTGGATTCCTGAGAGCCGACATGTTTAATTAGATATGAAACGTCAACACCACATCATTACTTAAGTATTTACGGAAACCACTATCATCTGAGCAGGGCAACAGTAATACTTCTTCCCTCCTGAATTAAAAGGGAACCATGAAGTTATGTATGTTATGCATACATACATACATACATACATACATACATACATACATACATACATACATACATACATACATACATACATACATAGCAAAGGAGAAAGACAGATCGGTCATTAGCGGAGGTAATTATCATACAATTATAATACAATTTATGTGAAAGGTACTTAGAATTAAGAATGAATACTTTACCATTATGTATCACAAAGGGTTGCATCCGTACGCCCATGGGGTCTAATAACCAACAAGACAAATCTAAATAAATCTACTCTCAGAGGCACAGTCAGCCCTAAAAATAAATCATGTATGACCATCTCCTGATGAACAACACTTTACATTTTTAAGCGTGGCCCCATGGAGCACTAACGTTGGGCCTCGGGTCCCATGGGAAAGGGACAATCTCTGGGTTTACAAGATGAGTCATACACTATTCACATTTTTATTTCTTTAACATGTCTTTCTAATTCCTATCTGATCCCCCTTATAAGAAAAAGGTAAACACACAAAACATTCATGGATCGTTTGAATGCTGGTTGACGAAAAACTAGGCACTTCATTATCAAAGGAAAAAGTCATTGTTTTTCTTTCCATTCAGAACGGTAACAGATGTATATTTGTTTCTGTTATTACAAAGTCAACCTGCCTACTGTAAGAGACAAAACGTGGGGAAAAAAGTTCCCCCTAAAGGTGCTACAAAAATCGTATTGTGTATCAAATGGCTTATTTTCTTATTTCATTTCATTTATTTGCCTTTTCCAGCAGTGGCAGACCCAGTGGCGGAGAATGCTATACTCGGGAGCACAGAGACCGAGGAAAAAACAATCTCTCTTCTCAGACGAACAAGTGCGATGTGGGTGAATTTACCCAAGTTAGACAAAAACGTGACAAGACACACAAAAGATGGAAGGCGTATAAAAAAAGCAAAATAACAAAAATAGATTAAAAGATATAGAATACATCGCCCAGTCATTCTTTGAGGGTTATTGTTAGTCGCTGACAATAAAGTGAGTAACCGACGAAAAAAACATTCTGACAAAAAGACAAATTAAGGACTAAGAAATAGAAAGAAATAAAGACTAATAGAAAAAATTGAGAGAAGATGTGCTTTTGTTAAGTGCACACACTGTGGATTAGAGTATTTGTCGGTCTTTTGCCTACACTGTGAGAGGACGATACAGGGACGTGCTCGTGTTCTTTATGGCCAGCACTGACTGGAAGTCTAGGTGTTTGCTGACTGAAAGCTCCGCTTTTAACGTGGGATTAATCAAACAGATATACGGCTAATACAGGAATACACCCACACAAAGCAGTAGTAATCTATCAGGGTTCATTCAGAGGCCTTGCATGGGAAGTTAACAAAATGGGAAGACGGAATAAGAAGAGGCCCCCATGGATCGTATTGAAATTTGATCTGTCGTTTCAATGATAAGGAAAAAAGTACCGTAAATCTTGGCTGAGACATCCCTGCCTTGTCGTGGATAGAACAGATGGCCCATACCACTGCCTTGTTCCCATAGCTGGCGACTACCACGGCTGGTTTTCATTCATTCAACCTTAGATGGCATTTCTTTTCTAAAAGATATATTTTAGTGATTCCTGACGCCGTCTTGTTGGTTTTTAAAGGGAAAACAAATTAGACAAGATGGTTATTTTATTACAAACGGTGGATGTTGTTGATTCTGTTTGTGAGCCATTATGTCTAGCATATATCATTAAATGGAGAATGATGCTCTGATGTCGCCCCTCGACTCTTTGTAAAGTAGTCGGGTTTTATGCTAAAGGGGTACGATTCGATAACTTAATTGTCAAAATTGGGACTTTGAAAATGGCAGATTCCCAGCCAAGGATTTGACGTCGCAAAACGTTATTAGAATTATAACGTCGCAGAATGTGACGGTTATGTCGCTCCTTGAACGGACTGTATATAAGGTACAGCTCAAATATAGCTTAAAGAGAAATACGATACACTCATTACTGTCCTGGACTGAAGTAGGGACCTTTAAGTCAGTTTCCAGTACGGAAAAGTGAAGGGTAGGGTTCTGTGACCTGATCTCTGATCTTTTATTCCAGATAGACATTGGGGCCATAAGCAATATAAGTCTTCGAGGTCCAATTACATGCTGCAGCGATCTACCATCCATATCATCGATTAAATCACCTGAAGACAGGGTATAAACAACATTACTCTCACCCTGCCTTTCAATTAGGTTTTGGTGGTTGCTTTTACTGACTGATTATACAATAACTACGTCTAAAAGGTATGTGTCCCTCAATCATATTCAAACTTCAGTAGCCACCCACTGCCGCCTACACAGTGACATATACCGCGTACGGGAGAAGCCCAGTGGGCGCCGCCATGTTGTACAATTGAGACTCCTGATAGGCTAAAAAGGTGCGCTTGTCCACCCACAGGAAGTGGCGCCAAAGGTGTGCGCATGCGCGGACATGGACTCCCGAATACGGTATATGCCTCCTGTTTGCTCTGACTCGACCTGAAATACCTCACTGGAAAGGCAATGTTGAGTTTTATAAGATCCTTTGCTCTTTTTGATAGTGTTTGGCATCAAATACTAATATTTAATTTACCAATGCCAAGATCCGTTTTCTTTATCATGAGAGTGACATACGTGTCATTGTTAGCATGTCCTATTCCATAAGTCGAAAATGGTAAAGAAGAAATGGAAAAAGGTGTAGCCTTGACAGAAATGGTTCATATAATATTACGATTAATTACATGGGTAATGTTGAACTCTTCATATATTCCTATGAGATTCCCACTTCATACTGCTGCCAATACTCTGAATTACTTGTGAATCCAAAATATATTTTCTTTTGTAATATCTGCTTTCGTTTTTACATTTCTATATGTGTTTGTCAGGGGCAAAGCTTCTATCCTTCTGGGTTGATAGCTTTTGGGGAAAAACACCTTGTTTGTCCATGTGATAAGGATTTCACACTTGACTATGGTCGGACCCACGCGTCTATATCCACAGGGGAAGGCGCCAGGCCGACCACTTTTGCTGGTGGCAGTCATGGTACTGGGTTGAGTGCAGAAGGTTAAGGAGGCTTTTTCTCTTTTTGCCAGAGAGTGTTTTTTGGGGGCAGAGAAATCCTGTTGACAATTTGTGTAGATTTTAACCATTAGGAGAATAGATAGCTTCAACGTCAATATTCATCCTGTGTTACTCATTGCTTTACCATAGGATCTATTTAATCACTAGATTGTATCTGCATGTTTTGCACATTGCGCCCCATACTCACAGTAAGCGGTGCTGGGGCCTTGAGGTTGGAGTGAGGGACCGAGTATGCACGTACTCCTATGACCCCCTTACTTCAGAAATAACTCCATACCCACATTCAGCATTCAGTGTTTGGTTTTATCATTAGCTGCTTAGCTATTGGTATGGCATACCAGTGAACTGATTCTATGATATCTTTCCAATAGTAATTAACATATATCATATGAATTTTATGATTATATCTAATCATTTTATTAGAAAATCATCTAGTCTAACAATTAAGTAATCGATGGAAAAATATATCTTAATTGTTCTAGATGAGCTTCGTTCTAATTTAATAATTATTTAGGGTTTACAGACATATCCTTATGCTTTCTAAAGTGTACGTATACTACGAAAACAGGAGGCATTGCCTTCTTCACCATCCTTTCAAAGGAAAGAGTCCCCCTGGATGTTTGGCTATGCGCTCCATTTTATAAACAGGTAATTCTATACTGACACTTGATATAAAGCCAGCCTTCTCAGACTTAATCTTTTCAAATTTTCTTTGACTACAATTTAGATATCTTAATGGATGGCAAGAAATATACAGAAAATAAAGGTAGGTTCTGAACAGGCAATCCTGTTAAAGGTTGCCATCTATATTGAGTTTCAAATATAAACATTGGTGCAGTTTTAATCAGCAAAAAGTGTTAAACCCTTTGTCAACTGTTGGCATATGGGGAATAAACCCAGCAAACCCAACCTTAACCCTGTTAATCCCTTCCGCCTCCCCTCCCCCTAATGCCTTATTGACCTTGACTTTTGAAGGGCATAAGCGGCCCAGGGGTTCAGGACCTTGGCAAACAAGGTCAAGGTCGTCTGAGGGTCAACTAGGTTGTACCCGCAGTGTCAACCACCCACTCGTCCAATATTGTACCAGTGTAACCCAAGACTGGTTAAGTGTAGTGGAAGAGGTTGACCACCAGGCAGTACCAGTAGATGACCACTGCGACAAGCTCAGACCACTCAATCACCAGTGCAGGGTGCCAGCCCTGCTATATGAGGACATCCCTATAATGTTAATGTGTTCCATCTTAGCTGTTTAAATCTTATTCTTAAGAAAGCTGAGCCAATCAGATATAGGACAGATTAAGAGTGTTAACAATATACTCATGCACCTAATTATAACCCTGTTTCAACGCCAAGTGTCACTTCCAATAATGTCTCAAAATCGCATTATGTGCTCCATATGAGAGATGGAAAAGAAGGAAAACATACGTTGGAAGTATCAAATTACATATCTTATCAGAAATACAGCGTCATCTTTTACATTAAAGAAATTTGAATGTAGAAGACACATCACCCAAACTGCATATTAGGCTACCATGAATAATGTTGAGCGTGGAACACTTCAATTCTCATGGCTACCATAATTGCAGAGTATTCTTACTTTACTGAACAGTACTGTATGGCGTGTAGTGTTCATAGTAAAGGTCTATTCATTTGAAACAGGTTACACCTATCATTACTCTAGTTATCCTGGTTCCCTCCTGGTTTTGCCCAAATCGCTTACCACTGACCATACAATTGGCTGACCTCTTGCTGACCAGCAGACACCCCGTGGTCACTCCAGGGGGTGTAGGTATGGGAACAGACAACTGGCCTGGGCCCTCTCAACACCTAAACAACCTTTGACAACTGACCAAAGCCCCCTGACCAAGCTGTCAATGGCCATTGGTCAGAAGGCCTCTTGACCGGCGGGTTGGAGGCAGCCCCTTAGCCCCCCGTGGAGGAGTGGGGTAGGGCTAGGACGGTTTAAGGGGCAGACATCGTGAACTTTTTAGCATAGACGTCTTGGGCGAACAAGTAACACAAATTTTGATTACTGCTAATTCTTTACCATGTATCTCCGTTAGGAAGGTATAGGCATAAGTCTTTTCAACATCTTTATCCTTATTTGCAGGATAATGTCTGGTATCATTCCTATTTAGAATATCAAGATCCTAACTACCAATCGCGTTTATTTATTATGTCTGATAACAAAAAAAGCTCCACTATGCAGCAGGATTATGTATATGACCGATGAAAAGAGAAGTAGATCAAACCCATGCACTAGATTAGCTTTACTATTTCCGTACGATCTAAAATGTAATACCCTATCTCAAGGGAGACAATTTATTTCAATCTGGTATAAGAATCTCACCTAGTAATTATCAGATCTAGAATGATGCGGCCCACGAACGTGAAGGATATGAGAACTGTACCAATCCGGTTTATGATTTTTCTCTTTAGTACCAGGGTGGTTATGGGCAGGAATGACATTAAACAGAGTACTGTATATTCATGAAGGAATATCCATCATGTACATCAGTCGTTTATGTCCCCTGATGAGATCTATATTAATATATGCATGTTCCATGATGAAACCATCCCTATTCATAACATCATAAAAGAAGAAATATAAAAGGCTTCTGGAGATTAACGATAGGCATGACCCCTGTACGAAGCAACGTACAGCACATAGTAAATTCAATGAAGTTTGCTGTCTAACAAATAAATGTAATACACATAGGCCTACACCTATGATAATAACCTATAGGACTTATTGATACACATTCTAAAAGTACCCACTTCTCAATTAGACTGTATGAACCCACAGAATAAGTCCATGTAGACTCATGTAAACTTTAATGACCGTTGGGCGCCATAGGCCGTCTGACACCAATAGGAGCCTACTATAACCCGGACGGTGGTTACCCGGTCTGGCTTCTTGGCGTCACCACCACTCTACATCTAATTACACGGGTTAACAGGCTGATCCTGGCTGCTGTGGGGGATGGGGGTTACTCCATGAAATCCATCTACACACTGCCCTCCCCCTAATTATTCTAGGTTGGAGCCTAATGTACTATATTATTGTGCTTCATGTAATTATTCCTTATGCAGTACAATTGTCAAATCAAATTACTGCATCACTCATCAAATTCAACCCAAAATTCATTGAAATGTACTACATTAGCACCTGGAAGAACATGTTTTAACGTGAAGTTGCAATAAACGCATTTAAAAGTATATTTTATGAAATTATTTCGTCATTTACAATACACCAGTTAATACCTCTCTCTTGAAGTTGTTTACTTTTTGTTTTCAAGCCCCCCTTACCAAATGAGAACTTTCCTCCCCTACCGGTTGGCGTCAGGGCTAAGCCCTTAATAGGGTAGATTGTAATCTATCCCTGTATCGTGGTTGTATCTCGATTACTCCTAGAATTGGATCGTAGCCAGTAGATCGGCTGATCTAGGGGATAAGTATGGCTCAATTAATTGCTTAATTAATATGCTTGTTAATTGTGGCATGGTTGGAATGTCGATACGGCCATAGTGGTGTGATTGCCCTATCAACTGGCAACTGTCGGAATGACTTATGAACTTGCCACTTGTATGTGCTTCATTTGATGTTTGATAGGCTATATACTTCCTACTTAATTAACCTTGCGCCCTTTCTTGCATCTGTATATAAGAATGGCAGCTACTATTTGGCACTTCAAAATGCAACACATAAAGAAGAAAGGAAACTGGATCTTAAAATGCAACATATTACCTCTTTGATCCTAACTAATAAAAGAAGGGAAACTGGCTCCTACCTTAGCTGAAGACTGCAGGGTCCCATACCCCTCGTCGATGCGGGGGGACTTCGGGGTGTCTCTCTGGAGGGCGTGATGTGACATGGTATCCACCAGGACCATCGGACCCTCAGCTGCTACACGTACTCCACGGTTTACTCCAGGGGAAGGAGAGTCGTTGGCTTTACCTCCAGAAGCCTCCTGAGTGGGTGTTGCCTCAGGGGTAGCCTCCTGTTGGACTGGAGGAGACACAGGAGTTTGGTCTTCACTGCTGGAGGATTTAGACCTTGTCAGTTTTGATGCAAAGGACTTTGGAAGGGGCAGTTTGCTTCGCACTCTCTTTTCTGGTTGGTCACTTTCGGGCTGGTTTTCGAATTTGGCGCTCAGGGCCTTCACGCCTTTGCTCTTTGTGGACGATGTTTCTTTTGTCTGGCTGTGAAGTTTCCCATCTGAGGATGATTTCTCCCTCAGAGATACCACCACTGCCACATTGGAGGCAGGGCAAGTCGGAATGGCACCTTGCTCAGCATCTTTCTTGCTGGTTTTTGATTCTTCAGGTTTGATTTCCAATGACTCCCTTTGGACAGATTCCACAACACCTTCAACCTGATCACTTTGTGATTGATTCGTTGAGGTATGCTCTGGCCTCATCTCCTTCTCCTGCTGGCATCTCCTGCCCCTCTGACCCACTCCCTCCTGCTGGTCACAGGAGAAGACGTCGTCCTCCATGGGATAGGTGTGGATGGAGCTGTCGGACACGGCCGTCTCCTTGATGATGATACACTCTCCAGGGACCTCGGCCCCTCCTGCAGGCTGGTGCAGGAGCAGGTCAGAGGTGGCCAGGGATCGCTTCAGGCTCAGGGAGTCCTCCAGGAAGGAGGAGGTGAGGCTCTGTGAGAAGCGGCGCTCGGGATCAGTTTTACACTCCAAGTCGGGCGAGCTCAGGCTTCTCGTCGGGTGTTTCTGCTGGAAGCCGGCTCCACTGGATGACTGCGAAAAGGGACTTGGACTAAGAACTGATCCCTCCTGGTGAAAATCCTTAGCACCACCCATGGACTCGTCTTCCATGGAGTCGGAAGAGGAATCCTTAATGATGCGACTCTCGATGTGCTCGAGCATATCGTCACAGATGTACTCGTAGTCATCGGAGGTCACGAAAAACACCGGCCTCTCACCGGCCGTCAGGGGGGAGGTGTTGTTACTGGAGGTGGAATGGGAGGAGGAGGAATGTTTTCTACTGTTTGAACTGCTCCTCCTTCTATTGGATGCACCTTTCAAACTTGTTGGTCTCTTGGCAAGTTTCTTCTCCCCCTCCTTCCTAAGTCTATCTGTAACTTTTGGGCCAATGTCTTTTCTTTTTTGGTCCTGAGCCTGATCTGGTATTTCCCTATAAAGTTTGCTTCTTCTGTTGAGAGGGGATTGCTGGATAGGTCTGTTGGATTGATCTTCACCAGAAACATCATCAGTATTAGGAGTTGTGTTTTCCTGATCACCTGCTTGGGCATTCACAGCCTCAGTTGAATCCTTAGGGTCCCTGTTCTGACCAATCCTACTGCTGATGTCAATAGCAGTTGATGGGTGCCCTTCTGGTTCTACCTCACAGTTGTCCATGTCTAGGTTGTCGTCAGATAACATTATATCAGGTGTAATTGTGCTGGTGCTTGTAAAGCATTCCATCTCAGGGTCATCAAGGTTATTGATGTATTCTTCCATTTGAAGCATTTCCTCCGATTTGGTCTTGGGTAGGGAATCCTTAATTTGTTTCTTTGCCTCGGTTGGTTTTGGAGACTTGATCTTTTTGGTCTTCACAGAGAATTTATTGCCCAGTAATTGATTTGACATAAACAGACGACTGTCAAGACTTCTTCCCTTTTTTACTTCCACTTCCTCAAGTGCATCAACAGCCAAACCATCGAATCCACCTTCCATATCAGTGAATTTGGCAGATCTAAGTACATCAAAAAAAGGATCATTTTCCATAACTATTGGACCTACACACGCCTCTGTGTTCACTTCACAGGATGTTAACGTGTGCTCTGAATCAGTCCTGCTAAAGGGGCAGTCCTGTTCGATTGTCTTTTCCTCTGGCACTTCTGGACTTTCATCAAGAACATTACTTGATATGCTCTTTTTGAAGTTCAATGACACAGCAGATCGTTTGTGTTTGGACTCATCACTTGCAGGGACAGGTGCCTCAGTCTCTGAACTGAGAGAGCTCTGCAGGGAGTCCCTCTTGCCGTTTTTTGAATCATCCATTGAAAAGTTTTGTGTTGATTCTTCACTCGACTCACTGTTGATACCACTATCAAAGGCTGAGTTGCTCATGCTCTCTCCCATCTCCACCCCCATCTCTCCACTGATGGACCTGGAGCACTGCCTAGAGGTCTCCCCATCCTTCTCTGAGCTATTGTCTGTCTCCACACTGCCCTGAGGTTTGAGCTTTGGGCTTGGTTTCTTTTCTGAGTCTGTCTTCTCTGGGACAGAGATCACATGTTGTTTGATGATGGGTTGGGAGGAGCCAGGGTTGCATTCTATGACTAGGATCTCTTCACTGTCATAGCATGTGGAGTAAGCATCCCCTGATGTGGAAGATGGAGCAAGTTCTTTTGGAGAGCAGGGATTGGAAGATTCCTCAGACCCAGAGGTTGTTTTCTGGAATGCCAGCCTTGTTTTGTATGTCTTATAACCACCATAAGGTTTCCTGAGTTTACTTTGGAAGTCGCTATTAGTATTGCCACTGGGTTTGTCTGCAGTCGGTTCCTTTGAGTGTTCTGGTGAAAGAGTCTTAAAGGGTGTAGGTCTAGAAGGCAAAGTTTTCATCATGTTATTCACAGACTGCTTGGCTGATTTCTTATCCCCATCATCTTGGGTGCTGTCCTTCTCGTTGGCAGTAGCTTTTGACAGAGGTATGGTTGGCTTAATAGGTCTTCTTGGCACTGGTGAATTGTTTCTGTTAGTGTTACTTTGTAGCCGACCTACAGTAGTCTTCTCTTGAGTCTTACTCTCAGATTTTGTAGAGAGATTTGACTTTGAGGATGAAAGTTCAGTTTTTGCTGTTCGTAAGTCTCTTTGGGATGATCGAAAGTCTGAAGGGGCTCGTAATCGTAATTTGGGAGATTTCAGTTCCTCCCCACTAGATTTCCTCTGCACTTTTGGTGATCGTAAATCTGACCTTGATGACCTTATATCTGTTCTTGAGGACCTTATATCTGGCCTTGAAGACCTTATATCTGACCTTGACGATCTTAGATCTCCCCTAGATGATGTTACATCTTGTCTTTGATTGGGTTTAGTGAATTGTGATGACCTAATTGGAGATTGTGGCTCTGTCCCTTTGCCTTCCAATTTCGGAACACCTGTACGAGTTTTGGCGCTTGTGGAGCCAGTGCTGTTCTTTCTTTCAGTTGACAATGGTTTACTAGTTTTACGAACACCCTCAACTTTACCATCCGCTGAGCGCTTATTAAGGTCTGAAGTAGAGACTCTAGTGAGGTCACTTTTGGATGTTGCAATTGACAACCCCCTGACCGGCATCTTTGGGCTTGCAGAACCTTTCTGAAGCCGAGATGGTTTCTCCTGGGCCCCTTTCACAGGTCCTTTATACCCCTCAGCTCCCAGTCGTGTAGATCCCTGTCTGGTCGACGGCTGTACCAACCCTCTCCTTGGTGGTATAGAGGAGGAATTTTCCGAATCCTCTCCGTTCTTGCCTTGTTTTTTATTCTGATGACCTGTGAGGGCTACAAAGCTGGAAGCACTGGACAGCTTACTCTGACCCCGCGGTGGGGGCACAGGCTTGCCCTTGTTACTCTCATTGTTCACGGCTAGTTTGGACTTCAGAATCCCCCGTTTGGGGCTGGGGGGTTGGCTGTGGCTGCTGGCCGAATTCGACCGGTCCCTCTCGGGGGTGGTGCCCCTACTGGAGGTAGGGGTGCCCGCCCGGGACCTGGAGGGGCTGCAGGGCCCTGACCCCGGCTGCTGTTGCTTCTGTCCCGGCTGTCCCTTCAGTTGTTGAGACCCCCTAGCCGTCTTCTGGGTGGTGGTGGCGGCAGTGGGTATAACTTCTGTAGGTTTCATCGGTGACGGTTTGAAGGTACTCATGGCCGTCTTAGGCCGGGTGGTCAGGGCCTTCCTCGGGAACTGAGGACTCTGGAGGGGTGACCTCAGGTAGCTCACAGGAGGAGTTATAGACCCTGGAGTGTCCGGTAAGGCCCTCCGGGGCGACCCTGGAGTGCTGGGCCGCGACTGGGAGGAGTAGGAGGAGGCAGTGCCACCCATTGTTGTATTACTGGGTGTGGAAGTGTTCGACCTCCCGGTCTTGAAGCCTGTATGCTCCGGGCTCCTGGTCACCACCCCTCTATTCCCTAACCTGGGGCTCTGGGCCGGGGACCGGGACTTGGTGGGAGTGGGAGGTAAGGTCCGTTTGGGAGATCCAGGAGACGAGTGTTTCGGCGATCCGGTGACGGAACGAGCTGCCGAAGCCACAGTCTGAGAGTTCAAACCTGATCCCACCTCCTCCCTCGACTTGGGTGTCGGCGTTGGTGTAATACCAGTCACTTTGGGTCGAGGTTTGGGTGATCCTTTTGATTTAGTTAATCCAATTTGACCGGTTGTTATTTGGCTTCCTACAGGTGTGGGATTAGCTGATCCCTCCTTCTCCCGTGTGATATCCCCACCGGCCCGTGTCCTCGTGTTATCACTTAGTCCCAGTCTCCGCTGATACTGTGCCTGCTGATGCTGCTTCAATACCTCCACTCGACAGTCACCAGCCCTATCTCCTCCCGTGTTATCGTCGCTGGTGTCGGACGACTCTGATAAGGTTAACGCACCCACGGGGCCATCAGCGAACCGCTGCGGATGGCGGATGGAGGACTTTGAACTTGAATTTGATTTGTAACTGCCGGCCGACGACCTGGGTCCCCTCGTGTGTGTAACGGCTGGTGGGAGGAGGGGGGAGCGCTGGGTGGGCAGGCGGTAGGCCTCCAGGGATGGCGACGCAGGTATGGCAGTGCTTTGAGGGTCGTAACGGCCGCCTGGAGGAGCTCGGGGCGGCGGCGCACCTTGACCGCAGCTGCCTGAGGGCACTCCCTGCTGGAGGCCTGAGGGCATTACCTGTGGTGGTACAGGTGTACTACTAGCAGTCTCTGTCTCTGGTATGTCGTTGACCTTATTGGTTGTGACCTTACGTCTGGTGACCTTTGACCTAGACTTGGCTGCTGGCGCTGCCATGGCAACGCCGAGGACGCCGTCACTACTGGTTGACTCTGAACTCGAAAGGTCGCTCGTGCTTAGAGTAGGCTCGATTACTGGTGTTTTTTTCTTCTTCATTATGGGAGTTCGCTGTGGTTTATTTGGCAGCGTTTTCTGTATGTTGTTTGACCTTGGAAGTCCTTGGGCTTGTATTCTCCCGCTTCCAGCGGTCACATCGTCCTCCAGGGACGAGTCACATGACCCGGAGCCCTCCGTGTCCACAGGCCGGGGCTTGGGTCTCACTTGACTCGTCTCACCAGACAAACTCCGGCCGTAAGACTTCGCCCTAGTTCTGGGAGACGGAATACCAGTACACCTTGGTGAAGACGGCACTGATCGAGGTAACGGGCTGGGTCTCTCGGAATAAGCCAAATCAGGACTCGAAGACTCGTCAAATTCCTGCAGCTCGTCGTAGATCGGGTGCGCTGGACCTGTGGAGGGGGTAGGTCCATACTGGGCGATATTTGAGTCTCTCATGGCAAACTGAGCAGGTGCGGGAGCAGGTCCTCGGGAGGCGAGCTGCTCAGTAGTCGGGGGTATGCGCACATCATCCATCTTTAAGTAGTCCTCGTACTCATCACACGTGGACGCGCCCATCGAGTCGGCGGCACGTCGCCCGCCGCGCGGCCCCATCCGGCCGACGGGTCGTGACGTCACGCCGCGCGTCTGTGACGTCAGACGCTGTCCCACGCGCGGTGACCGACGAGGTGGTCTGACTCCTCCACTAGACGGATGATGGTTGCCCCCGCTGCCGCCAGGGGCAGCACCGGGCACCAGGCCCCCACCTGTAGAAGGAAAGCAGAGCATTTAGTTGGTTTAATACTTATTATATAGGATAAACCATAATAACTTATGTGACGCCTATACAAACACTACTGAAAAAACACAATATAACCATATTTGATGACATATGTCATGTATTTTCGGGATTGCGTTAATTAAATTGGATATATGCATTAATGCAATCCTAAAAACTCATCACTTAATAAGTAAAGAAAAGGAAGAAGACCGCATGGCAATAACGTCCGTTTAATTGCTATTATAGGTTATAAACAATGAAGTAATATAAAGGTACGGATTCACGAGAGGATAACACAGTTAGGAGTGATGAAGCCCACTGACAATAGCTTAACATGAAAAGGGCCTTTAATGATAAAGTCTGGCAACCGAAGTACTACAGCTAACACTATTCGGACGTGGCCCGTCACTGGTAGAACAAAGAGTGTGATTAATTCCTATGACTATACAAACGGACCGCTCGCCACTTTGTTAGCGTCATTCTCCAACCTCCGACCACACATCCTATTGTGGCTGGTATTTACCATAACACAGCTACAGCTCCATAGACTTCAATAAGCGCCGACCGTATTGTTTTAATAATAGGCAATGTGTATATGTATAGGGATGAGACCTATGAGTTGAATGGGGAAGCGTGAGTGGCATAATAATGTCAAAGTGACTAATCTGACAACTATGAAAAGGACAGTGTTTATTATGAAAAAAAAGGTTCAGTAAATGGATCTTGTTTTGTATGTATAATCTTTCGTTGTATTGGCACGAAAACAAAGGTCGGAAGTGCAACAAAAAATGCCAACCGCTATAAATGTACACTATGGCCATGTTAGCTAAGGAATGCGTTTTATTAGCCTAAACAGTAAGATGACTACGGCTATTGGATATGTGGCGAAACACTGCACTTTGGTACTATGGGCAAATGCTCAAGAAGTATGGCATTCCCTTCAGTCTAGCCAGTAAGACAATTCATAACTGTATATATACCAAAGTAAGGAGCCCCCCAACTGATGGAGTAGGATAGCGTTCTCCCCAATTCAGAATTCAGACAGTACAGCTCTTTTTTTAACGATCAATATGAGGTAACAACCCTAATACCAATTAAATCGTTTCCCGTATAGTGCACCAAAAGAAACTTAGACAGTGGCATATAATTATGATAGCTGATGATAACGTTTTGACATCTGACTTAGTGCCTCCTTAAGATAGTCTGAAACGCTGTAAATTGATTGTGAATACATATCCTCTTTGTACATTTATTTGTTGATGTTAATTCTTATGATATGAATTATGATTAAAAAAAAAGTCAAAAAAAAAAAATCTTACCATGACTGAGGGCGGCTTTGGACAGCTGCATCTTTAACTTCAGTCGCTGGTTTCGCTTCACTTCCGCCGCCGCGCGCATGAGTGAGCTGCGCGACGTCTGCACGGCCGCGTCACACTTTGTGACGTTCTCCGCGTCTCCCATGACGTCACCGTCGTCGGACACGTCCTCCAGAAGGTCCTCCTCCTGTGTCTGGGGACGCCGGTGAGGGTGAAGCAGGGTCTGTGAGGAGCAGTACTCCAGGTAGGCGCCCTCCAGGTCCAGGTCGGGGTAGTCGGTCGGGTCGGGCCCCACCCCCTGAGACGTCAGGGACGTGGTGGACGTAGTGGTGGTGGTGGTCAGGGCACGTCCTAGTACCCGCGGATCTCCAGTGGTTGTGGGGTGGGAACCCGTTACTCCAGGGTCTGCTGGGGGTCTCTGCTGATACCCGACAGGGGGGTGTTGGCGCGGGTAGGCGCCGCCGCTGGCACTGGGAGCCAAGGCGCCGCCAGCGGCATTCCTGTGAATGTCCTTTGATGCGAGCAGCCTTCCGGCTCCCTGCTCCCCCTCGTGCTCACCCACTGTAACCCCGGCCGGCCCGACGCCCCGCCGCCTCACCTGGCTATACAGGTAGGGCGTCCTACCGTGTCCTTCCTCCTCCCCCTCAGCCCCATCTCCTGTCGGCCTTGCTCCTGTGTACTCCAGTGCCCTCGGTGAATGCAGGCTTTGGCCGCCTTCCATCATCACCACCCCGTACCCGTAGGCTTCTCCAGTGAGCCGCTGGCCGCCCCTCAAGTCTGTGAAGTGAGTATAGGGGTCGGGCCGACTGGCGGCGTACCTGGCATAGTCCTGCTGGAGGGGAGACGCTGCACACCCTTCTCCGTCCTCGTCCTCCTCCTCGTGGTCCTCCAGGGTTGGACTCCGGTAGGTCATGGGTAGGTTGATATTGGTCTGTCTACCGGTTGGTGTCTGATATTGTAGCTGTGCTTGTTGCCTCTGGTAGTGGTGGGGGTAGGGCAGTGGGGGTGGAGATATCGGCCCGTCAGGACTGTTAGGACCACTCACTACGTCCTCTATTGTCTCATATATGTGGTCGTCATGGTAACTGGGAACCCTGCGCGTGCGCCGTGGGCTCTGGTGAGGCGAGTACTGCAGTGCTAATGGTGACTGTGAAGGGGCATACATCGGGGACGTCGAACTGTCCGCCCTCTGGTGGCCGCCTACCGGAGACGGGGTCGGTCTATTATCGCCCCCCTCGGGACTGGTCAGGGCCACTGGTCCACTGTGCCTCCTCCTGTCCCTCCCCACCACTTCGCCCTGGAGACTATCCTGAGACGAAGAACCCAGTCCACTACCAGCAACATTGGATTGCCGCCGGAAGTCCGCTCTGTCAAGGCTTGTACTAGATCTACTTCCGGTCAGCATGGCGACGTTGAGGGAATCGCAAGATGGCGACGGCGACGGTGAGGGCGACGGCGAAGGAGTGCGACATCCGGTTCCGCCATGTCTCTTGGTAGCGGCGCGCATCTCGGCCATGCGCACCCCACAGGATGGTCGGCTATTTCCGGTCGCGACCCCCGCGCCCCCTGGCGGGATCGCCCAGCGCCCGCCGCCCTGGAGCGATGACAGGGGCGACAGTGGCGACATGGATCGGGTCATGACCGGGGAGGGCGACGACCGCTGCCGCTGGTGGGGGCCCGGGTAGGAGAAGAGGCTGGAGGTAGGGTTTGGCCGGTCATCGACGGGCGCCGACTGCAGCCCAGGAGAAACCCCGGAGGTAGGAGTAGCAGGGGTTGTAGCAGTAGTCCCACTGGCCCCTCGTTGTATCACTCCTCCCATTGGCCCTAGGCCTGTGGTGGTACCTGGCTGCCGCGCTTTGTATAGGCGTTCGTCCGAGTAGCCGCCCTTTAGTTGGACGAAGGGTGACCGGGGGTCGTTGGACACGGCCCGTGGAGGAGGGATGCTCCAGTGGGTCTGAAGTCGGAGTCTGGACCTTCTCATCGCCTGCTGATCCGACAGGGCGCAGTCCTCAGGTCTAACTGTCGATCCGGCGACACTGTCACTGGTTTTACTTGCACCAGATTTGTTTAACCTGACATCATAGGATGACAAAACATCCTTTTGATCTTCCTCTTCCTCCACACCATAATTAAGCCGATCGCCGGCCACATCATCGTATATCCGGTCTGCGTTCAGCTGTTGGGCCACAGGGTCGTACACTCGGTCGTTCCGGTTTCTGTCATCGTAATGCAGCCTTCCTGAAACTCGTACATCCCAGGCCTCGTCGTACACATTCTCCTCGTCATCGTAGTACAGCCTGTTGGGGTCGTACTGAGCCATTTCTGCCGGCACGTCGTCATAGAGTCGCTCAGTCTCTTGCTGGACGAACTGCTCATTTGAGTTCTGTCGAGCTGCTCGCCGGCCCCGTGAGCGGCGGATGGCCTCCCCCGACTGGAGGAGCAGGAGCTGGGAGTCGGCCAGGTGACGGGTGGGCGGGTTGTCCAGGGTAGCACTGTGAAGGCTACTGTCACTGTGACTTGACTTAACCCTGCCTGGCGGACACAGGGCCATGCTGGGGCCCGACCCCTCAGGGGGTGTGCCCGCACCTTGTGGTAGTCTCCGTCTCCGTCTTACAGGAGGACGCCCAGATCCCACTTCTGATCCCCCCGTAAAGTCTGATCTATGCCGTATAGCACCTTGAGCCAGCTGCTCCTTCACCCGAGTGGTCCTTGTCCTAGTACCTGGGGAGATCTCCCCGTCAGGGGTGTTAGCCCCAATCCGCCCACTCTCCCCGCTGACCCCCGCTGTCGTCAGCCTCAAATCCCGCCTATTGGGTGTCGGCCTCTCTTGTTGGGAGTCCTCCTGGGCACAAAAGCCGCCCCCATTAGAGTAGTGACCCCGGGGTCTTTGTAAGGTGCGGCGTCTACCACCTGTGGCTGGCCGAGGGGGCGGCGACTCGGGGGTGGGTCTTTGATCCCCACTCTCCCCAGGTGGGCAGATTAGGTCGGGCGACGACAGGTCACAGTCTGATTCCGGGACCAAGTCTGTACTGACCCTGGTAGGAGCTCCACTGATACTGGTCGTGTTCCCAGGTCCGTCTATAATACTGCCGCCCCCACTACACGTCCACAGACTGGGCCTCCCGACCTCCGACTGGGGGCAGGTTGGCCGGGGTGGTGGTGGTGGTGGTGGAGTGTCAGTGTTACCACTGTTGTTATTGTTATTGTGGCGACCGACCCCTCTCACGACGACATCCTCCCCGTCCTGTTTATCCTCCTCCAGCAGGCCAGTGTTTACACTCCTTGTGTAAAGTTCCTGCTGCAGTTCCTCCTCCAGTGGCCTGGTCTCCTCGTGCCCCTCCCCTCCCTCCTGTCCCTTCTCCTTTTGGCAAAGGGGAGGGAGGACGGCTATTTTCTCCGCTCCGTCCTCCTGGTTATTGTCACGTGACCCCTCCTGGGTCTGAGGTGGAGGTGGAGCCCCTAGCGGCGTTTGCGGTATCACAGTGTGCCTGGTGCACCCATTATCGCCCACAGATACCTCCTGGGCGCCACAAGGCTCCAGGGCGGCGTCTGACTCTTGAGACGCTGGAGGAGGCGGAGACGCAGAGAGAAGGCCACATGGCCGTGCTACGTCCTCCAGGTCCTGACCACAGGGTGACCCATGGAGCACGACACTGGGAGGGGTAGGGGTTGGGTCACTTAGTGTACTGGAGGGGTCTGTCGCATGCTGACTCTCGAAGACCCATGTCTCACCTTTAAGTTGAGTACAAGTAGGGGTCACCTCTGGGGCACCTCCCTCCTGGGTCCCCTTCTCACCTGTCTCATTGACTTCCTCCTCCTCTGTAGCAAACAGGTCGTTCAGCACAACCTCTGCCTGGGGTAAATCCAATGAATTAATGTTACTAGGACATAGTTTGTCAGCGTTGCTGTAGTATTGCTCTATTTCCTCCGTCACTGTTTCCCTCTCCTCTCCAGCAGTATAAGGCCCAGCCAGGTCAGCACTGGAGGACACGCCACATGTATCACTCCAGTGTGGTGCTGTCACCTCTCCAGAGGAAGGCCCAACCTCTCCAGGGCGGTGTAAGTGGCCAGGTGGGGACGGCAGCAGTGGAGGTTGCAGTTCAGGCGCTGTACAGAGGTATGGCGGCGCTGACAGTAGTGGTGGTGGGGATCTGGGAGGTGGTGGGAGTCCAGGTAGCAGATCCACGTCCGCCTCTACCACACTACCAGCCCCCAGCGACACGACTGGTGGAGGGGAGCAGTCAGTGGGAGGAGAGTCAGGCCCGGTTGGTGTGGGTCTGGCACCGCCTGTAGCCTCCCCCACCTCTATACTGCTGGTAGCACTGGAGGTAGTGGGGTCCGCCACTGTGTGGAGATTAGATTGAGAGTAACGTTTACACTCGCTCCTGGTGCTGGCGGCGGGGGCCTTATGGCCCTGAGAGTCCTGCAGCAGGCCTGTGTTGTTGTCCTGAGAGTAGTAATGTAGGCCTGTGACTTCTGTAGGAGTAGTGGGTTGGTTTGTGAATGGGTGCTCAGTGGAGCAGGGAGGGAGGCCGGCAAGCCACCGCTCCGACTGTGGAGGGGGTGGTGCGCTGGTGGTGGTGTCGTCTATGGTAGTAGTGGTGGCGGTGGTGGTGGTGTTAGCCCTTAGGCCGTGGGATGGGGAGGAGGCGGGGGCAGGAGAAGGCTTGTCACCAACACTGTCACTGCTGTCAGCACCACATAGGGGCAGCGTGACTGCAGTGTCTGTCACCAAAGGGCTGTCACAACAGCCCCATACATCACTGCTACTACAAGGGCCCCTTGAAGCCGACGCCACCACTGGCGTTTTACTTGTAGTGGGACTAATAACTGAAGTCCTAGGCCTCTCTCCTTCATTGTTAACTGAATCCTCCTCCCACTTTGTACCAACGCTGCCTTGTTCCTCACACACAACAACCACTTTCTCCTCGCCTCCCAAACAACAGCTGTCCCCAGCCCTGTCCCCAGATGCTGCCTCACAAACCGAATCACCCCCCAAACACACGTCTTCTGGGGCCTCTGTATTTTCAGAACACCAAACTTGTTCTTCGGTCGGTGTTGTAATTTCATCTGGATTGTCTTTAGGTCTTTGTCCCTCATCTTGGACGCCATCCTCCAGGGCATCAGTCTCCAGGGTGGCTTCACCCCTGCTGGAGGGTGCCAAGACCTCCTCAGTAAAGCTGCCGGTAGATAGCCCACTGTCTGTGGTGGTCAAGCTGCCCTCACAGGACACCAGCTCCGTGCTACCACTACCAGGGTCTGTCCACTGGTCACCTGTCTGACCACTGTCCCCAGAGGTGGACAACAGTAAGGTCCCTACCTGAGAGTCCACCTCTGACCCGTCAGTTAGCTTCGAGTCACAATCATGGCTTTCTTGGGTGTTATAACTATGGCTGCTGTCTGAGTCGTTGTTGTGAGTTGGTTTGAGTGTCTCTGAGCGGTCCGATACACCAGGGTCCGAGGGTCGAGAATCAGCGGGACCTTTGGATCCAGCAGGCTCTTCGGGATCTGTAATAGTATCAGAATTCGTAACAGGGACGTTGTATTGTTATTTTCACTTAAACTTGGATAGATATTGTAATATTAAATGCATAATTATAGCTATAGAAAAATTGAGTGTTTCAATCAAATAGACAAGGGGGCAGACAAGGAGGTTATCCTTACCCTTACCAGATAAAATAAAATTATTAAAAAATAACCCAAGCTTATTGTAGGTATAGATTAGCTTGGATTTCCATGGAACGTCACCTGGACAGTTTCATTATATCGGACTAGGTTACCCATTTTCCACTGTAATAGTATGCGTCACTATGACAGCCAAAAACGAATAGATAATGATTAGTATAAAAATTAACCTTGTTTGATTTCAAATAATTATGTGGCAATTGTCTAACATGCAAATTGTAATTTGGCATTGTAATTCAACGTTCATATAATGCAAACTGTAGATGGATGGGTCAGCGAAATAGATTATACATTGTACTACCGTTCGCAAATATATTCGACTTAAGATCACGTACTTACATTATGTTGTGGAATTATTAGTCAATTACATAATAAGGAAACCTCACCTGTATCTCTTCGAGGCTGATTCGTTGGATCCTCTTTTTCTAGGGCCTCAGGTGTGCAGTGGACGCTGGTCTCACCTGGCCGTCTCACCTGTGAGGGGCTGCCTTGAGTACATGTGAGATTCACCTGTACACCGACCGACCCCTCTAATGCCTCGTCACGCCTCAATGAATCCACCCCCAACTCATCAATCTCAATCACCTTCACAGCACCTGAGTCTGGGTTCCCGGGTGGGTGCTCATCACTGTCTTTAGTACCAGGGTGGTGGTCAACTTCTATGTCATTACAATCAGTTGTTTGATTAGGTTTCCCAGCTGATAAAGACCCAGTGCTTTCGTCGCTAGCTATCTTTCCTTCTGAGGAGTCCGATTCCTCTTTAATTCTAGACTTATCAAGTAGTATGTCAGATTGTAATTTTGATTCTGCTGCCTTATTTTGAACTGAAAGTTCTCCCAGAGATTTGTTTTGTGTCTTTGTACCTTGTTTGTGTGGGTGACCAAACCCAAATGCCGCTTGCCTTTCAGAAAGTTTATTCAAATTTGGTCTAGTTTCTGACTCAATGTGAGCTGCATTGTCCATTCCTGAGAGTCCAAGCGAGTTGCCCTGGACTTTAAACTCACTTGAATCCTGTTTACATGATCCATTTGAGTCCACTAAGCCACACTGGTTCACATTTTGAGCAGTATTCTCCTCTAGGTCAACCGACGCTGCACTGTTAGTGGGCTTCGCGATCGGTGTGTTTGATTTGTGCATGGAGTCCGCCTGCTGCTTGGTCTCACCAACCATAGGGCGGGGCTTAGAAGATTGAGATCCAAAAGACGGTATTCCAGTCCTTTTAGTTTTCGCAGGAGGAGTGTCCATTTGAGCGTTGTCTGATTTGACAGTTGTAGTTGAACTATTGTTACCATTTTCTTGCGGTAGATTTGACTGAGGTAAACTAGGTTTACTGCTAGAGTTCGCTTGAGGTCGCTTTAAGAAAGAAGGTAAAGTTCGTTTTTGCAGCTTAGGGCTAGACTTGGAACTACTTTTCTCCTCAGCCACCTTCGACTGACCGTCTAGCTTCCCTATTTGTGACGTCACTACCTTTGGAGGTACACAAATGGTGACGTAATCAGACCTTGAGGTAGGGCTAGCAGCATCGGCCTCACTCTCCTTAACACCACCAGATTCAAGCTTCTGGTCTACGTCTACATTCAGAGTAAGCCCAGAAAGTTTAGGATCGGACTTGTCGACCTGTGACTGAACTTTGGAAGAGTCAGTTTTTGCTGAGTCACCACCTGTAGTAGTTTTGGCTTTAACCTTAAACCCAGGTGGCTGGAGAGTTCGTTTGGTGCCTGAAGACTCGGTTACTGGAGCATTTGTACAAGTCTTTTCTTGTTGTGTTTCAGCACCTTTGTGAGATAAATGTTCAGGGGGTTTAGAACCCCCCTTTGTGTCAGAAGAAGGTAGTTCCTTCTTCTCAGGGTCTGTAGTGACTTTCTTGGCTTTCTTAACCAAGCAAAACTGCGTAGGTCCTTTTAATACAGAAGGAGAGGGTATTCGTGGTCCTTGGTCTGAATCCTTCCTCCCTTGTGGGCTCGTGGAGGCTCTGAACAATTTAGCCTGTAGTTCCCTCACCAAGCCTCCTCCGCCACCCCCTCCTCCCTTATCGGGGTTCTTTTCAGGGGGTCGGGACGTTTTCCCGGGGTGTTGCCCCCCCTGGCATTCACCCCCGGAATCCATTTTTTTCTCCTCTGTTTTGTTGTCATTTTTGTCCGTTTTATCCACAAGGGGGCGCTTCTTCAAAAAGCCCCTCTTGCCAAAGAGAGGCAACCGCGACTTCTTTGTGTCCTTATCCATGGCGGATCACCAGCTCGTAAAGCATTTCATAATGGGGCAGAATAAATATATCCCAGTATCAGATATGACCCGGCAAGGCGACCTGCCTGTGTGCCTCCTCGTGTAGACATAGATCTGCGCCAGGACATGGGTGTATATTACTACGTCCCTTGTTGCGTAGGATTACCAACCTTTGCCTTATCCTCATTTATAATAGTTCACCTCAATCCCCCTCCGCTCTGACTACACTGTAATCCAGAGTATTGCCAGCGGAGATTAATGTTAATCCTTGTTAAACTGCAAATCCTAAAAGCCTTCCTCACTTCATATGAATCCAACCACGACTTATACTATACTTGTAGGAGTGGGTGTGTTTTGGGGTATATCCTTTCTGTCATCCTCTACACAGCCGACATGATGTGTTGTCTGCATGCTGGGGGTAGTATAACTGCGACTGGTTTGACTGGGGCAGGTGCTACAAGTCGATCCCCCAATGTCTTACCTACAGGGGATCTTTTTGTTCAGACACCGTGGAGAGTGGGGATCCTAATAACGGGGCTGTCTGGTGATTAACCGAGATTACCGGCTCTCCTCTCGCCCCCTCTTCATATCCCATATCGTGCCATAGATCTCTACACGCATACACAAGACGGGACCTATTGGCATCACCGCAATTACTACATGCAACCCGATCCCAGTCAGTTATAGAACCACACAGCAAGAGTCCAACCGGTTTGCGCTCCTGGCTTATCCGTTTAAATCTGCACAACAGTTATGTATTAATCCAGGTACGTACTGGAGTCCCTTTAATGCCTTCCCGATCGTTACTGCTATCTGGTGGGATCACAAGGTGTCGGTAACTTCAAAGGAGACACCTCTGGGGTCGACTCATAGATGGCGCTGACCACTGGGATCTTAATGGTGTAACTTGTGGCTGATAGCGGCATGGGAGAAGGCTTATCGTTCTGATGGCTTGTTTTACTGCGATCCCCTCACTGTAGGCATATATCACCTTTGAAGATAATCCTCAGAGTCTTGTGATGTATTCTTTGGATATCTCGAGGACTTGTGGTACAGTCCTTGGGGTCCTTGTGAAGAAGCTTTTATCATAGTATACTGACAGTTGCACATATTTGGGTTGTTATCATAATGCACTTCATGACTTGCTCTCGAATACTCCTTAATGTACTTCGCTTCTTACATGTTATTTTTCTTCATATATTTCGTCATCTATGTCTTATATTAAGCATTGGTTTCCATTGAGTTCATAAATCTGTGCCCGTTTTGAACCACTATTCAGGTAACATGTACTGTGAGTCTGATGATAATCCAGCCTTTCAGTGGTAGAAGTGGCCTGTGTGGTCATGTTATTAATATCACTGATACAGGCGCTACTTGCACTTATCGTCATACAGTCAGTTATAACACCTAACGCTAGCTGAGGCCTACCTGCCAAAAACCGCCGTGTCAATCACACCTTAATAGAGCCGGCCCCTCCTGCTGATGGCCGAATGATTCGCCTCCAGTAATGCATGTCCCTCCGACTCTACCAGCCATCAAACCGTCGTAAAACCGGGCTCCACGGGCCTCCAGGTAACACCTCCAGGTACTGAACCCAGACCGACGCCGTCCCACCTACACCAAACACTCTCCTGGGTAGATTTACCTGAGATGTTTTTTTTAATATTTTTTTGTCGCCAAAAGTATCCGGTGGGTAAAAAGAGGTGACTGAATCGGTCAATTTAATGGAGCAGCCGCCAGTCACTTTTCCGCCAGTTTTTGTGTTGTTTGTTGATATCGTAGGATTATTTTTCTCCCTGAGGTTTGGGGGATTGTAAATATCTGGTTCGTTCTGCACCAAAAAGTTTTCGATGTGTGAGCTCTGGGTTGATGCAGTCGCCACCACAGGTATCTCCGACACAGACTGGGTTGGTATAGGCGGCGTACACAGGACTACACCCACCTTGGTATGGGCTATGGGAGACGAACATTGGCTGTAGTCAGGCCAATCACCGCCAGGACATATCTAATTTTCCCGCCAGTCTATGTCAACCTGCTGATATCTTAACGACCTCCTTGATGGGTGAGTGATAACAAGGGGAGGTTTATCTCCCTACCTGTTCGGATACAGACAGGTAGGGGACGCTGTATAGGTCCCAGCGAGGCAATACAGGTGTATATATGTCACAGCGTGACGTACACCGCAGATAGCCCGCGCTGAAGCCGTCCAAGCTTCCTGATTGGCCAATAATTAATACCCCCACAAAAAGGGGATAAAGCTGTCGGCGGTGGAAAAAATACCTGTACACACCTACATGCCAACACCTCTTTTTGTAGCCGCAAGGCGGCGTAACACTAACCGGAAGTGACACTT
Organism: Lepidonotus clava; assembly: GCA_936440205.1. NCBI lineage: Eukaryota > Metazoa > Annelida > Polychaeta > Phyllodocida > Polynoidae > Lepidonotus > Lepidonotus clava. The sequence goes on from OW387148.1 coordinate 16,777,842, forward strand.
AGCGAGGTCGTAATTCCTCCAGGTTTTGGGGCCGGCGTCTTCTGGTGGTTTACCGCCAGGTGTCAGTGCAATCAGTCACGTGATTTGGTCGGCAGGTGGGGCACCCAGGGGTGAGCACAGGTCGACAGGTAGGTATGTAGATTACTGACTTACAGGTAGGCACCTAGGTATGTATATTACCGACTCACATGACGATGTATATCATCTACTAGGTGTCTGGATATTCCCACGCTGTTATAAATACTTTGAGCTATAAATAGTTCACGATCTGCTCGCCGGCGACGTGTGAGTTCCTGGTGTATTGCTCGTGAGGTGTATTTATGGTTGGTGGGAGATGTATGGGGCAGGCCTTATGCCATATGACACTGTGTGGGTTGTAAACCTACCCCTCATCCTGCGGATAAACCCATATTTCTTCCACTCGCACCCCTCAGAGCACATCGAGTTACTCTTCGATCTGCTCAGTGTTACCCACGGACCAGCTCGCGAGCAGTAGAATATGGGTGGTCTGCACAGTCTATCCACACTTGCCTCAATCCTTCCCCAGTCGACTGTAAAGATTATTATCGTGATAACTTATCCACCACTCCAAATTGGCGCACCGTGCAAGGCTGGGGGAAGTATGAATACACCTGGCGGTGAGTTATTATTAAATAACCCTGATTTACTGCACCGATCCGTAGGGTTGCTTGAGAAGTATCAACTTTTCTGGAGATTGAGATGTTGGTTGCCTGGTGGGTGTCAGTATGATCACCCTGAAGTTATTTCATCCGGGATAAGCTATCAAACGGCACACCTACAGCAGAGCATGTCCATCTGGTGGATCATATCCAGGACAATTCATAATCCGGGATAGAGAGATGGGATTTTGGGAAATCCGGGTACCGAAGTGACTCCTCAAACCGTCACCAGGGGGAGTAATCCTCGAGGTGGCACTAAGTGAAAGTTAACCCCACAGGATAGTACGTCATAACGTCACACACAGATGGCTCATTGATGTTATTTGTTTCTTCTAGGTCGACTTGCTCAAGAAAGATTGTTTATGTGAGAGTTTAGCTGCTACATCCAAAGTCCTTTTGTTATCAGCTGCTTCAGGAAATGTATGAACTGCTGGTTATGACGCGTGAAATGATATGAGCTGCATGGATTGTACGGAATCAGGAGCAGAGTAAAGTATCTGTTGGTCCCCTATATCCTAATCTCCCGGTCCGTCCCTGGCGGGCGGTAATGAAGAACCCAGCACGCGGCAAAGCAGTAAATGCCAACCGGCCTTCTGATTGGATAAAATTCTGCTGCCAGGTGAGAGGTGAAGTTTTTAACCGTCGCTGATTGGCCGATAATGTTACAGCTACGAGGCGGCGGGGTAGAATTGAAGATCGTCTGCTACTTCTTTTCCCGCGCTATCTGACGACTGCTGCCATGGAGTCTGGTCGCGCCGCACAGACAGACAGGTCCGTGGGGGGCACGTTGGTAGCGCCTCTACCGGCGAGGATTCATAGTAGAGGGGGCAGAGCTTGTCAACATGGTGGATATACATGAAGATAGCATCGCTACATATCGGTTGGCCGAGGTTATAAACAGGCTGCCAAGTCCGTGGGTGTATATCTCCGTACCCTACAGATTTGCTCTCTCCCTGCCTGCCCTCTCATTCTTCCGCTATCCCTGTCATCTCCTCAGTACTTCCTCTTCGTGCCGTCCTCACCTGTGATACTCATATCTCCTGTAGATATCAGTCCCCTTTCATCTTTAGTATAGAGAAGAATCCCGCCTCCGTAGCATGGTAGTAGTGGTGAAGTATAGAAAGGGTCACCCACATTATAGAGGTATACATGTATATGAGGCGGCGAATATACCTGTCGACCCAGCGGCTAGGAGACAGGCAGGCTAAGGTAATGTCAATACCTACTTATGTATATATACATATGCATAACCGCAGTACACAAGAGTCCAACTAGGAAAGGCCGGCCAGAACATGATGTTGTTAGCTTGCCTCTCTGTACACAAATCCGAATAATCTATGTACGGTTAAGTTATCGGTGGTCTATCCGAAATTTATTCTGGATCCCAACCAATCCCCGATGTATTTAAGATCATTTAATGAGATCCAACTCTATAGTATGTCTGTGGAAAATCCTTTCGCTGGTAGGCATTTTCATTCGGATGATTCGGGGCTATATCAATGTGTCTATAAGTTAATGACAGCACTGCAGGGGGTCTGAGGTGATATAGAGCCCGAGGTCGGAGGCCGTGGGCTGAGGGTGTAGCGGTAAATGTGTCATGTGCCTGATAACCTCATTCAGGCCCCATCAAACTGAACGTCAGGTGGACGTAACGTAAGACCTGCCGCGCTCCGGGGGGTCCAGCACGTACCCAGCCTCTGCTTGGACCTGGATCCTTCCTCCCCAGATCCAACGTCAAGATCCACTCTCCCCCCTGGGGCAGGGAACTCAAACTGGGGGATCCAATCCGATGACTTATAAACGGTTCAAAATACCTGTCACTCTTGCCAGTGAAAGGTCACAGGATATAAAATTGCTTCCTCTGAAAGGGATTTGCCTCAGAGGCAAGTCTTGATGTTTAGCAGGTATCCTTTTCCAATCTTTTCCTTTGACACTGTAAGGTTTGTTGTATCTTGTTGGTTCAATCCCATCCACGAAACTTAAGCAATCTGAAGATCGGAAAAGCTTCACAAATAGCCCCTGGTCTGTTAACTTAATCCTAAGTTCTTTTCATGGATGCCTCTTCTGGTGGATAACGGTAAATAAACCCCTTTCTATCCTTGGCGGTATAACAGGTAATCCTTTGATCCTTGGCTGGTGCAGATCGTCTAATCAGGTGTGTTTGATCCCAGCGTCTCACCAGCGTCCTACCAGCGTCTAATCAGCGTCTCCCCTGTATAGGGCCATATCCTCCAGGGCGTCCCTCCAGGATCTGAGGCCTTCTGACATCAAAGAGTGCCCACCAGGTAGCGCTGAAGGTGGGCCCAGGTAGGTCGCAGTCCACTTCCCCCTCAACCTGTAAAGATAACAGAAACATCTCATCAACTTATGATATCATAAACCAGCAGGATTCTGTGCGTTCACCAGAAAATATTTTTCCCATGCAAAATCCACAAAAATGCTCCTTGTGGTTCACAAGTGATAAAGACTTATTACGCTAGATAAAGATGAAGTAAACGCATATCAATAACAGTAAGGGAAGTCTGCGTGAGGGAGGGCTATAAGCAGAGGGTGCACGTTTCCCAGGGTAAACATCACGCGGGTTCCTATGTTGGCGTTGGATCACATTTCCATTTTATCACTTTCAAGTCTTATTAAACATAACGTATTGGTACAACCCGCCACCCCACTTTAGTGGCGGCGTCAAATAGAGTTTTTCTTACCTAACTCCGTCCTAAAACATGTATGTGCCGTGCGCGGCCTGTATACCAATAACCTACACTGCTGCCTGCAGGACATGACCAGCCGATGGATAGGTGGGCTACACAGGTGGAAGGGCCATTTTGTGGGTGTGAGGGCTTTTGAACAAAATTGATAAAATTGTATGGGTAGGCTTTTGGCGATCGACAATTCACGAATAGGATTCAGTATCTTACAATTGCATATTTGAGCTGATAGACAACATTATTGGAAAACGACATTTCGATCATGTAGGCTCCAATTACCTATGGAGAATTTGGATCGTGTCTAACGATCGTGTCATACCCTTTAAGAGGGTCTATATTCAAATCATGCAGAAGGACGGTAAGAAAAAGGAAACCTTACCCACAACTAACCCGATTTCTTAGAGGTAACAATTGCTTAGAATATATAGCCATATTCAACAGGATCCGCGCTGCAAATCATTGAACTCCCTTTAAGGATTCCCCCTCTGTGCCTTGAACATGGCCTGTCCTCAGCAAGCTGCACCTTGCAGTGCGGGACATCGGGTAAATCAGAACCCCGCTCACGGCGCTGTGCATAAAACACCTCTTTGTAGTCAGGTCTCCGGCCCCTAAACCTCCACGTGCCCCCCCCCCCCCCCCCCCGTCAACCGGTGACGTCACCACCACGTGAGGCCGCCAGGGGAGGGCTAAGAAAGGCAACGTGCGCTCTGGGAGTGGGACAAACAACAAGTTTTAGGGGAAAACACTGAGCCCACTGAATTCTACATCAATTTCTTGTTGAATCTGTTTTTGTTTTTCCCTCAGATGTTCGGAAGTTTCTGGCATAAACATTCAAAAAGCGTTCAAAGTTTAAAGCCGAGCTGCAAGGAAAGCCTGGTAAACACGCTTGGCTGGTTGTATGTGCGTATGTTGTTCTATTTTCCAACTTGTCTCAAGTTTATAATTGCCAAGTCTTCGAGATTCGAAATTCACTATAAGACGTGCCTGCTCTACACATCCTACGACACGGTTCTCAGTATCTCAATACGCTACACAATCAGGGCCAGGAGGTTTTAGGTCGTGCCGCGTTCCTGTATAGAACGTCTTCATGTAAACATTTTCCCATAATGTATCTCCATGCTTCTACATTTCCCCAATACCACATCTCCACGTTTATCATCCTTTTCAAATGCCTCGCGTCAAGTGCACGTCATGTTTACCTGGCGTGACGTCACGGAGACGCGCGTGACGTGTTCTCACGTCACGCGGATCACGATAAGCAGACGATAATCCACCGCCTCTCAGTGTGCCGCACGCTCCTCGAGCAGCAGACATTTAGAAGGGTTCCCGCCAAATGTGTGGAGAGTCTCTGATCTCCAAGCAAAATAACCTTACTAATACAGACAATTAATCACCGACTGTCAGCTATGTTCGTCTTAACTCGCTCTATTCAACACAGGTATTATTATGGCCTCTATGGATATAAATTACATCTTTAATTGGCACTGTAGGTCCGAATAATACATGATCAATATTTAAGGTACTTGAGGTGTTGAAATGAATAGCGTTTGGACCAATTGTGACCGACCACTTTAGGAGTTTACATATGATCATTCTGATAAATTCAACCTTCATAATCTCAACAAGATTGCATAATAGCAAAGGAATATCGCTTATAAACAAAAGTTGTATTCCACTGGGTTTTCCATTTTGAAAGTGACCCAGAATAGTGTGTACAATTTACCCAAACAATTACTTTCATGTAGGATGCAAAGGGTAAACGGCATGTTAAGGATGAAGGTATTGCAGGTTTCTGGATGTCCCCGCCATTCCTACAATCCTCTCCTGGCATCAGGAATGCACGGTATCCGCCAGAGAGACGTACGTCGACGTTACTAAGACAGCTGTGACGTCACAACATGACGGTACTTGTCAAGACGTCACGGCTGATTAGTTGACGTCTTTTTTCAGCTCACGTCGCCGACAATCCATTACAAATTAATTTCAATACAAACTCGTTTTGGCAGAGGGGAGATAGAGGAAGAGGCCAAATTCCTAAATTCTACTGCCACTGCCCATTGGAGCTGTGAGAAAAAGGCTGATAGTGTTGACCAGATGTTTTTAATGTTCGGGTTGTGCATTCAACAAGTAAGGGATGCCTCCTCCTGGCATTGTTTGTCTTCTTTCTGAGATGGGAGTGGGATGGAAATGTTGACTTATTATTTCAATAGAAACCCCACTTCTTTACCAGCCCACCAACCCCTGCTTACTTTGACATTACTACCATGACAACAATATTATTGAACGATTGTTGGGAATTAAGTAAGCTCAACGATTACATATCTATTATGGTCATTGTCAATTGAAGGTGTCTTATTTGGAATCATATATCTTATTGTCTTCTTCTATCTGCTCATCTAATGAGGTAGTTCTGCCTAAAAGAACAATAGTGACTCACTAATAAACAAGAGGATTGTAGTTTATTTATTCCCTTTGACAATGGTTCACATGATAGATTGCCTTCTCCCCATACTTCACAATATCTAATACTTCCATGCAACACTCCTTGCCCAAGGTTAACGTTATCCAACATCACAGAGTTGTTACTTAAAAACCTACAAGTAGTGACTGCACTGCCTTATACATACACTCTCATGAGTTGGGCGTTCGGATGAGATATACATAGCCTGAGTTATGTTCATTACAGATGATGCTCCTATGCAGGCAGCACCAAAACTTGTGACTGCAAACCTCATTTCTTTAACAGCTTCTTTACTGGTTACAACAAAGGAACCAAACCTCTAATGAAGTCCACTGTAATTGACTAACCTACGTACATTATTACATCCCATCTCGAGGTTTGCTTTACAGTGCACACCTTTTTCTAACGCCTATCTCCCCCTTTCATATATACCTGTACATTAACGACCCTAAAAACCTCTCCTTCCTGATTTACGACTCGACAGGCGGGTGTCAGGGGGTGGCGCGCCACCTGGTGAGTAACTCGTGAGCTGCTCCCTACATACCTATAGACATACCCCCACACCTGCCGAGTCGCACCAGATAGATACACCTCTCTGGTCTCACCTATAGGCATGTTGGGAGTCACTCTATGGGGGCCGCCATCTTTGCCTATGACCCCCTAAAATGTCCCAGGCCCAAGCTTCTTCTTTTAGTGGGCGGGGGAGGGGGAGGGGGACTAGAGTAAACCTATCCAGCTGTATCAAAATATTAGCCTATCAAGGACCTGAACTTGATTGTTATGCCGCGTCCCCACTTGGGCGATTAACGACGGCGACTAACGTTAGTCGCCCACCAATTAAGAAATTAGTACGTCGTCGGGCGACCAACTAGATGCTGGTGAAAAATAAAGTTAGTCGCCACGTTGGGACGCTCTTGCTATGAAACTGGCGGCGACTAGAGGACAGATTGGTCCCCCAGCCCGTCTACTAACTGCATTAATCGGCGGCGACTAGAGAAAAATATTAAACATGTCAAATATTTTGCCCTAAACCCACGGCGACTAATGATTTAATCGCCAGACATAAGTTGGTCGCTGGGCTACTAACAACCTTAAAGCCTGGTCCCCACGTGGCGACTAAACCCCGGCGATTACTGCATTTCTGCGGCGATCAAGGAAGAAATATTAGTCGCTGGGTGTCTAACTAATTGCCGGGGTACCAAAAAATTAATCTCCACGTTGGGACGCTCTTGATATCAAACTGACGGCGACTAGAGGACCCACAAGTCGCCCTACCCGCCGATTAACTGCCTTAATCGCCGGCGACTTGAGACAAATATTAAACATGTCAAATATTTTACCCAGAAACCACGGCAATTAGTGATTTGGTCGCCAGACATCACGGCGCCTTTGTATGCTAAATCGTCGGACGACTAAACCAGCCAGTATCACATTGGTCTCCGTCGAATTTTAAAAACTAATCGCCCTGTGGGGACCAGGCTTAAGCCTGGTCCCCACGTGGCGACTTAACCCCGGCGATTAGTGCATTTCAGCGGCGACCAAGGAAGAAATATTGGTCGCTGGGTTTCTAACTAATCGCCGGGGTACAAAAAAATCTCCACGTTGGGACGCTCTTGATATCAAACTGACGGTGACTAGAGGACCCCCAAGTCGCCCTACCCATCGATTAACTGCCTTAATCGCCGGCGACTAGAGAGAAATATTAAACATGTCGAATATTTTGCCCAAAAACCACGGCGACTAGTGGTTAAATCGCCAGACATCAAGGCGCCAGTGTATGCTAAGTCGCTGGCCGACTAAACCACCTATTTTCGCGTTGGTCGCCGTAATATTTTTGCAAATTAATCGCCCTGTGGGGACCAGGCTTAAGTCGTCGCCGATTTTTGAAATTTAGTCGCCCAAGTGGGGACCAGGCATTAGGGTAGGCATTGCATGAAGTTTCCTATCCTTTATCCACACAATAATACTTTTGGGTCCTTTTTGTCTACATAACCGCCTACTATCTAATCCTGGGAGTCCAAAAGTAATTAAGAGGATCTAAAAACTGAAGAAAAATCAAGCGACAACGAGACCAAAGCCACTTTTCATTCTATCAACAACGCCCCCTCCCATTCTATCTAAGTAAGCGGCATTCTTAGATCCCCGCCTGCGACGTTTCCGCCAATTGCTATTGAATCCTTTGGCTATTATCACTATTGTACATTTTGCCGTGATCTTTAAGGTGCAGAAGATCAGTATCTATGCTGGTTTTGACTCTGAACTTAAAAACCTTAGGATGCGAATCAGAAATCGTTAAAGACTATTCCAATGTTTCTAGTGTAGAAGTCACATTGGGTTTCTAACTCTATATTTTCCTCTCATGTTTTTTTTCTTCTAACATTACCCCCTTATTACCCCACGTTTGACGGGGAAGGGTCAGGGGCGACCCCAGATATGTGGGGTATTTTACCATGGCGCCATTCCTATCACACCCCACACGCCCATGCGCACACTGCAGAACCTCAGAACAAGCTCCGAGCGCGCATGCGTGGCGTCGCCCCGGTGAGCAGAAGGGCCGTTGGTCCAATAAGACCCTACTGCAAGTAGGGTCTGCAAAGCCTACTTCAAGTAGGGTCTGTATGACAGCCAATCAGAATGCTGGAAGCCTACTTGTAGTAGGGTTTTGGACTTAGAGTGTGAAACTCAAAGGCTATCCGTGGTGTGGCATTAGAAGGCTACTTGTAGTAGGGTATGGGACTCAAAGCCTACTTGAAGTAGGGTTTAGGTCCTGAACCCTACTGGTAGTAGGGTAAAGGAAAGCCTACTTGAAGTAGGGTTTGAGACCTAAAGCCTACTGGAAGTAGGGTTTGAGACCTAAAGCCTACTGGAAGTAGGGTTCAGGACTAAACCCTACTTGTAGTAGGGTTCAGGATCTAAACCCTACTTCAAGTAGGCTTTGGTTCCAGAAGCCTACTGGAAGTAGGGTAAGTGAAAGGCTACTTCTAGTAGGGTTGGGGACCTGAAGCCTACTTGTAGTAGGGTGCGAGACCCAAAGCCTACTTGGAACCCCTAGGGACTTGAAGAAAGCCTACTGGTAGTAGGGTAATGGACTCAAAGCCTACTTCTAGTAGGTTTTGGGACCCGAAGCCTACTTGTAGTAGGGTTTAAAAACCCTACTTCTAGTAGGGTTCGGTACCTGAAGCCTACTTGTAGTAGGGTGAGAACTTGGAGTTACAGTCATGGAACTTGAAAGTCCATATTAGATTTCCTATGTAGATCTAACTATGAACTTCTAAGCAGAAATTACTTCAGAACACCTAATTGAAGTAGTGTCTGAATGCACCACATTACTTCTAGTAGCCTTCCAGACAAATATACAACTTCTAATACTATGCAGAAAGTTGTTGGAATATATTCTAAATGGTTTAGATTTTCATTTGCTAGCTGAGTGTAAGACCCTACTTGAAGTAGGGTTGGAAACCCTACTGGAAGTAGGGTCTTATTGGACCAACGGCCCGCCTGCCCCCGGTGATGCTGACAAGATGGCGGTCGTCACGTGACCTTCTCGTTGACCCCACGTGACCTGTGGCAACACAAACGCGCACCCTGGCGGCGATTGAGGAAAGCCACAAGTGGGCGAAAATAGGGTGAAGAGGGTTTGTGTTAAACAGACACGTTTTCTGCTGGGTCACTCTCCACATATAGATCTGATTTTAGACTAAATGGGTTCCACATGCACAGACTGACATGATAGAAAACCTCTCAAAGTTAAAAAAAAAATGTCATGAAATATATAACCGCAGCACGAAAAGGTCGATGCAATGCCAATGGTGATTTAACAAGGAAATTCCTGTGTCTGTGCATATATCAAGAGTGTAGGCCTATCTTATTAAACTAGATTAAAGGAGACAAACACATTTTAGATATATCTGTATTCTTTGGCAAGTTTCATTGAGGTAGTTACGATCAACACCTATATTAGTATAGTATACTTATAATTCTGCTTGAAGAATGCTTCTTCTCGGTTAAGGATCCTTAAGGGGGTCTTGTCTAAATATATGTATAACGTGTGTGGGGGTTGTGTGGGCTTTTCCTGAAACGGGACTCTGAGCACGCTGCTCTCCATAGAAATGACTCGCAATGCACTCTCATCCCCTCCCATGCATGGGAAATGTTCGCTGTGGGAAGGGGTTAGAGGTGCCATGTAAACGGATGTGGTGGACGGAACTCTTAATGTACTCATGATCAGAGACTGGTCAACGTTTGGTTAGGTTTCAATGTGGTCTGCAGGAACCCTACATTGTCAAATTTTGATAGGCAGAATGGTTTCAACCCTCTTGCCTTGGTGCAAAACAAATAAGCTACTCTACAATATCGCACCTTCAAATCAGCTTCCGCTGTCTGTCATACAACTATCTATGTGCCCTGGTGTTATACTGGTGATGCACTGTTAATTTCAAACTGCATGACGAGCATAATTAATTGAATTCAAAGCATCAATTGCAGTGCCGCTGTTTTCCTTTCACGTCGATATTCCACCCAAGTTTAGGAAGGGGAACCCCCTGGCAAAAAAAATACCGATTTCATCTGGAGAGAAAAAAAACAGATATTGTTTCAACAGACACGCACTCACTGTCACTCATGACGTCAGGGCGCACGACGTGACGTCATGTTGACGTTATCTCAGTGACGTGAGGTCGGCCTGGCCTTATCTCCGTGTACAGGGATTAGGCCTTAATCCGCCGGGAGATAATCCTATCAGCAGATACAGCACCGGGTTAGTACACATCAGGGTCTGGGCAGTGTATCAGGGACCACGCCAGTCAACGTCAATCACTGTCACCCCCAGCTCAGCCCTACTCAGGGGTACGGGTACGTGCATGCGTGTGTGTGAGGGGGGGGGCATGAAGGAATATCTTACAAAAATTATCTGTTTTAATTCTGTTGTAGTGCTAAATTTGATCTTATATAAACATATCTAAATCATGGATTGATAGTCATGCATTTCATGCCCAAAATATGTATCTTTATTTGTGTATTTTGTTTGACTGGTGTCAGTTGCGCAGGGCAATTGCAATGGGATTCAGACCAGTGTAGGCCTATCTAATGGCAAATATTTATATCAAGTGAATATTAGAGTGATAATTGTTTAAAGAAGTATACGCACAGTTTTCAATAAATACATGTAGGCTACAGTATGCATTTGAAACCTGAGCAGATTAAGTTTTATCCAATTCATATGACTTGTATCATCAGAGAAATGATGCGAAACATGTATCTTGTGTAATGAAAAGCACATTTATAAACTGACTTTAGTGATAGGATACGATGATACAATCTGTGCAACTATGATAAAGATTGGCATTTTACAAAAATGTTCCTGGACAAGTGAACAAAGCCATGCGACTGAATGTACCATAATCGTACGTCCGTCTAGGGGTCTAACCACCAGATAATTACACAAAAAAGAGTCTGGTCATGCACCAGTCACTGTGCTATCGAAGTGAATAACAGGAAATACTTAAGGTCATTGAAGTGAGCACTCATGAAAAACATACTCGTTCTCTCGTTATGGATATTAGTTGGAATGATGTATAGGAAACCACATGACACACATGTGTGGATTTGTTACATTTTTATTGTATTTTCTCTCTAATAAAACGATTACGAAAACAAGTCAATGTTCTCCCCCTACCTGAAATCCAACCAAAGTTTCTTCCTTCTGCCTATTAAAAGAGATTACTGGTGAGTATAAATTCCGTGAAAAAAAGGCCAAAATTAATGTCAAAATCATTTGGGGAGTCTCAGCACAGAGAGAATCGTATTTTAGATACAGTTATTTCAATCTGGACTACAATTTCTTCGCTTGATTCTTCTTTATTGCAGAGCTAAATGTTACAAACTAAGTTTTTTTTATAAAATGTCCTCAATGAACTTGCCCGTTACACCCAAACACTCTACCAATAGGTTTTGGATTTTCTAAAAAGGTGATGGAAATAGCGAGTTATTCGTGGAAACAAAACTACTCATAATTGCGCCAAAATCAATCAGGAAACTGGATAGACATGACGTCCGCCGGGTGTCAGGAGCAGTACTTATATTGTCGGAAGTTGTGCATTAACCAAACTTTATGTGTGCACCAACCATGGGATTCCACAGGATCTTTCCTATTCCTGTAAAATTATGGAATATCACCACGTATCTTCATAACCAATGTGTCAGACTAAAAAGAGCCTATACATGTATATGTTGTTATAACCACAGGAATTTAGGAGGATATGTATTCGAATATCTAAGTTTGGTAATGCTATTGTAAAACATGCATGGGGGATGAGTATGCACAGATTGTAGAATTGAAATCAACTTTGATCTAACAATTGCAAGTCAGGCGACAACACAACCAGTTAGCAACGAAGCAAAGCAGCCAGACAGGTACCTAGCAGCCCAGAGTCTACTGCCCAGCTCCAAGAGAGCAAATTAGCTAACTGGCCAGCCAACTAGCCAGCCAACCGACCAGCCACTGACCAAACCAACCAGCCACCTATAGCTAGCCCTTACCAAACTGGTCAACCAGCCAACAGCATCAGCAAACTAGGTGGACAGCCTACCAGCCAGCCAACAAGAGGCATTCAGCTAGGCAGCCAGTCTGCAGACCCACCAACTAACCAGACAGCCAGTCCCCCAAAGCACCCATTCATCCAGCCTAACCACCCAGCCAGTCAGCCAGCAAGCCAGTTACCGACGGGACATTCAGACAACTAGTCAGGCACCATACAAACAAAGCAATCACCAAGCAATGCTCCAAACGACCAGCCAGCCATAACCAGCCAGCAATGCTTCCATCTACCCACCTATATCTACCCCAATAACCAGGAGCCTGCTAACAATAATAGTCAAACAATGAAGTCAAAGCTCTTGTTGACAGTCAGCTTCCCATCCTACCAGCCACCTCAACAAACCCAACGGTCAGTCAGCCAACCTGCTTCCCGCCACAAACCAACCCAGGCCCCCGCTTCGCCGACAGGTAAACCCGGCCTCCCACAGAAGTGAGCATTACCCAAACTGATGAGCATATCAATACGACCCTGAGCGCTTCCTGAGTTGATCACCAGATGGCGTGATCAGTAAAACCGCCTATTAATGACAGATCCTGGCCCCCGACCACCCATCGCACCGGCTAGAGTTGTCAAAGTCTATCAAAAACATCTTTACTTCATTTGTGTTTTACTTTAGCATCATCACCAAGGTTTCTTAATCATTTAGCCTGTATTAGAAAGTGGTCAGTCTTCCTAGTTAAACATGCGGAATAAGAACTTCTATAGTGTGAGGTTAGATACAGTGAACTATTTGTAAATGTTTTATGTCATTAACTGGATATTCGTGTTTTAATATCTAGTAAGATATGGTTTTGTAATATTAAGAGACCACAACGAGCAGATTCTTAGCCCCAGCCCTGCCTTGTAGCATTGTAAAAGTTAAAATAGTTAATTTTTCTAAATTTTGAAAGTCTCTCATGCAAAAGATAAACAATTAAAATTCCTAAAATGTGATACAGATGTTTCACTCGGGAGGCAATGCTACCCTTGCCCACCCCGGGTCCCCGGTAGTGTGGTAGCGGTGAGTCACACGTTTCTGTTACCATGGTTTCCCCCCTCACCTACCTGCCGGCACCACCCCACCACTACCTGTTGGCACAAAGGAGTAACTCGGTGTTTATTAACAACCAGGTTGAAAATTGGCAAAAGTTGGTAAAATATCAATAATATGTCAAGATTTATATAAAAAATGAAATACGCCTATTCACTATCTTGAAATAAACCTTATTCTGTGAAATTAATTATCTGTTAGACATAATCAGTTTAACCTATTTTCTTATGGTAGGGGTCCTGGATACCTTAAGGGTTAAAATTCCAGTGCATGGTATGGTAATGGCGTTTCAATCAAGCATCATCCGTCTTGACCAGGCCCTGGTTGGCAGCTGGAGGTGGGTGGGCTGTGTTGGATCTCTACCCCTCAGCTTTAATTAGGACCACTAAACATCCCCACTGTCCGAGATGATCTATCAAAAGGAGCTGGCTCTAAACCCTGGATGAGGGGAGGGGGTGTACATGTACTTATATGGTGGTGTTGGGGGGAGGTGACCATGTACATAAATAAGGAGGTATTCAATTGTAACCTTTTTGAAACTTGTATTTATGGGTTTCATGAGATTTTTGTGCACATTATGCCAGTACCATATCCTTCAAAGACGTTTTACAATCGTTATCCTATTTGTTCATTGTATTTGCCAATTCAGGTTCCATATGCCCTGGCGCAAGTGCAGAGATTAGCCGAAAGGTCTTCTAATTGTTTTGCTATATAAACACAATTTTGCTAAAGTTCATTAGAAAAGTCCAATTGCCTATGACACTTTCGAGTACTGTACATGCACATGTATTTTATAAATATGTATAAACTGCATTAGAATTCAAGTGAAGAAAGCATAGGTCATTCAGGAATCCCATTATCATGTATTACGGATAATCACTGTACTTGATTGTATGGGTCTGTTCAGCCATTTACATTTTAGATTTGTTTCAATAATGTATCATTCAACCGCCTGTAACAATGCCGTGCGCCGCATTGTTTTACCATGGAGGATGTGTATGGGGGAGGGGGGGGGGCTGACTGACTGAGTAGGCTCTACCCCTCTGTTATATGACACCTCATTTATTAACATGATACATCGTCCACTTTTTACGACGTGTGACACAGTTTCTCTGAGGGTGACTCCGTAGCAGGAACCACCTGAGAGTGTCTCAGCGATTGTCGGCACAGAGCTGGTTGTCTAGGTCAAAAGTCAGTGAAGCTGATTCGCCATCGCTTTGTTGAGCACGCTTATCTTATGAGTACCCGTAGTATGCCAATATGAACGTTAGAAATAACATCTCGCATCTATATTAGAGGTAATGTAGGCAGTCACTCCTCTTCTGGAGAGAAATTATTCAATTGTTTTAAAGGTCACCAAGAAAGCAAATTCCCATAGAGGACCTCCTATCAGTCAGAATCCAAGAACAATAAAAAGTGAGAAACCTTTCAAATAAAGCTGCCTCCAACTTGTTCTTTCTTTTCTTCGCTTTCTTTCTTTTGAGTTTCATATTTTATGTAGCGTTCCCAGATCCGTCAATGAAATAGACAGTTATCGATGATCTGCGCCAGTCTGCACAATTGCATAACCTGAACGTGGCTGCGTGTAGCGTTCCTACCCTGGAGGAAGAATTTGACCCTTTCTGCCAACGCCTGGAGAAACATCTTAATTCTAAAAATAGTTTATCACAAATATAAACTCACGGCTTATGTAAGTCTCAAATGAAAATTCACAGTGACATGCACTGCACTTCGATTAGCATATCCCATTAAAATCGGAGCTATTAACATGGCAATTTTACGAGATATAACAATAATAAAATTTAGAGGTGAAAAAACGGACTACTTTGGAGTTATGGACTCAATCCTGACGGCGCTGTTCTCCGGCGTGCGGTGGCGATACCTTGATGACTCATGGCAGCAGGCCGGTAACCCTCCCCCCCCCCTCCCCCCCATCCCACCTCCTGGAGGGAGTGCCTACCTGTGGCAGCAGTTCCCACCATTTGGAGGTCGGGAGGCATAATCAGGAGAATAATGTCTCCAGGGTTTCCACTCCAGGCAGTGCCCTGAGTGCATGCCTCCTGCTTTTAGGTCTGTAAAAACTGTGTCAAGCACAATACTCCAGGGCGGAGACCTTGATATGGTAATCTGTAGGTGACCTCCAGTGGAGGCCATTCACACGCCGAGACCCCAATCAGTACTTGTAGTCCTCCAGTGCAGCCTCGCCCCTCCCCCCCACCCCACCGATAAAAGGGCCAGGGACATGATTAGCTACTATTAGTGCCTAACCAACCTATATTGCAGTGTGGTATGTACCGGGGGATGCATCTGTTTGTCTGACCTGCGCACAATTTAAAAGCTTCCTTTTGGGCACTTAATATTATATATATGACATATGTATACACATATGTGTATTATGATATTTTATATATAATTATATATATATATATATATTTATATATTATATATATATTATACATATAATTATATATATATGACATGTATCTATGTACGTATATTTGTGGCAATGGGGAGTCATGTCATTTATCTTATTGCCATGCATTGGAAAGATTTCCTCATACAAAATTAATTCTAGTATAATCTAAATAACTACATAGTGAAATGTGGAGAAGGGCCTAGCCAAGAGTTCAGTGCCCGGGTTCAGTGTCAATAACTGGAGAATGCCAACAAGTGACATTTCATTGCTGTGTTTTGCAGTTTTATAATTTTGATTACTGGACATTCACAGTGACATCCCTTGATAAAGCAGATCTACAGTAGCTCCCTATGACCCCCCCCCCCCCCCCCCGCCCCCGATCACATCCCCCACTCGATAATCCCTGATTCCAGTAGTTACTATAGCCCTATTCGCTGAGTTCTGTCCCTCTGATAACGGGAGTGGTCCGTTTTAAGTGTGCACCCTAATCCCCTTATCTGTACTTATCACAGTGACATGCTACTGTTCAATATCTAACACGATTATGGATGAACGGGTCCCTTAGTGTGGGAAAGGCTGACAAGTAGAGAGAGTGACTGCCACTCTTTTTCACATAAACGGAAATTCTCTTTATCAAATATTGATATATTATATTATATTCTAACTGTCTTGGCAAATAACATGGAGGAAGGCGAGGAAGTATGGTGCACGTGTGTTGGTATCAAGTTTTCTAAATCTCTGTAATTAAGTTGTTTTCTATGATACATGTACATTCCTGACGCAATGATCTCCATTGTTGATTAGAGATAACGCTTTCTATCAGTAGCCACCACATGTTGCGATATGAATTTTCCATTCCGATACTAAAGATACGCGAGTATGATAACCTGCTTGGTCTGTTATGCATCAATAGATATGTCACCAGTACAGTTAATCTCTAAACCGATGGGTCGATAGGAATATAGGTACGGTATTGATACAGGCATTAACTTATTAAGACTCATTAAATAGAGATATCATATAAAACAGATAGAACAGTGTGAAGATAAAGGGGCAGGTCGATTGGACGAAATGGTGATCACACCATGTACATGACAAGGGATAATTGCAATTGAAAAACTGCGATGATCATCCTTCTTATCTATTTTATTATGGTTACTTGAGTTTAGGACTGTGCCATTATAGTTTCTATTTTACAGAAATCAGTTTGTGAAAAAATGTTTAAATTTTCATTAATGTAATTTCATACTATTTGTTTATATCCATTATACGATACATCGGTAGAACTTCATTGATGTAAAGAGATAATGGAACGAATGAATAGAAAAAGTTTTACCAGGTACATTTTACCGAGATTGATCTACATGTACACATGTATACAATATGGTAATATTCATTTTCATCTATTCGACGCACTACATCAGCGAGCAAGTACACTTTGACAGCACCCTAAATATCAACCACAAATTGATAGATTTTTGTTGTTATTATTAGACCATGAGTCTCTGTAGTGATGTTTGCTTCCATGGAAACTACCTGCAGGCCCCCTCCTCCCCTCCCCACCTGACTACCTGCCCCGTCCTACCGCTCCAGGGGGGGTCTGCGGACGCTGGTGGCTGATGACTCACCTGAGATGCTGCCGAGTGGTTACAATGTATACACCTGTGATACCTGTGTCGCAGGTAGGGCCTACTGAGTCACCAGAAGCATTAACATATAGGGTGACACAAAGAAAAGAAGTAGACATAGTGATTCATTATCTAAGACAGGAACATATACATAAACTTTACAAAGGGTTCAAGCCAGAAATCGGAATTGTTTTTAAAATTTCAGTAAAATAACCTTTCATGTGATGTCTGAATGTTGTCTACCTTCGTATTTGGTAGCTGATCTGTGACAATCTCTGGTTCCCGGCAAGGGCAGATCCAGGGTCTGTCTCCTAGAGAGGCCTAGGGCAAGATATCTGCCCTTCTCCCCCCCCCCCCCCCCACACATGATTTACCTAGCATAATTTCTCCTTATATTTGTTAAAACTACGAGAGTTCATTTTTGGTCAAGGGGGGGGGGGGGGGGGGGTCAATTGCCCCTTCCCCCCCCCCCCCCCCGGATCCGCCACTGCCCAGTAAGCAAGATTTTTACTAATGTATTTTTCTTGTCATACATCCATATAACTGCATTATCTATCACATTGTTAAAGACATGAGTGTCATGCTATGATTCTCTACTATCAGCTATACTATAGTATCCTTATAGTCTTATCTCAAATAATTGTATCCCTATCAAGAGGTTGTTGAGTCCCGGTGTCGCCTATTGATTTAAAAAAACGCCAATGTCTCCTACCATTTTCACTTCAGTCTATCCTGAAGCCTGTCACCATAATGTCTGCTTTATGAATAGAATTCACAGCCATATCATATTATTATCAGACGGGGATAACATGATGTTGAAGAGGTCAATTATCAATATGCACAAAGTAAAACAGATGAAGTCCTGCTCCAGAAACAAAGATATTCACTAGGGAAGTAAACCAAGCTTAAAGTTGTTACTATTTCATATCCACAAAAGTAAAAATAACAAAATACACGTGCGGCAAGAAGTGCGACGTAGCTTTAGCAAATGATTTACAAAGGGAAGGCTGGATATTTAATGTAACAGTTTTAATTAAGTCAATAAAAATACTGATTCATAGTAAGAGATAACTGACAGAGGGGTATGATTAACATGTTTTCTGTGAAAAGATTATTAAAGTATTAGTATGCCCTAAGCTTACTAAGTCTCATTCTTTATCAAGAGCCTCAATATAAACGAATATATTTATATATATTTTCATATGTAGATGTAGGTTCAGACAAGGAACTTTCAATGCGAACAGATCAGAATTACAAAAGGTATACCTTATTGACACAAGAAATGTATTAGAACTAATACCTCGCAACATTGGTTTGATTGAATCTTTCGTAGCTTATTTAGTCACCTTTTTAATTCCTGCAGTAACATTTACCTAGGAGTATCCCTTACATACACTGCCCTTTCCAGGTGTGTTCTCAGGGATCAGCCCTTTATGTTGAAGGTAGGGTTAATGTGTTTGCTCTAAAACAAAGCCTGCCAACCCCCAAATCTAATATCAACATACCCTTTGTGTGAGTGTTTGGTTGGGAAGTACTACAGTGGGTCAAGGCAGAGCATGTAACTGGCACTTTCAGTAATCTGCACTGTTTACCACTTCACTAGTATAACTATAATGTACACCCATATACATGTACGTTATATATATATATATATAATATATATATTATATATATATATATATAATTGTGTACGTATACATGTATGTTTGTGCGTCCTGCTATGTCTACTTAAAAGGGGTTCAGCAAGCGATTCGTGTATATTGCTGGTCTAAAGATACTGTATCATTTTAAATATGTATATATTCTTTTACCATTAATTACTATATAGATATTCTTTAAACAACCACATCCTCTTCAATAGTAACATTTACTTTGTTCTTTTGCACATGATAATGGTCTTGGTCCAATTAGAAAGACATTGTACGCTTTCAAAGTGGCAGGCACAATGTTTTTAAAGACAATTAGTATCTAAATGGCTGTTAACTCTCGTATTCACAATGGCAACACAAAAAGTATGCCTCCCAATCACGCCAATGTTACCTCCTCACACAAACTCCTTTGACGTATAAAATGTCAAACCCTCACCCAAATTTAGGCCAATGAAATGGGCTCTTACATCTGCGCGTGTCTTGCCTGGGGCATGCGCAATGGCGGGGTCCCAGAAGGGTATTATGGGATGGAGATGTGGGGGATCCAAGTAGGGATTAGTGGCACCTTCCCCGCCCTGCCGCTATTACACAAATGAAACCGGGCCCTTAAGCTATGAGGGCTTCTTCTTGAGGGCCGATCCATTTGCCTCCGATAGCCTTTAATGGGAATGCAACTACTGAAATGCGCAAGTAAGCACAGTATCCTCTTCTCTTTTTTCTCTCTCTAAATATATACATAATATATATAACTATGTTGATAGATATTGACAGCAGAAAATAGAAGAAATGATTATTCTTTCATTTTAACAGAAAAGAAATTCGAGATCATTGGTAGATCACAATCTTGTTTCATTAAAAGTTTCTTAATCTACAATATAGATACTGATGTGGTAATAATAATGAATTGAGTTGACGCCCAAAACGACCAAACTGCCCTTATGGTAAGATGTAATTGCACATGGCAGACTACATCCTGGAGCCCCGCATAGGCCGAAATGCATTCCGATCCATAAATAAAATCTTCAACAATTCTGAAATAACTTCCAGTGTGGGTGGCCCCTTCCTCAGCCTCCAGCCCCACCCCCTTTCTCAGGGTGTCAGCAGATCCATATCACCATCACTAGCAGGAGCTTTGATCCTACAATCAGCTAAGTGGGGAGTTTTCCCACGATCCACACCCTCTCTACCACACACCCCCTACCCCAACCTCCACCATCCCCACCCCTCACCTCCCCTATCAGTGACTGATGCATGTCATAACCACATGCAGTCTGACATGATGCGCTCACATGCTGCCAAGACATGCATCGACCCCAGTCACATGACTTCCTCCCGTCCATACTAAATCCCCCAGTTCCCCATGCCAACATCCCATTTGAACCCCGCCCCCTGACCCACGCCAACGCATCCTACCCCCCCCCCCCCCTCCCCTTTATCCCTCAAGTTCCCCCCAATAGCATTTATAATGGAATTTCTGCTGATAGAATAAATGTACCGTATGTCCAAACCACAATTCCCCAAAATAAAATTGAGAGACGGTTGGCTTCTTTAAAGCATATAATAGTATCAAATCAATGGATATGCAAATTATCCCTGTAAAGATTCAAGCATATAATATGATCTGTCGTTATTATTACCAGCACTTCCAAGTTCCATGCGTGGTACATTAATCAAAAGGTGTTAACAAATGGCGTAACATATTTACAATGCTTTCTGCCCAAACGTGAAAAGAAGTGGTTCTTTTTATGAAATCCTTGGAGACTTACCCGATACGATGAAAAACAATTAAACGTTGTACAATTCATTTGCAAAAAGCCTCACGAAGAGAGTATTCCCGGTACAATATACATCGAAACGTGATCCATGTAGATGACAAAATGATGAATGTTAAAACAAGGGGGCACATTTGTTAGTTTCCGTACCTTGATAGACAAAAACCTGTTGACTTTCGACGACGCCTATTGGGTTACTGAGTATATATGTAATACCTGTCACTACCTTTCAAGTAGAAAAGGATGATTTACTTTATGGACGGTCTAAGTTAATCCTGCTGGCTACATCTCTAACCACCCCCCATCTACTAGGGGTAATGAGACTGTCCCCTGTCTGAGAACCATTTGAGGATTAATCTCTTAGACGGGGGCTTTTTAGATTTTCTGTATGATTAACCATGTATGTATAAATCCCTTTTAAGATAACCGACCATTAAATTTTACTGTATAATTGGGCATTATAGTAGAATCCTGCCTTTAAGATAACTATCCCTTATATTTTACTGTATAATTAGCCATTGTAATAAAAGCCCCCTTTTAAGATAACTATCCACAGTTAGCATAGACTGACTGACACCAGGGATATTCTCTCGGTCCCTAAGGATAGTGCGATAAAGACGAGAGGCTACTGTGACCTGTATAACCCTATGTAACCTGTGGGACCTCCGGGGGCCCGGGGGGAACTAAAAGGTGTGACATGTGAACCGGCCAGGGGGAGGGTATTGTGAACAGAACAATGACCAGAGAGGAACACTCCCATCGATGTAAGGGGGGGGGGGTACTCTGTGCGGTAAAGCGAAGCTGGGGGTCCACGTCCAACCTACACAGTAAAGTCGGGCAAACTTAAGAGTATTTTCTGGCAATAACTTTGAAATCATATCCGACATTACATCATCTATGATTTTGGGAAAATATTTGTGAAAGTTCTGCCACCTCTCTAGACAACAAAAACACTGGACGGGTCGCTATCAGAGGAAGGTGAGTGATACACTTCATACTGTGATAAACACACAAAACTGAGAGAAGACAGAGTTGTCAACTGGGTAACTAGGACTTATTATCAAGTATCCACTAACAATCGCCAATTTAGGAACGAGGGCAATGGCAGTATAATAAGTGTGTAAGGGGAGGTTTCCCTGCCCTTCCTAATGGTCATTGGTCACTTGTTCCATGGATATTTAGATGGTGCCAAGTATTGGGGACCACGAGTGGTTTTGTTAACGTTGCGGAGGGGGGCGTCTATAGGGCAAAGGACTAATTATCCTTATCGGTCTGAGTCTCGGGTCAGAAATGCCAACCTTTAGGCGCAAGTGCCCTCCCCCCAACTCAGTCCCCGAAGCCCCAGCTCCGAGCAGGAGATTCGGCACCCCGGTTAAAGAGGCGACGAAAGGCCCGCTAATGGTGAGGATAATTCCAGCCCTTTGTGTGCCCTCCGCGCCCTGTGGTCTAATTACATTATACCCCGACAGGTATTGTCTTCTCCGCTGACAGCTACCCCCTCCCCCTCCCCATCTCTACCTATCAGATGGGGCGGGTGGCACTGGGCCATCGAGGTGTCTACGTGGAGTAGGGATAGGGTGGTCCAAAGTGGTAACGATGGATAGATAGGGTTCTGTACCGGACTTACGGAGGAGTCAAAAGGTCTGAGAGAAGTTACCGCATTCGGCAAGATGTGAGTGTCCCAAAATGAGATGTGCCGCATTCAGGTGTTTGAGGGTGAGGATAGCCCATTTCCCATGAGATATTGGGGATAGGCTGCATGTTGAGGTTGAAAGGCACAATCTTGATTAAATGGTAATTTCAACTGCAATATTTTAAAGTTTACTTTAAGAATGAAGTAGGAGATGAATGAATAGGATATTTTTAATCAAACTGTTAAATGTGAAGGTATGATTAATAGACAATCATGCATGATGATTAACCTTTACCTATTGGAATATATTGATATGCTAGATAGATTTTGGAAGAATAATTGAGCGTGCAACACACACACACACACACACACACGCGCGCGCGCGCGCGCGCGCGCACACACACAAACGCACACACACGCACACGCACACACACCTACACAGATACATACATGTATACACACATACATTCAAGCCCTATAGCATACATGTACATGATGTATATCAGTGGATGCGTTTGACCTATTGGGACTTGAAGATGATTTATAGCTTACCTGGTTACCTTTTATGAGAAAGCCCAACTGAACGTATCCGGAGACGGGCTTAAAGCCTTTCCAACTAGTCGCCGTACATCCACTCACAGATTAAGGACGGTTACAAGCAAAAAGCATCAATTAATATCCAAAACATAAATCGTTATCCTGCTTTCCCCGCACAGATAAATATCCAATGTTGAGTAATAATAATCTCCAATAGGCTCCACACGGGCAGAGCGGTTGTCACACCTCCACGTGTAATCATTCCTAATCACTTGGGATCTGGTCGTAACACCATGTCACATAGATAAATCCTCCAGGGTCCAGTAGGGGGGTCGTGTTAACCACATCACAAGTGTCTGTCGATACACGACATCACACTCCAATAATCATTCGTTTTTGGTCCTATCAATCATAGTAGCAGTTATGTATTTGGAGTAGTTCATGTTTGATATGTGACTTTGATCACTTGTATGGAGCTGAACGTAGGAAGATGATCCTTGCGGTTATTGGTCTCACCATAGTACTCCCTGTCTTACTCCATTGTCTCAGGTGTGGCCCAGCCTACCTCGTCGGCTGTCGCAAGACGCCCCTCCAGTGGCCGTGTTCCGGCGGCTGCAGGCGGCGGGGATCGGGGACATCAGTGGTGGGGACACCAAGGCCTACCCCTCCTCTGACTACTGCCCTCTGACTGGGGTACTACAGCCATACCCTTTGTCCAATGGGAGATGTGGGATCCAAATGGGGCAGGGGTGGTAGAATCCCAGCGTAAGTAGAGTAGAATCCCAGAGTTTGTGTCAAGTAAAGCGGTAGTCCCGTGTGGGTCGATGGGTTGTCTGCCTGTCTGCAGCCAGACTGCATGTGCGACAATAACAACAAATGCAGTGCCCTGGGTGCGGGTGGGAGGGTGTGGTGGTGGGTGGGTGGGGGTCTGGTGCACGCGCGCACCCCTCTCTCTCCCTGGAAGGCGCGCAGACCGCGTGCAGCGTGCGATGCGCGTTGCCTCTCCGTCCCCGATTCTCCCAG
Organism: Lepidonotus clava; assembly: GCA_936440205.1. Taxonomy (NCBI): domain Eukaryota; kingdom Metazoa; phylum Annelida; class Polychaeta; order Phyllodocida; family Polynoidae; genus Lepidonotus; species Lepidonotus clava. The sequence goes on from OW387148.1 coordinate 16,801,972, forward strand.
CAGTCGCCCGACGCGCGCTCGTTCACGTGCATGCATGCATGTGTGCATGCACGCTGGACGTGCAACCCAGAGAAGTTGCTCTGGTAGTAGTGGTAGTAGTACTACGAGTGGAGGTGTGGGTGGGGAGTGCGCGCTACCAGATCACCGGCCGGCCCCAGTCACTGCCTGTCTGGGAGAGGATTGGAGGTAATCAATGGTCGACAAAACCGGCCCCTGCTGACTAGAACCATGCCGCTTTGTTGACATCCTACCTCCCTCCCCCATCCTCATACTCGTCATGGGCGCGACACGGTACTGCCACCTAGTGTTGAGGAAAGGCAACCACTGGTGTGCTAGCCATTATGACCCTAGTCGACTTGGTCATGCAATGTAGAGGTCGCAATAGTTAGATTTGTCATGCAAAAAGTACTATTCGTTTGATTAGAAACTAGAAATTATCGGAAAAAAGTTATGGGAGCTTCCATTTGCAATTTGACCGTACTATGGACATTTGATGGGAATTTGATGCAGTAATGCATTAAGAAGACAATGGTAGAGAACGAGTTTATTAACATGTATATCAACTGCTGATGGTATGAGAGAGGGTATGTTTACATGAAAATATTACTTATATAATTAGTTCTCATCATATTTCATACGAGTGTGTACTATATTTCAAGACTTTCAAAATTGATAACTGTATAGCCTCATGTACGTCCCCAGGCACTAATGTGCTAATTGCAACGTGCACGTGGAGGACGCAATAATTAGCATTTATCTAAATTATAAGGATAAACTGAAGAGAATCGTATTTGCATTCGGACATTGTCAATTTGCTGCACTGATACAGCAAGAAGGCAGTAATGAAAACGCGTTTATTTACATGTATACCCTCTGCTGATAATCGGATAGACACCATACATGTTAATTCCCTCGTTTTCAACAATTATCATCTTTGGTCTTCTAACCTTCGTTGCATCTGATGTGCATCTAGGGCCACAGTAATATATTGCTGTCGAATTGTGACTTGTGAAGTACATGCATGCATTTGGAAATTCAAGTATAGTGCCTGCGTTATCGCGTCACTGTAGCTCCGTCGATGCAGTGTCCCATCGTACTCCGAAGAGGACGCGGTGACGCCATAGGTTTAACACTGAATTGCCGCGTCCGATGTGAATTCAATTGCAAATCGGAGATCACGATGAATTTCACCCACATATCTACAACTCCATATATTTTAAAGGATTTTCTTACAAAGTTTCTATAGCTAGTCCCCCCCCCCCCCTCGCTCCCTCCCCAATAAAGTGAATTGCAACTTCTAAAGTCTTTCTCTAGATCTGTGATTTCATTTCAGGTAAGCCATCAACTCAATACTGCCACCTGGTGGGATTTGATGAAGTTAGAAGGTCTGAAGGCCCCTCTTGTGGCGAATTGATGAAACGCTTTACAATCTGAGAATCGTCATTCAGATGAAACTTTTCTACCGCTATTTTCGAGCCTTATATTGAATCAAAGCAAGTTGTATTCAATGTGCCTTGTTACCCATCTCCGCCTTTCCCGTTCAGCGATTATCTAGGCGAGGCAACGTATAATGATACATATACTATTTAGAACGGATTTGGTTTTATCTATAGTAACAATTATAGGTGTGTGCTTTTCTCTGTCACCCAATTAGTGTCGGTTATTTATCAAAAGCAAAATACATTCACCCTTCCAAAAACTTAAGAATAACGACTACCACACTTCTTTAGTAAGCGCTGAATTTCAAATGATAGGTATCAAATTAATTGTATTCGCCTTATACTCATAGGATGTGGATATCAATATTTCAACTGTAAATTATTTCATACTTGCTGTTGCCCGATATCAGAATTCAAACAATGCATTGTTGACTTTTTTTCGATTTATTAGTACATTATATTGTAGAACCGTACATTGAAGAGCAGTACGATACAGAGCAGTATTCTGAAATGTGTTCCAAGTGCAAACTTGTGATTTTACCTTAAAATTAATATAGACATATCATCCATTAATTTGGCAATATTATAGATTTTCGCCGTGCAAGTTACGTATAAACTTTTGACCGAATCACCGAGTGTAAACGTCTCAATGTTTTATGAACAAAGATAAACAGATAAAGAACATCATCAGGCTGAAATAAAGACCAGTTCACACACCATCACTTATCATTCATTGCCCGGATCCAAGGTAGTGATTGTCTATGAATCATATTAATTTATTGGGCCTATTGTTAATGTTAGGTTTGTATTACAGATCGAAACTCATTTGTTTACTATTAAGGCATATTGTTATCGTGATAATCAGACCTTTACTTGGTTTTCTATAAAAATGTTGAAAATTGAGAGTCATAAGAGGAATCTAACACGAGAAAATTGCATGGGAATGCATTGAATTAACATCTAACAAGCAATTTTCCCTTGAGATTACTACGTTGCTTGCACAGTCAGTTCAAGAGAATGTATCTAAAAATTATTGTCTTTGATAGTTAACTGCTGTTTCTTCTGTAAAATATTAACAACCATCAGATCATGTGATGTGTTCTAACAACCTTTTTACATCAATTCTTGACACAAACACTGAACATGCCTGTCTACAGGTGTAGTGTATACATAGACATATTAACCTTGTATTGCAAGTAGTCTGTTTAAAAATGTAACAAAAGGAGCGGACACTCATGCACGAAGGAGAGAATAGACTAAAGTTATTCTAGGTGACTATTGCACTTTCTGTTAGTGCCATATCGTTGAACATCAAGTTGCGAATCATAGGCACATCGATCAAGACATTTTATAGTCAATATAGAATTAGTACTGTTGGAATGTGCACATGGTACCAATGCAGAAAGCCACTTTTCTGGGCCTTCGGATACCAGCAATATGTTATCAATGTACCATGCCGGAAACTTTCTTCGCCACTGGTCCCTGGCAATCACGCAGTACACCAATAGACAAGGCAGATATCCAGTTGCCCAGAAAAGTTCTTTTCTTCCACATTATATACTAGGCAAGGTACCACATGTAACATAATTGGAAACTGAGAGCGTGAGTTGATGCCGCTCATGACCTGTCACTACCGAAAATTTCAGAACGGGGGTAATGACTTTAAAGCGAGCCAAACGCAATGTCGGGTTGACATTTTGAAAATTCTGTTAACCATTGAAATATAACACTGTATCCATAACTTAGGCCTGTGGTAAAATATGAACTCTGAATAAAGACTTAAACTACAATAAAACACATAAAAACTCATTCTCATTCAATTTTGGTGACCCACCAAAATTGGTTTGTTTACATGGCTTATATTATACCTAACGTTTATTTATCTCCTCTGTAGATCGCAGAGATATATGTATTCAGCACTTTCGGTGGCCGAAGATACCCAATGATTGTATCATAGTCTCTTTTTACTAGTCAAATACAATTTAAATTGAACAATGACAATCGACTTGTGTGAATTGGTCTTTGTCTAATATGCCGAAGCACCAAGTCGCCCTTAGTTCTCGTAAAACAAAAATACTATACCATGTATATCAGATGTTAAATGCATCGTTAATGTATAACCTAGCGTGAACATGGGACATAATGACAGTAATAACAGTGAATACGCTGTATTTTAGCTTCCCGCCATCCAATATAAAAAGGCCATAATTATGTGACATTCCATACTCATAATTTGATGTCAGGACATAATATTGGCATCTTATATTTGGAAACTAATACGATGGTTTCAAATCATAACAAAACCAAAATATAACGCACAAGGCAAATGATAAATACGATCAAAATCATTTTTAAACTCTTAACTAATACTATAGGCTACATTTATATGTATAATCTATAATACCGTAACCCCCTCATTATGTAATAAATGAAAACAAGTAGCGAAATTATAAACCGAACCATTAACTCAGATAACAACAAGCATCACCGGTTTAGTTCATATCACATCCTGTAAATATGATTGTTGCAAAAAGAAACTGAATCAAAGTATCACCGTAAAAATCTCAGGTTCAGACAATATGGGCCAGTCACGTCTTTCTTGGTGGGGAATAAATCAATAGGAATTGATATCCACAGTATCTTGACAAGTTAAGGATAACTCCAGGTGACAGTTTTGATTTTAGACCAATTTCTTTGTTGCCATTTCATAAATTCCCATTCCTCTTAAAGAATGCATCATTTGTCATGAAAGGCAGGAATATTGTAGTATCAATATGAATTTTGAATCAAACCTTATTTTTGTTATCGAATTAAATATTAAAGTATCAAGTTGTTAAAAACATGATGTTTAACATTTGTACATTAATATACAGTGGTTTACCCTCGATATTCCTTCTGACTTGCTAGCCAACCAATCATTTTTACTGTACCCATGTTGTATGAAGTAGGATTTCAGGTTGAGACATAAAAGGCTGAGTAAGGTTCTTTCAAGTCTGTGATCCACGATACGATAATAGTGGGGTCTGTTAACAACATTTTCGTTACGGAGCGGATAAAAGCACCAAATTCTGCTTGAGACACCTCTGAGGTATAACTATCAAATCTGGAAGGGGAGCCACATTGAAATACCAAAATGAAATTTTGACAAATTTGGTATTTTTTTAGCATTTGAAATTTAAGGTATTAAACCAAATCCTTTGGCTATATTGGATTAGATCTCTTGCATAGATTCCAAAGGCATATAATTGAATTACCTGTCCTATAATCTACCAATTTTGACACTAACAATGTGTTTCTAGGCATTTCAGAAGCTGAAATGTAAGATTATTTCAATAATAGTCGGCCATATTAGATTTTTGGTCCCCGTCTGGGTTATGTTGATATTTCAAGGTAGCTCCCCTTTTAAATTCAATGAAGGGGTCCCAGGCCCGGGGATCCTCATACCAAATGAAATCAAGAAATCTTGTGGCGAAAGAGTAAAGTCTATATCCTTTCTCTTGAATTATTTTGGAATCCGGCGGTCATTGTCAAAGGTATCATGCTAATAAATTCAGCCATTTTGAAATCTGTAGTATTGTATTGGATGAATATTATATCTATTTAGCCCTCTAGGTTATAAACAACTGACATTGGAACCATTTCCACTTGTCTACATACTTAAACAGCTTAAAATCATGTTATTTTCCAATATTGGTCAGCCATCTTGGATTTTGGATTTCTGCATTGACTTCAAATGTAAATAATTGAATTCCCTGACCCATAATCTCCCAATTTTGACACCAACCATGTCTCTTTAGTCATTTTAAAAGCTGAGATATAAGATTGTTTATAGCAAAAGTCGGCCATATTGGTTTTTTGGCCGCCACATCCGTCCTATCGATATTTCAAGGTGGCTCCCCTTCCAGATTTGATAGTTATGCCTCAGAGGTGTCTCATACCAAATTTGGTGCTTTTATCTGCCGCGTAATATCACTAACAAATGACCTTAACAGACCCCACTATAAAACGCCAAACAATTCTCTTCTCACACACTTTATACAATGTTACAGTTACATTTCCAGTCACAATTTTGGCTCTTAATTCCTTTTGCACAATTAATGTATCTTTTCATATCACCTAATAAGCGAAATCTCTCATAAGAGTTATCATTTTCATTTAAAACAATTTCTAAAATTAGTCCTGAATCAGTCCATAATCGCATCATGAATCACCAACATTACAGATCTAATTTGACCATTTTGTTATTACCCCTTAACAAGAATCTTCCCGCGAACGGCACGACTGTTCGTAGACTTCGTCGTAGTGAGTGGGCCGTCGGCAAATCGGACGTCGTCTTGGTCTGTCGAAGGGAAGTGGTCTGAGGAACAGCGGTCGTCGGACAGGGGGGCATGGAGGAGGCCGTGGAGGAGGAGGGCGGGGCGGGGCGGGCTGACATGCCGGACGGACCGGGCCCTGCCACCGCAGCCCAAACATCTGGGGTCGGGGGGCGTAGCGGACCACCACTCTCCGCCTGAGAACTGGGATGGGGCGAACCCAAAGTGGGCGAATCCGGCCACCAGAACGGCAGCACCTGGAAAACAGCAAAAAGCACATGATCAAATACCCTTAAACATGGCGCCACTCTCTCTCCCCACCCCTTCCCGGGACGAATACAATGCAACATGCTGAATTGTGATACACAAGATGAAGTCAAATGAATGTCACAAGGCCCAGTGTCATGAATCTAATGCTTAAAGGGGGCCAGTCACACAGAAGTTTGGACGAAGTGTGGGTCCGCTTTGTTAGTTCCATGTCCAGCCTGTGGTGGTGCTGCTAGTCTCTTTCAAATTTGCATATGTCCAAAACATCCAAGTGGTGTCCCAACCTCGTTACCATAGCAACGAAACTGTCCGTCTGACTACACCCCCACCCCCTCTAATCTGGCAATCTAGGTCATCTCTCCTCCCGGTGACCACCCGACGACAGGGCTATCAGGGATTTGGGTTACACCCCTGGTAACCCCACTCTCAGACTCTAGGCCCTCTAAAGATCGGCGAAAATGAGATTGAAGGGTGTTTTTGCACCTGGAACACCAGTTCATAGTTTATCTTCAGAAATATGTTGTTTTCTTTTTTTTCTTTTTTTTTCTCATGTTGTTTCTCATGTTGTTTTTAGTGTTCTTCTAATGTTGTTTTCTAATCACATGGGAGAAAGATATACAATAGGCCCCGTATAGACCAATGTACAACCTTGTGTGTAAAATGAAAGGCCTATTATACTTATATATCCTTTTGCAAAAGAATAAGAACACTATCCAAACTCAAAATTATGTTTTTAGCAAATGAGGTAAATAACGTGTCTGACTGAAATAAAAAAAACAACTTCAAATAGACTATGCAAAACAAGAGTGAATCCATTAAAAAATAATTACCTATTTTGAGAAAAGCATTTTATCATAATAACTTTGTCGCTTTTGCAAAGATGGTAATGAATTTAAGAAATGACAAGACAAAATTTTATACAAACATGTGTGACAAATATCTATACAAAATCAATTAGTCTGCTCTTCCATACACGTTATTGTTTGCTTATCCAATTTAATTTATGCACCATTTTGTTTATGGCTAATCTATCTATCAGCCCGTAATTTAATTAATCAAAGTAATGGTCACGGACGTTTGTTTTCAATATTATCTGTATCCAATATTACCATTATTTTTTCCAGTAAATCAGGACTAAATTTGACCTATGTCTAATATATCTAAACACTCTTGAAAAAATTGTAATACTTCCTCATATTAGTTGTGCCAATTGCTGAAAACTCCCAATTTTTACCTTTTTTTTGCTTCTACTCTTCATAGCATCCACAATTATTACACAAAACGCAACAACCTATACATATACAAACCATACATATTCCTTAACCTTAAGATGTTTTCTATACGTTGGTATCATGCACATTTGCATCAGATGCATGGGGAAGGTACAGTGTCGCAAAACGCCTCAGAAACCCCTAAAATCCGCAATTGTACATTTCTTGGTACAATGACCCATAGGCCTATAGGACTCCTATATGTATCCTCCAGGAGGATACATGTTTCTTAAACCGCCGGACGTGAAACTACCCCAACAAACAAATTTAAACTGTATTTCCATGTTCGAATTCTTGAAATATTTTTAGTTTAGACAAAACCTGCCATTTTTTGAGGACCTGGTTTGTTGACGGCCCCATCAGGAGCGGGGATTGACCATGACCGTGGAGGGGCCTGGGCTATAATTAGAACCACCCATCGCGTGTCTGGCCCCCCGATTAAGCGCCACTTCCGTGGTGTATCAGGACGGATTTGGGGGGGGGGGGCACAGGTCAGGGACCCCCTTTTTTTCAGCCAAATTATGATTAATGTAATTAATGTAAATTAATTAATGTAAAATTGGCACCTCCCAAGGGGGCACCGGGATTCTTTTTAATATAGGCGTCCCCCCTTTCCAAAGTTTCTGGATCCGCCCCTGGTGTATAGCACAGGGGTCACCTGTGCTATGGTACCTGAGAGAGTAAAGTTAAAACTTTAACGAGTTGGCTGAAGAAAGGCGCAGCTCTCAGGCCAGCCCTCATCTGAGGGACTGCCGGCCTTTATCAGGGGCCCTTATCTAGTTAACACCTTGACCACAGGCCAGCGACGCACCAATAACCCGACCCAGCAGGGTCACTCTCATCCCTGAACCTACTTTCGCTCAACGAGTATAGACTGAAAGTCTATGTACATGTAGTCTATACTCGTTGGTGGTAACATGGACTTGTGAAACTTACACTGATAAAATTGTTGACGTTAATAGGGGCACGTTGAGGGGAGGTTAAGTTGAGGCAGACAGTTTTTCCTCACCTCCGAGATGGCTGACTAAAAAATGCATTTGTGTCTCAAAATTTCTATCTAATTCGCACAAAATTATGAGTTATCAATCATATTGTTAAATCTGAGAACAACAGACATATGATTGTAGATTCTAGACGCAACTCAATCACTCAGGTTCTAGATATGATGGAATACAAGTTGAGACTATTTTGCTGATCAAACTAATCACTTTTTTTCTACTAATAAACGAAATTTGTCATATTATCATTTCCTGATGGGACATTTCCTGATTAGGTATATCAAAATACTATACAGTACGTTTCAGAGGGGATAACAGTGGTCAGGAGCCCTGAAACCAGTAAGTAAGAAAATGTTGTACAGTTCCACTTGGAAGACCTCGCCACCACCCCCTATCTAAGTAAAAATTATTGAAATTGTAAACAAGAGTTCCACTTGTGGAACCTCGCCACCCCTCCACCCCCCGCGCCCCATGGCAGACCCTGGGTCCAGGCCTGCAGTGACAGTGGTACTCTAATGTGAATGATGTATACCATATGACACTCATCCTTCCAATGAGGCCCTTACTAACGCCTTGGTTTTAGTGGTGCCTTGACCTACAAGGCAGGGGGCCTCTTCTACCCCACTCCCTCCCAAACCCCCTCCCTCCTCACACCCCCTCCCTCCTCACACCCCCTCCACTATGGGTCTGGACCACTAAATTCGACACGGCGACATGGCCATTTCTTAAAATCGACATGCGACATGGGGCCCTAACGACATGACAGGAACCTCAATATCATAGTGACATGCGACATGGACATTACCGACATTCGACATGGGCTTTTCTTAAATTCGACACGGCGACAGGGGCCTTTCTTAAGATCGACACGGGACATCAGGACCCCCCCATCCAGGGCCCCTCCACTGACCAACACGTGGTTATATTTGGCGCCATCCCCCCTGGTGCAAAGTGTGTGCGCTCTCCCTCTCTAAAGTACCTGTTACAACAGGCAGCTGGTAGTTTGCTCACTACTCACCAGGGACAACTTTTCTGTGACTGGCCCTCTTTAAGCCTCTATAAAAAGTGACCCGTTTTCCCCTCCAGGAATATGCACTTCTCTATTCATTTTAGTTTCTTATATTGTTTCTTACAAAGTTAATCTCGTTAAACGGTTTTACAGATCTGCCACCACTGAATACGTAGAGTCAATAACTTTGAGTAGCCTAAATGACAATGTGCAGCTTCCATTTTCTTAAACCCTTCCAATTCTGCACTTTGTGATTCTCGATTTCTTGAGATGACCACATCATAAGTGTACATGTTTACATATATTTGAGATGACCCAATGTATCAAATGACATGTTCATTATCCGAATTTGATTAAATTGTTGTTTAATGCATACGTAGCTGTGATATTAAAAAATAAATTCCTTTCTATTCCAATGGGGTCATCGGGTCATGTTGAATATCTGTAAGATATATCCTATTGTACTTAGCTTTTAAAGCAAAAGGAAAATTACTACATCAAAATAATCTACAGTCACCGTCCCTTTTCTTTAATGTAACATTTACATTCAGTGATGTGAGAATAAGACCGAACTGTCACTTACTTGCAGAGACATAGGAGACAAAACAGGATGCAAACAGCAACAAAGCAAACTGCAGCAGCAATAATTATGATGGTCTTTTTTTTCTTGCGAGGTTTTTTGGTGGTCGTGGTCATTGTCATTGTGGTCATTGTGGTCGTTTCTGTGCTGGAGGGTTCAGTAGTAACACTAGTTGTAGATTCAGTCACTCCAGATGTGGTAGAATCTGTCATTTCAGTTGATGTCATCGTTGTAGATTCACTTGTAGTTGATTGTGATGTTTGCGTTGTGGAGGTTATTGTGGATCTACTTGATGTTATCTCTGTGGTTCCTGTTGTTGTTGTCATTGTAGGTCCTGTTGTACTACTAATTGTGGGTCCGCTGGTAGTTGACACTGTTGTTCCAGTTGTTGTAGAATCTGTTGGTCCACTTGTGGTTGAATCTGTTGGTCCACTTGTAGTTGACTCTGTCTGTCCACTTGTAGTTGAATCTGTTGGCCCACTTGTAGTTGAATCTGTTGGCCCACTTGTAGTTGAATCTGTTGGCCCACTTGTAGTTGAATCTGTTGGCCCACTTGTAGTTGATCCAGTTGGTCCACTTGTAGTTGATTCTGTTGGTCCACTTGTAGTTGATCCAGTTGGTCCACTTGTGGTTGATCCAGTTGGTCCACTTGTGGTTGATCCAGTTGGTCCACTTGTGGTTGACCCAGTTGGTCTACTTGTAGTTGATCCAGTTGGTCCACTTGTTGTTGAATCTGTTGGCCCACTTGTGGTTGAATCTGTTGGTCCACTTGTAGTTGATTCTGTTGGCCCAGTTGTAGTTGATCCAGTTGGTCCACTTGTAGTTGATTCTGTTGGTCCACTTGTAGTTGATCCAGTTGGTCCACTTGTAGTTGAATCTGTTGGTCCACTTGTAGTTGATCCAGTTGGTCCACTTGTGGTTGACCCAGTTGGCCCACTTGTAGTTGAATCTGTTGGCCCAGTTGTAGTTGATCCAGTTGGTCCACTTGTGGTTGAATCTGTTGGTCCACTTGTAGTGGATTCTGTTGGCCCAGTTGTAGTTGATCCAGTTGGTCCACTTGTAGTTGAATCTGTTGGTCCACTTGTAGTTGATCCAGTTGGTCCAGTTGTAGTTGATCCAGTTGGTCCAGTTGTAGTTGATCCAGTTGGTCCACTTGTAGTTGATCCAGTTGGTCCACTTGTGGTTGAATCTGTTGGTCCACTTGTAGTTGATTCTGTTGGCCCAGTTGTAGTTGATCCAGTTGGTCCACTTGTAGTTGATCCAGTTGGTCCACTTGTAGTTGATCCAGTTGGTCCACCTGTAGTTGAATCTGTTGGCCCAGTTGTAGTTGATCCAGTTGGTCCACTTGTGGTTGAATCTGTTGGTCCACTTGTAGTTGATTCTGTTGGCCCACTTGTAGTTGATCCAGTTGGTCCACTTGTAGTTGAATCTGTTGGTTCACTTGTAGTTGAATCTGTTGGTCCACTTGTAGTTGAATCTGTTGGTCCACTTGTAGTTGATTCTGTTGGCCCAGTTGTAGTTGATCCAGTTGGTCCACTTGTAGTTGATCCAGTTGGTCCACTTGTAGTTGATCCAGTTGGTGCACTTGTAGTTGATCCAGTTGGTCCACTTGTAGTTGAATCTGTTGGCCCAGTTGTAGTTGATCCAGTTGGTCCACTTGTGTTTGAATCTGTTGGTCCACTTGTAATTGATTCTGTTGGCCCAGTTGTAGTTGATCCAGTTGGTCCACTTGTAGTTGAATCTGTTGGTCCACTTGTAGTTGATCCAGTTGGTCCAGTTGTAGTTGATCCAGTTGGTCCACTTGTAGTTGATCCAGTTGGTCCACTTGTAGTTGATCCAGTTGGTCCACTTGTGGTTGAATCTGTTGGTCCACTTGTAGTTGATTCTGTTGGCCCAGTTGTAGTTGATCCAGTTGGTCCACTTGTAGTTGATTCTGTTGGTCCACTTGTAGTTGAATCTGTTGGCCCAGTTGTAGTTGATCCAGTTGGTCCACTTGTAGTTGACGCAGTTGTCGTGGAATGGGAATGTGATGAACCCTCAGGATGGTCAGCTCTTTCTGGGCATGCTACATTGAATCAGTTTGAATAATTAAATATATACATAATTAAAATGTTAATGATACTTTCAACAGGTGCACTTAATTTAGATACTGATATGTAAGAGTGAATATGAGGGGAACTAATTTCCACAATTATACAACAGCTTGGGAAAGGAAGAGTAGATATCAGCTATAATCCTGCTGGTAGTGGTATGTAATTCTTGTAATTGTGGATAGTTTTTTTTAGCTTAATAATAGACAACTCTAAGCCCATTCATAAAAGTATCTTGATGAAGAATCAAAGTAATAAACCAACGCTAGTTCTCAGGGAAACTGTCATTGTTTCTTTATGTGTTCATGCACCATGGAAAATTTGTTTTCTATTAATGTTTGTCACAAGCTCAATACACATATATATCCAATTTTATGATGTTCATGCTATCATTTTTCTCAATATAGTTATAATGAAAATGTTGCATTGTAATCTTGTTTCTTTTTGAATTTTTTCTTTTCTTTTAGTTTGGAACGACTTGATAATTCTATCATTTATTGTCAACAAGTGACTTCAGTACTTACATACATTATAATGTAAATGCAGAAAATGCCACCAAATATGACTCGCTAGAAATATGGGGAAAGCAGAACTCAATTCTTACCACCTGAGGCTATAAGCATTACAAACAGTCATAAAGTAATTCTCAGTGTAGGTTCTAGTCAGTGCTGTTCTGCAGTTTGAAAACACGTGGCCTTATTTGGAACATTGGAAATTAATATTTTGTGTGGTTTTTCTAGTTGAAGGGCATATTCTCCTAAAAATGATGATGGTAAGATGTATATTTTCTAGTTTTCACTTGACAAAAGATAACAGGCGAAAACCTACCCCCGCACAGGCCTTGAGGGTCGCAGCAGGTGTCACTTGGACAATCAGAACAAGAGAGACCTGATGTAAATGGTTGTGAAGCTGTACTGCCCCTGGAAAACATTCGCATTTCTCATGTTGAAAAAACAGTGGCATTTGAAGGGTTATAAGTCAAATTTAATATGAAATGAGGGATCATGTTCAGAAGCATCCTATAACCTATGCACCAAGAAAGGGTGAATTTAAAAGCTTTTTCAAGGAGGAAAGAAACGACAGGAGGGTCCAGCGCGTTAAATGCTATAACAGCCGATTGGGGAGCCTCCTGGAGGGGGTTGCATAACTTTGTGGTATAATTAAAGGATGTATAACGAAGCCCCACTGTTGCAAAATAAATAGTGGACACTCAGGGGTTGCAAAATCAGCTAATAAATTTCCATAAAAGAAAAATTTTAACGGATTTTCCGCTATATACACCCACTAAGACCATAGAAAACACATGATATATTATTTTACGGAATCGATAATTAACGGATTTTCAAATAACGAAATATGCAACATAATGGATTTCCGTTCGTTGTGCAAAAATAACGAAAATTTATAGCGAACAATATTAACGGAAAGTTATGCAACTCCCCCCTGGCATTGATTGGGCAATGGGTGAGTTGTTAATATTGCAAAGTATAGGGGCCCGACCTGAAACGGCGGCTTTCTTGATTTCTGTATAAATCATCGTAGTTTGATCAACATATTGGTATCATTCAAACTTATTTCTATCTAAATCAATGAAAAATCTTATTGTTTTAGGTAAAGAAATACCTAAATTGACTGTGTTTTTGTCCGAATTGACAGCTGGTTTTAGCTCTACAGCGCTCAGAATGCGGGAACCAGCTCCATACTTTTACCAAGTTACATGTTTTCTCTCTAACCGGTTTTCAGCGAATAAAGCTGGGTATCCATATGTGCGTGAACGTGAACGTGAATGCAAATGTGAACGCAAACTTGAACGTGAATGATAAATCCATGTATCTGTGAATATGGTGCGTGTTCTAAGCTATTTTGAATTTATATAACTTGAACTAGCACACAAAGTCTAATAGACGACTGGAAATTCAATGTAATTTTGAGTTTAGTAGAAATCCTATTTGTTCATTAGTTTTTTAACATTTTTAACATAATGAATAGAATCCTTATACCCAGTACTAAAAACAGTTATATTAAGTAATGATAACTCAAACATACGTGTCCAATACAACATATTGACATCCGTCTGCTAATTTCCTAAGATATATTATGTCGCTCCTTACTCAGTAGTATATAAAATATCAGATTTTTCCTTATATGGTGTCCGTGAACGAGCGTGCATGTGAAAATCCAGTTATCACGTTCACGTCCACGTTCACGCTCACATTCACATCCGCGCAGATATGGATCCACTCCCCTTATATTCTATAGTATTCTATTTTTTTCACGTTTGCGTTCACGCATTCACGTTCACGTTCACGGACTAATGGATTCTCCCCTATACACTTCCATTTAGGTTTCTGTAAGGCAACTAGTGTGTTTAAACAGGTAAGAGAATTGTTTTACACGAGATGGTCGGGGTTACAGTAGATTTACATCAAAATTCATGTTATTTTAAATTTAACAGTATTTGGGCAGTATCTCTCTTAATATACAAGATAGAAACACAAATGATATGTCAAATCGAAGCACTCTGAGAGTTACAATGGATAAAAAACTGAAGTTGGTTGTTTCTGTTACTTGGTTGCCATGGTGACCCAAAACAACCTCAAAAATGACCATTTTTTTCACTTTCCCTCCCATTCCCGTTACCATGGCAACCAAGAACATGGATGTTAAGGTATAACAAAGTACAATCTATCTTATCTGAAGTTTATTAGTCTATTGTGTGTAGTTTTGGGGTTTGTACTGAATCTTGAGCATAGAATATAATAAATGACTAGTTCCCATGGCAACCACCTCAAAAAATTAAAGGTTTCTTAAAATAAATACTAAAATGGCCATATTTTCCTTAATAATCAAGATAGAAGAACAAGTGAAACATCAAATTATAGCACTCTGAGAGTTCTATTGAATAGTATAATTGTAATTGTTTGTCTTGGATACTCAGTTGAGATGGTAACCACAAATGACCTCAAAATTTACCATAAATTTGGGTTTCCCTGCTGTTTCTGTTACTATAGCAACCATGAATTTAAGGTATAACCACCAACTATTGCATCATAGGGGTAAATATTCCTTAAAGATTTGGATGATTTATTTCAAAACCATTGTAGGAAATATAGTAAATGACTGGTTTCCATGGAAACCACCCAAAATTCAGGTTAACTAGAATTCATCAGTATTTGGGCTATAGCTTTCTTAATATACAAAATAGAAACACAAATGTCATGTCAAATTGATGCACTCAACTAATCCTATGGCATAGAAGACTGAAATGGGTTGTCTTGGTTACCCAGTTGGCATAGAAACCAAAGTTGACCTCAAAATTAATCATAATTTTGTTTTCCTTTTATTTCTTTCAACATAGCAACCAGTAGTACAGCTTTCCAAGTCCAAGAAAGTACAGCTTATAACATTTATAGGGTGTATAGATCTCATCTATAGTCTCAAGAAAGAGGTTTGAAGGATAGTCATCAAAAGAATATGACTTATGTCCAGTATAGAGGCTTGATTTGACAACCAGCTAATCTCTCTTACAATAAGCCCCAAAGATGTACTTAAGATATGCCTAAGATCCCTGTAAGGTTTACCTAAGATGCCCCTAAAAGGTGCCTAAAACCCATATTCCACTATCTGTTTGGGATCCATTTGGGTGCTCTTGCACCACAAGCAATTTGTATTTCAGATATTAACATGTTGGTATCCAACACCGCAAGCATTCCATAAAAAACAAATATAAAATAATTTGTAATGGTACTTACAAGACCAAATGCAAGTACTACCACAAGTACGAATGCAAGCACATCCCTATATTCCAGCTTGCAGATAATAGTTTTACTTGCAATGGTGATTAAAACAGCCAATTGTAAGTAAAACACTGGATAGTGGAATATAAGTTTAAGGTACCTCAGATGTGCCTAAGATGGGGTCCTTCTAAGATCACTCAAACATCTCCTTAAAATCCCTCAAAAAATCACCTATATATAAGCCAATAAGGTGCCTCAAAGATGTACCTAGATGCATTTAATGATGCCCCTATGATGGTCACAAGATCCCCTTAGATACACCTAAGATGCCATTAACTTGCCCCTAAGGTGCATCTAAGGTGCATATAAGTTCTGCCTATGACACATCAAAGATCACCCTAAGATCCCAGAAAGATTCACCTAAGATACATCTAAGATTTTTCTGGGATGCAGCTAAGATGCTCGAAAGATCAGAGTTATCATTTTCCTTTTTTTTCTGGATTTTTCTGGAAGTAGCAACTCTGTAAGATCTGATAATAATTCCCTAAGATGCACCTAAGATGCTTCTATAATGCACCCAAGATCAATATGAAGAATCCCCTAAAATGTGCCCAAGGTGCACTTGAGATTCCACAAAGATGCACCCTTAGATCCCACAAAGATCTCCCAGAGATGCCCTAAAGATGTACCTAAGATCCCAAACAGATCCTGCAAAATGCCCCAAAAATGCATCTAAAATGTAGCCAAGATGTACCTGTAATGCCCAAGATGCACTTAAATTGGATCCCAAAATTGATCCCACTTAAGATGCACCAAAGATGCACCTAAGATTCTGTATGGCGGTGCCTAAGATGCACCTGAGATACCATTAGGATGCCCCTTAGGTTCCATAAAGATCCCCCTTAAGATGCACCTAAGATGCATTTAAAATCTCTTTGAGATGTGCCAAGACATGCCTAAGATTCCACCTAAGATGCCCCAAAGGCCCACCTAAGATGCCAGTATGATACCCTTTCAATGTGCCTCAAAATTCATAGACCTTTTAGCCTTTGTTCTATATAAAACCACTGAGATCCCACAAGGATTCCCCTAGTACATGCCCATATTTGTGGTTGCTATGGTAACAAGAAGAGATGAGAAACTGTAATTATGGTCAATTTTGGAGTTATTTTTGGTAACCATGGCAACCCAGTTACCAATACAACCGATTTCAGCCTTCTATCTCATAGAACTCTATGAATGCTAAATTTTGATATCTCACTTGTGCTTCTACCTTGAAAATTAATGAAGCTATGTTGAAAATACTGTTGATTTCAGAATCACCTGATTTTTGGGTGATTGTCATGGAAACCAGTCATTTACTGTATTCCGGAACACACTTTTTTTTAGTACAAACTATCAGGCCATGAAGTTCAGATATTTACCCATCCAATGATACATGACATGCTTTGTTATACCTCGGGTTGGGGTTTTTCCTTAAATAAGGCTGTTTTTGAGTTTGGCCGCTCTACTATAAACCTAATGCTTCTCATACATCTTTCTCACTCTTTGCAGTAGACCTTCCCATAGACGCCTTCATTATCCCCAAAACTTTACGCCTGGTTCCTTTGGAATCCATTACCTTCACCATCGGTTCAGATATATGCGATAGCGGTTAATAGAGACTGATTAAGAAGCCAAAGATGATAATATTCTGAAATCAAGGTAGCTTTCACATGCTACTCACTGCTCTCCATAGTTACACACGACCATGACTCCACCGTTGTATTCGGGACCCAGGTTCTGGATAGAGGGACACGAGGCCACACTGCACGCCACATACTGAGTCTCCGCACGCACCAACTGCAAGCAGAAAGTCAAGTTCCATTTTCTAAAATTCTTTTTTCTTTTTACTTGAAATATTTTGAGCGTTTCGACATTTTTGCTGGGTCAGAAATCATTATAATTAGAAATACTTCAAGTTCCTTCATTCAAGATAGACCTAAATATATGACAACATTTTTTTCTTCTCCTAAGATGATTCTGGTTTGCCACTGTCTTTTATTTCACACACAAAATCAGATAGTTTAGACATAGATGAAAATAAAATGGGAGAGCAAACTGCGACTTCTATAGCTATGTAACATTATTTCGCAGCTCCAGTCGTTTAGTTTATTACCCCCTTAATAAACACTAACCTGGGTATAGTTGCCGCAGTGAGCCCCAGGGTTGCAGGCATTGCCCGCGTAGCTGTAGTCCGTCCTTTCAGCATACCAGGCGTTGAGCGCGCGGGCCACGGCCACACTGGAGGAGAGAGTGGAGGGGTCGGCGTACTGGGTCTCCCCTACTGCACTGAAGGTGGTCTGACTACTGGTCCGGTCCACGTTACCCGGCCACTGACAGGTCAGGACGTAGGGGTCACTCACCGCCTCCAGGGCGGGGCTCCACTCCTGGGGGTGAAGTGAAGGGTATAGGATAGGACAATGAGGAGATAACAGAAAAACAACAAAAACCCGAATAGATTTTGTTTAAGAATTGTAACCCGTCGCAAAATACAGTTCATTAAAATGAAAAGCAGGCTTCTTTTAAAAACATAAAACCTAATTGATGCAAAACCGCATTTACCACAAAAACTTGAGGGATTTTGAACAGAAAAATGTGAATAAATTTGACCTTCAGCGCAACCATAGGATGAGTGTATAGAGTGTCCATCCGTTTTTTGTATACATTTGACACCTTTCCTTTTTCCCTTTTCTCTTTTTTGTTATACTATTGTGGTCAGTCCCTAATCCCTTTTTTATCTTTTCACCCAAGTAAATGTACACCTTTTTCCTTTTCCACCTCAGTGTTCTGTCCAACGTACTTCCTTTTCCCTTTTCTTTCATTTGTCATAATTGACATTTTCCTTTTTCCCTTTTTCTTTTTTACTTATATCATTTTGGTCAGTCCCTAATCCCTTTTTCATCTTTCACCCAAGTAAATGTACACCTTTTTCCTTTTCCACCTCAGTGCACTGTCCAACGTACTCCCTTTTTCCTTTTCTCTTATTTGTCATTATTGACATTTTCCTTTTTCCCTTTTTCGTTTTTTCAACTTTTGTTACTTTTCCCCTTTCCTTTTTTTTTCTCTTTCTTTGAATTCATTTATACATGTTGAATCAACCCCACCCCCTAATTAACATAGGCCAACCATCATAGTGACAGGAAAATCACCCCATGGAACAACTACCCCTAGGACAACTACCCCCTAGGGCAATTACCCTTGTAGGATAACTACCCCTTATTATAATTACCCCGATAGGTAGGACAACCCCTATAAGACAACTACCCTATAGGACAATTACCCCTTTAACTAGGACAATTACCCTTGTGGATAGGACAACTACCCCTGGGATAAGACAACTACCCCTATTGGTAGGACAACTAGGACAACTACCCTTATTGGTAGGACAATTACCCCTGTAGGTAGGATAAGAATTTTTAATCATTTTAAAAACCCTGCATGAAACGTAAATGAACAAAATCTCTATAGAGGTAACTTTCTTATCACAGGGGTAGTTAGCCTACCAATAAGGATCCTTGTCCTATCTCAGGGGTAATTGTCCTACCAATAGGGTAATTGTCCTATCACAGGGGTAGTTGTTCTACTAACGGGGATAGTTGTCCTATCATAGGGGTAGGTCTCCTACCCACAGGGATAATTGTCTTATTTACTGGGGTAGTTGTCCTAAAGGGGTAATCATCCTATTTAGAGGGGTACCTGTCCTACCCATAGGAATAATTGTCCTAAGGGGTAGTTATCTTAGAGGGGTAATAGCCCTGGGGGCTAGTTGTCCTAGGGGTTAGTTGTCTTAAAAGGGTAATTATCCTATAGGGGTAATAGTCTTAGGGGGTAGTTGTCCTAGGGGGTAATTGTCCTAAGGGATAGTTGTCCCCGGGATAGTTACCCCAGGGGTAGTTTTCCCATGGTAGTTATCCCAGGGATGATTGTCCTGTCACTGTGATGGTTGGCCTATGCTAATTAGGGGGTGGGGCTGATTCAACATGTAAAAGTGAATTCATAGAAAGAGAGAAAAAAGGAAAAGGGAAAAAGTAACAAAAGCTGAAAAAAAGGAAAAAGGGATAAAGGAAAATGTCAACTATGACAAATGAGAGAAAAGGGAAAAGGGAATACGTTGGACAGTGCACTGAGGTGGAAAAGGGAAAAGGTGTACATTTACTTGGGTGAAAAGATGAAAAAGGGATTAGGGACTGATAACAATGGTATAAGAAAAGAGGGAAAAAGGATAGATATACATGGCGCCACTTACGAGTTTGTCAAGGCATAGAGATACATAAGTTATGTATGTCTACGGTCAAGGTCGTCACTCTTTGAAACGTGGCGAAGAGTAAGTTCTCAATGAAAATTCAGATATAAATTCAAAAAAAAATCTACAGCATTATGCTTTTGATAATGTATCGAGAGCAGATAGTAATTGATTTCTGTAGTAATTTTCATTTGAATGTCAACATGCGTTGATTTATTATACCTTTACATTAAGAAGACAACAATAGACGTAGGAAGTTAAAACACCTTCTTAACTGGTAAATGACGTCATGACAAGAAACACATAAGAATCTGATGTTGTCAAGCTGTTGTATGGTACCTAGGACTTATCAAGATTTTATATCTATAATTATATATAATACATATAATTATTGCTATCAGGAAATATGTCATACTCTACTGTTTGCCACCAGGTTTTTTGATCGAGTCCTTGCCGTCCATAAGGCATGTCGAGAGAGCTATGATGGAGACTACTGGAGGATCCCCCGATAAATATAACCAATGAACAGCAAACGAAATGGATCGCTTTGAAATATTAACTTATAATTATGACTAAAGCCCTGTTTCCACTTGCCGATTTTTCTAACAATTTCAGAAATCGGCAGTGGGAATATTGGCTAATCTTGAACATGTTATGTACCATAAGAAGGGTTTTTAATTCTCTTTCAAGTGGTAGGCCTATGTGTCCATATTACTAGTTCATGCGGGAAACAACAATATACAGTTTGTTGAGCACTATTCATACCTAGGTATTACTATAGATCATGACTTATCAGTATGTCCAACTTTTAATAATGTAAAACGTATTGTAACTAATAAGGTATTTCAGTTGTCCAAAATTAGAAAATGAATTGATTGTTCAACCAGCATAGCAATTTACAAGCAAACTATTTTGCCGTATTTCAATTACTGTGGATTTATATTGATGTCATGTACATTTGAACAGAAAAGAGAGCTTCAGATACTGCAAAATAATGCAGCCAGGACCTGTCTTTGCGTCTCTCCCCATGACCATGTCACTATTGAATATCTACATTCTAAACTAAAATTGAGTAGTTTAGAGCAGAGAAGGCGTAAACAACTTCTTCGTCTAATATTCTTACACAGTGTTAAAGATGATGTGTTAATTGTTCCAATGAGAGAAACTAGATCGGCTAATAAGAAACAGTTTATTGTCCCAGCAAAAATGAAGACGAAGTTCCAGAATAGTGCATTTTATAAAGGGACAATCATTTGGGATGAACTATGCCATGATGTACAATTTGTAACCTGTGTCAATGAATTTATGAATCTGATCAAACACAGATACTGTGTCTACATTGATCTACTTTATTAGGTCCAAAACATATTGTATTGATCTTGATGTACATATTTATAATTTACACCTGAAATGTTTATTTACTACACTTTATCATTGTAATATCACCAAAAACCAGGGTTTACCCTGAAGTGAGTTACTTTATAAACAATTTTTAAAAAAAACTAGTTAAAGTCATAAATTGCCAAATACAATCAACGGTCAAAACTGCCTGGTGGAAACTAGGCTTAAAGATACAATGTAAACAGATGAATAGATGAAATAAGAGATACGCAGTCTTCATATTATGGTCTTTGCTGATTGTTTGAACTTTTTACTAGGTACAAAAGATTTCCCCTCACCACATCCAAGGTTAATGTTGGCCTAGCGGGCCGGGGATGACACTTGTTAGATGTATCCGAAGCCGATCTGTCACTATTTTATGGAAATATCGGGAACACCCCTGAAATATCTCAGATTCATGCCACATGCAAGTTATCACCGAAAGACATCACATAGGCCTAGTTATCTTGTCAGCCAAAGTCATCTGTAACGTTGTGATATATTCTAAAAACAAATTGTTAATATACTTAGAGTTTTCATGCTATATATGCCTTACATTTCTATTCGACACAATGATCAGACCGAATGAGTAACAACACAATCTTTTCTGTTTAATTTACCCAAGGTATTTTCAAGATTTTATTTCATATGTTTATTTCTATTGTGTCGAATATCCATGAGATGTTCCATTCAATATTTTTAGTAACAGTTATTTTGTGAATTAAAAACGATGGAATATAATAACATACGTATTAATTACGAAATATGGTAGCCTAGTGGGATATTGGGCATTTTGCTCCCTTGTTAAGGAAGGTATTGATAATAACATAATTATTTTCCTAAAAATACCAAATAAATTCCTAAAAATTTGACCTGAGACATTCCTGAGATAATAAGCATAAATAACGTAACAGGACGTCATGTGATGTGAAAAATTATTGTATTTAAGCATTTGACTATTAGAAAAGTCTAGAATTTATCAATTTATGGAATTAAAAACGGGTAATGAAAACTTAATGAAACTATACCAAATAATTATGACTATAGCAAACATGTTGTTGTAGATCTTTTTCTAGGATGCAGAATAGTACTTTCAGATTGATCGCCAATGTGGCGCCCAGTACTTCTCGAGGAAGTGTGACGTTATCTGCACAACGTCTAAACTCAATATAAGGCTCATTTTTTCAATCTAAACACACTACATCCTATTCAGGACCTCCCTTGGTAATTGTCCGATTCGAACATGACTGTTTTTAAACTCAAATAAGTCCTACAATATTGAAAGTCTATATAAAGCCACCACGAGTAACATTTCTTTCGTATGGTTATATACACCCTGGTTCCACTGCGAGACAGTCGAGTTGAATTCACACTCCCACGGAAAGCCAATTTCTTGACTTTTACCTGCAGGTTAGCCTTTATCAGGGAGCATGCTGGGTAATATGTTGACAAATCACGAAGGTTTTGTATAGAAATTTTCATTAGTCATGTCACAATTTCTAGTATAACATACAGAAAGCCTGATGATCATTATCTTTTAACTTTGTATCGATATATATTACATATTTTCCAAGTTGTTTGAAAATTCATTCATTATAGGTGGAAATATGACAATTATTCATGAATTTGCCATAGTTTTGTAAGGGAATTCGTCGACTAACTTGGTAAAAGTTAGCCTGCAGGTGCTCAAAATATTGTAAAGGAGCTATCCGTGGTAGGGTGAACTTCGGTTCCCTTTACCATGCATTGCCATCGGCATGTAGTTTGAAAGGGGTATTAGTCAGAAGGAGTGCATGTGGCCACGTCGATTCGTGTCTTGGTTGGAAGAAGGGCGGGCCCCACTGCATCGTTTGGTGGTTAGAGTGCACCCTGGTAGCATTGTATTGTTGGTTGAACCAACCTGTAGTAAGGCCTATTAGTAAGGCTTAACAACAAGTAGTTGTGTTCGGGTTTTCCGGCCGACCCTAATTTTTAGCCCCGACCCTAAAGTTTTTAGAAGAAAATACAGGGAAAATTTATTGAAATATGGCTAAAATAAGCACCCAACCTGACAGGGTGTTATTGGAAAATCTGGTCAGCTAGAATAACGGAGTTGGCAGGGTGTTGGAAAATCCTCCAAGGGGGAGGTGTCGGGAAGGGAACCAAGCACCCCATGTCCACAGTAAATACAAGCATCCATAACCATGACATGATAATTAGTTGAACTTTAAGGATAGACATAATATATAGGGTGACTGCCAGCCCCCCACCTCCCCCCCCCCCCCCCCACCCACCCCCCGATCCCTTCCCCATGAAATCTGGGCTGTGAGTTCGATTAGAATGTCCCGCGGTGCTGACTGGATCCGGAAATCAATGTTAAAACATATCCCCGTGGTGCATTGTTAGATAGCGGCGCACGCCTGGCGGATCCCAAACCAAACTGGTCCAGGTTGACGGGAAGCGGCCCTGGCCCACTGCGCAGTAGCAGTGGGGCGCCACCTACACAACTCTCGCCCACACTACACCACTTCTGGTAAACAGGTAACTAGGCGTCGCCCTGATAATAGGCATTGGTCCGTGACATGGTTATTTCTGTAGGTGCAGTGAGGTTTTGGAGGGCTAAACAGATAGTTTTAATTCATTATGTGCACGTTTTATACAGTTAGACTAGATTTTTGCCATGCTCTCAGATGCCTAAATTATCGATAAGTAAGGCAAGCTACATCCCCGTCCTTATTCATCTATCCCCTCGAACATAAAGCCTACGCCCTACTCAGAAGGGCGACGTGGGGGAAATGAACAGAAAATATGCATGCCTGCATGGCGGACCAATTATCAAGTTGTTGGCCCCTCAGGCATTGACACATCTTACGCTATGCGTTGAAAGTTTTGAAATTATTTAACATGATATACCCCATTTTATAGTAAATGAACAGCTATGGTATTTTATATGGATGGAGCACAATAGGGAAAGGAATTGGAAATGATTCATCTCAAATGTTTTACATTGTACATGTACGAAATGTATCTTATGATTTCTAGAAAAATAAATTAAAATCTGAAAAGAGGTTTTGACATACCACCTTTTAAGCAAGGGCCTTAATAACTTAAACTGTTTAGAAAAGAACCGAATCTATGGGTATACGTTTAATTGAAAAAATATTGGTTAAGGAATAAAAGGGAAAACGTAGATATCGATATGTAAACTCGAAGTCAGAAGTCCTATATTGACCTTTTTTGTAACATACGAATTTAAACTGATTTATCCTATGAATAGATCTGGACATACACAGCCTAGAATAGATAAAGGTGAGGTAGTATGGCTAGACGTTAAAGGCAAGTGCGTGATTAACTTATTAAAAGATAAACTAATCGCCTTTCAAGAAGGTATCAATCAAGATTTTTTAAATTGTCAGTTTTAAAATCAAATGAGGACTGTTCTAGTAATATTATTATACAAAAGATGTAAAAGATCACACCAGACACGGTTCCCTTGTTCCTGTATTCTATTCACCAGGATATTACTTTCATTTGAACAACTTATCGGAAGAAGTTATTGGAATTGTGCATTAATTGAATATGCAAAATATATCTTATGAAAATATACCGATGGATATCAATAGACAAATGGAACATACTCGATTCTACTTTTTTCTGTGTAAAACGAACGTTTATATCATGAACGATAGACTTTCAGGGGAAAGAAACTTGTCGGTACTTTAAATGAAATACAGTTAGATTTGGTATGCAGGTACCGTACAAAACAATGAAATAGTAGGGATTCATGTCTTAAATAATTCATAAAACGAATACAACTATTAAGACGATGAAGAAGTTTGCCTGCTGTAAGTATTAGAGCGACTTCTTTTTAATGTTTGACAATGTCAGAAAACTTGCTACTTACCAGTGCTCTCATGTTGGAGGCGGTGGGTTCGACGTTACTCCGGCGGCCGTTGAGGGCGGTCAGTATGCTGTCCTTCTGCGCCTGGCTGAGGGTCAGCTGGGTACCTGACGTGCTTCTCCGGCGGCGCACGCGTTGAGGGGACACTCGAACACCATCGCCGATGGCCAAAAGTTTATTTTCATTAGAAAACCCAGCCTTTTCCCAAAAACGTTCCCCTCCATTAAAAAGCCCATGTTTCAAATTTTGCACCCCATTGTTTTCGGTGGAAAGAGTCGACAGTAACCCATTCCAGTATTTTTCTAGGTTATGTAAGTTGTTAGGCAGGATAAAGAGAAAGGTAAAGATTGCTAATCCGGAAAAGGCATATCTAAAAGCTGCCATAACGGACTGCCTAGGAGGAGGGTCCCATCGGAGGATTCTCCCTGCGCCCCTCAGGAGGAGCAGGCTTCTGCCCGCCTGCGTTGGGCGGGCCCCCTCCCTAATGAGTAATGGGGGAAAAAACAGTGAGACAAGCATCTGACATGCACTGCCGATGGGCTGCCTACGGAACGCCGAGTATACATGCCTACTGAATAAATACATTATTTCACTAGTCTCAAAATGCGAAATACGCATGTTCTTATGTGGCCTGGTCTGTAAAGCGCGTGATATGTCCCTCTGCAGTCTAGCCTAGAAGCTCTAATATCCCTACTACTAGTCCCAGAATGCGCATTTTGCCTATATTTATTGTATTATTAGTGCATTAAAGGTTCCAAAAGATATCTACCATTTACAGCATTTAATGGACTTATAATTGACCGTCAACATAATTATTAAAGGCAAGATTCATATTCTGAATAATATACCTAATTTCAGGATTTGAATATACTTATAAGTTTAATGTGTAAAGTTATGGATCAATTCATTCAGAAGATTTTTTTTATCATTTTGAGTAAGCTTCAGGAGTAATCCTCCTGGTCTTCCAGGTAGATATGACAAGGGTGTGGCCGTGAATGGAAAGTTTGCAGGTTTAGGCGCTTTTAAAAGTCAGACATTTTCATTTGGAACAACATAATTCTCTTCATCATTCCGTTTATAAATGTATATCGTGGAATACATGTGGCGCATCATAGCTAGGTAGGTCTTGTCTTTCAACGGGATCTTTCCGCCCTGCCCGATTTGCAACACTGATTCGTGTCAGGAAGAAACGGAAATTTTCCTTTTGTTTTACGCAGTTCTGGATGTGTCGCACCTTGACAAAACACAAAATAATTTACTCAAAGTCAAGTTCCGTGGTGGAATTTATCACTTCTAGTATTTTGGGGACATTTTTCAGTTTCATGAAATTTATTAGTTGTTTAATCATGACCAACCATGATAGACAGAAGCGATGCATGGCATTTTATATTAATTTTTAGGTAATGGCTGTTGTGTTAAATACCTTAGCCTTCGTAAATATAAAGATCTGTTAAGAAAATTTTCGTTACAGAGTGAATAATAGCACACCAAATTTGGTATGAGCCCCTCTGAGGCAGAACTATGAAATCTGGAAGTGAAGCCACCTTGAAATATCCATAGGACAGAAGTGGGGGACCAAAAGACAACATGGCTTAACTTTGCTATAAACAATCCTTATGTATCATCCTCTAAAGCGAATTCAGAGGCTTGGTTGGTGTCAAAATTGGGACATTAAGGGTCAAAGAATTTAATTATAAGCATTTGAAGTCAAAAATCCCAAATCTAAGATGGAAAACTACCATGTTTTTTCTGCTGCTCAAGCATCTAGACAAGCGGACATGGTTCCAATATCAACTTTTCATAGGGCTTCATAGATATAATCTTCATACCATGCAATACTACTAATTTCAAGATGGCTGAATCAGTTACCAGATTGTCTCAGATTATGACCACTGAATTCCAAAATAATTCAAAAGAAAAAGCTATGGAGTTTATACCTTTGTCTAAGATTTTCTTATTTCCCCTTGGTATCATGATCCCCTCTGATCCAAGCCCCCTGATGGTAGGTTTGATGAACCAACGTTCACCAGTACGTTACCAAAGTAAATTAACAGCACTAAATGATAAGGGTCTCTTCAACATTTGGTATTTGTATGTAATGTGGCAGAAAGATTGTTTAGCCTTTCAGTACTATCATAATTGCTATCAGTAGGCCTACTTTTCATAAGTAAGATCATAATTGTCTCAATAAATCATTTATATTTCCATGGTTACCTAAGGCTCCCCTAGTTACTGATAATCCCTGCATGGGTCCGACAAGATGCGACTGGAAAGAAGGATCATTTTGTTAGAGTTGCAAGCAAACCAACTGCATCTCTACAATCGCCCCCAACTTTAGAAGAGAAGCTGTGTGTACTTTGATGTAACCAGTGTGGTATTATGAATGCCCCCTGTGTCTATAGGGTGTGTACACTAGCCTGCCCACTGTCTAGAGCTATAGCAATCATTTAGTGCACAGAAACGCTCTGACAAAGTTGATCTAACATAAAAATCGGACCAGAGGCGTTGCCGACATAGCTCTGGTCTTATGTCCTGTAATGACTCTGGCCCATATACAAGACGAGGCATTCGAGACAAGCGGGGGAGGGGGTCACTCTTCAAAACTAATGTTGTGATAACTACTGCCTGCAACTGTCTCCAGTCAAGTGCCTGTCGATAGGGCATGCATGTGTACCCTAGGATACCTTCTCCAGTAAGTTGTTCGTAGGGAAGTTTTCCCAGTATAGTAAATAGTTTTTTGTTGTTGTTTTTTTTTAAGCGACTTTATTTTATACTGGGCGACTTTATTTTATACTGGGTAGTTTTAAGTATAAATTACTGGTTTCTGGCGCCACCCAGTTGTGGATCATTTGGGCACAATTCCGTGCAGGGGCTATCCAAATGTCCTATTTTCCCTGCTGCACCTCATGGGACTTGAACCCATGAGGTGCCAATCACAACGAGTAGTACCAACATCTCAACGAGATTGGCCACCCCGAGCCCCCAATCTACCTTTTATCCCCGTGGAACTGTTTCTCTTATAGTTCTCAATGAAAAAAAAATCCAAGGAAATCGTCTCTGGTGTAGTTGTCACCTCGGTAGTTGTTACCGGGGCAGTTGTCATCAGTTTTTTTTTGCTATCAGCGTAGTTGTCACCAGGGTAGTTGTCACTAGGGTATTTGTCACTAGGGTAGTTGTCACTAGGGTAGTTGTCCTGGGGCAGTTTGAGTTGGACACAGTAGCCCCGCCCCCGCCACTTCCTCTTAAAGTGGGGAGTTGGGCTGGGATTCTATCTTTCATAGCAACACCTAAACCATTGACAGCTCCACGCCCTGGGGCAGGCCGAAATGTCTCGGTTGGCAGAGCAGCTGCCTAGAGCTTCACCTCGTCTCGTATGTTTTTTTTCACCGAACAAGCATTTAAACAATAGTATAACTTAAGGAAAAACGAAAACTTGCAATTACGTTTGGCTTTGATCCATCGCATAATTGCGTGGTGCATGTTGTATAATAGCAAACGACGTCGTTGTCAAATCTGTTTTGCCAAAAACAAGCATCACATTTCACTCACTTCTGGGCTGAAAATCTCAGAATCGAAATATCCATTTTTAGAACTGTTAGCAGAATTAAAGTCAGTCCAGTAGAACAGTCACTATTCTTGAGCAGGACCCATCGTAACAGGGACGTCCCTGTTGTGAGACATTAAATTGTTCCACCATTTCATTATGCGACGGGCCAGAGATATTCTAGGTAAAAGAAATCCCAGCACTGGCATTTAACATATTATAGTGACAGTTGTCCATCATTCCCTTTATTTGCATTGCAAATTGGTTCCATATGATTTGAAGGCTGCAAGTTTGCCGTATTTCCATTCAGGATTCGCTCTCATCTATGAAGGTTGTCAGTATATGACAGAACAGTATTCGGGACCATATCTTCATAACTGATTTCAGTGACCGGCTAATTATGCAAATTTTGATTAGTGTCTCATTCATATTTATTCTATGACTGAATCAAAGTAACTACACCTTACAAACCCTTTTCAACGTTTTTTTTTAAAAAGCAATATTCCTACTTATCACAACAGACAGAATTAAGCATTTTGAGACACTAATCAGATTTTAGCTGATTAGCCTAACCACGAAATTCAGCTACAAAGATATGGGCCCATAAATCGTTTTAAAAAGGTCTTGTACCTTTCTTTATTTACTTCGAAGGGCAGAATTGGTGGAACTAGAAAGAGTGCAATAATTTGTTTGGAAGGGCAGACTGGGTAAGGGGAGAATGGGTTCAGTAATTTAATTGGAAGGTCAGTGTTGATCTGTAGAGAAGCGGTCTGGGAAGGGCAGAGTTAGCTGGAAGAGAAGGGGTTCAGTCATTAACTTAGAAAGGCAAAATCAGCAAAGTGAAGATGGTCGAGTACTTGACTATAGGAAAGGCGGAGTTCAAGAAATTTACTTAGAAGGCTTAAACCAATCAAACTTAAAGATAACGATATGACCAGATGGCGATGAGTAAACAACTAAGCAACTTAAGAGTTAGAAGGATGACAACAACAATGTAACAGAACTATGGTTTCAGAATGGTTGTTTTCTTGCCACTGAAGGAATGGTTTTGTTATGTTTCACTATACAAAATAACCCATGATGAGTCATAGGCAGGAAATGGCCGAATATTGCTGCCTCCCGTATGTAGGGCTCTCAGAGATGTTGTCTATCCTTAAAGTTCATCTATTGTTAATATAACCGAGGGCACTTTTGGTAATTTTCAGTGTGGAGAGTGTGTTATTCCTTTACATGTAAGCTGTTGAACCACGTCGACATTGAGTTGAGTGCCAACTATAATTATGTCCTAAAAACATAGAAACCGGCAGAAACATCCTATGCCGATTGCCGATTTGATCAAACTCTGTTTATATCAAATGATTTTAGTTGCACCTGGGTGATTTGGTTATTGAAGTGAAAATCAAGGCAATAAGAATCCATAAGCAATTGATTAAACTGTCTATTTTGAAAGAAAACTTCGCTCATGAATGACGATGGTTGTTTTTTTCCTGCTTTTTTTAAATAGTTGTTTGCCGTTGTTCATTGTAATTTACAATAGCCGAATCCTCAAATTTGATGTTCCTACTGAATCGTTGGCCGCCCTTCATGGTCGTCCATGGTCGTTTGCTCAAAGTCGTTCAATGTAAACTGAGCATGATGCCCTGTTTCCACCAAAAAGACTAGATCACAATTGAACGATTTTTTTCAACAGACAAATACAGACGACTTAATTGTAAAAAAAGAATTGTTCATCAGCAACGATATTTTGGATGATTTTCTGTTTCCACCAAACATAAAACGATTTTACCAACGATTTTACCAACAATTTCACCAACGTACTACCAACGATTTAATCTAACATTATTTTTATCTAACAAACATGGTTTATTTTATTATGATAGCGTCTACGATTTTTATTTTTTGTCTGATATCTATTTGATTTTATGATATATTTGTTATTTACTGAATCGTCCAAAGATATCCTGTTTCCACCAAAACATTAACACAAGATTCAAAATCGGTTACTTAACATGTCAAATAACTTGTCTGTCATCCGTCTGTGCCGCGTCGCATAACGGAAGGAGCGATATCGCTCTTTAAAACAGCGGGGGTTTGGCAAAGTCTCACTGTTATATGCGAATTTCAGCATCAATTTTCACCCATTTCTAAGGGCTGAAAATTTCAGGGATTTTAGATCTAAATGTCTAGTTTCCAGAACTTTTTACAGAATTAAAATCGGTTCAGTAGAACAGCCGCAAATTAACATGGGGACCCATCACAACAGGGACGTCCTTGTTGCGAGAGTGGGGTGGACAACCCTTGCTGTTGCAAAGTCCGTTATGCGACGTGGCACTTGGATTATTATGAACCAACAAAGTCAAAAATTGTTCATTGAAATTAGTCATTTGAACAATCTTTTGTTTCCACCAACAGATTTGTTAAACGATTTGCTAGGATATACAAATCTGGACAACTTTTTATGTTTTTTTATTTTTTAATTGTTTGTAGAAAAATCTTTTGGTGGAAACAGGGCATCATGAATCTTCTGTTTTCTACGTAATAATTGGCCA
The DNA here is from genome assembly GCA_936440205.1 of Lepidonotus clava. Lineage (NCBI taxonomy): Eukaryota > Metazoa > Annelida > Polychaeta > Phyllodocida > Polynoidae > Lepidonotus > Lepidonotus clava. The sequence goes on from OW387148.1 coordinate 16,833,314, forward strand.
GGATTTCCTACGGAGGCCAAGATCAACCAATTTGAGTCAGTATGTTTAAAGTAGTCGTCCATTTTTTTGATATATCAAAAGCCCTTTGTTTGCTTATCATTTCATGATGTGTCAACCTTTTTATTATGACATTTGTGGAATCCTAGGCGTAGTCTTCCTGCGTCTTATTTTACCCACAGGCCTGATTTCACAAAGTCGGCCGACCTGTCTGTGTGACACATGGCTTGACTAATTATAGTGATTGGCTGGGATTGTATGACCGAGCAACCTTTTTGAAAGTATGTTTTGATTTGTATTTGCAGGGCTGGATCAATTTTTAGAAACAGGAATCGTGTATATAGCAAGTCACGAAAATGACACGAGCGGTTTCCACAGGATGATCTTGAGCTAACACTTGTGGACGAGCATGGACAACCATGGGCGATAATGGACGGCAATGGACAATGATTTGGATATTGTTGGTGGTCATTGTTATCAGGTGTTCACTGGAAACATCAAACTGAATAGTTTGGTGACTGTAAATGACTGCAAACAACCGCATAGAGGAATAGAAATGCAACAATTCATGAATGACAAACTATCTAACCTGTTTTATTTTTCTGGATGACTGTTGCCCACTAGCTCCTTCTACACCGATTGAAGTTCATTGAATAGATTGTTCTTTATGTCCCCCCTATCTTATTGACAATAGTATTGACCAGTCACGGGATATGGTAACCTAGAGGGATTTTAGTCATTTTGCCCTAAGTCCAATATTAAGTGAGTTATTGATGAAAACAAAGTAATGATGCATATTTCCCTAAGAAATGTGACTTAGGCAAAATTTTCCAGTGATTAAGATTATAAGCAAAAAATCATTCTATTTATTTATAACAGTTGCATTGTGGGTAATTTTGTAAGGAAAGTCCCTTTTTAAAAGAGTGCTCCAATAAGGAATCTTGTCATGTTACCATGGCAACAGAAAAAAGAATGTTCAGATTGCATAGAATATTTTTGTCAATTCTGATAACAGACGTTTTTCACTTTCTGGTAGTAAAAACTGTTATTTGAATGAAGATCTCTGTGAAAAGTTATTGTATTTTGAATAATTTTGATAAGTAAGAAAATTGTACTTTTTAATTAAATATTGTTTGGTTCAAGGAGCTATAATATGGAAATGGAGCACAAATGGCAAAACAGGGGTGTGCCAGTGAGTACTGCATAGGGGATTTCAAACTCCCATATCTCAGTCTATAATGGGAATATTTATAAATGGTTTCCATTGTCTGAAAGGTAGGAATGCAAATTCAAATTCATACTGTTCACCTCTAGGACACCAATTCCCATGATTGGTCACTGTTATCAATAGCATTGCCGTTCAGTGGAAACGCAAAAGCATTGATCACTACAACTGTAAACGACAGTAAACAATTGTAGAAATGTAAGGATTTATTATTAGAGAGCTTCAGATACTGCAAAATAATGCAGCCAGGACCTGTCTTCGCGTTTCTCCCCGTGACCATGTCACTATTGAATATCTACATTCTAAACTAAAATTGAGTAGTTTAGAGCAGAGAAGGCATAAACAACTCCTTTGTCTGATGTTCTTATACAGCGTTAAAGATGATGTGTTAATTGTTCAGTAAGAGAAACTAGATCGGCTAATAAGAAACAGTTTATTGTCCCAGCAAAAGTGAACACAAAGTTCCAGAATAGTGCATTTTATAAAGGGACAATCATTTGGGATGAACTATGCCATGATGTACAATTTGCAACCTGTGTCAATGAATTTATTAATCTGATCAAACACAGAAACTGTGTCTATATTGATCTACTTTATTAGGTCCAATATATATTGTATTGATCTTGATGTACATACTCAAAATTTACACCCGAAATGTTTATTCACCACACTTTATCATTGTAATATCACCGAAAACCAGGGTCAACCCTGAAGTGAATTACTTAATAAACAATTTAAAAAAAAAAAAAATTACAGAGGAAATATCTAGCCTATTCGATGTTTCAACTGAGCTGGACAATAACATTGTTTTCAACGCTTATCATTTCACTAAAGTTTGTAAAATGAATATAATGTATACATTAATGTTATTTAGGCCTATTCCAGTATAGGTGAAATCATGATATGATATAAATATATGTACATCAACACCCCTATATACCCAACTACTAATTGTAATACTCCTGAAAACCAGATGACACCCTGACGGATATCATGAAATAAAAACACCTTAAAAGACATTTAAATGCTGTTAATACCAACAGCAGCAGTCGGGAACAGCCACCCAGAAGGTCCTAGAGAGTTTCAGATACCAGTATCCCAATAGTCCAGTAGAAGCAACTAGTCGCTGATTGAAAAGAGAATCACGATTTATGGACTTTTAGATTTATCCTTACTGTTTGTAAAAGTTACTAATTCCTTAAATCGTTCAATTGAAACATGCCCCTTTCGTCTTGTATCTTGCGATCATTTATCCTTTCGCTATTCCCACTCAATCCTCCCCGTTAATTATTCTTATCCTTAACATCTTAGGCAAGTTACCCTAGCAGTTTCTTATAAGTTTTGTGCACAACTTTTAACAACTTTGACATGACTATCATACCAGATTCTCATTTGTGTGTTGTTTGGTTTGCAGCGTACTTTGGTGAGTTATGATTTGGATACAATTTCTGACTGATTGTGCATGTAGATGAACCATTAATCTACCTCCACATGACAATCCTAGTTAATGTAACCAGCACTTAAGGCAGGTAAAAAGTGGTATGAAACATGTAACAGAATATTTACAGTATGCCTATATATCACTGGAAATAAAAGTATTATGCATGTTGATACTCACTCTGAGGATTCGTGTAGATCAATTAAGTCCTATCCTGCATGCAGTTTTGAACGTTTGATAAAATGCTAAAATAGCCTCTAGATCTCCGGCTCTTGTGCCGACCAAAAACAAGTGGCCTCTTTCACAAGAACTAAGGCAAAACTAGTCAAAAGAAATTACGAGTGTTTTTGTTTCATAACCTTACGATAATCTTTATCCTTGTTGTAAGGTACAGACATTTGGATCCTGATGAATGGCTCGATGCTTTTACAGGGCTATTCACGCCTATTACGGAGCTTTTAAAGCCACTTATGAAGTTTTTTTGTATCCTTTACAGAGCTTTTGAAGGTATTAATAGAGGTATAAAAAGCATGAAATTTTCCTTGGACACAGAGGTTTTTATGAAAAGGAACCCAGATTAAATCAAGCTTAAGATGACTATAAAATTTTAGAAATTGAATAAAACATCGCAGTGTGTGAACATAGGTATTGGGTGCTCACCACAAGTTGTGCTGAAGCGATCATGGTCGTTTTCTGTCGCACTTCTTAAATCTTCAGCTTTTCCTCCAGGGGTTTGGTGTCCTCCTGACACCATCTCATTGTTTCAGTTTAACCCAAGGGTGTTTAGAGTTTTGGCAAAAAACTGCTAGCTTCTGTCTTTCCGATACGCCCAACGCCACCTTTAGGGGAGTGAATACAATACCTCCCTGAAATGTTCACAAACATCTAAAAATTGTATTAGGCAGACTATTTTTCCTCCATTAAAGGCATCGCTATTCCTTCTCCAACTACCATTTTCTCAATTAATCGATGTGATTTTCCCATACTGTTTGATATGAATTGTAAGCTGTTTGTTTTGTTTCCAGTGGAACAAAGATCATAAAATTGGAAAATATAAAGTCAGAATATAGCTTTCAACGAAGTGGATATAAGGTAGTCATGGTTATATAATTAATGCTAGTAATGTACCGTCAGTCTATTCTTTCTATTAAGATAGTAAATGGTGTAATTAGACTTGTCACTTGTCTTTCAAATGTATAGTACTAGTAACACAGTATAATACTTCAAAAAGAAAAAAATCAATATGATAAATACATTGATTTTTACCATGTAATATAATGATTTTGTGCACACGCCTAACACTGACAGTGATAGCATACTGGAGGGACATTGGCGTCTATAGGCAGTAGATCGTATGTAATTATTAAGTAGACTATTGGTCGTCTATTTGGCAACATCATCGAGCTTGTCAGAATTAGATTTGATAGTGTAATACAAAGATACCTCACCCATGTCCTACATCCCCAGAGTGGTAGGAACTAATATCTATGTCATTTAAATACTTACTGAGAGATCAATATTAAAGAAATAAACACAAAATCTATATTTTCTACTTGATTATATTGCTAATCTCATAACATAAATATCAAAGTGTTCAATGCATGAATGGTCTTAAACTTAATCTTTGCATACATGGATATCATACAGAAGTAACCATTTCTTTGATTTTGTGTCCGGGTAAATATGAAATCTAAATAAGACTTTAACATATATCTTATTAATCACGATTCTTTATTGTTGTACATGTAATTGATGGTTTTCAAAAATGAAATACAAGCAGCTAAAACTGCTGATGTCCCAGAATCGAATTTGATTCTTCATTTCAAGTAATGATACGTTATTGTAACTAGCATCTATAGGGGATAACATTTCGCAACATGTTCTGCCCCTGTTGTCTATCCTGTAATGTTGTGGATAAATTAATGTTTAAATTCACAATAACGTAAGGTATTACTTCTTTCGCGTTGTGCTTTACTCCTAATACATAAACATGCATTATAATCCTGGTAATTTACACTTCACTTGTCCTCGTTATCTAGTTTTAGATAAAGTAAAAGATATAACAATGATAAAATTTGAGATACCAATACTCGTAGGTTTGGAAGACTTAAGGTGGGAACCCACTGAGCGATGGGACTAGGATTCTAGTCGAATAAGAGATGGCTAGCGACTAATATCTAACATCGTTGGATATTTTTCGAGAGATTGACCAATGTTTGATAGATTTCTGGTCAAATATTTCAAAGGGAACACAATTTCTGGTCGTTTTTTGCTATTTATGGTTGGTTTCCACTATTCATGATCACTTTACCCAAACCGAATTCGACCAGAATTTCAGTTGGATCGCTCAATGGGTTCCTGCCTTAAGTATCTAGATTATGCTATGTTTACTGTAATGTCCTCCTTTAAATATTACATATCCCAACCCTTGTTTGCGCTTTTGCACCACACCTTGTCCTACATTTGATTGTGTTCAGTACGAATTGCAGTAGTTTCATATATAAAATGAAAGAAACACTGCCTGTTATTAACTGACTGGATCTGTGGAGGACGGAACCAATAAAACAAACCAGCCCCATAACTGTCTAAAAACTTATCCCATTTTATTAGGTATACAGGTACCACGTTTCAAAAATTTGAAATTCTTTCTTTTGAACGTCTCAAAGATTAACACAAACATATTTACAATACATCTACTCCTAGCCATGTTTACATGCATTTACAAAAACTTCAGGAATATGCCTGAAACACCTCGACATTATATACACACAAAATTTCAAACGATGTTAAATTCATCCTCAGGGGGGCAGTTCGGCGTAGCCAGGATTCTCGAAGGCAGTGCTAAACGTGGCAGATCCGTCCGGATTCAGCCGGACCCTTTTCGACTCTACTGGAGTCAAGTCAGGGGTCAGATCGACCTGCCCCCCTACGGCCTGTCCGTTACTGTAGGTGGCGCTCCTGGCGGGGAGGGCGGGAGGCGGCGGGGCGGGGGCAGGCCCCTTCCGGCCCCTCTTGTAGAGGTAACAGACCAGGGTGAAGACTACCCCTAAGATGACGACCCCTGTGATGGCGGCGATGATGACCCAGTGGAGGTTGTCGTAGAGGGTGCTCGGCCCCCGGCCCGCCCTACTGCTGCCCGTCTGGGGCTCCCCTGAAACGAGGCAAGGAGCTGGTGAAGTATGTTAACAGGTTATATGTGGGATTTCGATTGTTGTCAATTGGAATGCATAAGATACGATTCAGGAATAGAAAGGTATACCTGTTTTCTGCTCTAGAAAAGGGGAGGAGTTTTATGCATGATGATTCGTCCATGCCCAACATAAAAGGTTACAATTTGTTTAAATATTGTATGAACAAACTAAAACGTTATGGAACCTACGAAACTTTAAAACATATATCAAGGTTAAAGATACTGAGATTACAAAAAGATTGACCATTACAGTTGATAATTTCCAAACCTTTGCAAACATTTGGCACCAGAAGGAAGAAATACCCATCGTAACCTTTAATTGTCATGATCACGAAAGCACAGAATCATACCACCTGACTCACCTGAAGAGAAGGCCCTCAGGTTGAGGACGAAGCCCCTACTGGTGGTGTTTCCTGAGGTCGTCACCAGGTGGAGGTAGGCCGACCGACCGGAAGTCGTCATGTCCGCCGGAACCTCATCTCCGCACCAGCGTAGTATGGGCGGCGACGTCGGCAGCGGGCCTACAAAAAGGTTATAAGATAAGAAAATTAATTACCCTATACAAGTCAAGGGCGATAACAGAAGACCTACAATGAAAATCACGCAGAAATTAAATATTTATTTAGAACTGAGCCCAGAATGCACTAGTTCTTTTATCAGCTTGTGATATCTTATATATTAGGATAGAAGCAAGTTTACGTGCAATATTCTTATCATATTTAAACCATTGCGGTTCTATGTAAATACTAATGTTTGAGCAATTAGCTTTAATATAAAGTATCATATGTAGGCCTTTGTATTCAATAACATAGTTTTAAAATTTTGAGTTGTAGAATCACAGTTCCATATGAATATATGTCATTAGCTCAAAAGACATTTTATAACTTGAAATTCACTTTAAATTCACCATAACAGTTGAAGAAAACGTGACGTTTAATAGAATTGCAATTTATTAGAGATACGGGGTTTTCTATCTCCAACTGACCGTCGAGCAGCTCGATGAAGTCGGCCTCACAGTTGTCTGAGTTGCTCATGTTGGAGGCGGTGACGGAGACGGCGAGCCGCTCGTCATGACCGGGGGTCGTCAGCACCCAGCACAGCTCTATACCCCTACAGGCACACAGGGGTAGGACATGAGTGGAACACACAGCAATTACCATAAATATTATGGTGAGTAAAGGTATGGTGTTGGGAGTGGTCAGCACCCAGCACAGCTCCACACCCCTACAGGCACACAGGGATAGGGCATGAATGGAACACACAGCAATTACCATAAATATTATGGTGAGTAAAGGTATGGTGTTGGGAGTGGTCAGCACCCAGCACAGCTCCACACCCCTACAGACACACAGGGATAGGGCATGAATGGAACACACAGCAATTACCATAAATATTATGGTGAGTAAAGGTATGGTGTTGGGAGCGGTCAGCACCCAGCACAGCTTCACGCCCCTACAGACACACAGGGGTAGGGTGAGTGGAACACACACAAATTACCAGATGATGAGTAAAGGCATGCATGGTGTTGAATCCCTTTTTTCTAAAGTATATATTTTTTCAAAGGTTTTTATTAGCAATAATCATCAAGGTTTCCTTTGGTTTTCAGAGATATTACACTTATAAATGTGAAAAAATGTATACATGATCACATTAATTCATTACAATATGGCTTATTTCATGCACATTTCAAGTAATGTTCAGACTATGACAATGGCGGTATCTAAACTAGATCCTTGCCAATCAACATCAAGTACATTGTACAAAATTTAATCATCATTCAAGTTTCCTCAAATTCACGCATATACATGAGAATGATACATAATATTAAGGTAATTAAATTTTAGGTTTATATAATATATCTTTTGTGAATGCATACATTTGCTGGGGTTTGACGAAAAGATGTTTAAGTATGAGCAGAGAGAGTAAAGTAACTTTACTCTCTCTGGTATTAGATATGTGTAGGATCAATTTTAAAAAAAGGCTTTAAAAGCTGAGATCCCTCGTTTGGGAAGGAGATGTTAACGTACCTTGAGACAGAGAGGGGCCAGTTTGGGGAAGAGATGGACTTGGTGTATTTCCCCACAGCTATGTGTTGGCAAACTCCTACAAAATCAATCAAATCGATAGATATTGCATCGACGAAGTGCTTATTGTCAATCAATTACATGTACGTGCATGAAGATTACAAAATATAGACTCTTTTGATCTGCAAATATTAAATCTGTATCTATTGTACAGACCATTCGGACCTACTAGATACACTACCCTCTTTTAGCTCCCTTGACATGATTCTGTTGGATGAAATTGCCATTAGAGTATAAGATGAGGAACGTTGACCCCTACCTGAGGAGGCTGTTTTGTACTTGATCCTGAACCCCCTGTACTGCACCCCAGGGTCTGACCTGAAGCGGATGTACAGGGAAGGCCCAGTACTGGTCACTGTGTCCGGGGCCTTCCCGTCCCCACACACCAACGTCAGAAGGCCCTTGTCTCCTGATACTCCTGAAATGTAGAGAGATAGGGTAATGTGAGAGACCTCATATGTTTATCTAAATGTACGTACAAGGTCTTTGGTAATACCATGGAGACTAACTTTACTCTCTCTGGTAATACTGGAGGCAGAGAGGCAGTTAGGAAATTGAACTGGTTGTGATGTTTCTTAAAATTAAAAAAAAAATCGCTCTTGACGGCAGCCATCAGGACGAGGTGGCCGAGTGGTTAAGGCGATGGACTGCTAATCCATTGGGCTCTGCCCGCGTGGGTTCGAATCCCATCCTCGTCGATCTATTTTGGACTGTTATTCAACATAATTTACCAAATCTTACATTATGGGATGCATGGGCCATGTTGCTCAAGGATGGAGACCCATATTTTAAGTAATTATTATAGGTTATATTGTCTGCAGAAAGCGTATAAAATTTAATGAGAGTCTATATGTGCTCGATTTTTATTGCCACTTTATTCAATGTAGGCCAATTTATCCTGATAGCTGTGCAAACTATATTTAATGTGTCTGCATAGAGGTATATCAAGAATGAGATCCAAATTTTATATCCCATACACTATGTTTAGATTTACTGGCTATTCTCATTTTGATGGAATCACATTAATTTTGCTAAGCTAATAGAATATTCCTAATTGATGCAAACACAAAAGACATATAGGCCATATAGACTCTAAATTCAATTGTCTGTAGGGTATGATTTCGATGGGTGCTGTTCTAGCCTTTATTACATAGTGATATGTAAGAATTGATATGCCAGCGTTTATCTCAACTGGCACTCTGCCTCTGGCTCTGACTGCTCTGTGTCAAATGATAGCTAGCATTGAACAGGTGGGGTTGGATGAAGATTGTAAGCAATGGCGTTATGGAAGGTAAAAACCTCAAATAATGACCCACAGTGGATTTACTAGGTAGGAAGATAAATCAGCGATATTTCCCATTTGTTAATCAAAATGTTAACCCTACATTTCCATGTTCCCTTACCATCATATATTTCCATGAAGTCCGTACAGCCGTCCTCCACCAGGAATTCTAGGAAGGTGAGCTGTATCCTCCGGTTAGTCGGGGCGGTCAGCAACCAGCAGAAGTCGGCGTTACTGTGGGGGGAGAGTGACACGTCTTATCTGACAACTAACTTTAAAAATATCTCATACTTGTGGGAATATATAAAAGCTGGCTAATTTAGTATTTTTAAGTCAGGAAAATGATACATGTGACTTTTGCACATTGAATAAAATCTTATGGATTTCAAAAGATATCAGTTGCCAGAGAGAGAATAGCTGTTTCTACCCCTACCCCCACGCCAACTAAAATACACTACATTTGATTATCCCCGTACACTTGTCACTATTCATGTGTGGAACTATCATAAAAGTCAAGTATGAAACTATTATAATCAATTGTTACTCTGTTGATTCGTACCGTGGGTAAGGGTCGGGGTAACCCGGCGACATCAGCACGCCCCCACTTGGTGCCACACTGAGTGGAGTACAGCCCGAACCTAACGGGGTAAAGAAAGATTAGCTAACACCAGTAAGACATGGTCGTATCATTAGTGCTTTTTGAACATACTATATATGAAAGTCCTTTGAAGTAAAGTAGGCCTACATTCCTGGTATAAAGTGCCCCCCTTACCCACATGCTGTTCTATATCAATAAAAGTTGACTTTTGATAAAGGCCCGATATTTCGAAACTCCTTAACCTTAAACTTTTGACGCATTTAAGGTGGTTGCTAGGGAGTTTAAGGTGCAACCTTAAAAGTCTGTAAATATTTAAGGTGTATGATATTTCGAAACAGCTTACCTTGAAAAAGACTCAGTTTAAGGTGAAATCTTTAAGGTAGGTCGGGAGCTACCTTAAAGTTTAAGGAGAGCATCAAATTGTATTCAGATCAATTCTTTTGTATTTTTGTATCTAATTGATCGTAAACAGTATAAATATTGAATACTTTAAATAATTGTACATCAATTAATGTGTAATCACTGATGAAAGAGGGAATTATTTTCTGATGTATGTCTGGGGATGTGCACATGAGTGCATCGGCAACAACGTCGTCATGGTGACGACGTTGTGGCAACGTCATTGTCAGTTACATCAACAACATCGGCGATCTAATCTTTTACATATCTCAGTGAGTTCTGGATGGATTTTCACAATTCTTTTTTGGGTTTGAAGAAAATATTGTAATCCATTACGTAAATGATGGTTGAAATAGTGGTAATTATGCTTTAGATGCAAGAAATAGGCCAAATAATACCATATCATAAGATTGTAAACAAACCTGAAACTTTTAAGGTTGCAAGGTGTTTCGAAATATCCATGGCGTCCTTAAAGTTTAAGGAAAATGTATTTAAGGTGAGCTACATCCAGATGTTTAAGGTCGCCTTAAATCAGGAAAAAGTTTAAGGTAAGGTGTTTCGAAATATTGGGCCAAAGACGATACTGCATGTGGATATAATATTGTTTTACGCAGGATATCAGGTTCAAAGAGTAATCGTTTCATTAACATTAATATTAAGGCATATACCTATTGGAGGGAATATGATTTCGTATTTTCAATTCAAGTATGAGTTACCAGGTTTATCTTTTTTTATTTTGTTAGTTATTTCCGACGTAAATTGCAATTTTTAGAGAGGTTCGTGGGTTTGCGTTGCTATTCTTTCTGAAAGACACCTCAAATGGGATGATATCAATTCTTACAGCACCTAACAAACTACCTTTTAATTACAAAATGAACGATTCTCTCAAAGTCCCTTGTTACGTGAATTGTAGCTGCTACAATTCACCAGCAGTACCTTGGGTGGAGTTGGACGAGTATCGGATCTGGAAGCCCCTGAATTGTTGTTCGGCGTTGCTGACAAACCGTACGTAGGCGAAGCGGCCCGAGGTGCGGAGGGTGAAGGCACTGCGCTGACCGCACTGCTTGAGGAGCAGGGGCGACGTCTCCGTGTTACCTGAAGAGGAGAGGTGAAAATCCAGTTGCAGATCCGGGGGGTTACAAGGTATGGTAGGCAGGGGGTGGGTAAAGGGACAACCCCCCCCCCCTCCCCCTCGGCCCAGGGGACAACATTTTTGGCATCTTAAAATTGGAAGATCTGTGTAAATATGGTGTTTTTATTTTTCATTTTATAAGGGGGGTCAGGGTCCCCTCCCCTCCCCTCCCCAGGGCACTGGCTCTGGATCGCCCCTGAAACCAGTATAGTTTTAGCAATAATTATCAAGGAAATTAGAACCTGATGAGGGTGGTAAAGCCAGATATCCGATACAAAGTAATCAATAAACCCATCCCAGTATACATCAACAAAAAAATTTACCATGAATTTTTTTTGAAATGTAGCTTTATATATTTGCCTTTCCCCCATAGGAACCAATGTTAAAGCCTGTCAGCCCAACCTATAGCCCAACCCTAGATTGCCCTAAAATTGTACTAATAGCTTAGTACTTTTAATATATTATCATATTGTATAATCTAGTTAGGATCAGGCCTAGCAAGTCTACTTCTAAGAAGAGGTATTTTGCGCTCCTAGCGCCACCTGTTAACCAGTATAAAAGGTGTTGCAAGGTAGGGAGCGAGTCAGTTTAAGAGTTTAACCACAGAGTTAGCGGAGTTAGTAACTAGTAAGCAGCGTTAGCTGAGCTGCTCGGAGCTATGCCTACCGGCTCCTGCGGAGTATACTGGAGTTTACCGATACCAACTACCTCGGACAAAGGATTGTGATAGAGCTAAGCGCTAGGGTGGTCTAGGATGTGCTGGAACAACTTGTATTCTAAATGTGGTTGATCACTGAGTAGGAGATGGGAAGGTGGACTGATGGAGACTTATTCACTGTGGCTTTGACTCGGGATGAGATGTTTACTTCAATAAAACCCTTTCATTTTAAGAGCTTCCTCATCGTCCATTTCTTTTGAACTATTGGGGGATGGATGAATTAACTTTGAGCGCAGTCTGATTGGCTCAATAACTTGGATGAACGACTCATGGATAAATTAATTATACACATCACGCAGTCTTAAATCAACACTAACAATAGTTCAAAATGCAGCCCTAAACCTGCAAATCTGTCAGCTGGTAAAAAAATAAGAAATCCTAATGTTTTATCAGTACTTGGGGGGGGGGGTAGAAAAACATAATTCTTGCTTATTTCAGTTACCCTTACTCTAGGAGACAAGGATACTTTATATGTGAATTTTGTCCGATCCTTGTGCAACCCTGGCAATACCCTATGTGGGATGGGTTATTAAAACACACGATGCAAGCTTAACGTAATCAATTAATACAATTGAAACACATGTACAGATCGTAGATAACCTCCAAAATTCACTTTTCAATTATGACATTTCAAGTAATTGATGAAACTGTTTTATCGTGATGTCAACTTCTACTTCTTTCAATCTCTTCAGTGCCTACTTTTTGGTTATACAAACTGAGTGCAATAGGAAAATTATGAGAGGGAGACATGGAATGTAAGACCATGCTCATTTCTCTGAATTATATCCACACACACCTCAGCTTTATGTTTCAAAGCGTAATCACATTACGCATGTGAGTGTTCATGACGAAGTAGTTATTCAACAACAATTGTAACACAGCCAAATTGCCCATACCGTCTCTAATCTCAAGAAAGTCGTTGGTGCAGTCCCCGGCAGCGTCGGGCTCCTCGATCTGGACGAACATCACCCTGAGTACGATGGTCGTCCCCTCGGCCCGCGACTCCAGCACCTTACACACGTCCACGTTCCTGGAGGACAGGCGGGGGTGGGGGAAAACGAAAAAAAAGTACATGTAGCTATGTCTACACTGTTCTGATATATAAGAGCAAACCTGACCAGAGAGTTGTCATTTGACATTCTTAATGCATTCAAGCTTCTTGTTCTTTAGAATAATCCAGAATACCCTGATGTTACGTGCCTTGTTACCTCTCATTCGAAATGGCTGGCACTATTTTTCACCAGGTAGGAGGCAATTTTTTAAATTCTAAAATCTATCAAGCATATGTGAATAATTCTTGACTAATTGTATGATTAATCTTACTGCCAAACGCTATAATGTAAAGTCTATAATATTGTGCATGCAGTCATCTGCATAACGTCTATATGCACCCACCAAGAACTAGTGCCATGAATATGTCTGTCGCTCTTTTTGTAAATAAGTTTCTGTTTTTTACATGGTTTTTCTCTACATTCAATCATGTATCATGGAGGGTATTTTGCTCTCCATGCATGCATGAAAGTAGTGTATCTATTTTCCCACCACCCAAAGAACAATGCTACACCCTAGTGGCAATGCCATGAACTAACTTGGTTGCCTCCGCCTATTGGTCAAAGGGATTATAAAGTCCCTTCTCCCTGGCCTTGCACATCCATTTACCAACTACCCATAGAACAAAAATCTAATAAAGTGTTATGGTAACTTAAAGCCTGTTTATACTTACGGCGCATACCTCACCATGGCCGGGTCGGCTCTAGGTGTGGCCGGTCTCCCCATACCTGGTGAAGGAGTGACCACAGGAGCCCTGCCCACCGGCCAGGTGGGGGTGACGAACGGGTTGGGGTCGGTGGTGGGCGAGTTGTAGTAGCCCTCTGCAGGGGTCACCTCTATGTTACCACACCGGCCTGAGGGGGAACAAGGAGGGACGACCATACAGGTAACGGTATTGGAGGTTATATAGATATTTTTTTTGATATATGTGTGAGAGCGATTTCTTATTGACGATGTCATTATATATCTATAACTCGTGAAACATCTTTGTTACATAATATGAAGACCGAACATTTCATAGTATAAGATAACATTTGAATCAATTTATACCAAACTCAAAGCATTTATTTGATTCTCTCAATATTTTCGCATTCAGTAAAGAATGCATAATGATACCATTTTCAAAGAATTTCAATCACTATAAAGAGTTTAAGAAACACCAAGAACAAATTTAAAGATGAAAAGTAGTTTTGTCATGCTAGGCAAAATTGTGTTTGTTTTCTACGGCAATAACGATGTAATACAACTATGACCATTGGTCTGATTAGGGAAAAGGCCTGGGAAAGAGGGGGTAGGGTGAGTGATGCTTGTCACTACTGATGGGAATATGACTTTACACAGTACACTGGCATATTGTAAAACTAATTTCACAGTACAGTTGATTTATATAGTCTGAACTGAGTAGGGCTGGCAGCTACAGAATATGCAAACAAAAGATAAATCTTATCTGTTAATTAGTTGACACTTATTAGTTGACACTACAACCTATATTGTTAGAGGCAAGCGTTAAGCTATATAGCTATATGTACACCTATGGGAAAGTAACGACCAATTCGCACTAGGAAGACGAAACATGTTAGCAAGAACATTGCATGAGGGTTACACATGGCTTGTTGCGAAGTTTACACTAGGCCTAACAATCTCTAAATTGTTGTCCTAATCAACAGCAGTAGGATCAGACATTGAGTAACCTACTTTTTCACAAAGCATATTATATGCCTCTAGGTTGATATCAATTTCTGATTTGCAATTTTGTGTTGCGTTTAGTAGGCAATTAGTTTGTCATGAAGATGCCCCCATGCACATTGCCGCAACACAAATGCATCAGTATCAAGGCAAAAATTACAGAGATGCATTTACACATCGAATAGCACACTGTATAACCATAACCACAAAGCCTAGGATGTTAACTACCCACTGAACACATTAGCTTCCACCAGGCCACCAATATTATTGTACTTACATACCTAATCAAAATAATTCAAAGACCCTTCAGTCAAAAACCCAGGTGAATAATTTTCAAAATCATGGATACTACCTAAGTTACACTCTACACGAGTGACAAAGTGACTCATCTGTACCATTACAAAGCACCTGCTTGCCTTGGAGGAGGCCCAGGTAGGAGAGGCGGAAGTTGTTCTGGTGAAGGGGCATCTGTGTGACGACCCTAACCCTGACGGACGACCCTGAACTGGTGACGTACGTCGGGGACGACCCACTGCACCACCGCACCAGGAGCTGGGCATCGGGACCAGTGCCTGGATAATAAGAAAAAAACATTTAGGAATACTGTTTTTCAAGGTTTTTAATGTATGATGCACATTTTTATTTCATTTTGTAAAAATGTCGACCTGAAAAAAAAAGAACTTAGAGAGATTTCAGTCTGTATGTCCTAAATTCCAATTCTATCACAGACCTGTAGATAGTGGTGAAACCAATGGACACTGCTGAATTGGAAGTTTGGTGTGACATTAACAACGGGAGTCTGCGTGATTTACTATCTTTGTAGCATTCCATTGATGATACACAATTCAAAATCAATAACAGTTTTATAAACTTGCTGACAATGTCCCTCCGGGGAGAGGGGGAGGTTCACCAGTGGCATGAAATTACAACGGCTTGTATGAAGTTTATAGAGTTGCGCCATTGCTACTCATTACCATAATATTATAACATCTTTGTCTAAGGCAACTTTATCAGCCAAAATTGTACAATTTCCCAATGTATATCTGAATTAACAGAATATCTTTCTCCTTTCTTCAGAATTAATGTCACAACTCAGATGGTAAACCATGCCACAAAGACTGGGTTAACAAACCATCAAAGACCTCTATGTAGTTCTGGTCACAGCGCTGGGTGTTAAGGGCCTGTAGTAGCTCCAGCCGCACCACGTACCCCGCCATCTCCGTCTCCAGGTGCAGGCACGACACCCTGCAGGGTAGAGGTTATTAAATATCAAATAGTATTATAACAAAGTTTGTGTATAATTAATACCCTATACACTGCAATTATGTTTAGTATAAAAAGGAAAAATAAACTTTATCTTCAGGACTTAATGTCAAAGTGGTTACAAAGATTTTTCTAAAATCTTGTCTAATTGATTTATTCTTGTCATTCATTGATTTTTGAATTTCATATCAAATTTTGGAAGGATACAAGTTTTGGCCGTAGCTTACATACGATGGGGATCGGGTTAAGATGCGCATGGCTGACAGCTCCAGAGGGTACGGATAGACCCCGTACACCGTGCACGCATCTGGCGGAGAGAAGGAAAGCATAGTATTTATTATATAAGCAAGATAAGCACATCGAGAGAAAATGACAGGCATTAAACCTAGTCATGGTGCGGAGACAATGACGCCAAAAGAACAGGTAAGAATTCTCCGTCCAAATAGTGGCAACGATAACCTAGCAGTATAGGCTACTGCACCCATGAGATAAAATTACCTACTTACTTTTGCTATCATAGAATAACAGGTTTACCAGTTTAGCAAAAAGGGCATATTTCTACAGACCACATGAAATACAAATAAATTTGAAGAGGGCATTTAAGGATAACTTTTATTTTTCTGTTTAACATTCAACATCTCTCACCAGTTATCCCTTTTTTGTGAGCATTTTGATACAAATATAAGTAACATATACTAGAAATGAAGAAACTAATTCCATGTAAATTAATCATGCAATACACTAGTTTAGGACCATAGATATTTATAATGAGAACATTCATATTGATAAACAAGGTCCACTATTAAAAAAAAGAAAACGCTGACCTGAGGCTACCTGGGCGAACCCCAGGTAGAAACCGGGCCCGTTGATGGAGCCGTCGCTGTAGAGGGTGATGGTGGCGGCGGGCCCGGAGGTCAGGATGGGTTCCCGGGGGACCGTCTTACCGCACCACCGCCTCAGCACCGCACTGTCACTGTTCGCACCTGGAGAGGCAGAAAAGGCCAGGAGTCACATTGTGTAATCATCATGTGAATACTTAATGTTTACTTTTATTGAAGATACGACGTTGTATTGACACGACGCATTTTGACGCATTCGAAGCCACTGACACGTGGCTTCGAATGTACCAATAAAGATTCAATATTTAAATTGGAAGCCTTTAAAAGGTCGGCCGCCATATCATTAAACTAGTTTCAAGATTTTTTCGAGTTATCTCATAATTACCGTCCTTCCCCAAATCTAGCATGATGTACCCCTAACCACATAGTCAATATCGACCAATGATTATTCAAATTATGATTATTTACTCTTTCAAAGCCACGAATCTCAGCTGTTTATACAAAACATTTTCACTATATGTCTTCCCACACTTCCTCTCATTTCGGTAGCCTTAATTGTGGGATCGCCCTATACAAAAACACAAAAAGCTTAAAGAAATAATGCAGACAGAAACCACAAGCTCTGCACAACACAACACAACACAAAACACTTATCACTTTTCATTGTATATATCATCAACATTACACCTCGATGTATATATCCATTAATCCACTAATTCTCTTTTTGGACCACTGGAAGATCTTATGTAAATCGTAGGAAGTGGACAAATAAATAATAATAATAATAAAAAAAAAACCGTCTAATAAGCTGGACACACAACATTATTCGCAACTGCCTAACAACACCGACATGTTTTGTAAATATAATTATATTTGATTCAATGTTCATTCGTTGTCGGAGGCAACTCCACAGAAGGTAAAGAAAGCTTGTAAGGTAGTTATAACTTATTTTTAAAAAAGAACACCATAGTTAAAAGTGAAAATACTAGTAGAAGAGGATTCTCACCGTCCCTGACGACGACCACGTCGTACTCACACAGCAGACTGTCCCCCTCCAGTACCGAGTCGTGCACCTGGAGCTGCACCCGGTGACCCCGGGAGGCCTCCACCTTCCAACACGCCTCAGAGTTTCTGTAATTATAACAGATTTATTGATGTTGCGAGTCCGATGTTCCTTACAAAATCAAGAGGTCTGATTTATAAACATTAACTAAGCCAGGTATATCTTGGATGTTTCTACAGTCTACAAATACAGTATATTTCCATCCTGTAAACAACAGAAGGCTTCAAAAGTACAATTCCTTGAAGCATTTCTTTTATTTGTATTTTTATCATGTTTTTTACATGATTTGACAATCAACTTACAAGTTACTACTTTGTATAGAAAGTACAATCTTATTTACATCCTCTTATGATAAGTCATAATTAATTTAGCAGGCCTTCCTCCCTTTATTGATTATAGCAATCAACTCATGATTAATTGGTATAAGACAATTAACTAATCGTAGACACTCCCTTATTTCCGTGTTTATTTCCAAATTCCCGGCAACATAACCACCAATAACTATTCGATTATATTGTTTCTGTCATCATAATTATATCTGTTACTTTCTATTCAGGCTACATTCTCTTTTGGGAATCTAAAACTCTTTGCCATGAGCATTAATCATCCTAATTGTATGTATGTAGTTCTTGCAGACACGTACGACTTGTAGGAGTGGGGGTAGCCCGGGGAGAAGAGGAACTGCTCCTCGGCCGACGCCTGGAGGCGGGTGCACGGATCAATGTCAGCTGAAAGCAAAGGTAGGTGGGTGTAGGAACAGCAGCATTTAGTTGGCAACGATATGTGGGATTTCGGTAAGCGAGGGCGATCCGCTATTATACTGACATTTTGCCCAAGTTTTCCCCATGAAATCATATTGCATGAGTCCCACCAAACATGTGTTGAGGGGAGGGGATTGTATCACTTGCACTGCACGAATTTTGGGATTTACAAGGCCTGAACTTTTACAGTATATCTCAGTAATGGCCATATTTAGGGATCATTACCAGACATTTACTTCAACTTGGCCTGAAAATGTAAAGGTCTTAAAGTTGAAACTTTACAGATCTTTAGATTGCATATCAAAGAGGTAATGGCTCTCCTTGCATTTGTTTTTAAAGATGAGTATAAGTGCTTATAACATGTAACATGTAAAGGTTTGTAAAGGTAACTGACATTTTCTTTAATGTTAACTTTAATCATCTTTAAATATTAGTAAAGATGTTTCAAAACAAGTAAATGTGCTTGAGTAGATCAGGTTTAAGCAGATTTACTTTATACTAGATGTACAGGACCTTTACAAGCCTGACATATTTAGACTTTTTAGGCAGCTTTAAGCATATTTACAAACCATCAGTTTCCTGTAAATTCCAGTAAATGCTAATAAATATTAAGTGTGGTTTTAGGACACAAGCTGCATTTTAGGACTTTACTTTGAAAGGCAAAGCTTCATGTCATTTTAGTCAATTCTTGAGTAATAAAATGCAAGATGGATTCAGTCTCAGTTCATATAGAACAGACTACATGGGCAGTGGTTATATTGATGGCAGTCCTGTGGCTGGATGCCTTTACTCAACATTTGAGACAGAAAAGGTGTTTACCCATAACACATTTCTGAATATTGATGTAAACCATTTTTTTTAAACATTTCATTAACCAATATGGTATAATAATTGCTTGATATATGTTCTCATAAACTAAAGTTGTGTTGGTTTATGTACAAAAGAAAATGTACATGAAATAACTATTTTTAGAAAAATGTTTTTCCTAAAAAGCCAAAATAGGCAAGTGGTGCCCCCTGTGGGACAATATTTGAATTATGAAACTGATCTTTACTGAAAATGTAAAGGCCATGAAATATACCTTTACTAGGCTTTACACAAAAATACTTAAAGTAAACATGCCACTATTACTTTTTACTTTTGGCAATAATCACTTATATACATCTCACCAGTAGTATCATTGACAACCACAAGATGATGTTATGGTTTTTGGATTTAAGCTGTATCTTAGAAAAACATAGGCACATTAAAACATCTTAAGTTGCATGTACATGTGCTACTATATTGAATAGGTTTAAAGATTGTATTTCTAAAGGATCTAGTATAGAATTCAAGAATCATGTTCACCTATTTCCAATTTTCTATTGCTAGAAGGTGTCATACTATGATGATAATTATAATTATGATATTTTTCTTAAAATATCCCTTTAATTTATTTGTAAAAAAATAATATGGATCAATGCATAAAACATTCCAAAATGCAAATAAGCATGTGGTGCCCTTTAATGGAAAAATGGAAAATTCAGAAAAATGGCATTTACTGAAAAAGTAAATGTCATGATATGAAACTTTACACACAAGTGATTGTAAGTACATATGATTTCTTGTTAAGTACCCTTTAGTTTAGGATATAAAGATCCCAAGGAGAATTAAGAGTCCACTACAACTTTTTTTGGTGCCAAAGTAAACTGACTCAAATGTTAACTTTACTTTGCTGAACAATGTAAATACTATGGAAAATGTCCTGACATTATTTAATGACCTTTTGACAGACCTTAAATATGATTTTCTTGTAAAGATGACTAAAGTTTCTTAAAGGGTAGGAGTGAATCTTTACCAAAATTTCCATGACCTTTCCACAATTAGTAAAACAAAGTAAATTCCAAAGTCCGTGCAGTGTTGATCCCCCTGGATCTACCTTTGTTTGGATAAATAGGCCTAGGAATGGAGGTGGACCTCCTACTTGAATTATGTTATTTTATCTCATAATTCTCAAATTTAGATAAACCCCTAATCTTATTTTTTTTTGGGGGGGGGAGTAAATAAAGCCAAACTAGATCAAACATATGTGACCAGTCATGGGATATGGTAACCTAGAGGGATATTAGTCATTTTGCTCTAAGTCCATTATTAAGGGCAATCGCGCTATTTGTTGATGCGCATGCACACTGCGCAGCCTGGCAGTGTGAGTGTGCAGTGAAGCATGACCATGAAAATCCTTAACTATAGAACCCTATGGAGGGAAAATGCATTTTTGCTCATATCTCTGTTGCTGGGCATCCAATTACAACACTGTAAGCGACAAAGTTGTAGCCCAGAACCTCAGGAATCCATATATTTTCTTAGATTTGAGGGGTATTCATTTTTTAATTAATTATGAATTTATTTGTAATAAAAGTATTATTTTCGACCCTACCCTCCCATTTTGGCAAGTATAATGCCTGTCCTTGAGCTGCTGTTGCATGGGCTCTGCACTTTACATCATAAAACAGACTAATGTGTATAAAGAATTATATGTTTAGGTACATAATAATAGGTTCCATGTGTGTTGGAAATAATGAATAAGCATAGAGCATAAGTGATTAATTTTTCTAATTTTCATAAATTTGTGTCTTAATCTATTAAGAGTCATGTGGGTTTTCTGAAAAAGTGAGAACGGTGACCCCCTAATTTTTTTTCATTAAATGATAGCCAACACTTATCCCAATCAGATGTAGGTATTTCAAGTAATTTTCAATGTTGATAATGTTTTTATTACCAATTTAATAAGAATTTATTCTTTTTTATCAGCAGATTCATCCAATTAAATCCCCAAAAATAACTTTATTTTCATATTTTTGGCAAATTATTCATAATGTATATGGATAAACCTATTGACTTCATATCCAAATGAGTTAAAAACATAATCAATAATTTTTATTAATATGATTAAGAAATTTCTTAAAGTTATTTTAATTTGTCAAAATACTGAAATTTTCATTTTTTGCTAATTTTGTAATGATTTTAATTCAAAAGTTAGCACGGTGACCCCCTATTTTTTCTTCGTTTCTGGAATCCATAGACCCTAAACTTGTATTTCCCAAAATTTAAAGTAAATGTCAATGTTAGAACTATAATGGAGCGATTGTCTTTAAGTGAGTTATCGATGAAAACAAGCTGATAATGCATATTTCCCTTTGAAATGTGGCCTATGCAGAATTTTCCAGAGATTAAGATTATGAGCAAAAAAACATTCTATTTATTTATGAAAGTTGCATTATGGGTAATTTTGCAAGGAACGCCCTTTTTAAAAAGGGTGTTACAATAAGGAATGTTCTCGTGTTACCATGGCAACAGAAAAAGGAATATTCAGAATGCATAGAATATTTTTGTCAAGTTAGATGACAAAAGTCTTTCACTTTGCAGTGGTAAAAACTGTTATTTGAATGGAGATCTGTGTGAAAAGTTATTCTATTTTAAGTAATTGTGATAATTAAGAAAATTGTATTTTGTTATCTAAATACGGTTTGGTTCAGGGAGCTATAATATGGAAATGATGCACAAATACTAAAACAGGGGTGCGCCAGTGTGTACCGCATAGGGGATTTCAAGCACCCATATCTCAGCCTACAATAGGAATATCTAAAAATGGTTTGCATTGTCTGAAAGGTGGGATTGTGAATTTATTTTCATACTTTCCCCCTCTAGGACACCAATTCCCACGATTGGTCACATATTTCCGTCGAAACACGAGCCCTCGTAATGCATCTAATGGTGCAATGTATACCAAAGAATACTTTCGGAAGCCTGTAGAGAGGGCGTTTGAATCGTCACCTCAACTGATTCATAAGGGGGTTTTACACTATGTGATATGAGCTGCGATATGACGATGTCGCGGTGAAGTCCCACATATTAGAGATACAATTCTTGGTTATACCCGTGTGAAATACTCAAATTAGCAAATTC
The DNA here is from genome assembly GCA_936440205.1 of Lepidonotus clava. Classification (NCBI taxonomy): domain Eukaryota; kingdom Metazoa; phylum Annelida; class Polychaeta; order Phyllodocida; family Polynoidae; genus Lepidonotus; species Lepidonotus clava. Next base: position 16,855,984 of record OW387148.1, read on the forward strand.
AAAACATCGTCCCTATTATATTTTCTGGGATATAAAAGCACCCTCTCTTTGATATATAGCCTCCCTTTACATTCAAAGCAGCACACCAGCTCAGCTGCTGGCAAATATAGTCGCCATCCAACTGCCCAGGTAACTTTATACCTAATCTTATATTCAATGTCATGGCGTCGATAGGGTAGGTCGCGTTGGTGCAGAGCTCCGGTGTTGTATTATTTTTGTGAAGACTTAGACTGTAATATTGATTGAACTTTATCAGGATTGGTTAATTTATATATAGGGAATAGTTGTAAGTTACAAATATCAGAAAATTAAGTCGTACAGGTGACTTAAAACAGTTTGTTGTAGTAACACTTCATAGTGTAGGTTGTTTGTCTACGTGACTGGTATGGCCGATCGTGACATTGCTATTTATAGTGAGTCCCCAGGTACTAAACGAAAACACAGCGAGGGCACCGGGAATACGCCGACAGATTTGCAACCCAAGAAATCTGACAACATGGATCTGGAACCCTCTGAGCAAGGTAAATTTAGTATTCTCTTAGGGAAACTCAACAACATTGAGAGTACATTGTCAAATACTGTCACTAAAGAAGATTTAGCCGGATTGTCAGCCAAATTAGTTGGTAAAGATGAGTTCGCTTTATTACAGGCACGTGTAGAAGCTATTGAGATTGAGCAAAAGGCAGGTCCGAACACTTATCAAAACCCAAGAATTAATGACCACAACCGATTTGTTTCACCACCCAGGTTAAATGTTATTATAGAGGGTCTTCCTCTGACGGGTGACCCATACAAATTAGTAATGGATATGGCTGCCAAACTGAATGTACAATTAGACCATCGTGACTTCTCGATCATTATCCGTATGAAGAAACGAACCCAAGACGGTCGTCAAACTAGTACAATTTTGGTTGGATTTCTGAACATGCACTTAAGAGACCAGTTCTACAGAAAACGGACTGAATTACGCAATTTTGACCTATACAAACGAGTATGGTTGAATGCAGATGAACCAGAAGAAGTGCGAAAGCAAAGGAAGAAAATGCGCCAGGTGGCGTATAACGCTCGCAAAATGGGTAAAAATGTTTATTATACATATAACTCCATTAGAATTGAGGGTGTGACCTTCCAATTGTCCGAAGTGGATCATATAGTCCTTACGGACGGTGGCCAAAGTACTCAATCAGCTGTTGGTGGGGCCACTTCGGAGAGCAGTGAACTGAATCGGCCAGTTGGTGTGCCTGGTATTGGTATTAGTGCGGCCCAAAGTATCACGGTGAGTACCCCTTCGAAAGAACAAATGCCTCAACGACCACCCAGATCTAAGAAAAAGTATATGTCCTTCTCACCTGAGAAAAATGACCCGGGTATGTTCGGTCACTATGGGAATCGAAACATAAAAATCAAGCACACAAAAGCAGGTATTACATTCAGCGGCCCGACCGCCTTTCTGAGCAACTTTTACGAAAGTGAATTCACGTACGATGATATTCAATACACATGTGTTGAGCAGGGTTACCAGAATATCCGTGCCATACATCATGGCGCGAAAGATCTTAGCATTAGGATTATGGCTGAAACTGACCCCTATGTGATGAAATTAATTTCCAAGGAAATTAAGGATTCACTCGAGTGGCAGTCGGTCTGTGAAGTGTATCTCTATAAGTTGGCATTTGCTAAATTTGACCAGAATTCCGACCTCATGGAGCAGTTGCTAAGTACGTACCCACTACAGTTGGTGGAGGCCAATAATGATATGAAATGGGCTGGAGGAGCTCCTTTCGGATCATTATCCTATGAGGAAGGTATAGTCAAAGGTGAAAACAAATTCGGTAAGATTGCTACAAAAATACGTGACACGGAATTTGCTAAACGCGTGAAGAAAACTACGAGTGTGCCGAGTGGGTTCACGAATGACCCCCCTATAGATATACTGGTGGACGTGACTGGTACGGCCACCACTGCCCTGTAAATTCCGTCGGTATACGGTCGAGGTTACTTCCATGATAATCTGTGAGTCTGTGAACTTGTGTGTTATAATATATTTATCCGAGCATTCTGTTGATTTGAGGATATGGATTCCTGTTCATATATATCTGTATTTACAGACTCACGTGGCCGGGGCCTAGAACCGTTGCTAAATCAACGCATTGATAGTCCCGTTTATGTTGACGTTATCCCTGGGGCTAATACCTCACGAATTGCCGACGAAATTGTGTATCGGTTGGATACTTGTAGTGTTGAAGCTGTATATATCTCGGTAGGTATTACAGATTTGACTTACTTAGATCCGGTAAGCCGGACCTGTACATTGACTTACAACACTCCGATAGAACTTGCCAATAGTCTTTTGGATAAGTACGAGTTGATGCTGGATTATTTAATTCAGTTGTTTCCTGATATCCCATTCATACTTGTATCGTTATACGGTATGGATCTTGCCCGATATAAGAATAGGGGAGTGTTTTGTAGTGTTGAACAGGATTGTCTTAACGACGCAATATCGTATGTCAACCGAGGAATCATTGCATTGAACAAATATCACTGTGTACTAACCCCACATATTTCAAATATTGTTCATCGTTGGAACAAGGCAGGCAGGTATAATGAGAATTTATACCACAGACTTGTGGACGGGTTACATCCGTCAGACCCAATGTTGCTTCATACGGCTGACGTAATGGTTAAGACAATGAGCAGTAACATGATGTTAAATTACAGAACGGATTTGGCCTTGTGTTAGGGTCCTTATAGATCCGTTACATCTGTATATGGTGTATACCTGAACTTAGGATAAATCATATGGCAATTATTTCTCAACAGCATTTGAATCTGCCTATATGTGTTCGGTTGGAAATTTAGGTAACTAAGATACTTATACTTCGCATTACAAGATTACCTGAACTTAGGTATATTTCGCGAGTGCCAACGTAGCCTGAATAAATAGCTAATTTACTGAATCTGAACTTAGATTCATGACATGTAAATGTTGAATATACCTTGTAAAACGATTTACAGATAGCTAATTTACTGAATCTGAACTTAGATTCATGACATGTAAATGTTGAATAAGGTGTTATATTCACGAGGACTATTCAATACAATGGAAAGGAAACTGAACTTAGATAAACAGGTAGTCTAAGTAAAATACTAGAACGTTGAATAATTTTGGAGCTTCTGCATTTAGCGAGTCTCTGCTTTGCCCTATCGACGCTATGACTCTATTTTGTATTTGTTTAATGTTTTTTCTTTTCCATTCAAACTTTAGTCTATCGCCCATTGGGGTGTTTTATAGACTGAGGTTATCCAACCCTGATTGTATTTTTACTTCATCGGGGCTCACCAAATCATTTTCTCCATATTTATGTGAGTGGAGGCCTGTGAAAAGTCATGAAAATGTTGTGATTAAATTTCTGAATGTTCTATTAATAGATGATTAGAGATGTTATTGATGCCCTGACTTTGTCTCAAAAAAAAGGGTTTAAAATTGCTCATCTGAACTGCCGAAGCCTATTCCCTAAAAAGGATGAAATTTTTAAATTATTTGAAGATTTTGACATATTGGCACTGACGGAAACATGGTTAAAGACTATATGTTCGAATGTTTTGTTGAATATACCTTATAAAACGATTTACAGGCAAGATAGGTCTACGTTGAATGCAAATGGGAGTGTTAAAAGAGGTGGAGGTATTTGTGTATACTTGAGCTCAAGTTGGGCTGAGCATGCTTATATGGATTGTAACTTATCACACTGCTCTCCAGACATTGAGTTAATGGTACTGACCATCAACCGGCCATTTCACAAATATTTTCATTTACTTGTGGTTTATAGACCTCCTGATGGTAATTTTGATACCTTCATTGATAAATTAAATTGCTGTTTAAAGCAAATTGAAGTGAGTAAGCGGGAAGTGTGGTTGACTGGTGACTTTAATGTTAATTGGCTTGATCGCGATCATGTTGACACAAGAAAATGTCGTAAAATATCAAATGATTATGGTCTCTGTCAATTGATTAAAAGCGCCACAAGGTTGAATTATACTCGTAGTACCTGTATTGATTTATTATTTACAAACTGTGAACATATAACTGAGAGTGGTGTTTTAGCTGACATGGTTTCTGACCATTTGCCTGTGTTTGCAATAAAGAAAAAATCACGGAATGATGTCCGTCGTATGAACGTTGTTGGTCGTAGTTATCGTAATTATAATCAGTTAAACTTTGTGAACTTATTAAACACCATTGATACTGATACGCTTCTGAACCAAGCCGATGATGTTGATACAATATATGAAAATTTTATTTCGAGAATTAATGAAATATTGAGTGTTATGTGCCCAATTAAGAAATTTACAGTCCCGGTGGACTCTCCTGGATGGATTAACGAAGAGATAGTACACTTAATTGGTGAGAGAACACGGTTGATGAATATATTTAATAAAACAAAGTCTGTCTTTACATTAAATAGAATTAAAGCATTGAGAAATCAGATTAATAGTAAAGTTAAAGATGCAAAACGGAATTTCATTATACAGACTTTAGGTAATAACAAGACTAACCCCAAGAAATTTTGGCGTGAACTTAATAAGTTATTGAAAGAAAATGTTGGCTTGGAAAGTATATATAGATTAGTTGATAATAATTCAATTGATATCACTATAGGATCTGAGGCTGAATATATTAATACTTATTTTGTTAATATAGGTAAACGGATTGCTGAAAGTATGAATGAAGGAGATAGTATGTCAACTTTAAATATGACCTTTTCTCCGGAAGGTTATGATTTTGAGGAGATTGGACTTACAGAAGTTATTGACTTGGCTCAGCATATTGATGTGACTAAATCAAGCGGACTTGAAAATATAAATAGTGTGGTATTTCGTGATATTTTTAAAACTTTACCTGATGTTTTTAAACATATGTTTAACATGAGCATTACAGATGGTAAATTTCCTCGGGCATGGTCAAAGGGGTTGATTGTTCCTATACCTAAGGCTGGGAATCTGAAACAAGTGGGCAATTGGCGCCCGATAAGCCTAATACCCTTGCCCGGGAAATTACTGGAAAGGTTAGTACATAAGAGACTAATGTTTTACATTATTGAAAATCAAAAAATTGACAGGAATCAATTTGGTTTCATGCCTGGTAAATCTACGCAGCAGGCTGTCTTTAAGATGGTTAAATTTATTTATGATTTTATAAACAAAGGACAAATAGCCTGCTGTGTTTTTCTTGATGTACGTAAGGCTTTCGATTCTGTACCACACAACTTGTTATTAACAAAATTATCCTTGATGGGACTGAATGCTGTTTGGTTAAATTGGTTTAGGAGTTATTTAAATAGGCAGCAACATGTTTTATTTAATGGGATTAAATCATCATTTGAAATTGTTACCTGTGGGGTTCCCCAAGGCTCAGTCCTGGGGCCTGTCTTGTTTATAATATATGTCAATGAATTATTTAGTACCTTGAGTAATAGTAATGTGATTATGTATGCAGATGACTGTGTTGTATACTCGGCCGCTCCTAAAGAAAGAATCCTTACTCCTATTATACAAAGGAAACTAAATATGATTTGTGAATGGTACAATAAGAATCGGTTACAGGTAAATTGTGAAAAAACTAAAGTGTTGTATATTTCCAGTAAGTATAAAATAAACCGATATGAGCCAGGAGTATTATTGTTTGGGGCGACCGAGTTATCTGTGGTAGATAATTACAACTACTTAGGTGTGATATTGGATAGAGAGATGGACTTAACAAAGCACTTGTGTAATGTATACAAAAAAGCAAATTATAAAATATTCAATCTAAGCAAGCTACGAAAATATATAAAAACTGAAACAGCTGGTTTGATTTATAAACAAACAATTCTTCCTATATTTGATTACTGTGGGTTTTTATCTCTATCAGGGAAAGTGCGTGATGTTGATGAATTACAGTTGTTGCAGAATAGAGCCTTACGTATAATCTTAGAAATTCGTAGGAATACTGATATGTCTAGGAAAGATATGCATTTGGCCTTAAAGCTGTTAAGTCTTAAACAGAGATGGGATCTGCAGCTTCTGACTTTAATGTACTGGTGGGCAAATACTGATATCCAAAATTTAGAAGTTAAAAACAGATTGACTAGACAACAATTAAAAATAAACTTTAGATTACTCCCTTTGAAAACAGTAAAATATATAAGTAGTCCAATGAATAGAGGCAGTGTTTTGTGGAATAAATTAACCCAGTATGAGCAGACAGCAGTTACGGACACTGAATTCAAGGGTATCATTAAGAAAAAAGTTAAAGAGTATCAAGAGTAGAATGGTTGTCTTAATTAACAAATAGTGGAACCTTATGCCTGAACTTAGGCGAATTGAATAAGATCTCTGTTACAAAATCTTTTTAAAAATTACACTATTATAAGATGGATCACAATTCTCCTTCTCACCCTCCTTCATAATCTTCACAACAACTTTATATTATTTTTTCTTATCATCAAACATGTGTCCTGAACTTAGGATTATAACAGTAAAAACTTGGAAGATCAAGCTTGCTTGAAAGTCTTTTTTTGGAAATAAAGAAATAAAAAAAAAAAAAAAAAAATATCCCAAGATCCTCATATTCATGCTTTATACAAACGATATTTCCTACTAGGCTATCTTACCTTCGACGGCGGCCCAGACGGCGAGCCTGAAGCCTGTCTTCTGTGTGTAGGGCCCTGAGTAGAAGCGGATGAGTACGGAGTTCTCCGAGCCGGTCAGCATGCCGGGGTCGGTCCGCCCACACCACTTGGCCAGCAGGGGGCGCGTCTCCAGGGGACCTAAAGACATGGAAAGGTGATTTATTACACTAAAAGCTGGCTTTAACATAATTGGAGGATAGAGTAGCGGTCATCTACTTAAGAATGAGCGTTAGTTTCAACACACTAGGATCATCTGCCGAAAGGTGTATTAAATACATCCGTATGGATAAGGGCCATTCTTCCTTAGTCTCTTTGTGCATAGGGCGCAAAAGCTCTGGACGAGACACAAACATTTTTTTATGAAATTCAAAATTTTGAGCTATCAAGAGAAAAAACTTAAAATTACCGTCAAATATTTCCACGTAGTCGATGCAGCCATCTGTGTCGTTGGTAAAGCCGTAAGCCTCCTCCAGCTCTGACGTCTGCACCTCCACCCTGACTCGGTACATGAGATCCACCGTCACCACCCAGCACAGGTCCTGGTTACTGCATGGGGAGGTACCATATCATTCTTTATAATAGACGTAATACATGAGGTCCACCGTCACCACCCAGCACAGGTCCTGGTTACTGCACAGGGAGGTACCAAATCATTCATTATAATAGACATAATACAGTAGGTCCACCGTCACCACCCAGCACACGTCCTGGTTACTGCACAGGGAGGTACCAAATCATTCATTATGTACTTAATACATGAGGTCCACCGTCACCACCCAGCACAGGTCCTGGTTACTGCATGGGGAGGTACCAAATCATTCATTATAATAGACATAATACATGAGGTCCACCGTCACCAGCCAGCACAGGTCCTGGTTACTGCATGGGGAGGTACCAAATCATTCATTATAATAGACGTAATACATGAGGTCCACCGTCACCACCCAGCACAGGTCCTGGTTACTGCATGGGGAGGTACCAAATCATTCATTATAATAGACGTAATACATGAGGTCCAGCGTCACCACCCAGGACAGGTCCTGGTTATACTGCACAGGAAGGTATCAAATCATTCATTATAATAGACGTAATACATGAGGTCCAGCGTCACCACCCAGGACAGGTCCTGGTTACTGCACGGGGAGGTACCAAATCATTCATTATAATAGACGTTATACATGAGGTCCACCGTCACCACCCAGCACAGGTCCTGGTTGCTGCAGGGGGAGGTACCAAATCATTCATTATAATAGACGTTATACATGAGGTCCACCGTCACCACCCAGCACAGGTCCTGGTTGCTGCACGGGGAGGTACCAAATCATTCATTATAATAGACGTAATACATGAGGTCCACCATCACCACCCAGCACAGGTCCTGGTTACTGAATGGGGAGGTACCAAATCATTCATTATAATAGACGTAATACATGAGGTCCACCGTCACCACCCAGCACAGGTCCTGGTTACTGCACGGGGAGGTACCAATTCGTTCATTATATGCATAATACATGAACAGAGGTCTACCATCAACACCCAGCACAGATCCTGGTTACTGTACGGGGAGGCACCAAATCATTCATTATATAATTAATACATGAGCAGAGGTCTACCATCACCACCCAGCACAGATCCTGGTTACTACACAGGGAGGTAAAAATTACAATATACTCCTTATTATACTGCTTTTGATAAATGTAAGGATGAACAGGGCCCACATCTTCGTGGCTAATTAAGCTAATCAAGGAACAATTCTATTAGTGTTTCATGATTAGAAATCCTGTCTATAATGAATAAATTTTAGAATAGCAATAGCACCATTATTTGTTGTAAAGGCAAAAGTACTGATCTTAAGACCCTAATCAAAATTTGCCTGATTAGGCGTATTCACTGATAAGAAGACTTTTACTCTTACCTGGGGTACGGATATGGGAAGCCCGGAGACTCGATGTAGATGGGGTTTTCCGCAGCAGTCATCGCATCACACGACCTCTCCAGGGACTCTACACATAGAAACTGCTATGTTAAATGATGATTATACGATCTTCTGGTTGTGCTGACTAGAATTAATGAAAATATTTCTTACTATCCGTCCTCCAGGGTCAACCTCAATTAATCCATTTACTAGCATCCAGGTTAAGCTTATAAGAATAATACATGTTTCCTATGTATACAACTACTCTCCGAAAGAAGCAAGGCATGAGGGTCGTAAAGTTGGGGTATAATTTTGTTTCACCGACAAGTCCAATCCTCTGCATTTGTCAGGGCAATTTATATAGGACTGGTAAATATACTCTCATAAAGAAGAGTGCCTTATCAGTTGGTTTGAATCAATCTGCATAATCTTTGTAAGTTACTGCATCAGGGGAAAATAAGCTGTTTGACTGAGACAAACTTGGCGGTAACTGTCACCTGCAACTTAAATCCAAGTGTACAACATAACAAGAAAATTCCCAACATTAAAACAGCATAAACCTTGTACAGATGCTGTGAGGAAATGCCAAATACATGCTTACTCTTCATCGACACTTATTAGCATGAAGCTAAAGTTGAGCTACTCACTGCTGGCATAGGCCATGGAGATGGCGAGCTGCTCGGGGTAGTCGGAGCTGTAGGAGGTCACCAGCCGGACGCAGATCTCCTTATTACTGACGTCAAACGGGATCTCGTGGTGCTCAATATCACAGCGAGAGTACACCACGTTACCTGAGATGGCCGGTCTGCCTGGAGGGAGAGGGACAAGGGATTGTTTGTTTATGTAATTTCGTTTTTTTTTATTAAGGGTTTGGGAATGCTATAGAATATGAAATGATAGAGATAGTGGATGGTGGCGAACATTTTGCCTTAGTGTTTAATATCTCTAGATATATATTGGACTTATTTTCAATTTTTGTCAGATATGATACTTTTATAACCAGATTACACGAGGCACACATGGGGGGTCCTCATGCATGATACCTTTCGAACAGTCCTTATAAGCGCATTTTGAGGATAGTGTGTTTTCAATGTTTTGGAATAGGCATCATGTCCTATGACCCCCAATTCAGTATACTACTCGCTCGTCCTGGGTCATCGGGATCAACCATAAAGCGCAACAACACAGCACAATTACAACCACCATGATACAAGTGGGCCCTCCCCTTTATTTCTACCCAGTTCACCGTGATGAGCACTGTGTCCAGGCTCCTGTCCTATGATACATGGTGTCCCCCTACCCTTCTACCCAAGCGTTTACCTATGCGTATCTCCATGAGGACAAAGGAGCAGTAAATAAACTGTTGTTGACCAGTACTGTGTCCAGGCTCCTCTCCTATGAGATATAGTGCCCCCTCCCCTTCTCCCCCAGTGTTTACCTATTCGTATCTCCATGAGGACGAAGAAGCAGTTGTTGACCAGCACCGTGTCCAGGCTCCTCTCCTATGAGATATAGTGCCCCCTCCCCTTCTCCCCCAGTGTTTACCTATTCTTATCTCCATGAGGACGAAGGAGCAGTTGTTGACCAGCGCTGTGTCCAGGCTCCTCTCCTGAAGCACCTGAAGGCGCACCACGTGACGGGCGTCAGAGGGCGCCACCAGCCAGCACGTGTCCTCGTCCCTGCAACAGGGGAAGACTTGTTAAAGGGGAAATGCTTTTGTTTGTAGGGTTGGGATATACTTGAAATACGTATGATCTCATTAGTTTTATATTTCATATTCCAATTTTAGTGGAAGAAGACGCTCGTAATGTATGAACTGTGGTTATGAATTATTCTTTAGTATATTATGTCTAAGGTTAATCCCAATTACAGTTTTAATGATGGTGTGGGGTGCGTCATGGCATTATAGTCTCGGAGAAAGTGGTGGTGGCAGTGGTATGAGCTACAATACTAAGTGGTTGTCAAAAGGTCTCTGCTCAACCTATATGTTTGTCTTAGGAAAACAAACTCGCATTCCCCCGTGCACAATCATACTAAAGATAATTTTGTTAGAATCGTCAGATAGATGCAACGCTAAAACATGTTATTCTATCGTAATCATTACCAAGTAAAAGTTCACAAACACCATGCTATTGAAATGACATCGGTTTGGGGATAATATCACAAACGACATAATCGTTCCACTTAATTTACTGATTGCTTTACTGTATTGATTCTAACTAAGTAACTGTGTGCTTACATCCTCCGACCCCGGTATATTTGTTCCACTTGTCCTGTTGGAGACGCTCTTAACCGTTTGCATTCTGAAAGGGAAAAAGACATAGACTTTTGACATACAGCTTCCCATCCCTTAGTTATTCACGATGCGGCATAACTGTGTTTAAGGTAAATGGCCTAGGAACCATGGGCAAGAAACAAGTGACAATGATGATGCCATCTCATTAAAAAAACACTAAGATTTAATTTCGAAGTAATCATAATATAAAGATACAATTATATGCATCCTGAACATTATCCCATGAACCATATAGTACGGTGTATGCCTACATCTTCGAATATTACCTTGTATCTTTAGGTGTATTTGAAGAGAGTACATCCTGCAGCCGAGCCTGGTGAATTCATACTGATGCCCGACCACGAACCTCTCTCTGCAAGACATCAAAATAATTATATAATCGTTTCAAAGAAAAGTCTTATTTTTTCTTATGCAGATGAACTGCAGTAATACCCACAAAAACGATCGATTGAGGTTTCTATGTCACATTGAATGAGCAGGTAATTTCCACGTCTCTGTTTGACCCCAAGAAGCTCATATCGATCTGATAATCTGAGGGTCTGTGTAAAACTATTCCACAGTTTGAGCAGCTCACCTGGACGTCCCGGTCTGGCCCTGAGCAGCTCCCGTCCACTGGACGCTAGACGCCTCCTGACCACACGTCCCTGACTCGGAGTATGACACCGGGTTACCCTCCATGAACTCTAAGCCTGAAAAGGAATTTTACCCATTAGAACTAAAATTTAATGGGTATTTTGAATAATCTTTTTTCACAAACTTCCCAATTGATTTTGTTACACAGAAGCATGGACACCATCGGACACCCGTTATTTATAGCATGGGTCATTTCTCAGACAACCCTGATGTGAAAACCTTTTCCGCATCATCCTCTTTGGAAACTAGAACAATTTCATAGTTTGTGATTTAGGAGTTTAAAACAGCTACATGTAGTCAAACATCTGAACATAAACAATATGTAAATATATTATGTATATAACAAGAAGTGAAATGAGACTGACCTATAGTGTCATTGGGGGCTAGCCGTATCTTGTACTGCGGCCACACCTGGAAGCTGTGAGTCCCGTTGCCCACCACCGAGACGCTCTTAAAGCCGGTCTGACCAACCAGCTCATAGAACGTCAGGCTCCTCGGCCGCCAGATCTGGAGCCGCACCTTGCCAACGGTACCCCTGAAAACGTGATAGGTTGCACACTGTAGGGTTCCCACAGGTGTACTTAGTAATACTAAGATATAGCTAGGTGTGTTTAGACCAATAATCTCTGTGAATCTGTACTCTTCTAGCAACAATATTTAAATGACAGCATTATCATAATTAAATTAGATAACGTAACAGAGATATGTGATCATTATCTTAAAACAAAACACGTAATCGGAAAATGATTTAAAGCCTGATAATTGTCTATGTTTTCCCCAAGATATCATAATAAATTAAAGTATTGACAAAAGAATTAGCCGCAGTTAGGCATTAAGAGTTGATCTCTTACAAATATTTATTTTAATACCGTTAAATATGACCCAAAAGTTCTCGAAAACATTGTGTAAGAAACAAAATATTAATTACCAACAAAATGCTACGTTCAGATTATCTTCTGGATAAAAAAGCACTGACCATCAAAATTATATGAGGTAAACCCTTGATCTAGAAGATAAGTGCCATAATCACTGCAATGCTGCCTTCAGGCTACCAGAACGATCTCATCTATAAAAGTGTAAAAGTCAGTTCCAGCTTGACCATATTACCACCAGGGTTACTAGGCTATATCCACAGTTTCCTTACCTGAGGTGGACGGTCCAGTTGGTGACCACCCCTGTCCTGGAGGTGCTGACCAGTGGCTGGGGGATGACCACCCCATGCTGCTGGGAGGGACCGGTCCGGTCACGTGACACGGGAGCTGGCCCTAACGTGGTCGTCCTCCGGTCATCGCTCTGACGGTCTGTAAGAAATTGTTACCTTTCATCCAAAGTCACCAAAGATGATATGTTCGTAAATATTGCCTGCGTTTTCAATACGATACTTTTTCATAATCTCATTGAAGACCTAGTAATCTTTAGTGGTATTTAACCCCTATGATTAGTTTAAGCATTTCCAATTCAGTGGTCTACAAAAGCATAAATTTGAAAAATGTATGTAAATACGTGTTGATCCTCAATGTTTTCATATGTAAAACCACTGGGATGTACCTATAGATATCTATTGAAGAATGCAGCATACAATGGAAGTACATATATTGTATACTTTCACTAACCATCATTGTCTGAAGCTGTGAGACGGGCGAGCAGCAGCAGGCAAGGCACAGTCTCCACCAGCCTCATCCTCTCTACAACCTGAACGGGAACAAGAGAAACGTTCAGACACAAACGGACATAAAGGGAACAAGAGTAGAATGGTTGTTATGAGGCACATGAAAATTGCCAATTTTGGAAAGTTCAGTAAAAGGGCTGAGGTATGGTAGAGCAGGGTCAGGTGAATTATGTATCGACTGTGGATTGCAGAGCAGGGTTTGGTGGATGTTGTATGGACGGAGGGATGGTAGAGCAGGATCAAGTGGACATTCAATGGATTAATAGACCTGTCCAATTTAGGATGTATTTCTGGCATGATGCAGAGGTCAGACATAATTGCAGTTTTTGCAAAGTCAGGCACCGATACAAATCTGAATGAATGAGTTAGTACTTGTGTTTTCTAAGTCAATAAGGTGTTGATAAATGAGGATGAATTATTATTTTCTCTCAATTAGGTAATTACCTCCATTTCAGGTGAACCAAAATAAGGTATGTTTTTGTGATTTTAGGGTTGGACATTGAGGGCAAAGCTGAAAGGCTTTACCACTGTTCCCTATAGGAAAATGCCATTTTTGCTATCCAGTCCTACAGCTACATATTTAACATCATATTGAAATTAAAAGTTTATAAAGTTTAGTTTTGGCTAATACTACAAAGAAAATTACTGTGATTCATGCAGGATGAACATTTTTCTACAAATGTTTATTCCCTTCTCTTTCAAAAAAGGTTCGCTCGTTCAATCTCCACTGCAGATTCTTGGTCAATAGTGGGGACATAGGGGAAGGCAGTGCATGGAGATTGTCAGTTCCGGTGTCACAACATGATGCCACTCACGAGAGGTGTGCCGTTCACGACTTGAGGCATTTCCCGTGTTACAGCGCGGGGAAACTCTCTGGAAGGAAATAGTGCTAGCGGTCCTACTACGTGTTTCCGCCCTAGATTTTTCAAATTTCGAGATTTGTTTTTACACTCCAAGCGCCGAAGGCGCTTGTATCATTGAAATAAGGGGTGGGCTAGCTGGCAAAGTGGACAGGTCTATTGAGGGGTGGTTGAGCTGGGACAGAGGGATGGTAAAATAGGGTCAGATGAATGCTGTATGGGATGGTAGAGTAGGATTAGTGAATGTTGTATGGGCTGAGGGATGATAGAGCAAGGTCAGGTGAATGCTGTATGGGCTGAGGGATGGTAGTGTAGAATCAGGTGAATGTTTTATGGGCAGAGGGATAGTTGAGCAAGGTCAGGTAAATGTTTTATGGGCAGAGGGATAGTTGAGCAAGGTCAGGTGAATGTTTCATGGGTTGAGGGATGGTAGAGCAGGGCCAGGTGAATGCTGCATGGGCTGAGGGATGGTAGTGTAGAATCAGGTGAATGTTTTATGGGCAGAGGGATAGTTGAGCAAGGTCAGGTGAATGTTTCATGGGTTGAGGGATGGTAGAGCAGGGACAGGTGGATGTATTGAGAGAGGGATAATAGAGCAGGGTTAGGTGGACATTGTATAGATTAAAAGATGGTAAAGAAGGGTCAGTTGGATGTTGTATGGGCTGAGAGATGGTAAAGCAGGGTCATGTAGTGTATGGTTTGAGGGAAAGGCTGGTTAAATTTTATGCCAAACAGAATCTGAAAATAAGTGCATTTTAAGACTTAAGGTGAATTCTAAGAGTCTCTGACCATGGTTTTTGGTCCATGGTGGTCGAGAAAAGTTGCTTTTAAATTTTATTGTCTATCCTGTTGATTAACATAGAAAGGTAGTGCCTAAGCCATCATACTTAGTATCTACCATCCAAACATAAGTTGTATGTATGAAATATATTGGTCGGTAGTCACACTATAACGCAAAATTTACTGTACCTAGACCATGCTACTACTTGGCACACAATCCGTGTTTTCTGTCGCCTAACCTCACAGCCTTTGTCCCCATGGTGGATACATACCTCTGTGGTCTATGTGAAGCAGGGTTTGGCCTGGGACCAGATGGTAGTAACCAATGGTCATGAGCACTAAATATCTCTGAATATCGTACCCTATGTTGAATTGTTCAATAGTTCTTCTTTCACATTTAGGTGATTTAGCCTCAATTAGTCCATAGCGACCCATACTTCATTTCGCCAACCTGGCCCTAAAGCTGAATGTTTGAAAGCAATTTATCTATTCTACCTTTATGAAATTTGGTAGTTTTTGGCGCTAATAATCTAACTCTCATTAATTAATTTTGTTATGGCCTAAAAACCATAATTGAATTCTAAAATAATATCTCATTACTTAAATAGTTGCATGTTACAAAATTGATGCAATCACACGTCAGAGGCACTTTGCATAATATAATTGTTCTCACTATGAAATAAGGGGTATGACAATATACTCGAAAGTTTAGAAAAGGTATTTTGTCTTTATAATTATGTTATATTTGACATGTAATTAAGTTCTTTGGTGGGATAAATTTCAAACATAGTATCATGGCCGAAATATTTATTTGTTGTGTCTTCAAAAGACATTATTCTACATATTTATCTCTTAATCAGCGACAATGTCAGATAAGATGTAGGTGCAACAATGGCACACTCCTCATTTTTGTAAGTTGTAATGTCGTTTGAAATCTCTTGTTACAAAGGGGCATGGTCTGCACTTTTAATGTGACATTTTATGTTTTAATGTGCCCGTGGTGCATTACGCAGCCCTTACATTTTCACTGATAAACATAAATATAAAAACATACTTATGAGTGCTTGTCGCAAACACATAAGTTTAGCAAAAATGCAACGTATAATCTATATTTGTTAAAGGGAGCCAAAAGCAATGAGGTCAAGATTTTGCAAATTCTATTAACTATTAAAATATATTCCTTGACCATAACCTTGGTCTAGGGTAAAGTATAGAGTGTCAATAAAGACTTAAACTACATCAAAATACATTGAAATTTGTCCCTGGTCAATTTTGGTGACCCACTAAAATTTGTTTGTTTACAAACATTGCTGTCTTGAGGCATAAATGACATGGGTATCATGGAATTCACATAAAGTTATAGTTAGTTATCATAATTCATACTGCACCAATTGCTAAAGTTAGCCTCTATGAATGTATTTTCATAGTTATTTGAGTTTTCAAAATTTGGTCATGTTTTGACTCACCATTGCTTTTGGCTCCCTGTACATCTCTGCATAGTGATTCTAGCTGGTCTCTCATTTTTGGAAAGTACAATTCATCGTAGAAATATGTTGTAGTGATTGAACACTGAAATCTTTGCTAATACATTTTGGAGTGGTTACATTTGTTTTTGGTATTATACTTTTGGTTGCCCTATCTTGAATGTCTTTGGTATATGCATTATAGTATTGTTTTTACTACTTGTTTGTTATATTTTTTGTTATGAGTTGCGGCTCCCAGTGAGGAAGGATATTAGCATCAGTATGGGGTATTGATATACATCCAATGTTATAATGAGTTATAATGTGCACAAGAAACCTATCTCAAAATGATAGATGACAAGAAGGCTGAACATGAAATTTCCCTCAAGTTATATTTTATAATTGCATGTCACAATACATGTCTATGGGATTCATACTTGCAATAAATAAGAGGTCCTCAGGACAATGTGAATGAATGAGCCAAGTTAGGTGATGTGAATGTATACAATTAACAAGGTATAGCTGGCAGGTGTAAAACTGGTTGTTTGTAAGGGGCCCTTGTTATTTTGCTGGAGGCACCACAGGTTGTCAACACTCTATTATGGGACACCGTTGGGTGCCAAGTATAATAGTAATACCGGGAAGATCCTGATATGTTCTACTCATCTTCATATTTTTTCCTGAATATAATTACACAACATTCAAGATTCACAATTCTAATATTGGTTACAAAAAATGTATTCTTTTCTTAATATGAATGGAATCCTATTACCTTTATATTTAACTTTTTAGACTGGGATTTTGTCCATATAATTTTATATGTATAATCATTATCCTTCTAGCGGTTGCAAATTATGAATATTAATTCCTATTATACTAAGTCTATAATGTCGAAAGTTAGCGCGTATCCTTTGCCATGACAGATACACCCAGTCCGAGGGAATCGCTATCTCTTCTTATGTTATATGTAATTATCTTAAATGTAAAAATGTCGTTATCAACATAATAATATATTTCTTTTGGTATTTATGGCGGCATGAATAATAATTATGTTTGTGACCAACAAAACCAAAACCATCAAACAGAATCAGTTGTAGCTGTAAACCCATATCTATGTATTATTTATTGTAAGTGCCTTATACGTATACCCATTGTAATATCTCCGAAAACCAAGGGAAACCTTGTTGATTACTATGAATACTTAATTTTCATGTTTAGACAATTTTACAATTGGTCCAGAATAAATATGACACTTGTTAAGCAATATACAAATGTTGGGAGAGTTCTGGAGGCTCCCACGCCACACACAACTGTGAGTTTTATATTGGCCAGTATTAATCGTTGAAGATGCCAACAGTCTTGTTGTCTACATCAGTAATTTCGTACCTGCCTCAGTAATAATTTCCAAGAGAGCTAGGACCATTCTTGGCAAAAGAGAAAATGTATAAGGCACTGCCCATTGTCATGATATGATGCTTGCTGAAGGATAAAGCAACACTGGATGGTGTTAAGTCATTCGATCTTACTAATTATATTTTGAATCACCTGTATAACCGTCTGGTGCTTTGGACTTTATCATTTTTAAATGCAAATGCTTTTCAATGAGTTAGTGTAAAATCTTTTGTCCAGAGAATATTAGGTGATGTCTCTTTCCCAAGCCCAAAACTATAGTAGTGTGTTCTTCCTAGGTAATGTCAGCTATTTACTGTTGTTTGCTTCTGGTGGAAAACACAAACGGGGGAAAACACGGGCCAAAAATGATCCAGTGAAGGTAGGTGAATGGTGTGTAAATGTGTCAGAGGGCCTGGGGAGGAGGAGGGACAATGGTTTGTTATTGGTGTTATACAGGCACCCTCAGGGCTCCAGGCCTGGGGAAGGTACACCAACAATACACTACCTCCCACGGTGTATCTCACTTAAAAGACACTATATCTCTCCAGTCACTCCTCCCGACCATACAATTAAACCTGGACATGTTCACATTGCAAATCGTGGTTAAACATAATAGGTGGGTTGGGGAGTTGATATTTACTTCTGGAATGAAAGTAATGCCTATCATCGCCACCATGGATACCCAGACTAACGTGAATTTTCATTAATGACTATGTCCTTTATCACTATGTTCATTCCTCCTGATATTGTCACTAATCCTTGACTTGTGATTTCTAACTAGAAAGAAATGGTCATGTCACCATGCATCTAAAATAATTGTCAAAATGGAACTAGACTACTTTATGACCAAATCCGATATATTTTCACTTTTCTATATATGGTACTTCAAGTCACTATGTAACAAAAATTTAGTGTCAACATGTTTTTGTACATAGAAATTAAAATTATTTTCACAAGTACTAAATGCTACGGTTAACATGTGATTAGTTGGTTTTAAGTAAACTATACATGCTTTATACATTCTTATAAGTATCTAAATCTGGTTATTCAATTTCTTAACATTCAAGTAATCTTATCAAAATGGTAATTTGGAAGATATGAATGATAATATTCATTCAATGTAAGTCCCAAAGTAAAATATGTAAATACATGGAGAGATCTTGCCATTCAGTGCCGTTTGCCATCTAGGCTGTGCAAGTTCTCTCAATGACTGGGATGCTGAGCTGTTAATGGTACAAGAGATGGTAATGACGTCCCGTATTGGACTCAAACCTCGCCGTCTTTCTGGTACTCATCAGGCTAGTCTAATAATTCCCCGGAGGAACAATGGTTACTATAAATCAATGCAAAGACCAAGCTTCGTCTTAGAAGTATTGCAATAAGAATAGAGAAAATCAAGTATTACCTACGTGAATAGATTGCCGTCCTAGTTATTTGACCTTCAGTGCATCTTATGTATTCTAGAGTAAGTGTCAGAAACCAGTGGTACGGGGAAAAGGTTATCCGCAAAAGAGAGCCAAGTTTTTGGAAGGGTGCGTCACGGTTCAGCGCCCACTGGGACGCTGGTAAACTTGGCCTAACCCCTGGTCAGGAGGTCGGCACGGGTCGCCAGCCACGGAGGACAATAATAGAAAACTAATTCTGAACCTAATTATTGGACAATTGCTCAAGAAAGTAAAATAACTTGAAATATAAGTTTATATAGATATGATTTGGACATTTTATAAATGCAGACATATGGCAAAACTAGAGGTAACTTAGAAGTAAGAATATGAGGCGAACCTTTAGGATGGGGTATTTCTAGATAGCTCCCAGTGAAAAAAACTGCATTTTCCAGGTTTCAAATGGTAGATTTCTTTCTTGCAATAAAATGCATCTCCAAACGTCAGTAACCTATCCCTCATCCCTAGTGATATTGGAGGCAACGAGTGCAAATTAAAGTTTGGGGGACGATCAGATACCTTTTATTGACCGATTATGGAATGCTTTGGAAATATGTTTTTGATGCTTAGGTAAAAGATGTTTAGGTTGTATGGTGTACCTAAAAACTCCTTATTCAGTTGGACAGGCACGCGGGGGGCTGGCCAACTATGGCGTGCTCCTGTCTGTAAGCAGAACGAATTCCTGCTCCAACCCGCTTATAACACCACTGTCCAAAATAAACCAACTGTGCAAGGTTATAAGCAAAGGTTTCGTTTAATAATACAGGGGTAATACAGATCTGTGGCTGAATAGAGGAGAGGAGAGAGATATCTAAATGTATAGATATAATAGGGAAATATATGCAAATCCTCCCCCACTGACATATTTACTTACGTATAGAACTTCTGTACAATTCGTATTTTCTAAGTATGTATACATCCACTTTGACATGGGGTAAATCATCCAGCTTCTGTGCGTTGCGTGCCTACAATCAGACCTTTCTAAATGTTCTGTGGCTGTATTTGCCCCTGCATTTGGTTCATTATATAATACTTTTCTTTTTAAAGGAGGATAAAAACATAATTCTTCCCCACTACTTCAATTTCACCCTATAAAAACGGCCAGTTTGCAAGCATCTCATTACCTAAAGTAATATTAACCTGTAGTGGTCTTTATACAAAAGAACTATTCATCCAGATTCTTTTTCTGGCCGTACCATAATTGCCGTTGCCAAATCCTAAATTGGATCTCTCAATTGGTTGCTGTACTTTAAGACGGATTTGATAATCTACTAACCCGTCTATGGCTGAGTAACTAGAATAGAATCCTGCACCTGGGAAGGTTCAGCTTTCAGACAATTTGGACCACTTTGTCATCTCTTTCTCCGTGGTGATCTACACCAATTCATAAAGGTTAGCAATTTTGCACTAGACGTTTTACCCGAGATGCGTCTTCTGTTTAGGGACATTTACACAATGTCATGTCCTAAGATCAGGTTTTTCAAGTAAGACATTTTTATTTTAGTATGATAATTATTAGTTGGTCATATCTCATATTTCTTTGCGAAATCTATTTTGAAATGTAGGACATTTGTCCGACGATCGTAGGCTTTTTCATCAGACAATTTGTAAATCTATTGGACATTGTGGATATAATCTAGCATATTTTCATGCATTTATGTCGGACATAAATTCTCCAACGTGTTCTCCAAATCTGTAGGACATGACAGTTCTTGAAAACGTCGCACATGTCCGGCTTTTCACAAACACTGTAAAAGAATAATGCTAAGTCTTGAGAGTTCTTATCTAAGGATTCAAGATTTGACAAATGCTCTGACTAACACATTGATCTGATGATTATGTGGTCTGTCATCATTAGTCATGGAAATCATAAAGATGTATTATTTCTCTGTGGGTTGTGGTTTGCTGCGAAGCTTTCCTTTGCAGATCATATTAAGTGTACGAATGCGGGCTTTGTGACAAAAACAACTCATAACACACCCCACCACAGGAATGTATGGCGCAATTCCCTCTAGCCCTATAGGGATGGTTCCAGGTAGGATATATGTCAAAATGTAATTGCATATAACCACTTGGACTCAGAACTTTCCAATCTCCCTTCCAGGCATAGTTAAGACTGTGACCAAAACAAATCGTTTCCCGCACGTAAACAAATCTGGGGATAAAGACATGTGTGTTTGCTAACAAAGTGGGTAATCAGTGGAAAATCAGGGCAGGAGTTGTGGACCAAACTAGGTTAGAGATGCATAAACACTGCCTCTATGTATGTATCCGGGAATTGCAATTGGCATGAAAGTAAAATCAAAGGCTTGTTACTCCTTCATAGGGCTGTAGCCTAGACATGTCCCACTTTCACTTTTTTATTTTCCACCTAGTTAGATGGCGTTGGTTAGTATCCTAAAACGGTGCTTTGGTACACTTCCATGAAGCCTTAAAAAGAGGTTAACATTCATCAAGTACATGTTACTCTCAGCGGCCATGGTGTCTCCCGGCGTACAAGCAAGCAGTGATAAAGGCCGTCTCAGGTACCACCCAGAGGGGTACTTATGCAGGGTCACGTGGCCCAAGGAATTTGCCCATTTTCTGCCCCACAGACCTGCATCTAAAGCCTAGTTTACAGAAAGATCTGCCGTTCAACACACCCCACTCTAGAAT
Organism: Lepidonotus clava; assembly: GCA_936440205.1. Lineage (NCBI taxonomy): Eukaryota > Metazoa > Annelida > Polychaeta > Phyllodocida > Polynoidae > Lepidonotus > Lepidonotus clava. The sequence continues at coordinate 16,877,763 of OW387148.1, forward strand.
CCCTTCAAAATCATTGTAGCAAAACTGACAGACGATCTTATGTATATAAAAGTGACTCAATCGTTACACCAGCATATGAAATTGAGGAAATTGGGATGAAAATAGGATCAAAGACATGTGAACTACACATGGTCGATGATGAGATTACCCCAGTAACTGGGTAGGTTAATTGGGCGAGCAGGGGTTAGCCAAACGCTGAGCCAATGACTAAGGCTCTACTCACAAGATGTAAGTGCTGCTGTGCTTGGGGGATCAGGCTCTTAAACGTTTTGTACGTAATTTTTATACCATAAAACTTATGCTTTTTGCATAGCATGTAACAAATATGTTGCTGTTTTAGAATATAAATACTTGATGATATGGATGACTATTATCAATGTTGTTTGGAAACGTTAAGGATCTTCAAAACCGCGCTATGTATTCCTCTTAGATATTGCAAAACAAACTACCTAAGTCTTTATATCTGAAGGAATCATTCCCATGGCATCCATGAATTACACCTGAGATTCTTTCTTCGAGCTAGTCAGGGGGAAACCCCAGGTCACTTGGCACACAATAAGCAATTGTCTCCAACGCAAGTTCTGCGCACAAAATCATGTCTGTTTCGATGATACGGATATCCTGGTTGTGGAAGAAAGAAAATAAGACAAATACCAGGGCTTTAATGACGGTGATGGTGGCGGTCAGGTGACCGTGGGAACACCCGAGGTGGGACAGTAGGTGACTGTAAGACCCCCATCGGCACCCTACCTGTAGACACCCTCATACCCCCATACAATACAGCAGCCTCATACCCTCTCATACCCTGACCGTCTCTGCCCCCCCCCCCCTGACTCAATCAATGTACATTTGTGTCATGCAAGATCTACGGATGAGCTTCTGCTAGGTAAGTGTCCGCAGTGTATGTTCGCCATAGGCTCCCCCCTAGATAAGAGGGAATCAATTTAAAAGTGTTTTGGTCTTTCAATGTTAGTTTAAGAAATAAAAACTTGAGACTCAACAAATGCAGTTTCCTGTTTTAATAGCCAAAATAACTCCTAGTATAGCAGCTAGCTAAATTATTCTGCCTTAAAATATTAATGGTGAAGCCAAGATAATCGCCTTTGTATTCAGACTATTGAGCCACACGGATAGATTAATTGAATACGTCCCCTAACCATCTGTGAATAGGCACTATAATCTCAGTTAATCTATTTTTACAGGCCCTTAATCCGTTGGGATAACAGCATCCTTTTCCCATTCATGAACCATGGTTCATCCTTCTATTCACTGCTTTTCAATTTCCCACACGAATACAGGTATATATATGAATTGGTACTACGAGTTATGATTAGTACGTCGGCTCAAAGAATGTACGATGGTTTACTGAACTGCAAAAAGGTGATACGTTTTATTGAAAACCTCAGAGTTTATTATAGAGTACACAAAGAAGAGAACTGCATCAATATTGGACAGATATAATAATATTATAATCATATCGCTTTTATATAAATCTGTACTACGATGTTGCATGTTATAATTTAATGACTATTTGGATAGAAAATGTTACAGGGAAATCAAAAACATAGAAAAAAAAACTTTTTGAATACCTTCCATTATTCTAAAATAAGGAATTGATTTTTAACTTGATTTCATAGTTACGTCTGATAAACAGCCAGTTTGAACACGACTCTATTCAGTAGTCAACAATGACTCTATCATTGGTAATAAAAAGGACAAGGCAAAAACAGGCCCTCAGTGTCTCACTGACCCGGAAAGAAATGAGCATATAACAGAATGGTTTTTGATTGTTTGACTTTGATAAATCAGAAAGTCTTTTTACCCCATACAAAAATGGAAATTTTCTGCCGACCATTGGTGGGAATCGGCACGACAGGCCCCCTGCTGGTTGGTTTAGTTCTCCTGTAGTTATTCCTGTTGCTTTTTCTTTGGACCCCAGTAGTATCATCTGTCTTCTAAACGTCGACTCAGAAATAGCCTTCCTTTATGAGAAACGTCCAAAGACTATGTTTTTATGCAACTTAAGAACTTTTGCCTCCTTATGTTTACACATTCCAACGATAAAGGGGCGTTTACACACACGAACGAAATGTTTTTGATAACCTATATACTGTAGGTCTTATGAGTCCCGACAGTTCTATTGAAGGTTCTAAAGCTAGTGATCCACGTTGCGACATTTTCCAAACCGACAAAAAAAATTGTGACTGAACCGATTTCCGAACCGACGGTTTTTTGTCGGTTGGGAATCGGTTTGGCAATTAACCTGTTGGTCCTGAAATCGGTCCAGAATCGGTCCAGAATCGGTCACCAACCCATGATCCACAGTGAAGTTGATTGTGGACCGATTCTGGACCGATTCTAGGACCGACACAATAAAATTAATAGGAAAACAGTGAAAATAAAATCGGTTGACAAAATTATCAAAATTTAGGAAATATTTGCATATATTATGTCTACATATGATCATTAGGACCACAAATATATATTATTTAATCTGTTTGATTAATAATAAGTAAAATAGTAAAATACTTGTTGAAAAGCATAAAAAATTATATCATGTGAAAGGGAATTCATTTTCATATTTTTTGGTATCATTTTCGTTCCATTATTCCCAAAAATGAATGAAATAACCATGGAAATGCATAGATATAATAAAATCGGTTGGAAATCGGTCCCTGTCGGTCCAGAATCGGTCCAGAATTATTAAACAGGTTTAATAATTTTGTCGCACCAAAATCGGCTGGAAATCGGCTGGAAATCGGCTGGAATAATTTAGTCTGACTTGTGTCGGTTGGAAATCGGCTGGAAAAAATCGGTTGACATGATCCATGTTGCGACATTTTATAAAGTGGACCGATTCTGGACCGATTCTGGACCGATTCTGGACCGATTTTTGGACATAGAAAATATTTTGAAAGTCGGTTGAATATCGGTCCAATTTTGTCGCAACGTGGATCACCGCCTTGAGAACCTTATAGTTAATCCCAACACCACGATATACTCTTATATAGCGATTTCACTATATTTTCTGAAAATCTCTCCCAAAGTCCGTCTGATATTCTCGTAACTATTGCTGTGAGAGTAAAGCCGTATTGGACTACACGACTTGGGCTGCGATATCGGCGCTATGATAATGCTGATAATACAGACAAGTTCCCATACAGGCGTGGTATATTTGTTAAGGATTGTCAATTTGGAGTCTTTTATATATATATATATATATATATGTATCAAAAAGTGTTATCTCTAATATGTGTGACGTCTCTGCGACTTAGTCATATCGCAACTCATGTCGTGTAGTGTGATACCACCTTAACTATTGTAAGGGGTAATCCAGGCTTCATGTCAAGGCCTTAACAATACTGCAAGGTGTAGAAACAGCATCAGCTGGTCCTGTAGTTTATTATTTCCCCATAACTGTTTTGATAAACATTGCTATCGTTTTATAAACTATATGATTGTATCGTCAATTCCAACACGTTTTATGGCTACATTCACCTGACAGGCGTAGCATTGGGTTAAAGTCAGATTGAAGAAACACATCAATCTTTCAGCCTATCCACAATAGTTTGCGAAAACAAAAACTGAAATCCTTAACAATGTATTACCACCTATAGGGAGAAATAAGAATGCCGCAGTGGTATTTAACGTATTTTCGGGACACTTTTTTGAATACTCTATAGGAGGGGATCTGTGTATTGCCATTACTCAAATCCCTTTCCACCTTCAAATATGAGTCAATTTAACTTCGAAGTTTGATGTTAACAAGGTCGATACGGGGTCTGTGAACCTTCATATTTCGTAATTGTGCATATTATATAAGTGTGTATCAATAATTTAAATTCATTGAAAGGTCATGATATAGTTTTCACTTGGAACAACGTTCTTTGTATTAAAGCTGAATGAACAGTGGCACCTAAACAAAGAATAAGTATCCAGTACTCATCATGGAACCTCTCTGCTAATTAGTGGTGAAAAGGTCAATCGAAATTAAAAGAAAACAGCTGCAATCCACCTACAAAATAATGTAGCCGAGTGAGATAAACCCCCAAAAAAGACATAATTAGAATATACGTTAAACAGTCGGAGAACCCTTTTTATTGGAAATTTTCTGCAGGTTAACTCTAATGAAAATAAAAACTTACCTTCTGTTATCTTGGTGATTGCTGGTGGTGACACCTAATTAGTCAGGTGTCTCAGAAGTGTACAAGTGTACAGGTAAGGCTTTGGGTGTGTGGGTCTGAGGGTCTGTGGTCCTCCACCCTACCCAGCTGTGTACTGACAGGTCGGTGTCTGTATCTTACAGCACGACTTGTGGAGGCACCTGGACCTACCCCTCCTCCCCTCCCGGCCACCTCCACTCCATACACCCTACCCACACCTGAAGCTCCTTGACGCCCTCCCTTCATGTGCCTCCTACCACCTACCCACCCAATTCCCCTTTCCTTCCCCATTCCACGATTTCTTCTCGAGTTATCACCGAACCGTGAAGTACCGCCTCCTGCAAAGGTTTAGACACATTGGATAGAAGATCTTAGTTGAAATATCTGTGGTTTAGAATTAGAAAGAACCGAAGGGGTTGAACTAAACTCATTTCGAAAAGAGTTTCATAACTCAAAATAGATGGAAAATATGTGTTCAGAAAATAAGTTGGGGGTACAGTTGGTATCGTGAATAACAAGTTTTAGAGAGGCCGTCCTGACCTCTTTGAACTTCTCTCTAGCTCTAGTTTCTAGGTGCTGATTTTCCCCTGCAATCTTGTCACATGTCTCATAGATTTTGATCACCTCAAGACAAACTTGTTATGGTTCTAGGACATGATTATACCCCCGACACTTCTGCTCCAGCCCTACCTCCGTGCATCATGTAAGTCCGTTATTCAAAAGTATTCCTTCCTGATTATTTAGTTTCCTGATATCTCGCCATGACATTGAGTTTTGAAGATAGATTCTGCACATTTTGCCAAAATTATTTCACGTTACTCTACTAGAATACAACTACGTTCTATATGAACAAAAGTGGCGTTGCCACAGTATAAAAGAAGTAACATCTATTGGGGGGAGGGGGGGTAGTATTTAGGGGATAAATACAATCGGGGTAATTAAGTGTCCAGGGTAAGTATCTGGAGGGGTAAGTGTCTCGGGGGTAAGTCTCCAAGTGGGTAAGTGTCCTTGGGGGTAAGCGTCCTGGGGAGTAGGTAACCAGGAGATAAGTGGCTCGGAGGGGGTGTAAGTGTCTAGAGGGTTTTGTCCTGCCACTACAATAAGTGTATGATTAGGATAAAAGATAAAAATAATACATATAAATTGTACCATACATGACTCACAAAATAAAAAGAATACCAGAAGAACATTACGTAAAAATAGTGGTGATTGAGTTACATGCTAAATCTAAAATAAGAATAGACTATTTTGCAAACATAGGTTTACCACTTAAACAAATATCTTTGTTCATGGACTGTCTGCAATTTCACTCTGCAAATTACTCCATAATTATGTGCCCTCCCCGGGTTTATAAATATCTGTAGATTGGACAGGGGTTAACACACTCAAAGGCTTCCTGTCACCCCTTGACCGTTTTACTTTCATTCAACCTATTTCCTTTCTTCAGTGATTTATTTTCAGATCCATGATATGACCCTAGGTCAGTATATACCACAACTGTTCCCAACCTCTTGTGTATATATGACCGACGTGTGAAAAGCAGTAACCCCATGCCAGTAACACCTTTGTCCTTTTCCAAAATAGTTAATAAATAATATAAAAAAAATAGCAGTATGGAATCCATATTGTATTGATGTGGGATGGTCCACACTGAGATTGTTATTTTATAACATATTGCTCATAATTATATTATATTTAAATATAAAAGCAATATATCATGAAAGACCAATGCCAGTTTAATTTTCCATTATATACGAATGATCTCCCTTGTCGTCCTACTTTTCTATAGTAAGCTATAGAAATGTCTAACCTAATAACCCCTACCGAGTTCAAAGATTTTTGGGGAAAAAACACAATATTCTCATTTTAGTATATAGGGTCAAATCTGGAAAGTTTATTACCCAACTACTGAACAATATGTAGTCGTTTTCCCATTTGCAATATATTGGATTTATTACTATTGGCAAATTAATTGTAATAGGCGCTCATAAAAGCATGTTCATCCTCATATCTTTTGCTATACAATTTCATCAAATCCACGAATTATCAAAAAATATAAATTACTGTTACTGTTACAGACTTACAATCATATGTCTTTTATTGTCTAGGTACTATCATCGTATTAAGATCTTAAAAATAAAGATTTGGGAAACATACTCAAGGCTACACTTTGGTAAACAACACTTCATCTCAACTCTCACGAATGTTGATCATGCCCTTATATCTACTTGAAAATTCATGGACGTTCACCAACCATTCATGGTACCATAAGATTTGACGTTGTTCATGTTATTGATGGTTACCTTTTTGGACGTTGGTTTAGTACGTTGTGGAGTAAATGTCCCACATGGGAAGTGACCCATGCCCTGACCCCATTTCGCACCTCCTTTCCTCTCAACAATATGTCTTATGGTATACCAAGTGCAAACGCCATGTTCCTATGGAAGGGAGGATCCAAGAGCAATGATTGTAAAGGTAAATATATGCCTATATATATCAAAATGGGAAAACTACTCCTCGAGCCTATGTTATCATTATTTGATGGCTGAATAAGTGAACTGTCAAAAATAGAGGGATTGTGAGGCTACAGAATCAAACACTCAAAGGCTCTCATGGCCAGTTAATGCTTGATCAAGCATGTGGCAAGTTGGTACAACTGTGCCCTATACATGTACAGGTTTTCCACAAGCATGCAATAGGGAGCTTCCATGGAGTACATACGTATACATATGTATATATACATTCGCACATTTTCAAAGCATGCTGAAATCCTCCCTCCCCCTACCCCCATGATCCATAGGTACTCAACGAGTATCTCCTATTTTCATAGGGCTAATGGAAAGTAATATTGGGACACACTTAATTCTGTAGGTTTTCTATAGGCAAATTAGATATCTCCCCCTGTATATATATAAATGAGTAGTCACATTCATCACCACAAAGTCCCCTACCAGCTGGGCCCGCCCCCATGGCATGTCACCCACCTACATCCACGTGGTCTTTGTTTACATGCCAGTAGGCACGACCTCAAGTCCCGGATGCAGGTATCAACAAAGGACACGTCGTGACGTCACGACCCTATCTTCCCGCCACTTTTTGGGGCTTCTAACTTTCCTTGGCTTAAAAAGTTTACAAGTGTTGATAAAGCTCTTTTATATTAAATGTTTGTCTTTTGCATTTAGTTTGTAAAGCTGGTTAGGAAATCCTAAGAAATAGATCTTTCTTTTTAGATGGATAAAAGATAGGATGGGGCCAGTCTTTGTCTGAATTCTTTGTTAAAATCCTGTGATATAATGCGTCCAAGCATCGAGTAGTCGACAAGACCTTAAGTGGCATATTTCTGAAATTCCTTGTCCTTGACTCAGTTCAAGTCTTTTTTTTTCAATCCTGGATCCACCACCTGAAAGTATAGGAAAACTTAGCATGCACCTGGCTATTATAAGACAATTTATATTGACAAATGTTAGTAGGTATTAGATTACCACCACAGGTATGTGGTGTAATGTGCCTGACTCTGTTACACAATAACACCTTAAGGTAAAGAGTGGTGAACCTGATTCCACGTGTGGCCGAGCAGTGGAGTGGTTTATCTGACATGATTTATCTTCCTTTGTTGCTGTAGGTACCTGTAGAAAACTGAACCCTAAGTGAATTCCATACCAAAGTGGTTGGTCTACATACCATTAACACTATGCTGCAACTCAGTTTACTTTATTGGTTCGGGTTGGAATGGTTTAGGTAGTTTTGGGGGTGTAGATGGGGAGCGCCGATGTCACCATGTCGAATTTAAGAAATGCCTATGTCGCTAGTGAATTGTCTAATGTCAATTTTAAGAAATGGCCGCGTCCAATGTCACTACCTTTCTAAGGTCCTATGTTGCCCTATCGAATTTAAGAAATAGCGGATTTTAGGGGTATTTAGCCATAGTTTTGATTTGCCATTTAAATGATGCTGTTCCTCTTGGTTGAGTCTAGATCTGTGTGTCAAATGGGTTGTTTAGGTGGGGTCTTTATAAAACTTTGGCCAGCTATATCTGAAATTATTTGGCTATCTTGTTTGCTGACCTGGGTTCCTATAAAACATTCTGACTAGCTTTGTTCTGTCTCATGCCGCTCGGTTAGTTGGGGTCTCTCACGTTTTTTTCATTTGGAGTTGCCACAGCTCACTTTCAAATTATGTCAGGATTGATTATTGGCTTCTTCCCTATATAAGTCTATGGGGATTTTTTCGGTTTATGATATCATTTATTACTATAATTCTCTCATGACCCATTGGTCACAAAATCGTTTATCTATGAAGGAGGTTTACCTGAAACTAATCCAGGTTACGTCGTGGGGTTTCTATTTTAGTGAATCCATCCAAACATTTGGCTCACCTATAGGTTGTGTCTAAATCTTAACCCAGATTAGAGAACTTTGTCATTCTGATGTTTTTAAATTTTCATGATATAGGGAATCTCCCTTCTCTCTCCTGGGCCTACCCAAGAATACATGCTTATAACCAGTCCTGAAAACAGCTGTCACAACAGCCCTAAGTCACGAAATGTTGTCACTTAGTGCCACCTTCAAGACCCTAACTGGCAAAATAAATCCTTAACCAGTTTGAAATCTATTTGTGTGCGTGTGTGTTTAGAATTCTGTCTGTTTGATAGATAGCCTGCAGCTGTGACACTGGCAGTTCACCTTTTAATACATGCCACTGGCGAATTATAAGTTGCTGTCAATGACCTGCAACACTTCTCACTGACCCTTTGTAACACCTTCTACCACATTGGACGGAACCTTTCAGATCATAGATATCACATAACAGACTAAGAGGAGAGGCATCAAAAGAGAGACTGCCAAATTCGACAATACTATCTATCTAGTTAGCCTGGGTAAAGTCACTTGAGATAGGTTTGATATACACGGATTTAACCATTGAAAGGAACTCGATTCGAAAGACCCTCATGAGTATGCCATTCAACTGATAATAATATTTCAAAATGCCTTGAATACAACTAAGAAATAAATAAAACTACGTATATTTGAACCATGAAAAATAGACTAAACTGAAAAGAAAAGATATCAGTGTGGAAGGAAATAGTCACTCTGATTTGGCCGGTGACTGCAATGAAACAGTAACAAAATAGCAGGACGACTGTGAAAACAACACATACAATCTCATCATGTATGAAATAGTATGTGTTTACAAGTATTCAGTAGAGAAACTATATGTATGTTCTATTCCAACGAAAATAATTATGTGTGCAATTGCCTAGAAGTATTCGATGTGCTTTTGTACCAAGGAAACTAGTCATTGCCTAAAACCTCGTTGGGCCTATTCATTTTGTGGACTGGAAACATCATCAGACGTTTCTATTATCTGAAGTGTAACAATGCAGAAGACAATGTTTCATGATCATGACTAGGGACTTTCATGTTCATGAGGATTGTCATTTGATTATGATTAATAAGTTGTTATTAGATAAAGTTTTGTTCACGTCCACCTCACTTTTGTTCCATCCGTACGCGTGTTTTTCGAAGGATAAGCAATAGAGAAACATTTTCCTAGATTTATGAATCTGTGCTTTTTCAATTAACTATTCCAGATTTCTCTTTCATTCTAATGATAAATAACACAACAGAAAAGAAAAAGTTTGGCAACACTTAAAGATGTGAACTATACCGAGCAGTGAACCAAACTCAGTAGCCTGACAGTCTTCAAGTTAAGAGTGTAAGATTGTGTTATAATTGTAGACCTCTTTGATATCTCTAGCCAAGGAGTCCTCTCTTGAAGGCAGGTTGCCCAAAGCCTGGTTGTCCTGTGTATAGACTCGTCAAACAGAGCCTGCTCGGTGTGCCACCAGGGGGCAGGGGTTACCCCTATCGGTCTGTGTCGGGGTTACTGCAGAGCCTTTCCCATAACCTAGTGTCCGTTAACTGGGGAACGCCCATACGTTACCAGCTGACTATATTATGGTTACCTTACATGGTCAAATGTATAGGGGGAGGCGAGCTTAGGGCCTCATATTTTCTGAAAACTTGTGTTTGTCTTTAATGTACAATTCGGCCAAAAGCTCATTAATAGACAAACTATTCATTGATTTTATAGTCCATCAACCTTTAAAAATCTTGGATCCACCTCTCCCTACAGTAAAATTCAGGAGTTTGCATACACACTGATGGGGAGAGTGTCTGCATAACAATTATTGTAGTGTCAATACTTTGATGTAATACATATACATGTACATGTATAAATCATTATTCTCACTCTTTCATCATTTTTAATCCTTCCGAAAAGAGTTAGTGGTGAGAACGTTAACCCCTCCAGAACATAGCCAATTCTCCTTGGCGCATCTCGTTTGCCTCGATGGTCAAAAACTCCGTTTAAATTGGGAACAGCTTTACACATATAACAGTGTTGAGAAGTAATTACTTGGAAGAGAAAGCTAGCCTTAGATCCCTGAAAACACAAAAAGAAGTTTGTAAACACAAAGACATAGAAAATGGCATTACTCTTATCCTCCATATCATTGCCTGTCAGCTGTTGTCTGTGTGCCACGACCAGAGGCCACAGCTTGCAGCGCCCCCTCTGATCAGGGCCCGACACGTTCCTAGCGCCACCTGGTGTGTAGTAGCCACAGCTGGGGGACCACCTGGCGGCCGTTGTCGGCAACAGGCCCTGCGCCCTGAGGTCACGTTGTAGTAGGCCTATGTCCGACGTGACGTCACCGGACCATCACTGACGGTAGGCCAAGGAAAAGTGTGATGATAATCTTTAACGTCCATTCGCGATAACCCTTTTAAACATCGTGGAAATACAACGTATATATATGTATCAGATCAGTATAGACAGTTAACTCTAGGCTGTTTCTGATCAAACATGAAAGAAATACGGGTCGAATGTGAAATTGTCAGATACAATCTTGAGTGAGCCTAAGACAATAATTTTATGCAAAATGTATCAATCAAATATGCATACCCATATCAATACAATATACAAAGTGTTTTTTTCCTGATATATTACAAGTTGAATCTACCTGTTTATGGAAAGGTTATTGCTTTATATCTCAAAACGATACTGCATTCCGACTGCATCATAAGATCAAAAGTCGTTTTCTCTTTTTGTCTTTTGTTTTATTTTGACTTGCAATTGCATCTGAACACACATGTTGTGAAACAAAGAAATTCATAGTCTCTAATATCATTCGGCTTTTTCTATGTGATTCCCCTGACATTCCAGGGCCTGAGTTCAGCCATGTCATTCTTAACCTTGACCGGAACCTGTCATATAAAACCACCCGATCACTGCTGGCCCCTCACTAAGACACAACCTCCCGATCACATCACCGTCCACCTCCCAAAATGATCAGATTTCTCCTCTTGTCCCTGGGCCTCGTGGCCCTGGCTGCTGCCTCGGAGGCCCCTGCGGCCAAGCCGGTAGAAGCCGCCGACGACAACGCCGCCTACAACTACCCCTACTACACGGGCTACCCGTTCTACCACTCGGGATACCCCTTCTACCACGGAGCCTACCCATTCCACTACCCGGCCCACTTCCCCGGCTACCTGCCCTACTACGCGCCCGTCGTCGAGCCCCATGCCTCCGGACCTTATGGCTCTAAGTACGTCTTCCACGGCAAATTTGACGGTATGTGATGAGCTTGCCTTTTTAATCGTATTTTGTAAGGGTACTAGATTATGACAGAAAGAGTAGTGACGTGTTATGGGACAATATCGTCATTTCATGAAAAGACGTGATTATGTAGTCGAGCAATTGGGTATGACAGTGACCCTTCAAGATACCCTTATATTAAAGCTGAGATGATTTGCTTTTATAATCATCTAGATTATTTATATGTATACATATTATATTGCTATTTCAAAGCACTATTCCTTAGAGTAGATCAACATTCCTTTTTTAAACCGATAATGAATGTAATGGCACATTTGTCATGGAAACCAATTAGTTTTTCCTATAGTGCACTGTAAGAGATTGCGGTAAACATGCAATGTGTTTAGCTGATCATAACATCGTTATTTTCAGTGAGTCTTAATTAGGCCTATAAGGAGAATGATTTAATTACTTTAAATTACATTATTATCCCCTGGTTTTCAGATAAGTTACATTGAACTATACATAGTTGTTGTAACTTTAACCAGTGTGTTGCAGTTGTGATTTGATATACTAAGTACTAGGTCTTCATCCGTCCGATTGCAATAGAATGGTATAAATTTGAGTTTAGAATCTATACAGAACTAAATCATCAATATGCTTCTGCTTTATACACGAAGCGGTCAGCTGGCGTAAGTAGTATATAGAAATGGTGACAATTTCTTTTCTAAACGGTCACGGTATCCGTAATTCCTATCATGCAGAGACCCTGTAGACAGCAACGTTTATAAGTAAGACTCCAACATTCATATGTGCCTATGTAACTTAGTGGTGGGTCAGGGATGGCAGGGGCCCATGTTGTCGTAACTGATTCGGATAATGAGGATTTAGAATTCACTCAGTATTCATTCAGTACAATATAGAATGAGAAGTTTTTTTTATTTTTTTTTTTTTTTATTACGCATTCTTCTTACAAGGTAGTAAGTTCTTCCAGAAGTCGATGAACACAGTGAACAATTGAGTGTTATATATACAATGGTGAATTAATGAACATAATGAAGAAGAAATGATTGTCCAGAAATGGATTACTCCATTTTACATTCAGCAACAGCATATTCGTAGCCCAGTTTCACATAACACTATATCATTTTAAATATTCTCAATTTTCTTTTGAATTCTTTTTTACTGTCACTCAACTGTATTTCTATAGGCAATGATTCCCAGGTCCGTACACCCCTATAATACGGACTCCTCAGTACTTTCTCTATTTTAGTTATCTTCATTTTAAATTTTGTATGAACACAGTCGTTAACGTATAAGGCGGAAATACACTTGTTGGTTATGCATAGATTTGGGCATCCGAAAGGTAGAATTAAACATAGCACTTAAGTTAACAACCTTCGACATATATCAACATAATACACGTATTTTGATCACTCTATGGTTATCAATTATAGATGATAGTCTCAGTAAGTGAGTGTTGAATTTCTATGATTTGTCAAATAAAGAGTATGTTTTCAAAAATGTGTATGCTGTTACAATGGCCATCGGAATGCTGATAGAAATTGGGAAGAATCCTCAAGCAGTTAGGGAAATGTTCAATACTTTGTTTTACGGTTGATCCTATATACTAAAACATAAATAATATAATAAAAATACCAAAGCATATTTAAGCACATAACTCCCCACATAGCTTAACATCTGAGGAAGTTCATGTGATTCAGTTTGATGAATATAGGGGTGCTTCATTTGGATTTACCGAATATCAATAATCGGTTGATTTAGGGCAACATTTGGAAAGATCAAAACTTCATTATAGCTCTGGGGGGAGGGTAATCTGGGCACGGTTCCTGTGTTCAAGGAGGCTCCAACCCTGACCTCTTGTATATATAACTGTATGTAAACCAAGGTGTAGTGACCATAATATTCTTATATCACCTTTAGATCAAGGATACCCTTATTACCCTATTTGGGTAATATTGCTTTCGAAGGGGCAAACATACATTTTCTTCATAATTGTAATATGCCATGAGCTGTTGGATCAAACTCTTGCCATTACTCTGATAACAATCACTGAGTATTAGCAGTCTATAATTCAAGAAACCAGAAATATATTGTGGCCATTTCCTTTCGAATTACTGTCATGATTATGCTGTTAAAGTTTCAATATTACCCGACCTTGCTCAACATACAAGTTCGACTCATATCTTATACATCTATTATCCCTAGAAGCGAATGGATTTACATTTGGCACAATTTTTTTGCAATTTGTACGTAGTATATACTTAAAATCTACGTACAATGGTTTATATTTTCCCTTAGACCATGCGGTCACTATCATAAGTAGTATAGGAAAAGCGGCCTATACGGTGTTTCCGTACAATGACATCTAGTTTTCGGTGATCTCAAAGTCCATACCCCATTATGTTTTTCCCCTCCAGGACACTGCGTTGCTGACGGTCTTTACTACGTGGACACCCGGAGCTTTGCCTTCTGTTCTCACGGCCAGAGGACCGTCCAGTCGTGTGCCGAGGGCGCCGCCAACCTGGAGTCAGACAACTACAAGGTCAGTATAAATACAATGGTGTTAGTCTCATATTTAATGGACTGAATCTGCTCACAAATTGGCATTTTCAGATCAAATATCAGTTTCAGATTTGCGTTCTGACTCAAGAATAATTGCATACTGTTGTTCCATCTATGGGGGGAAAACGTATAGACCTTTTGTGACGTCATCTTCACAACGTCTCTAAAAGAAGTAATTGTTGCTATATACCACAGAGCTGCGCCAAAATCTATGCACTGCCCTTTCAATCATAGTAAAGTAAATTTGGATTGGGTAGTTGCACATTCTACACACGAACATTGTGTACTATCCCCCCTTTCTAATCGCCCTATCTGTTGTCTCTTTCAGAGCGGCAGTCTGTACACGATGAACGACTTCTGCTCGGTGAACCTGCTGGCCAAGGTGGACGCCCCCCTCGTCGACCAGCACAAGGCGCCCAAAAACGTAGAATGGTGAGCTAAGAACACCTAGTCAGGGTAGAGACATGAGGGGAATGAAGCAATATTTGATGGGTTTTAATACAGATTCAAAATCAGTACAAACTTAAAGATATTCGGGGAAAAATTTAATATTTTATTGGGTAAATAATGTTGACATTTTGAAAATACGCCTCTCAAAAAACATCGAATTCAAATCATGGTCGTTTTACATAATTATGTTTTGTACTAAAATGACACGTCAGCCCATACGAACCATATTTCAGACATAGACTTGTTGTAGGAGCACGGGACTATATTGTCTAGTGTGTTTCGTCACACGTAATCCTAATTTCGAAATCACATTATTTTGTAACCTTTCATCGTTGTTTTTTTCTTGCAGATAATGTGGACATAGAATAACCCTCTTCCAAGAAATCCTTTTTGTGCTATCATCAGTATCATAATAATATCGAACTGTCTTCAAGATCTTCCTATTTTCTTCATTTGCTGCAGAGGCACTTTGTAGTTTGACCTTTTTTCACTGACAGTTTACACTCATCATTTCCATGTAGGTAGACAAATAAAAGTAGTTATCATTATCATACTTATTGAGTTGCTTGTATATAAGTTATGTATTTATTTCTTATTGAACGACGTTCTCTTTTAACTCTTGAGCTAACCTTAGAGGATCATAAATTATGCGTCGTTGGACGGGTGTGTACAAATAATAATATTATGTGCATGTCAGATGTCAACTTAATCTCTTTAATATTCTCGGATTTTGGAGATCCTCGTTGGAATACATTGGGCCTTATCGCTGCCATGTTGTGTGGTCAAAATCAATAAAACACTTGAACCCAGAAATATCACAATTAATATACATTGCATAACATTATATTAAAAGATAGGGATTCTTACTATGATGTATTGCTAACAATAAATGAAGTACGATTCTTAACCACTGGGGCTGTATTCACTTCACTGAGCACATACCGCAGCGCCACTTCTGTCAAAATATCCGAATTACCGAATCCGAAAATGCATCTCCTCTGGAACCTCTGTTTACTTTCCCCGATCACGTTGGACTTGTTTTCTCAATTTAATAGCGCCTATAGGTCGAATAATCGCTGTTTGACGAACCTGTAATTAAGTCAATACAAAATAAACCAGGGCAGACTGCGGGGTGATAACATTGTGTATTTCAACTCATAAAGTGATATTAATATGAAGCAATGACAATAATAGGTTATGTGTACGCATAAAGTGTATTGAAGGTCTGAGTATGTCTGAAAATTCCCCATGCACCAGCAGAATTTGTTGGCAGGTGGATTACGATACGGCGCAACAGACTGATATGAAGAATGGAATGGAATAGTAAACAGGTAAAAAGGTGACCAATAAAACTGTTACTTCGTGTTCGCGGTATGCTGATGCAGGTCAAAGGAACTATAGATCATTCAATACAACCCTGCCTTCCCCAGTTTATTACGCGATTCTTTGTCAAGTCATCATATATGGGAGCATATTTGGGAAAAGGTACCTAATGACATTTTTGGCCATCCTGTGGCTGCTAGTTCTGGAGGTTTGTTCATTATGAAACAATCACTTAACAAGCAGCTAAAAGTTATGTTTTATAATGTTTCTGAAGTCCCAGGGATTCTTCTACTCTTTGTTTTATCATTCTACGATATTTAGTTCCTTCGCAATCTTACGTACAATATAGGCCATTATGCTCAATTTGGGCCAAATCTGGCCAAATCTGGCAGAAATTGACTCTTTGTTACATTAATCATAAAATATATGGGGAAAAAACTATTTTTTAAGTTATTTTGTGATAAATTTTGACTTACCTGAAATTTTCTAAAGATTCTCATGACATTTACTAAAAAATCAAAATTTTAATGTGCAATGCATCATGGAAAAATAAAAATAGAACGATTTTAGCTGAATTTCTGCGCATAATTTAGGTTAGCAAGTTACCATGGTTACGGTAAAAAGAATATAAAAAGTGAAAAGAACATTTTTTCACAGGTAATGTAGAAAATGTTTTTACCTTCTCAAAACTGAAAACAGTGAGTGGAACAAACACTCCTGTCAATAGTTATGGCACTTTTGATATTCTCAGAAATAAGAAAACTTAATTTCTTGATAAACATAAGAAACTTTAAGTCGCCACAACATGGAAGTAACAACAGCAATTGGGAATAAGGGGTTCTCAATGTACAAGAGGTGGGTAGGTTCATACATGTTTATCTCAGGTTCTATCAGGAATATTTCAAAATGGTTTGCAGCATTTGAAAGAGTAGGTTCTCTACAATAAGAATAATGCTGACACATTTCCCCATGTTTCATGTGATTTTTTGACCTCATTAAATGTCATTAGGTACCTTTTCCCAAATATGCTCCCATATTGCAATTGATAGGTCTACGTATAAAAAATGGCTGTCGTTTCAACTCTGCAATTCTTCCTACTTTATACCACAGGCATTTATGTTACTGGAGGTTATATATGGTGTACGTTTTGCGAGCATACATGGCAGTGAATTCTTATTCCATTTACATTTGCCTTATACCACCACTTTGCTTTTTTTCATAGTTTCCACATATATATATATTCTAAATCAGAACTGCATTAGATTACGGGCGCAGTGAATCAGTCACTACTCACAGAGCTCCCGACTATCTCTTAATGAAACGCCTCATGATTATCGGTCACGGTGCTGTAAAAACATCATATGACAAGGTGAGCTGGGTGCATTCGGAAATCATCAGGATCCAAGGTCACTTCGGTGTGACCTTGATCTCAGCGTTCGTAGAAAGTACGTGTAAATCTAAGTGATAGGTAGATATATAAGAGGGTTTCGCACACTTCCTGAAAGGTAGCATTGTCTTTGAAAGAACAAACAGATTCGAAAGGTATACGATTCTATTTTATCTTACACAACACTTACCTTTTTTAAAGTCGAATATATTGACATAGGTTACATTGGGCATTATTTTGTATGTTGAGCCATTATACAAATTTGACAGTTATGTATGACATCACCTTTTATGCATTTGTGATAAAGAAACATGTGTAACATCATTATAAATAAGTAATTCTTTGTAACAAATTAATTAATACAAACATTTCACCTATTGATCTTAATTCACTCGCATGTTTAACTTGACACCTCTCACCAGCATATACCAATTTTGCAGCGTGACCCAAACATACATGTATATGTTAATAGTGATCTTTAGTGTTTGAGTTCACGAACACCCCCACCTGTTGACATGCCCTGCATTCTCCATACAGTTTACAGTGTTGAGGTAGATCATAGAGGTACGCACTACCAAACCCCACAGTCACAGGAGGCCTGTTTAGGTGAAGACAACGCAAACATTCCATCGTTATCAAAAGCAAGGTAAGTGATGGCCTTATCCAGCTCCATCGATGCTTAGGACAGACCCAGAAAGTGAATCGCATGTGATATAATTTATGAGTGAAGCGAGGGTGCGTCCCCAGCGAAACACCTGTGATCTATCCTCTATGGTACATCTTACTTTATCACAAATGTATAACAAAGTTTCAGATCCTAATCCCGTCGGGCTATATGGTGCAAAGATGTGAGAACGCTGGTAGATATATAACAGCCTATAAGCCTTAGATATCACTTTTAGGATGTCAGGATAGGGAACACATGCAAAGTGATAAGTTGTTAAAAGTCTGGTATCTAAAACAATAATTGATACTTATCCCTAAGAAGATTTTTGGAAAAGAAAAATAATAAATTAGATTTCTCTGAAATTAGATAAATCAGAAACGTAATCAAATAACCGAAAATGTTTTGTGTCTGACTCTCGCAAGGACATATATATATATATATTCATATCCGAAAGATATTTGCAACCATTCATGCACAACCGTAAATTGCTTGATATTCCGAAAATTCACAAACGTTTTGAGTATACATTCATTTCTATACAGTTTGTTTGATATGTGTCGTACTGGTCAATACTAATATTTCTGAACTTTACCCAGGTCATACAAACTTTACCCGCATGTGAAGTAACCATAGCAACCAATGTCCGACTGACATTCTTCTACAATTATGTACGGATGAATTTAGGATGACCTAAATCTTAAGGTCTATATACCGGTTATCACAACGAACCAAAGAAATGTATTCCCTTATACATAATTACATATATATCATATACAGCAGAAACACTGCAGTACAAAGTGGTTCTATCTGGATGTATAGATCGTTCAATTTTTATTGTTTTATTCCCATGTCGTGTTATTGCGCCCATAGAGGGCAGCTTGATGCAATGGCCTATTACTTTATGATAAAAAGTATGCTTTAGAAAGTTTGCTACCGGTGACGTCGACTATTTTTCTTTTTTTAATTAAAAACATAACATTACTTGTGTGCAACAAGCCAAAGAGATAATTGTCCCTGTATGGAAAACAACCTACTTAGAGGTAATCATTACAACCACAAGTAGGGTGTGCAATAGCAGAATGATAGTAGGTTGTCAAAGGAAATTTACTCATTGTCATTATCACATGGTTATGCAAGAGATAATAGACAATTAAGCTTTTAATCTTTTAAAAGTATCCCCCTTAATTAGCCCTTTTTGGCATACATCATCTTGACATTTTTCTTATTTGTATAAATGTTACAGTAAAGCCGTAATTACGCTATGTGTGTTGGGTTCCTGCTTGTATTGGGTGACATTGCCCAACGCAAACTTTTCGCGTTGGCGCTGTATTAAGGCCATACCGCCCTATGTGTTGGGTCACGTTGGGTCCCAATGTGGCCCAACGGGAAGTATACTGTACTAGGTGTTTTGGCAAGCGTTGGAGGTCGTGTTGGTATGTGTTGAGTCCCGTTTGGTCGTGTTGGGTCGCATTGGCACATGTTTTTTTTAAACAAACATATAGGTAAAATAACACGAATCAGACATGTTGGGCAACGTGACCCAACGCAAACGTGACCAAACGTATAGTGTAATATGGCCTTAACAGATACTTCATGAATCATAACTGATGTTGCATGTTTTGTGGTAAGTTTTATAGGAAATAAAAAAAATACTGTAGCTAAAAAGAACATTAATTCTACCATGTCAACTGTACTTGATAGGTACTTAAGGATGAATGTTGCAATTTCTATTATTGCAGAAGACAACATGGCTGCTAAAGTGTTTGACATTGAGGTTGACCTCAGCTCGTGCTCCAAGCTGTACGACTACCGACGGTCTCAGTACATCAAGCGTCCAGAGTCGGGCTGGGACATGGCCGAATTAGCCTCTATCTTCCGCAAGTCTGGCCAACATAATGAGACAACAGCCCATGTGATGACCAAGATGTACAAAGCACATCTTGAAAAGGGGTTCTTCGAGAAAGATAAGACGAAGGAGCAGAGCGCCAGCAGTGACGCTGCAGTGGCCAGTTTCCTCTTTAGCGACATCTCTCCAGATGCCGAGGTCAGCCTACCACCTCCTGTGCTGCCTGTGTGCCACCCTGGAGATGTGGTCAGAGGTCAGGTCAAGCTGGAGGTGGTGGACCAGATTGAGGCAGAGAGCATTGCCATTAAGTTCAAGGGTTATGCCAGCTCTAATATCCGCATTTATCATGGCAAAGGTTACTATGATGATCAGGGCGAAGAGGTGTATGTCAAGAAAAACACTCTTGTCTGGCAAAAGGAAGGCCAAAGAGCAAGAGCTGGCGATGATGAGCATGGTCTGGTTAGTTGCAAACTTCAAACAGGAAACGTCCTAGCTCCAGGGAGATACTCCTTCCCGTTTGAATTCAAAATCCCCGAAGACGCACCCCAGTCAGTGCCACCAGTAGTTGACCACCATGCTGACTTTGCTTTTCTATCCTACTATATCAAGGCCACCATTAAAATGGGCAGTCTCTTCAAGCGAGGCAACATTGTCTCTCACAGGGGGATATGGGTGGAGCGGCCTGTGGACCTGGCTAAAGTTCCCGAGAACCTGGCGGCAGTAAATGAAGAGAAGGTACAGACCACCGGGCTGCTCAGTTCAGGTAAGGTGGTGTGCAGGGTGAACATGCCATGCAGGGGCTACATCCGCGGCACCCAAGGCCACGTGCCTCTGCGTCTGGAGGTCGACAACCAGTCTGGTACTGAGATCCATAGCATCAAGGCCTGTGTAATCCTCCACGTTCATTACCGTACCAAGCCCAAGAGCTGGCATGGCTCAAAGTCCAGTGCCGTTAAGGGTGTGCGGGTTTACGAGGAGTCCATTGCATCAGGCATGTGCCCACAGTTCAACATGAAGCTGCCGCTTGCCTTCTATGAGAATGGTGTGGATGGGAACCTCATCCCAGCAGGAACCCTTGACGACTGCAACCTCATCGACTGCAACTACGAGGTTTATATCCAACTCAGACGTAAGGGTCTGCACCGAAATGTGGAAGTGCACATCCCCATAGCCATCGGGACAGAAAACTCCAGTTCTGTCTATCCTAACCTTGATCGTGCCAGCATCAACTAAAAGTACTGAGTGAAAGTACTTGTATTTGCCCCAATTCCAGCATGACTGCTGTGAATAAATTAATATCAGGAACAGTTTGTCCAGGCAGCTCCTGCATGAAGTAGTTTATTTTCCACAGAAAGAATTTATTCAAGTGTAATATTACTCATGTCAATTGAATTTTCCATATCTACCATATCTACTGCATGAAACACTTATGTGTTTAATTGACATTCCATGTTCCTTCTATTGTGCGTTGTTTATTGCACCTCGAAATACCATGCTTTGTTATACCTGCAGATTGTATTGGACGCCTTTTGATTCCATGAATATTACTCATATTATTATAATGCCTAAAAAAAGTTCTACTCCATTACATTGTTTGTAAAACCTCATTGGTATTCCTTCCCGTTATTCCATTTACTGTGCCTTAATATTATGTTATTAATGATGATATAATCCTATGATAATACTTATCTATCATTTGAATTAATGAAAGGTTATTCATCTCTGTTTTTATGGCTATTATGTTTGTTCGGTTATGCATCATCTTATGCAGAAGGCCATTATAAATATAAAGCTGCCACCGCCCATTTTGAGTTATAGTCCTACTAGTACTGCTACACTGACCCTGATCATCTAGCGGAGGCGGGATACATACACTGAAGCTAATTGGAAAATTAAAAATGATAACGATTAACTGAGGCAAGACAAGATACCTCTTACCATATATATACCAATGCCTATCTATAAAGTGACATAGAGCCTCTAACTGCCAACCCGAACTGGTCACTCTCTATACAATGGTGAACCCACACAGACCGACTTCAGGAAGCAGCAAAACCCATCCTCCATCCACTCTACCTGGGCTTCCTTTATAATATCAGGTCCCTTTACCTTAGAACACATAATTTAATCATATGGACACGGATCTACCTCTGATTACGTTGACTTTTATCTACCTGATCTTTAATTGTGTGTGTCCTGTTTGTGTCCTGTAAATGTCTTGTTGTGTAGTTTAATAAATGTTTTTTGTCGAAATCTGCCCCCTCATCAATACCAGCGTCTAACTACCTCAAATCACCTGGCACAATCGCCAGGCAATCACATCTAATGGGCGATTGCTCTTGGGTATAGCGTGTGCTCTTGGCGACGGGCAACATAATCGCCTGTAAAATCACTGGTTAATCCAAGACAAATAACAAACTTGCTTGATATTCCAGTCGCCCAGCGATTTTACCAGTGATTCTGTCACAGACTGATGGTCGCTGATAGCCTGGCGCTGGTAAAATCGTCTAGTGGGTATGGGTTTAACTGTTACTCCTGGCGTCATCTGCCAGAACATTTCTTAAGACCAATGCAAACGATATCTATATAAAGAAATGCTAGAGATAGAGAGAAGCTAAAGCATTGCATGTTACTCACACAGGCACAGACACTTCCAATTTCCTCAGGACGAAGTTTTCACTAAATATAATGAGGTTATGATATATAACTTTCAGAATCATGCCAAAGGTCTCCAAATCAAATGAAGGTATCGCAGGAGAAACAGGGAAAACCTCATTTTGTACTTTTTTTCAGGGATTATACAAAAAGTTTTCAACCATACTGATAGTGATGTCTTTAGCGGCACTCTTCTTGCACATCTTCTCTTAATCATGATAGGCCCCATTCAAAGGTTTTTTCATAAGACGCAACTAAATTAAAAGAATTGTCAAATTACAGTATGGACATTTGTTGCAAAGGAGATTTTGCATAATTGGGTAAAAGTGTACAAAAAAAGGCTGTGGCCACTCTATACCTTGGTCTTAACGACCAACTGTTCTCTTCGTGTTTTAATTTATCTATAATGAGGCATTAAAATGTATGTCAATTAAAAAAAAAAGCATAAACTAAAATTTTGCCTGCATTGAAAGGGAGAGTTAGTTGATTATTCTATCGATGTGAAATACTTAACCGTATATTACGTCATAGCATGTTAATGGGACCAACCATCATGAATTGGTCGGAACCTTCTTCCATCCTTATTGAATAGGTAATGTTAAAGTTCCGTTTTTAACTAACTCGTTCTAAGGTAGGATATAGTTTCGTACTCTAATATTATATAATACTCTGATGAATACAATACAATTATTCAATTTATATAAAGAAAAAACACAACTTTACTATATTATCATCATGACATGTGACTCGAGTCCCATAGAAACTTGTGAGAAAATCATATCTATTCGATCTTTTGGAGGGATGTTTCGGTACCATGACAATGAATATAGTTCTTAGGAGAAATCGAAATGTTGTTGAAAATTGTTTGATGTATGGATTGTATTTGAAATGTATCTAGCTAAACCACTTCAGCTATCTAGCCTTCATGACATATGATTTATATTCCAAAGCACCATTAATTGCTCATTCAATAAAAAATGAAGGTCACTCCGTGCGTTGTGTCTCTCCAGAAATAATATATATCTTGCTATATATCTTTCAGCATTCTTCATTCTATCTGTAATTAATATACTTTTTGCTTTTATGCTTATATTATAAAACTAAGCTTTCAAATGATAATCGGGATAATATCCCGCCATGTCAGTTACCTCTATAATTTGTTTTGCTATCGAGAGTAGAATGAAAGAAAAGAATTCCACTTGTGATATCCAGCGATGGGTGTAAAGTGTATGCAGTCAGATAATTATAACAATACCCATTGGGAACTTGCAATAGCCAATTACAATTATGGTCACATATAAAGCTAAAACAGTTGTTCTGTTCTTCTCGCAACAGTAGGGCATAGACATATATAAAATCTTATCATCTTATGTATCTGTATGAGAAGGAGAACCAAGTTTTTATCCGAAGACGAGAAAAGTAAGACACAAATGAATTAAGAAACTGTCAAATCCGCGGCCAGGTAGTACCTCCTGTATCCCCCAGTAGATGGAGACAGTGAGAATCTACAGACGCTCCGTGGTGAGGTTACACACTAGTCTGTATCACAAATTTGTATTATAAGAACCTCGGTTGGGAAACGGAATAATTATAAAACAGGGAGCCGAGGTGTTCGCCACCCTCGCCCCTAATTTTTGCCAAATTTTGATTTTCTTAATGTAAAGTTCTATTCTATTCTAGTCTATTCAAATGCTTATATTAGGGTGGGCCTGCTTTCTCTGGATCCATCACTGTAAAAGTAGACAATAATCAACACACTCACTAGGTCAAACACTTTGAGTCTCAGAAATGAACCCTCAATTGCAACCCTAAAGTGATACAAATGACCGTTCAAACTGTTTCAGATATAATGAAACCAAATGACCAAATCCACACTGCTATTTGTGCAGACAGTAATATAATGTAAAGGTTCATGATGCTTCTTATTTTTAGTTTCATGTTTGTCACCGTACTTTTTTTTTTCTGATATTGAGTAGTGATTTTGATAAGATTTTGAGTGTCTCCTTAATCGTGCATGCGGTGGGCACCATGTGACTCTGTGTAAAAATCTTCCAACATAATGCTGCATTCTAAAAGCAGATGGCGTCACTGGTACTTGGATTAAGCTGACACACAGCAGGAATGAAGATGGGGGACCAAGCTGTCGACAATTGTATAAAGGTATACTATAAAAGGCCTATAATTGATAGAAATTTTTGTTTCTTTCTAACGATAGATGAGAATTTAATGTATAATAAAATCACAATTGTTTCCAAGTTTATACCAGAACGAGAGAAAGACTGAACAAAAAATGCATCTGGATAAGAAATACAGGGCAAAACTCGAACAAATGAAATAGCCCGCTCCCGAAAAAGAAAGAATGTTCAATTCTTTTGGCTTGACACATTCCTGCCCTGAAACACGATTCTTTAATTGAAATTGGATGACAGCTCTGTTGTTCATGACTCATCTGCTGTTTTTCGAAAAAGTCACTTAATTAAGTTTAATCAATTCCGCTAAGCATGTCGTATTTGCGATGCATTCAATTTGCTGATTGTAAGAAGAATTAGTAATAATAGAAAAAGATGATCCATGGGACGAATCCCCTCAACCCTTATTAGCTGCCCCTTAACCATGCATGACTCAACCCATGAACTGTTTTATCCCACTGTTGAACTCTAGATCCTGCCTACATAGGGCTATATAGCCAAATATATTTACGTTTCGCCAAAATGAAATTAGGCCTTATGATAAAAGGAATTGTTTCTTTCCCCGTCTCATCCGTTGGCCTTAAACGCCATTTTGCTTCATCCTCCGCCAACACTTTTCATTGCATAGAAAGTACAGCGCCAAACAGAGCATGTTTTCCTTCAAGGCTTGACCACCCAGGGTCCTACAAGCAGATGTTGGGTCTTCAGCCCCTTTTGAAGCTACGCCTGAGTCATTTAGGCCTACACTGCAGGTGAGTCATTGCCAGTTGAGTCACGCCCCATTCTGAGACCTACAAGGCCCTTGTAGCCCGCCCCCTTCTACTGCAAGTATCTTTTCATCTCTTAAATTTCACCTGAGGCATAAGAATGTCGGAGATTTTTGGGGAAGTCCCTATTTAAAAGATAAACAAAAGATCTCAGTATGGTACTTTTAAGGAACATATGGTAGGCCTATAGCTAGGAAAGCCACCATTGTGTGAGAAAGGGATTTTGATTTCTGTCAACTAATTAGACTAACTGATTTATGAGTGGCACCTAGGTCTAGACAAAAATGTACATGTTTCCATAAGTATATATGCCTCTCATAAATTAGGACAGTATGATCCGGATTCTAAGAAAATGCAAAATGAACTGATGAAAAGGATTATTAGGATACTATTTCAGTGAACAGTAGACAATACAAACAATACACGACTTCGGCGACCAATGATGCAATGTCTTGCCCTAGTCTCATTCAGATCACGTGCACGAGACGGGAGGATTTAGTCAATCACTTCCGGTCGGTTCTGGTTTCCCTCGGCAGGTGTCTCTGTGTCCACAAACCGACTATTGCCCGCCCAGCGGTGTCAACATAGCCGTATAGAATTCGCATAAAACTGTGGAAATATAGCATTTAGTATATGGCCCTATTTGGCCAATAGTCTATTGTTCATGGAAAGTATGAATCTGTCTGGTGCAAAAATAAGTATCGGATATTTACCATCAAAGGATCAACATTCACCTTTCCTGGTATGATTCCAATAGTTTAACGTACATGTACGCTTATGTCAACAAATTGTATCCTAATTTTCCTAAAATCGAAAGGGTCATGATTAGGAGAATTTCTGTAAGTGATGTTAAAGTAGCTTCTGATGTCCGTTTAACCTGTGTCTATATAGTTTACCCCACCAAAAACTAAATACAAACAAAATAAAAAATATTGAAAAGATGAATCATGTACAATTCAAGGGATATATATGTCTCAATTTGTTAAGGCCAATCATCCAAAACAAAATAAGGCCTTCCCCGGCGCTTGTTCTATTTATAGGTTAAAGGTCGGCAAATGAGGCCCCCATGTGTCGGGGTGTCAGCAATTAGATCGATGTTTTTTAGGCCTGAGCCAAAAAGGCAAATTGCCAGCGGCTTTATAGCTTGTCAATTTACTGGATACACGGAGAGTTAGGGCTCGGGATGTGCGATGACATTTGACACCGAAATGGAGTATGACTGGTTCATGGAGATGTGGGAGTGTGGGGGTTTGGGGGCTAGGTATTCATGCATGTTTTCTTTTAATAACATGCACTAGATGTATGATTGATGCAACTATCATTGAGGGATGCAGGGATCGGGGCCCGATATTCCCATTTTTAGCATGGACACATCATACTGTACCACAGTACAGAAAGGAACAGCGAGAACTTGCATATACAGAATGACAGGCAGAGAAGTTTTGTGGTCCATCATAAGGCGAGGAGACTTGCTGTCACTGAAAGGTTGTGTTTCTCCAATGAGTTGATGAGGGAAACATTCTACATGGAATCCCTGCTTGCTGATTATTGTTTTGGAATTGATGAGTTTTTATCTGAGGCAGAACCCAAACCCACGCGACATCCCTCTACCAAATGTCACTCCCTAAGGTCTCTTTTCTTTCATCCGCATGCAAAAAGAGGTATAACAGCAGTATTGCCAACAGGGGAGTTGTCGGAAATGCCATAATCAGAACAAGTGGAGAAGTTAGTTGTAGGTCTACCAATAACAGTGGTCTCTGCAAAAGAAATTTAGTTTAGGCAGGGAATGCGGATCTATTGTTGGTAAGCATTATGATAATGGGTAAATAGCATCACATCAGTGTATCAGTATGTATTCTCATGGCCAGTTATATATGAATGAATGTATGATAGGTATGACCTAACTATAATGGCTTTTACCACTTTAATTGGTCTTGAGTGATACTGTTCTCTGCAGATACAGATCTAGCCTGGTGAGCAACAGATCCAGAACCCCAAAATTGATTAAAGGAGGTACAAAGAAAACTCTCTACTCATCAGACTTCTATGAGTGGATTAGTGATACAATGCTAGGAAACATAACACGTAATATTGGAAACTAATAACATAACAATAATAGTAACAAACAGGATTACTGTAATGGTATCTGTTGGTCCAGGGGTTTGAAATTTTGCCCCTCCTGTAGGGTCCATGAATATGGGGACTCACCAGGCGTTTTCCCAGTCGGCAGCTGTAGTATAAACATAACAGGTCGCTGTCAGGAAGGAAGCCTCATGCATATCGTCCCCTGAACAAATTACTTTTCCCACGAACATTGCATGTTTTTATACCAGAAAAAGGTATTTCTCCCTCTGACGGCTACCTTGTAGCGTATACTGTAACCAGGAGTTTCTGTCACCCTTGATCTAACAGTAGTACACTGTTACTCGTCCTTTGAACTTTTTTTGTTAGAACGCAATGAAAAAACACAAGGAACATCAGGTGTATTGTTCGGGTCTTTGCCAATGAAAACGTCTACCTTATGGTGCAGAGTTGTTCCTCTTCAGCAACTGCTTTTTTCATTGGTTTATGGCATCTTTTTATCATTTCAGATGCTGTGGTTTTGGCAATCATTATTTTAAAAACGGCACACATAAGTTAAGGACAATCTTAACCAAAATGTCAATTTCACCTATAAAGCACAATCAATTCAGCATCTTACCTTTTCGAGATTCTACACTGCACACTGCACACTGTACTAAACTGCCCCCAATTCACAGTCCCCCCCCCCCCTCTCTCAACTTTTTCAAGCTAACTCTATTTGACTTTTTCATCACCGACACCATGCATCGACTGACTATGGAGATTGGACATGGTGATGGTAAGTGGGTGACTGATGGAGGGACAGGGGAGGTGGGGGAGGAAGGTCTCTGACGCATAGGACAATCTGACTACATTACCTCAGTCCCCCCCCTCACCTAGAGGTCTCCCATTAAGCCAGGAATCTGTCAATGTATAGTTGTGTTTTTTAACTTGAATAAATATTGGTTGAAACAGCAAGGTAAAGAGTGTGTTTGTTTATTCGGATCAGGCTATGGCAAATCAGATTTCCCCTTATTCATGAGATGCTTTATGATCATTTAATACTGGAATATATATTTGCTATATTCATATGTAGAGATGATGCAGCTTAATATTTGTAATGAACGTAAGTAAAAACTTCACATATCAATAAAGCAATATACAACTTAGCTCAAAATGTTATGTTTGTTTTGTCAAGAAATAAAATGCCCTCAAGGGTTATACCCATATTAGGGTTGTGTGGCAGTAAGCAGTAAAATAGTCTATGACTGGTTCGTCTGCGAGTGGAGGTGGGTCAGAGGTAAATGCCATGTTTTAGTATGAGGCGTCTAGTGTCAACGAAATGAAAGTTCCCAATGTGCCCACACCAGTTGACACTAACATCAAAAGTTATGGTATAACACCCTTGGTTCAGATGTTGATCCCCAAAGATGGTTGCTATTTTCAAAGCAGAGCCAATGCGTTTTTTTTATTGGGAACTGTTTTTTTTAAACAGGACATTTCTTTTTTTTTGAGGAACGATTTAGATTTTAATCCATTGGCCTGTTGAATCTACCTATATGTGATTAGTGAACAGAACTACCAACCAAGAAATCCATATTGTTTATTGTGCCTTGGAAGGGAAAGGCCAAAGTTTATCCTATCCTTCTTCTCTCATTCCTTCAGTGGCAGAGAATGGGATGTGATTCATGCAGGATATTCAAAGCGTTTCCCATTTATAAAGCCATACTTATGTGATGAATGTCTATTCATCAGATAGGTAAAAGACCGAAATAAGAAAAGTAAGGTAATATGACAAAAGTAAAGTATGTTTTATAAAAGGCCCGAAAAGGCCCGAAAATGTAAAAGCCCGAAACCCGAAAGTCCCGAGAAATATGTAAACCGGAAGTGATAAAGTAAACCGGAAGTGACGTCATTTGTAACCACATGATCAAAGACAGCCAATCAGGGCTGACCACTAGACTATAAAAAGGGCGGTGAGGCCCGAGAATAAATGAGTTCCGTTACAGTTCTCCTTGTGTCAACACGTGTCTTCTTCCTTTAGTAACTGATAAGATGAGCCGATACGTGTTAATTAACTAGAAGTTTAAGTGAAATAGTAGAAGTTCGAGGAAATTAGGCGAAAACTTAGGACGGGGGCCCGAAGGCCCGAAGGACCGAAATAAGGCACGGAGGCCCGAAACTGGCCCGGATGGAGTCCCAGAAACGCAGGCCCGGAATGGCACGAGGGCCCGAAACTAGGGACGGAAACCCAGGATCCGGGGGAACGACGGCGCGACCGGCTCGGCCCCACGCTACCAAACAATAGGCGACCGTCGGCCCGACATCCCCGCGGACCGAGACCGAGGGTGGACCGTTCGCAGGAGAGAACACCGGCATAGAAGAGATAGAAACCACTTCCCCCTACCCCTACCACTTTTCCTTCCCCGCAGTCCTCTGCCCGTCGACGAGTGCCGATTTCCCGATCGACCCGCTCAAACCCCCTCGTGCGCGAGGCACGACTCTAAATATCACATCTCGGTTTCTTGCCCGGATTCCCCGTCCGTCCGAGATCCGAAACGATTCCCCATCCCTCTGCTGTAGAAATCGGAAACCCCGAACTACCGCGGAACGTCACACTTATACAAGGGCACAACCAGGGGCACTGGGACGTAATTTTATCATTTTTAGTATCCAGGGCTAGTTGTATTATATAAATAAACACATTATGAATCTCAATCTCCTAAACATGCATAGGAAAATTCCTGTATATATATGGGGGAAATGGTTTTGTAATACAGCGTGCAGATAGGCTAAAACTCTAACTATATACCCTGTTTCTGCATAGGAATATGAATTGTGGAACATTACCATAACATATTATTTTGTACCTAAGCTTTATTTCAATAGTGTTCAACACGCTGGCTGATTTTTGTCTCAATTGACTCCCCATATAGCGCGGAGCGTGGGACTGTGACCCAACCCTGCGGCCAACCTCCACGCACCACCAGACCATCACCAAGGCACCACCCGAGCACCACCGCTAGCCCACCACCACCACCACCACCTCGGTCAACTGCATTAAGGCCAGCATCATGAGAAGGTAGGTCATTGGTCATCTGTAACCCATTGCATTACACGTTCATAACAAGGATACCATTGTTCCACAGCACATGTATGCACATAAATATTGTACCAGGCTTAAGGGCCTCAAGCTTGAAACTTCCCTGTCCTACCTACACCATGCTGTGAAAACTATCCTGAATAGTTTTCAAAATGTCAAGCTCAAAATGTTTTGATGTGGAAAGGAATTGCATTGGGGGAAACTAGGGGGATATTCGCAGATAAAGTTTCTTCCCAGTTACCCTGTAATAGAAGCACCCAGTTACCTCTGCCTGCTATGCATGTGATACAGTGAGACTGATCGTTAACGACATGCATGTACATTGAACAAACAGGATTTAATCCAGAGGGACTAACCTACTGAACTCGCTTTTTGAAACTTCCTAAACAGAGCAGAGATTTTAGGTCCAATATCACAACTAGTGACATATTACTGAGGCTGGGATTATACTTTTTACATATCTAAACACAGGTATATTTGAACACAGGAAATTCACAGGCTTTACATAATATAGTCTGTCTTTCTCTGTGCAAAACTAAACGTTGTTCTGTCACGGACCACTTCAAGTTAAAAAGCACGTAGAAAATCCTGGCTATTATGCTAGAGGCGAAAACTCTATTCAGAACAAGCTTCAGTCGAATGAGAGGGGTGAGGGGACGAGTCTTTCTTAATTACCATCAGGGGAAGATGTGGGGAAACCTCTGTCGGCTCCTGGGGCCTTATCCTTCTGGACCCAAGCTTGAAATATTATAGGGTGATTCACTGCTTAAAAAAGACTTTTAAAGACCTCTAGGTTTCTGTAAATTGAGCAATTGAGGTGTGCTAAAGGGAATGGGGAGGTCACCTTTACAAGATCTTTCCAAAACTTTTTCAGATGACCTTTAAAAATTCATCGAAGATCTTGCAAAGGTACTGGGAAAATGACATATCCTATGCCTTTAATGAACCTCAATGGCTCCATTTACAAAATTAAAAGTCATTAAAGATCTAGTTTCACAAAGTGATTAGCTGGGGAGAAGATATACTTGAAGGACATATTTTACAAGTTGATAATAAGTATCTTACTTTATTCCTCTTATCCTCATCCTCCTTTGTGTATACTGTACGCACACGTTTCTAACTCATGAAATGTTTTGTTTCATTTAAAAAAAAGGCATTCGTTCCACAGTGATATTTGTGGGTGGATGTGATAGGAATTAGTATATCCCTTTGATGAATGCCATTTGTATTGTTACTGAAAGAGTGACTGGCAACTAGTTTGTTGTAATAGAATCGTTACAATCACACTTTGACATATACATGGCCTGACACAGTAATAAATGTCAAAAATGACATGTGCCAATGAATATTGACACATGCTTGTTGATTAACTCAGGGCTATAACTGACACTCACTCGTTAAGTGCTTTCATTGCTAATTAAATAGTCTTAGATAGAAGGATGATTAATGAAGCGTTTTGGAGACAGTTGAGACTTATAATCTATGTTTATTACAAGGCAAAATTACATTTACTATTTAAACATAATTCTTGAATATTGGATTGGGATTACATTTGAACCATAAACATGCCATCGATTCAAACGTCGTATAATATTGACAAAACGAGTAAATATTTAGTTGAACTTCCATGTGTTTGTATGTATTGTTCGCAGACACCCCCAGGTGGCGTGTTATGGAAAATGGCCTATTGCCTGCGGTCACCAGTTGAGGGGGTGGTGACAACAACGTTAAGTGGCCCTGTAATTTGTGGGTACGTGCAGACCTTTGTAGACACAGAACAATTTGACAAGGACTTTCCCATAAACCCACGCTTTAGTGCCCACACTTGGCGGATGCGGGCGTGAAATACCCTTAACACTTTTCACCTCTGGGACACAAAAAGTACGTGCAGATCTATGGAAAATGAAAAGCAGGGTTTGAAAGACGTTTTCAAATGCTGCGTGTTCTGATAGAAGCCAGCTGACTATTACTGTTATGTGTTTTTATGGGTCAATTTGTATATGATGAAGGGGGTCATAGGTTGAGATGTAGGTTTATGTCAAACCTCGACTCTGGAGGTTGGTATTGACCCATTCAGGACGCAGGTTCCAGGTGTAGGGTGAGGTAAACCAGGTGGACAACAGGTTGGTGGGGTCTGGACCGCCTCCCACTCACCGTATAGGCGGGGGCTAGGTGACCATTGATCCTCAAGGGTAAACATAGTATCCTGAAATATTCTTTTAGCACCATAGTGTATAAAATGAATACAGAGCAGGTTTGAATTGATGAATTGTGATAGTGGTGGGAAGTGATGACCTTAGGAGGTGAAAGGATAAATCGGGATACATATGATGCCCCTATATAATATATAGATGATATCCCACACACACTAAATATTTGTGGGATATCATCTGTTGGTTGGATAACGTCCTTATATTCCATGCCAAATCACCAATTATACAAAAATTATTGTAATAAAGATTTTTTTCTGATATTAATCATAATCTCGTTGAAAATCTGTCCAGGTACAATTTTTCATGAACATAAGTATGATTATCTTATTTTTTATAAATCACTCACTCAATAGAGGGATTAGAGCAAATTACCCACTATCCCACGAGGTTACAATATCACGTGACTGGGCACAATTAGATGGTAACAAAGATGTGGCAGCTCTCTGGTTTCCAGCTTTGGTTGTCCAACATACAGGGTCACATACCTTAGCCAGATCTTTTTTTATCTTGTTGTCAGACCTCACAATCATTACAGGACAGCAACATCTCACGAACATGTGCATATCAGGCATATCGGACTGAAAAAACGTAGGACACTGTTTGAGGGAGACTACATGCCCTCCTTAAAAGATGTCAGATAGTTTGATCAATTGAAAAACAGACGATGGATCTATTGTTCGGCATACCATGTACATCCGACCGTTAATTCAGGGTCTAAACTCTCTAGAAACAATTACCATAATTAGATAAATGTTAATAAGTTATGAGAGGAGTACCATCAACAGAAATTGATAATTGTATGTATATATCATAAGCTGTCTTGGTTAGATTGGCATGATATTTATTCATTTTGTTTGTTCATTTATCTATCTCTTCCATTACTTGTGTGCTCTGTTCTTCATTTGTCATTCATTCAATGTGCATCAGAACTTTATCTTTCTGTCTATTTTCTTTACATATCTATTTATTTATTCATCTATTTATGTGTTTATCTATAGGCTATGTATTCTTTACCTGTCTATTCCTTTGGGTAGAGGAGCATCAACAACTGAATGAGCTTCTTAAGAGAAATACCAGCTAT
The DNA here is from genome assembly GCA_936440205.1 of Lepidonotus clava. Taxonomy (NCBI): domain Eukaryota; kingdom Metazoa; phylum Annelida; class Polychaeta; order Phyllodocida; family Polynoidae; genus Lepidonotus; species Lepidonotus clava. The sequence goes on from OW387148.1 coordinate 16,911,850, forward strand.
TTGAGACTGGTCGGTCAAAAAATACTCCTGTGGCAGGGGAAACAAACGGGGGGTTGAGGGGTAGGTACCACCAGTCAGGTAGGTCATAGTGTACTGTGCCGGGTGTTCATTTAACAAAGGTAACTAATAATAATCATCATTGTGAAGCGGTGTAGGATAAGGAGAAACAAAAACGTCTCTGAAGGTATGAGCACATCTTGGACCTACTTGAACTATCGTATAGGAAATACGGGATATGAATTTTTCATGCGCACTTGCATACCAGGAGTCCCCTACCATGCACCATCTTGTTTATTTATGGGAAGGTGTGTTAATCTAACTATCAACCTATATCTCATGCTTGAAAATGATCATATTATAATACTTATATTTTCTATAAAGCTCCTTTATCAAATATTTAATGTTTCAAAGATTAAAATGTTACGATATTACTTCCGGTCCTTAACAAATTAATGTAGTTCAGGTTTTTAGCGTTAACTGGTAAAGGTACCGTCATGAGAGTCTGACTTTACTCAAGCAAAAGTGATAGTCGGAAGTAAACTGTAAAATATGGAAATTCAAACGCATCTAAAGAAGGTTTTCCTCCAGTGGATTTAAAACTCGGCGCCCCATACCCAGTCCCCGGCTCACCTGGCAGTGGCCCTGGCGGTGTGGGCGAGCAGCTCAGGGGCAGTAACGAGCAGCTCTCACACAGGGGGTAGGTACTCCAGGGGCCCGTGTTGAGGGCCGTCAGCAGCTGCCGACACCGTCAGGGTGGTGATACTCCACCTGTGAGCAGGTAGGTCACTCATACGGCTGTATGCAATGGGTCGGAAACAACGTTAAGCTGTCATGTTCGCCAATTAATTATAAAGTGTTAATTTTTGGTTTACATGTACGTAAGATAGCATTGTAATTCCAATTGGGTCTTCTTAGGATACTAATGGGCTTCTCCTGTTGATTCTTTGGGTGTTGGCCCTGTTGTGTTTTGTGGTACACGAGGAAGCATACTCTCGTACCTTCTGTTCTTGCGTTGTGTCTGTGTCCTCTTGGGTTTTGCTGTTGTATATTGCTGTTATTGTTGCTGCCTGATATGTTTTTCATCTTGATCTGTTTCATCTTATTTAGACAAACTACTCAAATAGTTATATTCTATATGTACATTGTGAATGACATGTAAGCTTCAGATTGGTCTCTCCTTTCCCTGCACTATGTTACATAATCTAGATACATATTGTTCTTGTTTTTATTGTTTATCAGTCTATTGTTCTGTTGGGGGTTGTATCTGTTCAAAAAGAAAGACCTAAAACGCAGAGGCTGTGGAAGACAATATCCAAAGGCAAATCCGAGATGTCCTGTTCCTTTCAGTTCCAACCATAATATAATAACACCAGTCACCTGGCCTATTTATAGCTAACATCAGTGCCAAATTTCTCCGACAATGTACTCTCATCAGCTGACTGAAAATTTAACTCTCCTCATATTATAATTTCATCTTCATTTGTGTTGTTAGGCATAGCTCTACTAACTTACTATGTATTCTCTATGTAAGCAACTTTCAGTAACTAAGGCTCTGAAGGAAGATTGGGATATTACAGAAATCAACTACATAGGAAAAACGAAGTAAATGATTATGCCTGCAAGGAAATGTACATGTTTTCTTCTCGTTACACCTCGAAATGTCATAAAATCTCATTGCATTGTAAAAGATGGCAGGTTCCACAGACCCACATTACGTTCACAATACTGGAAGACTGGGCTGTTTTTGTATGTATGGGGTGGTTCAGTGCTAACACGTGAGGCGTGTGGGGAGGGGGGAGAGGCTTATTACTTACAGGTGGGGGCTGGTACCTGTAGTATAAATATAACTCTATCAGGTGGGACCCCTTCAACTCGCAGCAACCAACAAATTAGTAGAAGTTTGTTGGGTCCAAAATATACATGGGAATGCAAATTAGAATTGATAAATGGAAATTGGTATGGTTTTACAAGAACAAGAGGGTGACACCTGGTTTCCAAGTATGACATTCAAAGCACATCCGTTTATTAGACTAGCCCTTAACCTAAGAATGAGTCTTTGAAATTTTGTAAGGTGTGTTAGTTCCTGTCTTTTGACAACCATCTATTGAATGAAATCAGACCAGCATTTATAGGAGTCGGTCTTTTCTGCTCTTACTAAAGGAAAAGTGAATATGTGACGTTTCGGTGTGTGGGGAATATTCAGAATCGTAGAGCCCATCTTGCACAGCTGTGCAGAGATGAATCGAGGATATCTAAAGTAGGGAGTCAAGATATAAAAGATGTTTCACAAACCAACTGCACTATGCCCAACTCAAAGGCGGTGGCCAGAGTTTTGAAGAGATCTCCAGGTGGCATGCGCAGTTGGCTGAGGCGGTTTCTCGCAAAGGGAAACGGAGACCGTTTATATAACCTCAATCCCAATGATTATGGAAATATAATACCCTGCCCTAAAAGACAGGGTCGTCCGAACAGGCCACCCCCTCCTACACATGATTTATTCAATTAGTTTGTTCCCTAAAAGAACTAGAGGGACTTTAGACTAGCAGGAGTGTCCTACCATTGATCGGATTGATGCCCCCTGACATGCCTCTATTGCCCTACTTTGAGAAATTCCTGGATTGTTGAAAGGACTATTGTGCAGTATTCAACATACCGATAGTATTTGATTGATATAGGCCAAGTATTTAAACATTCAAAGCACCATTGCAGCATTATGGAAATGCTATCACAAGGTTAAACCTTTATCTCTCACAACAATATTAGGGTCTTACTGTCGTTTTGCATTCTTGAAAAGAAATTCTCATGAAAATGCCAGCGACATCATAAGTACTTTCCTCTCGGTTATGTATCACAACCAATCGGTATTAGATCTCACCATGTGAATTAAATATAAATAATGCATACTTGAATATTTTAGGGACCCCGTGGGATCCAGGGTGGGAGTTCCCACTGGGGCTTCCTAGGGAAGAATAGGTCTTCAGTATCATCTGCTGATTGTAAAAAGCAACACTATGGGTTGGGGTTGACAGGTTGTCTGTGACCTCACAGTCGTTCATCCTTACCATATGCCCTGTACTATAGGTGTCAAAGTCTAGTATGGTTCTTTCTTCATGGCAGCAAAACTGGAATTAGGGCTCAATGCCCTGCTACCTTTTATTCACTTCCAAGCATCCAACATGGGTGGCAAAACCAGATTCAGGGTTCAGTTCCCTGATGCATGACCCTTTTATTTACCTTCTCAAGTCATTTCAACATTTACTGTTCTTGCTGTGAATATGACTATAGCTGTTGGATCAGCGTAAAGCAACCATCCCTCACTCATATATGTCTAGTTTGTGATCCACTTTGTCTGACACATAAGTTTGTAATGACTTCTTTGTTGTCAATAAAATACTTATTATATTACAGATTTGCATAAGTTAATCATGTCTAAAGCAATGGAAACTGACATGTCGTATGAGGTGGCCCGAGAGGTTAAACTGATTTATTTTACACCCAAAAAAGACAAAGTGCTATCCATGTATTCCTATGTCACCATCACAAGTGGCAACGAGGTTATGAAGTCCATTACGTACTGAGAAGAAAAAGATAGACAATATGTCAATGAAAGTTGCCACCGTTCCCAGTTCAAATCAGCCAGACCCGTCCTCGCCTTGTCCTATGCCCAATCTCCGGATGGCACTTTTATGAGAGGCCCCTATTGGTGAAATAGCCCCAAAACGTGTGATGTCACAGAATATATCATATTCATTGACAGTCCCCGCTCAGGTTGGAAGGTTGGGTGCCAGTCTGGGCCTATATTGGGCACTCGGTATAGAAAATGCTGGCTATATTATCGGTGATATGACATATAGGATATATCGTCAAACTGTTATCCCTTTTTTCCGTGCTGCATTACGGTCATGGACGGTAGGAGAGGAAACGTCACCATACTGTTTTTTGCCACATAGATTTGAGAAATAATATATGGTGTCAGTATTCAGTCAATGGCCTCTTCCCGTGATTCTTTTACACAGATTGGTTGAAAATTGAGGATGATTTTCCTTTTAGATGTGTTCAATAGACTTTTTTTAGTTGTTGTCATACTTTGATATTCTTTTCTCAAACAAGTTCCTATTATCACACAAAAACTTTCTTTATTTTTTCTAGATATAACTCTCTATTGATGCGATGGCCTCCCATTGGCAAAAATAGAAAATAACCTATACGATAGATTGCGAGAAATGATTGGATGAATCTCTGTCAATTTCCGACCCCGTTTTCCATTATACACGAGGTCACAATTAGATTTTGTCTATCATGTGGACCGTGATTTTGAGTTTCATATGCCAGATCTTGATGAACTTATTATGTACAGTAGGGAAATTGACATTTCAAAATCCAGTTGTGTAATTGGCATCAATAGTAATATATGTAGGGATATTTTTGTGGGATTATGTGAAAAATTCTGTAAATTGTTTGTGTGTTCTATTCAGACAGGTACTTTTCCGAGAGACTGGGCATCAGGTTATATAAGTATAATTCCTAAAGATGGTGTAAAAACTACGCCTGCAAATTGGAGGCCTATAACTCAGACTTGTATATTCTCTAAGTTGTTAGAGAAGGTTATTCAATCTAGAATTATGAATCATTGTTTGTTTAATAATATTCTTTGTAAAAATCAATACGGTTTTGTTCCAGGGAAGTCAACACAGATGGCCGTATTTGATCTCTTGAAATATATTTATTCGGGTATTAACCATAACAAATATGTCGGTCTCCTGTATTTGGATGTATCCAAGGCTTTCGACTGTATAGATCACTCGCGTCTCTATATTAAATTTAGGAAAATGGGTTTCCCAGATTTTCTGATCAAATGGTTTAAAAGTTATCTTAGTCGTACTCAAATGACTATTTATAGTGGTATGAGCTCTGATGCAGTCTCGTTGATAAGTGGAATACCACAGGGGACAATCCTCGGTCCCACTGCATTTATATTATATATAAATGATGTGGTACAATATCTTGATAAGGTGAAAATAAGTATGTTTGCAGATGACTGTGTTTTGTACTTTACAGGAAATACATGGCTAGGAGTTAAGGATGATATTCAATTTGATCTGAACCGGTTTATATTATGGGGAAAGGCAAATCGTCTAGTTTTGAATATAAACAAAACCAAGGCTACCATTTTTGGTTCTACTGCAAAATTGAACATGTTGGATAATCCTGAAAAGTTTGATGTAAATAATAACAGTATTGATTTTGTTTGTAAATATAACTATTTGGGTATCCTGATAGATCAGAACTTGACTTTTGTACCGTTGTTTGATAAAGTTAAGCGATTGGTGATAAATCGTTTTTTTAGTTTGATTAAGATACGTAGATACATTACTGAGAGGGCTGCCGTTCTGATTTTCAAACAAACAATTTTGCCACTATTTGATTATGCTGGATTTTTCCTGGTAACTCTTCCTTTAAAGTATAAGATTGAATTACAAGTAATTCAGAATGACTGTATCAGGCTTTGTAAGAATATTGCTTGGAATGATTATATACGCATTGATAGGTTACATTCCGAAATTGGTCTTATAAGTTTGGAACAGAGAAGACGGATGCAGTTATTATGTTTAATGTATAAACATAGTAAAATTGATGGTGTAAAGAAACCAATAGTTAGACAAACACGAGCTGTTACTAAATATCAATTTATTGTTGAGAAGAACAGGAGTCCTAAATATGATCATAGTCCTTTTTATGTTGGTACTGAATTATGGAATCTATTGTCTAGTGATGCTCAATTTGCAGATGATATATTTTTGTTTAAATCGATCTTAAAAAGGACGAATACAAGATATGTTGATTTATTACATTGATACATGATGATGGAATATTGTTAATTTGACTGATGTGATCTTCTCATTATAATTGTACTTTGACTTGATTTTTGGAAATATTCTGATTACATTTACTATTCTATCTTCTGGAAGATCAGGGGTAACCCTGAAGTTGATTATGCTAATAAAAAGAAAATAAAAAAAAAACAATAATAATGGCTTATATATATGACCAATCACCTGCATAGTCCAATGCCCCGTGTCATGCAAAACAGCGATGGGGGGGGGGGGGGAGGGGGGAGGGGATGGGGCATAGTTTCTCTAGGATAGTCCAACAATCAAAGCACCATGATGTTACATGAGGTCAATGACTCTACTGAGGGGTAAAATGGGCCAATGATTTTTTTCTCTTAACTTTCTCTGTGTGCTTAATGAACTGGACCAAACAAACTCTTGAAATAGGTTAGTGTTCCATTTATGGCATGCATGTGTGAACCCTCCATAAAAAATGCACCGTAGAAATAAGTTGGTCGAAAAAGACCAACTGGTAAACCAAATAATGTCGATTAATATCATAGACATACATAACATCTTATGTATCTCTATGTTAATATTAACATCTGTTTACCCTTTTCTCCGCCAGGAGTCGAACCTACGTGATGGACAGCGGAAGGGCCTTCGAGCTGCGCGAGCAGATGGCCCGGCGGAACCGCCTCGCTCTGGGAATCTGCGCCCTCGCCGCCCTCGTTTTCATCTGTGTCGTCGTTGCCATGGTAATGAAGTACGCGCTGAACATGGGTGAAGCTAAAGAAGGTACCAAGTTAATGCTGATTATTATAATTCTATTGACTGCTTTCTTGGCTCTCTTACATGGATAGAATAAAAAAAAACTAGTAGACAGAGGAATGCAATAGGGAGAGAAATTCGTGTAGCATATTGAGGTAAGCTGTCCAAGAGGGATTTATCTATAGCAATCCACGGCGGGGTAAGATTGCCCAGCATCAAAAGTAGAATTATAACACGATGACCATATTTTCATATCAAAACAAAAATTAAAGATTTCTGTTGTACTTAAATTTAATCCATGATCCCCTGGTTGTCATTCAAAGCTGTCATTGTTCTACGCACAACTATAATACTCCTTTTGTATAGTCACGCGCTACATACATATTCTAAAGGATGTAAGGTGAAATACTATCATACCACCTCTCGCAAAATCCACGCAATATGAATAAGGTCTTAGAGTGGGTATGATACATGTTGGAGTATCGTTTGACGGCGTCCTGTGACTGTGATGCTTGGCCTACAGATAAACAGGTTTACCTCTCCCAGATACTGTTTTGTATTCCGTAAGGTTGAGGGCCGCGACCACTCCTGGTGTATGATCTCAGAGGCCTATGATCTTTCAGTAAAACTGTCCCGTTCCAGAAGGTATCCAAGGGTAGTATTGACTCATAGTTGAATAACTCGTTAGTGTGTTGGGAGGGGGAGCAGGTGTATGACTGGCAATGTACCTCCAGATATCTTACATATATGTAGGCAAAACGTAATGACCTTATCACAAGTGTGACCTAGATCGTTTCTGAATGTAATTAGAAAATCCTCTACATAGTTTTGCTTGACTTTCTGATTTTGAGGCACATGTATGCCTCCAATGCCTTACAATGCAAGGAGGACATGCATATGAAATTAAACATGTATGCATAAAGCATTTGTAAAATATGATTCCCTGATATGATAATCATCTATATAGCTGCAACTATAATGGGCAATTGACGTTTTGACTTATCTGATACTGATTAATCATGAAATATAATCGCATTTCTGTTACAATAGATGCGTTTCTTTTCGTAAAAGCTACAGACCTTATTCTTTTTTAGGAAAAATCATTAAGTAAAATAGTTGACGATTATTGTTGCAAATGTTGAATTTCGATGTATTTGCCAGTGAAGAAGAATCACACATTTTTCGACCACTAGCAGCCTGCATGTAACAAGTGACACTCTAACCCTTTGCCGTGTTTCAGACGACCCAGCCCGCCTCATACAACTAGACGGCAGCTGGGGGGAGTGGTTGAGGTGGTCGCCATGTTCGGTGACGTGTGGGGGAGGGAGTCGCAACAGGAGGAGGTATTGCGACGACCCTGTGCCAGAGAATGAGGGATCGCCATGTGATGGGGAATATGAACAGACTGAGGTGTGCCATGACTGGCCATGTCCAGGTGAGAATGAGGGGGTCACTGTGTGATGGGGAGTATGAACAGGCAGATGTGTACAATGACTGCCATGTCCAGGTGAGAATGAGGGGTCACTGTGTGATGGGGAGTATGAACAGACAGGGGTCTGCCATGACTGGCCCTGTCCAGGTGAGAATGAGGGGTCACTGTGTGATGGGGAGTATGAACAAACTGAAGTCTGCCATGACTGGTTATGTCCAGGTAACAATGAGGGGTCGCTTTGTGGCAGGGAGTATGAACAGACCGAGGTGTGCCATGACTGGCCCTGTCCAGGTAAGAATGAGGGGGTCACTGTGTGACGGGGAATACGAACAGACAGAGGTGTGCAATGACTGGCCCTGTCCAGGTAAGAATGAGGGGTCGCTGTGTGACGGGGAGTATGAACAGACAGAGGTGTGCCATGACTGGCCATGTCCAGGTAAGAATGAGGGGTCACTGTGTGACAGGGAGTATGAACAGACCAAGGTGTGCAATGACTGGCCATGTCCAGGTGACAATGAGGGATCGCCATGTGACGGGGAATACGAACAGACTGAGGTGTGCCATGACTGGCCCTGTCCAGGTAAGAATGAGGGGGTCACTGTGTAGCAGGGAGTATGAACAGACAGAGGTGTGCCGTGATACAATGGCCCTGCCTAGATAAGAATGAGGGGGTCATTGTGTGGCAGGGAGTATGAACAAACCCAGGTGTGTAATGACTGGCCCTGTCCAGGTAAGAATGAGGGGTCACTGTGTGATGGGCAGTATGAAAAGTATGAGTTTTGCCATGACTGACCCTGTCAAGGAGAGAATGAGGGGTCACTATGTGACGGGGAATACGGACAGACTGAGGTGTGCCATGACTGGCCCTGTCCAGGTGAGAATGAGGGATCGCTGTGTGATGGGGAGTATGAACAGACTGAGGTATGCCATGACTGGCCCTGTCCAGGTGAGAAAGAGGGGTCACTATATGTGACGGGGAATACGAACAGACAGAGGTGTGCCATTACTGGCCCTGTCCAGGTGTGAATGAGGGGTCACTGTGTGGCAGGGAGTATAAACAGACAGAGGTGTGCCATGACTGGCCCTGTCCAGGTGTGAATGAGGGGTCGCTGTGTGGCAGGGAGTATAAACAGACAGAGGTGTGCCATGACTGGCCCTGCCTAGATATAAATGAGAGGGGTCGCTGTATGGCAGGGAGTATGAACAGACAGAGGTGTGCCATGACTGGCCCTGTCCAGGTAAGAATGAGGGTCGTTGTATGGCAGGAGATATGAACAGACACAGGTCTGCCGTTAATGGCCCTGCCCAGGTAAGAATGAGGGGGTCGCTGTGTGACAGGGAATATAAACAGTCCAAAGTGTGCAATTGCTGGCCCTGTCCGGGTGAGAATGGCTGGTCGCTGTGTGACAAGGAGTATGAACAAACAGAGGTGTGCAATGACTGGCCCTGTCCAGGTAAGAATGAGGGGTCACTATGTGACAGCGAGTATGAACAGTCTGAAGTCAGTCATGACTGGCCATGTCCAGGTGAGAATTGGGGATCACCATGTGGTGGGGAATATGAACAGACAAAGGTGTGCAATGACTGTCACTGTCCAGGTGAGAATGAGGGGTCACTGTGTGATGGGGAGTATGAACAGACAGAGGTGTGCAATGACTGGCACTGTCCAGGTGAGAATGAGGGGTCGCTGTGTGACATTGAGTATGAACAGTCTGAAGTCAGTCATGTCTGGCCCTGTCCAGGTGAGAATGAGGGTCTCTCTGTGTGACGGGGAATATGAAGAGTCTTAGATGAGGGCCTTGTTTTTTGTCTCGGGGTCTAGTTCGGTCCCCTTTGGTCCCTCATGGTGGACTATGAGGAACTAGACCCCTAGACGAAATACAGCGCCCAGGATCCCAGCCCGGTTGTTATTATCTGCTTAATATTTATTTCTTACAAAAGGGCCTACGTGAATATACATTTAGGTCTATCTAGAGGATACAATTATTTGTTCGTGTTTTTTCTATACCTTATGCCCAACTTATTCCTATCTACCTTTGCAGATTGTTATCGGGAGTGTACCGAAGGCTGGCTGCGGGACTGTTCTTACTGCTTCTGCGCAGTGACGTCACTACGCGGTCAGGTTCATGACGTCACGGGGACGCCCGTCAATGACGTAGAGATATTCCTAATGAACATGCAGTGGAAGGCGTTGAGTAAGACCGACTCAGGAGGTCACTTTGTACTGAGAAATGTTTGCAAAGAGGAGATGCATATGATAAAACTAACTAAGTTCGGATTTGAACCAACCCTCGTGAATGCCACGGCTTTATCCGAGGGAAACACTACCGACGTGAAAGTAACATTACACAAATTAGGTAAGAATTAATATAATATATTATCTTTAGATAATTTTGCCAAAGTCAAAGATTGATTTTTTAGCCACTAAGTCGCACCATGTCCTTAATCTGTCAATTATCACTAATCATAGTTGTTACTGGTGATACTGGTATAAAATGTTCCATTTGATACACATGATCTACATGTTCTATATAATGATATACGGGATATAGATAAATGCGATCGGCCTTGGTCGTTGAGTTATGAGTTATGCTCCTTAGTTTGGAGAAATCACTAGTTATGCCATCTGATAACATTTTGTAAGTGCGGCATATCATAGTGTAGATATCAGCAAAGTTCCATATAAAGAGGAACATAGGATAACACAGATCTCTATGCGAAAACGCTTCTTGTTCATAATAATATTATGTGTTCCCTCTCCCCAGTCGTGCCCCGGCTGACCATGCACCCTGAGGACCGGACGTTGTACGAGGGTACCACTCTCACCCTGACCTGTCGGGCCCACCCTCCAGGGGTCAAATACGAATGGTAGGTTATCAGACAGGTCTGTCCACTCTAGTCATCAATGGAAAAGTATCATCGTTGATATTTAGAGTGAAGAGGGGTCTGTTTTGCGATTTCCCTCACAACAGTTTCTTTTTAATGTTAATTTTTTCAAGCTTTTGGACTATTTTCCCAGAAAAGGGAGTTTTCTCTCACGTTATTTTTGTGAAGTTAGCGTAAAAACGATATGGCGTAGGCCGATCTGGGGTACTAAGATTACATCGTCTCGAGGATATTTCCCGCTGAAAGTTTGCTATGTAAGCGCATTCTGTCGAAGAATATTATCAGTTGGGAGAGAATTTTCATATTGGATATAATATCACCGTCTAAAGTTAAAGTTTGTAAAACATGAGTTTGCTACAATTTAGATCCCTGTGAAATATTATAAAACGTTAAATGCTACTAACAGAAATTGTCTATGTGATTTAGGTTTAAGGACGGGAACATCCTATCTGTACCTAGTGAACGTTCAGGGCTGATGTCCCACTCTACAGCCCGGACCCCGCGACTGGTCATCACCAACGTCGGCCACCGGGACTCGGGCAGCTACAGGTCAAACCAAGTTACTGTCCTTTTTATTCTTAGCACTTAACCTCAAATCCTGTTTTTTCTTTCTCATTCTTTGCTCTTTACAACCAATTCCCACAATGCACCAGTTGTAATTTCCTGAAAATTGAATTATCCCGGATTTGGCAAGGTGTGTACCATTTAATAGTATGCACCTATTAACTAAGTATGCCTCATGGGTTCAAAATTGTAGGGACAAATTATGCAATTATATAACGGAATGTCATAAGAACAACGTCTCACAGGGACAACTGAGGAAAAGTACAAACTATCTCGTATGCAGATAAAAATTAACCTTCTAAAAGCGAAAGTCGACGAAAAGTTAATTTCATCTACTCTCTCTTATCTTCGAGCTGGGTGCGGAATCATGAGATCAAGACATACGTCCCAATTTATAATCTCTCTTGCATGCATTCATATCCATAAGTACTAATATTATCTAAGCAAGTTACATAAAAGCATCAGAATGGCATGGGAACCCTTTCAGCATATTGTTTTTACTTGAATAAATATACACAATTGTTACCTGGGATGGACAATCATCACTATGCTTCCTGCGATGAGTTCACAATCTTATTTTCAAAAGGAAAAGTCCTGTTATATTTTTACATGTTTTGGAGCATTCCAAGAGGACAGGAGGGAAAAAAGAATACATAGTTATATGTTTGATTTTTGTAATTTTCACAGCTAAGAATATAATCCAGATTACAAAAAGATAACTTTCATTTTACTGCTTACCAAGCTAATTCCGAGTCAAAACAGAAACCGGCTGAAAGTGCTATTCAGACCTACAGGTACAAAATATATAACAGGTATAATCATATTCCATTTACTAGCAGACAATTTTCAAATGAACATATCTTAAAGAAGCAGCCAAGAAATTAGGCAGATGTGATCTTCTAATAAAATCAATAATAATTTTGTTGGTTTACAGGTGTCGGGTTGTATCACCAGGAGGAATGGTTTTCTCTCGATCGGCGTGGGTTAGCGTCAAAGGTATAGACATTATCTACAAATTCCACTATGGCAGTATAAGAGTATAGTATGACAATTGGACGCATCTGTAATTTGGGCTGATTGTCAATCAAAGATAACAATTGCCTGATTTCCTTATTTTTAGATAAACTATAGGTCCTTTCCTCTGCAAATTCTCAAAAAGTAACAATAATATATTCATTATATAGATTATGATATCACGGAAATCTTTATACAAGCCTCAGTCAGCAAACCTTGCTGATAGTCATAAATCCAGTAGATTTATAATTTAATTATAAATCTATTGGATTTATGATAATTGGTTAGTATATCTATACCTGGTGTAATAATATTGCTTTTAATGCTACGAGTATGCCTGTTTTGGTTTCAATCTTACTTTATTGAACGTCAGGACACAACATCAGTGATAGCTGTCAACCCAAGCCACAGAGGAAGCTTTACCAATTACCTGCCAACTGCTCGATTGACGGTGTCACATTAGGTGTCATAGACATTGGCTACTGTCACCCTCAGAGTTGTGTCAGGGGCACCCTATTGGAGCACCCTCCAGAGGGGAAAAACTTATGCTGTGGTCCAATAAAAACTGTGACATCACATGTTGTCTGTGATAGCTGGAGCTACCCCATAATGCAGATCCTGTCCTGTGGATGTAGCCTTAAATGTGGGGTCAACATTGTTGATGCAAGACCTATACTGGGGCATGTATCACTATATGACCCAATCAACGGTGTCACAGATCAAATCCAGGCAACTGCTAGATATGATGGGAAAGATGTGCAAACTACAAAGCCTGGATCGTTCACTCTTGCTGTGCCATCTAATAGGTCAGAGTTGGTGCTTGACTTTCCTGCCAGCAGCTTTTATAATCCTACCATCAAGGTTATACATGTGATGTCACAATCCAGCTTTGTACATGTGACCTTACAGAGCAAGGCGTCTCCAGTCAGAGTGCACAGTTTACAGAAAATGGTGTTTCCCGTCATGTCCACAGGGATCGCGTCACTTCCCGTGGTGTCCTTGGTGCTTCCTGGAGGAGCTATCATTGATCAGTATGGTAAAGTGTACAACAACACAGTAGATGTGTACACCCAGTTTTTTGACAGGAGATCCAAAGATGACATTACAAGTGTCCCAGGAGAGCTTCTGTACATGACCAAGGAGGGACAAGAATTCCACCTGGAGATGTTGGGAATGGTATTACTCTTTGTGGAGAGCGTAAACCAGACAAAGTTGGAGATTAACTCCAAAGTCAACATCTCTCTTGATGCTGCAGGCCTTGACTTGGAAAATGATATTAGTGATGCAGATGATATTCAAAACTTCATCCTGAATCCTCGTTCAGGCCAGTGGGAGATAGCAGAAGGACAATGGGTGTGTGGAGGGTAAGTAGGAATGACTTAAACACTTCTGTTAAAGATAGATATTTACTAGGTAACATGGCTTGTAATGGCTATAATAAATATTTGACGTATATCAACATTGTAACGTTGAATATTAAACATAATTATTAATTATCATTAATGATATTATTATTAATAGAAAATAACAACAATAATGATAATTAGATAATAATTAATGATACTGAATAATAATTACTTATGATTTCTAATTGATAAGTAACATTAAATAATAATTAATAATTAGCATTGTAACATTAATAATAATTGTAATGTTAACATTGTATAACATTGTAACATTGCTTCAGTAGTTTGTCAGGTCCAGAAACACGCATAACCGGTGTCAACCTTCAAGAATTAAGATTTTTGTTAATATAAATAAAGGCATCAGGCTTTTAAAGATCTATCTAAACCTTTAGCAAATTTTGAATCTATCAAGTGTTTTACATAGTCTTGGAAAAATGCAAATAAGAATATGAAAATATGGAAAGAGCTTTGCCACTGTAAAAACAAAAGTTGTATCAAATGACCTAACATGACATATTTCATTACATGGATTGATATAACATGTGCCCCCCCTGTAGCCAATTTGTCATTGCAGGAAAGATGATTGCTCAGGCAAGCTTCACTGTCAAGTGGACATCCGACCTGGGGCACGCTTTATCTTGGCAGCGCGTCCCATCCCCAACCAACAGCTGTGTCAGGTGAAGGTCTCAGCCACCTCTGACACCTCCCCTCACCGGTCCTACCTCCCTGGCATGGAGGTTCAGGTCCTCTCCAAGAAGGATGACCACTATGTGCACCTCAGTCGTGGAGTGACCGACTCATATGGCACAGTCTGCCTGCCAGTGCCATGTGGGTACGAGCATGTTATATCTGCAGAGGGACTCATACCTGCCAATTCCCAGGTTCTACCAGATGATGTGCAATATGCACTTGAGGGTGATACTGTAGTGTTTTATTCCCCCAAAGGACATCTCATCAAGTCTGGGGAGGGTCCTGTGCACCTGTTCTGCACCCATACCTGTGGGAAGGAGAACTATGATGGGTATAAGTTTGAGTTTACTAGTGCTGGTCACACTGTGGATGTTACTTCAGTGTTGAGAGAGAATAGAGGGACTTTGACAGTGGCAGAGCCAAGACCTCACCTACCTCTCAGCTGGTACCCTGAGCCAGGAGACAGCACAAAACGCTCTGCTTGTGCAGTGAGATTAACTTTAAAGGTAAGCATTTGGAGACTCTTGTGTATTTACTAAAGAACACAATATTAGGTGTATTGCAATAGCAGGGGTCAATACAAAGTCAATTCTATATACCACTGTTCCATTTGACAACCCATGCCATGTAATTTCAAAGCAGCAAAATGCTGATTATTAAAAGAAAGTTTCTTGTGCTGCCAATTATTTCTAGTAGGCCCTATTTGAACTAACCTGGTCCAACTATGACCCCTGTGGTGTAAGTCTAGATTATGATAGAGCTACTTTTGTCACTATATTGATAGTAATGCAGTACGGGAATAACGAAACCCTATCTTCACAATTTTAGGTCTTGACCCTTGAAATAGTCTTGAAAATGTATTGCGTCAAAGTCTTATATGGCATTGTATCCTTCACTAATATTCTAAGAAAGACTTGTGATAATGCATCTAATTAACCGGCACTCCCCTCATGAGACCACTTCTCCTATTCATATTGTTTGCTATATAACAGGGATACAATTGGTTTGCCTACTTTGTTAATCTGATTGTTGTCTAATCAACTATAATAATGGTGACCTCAGCATAAATACATTAACTGACGCATTGTTTTTGTATCCAGGGCATCCACGCGGACACCCAGGTGGTAGCAGTCAGCAGGGTGAATGGGGCAGAGGGCCAACTACTGGGGACATTCACAGGAGGTGTGTCCCCCACGGCCACCAGCAGTTACTCCGTGTGTCTGCTGGTCAGATGTCCAGATAACCAGGGAGACTCATCCCCCATCTCCACACATGTTACACTTTACATAGTTCATCAAACCTTAAAGGTCTGCCAAATGTAAGTACAACTGTAGGTTTGATGGTCATAATGATACATTATCAATTTTTAATATCAGTTTGGAACTAGTTGAGGTATATCGTTAAGTCCCAGTGTAATCTGGTTAATTTTAGCAATCCAACACTTCTCATAAAGTCAATTCACATTAGAGAAATAACCTTTATTTTCTGCTGGAAAAATACTTACCAAGTATGTGGTTGAAACAATGATTTTTATTTGGGGATGTCATGCATGGTTGTGCTTTTTCATATTAAATCCCAGTCACATGTATCAAATATTAGACAAATGTCATTCCTTAGTTGCATTTGTGCCATTGGGTAATTACGTTTTAGTAGATTTACTAGAGGGATTATGATTGCTGTTGAGTGGTACAAAAGACTGTAATGTATTTATTATATCAACATTAACAGACCTTGCATGTTGAAGACGCTCTATCAACGCCCTATCAGAATATCAATAGACTGCGTGCTCTTCGTTGAATTCTAAGAATGTTAGACATCTTGAGCCATAATGGTAAGGAATGTACCTATTTGAGGCCAATGTATCATCAGTCTATCTTTATGTTCATCTTATGAAAGGTTAAAAAATATTTTTTACCTTGCAGAAATCCTGTTAACAAAGGGCCAATAAGATGGGACCAAAAGGATTTGGTGGAAGGTTACACGTCTTTAGGTTTTGTTATAAATCCTTCAAATGGGGAGAGCGTTAATAATCGTTATGGATATTTTCAGTAAGTACCCATGTATTATCTTAAGATGTTCTCAAGCTTAAGATTTACGTTTTTCATCCATTAAGTTGTTATGCTATTATAATTTCGTTGATATGTAATGATATAGAAATAGGATTTCTAATGTGCGTTTCACTTTTACTCCAGACTAAACTTAATGCAAAATTCTAGGATAGTGTTCTGAAACTCACCAGTTGTGCGATGATTTAAGTCAAATAATAAGTTTTCCATTTATTTTGAAAATAACGTGAAATTATTATTCTAATACAATCAAGATTAAGTAGCCTGCAAATAAAAACGTATACAAATGATAAAAGATTGATACAAATGAGAGGGACATTTCACTTGAAACAACATTTTCGGTCCCCAAGATAGAAGTGTAGTGCTCAATATCATTTTACTCAATTATATCAATTAATCATATATTGATGTACATACCCTGAATTTGAATGACCGTAAAATGCTTCAATGTTGCAACTTAGTACAAATACCTTAATCTGTTGCTTGTTTCTTCAGGACCCGTGGCAGAGGGACAACAGCCGTGCAATGGGCCTTGTATAAATGTACCCAGTCAGAGACAGAAGGAGCTTCTACACTCACCTGTGGTACAAATGGGCAATGACCAGACACCCCAGGCCAAGGCACGGCCGCACCCACACTCTCACACACATAGATATACACACATTCATAGCACACACTCACAGACACACACCCACTTTTTTATAAATGGCCCTTGACCATGTATAAATGTATGATGGCCAAGACTGAAAGAAGTCATACAGCTTATCCCACTGCCACTCCAATCTGGGAGAATTCTTTAATTTTGCTACTGGGAGCCACAATTATAAAGATGACCAAAAGATGCCTACTGATCATTATTTGAAATCTCCAAATATAGAGCAGATGAAAGGACTTGGATCTTTAACCTCTGGCCATCGATGTGCCACCCGCTCCCGTCAGACAAATTAACCAACACATGTGCAGGTTTAGAAAAATAGCAATTGTAAATATGCTACAATGATCCATAGATAGTTTACGCAAACAGCTCAAATATGCAGTTCATTTCTTGGATCGAATGTAAAACAATCCGATTGATCCCTATTTGCAGTTGTAAGAGATATGGGGTTTTTACAGGACGTTACTTATTACAAGGAGACTGGGACTATGAACTCGCTTGAACGTTAACATGCTTTTTGTCATTTAAAAGTTGATCACATACTGACTGATAGGCAACGGAAAGTAGGCAGTGATTTGCAATATTTTTCTCTCTTCCTATTATCATAATGACGGGAAAGTTATTATAAAAATAGACAAGGATAATAAGTTCACATTTAGAAACCGTTATTAAACATAATGTCTACTTTCAAGTAAAAGACAATTAATATATCATATAATGCCCAATTTATGCCAAAAATATTTATTTGGATGGATGTTTGAGTTAGGTCCTATAGTTCATAAATTATACCATGTCAAAAATAAGATAAATCTTTTGTGATATTTGGTACATCTTTTTCTAGATTTAATGAAACTTAAAATCAATCTCTGTTCAAATAACGTTTCAAGGACAGATTAATGTTTAGGTTTTTCATGTGTTTCATTCGCCGAAAGATTTTTGTCCAAAATCATCATCAAGTACAATTCCATACGTACAAATATAATTTAGGGTCAATTATTTACATGTAACCGTATGCTGGCAGAGTGAAATTGCGATACAGACAATTTTACTCTGACTTTGCCATTTTGAAATGTCCCCTATATCACCGTTTTATATTTTTAATGACAGGTCTGTATGGGTGTGCAAGGGTTTATTATGTACATGTGTAAGTGTTATATATATATATTTCACGGTCAATGTGTGAGAAATAAATGCACAAAGCCACAACAAAATATCTTCATACACCAAAAGTTTTCTTTTAATCACGTTGTAGAAGACAGCATTATATTGGCTATATTCTTATACATGCTTTTTGTTGAAGGGTTTACAGGGGCGTTTCCAGACAGTTTCAAGGATGTGGGGGGGGGGGGCGCTCTCAAATAACATTTGTTAGAATACCCTGCAGGGGTTTGAGATTAACATTAAAAAATCTATAATTGGTCTTATAGTTATAGGTATAATTATCATGCACATTTTTCTAAAACGTTTAATAAAACATTGTTACAGGACAAATCCAATAAGTTCACGAACAAGGTTGATCAATGTAGACTTCATGTTATGTGCCAACCTGTCATAGTCTCATGGCGCCATCTACAGGAATATGTACACAACAGCACCAGCCGGATATGTATGCCCCCTGTGCTTCACTGAATTCATCGTTAAGGCCTAGATTACTAGATACTACACATTCACCCTTCTTTGTCCAATAAAATGAATAAAAAATAAGTGGATTATTAGGATCTTCGGGCCATCGTAGTTTGTGTTCTTTCTTTTTGCATATATAAGGCCTTTTATGTAGAATATTATCTATCTAGATGTTTCCTTGATTATTGATATTGCATGAGATATGAATGATCAAACTATGTGCAAGGTATGAATTAAAAGCGTCAGCGGAGCGTTCAAATGTTATGTTCGTCTTTCTAATCTTACTGAATCAGACAGTGTGTGCATGTAATATATTTTGCTAATGAACTGTTATGATATATTGCCCTGTACATTTTGGGAGACTACTATTTCACTATCAAATTTTGTAGATTTTTCCTCTCAACTCGGAACCTAGTTATCAAAATATAGTTTACGGTCAGTATACGTTATTAAATTTCCATCCACATTGCAACTTGAGGATAACCACTAGTCGTTGTCTAACCTGTTATCTAGCTCTCCATTAGCCTTAAGGATAGACAACACCTCAGAGTGGCTTCATTCGCAGTAATGACAACTGTACCATAACCAGAAAAGCTAAAACAACATATTAAATATCAAAAGAAAGGGCACATTTTTCTCTATCTTTCAGAACATATTTTATTGTCATCATGTTAAAATTCCAGGAATTATCTGTGAAAAACTGTTTTTTTCACTTTTATTTTTTGAACATGGATATCTCAGTAACCACTCAATAGATTGTACTGAAATTTTTTGGACATGTCAATAATGATCCTCTAGAGGGAAGCGTGTCTCAGAATTTTTATTTAGGGCCTAGTTTTCATTTTATGGCAAAAAACGGGAAGATTTTGGTTATTTTTTTCATCATTATTTTCTACATTTCATAAAACAAAAAGTAAGACCTAAATCAAAATTCTGAGACACGCTTCCCTTCACATAAATGTTATCTACATGTCCAAGAAATTTCATGCATTTATATAGAGTGGTTACTGAGATATCCTTGTTCAAAAAATAAAAGTGAAAAATGCATTTTTTCACTTCCTGGACTACCTACAAAGGTGCCATTATTCACATTCTAATACAATTTATATCATTAGATAGGGTTGTATATTGGCTTTTAAGATATTTATGGTATATAATAATGCCATGAACAATATAGAATTGATTTAACAACAAAGGGAGTGCTGCGCATTGGCTGCTCAGAGGTGTTGTCTATCCTTAACTATTATGACGCACTGCAATATCTCCTAGAGCAGGGGTTTACCATAACTTGTAACATAAACTTATTGTCAAAATTGATAAAGAAATAAAGGATACTTAAGAAATGGGAACTAACATAGAAATATAATAGTAACTATAATTATGATCATAGAGATACATATGTCATGTATGTCTATGCTATGATTAGTTTTCATAGTACATATATCTTGGGTCAGATTTTTCCACGACCAATAGAAAATTAGCTTATTTGTCCGCCCCCATCTCTTCCAAATCCGTACCTTTAAGGACAAGCTCACTTCTAAACGGAAGAGGTAATTGGACATGATCCGATAAGTACTTAATTAAGATAACGAGTGGGGATTGGGTGGGGAACTCCTTTAGTGTCTTATTATGTTTAATTGTGTCTAAAAGTCGATAATAGAAAGAAACCTTACTTATAATTTTTCGAAATCCACGAAGATTCGCCACTGGGCCTGGAATTTCTTTGGAAATCAGAATTAAGCAAGTATTCTAACTGAGATATCATATGAAAAATTAGCACATAACAATGATTTGTGGGTGAACCCAACGTGATATATAAACACTGGCAGGCTGCCAAGACACACTGCTATAGGGGAACTGAAACGAGGGCATCGTCCTACATAGGCTATAGGCCCAGGTCTACATGCTACTCACCAGTCATGGGTTATGATGGCACCCTACCCCAAGACATCCTACGGTTTATATATAGAAATGGAAAATTCTCTAAGGCTGCACGAGCAAAAGTGTTACAAATTCCATCAACGTACTTGTATGTGAGTTTTAATTGAGGACTGGATATCCAATTATTACTGATCATGAGTTCTGCCTTGTTTTATTGATTGTACGATATCATTGCTAAAAGGCATATCTGCTCATAAATTGCAGGAGGTTATGAAGTGGTAAGAAATGTTACAAAATGCTTCTACTCATTAGCATGCGTGGTAGTAATTTTGAAACATATTTCTATATGTAAGTTAGTAATTACCATTATTCCTAGAGAACAAATGATTTATAATAATATGCGGGAGGATGGGAGATCTGTCTAAATGAATCAAGCTGCTACAGCGCATATATATTGAGATATGTAGATATGAACATGCAGTGTTCATCCGTCTATCATTTGGTTAAATTAAATGTCATAATATGACATTTTAATTATGTGTATTCTATAGTCTAATTAAGAGTGTGACCTCATTTACTTTCCCTTTTCTTCCCTTTTGCTTTCTCTAATTTCTCCTTCTTGTCTGTGCACTGTAATTGTTTCAAAATATTGCGCAATAATTCTAGTTAAATGAAAAAGGCTAGTGAACACGCTGCTCCTCTGTCCAGAGCCCCAGTCACGTGGTGCTCCGGTTTGTTTTGGTCCAATGTTTACTGCCCGTACCACACGCCTACACTCTCCTAGCACATTCTGCCTCCAGCCATCACCCGACCGTCCGTAGTACAGACGTACCAGTCATAGTAAGGATCAGTCTCGGCACGGAACACTGGATCAGGCGCGTCGCCGACAGTTAGACGACATTAATACGAATGATCCCTACCCGTCTCAAGAGAGTTCAAACCTTGGGCGTGTCTGTCATGGTTTCTGGAGGTCCTCAGTCTCCGTTATTTCGTCCCTGAGGGCTGTGTGACCAGCGTTCGTCGTCCAGACCACGTGGGGACTGCAGGTTGTCAGAACTAGGTGAGTGGGACCAGAGGACGCTGACAGACACCGAGGGGTTCTCTTTGACAGGTCGGTTTAGATTTTAACCCCTGGTTGAACGTCGAGCCTTGAGCCACAGGGATTCGAGATGAGGAGTATGCTTACATCCCAACTGTTAACTGACTACAGAGGGAGTACAGAGTGACAGTCAGTGTGAGTCTGACAGAACTCAGGGGGTATATTCAGGGGTCTTCGATATCTTGTGTTATGATTAGGTTAGATTAACGCCAATGCAATGGGTGATATACATTTTCTCTATAAGCAAGAGTAAGGGGATTGAATTTACATCATAGTTTTCTTGGTGTAAGGTCACAGGGCTGTTGTGAGTTAATGAATCAGTAGATACATAGACTTGCCATTGATAAACTTCAAAATTGGTTAATCCTTGGAATCCGCCAGCGCCCCTTCATCATCCACACAGTCACAGAGACATACAGAATCTGAGACACACATGAGAGATATCTGTATGATTCAGGGACCAGTCTTGGCAATGCATGATAGGCCTATATTATTACACAATGTTATGAATTAATGAACAATGGACAAATGTTGATAAGGTTTCCAGGCCCATGGGCGGATAAGACGTATAAGATAAGAACATCAACGCTTTACCCTTTCAGACTTGACTGATTTGAACAATTATTTCAAAAAGCACTACGTCTAAATTGGAATAGGATCTCATTGCTATTTCTATATAACTTATGGTATAGGCATACTATAAGTTATGGTATAATTACATGGCAACATGGCCAATTCCGTTTCACATGATGCAATTGATTTTCTTTTTAAATAATGTAAATTGCAACGGCTCATTGATGGGTCATAAGATATTTCTATGTCAAGAAGAGATAGGACACTATAGTTATCACTTATGTGATGTCGCAATGTGCATGAGAATGCATATCGTTCTGTATATTGATGCCCCCCGTCGATGCCTTTACAAAGATATAAGAAACCCTGCAGATTTCAGAGTCAAGGGCCATTGGCCCTTGTTGTGTTGTGGGTCAGGGTTGTGGGTTGTGAGTCAGGGGACACCGACGGTAATATCCTATTGTCCAATGTCAATATTCAAAAGCATTTAATGTCGGCGATTATTATGTTCAGATATTTAACTTCTAAATCAATTTCAGAATAAACAAGAAACCTCTAATACTTTCTCCATATTGCCGTTTTCCCCTCCGTGTTGATTAAGTTATGTATCGCTTGTCTGCTTAAAGCATAAACTAACGGCATTCATAATGACAATGAGTTATATTCGCTTCATGAGGCATAGGAACTTTATAATTGTATACAATTGTGGTTAAGGTTACATACCAGAGGTTACTTGAGGTAGATGGTAGTGATGGTGATTACCTAAGTGTAATTACATACCCAAGCGCACCAAGTTTAAATTTAGCCCATCAATTTAACAACTGTTGATCTAAACTGGCTAGGCATGTGATACCTTTGCTATCCATTCATATCTCCATCAACTAATTTGTGTAACTGTATGACATTGTATTTGACTTATCTATGTTACCTATACGGAAGATCAATTCTTGTAATTGAGTGTGGTTACAGGGGCGGATGTAGGATTTTGAAAAAAAAAAAAGGGGGGGGGGGTGCTATTGCAAAATTTCAGGAATCCTACATTAAAAAGTTTAATACTTGGTCAAAAATAGGGGGCGCACGCCTGGCACGCCCCCTCCCCTAAATCCGAGCCTGGTTTAATAAATTGAAAAAATCCGTATGGCCACAGCCGGTCTGGCGGTAGGGAGCCCCCCGTATAGACGCGGGCTGCACGCGCCCATCCCCGTGACTCAGACTGACCACATCACTGCTGGGGGTCCGGGCTCCAGGTCCTGTCTAATCTCCCCCGGCATCACCTCGTCACCGCCGTCTGGTGAATAGCACAACCTGGTGCATCGTTTATGAGATTGGAGGTATGAATCAGAGTCGGACTGATGGAACAAATGGTCACAATTGAAAACTAGAAGTATTATATGAATTTGCTGTACGGGATTACTGTCTATGAATATTTCGAAAATGAAGCTGAAATTTGCAGTTTGACATAGATTTGAGGGCATGATACATCCCCTATTGGCCCAGATATTGTGAAATGATCATGTCAAAATAGCATGCCGCATATTGAAATGGAATAGATGATTTATAGACATGGTACAACTCGTTTGGGCCGATGTGATCAGACCCCTGGCTGCCCTATACCATTGCATGAGGCATGATAATACAATTCGCTTGTTATCAATAGACTATGTGTGTTGACATACTGTTATTAATAGATTATGTTTGCTGACAAGCAGCAAAATGTTTAACCAGATAAAATAAAGAAGGGCTTGTATTGTCTTTGATAGAATTGTCAATTTCTTGAAAAGATCTTCGACATGAATGACTCATCAGAGGCTAGATGGTGTAAAGTAGTAAACCATAAGCTTGAACCTCAACCAGGAAGTCCTGTCTGTTCATATAAATATCTAAAAATTCTGTCATCATAGCACGTCCCACTTTCGACTTCCGAAATTCCTGGGACCATCTCCTCCCACCGCAAACGGATCTGATACCGTAGACTACTAAGGTTATGTGGGCTAGTTCCTCCCCGAATATAAGCAAAATTTAAGTTTATTCTTGTAATATTCCAAAATGATTACGAAAATAACATAATATTTCGAGCCTCTTATAACCTGCCCCTTTTCAAATTAAATAGAAATTACTTATGGATAGAAAATGGCAATTATTACAATAGAAGATACCTAAAGTGTAGAAATATGATTGTCGAAGCTGGTGGATGAAGAAATTTCTTAATTTCCAATACTACCCAAAAGTATGGTGTTTTTACAAATACTGTCTAGTTATTGGAACATAGCTATATAATTTGTGTTATGCCTCGTTCCACTCTAACCTACTGCCATGCAGGGAAGCCAGGAGTAGTGCCATGATTCAGAGAGCGAGTGCTCATGCAGCCTCCACATTAATAACTGTCTGCTGGCGTGTGGCTCTACTGGTAGACGGTTATTGATCTGCAGCCCCTGCACCTTAGCAAGGTTAGGCCTGACTGTGCCAGGTAACCGACTAATGCCTCAACTACTACTAGTCCCAGCAGGCCAGGTGTGTACAGGTGTTACGTACAGGTGTTACGTACAGGTGATTGAGTAATCCGCAGGGCTCCGGCCCAGGCCTTAGCTTCCTGCTCCAGGGTGGAGTATACCCCTGCTGGCTATATTTAGTGTTAGGGCTATGCAATTACAAAAAATATTTATGTTCCCCCCAACCCCACAAAGACTGGTCCGTACGGCCACCAGGCTCAAACCGAACAGTACTGAGCTTTAGATCCACCTTCATGACTGTCTGGCCGCACAGATCCTTTCTTGAGTACAAATAAGGTGTATAGTTGAGTCTAGTCGTATAATATTATGTGATTGAACACAAATGTTAAGACTCGATACCTAATGATGATACCGGTGCCGTTTTCATACTGTAATTGTTATAGGCCTACATGCAAAAGGAAAATATAAGCATGCTTGAGCAGTTTTATCTCCTAATTTGGAGAAAGTTATTCACATAATAACTTATAACAATCATCATCTTTCCAAACATGGTTTAATTTGGTATTAAATCATGCCAGGGGTGCTTGAATGGGAGTAGTTACCGTATTATACTGGATCTTCTTTTTTTTTTGGCAGTCTGGGAGTCAAGCTATGTTTCTTTATGAGTGGCATGTATAGCATATTATATACAGGAATGAGCAGCTACAAACATTTTACATTCTTCCACGTGTGTGACTCTACACCAGAGAGTGAGGGTTAATCCTTCCTGTCCACCTAATCCTTCCTGTCCATCTACCAGTAAGCCAGCCTCCCTGCAGTGCGTAAATATCCGTTTTTACGTAACGACCAAGTGGCGACCGCTGGTCTTTGATTGGATTATCGAAGTCCGTTAAAGCTATAATACGTGCTAGCCTATATTAAGTGTTGATCTATGACCTGGTGTGTGTATGAGGTGGAGTGGGGCGTCTAGGTTTTTTGAAAATCCAATAATATCTAATTAATGGTGTTCTATGACTGGAATCCATATGACCAATTCGCATAGTTATATAACTACCGCACAAAAGCGGCAATAACAAAAAAACTGCTATGACAACGGCAACCAGTATTAGCAATACAATGTAATATATTTTGCCATTGCAGAGAGCTTGGAAATTCTGTTTTGTATATCAATAGATAGTGTGATTTCCTCATTAACCAAATGGCCTCAACCACAGTAGTAGCATTATGATCCGTGTACTGTTTCAATCATCTCGGCAAAATTTCCACAACACACCGATATGCAATGATATTGGATGGGTGCGTAGGGGAAAATGCATATATATTTCTAACGTTCTTCTTTTCTGGAACTTACAGTTGACTTGTTTTGCAAGCACTATGTAAAATATCGGTATGACAGTAAGCGTTAATGGCTACTGCACTGTTACTGTCGTCACAGCTTAACAGGATGTTAGAGACGTCATTGTTTAAACCGATATCTTCGGTCTAGTATGGTATTCATGAGGCATAGGCAGTATAGGGGCCCTTGATGTCTCAGTGTCGCATGTCGAATTTCAAAAACGGCCCTGTCGAATTTAAGAAAAAGCAATGTCCCATGTCACTAGTGTTTAAATGCCTGACCTTGTTGCCAAGTCGAATTTAGGAGTCTAGGGCCATAGTATACTCAAATCCATTACCCCTATCCCCTTTTGTTCGGACGTTATTAATGGCAAGTCCCGGTGCATTTTATCTCAATGTTCGAACTAGCCTGACATCCCATTGTGTCCCTGTTCACCTGAATGATTTATTAATGAACTACAAGTGCTTTACATTAATTCTCTCTGTGCATCTGTTTCCAGGTGTGTAGGCAATGGGCGCGGTGATTTCGTCCTCCATCAAGAGCCTGCTCTGGTCCACCACCCAGTCCCTTCACCCGGCCACCAACACCGTCCCCACCGACCATCCCCTGCACACGGCCTGTAGAGACGGCCACTGCCGGGCCTTAGCCGGCCTCCTGGTCCGGGAGGAGTGGTGGGATGGGGCCAACACGACCAACAGTAAGAATGAAACCCCTCTACATGTGGCCGCCTCCCAGGGCAACGTGGACTGCGCCCTGGTGTTGGTGGACTACGGGGCGGACTCCACCCTTAAGGATAGGGCCGGGATGACCCCCCTACACCATGCGGCCAACGGGGGGCACCGCAATATCCTCGACCTGCTCACCAAGGCTCACGGCTACAGCTCACTCAATATGAAGGACAACTGGGGATGGACGCCCTTACATAGAGCCCTCATCAATTGCCATTACCAAACTGCCTATGTGCTATTGGAGTATGGGTGTGCTGTGAATGAAGCCGATAGGACGGGGCGCACGCCGTTACATGTGGCGGCGAGCTATGGACATATTCGCATTGCCACTCTGTTAATGTCCAAAGGGGCAGATGTGAATTGCCAAGATAAGAGTGGATGGACTCCCCTCATGTTAGCCGTGCTGGGAGGTCATCTGCAGGTGGTTCGTGACCTCATCCACAATGGGTGTGACATTAATATGAAGAATACAGAGGGCAGCACGGCCTTATTGCTCTGCTGCAAAGGGCTCACCATGGGCAAACACAAGTGTGCCCGCGAACTCATCGACGCAGGCGCAGAGTGCTCCGAAATCATCGGCATCCTCGAAGACTTCCTCACCCGCTTGTCGCGAGAATTCACAGCCAACAATGAGAACTCCAGCAACACCAACCCCTCCTCCTTGGACGGCAGCAAGCAGCTCATCAAACTGTTAGTGAAGGCAGCGGGGTCAGTACCTGCTTCAATTGCATCTCGAGCAATTTGGTGGTATGAGAACCGACCAGATTTCGACAAAACAAGTATGCAGATTTTACACCTCATTGCTACTTCTGCAACCTTGTCAATGTTAAAGAGCGCCACCAAGACCTTTCTGTTAGAGGGGAACGTACGGGGCAGGGTGCCCCAGAGGTGTCCTTCACTGAAGGACATCTGTCGGTGCTTCAGCAGGCAATATCTCTCCACCATCCATGGCAACGTCATGTGTGCAGTGGACAAGGTGAAATGGCTACCCCATGGGCTACGGGAGCTACTGGTTATGAATGATGTTTGACTGGACCTGAATGGGCTATAGCTACAAAGAAACAGTATACGAAATGTGATCATATTCAAATGGATAATTCTAACGTTAACATTATCCAGAAATGGAGAGATTGAATTGTACCAAAGATACACTTATTATCAGAGGGTACCTCTAGATGGTATAATACTTCAGTGAATGAAAATTAATGTGATAACGTAGTGTAGCTTTATGGTAGTATATAGTAAGAGTATTAGGATAGAAGGAAACCTAGATTGAAACCCAAAACGTAGCGGATTTTCAGTCATAGCTAACCCGGTGAAAGCATATAGGCCCTAAAATAATGATCTGTGATTTGATGGGTTGGACGTGACTAAAGCACTTAACAACCTAATATAATGTAATAGGCCTATTCCCCCTAACCCTCATTGCTATGAGACGATGCATCCTATTGGCATTTCCGAACAGTGTGTTCTCACTTGAAGTGAAAATGTGCAAAATGTGGCAGATTGCCAACAGACAGATTTTGGCCTGGTGCCAGGTGGGTGGAGCATCTGCTCCGAGTTGTAACTCCTACATAACACGCCCACGCCGTTTGCTATATATGTTGTCGGTGACGTTGTTACTGTTATTCTTGCTTTCTGAAGACGTATATTTACAACTAAGATGATTTATACACGTTGTCTGTTATTACACTGTTACAACTGAGAGTTTGGATGGATATAGAGAACTATTGCAAAGTGTCAGACATTATGGCGTGTTCCTGTACGGTCAACAGGCAATGTCAACCTTCAGGGAAATGACCTTCAAGGAAACGACCTCCAGGGATATGACCTCCAGGGTCGATGACCTACATGTTATCGATTGTCCTTCACACAAAGAAAAGCCCCACAGGGAGGCCAGCAGATATGCACCAGTGATCGCACATGCGCATGCAGACCTCACGGGAAGGATTCCCCTGGGCATATGAGGCGGTTGACAAGGACGTTTGTTTTAAGGGGCATCATATTTTGCTTCACCAAGTCACTGACAATGTGATATTTCATATTTCATTGGCCAGATACTGCTGTTTGGTGTGCCAAATCGGCGGTTCTGAAAAACTATTATATAATACGGGCAGCATATTCCGACCCTTTGGATAATGCTTATCCAAAAAGATTGGAGTTTCTTTGCTTTAAAACTCGTGATTTGATTTGAGTATATATGTGACCCGGCCTTAAGTTGTGCCACCATCATCAAAGACCAATGACTGCAGGCTATCCGAGGATTATTTCTCACAATGAATGGTAAAGGCACCAGCATTTAGTTTCCCGTTGAAGCATTAGAAAGGAGCATTAGTTGTTACATTTATGTTTTGTCCTTGATATACATATGATAACTATCATATACACAGACTATGCAAACCGATGTATATCATTTAATTAAGGCATATACCCGTTTCAGTTACATGTTTGTTGATGCTCACCTCTTGCCGTGTGAGGGACCCTTACACTGTTTACGCTTAATCTAAAATCCTATTTCAAGGATGCTCTGTATAATATTATCATGTTAAATGTTACAGCATTTCCTATAGTGTATTTCCCAAATGCACACAGCATTTTTATTTCATTTTTTTTCTCTTTGATAGACGTTTGTTTCGTTATTATAATATATGACCAAGTAAGATGTATAACCACTGTTATTGCATGTTTAACACCGTATACGATAACCGTCAACTCGTGCTGTGGGTGCATTTATACTAATAATGCCTCACATATGGCACCTTGTGCTTATAGTTGTATATCAAACTCTGTGACATTGCAGAGATATCTCATGTTTTTGACATATATTTAGATATGTTTTATGGGTATTGTTAAACTCATATACATGCTCTGATGCTTACATGTTATTTAGAAGATAGTGTAGTTCATGGTAATAACGTTTCAGTTACCAACCAATTTCTGTCTCAGAAATCTGTGAGCTATACATTGATACATGAAGGATGCAATAGAACGGCCCATTGCCATTAGCGATCATTGTTTCATGGATATCCCCAAACTGATATGTAGGATGTTGTATAATTATATTGCTTGTTTATTCACTCATTACACAACTATGTTGCTACAACATCGTGCTACAATTGTCATGGGGGCACATTTATCATTGAGTTAGCAGAGAGAATGCGATGCACACAATGGATCTGATCTCTCTTCTAAATGTATATTCCAGATATAACCCCTTTTCCAAAATTCAATAAAAAGCATTAATTTACTCTATTCTATGACGTATATATATAAAAGTGTGTAAGACAAACAATGCCAATCAGTTCAGAAATGTTATTAAGTAAAAACTTATTTTTTATCACTTTCGTGTATAGAATATGAATGTTCCATCTAATATCTAAGATTAATGCTCCACATGCTTATCAATACCAGGAAAAGGGAAGTGTATCTTCATTTTGTTTATTGAACCCTAGTGCGTCTATATTATATAGTGCAGCTATACACGATTTCAAGTCTCTATAATAGATTATTGACTGAGATTTCCTGGTTCAAAAAAGTAACGCGTTCAGTGCCTATTGAAAAATTGTATTCTGACACTTGAAGCAATATAAATATATATTATATTTCTATTTAGTAAACAATGTTTCATAAATTTCCTTATAAAGCAAGATCTAATTTTATCCTAAACTGATGTACGATATTTGAGCAAAAGATCAGCGATCGCTTAGGAAGGAGACATTCATAAGTGTGATGAAATTCTCTCATGTAGGAGACCATAACCTTTCCTATCGTTATCTGACCGATTGACAAACTAAATATGTATAATTTCCCCTTAAGTCCCGCGTGCCTACCGCGACTGTGTACTTGATTGGTTAAGAGAATTGAGTTGAAGAGTATTTTGTGCTGCCATGAATACTGTATTGTTATAGGCAGCGCCGAATAAGGTGATATTTTGATGACCACCGAAGAGAATAAAATATGTTGTATACGAAGTATTTTGTTGGTTTTTCCTCTTACGTATTGGCCCAGCAGAATCGTCTGGTTTAACTTTCATTCGAGTCTTTTTTTGCGGATAATTCAACTTGATGAGACCACATAGGTACCAACTGACATACGAGTAATATACTTTTCCACTTGACGATACAATGAAACGCACTGAACACAAATATTTGAAAGTTTTGAAAATATATCCTAGGCAATTTTTATCATAAGGTTAGGGGAAAACGATTGGGGAAATAGTGAATCAAAAACAAATTTGGTACTTGGCATACACAATCCTTTTCCCTCAAATATGAATCCAGGACGACATAAGTGTCCTCTTAACGTTTGTAATGCTTTTTTAAAGGTTTTTAAGATTCCACACAAGAAGCAGAATGATTAAGTCGGCACACTGTTGCGTAACTTTTGTTTAAGGTTTTATTCCACACGTTTATAAGCAAGTCAACAATCAGTGTCTGTTTTCACTACACAACAGAAGTCTTAACTACATAACACATTTCAGTATAAGCGTACTTGATTTCGCGCTGTACACATTTTCACAGAAATACAGAAAGAAAAGATAATTTCTTTTCCTACATATTCAATCCCTCTACAAAGGTGGTGTGGTGCCAGCTGGCAATTACATTAACACAAAATGCGGTTTTCTATATTGCGCTAACACCATGGTGACCTCTGGCTGCATATAAATGTATAACGTGTAGGTAAATAGATGCCGATAATTTCTATATTATAAGGGCGCATTGAAACATTCCAATAAATATCCCATTTTTCTCTTTGTAATAAGGGCACATATTAAAACGTTGCAATAAATATCAGTTACCAACTTTTCACACAAATCTAATTCCTGGTTCAACCAAAGCGAACAATCAGCAAAAGTACTGAATTACTGGCCTAACGTCTGAGAATAAACTTGTTTAACACAGTTTTTTTACAAGCTGAACCTGTAAATAGGGAAACGAAAACCATGGTCCATGTGTCTATCTTTTTTCATTAAACATGCCGTTACGCCTGCCTTGGTTATGTTCACCGAGTAATGCTAAGTACATTTTGGGACTAGCTTGCTTGAGTGAGAAGCGTCAAAGAAAGCCAATCGACTCAATTAACTGAAACATTTGACATCACTGAAACAGATACCTGGGCACCATGCCTTCAAGAGACATAGGGGCCTTTCATTTAGTACATACGCAAAATTTATCAAATTTTAGACCCCCCCCCTATTTTCCCAAAATACGCAAGGGACCTTCCATTTAGTATGTACGCAAAATTTATCAAATTCTAGACCCCCCCACCCCCCTTTGCCAAAAATACGCAATGGATTTGTACAGGAACATACGCAAATTTTCAAAAATTTCATACCCCCCACCCCCCCTAGGTGCGTACATACTTAATGGAAGGCCCCATACTTCAAGGTCCGACCTATTTGTTTGTAAACAATGGGAATTCTGTTAACCCCAATTCAGTGACGGGAGACAATACCATGCACTTTGATCAAAGTACTTTCAATCGTTGTCCCTAACATGGGGCTTTGGTATAGATTAACGTTGTTTTTATTGTCACTTGACTTTGTGAAAACATGCCATTAATATGATGCTTTTTGACTTGCTTTAAAAAGTTATGATAGGAGACTCGACCATTGATATTCTTTGAAAGTGCAGAAACGCTACTCTGATGAATTAAGAATTAGAATATTTGGAAAGACAATTGGAAATTTCATTTAGAAAACCAAGGAGGTGGTACACTCTTTGGGTAATAAAGCTGCGACCTTATATTTTGATTATAGTAGCTCAAATTAATAGTTTGTTTCATGTGAAAACGCACTTGCAAGGAGCACCTGGTGGGAGTATTTTGAGAATAAAAGCAACCTAAACTTCGGAAATACGGAAATCGTAACTAACATGGTACCTCTGAACGTACTGGAACTTCTATATAGAACATATCAAAAGACACAAATATATCCAACCATTATTGCATACATACAACTTGCCACACACGAAGTAATATGAGCCAGTCACTCATTTTCAGGGAGCCGCCTAACCACTAGCCAAGCACTTGCTAAAATGTAAATCCACTAAATAGATTTACAATCAAACAATAATTCAATGAGGCTTCAATCAAAACACGAGCAACATTCCCTTGAACTAAAAATTGCCTGGTGTATACGAACAGATTTGCATCGTTTTGTGATGCCCTTCTCAGCATATCTTGAGATAAGGTAACATGGGTCAAATGAACTAGTGAATGATTCAGCATATTTTTACAGAGAGGTACACTTTAAGTTAACATCTTAAAACTCTGATGACGTCAACTGAGAATAAAGCTATGAAGAACCAAATTGTATCAGCAATAACTGTACTCAGAAGAATAGGAAGAAGAAAATATATTGGAAAGTATTAAGGAAAAGTCACCCGCCTAGGTTTGGGGCCAGCAGTACTAGTTTGTGGGAACGATGACAAGGTACACAGGGCATTTTATAACAGAAATGCACTTTATCAAATAATATTACTTCTAAGACCGTGCCTTGATGAACATTCAATCAGGGTAACGATGGAACTGTATAGACAGTTGCAACATAGGGATAATGTATCAAACATGCTGGTTTTTGGTTTGAACATTTTAGTTTCGAAAGTTTAGTCACTCTCGGTTACTAAAATGACACTTCTGAGTTTTCTTCAGAAATGAATTCAATAATAGCTTATCGTACTATATGAACAATTGTATAATACAAAAATTAATCATTGACAATATAGGTACAGAAGACATTGCAATTAAGGGTACCAGTGCTTTCTAAGCAATACCTCCTCTTTTTTAATACAATAAAATATAATCTTATCTAATACTGAATACAAACTTATCTTTAGCTAGGCGTGTAAGTATCTACATTATATCACAAGTAAATCTGCATGTTTTGAAAACTTCAGACTAACGAGTAATGCATGCTATTTCTATCACATGTGAAGGGTATTCTCTCCAGAGCACTCCTTAACCCCACTAATTAGTACAATCACTGCCAGTTTGACCCATTGGCTCACTGGATCTGTGTGCTTAAACAATTTGAGCAAATTTTAGTTTAATGGTTGGAGAACACTGCCAGCAAGAAACACAGTTTAGTGACACTATTCTGCAGTAATGTAATGGGTTTTCTTAAATCTACGATATGTTTTATATTACATATTGATAAAATGACCCACGGAAATACCGCATATTTTGGTAATACAACAAAGCGATAAAATACTATTCCAAAACGCAACTGATTTTCTGAATTCATAAGGATGTTTTCTTTTGTGTTTAAAAACCATATTTGCAGAAAAACATAACATTTCTGAATACAACATAACATGAAATATTAAAAGCTCAACTTCCTATCTACACTAAAAGGAAGATTGATTAATTTTGTAACATATATCTATACCGGGGGGTGAGATTCAGAGTCATTGAGATCGTATCCTGGCTCGTGTGTGCTACCAAACTTTGTGTATAGTGCCCTGACTCCTTACTAAGAATGGGAAATATCTAGAGGTCATTTAATTGCCTGTCCACTTTGATACGTCTGATAATCAGTTGAGACCTACATGTACGATCTAAATTCAGCTCATGACTGATTGACTGCTAATGTTATATTGATGCAAACATCGAGTAGAGATTTTTCAATCTTATTTCACCCAGCAATGAGTATAAACCCAAGTTCTATGTCACAAATCACTCAATCGGCTAAATGAGCATCACTTGTAGAACAAAGGCAACATTAATGTAACTTGTGCAATAACTGGCTTTTTACTAGAGATCTACTCAAATTAATTTCAACTGCTAGACTATATACAGCTAAAACACACCAGAAGCAGCAATGCCAGATTTTCTTTAAATAACGAATAAACTCTGCTTGAAGTGGGGATAATACACCTAAACTTCGGTTTGTTAGAACGAACCTTGGTTTTCTCTGCATTTTCATTAAGATCAACGGACAGACACTCGTTGCTTCAATATACACCAGTCAAAACTGTGTATCAGTGACTGAACTCTTTATAGTTGTATAATTAAAACTCGGTATTGCATGTCACATATATCTTAACATGACTGGATGCGACTTCACGCCTTATTAGGTATCAGAGGAGCCATTGCTTGGTATATTCACGTACATACAACAAGTAACGATGCCACGCGTCACAGTTTGTGAACATTTACACTCACCCCAAACGACCTGCAACGATGGGGTCAATTAGCAGTGTCTAATAGGGTAACAACCGTAGCAATAGGTGATAGGTCACCTGTCGCATCTTCGTGATGCACAATACTATAGTATAGTAGTTGTTCTACATTGAACATGACTAAAATCATGAAACACTTCATGCAACAATAACAATTCCTATACTGGGTCAACCTGTATATTTCAAGTACATTAAATAAGTACATGTCTGCATATAAAGCTTTTTGACAACCTGTTATAACAAACCGTGCAAATTTTTCACTTAAACTGAAAGTGTCTTTACTAATAAAAGAAAAAAGGAGCAGCTGTTGTCCTTATAATAATGCATATAATCTGTAAAACCGGTAAAACATTTGTTGTGCCGATACTCTAAGTATTCTTTAGCTGAAACTAGAAATAACTATAATTGAAAGAATCAATACACATGCTAAAACCGTTGGCACAAACTTAAGGACCACTAACTTTTCAATATTCCATAAATATCTAGTTATGTAGATTATGCAGGAACAGTAGACACCGCGAAAACAAAACGTAACGAGAAAAGATTCCCTTCTGTATAGTTGCCGCCACGGACTATAGGAACCGATATTCCTCAACTAGTCTTCATAAAATATATGGTATACTGTAACCAAATAATTAACGAGAATTTTTCCAGCTACCAATTCTTTTACTGAAACGATGCCATAATCTATGACATCTCAACTGACAAATGAGTTACTGGCGTTGACTAAATGGTTCGATATCAAGCGCTTAACTTTGGGATTGTCTTAGGTCACTTCAAAGTTGATTTACACAGTTGCTCGAACGTGGCTGCTATCAAATTAACTGCTATGGCGTTTGTCTATATTCCTTTATTGAATTTTTCGGACATATATATGAAATATAAATATTTCATGAGATATTGCCAGCAGTTAAAACATTTTAATCAACATTGAAGACTTTAAATCCTTATTGCTTCAAGTGGAAAATTTAGTGTGCCATACACAACTTTTGAAAAAGAAATCAATAAAGGTGCTCCTGATCACAATTTGACGATAGCATGACGGGTTTACTTCACTAATGTGAAGACTGTTATAAGCCTCCCTTTTGGGTAAGCCTCAGCGTCAAGAACGCACAAAAATATACCGTTCTTTTTCAAAAGCAGGTCATTTGTCAATGCCCCTGTAACTCAGTTTTCGTGGTTTTGCCTAGAATTTTCATTCTAGATGTATGATACGTACAATAAGCTCACAGGACATGCAAAAGCAATGCCGCAACCCTGGGACAACCACTACCATATCTACCAGAACATGGGGACCCTCGATTTAAAGCTGGGTCAGTCAGTGATTAGGATTAGCGATGGGATAAGGATTTAACATGGGGTACCTCTGGAAGGTATGTTAGGGAAGACTAGGAATCTTAATTTACATACGGAAGTTGGGTGGTGGGTATGTTCCTCATGGTTGGTTGAGGGAGAAATTGAAACCCCATATGACCTCATTTTTACAACCTTTGACCAGATATACAGAGGGTCCTATTGTTGGTTTCACCTCTTTCCCCTTGTGTAACCTCTTGACCTCTAACTAAAGGTCCTATTAACCTCTAAATATTTAATTTAAACTTTGTCTGACCTCTTGACCCCTATTTGACCTCCTGACCTCTATTTTACCTCTTGACCTCTGGGTTGACCCCGGGGCCCTTGTTGATGGTGAGCGCGGGGTACTGGATCTCGTGCGGCAGGGCCCCGCGTCTGGGGTAGAAGGTGTAGTCGAGCGGGTACTTCAGCAGGTTGTCGATAGACGACATGTAGATGTCGGCGAACCGACACAGGCGGCGTGTGAAGTAGGTGGGGTTGTGGAAGGTACGGAACACCGAGCCGAACTGCTTGTTGAACACGTTCTTTGTCTGAACTCTGCAGGAGAAATGAGATAGTTAGGAGTGATGAAAAAGAAGATTTTGATCAATCTTTGAAAAGGTCTTATCTTAATGATAGCCCAAAATATGCAATGATAAGGTGGATATTTTAAGACAATTGCAAACTCTGAAGTTTTCCCATTTTAATTTGGCAAGATATTGGCCTTGACGATGTGCCAATTATGTAAGACTGGAAAATGACTCGACGCAATATAGGTGATCAGTTGATCTGTTAATAAACCTAAATTGTTAAGACCCATAAATGATATTTTTCCAACCTAATGAAAGTGTTGCATTATCCTAGCAATCGGTTAATTTACTGTACAAAGCACATTTTAATAAATTCCTGGTTTAATGCAAAATACTTCAACCCAAATGATCATAATGATTACATGATGAACCCTTGTTAACGTGAGGCTATCTACACTATGTCATTGTCAGTGGGTGCAACGGCTCCAAGCGTTTTAAGCATGACATGGATAACGAAACAGCTTTCCGAAAGTTATATAGTTCAGCGTGCTATACTTTATTTGTGAGTCGCTCCTCTAAGTAGGGAATATTGGGTATCTTCCTTGCTTTATGGTATTATACTTCGAATAAGATTAGTTCTCTGCATAAGACACAGGGTCTTATATAGAATACCCATGTCTTACCTGAGGTCATTCCTCTCCTCAATCCACTCCTTCATCGCACTCCTCGATTCTGGGTCTTGGTGAACCTAAAGATCATAAATACAATTTTTAGACTGGAGCCAATCGTACTTGCTCATATGAATTTTCCTTTACAATATGAAAAAATCAAGCTACATTCATATAAGTATTTATGTATGCATTTGGTAGATCATATTCTGCACGTATCATAACATTCTATCTCGCTATCTCATATTCTCAGACCTTTGCTCTTGTTAGGTGTAATACAATTGTAAGGTGTTCATAAGAAAGGGGGAATAAACGCTTTCAATGATTTTCATTGACAACCGAAAGGACTGGCTACTTACCTGCAGGTCTTGGATCAGCGACTCTAGGGCGATGAGCCATCGAATGGTGGACTTGTAGGAGGGGGAGTTCATCGTCTTAATCTCGTCCTCCAGTTCAGGGATGATGGCGCCCGTCCGCCAACCGTGCTTCAGGGTCGCGTCCTGCGGGAGACAACAAGTAAACATTTTTAGGCAAGATGCTAATGATTAATAAAGTGCTGATTTTGTCTGTGCTAAACCATAGGCAGGATCTAAATGACTGATTTCCACTTAGGTCTTTTATTCATTTCTATTGCTATGGTTGCTAGACTGTAACTGAACTCCTTTGGCTGTAGGTGCCTAAAATATCTAACAAACGTAGAGATTCATGAAATTTCCAAAAATATTCACCAACTGATATTAAAATGTTTCACTACAAATAAAACGGCTTGGTGTGTGCGAAAATATTAAGGGTCCTGTAATTAATTTCCAAAAACGCGAGAAGGCCGCAGATTTTGCAAATTTTATCGAGGGAACATTAGGTTGGACATCAAATACAGTTTTTCTCACCAAAATAAAGTGCTTTTTCAGATAATTTGTGGCCATATTTAGTGAAAACCGACTTGAAGACATGGTGCTTTAAGCAAATACTTGACGATACACCAGGGTGGTCTTATTAGACGTTGACAAACGCCGACACAATACATTAGACTACACTGAACCATCAGTACTATCTAAAAGCCCATGTAAAACCCGAATTCTCACCTCAAGCGCAGAATAGTTTTATCAAACATCTTTATGCAAAATCAGTATTAGGGCCTTCAGCACATTCCTCAACTCAGACTTTCTTTCTGATTGTCATTTGAACAAGGCTGTGCCTGTTAGACAACTTTCAAATTATCAAATATTATTTCGAACACTAATCATCTAGAAACAGGAGATCTCACACGGAAAAATATTATCTAGGGTTCTCAAAAACAGACGGTGAGACAGCAAAATTATTCACTTATAAACGTAACAACTAGCAAGCCGTGAAAGCGTGTGCTATGTTCAGCTCTTAGATTTTAAAATTGTATTAGTGTATGACTACCAGTTTTTTTCAACATGGGAAAGTGGTACGCTATTTCTTTTTTTATGAAAGACAATACATTAGATGTAGTGCTCCGAGCCGCGAATCAGTGTTCTTAAATTTATTGGATTCTGACGATTGTGCTGTACGTCATTTTTAAGTTT
The DNA here is from genome assembly GCA_936440205.1 of Lepidonotus clava. NCBI lineage: Eukaryota > Metazoa > Annelida > Polychaeta > Phyllodocida > Polynoidae > Lepidonotus > Lepidonotus clava. Next base: position 16,951,115 of record OW387148.1, read on the forward strand.
TATACTTATCGTGGTGAAATTAATTGTACAACTATTGAAGGTGACCATCCAAAAGATATTAATACATGTTCGAATGTAGTTTTGATCTAGACAAAATACATTGATCATTGTACTGGTTATGTTCTATATTATGTACCGGATTGACGATCCTCTTGTCGATAAATCGATTCGCTTAAGATTATTGTTATTATCGAATAGGTCATAATCATATAAAAACAGCACTCTCATTTCAACGTAACAGTAGTTGAATTACTATGAGGGTTTGACGTAATTCTTCTCAATTATTTTGCAATGAATCAGTTTCGTTTCCAATCGGGAAAATGAAAGTAAAAGTAAATAATACAAAATAACTTTAGATCAGACTGCTGACGAACATAAGCCATGCAAGCCTTATTGAATGTCACATGCCCCTGTGTACTGAAGCCGGAACACACTGAACGATTTGTGGATTAAACTTCTTGCAACTGCTCAGTCCCGCCAAAGCTGAACCAGTCATAATCTGAAATCAAGGTTCCCACAGACTTTAAATGAAATGTTTTCCATGAATTTTCGGGTTCATAATCCGCTCTGAATTTCCAGGTGAATGTTAAGAACGTTTTACAATAGTTTGCAATCCAGGCAGTAGGCATGATTTGTAGAATTCATTTTTTTTAACATGTATCAAATTTCTTAATTTCAGTGGAAATTCCTGAAAGGAAATCTGTAAAATTCCACGAACGTACACAATTCCTTTACTTATTGCCACTTTTCAAATTCCATGACTTCTTTAGGACCACTTTCATTTTCCAGGATTTTCATCTCGTGTGGGAACCCTGGGAATCACTCGGCGTGAACTGGGCTTCGATTCTCATATTTAAAGATTCAAATATAGGGAGGAATTGAATCTGATCCAAATAAACTTGGTGACATAAATGCCAAGCTAAGGATAACAAAATGATAAAATTTCCAAACTGTGATTTGAAAGCAATCCCCATTCCAGAACTTGAAGTGAGGTGAAACAGTAAGCTACTAAAAATAAATCTTAATATATTTTGAAATCGGCCGTGAAATAGGCCTCCTGCAGTCGTTCAGTGTGAACCTGATTTCAGACCCCCACTTCTCTTTCCCACCTACCTGCACCCCACTACCTGCCCAAGCTGGGTATACCTGTACAAACAGTGACACATAGAGTTAAGGCCGTCGTTAGATCTCAAGAGTTAACTCTGAAGAAAGACCGAAAACGTCCCGACATTGAATAATGATGCCAGAAATGTATGAGAATATTAACTTTAACTTATCAATTCCTCGTTCGAATTCACAATTCTGATTTCTCGTTTGTTCAGGACACAAACAGATACCAAAATGGACTTAAATGTATTACAACTAAAATTCTTTTGTAAGTGCTGGGGAAGCGGACCTCATGATATCAATCGAAAATGCACTTGCTCTTGCGGTTATATTATTTCTTCTTCTACCAAATGTCTACTTTAAAAAAAAGCTTTAAAATCTCTAATTCTTTAGCAGTGGAGATCTATTGGTCTGTGGCAACCTTGCTGGCGATCATTTAAAGAGAGGTACAGAATCGTCTATACGCAGCTAGGGGTTGGGAAGATGTTCGCCATAGCACAGCACTGGGATCCCAATGTACAATTACAGGGGTGCGTACTGCAAGATGTTATAATACGTGTGTACTGTGTAATCGTGTGTACCTGTGTCTAACTGGCAATTTATAAAAGAAGCCTTCAAGTAAGTATGAAGGGGGTTTATTGGGGGCCGATTTTTTTTAAAATGTGCGTACGTACTAAATGGAACGCCACTAATTGAAATATGTCCTGGGCCCACATTTTCGTAACTGATTTTAGTGATTAGGCTAATAAATATGAATGGGACACTAATCAAAATTCAACTGATTAGCCTAATCACTGAAATCAGTTACGAAAATATGGCCCCTGATTATAAAAACAGTACAAGCCCCACCACAGTGCAGGAGTCGCAAGTGCGGAAAAGTGTAAGCAACCATGCGTATATCCCAATAAAAATGGCTGGTTCCATAGATACAGGCATTGAGTTGAGATTGAGGATGAACTAACCCCGACAGAGAGACTTCCCACAAAGAGATTTTCAGGTCAAAAGATTTTTCTGATGGCACAAGGAGTCAACATTTTCCAAAACCAAGCAGATTAAATTAGGTACTAGTGGTTGATGTTGTACGTACTGCTAAGTCACTGTAGACGTGGTCGCCGAAGTAGAGCACCTTCCCTCCGTACCAGCCCGTCAGCTCCTGCAGTTGGTACAGGTTACCCTGGAAATGGCAAAGAGATTAAAATGTTTATTTATGGTGTGAATGTAAGTGAATTACGCAATTTTATTTCTATACTCAGCTTTATGACATAACTTTGTCTATTACGTGAATTCTTGATGAAAAATTAAAATCAAATTCAACAAAAGGAGATGTTCAAGCCGCTTTATAAAATCGATTATTGTAAATCGAGAGACGCTGAATCCAGCTTTACAATGTTAACGTATTAGGTAACCGGCTCCTGGCTGGACAAACCAGCTTAATGTGTTCACTTTATGTCTGTGGGTTAACTTAATAAACCCATGCTTACGTCTTTAGTTCTACTTTATAACACCACGTGATATTTTTAATTTTTACCTCTTCGTAAGGTTGTCCTTTTTGGAATTCGGTGACTCTGTCCCATGACTTCGTAGATTGTGCTATGTCAAACTGGCGAAACGGTCTGGAATAACCAGAAATGTGAACTTATCATTTCCATCACATCTTTACAAGATACATTTTACTTCAATGGTTCAGTTAATATTTTTTTTTTTTTTTTTTTTTTAATTCACTTTATTTATCCTGGTTTACAATCGGATTCAAGATCCGGTTTTCATTGTACATCCAGCATTACAACTACTTTCTTGATTTCTATATATATTATAACAATGGCTGATAATAAGTATCAACTCTTAACAAATCATGAGTACATATTAAACATTTATAGAAGAAGAAAAAAAAACACCCAGTGTGATTAATATAACTGTTCACCAAAGGAATCCATGATATCTATATTATGTAGTTAAGTGTTATGCAGATTAACCATGATTCTATGAAAGGGTTTGAAAGTATAGTAGATATAAGTGAGTCACTAAATGTAATCTATTAGGATCTTTGTTACCCAGGGGATGTTAGGGTGAGTCTCACCATTACACACGCAAATCAAGATTTAAAACTTTATTCAGAAATTCTTTTTTAATTTCATTCTTGAATGCCAAATGGGTGGGTATAGCTTTTAAGTCAGCTGATAACCCATTCCAGGCTAATGAGCCCTTATATAATACACTGCTTTTGAAGGTTTCCTTTATTGGAAATGGGACAAACAAACATGGATATGCATGAGCTCTGGTTGCTATTGCACGGTTGTCAAGATATCGAGCAATTTGTGTTCGTTTATACACAAATACACAAAGATGCATATGCCTTCTATCCCTAAGGTAGTTAATTTTGCTTTCATGATGAAGATGGTTTCTACTTAAATAAAACCTATTATTTGTGATACAGGTTCTTAGACAATTGTTCTGGATTTTTTGTAGTTTTTCCAACAACCCTTGTTCAGCATTTGAATATATAAAATCACCATAGTCCAAGATAGGTAATATTGTTGTTTTATAGATATCCAATGCCGCTTTTTTTGTAAGTATTCTCCTGATTGCACGTAGGCTTGACAACCTATATCGAGCTATTTTAGCCGCATTGTCAATGTGTTTTTTATAACTTAAATGTTCATCTAGGAACATGCCAAGATATTTGTATGAATCTACATTCATAATTTCAATATCTTTTATCTTGAATTTGATGTGCTTAACTTTTGATTGGTACATTTTAAAAGTGACACACTTAGTTTTTTTAATATTTAACGCTATTGAATTCTCGTCACACCAGTTAGCTACTCTTGTGAGATCATTTTGTAGAAATCTATTCATAACATTTTCTTCAGTATTTGATAAATACAATACAGTATCGTCAGCGTATAGTTTATAGTTACTATGTTGAGGAATGGATCCTAAGTCATTTATGAATATAAGGAAGAGCAAAGGTCCTAAAATTGAACCCTGGGGAACGCCTCGATCAATGTTGCAAATATTTGATTGAGTGTTATTTACAAAGGTTTGTTGTTTACGATTTGTCAAATAGCTGCTATACCAATTATAGGTATTTTCAGAAAACCCTATGTGCACCAATTTTTGTAGTAGAATTTTATGATTGATTGAGTCGAATGCTTTAGAAAAATCGAGAAATATTGTTGAGGTTGAAAGACTACTATTCATATTTAAATAGATGTCATCAAGGAACTCAGTGATTGTATTTAAAGTAGAGTTATTTTTACGGAAACCCCCTTGATGTTCACTCAAGATATTGTTATTTTCCAAGTAAGTAATTGTTTGACTATGAACAATTTTTTCTAAGAGTTTGCCTGGTAGAGGAAGTAATGAAATGGGTCGAAGGTTATTAACATTTGTAGGATCGCCTTCTTTTTGAATGGGTGTAACATGGGCTATTTTCCATTTGTCAGGAAAACAGGATGTGTCTATTGATAGGTTAATTAGATATGTCAGTTGAGGGACTAGGACAGTAAAAGCATCTTTTAGAATGCTAGAGGATAAGTTTGGAATACCTGAGGATTTACCTATTTGGATGTCTTTGATAATATTGATAAGATCTTTCTGCAATACTCTATGTAGTTTGAATGTTCTGGGATATGTAATACCTTCGTAATTCCAATTATCATCAGTGCCCAATCCAAGGGTAGTCCCTATGTTTGCAAAAAAAGTGTTTATGTAATCAGCCATGCCTCTTTGGCCAATAGGTATTTTTGAAGATTGATCAACTAAATTTATCAATTTAGATGATTTATTTTTAGGTATGATAGTTTGAATTATTCTCCAAAATTTTTTGGGGTTATTTTTGTGCTCATCCAATAGGGAGTGTTCGCCAATAGCGGCTGGAAGTGGCCCCAGCCGGCCACCAAACTGCCCAATGTGTTGATTACAGGTACAAGCAGTGGTCACTGGTGACATGCTTCACTGGACATATCACAGGTCACAGCGGACGCTGGTCAAGGTGTGCTACCTGTACACACCTGGCTGGTACCAAGCAGGCCCTTTTGCACCGCTATTTGGCCGCACATGCCCTATTCTCTTAGTAAAAATTCTTGCTTGTTATTTCTAACTAGTTTGTTTATGCGATTACGTTCATATCTTGCTATGTTCCAGTCATCTACATTATTAGTTCTCTTAGCAGTTTTCAACAGGTCATCCTTGTCATTTATCAACTCAATAAGGTCTCTGTCAATCCAAGGATCTTTAAGTTTTTTAATAAAAATGTTTTTTTTGGGACACATTTGATCTATAGATTGCTCAATTTTGCTTTCCAGCATATCCCATGCAATATTGACATCTCTGATGTTAAAGAATGTGTTCCAGTTCATTTGCCTCAACTCCTGTTGGAATTCATTTCTATCATAGTTCTTATATGAGCGGCCAATAAATGATCCACTGTGTTTTTCCACCTTAGAATGTTTCCTGGTCAGGTAAATCAATTGGTGGTCACTGATATTTAAATTCCCAGTCCCACACTTGAGAATTTGTTGGGAATTCGTGAGAATTAAGTCAATCAAAGATTTGGTTGAATCAGAACTTATTCTAGTAGCTTCTTTTGTAATTTGCTCTAAGCCATATTTGTTTCCCAATTCTTTTATCAAAGTTTTACCCTGCTGCCCTCTTTTAAGGAAATCAATATTCAAATCGCCCAGCAGATATATTTCATATTTGTTCAGGTTTTCTAATGATTTTAAGCTGTTATTTAAGTTATCCACAAATGTTTGTATATTACCCTTTGGCGGTCTATAGGCATTTGCAACAATTAAATCTTTGAAATTTCTATTATAAATTTGGAACCACTGTATTTCAATGTGTTCATTGCTAGTATTTAAATGCTTTAGAGTGTCCACAGAATAGGATATATCCTCTTTAATGTATGCAGCAACTCCTCCTCCTTTTTTAAATGACATACCATTGGGGTTCTTGGTTTGTCGATCCAATCGGATTACCTAATAACCTGGTATCTGAACCGTATTTGTTGAGATGTTGTCATTTAGGCAAGTCTCAGATAACGTTGCACACATTATTTTAGAGTGTTGAAGGTAGTATTTGAATTGATCAAAATGTCTTGGTAAGCTTCTGATATTTAGGTGTGTAATGTGGCAGCCTCTACCCAAATCAAGTAGGCTATCTAACATCCCCAAGGGCAAACAGTTGTTCCCTTTCTTTTAGTGACTCCATAACTATAGTTTTTTCCTTTAATCTATTCAAGTAATTTGACTCATGTGGTCTGCACACCCCTACCAATAATACACATGGTTCTTGATACAAAATCTCACCATGTGAGGTTGGTGAACAAGAAATAATATTCTCGTTTGATATGATATTGAGAAGAAAGCAATGTGATTGGGCTATATCCCAGAGTGATCTGGATTTATACCCTAAGTAGATTGAGTGAGATAACGGGTTATCTAAATAGTAATAGTTACATTTACTTTTTATGAGTCATATAATAGAAAGGAATTTTTTTTAATATTACGCTGTTTGGTAACCAGTAATAAAAGTGATGGTAGTAATAACAATAATAGATAAATACATAAGTATTGGTAATAACAATATTGCTTCTAAGGTGGCCACTCCCTGGAGACCATAGATGCCCGGTCAGCACTCTCTACACACCCAACAAACGTACCCCAAGAACGAAAGCTCAATCAAGAAAGACAAATAATGCTGATCACCATAATAAAAGTGTCAGGACGAACAGGGTCTGAGTAAAATTGGACACCTTATTTCGTTCGGGTTACAAAGTACAGTTATGTGAAGCTTTCATGTTAACGATAAGAATTTTCTTTCCGGGTTTATGACTCAAACTTGATTAAGTAACAAATGGTACTGAGCACATGACTTTGTGGTCATGTGTTGGTCAGAGATCTTAAAGCATGGGTGTCTAATAATTATGTAGAACGAGTGAAAGAAACATTAATAGCAAACGTCGAAAATATACATGTAACAAATTTGAACCTGCTCATTTCTAATAACATAAAGACAACTTTAAAATGATGACACATAAACTGCATCATTATCAAGATAACTGGTACCTGGAAACTTACTCTGGTGGCTTTTTTAATCCCTTTGTCCAGTGAATTTTTTTAAGAGCCCTACAGTATGTGTACACCATTAGCACAGAAAAAGACAATTTCTAATTCATTGTTTCAGCATTTCCTTCATTTCAACGACCCTTTTGCTTAGAATATTCGGTTCTCCTCAAAGGGTTTGAGAACGAGAATAAATATTTCTTAAAAAAGCACTATTTGTAATGGTAAACTTTAAATGCGGAGAAATATTTCTAGAAAAAAAACCTTTGGCAGTTTATACCAGCCCTGTACTGAAACAAAAAAAGCATTGATTATAATGTGCAACTATGTAGTATGTCTTTTTGGATAGTTTTTTTTCTTTTTCTTTTTTTTTAAAAAGGACATACCTTGAAGTTTCGTTGAAAAACTTGGGTTTGCGGGCTCGGGTAATAATGACGTCAAAGAGGTTGGCCCAGTCCTGGCCCACCAGGAACTTCATTCCCTGGTCACTGCCACAGGTAAAGGGAAAGTGAGACATGGGGATTTTCGCAAAACACAGTGAGACACTTATATATAAGGTTACATGATTAGAAGATTAGACAGAGGAAATCGGGAAGTGGGGTGAGGGGTGCACTGGGGTCAGGAAACCCATCCCCATTTCTTTTTCTTTCTTTTTTTTGTCGCAAAGCATTAACTATCTGTGGTATCATTTAGTTTACATGGGACATGATACGTGGTGGACTACCTTATAATTCAAATATAAATTTTGAAAAAATGAATGGAATGTCAATCATAATGATAAAGAACATACGGCCATTGTGTCAAAGTTATTTATATTTAGTTTTTGAAAAATCCTTGCAGTAGCATCCACACAGTGAATTAGCAACGTTTTTTAAATTATCTATATTAAGCAATAAGTTTACATCATTTGATAAATTTATACATCATAAAAGAAGACACAAGTTGTTAATTGTTACGTACACGAAGGGCACCCCACTGTTTGTGATGAGGAAGAGCTTCTTTCCGGCCGCCGACAAACCCCGTAACAAGGACGCCACGCCCGTGGTCGACGACAGGAACACACCTGGGTGAGCGAGGTACCATTAATATGGAGGTTAAACAAAGCCAACGCACCTTAATGCACCGATATATTTCTATATATTTCAGGCTTCACCTTTGTGTACAGCTAATTAATCTAATAATTGAATGGGTAAATAATTATCACAAGTCCGTAATAATATGTTTGGTTGGTATCACAGATTAAATACGTCACTTATTGTTCAGCCTATTTAGCTGCACTTAACATTTCCCTCAAGACTTGCTTTTACTGGGAAACTAGGATGTTTTTGTTAGTACGTTCTGCTCGGTTGATACCCAATTAACACGTTATAGGCACATAATGTTTGCTAGGGTAAGTAAAGAACTGTTTCTTTACTTAATTTTCTATGAATAATTATCAAAATAAATCAAGTCGTTGTTCTACAAACACTTTGTCCGTACGTGGAAGTTCTTTTGAAATATTAAGGAGTGAACCAGATATACGTCTCACCTATGTTGGCCATGATTTCGTTGTGGAGAACCCCCGATGAATGGAGACCCTGGACGGCCGACTGAAAACGGGATCAGACAAATCTATACCGAAACGTTCTCATTGCAAATATACTTTGCTGATTCACCCATCTCGTGGAACAAAATTAATGAACCACAATTACGTACAAAGCATAGCTCATGCAGGAACCCGTCATTGTGTTCTCCTAAGTATAATCATACATAATTACTATTCTTTTTTTTAGTTTTTTAAGTAGAATTTTATTTACATGATAACTAACCCTATAAATATTGCTTTAGCAGCAACTAGTTTATTCACAAACACAATTATTATACTACCCGAGAGGGATGAAGCTGCTTTATCTTAGCATTTCTAATTCTAAAGAATTACAAAGAACAAAAACAAAGGTAATTTATTAATACTACTTACCCGCACATCGTAGAACACATACTCGGGGTCAAAGGTTATGTTGTTCTCCATGAAATACTGAAAAATAACAACACCGCATGAGGGCATTAACATCTATTAGAAGTGTTCTTGCCAAATCAAGTTTAACAGCCATTCTTTGAAAAATCAACATCAAACTACGTAAGATTGTGTCGTTGTAACCGAAAACGATTTATCGAGGCCCATCAACATCATATATCATAACATCAATTCAATGGATACCACATTCAAGGAATGGGGCCTTCCATAAAGTACATACGCATGAAGGGGGTAGGGGGAATTTTTTTTTTTTTTTCAAATATATATTCTATTGAAATACTTACGTCGATAACGTTTGAGTAGAGATTCATCTCGGGTAGGGCAAAGAGGTCCATCAGCTGGTACATGTTGGGACCCTGGGGGGAGGAAAACGAATTGAGCAAAAATATTGTAGCTACACATTTGAATTGAGTCAGAGGTATCGATCAACAATATGTTTCTTTCTTCTATCAATTCAGTTTTATACCATGTGTGTGAGGGAACTTTTCAGTCTCTCTTTGCGTTTACGCAGTCGATCAAAGAAAAATGAAACTTGTGTTTGATATATCAATTCATAAAATAAATGTAGAATCTGCAGGTACTGCATTCATTCTTTGAATTAGATAAAGTTTGAATTTAAGGCAGCCTCAGAGGTGGAAACTAAATTATGTTCAGCAGTTTCCAAATCAATAATTCCCGACCAACTTATTTTAATATGTGGGAACAATTACCACATGGACTGAGCTTATCAAACACAAAACTTCGATTAGATCTTATTTTGGTCACGCCTTGACATATTTTCGATTATATCTGCAGCGGTAAATAATATTATCTTACAGCTAGACAAAATTACAAGTGACTCTCGATGTTTTATCTCATTATCTCATCAGATCAGACAATATGCTGATAGAACCGTGATAAAAAGTTTAAACTTAATCCTAGAGATTACTGTAAAAAAAAGTCAAAACATATTGATCGAGCCGTCACTTTAATCATTTTTTACTGAATAAAGTATCAATTTGTTTGTCACACTGTCAGGAATATATGAACACGCCTTTATTTTTAGTTTACTGAGAAAAAGTATTTCCAAAAGTGAATCTAAAGAAACAAATGTTAGATTTTACCGTTCCGTAGAAGGTATTCATGTTGTCGATGCCGACATGCGCGCCTTGGTACAATTTCTTCACCTCCTCGTCTGACACTCTCTGACGGCCCCTGGGGGAAAAAGGTAAAGATAAGGTGATATAAAAAAGGACTGATAATACAAAGATATATTCAGCCGACAAATGCAGCTCTTAACTGTATAGGAAAAAGTTCTACATGTAATTATATATATATATATTTATTAAACCAGACAACTCTCTTGTCTTGTCTTCAGGCGTTCAAACCCCGGCACCCCACTACAAACCGGACCGACCTTATTTCTTATTCCAAGGACCTAGCCCAGATCCAAACAAAGGTCTTAGCTACTGTTTTCACTTTCATTATTATGATCATTTACGTTTATAAATTCCCGTTTGTAGAGAAGATTCTATCGGAGTGACCAAAGCAAGTCGTATAGTGGAAGATTTTGGACGAACTCTGAAATGTTTTTATGATTTTTAAAATTTGTGGAATACAATAACTCGTAAGCCAAAAAGTAGTGTAGAGAATTAATCGCTACTAGCTAACATGGCCCCAGGCTACATTTTCCAATGTCAAACTTAATCATACCTGAAGACAGTATCCATTTGTATGCTGTGGAAGGCGTCTATCTTTAGCAGCAAACCCTGTGAGGTAACAGAAAAACAAACACCTTTAATATTCAGAATATTTAGCAACATACCAGAGTAATGAATATTTGCAATAAAATATTATTAGCACTATAGAAATTGTTGTGCACCAACTACATACTGGAAATAGGTTAATATGATGGGGAGAAATTTGAAGGACTTTTCCCCCAAGATTTAACTTAATTTACCCGTCACAAAATTTTCCTAATTCATTTCAAATCCACTTGAACTGTTTAGGTATGTAGGTCATTCGGTCACATAAATCATTATTTTAGGGAAAAAGTGTCTTTGCAAAGATAAATATATCGCTGCAAGCAGAAAAACAAACTTGATGGACTAAGTGGATAGATAAAGATCAAGTTTGGCGTGTTATCAAACAGAAGTTCTGTGGTACTGTTTTTTCTTCATAAATCGGACGTTGGATCATAAATATGAGAAACTGTCTTTCAGAAATACACCGCATATTCCATACTCTAAAATATAACTTACCTTTCTGACATCACAGTGCAAGCCACGCACTGAAAAGGACGGGTCGTAGTCGATCTTCAAAACATCTTTCGGATACTGTAATAGTATGATACAATATTGCGTCACAAAAAAACATCCTATACAAACATAATTTCTATGAGCAGATAGATAGCTCATATATAGGATTAAAAAGATATAATTACATTGACACAAAGGAATATTATTCTTTTTCATAAATCTTATGTACAGTGTCTTTGGTACCAAAATATTGTATAAATTTGTTTCAGAAAGGGAATCATTGATTTGCTATAAATCAAGGTTGGGACATCGGACAAAAGGATAAGTAGATTCACAGGTATTGATACATGTAATCATACATTTAACTCTAAATATGAATTATAATTACTAGCACCCTGTTGGATACTTAAGATCATGTTGACTCTCCGTATTCAGGTCGCCAAAGGAATTCAAGGAATGCAACAGAAGACCACCAGGAAAGCAGTAATGAAACACTAAACCAACTAATTTACTAGTACCAGTGTACTGATTTGACATCTGCTTGGATATTGTTGAATGAAGGACAAATTAATGTTTTGAGTATAGCCACCCATCCTCAAAGACTGATTAAGCAACATTTGGGGGATTTTGAATTAGACTCCCATCAGGCCTTTCCGCAGGTTAGGTGGACCATCCTCACTCAGTGTTCTACCCTAACCTGATCCTTTGCCTACAACCAAGGGATATCTTTTCTACATCTTCCCTCATTTCTTTTGTCCTCCTAGATTTTTAATGGGCAAAGGCAAAAATGTTTTCCCAAAGGGAAATTTCCTAGAACTTCTTTTATGTACCACTGATCACACGTTTCCTGTAGAGACACTAGGTGAAACCACATCCAACATGGGACCAGCCCCTTACGTGACCCTACACAAAGATTCACGCCTAGCCATCGAGCACTAATGGCTTTTAAAATTTGACTCCCTGGGGTTTCAATAGACACCACTAAGTGCCCAGGGACCCTCAAACAATGGCCCCTGGCCGTTACCATGGAGAGGTTGTGAAGGCATCAATTAAAATGCCTGATCCCAGATCATGTCACACATAGGCTTAGCAGCAGCAACGGTCCTCTAGCACAGAGTGTCAGCCAAGTCTAATAAATTAAAAAGTTATCAAACCTAGGGAATAAGATTGCCGAAACCAGATCGTTCACTCTGGCAAATTCCTATTTAGGATTTCATAACATCAAAGAACAATTTCAAGACGGATTTCAAAAAGCAGAGAAAATATATCTCAGTGGTGAAAGCTGTTCAGGCCAAAGAAAAAAAATAGCTGTGTTCAGGTAACATAGGTCGGAAAAAATAGGGTAGTTAGGTCGAAATCTTTTTTCTTTTTTTTTTTCTTTTTTTTTTTTCTTTTTTTACTCCTTACCAAAGAGACCTGGCCAGTGTTGAAAATGAAAAAAATATTCCAAATATCCCCTTAAAACATTTTTAGCATCTAAAATACATGCCCTGAGCATCTATATGTTGTTTTTTTGGGTTTCCATGCATTTTTAAGGCAATGCTTTTGGATTCTGACAAAAAATGATTACAAATTTCCCTAAAAAAAAAAAAAAAAAAGTTAGGGTAGGGCCATAAAATTAGGGTAGGTTGGGTTACCTGAACACAACAATTTTTTTTTTTTTTTGCCTCATGACGAAAAATGAATGAAAATGTCTTGACTAGTGTGCAGGACAGAAGGTTGGATGTATCCACAATGTGCTACCGAAAGCATAGATTTTCCAACCCTGTAATGTAAATTTAGAGTGAATAAATGTGCTGCGTACATTGTGGTCCCTGACCAGTGCGTCCCTGCCCAGGCTGTAGATGAGGTAGTGCAGGGTGGGCTTGTACGAGGCCAGCGTGTAGTCATAGTCAAAGCCGTACACGTCCACGTTGGACAGGTCCAGCTCGTTGTTGCAGAACACCGACGTCGGGTCCTTGTTACCAGGCAGTGGCTGAGCTGTGGACAGAAAACAATTGTGTTTTTAAGATTTTAAGATTTTTAATAAGGGCTTCAATGTTAGAATATAAATTCCTTACAACTTTCTTAGGCAATATTATAATAAGAACGCCCGCCAGGGAGTTATTTGGGAAGCAATAACCCCCACGAAGCCCCAGGCCTATTTTTGACTATAACCCCCTCTGGCTGAGAGGGGGTTATAAACCCCTATAACTCCCTCTGGTGGCCATATAACCACCATGTAGTGTTTCAGTGGGGAAATAAAAAGTATAGTCTATGTGTCTATAAGATTTAATTTGGTTTTAGGATTCATCACATATGTAACATACTGGGAGTGGCTTCACAAACTAGATCCGGTCATCATCAATGTAATTCGGGTCCTTTTGATAGGCTGAATGTGAACCCTTATAGCCCTCAGATATATAATCCGTCATATGGCAAAGGGAGTGATTTTGCCCAGGCGCGGGCAGCTTCACTTTACTGAATGTGGGGTAGGCCTAGTATTGTTTTCCTCGGCATCCATTCGCTAGTCAACCAACCACTACAAGGAAGGATTAGGGTCCTATGACCGGTCAAAGTGTGTAAAAGAAATCATTAACGTTAGTATAATTTTCTGAAAATAATATTGATTTGATTAATGGGCTTTGCGTAATATTTAATTGTTGTAAATATTGGTTAGAGATCGGGGGCATGTGCCCCAAATCTCCCCTTTTTCTTCTCTTTCTTTGTTTTTTTTTTGTTTCTACTTTTCAAGTTAATCATGAATTGCTCCATAATCAATGACTGTCAACCAACCGCCCTAACGATTTAAAATATAGGATGCCATGGGTCTAACCCACGGTGCCATGGATCTAACCCGTGGGTGCCATCAGTCTAAGAAACAGGGTGCCATCAAGCCAGGGCCATCGGTCCTCGGTGCCATCAGTCCAGTTACCGCCCTAACACAGCCGATATGAGATTATCCTCCACCAAACCACTGACTACTGAGCCTGAGGTGATACCTTTTCCTCTCCAAAATATGTTTACTTATCTGTGTCTGACTGACATTTTTGGATCTCGGTCATCTGGGCAATCGGCTCTGATGACTTCTAATTAAATTGACTGTGATCTAAGCTGAAGAAGGTTGCAAATAATGGCCAAATGCTGTCCAAAAATAACCTAAATGTCGGCCAAAAATAAAGACATTAAGTACCGTAATGATGTACTGACGTGGATGGCCAGTCCATGCTCTGTTGGCTTAGCATCATGTTTACATCATCATATTTAGGGGAATAATAATTATCCTGGATAATTTCTCCATGATGACTGTTTGAAAATGACTTAAATGATAGAAAAAAGTGACCGGAACAAACGAATCTCGGCAATTCTCGCGGACGTGAATCGGCACCTCTGTTGGGCGAATTATCGCATCATATTTCTTCATAAAATGTACCTTTTATATGAAAATACTTTCAATTTCTGTTCTTTAATACATTATTTATGAACTAATGTACAATCGGAAATCATTTTTATGAATATTGTGTGAAAAAAGTGATATTTTGACAGCTTTTTAGACTGGCTTCCCCGGCGAAGTTTTCCTCTATAATCTAATGTGACAAGAACCAAATAATACTGTAAAAGTACATCAGCTTTCTTCTCAAATACTTTTGAAATATAATAATTAATATAGATATGTGACAAGTAATGAATCTGGAATGTAGAAAATAATTCATACAGATAACAATTTTAAATCAGCCATTTCTTTATAAAGTGAAGAGAGGCGATAATTGGGGTAGATGCCTCAGAAACAAAAACGGAAGTGCAAAATCGGCCATAGGGACCTTGCGCAACGTCGTTTTCGGGACGTATTATGGCGTGCGACACCTGCCAGTGGAGAACCTCCGGTCCGTTTTCTACTATAGGCCAAAGAGGAGGGGGCTGATACTTTGGTCCCCTGTGTATTTTAAACGCAATTCTTAAAGAAAATATGAATGGTTATTGATAGCTTGGGCATTTTTCTACAAAATATCACAAAATGAACATTAATCTATCGGAGGGAAATTAGAAAATGTGATTTGTTTGCTGCTCCCAATGCTAAAAGATAGGCGAGAAGTCCTCCACTGCTCCGCAGCAAACGACGTTGCGCAATCTCTCTATTGCGGACCGTGAGAATAGGCAACTTCCGAGTTACTCAACTACCCCCCAAAACGGCCTACCTCAGGGGGTCTGAGCACAGGAAGGGAGGGCAGATTTAGAGGTGGTTTCTGGGGGCAGATTTGGGGGTCCCTGCATCCAATTAAGGGACCAGGAGGAGGACAGGGTTTATTTGTCTTAAGTCATAAAAGTGTTATGTTATATGTCCCCCACTGGTGCTAATTTAAATCAAATGGTGCTTCTGACCCCATAGATGGCCTGTGGTGGGACATTAATTAGTAAGGCATGCATGAAGTTAATTGATGTAAATAGGGCCATCCCCTCTCAGCACAGCAGGGGCCCAGGGGGTGGTCAGATCAAAGAAACAGCTGCTCTGGAGGGCAATTTCTTCTAACATTTTGCAAGTTTTTCCACGTGTTTTTAAAAGTTTACATCATCCAAAATCAAGACATTGTATCACAAGATATAGTTCTATATGATGTCAAAGTTTGAAATTAAAATAGGCAGTTTAAGTGTGACCTTTTGACCTAAAACCTCTCCCAGCCATACTTAAGCTACCAGATCTGCCCCACCTTCCTGCCCTGGAATAGGCTGGGAACCAGCTCCAACCCTCTAAGCCCCGCCCACTTTGCCAAACTAGGAAGTCCCGTATTCAACTGAACCTGCATGAATGCCCTCCATGACGAGTGACGTAACGTTAGTCGTTAGATGGGGGAGTGGCCCAGTCAGTGGCAGTGCCAGTGGGGACGGAATGCGTCTCATCTGCCGCAGGCTACCGTTTACCTTGTTCAGTTAAATTCTATAGATCTACAACTTACCAGCCTAGTATACACGGAATTAATATTCATGATTTTGTATTATGAATCCTTAAATAATGTTATACCCCTTAATCTACGCTAATAGCACCCAATGTCGCGCAATGACAACGATCCCAACTTTCACACGTGAAGTTTGTTTACAAACGACCGTCTGTAAATCCAGGCACGGATCATCAGCTGACGTAAGACCTACCTTCAGCGGCTTTTTTCGCGTTATCATATTGCTCCCACAAGTTGACATACTGCCCAGTCTTGGCAGGACTATTGCTCTCGTTGATCCATCCAGAAGAAATATTTCTGGTATGCAGTGTTTTTGAAAAACGGCAACATTTTCCACATCGGTAAAACGAACGTAAACTTCGAGTGGTGGCCATCTTCGTCCCAAGGTCAAGGTTGACCTTAGACTGGAACAGAGGCGCCCTCTGGTGGAGGCGCAGGGTACTCTTAGTTCTCGGTGCAGCCGCTAGGCGGGCCACCCGGTGGCTTTGGTAATCTGTCACTCAATCATTGATCATACAATAGGCTATCTTCTACAGAATACGGTAAAAGCAGGTATCGCGCATTATGCAAAAAAAAACCTTGTGTTCAGGTAACATAGCCTGAACAATTTAGGGTAGGTAGGCCTACGTGGGTTTTTTTTTTTTTTTTTTTTTGCCTTTTTTTTTTTGCCTTTTTGTGCCTTTTTTATTTCACTTAGGCTACACTCATGGAACCAGGCAGTTTTGACAATGTAAAAAAATACTCCAGACATCCTCAAACAAAAATTCTAGCATCTGAAATACATGTCCTGATGATCTACTTCCTATTTTAATTTCTGTTAATTAATCTTATTGGATTTTAATAGTTGTTTGAACAAATATTTCTGACAAAAAGTTAGGGTGGGGCCAAAAAAAGTTGGGTAGGTCGGGTTACCCGTAAACATTTTTTTTTTTGGGGGGGGGGGGGGGGGGGGCTCTTTAAAACAATAACAATTTTCTCTTGCATTTATCAGGTTTTGCAATAAATAACTGCCAGCTTTGTTTTGAGTAAGGCACTATAAAATATTATACACTAGGCCTACAGTATGGGGGTGGACGGCTAGCTAAAATCAACATGGTGACAGAGACATTAAAAATTTGATTTTCTTAAATTCAACATGCAACATGACAGACAAGGTTAAAACCTTAGTGACATGAGACATGGCCATTTCTTAAATTCGTCACGCAACAGGGATTTGATAAGCAACAAAGTCGTGCGACAGGGCAACACAGGGAACCCCCCCCCCCCCCCACCACCACCACCACCACCACCATCTAGACCCCCTACAGTACTATGAGGCATATCCGGGAGAAAATTGTTTCTAGGCACATTCTACGTTAAGACTAGAATTTGATGTCCTCCACGTTTGTTCATTCATATCCTTTGTACTGTTCTTACAATTTGATCATTTATTCTTTTTTCATAATTCTGACATGTAATGCATCATAAATATTTATTTATTTTTAGGAAAAACATGTAACATGCATAGTTTGATAAATTTAAGTAGCGTATGTATACCCGTGTAAAATTCCAGGTCCATTAATTAATATAAAAAATCTTTAAAAATGCTTCATATTTCTACTGGTCTCAGATATTGACAAAATTTATTACAATTTATCACCAATTAAATATCATTTTTAATGAATTTTGGTAAATTTGCTCTAAATTGTAATTTATTCATTCTTGAAAATTGTTCACAGAATTGAGTATAACCTCCGTCAGGATCATGCCTAAACCAACATGCAACTCAATACTTGTTCGGTTCATCCATCCGTAATAATAAATCTATATTAATAATTACTCACAGTTTTTTTCATTTTCTTGCATTTCTATTTTTAGAATTTGTTGACCTAAAAAAATTAAAATTTTGTGAATATGTTTAAGAAAGTAACCTCCGTCAGGATCCCTCTTATCTAAGAAAAAGAATAACAATTTATTCGCTTTCCATTTATGTTTAGAATTGTATTAAATAAGTTGGTTTAGAAAAGTGAAATTGGATATTCACATTTAATCTACATGTTTGGAGCAGCCGTACCCCATTGAGCTTCCTATGAATTTTAGAAAATACGTCCATATTGTCTGATGGTAGATTAATGAAAAAAATGTAAAGTATATGTAATTAATAAGGATATAATTATCATCATTCGCAGAATTTGATTAAAAATATGACGGAGGTTACTATTTTTCATAGGAAATATTGAGCATTTTTCAACAGCTTGCTGAATTTTCTAATGGATGACTTGCTATGTGCCAAAAAGTTGGGAAAACATTACCTATGACATTGCTAACAATAAGAATTTTTTTTTTCAAAAACACATAAAAGAAGTAGGAGATAATTATACGCAGTCAGAGGGAAGCAACCCAGACACCAGGTTAGGGACGGCCTGCTATTCTTGCACTGGTGCAGCATTGTGCAACAATGCAATTGCATTGTGCAACAATGCAAGATATTGCAACACTAAATATTTGCCATCATAATATGTTAAATAACTATGTTTATGAGTGTATTTTGGTAATTAGTGAGACTGGCTGAACGCTTATATTCCAAATGATGCAGTTTTAATCGAAGGTTATAACCTCATACGACCGGCCCGGTGTAGCGCCCTTGCGAAAAGTCCTTTTCAACACTATAAAGGATAATTGTATAGCCTTGGTCTTTTTTTGGCCAACGAAGTTTTTCTGACTTGAATTTTGACATCCGTGGGGAGTGTCGTCCAACAACCTGAATGGGAAAAATGTCATAGGGGGCAATTGAAGAATGGGTAAAAATTGATACTGATTTTTGGTCCCTTAAAACATCACATGGATCTTGCATCCTATGTTCCTACCAATAGGACAAGTACATTGTGGTCTCAACAAGATCATCGTCATGTCATGATTTGAGTTTGCAAACCTTGCTTGATCTATGTAACAACTATTATATATTTGCATATAAGGGATTACTAAAATTGTTGTGTTGAGCTAACCCGACCTACCCTAATATTTGGCCCTAACCTTTTTTTAGGATATTTTCCCCAAAATTTTTCAAAATTCAAAAGAATTGACCAGAAAAACACGAAAAAGCATGGAATAGCATACATTTGCTTCAGGCATGAATTTAAGGTGTTAAACATTGTTTTTAGAGGATGTTTAGAGTTTAGTTTTCATTTCCAACTTAGCTACCCGGGTCTGTTTGGTAAGTAAAGAAAAAAAATTACCTACCTACCCTATTTTTTTGACCTTTGTTACCTGAGCACAACAATTATATTAATTTTGTTTTGTCTTAAACATATTCACACATATATGTGTGAATATACTATAAAATTGCCCTCCCACGCAGATATATGCCACATGAGAAAAAACTGACTCGTAGAAACTCTTTTGTGCCAAAAAGGAAGACGAGAAACTGTCCCTTTGCACGAACTTACCCAAAGATGTGGTATTGCGATTGTCCCTTCACATACTTTAATACCGGTTCTTCTAAGGGGTGAAGGGCTAGTGGTTAACCATCTTTATGTGGGGTGGTGGTGGTGGTTTGTGGGGGGGGGGGGGGGGGGGTCCAGGGGCCGATCCAGTAGTTGTCGGAGGGAAAAAATAGGATTTTCTGTAGTTCCTGATGTCTTTGAAGCTCCCCGCTGGTTCGTCACTGGAAACTCCATGCAAGTCCTAATTCTCGTTTCTGACTCTTTACAGAAGGGTCACATTCTATAGGTTGGTTTGAAAGATTAAAAAAAAGTATGTCTGAGTTAGTACTGGTAAACATTGAAGGTGACCCAGCGCGTGTCTACTGCTGTGTGCACTGATCCGAGGCGTAGTGATGGGATCCAAACCACACGTGGGGAAGGCAATTAAAGTACACCGGTCATGCAGGTTCCACAATCTTTTCAGGCCCATAACTAGGCGGGGGGGAGGTGGGGGTTCGGCGCCACCCCTCACAGAGCAAATTCGTACAAAAAAGTTCCACCTTTACTTAAAAATTTACTGTAACCCCCTAAAAGAACCAGAGAAAATACTGAAAAGTTCCACTTTGGGAACCTCGCCACCCCCTTTTTAGGTTAAAAAAAATTATTGAAATTATTAAGCAAAAGTTCCACTTAAGGATTGTCGCCACCCCCCCCCCCCCCCACCACCACAGACCCTGAGAACGGGCCTGTGTTTAGTCACACCTTGCTCAGGCTTAAATTATTATGGATTAATGGACGACTTATTTTCATGTCTATGATATATTATATATACCTAAACATATCTCAATGAAATTTTAAAAATTAAACTTTATTTCAATATTCAGTTCAGGTTTCTCTGATTAGCTGAATGGGTCTTCAAATAATAGTCCATTTTAGGAACGCTTAACATACAGCCACAGTGGAGGATCTAGAGCGGTCTAAACAAAATGGAAAAAATACATTAATGATAGTGTTGCACGCAGACTTCACACAATATCTGCCCTAAGACAGAAGGAAACCGTTGTATTATACAATAGAAAACAGAGCCGTGCCCAGGGTTGGTGGCGGGGGGTTGGTGAGTTCCAAAAAGTGGAACTCCTATATGCATGTTTTTGGGGAAGTAATAGGTCTCTTGAGCAAATACTTCATAAGTTCCATGTATAATTCCTGTGGATACATAAAGTCATAACACTATGAATCAAGCAATATTTAGAATTGGATATGAAAATGGGAGGGCAACCTGCTGGCATACTTATTCAATTTTTCATGAAAACAAAACTAGGACTTCTATCCACATTTTTAGGACTATTTCTCTTGAGATATCCTTTAGGTTTGATTATCACCTAAAAAATACGAGAAAAGTGGCTATGGCCAGTTTTGGGCCACTGGCTATGGCTGGCAATGGCCAGATAGGGGCTCTTGACCATTGAATTAACCAGATAATATCTTATAAGGTGGCATTTCAAAGGTTAGTGAACAAGAAAAGAATATTAGGTTAAGTGTTTCAGTGGAACGTTCCCTCCAAATTTTGACTACAAAGGAATTTGAAGAGGGAAACATTTCCACCTGGGTGGAACTAATTATGACTGGTGCTCTGTGGGGGGGTGGCCCACCACCCCCACCTCCCCCCCTGGGTACGGGCCTGGAAAAGAACACCTCAAAACAGAAAACCAAAGGGACGTTTACCTCTG
Organism: Lepidonotus clava; assembly: GCA_936440205.1. NCBI lineage: Eukaryota > Metazoa > Annelida > Polychaeta > Phyllodocida > Polynoidae > Lepidonotus > Lepidonotus clava. The sequence goes on from OW387148.1 coordinate 16,972,603, forward strand.
TTGTTAGAAGTAAATCAAACTGACCGTTGTGTCAAGGCGCCATTTGTTTCACACAAACACGCGCGGGTACAGAAAAATAGTGATTACTCATGGAATAAGGATTTCGTACTTTGTTCATTGGAAATCTGGCGGCTTTGCTTAATACATCATTCCTGCAGATGTTTTTTCTAACTCCTGGACAGTCAATCAGAGGAAAATAAACGAAGCCCCAAACCGCATTTTTGGCCCATTGAAACTTGTTCAACCGCTTTTTGTCTCATTATATAAAGTATTTGAATAGAGCACGTTGGTTTGCTAAAGACACCAACGTCTCTTTGAATGGCGGGTAAGATAGATGGAAGGAATATGGTTTGACAAAACTTGGTCAGGCGTGGTCTTTTTGTAAAGATGTTACAGACTGTTTCACCTCGGTGGATATGAAAGATGTTAAGGAGACCAAAGCTACAATCTGGAGGTTTCCTTCACCATATTTGTAATATTCGCTTAAAGCTTTCTTTTAAATGTACACATGTTGTTTTCGTATCATATTTATTATCATGTAAATAATGCAATTTTAGGGTTTCTTAATTGCACTCCCTTCGCTTTGAGCTAACCAAGGAAATTGTCATCAATTTTAATGAAACACGTCTTGTTAGTGACAATTCTTAAACTGCAATTAGTAAGGTTTACATAATGAAAGCAGGAATATAGTATTCGGAAGCAGGAACACCATTCAAATCATAGTCCGATATTTGCTGATGTGGCAGTTTGCTTTAAGTTATATATAGCCATACAAGTCATGATATCGCTTACATGCGGATATCCTCTATTACAAGGTATTATGAAGGTTACTCCTTCTGAAATCTCTGTCTTTTACCATTCTCGATACATTGAAGCTCATTAACCACAAGCTATTAAGTTCATGTAATGTTTAACAACCTGATCTGTTATAATTATAAACTGGGTTTGACGATATATAAAGTATATGCTTATAGCCTTTAACTGCAAATACTATGCTAGATTTTACCAAGGGAAGTATGCAAACCAACTCTTCTACTGAGATTCTGCTGATGATTACTCTTTTTACCTACGACCGCAGGTGCTCTCTTAAAGAAGAGACATATCTCCAATGCTAATGTCTCGTGAAGTATAATATATCCTGATTAATGATATGAAATAAATGTTTACAACTATGGAGTATGGGGCTCACTTGAAAAATGAGACCATCTTTTGATATTATAATTATATAGGCTAATACATTGCATGATTATCACTGTACCTGGAATATTTGTATCGTTATATATACGTCTGAATATCGGTATAATTATTATGCATAATAAATAATATGATCATACTCAACCTCATGGAAATGCTCTCAACGTTCATGGCTATGGACGTATGTTAGTTTTAGCTCCGAGATAATCAAATGAGCTTTTAAAAGACGGATACTTATGGAAATGGACTCCATTGACAATTGAGTCAAAGTTTCAGTGGAAAAAAGAGACAATTGCTCTCTCATAGCATATCTTCTCTTTTAGATTATCATTAAGCTTCTGTCAATATTCACTCTTGCATGGCATTCATCTTGGAACCCGATTGAGTACATAAAGATTTATACAGCTAGAGTCAGTCTATTAGCGGTAACCAATTCCAAACCACCGCTGATCACGTGGTCGTGGAGCTCCAGTTACTGACGTTGCTCACACTTCCGGCCATTTTCATGGTAGGCGGCTGCGCGTCGAGCGAGGATGCGCTGCCAACATCCGGTGTGACGACGATGGGCCTCGTTTTGGGTCCGTCTGTGACGTCATCGTCGGCAGGTGGTGGTTGGGGTCGTGGAGACCAGTCTGCAGATCCCTCTGGTGGGAGATCACTGCGGAAATGAATAAGTAGAATATTTTGGGGTGTATGCAGTGGGCAGGGGGTTACTAAACAGTTTTGAGTTTTTCACAGTGTTGCAAAAGTAATGGTGACAAACAATTTCCTTGCTGTGCAAGTATTACTGAAGTTCCTATAGATTGACGTGCATGCAGTGCATTACCAAACCGTTAACGCTAGTTGATTGTTGGACGGATGATCATCGTTAATTATTTCACTAACTTTATTCCATTTTCGAGGCCTTTTGACCGGTCGGGGAACTGCAGTGGTGGATCTGGGTTGATCTCTGAAAGTATCAGATTAATAAAAAATTATTTATAGACGATAAAAATCGTATTTACCGGCAATAACGTCCAAGGATATTATGATTCAAAACATGTTTTGCTACTGTTGATTGTACTGTAAAATGTAGGATAAAGTTTACGGATTATAGAAAAGGACCATTGAAGATGTCATTCCATTGTTCCCTGTCGACAGGTAATTATTAGATGAAAACGTTGTGTAAAACAATTTGATATTCATTAACCAATCTTATATTTGGAAAGAATAAAGCAACATACCATCATCCTCTAGAATGACACTCCATTGTTCACGACGACTCTTCCTGTTGAACGTTGCCCTTAGCTTGGCCTCAGGGGAGTCAAACTGGCCGTCCCACTCCGTCTCCAAGGAGCGCAGGAAGCGCTGGATCTCCAACCTCCACAACAGTCGGCATGTGCTCGACTTATACTTCCTCTTTCCTGCCATGTAGGCATAAGGCAGGAGGAGGAACACAAAGACGACAGCCCCAGTCACCAGCCCCTCTGTTGAGCGGTCCCCTCCCCCTGGAGACGAGCGATAAAGGGTGATAGAGGACATGATGACAGCTAGGTATAGTCCAAAGAGCAATAGTCTGACGAAAAAGCCCCAGACTGCAGTGCGGTTACTGACAAGATGGCGGCTGACCTTCAGGAAGTGCTCCATAAGGATTGTGGGACGCCGGTCCTGTTGGAAGGTCACCAAGAGTGTCCGGAGCATCCTGGGAGGGAGCTTCTGAATTCTATTCACCGGTTTCTCCTTATCTGGGGCATCAGTCTCTTCAGTCTCTGACTTGAAAGCTCTTACAGATTTATTCTGGTGTATGTTCCAGATAGTGTAAGCTTGTATGGTGTCTTTGTTTTCTAGGAATTCTGCATGGAGTATTTCCTTGATGTCTGTGTAAGGTTGGCGAAATTGTTGGAAGTTTAGGTGAATGTGGAATAACGTCATGGTAACTGCAATGACCCAGGGAGTGAGTATGTCTATGTAAATGATAACTGCTAGGCACACATGAACTATCACCTGAACCAATGGGTAAATAACAGCTGCTATGATAATAAAACCCAATATTATGTCCAGAAGCAGAAACAGCACAGCCAATACCACAGCAAATGGTGAATCTTTCACCCGCTTCAGTTTCTTGGTCGGTCTTTTACCCGTACCTTTAAGGTAGCGCTGGAAGTCTTTTGGAGGTCCCCGACGAAAACCAATCACAAAGACTAAGACGAGAATCAGTTCAAGTATTAAAGCAGCAAAAAAGCCAACTACGAGCAGAATACTGAAGTTTTTTGGCCAGAGGTTTTGGTTTGTCTTCCACCATGCCAGTGGTACGCTCCTCAGATTGAGGGCTATCTCTTCGCCATCTTTCAGAAGATCAGTGGTGCTGGCCTCATTGGTGTAAACCATAGGGATAACAACAAGAGCAACTGAGGCATAAACAACCAGCACGAAGATGAACTTGAAGACGATGATGCACCTCCCCGAGTGGAATGGTCCACCAAAGAGCTGCCAGAGCTCTGGTAAGCTCACCTGGTTCTCCCCTTGTAAGAGTTGTTCATCACTCACATGCACCCAACGTTTGGAGTTTCCAGGACCAATATCCATGATGTAGGTCCTGTAGGTTGTTGGTCCATAGCCAAAATAGTGCCCAACCCAGTCCCACGACCTTCCCTTGGATGCATACCAAACCAACTTCGCCCTTATTAATCCATGGAATATTATATAGGCCCCCAGGGATAGGAGTATTGAAAAGGCAAACACAGCTTTTTGGTGTGTTGGCCTTGCATCTTTGATGATCGACCCAGTGTTGCATTTATGTAGAGCCCGGTCCTCATAAGAACAGCACTTCCACCCAATGGCCTTTTTAGAATCTGATCGCGACAGGAATGATGGGTATGCATACACACTTCTGCATATATACTCCATTGGCATGTGCTCCCCATAGTGAATCCTGCCTAGATTCTGCATAGGCCACACCATCTCACCAAGGAGGTCAAAAATCATCTGGTCCATACACTCTCCTGAGATGTTTGAAAGGCAACCATCCCTATCAGTAATAACTATATCTAAACTATACTCCTTCAGGCCAAGAAGACCAAGTGATACAAATTTGTAATCCAAGGGTAGGTCGACGACATACGTGCCATACTTTGATAACCACATCCATGTCAGTGGATCAAATGTATCATTTAGTCTCTTTAGCCTTCCATCAGTACCATTACCATCCCCCTCATACTTTACATGTAGTTTGATCACATATGCCTCCTTCAGATTTTTCAGGTCCAAGAATTGTTTCCGAAGGTCAGTGGATTGTTGTAAGGTGACCCCTCTGCAGAGTTTAGCAGAGCATGTTGTGGAGTTACTGAGTCCGCTTGTCTTCTCAATAGTCACAGCCAACAGAAGGCCAAACACGATGGACATTAACTGCAGCCCCATTGTCACTCTGAAAATAGACAAATATAGATGCCGTTATGGTGCATGATTAGATGATAAAGCTATAGCATAAACTTCTATAATATGTCACTCAATATTCCAGACTAGAAATGAAATGGAATCCCTGTATACATATAGTAGACACTTTTTAACAGTCTGGCCTTTCCTTTCCCCTGGCGCTGCTAATGTGTTCTAGCTATAGGTTTCACCGATGGCTGAAAATGGTTGGGGTATATATTCTTTACAAACACACAAACGTGAGTCGTAAGAAAATAGCAAAGAGATACCTAAGATGCAACCATGCAAATGAGCTGCTTTGTGCTGGCTACATGTGTTAGCAAGCGAAGCAGTTATGTCTAGCCTCATTGTGACTAGCCTCGAACCTGAACTGTGAAAGACTCTTGAACATCACAGGAAGGCATTTGTGAAAGTGAGGAGTTGTAAGGTAACAGTTACAATAACAATCAAGACAGAAAATGGTATATTAGGGTAATCCAGTCAAGCGTGGCCAATACCAGGCTATGTAACACATTATCAGGGTCAGAGTTATTTGTGCGGTTGAACTAGGTTCAGAAGCACTTACCGACTATTTTTGACTTAGAACTGCCTAAATGGTCAAACATAATATTATAACATTATAAGAGTACTATTCTTCTGATCAATAAATCACCACCTAATGTGATACAGCCTATTGTTTAGTCTAAGTCTGTATGTTCGGTTCATGTTTTGAAAACATACCTAATGACACCTGCCCCCATCTCCCTACTAGGTTTATGCTCAGTAAGGGGGCCAGGGCCAGCCAGGTGTGAAAGGTATTGCTGGGTAGACTGAACGTTATCTGATTTGACTGTTGAAACGACATTCCGATCTCTATTGACACTATTACAGTCTAGTTGAAGTTTGTAATCAAGCCAGAAAGTACATTTTCCACTGGGGAATATGACATATCTATCTAATTCTAAAGAATGGATGAGGTTATATAACTATTATAACAACATGTGTATTTGATAACGTAATATAGATGTAATATCTTCCCTGTTAAAAAAGCCTTCACTGTTATACAAACCTAACCACTTCTGACGAACTGTGTGTCATGCATAGAACAATATTGTTTCAAAGAAAAGCACTTAAACTTGACCTTTGTTATGATCATTAGCAATGTCCTTAAGTTAGGACAAAATAATTATGCAATGCAACATGTATGGCATTCCCAAATGCATTAAGCCTACTTTAAACGGAACTGATGATATAAGATAATTGAATGAAAAACGTAATGAAAGTTTGTAAAATTGGACCTTTGCCAGCCTATAAGGATGCTGTGTTTCACACAACTCGACTTTTGATTCACCACCAATAGATATCGTAAAGATGAAATACCGAGAAAAGAAAATAGGGATTCAGCATTAAGAGAATTATGAGTGATTTCCTTGGATTGCCGGGGTGCCATTAGCGTTTAACTATAGTCAAGTGCCAAGTTTACCTCGGAAGTACCTTCTCAAAGTGCCTCACTGCCCTGTGAGAAAATGGCCTAATGGGAGGAAATAACCCCATAATTACCTTAAATCAGCGCACAACAATGATGATTGCGGTAAAGATAAGGCCAGAACGCATAATGGTGCCATGTTTAAATGTCTTTAAGTTCTTAGGTCCCACCATCGGTTGTTATTTGACAGTTTGTCAGGAAATTCGTCCACGAAGTGGAGCTTCCCCCCTTATACAGAGGTTTACAAACTCATTGACATATTTCTTTCCGGGATTTTGTAAATCTTATGTGCAAACCACTAGAAAGTTCTGAATGTTAAGTCTCTGGTTTAACACATAAAAAAATGAAACCGGCGTTCCAGCGAACTCAGCGGGAACTTTGCTTAAACCGAACTTAATACTTCCATGGTTCGATGGTCCCATGAGGCATGCTGATCGTCTCCACGTTGCCATAGTATAGGTCCCTGGCCTAAGCATATCTGTGTCGCTCCATTTAAACTGAACCAGCAGAATATTTGTATTTTATGTATGCTTTTACTTTTAAGGATTGCACAATATGATTAATTGGAATTGAGGACCGACTGGGTCCATGCTTTTAAGCTGTAGACACTAATTATCGGGCTCGACAGCATTGGGGTATCATTTTAGGTGTTATAGTATAACACATGAATGTAGCAACCTGTCACACTAGCGGTTGGGTGGCAACTCCTGATTTGTTAATTCATTGTCTCCATCCCTAAGGCTTAGACCAGACAGTAGCCCAGCGGACTACGATTCTCTACTTGATGTCCTGACTCGTGTGTTTGTCCTTGGTACACACCTGGCCCATAGTCTATGTCCTTCCTCCTCTGTATACACAAAGCTTACAAAGCCCCTTCTGTGGGCCCAGATCAGATGTCATCGCCTTGTACGTCACCCTGAACGATTTTTGTAACTTGCTGTAATACTTTGATTAAATCTCAGCCTTAAAGCCCCATTTCCGCTCACTGAGTACTCATGTAACTATTTGGTAAAGTAATGCATGTTTCACTTTTGGATATTGATATATCGACATTAAAGTTGGACTTTTGGAGTATGTTACAGTTTTTATTTATAGCCAGGTCATGGCAGTGATGTGCATCGATCTCTGCATAATGACCACATCGATATAGCTGTAGGACCTGCTCATCACCGTGACACATGTTCAGATTCAGCTTTTGAAAGAGAGATGGGATTGGGAGGGGGAGTAGATAACAAAAGGAACCAAAGTTACATAACATATTTGACAATCATATTCGCTCTACATTCCTTACTTTTGTTTACATTTCTCCCTTCAACCCACTCCATTCCTTTCTTAGTATTTTTATTGAATGTCTCTGAAAAGACACGACTGGTCTTGCAGATAATCTACTTTCTCTGTCCTAGCCATCCGACATTAGAACATATTTCATTTCCTCTATTTCCCTTATAATTCCTGACTGCTTTCCTTTTCCCAAGATCCCCTGTTTTTATTACGGTATCATTCTCCCTTTGTCCGTTTTGTCTATAACCCTTCACCCTTCCCTCCCACTATTGTACTAAATTCACTATTCTTTCGTGTACCCTTTATTGTCTATAGCCATTCTCTTTCTGCTTTCTTCTTCCACCTGACTCTATCTCATACCTCACCTCTCCTACCTCGCTAGTATCCGTCCCTTCCTTCGTTCCTCCGCTACACCTCATATCCTGCGCTCCCAACGGTAGTTATATTCTTGTCTGTATGCCAGCAAAGTTGTCATGCTTCAGAATATTGTCTATCACGCACTTTACCTACTAACAATGTGAGGATATGGACAAGCTTGCACTTGACAAACTCCCAAAGGAAAACAGAGGAATCTATAGGAGATCATTATGGTAAAAACACATTTCTAAAATCGTCCCAGCATAATGCTGATAGAGATTAATTCGTAGAAGGTTTGCTGATTGAATTGAATTTTTCAATTTCAATATTAATACCGTAAGGTGCTGCAATTTCCGCTGTTTATATCTATAAGTTGCAAGCATCCTTTTCCATACCTGTTTCCTCCCTGGGATGGTATGACACTAAAGATGGTAAGATCTTAGGAACTAAAGGCAGTGTAATGCTTAAACGTGTACAAGTTTTTAAAAAACTCAAATAACCCAATGGTAGACAATGGAATATCATCAATGAGAATGCTCGATGATACGTAATCAGCCATATTGTATGGCCTATTCAATCTAGGTAAGCTACGACAAGATATCAATTACATTGAGGATAAATATGATTCTTTTAGAACTGTGATATAAAACGGTACAGATTATTATAACCGGACTTGTATCTAAGAAGAGCCAGTTTTGATATGCCGGCCGGTAAATAAAAGTAAAATAATTTGACACGCTCTGATAAGGTATGTATAGCAAAGGTCTACCTCAATCAATATAATTGTCTCCAAAATTAGTGTTTTTATCGCAATTTGTAACTTGCCTGAGTGAGGCACGCTCCCTGTTATATTAGATTAGTGGGAATTAGACCACATCGCTGTAGGGCACAAGGTAGTTTCTTTTGCAAGTCTGAAATGAAGACGTTTTTAACTATTGTTCAAATAATGAAAAGCCGCTGGTGGGGGATTCTACATATATTAGGGACGTCCCGTTTTTGTTGGTAGGTAATATAATTCAAAGCCCTCTGGAACTGTTGACTCTAATTTCCAAAACTTTGTGCCTATTCAGAAATGTTGGGACGTGTATAATTTGTCAATTTTTGTACGTCAATTCCTCGTAATCTGTGTCAATCTTAATCTGTTTTGCTCTAATAAAGGCCTGACATGCATCAGTTGAATGATGATATATCAAAGGTTACAAGAATGTTATTCTAGTAAAGATCAGCAACGAAAACATTACCATCATAGATGGCAAAGTTTAGAAGACTGTGGTACCGACTTTCATGAACAATATTAAATTTAACAGAAATTCTCAACTTATCCCTACCAAAGATAACTGATTTGTGGTACTTGTGGTACAGGGAAAAAAGTATAGAAAATATCAAATTAATTGATATATATATATACGTAGCCTCTATAGTTACATATAATGATCAAACCATTTTCATAAATTATGAATATCAAAAGATACAACATCAAGTAGCCAGTCATATCAAACAACAAATAATGTCACGGTGGATGAAAATGTACATACATAAGCCTTGTGAATCGTCGACATATTTCCCAAAGTGAACCTTGCTTTAGGCTAGTCTGCAGGCTATCCGTGGTGGGGAAAGTTATCTACACATTCAACTCATGAATATATACTAGTCGATGGTTTTGGAAGAAGGGATTCGATGACTTAAAGCCCACCCCCACCCTTATTGAAATTATGTTATTGCTTATATTTTAGATCATATAAACCAAGCCTCACCCCCGAAGAAGTATATTTCTGAATAACATACACCAATGCCAAAACTACGTCATTACCACTTATTCTTACAATAAAGTTCAGACTTATCCATAAATGATATAATTATTTATAAGTGCTCACAGGTTGATGACCTATTATCTGATTATAGGGGTTTAACTAGGATAATGAACTCTGATCCTTGGAATTCAGAAAAGAGAGGCATGTGCATGAGTCATACATATGATATGCATGCTTAGTCACAAATCATCCAATATTGTAGTGACTTTTAAAGGCCAGTTCTTACTTACACATACAAAGCATAACATTACACTTCATAGTTTATACACACGAAAACTTAATGTATAACCTTAGGTACTGTGTCTGCCAAATATTACAACAGCCAACCTACCTGCCAAATGCTTACTCCTGAGAGTTCTCACGGGCTGTTTCCATCTATGTACTACGTTCTCAGTAGTCCATTACAGGTGATCTGACAAAGGAAAGTATATGCAGGGCATGTAATATATAGGGTTCTGCATCCACACTGTAGCCCTCCTTCCTCTGGCCCTAATCCCTGATGAGTAAGTTTATCTCCACTGGTGGTGTGTACTTCTTAGTGCTGTCTGATCCAGGTGGTCTATACTGTTGGTTGTATATAGCGGACGTTACTTATACATACTATGGGGCTTTAAGGTGGGTGGTTTATGGGGTTAGAGACCCAGGCCTTATCCCTGCTCCCTCCTCCTGCACCCCTCACCCTGCTAGGTAAGGTTAGATCAACTGGTGGTGGTATACCCCTTCCCATAACGTTCTGGGCCCTGGCCAGCATGAAGCGCCAAGTGTACGCACCTGAATTCACCTTGCATTCATGTTGTAGATGTCAATGCTTTACAACTTACAATGAAAATGCTCTCACAGTTTGAAACGACATATTTAATAAATTTTAGATTTTCAAACTCCCGTGAATATCGTGGGAATCAAACCAATATCAATATGGCGCTTACTATGATAAATGCCTGCAGCAGAAACACATATTCAGTTCCTGTTGGTGGATGAAACAAACCACGTGAGAACTTTGAAAAACAACATTATTTTGAGAAAATATTATCATTGAAATCTTTTCCACTTGGCCCCCCGATCCTCCGACTTGTGCCCACGCTTGGATTCGGCGGGGAAAAAGCAGTGATCAACGAACCGAGACGAGAACTGGCCTGACGGGGGGTGAGGGGGAGGAGAGGGTGAACGAGGGGGGAGGGAGGGGAGTGGGGGTAATGGTTGGGCAGTGGGGAAGTGGTAAGGCTGGTTGGTGGTTCGAGTTTAAATGCCCCCAAAACCTAGACACCATGTGGTAAATACTATTAATAAATTACTTAAATAGCATGATACAGGATGTTCTTTTTATATCACTTCATCCAAGTCATATACATTTTTATTATTTACCTTAGTAATTGTTGATTTATAATGGACTGTAATTGTGATGAACGGCTATTCAGCCAAAATACATAGAGGTTAAAATAATAGAAATAAGGTAATAATGGAAATAGATGTAAAGAACGAATATGTAAAGAACGAATAACGAATATGTAAAGAACGAAGAACGAAATAGATGTAAAGAACGAATATGTAAAGAACGAATAACGAATATGTAAAGAACGAATAACGAAAACGTAATGGAACGAAACCCGGAAATATGTAAACCGGAAGTGAAATGTAAACCGGAAACGGAATATATAAACCGGAAGTGACGTCAGTTGTAGGTCACGTGACCGAAGGCAGCCAATCAGGGCTGACCTCTCTAGTATATAAAGGGGCGGTGAGGCCCGAATAAACAGAGTTCTTTAACAGTTCTCCTGGTGTCCAGACGTGTCCTCTTTCCTGAAACAACCACTAAAGATGAGCCGAATAGAGTAATTAAGCCGAAGTTAGGACAAAACAGCCGAAGTCTGAGATAGGTAGTCGAAACATAGGGTAAGGGGCCCGAAGGCCCGAAGAACGAGGAACGAGGGAACGGAGTAGGGCACGAAGGCCCGAAGTAGTACCGGAAACCGAGGCGTAGTATGGTACGAAGACATGGGGAGCGGAACGAGGGAGCGAAGTCCGCGGGGACGAGGGCGCGGCGTGCTCGGCCCCACGCTACCAAACAATAGGCGACCGTCGGCCCGTCGCCCCCGCGGACCGGAACTCAGGGGTGGACCGCCCCCCGGCCGACCCGTACCCCTGCCATAATTTCCCTCCCCCGCAGTCCTCCGTCGACATCGAGTGCCGATTCCCGATCGATTCGCTCAGCCCCCCCTCGTGCGCGAGGCACGACTCTAGAAACACATCTCGGTTCTTGGCCCGGATTCCCCGTCCGCCCCGAGACCCGAACAACCCCCACGTTCCTCTGTCGTAAGAATCGGCAACCCCGACTTACCAGAGAACGTCACACTGGTGGCAGCGGTGGTGCTGAAATAGGCACATACGGACTTGTGGATCTTGGGTGTTTCATCGGTATTGGATACTCATGGCGACTGCGGCAGTCTTCGAGCAGATGGATTCTGACGTCGCCTTCAAGGAAGGTGGGGAGGAGAAAGGAGGTGCGAAAACCGAGACCAAAGGGGAGGACACGACCATCATGGGTAGGCAGTTTAATTTTATGGGAACGTCCACCCCGACGGATGAGCAGAATGTGCGGGCTCAACAACAACAGACCGGTCAGGAAGGAGCGAGTTTGAAGAAGTTCAGTTTACGACCAGAGAAGTATGACGGTAAACCGGATTTCGAAGGATGGATCAACCAGTTTGAGGAGTACGCAACATTGGGACGCTGGACGGCCGAGGAAAAAGCGGCGATGCTTTTCCTCTCGCTGACGGGAACGGCACGAATGTACTTTGTCGGACTCCCGGACAGGGAACGACTCCGTTACTCGGCGAGGGTGGATGCGTTGCGCCGGAGGTTCGGTCAGGAGAAGGACACGTGTAATGCTCTGCAAGAGTTGGCGGGCTTGAAACGTGTAAAGAACCAGACAGCGAAGGAGTTGGCTGATAATGCCCGGCGACTGGCATCGAGAGCCTACTTCTCCAACGACTACGCTAGCCAGGAAAAAGCAGCATTACATGCGTTCCAGGCTGCAGTTGGGGAAGACCTTCAGCTGAAGTGTGCAGAGAAAGGATGCAAGACACTAGAGGAGGCGGTAGAGGTGCTAGAAATACAGGAACGATACTCACGCCGCCTCCTGCGGGCAGTGAAGCCCGAGGAGGACGCCAATACACAGATCATGGCCTTAAACGGTAAGTTGGAGGAGATGATGAAAGAATTGGCAGAGGAACGGGAAGCTAGAAGGCAAGCAACGGCCCGGAGGGAGGCGTTTAAGAAGCGAAAAGAAGATTTAGAGTGTCATCACTGTCACCAGAAGGGCCATTTCGCAAGAGAGTGTTCTCAGCGTCAGGGAAACGGACAGTCGCCGTCGCAGTAAGCGCGGGGCCCCCTTCGGGCGCGGCGAGAGAAGTAGTAGGCATGGGAGAATGTGGACTTTATGTGGCCGGGACGGTGGGAGAGAGTGTCGTCCGTTTTTTGGTTGATACCGGATCTATGATCAGTCTGCTGTCGGAACGCCTCTGGAGAGAGTGGGGACGAAAAAGAGAAGAACTGGATGGATATGAAGGACGTCTCTGCTCGGTAGATGGTAGTCCGTTGCGGTGCTACGGATGCACGAACTTGCCAGTGAAATTGGGAACACGCGTGTTGAAGTGGACGTTCATGGTGGCAGACATCGGTAGAGATGAAGGGATCCTGGGAAACGACTTCGCGGTGAAATACCGGCTGACAGTTAAGCCCCACGCGAGTGCCATCTTCCTGCCCGCCGAGGGGGAGGGAGAGGGGGAACGAATCCCGGGAGTAGAACAAAGAACGGATGGGATTCGGGCAGTTACCGTCGGAGGACAGGTCGTGCGAATCGAGAAAACGACGGAAATACCCCCACTCCAAGTGACCCGAGTAACAGTAGTAGCGAGAATGGACATAAGACAGGGTGGACAGCTGGCTGTCATCACTGGCGCTGGATTACCTATGGGACTGGAGGTGATCCCAGGAACGGTGACATTGGGAGAAGAAAATGAAGTTTGGGTGGCCAACCGAGGGACCGAGAGCGCGAAATTGGAAACCGGCGGGGTACTCGGAGAAGCCACCTTCGTACAAGAGGTACGAGGAATAGGAAGTGAAGCAAAGGAACCCCCAGGAGCGCTCGTTGAAATGATAGGGGAGGCTAAGAAAGACCTGACCACGAAGGAGGGCGAAGAGCTGGAGAAAGCCATCATGGCCCGGGGACAAATGTTTGCGACCTCGAAACATGAGTTAGGACGGACAGATTTAGTACAACATCGAATTAAAACGGGGGATCAGATGCCGATCAAGCAGAGGGTCAGACGGTATCCGGCCACCAGGAGAGAGGAAGAACGAGCACTGGTGGAGGATATGTTAAATTTAGGGATTATCCAAGAGAGCGGGAGTGCGTGGAGTAGCCCGACCGTTCTAGTCAAAAAGAAGGACGGACGAACGAGGTTCTGTATTGACTACCGAAAACTGAACCAGGCTACGAAAGTGGACGCCTATCCGCTCCCGCGGATAGAGGACAGCCTCAACACTTTGGGAGGAAGCCTATTCTTCTGCAGTCTGGATCTCGCAAGCGGATATTGGCAGGTGGAGATGGCACCGGAGGACCAAGAAAAGACGGCCTTCGTAACTCAAGGAGGATTGTATGAGTTTAAAGTGATGCCATTCGGGCTAGTGAACGCCCCAGCCACCTTCGAGAGACTGATGGAAAGAATCCTCAGAGGAATCGTGTGGGAGGAGTGTCTGGTATACTTAGATGACATACTGGTCTTTGGACCAACGTTCAAAGTGACTCTGGAAAGATTGGTACGGGTTCTGGACCGACTGAACGCTGCAGGACTGAAGTTAAAGGCGCGAAAATGTAAGCTGTTCCAGAAGAAGATTCCGTTCTTGGGGCACGTTGTCTCATTCAACGGGATCGAACCCGACCCCGAAAAGTGTCGGCAAGTAACCGAGTGGCCGGTCCCGCGGGATCTCCACGAGGTACGAGCCTTCGTGGGATTATGTTCGTACTACAGAAGGCATATAAACGGCTTCACGGAGTTGGCTGCCCCCTTGTATGAATTGGCAACGAAGGAGGAACCATTCGTGTGGAGCGCGAGACGACAAGAGGCATTTGATGCGATGAAGAAGGCGCTAACGGAGGCCCCGGTGTTGGGATTCCCGGAGGAAGAAGGACAATGGTGGCTTGACACAGACGCCAGTGACGTGGGAACGGGAGCCGTGCTATCACAAGAGCAGAAAGGGGAGGAACGGGTGATAGCTTACACGAGCAAAACCCTGGAGTCAAACGAACGAAAGTATTGCACCACGCGGAAAGAACTGTTGGCGGTGGTGCGAGCTTTGAAGCATTTTCGGTGCTACATCTATGGTCAACGCGTGATAGTCCGGACGGATAACAGCGCGGTCAGTTGGCTGCAGAGAAGTAAGGAACCGATGGGGCAGGCTGCTCGGTGGATTGAGATTATCGACTCGCATGATGTGTCGTTCCAACACCGACCGGGCAGGAAGCATGGGAACGCTGACGCGTTGTCCCGGTATCCGTGCAAACAATGTGGAGAGGAGCACGAGAATACCGAAAAAGTGAGAGTAGTGACGCGGGCCCGGGGGTACGAGCCCGGATGGTCCCCGCAGGAGATGAGAGCAGCGCAGAGGAGGGATCGAGATATAGGGCCGATTGTCGCACGGATGGAAAAAGATGCGGACCGGCCAGGTTGGGAGGCCATATCTCCGGAATCCCGGGAAACAAAGATCCTATGGAGGCAATGGGAACGATTAAGCCTCAGGGATGGCGTGCTGCATCGGAAGTACTGGGAACTAGAAGGACATGGTTGGAGGAACCAGTTGGTCGTTCCCCGAGGGGAACGGGCCAAGCTGGTAAGGGAATACCATGGAGGCGCGGCAGGAGCGCATTTAGGAGTCGCCAGGACGACGGCCCTGTTGGAACAAGGGTTTTACTGGCCGGGACTCCGGGAAGACGTGCGGAAGGAATGTCGAGAATGTGATTGCGCGTTGCTGAAAAAGGGAAGAGGAAGACGGGAGCCGCTACATCAGTACATAGTGGGGGAGCCGATGGAACGGCTGGCCATGGATGTTTCGGGCCCGTACCCAGTCACCAAACGAGGAAATAAGTATTGCCTGATGGTGGGATGCTATTTCACCAAATGGTTGGAGTGTTTCCCGATCCCGGATCAAAAGGCAACGACAGTGGCGAACAAACTGGTTGAAGAAGTAGTAGCACGGTACGGCGCGTTTCGGGAACTACACTCGGATCAAGGCACGAATTTCGAATCCGAGGTGGTGGCTCAGGTCTGTGCACTATTCGGGATACACAAAACAAGAACGACGCCGTACCACCCCAGGAGTGACGGGTACATAGAACGAAGTTTCCGTACTTTGGGGTGTTGTTTGAAAGCCAGCTGCCGAGCGACGGGTCGGGAATGGGACGAGATGGTCCCGCTCGTGATGATGAGTTATAGAGCAACGCCGCAAGCCAGCACGGGAGTGACACCGAATATGATGATGCTGGGCCGACAGACCATGATGCCGCGACAGGCGATTTATGGGAGACCTCTAGGACCAGAGGAGGAACCCCGACGGGTAAGCGACTATGTGGAAAGCCTGGAGGAAGGGCTAGTCGCGGCCTATCGGGAGGCCCGGACGGGGCTGAAACGAGCCGCCATCCATCAGAAACACGAGTACGATGGGAAGGTGACTCGGCGGGAATACCACGCCGGAGAACTGGTCTGGGTGCACGATACGGTAGTGGATAGGGACAAAGGAACGAAGTTGCGATTTCCATGGATAGGCCCTGCACTGATCGTCAAGGTGCTTGACCGAGGACGGGTGGTAGTACGGAAGAAACGAGGGAAACCGGGGGGGGTGGTCCATGTGGACCGCCTGGAACCCTACCGAGGACACGCTGCGCCAGCTTGGATGGTAGCTGACCAGCAAGGATACGAGGCTGCACAGTAAATGCTTGGGGTGGGGCGCGCTAGGGCACGTAAGGAAACGGGGCACCCCCTTTTTGTGATGAAGTCGTTTTCGTGTCTCGATTCCGCAGGTGGAAGAGGACCAAGGGAACGACCAAATCGGCGCTACACAAAAAGGCTTTGGCCAAAAAGGACTGATCAACCTGGGGCCATTGAGTCGGGGCGGTGCGTTGACCACTACAGTAGGAGTGCAGGTCGTTAGGCTGTAGAGATTCGCTACCTAGCTGAAGATTGGTTCTCTTGCGGATGTAATATAGGTGGGAAATGCGGGGTTGGAACGAAAAACGGCGTTCGGGAGCCACGACGGCCCGAATGTCTAAAGTAGTCCCACGGAGCCGCTTTCCGGTCAGTTCGGAGGAACCACAGCGTGGAAAAGATGGTTGGATTACAACAGAAGACAGACCCGGTGGCAAGCTGGTGAAGACTTCTGAAGTAATGCCGACTTGGTAATACCGCTTTACAACGTCCAGGAGACCGGAGGAGAGTAGATGCGGCACTCTCGGGAACACCGGAGGAACGAACGGACGGCTGTAAAAGGCGAGGCCTGAAACGAGGACGGGCTTTAAAGTAGGTCGTAAAAGGAGTAAAAGAGGACAAAGAGAACGGGGCGGCGGCGAGGAGATGATAACGCCGAGCCCCTGTGTTCTCCGGGAAGTGTGCGGAAGCACTGTGAGGGCCAAGATGAAAAAGGCAAGAAAAGGCGACGAGGGATGAAAGGACCGAGGGCGTCCGGTGGGGCAATAAAAGGCCTAGGAAAAACGCGTGGACGGGCGAAGGGCCGCGAGGTAAAGAAAACAGGCGAGGCGGTGACCAGCGGCGGGCCCCGGGGACCGGAAAATAGTAGGGGGCGCCACCGTAGAAGTGGATGGTGAGTCTGACGCTAGGGGTCGCTAGTGCAGGCCACGCCCACTTCCGCCTGCGGCGGCTATAAAAGGCAGAGCGCTCGCCGGAGCAGGTCATTCTGGTCAGCCGACCAGGATTCATCGAATCGCAGACGAGCAGACT
Organism: Lepidonotus clava; assembly: GCA_936440205.1. Lineage (NCBI taxonomy): Eukaryota > Metazoa > Annelida > Polychaeta > Phyllodocida > Polynoidae > Lepidonotus > Lepidonotus clava. The sequence continues at coordinate 16,990,131 of OW387148.1, forward strand.
GAGCTAAGGAGAAGAAAACAAGAAGAAAAGCAGAGAAGCGAGACGAGCAGCATCACCACGAGACAAAAACGGAAACGGCTGACGGGACGAGCTTCAGGATTGGAACGAGCCCCGAAAGCCCGGAAAACAGACACGATGAGCGGACAGTGCTGGGAAGGACATTGTCACGGAAAGGAGTTTAAGCACTTGGCCAAGCATATTAAAGGCCAGCACGATGGATTACGGAAGCAGTACTACATGTGCCCGGTGTGTTCGAGTCGAGCCTATTCGACACACCAGGACTGGAGGAAGCACATGACGGACTCACACGAAGGGAACCTGCAGAGGGGGATGCCGAAGCAAGACCCCCTTCTGAGGCTGGAGTATGCTGCGGCGTTCGCCTTGGACCCGAAAGGACGACCGCCGTACACCAGTTTCGCTACTGGGGATGAAACGGCGGCCCGGGTAGCCAACATGGAACGGGACTACGCGGTGCGCCATCCGGAGGGGTTTCAACCCCCTGAGAGGGCGGTGGATAAGGAGGCACCGGAGAGGCCGCGACGGCATATCCGCATCCCTTACTACCCGAGGGCGTCGAGAGGATCCGAGGACAGCGACGCCGAGCAGTTGGAGCAGGTAGCAACCGAAGAAGGATCAGAGGCCGACGAGGCCGGCGAGGGAGCCCAAGCAGCCAAAGCAGCAGGAAAGGGACCCCTGGCCGAGGTGGCGGAACGATCGACACCCACGCGTCGTTCCCCTCGGAGGGCCGCGAAAGGAGTACGGAAGGAAGACACCGAGTCGCCGCGAAGCGCGAGCCGGGCCGTGGTCAACCCGAAACCACTCCTGACACCAGACCAAATATCAGGGTTAGTACAGAGCCGAATTAAGAAGTTAAACGCCCAGGGAGAACCACGGGAACCGAGAGGACGAGGACTCCCAGGCAGAGGAAAAGGACGGACATCCACACCCACCCCGAAGCCGGGTTGCTCAGGAATACCACCGGGGGCTGAGGTGGTGGAATTGGTGAGCTCGTCCGACGACCAACGACCGAAAGTCAAAGAAGAAGAGGAGCCGCTCGCTTTCAAGAGGCCCCCGACGCAGGGATGCCCGACGGAGGAGCCGTCGCGAAAGAAGAAGTGGAAAAAGGTCAAGAAAGTCCCGAGAGAATTGGAGGAGGGAACGAGTTCGGACCAGTCAGAGTCAGGCAGGAGTATGTCGGCCCGAAGCGATCGGTCTTTGATTATCGCTGAGTCTAGCAGCACGGGAGAGCTGGGACCATCACAGCCTGAGACCTCGACAGGAGTCAGACGGACCACGGGACTAGAACCACCTTGTAGCGACGCACAATTTACTATGATGACAGTTCATAAGAAATCGGTGATATACGAATCACGACACCCGAGGTACCCCGGGTATTTAAAAGGAACAATGAACCGGGAGGGATCGTTCAGGGGTTACCACGAGGCGAGATCCGACCGGGAGCTGGAGGACAGCATTCGGGAAGCACAGGGAGGCCGGCTGGTGGAAAGAGAAGCATTGTACCTAGGGAGGTTTCTACGCGAGATGGCAGAAAGGCAGGGACTCAAACCGACGGGGCGAGTGGAGAAAGTAAAGTATGTTCGGCATGCGGCCAGGCCGGAGGACACGGCGTCGACGGCCTCGACACAGCCGCTGTTCTCTACCCCTACCCCGACGAAAGCAGATTCACCCCTGGAGAAGATGGTATGTAAGCAGCCGATAGTGCCGCCCCCAGGATTGAAACGAATGAGAGACATTACGGTAGCACCAGACACGCCAGAGACACGGGCGGCGGTTGACAACCTGACTCGAGCCAGTTTGGGGAGCTCGTTTTTCGGGTCGCAAGGGTCGGAGGAGACCCCGGGACCACCGTCGCCCGAACGTATGGGATCGCCGCCAGGACCGGATACCCCACTCAAGGACGAGGATAAACACGGGCGGGCGCTACAACCGCGGGTTGTGATACACAGATTACAAATACCGGCTGCCCAGTCCATGGACGCGGAAGTGGAAGACTCAGAGGACATGGAGTTGGGGCAGACCGAGACCAGAGGATACGAGCCGGAGAAACAAGAATTGGACGAGTCGGGAGCGGATTCAGTGTTCGGGTCTATAGGAACGGAGATGCCGACGGCAGGACCATCTAGGGAAACACCGAGACTCAAGTTATTACGGACACAGGCCGTTCACCAGGTCTTACAGGGACACTTTCCGGTGACGGCGCGAGCGGTACGAGACTGGGACGCGGAAAAGGCCATTCGGGTGCAACTGACGTGGCCCCCGAGGGAGGTGCGAGGAATGACGGCCAAGACAAGAGCAATGGCTTCGGCGTCTATGGCGTTCCTGATGGCACTAGAAACGGGCCGCAAGCCAGAGACATTTGAAGAAGCAATGGCGCAGTTCCCGACGGCGGCACTGGGGCCGTTGACCAGGGAGTTCCCGGGGGTCGACCAGCTAGTTAACGAACACAACCGGACCGTCCAATTGGCTCAGACCCTAGTGATGCACAAAAACGAGGATCAACTGGATGACTTGTTGAAGGCGACAAGAGAGGCGGAAAAACAGAGCGGAATGGTGGATCAGCTTCTCGAGCTCCCCGCTAGGGAGGAGAGACTGTTGCTGCCGATCCGGCGCCAAGAAGAAGGGTGAAGTAGATGCTGCTCGAGGTCTTGCACGGAAGAAAAACAGCGCGACGGAACCAGAGGCGGAAGATGGCGCGTCGCGAGTCGGGTGGGGAGGGATTACGGGGCGTTGGCTCCTCACCCATAGTGTCAAACCCCCAGGGAGAGAACCGGGCCGAGGCGGAGGTACCTGAGCCGCACAGGAGGCCGAAGCCTGGATAAAAGACTCTCCTGGAGACCGCTGGACGGGCCCGAAAACTTTACTTAAACTCATCGGGAACGGACTGGCGGGCTCGAACATTCTTATCTTAATTTATTCTTATTAGTTTCTTTATGGGAACCTTCTTGCGGAAGTGAACGAAACCACATGTGTTAGGAGGTGTTGAGTGTAATCAGCGAGCTGGAGGGTCCATGACTGGAATGAACTTACCAAGCCTGCGGGGCGAATACGGGACGGAAGGAGGCGCTAGGAGGAAAAACAAGTTTGTAGCTGTTCCTCTTCTTCCCTGGAGCCCGCTGCGTTGGTTGGGACCGAGCAGGTGGAACGGGATCGTCCGGTCGCGGAAAAGGATAACGGGCCGGGCGGCCCGGGAGCGAGAGTGAAAGTTGGGAGGCGGAATCGAGGAAAGGAAATCAGAATGGACGGATAGTGTTGTCATTGTAGTCTTTGAGTCGACGGTCGTGCCGGGGTAAATAAGGTACCGGTGGGCCGGCGACTCGCCGCTGGAGGAAAGGCTGGCGCGGGCCAAGACTGAAAACCCTTCTCCCGCGCTGCCTTGAGCGATCTGGAGGCGAGAAAGAGACGACCTCTGTCCTCTAGCGGCACTTCTACTTCCTGCAACTTTGTCTTCTTGATTTTGGATGGATCGATCAGAATGTGGATGAACCCGGATTCATGTACCATCATCTTCTGAGTTTCCTTGTCTTCAGCCTCTTACCGCATACGAAGAGCGGCAAAATGGAACTTCTCGACCTGAATGCTGGTTTTATCGTGCCAGAGTTGATGCAGCGAGTCGTGAAAGGATTGCGGCGAGTCGTAGATGTCTCCCGGAGGACCAAGGCACGAGCAGGGACGATAACTTAGGGGCCCTGGCTCGTGACCGACCGTAATATATAGTAAAAACAATACGTGAACGAGAAACGAAAAAAAAATTAATAGACTTACTAAAACTTATATTAATCTCTTACCTGCTGTAACGACAGAGACTCCTTCCATGTCGTATTTCCTGATGTCTTCTTCTCGAGGAACGAAACAAAATAATCTTTGAAACATATAGGGAAGTAATCTTTGCAATATACAGGGAGGTGGTGCTTGGAACGTCGGCTGCGGATGCCTCGATAGACAAATCAAGAGGTCTGCAAAGAGCGACGAGGAGCGATCCTTCTTGGAGTTCGACATCGGATGAGTTCTTCTCTATATATGCTATTTTATTGAGAATGGGCCCGTTCCGGATCTCAGAGGTTGACGTTGGGTGCAGGTCCCAGTTGATGTCGTCCATCTTCACTTTCTACGGCTTCTTCTTCTCCTTCTCACTAATATCTTCAACTTACCAACTTCGAACCGTCGAGCAGCCCGGAACGGCTCGGAGCTGTTGTCTCGGCGTTCGTCATAGGCATAGTGTCTCCATGCAATGTGACATGGCACCGTGGACGACTGTGGCCTTACTCCAAAATCAAACCAGACCGGATCTTAAACTTACTTCTATTAACGAACTATTTGTTGGTATTACAGTCTTACGAAAATCGTCTATAAGCACGGTCCTCCGGGAGGACGAAGAGAAAAACTTAGTAAAAAGAGCGAGGCCCGAGAGCCTAGGAAACGAACGAGGGCCCGAGTGCCCGAAACAGGAATCCTCTTCTTAGGAAAATCATCTCATCAGTAGAACGAAGGAGCCTCCCTCTCGCCCCAAAGAGGACTGTCTTCCTGCCGTTGCTTACGGGGGGGGGGAGGGATGAGAGGCACCGGCTCCTGTCATCAAAAAGAAACTTCATCAAAATTATCTTCTTAATCAGGTCTCCGTTCCGGTTGTTGTCATGCCACTTGGGCCCGGAACGGTGACGGAAATACTTTACTATGGTGGACTCTCTCCGACATCTCTTTCTGAAATCCTGAAATCTTCAAATGTGTCGACGTGGTCGAGGACGGAACATCTTGATGCTGGGTTAACCACGAGGACATGTGTCGTAAAAGTCAAACTTCAGTTCCTGTACGGAAAACGGACACTTCATCGATAATTAATTATTCTAATCTTCTCAGTCTCACCTTCACCCGAACTCCATCTCAAAGCTTCACCGTGACAAGTAGCACGAAACCCGCGACGTCGTCTGCTGAAGCTTCCACTCTAAGCTTTAATGCATGAAGTTAAGTTCCTTTCCACATACAACGCCATCTTCTTCTTTGGGTACCTTGGCCTTTGGCTCGAACATGTTGTCCTTGCCAAACGTGAAAAAGTCACTGGAGGGCTCTGAATGCCGAGGCGACCGAGGGTGCGAAGTCCAAAAAGAACATTCTATCCACAAAAGCTTCAGTCTTTCTTCTTCAACTCATCCTTAAAATCATCATCATCACCTAAGAGAACGCAGAGAAGAGTAACAGTTACGGAAGAACGAGGGGTCACGACCGACCGGGTAGGAGAACCACGACCGATTCTCTACCCAAAAACAACGGAGAACGTCTGGACGACGGTAGAACGGACCGAGGGTCGAGAGGACTAAGGGTCACGACCGACCCTGGCCTCTGGGTGGGAGAGTCGCGACCGATTCTCCACCCGAACGAGGGGAGAACGTCTGGACGACGAAAAACGAAGGGAACGGGGGCACTGCGGGTCACGACCGACCCATGGCCCCGGGCAGGAGGACCACGACCGGTCCCTCTGTCCTAATGAGGGTAAAAAGGCGAGGAAAAACGCGCCGAGGGGCTAAGTAAATGGAGCCCGGAGGAGAGGAGCGGGGGCGACGGGGTCACGACCGATCCCCAGTCCCGGGTGGGAGAGCCACGACCGGCTCGCTCATCCTAAAGACGAGAAAAAGAGGAGGTCCTAAATAGATCAAGGATAAGAGAACTCTGACGAAGATAAAAAGAGACTAAGATATATAAAAACGAATTATATGAACTTTTATTAAGAAGAGAGAAAAACGAAGAAAGAAAAACGAAGAAAGAAGAGAAATAATAAATTAGCCGGATAGGCCCCGGGGGCCCTCCGAAGTAGACCGGGGAGGACAGAGGGTGACACCTCCTCCTCTGCCGATAAGGAGCGTAGGATTGAAATGTTTCTGGTTCTAGAGTATGTTCTGTTGTCGTTGCTGTATGAACTGTGTTGAAATTTTGTATAACGTGTTTTCCCACCTTTCAAGAAGGTGCGGGAGGGTGTGATGAACGGCTATTCAGCCAAAATACATAGAGGTTAAAATAATAGAAATAAGGTAATAATGGAAATAGATGTAAAGAACGAATATGTAAAGAACGAATAACGAATATGTAAAGAACGAAGAACGAAATAGATGTAAAGAACGAATATGTAAAGAACGAATAACGAATATGTAAAGAACGAATAACGAAAACGTAATGGAACGAAACCCGGAAATATGTAAACCGGAAGTGAAATGTAAACCGGAAACGGAATATATAAACCGGAAGTGACGTCAGTTGTAGGTCACGTGACCGAAGGCAGCCAATCAGGGCTGACCTCTCTAGTATATAAAGGGGCGGTGAGGCCCGAATAAACAGAGTTCTTTAACAGTTCTCCTGGTGTCCAGACGTGTCCTCTTTCCTGAAACAACCACTAAAGATGAGCCGAATAGAGTAATTAAGCCGAAGTTAGGACAAAACAGCCGAAGTCCGAGATAGGTAGTCGAAACATAGGGTAAGGGGCCCGAAGGCCCGAAGAACGAGGAACGAGGGAACGGAGTAGGGCACGAAGGCCCGAAGTAGTACCGGAAACCGAGGCGTAGTATGGTACGAAGACATGGGGAGCGGAACGAGGGAGCGAAGTCCGCGGGGACGAGGGCGCGGCGTGCTCGGCCCCACGCTACCAAACAATAGGCGACCGTCGGCCCGTCGCCCCCGCGGACCGGAACTCAGGGGTGGACCGCCCCCCGGCCGACCCGTACCCCTGCCATAATTTCCCTCCCCCGCAGTCCTCCGTCGACATCGAGTGCCGATTCCCGATCGATTCGCTCAGCCCCCCCTCGTGCGCGAGGCACGACTCTAGAAACACATCTCGGTTCTTGGCCCGGATTCCCCGTCCGCCCCGAGACCCGAACAACCCCCACGTTCCTCTGTCGTAAGAATCGGCAACCCCGACTTACCAGAGAACGTCACATAATCAACTGAACTCCTATGCCATGTCTAACGTTGCACTTCTTATTGGACAGACGTATAAAATAGTCTTAAAGAGAGGAGTCAGTGAATATAAATACTCATAGTGCCGTGTTCCCCAATTTCAAAGTAATTACCATGACAAATTTCATGTGATTATCTTAATTCGTTTTAATTTTATACACGATTTTATAATTAATTAAAAGTTGATGTCCCCATCTGCACCTTGGTCAGCATGTACACTGCGTGTTTCTTTGTGTGACGTTACAGACACACAAGATGAAAAATAGAAAACTTAAGAAAAATTTGAAAGTAACTGCTTTTGTGTGTGACGTCACACACAGACATCCATTTTGAGAGTGACAGGGCATCAAGACATAATAAGAAAACATAATTCATTATCATGAGGAGTTATCTGTAGCAATACAAATGTTATATACGTCTTTCTAAGCATTAAACCTAAGATATAAAATGCAAATAAAAAGAAGATTGAATTTCACTGGCCCCTCCCTTTAAGACTAGCAATTAAGACCTGATAAAAACCGATGGACAAGTCAAATACACCTTTATAGACTGAAACTCTATATAGGCCCTATAGTGGTAAGGTAATATGCCCTATAGCGGTAATCTCCACCTTCCCTCCCTTTTGATGACCCCCCTCTCGACTTTGCATGTTACAAGATCTGGATTCCCAGGAATTGGTTCCTTGTCTAAAAGAACTTCGACCAGGGAATGCCATCTTGTTGGACATCTTTCTTCGGGCAAGGGTCTCTCACCTTTACCCTCTCCCTTCATATGGAACCGTGGGAACTGAGCCTCCTTATTTCATATCTGTACATATAATCTATATTCATTCATTTAGGCCCTATACATCCAAAAACCTAAGCATTTTTGTGTGAGTATATGTATAGACATACATAATTATTATGTATGTATTTCGTACCTACACACGTGTAATGTATACGTAGGTAAGCCTATACAAATTCCTGTGTTCAAGTTTATCCGTATTCTTCGAATTTCGGGTTAGATTTCATATGACTGCAGGGCCTTATCCCCCATATTTGAAGACCATGTCTACAGTATTGTGGACACAAAATGCACATCGCTGTCAGCAAAACAACTATGATTATAACGAGGAGGGTATTTCAATTTAGAGTAAAGCCCCAGGTTTCCATTGCCCATAACCTCCTAAATGGTGTCCCAAACCACACAAGGAAAACAAAAGATAAAAATATGTCAATACAATGCTGGAATCCTCCGAGTCGTGATGTGAGTCGGACATTAAAAACACCACAGCTATAAATACATTGTAAAGAGTATAGATTTACATATTAGGAAGGTTAAGCAACCCGACACATTACAATGTATACGTATATTACCTCAGCTATCATGGCATAATTTTGAAAAGTTTCATTATAAGCTTATTATTGACTCATTGTAATAAGATAGCAATGTAATTATTATAAATTCTTGAGCTGAGCACCCAGGTAAAGCTTGGAAGTTAAGAGACACATGCTGATGTATTAAGATGCACTGGAGCTGCTTGCCCCATTTCATAATCACACAAGAAAAATGTCTCTCTAGACAGAACTTCCATGCTCATCACCCCATTCGTCCAGGGTAGGTAAAGGTGCGGTGGTGTGGGACAGGTGTTAGCTATATACTCCATCCCACCTGGCGTGTTGGGTCCTTACCCCTTGTACCTGCACCTATCATGCTTAGCCGTGACCTATGGCATGTTGAGTATATATGAGTGCAGGTAAATACGTATGGTGTAGTTTGAGAACAATTACAAGGGCGCACCTAATTAGGTAAGCACGTAATTGTCAGGAAACGGTTAACGTACGTTCTTCCTATAAAGAGAGAGAACTGAATCCATTAAGATCCAACTAACAGCTAATCAGCTAATCAAGGAGAGAAAAGAGGCGAAAGTAGAACGAGCCAAACTAAATAAACTTGATTTAAAATTAACAAAAAATACAGGGGGTATTCCAATGTGATCCTAGGATTCCCTCTCAGATCCTAAGATATTGGTTCCAAGGTGGCCATCCTATAGTTCTATAATACCATAGGATGGGATAAGAGGGCCTACTTAGGAGCAAATTTTAAACTAGATTTAAAGGGCTTCTTATCCCAGTGAATGTCTTTGCTAGTTTAGTACATATGTAGTGTGACGTTCTCTGGTAAGTCGGGGTTGCCGATTCCTACAGCAGAGGAACGTGGGAATTGTTCGGGTCTCGGGCGGACGGGGAATCCGGGCCAAGAACCGAGATGTGTTTTTAGAGTCGTGCCTCGCGCACGAGGGGGGCTGAGCGAATCGGTCGGGAATCGGTGCTCGGTGTCAGGCGGAGGACTGCGGGGGAGGGAAAATATGGTAGGGGTAAGGGGGTGCCTTGGTTCGTCTCGCTCTATCTCCCAGGCCGGTATTCACCTCGACAGGGCGGTCCACCCCGGATTCCGGTCCGCGGGGCCGTCGGGCCGACAGTCGCCTATTGTTTGGTAGCGTGGGGCCGAGCCAGCCGCGCCGTCGTCCCTGCGGACTTCGGGTCTCCGTTCCGTGTTCCGGGCCTTCGCGCCGTTCCGTGCCTACACTTCCGGGACCCCATCCGGGACAGTTTCGGGCCTCCGCGCCCTACCTCGGTCCTCCGTTCCTCGTTCCCGTTCCTCGGGCCGTCAGGCCCCCGTCCTAAGTTTCGCCTATTTATCTCGAACTTCTGCTATTTTACTCTAACTTCTGGTTAATTAACTCGTATCGGCTCATCTCAGCGGTTGTTTAAGGGAAGAAGACACGTCTGGACACAAGGAGAACTGTTAAAGAACTCTGTTTATTCGGGCCTCACCGCCCCTTTATATACCCTAGAGGTTAGCCCTGATTGGCTGCTTTCGGTCACGTGATCTACAACTGACGTCACTTCCGGTTTACATTCTCGTTTCCGGTTTACATATCACTTCCGGTTTACATCTTTCCGGGTTTCGTTCCTTTACACTTTCGTTCCTTTACACTTTCGTTCCTTTACATATTCGGGCCTCTTTTTCGGGCTTTTTACACTTTCGTTCCTTTACACTTTCGTTCCTTTACACTTTCGTTCTTTTTACGAACATACATACTTTTTGTCATATTACCTTATTTTCTCTTATTTGGTCTCTTTACGTTTTTGGATGAATAGGCATTCATCACATGTAGGATCACTCTGGAATCAAAATATCTTACAATGATTTTATGATGATATGTAAGATATGATGGCCGTCTTGAGATTACATTGGAACGCCCTATAGAGCTTCATGGTGCACCAAACAATAAGAGTGTATTTAAGGAAATATTATTTGTGTATTTAAGGAAATATAGGCCTAATTTGGTAAATATTTATAGCGGTAGTTGTATGCTGAGCCATGTCAACGTTTGAACTTGATTATTTGTTATGGTCCCAGCCAGCAAACCCAAAAGAGTATTAGAACCTTGAGCTGAACCTTAGTGATCGTAATATGCTTCACTGAATTATCCATTATCCAAATAGTTCTAATGTTATCACGTAAAGAAGCACTGAAACATTTTTTAAGACAAACGTTTTATTTTTAATGTGATGTTCTCTGCGGGAGGACGCGTGAGCTTCCAGACAGAGATATGATGATTTTGTACGGTCTGGGTCTGAATTTGTGCTCGGGTGACCAATGCACAAGTTGGATGGGGTTTTCGTGAACCAGTGGTTGGGTGATCGGAGGACGGGTGGTCAAGAGTGTCTCTGGAAACGTGCCCCGGTCGCGGGGGTCGGTGGTTGGATATGATGTGATCGACAAGGAGGGGTTTCTGGTTTCCGGAAAGGGTGGCTAACAGGACTCTTGGGGTGGGGTCAACGGCTCAGGTTGGGCCGGTATCAGGGGGGGGACGTTCTCGTACAACTCGCCTAACAGGTATCTCAGATGGTAGCACTAGCATTGGCAACATGGACCATGCCCAAAATATTAAAAAGTAGGTAGCGTGTAGGCTGAGGTCTCGCCATCTGATCGTCATACCCGTTCATTTCCCGACTCCGTACATCGGACGAAGTCGCTCCCATTCTCGTGCGGACGAGCTCGTTCATGCATCCCTTTTTTCCCTGATTTCTTCTAAGTCCTAACTCCCTATTCTGTCGGAACTTGGGTCTAATTCTCGCTCTCTAGCTGCTATTCTTGTTTAAAAGGCTCTTCTAGGCTGTCTCGTGCCCATTCCCAGGAAGTAAAGTGGTGTGAACACACTGAGTTCCAAAGCGGGACTGTCTATTCTCATGAAATCACTTCTATTTATAGCCATAACCTGGCTCCTGATTGGTTACATAACATCACATGGTCATTTTGACCCTTACCGAGGTCACTTCCCGTCAAGAATACATGATACATCACGATTGTGTGTTAACTGACAGTTTCGTGCAACTTGTACCATACGAGTTCATACCACACAAGTTTGTACCACACAATCTAGTGCACTTCAGGATCATGTCCCAAAACACAGCTTTATTTGTAACTCTAACAATGACATTATCCGACTTTTAACCTTTATAATTAATTACACGAACTCGTGTCGCGCCATTGAATTAATTACTATAATTCATCACGTTAATATCAAATCTGCCAAAATTAATGTTTGCATAACATATAACGTACCTCTTCTAGTATGTAGGTGAGGCGAGGATCAGAAAGAAGGAGGAGCCATAATGTATGATAGAAAATCGGTCAGGGTTCCTCTTGGCCGATCGTGCGTGCGTCGTCCCTTCAAGCTACATGGTCCCTATTACAGCTTATACCCTAGACTATAAATCACAAAATTAGCCATATTTACCACGAACGAATTCCTGAGAGATTCTTAAGCCACTTTGCAAAGATGGTGAAAATAAATCTTATGTGTAAAATGTACCTATCGCTTGCATGCACTTTACTAAAATAGCAACAGTCAAACCGTGTCTGTTGTTTATTTCTTTGGTAATTATCCCTCACTAAAGCTCACACTCACAGTGTAATGTGGATTTCATGTCTCCTTTTGTTTGCTCGAATCTAGCCGACCTTTTTCAGTCCCTGAACATCTGCCACGCGTGGGATGGGGTAATCAGGTTGTAACGTATACATTTTTACTCATAAGCTGTAGCAGGCCAATTTGTGAGGTTCTTCTAGTCATGCAGCGGCAGCCTCGTTAACTGTAGTTTATATCAGACTAATAAATTATATAAAAATGTTACTATTTCTTTTTTTAAGATACTAATGTTGTAACTTATGATAGAATTGGCCTTCATGAGCAAATTGTAACAGTTTAGACTCAATATACGATAGCTCATTATATAGATTTGGTTGTTTTTAAAATATGTGATAGGGCGACTTTGACGGAAACTTGCATTTGGTTGTTAAGTTGTAAGGTAGAGAATAAATATCTAATACTGTTCTGAATCAAAAACACTCGTTACCATAGTAACCAAACAATTTTTTTCAGTCCTTACCATTTTGTTGTTGTTGTTGCCAGTATTGCTGCTGAAGAAATGTTGGGCTCATCCTATGCTCAGAAAATTCAATTTTCTATTTGAAACATCTTTTTTTCACACAAATCCCAGAGGCTTTGGCAATTAAAAAATGGATTTCAGCTTTTTTAGGGAAGTTTGGGTTAGAGGGTCACACAACCTTCAGTTGAATACATTAAAGTGCCACAACTCATTTTCATCATAGAACATTTTAGGGACAGTATGGATCGAGAAACATGTCTATACAGTATACTTAGGTCCATCATATAACTCACCATTCGGCTGGATTTAGACAAATCCTGGCTAGATACACACAATAAGACAATATAATAACAATGGCATGGCTCAAGACTAGCATGAACTACCAGAGAGGCATGGGGAACGAGATGCCAGGCACACAGCCAACATGCTACCACCCTTCTAAGATCAGCGAAGGCCACACATCGGTATCCTCAATCAGAGTCCTAATCGTACAGTAGAAGCATGCAAAGGGCTTCAGTTCTGCAATCTCATTCCCCTTCCCTCCAGGACACTATATACACAGCCTACCCTTGTGCACAAGGCATGACTCGAGGAGTCCTCTCTGTCGTCCTCGTTCCTCATATGCACTCACGAGCCCAGACCAAAGGACTAAGTGGTGGCTGACCCACATTTTAGAATCGCCAGACCAACAGCCAGCAAACCACACTAATACCCTTTACAGACTTGGCACAGAATGTGCATTATATTTGTATAATACTGTCATTATGACTATGAGCGCATTTTGAGGATAGTCTGTATGGGGTATTAGAGCACAGGAAAACAAACCTCCATGCTTGCTTTTACATCACAATATCATATTCATCAGGTTTGTTCCAAATTGAACTTAAATAGAACATTATATTATTTGTAAAATCCACATGGCAAGCCTAACAGAATATCACTGAATAACAACAGAATATTTCGAAGCCCAATTATAATTGGTTGAGGTATTCCTTAATACCACAAAAAAAGTTCCCTAGAGACCAGCAGGCCCCTGTGGGACTTGGCCAGGCCCATTATACGGCTATTTACGGCTGTACCTAAGCGAGTAATCGGCCTTAACTACTGCGGTTAGTCTGGCCTTTTTATCTTGTCCTGAAAACTAAAAAAACACCAGTCTATGACATGCCTTTTTAAACGTCTATCCAAAGCAGAATTTCTACTTTTTTTCCTATCCATACAAATCTATTCATATAATAAATTGGTTCACTTTTTGACATTTCATCGTCACATCACTGTTGAGAGAGCTATCGTTAAAAGGTACCTTGGGAAATTATCTTGATGCCACATGTGCTCACTTGTTGGGGTAGTTCATCTGTACCATTCCAATTTGACCTAGTTCTACTTCTAATACCGACGTCCCTTTGCATTATTTTAAAGAATTGCAGGAACTGAGTTGGGTAAATGCTGCTTTTATACCGGCATACAAGTAGAAATAACAAATTTGCTTGGCTGCTGTCGGAGCACATAGATTGTAAATGATTTACTTGCTACATAAAGAAAAATATACTTTTTTTCATGTTTTAAGCATTATTTTGGGTTATCACATGATAATCGCAGGAAGGGTATTTCAACTACGAGAATGGTTTTACTGTAAATCGCATTTCTCGGCAGAGCATTTAAGAAAATCAACTCCACAAACCCTGCTAAGTTGGACATGTTCAAATTATAATGCAAACAGCAAAGGCACAAAGTTTCTTATGATTGAATTAGATTAAATATAGAACCACTAAAAAGTATACTTGACGGCTTACTTTGTTATATTTCGCGCGAAGTTATGAAAAGAACCTTTAAGGACTTTATAATTTCCGTTAGACACAGCGGAAATTGAAATAAAACAAAATTTAATACAAAATGTCTCTACAGTTTTGTTTATTCTGCCCTAAGGAGCCCATTCACTTAATAGGCTCTATCACCGTTCGTGTACCAACTATATAAAGAATGCAATAATTATAACTATACAAACTATAGGCCTACCTGCATTACGTAAAAAGGATCGCCCATAATTATTATAAAAGTGCGATTGATACACAGTGCGTTATGAAATACGTTGTCTACAATATTGTCTCAAATTGTAACACTATTCACAGTACACGACACGCCACGCTCCATTTCAAAATGTGTTGATTGAATGTTTTTTCAACATAATATTCTTTCCGAGTTCGAACAAACGAAGCGTTTATGATCTTTGACAGAAAGGAGCTGGTGGCGGCAAAGCGACGTTTAGTGTAGAGTATTATGTATATAGGGCCCGGAAATATCCAAGGGTGTCCCAGACCCCAGACCCCAACCCCAAACCCCATCATAGAATTGATTAGTTACCTTCCACATACTATACATCCATAAGTAATGTTCACATGTGTAGCTAATAGCAATTATTTTGAAATTCATGTATTGACATATTGTAAGTTTAATAAGGACAATCTGTACATAGATACAGTATCTAACCTATGCTTACATCTTGTTTCAATTGAGGAAACATGAAACAAGGCTTACTTCGTAGACGGAATTGCTATTAGGGAGGTTTACTATGACCAACGCATCTCGAAACCTCCGAGGTGTTTATCCCTTATGCGTTAGACTACAGGAACCAAATCTCTAAAAGTGAATATGTTATCCTTTCATCTACATTATAGCAATCTTGTTGCGAAATATACTTGCAGCACATGCTAATATTCGGGTTAAGAGTTATGGGATTACATTAGTAGTTTTGTCTGCTTAACCTCCCTACCGTTGGATTAACTGACCCGTTGAATATTGTAGACGATACGGGAGACTGTTCTCTGGTCTGTGCTGCTACTGTTAGTAAAGATAATAAAATATACAAGTATTTTACCCTAAAGATAAAAATCTGCAAGTTCACGCTTATTAAATGCATTCTAATAGACGACACGTCCACTATCGTAGTCACTGTTGTATGTGGGTCTACGCATCCTTCTAATATACACTAATTAAGGCCCTAAAAGTAATACGCTGCACATTAGCTATAATAATGCGAGTGATATCACCACGTCGTAGCCAAGTCAAAGAGTCCTTCCATAGTGCTCTCATTGGAGGTGTGTAATAGGGTAAGTCGCAGTGTGCATACAATACTATTATCAATGTCGTGGAAATCATATGGTAGTCAGTTTTCATTATGCAGTGTAATAATGCCTTTAATCAACACCTTCTACAGTTCTCTTCTCCTTGTTCAGTTCAGAGCTTGGTCTCCCAGCAAATGTTACTGTACTCTCCTTATGAGACGCTGAGTCTGACCTCTTCCTATCTGCTGAGTCAGACATTTTGGGACCTTTTTCTTGGTGAGTAACTGAGTTTTGTGAGTCTGGACTTAGTTTTCTTGCCAACTTTCCCTTTCCATCTTTGCCTTCAGACACTGCTCCCTGCTTACTGTGTCCTTTCTCGTTCTCTTGTCCCTCATCTTCTCCTGCTTTCTCTTCTTTGATTTCCTCAAGTTTCTTACTGATGACGTCACTTCCGCCGGAAGCTGCCTGGTTTTCGGCCATTTCCGCCAGGCGACGCTGCTGTTGCTGTTCCAGGATTCGTTTCCGAAGGAATTCTTCAACTGTGAATATGAAAGGATTATTTTGTAATGTAATGGAAGCCTTTGCAAATCAATGAAAAGGAAACTAAAAAGCGTGCAAAATGTAGCTCAAAAATAATATATATAAAGAAAGCTCTGTAAACCAAAAACTATATGTGAGTGTTACTGAATAAATTCGTATATAACAGTAAACTGTTTAAGTTACCCAACACCAATCACGACCACACCGTATCAACATCAACATGCACGAGTGTATATATAGGATAGAACATGACAATGGTATTTCGACTTAATATATCCAGGATACAAGTCATTCGATACTTGCAAGATCCCAGAGATGACATAGTGCATTGTAGTAGGCATGGCTTAAAAGTATGTTTGGTCACTTGCACTGCCTTAACTGCGTTGATATTGTTATGACTGTCAAAGAATATTTTGATACAGAAAAAAAGTGTGAGAAAAGTAAGGTCATATTATTAATTGCTTATTTCTAACTCCTATCTCTAAGATTTTTTTGTGACTTAATTAAAGAGCTAAGATATTTAAAAGAAGATTTGAGGTTATATCAACGTTCCTTTCGTGTATTATACATTAAGTGAGTGTAGGTTTCGAATTAAAATGAGTGTTTAAACTAAGATAGTGCAAAGAACGTACCGGCTTCTCAATTTGAAGAACAGAAATCTAAAGCAACATAATGTGTAAGACGGCTTATCATAAAAGACAAGAACTAAAGCAACAAAATTGAAAATAAGAAATTCTTATCATTCATGTACACGTAATTGTAGACAGAAACTGAGAAAAGGGCTATGACATCAGGTAAATTACGACTTAAACCATTTACATGTTGGTCCTTATTTAACATGGTTACGTCCGTCAAGAATGCTTTTCACCAAAACATCTAAATAAAAAACGAAATCCAACAACATATCATAATCAAACAAAACGATTCAAAAGCAAATATATACAAAAACATGCAAAAGAAATAGTACCTGCTCGACCTTCAACAAAGAGATGATAAGATGAAAATGTTCTGTTTGAATTTCATGTTTCAAATATCAAAAGAGTTAATGAATGACAAAAATAATCTTCATTTTTGGTAACGAAGGTCCAAAATTCTTGGTTTCTAAATAAAGTGCAAAAAGGTATCAACCATAATACTTATCGGTAAAAAATAGACGCAATTAACAGTGGACATAATAGACGTCATGTTCATGAGAAAGTGCCCATGAGAGTAAAAAAATGAATAAATTAATGGTGCTCTTGGGAGACGAAGACTCCCTGGTTTCACATTCAAATGTATATGTCTTATCGTTTTTCAAGATCAAAGTCTGAATGAGCAAGTCATTGTAGACGTTTCCATATTTTCCGGCCTGTATGTCTGCCTGCATGACTATCAATGATAACATGCTTGCTTTTTTGTCTTAATACATGCAGGTGCACCGATAACCAATATTCTTAATAAGACCTTTACCTAATCACTCCATTTTGTTATATAGTTAATTCCACATAATCACCGATAACCAATATTCCGTATTAGACCCTTACTTTATCATTCCAATTTGTGATATGCATTTAATCCCATATAATCTCTGCTATTCACATTACAAACTATAAACCTCCTCCTCCCCCAGGGTCTGTAGAATGCCTTAATTCCCAGTACCAAACAGGGATTCCCAGCTTACCTCTCTTCTTCTCCTTGGGCTGGATGAGGTAGACGGCAGAGACATCTGCCTTACACGTCTCACAGACACGGGACGTCAGGCCCTGCAGCTCCTTCGGGGTCTGCCACTCACCCAGGAAAGTCAGGGCATGGCACTTAGGGCACTCCATGTGGCGCTCTACTCTGATACCTGAATGATGAAAACATTGGGAAGGTTAGAGCATAGTAATTATGGCACTCCATGTGGCGCTCTACTCTGATACCTGAATGATGAAACAATGAGAAGGTTAGAGTGTGACACTTGGGGCACTCCATGTGGTGCTCTACTCTGATACCTAAATGATGAAAACATTGGTTAGGTTAGAGCATGGCACTTAGGGCACTCCATGTGGTGCTCTACTCTGATACCCCAGTGATGAAAACAATGACACTCCATAATTATTGCAATTCACTCTCAAAATAGTGAAAACAATGGGGTTCAGGGCATGGCACCTAGGGCACTGCATATGATGTTCTGCTCTGATACCTGAATGATTAAACTATAAAGTGCAACACTTAGAGCACTTTATGTGATGCTCTTCCCTGATACCTAGTAAAGAACACAATGAGGAGGTTAGAGCATGGCACTAAGGGCACTCCATGTGGCGCTCTACTCTAATACCTAAATGATGAAACAATGAGAAGGTTAGAGTGTGACACTTAGGGCACTCCATGTGGTGCTGTACTCTGATACCTGAATGATGAAAAAAATGGGATTGTTAGGACATGGTACATAGGGCATTCCATGTGGTGCTCTACTCTGATACCTGTATGATGAAAACAATGAGAAGGTTAGAGTGTGACACTTAGGGCACTCCATGTGGTGCTCTACTCTGATACCTGAATGATGAAAACATTGGGAAGGGTAGAGTATGGCATTTAGGGCACTCCATGTGGTGCTCTACTCTGATACCTAAATAATGAAAACATTGGGAGGGTTAGAACATGGCACTTAGGGCACTCCATGTGGCGCTCTACTCTAATACCCAAATAATGAAAACATTGGGAGGGTTAGAACATGGCACTTAGGGCACTCCATGTGGCGCTCTACTCTGATACCTAAATAATGAAAACATTGGGAGGGTTAGAACATGGCACTTAGGGCACTCCTTGTGGCGCTCTACTCTGATGCCCCAGTGATGAAAACAATGACACTCCATAATTATGGCAATTTCCTCAAATACCAAAATAGTGAAAACAATGGGAAGTTCAGAGCATGGCACTTAGGACACTGCATATGGTGTTCTATCTGATACCTGAATGATTAGAGTGCAACACTTGGAGCACTTTATGTGATGCTCTACCCAGATACCTAGTAAAGAACACGATGAGGAGGTTAGAGCATGGCACTTTGGGCACTCCATGTGGTGCTCTACTCTGATACCTGCATGATGAAAACAATGGGAAGGTCAGAGTGTGGCATGAATAACATTCCATATGTCATTTTACTCTGGTACCTGAGGCATGATAAGAAGGAGAGGGTAAGAATGTGGCACTTTGGGCACTCCAAATGGCACTCTTCTGTGATACCTGAATAATGATAACACTGGTAAGGTTAGAACATGGCACTTAAGGTTAGACTACGGTGATGAACAGTCAATTTACCCAAATCGCAATATCTCCGTAGCTATTGGTAATACACTAACATGTAATACATCAAAAGAAAGCTGAGTATTTTCTTTATTTATCTTACCTGACAAATTTAGGAAAGTTATGGATTTGGTAAAATATGAATTAAATCGTATTTTTTCACTTTTATTTTTTGAACAAAGATTTCTGATTTAATATTATGTTTACAGCTTTCAAACTTTGTCCTATTGTCAATAACATTTATATGGAGGGAACCGTGTCTCAGATTATCTATTTATGCTCTAGTGTTGTTTTTATGATAAAAAACGGGTAACTTTTTGTCATTTTTTGTCACCTTTTACAACTTCATTTTCTAGATTTCATAAAATCAAAACAAGGTCTTAAATAGAAAATCTGAGACACGGTTCCCTCCATATTAGTATCATCTATATGTATACGAAATATTATGAGTTTCCCTTCATTTTTGACAGAGATATTTCAATTCAAAAAAAATTAAGTATTAATCATGATTTTCACACTTCCGATCAATTTCTTTTTCTATTCCAATACCCATATTTATATGATTCATATCATAAGATAGCCTATTCCAACACATATATAGTGATATATAATATATATTAAGATAGATAGTAGGAAAATAATTATTCTGAAATTTTGCGAGGCTAGTGAAATGGTCCCCCGTCACAGTAGTCTAACCTTAAGGCATTCCATATGGTGCTCTTTTCAATACCCCAGTGATGAAAACGATGGGAAGGTTAGAGCATGGCACTTACAACATAATAATAACTCTGAATCTCAAGGCATGGGACTTTAGGTACTCAAATGACTCTCTAGCCTGATTGCTAGATGGCAAAAGAAATTTCAGTTTGCAGGTAATTCAACTCGATCGAATAGTTTAAGGGAAAGAGTTTTGATATTCAATACAGAAAGCTGAGTATGAGCAAAAGGAAACAGATAAAAGAATAAAAAGTTGGAAATTCTCCAAGTGACGCTTGTTCATAGATACATAACTAAAATACCAAGGCAGATGGAGCACGAAAAATACATAACCAGTACTATGGCAAAATTGTACTACAAGTCATGTTTCTTTTCCCTGGTTGCATACAATGATAATTTGGTAACAACTAACTATAGTTCAATTAAATGAATGTATACAAATGAATCTTTTTCCACAACGTATTATTCTTCACTGCAATTTGCAATTATTACTTTTTTTCCAGCGACTATTCATGTATTTTGTATGTCTCGAAAACAGACCCAGTACC
The DNA here is from genome assembly GCA_936440205.1 of Lepidonotus clava. NCBI lineage: Eukaryota > Metazoa > Annelida > Polychaeta > Phyllodocida > Polynoidae > Lepidonotus > Lepidonotus clava. Next base: position 17,010,663 of record OW387148.1, read on the forward strand.
CAATATCCTAGAAAATTGGCGATGAGGCCAGGAGATGAGAGCCAAAGCGTCTCCCTCTCCCAGTCCTCATTAAAACAAGACACCAAATTGCCATCTAGGGAATAGCTAAGACCTACTTCAGAAAAAAATACAACTAACTGATGCCTTCTGACGTTTAATTACATCGATAATAGTTCAATACCTTGGAACTTGGCGATGAGGCTGTCCGTCTCCCGGATCACAGGCAGCAGCACCCCCCACAGTGTCTCCACGTCGGCGTCCTCCCGGACCGCCTGCTCGTGGCGCACCTCCATACGCACACAGGTACTCGAGTCGGCCTCGTGGTCGATCCGCAGCAGGTAGAAGTGGGCGGGCTGCTCCAGGGCGCGCGCGTACATGCCGCCCCTCCAGTGGTACAGGGTGGTCAGCCCCAGCACCTCCTTCTGCGCCCGCACCGTCAGCGTCTCGAAGAATCCCGCCGGGATGTGGTGCGGGAAGCGGAAGTTGGCGACGAGCGACACGTGCTCGGCGTACTGCTCGTACTCCTGGGGCGACGACCAAAGAAATTTCACGCATCAATTTTATTATTCAAAGTGCTCCAGAAAACAGTTCCGCATCTAAAATATGATGCTAAAAAAACGTGTGACTGATTTGTGAATGAAAATGTCCATATAAAAACTTGTATAAAGTATAAATATGTATATGAAATGCTTCATTATATCTATTAGAAACAAATTGCAATTTGATAAGAGTGTTTTAACCAAGAAAAATGTCACGAATCTAAAATTTTGTGTTTTTTTCACGAATCCAATTTTTGGAATCGTAGACACAAGATTCGTGATTTTTTTCGGTCGTCATACCTGGCGGAACCCTGGAGGCTGGGGCACCGCGCGCAGCCAGGGGATGAGGAGGCGGGAGAACTGGAACAGGGGCGCGTCTTGTACTGCCTGCTGCTGCTGCGTCTGGGAGGACGCGCCCTGGTGGTCGGAGGTCGTGGCCATCGACTCCCGACTCTTGGTCCGTTTCTCTGATTTCAGGGGGCGCGGGGTGGGGGCGGCCGGGAGGGACGCGGAGGTAGTAGTCTGAGGCTGGGGGGTGACCACTACCACCGACCGTTCCGATCCGGCCGACAGAGCCGACACGCGGCCCGAGGAGTCCGCCTTCTCCACGGCGTACCCGATCTCGAAGAACTCGACGAAGAGATGCGCTACCTCGTGTAGCACCTTGGCGTTGTCGGGGGGTATGAGCGAGGCCCACAAGAAGCGCAGCAGTTCTTTGTCCAGCACTCCTTCGTCTACCAGGTCGGTCCTGGCGCGCTCTAAACGAGCCTGGTTAAAACCCTGCCAGAGAAGTTAATGTGTGTTACATATGACAAACACATGATTTCATCTTATATGTTACAGAAATCAGTCTTCCAGTATCGACCATGAGTTTCTTACGGTATCCAACAAGTTTCTAAAGGTTGGTTTGAGGAATGGTGATGAAAATGTTGTCTAAGGGAGGCTTTTTCTTTTTTCTTTAATTTTAGCTTCAGTTCTTTTAAGTACCTTTTATCAATTGTATAACTATCAAGAGGGAGGGTGCGTGTATAATACCAAATACCAGCCATCCGAATGTCTAATTGATGGTCCGTTAAGGAGCAAAAAGACACTTTGAAATCAAATGAAGTAATGCCTTAAAATACATAAACTTTTGCGGCTAACTACTTTCAAAGAACAATATTCACAATTCTTTCATACTAAATGGTACCTTCATGAAAATTTACATGTATTTATTTTAGAACATTACTTAAGAATTATTATGGGAGAAGGGGGAGTCAGGCCGGCCAATCTGACCCTTTTCTAAGGAAAAGAAAATCAAGATTTTGATTACATATACAGTAATTGTTCTTGCCAACTTCATATTTGATGCACTCACGTGTAGTTTGAGGCTCTCATCCTGGCCGAAGTCGTAGCTGGCCATGTCGTGCCTGAACAGGGCCTTTAGTAAATCGCCGAACCAGGAGGGCCGCAGCACGATGTAGTCCCTCAGCTGGGGGTGTTCGGAAAACCAGAGCGCGCGGCCCGTCTCGTGCAGGTAGGCGGTGATCTGCTCGATGAGGTGCCGCATGCCGAACTTCTTGACGATGTCCTCCACGTAGTCCGCCCAGCGCACCAGCGGCACCTGCAGGCTGGGGGAAGAACTAACGGTTAGGTGTGCTTTCTCTCTAGATTTTTTTCAACAGTGTGGCGCCCTGCTAGCGGTATGGCCTAGAACATTGAGTTGGGGCATGGCCATGGGTTCAGGTGGGCACAGGCTAAAAGTATTGGCATCACGGCGTCTATGACTATGGCAGTTTGCACCCACTGTGCAGACCCATGGGACACTATATCTACACCCCTAAACCTTTTTTTCATAAGCTTGATATTTTGACCAATACTTTTCCAAAGGTTTTCTTTCGCGATTGTGGCATTCGCATTTCTTTTTTTCTGGCCCCAGAGTCAAAAGCTATCCAAAAAGACTTTTCAAACAAAAGTGACATAAAACATACGATTTACAACGCTGGAACCGAAAGTCTGAAAAGCACGATTATACTTCAAAAATATCTAGTTTGGATGATTTTGGCTAAGCTTCAGCTTGAAATAATACATCTTTGTTTTTCCGACTTACGTCCATGCCTTGTCGTCGATGTGGTTTTCGACCTCGACCCAGAGTGAGGGGATGACCCTGAGGACGTGGGGGAAGGCCTGCTGGTCGCCCGCCATCTGAACCACCGCCGCCTGCAGGTCGCCCAGACCCAGCAGCGACGCCGAGCTCACCGGCACCACCTGGTGGGGGGAAGGGGAACTAGGTTAAATAGCATCATTGACATAGTCTAATGATGAATATTTTTTGTTCCCTATAAATAATTCATCGTCCATTTCATAGCAAAAACATATGAAAAATAACTGACCAAAACTTCTTTTGCCCAAATACTACCACCAAACGTTACATGAAAAGACAGACAGTGGTCTGCATCTTGAGCTGCAAAGTACCTACCAATGACAGTAGTCTGCATCTTAAACTGTGTGTACTTATCTTAGGGAGAATGGCGGGTTGCTCCTTGAACTGCGACTTACCAACATGGGATGAATGGTGGCCTATGCTTTTAACTGCGATTGACCACTTTGAGCTGTGACCTACCTAACTGGGGGTGGACAGTGGTCTGCACTTTGAGCTGTGACCTGCCTGGGGGTGGACAGTGGTCTGCACTTTGAGCTGTGACCTACCTACCTGGGGGTGGACCATGGCCTGCACTTTGAGCTGTGACCTACCTGCCTGGGGATGGACCATGGCCTGCACTCTGAACTGTAACCTACCTGCCTGGGGATGGACGGTGGTCTGCACTTTGAGCTGTGGCCTACCTACCTGGGGGTGGACCATGGCCTGCCCTCTGAACTGTAACCTACCTTCCTGGGGATGGACTGTGGTCTATACCTTGAGCTGTGGCCTACCTACCTAGGGGTGGACTGTGGTCTGTACTCTGAACTGTGACCTACCTGCTTGGGGATGGACGGTGGTCTGTACTTTGAGCTGTGGCCTACCTACCTGAGGGTGGACGCTGGTTTGCACTTTGAGCTGTGACCTACCTACCTGAGGGTGGACGCTGGTTTGCACTTTGAGCTGTGACCTACCTACCTGAGGGTGGACGCTGGTTTGCACTTTGAGCTGTAACCTACCTGGGGTTGGACAGTGGTGTGCACTTTGAGCTGTAACCTACCTGGGGGTGGACAGTGGTCTGTACTTTGAGCTGTGGCCTACCTACCTGGGGGTGGACGGTGGTCTGTACTTTGAGCTATGACCTACCTACCTGGGGATGGACAGTGGTCTGAGCTCTCTGCAGCCTACCTACCTGGGGATGGACAGTGGTCTGAGCTATCTGCGGCCTACCTACCTGGGGATGGACAGTGGTCTGCACTTTGAGCTGTGGCCTACCTACCTACCTGGGGGTGGCAGTGGTCTGTACTTTGAGCTGTGACCTACCTACCTGGGAGTGGCAGTGGTCTGCGCTTTGAATTGTGACCTACCTACCTGGGGGTGGACAGTGGTCTACACTTTGAGCTGTGAGCACCTACCTGGGGGTGGACGGTGGTCTGTACTTTGAGCTGTGACCTACCTGGGGGTGGACGGTGGTCTGTACTTTGAGCTGTGACCTACCTGGGGGTGGACGGTGGTCTGTACTTTGAGCTGTGACCTACCTGGGGGTGGACGGTGGTCTGTACTTTGAGCAGGTTGATGTAGCCCTTGAGCTGCTCAGACAGGGCGGGTGAAATGTGGGGCAGCGACTCAATCTTCTGGATCTCCCTCTGAATGACGGCTAGGTACCGTTTGATGTAGGTCTCGATGGTCTTAGTGATCTCTGCGCACACGGCCTGCAGTCGGGGCCTCCGCACCTGGGAAGAGGGAAAATGTGACCAATCATGGGATTTGGTGTCCTAGAGCGGGAAAGTATGAATTTGAATTTGCATTCCTACCTTTCAGAAAATGCAAACCATTTATGAATATTTCAATTATAGGCTGAGATATGGGAGTTTGAAATCCCCTATGCGGTATGCACTGGTACACCCCTGTTTTACCATTTGTGCTCCATTTCCATATTATAGCTCCTTGAACCAAACAATATTTAATCAAAAATTACAATTTTCTTACTTATCAAAATCATTCAAAATACAATAACTTTTCACATAGATCTTCATTCAAATAACAGATTTTACTACCAGAAAGTGAAAAACTTCTGTTATTAGAATTGACAAAAATATTCTATGCAATCTGAACATTCCTTTTCTGTTGCTATGGTAACATGACAACATTCCTTATTACAGCACTCTTTTAAAGAAGGACGTTCCTTACAAAATTACCCACAATGCATTTTTCATAAATAAATAGAATGATTTTTTGCTCATAATCTTAATCTCTGGAAAATTCTGTCTAAGTCACATTTCTTAAGGAGATATGCATCATTAGCTTGTTTTCATCAATTACTCGCTTAATAATGGACCTAGAGCAAAATGACTTGGATCCCTCTAGGTTACCATATCCTGTGACTGGTCACAAATGACTATAGTTATTTAGCCATGATTATATTTAGCCACGAGTATGTAAAGATGCGTTACTTGTCGCTAATGGAAATTGTAATTTCATACTGTGATTATAATACTGCATATACCAATATACCTTCCGCAATATGTGGCGTCCTGCTAGCAGGACCTCTGTTTTGGATTATGGAGTTCAATATGGGCCCAGGCTACAAGTTTTATGAACAATGCCTCTATTGGAGGGTTCAATGCACAAGTTCGTGAGAAAGATGTGTATCATAGTAGATATGCCTACCAGGCAAGTTTTCAATTTCCTGATAAGGTTTACCATGCAATTGAACTTCTAGTAATAAGGAAGTGTACATGCAACATGCAGGTCAATTTAACTAAATTGCTCCAATGATAAGCCATAATTCTATATTCCACTAACGTTATCACAAAGTTCCGTGTGTACGTGCGTTTCATATCAAGTTCAAGTATTGGTGTGGATTGCGCAAATTGACAGTGATAGGCGACGTAGCGGTTTCTTGAATTTAGGCTTTACAAAATGAGGAGAGTAACATAGCATAACATCTTTTATAGAAATATAATGGCGGAAGAGGGATGAATGCTGGAGAAAATCTTCGGCCAGGGTATACGGCAATTGTTATAGGATTCAATACTTTGAGTTATATAACAGTTTTAAGAAATCTTCTTAAACCCGCAAGATAATTGGTGTACATCAAAGATACTATAATGGTTCCAAACCTCCCGGCCTTGTTGTTGTTTACAATCAGTGACGGATCCAGAAATTTCAAAAAGGGGGCCCCCAGTATAGGATTTGAGGTGCCCCTCCGATAGCTAGAATTCTACATTAAAAAATCCAAATTTGGCAAAAGAAAAAATTGGGAGGGGGTGCCTCAGGCGCCCCCTCCCTAAATCCGTCCCTGTGATGGCCTCTGTGTCCCTTTTTGTGCAAAATTTACCATTGTAATTTGTACAGCCCCCCCCCCCCAAACACAAATCCATGATGCTATATATAATCGTCATATTCGTGTATGGTAGCAATACTGCCCTCGTTCCTGATTGTCACTATACATGGTGTGCTATCACAACGGACTTATGGGTACATCACATCAGAGAGAGTGATGTAACATGGTACTCAAGAAGAGTGCGCAGATTCAATAGCGTCACCCCTCAGACAGACTGAAGTATCATGTCAAGCAGTATATCAATGTGTGTAATACAAAACATTAACACGTCCATATCTACTTCTGGATATTCAACATTGAAAGCCATATTTGGCCGTTTATAGCTTTGCCAGTTGTAATATAAAGTTTTTGTTAATGAGTAGGGATACATTAGAACTAAAGATTAGGCTTAGGATAACGCATTTACTAAGTCAACGGATGACTCGTCTCCAATATAAAGGATCTTGACCCAAATTGTGCTCATATGGAATTGACATCTAACCAGATTCACGTTGATGTCTTAATTACTAATTACTGTTCAAGAATGACTATTTTACGTGTACTTTCTTGTGTTAATCAATAAAGAAACTGAAGAATAATGTCAAGCTGCCTTACCTTATCTGCATGTGTCCCAACAACCAGCATCACGATCTTATTCTTGCGCACAATGATCCAGTCAATCCATCGTCCAATGGCGCTGTGGAAGTGCTCAGCTTTGTACGTGGCCATGTTGAAGACTACCATGGCCAGGGAGGGCTGGTGAAGGAACATGCCTGCTGGATACATGTAGGCCGGGTGACCGGAGAAGTCCCACAGGGCCAGCTGAAGTTTCCGTCCCATGGGTCCTTCATTGTCCAGGTCATACTCTGCCTCGTAGAGGTCAACCAGAACTGTCCTCTCCTCCTTGTCTGTGAGTCGTGACTGCCCGTCTACCATAGTCTGAATGAGGCTGGTCTTACCAGCCTTTGTCTCACCAAGGACCAGGACCTTGAGTCCCTGGTACACCTTCATCTCTGCTCGCACTTCTTGGAAATACTGTATGATTGAGCGGATCCCGCACTCACAGACATCCCTGGGAGGGTTTGAGAGTGGGTTGCCGTCGAGGCAGACTACTTGTTTGGTGGCATAGTCCAGCTTCTTGATGATGGCTCCAGGGATGGTCCTGATACGGTTGCGACTGAGATCGAGTTTCTGGGTCATCATCAAGAGGTAATCAGGGAATTTGACAATTAGGTTGTCGGAAAGGTCAACCAAGGCAAGCATACGCTTAACCTTACCCTTTACCGTGAGAGAAGGTAAGCGAGAGATCTTGTTGCTGCTGGCATTGAGAACATCCACCCGTGGTAGTAAAAAGACCTCTGGGGGTAAATATGTTAGTTCATTGTGACTTAAATTCAGATCTTTAAGATGGCGCCATAGTCTGACTTCTGGCGGGACATCATGAATCTTATTCCCACTGCAGTGGAAATACTCCAATCTTCGCAAATTGGAGTACAGGGCCTTAGTAAAGGTCTCAATGTCATTATTGTCCAGAATAAGCATGGTTAATCTCCGCAGCTTCTCAAGTCCATCTACATTAATTAACTTATTCCTGCCCAACTTCAGCCTTTGCAGACTCTTCAGTTTCTGTATAACCTTAGGTATACTTCCAACATGATTGTTGTGTATGGACAACTCAACGAGGTGGTCGAGTTGGCCAAGACTCACAGGCAAACCATCCTCAGTGAGACCATTATGGCTGATGTCCAACCTCTCAAGGTTGGGCAGTCTTTTAATGAGGTCCTCTCCTACAGCCTTTAGGTTGACATTACTCATATCAAGTCTTTTTAGACTTTCCCCCATCTGTTTGATGTTCTCAAGGGTGTCATCATTCAGGTCTATAACCCGCATGGACACTGTTCGCTCCCCCCGAGCTGAAGGAAGGCGGTCTGGGATTTGGTGGCGTGACCCCTCAAAGCCCAAATGGGCTAGTGGGGTGGACGTGGGATCCGGGACTTTCAGACGTGTCGCCGTGCGCACACGTCTTGGACGTCTGGCTGCCACGGCAGCCGCCATTTTGGATTTGGTCAGCACTTCACGATATAGGCTTCATCTGTAAAAAAGAAAATTAAACATTCTTTATTTCGTTATAATCACTCCCATATGGATATAATCATGAAGTGCATAAATCACAAAGTGGGCGATCCAATCGTTCCGACTCTGGTTTGTAATAAAATTTACCTACTGTTAATGAAAGGTTTAAAATAAAGTTTATCACACCAAACCCGACTCCAGCGGTTGTTGGACTAAGTTTTTTATTAGTGAGAGAATTATGCAATCAACATGTTTCGACTTTTGATATTTGATAGTCTTCGTCAGGATTGTTATTGAATGATTTCTTCCCACCTATAAGAAACAATTATTGAAACAATTAGTCATGTAACTCCAGAATCTTTTCATAATTGTGCAGGTACTGACCTGTGTTTGTTAAGGACAAGACTGTCAATGTTGTACCTGACATGTACAAGTAACTTTAGTTGAACATGAAATTACCGATGCGTCACATCCTTTCTCACACGGTCATACTTTTAGAATATATCAATCCTAGCGTGAATATGATGTATTTCAGAATTTTTTAATGGAAGAATAATACTGGAACAAAACAACTGAAGGTTCAATTTCAGGAAATGGGAGACCATATGATGTATGGATGGAGTTTGTGTTTGTGTGAAGGGCATAGAAAGGTTTAACTTTGTTTGTGTAAATGTAGCCAATTGAAGTAAAACATTTACATTAGTTTTTCACCTCCTTCCAACTCTTTTTCATACAATATAACAGTTGTTATTTTATGTGTAGAGGGGTTGTGTAAAGAACGGAAAGCAAAGTAAACTCCATTGGACCCAATCCATGATGCCTAATAAATATCAAAGACGCTTTCAATAGAACCTCAACCTAGCTCACGTCAACTTTTTCTAGATATGTAAATAATAATGACATAAGACCGGCCGGTATGGCCTTACTCAATGGTTATCAGCAAAGTAAATCCTGGTTCGTATAAATCACGTTGCACTTTATGATTAGTTATTATTATAACACGTTACCATCAGGAAATACATCTTATCTAGTTTAGGGGTGATGATTTCATATTTCTAAGGTTAAACTTAAATCTGCTGGAATAATACTCTATCAGAATTGAGTGTTATTGACCTCATACCACATGAGTATTTTTACTTGTTATATAGCTTAACCTTCATGTCATGAAAAATGCTGACGCACGCACATAACGCCAAGTCGACATATTGACCCACCATGGGTATATATTCAAGCAAGAGGAGTTGTAGAATTAGAGATTGAATCCCAGGCATTACCTCTTGATATGGCTTGGAGGTTCACAGAATGTCTGTGATCGAAAGCCTTACCTATACTGTTACCAAACTGACGCTTTCAGCTCTCATTATAATTTTTTTTTTTTTTTTTATTTCGATTCCTGAATATCTCAAGTTCTTCCATCGAAAATCTATAATTGTTACAATAATATCAATACATCAAAATATTATCAAAAATAACAATCATATATAGTATTAGATATTTTACACACTTCAGAATAACATGATATGATAATAATACATTTAGTCAATACAGTCAGATAACAAACATTGTCATCACTCATTTTCTCAACTAGTAGGAGTTTGTTTAAAACTCATCTAATGGTAACCAAATATAGTTTTAAACTGTTTAGATCTCACATAATCAGAGATAAACTTATAGTGACTTTACAATCGGTAACAACTAAGCTAATAATTGTTGCTATACAGTAGGAGTTACGATAAAACTCATTCATTGCTAAACGACATAGTTTTTATGAGATGTTTAAATCTCACACCATCGGATATCACTTGGATTTCACCATTTAATTTATTCATTATACAGTGTGCAATTCCAACAATTATTCATGTAATTGGTCAATGGGTGCCTGAAATGCCCATGTTGATGGGGACACATGACAAGCAGGTGAAGGTGTTAGTGTCAAGTACCTGGGTACATAGTTACAGAGTGTTGCCCCTCACAGTCGGTACGTCAATAGCGCGTGGGTCGTGGATAACCTACCCTATACCCGACCGAATGGCTATTCTCAGTCTGAGTCATTTGGTCAAATAAACCATTTCAGAGGAACAATGGCAAGGCAGTGCCATCAGGGGCTGTTCATTAATTACGTGCATACGAATTAAGATGTGTGTGTGTGTGTGTGTGTGTATGTGTGTGTGTGTGTGTGTGTGTAGAGGGGCATGGGAATAAGTACATTGCTCACTTGACATTTGTATTACATGCTAAAGCGGGTGGGGGTCAAGGGAACATACAGATTGCATACATAATAGAGATACATAATTAATGCAGTACCCCTTAGCTACATTGGCAATAGTTTAAGAGTGTATTTCTTCAGCAAGTGTTATCACAGCCCGTAAAGAGCCTGTAGATAGTCTGTAATGTTATGTTGGGGCCATTCAGAATGAGATGAAGGTGCCCGATGTAAAATTTTCGAATGTAAAATATTCAGCGCCGTTTTTATAATCATTGGAAAAACAATGTTTGGGCAAAAGCCCGCACTGCGACCTTAACTACTGCAGTGAGGTAGTGAGGCTTAAGCCGACTCGTATGTATATATTGTGACTAATTTCGGAATGAATAAGAAACATGTCGTCTAACGTGGGACATGTACAGAGGGCTATAGCCAACAATTAGTGCGGTCTATTGATAGACTGTGTCAATATGGACACTGCTTATTATAGGACGCTGAGAGACCGGGGCATATATGGGTAGTGATTAATCATAGACCTGATGGGAAGTGGCTACTGTAACGCTAAAAGGGTGGGTCTACATGGGTCACGTGACGTGGATCACGTGACAGGGTGGTCAGGTGAGAGGTAGCCATGGTCCCATCAGCTGGGTACATATAAACTGGGGTTGGGATGGATTTTAAGACATGATATTACATTAACTCCAATATTTTATTAAACTAAGGGAATAATAAACATCCTGGCAGAGGAAATTGGGATTTCCTTGTCAATAGTGTTATGACATCGCTTGTTGGACTAACATGGTTATTTGAACGGCAATATGGCAGTAAATGCTAAGTAAATGCTTCAATTTGCTGCAATTCATTACAAATAATTTAACCTTACAATGGTCCATAAGTGATATTAATCTATGGCTGACGGATGGTCTGGCACCTTTACGTTTTTGCTGCAGTTGTATGATTGTCCATACGGAACATGAGAGTGACGTTTGGTGTTACCGCCACTACTAAAGGGTCAATGCTAACAAATAGGCCTAGTCTGTAAAACGTGGACTCACCCGACACCCCATGACGGACACTACAGAGACGTGCTCATTTCCTCTATATTTAGAACACCAATCTGTTGATGCATTGAAGCTAGGCCCCTTGGCAAAATGTCTTTGAAGTATACATGCCAATGGATGAGGAAGGCATCCTTATGGACATTGCCTTTCGTCTCTGCATTACAGTTATCGGGAAAATGTATCATTGTTCGCCCTCATCCTTAAAGTTTCATTCTGATCTATTTCCAATTTTACAATAATTGTAGCACAATTTTGCTCTTCTTTTACTTCCCAAACAGATCTAGAGATATCAGCCAAGCAATAAGTTGTATAAGTTTCATAATATTCCAACTACATGAAAATGAAGAACCTACGAATGACTTCTGTAGATGGATATTTAAGGATAAAAACATAAATTATACATGGAGAATACTCTTAAGATATGTTTTCTGTTTGTAAAATATAGCTTCATTATGCGTTTGATGTATGTTACCAGAAGTATTTGTATAGGTATTGGGGATCCAGATATCCCTCCACCTCCCGCCTACCTTTTTATACCAGCACTTCCTCCTTCCTCTACCACCCAACCCTATGTTCCTGCATGTATCCATGTGATTCTGCACAAATGATGGCCCATCAAGGAATAAGTGTATCCAACCCTTGACTGCCGCACATTATCCTTTTGCATTTAGGTGCTGAAATGCAGATAGGATGTGAAAATGTGTATTTTCCCCAATGTTGTAGATACAGCAATACTAAGGAAGCCAACCTGAAAGTCCAGGTCCAGTCGGGTGATTTAAGGAGATTTGCTTGCCTTGATGCAATCTGCAGGAATTAACAACACCATTTCACCAGACCTCCTCATACCCTGGTACTGCCGAAAGACGCCAAGTCCATAAGAGCCATCCAACCAATTCTTCAGCTCCGCTGGGTCCCAACCAATCAGCTTGCATTTACTGGCACTACTCAAAGACACCTTATCTTACCAGGAACAAGTGTAAGGGCTTTGTGCTGAGGACCTGTTGGCGCTAATTGTCACAGCCCATTATGTTAAACCCACAGGGGAGCAATAATCGGCCTGGCCTGAAAGCCTACCGTCATTATTAGCTCACAGTGGGCAAAGTTTAATTAACCGCCAGTCCAACCATAATAGGATTTAAGGCAGGGAAATGGAAATGGAACACAAATATATAACATATGGCCTATAACTCTAATAGGATTTCACCCCTAATCAAATAATCGGCATGGCTCTACACCGTAGATCATGAAATCCATTTAGCAAAACTGAATTTTCGCTATATATTATTATTGCATAAGTATATTGGAACGCAATTATTTCTAAGATTTTTCTGACTTGAGGGTCGCTAGGATCTTGGCTGGTTAGTAGTTCTCTCCACGGTAGGTTATTATTACACCACAATGCCCCACGCCTGGAGGGCCCGGCTGTGGACGCTGGTAGGGGGTACTGGAGGCACCGGGCAGACAATAGACTTAGTGCCCCCCGCAGCTGATTGACACCTGCCACGTCTCAGGTAGTAAGTCCGCCCCATGGAGGGACCCTGGAGGACGCCCAGAAAACCTTGTTGTACGAGAAGCTAAAGGCACTATTACATACACCACACGGCTTGAGCTGCGATATTTGGTGCAATAGTTATGATGATATTACAGACAAATCACATATATGATTGATATAATTGTTTTAATGGCAATTTAGAGTATTTTACATATGTGTAAAAAGAATTTTGTCTCTAATATGTGCCTTTTCTCTACGACATCTTCATATCGTAGCTCATGGCGTAATAGGGCCTTAACGCCTAAACAGGCGAAGCAAGCCCTACCTCCACCGACAGAGAGTTCGCCCGCGACCCACCAACTCCAGAATTGACCGCTATAGTTTGGTTGGGATCACAGTGTGCGTACCTGTGCATTAGGGTATTATGTGATTATAAGAGCAACTAGAATTCACAAAGAAATAGTTGGTCTCGTTTTGTGTTTTTCCTTTCCCACAGAGTATCCATTGACTAAAGAGACATGCCGTTGCGCGGTGATTCTCAATAGAAATCTGGTTGGAAAGTATTAGGGATATTGATTTCCATAGAGATAGCGAAGTAGATGCATTTGTGAGGGAGATAACACAATAATCCACCAGATATGATACAGACCAAACAGGAAGGTATTTATTTAGTGGTGACATCCCATATCAAATCCAGACTACATGCCAAAATTGCAATAAGTGTTTTCAAAAGTTGAAAGCACATTACCTATAACCTGAATGGTTTAATGCACCGATAACCTGACCTGTTTTAATTGTCAGCGTACAATTGCATTGTGGCTACATCTTCATGTCAAACATTTAGATTGACAGTACAGGATAAATGCTCTACACGCGTCTCTACATATCAGGATATAAATTAATCAAATTACAACTGGATCCTTTAATGCACCATGCAGTGTCCTGTAGAATTTCGCAATGGAATAGCATGCATGTACTAAGGAATAACGTACAGTTTTCACAACACCTACCAATGGCATGTGTGGTTATACAGACCTAGAAATGTATTGTCAAGATCAATCAGTTTTGTTTCCCACTACCCAGTAGTGACCTCTAACCCCCTTTCTCTTTTTAAAAATCCTATTCAGCCCCTATAAATGACCAATGCAAATTAGGGCCGGCCGTCCATTAATCGCTTACAATAAAGGGGGTGGTAGGTCAAGGGGTTTACTGCATGTCTAATGCGTATTACAGGCTAAATAGGGATCTGGAAAATATGTAGAAAGTATACATAATTAATGGTCGGCCCTTTAATAAAACAGCTTCATGTTGTCCTTCACCATATATCTACCATGCCCTTTTCTATAGGAAAAAAACAACTGGCACTATGTAATCTAGTTAACACTGCCTACCTTCTATAGTGTAGATTGACTAAACGTGATCTATCCTGGCACCACATGTTATATTAACGCATGTGGCTAAACATGAGCCTAGGTACGCCCCCCCCCCCCCCGACACGGGCCTGGAGACGGCGGTATGCCGTCACTCAGTACTCACCGCCCGGTAGGTAAGTACTCGGTGATTTATAACCCGCCCCGTACGGCCCGCACCAATGAGCCTGTTTACTTTGTATATACCACCACCACGGGATCATACAGATAACTGACAAGTGTACCGTTAGGTATGTGACAGTCTGCCGGCACGTGGGGAATGGGGAATTAAAGCATGGTCGAAAAGGTCATTTTAGATTAATTATTCTGAGAAAATGCATTCTCTCAAATTGTTCTGTTATTTGGGATCTTAAAAATAAAAATTATACAACGAAACAAAAGATGTACATGGAACAGAATGGTTGTTAGGCGGTGACCCTGCCGTGCCCTATCATTTGGATGGACCATCAACAATTTATTTATCAAAGAAAAAGAGAGAAATGATATGCTGGTTTGTTTTGTTTCCAAGAATACTGAATTTCTTCATTCATTTGAAAGTTCTTCACAAGAGGCACTACGATTTATATCTCACGATTCTTAATAATCCTAGTGAGAAACAAAGTATGCAAACCTATGACAGGGAGTCTGGAGTACCATACATTCTTTGCTGACATAGGTCTGAAACCTGGTACGGTCATTTAGGGAGAAAGACGGGAAGAACAGGGCGGAACGACCAGGGCGAAACAAAATTGCATACCGTTGTTCAAATACCAAAAGAAGGCGAGGGTCCTAATCAACTGTCAACGAGTTAATAAGGACTGTGATGCCTAACATTATTGTCTAAATGAAAAAGGACGAATGTTGGATGTGTGTTCAATTAAAAATGAATAACAACCAATTCGATTTTTAGTGTTCACATTTTGATCACAGTTTGTGTTGGGGGAGGGGAGGGGTTCCTACCTAATGAAACTCTCCCGACATTTTTGGACCGACACAGAAGCTTAAGCTTGCCTATCCTTACATGACACCATACCCGCCTCAGGCCAAAACATTGGTAACTTATGGATAAACAGCATTGGATCCATAGAAAACAACCTAGACAATGCTCGCTTGGGGCCCACAAATCAGCTAGAAAATACATGTTTGGGGCCTGAGTCAACGTCGCACGGCGGCTTGGAATGGTGGTGGGAGGCGTACAAAGAATAGGTACCAAGGCTGGGGGTTCCGGTGTGGGCAACTTCAATATTGGTGTATGACCAGGGCTTGCCTGGGGTGAAGGGAGTGCCCATGTCACACATCACATTGAAATAATGGTCTACTTTCCGAGAGACTTTGAGAGTGTCACAGGTGTATGAATGTCTCAAAAAAGCATTAGCAAAAAGTATCGTTTTGTATCTACCACATTGCGTACGCGCATATTGATTTAGAAGAAGCCAATGATTGATTAATCGAATTTTAATAGACTTGTATGAGATCATCGTCTGGGTGCATAGGTCTAGACCCAGAAAAAAAGTCACAGTGACAGGAGTATCCTTAAATTCAACTGGGGACCTTATGCATATTGTGACACGTGACAGAGGGTTTATATGATTAAAAGTTTTTTTTTAAGATTCGACATGCTACCCCAATTTTGCATACAGAGCTCGGATTTTAAGAAGTTGCATGATAATGCAGTGGTAAAGACAAAGTTTCAAAACCTCTATGTTGAACTGCTGTGGAGAGGTGTGAAAACAGCGTTGAATATTTAGTGCGCTCCTGTAAATGTATACTGGTGTGTTCGAAGAATCGTGCGTTACGTAAGTAAAGCTAATCTTCTTATGTATAGAGAGTTTTACCACACCAAATATAAAATAATGCAATTGATACCTACTCCCGACTTTAATGTAAACTATAATCCCTTCCTTAATCTAACATACTACACTGACAAGTGACGGAAATCCATTGCAATGAAATTAACCCTTTTGTAGGGAAACTTCAACTGACACGTCTCTAGCAAAATAACCAATGGCAAAGTATCTTAAGATAGAATTCACATATATAGCTTGTAAGGAATAAATCGTCAACAACGCCTTTCTAATTATACTTAAACATTTTATCGACTGTTCCTTTATGAAGAAAATCTTTTCGATTTAATTTCAACTTACGATTGTATAACATTTTCAACTGATTAAGGTTTTATTTTAACAAAGCGTTCCCTCAAAAATAATATTAATCCTGAACACGGTAATACAGGTGCTTAAATATGGTCGTCTTCAATAGAACATATTTGTTTAAGGTCAATATAAAGTAGTAAACTAAAAGAAGTGTTTTGTTGTGACGTATCAGAATCGCAGACCAATATTTCAAGACTATGTTGGAAAAATGGTAACAGTATTTGGCATGTCAATAGCCATCCAGTTATCTCAAATTGATACGAACAAAATTGATTGCCAAGTCAAATGTTATGGTCTTCTTACACTGATGGAAGCAAGGTTCACCCATTCATTCTATACGTCTGTAAATATGATTGAATATTCCTAATATTTCAATGAAACGTGTATCAATACATAAAGGATACTTGTCCTTTTCCTTTCTTGAATTTCTTAAATGAACAATAAATTCAAAGAATGATAACGAGAGCCAGACTAAACAGCACTCCCAAAACGGACTAGGTTTTTTTTTTTATAACGTTAAGAACCCTCTTTATACTTAAGTTATTTAGTCAATCTAGGTGGTGTCGCGATTGGTAAATAGCCTATAAGTTGAGAATATTATGAGCACTAACATTGTATCCAGGTCTATATTGGCTGTGTAGTACATACCTTGGTTAGGCCGACTGCTGGTAGACCGCCCTTTGGCCTCGCACATAAATCCCCTTACGCTCCAACCAGATTTCCAATACACTTACAGCGCACACGTCTAATAGCCTAGACGTGATTTTAAATGTTGAGTCATTGTCAAATTGGGCCTAATCATTGTGTATGTCCATGTCATAAATGTCTCTCGTATCGTCTTAAATCCATGTTTTTAGAGAGTTGTGTATCCATGTTGTTGTATAGTCATCCAGTATTGACTGTATGGTATATAGCAGCTCTTACTATGTACTTCACCAATAGTAAGTCTATTAACACTGCAGTCCTGCACACGGAGAGAGCCACACGAGCGCCCCCTAGTGGATGACCTAATTACCAAGGACGCAGCCCGCGTCTCCAAGGCCCAGTTACCAGAACGAGACTGGGCAGGTCCCCAGAATACTGGGCCGGTCTTTTGGCTTCTTTTGGGCTCTTTGTGGCAGCGCAGACTTCCCTGTTTTGTCCCACTAACTCGTAGGTCAGAGTTTCTAAATCTCACTGCCCTGGCAGTAGGCTTTAGGGTTGACATCTCTATCTCTAGACATTTTGTCCCGGACCACATCAAACCCTTCTCCTGTCCACTACACAAAAATAATATATGCCTGATATGCACCTTTCAGCCAAAGTTACACACCCATTAGATACCTCCAAAATAGGTTTTAAAAATATGTCAGCTCTTATCGAGAAGGACATAGTAAGACCACCCATTTTTTCATATAATTATAATGTGTGAGGAAGTAAAGGGCATTAACTGTAGGAGGTTTTGGTGGGTTCAACCTTTGCAATATTTAACTATTCCGAGACCACATAAGACCCATTGTGTTCTCACTAGACCTCCTGAAATGTTCCAAAGATGATGGGTCACTGATGTAATATGTCTGCTAGAGCCAACTCTACCTACCGTGAATAGCTGATTTACGGTATCTTAGGCACCTTAAGGTTAATTGGGACCAACTTTATTGATAAAAAAAACACATGAAAAACTATAGAAAATATTTTAATATTTGCTGTATCAATGTGTAATGAATAAATCTGGTAACATTGTTACAGATAGCAAATGAAAAAATAGTTGATATTGATATCTATCATAATTATTAAGCCACAAATAAGGCTACAATTAATGAAAATGTCTATATTAAAGCCTTCCAGTTTGTCGAAATATTTACCAGCTTGCACCTTGATAAGGGAAAGTCTGCAGGTTAACTCCAGGAAATATGCCATCCATGGTATAGACTGTAGTTACATCCAAGTCCACTAGGTGCACAAACTGGGACCGTTAACCAGCAACCATTTTAGGTGGGAATCTTCACCTAAATCCCAGCATGCTTTGCAGCTGCTGGTTTATGGCAGGTAGGACCATAAACCAGCCAGCAGACAGACAACCATCACAGGGGTTCCCCAAGCCATTTATAAAGGGCCAATAAAAGAATTCCTTACAAATTTTAAGTAGCCACTAGTCACACTACCCGTAGCATCTGATTCCTTCAAAATCATAGTTTCACGGTAGGCAGATGGTGCGGAAAGGGTCTCTTTAGTACAGTTTGGCCACTAGTAGCCATGGACTCTTGTGGGTGTAAGGACTTAATATGTAAGAGGTAAGTAGGTCATGAAAGGACTATCCGTGGTAGCGAGAATTGAAACCTTGAAATCCAGTTTTCCTATTTAGTACAATTGTTTTTCTCACAAGGTGGCCGTGGTGGTCTCTTTGAATATTCCTTAATTTTCTTAATTAAATCTGAATATAAAACAAGACGTTACGGAAGGGATAACGCCGGTTATTGCGCTATAACGCACTGACGCTCCCCGTTGCTATGTACGTCACCTAGTAACCGTCCCACGTCACAGCACCGTGACGTCATAACCGTTGCGTTCCACTCGCTGTCGGGCGACGACGTAGGCGCATCGGTCAAACTTTTTGCGGGTCTTACGTCGGTTTTCGCCATGATAAAGAACTGTTCTAAGTGCCTTTCGGCCCACAAGAGCCCATGGGGGGCCAAGTGCAACAGGGAAGTGGTCGAAGACTTCTATGCGGACGGGGATGGCGGAGAAATGCAGATTTCGGACGACCCAAACGGCGCGTCTGGTGCGGGCTCGTTGAAACTCCCACCGCCATTGCAAGCTTCAGCCGCTGACCCCGATTCATTCCGTAGTCGCAATCAGAACAATTTCATCATCGAGTCTCTGACCGACAGGGTGTACCACCTGGAGGAGGTAGCAAGAGGGAAACTATCTTCGAAAACTAAACGGGGTGCGAGCGCCTCGGCCAGTTCCAACTCGTCGGCCGAGGAGAGGGCCCAAGCTGTCCGGGGGCGTCAGAGCAGGACGAATCCGACTGACAGCAAGGGCCGCCGGGCCAAACACCAGACAGCTGACGAATCTGCCAGCTCTTCGCCGGATCGTACTCGAAAGCACTCTCGTCTTGGGCACCGGGGATGGCATGGGATCAGCTCTAGCACATCCTTGTCCAACAGGGAATCCTCGGGGGGCCGACACACGTCGAAGTCCGTGTGTTTCAAGTGTAGGGATAAGCACCACGGGAGCCGTCACAACCGTGACAGCAGCCGTGACAGCGACAGCTCGACCGGGGACCGTCACCACAACAAACGTGTATGCCGCTCCGGCAAGCGGTCGGGAGCAAGAGACAGCTCCAACACTTCGGATGACAGCTCGTCTGATCGAGACAGGCATCGCTCGAGCCGTCACAAGGCAAAGGGGGCCTCCAAGAGCAGCAAGAACCGTAGCTCTTCAAGGAGGAAACCAAGGCAACACAGCCCACCCACCACTTCCGACTCGTCTGATGACAGCACCTCAACCTCAAGATCCCGTCATAGGCGTGATAGGAGAGGTAGGAAGCGTTCTGACAAAAAATCTAGGCGCTTCGAACAAAAACGCTATCTTAGCAAGGGTGAGAAGGTATCATCTTTCGAGAGATTGATTGTCATTTCCATGAAAACCATCCGTGATCTGTTAGAGGAGGGTGCTGATGTAAGTGGTCTAATTGACCACATTGAGGTTCTAGCAGAGAAAGCGGACACAAGGGTGTTCAAATATGAGGCAATAATTAACTACGACGCTGCAGTTAGGAAGGAGGCGGGGGAGAAAGGTCCTAAAATGTTCGGGAGGGTAGATGCAGGGAACATCTTGAAGTTCTTTAGCTATGATAGTTCCTACAGTCCCAAGAACAAGAAACCAGAAAAGAAATCTTCGACAAAAGTTTGTTATGGGTTCAACACAGTCACAGGCTGCGTAAGACCAGTCTGCTCTTTCA
This sequence comes from Lepidonotus clava, assembly GCA_936440205.1. Lineage (NCBI taxonomy): Eukaryota > Metazoa > Annelida > Polychaeta > Phyllodocida > Polynoidae > Lepidonotus > Lepidonotus clava. Next base: position 17,030,983 of record OW387148.1, read on the forward strand.
GGCACATCTGCCTGAATTGTGAGTCGAGCAACCATAATGCAACAACTTGTAACAAGGGAAAGCCTGGTTTTGGCGTATCTGGCCCAAAGGGCCAGAAATAGGGTGTGTGTTCCGATGTTCAACCTTGCATTATTCTGGAGAAAGTTTCACCAGGTCTCGGGAACACTGTAGATATTCGTGCTAGTGGGTCTGCTTGCAGGGATACGGAGTGTGAGACACCTGTGTGTGTAAATAATTCTACAGTTGTAAATAATGAATCTGTTTCATCAGATGCTGATGTTGTTGATATGTATTCAGGAGTTATCCATTCATGTTATGACGTTGGAGATTCTGTATTACGTGATGGTTGTATTGACCCTGTGTCTGGGTTTGAAAACAGATTTTTATCGCCATGTAGCGATAAGGGGGTGAGCATCGTCTATGATGAGCTGTGTAACAGGGGCGTATGTAGCTGTACCCATTTTATCGGGGGCTATGAAACACAGCTCAAACCTTGTAGAGTGGCCAGTAATATATTTTCAGAAGATTGTAAACTCTCCGGGTCTGACAAAAGTTTGCTGTGGTCGGGTTTGTGCGATGGTTTCCAGATTGTGGATTCGGGTTGTGACACAAGCTATTCCTGTAAAAACTACCTGTCCATCCTGGACAGTAAGTTCAAAGTCGAGATGGACACCATAGTAAAGAAAGAGTTAGCGGAGGGGAAAATATCTAAGGCAAGTACCCCACCTAGGTGCATCAATGCATTGGGTGCTGTTGAAAAATCAAATGGTAAACTTCGTCCAATCACCGACTGCAGCAAGCCAGATGACATCAGTATAAATAATTATATGGCAACCACCTGCCGGAGATTCCAATATAATTCGGTAGACACAGTCACGGACCAGCTGCGTGGGGGGGAATTTTTGGCAGTGGTGGATATTCAAAGTGCTTACAGGGCAGTGTGCATACGGGAGGACCAACTGGGATACCAGGGGTTCGTTTGGGATCTGGGTGAGGGACCCGAGACCTTCGTCGATAGGCGCTTATGCTTTGGCCTTAAATCAGCGCCTTTCATTTTTGATAGGATATCATGTCTAATCGTAGACATGGTTGAGGCCCATGGCGTTAGTGGAGTCATTAACTACCTTGACGACTTCATTGTAATAGCGGAAAGTGAGGTGGAATGCAGAGAGAAGCTAGGTGTGCTTTTGAATGTTATAAGACAGATGGGTTTCTATGTTGCATGGGAGAAGGTGACATGTCCATCAACCTTTTGTACCTTCCTGGGCATCGAAATTGACACAATTAGCATGACACTTAGCCTACCAGAGGGCAAAATTGAGAAATTAACTACTTTGATATCAGAACTTGAAGATGCGGGAATGGCGACTAAAAAACAACTGGAGAGCCTCGGGGGTCTGGTGGCGCATTGCTCAGTAGTAATAAAAGGCGGCCGTACTTTTAGCCGTAGGATCTATGACCTCATGGTCGAATGCAAACAGGGTAGAAAAATTTCTCTGGGTAAAGAGACCCTCGAGGATTTGAGGTGGTGGCGTAAATTTGTGAACGTTTTTAACGGCACGGCTAAGATTATACGGAGTGATGTATCAGTTGATTTTTATTCGGACTCTTCTATGTACGGTTTCGGTGCCTGGTGCGGGGTGGACTGGTTTTGCGGGTCTTGGCAGGGGAGACTACCCACTAACTTCAGGTCTCATGTCCACGAGGTAGAACCCCCTATGTTTGTAAATCCAACGTGTAACATTAACGTTCTTGAGCTGTGGCCAGTATTGAAAGGGCTTGAACGTTGGGGCGAAGAGTTCCCCGATTCAACCGTTCACATTGTAACTGATAACAGCCAGGTCATGCACATGATTAATTCGGGTAGGAGCCACAACAAAATTTGTATGTCCTGGCTAAGGGAAATATTTTGGTTGTGTTTTATATTTAATGTAGAGGTTTATGCAACCTATGTCAAGTCTAGAGAGAATGTACTGGCTGATGCGCTATCGCGTTTGTCTGAGAATAGGAAGTGTTGTGTAGCCGCTTCTGTAATTGTTTCCAATAACATGTGTTGTTCTAATTCTTTCAGAGATATCTTTGGGGATGATATCATCAAGGGTTACCAAGCTCCAGTCATGTTCGATATCTGAAAACACTAAGAAGGCTCGGTCGTACCAGGAGAACTGTTTTTTCAATTTTTGTAATCGTTACAATTTCGGAACAAATGAATTGTCTGTCGCGCTAATTGTTAACTACATAGCATATTTGTCATTTTTCTTGGCGTTTAACTCCATAACCTGTTATTTGTCAGGCGTGTCGACATACTTTAAGAGGAAGTGTGGACAGGGTATAGACTATTCGAATTTCTCAATCAAAGAGGCGCTAAGGGGTGCAAAGAGATTGTCGAGAAGTGGGAGGGGTCAGCAGAGGCCAATGTCCAGGGGGACTTTGCGACAGATTTTCTTGTCACTGAACTTGCTGAATAACGATGATCTTGTGTTTTGGGCGGCTGTAACGTTAGCCTTTAGGTCGCTCCTCAGGGCCTCAAACTATTGTATCTCCCCGCACACCTTGAGGGCCAAGGACGTTGTGTTCAAACCTTGGGGCTTGCTGTTAGTGTTAAGGTCTTCTAAGACTAAGCTTCCTGGCGAGGGTTTCGACGCTGTTCCTATAGTTTCTAACAGACGGTCAGTGTTGTGTCCGGTTTACTACTTAACTCAGTTATTCAATATCTTTAGACCCGCCGGGGAGGACTTTGTATTCAGAATACTATCTCCGGCAGGCTCACTCAAGCCTATAACTGCTTCGTGGGTCAATGGGAAAATAAGTGCAGCATTGTCCAGACGGGGGTTCGATCCAACAGGCTACTCGACCCACAGCCTTCGTAGAGGGGGGGCGAGTTTGATGTCTGAACTGGGATACTCTGTCCAGGAAATCAAGAATAGAGGGAAATGGGTATCGAACTGTGTTTTCAAATATTTAGACTCTGATCTCGATGTGATGGTACATAAGGATAAATTGTTTAGTTTATGCCTAACTTCGTAGGCGGTTTGGGTGTGTTTGGCCTGTTATTGTGATATTTCACCCAAACCTGCCTCCATTGTCATTGCTAGCAGAAGTAAGTTATGGAAGGGATAACGCCGGTTATTGCGCTATAACGCACTGACGCTCCCCGTTGCTATGTACGTCACCTAGTAACCGTCCCACGTCACAGCACCGTGACGTCATAACCGTTGCGTTCCACTCGCTGTCGGGCGACGACGTAGGCGCATCGGTCAAACTTACCTTTTTCTTGTTTTTACTGTATTCTACCTTGAAATCATGGTGTTGGTTATGATCTAATTTGAATTTCTGTACGCTCAGATTACTGTATGTGTGCTACGTAATAAAGGGCCTGTTATTGTGATATTTCACCCAAACCTGCCTCCATTGTCATTGCTAGCAGAAGTAAGTTATACAACAAAATGATTTGCAGAATTTTTAGGTATCGAATCCTTTCCTACCAGGGGGTGCTACTGAACTACTGAATTTTACATTTATGTTATATGTGGGGAGTATTTAAGTTCCATTCTTCTAATTTGATTATTTTTGCCAGTACAAGTCACAGTCTTTCTCCTTGTGAACCATGAATCAGCTCCAGATGTAGTTTGATCATCAAGAGTTGACAAGAACACTCCTGTGAAATTATATTTCTTTATTATTGTCCCAAACATGCAGTATACATTGCTGAATTCCAGTTAGCATTTCACCAGACCTTGGGCAAGTCCACTCAGCTCACTCAACCAAATGCTCCTAGACAAAGTCCAACCTATCATCGGAGCTATCCTAGGACCCAGCCTCCTGGCCCACTGTAAGGTCCTTACTCACTGACAGACCAAACAACTATGGAATCCAGGGACCTGAGGCCTACCTCATCACTACATCCTAGCAGTGGACCTACTCTCCACTGCGCATGGCATGGAGGTTCTCTTCCTATGTTTTAGCGACAACCTTTTCACATGCATGACCTTAAACTTGGACTGATGCTACATTAGTACACTATGATGAACTGATGTAGATATTGTTGAAAGTAATAACTATGGATAAAGTGTCTTCATATAAATGTTATGAAATCATATTTACGGGGAAAATATCATGACGGTCAGTATATTTTTCTTGATGCAATTAATAGAATATATCAATCTGATCTCTTAAACACAGAAAAGTAAAGTTTCATGCGTTATTGTAAACATGATTAGGCCTATTCTATTCTGTTATTCTATATTTCATTGAATTTAAGGAATAGGGATGGTGCGCACCCTTCATTTCTTTATTACGAGTAATGGTTAAATCCCATTAAACTTGATGGAACTGGAGGGGTATTGCCCATAAGCATGCGGCATCCACCTCATTTTGAAACCCTGGATCTGAACCTGATGTGTCCATTCCAACAAAATATTTCACCAACAGGAGGCATGGTCCGGAAAATATTGTATTTCATACAATACTTCTGGTGCACTTAGGTCTTTAGAAATACACTTGCAGATGTACCTTGCCAACTTCATTTAATAATGGCAGCAGAACTTGGCAGCTGGAGGGTGAGGAATTAAAGTGTAAAATGTGATGAATGCCTATTCATCCAAATATGTAGAGATCAAAATAAGAGAAAATAAGGTAATATTATAAAAGGTATATATGTTCGTAAAAGTGTAAAAGAACGAAATATGTAAAAGGAACGAAAGTGTAAAAAGCCCGAAAAAGAGGCACGAATATGTAAAGGAACGAATGTGTAAAGGAACGAATATGTAAAGGAACGAGACCCGGAAAGATGTAAACCGGAAGTGATATGTAAACCGGAAACGAGAATGTAAACTGGAAGTGACGTCAGTTGTAGATCACGTGCCTGAAAGCAGCCAATCAGGGCTGACCTCTAGGGTATATAAAGGGGCGGTGAGGCCCGAATAAACAGAGTTCTTTAACAGTTCTCCTTGTGTCCAGACGTGTCTTCTTTCCTGAAACAACCGCTAAGATGAGCCGATCCGAGCAATTAACCAGAAGTTAGGATAAAACAGTCGAAGTTCGAGATAAATAGGAGAAACTTAGGGTAGGGGCCCGACGGCCCGAGGAACGAGGAACGGGGGACCGAAGTAGGGCACGAAGGCCCGAAACCGCCCCGGAAGTGTAGGCGCAGCATGGCACGAAGGCATGAAGGGCGGAACGAAGAAACGAAGTCCGCGGGGACGAGGGCGCGGCAGGCTCGGCCCCACGCTACCAAACAATAGGCGACCGTCGGCCCGACGGCCCCGCGGACCGGAACCACGGGGTGGACCGCCCGGTAGGGGTGAATGCTGGTCTGGGAGATAGAGCGAGACGAACCCCGGCCGACCCGTACCCCTACCATAATTTCCCTTCCCCGCAGTCCTCCGTTTGACATCGAGCGCCGATTCCCGACCGATTCGCTCAGCTCCCCCCCCCCTCGTGCGCGAGGCACGACTCTAAAAACACATCTCGGTTCTTGGCCCGGATTCCCCGTCTGCCCCGAGACCCGAACAATCCCCACGTTCCTCTGCTGTAAGAATCGGCAACCCCGACTTACCAGAGAACGTCACACTGGTGGCAGCGGTGGTGCTGAAATAAGCACATACGGACTTGTGGATACTGAGTGTTTCGTCGATATTGGATGCTCATGGCGACAGCTGCGGTCTTCGATCAGATGGATTCTGACATCGCCTTCAAGGAAGGTGGGGAGGAGAAAGGAGGTGCGAAACCCGAGGCCAAAGGGGAGGACACGACCATCATGGATAGGCGGTTTAACTTTATGGGAACGTCCACCCCGACGGATGAGCAGAATGCGCGAGCTCAACAACAACAGACCGGCCAGGTAGGAGCGAGTTTGAAGAAGTTTAGTTTACGACCGGAAAAGTATGATGGAAAACCGGACTTTGAGGGATGGATCAACCAATTCGAGGAGTATGCAGACTTGGGACGTTGGACGACTGAGGAGAAGGCGGCGATGCTCTTTCTTTCGCTGACGGGAACGGCACGAATGTACTTTGTCGGACTCCCGGACAGGGAACGACTCCGTTACCCGGCGAGGGTAGAGGCGTTGCGTCGGAGGTTCGGTCAGGAAAAGGATACGTGCAATGCTCTGCAAGAATTGGCGGGATTGAAGCGCGTAAAGAACCAAACAGCGAAGGAGTTGGCCGATAACGCCCAACGGTTGGCGTCGAGAGCCTACTTCTCCAACGACTACGCCAGCCAGGAAAAAGCAGCATTACACGCGTTCCAGGCTGCAGTTGGGGAAGACCTTCAGCTGAAGTGTGCAGAGAAGGGATGCAAGACGTTGGAGGAGGCGGTGGAGGTGGTAGAAATACAGGAGCGATACTCACGCCGCCTCCTGCGGGCAGTGAAGCCCGAGGAGGACGCCAATACACAAATCACGGCCTTAAACGGTAAGTTGGAGGAGATGATGAAGGAATTGGCAGAAGAACGAGAAGCCAGGAGACAGGCAACGGCCCGGAGAGAGGCGTTCAAGAAACGAAAAGAAGACCTGGAATGTCACCAATGTCACCAGAAGGGCCACTTCGCGAGGGAGTGCTCTCAGCGTCAGGGAAACGGACAGTCTCCGTCGCAGTAAGCGCGGGGCCCCCTTCGGGCGCGGCGAGAGAAGTAGTAGGCATGGGAGAATGTGGACTTTATGTGGCCGGAACGGTAGGAGAGAGTGTCGTCCGTTTTTTGGTTGATACCAGATCTATGATTAGTTTGCTGTCAGACCGTCTCTGGAGAGAGTGGGGACGAAAATGGGAAGACCTGGACGGATACGAAGGACGCCTCTGCTCGGTGGATGGTAGTCCGCTGCGGTGCTACGGATTCATGGTGGCAGACATCGGTAGAGATGAAGGAATCCTCGGAAACGACTTCGCGGTGAAATACCGGCTAACAGTTAAGCCCGTCGAAGGGGGGGGAGAGGGGGAACGAATCCCAGGAGTAGAACGAAGAACGGATGGGGTTCGGGCAGTTACCGTCGGAGGACAGGTCGTGAGAATCGAGGGAACGACGGAAATACCCCCGCTCCGGGTGACCCGAGTAACAATAGTGGCAAGAGTGGACATGGGACAAAGTGGACAGCTGGCTGTCATCACCGGCACTGGATTACCCATGGGATTGGAAGTGATCCCAGGAACGGTGACGTTAGGAGAGGAGAATAAAGGTTGGGTGGCCAACCGAGGGACCGAGAGCGCGAACTTGGAAACCGGCAGAGTACTCGGAGAAGCCACCTTCGTACAAGAAGTACGAGGTACGGGAAGCGATGTAAAAGAACCCCCTGGAGCGCTCGTCGAGATGATAGAGGAGGCTAAGAAAGGCCTAACCACGAAGGAAGGCGGAGAATTGGAAAAAGCCATCATGGCCCGGGAACAAATGTTTGCGACCTCGAAACATGAGCTAGGACGGACAGACTTAGTACAACATCGAATTAGTACGGGGGATCAGATGCCGATCAAGCAAAGGGTCAGACGGTATCCGGCCACCAGGAGAGAAGAGGAACGAGCACTGGTGGAGGATATGTTAAATCTGGGAATCATCCAGGAGAGCGGAAGTGCGTGGAGCAGCCCGACCGTCTTGGTGAAAAAGAAGGACGGAGGAACGAGATTCTGCATCGACTATCGAAAATTGAATCAGGCTACAAAAGTGGACGCCTATCCGCTCCCACGGATAGAGGACAGCCTCAACACCCTGGGCGGGAGCCTATTCTTCTGCAGTCTGGATCTCGCAAGCGGATATTGGCAGGTAGAGATGGCACCCGAAGACCGAGAGAAGACGGCCTTCGTGACTCAAGGAGGATTATATGAGTTTAAAGTGATGCCATTCGGGCTAGTGAACGCCCCGGCCACCTTCGAGAGACTGATGGAAAGAATCCTCAGAGGAATTGTGTGGGAGGAGTGTCTGGTATACCTGGATGACATATTGGTCTTCGGGCCAACGTTTGAAGTGACTCTGGAAAGATTGGTACGGGTTCTGGACCGATTGAACGCTGCAGGGCTGAAGTTGAAAGCACGAAAATGCAGGTTGTTCCAGAAGAGGATTCCGTTCTTGGGACACGTCGTCTCGAACGAGCGAAAGTATTGCACCACGCGGAAAGAACTGTTGGCGGTGGTGCGAGCTTTGAAGCATTTTCGGTGCTACATCTATGGTCAACGCGTAATAGTCCGGACGGATAATAGCGCGGTTAGTTGGCTGCAGAGAAGTAAGGAACCGATGGGGCAGGCTGCCTGGTGGATTGAGATTATCGACTCGCACGACGTGTCGTTCCAACACCGACCGGGTAGGAAGCATGGAAACGCTGACGCGTTGTCCCGGTATCCGTGTAAACAGTGTGGAGAGGAACACGAGGGTACCGAGAAAGTGAGAGTAGTGACGCGGGCCCGGGGGTATGAGCCCGGATGGTCCCCGCTGGAGATGAAAGCAGCGCAGAGGAGGGATCGAGATATAGGACCGATTATCGCACGGATGGAAGAGGATGCGAACCGGCCAGGTTGGGAGGTCATATCTCCGGAATCCCGAGAAACAAAGATCCTATGGAGGCAGTGGGAAAGATTAAGCCTCAAGGATAGCGTGCTGCATCGGAAGTACTGGGAATTAGAAGGACATCGTTGGAGGAACCAACTGGTCGTTCCCAGAGAGGAACGGGCCGAGTTGGTGAGGGAATACCATGGAGGCGCAGCAGGAGCGCACCTGGGAGTCGCCAGAACGACGGCCCTGTTGGAACAAGGGTTTTACTGGCCGGGACTCCGAGAGGACGTGCGGAAGGAATGTCGAGAATGTGACTGCGCGTTGCTGAAAAGAGGACGAGGAAGACGGGAGCCGCTGCATCAATATATAGTAGGGGAGCCGATGGAACGGCTGGCCATGGATGTTTCGGGCCCGTACCCAGTCACGAAACGAGGAAACAAGTACTGCCTGATGGTGGGGTGCTATTTCACCAAGTGGCTGGAGTGCTTCCCGATCCCGGATCAGAAGACAGTGACAGTAGCAGACAAGCTGGTTGAAGAAGTAGTAGCACGGTACAGCGCGTTTCGAGAACTACACTCAGATCAGGGCACGAATTTCGAATCCGAGGTGGTGGCTCAGGTCTGTGCACTGTTTGGAATACACAAAACGAGAACGACGCCGTACCACCCCCGGAGTGACGGATACATAGAACGAAGTTTCCGCACTTTAGGGTGCTGTCTGAAAGCTTGCTGCCGAGCAACAGGCCGGGAATGGGATGAGATGGTCCCGCTCGTGATGATGAGCTATAGAGCAACACCGCAAGCCAGCACGGGAGTGACACCGAACATGATGATGCTGGGCCGACAGACCATGATGCCGCGACAAGCGATATATGGGAGACCTCTAGGACCGGAGGAGGAAGCCCGACGGGTGGGCGACTACGTGGAAAGCCTGGAGAGAGGGCTAGTCGCGGCCTATCGGGAGGCCCGGGCAGGGCTGAAACGGGCCGCCATTCATCAGAAACACGAGTACGATGGAAAGGTGACTCGGCGGGAATACCACGCCGGAGAACTGGTCTGGGTGCACGATACGGTGGTGGATAGGGACAAGGGAACGAAATTGCGATTTCCATGGATAGGCCCTGCACTGATCGTCAAGGTGCTTGACCGAGGACGGGTGGTAGTACGGAAGAAACGAGGGAAACCGGGGGGGGTGGTCCATGTGGACCGCCTGGAACCCTACCGAGGACACGCTGCGCCAGCCTGGATGGTAGCTGACCAGCAAGGATACGAGGCTGCACAGTAGATGCTTGGGGTGGGGCGCGCTAGGGCACGTACGGAAGCGGGGTACCCCCTTTTTGTGATGAAGTCGTTCTCGTGTCTCGATTCCGCAGGTGGAAGAGGACCAAGGGAACGACCAAATCGGCGCTACACAGAAAGGCTTTGGCCAAAAAGGACTGATCAACCTGGGGCCATTGAGTCGGGGCGGTGCGTTGACCACTACAGTAGGCGTGCAGGTCGTTAGGCTGTAGAGATTTGCTACCTAGCTGAAGATTGGTTCTCTTGCAGATGTAATATAGGTGGGAAATGCTGGGTTGGAACAAAAAACGGCGTTCTGGAGCCACGACGGCCCGAATGTCTAAAGTAGTCCCACGTAGCCGCTTTCCGGTCAGTTCGGAGGAACCACGGCGTGGAAAAGATGGTTGGATTACAACGAAAGACAGACCCGGCGGCAAGCTGACGAAGACTTTTGAAGTAATGCTGACTTGGTAATACCGCTTTACAAGCGTCCAGGAGACCGGAGGAGAGTAGATGCGGCACTCTCGGGAACGCCGGAGGAACGAACGGACGGTTGTAAAAGGCGAGGCCTGAAACGAGGACGGGCTTTAAAGTAGGTCGTAAAAGAAGTAAAGATGACAAAGAGAACGGGGCGGAGGCGAGAGGATAATAACGTCGAGCCCCTGTGTTCTCCGGGAAGTGTGTGGAAGCACTGTGAGGGCCAGGTGAAAAGGCAAGAAGAGGCGACAGAGATGAAAGGACCGAGGACGTCCGGTGGGGCAATAAAAGGCCTAGGAAGAAAACGCGCAGACGGCGAGGGGCCGCGAGGTAAACGGCAGGCAGGGCGGTGACCAGCGGCGGGCCCCGGGGACCGGAAATAGTAGGGGGCGCCACCGCTGAAGTGGGTGGTGAGCTTGACGCTAGGGGTCGCTAGTGCAGGCCACGCCCACTTCCGCCTGCGGCGGCTATAAAAGGCAGAGCGCTCGCCGGAGCAGGTCATTCTGGTCAGCCGATCAGAATTCATCACATCGCAGACGAGCAGACCAAGCTAGGAGAGAAAAAAAAGCAGAGAAGTGAGACGAGCAGCATCACAACGAGGCGGAAACGAAGAAGGCTGACGGGACGAGCTTCGAGTTTGGAACGAGGCCCGAAAGCCCAGAAAACAGACGCGATGAGCGGACAGTGTTGGGAAGGACATTGTCGCGGAAAGGAATTCAAACACCTAGTCAAGCACATCCGAGGCCAGCACGATGGAGTACGGAAACAATACTACATGTGCCCGGTGTGTTCGAGCCGAGCATATTCGACACACCAGGACTGGAAAAAGCACATGTGGGAATCACACGAAGGAAACCTGCTGAGAGGGATGCCAAAACAGGACCCCCTGCTGAGGCTGGAGTATGCTGCGGCGTTCGCCTTGGATCCGAAAGGACGACCGCCGTACACCAGTTTCGCTCCTGGAGACGAAACGGCGGCCCGGGTAGCCGATTTGGAACATGACTACGCTGTGCGTCATCCGGAGGGATTCCTCCCCCCCCGAGAAAGCGGTGGACAAGGAAGCACCGGAGAGGCCGCGGCGGAGGATTCGCGTACCTTACTACCCGAGGGCATCAAGAGGGTCCGACGACAGCGACGCCGAGCAGCCGGAGCAGGAAGCAACAGAGGAAGAACCGGAGGCCGACGAGGCCGGCGAGGGAGCCCAAGCAGCCAAGGCAGCAGGGAAGGGACCCTTGGCCGGAGTAACGGAACGGTTGACGCCCACGCGCCGTTCCCCTCGGAGGGCCGCGAAAGGGGTGCGGAAGGAAGTCACCGAGTCGCCGCGAAGCGCGAGCCGGGCTGTGATCAACCCGAGACCACTCCTGACAGGAGACCAAGTGGCTGGAATAGTACAAAGCCAAGTAAAGAAGTTAAACGCCCAGGGAGAACCGCGAGAACCGAGAGGACGAGGACTCCCCGGCAGAGGACTCCCGGGCAGAGGAAGAGGAGGAAGATCCACACCAGCCCCGAAGCCAGGTTGCTCAGGGATACCACCGAGGACTGAGGTGGTGGAATTAATGAGCTCGTCCGACGATCAACGTCCGAAAGTTAAGGGAGAGGAAGAGGAGCCTCCAGCCTTCAAGAGACCCCCGGAACAAGGATCCACGGCGGAGGAGCCGTCCTGGAAGAAAAAGTGGAAAAAGGTGAAGAAAGTCCCGAAAGAACTTGAGGAGGGAACGGGCTCGGACCAGTCAGAGTCGGGCCGAAGTACGTCAGTTCGGAGCGATCGGTCCTTGGTCATCGCCGAGTCAAGTAGCGCAGGAGAGCTGGGACCATCGCAACCCGAGACCTCGACAGGAGTAAAACGGACCACGGGACTAGAACCACCTTGTAGCGACGCGCAGTTTACTATGATGACAGTCCACAAGAAGTCGGTTGTTTATGAGTCGCGGCACCCGAGGTACCCCGGATACCTAAAAGGAACGATGAACCGGGAAGGAGCGTTCAGGGGTTACCGAGAGGCGAGAACAGACCGGGAGCTGGAGGACAGTATTCGGGACGCGCAAGGAGGCCGGTTGGCGGAGAGAGAGGCGCTGTACCTGGGGAGGTTCATCTTCAAGATGGCGGAGAGACAAGGACTCAAACCATCGGGCCGAGTTGAAAAAGTGAAGTATGTTCGACACGCGATCAAGACCGAGGAAACGGCGTCGATGGCTTCAACGCAGCCGTTGTTCTCTACCCCCACCCCGACGAGGGCGGACTCACCCCTGGAGAAGATGGTATGCAAGCAGCCAGTGGTACCGCCCCCGGGACTGAAGCGGATGAGGGACATCTTAGTGGCACCGGATACGCCGGAAACACGAGCGGCTGTAGACAATTTGACCCGAGCCAGTCTGGGAAGCTCGTTCTTTGGGTCGCAGGGATCGGAAGAGACCCCGGGACTGCCGTCACCGGAGAGGATGAGATCGCCACCGGGACCGGACACCCCACTTAAGGACGAGGACAAGGATGGACGGGCACTACAACCACGAGTCATGATGCATAGACTCAAAATACCGGCTGCCCAATCCATGGATACAGAAGTAGAGGACTCGGAAGACATGGAGTTGGGACAGGCCGAGACCAAAGGATACGAGCCGGACAGGCAAGAACTGGACGAGTCGGGGGCGGCTTCGGACTCAGTGTTCGGGTCCATAGGGATGGAGACACCAACAGCAGGACCATCTGGAGAAACGCCACGACTCAAGTTGTTAAGGACGCAGGCCATTCAACAGGTCTTGCAGGGACACTTTCCGGTAACGGCACGGGTGGTACGGGACTGGGACGCTGAGGAGGCAATCCAGGTGCAACTGGCGTGGCCTCCGAGGCAGGTGCGAGGGATGACGGCCAAGACGAGAGCGATGGCTTCAGCGTCTATGGCGTTCCTGATGGCACTGGAAACGGGCCGCGAGCCAGAGACGTTCGACGAGGCAATGGCACAGTTCCCGACGGCAGCGCTGGGGCCGTTCACCCGAGAGTTCCCGGGAGTCGACAGGTTAATTAACGAACACAACCGAACCGTCCAGTTGGCTCAGACTTTAGTGTTGTATAAAAACGAGGACCAGTTAGACGACTTATTAAAGGCGACGAGGGAGGTAGTAAAGCAGAGCAGACTAGTGGACCAACTTCTCGAGCTCCCGGCCAGGGAGGAGAGGCTGCTTTTACCGGCCCGACGTCAGGAAGAAGGATGAAAAGCCTTGAAAAGGAGAGAACAGTGTATGCTGCTTAGAGTCCTGTACGGAAGATAGCGCGACGGAACCAGAAGCGGAAAATGGCGCGTCGCGAGTCGGGTGGGGAGGGATTACGGGGCGTTGGCTCCTCACCCATAGTGTTAAACCCCCAGGGAGAGGACCGGGCCGAGGCGGAGGTACCTGAGCCGCACAGGAGTCCGAAGCCCGGACAAAAACTTTCCTGGAGACCGCTGGACGAGCCCAAAACTTTGCTTTAAAACATCAGGAACGGACTGGCGGGCTCAAATATTCTCATCTCAAGTATTCTTACTAAAAATACAAATTAGGTAGTTTCTTTATGGGAATCTTCTTCTTGCGGAATTGAACGAAACCGCATGTGTTAGGAGGTGTTGATCGTAATCAGCGAGCTGGAAGGTCCATGTCTGGAACGAACTTACCAAGCCTGCGGGGCAATACGGAACGGGAGGAGGCGCTCGGAGGAAAAGCAAGTGCGTAGCTGTTCCACTTCTTCCCAGAAGCCTCGCTGCGTTGGTTGGGACCAAGCAAGTTGAGTAGGACCGTCCGGTCGCGGAAATTGGACAGATAGCGGGCCGGGCGGCCCAGGGAACGAGAAAAAAAGGATAGTGACGGAACGTCGAAGCGAGAGTAAAACAAGGAGGTGGAATCGAGGAAAGGAACTCAGAACGAACGAATAGTATTGTGTAATTCTTGAGTCGACGGTCGTGCCGGGGTAAATAGGGTACCGGTGGACCGGCGACTCACCGCTGGAGGAAAGGCTGGCGCGGGCCAAGACTGGAACCCTTCTCCCGTGTTGCCTTGAGGGATCTGGAGGCAAGTGAAGAACGACCTCTGTCCTCTAGTGGCACCTAAAAAACGAACTTTCCACGGCTCGTCTGGACTTCTTCGGGCTTCGACCATCTTGATCTTGGATGGATCACTCAGGATGTTGGACCGGATGGGCCCGGATTCATTGTACCACCATCTTCTGAGTTTCCTTGTCTTCAGCCTCTTACCGCATACGGAGAGCGGTAGAGTGGAAAGTCTTGACCTGGATGCTGGTTTTAGCATGCCAAGGCCGATGCAGCGAGTCGTGAAAGGACTACGGTGAATTGTAGATGTCTCCCGGAGGACCGGGGTGCGAGCAGGGACGGTAGCAGAAAGGCCCTCGCTCGTGCCCCACCGAAATAATACATAAACGAAACGAAGTTAATAGACTTACTAATTTATATATTAATATCTTACCTGCAGTAACGACAGTGACTGCTTCCATGTCGTATTTCCTGATGTCTTCTTCCCGACGAACGGAACAAAATAGTCTTTGAAACATATAGGGAGGTGGTGCTTGGAACGTCGGCCTCAGATGCCTCGATAGACAACTCAAGAGGTCTGCAAAGAACGACGGAAAGCGATCCTTCATCCCTGACTTGGAGTTCGACATCGGATGAGTTCTTCTCTAGATCCGGTATTTTGAAGCCGGCTGAGATGGGCCCGTTCCGGATCTCAAAAGTTGACGTTGGGTGCAGATCCCAGTTGATGTCCATCTTCCCTTTCTACAACTTCTCCTTCTCCTTTCTCACAAATATCTTCAACTTACCTACTTCGAACCACCGTACCTAGGAGCAGCTCGGAACGATTCGAAGCTGTTGTCCCGGCGCGTGTCAAAGGCGTTCAAGTGGCTTCATGTAAATGGACATGGCACCGATGAAGACTGTGGCCTTACCCCAGAATCAAACCAGACCAAATCTTAAACTTACCTTTATTATGAACTATTTGTTGGTATTACAGTCTCACGAAAATCGTCAAGGAACATGGTCCTTCTGGAGGAAGAAGAAAAAAACTTAGTAAGCGGAGCGGGGCCCGAGAGCCCGAAAGACGAACGAGGGCCCGAGTGCCCAGAGTAGGAATCCTCTTCTTAGAAAATCATCTCATCAGTAGAACGAAGGAGCCTCCCTCTCACCCCAAGAAGGATTGTCTCCCTACCGTTGCTCACGGGGGGGGAGGGATGAGAGGCGCCGGCTCCTGTCATCAAAGAAACCTCATCAAAAAGAAAATTGTCTTCTTATCGGGTCTCCGTTCCGGTTGTTGTCATGCCACTTGGGCCCGGAACGGTGACGAAAATACCCTATTAACTACATTGAACTCTCTCTCCGATATCTTCCTTTGAAATCTTTGAGTGTGTCGGCGTGGTCGAAGACTGAACGTCTTGGTGCTGGGCTAACCACGAGGACATGTGCCACAAAGTCAAACTTCAGTTCCTGTACGGAAAACGGACACCTCATCAACAATTAATAATTCCAGTCTTCACAAACTTACCTTCACCCCAAAACTCCATCCAGAGTTTCACTGTGACCAATAGCACGAACCCCGCGACGTCATCTGCTGAAGCTTCCACTTGGAACTTTAACGGTTGAACTAAGTTCCTCTCCACATCCATTGCCATTTCTTCTTTGGACCGCTGGGTACCTCGGCCTCCGGCTCGAACATGTTGTCCTTGCCAAACGTGAAAAGTCATTGGGAGGCTCTGAATGCCGAGGCGACCGAGGGTGCGAAGTCTAGAAAAGAACATTCTTTCTACAATATTCCTTCTGTAAAGAAAACTTCAGTCTTTCTACAAAACTTCATCTTCAAATCATCATCACCCAAAAGAACGCAGAGAAGAGTGATAAAACGGAAGAACGAGGGGTCGCGACCGACCGGGTGGGAGAATCGCGACCGATTCTCTGCCCAAAAACAACGGAGGACGTCTGGACGACGAAAAAACGGACAAAAGGTCGAGAGGACTAAGGGTCACGACCGACCCTTGCCTCTGGGTGGGAGAATCACGACCGATTCTCCGCCCGAACTAGGGGAGAACGTCTGGACGACGAAAAACGAATGGAACGGGGGCATTGCGGGTCACGACCGACCCATGGCCCCGGGCAGGAGGACCACGACCGGTCCCTCTGTCCTAACGAGGGTAAAAACGAGGAAAAACGCCGAGGGGCTAAGTACATAGAGCCCAGAGGAAAGGAGCGGGGGCGACGGGGTCACGACCGATCCCCAGTCCCGGGTGGGAGAGCCACGACCGGCTCGCTCATCCTAAGACGGGAAAAAAGGCGCAGTACGGGTCCTAATAGACCCAGGATAAGAACTATGACGAAGATAAAAAGGATATGTAAAACGAATTATATGAACTTTACCGAGAAGCGAGAAAAACGAAAAACGAAAAACGAAGAACGAAGAAAGAAGAAAGAAGAGAAATAAAAATTAGCCGGATAGGCCCCGGGGGCCCTCCGAGGTAGACCGGAGAGGACAGAGGGTGACACCTCCTCCTCTACCGATAAGGAGCGTAGGATTGGTAGTTTAAAATGTTTCTGGTTTTAAAGTATGTCCTGTTGCCGTTGCTGTATGAACTGCTTTGAAATTTTGTAAGACGTGTTTTCCCACCTTTCAAGAAGGTGCGGGAGGGTGTGATGAATGCCTATTCATCCAAATATGTAGAGATCAAAATAAGAGAAAATAAGGTAATATTATAAAAGGTATATATGTTCGTAAAAGGAACGAAAGTGTAAAAGAACGAAATATGTAAAAGGAACGAAAGTGTAAAAAGCCCGAAAAAGAGGCACGAATATGTAAAGGAATGAATGTGTAAAGGAACGAATATGTAAAGGAACGAGACCCGGAAAGATGTAAACCGGAAGTGATATGTAAACCGGAAACGAGAATGTAAACCGGAAGTGACGTCAGTTGTAGATCACGTGACTGAAAGCAGCCAATCAGGGCTGACCTCTAGGGTATATAAAGGGGCGGTGAGGCCCGAATAAACAGAGTTCTTTAACAGTTCTCCTTGTGTCCAGACGTGTCTTCTTTCCTGAAACAACCGCTAAGATGAGCCGATCCGAGCAATTAACCAGAAGTTAGGATAAAACAGTCGAAGTTCGAGATAAATAGGAGAAACTTAGGGTAGGGGCCCGACGGCCCGAGGAACGAGGAACAGGGGACCGAAGTAGGGCACGAAGGCCCGAAACCGCCCCGGAAGTGTAGGCGCAGCATGGCACGAAGGCATGAAGGGCGAAACGAAGGAACGAAGTCCGCGGGGACGAGGGCACGGCAGGCTCGGCCCCACGCTACCAAACAATAGGCGACCGTCGGCCCGACGGCCCCGCAGACCGGAACCACGGGGTGGACCGCCCGGTAGGGGTGAATGCTGGTCTGGGAGATAGAGCGAGACGAACCCCGGCCGACCCGTACCCCTACCATAATTTCCCTTCCCCGCAGTCCTCCGTTTGACATCGAGCGCCGATTCCCGACCGATTCGCTCAGCCCCCCCCCTCGTGCGCGAGGCACGACTCTAAAAACACATCTCGGTTCTTGGCCCGGATTCCCCGTCCGCCCCGAGACCCGAACAATCCCCACGTTCCTCTGCTGTAAGAATCGGCAACCCCGACTTACCAGAGAACGTTAATTCGTTCTGCGTAGAGCCGTACATAAACATTCAAAGTGAACACAGCAGGGCCATTTCTTTATTTCAAAATAATATGAAAGTTGATAGAAATTTGTAGCATTTATTTTTATTCTCGCCATACAGTTTACCGGAATTCGATTAAGGAATGAATCTTAAGTGATAAAACAACGATAAAAACCATAAGGATAGAATGAAACAAATTGGTGAATATGTATATTCTTCAATAATATCATGATACAATATGAGCAGGATTCTAATGGTTTGCGGCAAATGAATCCCACAATAATCAAAAGATAATCATATTGACATGGGGCTCTCATATAATATGACAATTGACAAGCATGCAAGAATAAATATAATTTAACAGCTGGTTATATTACAATGACCACATATATACTTAATTCTAAAATCTGAACCATTTATATGTACCATTGTCTTGGACGCTAAATACAAAGAAGGAATGGTGAATGCAAATTATTCTCTTAGATACAATTATCATTATCTTAGACGTCACAATGATTTTCATCTGTATATTAGTTGAGATACAATGCTCCTTACTGGGGCCCCAGGTAGGCCTATATAACATTGCATTGCTCCATATCAGTTGCATAATTCAAGATGGTCTCTTTTTGCATGGAAAAAGGTAATGTCTAAGGGATAACCATTGTAACCATTGTAATACAAACTTCGACAAAGAAAATTGTCACACCTTTGTCGCATCTGCGATAAGGCAGTTTGAAGAGTCTGACAAGATTTGCACGATTCGGAGGGCTCATGATGTTAGGGTATTATAGAAGATTGGACAACATTTAAATTCAAATAATTATTATACTCAAAGGCGAAATTCCGTTTGTTTCATTACTTATGATATCCACCTTGATTTATAATTGTATTTTTACTGTCCTGCTGTTACAACGAGTGTTACCCTCCTGCTTTCAATATCATAATTCACAATGTAAATCATGCCTACAAAGCCACTGTCCAATGTCGGGTTCGATACCAGCGTCCCGTCACGTTTGATGAAAAGGAATCAATAATATATTGTTCTTGCATATGCTTTTTCTTGGGGTGTAGACTATACACCCTTCTCATCTATATAAGAATAGATGGTTGTAATACTATGTGATAGGAATCTATCGATATGAAATAATAAAATTAATGACCCCAGCAAACACAAAACGTTGCTACAACGTTGTGCAACGTTGTGCTTTTGCAACGTTGTGATAAGACATGCCTGCAACGTTGCTACAACGGAACATATGGAACGGGCAGACAACGTTGCAAAATTACGTTGGATTTACGTTGTTTGTGCAACGTAATTTTTCACCACGTTGCTACAACGTTGTGGAACACACATGATGACAACATCCAGGTGGCACTAGTGTTTCCAAAGTTACAATTTTCTGAAACGTTTTTCAATCTTAGGCTTTCTGGACCACTGTTTTACAACTTTAGTTAATCAATGTACATCAATATGATGTGATGTGCAACAGAATGCAGTTGACATATACCATAATGAATTAATCTGATGAATTGCAGATATTAGAAGTGAATTAAGATAATCTTAAATGTTAAACACCTTTTTGATAGCTTATCAATATTATAGAGTCTCCAGGCCTTGAGACATAATTTGTAATTGCAGGCCATGAACCTAATATGATCCAGCAGGATATAAGGCTTTGGGTGGGACTTAAAGATTATTTGTCCACCAATGAATCTTGAAAGCTGGACTTGGGCTATGCCAGCATTAAAAAAAAAACAGATAAAAAATGAGAAAAAAATAATTTAAAAAATTGCACCCAAAACGATGTTGGGGTTCATCCAAAATAAGGAATAACTAAAATGAATAACAACATTGACATTAATAATGCTGATTTTCCTAAACCTAGCTCTACTACTAAATTTGTATTTAGGTTGTGAGTTGGTTGTGAGCTGGTAACACTGCAACCTTGTTACAACGTTGCTGCAACGTTTCTGGGAGTCTACAAATTTCCGTTGTCACAACGTAAATTTACAACGTTGCCACAACCAAAAAGTTACGTTGTAGCAACGTTGTCACAACGTCAATTTGTTTGCTGGGACGGCAATGACACTTTGCTGTAATCAATTACGTCCTTTACGCATATTTGTTATATCTCTTTATTTTTTCTCCTTGTGAATTGTTAAATAATCTAATCACTTTCATGGGAGAGCCCCCTTCCTTAGACCTATGTATCCGTCTTCTTAGGGTTACGCCTTTCTGGTCGCCATCGATAGCAATCACGTGAGGATAGACAATAATAAAATAAACGGGTGCCTCGTTTTACGTCTGCACATAAGCATATAAAGAGGTATAATTGAAAGAGAATGTTGAATTTCACCAGTCAGTTTTGGTGGGATAATTTTTCTACCTCCTTTTCCGAATGGTACTGTTATGGGGTCACTCTCCTGAAAAGTGCGCAGTTTCCTAAAATTTTAGGTCAAAAATAAGATACTGCTGATAGGATTTATTTTTTCATTTTCCTTTTATAGAGTATCTCAGCATTCTTATTCTTGAAAAAGGGAATTCCCATCATTCTTTAATTTCTCATATTTTTCATTTTTAGTTATGGACTTTAAAATTTTCACGATGATGTACGTTCAGAACCAAGGTTGTCAATCTTATCATTTAAAGTGCTAGGTTATTCACAAAGTATGAATAATTCTTTTTTTTAACCTAATTATGCATTTTCATATGTTTTCCAATCATATGAAACAATAATTTTAATAAAAAGAATTATTCTTATACTTAAAATTGTACTTTGATTTTTCAATCATTTTGAAAACTTATCATTTTTCAAAGTTTTGGGTCAAATTTTGGCTTAACATAGCTTTAAAATAATTAACAGTATAGATAATTGCAGTATGGCCACATATTTTAATTCTTTAAAATGATGTGCAAATGATTTAAAGGAAAGTTTACTGATTGAATGCATATTCTAAGATATAAAAAAACCTTGGTTCTGAACGTACATATCTTGGTTCTGAACGTACATATCTTGGTTCTGAACGTACATGCATATCTAGATTTGAGCATGCATATCTTGCTTGTTTAAGTAAAGTTTTATTACTAATGGTACATTTCTTTTTATGAGAAGACTCTAGAAACAAATCCTGCAAGGCAAAATAAGAATTTAGATATTGGGGCATGGATATACCGCACATAGTTATGAAAAACCATAAAAGTACGTTCAGAACCAAGGTGTGTACGTTCAGAACCAAGGTATGTACGTTCAGAACCAAGCTTATTTTTCATATGGGCAAATTGGGAAATCAAATGAGGTAAGATGTCAAAATTAACAGGTGGCATAGGAGATCTAAGTCACAAAATTTGAATATTATGTCAGAAATATGGCTATGTCTTTAAGGGCTGTATAGACAAAAAGCTTGGTTCTGAACGTACATAGCTTGGTTCTGAACGTACATATCTTGGTTCTGAACGTACATATCTTGGTTCTGAACGTACATGCATATCTAGATTTGAGCATGCATATCTTGCTTGTTTGAGTAAAGTTTTATTACAAAGTGTACATTTCTTTTTATGAGAAGACTCTAGAAACAAATCCTGCAAGGCAAAATAAGAATTTATATATTGGGGCATGGATATATCGCACATAGTTTAGGGGGGGAAAATGTACGTTCAGAACCAAGGTGTGTACGTTCAGAACCAAGGTATGTACGTTCAGAACCAAGCTTATTTTTCATATGGGCAAATTGGGAAATCAAATGAGGTAAGATATCAAAATTAACAGGTGGCATAAGATATCTAAGTCACAAAATTTGAATATTATGACAGAAATATGGCTATGTCTTTAAGGTCTGTATAGACAAAAAGCTTGGTTCTGAACGTACATAGCTTGGTTCTGAACGTACATATCTTGGTTCTGAACGTACACACCTTGGTTCTGAACGTACATAGCTTGGTTCTGAATGTACATATGTTGGCCACACTCCAGATGAGTTCATGTGAGATTCAATTGATTTTACTCAAGTACTTCAATGTTTATTTAGTAAAGCATTCATGAACCAAACCAGTACCTCATTTGTATTGATCCTCACCTTAAAAAAATTCAGAACCAATAAATGTATGTTCAAAACCAAGTTTTGTACGTTCAGAACCAAGCTTTGTACGTTCAGAACCAAGCTTTGTACGTTCAGAACCAAGCTTTGTACGTTCAGAACCAAGGTTTCTACCAATAAAAGTGACATATAAAGACTGAAAATGAATATTATATGGAAACATATGAAAAGGCATATCATTTCTGGATGCGCTGAGAAGGAAAACATTTAGAGTAGCATCTTATATCATCTCTAAGAATAGAAAGAAAAAAAAGCTTGGTTCTGAACGTACATATATGTACGTTCAGAACCAAGCTTTGTACGTTCAGAACCAAGCTTTTTCCTTAGTTTTCCACTATTTATACAGGAATAATTTGGTATAAGATGACATAATACCCTCTGGTAGGGTTTTTGTTACGTCTCTAAATAAGCATGAGCAAATATATGTATATTTTGCCTGAAAAAAACTTTAAAATGATAAAACCTTGGTTCTGAACGTACAATTTAACTTTTTGGGCATGCCCATGAAAATAAACTTAATTTTCATTTCTAGTATCCTTCTTTTTTTCCTATGAATATCACTTGGGGTTGAATAACACATTATTATTGTATTTTTCAGAGTAGTACCTAAAAAATTGTTATGTTCCTATTTCATATGTACTTTTTTGTCTTTCAAAGCTTGGTTCTGAACGTACATTTGTGAATTTAAAAAAACTAAGAACTTCAATAAAAATCAGTAAATCAATAAATTTGGGAAAAATATTGTTTTATACAGTTTGCCCCCACTCAAATAACCTCTCAAACAAATATCATTAACTGAAAAGCTAAAATTCTAGTGTTTATTGAATAAAATGAGGTGGAAAAAAACTCTTACCTCTCAATTTTTGGCTATTTCCTTCAATTTAGACATAAATTTCTAAAAATCTGAAAAAAATGTTTAACTTTGATATTGATTTTCTCAAATGTATAAGTCTTGGTAGCATATTGAGGCTAAAATATATAAAAATTTAACTTAAGTTTAGGTTCCAGAGTCATCTGAAGAAAAAAAACACTGATTTTGCCAATTGAGGAAATTTCTGGAGAGTGACCCTAATATGTTCCTGTATTGAAAAGGAATCAGCACATTGATGACGTCAATATCCTTTGTATTACTGGTGAAACAGATTATATTGGTTCTGCAATACGTATATTGCGCAGCGTCTACACCTCGCCCTTTTCATATTTTTATATTTTGATATATTGAATATATTCGTATCATAATACGAATCCTGTCATGGTAATAGCATATTGTCTCCTACAGTAATTTCCTTGGCCCAATGTACTACTCTCGGGTTATAGCATAGCCCTCATCTCTTCTTCCTCAATTGGTTCAGCACCATCAGGTTTTGGAGGCAGTGAATACATCAAATTGTCCCAAAATCTGTCTGAATTCTTTTCAATATAAGTGTTTCTCTGAAAGTACGCCGTGGTACTCTCATCAAGGGCTGAAACATCTAAATTGGTGTCCTTAATAGCGACAAGGCGAACAGTGCCTTCTCTCACATCATTGTTTAAGGCTTCAGAGAATTCCCACATGCAGAAATTGCTGCGCCTAAAGTAATCTGAGAAGAATACCACAGTTCTCTTGCTCTTGTTGATGCATTCTGATATATTTTGTATTATTGACTTTCCTCCATGAAAGTGGACACGATGGAAACACACTTTAAATCCAAGGTTCTCGAGTTCATGCATGAGATACTCAACAACATAATTTTCATCTTCTTCGGCATAACAGAGATAAATATCAAACTCTTTGTCATCATCATTATCGAGCATTTTTTGCCTAGCTCTTTTATCCCGAAGTATTCTTCTGTAGTTTACCGTAATCAAGGAAACTATGACGAGAAGTACAATGGCCCCAAGTGTTACACCTATAATGATATAAACCAGGTTTGCACCCATATCATCAGGGCAAAACAATTTGTTATCAGCAAGTATCATGTTTCTGTATTGCATATCTGGTGGAGAATGACAAGTTATTTTTCCTGTTATAACATTAGCATGGGCCTTCATCCAAATGTTTGTTTTTGATGCCCTACAATCACAAACCCATGGATTGTTATCGAGACTTATATCAACAGCCCCACTAAGGTTAACATCAGTGATCTCATCTGGAAGCCTTTGCAAGCTGTTGTGATTAAGGTGCAATGTGGAAACATTTTGTAGGGCTACCAAAGCTTCCATAGATATCTCGAAGATAGAATTATTACTCAACTTTGCCTCTCTCACCCTGGTGAGATAACTTACAAATGACACATTTTTGAGATTACCATAATAAAAATCAAGGCAGTACCAAGATTCCTCATTCGGTAATTCAGGGACAGTTTGTGGTAGTTGGGTCCCTTCATAGTTTGTACAGGTGATAGTCATATTCTTATAGTATGGACTGTAAACACAGTTACAACCAACAGGACAGGCTTCATAGTCGTCACAAACAAACTCAACAAGGTCAACATCAAAGGGGTTCCTACCTCCCATACTAGGTGGCTGATCACATCGAATTGAATAATCATGAAATTGTGTGTTTTGAATATATCTATACATTTCATAGTCTTTACAGTCACATGTTAGATTGTTTCCCGATATGTATGGAAGAAAAATCCTAATACAATCTTGCAGCATTTCTTGTGAACTGATATTGAGATTCCAGCCATGAAATACATCCATTAAATGTTGGATGTCATTGTTCCGCAAGGCAATGGATGGATTTCCATGAAATGACCTATTGAGAGTATAGCACGATGTGACCGGTATATCCCCATAATTTGTAAATTTTGAAATATTATTCCCATCTAGATCTATAACTAAGTCACCTCTTCCCTGAATCAGTGATATGGGCCACGAGTCAAGAACTTTGATGACATTGCCTTTTAGGTTTAAATAGGTGAGTTCGGCCAGCGTTGATAGGTCACAGGAAACTGACTCAATGTTATTCCCTGAAAGATCCAGATTCGTCAGCTGAGATAGCGCAGACACTTCACATGGAAATGTTCGAAGATCGTTACCATTTAGATTAAGTCTACAAAGACTACTCAGGTTTGAGAGATCACACGGCACTGATGAGATTGTATTATATGAAAGGTCCAGAACAGTGAGCAATGTAAGGCCTGACACTTCACATGGAAACTCTAAGACGTTGTGATCAAGGTGCAAAGAGACCACACCTTTGAGAGCTAATATAACATCAGATGGTATCTCTGAGACTGAACTATTACTTAGCTTCAGTGCTTTTGCTTTTGTCAGATAGGATGTGAAAGAAACCTTGCCTAGATTTCCACCTTCAAAATTAAGACTGTACCAATATTCTTGATTTGGTAGTTCAGGAAGAGCTTCTGGTAGTATGATACCAACAAAGTGTGTACATGTCACAGTTATGTTTTTATAATATGGGTTGTTGAGGCAGTGACAATCTGTAGGGCATGGGACAAGGTCTTCACAAACAAACTGATCAAGGCTTATCTCCCTAAGGGCCTTACGTTTTAATTTTAATGGCTGATCACACTTAATATGAAGTGTAGAAACATTCCTACTACGAAGATATTTATAAATCTCATAGTCAACACAGTCACAACTCATGTTACTACTTGTGTACATGTCTAAGAAAAATCTGTCAACGCAATCATGTAGATCCTGCTTGGTGCTGATGTTAAAGTTCCAACCAGTAAAAATATCTGTGAAATGTTCTATTAGGTTGGAACTAAGTGAAATTGACTGGTTAGAAGGTTCACACAATGAAGATGATACTGACTCAGAATTTGTAAATTTTGAAATATGATTGCTCCCCAGATCTATCTCCAGGTTGTGTCTCCCATTATTCATCAGAGAAATTGGCCAGGAATCAAGAATGCGAATTTGATTCATATCCAACTTCAGCACGAAGAGCCTGGTGAGGTTCGACAGGTCACACAACACTGTCTCTATTCTATTCCATGAGAGATCAAGGTAAATGAGCCGGCTGAGGATGGTAACTTCACACGGGAACGTGCGTAGAAGATTATTTCTAAGTGTCAAAAATTTGAGGTTGGTCAAGTTTGACAAAGGACATGGCACAGTTGTCATGTCGGTTGTAGTGAGGTCAAGATAATTGAGTTGATTCATAGTTGTAAGGTCACATATTATGTTTGGGTAGATAAATCTGCTAACTAAAAGCTTGGTGATGTTAGGATATAAACTGGGCAGATGGCTCAGATTGCGTGGTGCGAAGATTCCACAGTTATATATCCAAAGCCCAGTGCCGTTTTCAATACTATCACAATAACAGGATTCAGGGCATCCAGGCAAGCTTTTTATCCATAAGATTCGACGGTTCCTGTGTGCTGATCGTACCATGAGGGAGGTCTCAGACAAGTCGTCGATCTGCACCGTTGGGTAAAATTGCAAGACCAACAGAAAAAAGGTTACCGTGACCCAGGCGTAACTTGCCATCGAAGACATAGCGATGCTTATGTTGAGCATTAGCTAGTGATGATTATGTTGAGCAATGGCTAGTGATGATAATGTTGGGCGTTGGCTAGCGATGATTATGCTGAGAGTTGCCTAGCGATGTTTATGTTGAGAGTTGCCAAACGATGGTTATGTTGAGAGTTGACAAACGATGATTATGTTGAGAGTTGCCAAGTGATGATTATGTTGAGAGTTGGTTAGCTGTCTACCGGTAGCAACACACATGTAGGATTGTGATGGAAGTTGTCATCAGAAGGCTTGCTGCGTCTGCACTGCACCCACTAAGGATCATAATAATTATAGTGAACTCTTTGTAGCCAAATGTATGTCAAGAGTCAAAGTAGCGATTCTGCTTCCTGAAGTCATAACAGTCACTATATCTAAAGTACTGTAGTGTTGATCCAGTACTTGAGGGTTGGGGGCGAATCCGATGATCAGTCTGAAAGTGGAAGAGGCAGTGGGACTGATAAGTCCTGTTATGGATACAGCTATAGCAAAGAACAACCGTTTATTACAGACAGGACGGGGGGAGGGGGTTCAAACATTTTCAATTAGTTCTAGGTTTCCCAATTTACTGTATGCAAAGGCCATATCATGGGCGGATCCAGAGGGGGGGGGGCGGGGGGCGCGCCCCTCCCTTTTTTCGGAAAATTTTGCATTTTTTTTATGTAAAACTCAGCCAAAAAGTCATTAAGGAAATGTTTTTACAATAGCGCGCCCCCCCTTTTCAAATCCCTGGATCCGCCAGTGCATATGTTTCTAAAGGAGCAAGTTACATCAAACACTGTCTTGTGAAAGTACAAGAGGACCTTTAATGTCCTTTTTAAAACATTGAAGCAATTAAGCATATAAAACACTATTTGAACGACAGACGGACAGAGACTATTTAAAGACAACGGCGCCATTATAGATCCAACCCTAAGATTTTTATGAAACTTTAGGAAATAATAGTTAAACATATATGCATCCTAAAAATGTAAAAATAATAGGGGGTCACCATGGAAACTTTTGTGCTAGAGATATAACAATGTGAGCATAATTCTTTTAAAATGAACATTTTTGAAAAAAATATCCTCAAGTAGAGTTTTCATGATAAATTTCATAATAATCCTCAAATCAATTATGAAATCATTGAAATCTAAACCTAAGACATATATACACAAAATCCATGTACATGTTAGAAAGTAATACGGCTTTTATTGAAATAGAATATACCTTTTATTTTAAATAAATTGTTAAATTAATTAAATAAAATATCAAATTTCTGATAGAAATGTTCACCAAAAAAAATTCAACCTTAAGATATTCTCTAAAATCACACTTAATGTAGATTTAAGTGTTATCTATCATTTTCTGGAAAAAAAATTGGGGGTCACCATGCTAACTTGGTCAGGAAATCTACATATCTGTTCTAATATGGGAAAATGGTTTTATGTGAGTACCTATGTATTTTTAGCTTTAAACCCATTTTAAAATTTTGCCATAATGAAAGCAACAAGTGTTTTTTATCCCCAAAGTTGATATGAAACCATAGATATTTACTACTTAAATGTAGTATATCTACCAAAAAAGATATAACCAAAAATCTTTTCATTTTCATCTAAAGTTGTTTTCAACAGAAATTTCCATGATATTAGCCATATTTGAACACATGTGGGTCTTAAACTAAAATAGTGCTATGATTTTCTTTTTCATTTATGAATTGCCTGTATACTAATGTACATTTTTGCCAATTTTCATAAGAATTTAAGGACTTTGATTTTTTTGCCATGTGTATAATGGCGCCATTGCCTTTAATACTTTTTTATTTATGTTTTTACTATACTCAATTACAAAGATTGATCTTCCTAACCCTTATTCTTCAGACAGAGAGCCAAATGATATTTCTTTCAATGATTCAATGATAAATATATTCCCAAATAATTATATTATTCACATTGTTTATCATCAATTGCCCCCACTTCACTTATGAGATCTCGTTCTAAATTGATTGTATTTGGATAATGGGACAAACCTAAATACAATTATCAGGTTCGACATGAGAGACTTGATTGTTTCTGGGAAACAGAAAACGAATTCGTCTTTTCGTTTTGGTTTCGTTAGTGGTTTAAGTTTTTAACCATAACAGTCATTTGCCTTGCGTGTGTGTGTGTTTGGGGGGAGGAGGGTCCTAGACTTATTATCTGATATGGCGACACGGCTATTTTTAAACGCAAGTGACATGCGACAGGTTATTTTTATGGCATGGCTGTTACTTGAATTTGACATGGTGATGTAGCTGTTTCTTAAATTTAAGCCTTCATTAAAGGTGGTATTAGAATACACGACATGAGCTGCGATGTGGCAATGTCACTAAGAAATCGCACATATAAGAGACAAAATTCGTTGTTACACATAGATCTTTAAAATACTCCAAACTGCCCATTCCAAACATTGATATCATCAGTCCTGTGTGTGAACTTTCAGTAATATCCTCATATCGTGATGATATCACAACTCAAAGTCTTGTACTGTAATAGGGCCTTAAGGGCCCCGAGAGTGAGGAACATGCTATTGGGAGTGTCGACTCTTATCAGAACAGCAGCAAGAGTTATAAAAAAAATGGCCATGAATACATTCTTTAGCTGTGTCAATTCTTACAAATAATTATAAGATTGTGTGCAGCCCGGGTGTCCGGGTTGAATCTCCCTACCTTGCCGATACAAATCTGACCAGTTGCGGATCCCAGAATTTTAGAAAGGGAGGGCGTGCTATAGTCAAAATTTCGGCCGCGTCTTCCATGCGCAGGTATTGTACATTTGAAAAACCCAAGATGGCCAACATGGTTGGGGGGGAGGGGGGGGAGGCGTGCCAATTATGATAAGTGTCTTAATAGATTTAACTTCTTTCTTTTTAATTCTATTACTCTTTTTTAATTCTACTGCTCTTAAGACTATTTCAAGACTATTTTGCAAAAACACCATTAATTTTGGTAAATGACAAAAATTGCTGATCTTGAGAAATTTCCCTGATTAGTTACGAAAATACGGGCGCAGGAATCGCGGACTCACCTCCCCGATTTACTTGGTGAACTGGTGGGGGATTTACCACACTGTTAAAACAAGTGTTTAGAACCTAAACATTTTCCTAAACACTTCGGTGCATCCAGTTTTGGAACACTTTATTTCCCTAAACATGTTTAGAATTATCAGTGTTTAGGGTTAAGTGTTTAGAAATGTGTGATGTTTAGCTGTTTAACCATGAAGTGTTTAGGTCCTCAAGGTGTTTAGAATCAAAACGCTTATGCTTTTTTTATGTTTAGCTGTTAAGTGTTTAGAAAACTATGATGTTTAGGTGTTTATCTATGAAGCATTTAGGTATTAAGTTAAACAGTAATATACCGTAATATGTACAGTGTACTTTCATTCTTAAGGATGAAAACCATTTTAAATTTAACAATAATATACCGTAGTGTGTAAAAAAAACCCACATAGATCTTACATGTAAAACACTGCTATGGTACTATGCCATTTAGTTTACACCAGATGTAATGTTAACAGCATTGAAAGTTTTATTTTTCCTGTAATCACACTACAGGATCATAGAGCCAATAACCACATATGTCCTTCCTTCTTGGTTTAGCCTTGCATGGATTGTTTGATTGTTGGAGGTAAAACCTTTAGGGGTATAGCTGATAAAGTTCTTGTACTAAAAAGGTGTCTACATGTTAATCCTACTAAAAAGGTGTTTTAAAACATTTTGTAAATGTTTTAGGGGTGTTCTGGTTGGTTGACCGTACCTAGAATAGCAGGCCAATGAAGTGATTATCTTAATGACGCAACAAAAACTTAAAAATGTAACATTTTTAATCACAAAATTCCAAATTCCTAAGTGTATGAAAAAACTATTTTACTAATCCTGGCCAAAAATATGGAGGGCATGTGGCAAACCACTAATAGTACAACTACTTCATAGTAGTATTTTGGTAACGTCAGTAGCCGAGATTTGAACCCGGGGCCCTTCACATATGAAGCCTATGCTCTACCACTGAGCTATGGAGGCCTGTAGGTAGACACAGCCCAGCTTTGCTACTTAACTGAATAAGTAGGAGTATGAGAGTACTGAACTATTGTCTGTCACAAGAACATGATGTTGAATACCTGTATAGTAGTACTGATCCTACTCATTGGTGCTGACTTTGCTAGTGTGCACTGCATGCAGTCCAAGTTAGCTCAGTTGGTTAGGCTTCTACCTTGAATGTACAGAATGTGGGTTCTAATCCCAAAGTGTCCATTTTTCTTTTCCATAGTATACAATTGATATTATGTGTTTAGATTCTAAACATATCCCATTCAAAACATGGTTAGAGGTTACAAGTGTTTAGCTTTTAAACACAACTAATGTTATGCGTTTAGATTATAAACATAGTTAACCCAACACATGTTTAGAAGTTACAAGTGTTTAGGTTTTAAACAGATATGGGCTAATGTATTTAGATTATAAACATGTTTATGTCCTTAACACATTTAAATTCTAAACACCATTTTAACAGTGCATGTAGGGCCTATACAATATAGATGGTCAGCCGGTTAAAATTTCATCAAGAACGTTGAATATTGTATTTTCAGATCTGGATAATGCAGTAATTCTTACTTACTGTTACCAAGACTCCTTTCTACTTAGCCCGTACGAGATGGTCCAGTAGTGAGCGCCTCAACGTGTCTGGCAGTACGAATGTCTAATGTACTTGTCCCACGACCGTGGCCTGGAAACTACAGTTTATCTGCAGGGTAGGGTTCACAATGAAGGTTTATAAGCATGTGTCAAGCTGTACGATTACACATGCCTGGTGGCCCTATAGACCTCAGAAATCGACACAGTGACTGGAACATTTCTTAAAATCAATAGATTATAGGAATTATATTGACGCTACGGAAAGTATATTGACAACAAAACTGGGATTTAACCAGACGTTTCCATGCAACATGGGAGGGGGGGGGAAGTAAAGACCCCTTAAATCGACAGGGCGACATGACCTTTTCTTAAATTTGACATGCAACATTATAGGATTAGATACATGAAGAGAAAAATGAACAACATTGGGACAGGCGACAGGCTGATGTCTTTAATTCGACATGCGACATTGAGACCCCATCAACACCCCCTACATGGTCCTCTCTAAGTTTCTTCGTGAGAAATAAGCATACAGATGAGGCCTTGGGATTTCTATCCAATGGGTCCCTGCAGGGACTCGTATCAATTGCTCCCATCTTTGTGTGCTTTGTGAACGGGATGTGGGTGGTATATAGATGATAGAGTCTTCGCGTCGTCATTAGATAAATATGTATAAGAATGCCAATACTAGGGCCATATGATATATTTCTTTTCGCCATTTTGTAGAGTTATCTTTGTTCTTATGGACATTTGGATAGCCTATTCAAGCCTGTCATGACAATGAACTTAAATATCTTGCAAATGATTTCCTTTCGTTTGTTTGATAAATACTGGTACATAGTTTACGATATAGAAATGCGTTATCAGTTTATTATTGTTCGAATAGTTTTTGATAAATTGTGAGTTTTATGTGAACAGACTAAAGTAGTATAATAGAACTGATTATACACCACCTTTGGCCAACAAGGAATCGCAGACGCTACGCTGCTTTAACTCCCGACATAGATGGAAAGGAGGACAATGGCAATGGATCGCTGAACACGGTGACAGTGTGCCCCAGGCATATAGAGACACAGGGGGAACGGGTGGCGAGATATTTTTGTTAAGTCAAGAGGTCAGTTCTATACAGGTTACCTGTGTCTTAACTTGAGAAGGCATTCTACATTCAACTGTACTTTGGAAAACAGTAAACCATTTTACAAGGTTATAAGGCTTATTACATGAAGTAAGTATAGAGTTATAAGTCATATTCAATTACATAAATGATAAACAAGCATATCATATTAAGATATTAGAACTGGTATACAAAATTGATGAGAGTATACGTTTCTATACTGAAAAATGAAGAATGTAAAATAGATAAGATTGTTTTGGGGAAAGGACACCAGTCATGCCTCACTGCCTATGGTAAACAAGTGTCCAGTTGTGCATGGGGAAGGAGGTTACATGTGTGTTGGCTTAAGGGGAAAGTTACATTGTAGAGTAATTAGGTTATGATAAATTGATGATCTAGTTAGGGGTTTTATAAGGGGCAGATCTCTTGGATAATACGTCATATATCAAACACAAAAAAGGAACAGTAAAATATAAAGTAAAATCTCATGAAAAGTCACTGATACATCAACTGAGAGGTTGAACAAGTTGATTGGGATTCTTTACCATTTACTTAGAGTGCTGGACTGCTACTGATGATTATAATAGGTTAGAAAATCCTCAAGAAAATAAAATAAATTTCTCCATACAACTAAATTAACATAGTGTTATGCACCACAAAATACAAGTAATATTTATTACTCGTTAATAAAGTTATTGGCAACATCCAATCAAATTTGAGTTATATCACATTGCCAAATTTTATAAATTCATACGATCAATTTGAATTGAACATAACACCTAAAGGTACATTCAAATTGTATAAGTAGCAAATAAATCTTGCAACAATGCTAACCAGATAGCCAAATGCTGTCGGTAAATAACAGGTGAGACAAGTAAGAGACACACCTTTTAACTAAAGGACTCAGTTTATTTAGTTCAAGAAATTGGACCCTCAAGGGGTTTAGGTTTCTAAAAGTATACGTGAAGTGTACAGTGTGTTATTTGAATAGGGAAAGGAGGACAACGGTAATGGATTGCTGACCTCAGTGAATGTGTGCCCCAGGCATGTAGAGATATAGGTGGAACGGATGGTGAAGGAGGTCATTATGTATTATATGTTGTCCCACTAGAATCAACACTTCAGTGGGTTTGTTAACACTATACAGGTTACTTGTGTGTGTATATATATACACTTGGGAAAACCCTTTACATTGAAACATATTACTGTCAATGGTGTTCTTTTAAACAACTATATCATGGATATAATATCAAAATGTCTGGAGGAGATAAAGGAGATGACGGATCACAT
This sequence comes from Lepidonotus clava, assembly GCA_936440205.1. Lineage (NCBI taxonomy): Eukaryota > Metazoa > Annelida > Polychaeta > Phyllodocida > Polynoidae > Lepidonotus > Lepidonotus clava. The sequence goes on from OW387148.1 coordinate 17,064,478, forward strand.
AAGGTATGGTGATATTTCATTAATATATATATATATTAAAATGTGAGAAGTAAATAATGAATCAGGTCACACAAGTTATTGTTGATGAATACCTTTAATAGGAACAGTAAATGTTGTTTAGATCTCTGATGTAAGTAATTATAAAGATAAACAAGCATCTTCATGTGTGAATAGTAACACATATGAAAGTAAGTTGCATCTTTAAATATCAGAAATCTTTAGGTTTACATCTATATATTTGGTCATGTTAATAAATCATCAGTTACATCTCCTTATTTATTACCTAAAATACTGATAGGTAATTCATGTAGTAACACATATGAAAGTAAGTCAGTTATACAAATATCAGGAACCTTTGGCTTTACACCTGTATCTCTGACTAGGGAAAGGAGGACACCAGACACGCATCGCTGCCCATGGTGAATGTGACCCCAGGTATATAGTTTGAAACGGGTAACAAGATATATATCCAGTAGAGAGGAGAAGTAGGTCACAAGTATATATGGTGTCTCACTTGAATCATTAGTTCAGTGGTTTTGTTACAGCTGTACAGGTTACCTGTGTGTGTTGACTTGGGAAGACCCTTTACTTTGGAACATATCACTGTCAACGGTGTTCTTTTAGATAACTATATCACGGATAGAATATCAAAATGTCTGGAGGAGATAAAGGAGATGGCGGATCACATAAGGTATGATAATACTACTATTAATATGTATATTAAAATGTGAGAAGTAAATAATAAAGCAAGACATATAAGTTATTATTGATAAAAGTCTTTAATGCGAATGCTAAATATTGTGGTTTACACATCTGATGTAAGTAACCATAAAGATAAACAAGGATCTTCACGTATGAATAGTAACACATATGAAAGTAAGTTGCATCTACAAATATCAGAAATCTTTAGTTTTACATCTATTATTTGGTCATGTTAATAAATCATCAGTTACATCTCCTTATTTATTACCTAAAATACTGATAGGTAATACATGTAGTAACACATATGAAAGTAAGTCGGTTATACAAATATCAGGAACCTTTGGCTTTACACCTGTATCTCTGACCAATGCGATAAATCATCGATCTCATTTCTTTGTTTATCACCTGAAATACTGATAGGTAATACATGTGGTAGCACATTTGAAAGTAAATCATGTATACAAATATGTGAAACCTTTAATTTTACATATCTTTGGCCATAGTGATAAATCAGGACAGTCTGATTCACTATTCACTTGCTGCTTACAATGGTTGAGGTAGATAAAATTATTGAAGCAAACATACTTGAATATGTAATGAAACATCCTTCATCAAATATCAGCTATCAGAAACCGAGAAGGACATCTGTGGAACCAAAAGAGAATAAGTTCAAGTGAGCACATGTGTAAGTATATATACAATAATGTAGCATGTTTTATCTATTTGACAGGGTCATCAATGTTCAAGATGCGGACATTGGTTTAGAACCATCATAGGAAGGAGAAGACATGCAAATATTTGTACCAACGATCTACGATGTGTGATTTGCAATACACAGTTATCATCACAAAGGAAGTTGAACAATCATATAGTCAAATGTCGCAAAAACAATGCAAAACAACGTCAAAGACATCTGAGAGAGCATGAGCGTAGATCAAGTGCTGCAGCCGCGGGCGCCTGTAATGACTGTAGGAATCAGTCTAAATCTACGAACAGAAATGATTACATATGTGGACAATGTGGCAAATGTTTTAAAGATGTGAGAGCATTTCTTTCCCACAGGAAGGTACATTACGATAAGATAATATCAGATCTAACATCACAAGATGCAACAAAATCAGACACAGCTAAACATTCAGATGAAGAGGAAAAGAAACGTTTTAAATGCGTAGATTGCGACAAATGTTTTAATCATTGGTACGAGCTTCATAACCACAGAACAATTCATAGACAAGAAAGGAGGGGTGGAATACAACAGACAGTTCCATGGGAAGAAAATACTAATATTCATCCTCCATGGGTAAGCGTACAAGAGGATGGTACAGAAGTTGTTGATGAGGCATTTAGAAGTGTATACCGGTATAATAGGGATACCATTATTGCAAGTCATGATCCCGGTGTCATTAGGGGAATATACAATTTCACATTAAATGATTTTAACGGTGAAGTAGATCAGTTTCAGAGCCATCTCAATTATATTTACGCAAATGAGCAAAACGCGTTTAGAATAAACATGTCATTTGGTATCATTTTACAACATGTTGAGAATGGAAGCTATCGTTATTATACAGCTTATTACAACTCAACAATATTCGACAGTCCTGTGAGAATTAATAACAGAGGTGATTTCAATCAATTTTTTCAACAAATGAGAAACATAGACCTGTTAGAATTCATTGCTAAGAAAAGAGAGTCCACAAAATGGCAGAAAGCATTTGTTACGAATGTTAACTACTTTGTGTACAGAACAGGGTTCAGAATAGGTACAACAGATGGGGTTGACCTACCTAAACACGTAAGAGATTCAAAATCCATTATAGGGTTTCATAAACATAAAAACAACAAATCGTATGCAGACAACTTGTGTGTGTTTAGGTGTTTAACATGGGCAAAGTCGAGGGAAATGGGAGAAAACTTTGAAAACGAAGTGAAGGGACACTACACAGAGTGGAGAGATTTTTGTACATCAGAAGGTCAAACGGATCTTCCAATGAATGCAAAGAAATATAAAGGTATTGCTTTAGAAGATCTGCCAAATTTCGAAAGATGTTTCAATATTAGCGTAGCCGTCTACTCTCTGCATGAAAACATGACCTGTACCAGGGTCTATTCCTCGAGTTTATGCGTGACTGACGTTAATACTATGGAAGTTAATCTCAATTTGCATGGAAAACACTTTAGTCTGATAAAACGTTTAGAGTCTTACTGTAAAAAATATGCGTGTAGATTTTGCGGTAGGGCCTTTAAGGCAATGCAGAATTTAAAACGTCACGAAAAGGTGTGCGATACACGCGTGAAATTGATATACCCTGGGGGACTGTATTCCCCAGATTGTACAATATTCGAAGAAATGAAACAAACATTAGGCATTGAAGTAGATAAAGAGATCCAAACCTATCCATGGTTTGTTGTATACGACTTCGAGTCTGTTCTTCCAAAAATACAGCAAAATGATGTTCAAAATGTCGAACCAAAGACGCGCTGGACAACCGAACACATGCGAGTGTGCGTGAGTGTAGCTTCCAATGTGCCCGGTCACACAGAACCTCATTGTGTAATAGACCCTGATCCAGATAACTTAGTGAAACGCATGTGCGAATATCTTGAACAGATCCAAGCAGTTAGCACAATGTTAGCCAACGCGAGATGGAAAGCCGTATTCGATGAGTTAGAAAAGGTAAAAAGAGAATTCACATCCGAATCAGTTAGGACCACTGATGATGGTGATGAGCGCATAGAAACTAATGAAGAGTTACTTGGACACGGAGATAGCAATGATATGACAGAGATTGATCACGATGCAGTTGAAAAAAACATACCAAACTTGTCAACACTCTGTTGGAAAAATTCAAAAAATACACAGAGGTGTTACCAGTGCTAGGGTTTAATTCATCCAGATATGATTTAAACTTAATCAAACGAAGATTCCCGAAACATTTGAACTTGGTAACCGATGCAGACTATGTGATAAAGAAGTGTAACCAGTATGCAGCTATTGTCACATCTAAATTCAAATTTTTTGATATGTCAAATTATCTGGCTGCTGGGTGTTCTTATTCTAAGTTTTTAAGTGCGTATGACATCAAGGAAGCGAAGAGTTATTTCCCGTATGAGTACTTTGACGATGTTTCAAAACTTGCCGAGCGTCAACTTCCACCCTATGACGCTTTTATGTCGACGCTGAAAAATACCAACGTTTTGGAAGTGGAGTATTCACAATTGGTTAGCAATGGTAGGAAAGGGTTGCCACCTAAGACTGGTGCAGAAAAGTATCAGGACCTTTTAGACATTTGGGAAGACCGGGGAATGACAACTTTTTCAGATTTTCTCGAATATTATGTCAATTTGGATACAGGGCCATTTGTGCAAGCTACGGAAAAACTAATGCAGTATTATTTCGAGTTGGGAGTTGATGTATTCAAAGTTGCAATTTCTGCCCCAGGGATTGCTAGGAGGTTACTATTTGAACACGCAAAACGGCAGAACATACACTTTGCACGTTTTGCCAAAGAAGACGCTGATCTCTTCCATAAAATCAAAAAATGTGCATTCGGGGGACCTAGCATAGTCTTCAAAAGATATGCAAAAGTCGGGGAAACATTAATTCGGAATAACAAAGACGTGTTATGCAAGAGTATTATGGGATACAATTGCAACGGGGTATATCTTATGGCTATTGGTGACCTACTTCCAGTAATGATGCCAATTAGACGACTATCAGAAACACAGTTCAAACCACAAGTGTGGTGGAAACATCTGGAAATGTTTCAGTGGATGAACTGGGTGATGAAGTCTCAAGATATCCATATTCAACACAAGATGAACACTGGTAGAGAATTTCCGGTAGGTCCATACAAATTAGACGGTTATGCAACAAAAGGTAATAAACGATTAGCCTGGGAATTTCACGGATGTTGGACACATGGTCATAACCCTGAGGTATGCGGTTTCAGAAGAAACCAAAAGACACCGAAAAAAACAGTAGAACTTTTGGCCAAAAAAGATAAACGTACAAAAACACGAGATCAATATATCAGGTCTCAGGGTTATGATTTGACTGTAATATACCAGTGTGAATTCGCTAGAATGAAAAGAGAGAACCCTGAAATTAGAGAGGTCAGTCTGGACATGTTTCCGGAATTTTATGTTTCCCACCCACATTGTGTCAGCGAAGAAACCATTCTAAGATGTGTTGAGTCTGGGGAGCTTACCGGCTTGGTTGAAGTAGATATTTGTGTACCCGAGACATGGCCCAAGGGGAAAGAACGTGAAGTGTCCCCACAAGAGTACTTCTCAGAAATGAGTCCAATCTTTTGTAATTCGGAAGTACACTTTGAAGATTGGGGTCCAACAATGCAAAAGTACAGTTTTTCAAAACATTCAGAACCCTTCACAGAAAGTCGTAAATTACTCATAGGTGGGATGGCAGCTAAAAGAATATTCCTCGCAACAAACCTATTGAAATGGTACCTAGAGAAAGGACTGGTTGTCACTAGAATATACGAAGTTGTAGAGTACAAATTTAAAAGATGTTTCGAGGGTTTCTGCGATTTCATATCAGACGCGAGAAGAAAGGGTGATCAAGATCCTAGCAAACTTGTCCTGGGTGAAGGGTCAAAGGTCATAGGTAATGCGGCATATGGCTCGTTACTCCTGGATAAGACAAAACACGTTTCAGTGAAGTATGTATATGGGGATAACGATGCTCATATGTTAGTGAACAGCCCCAGATTCAAAAATATGGTGGAACTACCAGATGAAATGTACGAATTTGAAATGTCGAAAAAGTGCATTCGGATGGACTTGCCAGTCCATCTCGGATTCTGTATTTTACAATCCGCTAAGTTAAAGCTTTTGGATTTCTATTATTCGTGTTTGGACAAATATATGAAACGCAGAGATTTTGAAATAACCCATTGCGACACTGACTCAATTTATCTAACATTGAGCACAGAAGACTTAATACAAGCTGTGAGACCCGAAATGAGACAAGAATTTGAAAGGGTACTGTACGGGAAATGCAACAATGAAAAGTTCAGAGAGTCATCCGAGCATTGGTTCCCACGTTTGTGTTGCGAAGCCCACATCGCCCATGACAAGAGGGAAAGGGGTCTTTTCAAACTAGAAGCCAGTGGTACGGAATTGATTGCTCTAGCATCCAAAACATACTATCTGAAGCGTTCGGGATTGGGTGATTGTGTTAAAGCAAAGGGAATAAACAGGTCCTCACTTGTTGACCCGATGCCTTTTTATATCAAAGCATTGTTCCAACAACAATCAACATCTGTCACAAATGTAGGGATGAGAGCACATCAGAATACTGTAATGACCTATAACCAAAAAAGAAGAGGGTTTAGCTTTTTCTATGTGAAACGCGTGGTACAACCAAATGGAATAGACACAAAACCACTGCAAATTGTGTTGAATCCATGGGAAGATTATAATGTTATAGTGTTGAGGAAAGAAAAACACTGTTTCTCTAATGATTATCAAGCTGTTATGGAAAAGGATGGAATGTTGTTCAGAAGTTGTTCACAGTTATTTTTTTACATGAAAGCAGTGATGAATGGTTGTTTAGAAACGGCCGTAGAAATCTTGAAATCCAAAACAGATTCAGATTTGAATAAAGGTGTGAAAGGAATAACAACCAAGGGCAGATGGTATGAATGTAGGGATGCGGTTATGGAAGAGGTTATTCAAGTAAAAATTGGTACTCTAAAATATCGTATAATAGCAGAATTAAACCTGTTCCGGGGTCAGCAGATAGTACATCCTGGGGAGCATTATAATAATAGTTATTGGACATGCGGTTTGAGCCGAGCTATGGCTGAAATCACTTCCCCAAGACAGTATCCCGGTGACAATGTCCTAGGTAAGACCTGGGAGAGATTATCAAACGATGTTGACTTCATGAATTCTTAAGAAAGATTATGAAGCCGTGTAATTATTGTTGTTATAATTATTGTTATTTAATTGTGAATTATAATATGTCTGTATCTATTCAAAGATTATAAAGATAGGGAGGTGGTCTCCAACCGGTTCCGTGTTATCCGGAGACTTCTTGGTTATGATGTTACCATTACCAACAGACTCAGACATGCGCCTCGGGTCACGTTGCATTGCACACTGTTATTTGTCTTATTTTTTTAAAAAAAACAGAAAAACTTAATTTCTTTTAATCTGTTACCTCTGTCAATGAGAAAAAAGTGTCTACAGAATTTATGGCTGATGTCATCGCCAAAATCTGCAGTACTATTTTATTTTGGTTGTTACTTACTCTGTGTGTGTGTATGTGTATTTATGTATGTATCAAATACCGCCACTGTGCGGCTATTTGTGTACCAATCATAGTTGGGATTTTTTGTATACAATGTTCGAATGCAATGAATAAAATATGTATACTGTAAAACACAAAAATGAGTGTTTATTTCTTTAAAACCATGTTCTGCATATAAATATTGTTTTAATTGTCCTCATTTTATAGTGGTAAGAACCTAAAAAAAAATCATAGAAAATAAAACTTAACCGTATTTCTATGAGACAGATTAACAGATTCCTTTATTAGTATTCGGACCACTCATACGAGCACTAGGAATATATATTTGGTCCTGTCCTAAGTATTGTGACCTTTTTTCTGTGTGTGTTGTAAAAAAAAAAAGGAGAAGAACAATTACCACTTAATAGATATGGAAGAGTATGTAGAAGATGTGGATGGACCAATGTTTCCAGGTCTCAGGAGCCCGTGTAACATCATAGTGTCGGGAGTCAGCAGCAGTGGAAAGACAACTTTGGTGTACAGGCTTCTGAAACATAGGAAGGAGATGTTTACTCTCCCAACTGAGAAAATACTGTATTGTGTTGGAGCTCAGCAACGCCTGTTTGAGGAAATGCAGGAAAATGTGCCAGGCTTATCCTTTCACAAAGGACCACCCACAAGAGAAGTGCTGGACTCGTTCACAGACGGTTCGGAACACACGATAGTGGTGTTAGATGATTTGATGGAAGAAGTTGTGAGAAGTTTTGAAATTAAAATAGACACACATCATCCAACTACAACGGTAAAGGAACCGCCTCAAAAACTAGTATCACCCGTGCAAAGGGTTCTGGAACAAGTTTAAGAAAGACAGAAGGAAAGTACAACTGATGCACCGGACTCAAACGAGGTGTCCCTAGATATGGCAGCGTCATCTACCGGTATAAAGCGTAAACGTCGGGTACAGAAAAGAAAAAATGTCAACCGAAAACAGTCTTATGACATAAAAAGACTGATCACAGCGCATAAGAAACAGTCAACGACTAGGTGAGGAAGCGGTAACAAGGGAAAAGGAAGAGGCGCTGGTAAACTCTAACTCAGAATAACACACCAACACTGCCAAGACAATTTGGCTTTTTTTCTTCCCTTGTTGACTATTTTCCAACAAAGAAAAAGAAGAAGAAGAATGCAGGACTTCAAGTTTCCAGAGGTTCAGGAGGGGTTCTCAGAAAAATGGGCTCTATTTGACCCTCCAAAGCAAGATACCGGTCACGTCAGCGATGAGACATTACGATACTATCCGACTGCGGCTATAAGTCAGGGAGCACCAATCCATTTTCGTTTGGTGGATATCTGGATGGATCTCAAATGATTGTTACGCTAACTTTATCGATAACGGACGAAGCCGGAAAAGCCGTCACTGAAGAAGATAAGGTTGCTTTAACAAATTTGCCGCTGAGCAGTGTATTCAGTCAGGTACAGGTAACTTTGAATGGATTAGAGGTGAACCCAGATGTAGGAGCCCTATATCCATACAAACAATACATGGAATTGCTGTTGAAGGAAAGCGGTGAAATGAAAGACACAGTTGGACAGGAAAGAGGTTACTATTCTGATACTACAGCTGCCGTAGGTACTGCTGATCCGGCATCTGTTGCAAACCCAAACGGTGGTCTGGTTAGTAGATATGACTTAACAAAAACTGGAACATCTGTTACGTTCCGAGGACCCATAGGTATTGATTTCTTGGAACTCAGCAATCATTATTTGATTAACGGTGTTCCTATATCGATAACATTCTATCAAAGTTCAGACGCTTTTCGGTTGTTAGCCGCGGTTGATACCAAAAAGTATAAGGTCAAAATAGAAAACATGTACATTGAAGCAAAAATGGTTAAAGGTCGTGGGGAAATGCTCATTACACATTCCAAACTACTCAGCGAAAATAAAACAGCTATGTACGCTTATCCGAGAACCTGTCTACGAAGTTACATGATTCCAACGGGATCTACCCAATTTTACGTTACCCAAGTACTGTCTGATCGTGTCCCAGCCTTGCTAGTAGCAGGGTTGATCCACGCCAATGCATTTTCAGGACAATATACCCAAAACCCCTTCGAATTCCGACCCTACGGGTTATCCGAAATAGGTCTGTACGCAAACTCTATGAGCATCCCCTCGCGTCCTTATACCCCAGATTTTGACAAGTCCTTGTTTGTTGAGGAGTACTCGGCTCTACAAAACATGAATAACGGTCGAGGTAACCAAATCGGGCAAGCAGACTTTAAAGATGGTAATACTCTGTTTTGTTTCCATGTACAAAACCATGTACGCCCAGATCAAGGTGTTTTCCCAATAGTACGAAAACCTAGCACCCGTTTGGAGCTGCGATTTAAGACTGCTTTGACCCATGCGCTTGTGCTCATAATCTATGCAATCACACCAAGTTTTTTCAGAATAAGCGAAGCTCGAAATATTGCTGTAGAATTCTAAATATAAAGGGCAAAAAATCATGCACCTACTTTACAATACAGATATATATAAGATATATATTTTAGTGGTGAAGAATGGTTTAATTGTATTATCATTGTACCATGTTCATAAAACAATGTAATGGTTTGAAACTATATATATATATTGCAATGTATCGGTGTACGATATAGTTCTGAAATGCTTGCGTTACTAATGGATGCCACATTAATTGTGACAATTTATAGTAATAAAGAAAAAAAAAGTGACACATTTGTTACACAATCGGTTGTTTGTTGTTCATTTTTCACTTATGAAAAAATATTATTCAATTCTTTAGTCTATCGGTACTCATATTTCCATAACAAGAGACCCACCTAGATACAATATCATGTTACTTTTAGAACATATTAGATTCATACCTCTATCCCTTTTTGATATTCATCAAAACTTCAGGCAGTAAATAACAAACAGGGTTTTTTCTTTTTTGTCACCCAGATCTATGTGCCTAGCCTTTTATATTTATGTATATCTAAATACGTATAGGAGTAAATTAGAAAAAACTAAGGATCTAAATTGAAGCAATACCAGACATATCAAACCTTATTTATATGTCATTTATATGTCAGTTTTATCTTTAGTCCTTAAGTTTTGTCCAAGTAATTTTATTGAATTAGTCTCATCCTTTGCTATAAGCTGTTTACAGTTTGATTATTTTATTTTTAAAATGTGTATGTCTTTCTCTGTTTATGCCTCACTCGTCACCGTCTATAAATATTACAATAGTATCATTACACATACAATGTGATATGAATTTAAGTTCAATATCCTGGAGGCTCAATAAAAATTTAAAGAAATTAGATAAGTGAACAGAGCAACATTATTATATGTACTAGGGTTGAAAACTTGCCTTACGTCTCATGTTCTGGATGTTGTTTACGCCACGCACAACAAATTGTGTGATCATTTTCCGAAGAATCACTTGTGGAATGGTCATCACAATCACAATACTAAAGGAAACAAATATATAGATAAAATTGGATGTGACAAAACTTGTACTATACGGATCAGCAGAGACTGCAGGTTTAGGGGGAATCCCCAGACATTTACACATCACACGGTGAAGATAGGGAGGGGGACATATTGGATCTTTTAGCATTGGGGTCTTTGGAGAAAAAAGGGTATCCAGCAAATTCACATAATTTTAAAGGTTGATATGACCTGCATGAGATCAATGCTAAATTTTTTCCCGCTGACAAGATTTATTCAAAATTTAAAGTTCTACAGCAAATTGACTAATTTTCTCCCATATATTTCTATTGTTAAAAAAAAACAACGCCCAAATGTTTTAAAATACTCTCATAACCAGTATACACTTACTGGTGATGCTGCGTACGTGTAGACGGAAGATGGTGGAAAGTATGAAATTCCCTTTGTACGTCCTTGTCCATACACAGCTTGTCCGTCATTGTCATCAGATGATGACTTGCAACAGTTTAACCCCATAATACTAAATAGCGAATGGCATGCAAGATGATTGCAGACTTCCAAAATTGACAACAAAACCGATGAGTTCAAAACCCTTTAGTCGTAAGAACAAAATAAATGCTTTTTCTGGAAAACAGAAGGTGGCGCTGTCGCATGTGAGAAGTCGCCGATAGGAACGGTATAGGCTCTGCGCATGCGCCCATGAAGTCCCATCGGTAGTTTTTTTTATTTGTATAGAAAGATTGACTCTGAAAACATTCATCGTTCTCAGATTACGCATCTAAACGATCACAATGAACACTACATTGAACATCGTACCTCCTGGACTGGTTTCCGAGCCACGAATTTGGACTGTTGCAATCATAACAATTACGGCAGTTATGGTTATGATTGCTGTCACTGTCATCTACTACACCGTCAAGTGTCTCCTGAAAATAAACAGACAAAGGGCGAGCTCTGCTACAACCAGTATCTGGGACAGTATAAACAGAACGATGTCTTCCGGGTGGAGGTCAAGGATGTCGTTAGATGATGTCGATTCTCTAGGCTCATTCAGTCTGTACAGCATTCAGCCTGCCGATTACTGTATCAAGACCACTGTGGAAACTCAAGATGAAACTCATCAGGACCAGTAACTGTCTTGCGAAAATTAAACTAATCAGGTCAGTAAAACAAAAAGCTATCCTAATACTACTTGGAAATGGGTGTAGGTTATATTTTGTAAAAAAAAAACACTAAAAAAACTATCATTTAACATACAGCCAGGGATGGAATGCCATCTTATCCTTAAAAGTCGAATGATTTTTTCCTGCTTTAGGTTTAACCTTGCTGTGAATCTTCAGAAACTTTTTTTTTTCAATACGGGCCAATTTAGGCAAAATTTAGCCTCTCCAGTTTGGTCTCTCCAGCAAGACGGGTTAATACAACAGTGATTACAAAGTAACCATAGGCATATTACAAAAGACTGTTTGAATTACAAAATTGTATTCAAAGTACATCATTCTTCATTCCCTTATAATCATCTAAAATTTGTCAATCGATAAACATTTTATTCCAGTAAGAAGGTATCCTATACTTAAAGCTCACATGAAAAGGAATTTTTTTTAAAAAAAGATGAAAATGGTTGCGTTCAGCTAATATTTCAAATTATAAAATATAGTTTATCCTTGAAGTTCGCAGGTGTACTCTTAATTTGGTACGTACGCTATCGCAAAAGCGCCTTTGTAAGTTTTATCACTTACGCTGTACAACCCTAATTAATTCTTACTATTCTCCGTCTCTTCAAACAGGTTCCAAAATGAAGTTCTTTCCAAGGAAGCGGGGAAGCTACACCGATATCTGTGAAAGGAACCCTCGTCTCATGCCTTGACAAAGGGGACCACCACATCAAATGACTGAGAAATTCCCTGCAATTCCTAATACAGGGTATTTTGGACGCTGTGGAAATGGACAGTTTAGAAATACGACACTACTGCTACTGCATTGGAAGAAAACATTTTTTCATGTAAACAAAATAGTTCTGAAAAAGATGACTGTTATCCAAAAAAAAGATCTTTCCAGTATTTTGTGCCAATGATTTCTTGTTTTAAACCGACACTAAAAGATTTAGTTGAGACTCACAACTAGGACTTTAAATTTTATTTGGCACACATGGTATGTTATCTACGGTCTCAAGCTATACATGTGAAAAAAAAAAAAAAAGACTTTTATCGTCAATCTAAAGGTTTCTTTTGGGAACTTACTTTTTAGATAGAGGGAATGAGATGATACTTAGTAATTTACCTATGGTAAAAACCTAGCCTAAAAAAGCGATTTTAAGTAGAATAATTATGAAGAAACATGTAATTTGTGTTCATTTCTTTTTTTAGTTATGACAGCAGTATTTCTTTTTTAAAAGGCAATTTATGTATGATTAATACCAAAGCAGAGTGTGGTACTGTATATCTAATTTCAAAAGAGAAGGGAAAAAAAAACAAAAGAAAATGTGTCAGTCCATGCATAGTCATCTCTCGGGGGCAATGAAATTGAAAACTTTCTTGCATAAAACTTGTATTTTTTGTAAAGGATAAGACGCGTTAGGCTAGAAGTTGAATGTGTTCTCGCATATCAAAGTTGAAGAATATTAATGTATATGTAACTCAGTGGTCTTCTATTCGTTTGTATGCTTCTCGCTGAAGTTTGTTGCATGTTAAAACATTATTTTAAGTATAAAGTAGGCACGATCACAGGGAGCGTGTCAAGAATGCGTTTTTTTGTTTTTGTTTTCCTATGCTGTATGCGATGACATTTGATAAGTTTAATTGAAATAAATGTTTTCGATTCAAAAGTTTTTTTGCTCAATCTCGTTCATTTAGCCTAGGCGTATGTCTAATGGACAATAAAGGACTGACTGGTCATTCGCTTAAAATGTTATTCCAAGTAATCCAGTAAGTGTGATCAGGGGGTGATGTCGCAAGATGCTACACGCAGCTGACATTTCCGAAGTTTGATCTAAATTAAATAGATTATCTTTAGTATTCAAAATTTTGCACAACGCATTGGTCTAATGGAAAAAATGTGTGGTCCTTGTCGTCCTCCGCTCCTGCGTGGGACCCCCCCGGCGGGCGCGCGAAGAAAAAAAAAGCGCCCGCGCCCGAAGTTATTCTTTCTTTTTTTTTTTACCCCGTTGTTTACCGGGTTTCTTTCTCTCACCCCTCCGAGTGCGGGTGATTTTCTTCTTTTTTTTATACCGTCGCGTCCTTGAGCGGCGGTAGCGGCTGCGGCGGCGGTAGCGGCGGCAGCGGCAGCGGCAGCAGTGGCGGCGGTTCCCCGGTCCGTCCATCCGTTCATTCTCACTGATGGGTACCGATGGTTAACAGTGGTTTCCAATTATAATTTCTATAGTTTCGACCTATCAAGAAGAATGTAGACACTACAAAACAACACGTTTTTTTTGTTACAATAAGCCTTTATTTATTTGTCACGTCGTTATAAGTACACATTTTTTCAGCAATTTTTTTTTGTGTATACCATTGTGGAGGTTCTTTTTTTTTTTTTTTAAATGAGGATTTTCTTCTTGATGCTGTTGAAGTATCTCAGGAGGACGATAACACCATCTTTAAATATTAAACTCTTATGCCGGGATATCATACAGGGATTATACTTTGTTAAATTGAACCCTTCCACCGGAATATCATACGTGTCAAACTATTCTTCTACTATATATATATTATGTATATGATTTTACTCAATGTATCTAGTATAGATATAGAATAGTGCTTACCCGATATGTGTAATCAATATTTTCCCCATAATCAGAATACACAATTCTTCCACCAGGATAACATACAAGAATTACACTTTTTTTTTCCCCCTCAGATATTGAACACGTCAGACTATTTTTCTACTGATACATATATCTAGTATAATCATAAAGTAGTTATATAGAATAATGCATAACTGATACATTATTTGTGTTGCGTGTCACATTACATAGCATCCTCAATATAATTAGTCATTGCCAACTGATATCTCATATACGAAAATCTATTGAGAGTCTTTGGAAAATCGGTATTAGACTGTTCAAATTGGCTTCGTGACCATCTCTTTTTGCCCAAGTCTTCAACAAGGTTATAGCCTGTATGTTTGTGTTCTCATGTTTCATCTCTATTTCCTCGATCACACCCATATCAAACATTAGAAGAACTGCTACAATCTTCCATGTCTGCCTGATAAAACGTCCTAATTCTAAACAGTCATATTCTGACAATACCACCGTTGGAAACCTGAGGTGATGTTTCCTTTCTGATAAACCGATCTTAGGTAATGATGTTGTAATGATGTCTCCGCCAGATGTCACCCAAGCTGTGAATATATAAGACGTTCAGATGTTTAGTAGTCCTTCCACTTTTATTTTTCCCTAGTTGTTCATTCAGATGGATTGTTGGTTGCCACTGTTCACAAAGTAATAGACAAAAAAAAAAAACATATTACTAATCACACATCTCACATACAACATGAAGGTTATAATGCAAAATCACATTCAATAACCTTTTACTTTTTTTTTGAAAATTCAGTTTCCACGATATAAACTACAACAGGAAGTAATTTTAGGAACGAAATGTTTTTCTCAGTTAATACATACCTGACCCCATTATCCTGTTGACACGGCTTTGAAATGGGAGGACACCTTGAGGACTGCAGTATGTACACTCTGTTGGGATGTGTAATGGTTGATCGCACCTGAAGATGTGTCCCTCCAGTGTAGGCAGTACTTTGTCAACTTGAGATTCTAAGAATTTTTTCAGTTGACTCCACTGTTCGTATGATAGACGTAACCCATCTCGTGATGGAAGGAGTTCTGCTAAAGGGTTGTGCTCGTCTGTGCTTAGGCACCACCATCTCCTGAAATGGACACTACACCCCTGTCTTTCCACTGTGCAGTACCATTTATTTCCCAAATGAAGTGCATACCCTAAGAAGTTCTCAGTGTCACATTGAGTGAGTGCCTTCTCTATATCTTCAAGATTGATCTTCATCAAATACAATGCATCATGATCAAACATCACGGAAAATCGACCTCCTGCTTTCTGTTTCTTCATTATCCCATTCATATACCAAAGACTCATACGAATGTCACTTTCGCCAGTTCCTTGTTTAAGCATGGATACATATGGTTTGTCCAAGTAGACATTGCCTCCTATGTGATGAAAAAGTTTTGAGGCTCCTTCTTTATGACCTATGAGATCCTCAAATCTCCCTGAGGTTTTCCGCCATTCATCTGTACACGAATAAAGTATCCCTCGTCTCGCGTTGAATACCGAGGTATTTTGTATCGGCAAGATGGGTTTTGTCCCTTCAGTGTTAGCTCTGGATCTCATGGAATTTTCTTCCACCTTTCTTCCCTCCTGGCTGTTATTATTACGTGAAATATTGGCAGCATCTTGCCCCGTCTTCTTTTTCTTCTTGGGAGGTTTTGAAATATTTGAATCACTCCTCTTTGCTTTCCCTCCTCTGATATGTTCGGTTTCAGGTTAACTCTTTGGTTGACTCTCTACTACACGATCAGCCTCATTCTCGCCATCGCTTTCCTATAAAATATAATGGAAATATACATATATCATAGCCTCGTCATAACTACGTTTCTTGAATTAGCACTCTGTTATAAACTATGTCTACTGTACTCTTTACATATGTATAATTTAAAATTAATTCTTGCTGTACTCACATATATGTAGCTTATGTCTGTTGGTTGACTGTCTGGTACAGCATTCATTGTGACATAATCTCTCAGGATTTCCATGCTAAAGATACTTTCTGATATAGTGTTCTTCCAAGTGAGGTTCTGCTAACTTCACGCACTCTGCTGTATTACAGCGGTTTTTATATCGGTAGGTTTGAAATTACGTAGTGACATCAGCATGTTGTTAGCCAATAGCGTTGAGTGATGGTCTGTGGTCCTCCACGGTCAGCGCCACCAGTGGTTAAGCAGCAGACCATCACCGTCACGCTTCAGTGATTCGGTGAAGTACAGAAAGCCAATGTCGACACGTACACTTCCTTTTTAAATAACGAGACAAAAATATGTTCTCATGCGCTATCCTAGCATGTATATATTGTTCTCGTTTTGAATCTCTGGGTTTCAATTCACAACACCAATCACACATCAAATCCCGTGTCCACCATACTTTGTAAAATGGCCAAAGATATCCTCTGCATTCGTTACATTTCCTCATGGTAGTGAGTTTTACTCTCAACTTAACCTCTCAATTAATGTAGCAGTGACTTTTCATGAGATTTGACTTTTATATTTTACTGTTCCTTTTTTGTGTTCGATATATGACGTATAATCCAAGAGATCCGCCCCTTATAAAGCCCCTAACTAGATCATCAATAATATCATAACCTAATTACTCTACAATGTAACTTTCCCCTTAAGTCAACACACGTGTAACCTCCTTCTCCATGCACAACTGGACACTTGTTTACCATAGGTAGTGAGGCATGACCGGTGTCCTCCTTTCCCCAAAACAATCATACCTATTTTACATTCTTCATTTTTCAGTATAGATGCATATACTCTCATCAATTTTGTATACCAGTTCTAATATCTTAATATGATATGCTTGTTTATCATTTATGTAATTGAATATGACTTATAACTCTATACTTACTTCATGTAATAAGCCTTATAACCTTGTAAAATGGTTTACTGTTTTCCAAAGTACAGTTGAATGTAGAATGCCTTCTCAAGTTAAGACACAGGTAACCTGTATAGAACTGACCTCTTGACTTAACAAAAATATCTCGCCACCCGTTCCCCCTGTGTCTCTATATGCCTGGGGCACACATTCACCGTGGTCAGCGATCCATTGCCATTGTCCTCCTTTCCATCTATGTCGGGAGTTAAAGCAGCGTAGCGTCTGCGATTCCATGTTGGCCAAAGGTGGTGTATAATCAGTTCTATTATACTACTGACTACAGTGAATCGTATGATAAATAATGCTCGATCAGAGTTTGTAAAACAGAACATTAACGAAAACAAAGGAGACCCAAAAAAATTTTGGCGTATTATTAATAGCGTGTTTATAAATAAGAAAAGAGATGTTACTGTTAATTTAAGGGATGATTCTGATACAATATTGTCAGAAACCGAGTCATGTGAATTTCTAAATGGATACTATGCATCCATTGGGACAAGGTTGCAAGAAAAGTTTCCTGTTATGGACAATGATATTGAACAGAATTTCCCTTATGATGTAAAAGAATCTGAGCAATTCTATAGATTTGATGTTGAAGAGATTATTGGTGAACTTCAAAATATAAATATACACAAAGGGTCTGGCATGGATAACCTACCCACATTCATACTTAAAGACTCACTAATGGCTATTCCTCGACAGGTAACTCATCTATTTAATATGTCTTTGACCTATGGGCTCTTCCCAAAATCCTGGTCTAAAGCATGCATAACCCCAATACCCAAGGAGGGAGACCTGTCACTTGCAAAAAATTGGAGACCGATATCAATTATCCCCCTAATAGGCAAAGTTTTAGAAAAACTATGTACTAAACTAATAACCCGTCATCTTGACGCTGAAAATATTCTGTTCGATGAGCAACATGGTTTTAGAACGGGTTACTCAACATCAACAGCACTATTTAATTACACTCACAATTTAATAGACAACATTAATAATAGGAAATTAACTGGTGCTTTATACCTGGATTTTTCTAAAGCCTTTGATTCTGTAAACCATAAAATACTGATTTTGAAGCTACAAGCCATGGGACTTGGTAAGCAACTTCTATCCTGGGTAATAAGCTATCTAAGTAATAGGCAAGTAACTACTAAATTTAATGGTCATGTCTCCAAAGCACTGGATCTCACATGCGGTGTCCCACAGGGGTCAGTTGTCGGCCCAACTTTGTTCCTGTGTTATATAAATGACCTTATACCGGTTGCCACTAGAGGAGATGTTAATATAAGTGTTTATGCTGATGATGCAGTGATCTATTGCAGCAACCATGACTCATTCTTTATTGAATCCAGGCTACAACGATCCCTAACAAATGTTGATTCTTGGTGTCAGATGAACCAGATTAGTCTGAATATTCAAAAAACAAAATATTGTGTCTATGGTAGTAGACATAATATCAAAAACTGCCCAGATATACATCTAAGAATCGGTGGTGACTTAATATTACGTTGTAAGAAATATAACTACCTAGGAATACAATTGGATGAATGTCTTACTCTAGAGTCCCATTTTAATAATGTTTATAAGAAGTTCTCTTATAAGCTTTTCCAATTTGGTAAATTAATTAGACTGTTAGATAACCATACTAGGATAACTGTCTATAAGCAAACAGTCTTACCATTGACAGAATATGCTAGTTTTTTGCTAGGTCTATGTAGAAATCATGACCTGGAAAAATTGCAAAAATTGCAAAACCGTGCATTGCGAATGTGTCATAATATCAATAACCCAAGAGATATGAGTGTTATACAGTTGCATCAAATGAGTCATATCTTTACTTTGCAGAAGAGAAGGGATATACAACTATTAACCATGATGTTTAGCCTAAGACATAAGCTGGAATATGTATGTGTTCCAGCCAGACCTACTAGACTTCATGAAGTTTCACAATTCAAGCTTGACATTATACATCTAGGGATATATGGACGAAGTCCTTATTTTTCTGGAGTGAAACTTTGGAATAGTCTCCCTTTGCACATTCAAACACTAGACTCCAAAATGGATTTTAAAAAAGCGATTACCCTACACTTATAATGATTCTTATAGTAATATTGAGCTGCTCTCCCTAGATGCTGAAACCAGCTATAGATAGAGTGGCATATTATATCATATCACTACCTTTTGTATATTGTGTGTTTACCCGAACTGAAATTGTATTGAGTATAGAAATGAATGAACTATTTATCCCACATGTCATAGAACTGTTTTCTCAAAAAATTCCACCTATGTCATATTACTTTCTTATTGCCATTTTAAGCTGTTAATTGTGTCATTTAATATACTGCATGGTCAGGGCACTTGTCATCAAAAACTTTTTTTTGGTGGATGTTCTAGCTGGTGACCATGAGTTCAATGAATTATGTATTTATATTTAGTGTGAATTTCTATGCCCCCTCTTATGTGAAAGTTGTAATATGTATTCCAAATTGTTGTATTGTTCTACTCACCTACATGGAAGATCATTGCTTATCAATGAATGTGGTTAAATAAAAAAAAAAAAAAAAAAAAAAAACTAATAACTAAGTCAGGTACACAAATTGGATGTATGCACTGGCAGGTTGCATATTACTATACTTTTAATAACACACTTTGAAGATTGAATAAATATATTTGCACTGTGCCATCATTTAGTTATATGCCAATGACGCTGGATCGAGTAAGTCGGATATAAACAAATTCCAGATGCCAATTTACACAATTGATGTAAACCGACCCTCGAAACTGTAAGTACCATGTCACCCCAAAGCATGACTTTCCCTCTGTTATATACAAAATGCGATGGCGTTTAATTCATGTTATTTTGATTTTCTTGACAGCTGTGCCATGAATGATATTATATAGCATATCATAAATCAAAGCCTTCTCATCTTTATCAAATACAAACTTTAGTACTCTTTCCACAATATCATAGTGTATCTGAACATGAAAAAGACAATGCTTTGAGAATTTGCAATTGCGAATTTAGACTATAGGTAATAACATAATTATATTTCAGATAATTGTAACGAGATGAACTCATGAACATTGCTTTTTTGTTATTCAACACATTAGGAATTCCAAGTTATGTTGTATGCGTGTTTCAGGCTATCAGTATCACTGAGTTATTGTGTGTGTCATTATCAAGTTTCGCCTCTAACCATTTGTTTTAGGAGATACAGTCCCTGACAAACAGCCATTGGCTATTTCGTGGGTTTTCTTTTTTTCAGAGCAGCTAATAAAAGGTAGTCTACGAGTTGACTGATAATATAAGGTGCCAGGATGGCAGGATGTTAAGATGTGACCAGACCAAAAGTTATCAGACAAATCGTATATTATTTGATTTTGGGCAAGTGTTTGCAAATCATTATTCCAGATTGAGATACGATGTGAACGATGCCTTGCTGACAGAAGAATTCTGAGCTTTACAAAACAATGTTACATTCAGAGTTTTTTTTGTTTTGTTTTGTTTTTAAATATTTATTCCAAAGCAAATCTTTCATAGAATTATCTCTGATCTTCCAAGATGGCTGATCTTGGTACATATTAGCCATACATCATAGGTTGTTAATTAAATTGGAAAATCAAGTACAATCGGTCAATTCAAATCAAACAAGTACATAATTATACAATTAGCATAACGAGTTGTGGATCGTTCGTGCATGATTGTATACATAGGTAGGAAAGAAAGTTAAGAAAGAACTTCAAGGTTATCCTTAAGCTTGGCGGCCATTGCATGTCTTAGAAATAATATTAGGTATCAGGAAATTAGTTCACTAAGTGATAACAAATGTGTTCAAGAACTCTGCAGCTAAAAGACTAGGATAATTGTAAATGACAATCCATGTAAGAGTGTATCCATAACTAAAGAAGGAACAAACAATACTTCAAGTTAAAGGTAAAATATAATACATCAAGTGAAAGGTAAAGGTAACATTTTTCTATCCAATGATAGAACCGTTAGCATCAAATTGGGAAGTAGAAGGAAATAGGTTAAAAACAGATTTTTTTCAGTTTATTTTGGAGCTATAGATCATTGCAGCAAATAGCGATCAAACGACATATTAAGCTTTTCCAAGGTTTGGAACTGTGACAGGAAAAAGTATCATAAATAATCATCATTGGCATATATTATGAGAGATAAATGTACTGAGGAACTTCCTTTTGAGTTTTAAATATTTTAAAGCATTTTCCACCCCTAAAACTGACAAATTATCCTTGGAATACATACAAAATTTGCCCGATTATGCACATTTTGTGAAAAGTACCATATTTGAAACTGATATTTTCTATTTCAAAGCCTGAATGTTGTAACTATGGACTAATGTTGATAAGTATTTTTATAGAATAAGGGCAAATATAGCATCTGACCTCTATATTAACCTTTCAATATCAATAAGCATGAAAAAAGTAAAAAAAACAAAAACTACAGTTGACCCCTGAGAGCAACTCAAATATGTCAATTATGCTGTTCAGTAAGATACAAGCACACAATGGGACATTATCATGATGTTGTGACGTTCTCTGGTAAGTCGGGGTTGCCGATTCTTACAACAGAGGAACGTGGGGGTTGTTCGGGTCTCGGGGCGGACGGGGAATCCGGGCCAAGAACCGAGATGTGTTTCTAGAGTCGTGCCTCGCGCACGAGGGGGGGCTGAGCGAATCGATCGGGAATCGGCACTCGATGTCGACGGAGGACTGCGGGGGAGGGAAATTATGGTAGGGGTACGGGTCGGCCGGGGGGCGGTCCACCCCTGAGTTCCGGTCCGCGGGGGCGACGGGCCGACGGTCGCCTATTGTTTGGTAGCGTGGGGCCGAGCATGCCGCGCCCTCGTCCCCGCGGACTTCGCTCCCTCGTTCCGCTCCCCATGTCTTCGTACCATACTACGCCTCGGTTTCCGGTACTACTTCGGGCCTTCGTGCCCTACTCCGTTCCCTCGTTCCTCGTTCTTCGGGCCATCGGGCCCCTTACCCTATGTTTCTACTACCTATCTCGAACTTCGACTGTTTTGTCCTAACTTCGGCTTAATTACTCTGATCGGCTCATCTTTAGCGGTTGTTTCAGGAAAGAGGACACGTCTGGACACCAGGAGAACTGTTAAAGAACTCTGTTTATTCGGGCCTCACCGCCCCTTTATATACTAGAGAGGTCAGCCCTGATTGGCTGCCTTCGGTCACGTGACCTACAACTGACGTCACTTCCGGATTATATATTCCGTTTCCGGTTTACATTTCACTTCCGGTTTACATATTTCCGGGTTTCGTTCCATTACGTTTTCGTTATTCGTTCTTTACATATTCGTTATTCGTTCTTTACATCTATTTCGTTCTTCGTTCTTTACATATTCGTTCTTTACATCTATTTCGTTCTTCGTTCTTTACATATTCGTTCTTTACATCTATTTCGTTCTCTTACATATATTTCTATTATTTTAACCTCTATGTATTTTGGCTGAATAGCCGTTCATCACAATGTATAAGTACATGTTACACTCACAAACTGTTATAATTGCAATATTTTTTATTCTTTCCCATTAGAAAACCTATTATATTGTAATACTTGATAATTTTATAAAAAGATACGACAAAAATAGGCAAGAAATAAGCAAACATTCTATAATAGAATTCAAATTGCTGCTCAGCACCCAGATGGCTTATTGGACAAATGTCTGCAAAATGGTGATATTTTGTAATTTCACCTCAGCCTTCTGACTGTGTTCATTCGCTGAATAATGCTTGCATATAGGTAAATGACACATCATTTGATTTCAAATCAAATTCTCTAAACTCCCTATTGAAAGAATTGAAATAAAGTGTAAATTGAAGATTCTATTAAGAATTAAGTTGAGGGAAGTCAGGAAAAATACAAAAGTTCAGCAAATTTTGGAGAACATTCCAAATCATTTAGAATGTTCAGTTGGAACACATTTCATCCAGATTCGCATTATACATATTCCTAGCTTTAGAAAGATACCAAGATGATTGAAATTGATCAAAAATTATCAGAAATATGGGGATTTCTTTGAAAAATGTTGGGGCAACTTAATGTTTTTGATCGCAATTTGCTGCAATGATCTATAGCCTAGACTTATTTTAACCTACCTTGCCCTATTATGGATAATGCCCAGAAACTAGTGCGTCCACCTGGTGGCTATCAAATCTCCCTAGATCTACACTCGGGAACAATCCTAAAACATTTGAAATGCCACTCATAGTCTCACAATTCTGTTAACCCCTTTACCAAATAAGGCGATATTCGGCCATCATCTGGCCATATCACAGAAAGCGTTTGCTCAGGGGTGGTATGCTTACTTCATAGATAATGCTAAATATATATCCCTGGAAACTGTACCCTGACCTCCTGAGGTCTTGAAGATGTCCCAGTTTTCATGTCATCCCGCTCTATTATGGATAGTTCTTCAGAATCCTTGTTGAAAGGCAGTGCTTTTGGTAATGGAAAGGATTCCTCAATGTTAATGTTGTTCTTATTATGTTCATAATGAAATTCCTTGAGAAATGAAACTGTTAATACATAGCATGTGGAAAAATTGACGTTTGTGAAATTTTCAAGAGATCATGATCATTCTTATAAAAATCTCAAATTTTCACTTTGGGGACCATCATACATGACACGTTTTTGTCCAAGATATATGCTGAAGATGTGAAGTTAGTAAGTTAGCGGCGTAACTTGAAAAAGAATATTATGACTAAATATCTGACAAACTATTTGCACAAATCACACAGTAATACTTGAGCTGTTGATAAATGGTTGTAAGAGTAAACATTTTTATTTACATATCATTTTCTATTTACAGTAAAATGAGAACCACAGCGTTACACTAAATTGTGGTCAATTCAATATACCCTGCTCAGGGATCTACATAAATGAGGAGTTTGTGTGTATCGGCTGATGGGAGGGGGGGGGGGGGGCTAGTGTTGAAAAATCAATTCTAGTTCATATTTTGTGGAATGCAGAGATGCTTGCAAAAATTCACACATAGTTCTCCTTTTATTGTTCAACAATCTGCCATAGAATTCATCATGCGTGAGAGGGGCTAAGAGGACCTTCAAGTACCATGCTTTAAAACATACAAGTTCAGCGGTTACTTTTCTCGGCTTTCTAACAATTGATAACAGACTTTTTTTCATTTCAAATTGTCGACAACGCACACTGCATGGTGTAATGTATCCATAAAAGTATTATAAAAAGGTGTAATCTGCAAACTTTCTGAGATGCATAAGCTATGCCTTGGAAGCCAAGCTATCCCATTATACTTCAACAGCTAAAAACTATATCTATAACTCATTATTATGTGAATAACCTTCATGCATAGATTCATCCAGCTTCCCGGGGGCTGCTATCTTTGATATTGCACCCGTCAAATTGAAGGAGTAGTGTTTTTGTGTTGTTAATGCATTCAAAACTTTTCCCAAATGGCTTTGAAGACGGTGCAGCTACAACGGTTAGAAGCCATTCTTTCCGACTAGGCAGGCTACGCAGTGTAAGGCATCGAGGTTGTGCATACCAAACCAACCAGAGCAGCTCCTGGTCAAATCATCACACATCCGAACCCACAAGCAGAACCTCTGCTCTGCAGTTTCCAGCAGTTAATGTCTGTAAAGACCCATCATGAGTATAAAACTTAAATGCCCTAGCAGTCGGTTTGACCCTACCGACTGTCGGTCGGTCCGAGCAGCTCGATGTCCCTGAGGAGCAGTTGGTCCTTGAGTCGTTGGGGCAGTGGGAGCTGCTCCACCTTACTCCTCACCTGCTCCTCCAGGTGGGCCCTCAGCACGTCCCTACAGAGGGCACCCAAGGTCACCACAGGGGGGCGCTCCAGTAGCCCCAGCAGTAGATCCAACACATCCTGGGGTAGGCCTGGCCATTCCAAGAGCTGCACCACCTCCCCCCGCTCCCACTTGTAGCCCGCCTGGAGGAGGTAGGAGAGACCAGCCACACCCTGGGTCCTGGCGGCACAGTGCAGAGGTCGGTCCGTGACCTTGGGGATCCGGGCGGCGGGTCGCAGGAGGCCCGGTGCCTCCTGACAGAGCAGCCCGATGTTGGGGTAGTAGTTGGCCAGGCAGGCCGAGGACAGCGGGCTCAGCAACTTGTCTGATACCTAACAACGTCAAACGGAATCGGCATGAATTAAACAAAGTAAGCAATCCAAACCTTTTAATATAAGAATTCACATGCTTCAGTTCTGTATGCAGGCCCGTAGCCAGCTTTTCTCAGAGGATGGTTCGTTTTTTGAGGAGCAGTTTGTTTTTTTCCAGGGGGTTCGTTTTTTGAAAAAAATACATATTTTTTGGATTTAATGTCATATTTTACATTAAAAATTAGAGAAAATATACTCCAAGGGGGGGTTCGTACGAACCTGGGCGCCGTGCCGCAGCTGTCACCATGTCCCCCACCCCATTAACACAGAGCATTGTAGTGATCCCTTACCGTGTCGTAGGGGGCACCATGCCGCAGCAGGTAGTGTACTTCCGTCACCATGCCCCCCACACCATTAAAGATAAAATACAGGAAAGATACAGAAAATCTTGAATGTAGCCCCTTAGTGTCCCAACGATCTCCAAGAAAAAGCAAAGAATAAACTTTGTGCTTTTGTATGCCATGTATATAACATTGTAAGTAAGTTATTATTGTCTGAATGACAACCAACTGGTGACATGAATGTAAACCCATAAATTAGTCAATAAACCATCTTGAATCTTGAATTGAATGATCCCTTACCGTGTCGTAGTGCGCACCGTGCCGCAGCAGGTACCGGACGCCGTTCACCGTGCCCCACGTCTTGGCACAGCTGTGTAGGATAGTCTCCCCGCGGTCGTCACAGTGGTTCACGTCGGACCCACTCTCCACCAGTACATCTACAAGGGGTTCAGAGAAAGTCCAAATAGAGGGTTTTATATAAATCTATAAGTTGAACATCCTAAGATATCATTGTGTGATTTTTTGTCGGCAATTACAGCAATGGTGTATCGATAAGAATTGAATTATCAATGAAGTTGAGTGTTTTGTATCTACACTTTTTGGCAACTACGGTGCTACTCGTTTAGCACACAAAACAAAAGAAATACTTTAATGAAACAGTTTCTCCATTCTGCGCATAAGGTATCCTTTTATGATTAACACTTTTTTTTCATGATTAACAATTGCCCTTCAACTACTGTTGGGCAATTTTGTTTTTAATGAGCAGAGTTTTATTTTCTAAACTTCACAGAGAATACTTTTTAACAATCTGCTTCGATTATTTTCTTCTGTATACCTAGGTTTTCTTGCACTTAATCAACATGTCTTACTTTCTACAGAAGTTGCAGGGCAATTGTCAATCATAAAGGAATACCTCATGTTCAGAATGAAGAAAATATATATATTGAATAGCGCAGTTTCCCCTGTGAAATCTTTTTTTTGAATTTATCTAATTTGTGTCTGAAATTTAAAACTAATGATGTGCAAACCCCAACTCACGGACAAGTGGCAGCACACACCCACTGAGTAGTGCTGTCTGTAGAGGGATGTGGCCCCTGGAGTTCTCCCGGTTGACGTCGGCCCCAAAGTGCAGGAGGAGTTTGGCGGCGTCCACACTGCGTCCCACCTGGGAGGGCAGTAGACGCTGGGACTGAGCCGCCACCATGTGTAAGGGGGTCTCTCCGGCGTCGTTAAACGCCCCGATATGGGCTCCTGAGAGAAAGAGAAAAATGATGGTCATTGTTGAAAAATACACACATATTTTGTATTCACATGTATACAATAGATCATATCCACACATTTTATGGAGATTGATGTAAAGAAATCCAAGTAGAAATACTTTGAGATAAATCTTATGAAGACCCACTAAATTAAGTCTCTCACATGATGTTTTTTAATAAGTAAGTTGAATACGTCCTTGTTGGTACAGACCTGCTACACAGAGCATCCTGAGGATCTCGTTGTTGCCGCTCTGGGTGGCGAGTGTGACGGCGGGGTGGAGGGGCGTGTTACAGTCCATGTCTACGGCGTTCACCAGGGACCCACAGGCCAGCAGCCGCTTCACCAGCCTCTGTCGGCACGCGCCGTCAGCACCTGGGAGTCGGAGAATAGTGATAATGATACATGTATACGGAAAATATATGTGAGTCTCCACACAAACTCTTTACATTAGCGTATGGAAGATTATATTGTCATTTATTGAGAGCGACACATTTCTGGTGTGAACTTTATGAGCGTTTTCCACAACAGATTCCAATTGTAGGAATGGTATTGAGACAACATAATAGTCATTCTGAGAATAGTCTAAGGCCGTACAATTATTACCAAAACTATTATGTAAGCATAATAAAGCCGGCATATATCTCTACTTGTGCTGATATATTATCAGGGAAATATTCCATTTTAGGAAAAGATACATTAAATCAGCTCAAGAAAAAGGATTGAGTACTCAAAGGGCTATAATGTATGCTTATTGTGTGATTGACCGATTCTACCCACGTGCGGTGGTGCAGGCCAGGTGGAGCGGCAGTTGTCGCCGTCCGTTCACCTGGTTGACGTCGGCCCGCCCGGCCAGCAGCAGGTTGACCACGTCCTCATCACCCGCCTCCGCCGCCTCGTGAAGGGGACTCGTCACCTGAAACAACACCCACAACTCATGTTTTAACCTGTTCATAAGAGGCAGAGTGGCTTCCTCAGAGTGGCTTCCTACCGCCATATGTTCTTAAACACCAGAAATATATTTCTAATTTTTGGGCATGGTCATCAGTGGCCATCAGTACTACTCCTCCTCCTTTTTTTCTTCTTTTTATTTTATTGCATTTGAATCTCATCAACACTTCGGCTTGAGAGTATGTTGCCGTTCTTCCAGTGGTTGCCAGTTTCACAATTATAATATTATACCTTAAAATGTTTACACTAATTATACAAGTCATTCAGTTGGTTTTTTTTGTTTTTTTTTGTTTTTTTGGGGTTTTTTTTTTTTTTACTTTTTTACTTTTGAACCTCAGACCCGTGATTAACCTTTCTTTTTGGTTAGCACTCCTTCTCAGAGTAACAGACACCATGTTCACTCTTTTGACTTGTCTTCCAGGACCCCCCAAGGGGCCCTTTCTCCTCCAAACCTTTGAGTAGGCTACCAACTGCCACCTTGGGTTCTTCCTGACGCAAGTCAGGTGCCGTGTTTTTTGATGCCTGAAGAGATACAATTCGAAACCGCTGAATGGGTTTGAGCCTCCAGAGCCAACCCACTGACTGAGGTTTTTCCTAGTTTTCCACCCAAGGAATCAGGTTCAACCTACAGACTGTTGGATCACCCTGTACTGGACCCTCACTTCCCAACGTGGGCCCAGTTTTGCTTTCCCAAAAGTTTTTCATACCCCTCATGGTCATGAATTCTGGGATTTTAGCTCCACACTTCACCAAAACTTTTTTCTCATACCCTCTATTTTTAGAAGATATGAACATTTCGGGTGGTCTCTCCCCATTTGGGGACCTTTTGGTTACCTTGGGACCTTTTTTAAGGACCCCCCTTGGTTTCCATGGAGACGTTGACAAGTCACTATATATAGCCGGTTCCCCCATGGCACTGGCCTCTCACGCGGTAGCATCACACCTTTGAGCTCTTGAGCCACGTTTCTTCGATTTTTATACAAGTCATTCAGGTGCATTTAGAATCAAACCATGTAATTATAAAAGAATGGAATAGATAGGAGTTGGAAAGCATTGAAAAGTAAGTACGCAAATACATAGGTAACTACCTAATATACTAAATGGATGATAGAATGTTTTAATGCTCTTTCAGTAGTGGGGCCCTTGATAGGGGGGTCCCGATGTCGCATGTCGAATATAAGAAATTATTATGTCCCTTGTCACTTAACTTCCCGTGTCCCATGTCGCCTATAAGACCTTCTCATGTCGAATTTAAGAAATTGCCCCTGTCATGTCGTTTATTATTTTCTTCATGTCACTAGGCCTCATGTCACATGTCGATTTTAAGAAATGGCCATGTTGCCGTGTCGAGTTTTAGGGTCTAGGGCCATAGTAGAATCAATACATTTGGACTACACTTTGCCACCAGGTAGCATGTGATGAGGATAGATTATTATGACATAATGATGTTTGAAAGCCTGTCGGACGGCCAGACTTGACCAACGTTTTTACCACAATGTCGAATACGTTGGCCTTATATGTCGGACATATTGTCCGTGAGAAAAGATGAACAAATGGTAAATAATGATAATGCTGCCCAACGAGGTAAATTGACATTTCCGATTACCACAGATGAGCCTCGGACTTTAAAATATGTAAAAGAAAAAGACAACTTTAGAATGTGTTAAAACTGCATTATAGCATTAGTGATAACTGATATTAAACTATTACCTGTTTGTACCTGCCGGAGGTGAGGTTGGCGTTGGCCCCACTGTCCAACAGGTGGAGCACGGCGTCCCTCTGCCCCCAGCGGACGGCCATCAGCAGGGGGGTGAGGCGGTGCTCCGAGCTCTGGTCGTTCACACCCGCACCTGGAGCAAGAGGTATGACTAGAGGTATGAACAGAGGGGGCCATCTTAGTATGCCTTTTATGTCCAATACAAATTATTTGGAATGTTAAGTTTTTATTCTGTGCGTAAATGATCATATAGACGGGACATATCTCAGGAAGACGTGCATGATTTTTATGCCCTATGTACATTGGGTGTCGGTCACTTATCGACCTAATTCAATAGAGTGGCGCCCTGCTAGTGGAATAGGCCTGAACAGTCGATTGGGGTATGGGTTTCATTGGAAATCATTTGGTACAGGCCTTCTATGAGAGGGTTCACTGCGTAGGTTACTGTCAAAAGTTTATACTGGTGACTAACTACTATTAGATGGAAGAAGAATTTTGTGTTTATTTTCTTTTATCAGAATTGACTATTTAATGTGCATCCATTATCCAGTATTTCTCTTGAATATGAAGTAAATTGTTTTCATGAACCTCCTTGTCTTACATAGCAGAGGATGTAGATTCTACTGTAAACCAATAAAGGAGAAAGTGTTTGGTTGATCATCCTAAGAGAGGTTATATTTAGATGTTTATTTCTGTAGACTTACCATTGCGTAACAGGGTCTCGATGATGTTTACATTGCCGTACTTAGCGGCCACATGGATGAGAGACAAGTCGTCAGAACGAACCACGTTGGTCCAACCCTTTCTACACAACAAACGGACTATCTCTGAAATGAGAGCGAACAGGGGCTTATATGTGTATAATGGATTTGCGCCAGTGAGTTATATCAAGCATAGACATACATCGTATAATTACTAAAACAAACCTAGATAGATACTCAAAGGTCTCCATGATATCTCCATGTTGATGCTAAAATATTGAAACAGACAGTTATACGAGCGTTTGAATATATATATTATATATGCTATTACTCTGCGCATTCATAAGGATGTACAATATGAGGAGTGTAGCCAATGATATTTTGAGCATCTTTTTCAATTAGTTTCTATCCGTGGGAAAAGAGAAATGAGTAGTATCCCGTTCAAACTCCTATCTACACTGTGCGTGCACAGGCTGTATTGACATTTACAATTCGGAACGATCGTTCGCGGAACTTTGTGGATTAAATAGCTACTTAAAACCACAGTCAATCTCCGTCTTCTTCACATTTCATCCCATGTGAGTAATCAGTCCAATGCTCTATAATCTTATCAACATGAGCTTACTCTGTTCTACGGTTTCCATTTTCTCATCGATGAATGGTATGATCCTACGAAGCTCCTAGCCAAGCGTACTCCCTACCAGGGTTACCAGACTGGTCTATATCCATCGAAAAGCATACTGACTCCATCCTCTGTCCCCCGTCACGTCTAAAGAGGCTGAGGTATATGCGGTAACAAAGCCTACAATTACCGCTGATGACTGCCTAATTGACTGTCCTCTCTGGTGTCCAGTACTGACCATCTGTTGGGACCAGCACGGGAAGGGAGAGGCGGCAGTGGTCAAGGCCTGTGTCATGGGCTGTGGTCAGCTGGTCAAGGTTCTCCCCGGGAGGCTGTAGAGCCTATAACGGCCTGTGGGCTGGAGTGGTCAAGGCTAATCCATCCCGTGAAGGTATTGTCCACCATTTATGACGGCCTGTGGGACCCCCCGGTGAGGGGGCATTGTGTGTGTGTTAAGGGTGACCATGGTCCACTCCTCCAGCCTCAGGGCATTGTTCCCACTGCCCAGTCGTGGATGTTAACCATGTGCGTGTGAGGAGAGGATAGAAAGGGTTATCATACTGCACTAGTTATTGGTATTCCTAGAAGCCAGGTGGCAAGGATTATCAAGACATTTTCCTGCCTATCTAAAAACCATAGACCCTCCTCAGTCTATGCTAAACACAAAGCTCTAAAGATTAACAGAACCAGATAACCTTCGCGCTTATCGGCAGTGCTATCGGCGCCACGCTTTGATGAACACGGTCTTCAGCATACCGCAGGTTACAGATGGTCAAAGGGCATTTTATGTAGGCAGCAATGTCAGATATTAGGGAGGGGACGTTTGTGATGCCCGCCCAACACACTACTGCAGACCTTGGCCCAGATCTATCCCATGTAAGGCATTTTCTTGTGTCAAACTAACCGACTTTAAACGTTTCACTTTTTTAAAA
Source organism: Lepidonotus clava (assembly GCA_936440205.1). Lineage (NCBI taxonomy): Eukaryota > Metazoa > Annelida > Polychaeta > Phyllodocida > Polynoidae > Lepidonotus > Lepidonotus clava. The sequence continues at coordinate 17,096,225 of OW387148.1, forward strand.
CCAAATTATTTACCAATTTTCTTATGCAAGAAATGTTTACTTTCACATAAATCTCAAACGCACACTGTTTATACTGCGCGTGCGTAGCAAACCATCAATATAATTGATATTCAAGCTTGTGCAATAAACTCTTAAAATTCGCAAAATCACGGAGAGTTCTAGTATCATTTTACTGATCTAATTTCGAATATCTTTGCCACATGTCGACAAACTGAAGTCGTATGAAAAATCCAGCAGGGAAAGCCCAATATCATTTTTGGTCATTTGAACCTTAATCAAATAATGAATCCGCACCGCTAGTTAACCCTACATGACTCAGTATTTGAAAGAATATATATATTGTAAGCCAATTTCAGTTTTATCTTCATCACTGACAAGTGCAAGTCTCATCATTTCAAGGTGGCCAACGTCATTGAGGCCTCTGTGCCACTCGTTGGCATTGGCACTGCACAGGTTCAAGTCCCAAGCAGTCAGTGTAGGACATTTAGATGACCCCTGCATGGAATTGTGCCCAAATGTTCCAGAGATCGGTAGTGAAAGCACATTTAATAAAGTGAACTTAGCCTGTATAAAAATCCAATTATAAAAAAGATTTGCTGATCACCACGACTCATAACCATTGCTGCTTACCTTCCTGGTCCTCCTCGATGGCGACGAGCAGCAGGTACCCTTTGAGGTCCGACTCGTCGCCCATAAGGTCGGTAGAGGTCAGCACCTGGCGCACCTGGCCCACGTCGCCGTCCTTGATGGCCCCGATCAGGTCCTGGCGGGAGGCCGCCATCGTTACCGGGGGCTGCTCCAGGGCTGTGGCTAGGACATTCTGCAACAGAAAGATTTCATGACCCGGTGTCTTCTAGGCTTCACTGACATTCTGAAGTGACTTTTTTTTGTTTCAATTGACTAGTCCATTTTTTATCTTGAAAAATATGTTTATTTGTATCATAGACATACATAACATGTTTATATGTACACTCAGCTCCTCCTCCCACAGAAGGATAGTGGACAGTCAACTTCATTACATTGCTATTTCTTTTTTTTTCTTTGATTGATCCAACTTGTCACATACAATGTGCTCTTCACCTCCACGCCCGCCCCCCGTGTTCTCCCCATGGCTTTAACCTCCTGGCTTTAACAGGGAAGCCCCTCCCATCCTATCCTGTCGCCAAACACACATCCCATTCCTTAGTGTTTACACAATTCCCTTAATTAACTGACATAGTCTAACTCTTCTGGTTCCCACTGTTCAGCTCAAATGAGCTGAACAGGGGACAGTGATTTGTTTTACAATCTGGGACAACTAATACTGTACTGATGTAGCATCAGTCCACACTCAAGACCACATGTGTAAAAGGTTTTTGCTAAACATAGGCAGGATGCCTCTGTGTAGATCTTTTATGCAGTGGAGTGTAAATTCATAGCTATAGATCTATAGCTAGTGGTGATGATGCGGGCCTCAGACTCTCAGCACTCAAAGATGCTCTATCCTTCCGTGAGTCATAACCTATAGTCTACAGCAGATTGAGAGCCTGGGTATTGGAATAGCTGCGGCAATAGGGAGGAATCCATCTAGGAGCGTTTGGTTGAGTGAGCTGAGTGGACTTATCATATGGACTTGTGAAATGTTAACGGGAAGTCAGTGGTATATCACTTGTTTGGGTCCTTCACAAAAGAAATATCCTTTCACCCTTAGATCCACATTAGGAATGGAATACCTGGGTACAATTCTACTCCCCACACACATACAAAATTCCACATTACATCTACTTGATCTAGTCTAGTTCAATACCAGAGTCAGAGAATGTTTATAATTTTAATATGCCCTTCTTATTTCCAGTTTGAATTGTTGTGTGGCATTGTTTATCAACACAGCTGTCAAAGAGTGAACAACGTGAACAGTTGGTTTTCGCAGTTTGTCTTGTCCTGGCCATGGCCCATGGCATGAGCGAATGGGCATGCATGGACTGGCGTAGTTAACATGATTAGGGGCAAGTTGGGCTAGGTGACTGGTCTCGTTTCTGGCATATTTTGGCCGCAAAGGTGAAAACAAGGTTGCATATAAAACGTTACTGAACACACTGTGCCATGACAAATCAATCGGAATATGCAGTGATCTGAAAGACACACTCACTTTATGAGAAAACTGGTTGTCAGGTTAACGCTCCGTTTGTTTACGTCTGTGGGCGCGGCCATGTTTAAAGTGCCCGGATAACGACCTGCGGGAACCAGCGCACCTAGCGATCCGCCATCTTGGATTGCTTGTTGTCTACGACGCTCTCCGGATAAAAACTCAACAAGATGAAGCTGAAACGGTTTCTACTACGATATTATCCACCGGGTGAGTTGAAATGAAAACTGCAGAGTTAGCCTCTCAGATTTTAGTCGGGAAAGTATAGATTAAGCTATTTGAAGCCACTATAAGGTCTTGGAACGGGGCGAATCGACAGATGCCGGCGTGGGCACCTGTCAACAGTCCCACACTGTTACAGTTGTGTTGAGCAAACCCAGGCATGTCTGATTCGGGGCCGATCATGTTGAAGCAGAACTGTCTCTATTAACATATTTCTCTTGCATATAGTGCATATATTGTGATACCATAACTTGCATTCTATTGTTATGGTTAGACTAATTGGGCCTGATTAGCTAATGATTAATCATTAGGAATTGAACTAAAATATTCACATCACTGACTGGTCAGTCAAAATCGTTAGAATACTGTCAACAAAAATATTATAGCTACACAGCTGTTTGTACTAACTATCGTTGCTATCAATGTATCGTTATCGACGACGGCATTCTATATATTGAAAAGAAACTGTGTAGACTGCTGTAGCAAATAGATTAGTCATCGTTGTAGTCTTAATTGTAGCCCCTAAGCCTAAGGATCTGTTTTAAAGATTAGAACAATTATTTAATCCAAACCTGACCAAATGATGTACACTCACTGTAAATGGTGACACATCAGTCAATCTATGACTTCAAGATTGTCAATAAAAGATCTACTACCACTACTACTCAATTATCGGCAACTCGCCTTTAAAATTGGGATGTTGATTAAAGAGTTAAACTTTCATTGACATTTTGATGCTTTATCGTGCCATTAGAATTTAGATATCAGTATTTATTGTGACCACCCAGAAAAATGAACTCCCATAAATTCTCTCCTAATTACAGGGGTCATAACGTTCCTATATTTTCCTATAATTCCTATATTTTTTTGGGCACTCCTATATTTTCCTATATTTTGCAAAATAAAATCCTATATTTATCTCAGAAAAGTCTGATTTGCCACTCATAATTGCAATATTTTGGGAAGTCAATCAGAATAATAACACAAAATCTAATGAGAAATATTTGGGGGGTGTGGTTTCTAGTGTATATCATTCCAAAAGTCCCTTCAAGTTCAACTGTCGGCCAAGGTAACTTTAGTGTATTGAACAAAAAATGAAAGGTTGATTCCACTTCTGAAATATCTGTGTTATTGGTATAGATATAGATGGAAAGTTCTGAAGATATGGAAGAAATATTAAAACCCGGCCTACCCAAACTGCTGGGTCACAATAGATCATCCATATATACCGTACAAAAACAAAATTCTACATACTAGATCTAGAGTTTAGATCTATGCAGTGTTGACTCTTTAGAATATTGTTTTAGATTACTTAGTTAAATTCCTGACCAGCATCTCATTAGGACTAGTAGGAGTAATTCTCTGACTATGAGTCAGGGGCTGGCAGGTCACAGTTTTCGGAATTCCCAGCCAACCAGCGTTGGTAACATTTGGCTGAGCAGACATATTATGTAATACAGCTTGGTCCGATGACTCAGCCACGCAGCTTGTGGTTTTCCATGCCATGGTCGTTGAAAATGTGCCACTACTGCCACTAGATATATATTCTTTTTGAACATTGGTTAATGGGTTTGGGCAGATACTTAACAGATGTTCGCTTTACTTACATACATTTTAACATCAGGTTTGATTATGACATGAATCAAAGAAATGTATATATGTAATCTTTAACTTGCTGGGGTAAATTTGAGTGTATTCCAATAGCTCTCTGTCACGATGGATATATTTTCAGACATTTGAGGGGTTACATCAGACAAAACTATGACAATTAATCATGTCATAAGTAAAATGATATTCAGAAGCAAAGTTATAAGGGCAAAAATGGCAATTTATATAGATATAGTATGAACATTTCATCGAACAAATTGTCCAACATTTAAGGGTAAAATGTTGGTTATTGATGGAAAAATGTCAGACATGTCCGAATGTCCGGTGTTTTTGGCATATACTGGTTATTCTAATAAAAGGGCATAGACAAATGATAACGTTTTTGAAAGCAGAATAATAGAACTGACTTGTGTTTAATTTTCAGGAATTATTCTCGAATATGAACAAGGAGGTCTGCTTAAAACAAAATCTATCGATCTACTTGATCTCCGGCCAGAGTAAGTTCACCTTATTTTTGATATTTGGTATTATCCATATCTCTCTGGTAAAAATCCAGATATACAATACTTACAATGATTAAGTCTAATTTTATCCATTAGTGTATAAAGAGGTGGGGAAATGAAGGGTAGTAAATCACAAACAATATTAGTATGAACATTTAGTTGATGTTGACTTTGACATTTTCAACAATAACAAATCGCGTTTTTTTCTTTTAATACAAAAAAATCTATTTGTGATTCAATAAACTGATATATAAACATGTTTTGTTTTGATCTAGAACTGATGTGGACGCTGTAACTGAAGAGATTTCAAGGAAAGAGCCTCTAATCACTGCCTCAAAACTCGACCAAGTCCGCAAACTCGTCACTCGTATCCTTTATGTGCCACATGGGTAACATTTGTCACAAGGTCATTAATCCAGAACACATTGTAATTTGTATGAAACATGCGTGGATACCATTAAGAAACAAATGCGCATATAACCCAAGAAATTATATGTTGTGTAGATAACGATATATTTCCTCCAAGTGAATTGGGCGCAATATTGGATTAATTTGCAACATTGAATCATTTCATTCAAGGAATGCCTATTTGCAGGGCGGTTAGGTCCGCCCAAAATGTGCGAAATTGCTTCCATTATTAATTTGATTGCTATCTATTGTGAGGGTGCAAGGACAAGGCCGAGGGCCTACAATTTCCAAAATTGTGCGCCCCCGGGTACAAACTATATTTCGGACACTGTCAGAGAACATCAGGGTACGGTCTCAAATATTCAACGTTTAAAATGGACATTATTTGATATACCGTTTGAGTTGTTCATTTGTAGGATTTTGCTAGTATTGTTATACCTTTCTTAGTACTAGGTTTGTAATATATGTATATTCTAATTTCATGTCTTTTTCATCCCTTTCCTTATTTTGAATTATTTGTTCATGTCAAGGTAGTAAATAAGCTAGCCTTCTATTAGTCGATGATACCTTTCAGTGTACTGCCGGTAGCGTTAATATAGATAAAGCATTTAAAAACAAGGAGACCTTAACAGTTTGTGCAGGCCTTCAGGAGAAGTTGATGCACATAGAAGACCACCACTTCTACTTGTTTAAAGTGCTGCGTGCTCACATCCTTCCCCTCACCAACGTCGCCTTCAATAAGTCAGGGTCATGGTAAGATAACCTGTTAGTTGTTTTCAATTTTTGTTTGTAAACCTCCGTTAGAGAAGTAATGCTTTGGTAATATTTTGTTCCAGTAATGTAATCTTAATAAAGACTTTAACCAGCCTCGTTATCTTCTCGTAAAAAATGATCAAGTTAGTGAAAGTGGCTTTAAAAAGATATAGAGAATACCAATATCAAACGCTTTGGGAATTCAATAGATTTATCGTGCATATGTAAATATGAGTCGAATAAAGTTTTGCATGAAAGGAATAAAAAGTTTTCAATTTTACGTTCTTTTTCAGTTTCATTACTGGTAGCTATGATCGGACGTGTAAGGTTTGGGACACAGCAAGCGGTGAAGAACTCCACACTCTAGAGGGCCATCGAAACGTTGTCTACGCTATAGCATTCAACAATCCTTATGGGTAGGTAAAATGAGTAGCATGTTCTACATCTCGTCTGTAATATGAATCCATTTTTATGGCTAATGATACATTATTAAGTAGTTAGGCATGTTTGACCTGTAACTGTTCGATTATTTACTCGGTATCTATAAACATTAAGTCACGAGTAGAAATGTGTATGAATAATGATCACGACGTTTTGCTTGCAGAGACAAAATTGCAACGGGGTCTTTTGATAAGACCTGCAAACTTTGGAGCTCAGAAACAGGAAAATGTTATCACACATTCAGGGGGCACACGGCAGAAATTGTAAGTAATTTCAAAGAAGTGGAAAAAAACAATCATTTACATATTTCTTTTCATTTCAATTCAATTAAAATTTGCCTGTTCAATTCTGTTCAACCGTTTTCTCCCTAAAAGCTTACTTAACGATATTTTTTTTATAAACATCTATTTAGCTCACCACAGATAATAAGATTTCCCAACCCAGATTTTTTTTTAAATGAGGATGATTTTCAAAAAGTACCCCTAAGAAGTGATAAAACTTGTTTTGTAGAAAAAGAAATACGTTGAAGCAATTGAATCAGTGTGTTTCTAGGTAACCGTTCTGTCTTGTCAAAATTGTTGAACACGTCATATCCAGACCACACCCCTAGAGTGTTTTAAATAAACAGGAGATTAATGACCTGTGTTCTCGTTTGTAGGTATGCCTCCAGTTCAACCCCCAGAGTACGGTGGTGGCCACAGGCAGTATGGACACAACCGCCAAACTGTGGGACGTCCAGACGGGAGTGGAGATCTGCACACTCACCGTATGAGACATTTCTACCGTTTTGATTTGTAAAAATAGTCTAGCCGTTTGTGTGAATTATTAAACTGATGGCACCAATATTATTGTCTGTTACTTCTCTGTGTTTTGAAGTGAGTAATATGCCACTAACTTAATGATAAGAACGGCTCCTATTGCACATTGTACGTGAGAATTTCAGAAAAAACAAACCTTACAGCCCTAATATTTAAACTATTTTCTGAGGTTTGAAAATATTTCTCCTTCATTTCAGGGTCATTCTGCCGAAATCATTTCCCTAGCCTTCAACACGACGGGTAGTATGTTAATCAGCGGGTCGTTTGACCACACGGTGTCAGTGTGGGACGTGAACACGGGCAAACGGATGCACACACTTATCGGCCACCGAGCAGAGATCAGCAGCGCTCAGTTTAACTGGGATTGTTCGCTCATTGCCACAGGATCTATGGACAAAACCTGCAAGATCTGGGACACTGCCACAGGTACCAGATTTACAAAGAGTACCTCCAACAGAACGGCATACTCTTTTGATATGAGAAAAGGATGCTATGTTGTTATGGGATTTTCTTAATTCAGTTATTAATTTATATTAAGTATTGATTATTTAACCTAGTTTCTTATCCGGCTTTCCTTTCATAGAATTGAAAAGAATGCCATGTTCTCAAAGTTAACACTTTTCTCTATAGATGTTTTTTTATATATATATATATATATAAATTATAAGATAATTAAAAAGTACATACTGATACGGTACTGGTAGATATAAAAATGTTTAAACATTGTGCCAGTAGTAACGCTAAAAACACTATTGACAATCTCTTTAGAATATTAGAACATAAAACAACTTTTTCTTCCCCCTCCCTATCCCCCTAGGTCAGTGTGTGGGCACGTTACGGGGCCATGACGACGAGGTGCTGGACGTGACCTTTGACTTCACCGGTCAGTGGCTGCTGACCGCCTCGGCCGACAGCACTGCGCGCTGTTACAACGCCACCACCCATCAGCTGGTCAGCAAGCTGGAGGGCCACGAGGGGGAGATCTCTAAGGTGAGCGGGACTATGTTGCCATTACAGGTAACATACATGTAGCCAGAAGCCTCAGAAACGAGTTAGTGCTCCTTCAGGAGGGGTTCACACGTACAAATTCATGTAAGGGATGAAATATGGTTTCGTTGTCAGTATAAGTGAAAAACAAACTATATCAATCAGAGATGTAAGTTTTCCGATTTCTGTCAGATTTCCGACTTTTTCTCTCCAGCAACCCCAAAACTCATTTGATGTTGAGAACACATTTCACAAAATTTAAAGATACTATCATTTTTTTATTGCCATTTCCGACTTTTTCACTGTCCCCGACTTACATCCCTGATCAATGAAATTATGTTTATTAGAACTTGTGTCCTGATGTATTCTAGAGTTTTTGCTTTTATTTGAAAAAACGGAATCGAAATCTCTTTGATTTACTTTCCAGGTAACATTTAACCCCCAAGGGACACGAGTGCTGACGGCCAGTGCCGACAAGACAGCCCGACTCTGGGACCCGGAGACGGGCGAGTGTAAGCAGATCTTAGAGGGACACACAGACGAGATATTCAGCTGCGCATTTAACTACGAGGGGAACACGATAATCACAGGTATTGTCTCCAGAAGCGTATTACTCATTATCCTAAGTTTTATTTACATTGTTACTCTCAAATCTAGACAAAATAATTGAATATCCAGGGGTGATGCGAGCTTTGACATCCCGCCACATATTTTGTGGTATATTGCAAAATTAAAACGTACAATTAGACTTTTCATATTTTTGATAGACATGCCCGATATACAAATATTACAACGAAAATTGCTCTGCGAGTCTCGTCTGTATCATATAAAAAATAACTTTTACAGCATGCAAAAAGAACGCAGTGCGTGTATGGGCGATGAGAGACTCTGAGAACGGGTAAACGTACAACATGCTTTCTCACTGTACTGAGTCCTTGTCTGTGGCCTGGTCTGCTCCTCTCCTCCAGCTGGTGTATTAAAGTCACTAACCCCTCTTTGATCAGTGGTGCCCACAAAAGTCCGATGCTGATTGTACAGAAATTAGATCATTTCCTGGCCTGTAACGTGTTAAGAAATGTACTGTTATTCTATCCGAAAAGCAAAAATCGATTATATTTCTTTTAGTTTACATCTACATGTACATGTGTAGTTGTGTAAACGTCAGTTTTCTGCCGAAATTCCTACATAGATATATTGGGCCTATGTATGTGGGCACCCTGCTATTTGCGCAAATACTACTGGAGTAAAAATCCCTCTTACCTGGACATAATGAATGTACATATTATAGTCAAAAGAAATATCGACCTGCTTTAATTGGTGCTGTTAAAAAAAAATAAATTAGATTTCCGATATCGAGAGTAGATTCAGGTTGTTTTGTGTGTCACAATACATTTATGATTGAAACCATCAAATTAGTGGATTCAGGGATCACAGCATGTACATTAGTAGATATACATAAGTAGGAAGTTGCATGAAAAAAAAGGTAGATATGTCCCGGAAAATCTTCCCCATCATGCTTGTGTGCATCGTAGCCCGCTTTATGCGAGGTCATTTTGAAATTGCTTCCTTTTGCTATGGATTGGGAAATTACCACTAAAATGAAGTAGAATCTGCCCCCTACCTGCAAACTATTTTTGTTTGACAATTGAAAGTTGATTTAAAGTTGTAGTAATATTTGAATTTAAAGCTGTTTGCAATTCAAAATAACTTCCTCTCCAGACATAGAAAACACAAGTCTTTAGTTTTAAGTCCAGTTTTCAATCTAGTTGTCAGAACAAAACTATGAAATTGCACGGGTGGAGAGAATTGCGTAGATTGACTGCACATTTCCAATACTGACCTTACTGACAATGTTCCCCGATTGGCCAAGTTAAGATACATATATAGACACTAATCATATATTAATAAACAATTAAAACATTTTTTTAATGAAAATACCAAAAATCATTGCAAACAAAACACAATAGTTCTCGACTAAGAATGGTGCGGGACAGAAAAGGAATATTTGTTATTTGAGAAAGCATGTTGTGAAGTTAAAAAAAAACATACCGTTCTTCCATTTTTTCTGTTGTTGGTATTCCTTTGTTTTCAACGTGAATATTGATTTCTAATGATTTGATATCTGTTATTTTCAGGGAGCAAAGATAACACATGTCGGATATGGAGATGAACTACCTAGAAAGTAATGTAGAGGGAAGACGGGGAGCTGTCTGGCCAGATAACATCAACCAAAGTAGGCTGATACATCAAAAGCCACCAAATAACATCAACCAAAGTAGGCTGATACACCAAAAGTCACCAACTGATTGGCGGCCCCAGCTCAACTCATCAGCGACGACAAATCCTGGTTCACCATAGCATAATAAATGAGATCATCAAAATGGAAATACAAACTTAGGAAATTTTATAGGCATAATTTTGAGTACGCTGCTGAATGAACAGTATAAGCCACCAACCTTGTCTTCTCGTATGCAATTCATTACAAACCGCATACATTATGAAATGGCTATTCAATGTGAATGAAACAAAGCAATACTGAAGTTAGTGGCTCGATCTTCCATGCATCAGTGCATCCATTTTCACTTGTGGCCAATGCTGCTTTCCCTAAAGCTGCGAACGACATTCCCTATACAGTCTAATTGAATAATAACAATCAGGGTGCTTACCAAGGTCCTGCATCCATTTTGTGAATCTAATGCCTTAAAAAGTGGTATTTGGCAATATTCTTGGTTGGAGGTCTTAAAAAGGCTTTACATCGATTTTATTGAGGATCAATTTAGGTTAAACTGTTAGGATTTTTCAAGTTTATAAAATCCAAAATAAAAGTCTCTTGAATTGACTTTGCCAGAGATCTAGATTCTTACATTTGTTTAAAATAGTGGTCTTAAAAGGTTCGTAAATGAAAAAAAAAACCAACCCTATATTGGTTTTCCCACTGAGGATAAAATATGTCAATGCGGAAACATGTAATGTCGAAACTGTTTCCAGATGTTTTCCATCACGTCGATAGATGTGTCTCTAAGTCAGAGTAGCATTAGGAAGAAGTGGTACAAATGTTGCACCAATCACAGTTTGTCTATTCTTTGTAAGGCACAACTGATCATTGACATTAGAATGGCTTCACTGCTGGAGAAAATAAATGTATTTATAACTTTTCTATTTATATGTGCGATATAGTCGTGAATTATCATTTTGCAGTATTCAAATTGACATCCTTTTCAGTGTTTGTCTATATTTTTCATTGCGTAATTATTTTAAGATCTTGAATGCTTGATTCTTTATTGAATTGATCAGTGAGATCTCGTTGAATAACTTTTTCCCTATAAGATGTACTTTGTGAAATAGCATCTGCATGTTTAATTAAATTATTATACTTTGGATATATTAAGTCCATGTTATTTATCCAATGTCTAATGAAGGGTCACTATAACAGTTGAATTGCTGTCTACACATTCTGATAGTGATCCCATAATCTTTAAAAATAAATCCTTGCCACATGTTGTTAGAAGGAGAGAAGTCCTTCATACGTTTAGATAGTAAACTTAGCTTTCTCATACAGCCATCAAGTATTAAAACTTGCCGTCCAATTATCATTGCCAATTATATATCTGGTTAATCTGATGACATTGAGAGAGTATCTTCATGAGTTTAACATGTATGTGCTCTCTCGCCTAAACGTCAATGTGTGGTTGTGACTGCTAGTCAAGAAACAACTTGTACTGATACCATGGTACATCGTTCTTTTTAAGCATTATTCTGCTCTGGTTTTGTAGTATCACATATCGGTAATGTGTAATGCAGCTACGTCCATCAAAACCACCTAAATCCTTAATAGTTTAGTATAAACACAACTTTGCCTCGGACTACAGTAGCTCAAATCACGCATTATAATGTTACTCTTTGGGCAACCCTGCAAGAACACAATTGTGAATACAGGGGGTTATTTCATGATATCCATCTTATGGATACAATTTGCCTTGAAATATCCTTACAAAGCAAAACCAGTGATTTCAAGGCAAAGTTTTAATAACTCCGTCCGTAGTTAACGCCGTCCATTCTGTTGTTGGTGTGTTTGGTGTGATATCTCGGTCATCACTGACTGTGAAAGAACTGAACAATTTACCTTGAAATATCCTTACAAAGCAAAACCACTGATTTCAAGGCTAAGTTTTAATAACTCCGTCCGTAGTTAACACCGTCCATTCTGTTGTTGGTGTGTTTGATGTGATATCTCGGTCATCGCTGACTGTTAAAGAACCGAGCTTTTCCATTCCAGGGTGTACGTGATGGCGCATGTAGGTCGTTAGTTGTTTTTGTCTATTGCAGTATACATCCATGAATCTGATTGTGCTTGTTAATTATTTGAGAAATAAAATAGTTTCAACATTAATTTTTGACTTTTCTTATGTTCCATCAGTGTCGATTTAAAACTAATTTAACCATTATTTCTCCCTGCCATGAAGAGCTGATTTCCAATATATTACGTACTTGCAGGTTAATTTGTGACTACTGTAATTTTGTCAGGAATAAACAATATTTGCTACGTATCTATCTTTAAAAGTTTAATAAATGAATTTTAAAAGCAACACATGCTATCAAAGTATACAATCTTAAAAAGTACTCAATGTTTGTTCACCAAGTTAAGCAGAAATAAGGCCATGATTAATGAAGATGTATATAAGTATTGTGGTTAGATTTTAGTGTGCAGGTAAAATGTTAACAATAAGCTATCAGTGGTTGGGAGAATTTACTTAGCGGGCCTGAATACTTCAGATTCTCATAAAAAGAGAAGTATACAGAATTTGAGAAGGATAATCTAAGATGCCAGTCTTATGAAAGTTGTGGAAAATTTCAGTGGAAGGTCATGAAACTTTCGAAGACGTGGGGAAATGTCTTCAGGCATTTTCATTTACAAGAACAAACACAAATTGAGAGAACCCAGCATACGTTAGTTTTGTACAAGAACATTTCAGAGATTTAGATGGGGTATGAGTTACATTGTATATAGTAATGCCGATATTTCATACGTAAAGAAAACTCTTTAAATTTTTAGATTAAATTTAATATATTGTTTTATTCATATTTTCCTTTCATCTCACATCTATTTATAAAAGTGAAAATGTGTGAGTCTCTTGAATATTCGTATCCTATGTACAATATATATCAAGCTATGTTGGCCAGTATATTCAAGCATCCACAAACATTGGAAATAAACAGCAGAAACAAGAGCAAATGTTACTTAACTACAACGAAATCTGACAACCAGTGTCAATGAATATGGCCTTTAGAGCTTGTCATCTAGGCTAATCTGTTACATGATAATACTTGTGACTTGCCCTCAAAATGAGCAAATAAATGTAGATAATGGAATGGACGGTACTTCATACACATGATTCTTTATCACTGTGTCATGCTTTTTCTATAACAAACGAGTGTTAAAAAATCCTACTCATTGTAAACAATTCGTGCTTCTCAACCTTATAAAAACTTGTAGTTTTCCATTTCTCAGTAAGAATGTGGAATATTGTGCCGTGTCATAAATGTCCTTAAGTTATGCACCACTTTGACATGAGTGCCGACTGATTCTCGAAGTCTGCTTTTGGTCCTGTGCTGATTCCAGTTCTAAGAATCATGATTTCCTTGATTAACTAGATTGTGAAGTCCAAATTTATCACAGGTGCATTGTCTATCCCCAGTACATCCCTGGTTTTATATTTTATCCGACCATGACTCGGCCGGTGTTGGCAGTGCTGAGTCGGGGCGTGGCCACCAGTTCGTCGAGCGACAACTCCTGGGTCCACTCGTAGAGGCGGTTTGCCTCCCGCTCCCAGTCATCGTCCTCCTCCTCCCCCAGCCCTGCCCCCTGGAGGTGGTCAGCGGTGTACGCGGGGCCCGGGTCTCTCATCATAGCACTGATCCGGCCCCCATCAGCAGGCAGCTTGTCAGCGTTGTAGTACATCTGTTCCTCGTCAAATGGCTCGCCTTCTTCAGCCTGGAGAGTTACATACAATCATACTGTTAGTTGATGCAGTTAATAAGAGATGAATATCATTAAATGATGAATTCTGGATGATTTCTTCAGACGTTTGATAATGGGAAGACGTGACTAGTCTGGTAAGTCACTGATGGCGCACATACTGGCTATATACCCAAGGGCCAACTTAAATATTGGAGGTTACTGGAAAAGTAAATGACAACCGTCAGTCCTCCACGTCAAAAAGCGGTCGCTGTCTCCAGCACACCCTCACAGGGCTAATCAAACACAAAATAAAGGAAGGACCAGCTTGTCTTAATGAGGTTTGGCAGAGAAGATGAGTATTTAATCTTAATCTTGTGTTTATACTCATGCCGTATTATAATACAAGTATGCCGAAAATTTTTGTTAACGTAGATAACTCACCTCGCGTTGTTTTTCGTACATACGCCGCATCCTAGACACTCGTTGTTGGGCCTGCTTAGACCTCCGTCCTGTCATAGGCTTGTTCCCAGAGACTGGTCTCAGCTTGGGTGGTGCAATAAATGGAAGTGCCCTAAGAATAATAGATCATGAAAATAAACATCATTATCTGCGTTTCATATGTTGTTGTTGTTGTTTTTTTCTCTTTAGAGAAATTAAGAACCATAAAGACCAGCTGGTAAGTAATGGATTCTGTAAAGTAATGTCACGTCATGTTGACAATCAGTACTCAAAATCTAGCAAATTTTACAGGGTTAATGGGAAAATTGCAGCATGATTGAAATCAACCCGCTGATATTGTCACGGTTTAAATGAAGCCATCTTCAAGGAATGTATAGTAGTTATGTACATTAGGCACCTCCAATATTATTCTAGTGACTATATTTCTGTACTGGTCCATGCCCTTCTGATCCTGCCTACCTAAGTTCGGAGATGATCCGTATGTGCTCCCTCTGCACCTCCTGGGTGAGGGGGGCGACCAGCAGGGCGGGCAGCTCCTCCTGTAGGCGGGTCGACATCTTGTTACTGTACAGGTACTCCACCACGTCGTAGAAGATGGTCTGACGAGGTAACACTGAGGGGGAAGAAGAACAGATTAGCAATGGCCATAGGGAAATAAAAAATTTCATTTGCTTTGGTTAAGAGAGGGGTTGCTGACTGTAAATTATAGTAGTGTTGTAGTCCTGACCACCGATGTAAGAAGAAATTTACAAAATTAGATGTTGGATACCAAAAAGTGGTATCTAAAGATACTCCAATGCTACAACCGTCAGTAATCGATTGAAAACGAACTTTGTTATCTTTTATGATATTGCAAAGACATTACCTTTATTATATATTGACCCAAATGCCTTACCTTCTAATGTAAGTTGCCTCCAATGGTTTTCCTTCCCTCCCATATATGATGGCAATTCGTCTAACAAACTTAAATACTGCAACACGAACAAAGCGTCATCAATTCCTATCTGTTTATCTTATTTCAAACATCATTCATGAATACAATTAGGCGTTCTTTCTTAATCATATTCAACAAAGCCTTATTCCACATAAACTGGTCACAACAGATACAGCAAAACTAAAGCTATAATCTTGGATTACAGTAGATAAGGTTTCTTCTTCTTTTTTTAAAAAAAAGTTGACAAGAATTTAATCAGCTACTCACGGAATGAATCATTAGCATGTCATGTATATAAGACTCTCTCACCTGCATGTAGTCTTTGAGTGTGGTCACGTCCACCTCGTCGGAGACCGGGTGTGTCTGACACTGGAGGGTGTCCTCGATGACCTGGTCGTAAAACTTACGGGCCCCCATCAGGTCACACGCGTCCCGGGCCGCCTACAGTCATATAGAGTACATAAGTATAAGGTTTTATAGAAACTAGCATTTATCAGAAAAATAAGTATTTCGCAGAATGCATCAGGTATTCATCTTTCAATGGTTTACCTAGATCTTGAGATATACTGAAAGATGTGGTAAATCTTCTAGGATTATGTTAGAGACATGTCTAAATGGCAATATTTCAGTATCAAAGCATTATAAAATGACTAATCTACAGTGGGTTCAGCTATAATAGCTGGAATTTCATCTACATCGGGTTCAGTTATTATAGCTGGACCCAATTTAGATTTATATTTTTATCATATAGTATTAGATATATATGTACCTCTGAAGCTGGTTGTATCATCTTCTTGCCACTGATATATTTCAGCGCCATTCCCGCGCTACTGGAACACATGTATATCTTGAAGTATATAAGCGGAGGAAATTCCGTACCACCGAACCTGCATAGACAACAAAAGGAAAACCCATTAATATTCAAATGAAATAAGTGAAAGTTGTGCTTCATAGATTTTTGAAAGAGTATAATACTTTAGACTATCATTGGAAGGAAACAAACAATGTAGAGAAATCTAAAGTTGTGCACTAAAATATCGATACGTACCTAAACCTAACCTTGGTTTGAAGAAATTTGTCTCGTAGAAATTCTGCTTCTTTAGGGGCAACTTTTCTTAAAATTTCATACGATAGGGAATTTTCCTGCAAAAAGGAATTTACATTTTATTTTTAACAGTATTACTATTATCATATTCCATTTACACAAATACAAAGACGTCAATGCAAAGATGGGATAACAAATTCATAAATTTACTTAAGGATTTGCCTAATTCTGAGTACACGTTTACGCTTTTACGTCAAGTTTTTCAGTATTTACAGTAGGAATTGCATAAATGATACTTACTGCTGCACATACTGCGTGCTTTAGCAACCGGAACATTTGTCGATCGCGATATGCCAGCCAGGTCCTCTCTATACAGGCAACTGCTACCATCCGTCGTAAGCTGTAAAATGCATTATTCATTACAAACTGTGCACAAAATACAGCAAGGTATATTTCATTACAAATTTAATGATGTATCTGCAATCAATTGTATTTTTTTTATGTAAATATAAGATATAGTGAGACGCAGACATTGCTTGGCGACTATCGACAGGTTAGCATCACTAAAAAATCTTATCATATCCATACAAATGATTATTTTACGTTTCCCAATATCCTTCTTTCGCTAAGATTTTTAGGGTTTCTGATATCTAGTTCTGGAAAAATATTTTGTTCGTTTATTTCTTAGAGAACAGATCCTGAAACAGAAAATCATAAATGTTTACAAGTTCTGCAACAAGCAATAATACAGCTTTCAATGCACTACCTGAAACCTGAAATTTTCTAACTTTAAAAGTAAATATGCAAGGACTAGACTTTTCAGACAAAGATTAGAAACAGAAGTAAAAATTGTATCAAACTTTATGTGATCTTCAGATCAAAAACATATGTATAGTGAATTGCGAAAGTAAGGATGATGATCACTTTCAATTATGATTTTTGTTTTATTAATGTCTTTGAGAAATGTCCAGTCCTTGCATACGGAGTGCATTTTGCAGAAGGGTATCGTGTTGGATCAATGTAATACTCATGCATCAACAATTGAACGTTCATTAATTTGAGTTCACGCTAACCTGAACAATTATTCATAATACCAATTGTAACGGTGTTAGATGAACCTTGCCCGTTTAGTGGTGTGACCATTAACTGTTCCGATTTAGTTTTTTAATGGATGTTTTTAGTTCATTAGTTGATTTGGATAGGTTCTTAAAAACTTGTAAGTGTGTGGTCTCGAGAAGTGTGCTTGTGCATATGGAAATATGTCATGATAGGCTGATGTTTTCAGATTATTGCGCTGTTTGGAAAGGAGCAAATTCGGCGTACTGAAAAACTCGTAGAGAGGAGAAATTTGAAAATAGTTTTAAGACTGTGCATGATGCTAAAATATGGTATCGTTGCAATTAAAGTGGCTTCCTACGAAGGACTTTACAAAATTCAGTCCAAAATTGAATTCCAAAAGTGCAGATTTACCTTGATCAAAAAATTTAAAACGGATACTTTTTTTTTTTTTTCGCTTTTTGACATTATTATGCAAATATATATTTGATGTTTCCGATGAAAGTTATTTGGCTGCTGTAGGTTTTAGTGTTTCTTCCCTGTCCAATAATCCACTTCAGAGTTAGAGGTTAAGGTAAGGTATAGGCGTTGGGGGAACACACGTTGTTCGGGATCACTGTCTTATCTTACCGAGCCTGGCCCTCTTTAGGGATACCAACTGATTCTGTTTCCACCTTAGTAGGTACCTTAGTAGGTATAGGCCTGCAAGTTTACATGACAGCAAACACGAACTGATGATTACAATATCAAATCACAGATCAACGAAATACGTATGGGTCAATTTCACATTTTGTTAACTTGTTTTTTTGTATTCAAAAAATAAAAAGACGTTTCTCTTATCGTGCTTCGGTCTATACAGGCACTTATCAGAACTGAAATTCCATCTTTAATCCAAATTATTAAATTGAATTCTATCACATATGAAATTCCTCTAGTTCTATCATAAATATAAAATCTGTACCGGTACTAGTTATTGGATATAAACTTAAAAACACCTACTGTTGTTTTTTGGCCTCTGCTTGTGTGGGGGTGCCAACTGGGGCCATAGGACCCCCAGGAGAAAAGGTCACTTCCCTCTGCTCCTCTGAAGGAGAGGCATTCGAGTGACCGGTGCCCGCATTTTGGATGTCTACTTTGGCCTTCTCCCCATCAGTCCCCGAGATCGTAGGCAGGGTGACGCTGATAGCTGTCCGCGTACTCACCGCACTGCGGCTACTACGCGTACTTTTGGCATCATCCCCAGATAACATCCTAGCCTCAAATTCTGGACCCTGAGACATGATTATCTGGTCTTGAGTTTATTCCTGGAAAATAGAAGGGTCAGAATATAAGTTAGGGTACATAGGATGGCGATATGTGACGTAAACCTTTGCTAAAGAATATAACGCCAACAATTACGGTTAGACTTAGGTATTCTTATGCTCAACAAACATTTTGGAGGTTGCATATAATCAAATTCTTTTATGGTTTTCCCGTAGGAATATTCATATAAAAATATATATATATTGACAAGGGAACAGGAGATGCCATGTTTCACCACCAACACATTTGGAGGTTGGACTTTTTGCAGATATTCTCAGGAAAAACGACTTTTGGAACTAATTTCGCTTTGCTATTCAGAAAAACAAATACAATTTCCAGAGAAATTGTATGAAATTCCATGACTTTCCCCATGCAGTTCCATGCATTCAATAATTGCAGATTGTCTACGGACATAAAGGTTGTTGTTCTTGCCATACAATCACACATCCCTGCTGTTCTGACACCTTTTATTAAAACCCCTACAATTTCCACGGTGGGTACACACCATAAGCTCTGTGGGGCCATCCACACATGACGTCATGCAACATTGGAAGGGGGGGGGGTCATGTTTCCATTGCCAGGCATGACAAGGGGAGGGAATCATTATGGTGCATGACATCATGTTGAAAAATTAAAAATTCAAGAATACCAGAGGAAAAAAACGCAGCATACCGGTTAACTTTTAAGTGTGGTAAAGGCTCAACGCCACAGGCCAGAGACATCAAAATTCCCTGACTTTTCCCTGGCCAATTTCATTTTCCCTGGCCAATTTCATTATCTCCTGATAAACAAGATAACCACCCCTTTAACTGTCCTTTCTGCTCATTTTGAATATTTGAGTATTTCATTTGTGAGTGGTTCACTGAGGTATATTTTGTTGTCCTCTGTTTTGTGGATTGCCTTGCATTGGTTAAGTATGTGTTGTTGGTTTTCTGTTAGCCTGTGAAGCAAGCCCCTCCCCTGAAATGGGAATATCCAAGGACGAATACTTTGTCTAGTTTTCTGCCACAGCCTCTACACACTGTTGTTTGGTATTTATTTTTTAAGTTTCCTTTGCAGTCTATCATTCTGTTCCTGATTTTGAAGATCAAGCTAGCCTTTTTTCTTGTTAATGAGTTAAGGTATGGTTGGCATTTGAGGGGTTGCCATTCCATTCAGGTTATCAGGTGTTTGGTTTTGGATTTGGACTTAGCAGTGTTATGTATTTTGGTTTGCATGTGATTGGTGGCTTTTGCTTTACATTTCCTTTCCCATGCTCTCTCCGTGGGCATGCCGGTGGTAGTGGTTGCTTCCTCTGGGTTGATTCCCACATTAGCCTAAAGGTAGTCATTACAGCTGCTGAGCCTTACCTTACTGAGTTAACTCAGTCGCTGTTGTCTTTTTTTTTTTTTCTAAACAAAAACAGATCGTTAGTCTAACGTTTACGTTAGCTCTGTGGAGCTTTCTATCACGGCCAACCGTGTACGACGTTGGGAGTAGAGACTCTAAGAGTCTAACTAGACTAAAGTCTAACTCTAAGAGAGTCGATCATGATTTGGCTAACTTAGCCTTAGGCTAGACTGTGACAGTGTTGAGTGTTGTCGACTGAGTCACAGTGACTGAGTGAGTGTTGTCCTCAGGCTCAGTAAAAACTCGAATATTCGAAACAGCGTACTTACACAAACAAAAAGCAATATCCTACCTCTGAAACTCTTCAAACAGATGTAGATTAATGTCATTTATTCATGATTCATGCCCTGTGATCCATCAAAACACCTCAGTTCCCGATGTAAACAACGCAAAGCGTGCTGATGCCCGTATCCAGTGAAAACAAACATGGCGTCTTTCGCGACGGAAATAGTAAAATGCAAATTTATCAGAGTAGAAACGGAAATTCTCTTTGTAGTTAACTGTGTTTATTACGTATTCAAAACATACAAAAATGAGGGTAATGTTAAATTTTACGCATTTGTCATGAAAATACTGTAAAAAAAGAAAAGAAAACCTTAGAAATTTCAAAATATTTCAAAGTACACACAAATCTTCTCCGGCCACTCAACTCAGGATCTCTACTTTGAGTCACCTGCAACTTCCGGCAGACGGAATTCCACCAAAGCGGGACGATAGTGGCTTCAACTATTGAACATTTCTATGAAATCCCATTTAAAAGGCAATCAATACGATAATAGGGTGTTCATTACCGATAATTAGGATAGGATACAAACACTCAAATCCTCTGTTGGATTGTCTATACGCTGTTAACACCTCTGCAGACAGAGCCACTTGTGAACTTGCCTGCAAGTGCAACAACCATCAACACAACACACGTTTGGGATTCACGACTACTGCCAGCAGTAGTGGACTTACACAGATACCAGAATTTAAAAATTCAAGATGAGACTCAAGACAACATTGCAGAAGGAACCTAAACATATCCTTGATTCACAAATTTCAAGATCTATGTTTTATTTAATGTATTTCATCATGGTAATATTTGCAGTGCATTTGGAAATAAAAGTCACAGTCAGACTGAAAATTTTTAATCAGGGCTGACAGATATTACCTAATTTTGGTAATATTTTAAACATTTTGCCATTTTTGGAAATGTTCTGTGAGCCCAAGTGGCTGACTTAAATTTTCTTAAATTTGTCAACACTAACATTAAAACCATTCATAAAATAGATGATAGATCTAGATCCAAAATGCATTCCTTTTCCCAATAACGTTAAAAGTGGTTTATCTAATGTTTTCTTGTTGAGCCCTTTCATGCCTGAGAATGTGATAAGCTAACTATAGGAGTTCAAAATATTATTTTGTCCAATATAGCTTTGTTTTCGTGTCGGATATACTGTAGACCCCTTTATACCCCACAGATTGCGCTCATAAATAGCTTGATTTCCCCAGGGTTTCCTTGGATTTCCCTATAGATTTCCTCAATTTCCCTTTAACCCTTTGCTGACGGCACCAAAGTGGATTTTACTAAAGATTATGAGCATACCAAATTTTGTTTCTGATTTTTGATATTCCATGAGAGGGTTTGATCACAAAGTTTTATGTCATCATATAGGTTATTATCACAGGGTTTAGAAAATACTTAAAAAATCTTTGTTTTGGTTGCCATGGTAACTATAGAACATTTCCAAGAGTAATGAAATTTCTCAAAAATTGTATATTTTAAAGTCAATTTTTCAAAAACTGCCCGAAAATGTGAATAAATATTGATTTTAGAGAAAAAAACTAAATTATAAAGTTGTTCTCCGGGTCATTTCCTATCATTTGATACCATATTCTTATAATCACAAATATTTTTTAAGTACCCCATGTAAACAGGATGATAGGTATATCATGCTCAAAAAGTAGCGAAATTTCCATTATTTACAGTTATTCATTATAGAATATAGAAACGAAACCTATTAGAATAATGAAAATGCAAATCATGACTGAAAAATATTTTAAAATATCATTGAGGTGAATCCACTGTTTGGTTGTGCGCCTTTTTAAATTATTAAAATAAGCAAAGTCAAAGCTAATTCTTAAAAAAAGATCAGAATTATATAATTTGTTATCTAATGAGCGGCCATCTTGAATTTGCATGAAAATGGCTGATTTATGAGCATTTTCTCAGAATAAGAGGGTTGCATTATTTTGAAAACAACTTACAGAAAATAAATATAACAATGGTTCAAGTTTACAAGATAAACACATATAAAAATCGTAAGCAAGTTATGATCATATAGAAAGAAAATTTCTGTTTTGAATTATCATAAAAGCTTTTTAGTCTTAAATATTCTATTTTTCTATGGGTGAATAAAGGTGGCCCTATCAATAAATTGTCAAATTTTCCAAATATACCATCAATCAAAGTGTCACAAAATCAATATTGGAGTATTCATCTCCGAAATATGTTGAAATATAGTTGTATCACCACACCTAATATATATATTTCAAAAATTTACTTTGGGGTATGAAAATTATAGAAAATGGAGCCTGATTAATGACCATCGATCATATATGATCGATTTCCTATGGGGCCGTCACTAAAGATGTTCAAAGGTTTGTCAATACTTGACAATTTAAATGATAGAAATATGGTTTGTATAATTCAAAAGAGTATTAAATTAGCTTTAAAACGACATATTGGTAGTTTTTGTAGGTTGGGTACTTTTAAAATTGTTCTGCTTGGAAAAATGTGGAAAAATTATGTAAAATTGGCCATTTTTCCGGGCGGCTTTGGCCAGATTGGGGAGTACACCCTTGGGCGGATGCGGCCGCATTGGGGTCTAAAGGTCTATAATTTTTATATATTTGATGGGTTGGGTTAAATCGGTTTTACCCTCCTTAAGTTTTTCTACAACTTGCGAGTACTTAATTATATCTTTAACCACAAAGCACACTCAGAACTGGTAAGTTGCGTAGGCTGGACAACCGCAGATGAGGTATACTCTGGAGGAGATGACCACCAAGTGCTCAAATGGAACCTGCTGACCAATGAAAGCACAACCCTATCTAAACTCCCTGAGGATGTCTACCCCACAGATATGCACTGGTTCCCCCGCAGCGCCGGTGGCGGCAAGAAACAAGTCTCAGATGTGTTTGCACTATGTTCCACAGATGGTAAGGCAACTCGTTTGAATGTTACTTACTGATACTAAGCCTGTGTGTTCTTTTTTAGTGTTCATTTAACTACAGTGATGCTTCTCTTTTTGGAATATACGTGAGAAGTATACAATGATACGATTTGATTAACAATATATCTATTCAACAACAATTAAACAAACTGAATGATAATCCAATTTGATTGTACACAACTTTGATATGTAATAATCCTACTTATGCTTCTTGATTAAATAGATAATGCTTACAGTAATCTACAACTATAATGCAAAGAAACTTGTGGAATCTGCTGCTTTTCACAACTTTTATGAATTATGTTTGTGATTTAACATGCTTGGAAGTGTTACCATCTTCATGGAAAATGATTTCATTGTGCAGGCAAATTCATGCTGATATCACGGAGTGGTCGCACTGAGAAAAGTGTCGATGCACATCGTGGTGCTGTGCTGGCTGGACGGTGGAGCTACGATGGATCCGCCCTTGCAACAGGTAACTTCAATAAACTTAAATGCCCTGTAGAATAAGTCTAGTAACATGCTGTGCACCTAAATGTTCTATTAGAAATTACAAGCTGATGAAGTTAGATTTCTCATTATCCATCATCACAAACAAATGACATTTTTCAGGATAATGAAATCATTTAAATTTTGTGATCAGTGGATCTTGAGGATTCCTAAATTGTCAATCGTTTCTTTTCGAATTAAGAGAACATTGTATTTTTGTAGAACCCCATAAGTTGTATTCTTCATTTAATACATATATTTTTCCTATAGCTGGCGAAGATGGTCTTGTTAAGATCTGGTCAAGGAGTGGAATGCTTCGATCAACATTGACACAAAACAGTAAGTACAATGAATATACGGGGTCTCAACATTTTTAAATGTTAAGTTAGGAAAGTGAGTTTTCAGATTGTTGTTGAATTTAAAATTTTCCCACTTGAACATCTCGAATTATAACTTCTGAAATGTAATGCCCAGATCTTAATCAAATCTCTCTCTTCCGTTACATTACCGCATTACATATTATGCTAAAATCGATAAAGACCATTGAATAAAAATTCGAATAGTCAGAAATCATAAGATGATACCTTAATAATTAGCAAATTGTATGTACATTCGTTATTATTTGGACATATCAGCGTTGTTCAGAAAGCGTATACTTTATTTTTCCCTTCTATTTCTTTTCATAGAACTTAACAATTTCACAATATATGTTTTTCCTGATATCGGTACCGATACAATAATAAGGTATTTACATATCAATTCTTGTCGAGGCGAACTATTAGGTGGATATTAAGTAATATTAAAAAAAGTTATCCTTCATTGCTCTGCTCCCTTCTATTTTCTTCAGGTTCCCCCGTCTACGCCATCGCCTGGGGTCCCGACTCAGATTGTGTTCTCTACACAAATGGTCGGCAACTCGTCATCAAACCCCTCGCCACAAACGCCAAACCCAACACGGTAGGCGTCACTTGATTGCTTGCACAACACATTTAAAAGTACCTAATGAACTATAACTCGTAGAATGTGGAGCTCCTACATGTAATGGTATAACATAAAACAAAAATCCAATCTACCCAAGATGGGCTCATATTTTCTATACATGGTTTATTTTCCAAGGACGATACAAGGTCTCAAGTCCGTGCGCCAAAATACAAGAATTTTATATTAAGTGAAAGACAGCATATTGCGTTGAAAGAATTGAATATTAATTCTAATCACATCATTTTCTTCCCCAACTGATAGTGGAAGGCTCACGACGGAGTCATTTTGAAGGTAGACTGGAATCCCGTCAACAATCTCATATTGTCAGGGGCCGAAGACTGCAAATACAAGGTATTTCAAGTATTTATTTGATCAATTTGATATATTCTGAACAAATTCAGCCCAACCTTCCTCATTTTCAAAACAAGCACCTTCATACACTTCCCCAGCATTGATCTATAAAACTACATCTCTATATATCTATGATCTCAGTGAGCATCAAACTACTGTTCCTAAAAAGGTACTACCTAGAGGTGTAGCTCTATTGATATGTACTCTACATATATAGTTGTGTAAGCGGTAGTGTTGAACCTGTGCTCTCTCTAACTGTAGGTGTGGGACAGTTACGGCCGCCTCATGTACAGCAGCTCGCCCCACGACTACCCAATCACCTCCGTGTCCTGGACACCAGACGGAGAGCTCTTCGCCGTCGGCTCCTTCAACACCCTCCGCCTGTGTGACAGGACTGGGGTAAGTTAGGACTGCGGTCAAATTGAAACTAGATGCTATAGCATAGCATAGAAGAACCATTTGCTCTCTTTGCTAATGTTTAGGGCTTTTTCGTGTTGTTTTTCTTTTTTCATTTATATCTACGCAATTGCTTCTCATGGTCCTGTTCTTTCCCTGTTTCTCTCAGTGGTCCTACGCACTGGAGAAGCCGGCCACGGGCAGCATCTTCCAACTGGCCTGGTCCAGTGACGGCACGCAGGTGGCCGGGGCCTGCGGCAATGGGCAGGTTATCTTCGCCCACGTCATAGAGAAGTAAGGAAACGATTAAGGCTTAACCATACAAACTCATGCAACAGTACATACAAAAACAACAAACTGTAAAGAATTACATATTAATTCTATGCAATGAAAAAAGAACCTTTTTGAATTGTCATTGACAGTTTGTTTTTTGTTTTGTTTTTAATTTTTTCCCATATTTTGGTACCCGTCAGAATATTTTAAAAACACTGAAAGAGTAGACTTTTCACCCTTTACTGTCTCTTTCCAGGCGACTAGAGTGGAAGAACTTTGAGGTGATCGTTTCGGGCCGTAAGACGATCAACGTCCGTAACGTGATGAACGAGGCCAAGGAGAAGCTTGACTTCAGGGACCGGATCATCAAGGTGTCGCTGGCCTTCCGTCACCTGGTCGTGGCTACCACTTCTCAGTGCTACGTCTACACGTGAGCGCATTCTCAGTATCATATGTAAACTGTACCAGGAGCATGTAAAATGACATATAAGTCAAAGTTGACAGTCAATAACAGGTCTACTACTACTATTATCCATACACACATTCATATGTTCAGGAATATGCATTTTTCATATTTTTTTCTGGTTTCAGATTATTTCACTTCCATACCTCTTTTGACAACTTCCTGAGATAATTGTTTATATAATATTTTAGAGCATTTTACTATGATTTCATTGGATTTTTTTTTACTGACGTTTCAGATTTTTTCATCATCTTGACTTCCATCCCTGTATGTTGCTTCTTCATATGTAAAGATCCCTTATACAGCCAGAGGTGCCATTTTAAACATTTAAGAATACTTTTATTCTAAAGTTTTCTGATATTGGAAAAGAGTATTTAGGTAACGATTATATTCTTTGTTGATTTATTGTATAGAACAAAGAATTGGAACACGCCAATAATCTTTGACCTGAAGGAGGGCGGAGTAACGCTCATTGGACAAGCAGAGAAGTAAGTGTGTTTTTTCAGATTAAGTTTGCATGGCTATCTTCTTAATTCAAAATGGCATAGAAAGCAGCACGTAACATGATCTCGATAGATTTAAAGATGAGTTTAAACATTAAATTACTGAAATACGAGTCAACCTAGAATTTCTTAAATGTGTCTGAGGTAAAATATCCAATCAACCATTTAAGTGTTAAAAAACACTCATAAATTCCTAGTTCTACGAGAATCTATTACCAATGTAGCCATTTACATTTAATGACGTACATCGTTATAACTTTGTGTCCGTAGGAACTTCCTGCTGGTGGACAGCTCCAGTGTGTATGTGTACACATACGAGGGGCGCATGGTGTGTTCGCCCCGGTTCAGCGGGATGAGGACCGACATCCTGAACCTTCAGACCATCTCCCTCAGCGGGGACACCATAGCCATCAGGGACAAGTCGGACGAGAAGTGTCAGTATTTTTACTGATTGTTTAGTTATATATCTAACACTTATTCTGAGCAGGGTTAAACGGTACAAAGGTCATCAAGGTTATGCTCAGATATGTAGTTGGCCTGAGTGTAACCAGTGTACCATTGGTTTCAATGACAGGTGACCTCAAAGTTGACCTCAGAACACCTTACTTCCTGTTTACTAGAATTGTGAAGGTCCCTTTTATATTTTAGTTTTACCCAAGTGCTAGTGATTACAGTTGGCCTAGTGTAAGTAGGCCAACTTAGTCACGGCTTAGTCATGGGTTAGTTGTGAGTTAGTCAATGGTTAGTCACGGGTTAGTCACTGGTTAATCACGGTTAGTCAAGGGCTAGTCAATGGTAAGTCATGACTTAGTCACGAGTAAGTCAATGGTTAGTCACAGTTAGTCAAGGGCTAGTCAATGGTTAGTCATGACTTAGTCACGAGTTAGTCAAGGGTTAGCTGATGGTTAGTAACGGGTTAGTCGATACTTAGTCATAGGTTAGTCGATAGTTAGTCATGGTTAGTCAAAAGTTGGTCATGGGTTAGTCAGTGGTTAGTCATGGTTAGTCATGGTTAGTCACGGGCACTAAGTCACAAAATGACACTAAGTCACACAAGCCACTAAGTCACACAAGCCACTAAGTCACAAAATGAAGCTAAGTAACAAAATTCCACCAAGTAACAAAATTCCACCAAGTCACAAAATGCAAATAAGTCACAAAATGACCTTAAGTCACAAAATGACCTTAAGTCACGAAATGACCCTAAGTCACAAAATGACCTTAAGTCACAAAATGACCTTAAGTCACAAAATGACCTTAAGTCACAAATGACCTTAAGTCACAAAATGACCTTAAGTCACAAAATGACTTTAAGTCACAAAATGACCTTAAGTCACAAAATGCGAATAAGTCTGAAAATGCTAATAAGTCTGAAAATGCGAATAAGTCGCACAAGCCACTAAGTCACAAAATGACACTAAGTCATAAAATGACGTTAAGTCACAAAATGACACAAAGTCAGAAAATGACGCTAAGTCACAAAATGCTAATGCCTGATTGTCATGTCTCCTGTAGAAAGTTGAAAACCTATCTGAAAGTAAACACAAGTGACACCCACTGTTCTCTAGTACACATTCTCATCAAGTAATATCTTCTACATATAAAAAAAATCATAAACAATATTCAGAATTTCAAGTTAATTTCTAGAGGCGACCTCCTTGTTGTCAAACAACAACTCATCATTTTACAAAATCTCGCACAACCCTTAGGCTATTTTAAGTATTACATGTAAATATCTACTGATAATTACTTTCAGTGTGATGCATGAACTACTTTTGGTAAATCATGTGAATAGGCGAAGTTCTCGTTATATTATAAAGGTATCAATGTGCTCTATAATGATAAAGGTAATTAACGTTATGAGCTTGTTGTTGGTCATCTGCACCAGTAAATTACTATTTTAGGAAAAATACAAAGTTCCAATAAAGATATTAGTACTGCGGAGATATACTGTACAGAAAAAATATTATTTGAGTTTGGGGCATTTTAAAGTCCATCCATGTTTATTTTAGTAAAAACTTTTCTCAGGAATTCTTTTTCAAAAAATGTCCCTCATTGCATGGTTTGGTTGATTTTCCAGTGGTACATCTATTCGACACACAAACGGGAAAACCTCTTGGAGACGGAAAACCCTTTGAACACAAGGTAAGAGTTTCTTCATAGATTCCCGAATTATACTTTTATTTTAAAGCCTATTTCCTCCAACCAAGATAGAAAAATCAATTTAATTGTCAAAACTACATGATTTGCCAACCTAAATTGCAACATCTGTGCATATAGATAGTAGATTTAATATGGCAAACATTGCTTCTCTCTTAGATGGAGATAATGGAGGTGGCATTAGACACCAGCGGTACAGCCATCGAGCGGCGGCTAGCCATCATCGACAAGAACCACGACCTCTACCTCACCCAAGTACGGGTCATTGGGGGAACCCGCAAGACCGTCAAACTAGGTGAGGAAATTAAATGCAGTCTCCTTTGAGTGATAACTATTACTCACAAGCAAGGTCACCCTTAGATGTTACGTTGTTCCTTTCCATAGAGTGACCAAAAATAATCACCAGTCGGGATTTCTTTTACTTAGTTTGATTTTGGTAGGCACCCCTGCTGTTCTAGTCAAATTGAAGTTATAATAGTGTACTTAGAAACCAAGCAGGTGCTGAGACACTTCTAGGTTTGTGTTGACATTAATCACCGATGATTTTGATAATGAACTAAAACTTTCTGCCATATACACATCTATATATGCTGAATAAATATGCTTATTAAAAAACATCGTAAAAAAATAGAGAATTCGTGTAGAGCATCCAGTTGTGGAATCTATGGTGCCACCTTGTGGAAAGTAGTTGAGCTAAACATTGGTATTCGCCTTCACTAGAATGCCATCTGGTGTTACTGAATTGGCACGACAAGCACTGAGACACGCAGTGTCATCACTAGTATGGTTCTTCTTGGTTACAAGATAATATGACAATTATGAAAATTAGTCATGTGTCCCTCTCCTCATTTTTTTTCGTATTTGTAACTACGTATGCTTATTTTTCACTTGAGCTTTTTGATCTCAGTCATGTGTTGTATGCAGAAGGCAAGACCGAACCTCTTATACCCCACAATTCATACTCTTTGAAATCAAAATATCAGCCTTTAATCTTTAAAAACTCGCAACTGAGGAAAACAACAAAAATGGCGGTATCATGTTTAAAACGAGTAATATATCCATTGCATTTCTGTAATATTATCCCTTGCACGCTACAAGTTTCATTTTGCCGCTTCTAATTTTAGTACATTGCCAAAGTGCGTGTTTCTTATACACAATGCCAGGCCTTATTCTACACTAAAGGCATTACGGGGACTGTTCTCAAAGAACTTTTATTGCCCCCGTCTTATAGGGAGAGAGCCGTTCTGCAGCCCGTTCAATAGGGGACTAAAACAGTTGATAGTTGGGGAAGGGGATCATCTGAAAGCATCCTGGAGTCAATGTGAGATTCAGGCCTCTCAGAAGTCGGATAAAAAGTCAGATAAAAGCCGAGTATGCTTTCATTAGACGTTGAATTAATACTCCCCGAAACAAGCTTTTATAGAAGGACCCAGCCCTGTCTTAGTCATGCGGGAAACGTGCCTCCGCTCCGAGCAGTATAGGTCTTCAAAGGAAAAATGTCAAAACAGATGGAGCTTAATCGCCCCTTGTCACGCCCGTCTCTGGAGGTGTATCCACGCAGGGTTCCGAAATAGACCCCCGTTAAGGGTAGATGGGGCAGGGCGGACCTCGTACTCCTATCTGTGCGTGTATGTATCAGCTACACACTTCTTATCATTCATTGTGAACTGTTTGAAAATCTCCCTTTCAATGCCATTCAATGATTCATAGCACTTTTTAGAGAATTTATTTTTATGTTAATCCCAAACCAACAATATCCGACGTTGTGCTTTTGTTGGTTCCCTTGTGTGGGAGTTTTCGTGGAAATAGAAGAACCGTGTCTTAGTGGTTCGCCTACTACGTCTGTATGGATCCACCGGTACTTGGATCTCAAGTGTGGATGGGTGGACACGGTAATACCTATTTCGTATGTAAGGCACGAATGTAGATTGCTCGTGTGGTCTAACGCAGCTAATATTCCCACGATTGCCGTGTTCAATGTAAATTCCTGTGTAAAGATTTTTTTCAGTCCCCTTCCGTTTTTCATGTTTTGTTGGGTAGTGTTGACTGGCCATACACACTGAGTGCATTTAGACGAAAAATTGTACAAAGATACATGCAAAAATGTGTTTGTGGCACCTTTTTTTCAATACTTATAGATTAACATCATGATGGCACATTGTTTTTCCTGAGGAGTCACTGAATGGACCATCGACATTTACGTCATGTCCGATGTGGATTATCTAAGAAATCGCCAGGCCATTCCGCGATGTGTTCAGTGCAAAAGAAGAAAATAATTAAAGACTAAAAAATTAATGGATATTAAGTAATCAATTTAAAGCGAACCTTTCTGAGGAAAAACACACTAATTATGGATAATTTGGGAGTCTCTAGAGAGGAAGCCTCTGCTTTTTAAAAGGACACAGGGATGAGAGTGTGTGCTTTAAAGAGTGGTGGGACGGGAGTGGGGAGAGGAGTGGGGGTACCTGGGGGTCTGGGCGCAGGTGTGTCCGTGAACCAAGGTGTGGCAGGGGCTGCCACACGCGACCAGCTGATCGCCGACCGACCACACCCCGCCGTCACCCCCCGCCGTGCCGGGCCTACCAACACCAGGTACAACGGGGGAAAAGGTGTTCTGACGTGGTGCTCAGCAAAAAGTCACCATGTTGAAACCAAACTGAAAGTCACCGTGTAACTACATACACATATTCGTAGACTGACTGCAAGTGACAGGGAGCAATGCCTCAAGTTATATGACAGTTTTAATAAAGTGTTAGGAATTAATCGTTTGATTACTGTGCAATGGGAGGATGTATACCAGACATCGGGGATATTCCTATACCTGGGATTTGTGGAATTAGCCACTTAGAATAAAAAGTGTCGTACTGGACGACCATTAAGGGGTCATTATGTTCCCACTAACGGAAGTGATGTCAAAAATTTTAGCTGACTAGTCCTCAGGAGCGAGCAACATTAAAGGATGGGAACAAGAGGTCAAGGGGTCACGTTGATAAAACATGTATCAGAGATGCCATTTTTCCTACTTTTGTAGGATTTTCTACTTTTTGGTTATTTTGGATTGTGCATCTTATTTTTCCTACATTGCTTTAATATGTGTTTTAGAGTATTTTTGTGTTAGCTATTCAAATACAAGTGTAAGACCTGACCCGTTTGACCACCAGCAAACTACTTTTCATCAAGTAAAACAGACAGAAACACACCTGTAGTCTTCGACAACAGGAGGAAGACCCTCCCAACCCCCCCCCCCCCCCCGCCCCCACCACCACCCCCAATATTAATTGCTCATTCTGCACACCTGAGCCTGGTCTTGTTATCTGTGCAGCACGGTCCAAGTATCAAGCAGCTCGCCGCCCTTAGCCATGAGCTGCTCACAGAGGGGTAAAAAGGACAGAGACCTGGTTTCACAAGGCTGGGGAGCAGCTCGGCCCCTGCCGTAGACGCCCACTCATGTCAAGGGACCATTAATTCCCCGCCCCGAAGAAACACGAGAGACGGCGGCCCGCCGGCTTGGCGGGCGCACACACACGAGGAGCAGTTTTATGGCCGTGAATCATTGTCATACCTGGGCAAGTGAGCTGCTCCTCTACCTGTCATCGCCAAGACACCCGGGGACATAACCTGCTCGCCCCCGCCCGCCCCGGTCCCGCCCTCCGCCATTGGAGCCAAACTCACTCCTACACCCATGTCATATAGACTGAATCCCATGCCAATCCCACCCTACCACTACCCACTCCTCTACTTTATAAACCCACTCCGACTCACAACTACAGACTACACCTAATTCAACGTAACCCCGGCCATACTTACTGAGACCCATTTTCCTCATCCTGCATAGCCTCCAAAATCTCATTCCAGTTCTTTACATACCCTTCCTTTCCACGCAAAAACAGGCTCAAAACACACAGCTACACACACACACACACACACACACACACACACACACACACACACACACACACACACACACACACACACACACACACACACACACACACACACACAATCCAAGACACCCTACATCCCATTACCTCATCCCCACCCCGCCAACTACCTGTCCCCACCCCCTACCCCCATCCCCCTACACACAACACACACCCAGAAAACTTGTGCCGTGTTCTGTAAACTTCTGGGCGAGTCTTCCCTACGTGTGAGCTGCTCGTAAATCGGGCTCCCCCCTCTTCTGGTTCTGAGAAGGCCGAGTGACTCGTCTCTTTTTGCCCCCTTTGTCCCCCGTCACACACGTATACATGTCTGCCTGTTCATACCGTTAGCAGTCAGGTGAACGGGCCGCCTGCCACGCCTGTCTCAGCTGGATTTTGGTTTTATGGTCACAAACTTATGGTTTATAGTCATATCACCTGACTTACCTCACGAGGAAGAGCAATAACCAGCAAATTGGAAACGTAACTATGACGGCATTGAGGATTCTTTTACATCAGACATACAATTATGTCCCTCTGACGCATACTGCCGACATAGATTTGTTACAGAGACAATCGATATCTAGACCCAGAAACTTGGTTGGCTTCTTTTTAACTCTTCTTGGGGATGGAACTTGGTTTTATTCCAGCTTTAATCAAGTCAGTTGTGGATCCTGAAATTTCCAAAGTAAAAATAGTAAAAAAAAGAGTAAAATTTGCAATGCTTTCGCATAATGCGCCTCCCAACCTCCCAGCCCAAACAGAAAAACAACTACGTACCTACAAGTTGCTCTCCTATGCAAGGTTCCTTACTTACCTAATGTTACTATACAGAAGGCTTGTATTGTCAGATTTTGCAGACATGACAATGACAAATCAAACGGGAATTATGTACCTATTACATATGTGAAGATATCTTATGAAAATATATTCAAACCAAATCCAAAGGTAGTATATACAACAAAGAACAACATACCACACGTCACATTGAGATACATTTCAGGATACATTACGTAATGCCAAGGTATAGATAGATATCGCCATTTTAACTCCTACCGGTACTCCTCCACTAAAACATTGAAATGTGTAGAAGGCAGCTACGGGGAAACTTGAGAGATTTTACGAGTGTCTTTTAACCTAATCTCATATAATCAAGTGAAAGAGAACCTAAATATTAGTATTAACATACTAGTTTTTTTCCGCTATTGCATAGGAAAATGCCTATCAAATACTTTACATGATTTACAAGCGTGTTTCCTTCAGGGACGTATAATTATGTCCATGAAAATAAACATTGTCATATATCTTTATGTTTGGCTTGTAGGCATTGCATGCCTTGAGGCTTAAAATGACCATGAAATTCCATAAATGGCGATATGCCCACTAAATACGTTTACCTGTATAGTAAAACTAATTGTTTTTGTGTGTCTAAACTCCACTTCAGGCACTATGATCAAGTCGCTGTCGTGGAATGACGAGTGCAACATGCTGGCGGCCCTGGCCGACGGCAAGTTCATCGTCTGGTACTTCCCCAACGCCGTCTACGTCGACAGGGACCTGCTGCCCAAGACCATCGTCGACAAGGACCCCAGGTACAGAAAATAGTAGAGCTTGATTATAAGATACATTAAGTTCGGTCCATGGTGGTTTGTGAATTGAATAATAAAACACACATAAAGCCTTTTATATTTCGTAAAGAATAATTGCAGTGAGTTTGTGTTGGTGTACAAATTTAACTTAAGTCGCTGCTTGGATTTGAATATGATTAAAACTTTTAATTTGTTTTCATACTGAAAGACTTGGTTCTGTATTCACAAACTTGTAATTCCTATACGTACCTTTAATGGTCTTGAAGTAAAAACCCTTAAAAGTGGACTTGTTACAATGCACAGTGATACGTTGAGCCACATCTCCAGTGTATATTCTATAAAACGTGATTTTGACTTCGTAATGTCATTGCTCCAACAATACGTTTTTATCAACTAATGATCCAGGCTTTAAAACATTGGATCTTGAAAATTAATCTAACCATAAAGCCAACATTTCTCTCTATAGTGAGTTCGGTAAGAACCTACAGCTGCTGGCCTTCCTGGGTAAACACGTGACGTTCCGACGTGGGGAGGGGTCGGTCATCTCGACCAGCATCTCGCCCTACCCGGCCATCCTCCACTCCTACGTGCAGGGCGGCCGCTGGGACGACGCCGTCCGCCTCTGCCGCTTCGTCAAGGTAAGACTACCACCTGGGTCTCCGCCGAGTAGAAATCTGGGACATTATGCGTTTTACTGACGAAATAAACAGATTTAAAGGTTGGGATATGGCGTTATCTTATACCGTTCTGTAGATGATATCTAGTATTCTTGAAAAATCCTGAAAGCATTTATATCCAACTTTGTCCTTAACTCAAAATTTAATGATCATTTAGATGATTTTGATTTTAGAAGGTTCCGTTCTAATCAGCTAGTTGTTACCCAGATTTCCAACATATGGAATCACGGTCCGTCCTTCATAATGATTTAAAGTAATATTCAACTCGGCAGTAATGTTTTCCCACAAGGGGAATAACGCAAGTGGAGTAAAATATAGCTCTCATCGGTTTTCCCACTGTGTCCCTGCCTCTAAAACCAGTTCAAAGACCACCCTCTCCCTTGAACATCAATGGCCAGCCTACCAGGTGACAGAACCCTCCTAGTTGTAGTTCTGATTAGCTGGGCCAGGTGGCGCCTGTGTAGTCCATCCGACCCGTGCCCGTGCGGCCCTCACAAGTCGTGTCACTTGTAAGGCTAACGGTGGCCGAATGTGACGGGAAGCGGGGCCTTTAGCCGGGTAGTTAACGCGCCCAAAACGAGCCGAGACACGCGAGGGGACCGTTAGGGCCTCCGCCTCTGTCTCCTGTTGGCCGGTTCAAAGGTGGCCAGTGCTTCCCCAGGGAGAATTGATATACCTGAGGACGGTGCCAAACGTACTGAGAAACGTCAGCGCTGGGTCCGTGCTGAATTAGGCCTGATGTGTTTTGTGGGGTATTTATAGAAGATCCTTGTCGGAACTTTCTAAGCGGAATTTTCATGCTTTCTTGAGTATATGCTTTCTCATTCATGAATCTTAGGTTTATGCATTATAAAGCTGCAATCTTTCTCCTATTAATATGGTCATTTGTATTGAATATAAATGTCATATTTATTTAGAAGGAGAAGTGATCATTGTACTTGTAAACACGTGTACAAAACGAAAATACCAAACAATCTTTGAGCGTACATTTGTTCGTATATTTGCTCTTAAGAATAGGTTGTCGTCACCCACGAGCACTCAGGACTGTGGGTACATGTGAATGAACATAAAATTAAAGTGGGACCTCTAAAGTGTTTAACATAAAACACGATGCATAAGAATTGCCGTTAGGTAGGTTTTCACAGGTTTTTAAAAGTTTTTTAAATTTCAAAAGAGGATAAGTAGGAAGGAAAATTTGGGGAAAATCTAAAGGTTTTGGATGAAATATCACTGGCATTCCTAAAAACACAGACAATTTAATATCAATTTATTATTTAAGTTCTGATATAAAACTTTCCGTCCCAGAAACACGCTCCACAAACTTTTTAGTGCAATAAAATATGAGTGTTGTTTTTTGGTCGTTTGACACACGCCCCAAGATTTGTGTCAATATTGACCGAGCGCTGTCAGTCTCGGCGTGTCGTGCCGAGCGTGTTTGACTCCATCAGTCATTTGTCACCTCTGACGACCGGCCAACGGCTCGACAACCTGTATTCACCCTGCACAGACGGCGCATAATTACAGCGGGAAACGGGCGCAGGCACAGGTGCACTTGTAGCTTCAAGTGGTCCACTTCTGAAAACCCTGCTATAATATGAGTGTATATTTACTACAAAAATAACACTTCACAACTCTTTGACAATTTTATGAATTATTTTTATCTAATTTGGGGTCATTTTTGGACAGTTTTCTATGGAAGTTTTTCATAGTTTTCAAACGCAGTTGGTTATATGGTTCTATCTTTTCTTTTTAACAAAAAAAGTGCTCCAAGGTTCTTCTCAGAAAAGTAAGAGCAAGAGCAACTTCCGATATGTCCATCAAGTATTCTACTCTAGTTGGTAGTTCATGCTTAACTGGCTTTATCACGAAACAATTAAATTCTTGTGAAATTTATATATAAGTATAACACAAAAACAGCTTAACGTGCACTGATATTATTGTGATTAGCTATTGAGAATGATTAAACCAATGTCATTGAAGCTAGTAAGATGACCTCAAAGGTTGCATGTACTTTTGGGATTCTGGCTGATACCTAATGTACTGAGGCACAGACAGGGCCTAAAATAACCTTCATGGGGTATTGTAGAGACAGCCTTCTGAAGGGATTATCATACACTGATACAGGCGAAATACCTCCTGGAAATAGCAGAATGGGGCGCAGTGTCTGTGATCTGGGCTTTTTGTGTTCGTCATCCATCGCCCGCGCGCACACCTCACACCCTGACGTACACCGCCGACTGTCGCGTGCCGCCTTCTCCGACCGACTCCAATTAGTGACACACCTGGTTGTCATGGTCACCAGTCACCTGTTGGCCGTACAGGTGTGAGTGGTGACAGAGGAGGTGTGAGGGGATGGGATGGGGAGTGGGTGAGGATGAGGATTTGGGGAGAGGGTTAGAAGTGAATGATAGCGGCTGATTATCATATTAGCCCCCCCCCCCCCCCCCCCCCATTCCCTGGTGTGTCCCATTACACCCGGAGCATGATGTCTGCATACGATTTTTAAAAAGGTTATCTTTTTTTCCCTAAAATGTTTCAATAAATGTAATAGCCCTATGTTGCCTGTTGTACCACATGACGTTGAAGTAACAGTTCGTAAAATTAACGGCACACTTAATTTTGGTCGGGTATGCTTATTGAACGTACCAGGAGGTAAGTGAGAAGGAGACGAAGCATGTAGAAGATAGAGTCACCGCAAAAAGGGGCACTAGTCTAGTAAAGTACAGAAGTATGGTTGTGTGCAAAGCTAACTAGAAGCAGAAGTTAAATAGGAAGGATAAATGTCCACGTGGCCTAACATATAACATGACGGATGAAATAGCGAGAGGGGACTATGGAGAACGACATGAAGTAGAAAAAATATTGCAGGAAATGAAAATGGGGAAAGCTTTATCTGTGTGATATTATGTTTCAAAAAAAGAAAGGGCAGTTCTAAGGAGTAAAAAAAACAAGTTATAGAGAAATGCAGTCGTCGTGGTGTGAGTGTCTGGGGCGCCCCCCCCCCCCCCCCCCCCAGGTGTGGGGGACCCTTCTGTGAGATGGTCTTTTGATGAGAGTCCCTCCCCTGTGAGGGTGACAGTCGCTCCATCACCGCCCTACCAGTGTCGGGGGTCTGACACCCCTTTGTACACGGGGTGGGCAGGGCCTTCAGAAGGTGGCCTTCTCAGTCAGGGAAACTTATCCCCACATCTTGTACTTTGCTATAGTGTTCTTGCCAACCGTCATGTCCTAGAACAGACGCGATACACAAGACCCAGCTCCTGTCTTACATCATTTATCCGATGAATATATGATATTTTTTTAAATTGGAAGTGTTTCTACACTGTCATTCTACCTTACTTTAGTAAGTTGTCTTCTATCGTTTAGTAAAACAGGTGCAGATTGTTAATAACTATCCAAAAATATTCTGCTATAAACACCCACGCTTATTACAAGACGAACAAAATATATGATTTCAAATATAATATGAAGTTTTAAAATTTGAATAGTTTCTACCCTTTTATCCCGTCGTATTGCAGAAAAATAACGTTTCTCCACCAGATGACGATTTAATCGATTTAATGTTCCCTTTAATGAGTAGTCAAAGCCACCAACAGCGTGACATTGAATGGGCTTCCCCCTAAAAAAAAGTATGTCACTTTTTTGGGTCATTAATTCTGTTGAAGTCAAATCATCAATAACAGACAAACACTGACTCGTCATTGTCGTGATCCCCGGTGGTCGGTCGTGATAGTTTTTACACCTATTTTGGACGTTGGTGTCCTTGAGATAATGGATTAAATACACCTGGTGAGCTGTGGTGTTAGCGGCTCATAGATCAAAGAGTCAGAAGTTAGAAGTCGGTCGGTAGACCTGAATATATAGCTGATGTGGACACCCAAACACAGTCGGCCATGTCTAAAGTTTCAACCTAAATGTCCGGCGTGCCAGAATAATACTTTGATAATACCATTTGTCACTGGGAAAGTGAATTATGTATTGCATTCCGAGACTAATATATAGGGTTATTGTGTTTGTCCGCAAAAAGTATAGCAATTACCTTTTTTGTGCGGATATGATATATATAAATCAAATTTGTTCAGTCCAGTTTTTAACCAACTTTACATTAGACTGCTGTATGGTGCTCAATGGGCGCGGAAAAAAACATTGACCCAGCAGTATAGAATAAATAGGTTTGACCACAAGATTAAAGAGGCAAAAGGGAAATGGCTGGCAGGAACTAAAATGTCATTGGTTGAGTGCGCCGGCCGCCGACTGAAGGCTGGCCGGGGACAGACAATAGGGACTTTCTGCCCGATTGCCCCAATCTCAAGCTGGCCTCCGCACAGGTAAAAGTGCGCTCATCCATTGCTGGTGGTAGAACAAAAAAAACGTAAAAATAGAAAAAATAGTTTACAGCCAATATGGCACCTAAAACATTCTGTGGATGTTCTGTGAGCGGGGATGAAACATTGTGAGTGCGTATGGGGGGGGGGGGGGGGGGTATCTTGCCAGTAGTCCTACTTTTACAATGGTATTTTATTAACGCCACACCCCATTGTTAGAAAAGGGGGAAATGGAATACAAAACTGATTAAACGTATTTGACGTTAACAAACATGGAACCATGTCGAAGTACGAAAGCTTGGTATTAGAAATAAAAAGTTATAATATTTGTGTTATAATATTTACTGTTGCCCAAAAGATTATATTTGGCAGGTATATAAATGAAATGGGGCTGGGTATATTTGTTCTTGTTTTGTGGCTTTTGATGAGATCAAATGTAGTTTCTGACATTTGATCCAAGTTAATATTAAGTTTAGGAATAAAGAAGAAGTTGGTAATGAACTAAACCCTTTTTCTTTTCACTGAACACAGGAGGATTCTCTGTGGGCGTGTCTGGCCGCGATGGCAGCTTACGCCAAGGAGCTGGCCACTGCTGAAGTGGCCTATGCCGCCATTGACGAGGTTAGTAAAACTGTTTCATTACTATAATTTACTAAATCAGCTTAATATGGCTAGACATCTAGGCGATGAATTTTCAGCCAGCAACGATTTCTGAGATTATATTTTTGTTATTTGAAATGTACGAGGTCTTGATATGATGCTAGAAGAGAATGAGCTAACTTGGTCCTAATGATATCAAATAGATCTGTATGTATAATAAGAATATGATTGGTTGAAGCAATGTAGACTAGCAAATCATCCTTGCGTTCTTTGTTGTTCATTTTAATCTATTATCCTCAGGTTGATAAGTTAAGGGTTTATACTAATGATTTAGAATTACTCTTCGTAACTTGGGACTTAAATTTATATCATAAATTGCTAAATTAGAATTTTAAGTCCATTAAGGGGGAAAAGATTGTTCATAATAATGTATGAGCTCTCTCAGACTCTTATACCACTAAACGTTGACCCTGCCCATTCCCCCTTCAGGC
The DNA here is from genome assembly GCA_936440205.1 of Lepidonotus clava. Lineage (NCBI taxonomy): Eukaryota > Metazoa > Annelida > Polychaeta > Phyllodocida > Polynoidae > Lepidonotus > Lepidonotus clava. Next base: position 17,136,670 of record OW387148.1, read on the forward strand.
GGACAAGGTTCAGTTCCTGCAGCACATCAAGGAGCTGCCGTCCAAGGAGGCCCGTAACGCCGAGATGGCGCTCTTCTGTGGGCAGACGAACGACGCCGAGGCCATCCTGCTGCAGGCCGGGCTCACCTTCAGGGCCATCATGCTCAACACGCACCTCTTCAACTGGGACAGGTAGGACCCACACTTTGAACTCCAGGGCGGGAAAGTTATGAAATTATGAATGATTAGTCAGTGTAGAATTGTGCTAATTTGAGCAGGACTAGTGCAAAGCCGAGACAATAAGCCCAGTGCGCTAGTAGAAGAAGGAGTTATGGAGAACCTCCGTATACCCCGCCTCTCTATCGTCCCTAGTGTCTCACCACATGAAAATAACCAATGGTTTTGCATGATCTGGCAGCCTGAATATCGCATGTCCATTTAGCGATAGTCGAAACAAGTCGCAAATCAAAAAAGAATGAACCTACTGTAATCATGAAGTGATATACTATATGTCGTGGTTTATATTTGTGGGGTTATAGACGTTTTGGTGACCACCTTGATCTCAATGAGTAACTTTTATGATATATAAACCAGGTCAAACTGCGTTGCTCGTTTGTGGAGTGATTGTACTAATGAACACATGGCCTCGTCTTCGAAGACATGTATGGTAAACTGGAAGTGTCGTAACAACTTATATTGCTTGTCCAGTTAAGTGGTCAACCCTGGCATGATGTAGATAGCAATCCAATTATTTTGTAACAAAGTCTATAAATTTATCACCTGGGTGATTGATGGAGCCAGTGAGTTTCTTCCTTCAGTCTTATAGGTGTGCGTCTGTTTTTCTCTGTTTGCAGTTTGTTCACCCTCAGTTCCTTGGTTTCTGACAGTTGTTATGAGGCGAGGGCACAACAGATCAAAGAGACCTTCTAACACTTAGAACCGGCCCCGCCGAATTTATACATATAGAGATCTGTCTACCATTTGTGGCCAGGCTGGCACATTTGTCCCAGTACAACCTTCCACCCCTGCTGAAATGGAATAATCCGGACCTGTCCACTATAAAGATATAGCTGGAAAAGTCTATTACGAAGACAAAGGGATATTAGGTGTTTCAAACTTTAAACTGATTCTGAGGTAAAATAACATGTTATTGGGATTATTTGGGCCTACATGAAATATTATTATGATATATAGAACAAGGAGGACTCACGAAAATCGTCCCAGATCGGACAAATTAGACATAACGCCCAGGAATCAAACTCGTTATTTCATCATCCTTTTCAATATGGCGTCGTCCTGCCGTTACGGCGGGAGCTCCCTCTTTCTAGCCTGTGTACCTGGATTACGGCACTATATGATGCTTTCAATATATATATATATAGATGTCTGGACCCCCTTAAATGCATACAACGCATTGAAAACTGGAAGGAAAAATATTGGATTAATCGGACACAAGGAGGCTTGACACTGTCAGACCTAGCTCTGTGGATCCTTCTCTCACGGCAAGCACTGTTCCAACCGTTTCGGCGTGAGCCCTCTCTTTGTCTGCATGTTTACCTGGATTACAGCGCTATCTGATGCTTTCAATATATATTAATGGAATCTATGTGGACCTGTGGACGCATACTAACGCATGAAAGGGTCTAAAACATGCGTTCATAGCGAATGCAAAGATATTGGATCGATTGGACACGAGGAGGCTTGACACGGTAAGCAGGCGGGTCCCAAAAATAATTATTTAGACCTCATTAGGCCTATCAAAATGAAATTCATGTATATATCTATGTTCTCATATATGTGAGTGTTGTATACTGCTAGCAGGTTTTAGAGATAAATGACTTTAAATACCAAAAGAATTGACACTGGAAGCATGTGTTTTGAAGTTCGAGTGGGGACTGGTTTATAGACATAGCAGTTCAATCATACACTACAGGTCAAGGACAGACTGCCGGGTAACGTCCGGTACGCTTGCCGCGCTCGGCGCGATGCTTTCACAACAGTGAGGTCCTACATATCATATAGTTTGATCATTTTAGGCCTGGAAACGCTTGCAATAATATTTTACAGATGGTACAATCTTAGGCCTAGAATGCCATTGAACTCGGGCATTTGGTCGGACACTGGCAAGCTGAGAAAATAATTATTTAGACCTTATCAGGCCTATCAAAATGAAATTCATCTAAATATCTAAGTTCCAGTATATCTCAGGATCCTATATATGATTTGGTTTGATTATTTTAGGCCTAACTACGTTTGTAATAATATTTTACAGATCGTGCAGTCTTAGGCCTTAGGAAAAATAATTATTTTACCCCTGTCAGGCTGTCAGATCAAAATTATTTGTGAAATTGTCACTATAGTGTCATTGTTACAGACCTACCATCAAAGTGTTTTAATCATTAATATCTGTGCGTGCTATTAAATCAATGCCACCTTTGATCTAATTTTAGGCCTGGACACAATTCAAATATTTTCAGACCATGTTTCACAGATTTAAGATTTAAAATAATTAAAAAAAAATGTCACTATAGTGTCATTTTTTCTGACCTACCATCAGAATATTAAATCTGATTAAGGCTAATAAACTTTCCTAAAGCCTAAAATCCCTCGCCTCATGGGTACCCGGGGGTACCAACATAGATCAAAAGAACTACGTTACTGTTGGTCTGGTTTACTACTGAAGAAGCCGCATCGCAATATACGAATAATATAAAAGAAATACCTTGAACAATCGACGATGCAACCCATTTAAATACCAAGAACTCTATTTTTTCTTGTACCTCCTCCGGTTTTCAAGGCTAGCACTGATAACGGAATAAACAACTTGTTGCCTTGAAATATTCGAAACCCTGCAAAGTTTCTTATGCCCTATAATAGCATCCGGTCGTTTTCCTGCTAGTAACGAGATGTAGATGACAGGTATATAGTGTTTAATATCCTGTAAAGAAAGGAGTTACAATTTTCATATCCTGAAAGAAAGGAGTTACAATGCTTCTCGAAAGGTGGTTTTAATTGCTATGCTCTGGACCCGTCAAATAGATCTGCCTGTTATTGTAATTTAACACGCTGTCATAAAGTCTATATTCCCGGCAGTAAGTTTTGTTTACCCCACCTTTCTGTACAAACTGCGCAGCGTATATAGAGACTTGACTCTGACAACAGTCAGGTACCTCTGAGACGTTCACCGATATTAGTTCCCCTTTCTACTGCTAGATGGCAGCAGTGCTCTTTATCTAGTCTGTATTTCTTGCCAAAAATCTTCGACATAAACTGTTATTCAAGTCCTCTAGCTAGAAAGAACAAACTGTTTGACAAATAGTCTATTGCATTAATGCGTCCTTTAAAAAAAGGTACTATGATTATTGAACGAAAGGTGATCTTTTCTTTTCCAAGGGTAGTCTACTACCTTATAGAATAAGGAAATTTGATGAATACCCTAAACAGTAAATGTCTTTCTAAGTTAAAGATCTTGATGACGGTCTGGCATATTTTTAAGTTTAAGTTAGTTCTCGGAAACAAAATGTTAGTAGATTTCTACATCCCTAGGCTAATAATTTTTCCAAAAATAAAATTGGATCCTGAGACTCAACACAGCAATGGATCTCTCAATTCTTCTCCTCACCGATGTGCAAAGAAATGTCCTGTACATGAATGTCCTCAACAATTGTATAGGTATTATAGTGCGTCTCCAGGTCAGGACCCACCCAGTAGCGCCTGGTACCAGTGGGCGTGGGGTTGGGTCGTAGCCGAGGTGAGGTGGTCGGCGGGCGGTAAAGGTCCCCGTAGTCGGCCCTTCATGGCCCGGCCACCCCCGGACCCAGGCCCCTAAAGGTACGGAGAGCCATCCCAACGTGTACTTATGTAATGATCCAGACTTTGTCAAAGATGACGGTTTTTATACTGTCGTTCATACTAAGGTAACTGACCTGGAGCAATCTGTCTCATTTATGTTAGTAATCTAATCGACGGACTTCAACTCTATACGAGTATATCTGTCCATACTTTGAATATGGCTATAATACATTTCTGCTCATGGAGTACGTCTATTTTGATATGAAACTTTGACATCATGAGCGTAAATCTGTCATTCAAATACTATATTGTTTTCTTCCACTTTGATTTAATCTACTTTTAGAATATAACTGCCCATCTACTCCCTTTGAATATATCGGACCCTGTGCCAGTTGTCGGGACAAATATATAGGTTGTTTCAGTTTTTACTCTTTGTCTCTCAGTTTTTCTATTTTCCGTTATTCTTGGTATATTCCGACGGACTGATATATCTCACAAATGTTCTAGTTGGTGGTGTTTTTTAAACTTTGAGCATTCAACAAAAATTTTTATGGATTCGAATGAATTGGTAATTTGCAGATCCATCTTGACTTGATGGCGTAAAGAATAGCTTTTGTCAAAAATAAAAAGAATGATTTTGAAGGCGACGTAGTCAGGGTTGATAAATATTGATATGAATACATAGCCTACTGTTTTACATACATACAAAGCAGGCAGCGGGCTGCGAGAGAATACATAAACGTCAGCTGGAGGTTAACCCTCACATACCTCTCCAAAACAGCACTGATTCATATCCGCGTAGAAGTCAGAAATATAAAAAAAAAACAGCTTATGAAAATCACACATAAATCAAACCGAGTGGGTCAAAATGTATATATGCGGGCCATCTGAATGCACTCACTCCGTCAACCCGAAATTTGGCTAGGGTAGGTAGGACTTGTCATACGCTGACCGATATTTATGTTATCAGGAAAAAACACTGTTGGGTTGATGGATTGGTTTGTGCGATGGTATGTAGTTTGTTGGATAGATGAGTAGAAAATGGGTAAATGGTTGGGTGGGGAATACGTAATTGTGAGAGGCGTATAAATTACTTTACAATCAAATATTATAAGGATTGCTTAAGTAGAAAGATAAGAATCAGTTGTTGCTGGGTACTTTTAAAGTTTTAGACTAATATGAAATAATTATAATGATCGAGGGGATTGCTATGTGCTTTGCTCGCATACAACTCATAGTTTATCTGTTTTGCTCCATTAGAGTTTGGATCCAAGCCAAAAGACGAGTATAGTCCATGAACCCCTTAATTCAAGGACTTTGTACTCTTGGCAGATGTCATAAATCCATCTCTGTGTTGGTATCGGTGCTGAAAACAGTCACCAGTCCTTCCATGTGGCCCCTGGTAGATATGTCACACATCCATGTGTGTGTTATGTGGGTACTGAGAACAGTCCCCAGTCCCTCTGTGTGGCACCTTGTAGTCAGATGTCACACATCTGTGTGTCTTATATGGGTACTGAGAACAGTGCCCAGTCCCTCCATGTGGCCCCTGGTAGTTAGATATCACAAATTTGTGTGTGGGTTGTGTGGATACTAGGAACAGTCCCCAGTCCTTCCATGTGTCCCCTGGCAGTTTGATGTCACACATCCATGGGTGTGTTTTGTGGGTACTGGAAACAGTCCCCAGTCCCTCCATGTGGCCCCTGGGAGATGCCACACACCCATGTATGCTTTTGGGTACTGGAAACCATCTCCAGTCCCTCTATATGGCCCCTAGTATTTAGATGTCACACATCCATGTGTGTGTTTTGTGGGTACTGGGAACAGTGCCCAGTCCCTCCATGTGGCCCCTAGTAGTTAGATGTCACACATCCATGTGTGTGTTATGTAGGTACTGGGAACAGTGCCCAGTCCCTCCATGTGGCCCCTCGGAGACCGCAGGGTGGGACGTGGGTTAAAACAACAACCACCGATAGGTCAGCAGACCCGGGCCGGCGCCAGGCCCACCACACGTCACTGGTGACATGCTAGGCCCACTGCCGGCCAACATGGCGTCACATGATAGCAGGGGCCGAGCCACATGCCGCTGATGGCTTTATTAATCTGTCATGTCAAACATGTCACTCAGCATGGAGGGGAGCAGCAGGCCCAGGGTAATGGGGGAATTTACAGGCTTGGGTTGGTCTGGATATGTATGTGGGTTGTTGGGTGCGAAGCTGTGTGGGTTTGGTGAACATAATTATATGTTTGAGTGATGGCAGATGAAATGATAACGTCATTATCAAATTGTTATGGGTCCAATTGCACAGCAGTTGGGGAATGAACTAGATGAGCGAGTGATTCATTGATTTATTATGTGGTGAGGGAAAAAGTGTTGGGTGCTGAATCAGGGTTTGTATGTTGGTGGATGCATGGAATCATAGGCCTATTGATTTTGGAGTCTGTAGGTTGGTAAAAATGTTGAATGTCAGGCTGGTTGGTTTTGGCATTGGACCGTTTGTGGTTTGGACTGGGCTCAGTTATGACGGCCGCCAGCCGTTTTGTTTGGTCATCATCAGATCCGTTTGACATGTGACTGAATAACCTGCATTGTTTTACCATTCAATAACTATACATGAGTTCTTTTTTCTTTCATTTTTGTTTCCCATCGTTTTTACTATTTCTAATAGTTGCTATGCTTGGACAGTAAAAGATAGTTTTGTTTTTTACAAACTTTTTTTTTGAATTAATACCGCATTGACCAATAACGTAAGTCAGTCTAAAGTTCTTTCTAAAGACCTTACTGCCAACATATTTTTTAGCCGTGCATATACCAATATTGGCCAACATACCGAAAGACTAAATGATAACATTGCAACTTTAATTTTTACAGAAGGTTACAGAAATAATACTCATAATATTCATATTAATCTTATTGTTGGCTAGAACACTAAAACCACATTACTTCTTTACCCTTCATGTTTATCTTCTGTAAACCTCAACAATTAACTCCGTATTCTCTTTAAATGTTCCTAATTTGTGTTAATTAAGTTAAGCGATCCACTCGAATGTTTCATGCAAGTCATCGTCCTCATTTGATGGCTGGTGCAGATTGAGTCTCAATACTTCCAGTTTCATTAAAGTCGAGTAAAGCCCTGGCTGAACTGACCTCCCACACCCAGTGTACACGGGCCCTCGCCCGGTGATTAACTCAGACCTGCTCGGGAGTCGCTCTCCGCCCTCGGCGCCCTCCAGGGACCTGTACTGGGACCCTATATTTTTGCAGTCAGAAATAATTGAGAATTAAACGCGGTTCGCGGACAGTCAAAAAATAACATGTCCTTTATTTATGACGCCTAATTCATCACCACATGGCAGCCATATTGTTAATAATGTTAGATATTCATGTCTGATAACTGGCATCTGGTGACAAAAACACAAACACACTAATCATCCAGTCAGTAGACTCAAGGCCACCCCGTTCCCCTGGAACCATCAGTGGTGGAGCACTTTTATTTATCCCGTCAAACCAGGTTTTCCACGACGACGCAATGTATTGGATCTTTCTTACTCTTGGCGCAAATGTCTCTGTGTATTTGGGAGAATAGTGGGAGACGGGAAAGGGTACGGCCTCTTTTCTTCTTTTATTTTAGACTCGTGGGTAACGTTAATGGAAGTGGAAAAGCGAGTTAGGTGAGACAAGCCGTCGGGGCCGGGCCGGTTTCCGCTGACATGAGCCTCCTTATTCTCCGCCTCCACCCCGCTATGAAATCGCCTGATAGGGTGTCGCTACAATCGGGCCGCCCGCCCGACATCGGAAAATGAGATATGTGACTGGAAACGTTGATCGCTGCTCCCTGGGCGGGGGCGGCTTGGGGGGGGGGGGGGGGTCGGGGACCTGGAGGGGACCTTGGCTGCTGCAGGACCAACAGGCGGGAGGTGTGACGAAGGTAGGAAGGGTCACTTCACGGGGGAGCTGGAGTGACCTTAGCGGGAGAGATCCCGAAATGATTGAAGAGATATGCGAACATTAAATAGTCTGTGTTATCGTTCTTAGTTTAACGTAATAAAAAGGTCTAAGAGGCGGGAAGGGGTGGTTAAATTACCTTTAGTTGATGAGAAAGGAGAGGTCTATATAGAATGAAATGTTACATTTTACGTAGGCCTTTGATTTGACTACACAGCGCACTTTCTACAAATGATATACACTATGCTTACCAAGTGGTAATTCGGTACGGCGCGGTACACGAGAAGGCTTTGGTCAAAACCTTGGCTGAACCTTTGGCTTAGCTAGGCGACAATCATGTTTTTGGCTGTGTATGTCTGAAACTGGTAAAGATCTACAGACGGTGTCAGTAAGAGTTGGTCATATCTCTCTAGACAGAGCAATTTGTCACGTTCAGTCCCTACAAGATCGCTCCATCATGTTATAGACTTGGACATTTAGATAATAGAGAAGGCGTACGTAAATCCAACAGTCGTGTGTAATACAATGTTAGTATAAGAATTTGAAAAAGCCAAGATGATTAGAACCTGATATATGTTTCGACTGTGTCTGACTAGCACTGATAAGCCAGTTTAAATGGCCGCGTAGATAAAACGTTAGAGAAATAAGAAACATATTAAAAAAGGAAGAAAAGGAAATAAGAGAAAGGAACCCTGTTCATCCCAATAACAATGTGACAGACAATAAATAAGATTGTTTAACCATCTGATATCTGTTGCGGTATAATCTATTACCATCTATATCCGGTAACGTCTTGGTATAATCTATTACCATCTATATCCGGTAACGTCTCTTAAATACTTAATATAATATATATACTTGATCTACTTGACACATTTTCTTTGATAATGGCACATTGACGCTGAAAAGGATAATAAAAAAAAACGATACAGAAGATAGATAAACCACAAAGGTTTTTCTTTTTGAACCTTCGTCAGTGTACGGAGGTCACATGAAAATAAACTGATATCTTTAAGGGCCCAGCGGGGCATAATGGCTCAGTCTTTTATAGCTCATACTGATATTCATACCGCTTCCTTCCTATTACTTCCATATACAGTCAGGAGAAAACACTGGTAAAGTGCCGCCCAAAACGCATCCATCTTATCGCATATATCTGTCATCGTCGCCCGGTGCCTCCGTACCGTCGCGACGCGACCACCTAGGCGACAGGCGCTTTTTGGCGACGATGGCGGAGACGACAAGGACGCGACGCCGTGTCGCTACAAAAGCCTTGATCGATCAGCTACGCCGCGGCGCCCCTTTTCTTCCCCTTACCCCTGCTCCCACAACCTTCGGCCGCTGCCGGGTGCTGAAGAAACGCCTTAATTTGACGCTAATGCATCTTTAACGATCTCCAAGCATCTGTTACAATTTGCTCTACCTTACCCCGCGCCCAGCGAAAAATACCCGAGCTATCCATTTAAATCTTGCACTGGCATTGCCTTTTTGATTCTATTTAGATAACTCGGGGAAGAGGGGTTTAGAAAGGAGTATGGAATTTGAGTGGAATTTGATGGATGATCCCTGGGCCCTGACAGCGGCAATTGATGGCGGTGATTTGCTGATTGATGTGGATCTGCTCGCGGCGAGTTGATGAATTGCTCGGCGAGACAAAGGGGCCTGGAGCGGCCAGACGGGAAGCGGTGGGTGTGGTGGTTGGGTGGGGGTGGGGGTGGGGGGTCATGTGTGTGGGTGAGTAATAGGATGGATAGGTATTGGCCGACAGCCTCGTATTGGTGTTAATTTATGATAATCACACTTCAGGTGTTATGTTAAACGTACGACTGTCTATATATGTATTGCAGGTGTGAAGAATAATTTGCATCGATATACATATTGCCCTCACTTTTGATACTGTATTTGAAAGGTCATCACAAATTTTGGGTTATTTAACATGATATGTAATGTGTCACTAAATTTGGTTGGAATCCACCGAAAAAGTTTTTTTTCTGACTCATACAAGGTTTGTCCTTACTACATGTATTGTCTAATATGCATTCAAATTATAGCAAGAAAAAACTCAGGTGTGCTGGTGTCCATGTTATCAGATAACAGTACCCCACCTCCACAGGTGACCTGTGTGAAGCTTTTGATCTGGTTGACCTGGCCAACCTGTCTCAGTGAGCCCCACCTCTACAGGTCGCTTGTTCTAAGCTGTGGGCCCCTATTGATCCCCCCCTCCTCTACAGGTGGTAAGCCGTGGGCCTCTAGGTGGCCCAAAGTGACTCAAGAGACCCCCCGGCGAGCTGCTCACCTTCACTATCACCAAGCTCTGCCATATCCACCCCTAGACCCACCCAATATCTGATTTCCTCTCGTCCAATCCTTCCCCCATCCCCAGCCAGACAGGGCCCTAAAACTCCATCATCCAGTGTGGAATATTCATATGCCATATTGTTCCTATCACACCTGGATAGAGATGGCATTAAACAGGGCTGTGAGTCTTGTACATTTGAAAACTTAAAATGTTAATGAAAACCTGTGAAATCGCCCATACTCTTACGTGCCCCCACCCCCCATCCACGCTCAGCCCTGGCCCCTCAGCCCACCAGCCATCTAAGACTCAGGCCCCGGCTCCTGTGTATACGTAGGACCCCCAGCCAGGAGCACTTCTCTCCCCGGTCACGAGCTGCTCAGACGTAAAAGCGGCTTTCTGAGCTGATCTCAGGGCCGAATTAAACAGATCAGATGTCATTGGGAGGGGTGGTAGCGGGGCGTGGGGCGCTGTCATCAAGGTCTGATCGGCGTGTGTATTGAGGTATCGGCAACACTCAGTCGGCCGGCTGTATTCAGGACCTGCCCTCTGCCCTACCGTTATGTCTGCCTCACCCCTACAGAGTTTGAGTAGAAATAAGAAAAATAAAGACACTCCCAGCTAGCATTAGACCACTACCAGTACCACATTTCAAACGAGTTGTTTTTAGCATGTCCGGGGCTGTGGACTGAAACATAAATCATGTAACGGGAATTCCCCTAACCCATCTCACAAATTGAAATGCTATGAGTAATTGTTTGTTATGTGTCTGATGGTCGACCATGCTTCATGGTCACGTGTTGATGCGTTTACATCAAAATTAACATGTATTACCATTGCGGTCCTTTTACAGAAATAGCCTACTTGACCCCTACCTAACAGATCTAAAGGAAACCCCACTTGTAGTCTTGTATTGGTAACCCCTTGTCCTTGACCCCTGCCGTCGGCACGCTACTTCCGGTCACCTATACATGAGCCGACGGGGTGCAGGACGCTCGGGACCTATCGTCGACCCGTCCACCGCAGACGCACTTCCGGATCCGGCGACCTCGTCAAGGAAATAGGTTTCCGTGTCGGGCCTTTTGATTGGCTGTTCGTGGTTACCTTCTTCACAAGCAACCAATCGATGACGTTGTCAGGGTGTGCGGCCCCTTCTCCCAGCCCCCCACCGACCCACAGACCGACGACGATGGCGGCAGCGGCGCGACACGCGAGCGTCCCATCGGTCGTCGCTGGGGGTAAGGTGGGTGTCCTTACCGCCGCCCACCGAAATAGACGGCGACGATCGTCGATCCCAAGGTCCCCACTTCCCTTCACTCCCGAGACCGGAAATGCCTGGCTTCAGACCCCCCACCCCCCACCCCCCACCCTCCTCCCACCCATCCACTCACCAAGGTATTCTATGATTGCGGCTGGCAAGGCAGACTAGAATGGCGGTGGTGTCCAGAGGTGGAGGGGCAGGTGGAGTCCCATAACGGCAGGCTGTTCTGCTTATTCACATCTGTTGAGAAGAGGGACGCACCATTTAGCTAGCGTGTTAGTGCGGGAGGCAGGGAAGAACACTGCTGTAATGGACACCGTTGGGTCTCTACTACTGAGACGGGCTGCTGCTAAGATGGTCTGTCAATAGACAAGAGCGATTTATTCTGAGAATACGGCCCAATACGACCAACGTCGTTCCCATGTGCCGCTTTTCGATACCTATTTTTCAGTTTGTGAAACAAAAGTTTAAGATAGTCTCAGAGTTAGCTTGTGTATGTATGATACGAATAGAATGCACCTATTGTGAGTCTCTCCGAATATAGGCTCATCACTGTTTAATGTATGTCCCATGTATACATTCAATGTAATCTTGTAATGTGAAAAAACCTTCTTTAAGAAGTGGCTTCCCTTTTGGCTTCCGAGCTATACGGGCCCGGTGGGGCCCACCATCTTGTTTATATATGTTCATTTATGAAGATTCTTGATAGAGGCGGTTATATTAATTGTACCGTTTATGTGATACTCCGACATATAAACACATTTAACTACATGTATAGGATTTCTCATTTGATTTGTGTATCTTTAATAAAGTAAAATTATTGGAGTGGCTTCACACACTATAATAACTAATGTAGTTCAGGCTACTCAGACTGGCTGAATTGGGTACAGCTCAGAGGGGGTTTAGCTTGGCTATGAGGATTTACAAACTGAACCTAGCTGACGTTGATGCGTGAAGATTCACACCCCGACATTGGTAGAGTTTGTTCCGTGCCAAATGGGCAACCGTTTCGACACATTGAAGTCAAACTTGGATCACATCCATGCAGCCGGGCTACTTTTTACGTTGAGTATTCGTGGCTCTTCGATTGTGAACAGTATGTTTCATTATTAACAAAGTAGACAAATCAACACACCCTTTTATTAACAAAATAGACAAAATCACCCCCACCCTGCACAGCAGATTAATCTAGCTATATCCACCTACTTGGCGTCAATTTTTCGCCGCGTGCTTATTTCTCTCTGCTGTTATCATATGAACGCTGTGCATGACCAGTTTCAATATACGACAGCTGACCGAGCGGGGGGGGGGGGGGGGTGTCGGTGGGGGGGGCTGGGGAGTTAAGGGGGGTCTAGATGAAGACTTGGGGAGATGGTTGACTTCTCCGCGCATCACCTTTTGAGGGGTGACCAGTCACCTGGTTAATGCGAGCCTCACAGGAGGCGGCCACATCAAAGGGACCCGCTCCTCCCGCCCGCCCCTCCCCGCAGTGGGCGCGCGGCAACAAACCAGAGCGGCAACTGACGCCGCACGCTGAATTGGCGGCGGGACGTGATCCTCGGCTGCCTTCACTGCTGATTGACACCTATCAAATGGGCGCCGCCCGCCCCTGCCAGCGCCGATTACGCTCCCCGACGTGGGGAGGGGTGGGGAGCAGGGCCTGTTTCTACAACAAAGGGGGCGCACTGACAGCCAGACAGTGTTTGCTGGGCCTTTTCCGAGTCTCAGTTTATATACGGGATATTAGCCCGGGCCGCCCCAGTGGGTCGGGCTTCTTTCCTTCACTTCAGCCCGCTGGGAGTTTATTGAGTGTGAGGTATCGAGCAGACAGAAATATTGATCCCCCATGAGCAGGGAGTAAGTGAGATGGAGGGTGGGGGTGGGGGAGGAGCAGGGGGGTGGTGCTTATAATATACACCCCGGCCGGGTTCTTTATGCGCGGGACGATCAGGCCGTCCGACCGGCTTCGCCCAGATTGACATCTGAAGAGAGCGTCTTTATGCCCTCAGAATGCAGCTCACCGCCAACACCATCTCCCTGCTGAGATGGGGACTTATTGGCAAACAGAGAGAGAAGGAACCCGGCCGTCCTCCCCAGACCCACTCCCCGACCGACCCGCTCACGTTACGACCGGCCACAGAGGCGTGACCAGCCCTCAGCCCCAATACTGGTCCACTCTATATGGGGCTGGTTCTAAAGGATGGATTCTATAATTGAGTTTTCCGTGATAATATCCAAATATCATGGCCACATTAGTCGAAATTGTCATAGGGAGCTCAACTTTTTATTAAAGCTCGAAGGTGTGAAAATAAAGGGAAATGAGTTGCCTTTATGAAAGGGGAAATTCTTACGCATCAGATGTTATAAACTATAAAATCATGATAATTCTTGGAAAAAATATATGCTTTTTGAAAAAGATTTAACCTAAGGTCGTAGTAATTGAGTTACAGCTTTAAAATGTTAAAAATACCACATAGGATTGGATACTTAGATCAGTACTTACGCTAGAGTAATGAGATATTGAGGGTTTCTGAGTGTTACATATAGAGGTAGTATATCGTGTTTCAGTGTAAAAAAAAAAAGGGTATAAGCCCAGAGGTTTGAGAGTGGGTTCTGAGGAGCATGGGTCGACTCGCCCCGTCCGGCTTGTCTCCTCCTGTACCCTCTATCCTGGAGGCAAACATTGGTCAGCCTCCCCCCACCCACCAAACCCCATCTCCAAGGTACACAGTCTGACCAGGCCAGGCCTGGACCCCAGTCTGGCCTGAAGTAAGCTGAGGCGATTGGATGTCAGATCCAATTGCAATCACATAATAATTCCAACTGTAAATACAGTGAAATACGAAATTGGAAAGAGGAGAGAAGGGGAAAAAATGGGGGCCAGTGTAACAGCTCACTGTGGGTGTTGGGGACATAACATTGTCTTACTGCAGTGTCCCAGTGTGACAGCCAGGACGTCCTACCAGGACCCTTAGTATGGGGACATAACGTGGTTTTATTGCAGTGTCCCAGAATGACAGCCAGGACGTCCTACCAGAACCCTTAGTATGGGGACATAACGTGGTCTTACTGCAGTGTTCCAGAGTGACAGCCAGAACATCACACCAGGACCCTTAGTGTGGGGACATAACATGGTCTTACTGCAGTGTCCCAGTGTGACAGCCAGGACCCTTAGTATAAAGACATAACACAATCTTACTGCAATGTCCCAGTGTGACAGCAGGGACATTGTACCAGGACCCTTGGTGTGGGGACCAATGGGAGATGGGACTTCACCTTGTCCAATTGGGCTGGATCTCCTCCTTCCCGGCACAGGGTTCTGTATAGGTTCTGCTGTCAGCTTTTTCTGTCAGAAATAACCAAGGGTCAGTCCCAGTGGGTAATGCGCCTCGGCCGACCCCTGAAGAGATCGGCGAACGCCCGACATCCCACTCGGCCATAGATCAATAGACCCGTCAAAACACCATTTTCTCCGATGATGATTTTCTCAGAAAGTTGGAAGTAAATATCCCAGTGCGGCTATGCTAGTGAATTACACCCAGAACAGTGTTTAACATCAATCTCGGACGAGTATATATTATATTTCAAATTGAAATAAAGTTAAGTTTTTAACTGTAGCGTCACTGACTTCTTTGTAAAATATCCTAGCAATATTGTTATCTTTGTTACATTGGATGAATGTTACTCATTCTTTGTAGCTCAAAACCCAGTCAGTATTCAAGGAGTTAAGGTACAATATAAAGTCCACCTCGGCATTGGTTGAAACATGACATCGATATGACAATTACTCATGAAGAGACCGTTCTACTGAATGCCTTCCTTGACGTTTCTGGTGATTTTGGTCAATACCACACCCCTAGCACTTATCCTCTACCGAGCTTTGAATTGTTGAAGCAGACAATTGTGATAAAAAAAATCTATATACCTTCCGTAGGGGAGAATTTGTTTTTATACTAAATTTAGACCTTCATCTTTGCCTACTGGAGTCCCATAGATCTGAGGTCAAAGCTTTTAACATATAAATGCCGCTCGTCCAGTACCACAAAGAGGCCAATATTGCTGCCCTTTGACCCCAGAAGACCTTACCAGCAGGCGGCGGCAGGCCGGGCCCCCTTCGTTAGGCTGACGGCCCCCGCTGACACTTATTGGGCCCGATGGCCAGGAAATGACTCGGTATAAATCGTCCCCCTCCCCCCTACTCCCCAGCCGTCCACCAGCTCCGTCCTCAACTTCTCGGCCTCTCATCACCAAGCCTCTACAGGCTCTTCTATCCAGATGGTATGGCCTGCTCAGTCCTGTATTCCTGTATTCAGATATGTGCTTTCCCAGCTGCTATTCCCTATAAGCAGTCCCGCATTCCTGTATTCAACTCCTGTATTCCTTCAGCTGTGTCCACCCTAGCTGGTATTCCCTATTCATGCTTGAATATCTCTATTCAGCTGCATGCCATCGTTCTTTATCTGCAGTTTCACTGTCATTGTAATCTTGTAAGTTTTTTTTGGAAACTTGCCTAGTTAGGCGAATTGTTCATACTTCTGATAAACTCTTCCCAAACTTCAACAGGAGGGATGTGCCGCTATTTTTGGTCAACAGCGCTGACAGAGGCTTAATTCTGTAATGCGTCTGAATCCTGTCGACTGCTGGTTGGATGCTTGGATACGCACGTTCGTCCAACCCTTGCTTCTATGTCTTACCTTTCCCTTAGTGCTTGTGTCTTAGGCATTGGTTGTGCATACCCTTGTTACTGCTGTAAACGTAACCAAGAATGTTGGGGATCATACAGTATATCTGCAGATTACTAAAGTACTTACAAACCAAATGACCGTAGGGCCTAATTCGGACTCGTCCTCATCCACGAGCATCCTTAAATATTCATCAAGTTGAGCCAAAGGTCAAAGGTTCATGGTTAAACCAAATTCCTACACTGTGTTCTCTATAGGGCTTTCAGTACTAATCCCAGGTTGAAGTAGGGGCGGCTAGCCTACGCCTCGTCTCTCTAAACGAGGCACTTTTAAACATTGATTAAGGAAACGTCCTTGTTCGTGCACCTCACGTATAGCGATCTCCCCGGATGGCGAGGTCGGCCAACGACTGATGATGGTTCTTCCCTAGGCTAAAGCCCAGAGCTGCTGCACCATTAACTGGACAATAGATTAAGCCACACTTTCTCAAGTCATTTTTCGCAGTGCTATATAGCCCATTGAGTTGCGTCTATTTTCCATAAACGATGTCGTCAGAAAAAAAAAATTACATCAAGAATTTGGTGGGGTCCTGTTCAGATTGGAGTCAATGGATATTTCTCCTGCCTTGTGAATCACTGTCTTTTAAATCATATTTATGATACTTAAATCCAAGTCCAAGTCTTAGATTTTGCATTGGATTTCAAACTTCACATCACATCTGACGTTGATTTTACTTGGGTGAAATTAGACTCTTAAGCCACTGGTCAGCGTCAGGAGGGTTAAGGAGCTCTCACGGTTTGGGCAAATTTTATTAGATAGGTCTGCAGAATATCCCCTTATCACATCCCAGTGATACGGTAGAATTCTTAAAACCAAGAGTTTTAAACACAAACATCGTCAGCCAGTCCACCCATATGAAAGGCATATCAGAAATATGCTAGCACAAAACAGATAGGCGCCCACCTATTTTCATGATTGATTTATGTTTTCACAGTTTTGAATTTATAGATGACAGTCCCCAATTATGGATTTTGGAGATTGCATACTTGATTTTTGAAAACAAAAATAATGACAGCTGTCTCTAGATACGCATAATAAATTATGGTTTCAGAGCCACAATGATACCATTGGTGCTCTAAAACCATAATTAATAGTTTATAACGTGGTTTTGTACGTTAATATTAAACATGTACAATTCTGTTGCTTCAAATTTCATTTCATTTGTCAGTGTCCAAATCAGCACACATTACAACGAACATTTTCTACACACACTATATAGCATCGAACATACACTCCAATTTCAACATTGGAGTATATACCAAACTATACGTCAAGGGTTGAGTGCCGTTGCAGTTGTACGTTTCCACAGATGATCGATATTACAAAAGAGAATAGACCACTTTCACTTAGTAATGTATACGGTTGTTGTCCCCAGCAGAGCCTGTATGCATGTATGCTGGTATTAGAATTTCATATTACAAACTGAGTTAAAGTTTGAAGCCTAGTAGTCATGTTTATGGTAGTCATCCATGGAGGTGTGAGCTATCAATAGACAGTTCACAATGTAAGCATGTCACAGGGGACGTGTGTTGCACCAGAGTTGGTGGCTTGTTAATGGTACTATGCCAAGTTGGCCAGGGTACTGGATAGTTCACCTGGGGGTACTGGGCAGTTTTGGGGCAGTTCATCTTGCGGTACTGGGCAGTTCACCTGGGGGCATGGACACTTCACCTGGGGGGCACTGGACAGTTCACCTGGGGGCACTTGACAGTTCAACCAGTGTTTCAGAACAGTTCACCTGGGTAGTATTGTACAGTCCACTTTGGGAGTGATACACCGTTAACCCAGCAGGGGTCGTCTTTTTGTACCCCCATCAGAGGTACATGTTAGATGTGTACAGGGATGCATTCAGTCAGAGATTCTAGTCGATCATCATCGAAAACGTATGTCAAATTGTTGCGGTAGGGGCCTTCCAATAATTCTGTTTGTACAATTAAAAACAATTCAGACCCTTCCCTCTGCCCCATCTTGTGATGAAATATGCATTTGGTTTATACCGGAAGGTACGCACATGTAAAACCCCCATCCCCTGAATGCTTAGGTACTTAATGAAAAGCCCCTTACGGTCTAACTGCGTACTTATCTGGTTGCTTGTTACTTGAGTTTAACGTCCTCATCCTAGCCTTAAATGGACAAGTCGGGGTTATGGACCATTAAGATAGTCTTTGAATGGTTCCCCTTAAAAGAGTTTAGGACCTCCGTGTTCTAAACACGGTGCCTGTATATCCGTGTCCTTCGATGATCAACGCTTTGAGTTATAAAAGTTCCAAAATGGTCTGGCTTTTAATCGGATCATTAAAAGTTCTTTATTGGCCCGGAGCCCCTCCTAGCTGAGGTTACTATCCAAACGGAGAATATAAAGAATAGCCAATGTAAATATAAAGCAGCAGGTTGTCAGGGCCGGAGGGGGGCCCCGACCACACAGGGGGCTAACAGTGAAGTTTACGTCCCTTTGAGAGAGACGGCGTTTGTCATTTATGAGAGAGACAAATGGCGGCATCTGGATTAGGCCGACATAACTGCGGGACGCGGCAGACAGCTGTTCCGGCCCGCGCCGCGCTCGTCGTTTCCGGGTCCGGTTCAATCCGGACGCCGCGTCCCCAACCCGCGTCCTTAAATCCGGGCGGATCCGGCAATAATTGTCACCCGGCGTCTAAACACGGATCTCCCTCCGGGCGGAGGACCCCCCACGACGGGGGGAGGCTGGGGCCGGCCCGACCAGGTCACCAAGGTCGGGGGTCCACCCTCCTCCTGGGTCCGCCCGGGTTACCCCTGTCTGTCAGGGTCTACAGACACCTATGTCCGGGAGTTTGGAGTCTATAGCTCGGGTAGCATAGGTCTTTGTCAAATTTACTGGGGGTTTGGTTTTATCTGGTACCCATCTCTATTTCAAAAAAAATTGTGTCTGTCCTTTTAGAGATACATTTAGATAATTGCCCCACAATTTGTTGAATGAAACATGACAATAACAAGTACATTTTAGTTCATTTGTATCTTTTTTTAGCTGCACAACTTTTTGGGTCATTTTGTTCCAGGATACTCAAGTCACACGTTACATGCTTACCTATACTCTTATATTGTACCTGATAGGACGGGTCGGTGTTAGAGGTGCAAAGAGCGCATGCTCTGCACTCAAAAAGAGGCACAATAGCTCGTTGACCCCTTGACCTTTCCCGGCGCCCTTTGCGGCCGGTTGGCCTGTGGACAGGACCGATTTATGGCGGCACATGGAATCTGTGAATGTCAACTGTGTCCTCGGTGTACGGGGCGGTGTAGGTGGACATACCCCAACTCACTGAGACTTAAAGTTTACTAGTTTGTTTCTGAACATTTTGGTGAGTTTTTCATCAGGTAAATCTGTTTTTGCATTGGGGAAACTATCATAACTGAAAATGAATAATACTTGGAGGGGGGGGGGATAATTCTGAACCATGAAAAATTGTTTGATTTATTACAGTGAATGTATCAGTCAATATAGATGTGTCCGTCAAGCACCGAATATGCCCATGATACTCACAATTCCTGTTCAACCCAAATATATTTGGGTACCCTCCCTGTTTAACCCTTTTACACAAGTAAAAATTCCCTTTCAGTAAGCACCCGCCTACCCATCCCATCCCCCACTTTGATCTAAACAGGTGAACGATGATAGCCCTGATTGACAGGTGGGGGACAGGTAGGTGTGAAGCGGTGCCAGGGGTGCCAGCCCTACTCCGCGAGTCTCACCTGTCTCCTACGGAACCCCTGCCGCCGTTGGCAGCCACCCACAAGGGGTGATACAACCCTTTCAGAGAGAGTTGAGGTAATCATATAAAGACTCCTAAACTGTCCAGACCTGATGAATTAAAATCACAATAAGAAGCCCTCTGAATTGATATCCGTCCATGAGATTACCATTCACGCTTCCTTTGGAGTATTGGAAATGGATAACCATAGATATTCCATTCCTACCTACAACAGACTACCTGTATATAATATATATGTTCAGTTTAGTTTTTTAAAATGTATTACATATATCCAGTGTAATAAGTTAAAACTCAGGTGTCTAAGGTCCTGGCCCTCAGTTCCGAGTTTTATAGATCTAGAGATTAGTTAAACGGGTATTGTAAATCCATTTTGAAGTCCCGACAAAATTATGATGGCGCAGACTATATTACTGATACTACCGGAAGATATATTCCCTGTATAATTTACATAATTTCTCGAATTCTATCCCAATTCATCCTCGACATACCCTTACATTGCTTAATTTGGGTACCTCAACTTGACGGTCGGGAGGTGTATACCAGCCTTCAGCAGTGTCCAGGGCGGGTGTCTTGGGATTGGAGGGGTAGCGGTCAGGGTGGGTGGGCAACCCCTCCTCCTGGGTGAGGCCGTCAATGGTCAGCGTCAATACGGGCAGGGCCCGGTATCAGGGCCTGCCATAACATGTGTGTTCTCACACTGCCCACCACGGGTCAATACACCTACTCCCATGTCCATCACAGCCCCACGCCCAGCCTACCCTATCTGCACCACAGAAACATGCCCACCCCAAGGACCTAGTCAACTTCAGATATGTTGCCTTCCCTACAGTCGCATCAGGGCCCCTTCTGCCTAAATACCCCTGTAGACCAGCCATACCTCTGTGGTCTCCATCAGTAGTATCTTACCTACAGCACCAAAACCGGTCTGTCTCATAATCATCTCCCTTTATAAGCATCGTCTCCTGCGAAGCCAACAGAAGAGGAATATCCTGTGCAGCCATAAGTCACTTGGTGTCAAAATGGCTTCCATCTGTTAAGAGAAAAAAATACATATCTAGAAGGATTAGAGTTTTTTTTAGCTACCTGTAATATGTAAGGAAAATTACTTTACTGGTTGATTGGTAAGTCTTCAGATTACCAGAAACCAACAGCCTCAAAGCATTATAGGAGGAGATGAGAATTTACACTTAAGATGCCAGACTTAAGTAGTCCCCCGATATGCATAGTGATCTGCCTCCCCGACGTCGGCCACATACAGCCCTCCATACACAACGATGCTTCCCATTACTGGGGATCGGTTTCTGCCCCGAGACCAGTGGTCTCTCCTAGTGGAGGGACGATGCGATACATTCTTAACTCATGAGCATGCACTCTACCTGCCAAAGAATTCAAGTCGCTCCCCAAACTAATGTTTGGAATCGAGTCGTTCTCTGCATTATTTATATTTCCTATGTACCTCCCTATATTTATAGCATTTCCCATGTTTCACTATGTTATTTACATTCCATAGTCCATATACCCTTTATTTTTTCGGATGACATAAACATATTCTATTAGCGGTCAAAGAAACTGCTAGAGACTGCATAGGTCCAGGGCCAATGCTGGCATTTATTGAAGCATAAAATCAAGGTTCTTGCTTTCAAGACGTTCAGATATGTGCAGAAACTCTTGTATAACCTGTTCAGACTGTGTCATAACATAACTGTAAAGCCCCATACCCACTAGGCGACTTTACCGTCACCGAGCGACGGCCAACTGGAAGAATCGGCGGTAAAGTCACCAGGTGACTAGGATCGTCAAGCGATTCCCTGTTGGTATGGTGAGGATTCTGGGCGACGGGCAACTGAATCGCCGGGAAAATTGCCAAGAAAATCGTCGGTAAATTATTAAACTTGCTTGATATGCCAGTTGCCCGACGACGACGACATTGATTTCCCCAGTCGCTCGTCGCCGTTAAAGTCGCTTAGTGGGTATGGCCCTTATCTCTTTCCCATGTCATATTCTGTTCACATACACTATTTGTGTCCTATGAATAGATAACTATTTTGATTAACATTACCATTTTGATTACAATATTGATGATAATTTTTTTTCTATAATCAACTCAAGAAGCACAACTTTAACTTACTGAAATCACTGCAATTGTGGGCGAGACTGCTTAAGTTAGGGTTTCTCACCCTGGACCACTGGGGTTGCAACTCTGTTCAATTGGACGCACCGGTGAGTTTTAATTAGGAGCAAAAGACCCGAAGGCCTGTGCACTGGCTCGAAACATAACTATTTTTAACATTTTATTTGAATACTTCAGCTTTTCCTATTAGTAAAACATACCTTAAAGTAAAGACAATCTGTGGATGATTCCCGCTCAAAGTTTGCATCAACCTGCCGGAATGGCCCAGAGAGCATTTGTCACTACACAAATCACTTCTCTAAATGACTTGTTCATTTAACATTAAGGAAATAAATATTTAACCTAATGAATCTCATGGTAGACTTCATTTAGTCAATGCATTCCCCAGTTGGCCATGTGTTTCCCTCTAGACAACTCGACCCAATCAGCGGGACAAAATGACGTGGCTATTGCTGCCTCCATGACTGGCTGCCTCTGATAGCACCTTTTCATTGGTCGCCCCGTCCATTGTGCCTGATGGGCGCACTGCCCGCCGAATCGTAGCGCCTCTAGCGGCCGGTAACCGCTCCAGCCGCCGCCCCTATTACACCCACTGAACCTGTTGGTCCATTGTGAGCGTCGCCAAACGCGTCCATGACGTATCGCCGCCGCGAGCAGTCCGCCAGACGACAATTTCCCGTTTTTTCCCGCCATAACCATAAATGCGCTTTTATGGAAACTAGTTTGTATTTTTCCGGGAGTAATTCCACTGAGAAATATGTAGCATGTCATGTAGGACGCAATGGGTAGGTTTCCCCCAAGGATTACTCTGTAATTTCGGAGATTCGCCGGGGAAAATATAGGGGGATTATTTTAGGACGCTTCTGGGCTGGAGGCAGGGAGCTAGTTGCGGGCAGACAGGCTGGGATGATTTATACCGGGGGGGACAATCAACGCGACCCCCTCGAACAATGGGCGTTGTCTTGGCTCTGTTCTAATCTGAATCATTAATTATCGCTCACCCTAGCCTCCCTCAGCCCCCCACTTCCCACACACTCGGGGTCCCGGGGGTGGGCTAAGATCCACACGTGCCAGACGCCGATCCCGGCCCCTCCGTTACGGCCACTGCCGACGCTTGCATGATGATGCACGGTTTGAACAAGAAAAGCAAATTGAGATTGTTCTTTGTATCTCCTACCCACACGCGGATCTTGTTCCACCGCCGCTACTACCCGTTTTTCCTCCTCCCCGGTAGAGGATTCTTGACTGGGTAGTCTTGGGAACCTTTGTTCGTTTTATTTCAAAGCGCACGCCATGGTTAATAACCAGAGAAGAGACTGGGAGTGCAGTTTAATGTAGTCGTTTTAATTTCAGCGTGTTTCTTTAACCTTAGGACCAGTGCCCTTGGGGATGGCCCGGCGCCACCCGACTAGAGTATACGAGGCGAGTTTCAACCTAGATGATGTATACAAATAGAGACGGAATTACTGCCCACCAAACTGTGTTGTTTGGCCAAATAAAGGCCGTCACTTCGTATTGAGGCCAGGCTTGGATCCTAATCCCTTCTCCAGGCGTCAGAGGCAGCCGCGTGCAGGTCCCTAAATGCAGCTTGCACTGTTTCCTCTATTGGCATGCACAGGTTTAGGCGCCATAGAGGCAGTGGCCCGGGCAGGTCCTAGCCCGCTGTACCCGGTCCGCCTGTCCAGTCTCAGATATGTCCACTTTCTACTGCTACGTTCTTATTTAATTCCAGGATAAGTGCATTTTATTGCGCATAGTCATATTCTTCGAATGAACTGAATCACCCAGTTTCGATTCTCTCAAAATGCAGTTCTCTCCAGCATATAAAACCAATACAGTTTGAAAACTTTTGACAATTAAGATATCAAATTAGTATGCTTACTGTTACCATTTGATACGATAAACATGTAACATGGGTAGTTGTACAACGTTAAGTTTCTTTTGATCAAATATGAGCAGGGCTGTAAGTTTTCAGACTTTTTTCACTGCACTACCTCTAAAAATATCTTTTGAAAATGAGTGCCTATAACATCACTGCTATGGCATTTTAAGTTTGTTTCAGATATTATGTAAGCTGTTTCAGATTCTTTTCATTAGCCCTGACTTACATGTTTGTATCAGGAGATAATGCAAGTTTCCTTTTTAAAGCTCCAAGGCCAGTGAGTCACCTAGATGTCCATGATGTGAAATAACGGTCTAGTTTTTTCCACTTCTCACTCCCTCCCCCCTACCTAACTGGGCCTATACCCCATATATATGAAAGGACAGTAAAGAACTGGTGCTTGGCGGAGAAGGATGCAGCCGTTCGTCATCATTAGGCCCAATGACCACCGACAGGGCCCCTTTCTTGGCCTAAGTCCTACTGTCAACAATGATGAAGACCCGGCTGCACGGCCGAGACGATTCATTTTCCGACGAATTGTTGTTTTGCACGATTTAATTCTGGTATATTGCAATTAGCGCCGACTAAAGTGTTGTTTAGGAGCGGGCTGGTGTATTAGTCTTCTTGGAGACGGGGTGGGGGATGGGTTGGTGACGGCCTGGTGGGGCCCTGAAGAGGGGCTGGGCATTGAGTGTCCCATGGGGCGGGTGTTTCAGTCTTCCTGCAGTCAGTGAGACTATAAGTTACGGCCCGGTGGGGCCCTGATGAGGGGCCAGTCATTAAATGTCGTGTGGGGGCCAGTGCAGTCCTACAGTCAGAGAGACTATTGGTGATAGGAAGTTGGGGCCCTGATGGAGGGCTAATCCTATGTTTCGTATGGGGCTGTTTCTCAGTCCAGCAATCAGGAAGACCCTTGGTGACAGCCAGTTGGGGCCCTGATTAGGGGTTGGTCAATAGGTGTCCTTTGGGGCTGGTATTTTAGTCCTCCCACAGTCACGGAGACCTTCGGTGACAGTCAGGTAGGGTTCTGATAAGGGACAGTCATTGAGTGTCCAATGGGGCGGGCGTTTTTAGTTTTTAGCCATACCTCAATAGAGGAAACACTCTGTCATATTTGATATCAGTTTATGCCCTTTTGTGTGTTTATTCTGTGATCTCAGTCCTAACGCACAATACACTGTAAACTCAGAGATACTTTGTAGTCTGTCGTCCCAATCTATGGACGCATACAGAAGTAACATGTTACACAATATTGCTAACCTTTGGTGGCACGGGGAAAAACAATGTGAATGGATACAACCTCCAACGACCAACAGGCTGGGGAATTGATAGGAACATGAGACGAGCTCTCTATGAATGTGAAAAATACCACCCATATCATCACACAACCCAATCCCAACTCCCTGTAACAACCCTCCCGGCCCCCTCACGCCTGGCCAGTTCCCACGATCAGTCCGATGGACCAGCCTTTATAGGAATCTTACCGCAGAGTGGTGGGAGAACCTAGTGGACACCCCTCTGCGCGACACCGGCACGTCATTACCCGGCCTACGTCGCCGCCGGAAAACCCGCCGTTTTGTTTGCCTCTGTTTATAATTCATCCTGATTATTCTTGTAGTGACGGTGATATATTCTGGTGTGGGGGGGAGAGGGGGGCGTCCCGGCCCTGTAATGGTCATGGGAGGAGAATGCTGCAAGTAGGCCCGCTCGTTGGTTTTAGAGGCGAGCTGCTCATGTCTATGAAATGTTTATTTGTGAGCTGCTCGACCTATCGCTCAGGGGGACTTGGGTCAATGCTATCTGGGTAGAGAGTGATGTATAACTGCAGGTGGAATTGGAGCCAGATCTGTCTAATCGTGACTGCCTGTTTATCTGCCGAATTTATCGGGTCATTCAGAGAAAAAGTCTCGGACGGTTGGCCAATATCCTAAATCTTGTCCCTTTCAACACTAGCGAAACTGTTGGGGCCATCCCCTGTGTCAGCAAAACAAAAGGGATTGTATGTACACCGCAGAACACGAGGAAAAAACAGTTTCTTATTGTAAAGAATGAAGTCATGTGCTTGATATAAAACACGAAAAATGACTTCAGGTTCTATATATAGACATAATGTCCCTATGTCACACAAGGGCGGGTGAGTTTCTATTTACCACTATTACCAAAAGTAGGCAGGTTTCTATTTACCAGTAGGGATGACATTCTCGTTATTCAATGATCTGTTATCCACTGACAGTGACTAAGCCCCTGAATCCATTTCACCATATATGGTTGGAAGCTCCCACTAACCAACCAACCAAAACACGATCACCACAGCCCACACTTCTCCATAGCATGTTACAGTTACACCTCCCACCACTATAAGGGTCAACTGCGGCTTAAATGGTAATTAATACAAGTGATTAATGTGTGTTAATTGGGGCAGGGTGGGACTATTACTGGACAGATTGGATGGTCCATGTGTGCGCTGCACTCCTCTCCCCAACGACGTCCGCTTCTTGATGGGAGACCCCGATTTATTAGGAGTGAGCACTGAGAAATTCATGACTGCCTGAAAACGAAGGTCTCCGATAAATCGCCCCCTTCTTGTGGCCGACTCGGCCGGGCGGTCCCCTCCTAAATCAGGGTTAGAAGCAGTCCAGATTGAAACAGGCGCTTTGGATTTTCATTTGGGAAATGAATAAATATCGCAGCTAAAAGAACTCGGTATAAGATAATCAGATTAGGCTAAATTTTAAGGGCTGGTTTTCATTTCAGTACCAGTGCATGCATTACATCTGGTTTTAGTGACTAATATGGGGATTTGTGACGCTAAGTGTACTTTGAGAAAATAGTCGTCGCAGGACCGTTTTGGAGCCTATCGTATTTATACAAAAGCATATACATGTATAATTAATTTAGGTCTATCCTGTCACTCTGCACTTTCTAAATTAAAATAAAAACCTGTTTTCCTGATAATGTGTCTCATCAAAGAGGAACATTAGAACAGGGAAGGTTCATTGTCCGACGCCATATTTCCTTCATAACACTCCTCTACAGCCTCATTAAGACCCTATGTAATTGCCCGTATCCCTGTCCCTAATCCGCTTGGTTTTACTAGATTAGAATGCCGCCTATGGGATTAAGGTAGTATATGAACAAACTCCTTTCATAAACATTAACTTCCTTGGTCGTGCCGATCCTCGATAATTATCCCTTAATAATCTCCACAAGAAGCTTGAGATTAATACAGTTCATCTTATCCGTCGTCTTGAATCACTGCATCTAGGTGACAATAGGGGATGTGCTCGGAGTAACTCGGTAATTAGAAACAAAAAGAGGAGTGATGTTCTCGTGCGTTAGGTTTTAGTCGGAGAGTTTGAGGGAATGATACTTGTCACAATGTTACCGGAGTTGATGGCTGCCTCTGAATTGGATCCGAGAGTTACCGCACCAAACAAACGACGGTTTTAATTCCATTTGATTGTTTAAGGGTGACCACGCAACAGGAAAACAGGGGAAATGGCAAAAGTAATTCATTTTAATAGGAAACACTGGAATGTTGATGAAAACACGGGGAAACACATGATTTCAATACCCAGCCGCTTTTTTTCCTGATTCTAAAAATACAGAACCTGCCATATTTCTTTGTAGAAAACATTTCGAGTTTTTACAGAAACGTATTGTTTTGACCAGAACTTATATACCGATATGTGACAATACGTTGCTATCTGTAGTTATATTCAACTCCCCTACGACAATGTTTTTGTTACGATGGAGACAATCACTTAAAAGACCATGAAAATCACATTTAACAACGATAGGTAAGATTGGCTAGGATAAGATGATTCGCACGCTCATATATTGGCATCACATTAGTAGGTGGTATCTACATACGTAGGTGTTTGACGGTCAATGTCCAAGTAGC
Organism: Lepidonotus clava; assembly: GCA_936440205.1. NCBI lineage: Eukaryota > Metazoa > Annelida > Polychaeta > Phyllodocida > Polynoidae > Lepidonotus > Lepidonotus clava. The sequence continues at coordinate 17,164,349 of OW387148.1, forward strand.
AAAAGTTTGTACCCTCATAGCAGGAACTGATGTGTAGAGCTCTGGTTGGTCAAAATATCCGCCGATTTGACAAAATGTGGCAGAAGTCCTTGTAAGTGATCAGATGCAGATACGCCATTCCAAACGAACCGCCTCACCTCACATGAGTACAACAAATTACCCGAATCCCAATGCCTACCTCCTATCCCATCCCCGCATTGCCCCTCCCAATGACCTTCTCCCATGTTGTACTCTGTTCCTATAGAAAGGGTGGCTATTAATTCTTAAGCCTATATTTCACAAGCAGATTTAGCTACCAATATAATAAAAAAAACAGCACTGGAAATAAAGGTCGAGTATAGACATGTTAGGCCCCCGTGGGGGTCCGGGTAAGAATAGGCCCTCAGTAGCCCCTGCTGATCGTATGAGGCGACGATAGGGGGGACCCTGCTCTGACCAAGTGGTTCTTTGGGTTCAATTCCCGGTCAGTGCTTGGTTCACTAAGGGATGAGGTACAGCAAAAATGATTGCTAGGTTTTGATCCCCTGCTGTTTGCCTGCCCTGTCACCTTTATCTCATAGATTCGATCACCAAAGACAGAATTCGTCCCAACTGGTTTTCGCCGTGAAAATGACCCTGGCTGTCAGTACGGCGTAAAACACCCAACACTCACTCACTCACTCACTAGACATGTTAGGTGTTATTAGAATTATTTGATAGCTCTCTTTTGAATGTTTATATATGGTAAAACAAATATAAAATAGCTGAATCATAATCGGCCTGCGGAAAACAGGCTTTAAAAGTAAGCCTATACTGGTCTGAATATGGTCCACTCTGTAAGCGATAAACAGTGGCCCACTCAGAGGAACAGTCCCGCTCCCCCCGCCCCCCCCCCCGCTCCTTACGAAATGTACCCCTCCAGGAAACACCTGACCCACACATGACAGACCACACGGCAGCTTTTTAAACTGTTTACTCTTTTTGCGCCATTCCCTCGGTGACATTTCCGATGGGGGATATCCTGAATTTGTTTAAGGGGATCATTTGTACATGAGGTGTTTTTGAGGTTAGGTGGGCTGCAGCCGATGTTCTATACAATTTTGTATTGTGCAGTGAAGCATTCTTTCAATCATTTTGGTTCCGGTCATTTCTCTCACTTATGTAAAAGGAATTACGAGGAATAGTTAAATAATTTGTTTTGGCCGTCCGACCATAAAAATTCTCAAATTCAGTAAATAGCTTTAGGTAGTATTTGTATATTTATGTTAGGTATGATTGAAGATGATAAATATATTTAACTCGGCGTAGTAAAAGCTGGACCGTAGCAGCTTTGATGACAACAATGAATTTGCCCACCATAGCTTTTATAGTCTATGACTGTAGGTTGCTCTTATGAAGTATAAAGGTGCTGCACAATGCCCATCCATTATACCGTGTCTCGGCAGATGCGCAGGGTAGTAGTGTACAACATGGGCAAGTTAATGCTTTGACCTTTACTTGTTCATACATCACTTTCATATATAGAAGACACAACAGTCTTTTCAAACTGCAGTGACCTAGGTTATTTTCCAAAGTTTTAGTCGCCTCTTCTGAAAACTTGTGATTTTAAAGCTTGTCAAAAACCATTTCAAAGGGATTTAGTAAATTTCTATCAATTTTTTGTCCAGCGTTGTAGATTAAACCTGATCGTTCAGAATGAAAGATGGTTAATAAGCCGGCTATGGGCCATGGGAAAATACTGCAGTGATGCTACAGGTTCGCACCCAAGAAAATGTTTTCAGATGATTAGCTGAGTTCCTCTCAAGGATGTGTCTTTGTTGTGTGAAGATAGAGGTCAGAGGCTCCACGGTGTACCGTTGGGGTTCTGGGCACATACTTAAGGGGCAGCGGCGCACCCCTTCAGGTAAGTTTTGTATGGAGACGGATTTAAGCACATGACCACTTGATTAAAGATAGATGATCACCATCAAGGCCCTTCTCTGACCGCTGGGCTGTAGAACAGCTGAGGTTAGGAGCAACAGGATAGTAAAAGAAATCTTGATTCCTCGTTATGTAGAATGAATAGAGAAAAGACATAAGAAGCGAAAGATATATGGTCAGAGATAAATACATGTGTTTTCTTTAATCTCCACAATTTCTTTCTTTTTTTTTTTTTTTTTTTTTTGGTTAAACTTTTATTTATACTGAGCTTTCGTCAAACATACAATAGTCTGGTCTCCCCGTCCACTCAGTGCTGAGTATTGGTACGGTCACATTTCTGAGGCATTTAAGAATTAATGAGACACAAAATAGTAATATGAACAACATTATGAAGTCAGGTGAGATGAGATGAGATGAGATGAGTAAACTATCTGTGGAGTATCAAGGAACTCCTTAGGTAATTTGCTTTAACTAGTAATCTCTATATATAGATAAGTTCACGTAAGAGGGTTTTAAATCTTGCATAATTAGTTTCATCTTTTAGAGTACCTGGTAGTTCATTCCATAGCCTACAGCCTGTATACCATGGTGATTTGCATATGCCTTAAAGCTTAACAATTGGTAAATTAATAGTTATCAAGGCCCTTCTCTGACCGCTGGGCTGTAGAACAGCTGAGGTTAGGAGCAACAGGATAGTAAAAGAAATCTGATTCCTCGTTATGTAGAACGAATAGAGAAAAGACATAAGAAGCGAAAGATATATGGTCAGAGATAAATACACGTGTTTTCTTTAATCTCCACGATTTCTATCAGCCACAGTTTGATATCAATTCACACGAGAGGTCGAATGATGCTTTTAGTAGACGTACAATGGTGGGGACCACTCCTCTGAGGTTCCGATATTTGTATCGGAACCACTACCCTTTTCCATCACGCACTTCATTTATTCATTCCGCTAAGTGAAATAGTGCCAAGGGCCGCTAAGCATACAGATAGAATAGAGACCTAGACACACGGCACTTAAAAAACGACTTGGCAAACCAAGCAAAGCCTCCTATTTATGTATGGGGAGGCCGGTGTTTTTGAAGTAATTGATGGGCGTTTGGGTGGGTGGGGAATAGGGCCTTAGTGGCTGACTGACAGCTTCTGTTCTACCCGCCGCTGTTTTTGTGGGGGTTATTTTACTCATTAGAGAGGGTAATTACGCCAGCCTAGAGCAGGGGCCACTGTCTGTCCCCGCTATTCTTTTTTCCTCCAGTGACAGCCATCTCTAAGTTATTTATCCTCATTTCCGCTCGGGATAAAACACAATTATGGAGTAGCCATCAGAGTCCCAGTCGATAATCGGTCAGCGGTCCCGGCCTATCTGGGAAACAATTAATATGGGGCACATTCATTTGGATACATTTAGCAGGTCGCCATCTGAAAAATAAAAACGTATAGTCCCATTAGAAAAACCATATCAGTGTACACAAATAGACCTTTACTGACCTTTGAGTTTGTGGCGCAATTCAATTACATTAAAATTAACGTAATGGAAATGTGACCTTTACAACACCTTTTTGAGAATTTAAAGGTCACATGGAAATTTCTTGGAACGGTCTTGTAAAGGTAACTTTTTCATTTCCTTTAACTAGCCCAATTTACAAACATTCTGGACCCATCAAAGGTCAAATTTCATTGAGCCTGTGCATGGAGCCTGCAAGGTACCAGAACACATATTGGCATTTTCAGCAGCCTGGCAGGTCTCTATCTGAAAGTGCATAGACAAACAGTAAGTGCATATAGAGCCCGCCCGTTACCAGGATACATTAGAAGATCACGCCCCGTTTCTAAAGCGTCTTTCTAATATAATTCTCGCATGGAACCGAAACATTTTTACTCTGTTCTAAAATGCATAAGCTCGTTAGCCCTGGCTGTTCATTATAGCCAGCTCCAGGAGCCACGTGAAGGGTTGGGGAGACCCCCGCCCCCAAACGACTGACACGAGTAGTGCCCCTCTGTCATACTTAGGGAGGGTCTAAAGCCCCAGATCAGTCAGATTGGGATAAGTTCAGTCATTGTAAATGCCCCTCTGCCGGCCTAACTCGTCCCCTATCGCTTATCTGAAGGCCAGTCTATCCATTTCGCCCACCAACAGTCCTACACGCACTCCTCAATTAATCACTTGTGTATGTGGACCATAAGCTATTATTATTCTGACTCAGAGGTAAAGAGAAGAGCAATTTAATTAATCAGAAGATACTTACAACGGACCTATTAGTTATGTAAATCAAATATTTGCATTAGTTTTTCATTTTAGTCTACATATCTAAACGGGTCACGTAGATGCAACAAGGGACAGCTCCAATAGACAGACGTAATGATTATGTAGATTTTATTCCTCTATTCACACTTTTTCTTTTAAATCTATATCTATACTCTCTCCTAGATAGTGGAGACTTGCATACCCCCGCATCCCCGTTCATACCCCGCCACAGCCTTGCATACCCTCACTTCCCCTACATACCTCCACATCCTCCTACAAACCCCTACATACCCCTTCTCATCCTTGCATACTCACCCATACCTTGCATACCCCCTTCCACACCATACATACTCCCACACACCCCTACATACCCACACACACCCCTTCATACCCCCACATACACCCCTGCATACCCCCACACATCCTGCATACTCCCTTGCACACCCTTCATACTCCCACACAGCCCTACATACCCCCACACACCCTTCATACCCTCACACACACCCCTGCACACCCCCACACACCCCTGCATACCTCCACAACCCCCTGCATATCCCCACATACCCCCAAACACCCCTACATACTCCCACATACCCCAACATACCCTTGCACACCCTGAAATACCCCCACATACGCTCACATACCCCAACACCCCACATCTCCTACATTCCCCCACATCCCCCTACATACCCAACACTCCCAATGTCTCCTACATACTCCCACAACCGCCTGCATACTCCAACACACCCCTACATATCTCCATACACCTTTCATACCCCCACACACCCTTGTGTATCCCCACACCCCCCTACATATCTCCACACCCCTTGCGTACATTCACATCCCCCTGCATACCCCCGCATGCCCCCACACTCCCCTACATATCTCCACACCCCTTGCACACCCCCACATCCCTCTGCATACCCCCACATCCTCCTACATACCCCCACACACCCCTACACACATATCTCTACACCCCTTGCATACCCCCACATCCCCCTTGCATACCCCCACATCCCCCTTGCATACCCCCACATCCTCCTATACATACCCCCACATCCCCCTACATAGCTTCACGCCCCCTCCCCGTCCCTATACATCCTCCTTACCAAACCTCCCCTTTAATGACCGCAGGCTGTTGTTTCATTGGCGTTATTAGGCGTTCCAGCCTCCTTTTTCCCAGCCAGGTGATTCATTTTGGTTTGACGTGTCAAATAGTGATTAGAGCGGGGAGCCCTTTTTCCTGCGCCGCCTTATTATGAACATTATGTAACGATGACTGTCATATTAAATTAGAAATAGCATGGGATCGCGTCGTTACCGCATGGATTAACGTTGATGAATGCTGAGTATATCGCCGACGGGCAGGGCTGGCACTAGCAGCTGGTAAGGAGTAGGGGACTAGACGTGTATAGAGTCTTACCAACCATATATAAATACCAATTTAGACGTGTTTAGGCCTAACCAATTGTCATGTGTAGAGTCGGGTAAAAATATGAATTTATAATGATTACGACGCCACACGAGGGCAGTATCGGAAATTAACATGTATTATGCAACCGATACAAGTTTTTATCTCCATAGGATGCACACATTCTCTTTTTGCCCTGGGATGTGTAACACTTTTTCTGGTTACATTTTATATAGGCCTATATAAAAGGGAATGCTCGAATATTTGGTGTACAATTTATCGGGTTACTCAGCCGATATGTGCATGAAAATGGACCGATTCAGGACACCTCGGAATTTGATTCACCATACATAATGGAGGTTATGCCAAATTAAGTTGGTTTATAAATAAACATGTGAAGCTTATTGGTTGGGTCGTTTGTAGATACTAATATGATCCCATGTTATTGTCTTGAATGCTTAGAGAAATATGCATCCCAGAAAACAAGCGAAATCACTGCCCACCCGGCCCCCAACTCCCAGCCGCCACCCCAAAAAAACATTTCAATTAGACATAATATGTATATTGTAAACTCGTTTTGTGATATAAAAACTCACAATCATTCTCATTATTACATAGATTATAGTTTTTGAGTGCAACCATTATGTTTTAAAGACATGTAATGACAACAAACATCTATTTATGCGAATTACTTAGGGAAGTCTAAAGTCGGACGAGAATAGAAAATTAGGTATAACACTCCATGTTTTATATTAAATGTAATCCGACAGTATAGGTAGGCTTAGAGTTATATGCAAATTGTCTATATAAGTAGAAATCGCACGAGAATATTTAAAGCTTGTTATGTATACAGTATTGGCATTGATCCTTCATAATGCCAGTCAATGGTAAGCAGCCCATTTTGCCAAGTGCACAGATTTTCCCTGAATGCTCAGACCACTTGAAAGCACATGCAGATTGGAATCAATATGAAATATTAGAAAGGCCTAACAGCTGACAAATGTTTCGCTGAGTCAGCTTATCCGCTGTCCTCCTTAAGAGGAGAAGTGGTTTCCCCCTCGTCTGTCACCCTCAGTTTTAGGTAGGAGACATGCAGATAAATTCACATACACGCACAGGCAAAGATGTTGTCTTAAGTGGACTCGAACAAGACTTTCATAAGAGAGAAAAGGGTTTGGAATTGTATAGACCACGGGTCAAGGTTATACAGTGTGTGAAAATGTCCCTAGAACTTGATACAGTTACACAATCTGTAACATATTACTCCAGTCTTATTGATTTCATAAAGGGTGTCAAATGTTACTTTAGAAAATGTCCATGACATATGAAAGTTTCTTTTTTATATGTCCCAGTATATATAAGCTATGAAGAACTCATTTTCGATACAATTTCTTCTTTTCATGAGTTACATTCTAATAGCAGACTTATAAAATGTCCTGCCGGAAGGTGCATTCAGTTTCAGTCTATATCCACATACATTCATCAAGTAACCCTAAAAGGGTAACTGTTGATTGCACCTTGCGGAAGCAGTGTAAGTAGTCGATGCATATGGCGGTTTGAAGATGGCATGCTCCGTACAGTGCACTAATTCACCGCTGGCATGTTCCCTTGTTTCAGGCAGGAAGCAAACTAGACAGGAAAAGGGAGAAGAAAAGTCGGAAGTAAGACAGAGGCCAGTTCTCCCTCAATGGGCGGCCTACACGAGCAGTCAATAGTCTTTGTCTCCACGTGTTTCCCTACACGCAGGCATTGCTCCCCTCTAAGCAGGCTCGATATAGGCACTCATAGGCTTACTTCCTGCACCAGGCCTAACCCGTGGGGTCTTCTTTGCCTGTGTGGAGAATTAAAGTGTTATAACTGGAGTGATTCATCATCTCGGGGCCGTCTAGGGCTGAGGGCCCCAGACCTGGCATTAGGGCCTCAGAGAAGACTTGGTCTGTCACAGTAGACCGCCAGTCATTGGGCCCCGGTCACACTCACAGACTAAATACAACTGAACGGTCTTGGAGGGAAGGGTCTTAGCCAACGTATTTCACGTTCTTACCTGGACTTGATACTGATGATACACTTGTACTAAAAGGGGCACGTTCCTGAATTCCTTTTTTTTTTTCACTAATCGCTTCCTAAATTTGCAAGATTTCAATACCTATTCAGATAAAATAAGTTGGTAAGAAATCTTGACTTTCGCTCAGACTTGGCGTGAATTGACATGATAGACCTTATTGAGTTGCATTGCACTCTTTTAGATGTCTCTATCTGAGCTGATTGCCAAGTTGCTCATCATACCGCTTTAGTTGCTCTAACTGAGCTACTTCCCATTCCCAGTGCTCTTCACTCGATGTTGAGTTGCTCAGTTTGAACTAGTTGCCATTCCTGAGTTTCTCATCATTCATGGTTGAGTTGCTCAGTCTGAGCTGGTTGCCATTCCTGAGTTGCTTGCCACTCAGCTGTGAATTGCTTAGTCTGAGCTAGTTCCCATTCTGACTTGCTCTTCCACAGAGTTGAGTTGCTCAGTCTGAGCTTGATGCCATTCCTGAGTTGCTTGTCATTCGGGGAGAAATTGCCCAGTCTGAGCTAGTTCCCATGCTGACTTGCTCATCCACAGTGTTGAGGTGCTTGGTCTGAGCTAGTTGCCATTCCTGAGTTGCTCTGAGCTAGATGTCATTCTCAGTTGCTCTTCCCCCAGAGTTGAGTTGCTCAGTCTGAGCTCACCTTGATACCAATCTATAACTACCTGGTTCTGCCAACTCAGCGAGACGGGCGACGCGGGCCGCCAGCACAAAGAGAGGTGATGGCGGCTGGGAATGAAGATGGATTAGTGTCAGGCCGCTTTAAGGATGCCAAGAAAGCCAGGGGAAAGTGATTCCCGAAGCCAGCAAACTGCCAGCTTCAAAAACCAGGCGGCGCTGTCGGCAACTTCAAAGAGGATGCTCCCCGGCCTAAATGCGGCCCGCTGACACAACCGGCTACTGCCACCACCACGGAGGGCCGGGCCAGACAGGCAGCCCTGGCCTCCCACCGATATTATTAATAATGTGGGCTTTTTCTACCGGCTCGAGCTTTTTAATTGACTTGGTGATTTAGCATTATGTGGGTATTGGACTTGTGAAGCGTTAGCTAAAACCGGATGCGCTTATCAGTTACCGGCATGAATATTTCAACTGAAGTTTTCAGTGAGTGGGAGTGGGATTGAAAGTGGCGATCGATCTTTGGTGGGCTGATGTTTATTGCCGGGGGTGAATACACCACACCATACCACGGAAATACAAGTTTTAATGACGTCTCGGGCCCTCAATTAAAATGGGCAATGCGGTAAGGTGTTCAGTAATAGACCTAAAATAGAGCCGGCCTTCGATCGGTATGGGGTGGTATAGGAAGTCGGTATAGTGTTTGTCTCAGAGTACTTGGTGTATGGGTGAGGAGGCTGGCGGAAGTTATGCCAGCCTGAGGCCTGGAGGTGGGAGGCGGGCGTGTATGGGGAGTGTATGGGAAGGGTGGATGTGTGGGTGGGGTAGTCTATTTGAGAGCCGTCAGGATATTCCTACCTTCACTTAGCGGGCCGGGCCGTGTGAGAAGGGTCCCCGGGGGCCGCCAATAGCTCTCTTTTACCGGCCTATTATGACGACTTGTGGCGACGCGCGCCCGGAGGAGGAGGACCAGGAGGAGGAGGAGGAGGGAGGAGGGGGTGGGGGGTATCACTGCCGGTATTGACAGCTGCTTCTCCCTCCACGGTGTCCTCCAGCAGCCCCTCGCCGCCCCCATTTACTGCACATACTGTATTTGTTTGTCTGTATAGTAAAATAGACCCCTCCCACCGGAATGACAAATGACCCCTTGTCAGCACATGTTCATAATACCCCTACTGGAGTATGTCTCGGCGTGCATGCTAAACGCGTGCATATTGCGTGCATTCACATGCTGATGACGTCTTGATATTCTCCTTTGGCAAGCGTCTTGCCCTCGCCCCCAGTTTTATGTCCCATTTCATTGTTTACACGGCGCCTTTCATCTTGTCTTCTTTATGGCGGCCAGGCTTATTACAGAGCCTACCTCCAGCCCCTGTTTCCCACCAACCCTAACCCCTACCCCTCACTCCCACCCCGACACTCACACACACCGCCCGCCCCCACCCCAAGCGTTATTACACTCCTGGCAGACCGTGGAGTCCAATCAGGGACTGGGTAGGAGGTGGAATTCTTTATTATGAGTCAAATTGATTCCAGGTGTATCTTATGGCCTGTAGAGAACGCACAACCCTCTCCCCACCCCCTTCCCCAATACACCCCCACCCACCTCCCTCCCCCCGTCTGCCGCCGATCGTACCTTAGCATGCCGGTCGTCGCTTTGTTCCGGCCCGCCCGGCGGTAATTTATGACCCCTGTGCATGCCATCCGCCCGCTCTACCCCCCACGTCGGGCGGGCAAACCTTGGGGATCGGGATCCACAGTGAGAGCGGGCTGGGCTGTCTCCACCTGGTCGGCGCCCGGCCGCGTCGCCAAAAATTACCTGTGGGGAAGTGGGGGGGGGGGGGGGGCATTTCTTTGTCCCTGCTGTATTGGTATGGTGAGAATGTAGATCTAATCTATACGAGAGTGTCGTGGTTTCATTGGGAGTTTTGCAGTCAGTTTGAAATACTCTACACTTCACAATTTGAAGACTTCAGGTTCCAAAATAATTATGGAGTTTGGATTTCCTCAGTGTGGTATTGTGATACCAGGCCTTTCAATAGTCTAAGGAAGTGGAGCAAGATGACTTTCTCCATTATGCATGTACATATATGTTTATCTGGTCTGGTAATTCACCATGCTAATATAAAGACAGTTTATTAGCTAACTCACAGTGGCTTGTGTTTCTATTTTCTGACCATAAGACACGTCTACCCATTTGGCCCCTATAGACGTAGGGTGTTGAGGACGGCCAGGTTACGCCCATAGCCCCCCACGGACAGCCCTGGCTCCATCTATTCAGGGGGAGGTGCTTTCTTGCCGGGATTGTCAGCTTTAATTACAAAGCCTTGGCTGGTTTACTGCTCCCGCTACGGGCCCCAAGAAGCCCTTTTTACGGTGAGATTAGCCTATGTTGACGATGATGGTCATGATATACAAGGTGCAGAACAAAAAGGGAATGAGAATATGCAATTAGCACACTCAAAAAGGCGCCGACCCGTGTAGATAAGGTCTTTTTAGCCGCCGCCCCTCCTCAGCCAATCAATTGGTTGTCATGGTAATGTGACGCCGGTATACCACGGGAAGGGCCGACTTCTTACTGCTACATAGCCACATTTATCTATACTACTAACTATGGCTCGCCTATGATCTCCTCTCTCAATGGACATGTGATGGTCCTTCTCCGAGTGCTCAGCCTATTTATAGCCTGGGGAGAAGAGTACATATCGAGTTTGTGTTTCTCATCGAACCAGATCTGTACCGAGAAATAGAACCTATAAGGAGGCGCTCTATATAATAGGATGGCCCCAACAGGTATAAGGCCTAAGCCTGCAGGGGTCGGAGTGTATATCTCATTGAACCAATTAACCCACATCACTAGTCGATAAGACCGGCGGTGACCTTTTCCTTTAAACCCCTCCGCCCTTTATGAACCCCTCAATACGATCATCAGGACATCATACAGGCAGTAACAGCCCCTCCCGGCGCCCGGCCCATGATACCCACTTTACTGGGAGGCTATCCGCCGCGCTCTGGTTGCTTGGGATCCCGACAGGTGTCGCCGGTGTTGCCCAAGTCTCGCCGCGCACGAGATAACGCGTTATTACGTTGTACATGCGAGAGGGTCGTTGGGTGGGCGCCGGTCGGGCGGCGGCGGGCGGACGTCGGCGGGGCGTGCACGCCACGGTCGGCTGTGTAGGGGGGCGCCCTGGAGGAGACGGGCCGACTACGGAGGGGGAGGGAGGGGGGGGGGGGTAGAAGGGGTCGGGACCGGGCACTTGTTGATGGTTCAGAAAGCGTCGTTAAGGTCGGGGTGAGCGATGGAAAAATAGATAGGGTATAGAGTTCTGATTTATCGCCATATCTACCCTTACTCATTTCCTCTGATCAGTATCAGCAGTTACAGAATTTCTTATCAGCTTTGCATCATGTGTTGTATCGATTATCTGATTCAAGTTTCAAAAGATAAAACTATGTGGGAGGGAGGGAATGAAATGGAGGGGGGAGTGGTTATTATCTACCCCACTTCATTTCCCAGTTGCCCGCCCCCTCCCCTTTCTGGCCTTGAATACCCACTATTTATTCTCTTCTGTCCCTCTCACTTCTATCTATACAATGCCGATAGTCAGCCTTACCAGACGCTGCGTCCGTTAAGTTCAAGGCTAAACAATAAAGGGCATCCAAGGACCCCTGCTAGTTGAATTGAAGACTTGGCTTCCCTCCCCATGCACCGCCCACCACCCAAAACCTTTCATGTGGACTCGAGGTCGGCGACAAGCGAGGTCAGCTGATAAGTGGATTGTCCCCTTTCCGGCCCTCCCCGCCCGTACCTTGGCCTGTATTGATAAGCAGTGGGCCCCGCTGAGACCGGCCCCATCTGAGGGCCTCCCGTACTGCTCACGAGCTGCTCGTAGTGGCTCCGACCCGAGCTGCTCTTAACCAGGCGGTTTTAGATTAAAGGAAGCTACACGGGAGCGCTTCTGGGGCGCGGGGCCCGGCTTTTACAGCCGGGTTTACCGGGGCCGGCCCGAGTAACTTCATTAGGCCGACCCCACGGGGAGGGGGCCGGGCCAAAACAGGATAATTCGCAGATCAGCTGGGGGTAGTCTGTGGTGACAGGTTGATTCCCATCTAGGAGCATTTAACCCGGCCAGCCCCCCTGTGCAGTATATATTTCCTCATTAGGGGAGGCGCAATCCTGGCCCGAGCAGGACAGATAATGAGCGCCTCGCCCCGAGCAGCTCGCTATAAATGCCGCTGTATTTCTCCCTGACTAATCACCAGCCGAGCCGCTCTTTTCAGCCGAGGAGAAACATAAACATGCTCAGTCTTACCCGACCAATTATCTGATAATTAAATGAGCAGGTCTAGACCGACTCGGCCCTGCCGGCGCCTGATCACGTGACCGGGAGCTGCTCGCCACGTAGACGTTCACACTTTAGGTATACAGCTCTCCCCCACCTCGTCTTTCAGCCTCCCCAGTCCCATACGTAATAGCTATTGTATGCACTGTTCCTACCACGGCTGCCTTGCCCAGGAGTTGTAAAGTAGCATATTCCATCAGAATTAATTACGTCCTCGTAAAGTAGGGTTATGAGAATACTTCCACACATGCAATATAGATGGGGTGCTGCAACTGCTGTCGCATATAAACTGGCCGCTAAATGTCCCTTCACACTTCAGCACTTTTCTCGTACCTCAGACTTTACTGCATTTACTTATCACCTTGTTGCATTGACTATGACGTACTTGCATGGTTACAGCTCACACGCATATATCCTTGTAGAAATAACTATCTGAATATGTTGTTCATTTTCCTATACTACTTGCAATTTCAAAATCCCCCTAATTATGCTCTCCTTTCTATGGGTAACGTTTTTATGTATACATATAAAGCCAGCAAGTGTAGGAGGTTAGGTGCGCAAAGCCTCTCTTCCCACACCTGCATTATTCCTCACACAACCTGTATACACCATTCCTTTACATTTAACACTCACCCTATCCCCCACACCCCACACCTGTCCTGTCCCTCACACTCCATTCAACATCCCAGTAGCCCCTGCTGATCGTATGAGGCAACGATAGGGGGGATCCAGCACTGACCAAGTGGTTCTTTGGGTTCAATTCCCAGTTGGTGCTAGGTTCACTAGGGGTGAGGTACAGCAAACATGATTACAGGTTTTGATACCCTGCTGTTTGCCCGCCCTGTCACCTTCATCTCATAGATATGATCACAAAGGACAGTATTCTTCTCAACTTGTTTTCGCCATAAAATGACCCTAGCTGTTGATAAGGCATTTACTCACTCACTCACTCACTCACTCACATTTAACATACATCCTCTCATCTCTCATACCACCACCTTGTCATTCCCCAATAACTGTACCACACCCAGCCTAGCCCCCATACTCCATTCTCTTACACTAATCATCCAACTTTTCTCTCATACTCAACTGCATCCCTCAACCCCCCCCCCCCCCCCCCCCACACACACACACACACTTCCCCATCCCCCACATACTATACTCCACACCTGACTAATTCCTGAAATGTTTCTCATGCTTCATTCCGTTACATTAAAACACACCTTATGCTCCACACCTGCCCAATTTCCCACATACACATTGTACTCCATTCTTATACACTTAGTACCCACCCCACAATTGACACCCATCCTATCCCTCACACTCTTCACCTGATCTGTCCCTAACACTTCACATCTGTCCTGTCCACCAAGGCCACTCTCACCCCATCCCCCGCACTCTCACTTTCTCTTACATTGCACAACCACCCATGACCCCATAATTTACCCTCCACACCTTCCTCGACCCTCAAACTCCTCACCCTCCCACCTCTAGCACTCCCCACCCACTCCGCCCCTCGTCCTACCCCTCACCATCTCCCCAGTCTCACACCCTCACACCCCTCACAGACAGAAGGAGCAGTTGCGAGCTGCTCCGAGCAGTCCCCGGTGACCACCGCTCCCTGAGAAGCTCACGCCAAACGAAAATTAACAGCGGGCCTTGTGCGGGTCGAATGGTCCATAAAGGCGGGCCGGCGGCCGTCTCCCGCCGCCCTAGTCCCACCTTTAATTGGCGCGCTTTGCTCGACTCATTTCCATGCAAATCAGGCGGCGGTAATTCCCGGCGCCTGCCGCCCGGCGCGGGGCCCACACAGGTGGACGGCCTGGACCCTCCTCCTGTAACCCTAACCCGCCGGGCTGAGGGGGGATGAACTGTAGGGGAAACGCTTGAGTTAGATATTGATCCCAAGGCTAGCGTGTAAGGGACATATATACAAAGAGCTTTCCTAGAGTCTGATGGGTTAATTTGTACTGTATATAGGTATGATTGTTTTGGGGATATACATGCAATCCGTCCGTGTAGACGTTAGACCAGGCACCCTCCAGTGGGGTAGGGTTAAGGGCCTCCTGCCCCTGAATACAAAGTAGCCAATCGCCGGGCGGTGGTCATTACTTGGCCGTGTTCCATGTCATCCTACAGGAAATGGTTGCTTTTAGTCGGAAAGGTGCAAATGTCGTGTTTACCTAGCGGGTTGAGTGGTCGGCCACGCCCTGGAGGACCTGTGCCCCCCAGGCCCAGGAGGCCAGGGTCCCCCAGTACCAACACCCACTCCGCAGCTTTAATTCTGGTTACTCCCATTTAAAATAGCCGCAATTATATTTAATTTGGTTCAGAAAGTCAATAACAAGCGACTATGTTATGACTAGAGGATAAAGTGGATTGGTTATCAACAAGTTGTAAAAATTAAACCTTTGGTACTATTTTTGTCGCTAATTACATGAGATTTTAATGGTTATAGTAAAACCGAAAGTCCCTGGGCGTTCAAAATACAGAATGTTGTGAGGTTGTTCTTGGTGACATGACGAACGTAATGCTCGCCATCCATACAGGTATATTGTTTGTTGAGGTAGCCTTAGTTAATCTTAAACGGGATCGGTCCATCAACAAACGTTATTTTTGCTCCTCTGTAAAAGATACCATTCCAATTATCCGTTAAGTGGGTATTTATAAACGAATTTAAATAGGGGGGGGATAACTAAGGAGCCTTTTCCATAATTACGGTCATGAAGCGTGTTTCTCGTTAAAGAATTACTTTACTATTTCCACTAATTCATAGATTTTCCTTCTTTTTTTTTAAATATATATAACCTAGTTCAATAAAGTGGAGTTCAAACTACGAATCATCAGATGAAAAAGGTAGATTTTTTCCCAGTAGGGACCAGAGCTAGATGTTCCCTTTTCCCCCCTAGTCGGGGGTAGAGAAGTGGCGGGTCACCAAACACTCCACTGGTGGTCCGAGTCAATGAATCGGAAGCGACTGGCGCAGGCCAAGCGGCCGAAACCCTATCGGCATCGTGTTGGTTTTTCCCGTCCTTTGAGGCCCAAGATGGCGCATGTGAATGTAAGGCGGCCCCCCTGGAGGAGGGAGGATCCATTGGGTGGCCCCGACCCCGGTTCCCCGCTCCCAGGGCTCCCCCGGGCTCCCCCAGTAACAGCGCCACATGTCACGTCTTTTCAGGGTTAACATGGCAGGGAGACCTGGTTATGGTGGGGAATTAAGTACCCATCGTTTTGAGAGTTGTTGGTCAACGATATGAGATGCATGTATTGGTAAAACGCATATCTTAGAATGAACCAAGACGCAATAGAATCATACAATGATTTCATAAAAGAAATATCGATAATAAATTATAAAATGCATTCATAAAAAGCAGACCTAAAAAGAAACTATTGTATTTTATGTATGGATGATATAGTATCGAGTTATCGTATATACCATTTGGCATTCCATTCCTCCCTGTTTCCCTCTACAGAGCCCCTCTCCTCCCACCCCCACTTTCCCCCCACCTTCCCCCGTTAGCAGGTCCCCCACAGTGCTGTCAGCAATGTAATACGCCTCCCTAGGGAGGCCCCCTGTAAAAATGTCTCATTATCGGATTAATTTGGCCCACCTAAAAAGTTATGAAAACAAAAACGGCGATGAGCTAGTGTGACTTTTTAGTGTGGTTATTTGATGAGTAACAACAGAGGTTTGATTTATGACATGCGTTATGAGTTGACTGCCTATCAGTGGTAGGCTTGTGAGTATATGGCAGATCGTCAAAGCATGCGCAACTATTTAATAAGGTTTTGAAATTATCTTACAAAAACATGAACGATAAGAAATGGAAAACAGTCTGGTTAAAATATCGATTTGAATTCCATTGGCGTGTTTTATGTTGGTTTGGTGCACAACTAGACAATTTAATTTTACTTGTCTTCAAAATGTTTTTCCAATTTGATTATTGAATTTACTCCGTAGTGACGTTTTGATGATGCCTATAATTCTATACAGTGCACATTTCGCACGATAGATTTTGTATTTCATGACCCAAACTTCGATTCCGAGACAATTCATTTAATGTGACTATTTTTCTTATGTGAAAAAGAAATTGAATCCATTTAAGGATCACTGTTAACTTGCATTTCAGTTCAGCGTTGTAGAATTGGCAAACCAAATCTTCATGGTACCTGTTAAGACAGCATCTGGGTAATACGTCATTATGACAGTCTTTGTATTTTAGGAGCAGACTTCACCTTAAAATGACGTTTTTACGACGTGATACGATGGGGAGGCCTCGACCAACCAAAATATGACTATTTTATGACGTCGCAGTCACGTCGCTTCTTTGCTGGAATTTATTACGTTTGAGAGCTTTGTTTTTATTCCCGGCAGTGGGCATCGCGCATACAGAAATATATTATGCTTTTTAAATTGAGTCTCTGAACCTTTCATGTTAATGAATTTGTTGCGGTTTCCTATTTAAGCATAACCCTGATAGACACCCCAGTAGTTTGCTAATAGGGTCAGATGATCTGGGGTCCCAAAGGGAACCTATAGAAGTTTGAATCCTGTCTGACAGTCTACACGGACTGCTGACGTCATGCACGCTTTCCGCTGACGTCATGCACACATTAACCTGACGTCATCCATCACCAGCACACCGGAAGTCAGACAGCTGGCGCCCTCTAGCGTGAAGAAATCAATGTCTAAATTGGTCAGCCAATGATTGTTGTCCATTTCCAGTCAATCAATAATGGACTTACCCTCTGCCATCGGCGTCTTTTCTAGACAAACTCTCACTCTAATAGCAAAGTGCTTGGGGCCTAGATTTACTAATAACCGATGGTTGGCATTGTCAAATAAAGTAATTTTTCAAATATAAATTGTCATGTAATGACACGTGTTTTCTTTCCTTTTACAGGTGAGTGATGTTTCTAAATCTTCTTACAGTGAATCAGGTACAGTATCACTATTTGTTCTTAGATAACCATTGGTCATATTTCTAGACGAATGTTTGCATGGGAATTGTGGTATTTTTGAGACATTACATCGACATTTAATTACTTCAAAAACTCACCGATTTATACCTTGGTAACTTTCAGCCAAAGAAATCTAATGACGGATGATGTAGTTGACTTTTAAATCTGACCCGAATGGTATCAAAATCAATAAATGTTTTTCGTGATCGGAAACATATGTAATTTCGGAATTGGTATTAACATAAAATCTCTCGTGTATATCTCCTGAGCCGACGGGGTTACTCCTTTATAAATCATCTAGTTTACTGCCAAATAATCCATAACAATAAACTGCACAAGAGATTACAGAGTGTGTGATTAACCCCGTCCACCCGATAAGGCCATATTTGGCCACCATGTGGCCATATCCCATTGAAAAGGCATTGTTTTAAGCATAATTGCTCACCACCTATTATCAATTAAACATATGGCCCTTAGACTTCAGCCTTAATTTTCCTAAAGCCCCAACAATATCCTCAATTTTTATTTTTTCCTTCTATCTTGATAAGTTCTTTCACAATGATAGTTACAGTAAATGGCTTTGGGGACCATGAAGGGGTATGCCCATAAAGACTGTTCTAAGTATATTTTTAAAGAAAAAAGTTGAGAAATAATATTATTTGGATATTCTATGTGAAAAAAATCGACTTTCATGAAATTTTCTGCAGATTATGTTGGTACCTATAAAAATTTCAAAAATTTCAATAATATTGCATTCTGGGTAATCTGCAGTAATAGGGTTTTCCTCAAGATATTTCTACAACAGGTGAGATCAGTATGTTGCCATGGCAACAGAAATCTATGTGAGGGGTGTCATTATCTTAACAATACTTCAAACAGTTAATGAAACGAATAATTCAATGAAAAGTTATTCCATTTTCAACATTTGTGACATGCATGAAATCATGTATTTTTACTTTATGTAGCTATATTCAAACAGCCATAACATAGAACGGTGGAAGAAAGGCAATATAAGGGGTTTTCTCATGTATATCAAGTTGGGAATTTCAAAAAGTCATATCTCAGCAATTAATCGGAATATCTATGAATGGTTTTCACTGTCTTAAAGGGAATGTTCTATACTTTAATGGAAAAATATACCCCATTGCTTGAGGAATTAAGGGTTGAAAGGGTTAGGGCACAGAATTAGTAATCACGATTGCAATTTGAATCCATTTGAATATAATGTATTCTCTTACTTTCAAATATCAATTTAATGAGCGATTATCATGGACCCGCAACTAAACCCAACCCTTAGATGTAAGGTTCAATACCAGGATACACGATTTGAAATCAAAAACCCAAACCGATCAGGTACCACACAAAAACCCACCCACTGTTCCTCAATGGGAAGATGCGGGGACTGAGTGCGCGGGGTATTGTGTGGGCCTGGTGGGGCCGTCACGGCATGGGTGTGTGTCAACACAGACGTCGTGCACCCATTAGGGCTTCCTCCTGTGTGTCTCACTCGGGGCCCCTTTTTACCACCGGGCCCTCCCTCAGCCCTGTGTTGTCTGGCCGGTTTGTAGAATCTCCGACATGGATGAAAAGGTGCGAAACGTCAGTTGTTTCCTGGTTGGATGGGTTGTGGGGAAGGGGATACAAACCTCATCATGTGATGGGAAATGTGTCACCTCCTAGTTTTGGGAATTCGTGACCATAAAACTATTACATGTACATGATTGTAAAGGTTTATGGTACTTGCGTAATTCAAAACCTTCTGAACAAAAGGTTTGATTAGTTTAAGAGATAACCACTCTTTCAAACATTGACAGTTTTTTTTAGTCAAGTATGTAAGGTGGCAATGCTCTTGACACTATTTTGATAGATAAATTTAGAGAATTCAAGAAATATTTGCAATCATACTTCACTACATGATAGCGCTTTTCAAAAGTGTATAACTTTTGTATCTACTCAAACTCAAACTTCTGAAAAAAAATATCCGAAAATTGTTGGCCTCTTGCCATCCACTTAGCACGGTTAAATATTTACACAAATGATATAAAAGTGGCTTACACGGAGTAACTGTAATTAAATTGTACCCTAAAAACGACCAAAATATTGCAGTTTAATGAGTGCACGTGCCCCAAACTTCAAAACCGCATCAGTGCTCGTACAGGCGCCTTAGGGCCGGCAGGGTGCGGCTGACCTGGGGAGGTGAGGTAAGCAGAGTCTCCCTGAGTCACGGCCACCCCAATCCCCTCTGTATGACCACATCAAAGGGTCACCAGGACTGAACGCCACTCTGATCAGCTGGGCTATCTGATTCTGAGGAGGGGTCAGTTCTCTATGCCAATCATCGACTATGGACAAGTACAGTTAATTATGGACGCCCTTCTTAATTGTTATTGCATGCGCAGATGGCCTTTCTGATCTAACTTGATGCATTATTTTGTGCTTTTGATTGTTGCAATTGAACTATCCGACTATCCATGCTAAGGGTTTCAATGCACTTAGCCCATTCAGAGGACGGCCTGCCTGTCCCATTCATACCCCGACAGCCTAATACATGTAGCTGGAGGTGGTGGGTTTGGGGTAGGTGGGGTTTGGGTAGGTGGGGGTTGGGTGAACACGGCCGACGCCCGAGCGGAAGGCCCGATTCTGCTGCTACTCGTATTTATGAGTGGGTATCAGAGATCAGACCGGTGAATGAAGATTGATACGACGTGAGCGGTGCAGGAGGAGGAAACGATGACTGCTTTACGGCCCGGGGTCAGGGCTGGAGGGGGAGGGGGGAGGTGGGCGCGGCCCCTCCAGGGCGGGGCAGGTAGGGCGCGGGGTGTCAGGGGCCACAGATTGCTTACTGGAGGTGGGCAGAGTGGGTGAGGCGTGTTTTGGACCAGCCGGCCCCCTGTGGTAACTCAGGCCAGCCATGGGGCCACGCCTGGGGAGAGGTGATCATAGAACCAGCTCAGAACTGCTCAACAGTGTGTTTCTCACCCACAATTGGCTTTACCTTATACATTACAAAAAGAATACGATATCGAGGACCATGAAATAAGATGCTTTACTAAAAAGTTATGTAAGACAGTGGATGTCCGAAAGTATAATGTTCGGAATTGCTGCATATGTTGCCAACGTTTACTTAAGCCTCAAGGAAATATGCATAAAAGGTTAGTGTCATTGGAATATAGCTGGACTTTCATTTGCCTGGGCTATTGTACAGAATCGGTAGTAAGGATGTCAGTGACAGTCCATTGCATCTGTTGTATTATGTTGTTAATGGGTTGCTCTCTCTGGTGGTAGTACTTATGCTCTTCTCTATATCCTTCCAGTTGTCAGGTTGTTTAAAAGATAAGGTCTCTTCATGCATTTTTAGTACCTTATGTTTATACAGCGTACACTCATATTTCATACTTATATTTATGGCAATATCCTTGCAATATTATCTACAATTCTATAATGTTCAATGTGAACCAACACATACAACCAGTGGCTTGGAATGCTAACTATTCCGAATCATAAACTAGTTCACCGAGCTTGATAGAATTAAATTTAGATATGAAGTATATATAAAAGCTAGGTGTCCCAGGTTTGTACAAGTTTACACCCCTTATAGCATGGCGTGTTCTAGTTTTGAAGTCATGCCAGAAATAGATAATAAAGTAAAAACGAAAGACGACAGAATTAGTGTCAATGTGATATGTCGTCTAAAATAGAAGTTAGCTGAGGCTGAGGTAGCCCCAGGTCACCGTGCTGGGGATCCCTAAGATCAACAGGTGGTGGTTCTGCACCACGCCGGCCGGAGACTAGAGGAGAGATTCAACAGGTGTACAGGCTTTTAGCACGGCCAGACAGGCCATTCAGCCACCACCCATTCACCATAGAGACCACTCCAGTCACACACACAGACAGCCTGCGCCGATTTAATGCCCGTGCTGATCTAACACTGCATCATTTATGCTAGTCCTATTCGGGGAGATGCATAGATGTAGGCCACACAGTTTAACCTGTTGGACCTTGCTGTGGATTTTTCCTGAACGGAAAGTTTGGTGTAAAAACTTGTGTATATTTATGGCGTTCCCTTGGTATGGGCCCGCGACCCTTGGGCCATGTTTGTACGTGGATCTGACCCTGGAGGTGCCGGGAGAGGACCAGGCCTATATAAAGGGGCCGTGTGCTTTATGTCAGCGCCTTGTTGTCATTGATTCCTGCCATCCCCCTCAGCTGACCCATCCCCAGGCCTCCCCACATCAATCTACCCCAGCCGCGTCCTCCTGTTAAAGGCCTGCTGGCCGCCGCCTCCTCCTGCTGATAGCAGCTCATTTAGCCCGGCAGGCCCCCTCCATATTAATCACCCACCTCCATGGCCGCTGCACATTGTTCTAGGCGGGCGGCCTGCTGGCAGACCACCTTGTGCCGCCTGAAAGGTGCGATAACCCTCTGCCGCTGCCTACATATTCAGACTCCCCCGGTCTGACGTTTTTAATCACAGCTAGCCAGAGGTGGGCTGTATACCCAGGGGACTTAGTCAGTGGGGAGAGGGCATGCTTATGGAGAAATCCCCTTGAAATTGTAACGAGAATGTCACGCGGTTCTCCCGCCAAACGGCGCGGTTTATTTTTTGGTGAGCGAAAATGAGGGATGTTTGAGTGGGGCAGGTGTATTAATGAGGGAGCGTGGCGCGAGCGTCATGTGCAGGTCTGGGGAGCGTCCTAACGACGTGCGAGGTGTGGCCGGGGTGTGGGGGGTGCAGGAGGGGGGCAGGTCAGGTAGGGGCCCGCCACCTGGCGGCTGGCAGGGCGCAGATAGGGCCTGATCCCGTTCAGCAGGGCCTTCACGTGCGGCTGTAGGCCGCCAGAGGGCGTGTGTGGGGGGGGGGGGGGGGGTGTGACACATGTATTATGAGGCACAGAGCACCCACCCTCACCCCCATCACCACCCCTCCTCCCACCCCTGACCCCGCCCCCACCAGGCCCTGTTCAGACATGACCCTGATTATCGCCCACCTCCTCCATCTCCCGCCGCCCGCCCTGCCCCCTGGTGGCCGGAGCCGACATCAGGTGTTGGACACGGCTGGCTTCTTCAGATTAAAACCCCATTGGCCGCTCACCCTCACCCATCTTCTTGAACGATGGCGTGGCAGGATAAAACAGGAACGGTGTATGGAAAGGTGGATAGATAACTATTGAAATGGAGAACCGACGTTAACACACTGATCGTTATAAGCTTATTTCAAACATTTGGCACTATGACAAAAAAATGGATTTTGGTCCAAACTTCGTGCATCTTGAAAAGTGTTAATATACCCGAAACAAAAGGCAGTGGGAATGCATTGTATCAGTGCAGAATCAGTAGAGGCTTGCAGTAGTACTTTAGTTGAATAAGTGGGAATAAGTTGGAATCTAGTGGTCGAGAAGTAGTAATTCGTTATGTCCGAAATATTTAAATGAGCAAGAGATTGCATTCAGTGGCATTATAGTGGCTTATTCAAAATATTTCGGACATAATGTTCGAGGAAGTACCCACCCCAGTTTGGTCCGTCTTTGACTTTATGAGAAAATATCTCATGTTTGCTACAACTGAGTCTCTCACCAAAGCCCATTCTAAAGACGCGGGGCGCAGGCCCCAGAAGGCCAACACAGCCCTACCAATGGGGTCGGCCTCAGCTGGCCTCGTTCTGGCGCCCATCGACCACGTGACAAGGACGCATGCGCGGTGAGTGCCGGTTGACGCCCTGACGTCCAACAGGTGGCGGGTTAGTCGTGTCGGCGGGGGGCCTCCAGGGTTAGGGGGGTGAGATACGACGGGCACTGGTGATGGAATACCTGAGGCTGGTCGGTGCCTGTGGGGAGGGTCTGCAACATCCTCAAAATGTCTGTCATAAAATTCCCCCATCCTACCACGTCCTCAGCCCTAACCACCCAGGAATTGAATATTATCTGGGTTTGATTTTCTGGGTTGTTTGGGTTGGGAAAAGGAAGACAGTTTGCTACTGGATAGAGATATGAGGAAAAGATTTCAATTAATACTGTGTATTGGAATTCTGGACTACGAAAAAACTTTCACTAAATGGCTGTAATTGGGAAGTATAAGGAGCAAAAATGGGATCATGAATCATTGAAGAATACCAATTAATTCATCTTTACATGTTTAACAGCATATATGCTTGTCTTGTATCATTGTTTCCAATTCGTACTTGTCGGAATGAGCCGTGGGGGCTGGTGAGAATGTATGTATGGGTGGGTAGAGTTTGGCGGTCTGGGCCTGGGGGTTGTCCCTAGGCCCAGGCCTGAGGCTGTGATGATGAGAGTTGTGATCCCCCCTACCCCCTCATCACCCTCTCCACACACACCCCTACCACGTGCTCAGCGGTCACACGGGGTCAACCCTTCTGAGATATCCACACATGCTCTGCACTCCAAAATCAATGTGGAAGACGTTCTGGTTAGGAGCTCTTCGTCTGCCGATTGATCCTATGTACCCGCTGGTCCACCAAATCACCAAGGATATCTATGTCGTTATATAGTGTACATGAGCACAATGAAAGGCCATATTCTTATCCAGTATTAAGGGTATACTAATTACACCATGCAGTTATCCATCTTCGACCTAGAACATCAGTGTTGCAATTCAACAGGCATTATGCAATAATAAGATAAAAAGGCGCACCAGTGAGTCTTGCCTTTTGTCTGATGAAAAGGAGTACGTATATATATAGTCATTAAAGACGTGAGTCCCATTCACATTTCTCAGAGTGATACACTATGCTCTTCGTTAAGCACCGGGATATAGTGTATGATACAATTATGACAAAAATGAAATCCTTCGACACAACTCATCCTTCGCTGTCTTCAGACGCTGTTTTTAATACATCCCCATGTTTTACCTACAAACACATACATGATTATGTATGCCCCACTTCATGTTATCCGTTGGTGTGAGTGTGAAGACTGACCAGGGAGGACGTGTTTGGGACACGGTGCACCCACCACCAGAGAGTGGTTCCCCCTAGTGGGCAGGCCCAGCACGCCCTGGAGCACTGAGTGATCCCCTGGAGACGACCAGGTGACACCTACACCGCGCCCGGCGGAATATACGTGGGAGACATGGTGTGAACTTCTATTTTTACCTTGGTTCTCTCTATTTCTGTCACTCTATAGGT
The DNA here is from genome assembly GCA_936440205.1 of Lepidonotus clava. NCBI lineage: Eukaryota > Metazoa > Annelida > Polychaeta > Phyllodocida > Polynoidae > Lepidonotus > Lepidonotus clava. The sequence continues at coordinate 17,189,043 of OW387148.1, forward strand.
TACTGGGTAACGTGAGAGTAAGTGACAGCCTTGGAGAAAATCCCGAAAAGTTGGTTTGAAGCCAAGATTCTGCATTGTTATTGGGTTATGTGTTTTTTTTTATTTTAGCTGCGACGAGACTTACACCACGTGTAATATATTAACTGGTTGAAGGAGTCCAATGAAAGAAAAGTATAAGTTACGAAGTTGATAATATGACTGCAAAACGTTACATGCTGTAGTAAACGTTTAATACAGAGGAAGTCATCACATCGTTGCTAAACGGAACGAAGTACACTCAGTTCCACCAAGTCCCACACACCTCACTCAGACATATACATTGTGATTGTCATAACACAGGTCGGAAAACCTATATACCCACACCCACGAAATATTCCTCATGTACGGAGGTCGATACATATGAACTCTTTCAGTTACGTCCACCATGACTCGAAAGAAAGGAGTCTCTAAAGTGCCCTTCCATACCAACTTGCCCATTCTTTTATGGGACGCCAGTGCTACTTGACCTTTTAATAGCTGACTATTGAAGGCATAGTATCGCAAAGCGATATTTTCTTAAAGGGTCTGGCTGACCAATGTATAGTGTAATGGGAGACATATAAAGGCCAATACATCCGACGAGGTTGTGCAGTGTCCCCGTGCCGAGAAGTGCAATTTTAACTATTTCACTTGTCCCACATGTTTTTGAATAACAAGGAAACATGTAAAAGTTACCAGACCAGTGGCTTAACCCGGACCTAGGGGACTTAGGGTCATAGCCGTAACTCCTTCATAACCACGATAGGTCCCTACAGTTGGGCTCCAAGACCAAGGGCCACCACTTCTGCCCCATCTAGTCCCCTCACCCCGGCCCCCTAGTCCAACACCCCCAGGGTCCAACCCCCCCCCCCCCCCCCCCGCCCGTCACGTGCGCAGCCAGCCGTCAGTCACGTGTCACGCCCACTAATCACCGACATGCGCCGTCTCAATCAGATGCAATTTCTCTGTCGGAGAAAGAAACACAGCAAGGAGAAATCACGAAAACTATTACCATTTCTTACCCCTGCGCGCGCCACCCGCGTCTAGCTGCTGTCAGTCCTCCGCTTCAGCGAGAGAAAAAAGTAAGAAAAAGAAAAAAGAAGATCAAAGTTGAGCGTAGACGGAGGGTATAATGGGCGATGATTGATCACCTTAGAGCCCAGTGAGCTGTGGAGGAGATGGGTGGGGTGGGTGGGGGAGATTGTAGCGTGGGAAGGAGGTCGGTGGTGGCAGGAACCTGCCTGTGTTGGGGCTGGGCGGGGACGGGCCCTTTGACATGGAGGAGGCTGGGGATCTACCAGACGGAGGGCGAGCACTAAGGTTATGGAGAGGGGATTGGAGGAGATGATAGCCTAGACGACCTTTTTCTCAAGGAGTGAAACTATAGAGGGCTATTGCCCTCTCCCCTGCCAACCTGCTTTAAATCCCCATTTTGTGAGTAGTAGATGGTATTTTAATAGTGGACGGGTTTCATTCATTTGAGTATCGTTTAATGTAGTGTTCAGAGACATAGATATTCACAATAATCAATTTTAACAGTGGTAAAACGACATTTTACATGGCATGTAGCTTAAGGCCTTTGTATGCTAGTATGTGGCCGAGGGTTTGTCCACCTGCTATAAGGTCCCATTTCGTAAGTGGTACATGGTAATCTAGAGGGGATCTTTTTCTATGTCATCTGTTTCCTATTGAAAATTGGTAAGAAGATCAAAGAGTAGATTTATTAATAATATTGTTCTGGTATAAAATAATTATATAATCACATTTTGTGAACAATGACCATCTTCTTGGCTGTACCACAGTGATACGTACCACCTCCACAGCTCCCCCCAGTCTCCCACCAGTGGGTGGCCATCCCCTCCTCATAACAATACCATAGGTCATCTCCCGGCCTTCCCCGTATCACAATAAACGTGGACTATAGCCGGCTCCCCTCGGCCGATCCTATCACAATAACCCGCCATTATTCCCCGTACGCCCGGGGACGGCCTCTCGGGGTCTAGGAGCAGCTCAGCCACACCCAGGGCCGCCCCGACCCTCCATCTCAGCGGCACCAAATAAATGATGAGGAGAGAGTGGTGCCGAGATAGCACTCCTTGTCCCCCTCCTCCCAACCCACCCTCACCCCTACCCCATCCTCCAGGCGGTTTCCCCTATACATCCTCCCAGTGGTCCAGGGTCAGGGTCCCACTCGCCGAGCTGCTCATCCTGACCCCAGATTCAGCGATGAGCTTGTCGCGGGTCAGGGTGGCGTTTTGTGAGCAGTTCACTCTGACCCCGGACACAGAGGGACGACCTTGGCACGGGTCAAGGAAACGCTGAGTAGCTCGCCTCCTCCAGGGCTGTAGACGAATGAGCCGCAATGAGCTGGTTAGGTCCACCGGCCGGGTCTTTGAGCGGTGGGGTCTCGGTCCGCACATTTATAGACTCTTTGTAGACACACGACGCAGACTGTATTTATACTGTTCATTGCTGTTTTGATGAGGTACCTCAAAGAGCCAGGTATAAATTCTATACTTAGTCTGCTAATATTTATAGACGCAGGTTGCCGGTCATTACAGGTGCACCGGGGAGTGGTGTACCGTCGTACCGAGACACAATGCTTACACACAGACCTTGCCAACTAGAATAGGGGTATTCTATAGATTCAGGGTCACTTTGGCAATTGTCTTTTTTTAACTGTAGTTTTTTTTAACTGTAGTATTTATGATACTATAGTCTGTGGGGGGAATTGATTTGTCGCGGAATACCATGGTACTTTTTGAGATTTTTTAAAGCTAGGATTTATAGAATATAAAGGTTTGACTTATTAGCGTGTTTATTAAAGATTTCAGGCAATTTCGGCACCCTATGGCTATGTAGGCAAAAGCTACAGTCTGCCTGTGGTACATGCGTACCGCAGAAACAAATGGTATTCGTGCATCTTGACAATTTCACGAGTGAATCAGTCTTACTGAAGGCCACACCCTGAATAACAACAGTCTCGTAGCCCAGCGGACCGACTAGACAGACCGTCTACTTGGTCATGGTTATGGGCGCTGGTTGTCCAATCTTCTACTGTCGGCATGGTGCGTCTGCCCTGGATTGGTTTATGTGTGGCCGGGCTGCAGGTTAAACCTGCTCATACGGACTGCTTACGTTTCCCGCCACTTGAACCGAGCTGCTCGGAGCAACTCCTTGGTTGGACCACTGCTCCTGGGTGACTCCTTCCTGAAACATAGATAAATAAAAGGGGAAAAAAACATAGATGTGCTCTGTGCCCCGGCTCCCCAGTCCCACAAAGCACGTACGAATTGTACTTTATCTACCCCCCAACTCGCAGTGAGCAGCTCGGACCAGCTCCCCACCTGCTCGCCGCGCGGCTGACCCCAGGTGTGTGCCGCCCGCCTGTCGCTCTCCGCGCCCATACATCTTCATTTAGCCGGCCACCCATTTCCCTTTCGGCGGAGCGGAGAGGAGGGGCGCGTTTGTCTATTTGCAGCCAGTTCTCATGTATTATTCCCTCTGATTTAGTCGGACGCGGCGGCCATCTATCGCCCGCCGCGCGCGGCGTCTAGTCCGCCGAGTAGACGTTACCCCAAGGAACACTTGGCTCCGTCAGCCCGCCCCGCGCCCATTTATTGGTGTCCTGATAAGAATGTATTCGCCTGTCGGAGCTGCTCACCATCTGAAGGGATTTACCCGGACCTGCTCATGCTTTATACAGCTCTGATTCTATTTTGCTGGCTCCGACAGTGGGCCTCAGGGTTACAGGGTCAGCGCCGTCCGTCCCGGAGATGAGTGACTATGTAATAGATAGACCGGGACGGCGGGGGATTGAGTGAGCTGGGGGACGTGAGGATCAGGGGGGAGGTGATTAATAGGGAATATAAGGGACTGGAGTTAGTCTTAAGAGGTTGGGGAAAACAAAGTTATGCTAAACATACTGGCTTCAGGTCGTAAGCTGCTGGCAACGTTTGCATGGCAATGTTCGTCTAGGCTACTGTGCCTTTCTGTTTTGTACCATGCTGAAGCACCGATGGTCTTCAAAATAAAATAGTATTCAGACAACAGAAGGGAAACTTATTTTCCTATCCAGGTTTTCTCCGGGGGTACTTTTTCCTTTCTTTTGACGTAGGGCCTGGGAGTACTCTGACATAGTGAGTTGCCTATAGTGACCATTGTGGTGGTCAGCTCGCCTCTCATGACCAAACCGAATTCTCCACACTGACTGAGATTGTCTGTGGTGGTACGGCTGGGAGCCTTTGTGCCGGCGTAGAGCCCAGATGGCGGCTATCGGCCCGGTCAGGGCCCGGCCCTCACCCCCTAACCCCCGGCCCCTGACCGCCACCACCCCGGCCCAGCCCAATCGGCCCCACCCAGTGCCCCGAGTGGACAGGAGATAAGGTGGGACACACATTGCCCCCCTGACTGCCGCCCCCTTATCTGACCCCACAAAAACCTGCTGATATATACGGCGGGTGGACGGCCCTAGACCTGCTGATCATTACCCTGGGGTTGGGGCTGGGCCTGCTGACCACTACCCTGGTCATGGGACTGGTTCTGGACTCACTGACCAGTACCCTGGTACTGGGACTCGTCCTGGACTCTCTGACCACTACCCTGTTACTGGGACTGGTCCTGGTCCCACTGACCACTGACCACTACCCTGGCGGTTGGACTGGTCCTAGACCTCATACCACTACCCTGAGACTGGTCCTTGGCCCACTGACCATTACCCTGGTGCTTGGACTAGTCCTGGGCCCGCTGACCACAACCCTGATGCTTGGACAATTTCGACAAATTCTATCAAGCAACAGAATTTTTATCCGAAATTTTCCCTTCATTGTTCATTCACCCACAGACAGAAATGGTGGTGTATACAATCTTACCCTAATCTAAAAAAGTTGACTTATGTTGTTCTGTCACTTTGTGCGTATTGAGATGTATAATATGCTTCTTTCAGACTTCAAACCCTTTGCATAGAATTCAATGGGTGTGGTTTCTGAACCAGGAACGTACAAAAAAAAACTGGGTGTGTCGGTAAGGGTGTTTTTGTGATGTATACTGTAGAGCCCAGTGTCCTGAAAGCTGCAACCCGATTGTAGACGTATAAGTGTGTATTCCTTGTATCGATAATACAGTATGATAAAGCCCTTATATTCTATATGAGACCTGTGATAGTCGCAAGAGTCTCCGATAGATCTTTATCAAAACCCCTAGACACTTACAGTAGGCAATTAGTTGCAACTTCAATGAGACTTTGCAGACAACAATGAGTGACGCGTTATGTCAATGAAAAGTTAGGGAATAACTTGTCTGTGTTTAAAAACGCCTTCGAAGTCGATAATAAGACAAGCCTTGAATAGTTGGGCTGAAACGTTAGTAGTATCAAGCAAAGATACACTGCCTTAAAGAAGATCGTCGTAAGAGAGTGGCAGTCTTATCAGCGAGTGATCCGAGTCGGGAGCAGCCCTTTGTAGCCAAGTGAGAGAGCCACACCAGTCACACTAGACTTCAAAGGACTAATCTCGGCCATCTAAGAGTAGGCCTGTGTCACCGACACATGAAACTAGACACTGACGGAGACTGGGTCTGTCACACGTCACGTCACACGTCACGTCACACGTCGTGACAGATCATAAGGAAGTGGATACCAGTACCATTTATATAGAAGAACCATTGGCTTACTCCGTCATACTGCGGATTTAAAGTGATATTCAGATGACTTTTGAAAAGGGTTTCAAATAATTGTGCTTCTCTCCGAGACAAGTCTTAGCTCATGTTAAGAGCTCACATTTTCTTCTGTTATCGTTTTGTTAATTCATAGAATTAATTGTGAATTAACAGTGTGTGCTAGTGCTGGTTTCAAGATGGGGAGAATACACACTTTAATACTCTAGCTACCACTCTAGCCTCTCTGGGAGGCAGGAGTCGTTGGCGTTCAGACGCTGTTGGCTCGTGTTGCAGACAAACAGGAACACTTGTTGAGTGGGGTGGTAGAGTTTGTCAGTCGACGGAAGTGGAGGAGGTCCCCTGAGGGGTGAGCTGCTCAGAGAGAGCGGCCAACAGCTCACTGTGCTCCCACTGCCTGCCCAATTCCCCCGACCCACCGTGCCCACCCTATAAGCCCTGCTCCCCTGACCCGCCCTGCTATCCCAATAAACAGTTAAAACCCTGCTTCCCCTAACCTACCCTGCTTCCCCGACTAGCCCTGTTTCCCCGACTAGCCCTGCTTACCAACCTACCCTGCGCCCCAACTCCTATCTCTCCCAACCCCTACTTCCCAACCCCCTAGCTCTCCCAACTCTGCTCCCCCGACCCGCCCTGCTCCCCTGACTAGCCTGCTCCCCAAACTAGCCCTGTTCCCTGACCAACCCTGCTGTCCCAAATCGCCCTGCTCCCCTAACCCGCTCTGCTCTCCCAATAAACAGTTAAATCCCTGCTCCCCTAACCCACGCTGCTTCCCCGACTAGCCCTGCACCCCAACCCACCGTGCTCTCAAACCCCTAGCTCTCCCAACTCCGCTTCCCCAACCCGCCCTGCTCCCCCGACTAGCCTGCTCCCAGACCTAGCCCTGCTCCCTGACCAACCCTGCTCTCCCACCCCACCCTGCTCCCCAATCCCCTAGCTCTCCCAATCCCTGCTCCCCAACCCCCCTGCTCCCCCAACTCACCCTGCTCCCTGACCCACCCTGCTCCCCAAGCCCCTAGCTCTCCCAACTGCTACTCTACAACCCCCTTCTCTTCCAATCCCTGCTCAACCAGCCCCCCTGCTCCCCCAATACACCCAGCGGTAGAAGCCCCCGACACACCGACCCCGACCCCCGGCCACCCCAGACCGTCGTCTCGTCAAAGCTCCTCCACAGGGGACGCGTGAATACCAAACGAGGTGTCCCAATGGTGGCCCAACAACTTCCGGTGGCTGCTGTGAGACGCCATCTGATTGGCCGAGATGAGAAAGTGAGGCAGGGACAGGAGGCGGGAGAGTAGGACAGACCCAGACGGACAGGGAGACAGGAGAGTGACTTCTTGAGCTGCTCAATCAATAAGGCGAGCGACTCGGTGTTCAGAGGGAATCACAAAAGACTCCTCAATTGGCTGGCCTGGCTTCTTGTAGAGTGTGTGTTTGAAGTGGCCGGGAATCAGTTTGTTTTCCGCCCGACCCGCTCACAAAGCGCCCCCTCCGACCCGCCCCCCAGCGGCCAGAATCACCAGCTCCAATCCCATCTAGTGTTTCCCTTTTTCTCCACTTTTTTCTTTTTCTGCATTGGAGACACAAAGAGAAGCCTCCTGCTCGGCGCTGAATACTGTTTTGAGTGGTAGTTCAATCAGTTAAATCTTCACCGCCTATTGTCAGCTGCCGTTCATTCAGTGCCGTCAAACAAGGCACAGACCTTCAGCAGTTTTATATTAGAATTGTCCTTATTTTCGGGAATTGAATTGCCCTTTGACCAACAAATGGGCTTGGTACTTTATTTCATTTCTTAATACGCATTATTTGAATGTTATTATTAACTGTGTTGAAATTCCAGTGACATAAATTAAACTGAATTACATTTGACAAGTCCGACAATGATAAACAGTTTAACATAGTAGTATATGGAACAATCACACTGTGCCAGGCTGTCGTGAGAAAACTGGTTTGAAATCCAAATAAAAAGATACATTCAGATCTACTTATAAAATGATAAATAAGTATTAATGATAATTTATATTAATGAACAACCTAGCAAAATGCGCATATATGAATATATATACCTTCTACACCATGCTGTTTTTTCTTCAGACAATAAATTTAATCTTATTCCTAACGTGGGTAACTTACAGACGTTCTTTCAGGGTCTCAAGTAACCAACATGTTTTAACCAGACCTATGTGAAGTGCCCTGTCAGCCCCGCGACTTCTGAGTAACCTTACTCTTTCTGCCTTCCCATCCTGTCCTTTTAAAGAATACGTAGATTGGAATACCAGAGTCTCCATCGCTGTAAGGAGAGACTATTTTGACTGTTTCTGCCCACTTCCCTGGTTGATGGCCGGTAAGTGGGTGGTCATGTCGGACCGAGATGGGTCCTTGAGTCGTCGGTCGGCCGGCCCTCACCTGCCCCCACCCCTCACCTGCCCCCCCCCACCTCACCTGTCTAACCCCCCCCCCCCCCCCGGCCTGGTACCTGGAGCATGGCGCCACCCCATCCACGTGTCGACCAGACGGCCGTCTAGATCTCTCTGAAAGCCTCCTGTCGGAACTGACGGCCCGAGGCTACAGCAATGAAACAGTCTGAATCACTGGGAGGTATGATGGTATATGGAAAATTATTGGGTAGGCGTGAAAAGTTGAAATAAACCCTTTTTCAAAAGGTCATTTGAAATTATTCTGAAAACTGAGTATGGAGTTCAGGAAGTTGACGTAACGTTTGTATGTGTGCTAAAGATAAAAAAAAGTATGGTGAGAGTTTATAATATGGGAGGCAGAGAGTGAAAGTTCATACGGGTATAGACGTTGTGCAAATGACGTCACACTGTCCAAAAAGGGACAGGACGCCATATTGGTGATCACTTTCAAATTACTATTGATTACTATTCAATATAAAAAAGCATCTAGAACAGAATTTATGATAAATTCAACTTATATCATCCCATTTGGTCATGATTACCCATTTCTATTGATCAGAAATCATACATTCTTGACATTCTTATTGCCACATGGTTATGATGAGCATAGGTGATCACCAAAAAATGGTCACGTGACCACATCTGCACAAGATCTATAGACACGAGGGAGTTAGGGTGTTCGACTTTATATCGCAGGTAAATAGGGAGAGTTTAGATACGGGGGTAAGATCCTAAAGATACGTTGGGAAGAGACGTAGCGTTGAGGGAAGATCTGGTGGCCTTGATGAGTCTGTACCCACTTCCGACCACCCACCCTCTCCTCTCCACCCTCCGGTCTAGACGGGCGGGTAGTGGCTGGTGTCGGGCCGGTGACGGTCTGGTAGCCCGGGGCCCACCTGATCACTGGTGGTAGGTGGAGGTGTGGAAGCCAGGTGCTAAGTCCCTGATGTTCGCCTCAGTCCCAACTGCCGCTCCCCCAACCACTCAGCCTCCTACCCCCACCCCACCCCGCCTCGAGTCATCATAATATCGCGCGGCCCACTTCACACCGATGGATAAAACAGAACAGTAAACATAATGTGCGTAACCTATGGAATTATTCAACCCTTGTTTTAGAAATCGAGTTTGCCTGACAATACCGACTTTTTGCCACTTCGACCTTTCATGGTGTATTTTTCTATAACAAATTTTACAATATCCCCTATAGGAATGCCACTTGGGACCCAAATGGGTCCCAAGTGGGCTGCGAAGTGGGTCCCACTTGGGTGGCCCAAGTGGGTCCCACTACAATTTGTCCGGCGGGCCCATATGGGGCCGCCATGGGCTAGCCCATTTCAGTTCTAAATGGGACCCAGGTGGGTCCCACCTCAATATGTCCATTTGGGCTTACCCACATTGGACCCAAATGGGTCCCACTTCATTTTCCAAGTGGGTCCCACTTCTTTCCCAAGTGGGTCCCACTTCCCCTTATATGGGGGTCAACCCACTTCTATCCCACTATATTCTGGATCATCTTGATAATACTGGTTTAATTTATTAGGGAATAATGAAGTAAAGCACACTGAACTTCATGTTTTATTCTTTGAAAAATAATTCTACTCTTTGTTTCTCTCCATGCAATGTTGCCATTTGGAATCTCTAAAATCAGCATCATGTCGTCTCTTCTTTCTCTATTTCCTTTTTCTGAATATCTGTAAACAAAAAGAAAACATAATATAGATAAGTGATTGCTAGCAGCTCTTTTTTTAAACCAACAATACTTCTTTTACACAATGAATGTATTAAAATAGCATACGCATGTACAATTATAGATAACAAAGTGGTAAATTCTATTGGGGATTTTAAGGGTTGTTTTTCTCCTTTACTAACAGATTTGTCTGCCTTAGCTGGGAGTTCGATTTCTCCAGAGTTTCTCCCAAATCAACTTTTTAGTAAACATAATTATGGCACCAAAATGTTATCTAAATTATAATTGGCAGAATACAGCAAATGGCGATTTCATTATATTTTTCCCTCTAAATTTTAGTATCCAAATATTTATTATCTAGGCCTCTATAAGACTTTTTGTTAAAAAAAAAAGATCTAAACACAAAAATGACATTTATTTGAGGTGAAACATTCACTAATCTATCCATAGAAATTAGGAATATTATCAGTGTCCCTTTTCTTTTATAAGAATGTCCCGTTTTTCTAAGTATTTTTGAAAACATATCCCAGGGAGTGCAGAGGAAATATTGGCAGGTCAGATATTGGAGGGCTACATATGTTTCACATGCATGTCACCATTTCACAAAAGAGAAATGCCTCCAACAATACTTAGAAAAACGGAATATTCATATACAAAACTGGACTTCCAGAAGAGGTAAGAATTATCGGGAGATTTCATGGAAAATGAGGAGACTTTTTTGTCCCAATATTTCGTAACTCCTTTACCTTAAACTTTTGGCATATTTAAGGTGGTTTCTAGGCAGATAAGGCTAGTTTAAGGTCTGACCTTAAAGCCTTTAAAGTTTTAAGGTTAGTGGTATTTCGTAGCACCTTACCATAAAATAAACCCAGTTTAAGGAGAATTCTTTAAGGTAGGTCGGGAGGTACCTTAAGAATGAAGTTTACAAGTTCATCATTATATTAGTTTAAATGCTAGTATGTTACCGAATCTATCTGATGAAAAAAGGCACAATGAACGTTTGCTTCCATAAATATGATGTGTACTTTTATGAAATTAATGCTAAAACAAAGAACTATTTTCTGACATGTGCTCACAGATGTTTACATGCGTGCTTCAGCAACGTCGTTGGCATGGTGACAACGATGTGTCAATGACATTGTCAAGGATGTCAAGAACATCAGCGAAGTGCAATTTAGGCACAACTGTACATCTAGTGGCTGGATTTGCATAATTAAAAAAAAAAATTGACATGAAAACGCATTTCCTAATTTGGGAATCTGTTATTTACATTCTAGAGATCATTATAAGTTCGAAAATCACCAAACTATGAAATTCTATAGGCAACTTAAATCTTTAAGGTCACAAGGTGTTTCGAAATTTCCACATCAACCTAAAACTTTAAGGAAAAGAGCATTTACGGTGTGCTTTGTCCAGACGTTTAAGGATGCCTTAAACCAGGAGGTGAAAATATGTGAAAAACGATGTAATTGATAATGTCGTTGAGTCATGTTTTGATTGAAAAATTGTGATGCCTTAATGTATGTTGAAAGGGCAAGGAAAAATGTTATAACACGTAGTAGTAATAATGTGAAATTTAAACAAGAGATTACATCCCTAACTAGAGTGAAAAACAGTACGATCCAAAAATGTTTTGCTCAGCATACATGCTTAAAGTTACTAGTAAAGGTGAAGAGTATATTTTTATAATTCTAGGGAAATGGGCCGAGTTCACCATGGGGCTGAGTTAACTATTGGGCCGACTTAACCTGGGCGCAACTTTGCCATGGGGCGATTTCACCTGTTACCAGACAAAGTATTTGTCTCAGTATATATTGCCACTCCTACACAGCGGAGGTTGGGGAGCAAGGGGATGGGATGCGTCGCAGGCTAGTTGAGACAGTGCTCAGGTCCAACCAGCCCCCACGGGCCAGACAGGGAAGGTGCGAGGGTTGGTCAAGGGCAGTGCGGCGGTGTCCTTCTCCCCGGACCGCACACCTCACTCGACCGTCACTCTTCTCCACCTACGCACGGGGCCTTGACTGACTGGGTTATAGACGGGCTGACCATATCTGTTTCCATGCAATGTCATAGGGCTGAAATTAAGGAAAATACATCAGAATCAAATCTGTCTACATACTGTGATAGAAAACAGGAGTTATTACCACAAAATGATTAGCCATCCAATAACTCTGAGTTGAAGGTAAAACTTTCTTAAAATGAAAATGGAGCTATGCTGTCAATGCGGCTCTATCACGTAATATTAACTTTAGAAAGACGAGATATATAGCTCAATATTCCCAGGAGAATGTCTGGAGCATTTTGGTATATAATATGTCTGCATGTGCATCATAGATCTAGAGATATTGCTGATTTAGAAACAAACAAACACTCACAGCTACGAACATTGTTTTGTACTAGACTAGTAAGTAGTACAGCGGCCCATGCAAACGTGTAGACTAAATAAGACCAACTGTATAAGGAGATGCTTTAACAATAAAGCCTGTTATACTCAATCTATCAATGACAACGCACTATCTTTAAAAGCATAATAAACTTGGCTTACCCTTTTCATTTCCCTTATTCTTGAACGTTTTTACTGGAGCAAGTAACGTGCCTCAACCGTTTAAAAACATGGCGGGCGTCCTGGATACAAATCCTTGCACTTGATTGGCTGTTTAGTCAGTGGTTCTTGCACTATGCACAAGGGGGCGCCATCAACGTTTTTGTTACTGAATTATTTAAATCTGCTGGTTCTATTGCTTTCATCAATTCATATGCCTGATTTCATATCTTATACATATAAATGGACCCAAGGGAACCATATATATCAGCGGATCATTTTAAAAAGTAGGATAAAAAATTTTACACATATTTAATAGGCCTATGTTCTTTTCTCCTTCACTAGAATTAGGGGGAATGTGGGTTGTATTGCGCACCTAATGCGCAATATAACAACATCAGAAAATGCTGGAGATATAGGAAAGTTCCGAGACGTATTCCTGGGGTATTAAAAAAAAAAGATTGAAAAAAGAAATTCATATTTTTGAATACGCTGTAACACATCTGAACCAATCTTAACATTTAAATTTTCGTAAATAGTTAATGATGAGTTATGTGTATACATGCCTGAAAATGTTAATTCTAAAAGCTAAAATCTTTTTCTCATTATTTGAACATGTGGCCATTTGTTGTATCGCGCACATAAGCATTGTATTGCGTTTTTACATATCTACTTTTGATCAAGGACGATATGAAATAATCTAAAAAATAATCCAAACCAATTATCGGAAATATTGAGCCAATAGTCTGAATTCAATATTATTATGCATAACATTGGCGTTTTTCCCTGGAAATTTTTAGATAACTATCTCACTTAGATTATGTTAGGAATTTGACAAAGACAAATGTTCATAGTATCGGAAAATAGTTTAGAACTTAATTTCAAGTCAGGAAATAAGGAAAATAATTTCAATTATGTATTGATAATAGACATTCACCTGCGTGATACAACAACAACTAATGCGCGATATTGTAACACCTAAAGTTATATTTTCATAGTGAAGTATAAGGAAAAGATACAGAGAGCAGTCCCATGTCGTAAGCGGAAAGACCAGAACAACCACATATAAATGTGAGGAATAAGGAGCAGATGCAGTCAGAGAGCCGTCCTATGCCATAAGCAGGTAGTGCAGAACAAGCAGATGGTGAGGTATAAGGAGCAGATACAGTCAGAGAGTAGTCCCCATGTCAGAAATAGACAATGTGAGATGAGCAGTAAGTGGGGTATAGGGATCAGATCTTTGCTGTCAGAGAGCAGCCCCTATGTTGTGAGGAGACAGTGCAGGACCAGAAGAAAGTGAGGTATAAGGAGCAGATGCAATCAGAGAGCAGTCCCCATGCTATGACCAGACAGTGCAAGGCGAGCAAATAGTATAGTTCGTGCCCTGATAAGGAGCAGATGCCCTTCTGCTCACCACCAGCTCCTATGCCGGTAGCCGGTGTTTGTCCAGCCCTCAACAGGTGACAGATGAGTACGGCCTGGTCTGGAGGGGCCGAGCTGTAACCAAGACGGACGCCGCGTCCCCAAGCTGCTCTCTAGACGCCGCGTCTGCTGCCGTAACTGTAGGTGCCCTGAGACATATCACCTTATCCCCTCCCCATAATCCACGACAAGAAGTTCTGCATTTTTCATTCTCGTTTCTAAAACCAGTCAGGGAATATGGTACAAATCCAACTTCTTTTCAAGGGTATATCTTGTATTCAACTTACATTCTGGTATACCATATATACCGATAGAGGAATAGCGGTCTAGAAAATATGTAAAATTGTCTTCGTATTTAATGGATCGCCCCTAATTTGAAAATGGAATTTGTGAGCCAGTTCCCAGTATAACGTGTGGCGTTAATGAATTATCGCTAACAAGCGCTATCTTTTTATAGACACTCTATTCTAACAAAATAAAAGGTCCCAGGTACGCCATCTTTTTTTTCCATACTCACACTGCGCCCCTCTTTCCTTCCCCCATCCCCATCCCAACCCCCGACCTCTCCCCAACAGGGCGCTACATGTCTGAGTCTGCAGGAAGCCCTTTTTTGTCCTTCATTATTTCGTTCTGTTTGGCCCAGGAGGATGGAGCAGGGAAAGTAGGTGATTTCTGGTAGCGCTGAGTCAGCCAAGTGATTCGCTGGTCGTCCGCCTGATTCACTGATTGGCCCGTGCTTGCACTGCGGACGCCGGGACCCAGCCGGCGGAGAATGTTTCCGGCGGGCCGTGTTGGGCCGTGTCTGTTTGCGCTGGTCCCTCGGGGGACGGCCTAACGCGTGGCCCGTCTGGTGGCCGTCTCTTTGCATCCCGCCCGCCATGCTTTAATGAAGGAGGCTAAAAACTAGCCTTCTTTGATGTAGGCTGCGGCCCGGGCTGGGCAGGGGGCACTAATGTCGATGGGACCTAGCGGAGAGTACCAGGGTCCGACCAAGGGATCTAGACATGGGCGTCCAAAAGGGAATTTACTAGTATCTAAAGTAGAATAGTATTACATGTAGATATACCAAAGATTGGTATGATGTTGAGGCGGTCTCCTGTGATTCTTGATGTGTTAATTTCAGATCAAGCTGGAAAGTAAACTCTTCTTTTAGTTTCTAGTCGCTGTTGAAATACAATGTATATGTATACTTTAATGGTTAATCTTGTAGTTATCGGTAATTAGTGCCATTATTCACCGTAATCGGTCCCTCGATCACGTCGATCCTCCTATTAGTGGGGAGTCTGAAGTCCTTCCAAACGGTCGAAACCAGCGTAATGTCATATAGGGTAGTCGGGAGTTTATGTTTGCGCATGCGTGGTCCTTTGGTGCCACTACCTGTCGGGGGTCAAGCGCGACTTTTCAGCCAATCAGGACCCTCCCTTTTTCAATATGGCCGCGCCCAGTGACAAACTCCCGTCAGGCCTATAGTCAATGGTCTGGGTCGCTGGTAACCAGCAGAGGCGTGCAGGTGTTTTTTTCCAATTTACAAGCGTCGTTCTGCTTGGAGATTTCACAATTCTAAGTCTATGGGGTTACTCTTGGGGGGACACTGTGCTAATGAGTTCAAACTCATATCTGCTTGGAGATTATAGGTTTTTTAATGCATTCTCTATGAACAAGAGGCTCCGCCTCTAGGTGAATGAGGAGGGTACCATAATCTTTAAATATCCTCGGAAATTTATTGGTGAACACTTACTTTGATTTTGCGCCACCCATCTACACTCTCCAAGCTGACCTGGGTCAAAACTTTTCTGTGCATACCTCTCTTCTTGGAGAGTGACGACAATGATGACAGTGATCAAAGCTTCACTCCCCATCAACCATATCATAGAAATTTTGAATGCCTTTCAAACAACTGAAACTCCTAATCTACCTGCCCTACTTCAAGTTTTACATACCCAAGACAATCATTTACCCTTTATGCCAATAGACCTAACACAAAAATCAATAAGACCACAGCTTAATTCTAAAAAGTCTTAAAAAAAAACCACCTTGTGTATGCCAGCCCTGATATTAGTGCCAAATTAAAATTGAAGTTACAGGATAAAAGAATACCATTCATTGACACATGATCGTCTCAGCAGTATAACCATTGACCCAACAACGACTGTCTGCACGACTTGAGTCTGGGCAGTGCCACGGTAATGGTTGTTGGAGCCCTGAACCCCTTAAATGGAATGGGAAAGGTTACAGCAATGGGTTTTCCCCGGCCGGCCGCCTTCTCCGGCCGCCTCCAGTGTGGGGCTGGAGGGCCCGGTCTGATTTATGGCCCTGCGCGCCCCGTGCCGACACCTGCCGGCAGGAGCGCGCCGCCCTGGAGGAGGTGCCGTGAGGGGGGGGAGGGGGTGTGAGAGGACGGCGCTAACGAGCCCTGGGGCCCGCCGCCCCGCCGCTGGCCTTCCTCCATATTTGATGGCCCTACACGGTCAGGGCGTGTTGGCCCAGCGACCTGACGCTACCCACGCGACCTGACGTTAAAAACAGCGCGACTTGACGGTACCCACGCGACCTTGGGAATGTGATCGGACGCTTTCTACGCGACTTGACGCAACCTAGGCGACCTGACGCTACCAACGCGAACTGACGCGACTTGCCTTTAACAACCTGACCTGAAGCCAACAACCTGACACTGGCCGCTATCTCTGACGATAACCACGCGACTTGGCGCGATCCACACGACTTGGCGCTATCAATGTAGAGTATCTACTCTCGTGATCCGAGGTTACAAACTGAACTTTCTTGATGGGGAGATAACGTTATCAGTATCTTATTCCGATATGACATTGGATGTACTTCTGACCCCCAATGAGCAACAATTCAAACGGGTGACTTCTCACTATCTATCGATGCAATACTCAGAGGCTATGGTACTTCATGAAACACACGGGCTTCTGTCTTTAAGCTTTAACTTCTTTGCTAGATTGTTTTCATTCTAGTGTAATACAATTCAACGACCAAAACTTGACCAGGTGAGTGTTGTAGACTGACCTTGGGACAGTGATAAGGGATAGGTAATAAGACGCGCCCTGGGGGACAGCGATAAGGGATGTGCAGTAAATGCCTTCAGAGAGAGACGGGCATAGACAAATGACATATCCTGGGGACAGAAGTAAGGGACAGACATAGACAATTGACATATTCTTGAGACTGAAGTAAGGGCCAGGGCCAGCGGTAGGGAGCGGGCAAGGACATGTGGTATATGTCCTAGACTAAGTTTAGTTGTAAAGAGGACTCGTCATCGGGGCAGGATTAGAGCAAGCAGTGGACGCGTGACGTGGTGGGCGGGTGACGGTGACACGAGGCCCACAGAGAGCTGAGTCTTGGGACGGGTCCCACGTCCTCGGGCCGTGACTCACCCCCCACTCCCCGCCCGCCGTGCCCGCCCCTGTCCCCGCGCGCCGATTGACATTTGCCCAGCTTCCCGCTGATTTATCACCGCGCCTACGTCTTACATATGCCGCGCCGCATTACGCGCTCACTTTGAGCGGCCCACCGGGGAGCGGCGCGTCGCCCGACTTCACAGCGCCGCCCGCCGCCCCGCGCCGCTTTGGTGTCTACGCGCCGCCATTACGCGCCGTCCCCGCGGGGTTGGGCGCGGGCGCGGCAAAGGCGCCGGGGCCACTCGAATTATGGCAATAAACCTGTTAATTGACAACTAGCACTTCGTAAATCTTGCCTTCCATCAGCGAGCGAGCGGCGAGTGATTCGTTATCGTTAAGGCTTGTTTTAGGCCCGGGCGGCGCGCGACGTGAGGCGGGCGGCGCGCGCGGCGGCCTAATGAAAATGGATGAGTAATGACACGGGGCGGCCGTTACTGCATCATCCGCCGCCCTCACACCGGGCCCGCTAGGCCGGGGTGGGGCGACTCCTTTATGTCTGAGGCCGAGGGTGGAGATGGTGTCAGGGGTTATCTCTACAGCCTTCTCTACCACCGGCCTGTGTCAGCCCCGCGGTACCTGGATCTCTGAGCCGGGCCCCCATGGTGAACCTCACCACCGTCACTAACCTTACGTCAGTTCCACCTACACATCCACAACTGCCTTTTCACTTCACAACCCCAATTGTCGTGGTCCAGCAGTTTTTCTATCAATATTTAGAATATTATATCTTGATTTCTAAGTGTTTTCTACTCGTTCTTTTTGCCACTAACACTAGTAACAACGTTAACGTCTGCCATCCAAAATTCACCACAGACATGGGTCAAACTCATCTCCTATGTCTTTGTTATGCTACATTTAGTAGTATTACTCCATGCATAAACTCTTGTCTTTAAATCTATTGAGAAAACTTGAAGACCCCTCCACCCCCGCCTTCGTAAAGAATGTATGCAAGGACACGTCAAAACTGGCCTACGACATGTGTTTCCCTCACACTTTCTCATTTTCTAACACGACCCATCCCCACGTGTGCACACCCCGTCCCTGGCCACCAGTCTCCAATTAACAGACGCCCTGCCTCCCGTCTGTAAGTGGGATAGATCGGCCAGGTAGGGTAAAGACAGGTGAGCCGTGGTCAGGATGATTGGTCAGCTGAGGGCAGGCCAGGTGAGACAGGTGGAACCGGGGAGGGGGTTGTAGGAGGTCATCTGTCACACCGAGTAGAGAGGTACAGGTCGGACAGTCTTATGGCTCACCATGTACTGGGTTAAACAGGTAGAAATCTGTCCAGAAAGGGGGCCATTAGAGATTATCTGTTACACCTTGTGGGGGTACAGGTAACTCGTGGATGACCGTTTATGACAAGATGAATATACCACAAAGTTTTGTTCCAAGAGTTAGCCTGAGATGCGCTTAAGCATGCCTGTGTTTTGCCCCTCGATAGAATATCTAATCCCCTCCATAACATTTTCTCTATAAAAGATAACTTATCAAGAATTGCGTCTCCCGTCGTCCTATTAAAAGGATAAAACTATAGGTAATAACACCATTCTAGTAATTCTTTTAACTTTTTGTCTTAAACTCGTAAGTATATTAAAATACTTTTGTTTCCAACAAAAAGTTGGTTCATGTAGAAATTTAGAACGTGAACCACAGTAGTGATGACTACAGCTGTACTCAAGTGTTGAGCTTCACATTGAACATGTCCATGCGGCTTATACTCCCGTTATTCTAGCCTACAGTGATAATATGTTGGCCACGGTTATACCTCCAACCCCCACCCTGCAGAGATGTAGTTAATTTGCGGGCACCGTTCATTTTCATACGCCGACATTTGCCTCGCATGACTCGCCATATTCTATAAATGCACCGCCCCAGGGAGAATTATAAAGTCTCGGCCCAAAGCGGCTGCCAGATTTCTCAATTCAGCCGGGCGTCGAGCATTGTATCGCGTGTCTGGGCCGAATCTGGCGCCCGCCGCCCGCATCCGCCGCCGGGTATTTCTGGAGCCGATGATCGTACTATATGTTATAACGAGGGCCCAATCGGGCCGGCCCCACCACTCCCACGGTGGGTCAGGGGAGGGGTGGGGCGCGGGTGATAGCATCGAGTGGTGGGGGGGGGGGGGGGGGGGACTTCTGGGGTTCGATGCGGCAAAACATTGAGGTAGATTTAGTATGTCCAGTCTAGTGAATTATTTCTATGTCAGAGGGTATTTTCCGTCAAAAGTTTAATATAATACATATAGCAATGCACAAGATTGTGCTGTTCTATATGTATTTGTGTCAGACTGATGTTATCCCACGTTTAAACTGCTATATACGCGAGGTCCGTACTACCACATTCATGTATTTATTTATTGTTATTAAAGGTACATATTGTGCACTAAACATCACGGTTGCCCCTGTTCTTCACAATATTACATCTGATTGTATAATGATGACACATCAGTATTGCAGTCAAGAAAATGGATATAGTTATAAGAACCATATCAGAGAATGGTATTGTGACGTTCTCTGGTAAGTCGGGGTTGCCGATTCTTACGACAGAGGAACGTGGGGGTTGTTCGGGTCTCGGGGCGGACGGGGAATCCGGGCCAAGAACCGAGGTGTGTTTCTAGAGTCGTGCCTCGCGCACGAGGGGGGGCTGAGCGAATCGATCGGCACTCGATGTCGACGGAGGACTGCGGGGGAGGGAAATTATGGTAGGGGTACGGGTCGGCCGGGGAACGGTCCACCCCTGAGTTCCGGTCCGCGGGGGCGACGGGCCGACGGTCGCCTATTGTTTGGTAGCGTGGGGCCGAGCACGCCGCGCCCTCGTCCCCGCGGACTTCGCTCTCTCGTTCCGCTCCCCATGTCTTCGTACCATACTACGTCTCGGTTTCCGGTACTACTTCGGGCCTTCGTGCCCTACTTCGTTCCCTCGTTCCTCGTTCTTCGGGCCTTCGGGCCCCTTACCCTATGTTTCGACTACCTATCTCGGACTTCGACTGTTTTGTCCTAACTTCGACTTAATTACTCTATTCGGCTCATCTTTAGTGGTTGTTTCAGGAAAGAGGACACGTCTGGACACCAGGAGAACTGTTGAAGAACTCTGTTTATTCGGGCCTCACCGCCCCTTTATATACTAGAGAGGTCAGCCCTGATTGGCTGCCTTCGGTCACGTGACCTACAATTGACGTCACTTCCGGTTTATATATTCCGTTTCCGGTTTACATTTCACTTCCGGTTTACATATTTCCGGGTTTCGTTCCATTACGTTTTCGTTATTCGTTCTTTACATATTCGTTATTCGTTCTTTACATATTCGTTCTTTACATCTATTTCGTTCTTCGTTCTTTACATATTCGTTATTCGTTCTTTACATATTCGTTCTTTACATCTATTTCGTTCTTCGTTCTTTACATATTTCCATTATTATCTTATTTCTATTATTTTAACCTCTATGTATTTTGGCTGAATAGCCGTTCATCACACCCTCCCGCACCTTCTTGAAAGGTGGGAACACACGTTATACAAAATTTCAACACAGTTCATACAGCAATGACAACAGAACATACTCTAGAACCAGAAACATTTCAATCCTACGCTCCTTATCGGCAGAGGAGGAGGTGTCACCCTCTGTCCTCCCCGGTCAACTTCGGAGGGCCCCCGGGGCCTATCCGGCTAATTATTATTTCTCTTCTTTCTTCGTTTTTCTTTCTTCGTTTTTCTCTCTTCGTTTTTCTAAAAGTTCATATAATTCGTTTTTATATATCTTAGTCTCTTTTATCTTCGTCAGAGTTCTCTTATCCTTGATCTATTTAGGACCTCCTGTTTTTCTCGTCTTTTAGGATGAGCGAGCCGGTCGTGGCTCTCCCACCCGGGACTGGGGATCGGTCGTGACTCCGTCGCCCCCGCTCCTCTCCTCTGGGCTCTGTTTACTTAGCCCCTCGGCGCGTTTTTCCTCGCCTTTTTACCCTCATTAGGACAGAGGGACCGGTCGTGGTCCTCCTGCCCGGGGCCATGGGTCGGTCGTGACCCGCAGTGCCCCCGTTCCCTTCGTTTTTCGTCGTCCAGACGTTCTCCCCTAGTTCGGGTGGAGAATCGGTCGCGACTCTCCCACCCAGAGGCCAGGGTCGGTCGTGACCCTTAGTCCTCTCGACCCTCGGTCCGTTCTGCCGTCGTCCAGACGTTCTCCCCTAGTTCGGGTGGAGAATCGGTCGCGACTCTCCCACCCAGAGGCCAGGGTCGGTCGTGACCCTTAGTCCTCTCGACCCTCGGTCCGTTCTGCCGTCGTCCAGACGTTCTCCCTTGTTTTTGGGTAGAGAATCGGTCGTGATTCTCCTACCCGGTCGGTCGTGACCCCTCGTTCTTCCGTAACTGTTACTCTTCTCTGCGTTCTCTTAGGTGATGATGATGATTTTAAGGATGAGTTGAAGAAGAAAGACTGATGCTTTTGTAGATAGAATGTTCTTTTTGGACTTCGCACCCTCGGTCGCCTCGGCATTCAGAGCCTCCCAGTGACTTTTTCACGGTTGGCAAGGACAACATGTTCGAGCCAGAGGCCAAGGTACCCAAAGAAGAAGATGGCGTTGTATGTGGAAAGGAACTTAACTTCATTCATTAAAGCTTAGAGTGGAAGCTTCAGCAGACGACGTCGCGGGTTTCGTGCTACTTGTGAAGCTTTGAGATGGAGTTCGGGTGAAGGTGAGACTGAGAAGATTAGAATCATTAATTATTGATGAAGTGTCCGTTTTCCGTACAGGAACTGAAGTTTGACTTTTACGACACATGTCCTCGTGGTTAGCCCAGCATCAAGATGTTCCGTCCTCGACCGCGTCGACACATTTGAAGATTTCAGGATTTCAGACAGAGATGTCGGAGAGAGTCCACCATAATAAAGTATTTCCGTCACCGTTCCGGGCCCAAGTGGCATGACAACAACCGGAACGGAGACCTGATTTAAGAAGATAGTTTTGATGAAGTTTCTTTTTGATGACAGGAGCCGGTGCCTCTCATCCCTCCCCCCCCCCCGTAAACAACGGCAGGAAGACAGTCCTCTTTGGGGCGAGAGGGAGGCTCCTTCGTTCTACTGATGAGATGATTTTCCTAAGAAGAGGATTCCTGTTTCGGGCACTCGGGCCCTCGTTCGTTTCCTAGGCTCTCGGGCCTCGCTCCTTTTGCTAAGTTTGTCTCTTCGTCCTCCCGGAGGACCGTGCTTATTGACGATTTTCTTAAGACTGTAATACCAACAAATAGTTCGTTAATAGAGGTAAGTTTAAGATCCGGTCTGGTTTGATTTTGGAGTAAGGCCACAGTCGTCCACGGTGCCATGTCACATTGCATGGAGACACTATGCCTATGACGAACGCCGAGACAACAGCTCCGAGCCGTTCCGGGCTGCTCCTAGGTACGACGGTTCGAAGTTGGTAAGTTGAAGATATTAGTGAGAAGGAGAAGAAGAAGCCGTAGAAAGTGAAGATGGACGACATCAACTGGGACCTGCACCCAACGTCAACGTTTGAGATCCGGAACGGGCCCATTCACAATAAAATAGCATGTATAGAGAACTCATCCGATGAACTCCAAGAAGGATCGCTCCTCGTTGCTCTTTGCAGACCTCTTGATTTGTCTATCAGGGCATCCGCAGCCGACGTTCCAAGCACCACCTCCCTGTATATTGCAAAGATTACTTCCCTATATGTTTCAAAGACTATTTTGTTTCGTTCCTCGGGAAGAAGACATTAGGAAATACGACATGGAAGGAGTCTCTGTCGTTACAGCAGGTGAGAGATTAATATAAGTTTTAGTGAGTCTATTAAATTTTTTTTCCGTTTCTCGTTCCTGTATTGTTTTTTACTATATATCACGGTCGGTCACGAGCCAGGGCTCCTAAGTTATCGTCCCTGCTCGTGCCTTGGTCCTCCGGGAGACATCTACGACTCGCCGCAATCCTTTCACGACTCGCTGCATCAACTCTGGCACGATAAAACCAGCATTCAGGTCGAAAAATTCCATTTTGCCGCTCTTCGTATGCGGTAAGAGGCTGAAGACAAGGAAACTCAGAAGATGATGGTACATGAATCCGGGTTCATCCACATTCTGATCGATCCATCCAAGATCAAGAAGACAAGGTTGCAGGAAGTAGAAGTGCCGCTAGAGGACAGAGGTCGTCTCTTCCTCGCCTCCAGATCGCTCAAGGCAGCGCGGGAGAAGGGTTTTCAGTCTTGGCCCGCGCCAGCCTTTCCTCCAGCGGCGAGTCGCCGGCCCACCGGTACCTTTTTTACCCCGGCACGACCGTCGACTCAAAGACTACAATGACAACACTATCCGTCCTTTCTGATTTCCTTTCCTCGATTCCGCCTCCCAACTTTCACTCTCGCTCCCGGGTCGCCCGGCCCGTTATCCATTTCCGCGACCGGACGATCCCGTTCCATCTGCTCGGTCCCAACCAACGCAGCGGGCTCCAGGGAAGAAGAGGAACAGCTACAAACTTGTTTTTCCTCCTAGCGCCTCCTTCCGTCCCGTATTCGCCCCGCAGGCTTGGTAAGTTCATTCCAGTCATGGACCCTCCAGCTCACTGATTACGCTCAACACCTCCTAACACATGTGGTTTCGTTCACTTCCGCAAGAAGGTTTCCATAAAGAAACTAATAAGAATAAATTAAGATAAGAATGTTCGAGCCCGCCAGTCCGTTCCCGATGAGTTTAAGTAAAGTTTTCGGGCCCGTCCAGCGGTCTCCAGGAGAGTCTTTTATCCAGGCTTCGGCCTCCTGTGCGGCTCAGGTACCTCCGCCTCGGCCCGGTTCTCTCCCTGGGGGTTTGACACTATGGGTGAGGAGCCAACGCCCCGTAATCCCTCCCCACCCGACTCGCGACGCGCCATCTTCCGCCTCTGGTTCCGTCGCGCTGTTTTTCTTCCGTGCAAGACCTCGAGCAGCATCTACTTCACCCTTCTTCTTGGCGTCGGATCGGCAGCAACAGCCTCTCCTCCCTAGCGGGGAGCTCGAGAAGCTGATCCACCATTCCGCTCTGTTTTTCCGCCTCTCTTGTCGCCTTCAACAAGTCATCCAGTTGATCCTCGTTTTTGTGCATCACTAGGGTCTGAGCCAATTGGACGGTCCGGTTGTGTTCGTTAACTAGCTGGTCGACCCCCGGGAACTCCCTGGTCAACGGCCCCAGTGCCGCCGTCGGGAACTGCGCCATCGCTTCTTCAAATGTCTCTGGCTTGCGGCCCGTTTCTAGTGCCATCAGGAACGCCATAGACGCCGAAGCCATTGCTCTTGTCTTGGCCGTCATTCCTCGCACCTCCCTCGGGGGCCACGTCAGTTGCACCCGAATGGCCTTTTCCGCGTCCCAGTCCCGTACCGCTCGCGCCGTCACCGGAAAGTGTCCCTGTAAGACCTGGTGAACGGCCTGTGTCCGTAATAACTTGAGTCTCGGTGTTTCTCTAGATGGTCCTGCCGTCGGCATCTCCGCTCCGATAGACCCGAACACTGAATCCGCTCCCGACTCGTCCAATTCTTGTTTCTCCGGCTCGTATCCTCTGGTCTCGGCCTGCCCCAACTCCATGTCCTCTGAGTCTTCCACCTCCTCGTCCATGGACTGGGCAGCCGGCATTTGTAATCTGTGTATCACAACCCGCGGTTGTAGCGCCCGCCCGTGTTTGTCCTCGTCCTTGAGTGGGGTATCCGGTCCTGGCGGCGATCCCATACGTTCGGGCGACGGTGGTCCCGGGGTCTCCTCCGATCCTTGCGACCCGAAAAACGAGCTCCCCAAACTGGCCCGAGTCAGGTTGTCAACCGCCGCC
Organism: Lepidonotus clava; assembly: GCA_936440205.1. Lineage (NCBI taxonomy): Eukaryota > Metazoa > Annelida > Polychaeta > Phyllodocida > Polynoidae > Lepidonotus > Lepidonotus clava. The sequence goes on from OW387148.1 coordinate 17,214,012, forward strand.
CGTGTCTCTGGCGTGTCTGGTGCTACCGTAATGTCTCTCATTCGTTTCAATCCTGGGGGCGGCACTATCGGCTGCTTACATACCATCTTCTCCAGGGGTGAATCTGCTTTCGTCGGGGTAGGGGTAGAGAACAGCGGCTGTGTCGAGGCCGTCGACGCCGTGTCCTCCGGCCTGGCCGCATGCCGAACATACTTTACTTTCTCCACTCGCCCCGACGGTTTGAGTCCCTGCCTTTCTGCCATCTCGCGCAGAAACCTCCCTAGGTACAATGCTTCTCTTTCCACCAGCCGGCCTCCCTGTGCTTCCCGAATGCTGTCCTCCAGCTCCCGGTCGGATCTCGCCTCGTGGTAACCCCTGAACGATCCCTCCCGGTTCATTGTTCCTTTTAAATACCCGGGGTACCTCGGGTGTCGTGATTCGTATATCACCGATTTCTTATGAACTGTCATCATAGTAAATTGTGCGTCGCTACAAGGTGGTTCTAGTCCCGTGGTCCGTTTGACTCCTGTCGAGGTCTCAGGCTGTGATGGTCCCAGCTCTCCCGTGCTGCTAGACTCAGCGATAATCAAAGACCGATCGCTTCGGGCCGACATACTCCTGCCTGACTCCGACTGGTCCGAACTCGTTCCCTCCTCCAATTCTCTCGGGACTTTCTTGACCTTTTTCCACTTCTTCTTTCGCGACGGCTCCTCCGTCGGGCATCCCTGCGTCGGGGGCCTCTTGAAAGCGAGCGGCTCCTCTTCTTCTTTGACTTTTGGTCGTTGGTCGTCGGACGAGCTCACCAGTTCCACCACCTCAGCCCCCGGTGGTATTCCTGAGCAACCCGGCTTCGGGGTGGGTGTGGATGTCCGTCCTTTTCCTCTGCCTGGGAGTCCTCGTCCTCTCGGTTCCCGTGGTTCTCCCTGGGCGTTTAACTTCTTAATTCGGCTCTGCACTAACCCTGATATTTGGTCTGGTGTCAGGAGTGGTTTCGGGTTGACCACGGCTCGGCTCGCGCTTCGCGGCGACTCGGTGTCTTCCTTCCGTACTCCTTTCGCGGCCCTCCGAGGGGAACGACGCGTGGGTGTTGATCGTTCCGCCACCTCGGCCAGGGGTCCCTTCCCGGCTGCTTTGGCTGCTTGGGCTCCCTCGCCGGCCTCGTCGGCCTCTGATCCTTCTTCGGTTGCTACCTGCTCCAGCTGCTCGGCGTCGCTGTCCTCAGATCCTCTTGACGCCCTCGGGTAGTAAGGGATGCGGATCTGCCGTCGCGGCCTCTCCGGTGCCTCCTTATCCACCGCCCTCTCAGGGGGTTGAAACCCTTCTGGATGGCGCACCGCGTAGTCCCGTTCCATGTTGGCTACCCGGGCCGCCGTTTCATCCCCAGTAGCGAAACTGGTGTACGGCGGTCGTCCTTTCGGGTCCAAGGCGAACGCCGCAGCATACTCCAGCCTCAGAAGGGGGTCTTGCTTCGGCATCCCCCTCTGCAGGTTCCCTTCGTGTGATTCCGTCATGTGCTTTCTCCAGTCCTGGTGTGTCGAATAGGCTCGACTCGAACACACCGGGCACATGTAGTACTGCTTCCGGAATCCATCGTGCTGGCCTTTAATATGCTTGACCAAGTGCTTAAACTCCTTTCCGTGACAATGTCCTTCCCAGCACTGTCCGCTCATCGTGTCTGTTTTCCGGGCTTTCGGGGCTCGTTCCAATCTTGAAGCTCGTCCCGTCAGCCGTTTCCGTTTTTGTTTCGTGGTGATGCTGCTCGTCTCGCCTCTCTGCTTTTCTTCTTGTTTTCTTCTCCTTAGCTCAGTCTGCTCGTCTGCGATTCGATGAATCCTGGTCGGCTGACCAGAATGACCTGCTCCGGCGAGCGCTCTGCTTTTTATAGCCGCCGCAGGCGGAAGTGGGCGTGGCCTGCACTAGCGACCCCTAGCGTCAGACTCACCATCCACTTCTACGGTGGCGCCCCCTACTATTTTCCGGTCCCCGGGGCCCGCCGCTGGTCACCGCCTCGCCTGTTTTCTTTACCTCGCGGCCCTTCGCCCGTCCTCGCGTTTTTCCTAGGCCTTTTATTGCCCCACCGGACGCCCTCGGTCCTTTCATCCCTCGTCGCCTTTTCTTGCCTTTTTCATCTTGGCCCTCACAGTGCTTCCGCACACTTCCCGGAGAACACAGGGGCTCGGCGTTATCATCTCCTCGCCGCCGCCCCGTTCTCTTTGTCCTCTTTTATTCCTTTTATGACCTACTTTAAAGCCCGTCCTCGTTTCAGGCCTCGCCTTTTACAGCCGTCCGTTCGTTCCTCCGGCGTTCCCGAGAGTGCCGCATCTACTCTCCTCCGGTCTCCTGGACGCTGTAAAGCGGTATTACCAAGTCGGCATTACTTCAGAAGTCTTCACCAGCTTGCCACCGGGTCTGTCTTCCGTTGTAATCCAACCATCTTTTCCACGCTGTGGTTCCTCCGAACTGACCGGAAAGCGGCTCCGTGGGACTACTTTAGACATTCGGGCCGTCGTGGCTCCCGAACGCCGTTTTTCGTTCCAACCCCGCATTTCCCACCTATATTACATCCGCAAGAGAACCAATCTTCAGCTAGGTAGCAAATCTCTACAGCCTAACGACCTGCACTCCTACTGTAGTGGTCAACGCACCGCCCCGACTCAATGGCCCCAGGTTGATCAGTCCTTTTTGGCCAAAGCCTTTCTGTGTAGCGCCGATTTGGTCGTTCCCTTGGTCCTCTTCCACCTGCGGAATCGAGACACGAAAACGACTTCATCACAAAAAGGGGGTACCCCGTTTCCTTACGTGCCCTAGCGCGCCCCACCCCAAGCATTTACTGTGCAGCCTCGTATCCTTGCTGGTCAGCTACCATCCAAGCTGGCGCAGCGTGTCCTCGGTAGGGTTCCAGGCGGTCCACATGGACCACCCCCCCCGGTTTCCCTCGTTTCTTCCGTACTACCACCCGTCCTCGGTCAAGCACCTTGACGATCAGTGCAGGGCCTATCCATGGAAATCGCAACTTCGTTCCCTTGTCCCTATCCACTACCGTATCGTGCACCCAGACCAGTTCTCCGGCGTGGTATTCCCGCCGAGTCACCTTCCCATCATACTCGTGTTTCTGATGGATGGCGGCTCGTTTCAGCCCCGTCCGGGCCTCCCGATAGGCCGCGACTAGCCCTTCCTCTAGGCTTTCCACATAGTCGCTTACCCGTCGGGGTTCCTCCTCTGGTCCTAGAGGTCTCCCATAAATCGCCTGTCGCGGCATCATGGTCTGTCGGCCCAGCATCATCATGTTCGGTGTCACTCCCGTGCTGGCTTGCGGCGTTGCTCTATAACTCATCATCACGAGCGGGACCATCTCGTCCCATTCCCGACCTGTCGCTCGGCAGCTGGCTTTCAAACAACACCCCAGAGTACGGAAACTTCGTTCTATGTACCCGTCACTCCTGGGGTGGTACGGCGTCGTTCTTGTTTTGTGAATCCCGAATAGTGCACAGACCTGAGCCACCACCTCGGATTCGAAATTCGTTCCTTGATCCGAGTGTAGTTCCCGAAACGCGCCGTACCGTGCTACTACTTCTTCAACCAGTTTGTTCGCCACTGTCGTTGCCTTTTGATCCGGGATCGGGAAACACTCCAACCATTTGGTGAAATAGCATCCCACCATCAGGCAATACTTATTTCCTCGTTTGGTGACTGGGTACGGGCCCGAAACATCCATGGCCAGCCGTTCCATCGGCTCCCCCACTATGTACTGATGTAGCGGCTCCCGTCTTCCTCTCCCCTTTTTCAGCAACGCGCAATCACATTCTCGACATTCCTTCCGCACGTCTTCCCGGAGTCCCGGCCAGTAAAACCCTTGTTCCAACAGGGCCGTCGTCCTGGCGACTCCTAAATGCGCTCCTGCCGCGCCTCCATGGTATTCCCTTACCAGCTTGGCCCGTTCCCCTCGGGGAACGACCAACTGGTTCCTCCAACCATGTCCTTCTAGTTCCCAGTACTTCCGATGCAGCACGCCATCCCTGAGGCTTAATCGTTCCCATTGCCTCCATAGGATCTTTGTTTCTCGGGATTCCGGAGATATGGCCTCCCAACCTGGCCGGTCCGCATCTTTTTCCATCCGTGCGACAATCGGCCCTATATCTCGATCCCTCCTCTGCGCTGCTCTCATCTCCTGCGGGGACCATCCGGGCTCGTACCCCCGGGCCCGCGTCACTACTCTCACTTGTTCGGTATTCTCGTGCTCCTCTCCACATTGTTTGCACGGATACCGGGACAACGCGTCAGCGTTCCCATGCTTCCTGCCCGGTCGGTGTTGGAACGACACATCATGCGAGTCGATAATCTCAATCCACCGAGCAGCCTGCCCCATCGGTTCCTTACTTCTCTGTAGCCAACTAACCGCGCTGTTATCCGTCCGGACTATCACGCGTTGACCATAGATGTAGCACCGAAAATGCTTCAAAGCTCGCACCACCGCCAACAGTTCTTTCCGCGTGGTGCAATACTTTCGTTCGTTTGACTCCAGGGTTTTGCTCGTGTAAGCTATCACCCGTTCCTCCCCTCTCTGCTCTTGTGATAGCACGGCTCCCGTTCCCACGTCACTGGCGTCTGTATCAAGCCACCATTGTCCTTCTTCCTCCGGGAATCCCAACACCGGGGCCTCCGTTAGCGCCTTCTTCATCGCATCAAATGCCTCTTGTCGTCTCGCGCTCCACACGAATGGTTCCTCCTTTGTTGCCAATTCATACAAGGGGGCAGCCAACTCCGTGAAGCCGTTTATATGCCTTCTATAGTACGAACATAATCCCACGAAGGCTCGTACCTCGTGGAGATCCCGCGGGACCGGCCACTCGGTTACTTGCCGACACTTTTCGGGGTCGGGTTCGATCCCGTTGAACGAGACAACGTGCCCCAAGAACGGAATCTTCTTCTGGAACAGCTTACATTTTCGCGCCTTTAACTTCAGTCCTGCAGCGTTCAGCCGGTCCAGAACCCGTACCAATCTTTCTAGAGTCACTTTGAACGTTGGTCCAAAGACCAGTATATCATCCAAGTATACCAGACACTCCTCCCACACGATTCCTCTGAGGATTCTTTCCATCAGTCTCTCGAAGGTGGCTGGGGCGTTCACTAGCCCGAATGGCATCACTTTGAACTCATATAATCCTCCTTGAGTCACGAAGGCCGTCTTTTCTTGGTCCTCCGGTGCCATCTCCACCTGCCAATATCCGCTCGCGAGATCCAGACTGCAGAAGAATAGGCTTCCTCCCAAAGTGTTGAGGCTGTCCTCTATCCGCGGGAGCGGATAGGCGTCCACTTTCGTAGCCTGGTTCAGTTTTCGGTAGTCAATACAGAACCTCGTTCCTCCGTCCTTCTTTTTGACTAGAACGGTCGGGCTACTCCACGCACTCCCGCTCTCTTGGATAATCCCTAAATTTAACATATCCTCCACCAGTGCTCGTTCTTCCTCTCTCCTGGTGGCCGGATACCGTCTGACCCTCTGCTTGATCGGCATCTGATCTCCCGTTTTAATTCGATGTTGTACTAAATCTGTCCGTCCTAACTCATGTTTCGAGGTCGCAAACATTTGTTCCCGGGCCATGATGGCTTTCTCCAGCTCTTCGCCCTCCTTCGTGGTCAGGTCTTTCTTAGCCTCCCCTATCATTTCAACGAGCGCTCCTGGGGGTTCTTTTGCTTCACTTCCTACTCCTCGTACCTCTTGTACGAAGGTGGCTTCTCCGAGTACCCCGCCGGTTTCCAATTTCGCGCTCTCGGTCCCTCGGTTGGCCACCCAAACTTCATTTTCTTCTCCCAATGTCACCGTTCCTGGGATCACCTCCAGTCCCATAGGTAATCCAGCGCCGGTGATGACAGCCAGCTGTCCACCCTGTCTTATGTCCATTCTCGCTACTACTGTTACTCGGGTCACTTGGAGTGGGGGTATTTCCGTCGTTTTCTCGATTCGCACGACCTGTCCTCCGACGGTAACTGCCCGAATCCCATCCGTTCTCTGTTCTACTCCCGGGATTCGTTCCCCCTCTCCCTCCCCCTCGGCGGGCAGGAAGATGGCACTCGCGTGGGGCTTAACTGTCAGCCGGTATTTCACCGCGAAGTCGTTTCCCAGGATCCCTTCATCTCTACCGATGTCTGCCACCATGAACGTCCACTTCAACACGCGTGTTCCCAATTTCACTGGCAAGTTCGTGCATCCATAGCACCGCAACGGACTACCATCTACCGAGCAGAGACGTCCTTCATATCCATCCAGTTCTTCTCTTTTTCGTCCCCACTCTCTCCAGAGGCGTTCCGACAGCAGACTGATCATAGATCCGGTATCAACCAAAAAACGGACGACACTCTCTCCCACCGTCCCGGCCACATAAAGTCCACATTCTCCCATGCCTACTACTTCTCTCGCCGCGCCCGAAGGGGGCCCCGCGCTTACTGCGACGGCGACTGTCCGTTTCCCTGACGCTGAGAACACTCTCTTGCGAAATGGCCCTTCTGGTGACAGTGATGACACTCTAAATCTTCTTTTCGCTTCTTAAACGCCTCCCTCCGGGCCGTTGCTTGTCTTCTAGCTTCCCGTTCCTCTGCCAATTCTTTCATCATCTCCTCCAACTTACCGTTCAAGGCCATGATCTGTGTATTGGCGTCCTCCTCGGGCTTCACTGCCCGCAGGAGGCGGCGTGAGTATCGTTCCTGTATTTCTACCACCTCTACCGCCTCCTCTAGTGTCTTGCATCCTTTCTCTGCACACTTCAGCTGAAGGTCTTCCCCAACTGCAGCCTGGAACGCATGTAATGCTGCTTTTTCCTGGCTAGCGTAGTCGTTGGAGAAGTAGGCTCTCGATGCCAGTCGCCGGGCATTATCAGCCAACTCCTTCGCTGTCTGGTTCTTTACACGTTTCAAGCCCGCCAACTCTTGCAGAGCATTACACGTGTCCTTCTCCTGACCGAACCTCCGGCGCAACGCATCCACCCTCGCCGAGTAACGGAGTCGTTCCCTGTCCGGGAGTCCGACAAAGTACATTCGTGCCGTTCCCGTCAGCGAGAGGAAAAGCATCGCCGCTTTTTCCTCGGCCGTCCAGCGTCCCAATGTTGCGTACTCCTCAAACTGGTTGATCCATCCCTCGAAATCCGGTTTACCGTCATACTTCTCTGGTCGTAAACTGAACTTCTTCAAACTCGCTCCTTCCTGGCCGGTCTGTTGTTGTTGAGCCCGCACATTCTGCTCATCCGTCGGGGTGGACGTTCCCATAAAATTAAACTGCCTACCCATTATGGTCGTGTCCTCCCCTTTTGTCTCGGTTTTCGCACCTCCTTTCTCCTCCCCACCTTCCTTGAAGGCGACGTCAGAATCCATCTGCTCGAAGACTGCCGCAGTCGCCATGAGTATCCAATACCGATGAAACACCCAAGATCCACAAGTCCGTATGTGCCTATTTCAGCACCACCGCTGCCACCAGTGTGACGTTCTCTGGTAAGTCGGGGTTGCCGATTCTTACGACAGAGGAACGTGGGGGTTGTTCGGGTCTCGGGGCGGACGGGGAATCCGGGCCAAGAACCGAGGTGTGTTTCTAGAGTCGTGCCTCGCGCACGAGGGGGGGCTGAGCGAATCGATCGGCACTCGATGTCGACGGAGGACTGCGGGGGAGGGAAATTATGGTAGGGGTACGGGTCGGCCGGGGAACGGTCCACCCCTGAGTTCCGGTCCGCGGGGGCGACGGGCCGACGGTCGCCTATTGTTTGGTAGCGTGGGGCCGAGCACGCCGCGCCCTCGTCCCCGCGGACTTCGCTCTCTCGTTCCGCTCCCCATGTCTTCGTACCATACTACGTCTCGGTTTCCGGTACTACTTCGGGCCTTCGTGCCCTACTTCGTTCCCTCGTTCCTCGTTCTTCGGGCCTTCGGGCCCCTTACCCTATGTTTCGACTACCTATCTCGGACTTCGACTGTTTTGTCCTAACTTCGACTTAATTACTCTATTCGGCTCATCTTTAGTGGTTGTTTCAGGAAAGAGGACACGTCTGGACACCAGGAGAACTGTTGAAGAACTCTGTTTATTCGGGCCTCACCGCCCCTTTATATACTAGAGAGGTCAGCCCTGATTGGCTGCCTTCGGTCACGTGACCTACAATTGACGTCACTTCCGGTTTATATATTCCGTTTCCGGTTTACATTTCACTTCCGGTTTACATATTTCCGGGTTTCGTTCCATTACGTTTTCGTTATTCGTTCTTTACATATTCGTTATTCGTTCTTTACATATTCGTTCTTTACATCTATTTCGTTCTTCGTTCTTTACATATTCGTTATTCGTTCTTTACATATTCGTTCTTTACATCTATTTCGTTCTTCGTTCTTTACATATTTCCATTATTATCTTATTTCTATTATTTTAACCTCTATGTATTTTGGCTGAATAGCCGTTCATCACAGTATCAACAAGATACATATAGATGAATTCTTCACATTATAATGAATGAAAGCTGTTTAGCATAAATCTCTGTTCTTTTACCATCATATGCATACAACCATGTTTTCGTAACATGAGAATATGACTTTTTATGTCGGACATTTTACCTTAAAAAAAAGATAAGAAAAAGCGTTTCTTTTACTATACTCTTTGGTTTCTACAGTATATATACTACTTGTTGGGGCAGCAGATGCCTGACGGGGTCATTGTGGGGGGTTACTGGAGGTAAGTGGGGTCTGTGTTGATGGAGGACCACCGCCCTAGTCGTGTCTACCGCTCTCCTCCAGTACATCAACGGGTCACCCCGCCTTCCCCATTAGGTGATTTCACCTATGAAATGGGCGTTTACAGCTCGCCCGGTGTGACGGATGGCCACTGCTTTGTTTGTATTCAGCGCCGTGAAAAGCACCATTCAAAGCGGGACATATTGCTGGGGACTGAGCCCGCGACGACCCGGCATCTGTCACCAGGGTCCACCGGGAGGAGACGCTACTTCCCAAAGTCAGCCCTGACTGACTAGATAGATCCCACTGCCCTATAGCTAAAGTCGGCCCTGACTGCTGACTAGATAGACTCCACTGCCCTGTAGCCAGACAAAGTTGGTACTAACTGCTGACTAGATAGACCCCACTGCCCTATAGCCAGACAAAGTTGGCCCTCACCGCTGACTAGATAGACCCCACTACCCTATAGCCATGCAAAGTCGGCCCTGACTGCTGACTAGATAGACCCCAATGCCCTATGGACAGGCAAAGTTGGTACTAACTGCTGACAAGATAGACACCAGTGCAATGAAGTAAAAGTTGGCACTGACTGATGACTAGATGGACCCCACTGCCCTATAACCAGACAAAACATTGAAAACAAAAAAAACATAATATCAGTTTGAATAAGCACATACATGCTCATTCAAAGTATATCAATACCTTGCTGATATTTCATCACTCAGGAATAATGTCAAATGCAAACAAAGCTACACTAATAAGAAATACATTGAAACTTTCCTGGGTTCTATAGCCAGACAAAGTCTGAATTGACTATAAATGGACTCCACTCACCTAGTCTGCACTGACCGTTGACTGTTAAATATCAAATGCTACTAGTATATTATGGCATGGCTTCCTATCTAGGTCCGTCAAGAACAAACTAGTTCCGAATTGGGACCCTCGTGTTCTCTATGCATGTTTTACTGTCTCAAACGGTTAGATGGATGGCAGGTGGTCCAGGTTTCAAGGTGCTAGGTGGTCCAGATTGGCCGTGTAGTAGAAGCCACAGCCGAAGCCACTTCATATGCCAAATGATAATTAGTTTCTGCTTGTTCGTACTTTCTCTAATGGTTCAATGTAAAATAGGTCAGGGTACTCTACCTGAAATGGAACACTCTGCTATTCTAAACCAGAGTGTAGAAAGGTAACCCAGGTCATATAAACTGATGGACAGTAGACTAGGCCGCTGGCCTGTAAACCAGTCTGCCCGTTACCAATCTAGGGACCTCGGCCTTCATTTGTTAACACGGCCGGCCGGGCCCCCTGAGACTGCTAGGTTACCTGTTAAGGTAAATCAGGACCAGCCTACACCCCCCCCCCCACCCACATACTCCTCCCTCCAGGGCAAGGGAGACAAGGGGCCGAGTGGGGGGCTCCTGGCAGGCCGGAGTGGCAGAGCAGTATGGAGCATCTCAATTCTGAGGGAGTGACAACGGCTGTTATGGACCCACAAGTTGTGTCCATTTGGTGGAAGAACATGCCGTATTTTTCTACTTGGAAGCTCATTTCTTCTGAATGTGTAATCACGGTGTTTTATGCTACACATTTTCTCGTTTTTTTGTGTGTTTTTCTCACAGACACACCCGCCTTTCATTACCACGTTTGAAAATAAATCTGACTTTCTGATAATTATAGCACATCAAGTATAATGCAACGCATTAGTTGTTTAGTGGTCCTGTTGAACAATTAATAAAGCAGTTAAGTCTGTCGGAGGTTACCCGTTAACTGGATATAACATCCCGGTAGTGCCCTGCCCCCTGCCCTCCGCGCGGAAGTCAGGTGCCCCCGCCCCCACCTGGAGGAAGGCCCCACCACCAGGGGGCGTGTATACCTGGGGGGGGGGGTAGTCTGATGAGTCATTTAGGGGGCCCGACGACACCCTATTAGGTCTCATTCAGGATGGATGCGTGGTGCCGACGCCCAACACGACTTTTAGCGGGCCTTGATTCAGTGTTTACTGTTTCATCAGTCTCTGGCGCCGGCCTGATGTAATATAAAGGTGGCCTTTTATGCGCGCAGGGGGGACAATGGGCCATGTATCCTGCCGTCGGCGGGCGGGCCGATTAATCCTTTATGGTCCATCACAAGGATCTATGGGGTTGGCGGTGGTCGGGTGACGGCCTGGGAGGGTAGGACGGGGCGGACGGGGCGGCCTCAAAGTTTTCAACTTGTAATGAGCGCATCGCCTCGCCTGGGTTGGGCCGGCGCGCGGTGTGGCTTCGGGAGTGAGTGTGGTATACATAGAAGCCACATTGTTCACCGTGTGGCTTCAGTGAAAAACTACCGAGGTTTTAGAGATGGCGGTTTTATATCTTTACTAATTGGTTGGTTTTAGAGTTGTCCCATTACCTATGCAGGGATGTCAGTTTGCTCCCATTTACAAGTAGTTTTTGTGTGTGTGGTTTTGGTTTGCAAAGATCATTGCTAATAGGCAGCTCATGTATGTATGTATAGGATTGCATTAGTGCATTCTTGTTGTAACACATATTCTGGGTCAGGGTTCTATTCCGCAAGGGTATTCGTAATATTAGCTTTTAAGATGAGGTTTTGAGAGAAGTTTCCCACTTGTTCCTTCTGTTCTCTTATTCTAATCAGTCCAGAGTGACGCCTGTGCAGATCGAGAAAAAAAAGATCAGCAGTCTTATACAGACTGTCGCACAGGTCAACAACTCTTTCGTGGAGCTGGTCCAGCATATACCTTGGCACGAAGCAAAAAAAAAAATCATGTTTAATTCTCAAATTTGAGCCAATTGAAATCTTGTTAAATTGATATTCATTTCAAAAGGGCGTAAGATCACATGTTTAGTGTTTAACCTATGTACCAACGAATCGCCGGAAGAACTTTTATGTAAAAGAGATGATGGATTAGTAAAAATAAAGTTAGCCTCTTTGCAGTAGCTAACGTGTAGAATAAACCATGCATTCTGAACCATAGTAAATTTCATGTCGACCTGGGGTAGAGCATTGGTTGAACCATGGACCCTGACACAATCTTTTGAAAATAATTGGGAAAGACTCGCAATAAAATACGAGAAGATATTTGCTTGAGAACTGACCATTTTGTCCCAGATAGTCTTTTCCAAGCCCTGGTCCTTTGAACGACTGCCGCCCGACATCTTACAACCCCCAATTCCATGAGGTCTCCACAACTGGCCCACTGACATCACCCTCAGACTCCGACTCCCCTGTCCCCTCCCCCTCCCAGACGGCCGGGCCGTCACAGACCCCAGACCCACCAGACGGCCGTCTGAGATGTTACCGGTCGTTAATTGGCTTCTAATGTTGCTCAGGCCGGGCTTTGAGCACCGGCTGACAGTGATAGATTAAAACCAGCCCTCTTTTCTCCCCGCCCTGCCTCACGCCAGTCTACGGGCTAATGGGAATTTCTTAATAATTGCGTAAAAAACGTTATGTATACAGTGGCCAATAAACGTTTTGAATGAATCTAAGATCAAACAATTTTCAAAGAAACAATAGGATTATGGGCCATTTATATTTACCTTTTAACGTAAAAGACAACAGAAATCCGAAACTAGGAAGAATACTTAGCAAAAGTAAATACTTGATTTGCGATTTTACACCATTTGTTTAAGATCAGAGATGAGCCCCATGTCACTAATCACGGCAATACTAACTTATTACAGTGAATGGGAAGTACAAACTAATTGGCAGCTGTATCATTGTTCCATGGTGTCTTCTGAACAACTGAACTACAATTATTCTGCTATTGCAAGTCTTTCCCCAGCCAATTGAAACCTTGTAAAATCGATATTGACTTGAATAGGCAGTGCGTCTGCATTCCTTTTGTCCATTCCCTCCCACACAAAACACTCTTAGCAGACCCAGTCCTCCCAGGGCCCAGGATGCCGGGTCAGTTCAGTCAAGTTGATTTTGTGATTTGCCTCCATCCGTCTGGGTCCCCTTACCCGCCTGTCTGGGCCCACCCTGGAGTAACCCTGACCTTGGCGTGTGCAGGTAACATATCCACCCTCCTCCCAGCTGGGCCGGTGGTACGATGAATGGCCGCGTGGTGGCGCGGTGGGGCTGACCCCTGTAGCCTCCTCCAGTCCCTGGTGACCCCGTCTGGAGGTGGGAACACGCGCCCCGTCCCACCCAGGTGGGCCGGGACACTGTCCGCTGTCATGGAGACAGGAGCCATAGCTCTCCTCCAGGGTCTAGCCGCACTATTCAGCTTTGCATCCGTAGAGAGTATGGTTATTGCACGGCAGATGTCCTTTTGAATTCTGTATCTGTTTATAGGGCCTAAATAACACAAGAGGACTACTTTAAGTTCTTGGCCTTGAAGTCGGAGTAAAATATTACCAGAAGTGGGTGTAGTCTAATACTTGCAATTTTAGCTATATCTACCATATGAAATATCTTGGTTGTTTTTCTTCTTCTTCTTATGTGATCTGCTATATATCAGATCGGTGGAGGCGTAAGCCCGAAGGATTGGTCTATCTTAGAGATTGACAAATAGGAATTGAAGATTTGTTTTACCAGGAAATGAGATCGTTGATCCTAAGATGAATCCTAAGATCGTGTAACTCAGGAGACCCCAACCCTAGCATATGGTCCCTTAGGATATGTTGTAGTCTGGCTATTTATTTTTAGCTTTGACACAAACATATAATGTTGTCTTTTTAATTGCAAATATGGTTTGTAGCCAAGCCATTTTGCCTAGATTGTCAATAATCGTAAACAGGCGAAGTTTAAGCATTGGCTTAGATACCCTCACCAATGCACCATTTTGATATGCTACTTTGAACACATGACGCTGATAGCATTATGGTGGATTTCAACCTCCCCTTTCCCCCTCCCCCACATCAGTGTCTGCGGCCACCTTATCAGAGGCTCCCAGTACTGTATCAGTGTGTCCCGGCCCTTATCTCTGCCCCCACCCCCACCCCTTTAGAGATACCCCACGGTTGTATCTGAGAGACTTCAGATAGTATTCCCATACGAGTTAACCAGATAAAAACGTGCTTACCGTTACACATTTTCCTTTCGATGCTGGGAGTTTTTGTCCGACAGCGTTAAAAAAAAGAGGTAAAAGGGTATGTGGTGTTATACTGTTTCGATCTCTTACCGATCATTAAGGTGTTAGTAACCGTATAATGCGGGAGGTGCCGGGTTTGATTTGTAAAATAATGTGTACTATAAACCTACATTTAGATTGTTTATCGGGGGTGCGCTGGTACTGAAATATGAAAATAGATAGTCGCAATTTAATCAATGCATAACAGGTTTTGTTGACTCAGTCAGTGTTATACGTTATACCTGGGACCTTATATAGATTTGACAATGTAGGTTGAGAGTTAAAGAGGGGTGCAATATGCATTCAGAGGCTAGCCTGTAAAGAGTATTAAACAAATTGCAATCTAACTTAGATACAGACTTTTTGTCATTGGTTTGGGAATACCTCACACTACTTTTCCAGTATCAGATATCAAGAAGGACGATTTCTGACAGAGGGGGATCTCGTTTCAGTCCATATCCTCCCCCAATCAGCAGATCATCCCCCACTTAATTACCCACTGTTTGTCCCCCGTTTTATAGCTTCCCCAACTGCTTAGGCCAACTGGCAATGTGTTCTCCGAGGTCATGTCAGATAATGGGGCTTACCGGTGTTTCACTAACGGATTATGTCCGTGTGAGAGAGTAATTTCTCAGAATTTGAATAACAAGTTTAGGCAGAAACTGCTTAAATATATAATATTAAGCATCTTAGTTTGAGGTATACTGGGTGCCATGGTCAGAGTGCATGTTTATATTTTTTTTATGGCCAACAGGTCAGAAAAATTGCCTTCGGGGTCCTTCTTGTTGAGTCTTATCTTTAAGGGGGCGTGGGCCCTGCAGCCTGTATTCTTTATACATGGGTATCAATTATAAATAGAGTTGGCCGCTGAATGTGGGTCAGGGCATTTAGAGCAGCTCACCAAATGTGGGTTAATCATATAACAGCGACATAATATTATTTCTCGGCCTTCCGTCCATTTGTGTGTTGTTAATAACCGTCATGTAATTAATCAGAGCAGTGCTGTATGTCCTGGCCGGCTGCCCGTATGTGTGCCATTATGTGGGTCAATCATACAGGGATATATTTCCTGGCTGTCTCTCTGTATATGTATAATTAGTGACCACTTTGTGGGTCAATCCTAGTTGTGATATATGGCTTGGCCGTCTATATTTTTATTGGTTATTGGTGTTTAAAACTATAATTTATCAACAATATTTCTGGTGTCATTAGTGACTACCATGTGGGTTAATCATTGCAGTGATATATGTTTCCTGGCCATCCATCTCTTTGGGGAGGGGGGGTCATAAGTGATCATCATATAGGTTGAAAACCACCAACATAGCAGTTTTATAAGTATATCTTGGCCATCTATCTTTTAGTGTGCCATTAGTGACTGTTATATGGGTCAGTCATAGCAGTGATATATCTCCCCTCCATCTGTCCATTTTGGTATCATTAATTACCACTATGTGGGTCAATCGTAGCAGTGATATATCTCCTGTCCATCTGTCTGTTTTTATGTCATTAGTGACCATTGCGTTGGTCAATCATAGCAGTGATATATCTCCTGACTGTCCATTAGTGACTGTTATGTGGGTCAATCATAGCAGTGATATATCTTCTGACCGTCCATCTGTTTTGCTGTCATTACTGCCCCTCATGTCGGTCAACAAGCCGGCTGTGTATGTACCAAACAGGGTTAGCAGCACGCGGATCCCACGTATTGTGAGCACCTTGTCACAGCTGGGAGCTCATATCGTGTTCTGTTTACTTTGTAAATAGGCTTTTGTTCATCTGCTACATTGCTGGTGCTGAAACTAGGTCTTCGTGGAATGGGTTTACTAAGGAACCTTTGTGTGCTGGTTGTAGACTATGGTTATATTTGGTATGGCAGAGAAATGAGCTGTAGTGCATACGCGTACTTCGTATGTATTGCATTGGGAATCTCAACTTCCCTATGATAACATGCAGCGCCCTAGCGAAGAAGGAAACACATTTCTATAGTTATGAGGGGGGATGTTAGGACGCTCTGTCTTTGAACTGATTTCCCTTGGCAATTCTGCATGTCATTAAAAGGGTCAGTTAGTTCAACAGCCTAGACACACCAATCCTTTCTTTTTCCGGTTGTTGGTATTGCAGTTTCCGTATGAATTTTTGAAACTCATGGAATCTCCTTGTGATAATACGGATCGTATAACCAGCCATATTCATGAAATAACGTTACCCCAGATAAAGCTACAAGTTACCTGTAGTTGGTTCCTGAATATTGAAGCTTGTATATGATATGATGATAAGTGTATCCCTGTCCGCACAGCCCCTGTAAAATCATACTCCCCCCGCCCAGACCCTGGTGCCGCCGTCCAGCTATGATTGAAGTGGTTCTGGCGCCGCCACCCTGTGTAGATTGGCGGCCCGCCCGCAGGAGGAGATTAGCGTGACGCTGTAACCACCCTGGAGGGCCCCCTACCCGGGCTGACCGCCGGGTGAGGAGAGTGTCAGGACCACCCTAGAACCACAGGATCCTGCTGGCCACTGCCTTCAACCGGCGCCAGACTTGCCTCTAGGGTGCCTACCTTTAACTCCAGGCTGGGGTGGAAAGAGGGAAATGTATTGTGTATTGGACTGGACAACTACCCGTTTGACATACCGTGGACATAACGGGAAAATGTATAGTTACCACCTAGAACAACTATTGTCTATGGATCTTATCCCTTGGACAACTCCCCGTCTAGGACAATTCCACATATAACACAATTAAGACACCGTCCTTATCATAAGCACAAATGCCTGTATCAGTAGCACTACTGCCCCTCAGTTTTATACTGTATACAAGATATTTGTACAGTGTAATTTGTAATGATTTTTTCTCACTCCAGATGCCACAAATTGCATATACATTGTAAGATAATATGCAGATGTAGTTGTCCTAACTACAGGGTAAGTTGTCTTTACCATGAGGGTATTTGTCCTATTGGGTTAGTTTTCCTAGGGATAGGGGTAATCGTCCTAAGTGGGTAGTTATCTTTATGATGGATTATCTGCAGGGGTAGAGGTATAGATTCATGTAAGTAGGATACAAAACGTGGTTGGGAAGATAACCGAAGTAAATATCTGTCAGCCATTCCCGACTAGTCTTAACATGCTTAATTAAGACGAAGGATACCTTGCCAGAGAGTTGTTGTTTCAGGAATAGGCTATGTAGTGTGTATAGCCCATATATATCTGTTTGAAAGATTCATGTCGTTTAAAGCATCATATTATATACCAATGCCGAAATACGTTATGAATACTAACTGGACACTGCCATTCAGTATTTTTGGTGTATTGGCACAGTGGGCAGTATTCATGTATACTGCCCACCTTGCTTTACTGTGTAAAATGTTTTTCTCCTTATTTTGTGAATTCTTAATGGATTTGCATGATTATTTTTTTAATTTCAAGTAAAATAATGCAGTCTAATTGAATGGAGATAGTGATAGAGTCCTTATTTAAGAGAAAATAATGAATATCATGGAAAACTGCTGTACACCAGTCAAAGTGTGTGCATAATCAATACATTGGAATACTGCCCACTTTGCTCCACTGGTAATTTCCTTTCTCTTTTGCTTATAACTTACAAAATATGGTATATAATATAAGGAAAACTTACCTCGGTTGACAGTACAACCCTGTATACTCGGTGGGATGTCAGAAAATTTACTGCCCTCAGCCTAACGGCCTCGGGCAGTAATTTTTCGACACCCACCTCGTATTCAGGTTTGTACTGTCAACCTCTGTATGTTTTCCTATAATACGGGGATTGTATGAATACGAAAGTTACAGTTTCATGGCCAAAAAAAACATAAAACTGACGCCAAACATATGGTAAAGGGCAAGGTCCACGACCCCGCCATCCCTTCCTCCTCCCCAACTCACCAATGTTTCCTCTCCCCCTCCATATAGCAGACGTTATAAGACCCCTCCCCCATGGCCGGCGGGTCATAACTCTGGGCCGGCCGGGGGCGCTGAGAGGATTGGCTTTAGGGCCGGTCAGAGAGGTAGTAAGACTGGCGGGCCGGCCACTCCAGGCCCCTGACCCATAGCCTGAAGCCCGCCCACCGGCCCGCCACCATGGAGGCGGGGGGGGGGCGGGGCGGTAGCCGTATGGGGATAGCTATATGAAGACTGGTCACTTTTTTGTCATATAACTGTATCTTATACACATTCGCCGTGTTCTTGGTATGATAATAAATTTGATATGTTTATAGGATTTGTTTTTATGATACCGTGGCGTTGGTTTTACTAAGACATACAGTAGATGACCGAAATGGATCTGAAGGGCAAATTTGACAAAGATGGAATTAGATCATGAGAAGTGTATTGCAGGGTCTATGCTGAAACGCGGACGCGTCCCATTGACCAGTTTTAGGGCGCATCTTGTGGGTCTTATATGTTCCTTTTTAGCATTTGAAATCAACAAGTAAACCTGTTGCGCATTGCAATTGTGCCGCCTGGATGGAACAAGTTTGAACTATCCATTATGTAGCGAAATTCCCAAAATTGATTAATAATGACTATAGTGATCATTACTGCACTACCCGCTGACAAACAAATAGAGGCAGAATTGGGAGAAATATAAAATATTAATTTTATTGTTGATAAAATTAACAATTATGTTGATAATTGATGTAGTAAATAGTAGAAAATGTATTATATGATAATAATATAATTATAAGATAAGGTGAGGGTGGGTGGGAAATTGTAGTAGAAGGGAGGTGTTGGGTCAATGGCGTCGTGAACGCGATTGAGGAAGGAGGGGAGTGGTGTATGATGGGATATTGGGTTTTAGTGTTGGGGGAAAAATGTAGGGGGAGTAATGTGTGTGAAGGGAGGTGAGCCAGCAGGTGGCAGCAATGAGTCCCCCCTACCGCCACAAGGACCGTATGGGAAGACCATTACTGCACTACCCGCTGACAAACAAATAGAGGCAGAATTGGGAGAAATATAAAATATTAATTTTATTGTTGATAAAATTAACAATTATGTTGATAATTGATGTAGTAAATAGTAGCCAAAACTGCCAATATTTGATGGGGGGGATTTGGGTTTTGTGGGAGGTGGTGGGAAGGTTAAAAAGAAAGTATATAAAAAATTGAGTCTATGAGGTACTAGCTGATGACACGAGGGCGGCCGTTACCCGTCCAGTGTGGGTGTCTATATATCGTTTGTAGGCGTTCGATCGCCAGCCCCCGTGCCTCTGAATCTCGACCTCCGAGCATCCCTGCGCATGGGCCTGAGTGGCGGCCGCTTTGCGGATGCTGTGCAGTGAATATGACTCTGTCTCTGTCGTCTGAGTCGCTATGGCCACGTCCCACAGCTTCTTTATCAATGAGACAGGGATTGGATCCCTGGACGGCAGCATGAAGAGGGGGTCGGTCTCCGCAATGGTTGGCACGGCACGAAGGTGTTGAGCCATTGCCGTGACCGGGCACATGGCGGGGTTTTCCGCCCTGATGAGGGTGACCGTGCGGGATTGCCCGACCCTCTGCATGTTTTTGGACCATTTGATGAGCACGGTCGCCCGGTGGGGCGTCCATACCAGGTCTGCCCTGGTTGGGTGGCGCTCGGTGGCGAAGGTCCTGAGCGAGGGGGGGGCCACCTCCGACTGTCTCAAAGCCCCGTAGAACATGGTCAAGACTGCCGCTCGCACCCCAATCCCCACCGGAGTCAGCGGCAATGCCGCCACCGCCCCTTTCAGTGTGTCCATCGGCAGGGCCTTCTTCGTGCGTGGGACGTAGCGTTTGTTGCGCATAAACGCGTCCATTGCCATCTGTACCCTTATATGATCCAGGGGACTGGTGGAAGCCCCCGCCAGGCGCAGATACGTGCGGACGTGGGACACACTGTTCCTTATGGTCGCTGGTGCGCCGGTGTGGGCGGCCACGTACTCCATGTAGGCGCATATCAGCTGGTGGGATGGTTCCAATGGGTGGGCGCCCGCCCTGTTCATGAAGGCGATGTATGTCCTGATGGCGGACGCGTGGTTTCGCCTGGTGCCTGGCGCCCTTGCCTCCATCTGCCGTGCCCGGGCACGCTCCATCAAGGATGCGATTTCCGGATCTGCAACACAAGGGTATGTCCGAACTTATTAGAAAATAGAGGCAGGGCGCGACGCAACTGAGGGAATAGTGAGCTACCAGTGTGGCCGCCTCCAAGTGCTGGCGATCGCCCAGGTGCGCCCGACTGAGGGCGTCGGCCACGTCGTTGTCCTTCCCTGGGATATGGTCATATGACAGATGCACGTCCATGACGGCCTGAATCATCCAGACCGCCCGGGCACACTCCTGGAGGACCTGGTTCTTGGCCCTACCGTGGCGTAGCGCCTCCACTGTGGCCATATTGTCGCACCTTACCACGATGTGGGAGCCCCGGTCACGTTCCGAGATGAAGGTGTGTAGAGCGACGACCACATTGGCGGCCTCCAGCTCTGTAATGTTGGCTGCGCCGTTGTGGGTGGTGGCTACTTGGTGGCCATAGGCCAGCTGACCGTCAGTGCCCCCGACCCCGCTCAGGCATGCGTCCACGAGTATGACCTTCGTCGGGGGCTCCGGTGTGATGATAGCCACCCCGTTCCACTGGGAGCAGAATTCCTCGAACCAGGCCAAGTCCAGTCTCATGTCAGTGGAGACCAGGATCCTGTGTGAATTGGCTGCCCTCAGAGCATTCAGGAGGCGGGAGACAAACGTCCTCGCCGGGGGGACGCACTTGGCGACGAAAAGAAGGTGTCCCAAAAGGGATTGGAGGTCTTTCTTGGAGATGTGTTTTCTGTTTTGGCATTCTGCGACCTTCGTGAGGACCTGTGTGATCTTCTCCTGTGGGATAGATAGTGTCATGTTTGCTGCGTCCACCAAGACCCCGAGCCACTTCACCACGGTCGCCGGTGGCTGGGCCTTCTCCTCCGCCTCCGGCAACCCAAGCTCCGCGAAAAGGTTTCGCGCACAGTCATAGTCGCGTTGGGCGGAGTGGGCGTCACGTGAAATGATGATCAGGTCGTCGAGGTACATGAGAGTCTCCACGCCCCGGGCCGCGAGCATGTCGACGATGCAGTTTGCCACTGACTGCATGTGGTACGACGACGCCCGGGCTCCAAAGGGCATGGAGAGGTCGCAGTAGTGGGACCCTGCCCATGCAAAGCACAGCAGGGGCCAATCGAGGGGGTCCGACATAAAGTTCTTGTATGCCCTCGAGATGTCGATGGTAGCGAGGTGTGTGCCCGGTCCCAGACACCGGAGCCGATCCGCCAACGCGCCGACAGTGGGGAGGCTGTGGTCGCACTCAACGCCGTAGACCCCATTTTTTATAATGTAGGCGTTGACGGAGTGTTCTGCGGGGAAGGTCATATCGGTAATGACACGCCTTTTGCTGGGATCCGACTTCTCGCGGGACATCAGTGGGGAGATATGGCACCAGGGCTCGAACAGTGGGCCGTCCGCCGGGCCAATCACCCCCGCCGATGAGATTTCTTTTCGAATGAAGGTGTCGATGTGCGCCGGATAGTCCGCTGCACTAGGATGGTTTGGTATGGTGCCGGTGTTAGAAACCGGTCCCGCGTATCCAAGCGGGAAGCCAAACCTAATAAAATCGAGCACCTGGTCTCGGCCACCGATGGCCCCCAGTTGCTCGCGCCATGCGGTGATGTTAAGTGAAGTGGGTAGCTGCATCCGCGCGCCCATGGCATTGGGGAGACCTGTTTCCTTCACCTGTGTATATATATGGACCAGGTCGCTGGACGGGCTGGGATATACCATGTGGGGCCAGTGGCGTCTCCTGTAGTCTGCCACAGCTTGCGGTCGGGCATCCACTGGGCGGTTGAAGGGCAGAGTACCCTCACAAAATCGCCGGATTCTATCGAAGTCTGGGTCAGCCTGTTGAGTGCTGTCCCGGCCCGTCGTGGGCGGGTCCCCGACGCCCAGCACACGGGGGGGGGGGGCGGCGTGTGCCGTAGCCACGTCAGGCCCCTTAACGACCTCCGCGCTCTCGGTCACTGTATCATCAATACTACACACCCTAACACCCGGCGCCTCCGCTATACTATCCATGAGCGGGGCGCCGTCTATGCGTTTTTTGAATACTGAGAGAAAGGAGCGGGGTTACCGTATGGCTGGTTGGGCTGGAACTGGCGCCAGTGTCCCTCCGGGGCCTGGCGCGGCTGCTGTGCGCTCTGATGGGCTGGTGGGTAACCGCTGTGAGGGGCCGACTGCTGGGGGGGTCCTCTGTGCTGCTGCGTGTTCGGCTGGAGCTTCCTGACGCATCCGTATACGTTGTGGCCAGGGCATTGGCGACCTACGGAATCACAGAAAGCACAGAAGTGACACATCTTGACCCCCCCTTCCTCGTGGTGCGAAGGTTGTCTACAGCCTCCTTTAGTATTGAACTGGCGGCATATCACCTCTACCAAGCCCGCAGCTTTACGCTCCCCAGTATGAGGAGCACCCGTACCGGCTCCGCCTCCAGTGAGTGCCATTCTGACCCTGAGGTTCTGTATCTCCTGGTCGTCCTCCCATGCGAGGGAGCCCCGCTCCACGGCGTCCCAGACAAACTGGGACCACCGGCGGACGCCCTCCCAGGGGCGCTCCATGGCGTCATGAGTGACATCTTGGAGGTGCTTCATGATATGCTCACGATCCCCCGGCCTGTAGGCGCGTGGGTCCCTCAGTAGCGTAACTACCGCATTTACATACTCCATGGGAGACAGTGTACATCTGATCTCCAACTTTTGTTTAATGGTTTGACATGATTCCCTGATGATATACATGTATGGCTTAGGGGTCTCGCCTTCAGCGAATATATCTGATGCGATCCCCATCTTACCGGAGACAGGAGGGCAAGCGAAGTCCTCCCTCTGGAGCATCTCGTCGACGAAGCCCGCCTGGTTCTCCCTCGCCCTGAGCGTCCTCGGCGGTCCCATCGGCTCGGCACGGCGCCGCGGCTGGCTCGGTGGCGCCACCTGGCGTCTCGGGGGTGTACTGGTGCGTGGGATGGCCTGACTATGGAGGGAATTTGAGATAAGTAAATCGATCTTCTCGTGAATCCCTGCTACATCGGCCTTTACCTGTGCTACGTCACCCTCTATGCCCTTTATGCGCCCGACACAATGTGAATAGCGAGAGTCAGCCATACTTGCCAGTGACGCCCTGTCGGACTTTTGTATTGAGTCCTCAGCTGAAGCGAGTACCGACTCTGTCTCATCTGGGTCGTAGTCGGGGCGGAATGAAATGACCTCCTCCTCGTCGATGAGCAGGCTTTCTCGCATCTTCTCCTGGGCCTTCTTTTTGGCCGCCCTCGTCGCCGACCGCATCTTGTTTTCCCGCCGGTGTAGGTCCGACCGTGTACGCTCGGCGTCCGGCAACCGTCTTTGTTGTTGACCCGTCTCCCGTCGAGCAGCGGCTCCCGCTGTATGATACAACGTACAAGCGCGTCGCCGTGGTGGGACGGAGGGCCGTCCGACGCAGTATATGTGTCCTGGTGACGGATTTGTGGAGTTGAGATTGAAATTGTAGTAGAAGGGAGGTGTTGGGTCAATGGCGTCGTGAACGCGATTGAGGAAGGAGGGGAGTGGTGTATGATGGGATATTGGGTTTTAGTGTTGGGGGAAAAATGTAGGGGGAGTAATGTGTGTGAAGGGAGGTGAGCCAGCAGGTGGCAGCAATGAGTCCCCCCTACCGCCACAAGGACCGTATGGGAAGACAATGATTTATCCAGCCATTAGGGGAATCATAGGCACAAATAACAGTTTTCCAGTCAGTTGTCTGATATGTAACTATCATATTTTTGATACCCTCAATATCATTACTGTATTCTGGTCGTGGATTATCCATGTTAGACTGTCTGACAGTCGAACGTTGTCTGACCAGACATAACCCTATCCTTATGGCAGTTTGATGAAGCCCTCTCCTACAAGAGACTATATAAGACTCTACCTCCTGGTCCCCCGTACTCCCTGTCCCCACTCTGTATACCCGTCAGCCTCTCCCCGAGCCTCCTCCAGTAGTACCAGTCCCACCCATCACCTGCCGCCCCTCCCTGGAGGCCGGCCGGTGGTATACCCGCATTATACCCGACATATATCCGCCCAGCCAGCCGCAAATTACAAGTATACCAATGTCTTAAATCGGACCGGGCCTCCCAGAGTGCCCCGCGCGCAGCCTCTCTTTGGGGCCAGTGCCGACTTCCGGCGCGGTCCTCGGGGGGTCCATTGGGTGCCGGGGGACGGCCATCAGCGGGCGGGGACGGCCATAAAAGGGCCGTCACTGCCGGGGGACGGCCCTTTTATGACCGTCCTCTAAACCGTTGACGTGCCATAAAGACGGCTCCCATTCCGCGCCCGGCCTTCTGTTTCCAGGAGCCCCCCGTGTGGACCCGTCTCCCCGGCCAGTCAAACAAATGGGGCAGGCCCGCGCGCCACGGTAGCGGGCTGCATTCCCCGCTGTCTACCTCCTCCTGAAACGACCTGCTGGGGCGGCGGTGATAGGGGGTGGTGATTTGGGTGGGGGATGGGAGGAGGCGGTAGTAGGGGTGGTGATTGGGGGAGGGGGCGGTGGTGATTGGGGAGGGAGTAGCGGTAAGGGCTGGTGATTGGGGAGAGGGCGCCCAGGGCCACAGGTGGTCGTCCTGGGCTGACTGTAGTAAAGTTACGACAGTCATACCAGACCACCCTACACCAGACCCCCTGCCCGCCCCTCCCCCAGCCCGCCCGTACCAACTGTATATAGTAGAGAACATTGTACCCGGTACGGCCAGGCGCCGGCCCCACCTCCCGTATTGTCTGTATCCCACCACATCCCAGACTTTGTTTTCTGCACTTACCCACGTCAAATGTTCAATTCCTACAAAACACATGTGGCCCTGTCCCACCTGAGGCCCTTTCCCAAAGTAACTATAGATACGGAAGGCAGTTTGCAAGGGAACTTTGCCATCTCTACAGCCTAGCTTCATTATTAAGATATCTAAAGTATTAGACCAAAATCCCTGCTGTTCCCAAGAACTAACCAACGACAAATATAAATAAGCTGTTTCTTAACAATACCCTGAGTATCAACATTTCTTTGCTCGTCCTGTCATAGAGGTATTCAATCCAGTTTCAGTAGTTTTTTTTCCTGTTAATATAATCATTTCAATATTGAATAGAAGGGGCACTTTGAACATAAACCTACGTGTGAACAACTTAATAAATGATGTTAATATACGTAGATCCTAATGCCTGGTAGAGCAATGGGTGGTGTACCCTGGTGCATGTACCACTTTCCCTATACTACTCCCCTGAACTGACCGCCTGCCACAGTGTCCTATTTCCATATACTACTGACCGCGGATACAGAGGGGTCAGTCGTAGTGGTGTGGCTGATTTGTACCTTTTCTATACTGGAGATGTGCGGAGACTATTTAAGATAGAACGTTATGAGCCTTGCTTTTACTGTAAAACTGTCACTTGACTTAAGGACAAGTGCGCCATTTTCCAGCTATCCAAAAATTGAAAGTACTTCAATCTTTTTCAATTTCTTCAAATACATTCTATGATGTATGTACAATTCAGAAATGAAATAGAAAAATTGCCAAAATGAATAGTTTTAAAGCTAGAAATGGTGAAATATGACTAGTTTTGTAAAGATTTTGCAAAAACTGAAAAACGATTTTTGCAATAAAAATATATTTTTCTCCTGTTTCTCTTTAATGTAAGTTATATAAGGATATACAATGCACCCAAATCACCCTCAGGACCTAAGGAATAACATGAAATATTAAAAATACTTTTGAAAAAAATAATTTAGTGAATTTGTTAAAAAATGAAAAAATACCAATTTTTTGTCATTTTTGGCTTTTAAAATGGATATCTAGCTCTAGTGATCAAGTTAGCACGGTGACCCCCTATTTTTTTCACTTGGTATGATAGCCTATATCCCTATGCATTTAATTTACGTTTTTTTGAGCACTTTTCAATGTTCAATTTTTTTGTGTGAAACTTTATTTTGAAATTCCTTATTTTTTACATAGTTTATTTTCCAAACTTTCCAGTTAAGGATGTATATAACATCATCAAATTTTACAAAGTCTTTCTTTCTCACCTGAGCAAACATGAACACATTTATTACAAGCATTAGGATGGTCTTCATATCAAGTTTATGAAAATAATAAGCAAATAAAATCAGATTTAAGATTTTTTGGGGAGGGCAATTTTTTGAAAAATTATCATATAAATAAACTGCTATAGCTGAAAAGTTTCCACGGTGACCTATCATTATTTTTGCATTTTTGATACCTATATAGGTATAACTTTTACTGTGTAAAATTTTAAACAAATCTCAATGGTACTTCTATAATGGCGCGATTGTCCTTAAAGTGTTTGGTACATAAACATGAGTGGTAATATTGCACACGCCAGTAACTTTCATTATCGGCGGTACCCTTGGGTTCTGTGACATTCATGTGTTTGTTTTGAGCAATAAGTAAAGGCCCTTGACCTGCATTTCGGGGTATATTTGGATTACGTCTCACTCGCTTTAAGCTCCCATAAAATTATTGAAATACATATTTTTATGTCATGCTATGTTTTTGTTATGTCGCATAGCATTATGGAAACTGAAGACAGAATTTCAGTAATACCCTGTTGTGGGCCCCAGAGTACATATTCCATCATACGAATTTTATAATGTTCTCTGTGTGGGAACCAAGGTTAAGTTGTGACTTAATGAAGTACCTAAGCCGGTTGGTTGCTTGTGATAAAGCCGCTGCTCATCTTATTAGAAACGTTACGCTACGCCCATCGCGTATTATCACCAAAATATCAGGAAGAACGTGTGTATACATGAGGAAAGATATTAATAAACCGTCTCTAAAAATATATTTCTTACAATATAGGACCCCACCACCTTATAATATAAAACCCCAATGTTAACTGTTGTTACCATGTAAAACCCCAACACCTTATAACCCTGCCTTCTCTGTATGGTTACAGGGCGCTGGAGCTGGCCGTTAAACACAAGACGCACGTCGACACGGTACTGGCCTACAGACAGCGGTACCTGCAGAACTTTGACAAGAAGGAGACCAACAAACGCTTCATGCAATACGCCGACCAGGTGAGTTACTCCAGCTACTGGGGCTGCTGTTTAAACATACTAGAAATCAACCCAGTGTCCGTATTAATGATATTAACCCATATTTTACGATTATTTTTAAATAGACTTTTCAGGGTTAGAACAAATTCATATATAGATTTTTTTTATTTAGCAAAAACCACTTCACAATACATTGTGATCTTCCAGTAGTTAGGTGATGACAGGAGTATAAGTTAGGTGATGACAGGAGTATGATATAATATGATACACATGCTTTCACTCAAAGAAATGTACATTTCATAATGCAATTACTAATCTGTAATACAAACAAAAAATGAATATAATTTCTGAGCTTTATTGAGTAACTATTGCCATAAAAGTAATATTGCAATCTCACAAAAGTCATAAAAGAGTTTTTATTTTTACCCTCATGTCAAAAAAGGTGAAAATAGACTGGGCCCAAATAGAGGAGAAAGTAGCCCGCGAGTTGCAGCAAAAGTAATCTGGCCAGGTACACCACTCTTACGCGAGTTTACCCCGAACACACCGAGTTACATTCACTCCGCCAAAACTCTGCAATTACACTCAGTCTCTAGTTTATTACAACTGCTTGGCTTGTTCATACAATAAGTGTAAAGTTGTAAATGAATATGCAACGATTTCGGCGTGTTCATGTCGGTGTACGATAGACAGATCCAAACATATCACTTTTGCGCTGTGTTACATCAACTAGGAAAAGGCTGGGAAAGGGTCATTACCCCCGACCACTATAAATTATTGCTACAAAGATTAACTGTTTTAAGGGGACGAGCTAGTATAGAATTAAAATTTATATTGAATATAACATTTCATATAATTCTAAAGCAAGCACATCAATTTATACTTTATGAACTACATTTTACGTCCATAAACTATTCCTTTGCCCCCCCCCCCCCCCTGACTATTTCTTTGCCGCCCTCCCCCCTCCCCCCTCCCCCAAAGTAATCTGATCTTCTGATAGAGCTTCCCGTCACTGATTGAAGTTGTAAATGTTGAAGCAAAATAGTTACGGTTTCCTGAGTAGCCGATGTACAAATCTGAACACGGCGGGAGGAAGTATCCATCATGTCAGGTTCCGTTCAAATGAAGACCACATTGCTCTTTGAATCACTGCCTTGGAAAATATACTGAAGGCGTCCTAGAACTTGCGTATATCCAGTTTTAAAAACAAAAAATTCCCTCCTAAGAGATATGATTTATACAATGAAAGAATTGCTCTAGATGTAAACTGAATGATACAAGATGATATTTTTACAGAAAGTAATAGCTGGATAGTGCGATGTAAATTGCCCTGTATCTCTTTGATTCATGTGATACTTTTTTTTCCTGGGAGTTACAAAGAAATTTCATTTGAGTTGTTGAGACGAGTGTGCTTTGTACAGTCTCAGTCCTTCTCAGTCCTGAGCAGGTGTGAATAGTGTGTGGCTATTACCTGTGTGTTACCCCTTTTTAAGTAGAGACACGGGGAATATTCCCTCACGTTTTGCATGCTTTTCCCACTTCATATAAAAACCTGAATACCATCACCGTTTTACCAACTCAGAGACATTCCATAAAACACACATGAAAAAGTGTCCTTCCCCAACCACCAAAGACAAACACTTGACCGCTCGCTTTAGCTTTTTAATGTGTCCTCTTACGGTCTGGCTTCATTGGCTTTTTTCCTCTTGACGACGATGTTTACTGGGAAAACTAGAATTTTTATCAGCAACTTGTGAGTTGAGGTTTGTTCTATAGTATTTTTTTACCAAAGCATTTAATTTTTTCTCACCTGGAAGTGAAATCAAATTCAGACAATTATTCTACTTTTGACATGGATATGACATTATCTTTACAAACATATCCTCCTTGTGATATGAGTTAAAAGGTAAAAAGAAATAATACACACAAGGTTTATCATACTGTTATTTACCTCTTTGTGTGTCATTGAATATTTGTAATTTGATCATGTGAGATGTTGATTTTCTATACACAAACGTATTTCAATTTAAAAGAACATTTTCGCAATATATTAAATTTTATCATTTCTCTTAGTAATTTTTATTGTTAATATATATTACATATTACATTTCTCTTGGTAAATTCCATTTTATACAAGAATATACAACATAATTATAAATTAATAATTAATTGACAAATCCAATTTCAGGTGGAGATTGACTGGGCCAAGATCGAGGCGAAGATTGAGAGTGAGTTCCAGAAGGAGAGGGAGCGACCCGCCCCTAGTACGGGCGGCCGCAGATAGGGGGCACCACCCACCACTGACTGCCGCGCCATCTTACGTCAAACGTCGTCGTCACACGTCACGGGCCCTACCTGACGTAGGGGGCAGGGGGCGGGGCCTGGTTAATGAATACACTGGCATTTGCTTTAGAATGATAAGCCTTTAATTATGATAACAGTTTTATACTTTTTGCATCACAATATGTAAATATACCATCTGCTATTGTAGCATTGTATTCAAATGTTGCCTGTGTATTTCAAGGCATGTTCCCGCTCGCCTGCCCCCCAGAATTGGACTGATAATAACTAACGACGGATATTGGAAAGCTAGATTTGTTATTTAATCTATTTTTGTCTCAGATACCTACTTTGCTTAAAACAATATCAATCTAACATTCCAATGTATATTTAATCAAATTCTATTTATTTTTTCCCATTCTCTATGCGTATATACATAAGTTTAAGACCAATGGCGTAGCAGTCAGTTGTGGGTTAAGTGACGCAAAATGAACTGAACCCAAAAAGTCGACCACAGCTGGAAGTAAAGTAAAAATAGCTAAAATCGTTGTGTTTATCTGCCCGTAACTCGGTGGGTGGCTATTGTCGACTTCACCCTGAGTGGCCTTCTCTGTCTACGTCTATATGAATGTCAACGTCCTCCTTGAGTAGAGACAACAGTTGGGACATTTTACTGTAAATTTGAAGATTGGGTTATCTAAAGAACAGAGTGCCTCTCAGAAACAGATGTATAAAAATCTTGTGATTCTTTTGTAAATATATGCTGTTATATAAGTAAACTGCCCCTCCGTCCATTAAATGATAAGAAAACATGTCAAGTAATATCATATGATATGTAATTGTTAACATACCAATGTGCGCTCTTATTCCCAGGTTTTTTCCCCCGTTCACCAGTAAATATACGACCGTTCCTCTTCTGAACTTTCCAACCATTGAATGGTTCCCAGTGTATCCAATGTTACTTGACTCATTAACTGTTTTCCTGTGAAATGCTTTCTCCAGACCTCGTCACACCATGTCGGTAAATACTAGTTTCTCTAATTGCCAAAGTCTCTGATTTAAAACCAATAAAATCCAATAGTTGCTGTCAATTATACGGAGCGAAAAACAATACGAGACGATGTTTACAGGATATTCTTAAGTGACTCTCAGGGGGCATTGTTCACATTTAAGTCAAATTGACAATAAAAACGGGCCGGGCCTAGACGGGACAGATGGTTTTCATTGACGGCGTCGTCAATAAAACGAGTCTGTGAGCTGCTCGGAGCTGTTCGCCATCCGTCAGGGGCTGAGGGCGCGCTCCCCTCCTACACTCACGGCAGGCTGGACGAGTATATGTGAAATAACCAACAGTTCTTCATTAAGAGAGCACTAGTGGTCAACAATAACAGTTCTTGTACCCAATACCTCTTCGATAAAAATTATAATTCCCTATTTCCATCCACAATACAATTTCTTTTAGCAAAAATCGCTTTGATTTTCTTATGGGGCAAAACTTCGTTGGAAGATTTACAATGCAATGCATGTACATTTGTATTTGACTCAGTTTAGAAGACAGTTTACCATGTTCCCCAACCTTGTATAACATACCACACAAATGAAAACCAGTGTGTGCCTAGTTCGTCCCAGCTGACGACTGGTCTCTGTATTTTTGTAATCTGTGCCGACAGTAAAGACCTGGTTTTCTGTCCCCTCTGGCATACCTCCATGTGGATGGTCTATACTGTTATACCATGTTACAGACTCAATAAAAGTTTCCGTCCATCGCACCCCACCAGTTCAGGCTTGTTTATTCTACGTCCTACAAGTATTTCCAAGGTCAACCTCCTTGTATAACAAAATCAGTTCAGTCTGACAGAGATGCCATCACAATCCAGTCTGGTGTGAACAATCTACTTCAGTCTATTCACTGTTTGACACCTAACCATAGTGTGGGATTTCATGCATGGTAAAGTCACCATGGTAATTATAAAGACGCATTATTAGACCAGAAAAAATCAACTGGATACTAAAAAAAAGACGGCCCTGATATAACTGTAAAGTTGCTGAAAATCCCCCACAGACGTCACTAAATAATCCAAATAATTTAAGTCACTGAGTTTGGGGCAAACCAAGGTCCAAAGCAAACCGTTTCAACACCATGCCATGGAAGATATGCTTAGATATATCACATATTCAAATTTATGTCAAAATAAGATTACCAAGTTATGAAAGAAATATGTATATTTATTTGTTTACCTTATCACTTGCACTTGGCATCCACATACATACTGCAATCTTATATCTACCAATAGCCTACGGTCTTCCCAGTATCCCTAGGTTTCTCTGCCACATACGCCCACTTTCCCTCTCAGTCTGTATCAGTTAGCCCCCCCCCCCCCTCCCCGAATCTCCTACACCTACCACATCCCTACCTACCGTCCCCAGCCCCATTCCTACCCCTCTCACACCTACTCCACTGTGACTCCCATCCCGTTAAACGGCCCTCTACCACCCCCTCGTTTCCATGACAACTGGGAATGGATGGCTTATCGGCCCCATCAGGATTATCTGTATGCCAAACAGACGCTGCGTCGGTAAGCAGATTAGGGCGGGGGTGGCGGGGGAGGGGGTATCGAGATGTCATTACCGCATTGTACCCCTAGTCAGCTTTACCCAGACTCAAGGCTCCTATTGCACTTATTGAATATATTAAGGGCGTGCGAGGTTATGCGACGGGCTCGCTCTAATCACTGAGTTATAGCCTATATCTGGATTTGAGTGTCCATTCCGAGAAGAGGTTATTAATTCACCGACAATTTTTCCACACATATATAGTATATATCCTTCTTAGGTTGACTCTATGAGAATAATTACTTTCTTTCCAAAAAGTAGGCCTATACAATATAATACATAGATAGAAGGATTTGTATATACATTTATATTCACTTAAAGGTTCTAAGATTACACATTATAAACTGGCCAATCAAATAGGGATATATATATATATTAAATTTTACCTTTGCTAGTTATTTTTGTCATACGTAAGTAAGGTTTGTCTTCAGTGGAGATAGATACATTTAATGACTATATACAAAAGATAAAGATGAATCACGTTCTCATTATTCTGTTACCAATCTGCAATTCGCCGCAGGGTTTTTAATCTTTAACAATCAGTCTTCGTTCTTCACTTGGCGATGCCGCTTAAAAGAGTACAACAGAATAGACTAAGTAAGGGGACCCACTATGCCCTGGGGGTATGGCGACTTTCTCTACGGCTGAGGGCTGTCTGGTGCCGTATAGTGCCGTCTGTCTGCTGTATACAGTCAATTCACGGCTCTAATGAGCGGTCCAGAGAAGTATATAAAAAGTGATCTGAGCGGCAGTGAGAAGTATATAAAAAGTGGTCTTAGTGGCAGTGAGAAGTCTATAAAAAGTGGCCTCAGCAGCTGGCCACCCGTCGATAGGCCAGTCGGAGGCGATGAGGCCCTTTTTCTGCGGCCGTCCCTTTGCTTAACGGGTTAAGACGTGTAGCCGCCCCCATTGTCAGGAGACTGACTCATCGGACCCCTCCAGGAGCTGCCTGGCCCTTCTCCGGGCCCTCCTCCCGGGTGGGAGGGGTGATGTTCCCGGGGCGGGCTGAGGGGCCGGCCGGGAGGGCCTGGAGGGGCGCCCGCTGAGGGGGGAGGGGCGTGAGCCGCATGCCGGGAGGGCCTTCCCCCTCCTCTTGAGGGTCCTGAGGCCCTCGGTTAGAGCGCCGGGAGCTTAGGTGGCCTCATGATCTATTGTTATTGGCTCCTGGAGGAGAAACGCCCCAAAGTTTAGCAACTGTCCCTCACTCACTGTCAGTTAACTAATTGTGGCCGCCCTCAACACCTCGCCCATACCTGATAACTCTCCTACTTAGCCCGCCACACCCCGACCGGTTTCACTTATAGACTTCAACCTATTTGGTATCCCGGTAGGTAGGTAGTATATAGGCCTACTTCTAAAGTTATACTGTCCTTGGTGTTCGTGTTATCAGAATAAAATCGCGACACCTTCAGCCCGATCATACCAACGTGTTTTAACTCTTTAATCCCATATAATTATTAGCTCAGATATACGAACTTGTATTATATTTTTGCAATCACATTTTATTTTGTATTTTTCATACAAATTTAATGCTTCTATACAAAGTGAAAAGAATCTAAAAGTATATTGCTAGTTTATAGCAAATAGACTACCTCGCAGAAATAGAAAATAAATGTGGGCCTTTAGACGTTGTGCAGATGACGTCACATATTGGTGATCGACTTATATATGTTATTGTGAGCAATCAATGAGTATGTAGATCATATATTTATGTCAAATTCATATTATACAAACCTATGAAACCATAACATGTGAACTGATGAAAACCATCCTATACAATTTATGAATTTCAGATCTGAAGAGTAGCCACATAGCCATTATTACCAAAATGTGATCACGTCTGCACAAGGTCTAGATTTGACACAACAGTGCACCTGTTTAGCCGTATTCTATTATCCTTTTATTTATGGCATCAAGGAACTTCAATGACAGACTCTTAACCTGCTAGATTAGCAGTATACATACATCACAGTTGCTAAAATATACGTATCTAAAAACCCCATTCCTTTTGAAACAGAAGCTGATTTGGTTAAAACACAGTCCTCTTCTGAAGTACGGCAGATATCAATGCATCTTCTCCAATAACTCACTGCAAGTTCCCGACCTTGATCCGAAAAATAAAAAAATACGTACACATATTTCAATGCCCTTTTAACAATGAAAAAAATCTCATATATTAGCCAAGCACTTCACAGAAAACTTACCACTCTGAAAAATATGGCCTTTCAAGTGCACCCATTGTATCTGTATATAATACTATTATGATGAGACGCCCATCGATACATCAAGAGAAGACAAGCCTACCCAACAACCTCCATATTGGTCTTTTAACAATTGTTCCTACCCAGCCAAACATGTGACGTTATTATAACGTTGCAACAATGTTCTGGTTTGGTTCTTGTTACAGTATTTTTATGGCTTCCAGTAATGTTGCTGCAACATGCTGCTGTGATGTTGCACTGCAACGTTATTATAATGTTCTGGTTATGTTCTTCAACCTAAACAGAGTGTTCTTATAATGTTCTGCTTTGGTTTCATCTTAGCCTCACCCAAGATAATGGTATGATATCGTTTTGATTTATAATAACGTTATTATTACATGCCACCTGAGTAAGTAACAAAGTAAAAAAGTATGGTTGCAGAACATTTCTGTTACGTCGCAGGTTGGCTGGGTACCGTAGAGAACATTGGCTTTTACCTGTCCACAAGTCCTAAGTTCAATTGCAATTCCCAGTTACCTCTTTCCTTTTTCATACTTCATGCTTAAGTTCCTCTATGCCTTTTCATGTGTGAATTGTTAAACTTCTAACCCATCCCCCACCTTCCCATCACCCTCCCCCCTCCTTCATAATAATCCCTCCACCTACCTTTCTCCACTTATGCCCTCCTTCCTCCTCCATGCTCCCCAACCCCAACCCACCTTCACCATTCTTCGCCCCCAAACTAATGCTCAACACTCCCCCTCCCCTATATGCTCCATTTTCTTTAACCACCCTTACTGGTCTCCACTCCCTCTTCTTCTATTAGCTTCCTTTTCTTGCCTCCCCTTCGCCCCTATCCTTTCCTCTATTTTCTTTCCTCGTCCCCTCCCCCACCCGAATCTGCTCACCCCCTCCCCCCTTATTCCTACCTCCTTAATCCCCCTCCCGATTTGTACCCTTTCCTTTACCGCCCCACCGTTTCCTGCCCCAACCCCTTACGCTCCTCACCACCAATATGATCTGTTTTCTCCCTCCGTCCGTCCCACTTCCCTCGCCCCTCTAACTAGCTCCTGCTCCTTTTATACTTTCCTCCTGCCCTCCCCCCTCGCTCCTCTGTTTCTCATTTTCTTCTCAACTCCTGCTCTCCACCTCTTTTACCCAATGTCCTCCTTTCTTTGCTCCCCTTTCTTCCCGACCCCACCTGCTCCCCTTTCTCCATCGACCTCCTCTATTGCTCCCTTTCTTCTCTCCTTCTGCTTCCCCTCGCCTCTTCCTCCGCCCCCTCTCCCCTTTGCTCTTGCTCCCGGCAGGGGCGGATCCAGAGGGGGGGTCCAGGGCGTCCTGACCCCCTCCTGGTGGACCCCTAAACTAAGCAAAAATGGAAAAAATGTTGCACTTGTGTGTGAATACATGCATTTTTAGTAATTAGCCTATATATGCTGACCCCCTCCTTTTGGAAATCCTAGATCTGCCTCTGGACTCCCCTGCTTGCCCTCGCCCTGCTCCCCCCTTGCGCCTCCCATTCCTGTTCCCTCTGCTCCCTCCCCCTCCCTCCTTGCGCCTCCCATTCCTGTTCCCTCTGCTCCCTCCCCCTCCCCCCTTGCTCCCTTGCACCTCCCCCTCTGCCTCCTTGCCACTTCCCTTTCCCCCCCCCCCTCCCCCCTGCCCCCACCCCCGCCGGCCGACATACCTATTTCTGGCCGTCCGTGGTGTATAATGAGGCGGTGACAAGACACACGTCGCACCTGGTCCCCCACCCACTGCTCCCACGCACCCAGTGACCCCGAGCTGCTCATCCGGGCACCCTGGAGGAGGCGACACCTGGCGGGAGGCGGGCGGTGATGCACCTGATTAACCCGTGAAATATGGAGAAGACGGAGGAGGGCACAAGAAAAGGGTAGGCTTTGGGGTTCTGTTAAAAACGACTCTGTGAAGAAAGATGCTGAGTAAGAACAATGTGAAAGCAAGAGAAGAAATGAGAATGAACTAAGAAAGAACATCATTCTTTTCAACATGCACGCACAGAAACGTTAGGGGTGTACATGGGGGGTCCCGATGTCGGATGTCGAATTTAAGTAATGGCCGTATCCCTTGTCACTATACTTTTCATATTCATGTCGGTTTAAAGAAAACAAAACTCATGTCGCATGTCGGATGTCGAATTAAAGGAACGCCTTATGTCATGTCGTTTATTTTTTCTTCATGTCACTAGGCTCGATGTCACATGTCGAATTTAAGAAACAACCATGTCGCCCTGTCGATTTTAAGGGTCTACACCCATACTATTCTATATTCGGTCTAGGTTTTTCAAAGTAGCTGCATTTAATGATGTGTGCATGAGTAGATTGATAAAAGTATGGCTTAATGCACTGTGGCATCAGGTAGATTTGTGATATGAAGTACATTGTAGGCAAAGCCCCCGGTCTACCTGCTACAAATATACCACTATAACAGAACACACAGGTAATTCAGGAAACAGCGAAATGGTCGCCATGGTAACCCGACGCCAGACAACCACGTGACCACTCTGAGACACCAGACGACGCCGGGGAATATTCTCCCCCTGAGTCAAGCTTAGTCAGCGCCGGTGGTTTTAACCTGGGGGTCCGCTGATTGATCGGTGCGGGGACGCCATGCGTGGCCAGCCGCCCAGCCGTGGCCACCATGCCAATGGCGTCATACAAACAACCAATTGGTTGCTGGGACAACTACACTTTAGGGACGCTGGGAGAAAAAAAGAGCAGGTTAACTAATTTCCGACGGCGTAGACGGGCATTGTTTTAGAGCGAGGCGGACGTTTGGCTGCCTCATTCACGGCATGTTGGAGCCCGGTAAAACCAGTCAGACTTCATTTAGTGCCGGACTAATGAAATAGGCCAAAAACTGCTCCAGTATCAGCCGCCTGTCTGAGGGGAAGGTGTGCGTGCGAATGGGGCTGTCTGGTCAGTTTTACATTGAAAAGGGCTAATTCTTATACCTGATATTGGGCCTACACACTTGTATCAAACACAACTTCTGTTATAAGGCGGCATGGTCATCTGATCAGAATGTCCTCTAAGGCATCGTCCTATTCAAAAAGTGGAATCAATTCAAAAGAGCTATATCAAAACTGTATATGAGGGCCAAGAGAAAATGTCAATAAGTCAATGAATTAAACGCAACTCTGTAAAGTTTAAGAAAAGACCACGAGCAGAATCTCTAAAGGGCACGTCCATATTGGCCGTATTATACCGCTGACTATTCCATATTTATGTCATTTTCGTAGTATGGCCATAGTTGCTCTTTCGTCTCTGATATTTATACAATGTTTATTCAGCTCATTTTCCATGCATTGTACTTAGACTTGTCTAAACGTTTCCCCCACTTGACTCTAATAGCCATATACGATCGCCTTTGTATGATACAATGCCACTATGAATAGTTTAGGAGCAGCTCGTATCACACATACACTGAGATGAGCAGCTCGGTGTGTGGGCCGAGCAGTACACGGTGTGCGTGTTTCAAGGTGTGCACTGCCTGTGTCGGCCGGCCTCTGTGTCTGTGTCTGTTTGCCCCTCGTCTGGCCCCTGTCTGGGACCCCCCCCCCCCCCCATAATACCGCTCCCACCCTGGAGTCGGCCATATCTCCACTACCTGGCCCCCAGGCATCCAGGCACCTCCCGCCTGATTCCTCCAGCGGCTACACGGTGGCGCGACGTTCGCCTCACGCCACCAACAGAGGAGAAAACTGCTGAGTCAGGGATGGTGGTTAAAAGTGAAGTCAGAAATATGAGAGATAGGGATAGGTTTGTGTGGGTGTTGGTATGGGGTATGTGCGCGTATTTAGAACATGGGATGAGTTAAGTTCTCTCCTGTCACTTATGGGTTCACGATGATGTGTCAAAAGGGGAAAGTTATGTAGGAGAAGAAGATAGTCAGAGGGATCGGTAGGGTTACTGATTTCATAAATCATTAGGTTTAGTGATACTGTAATACCGGCATCTGTTTAAATCTGTATATGTTGGCCTAGTTCTACGATAGAGGGACACAGGTGGTGTGGATGGATTGATCATGGGGGATTATTGTTTGCCTTGTAAGAACATATGATGCCGTGAAATGATTACACAAGAAATTGTCAAAGATCCGATATATTGGAATGGGAAGGGTTATATATAGGGCCTATATAGGGTATCGGCCAATACATTCTAAGAAAGCATAACATAAAAGCTTTCATGAACATCTCTTTAGCCATCTGCTTAGGGCCTAGTTAGGGTCCAGTTTTGCAGTGGCCCTAATGATACGGATCGCAAGTGTTGTGGCTGGACACAGATAGGAATGCGTTTAGATTTTGCTGGTGAAGGGCCTAATGTTGCCTAATGTAATAAAGTGCCTGAACTCTGGAAACCGGTTAGGTTTGCACTACAACCTCTACTCCCTGTTCCTGCCATAAAACAAAAGAAAACAGAATGATGATGATGAATGCATTTTGAGTGTTAGGATGTCATCCAACCTTTATATTCTTTTTTTTTTCATTTGAGAGTGAGGGGGGAAGGGGGTGAGGGTGAAGGAATGAGGGGGTCATTGGGATGTCATTGGGATGTCATTAGGACGTCATTGGAATATCATGGCGATGTCATTTGACTCAATATCCAAACAGGTTTTATCACTGTCCAATCATATGTTGTCTGATTTAACAAATTTGGATGTTTTTAGGATGTATCAAGTCTCCAAAAATAAATTCAAAAGTTTTACGTTTTCTAACAAGTTTTCCCCACTTCCCTTTTTTTGACAAGGCCAGCAGACATTCTTCAAATGGTGGCCATGTTTTCATAATCAGCCAAGTGCCAAAAAACAAGTGCAAAATAATCGAATTTAAAATTTTGCTTAAGATCTTTCTCCCTGCAAGTGACTCAACTAAAAAACAACATCTATTTTAAAGTTCCCATTGTTCATGAGGGCTCAGCTTTATTTATGATAATAATTAACCTATTTACCATGATTGCATTTAAAGCACTTTTCAACTTGCATATTATATATATGGGGTTTATACTGTATGTGATAATTATAATGTCCATATTAATAGTATGGCTGGCTTCTCAATGATCTTATGACTAGATGATTGTGCTCTTCTTATTATTACTGATGACCAAGGCAGAACGTCTTCTACGTCCTTCCCGACAGCTCTTCCATAAAGGAGTTCAGCTTTTAAGAACAACAGAGTAACTCAATTGTAAAGGATTATTAGTTTATTCTGTCCCCATTGTTAAGGAGTTGTCACAATGGCAGTACTAGTTCAATTACAAGGTTTCAATGGTTCCATTCAGTGCACACGATAGAAAATCTCCATACTAATGATCACAATATATATATGCTTCCATAGTCCTGACCTAAACAATCCTTTACATTACCAAGTTTTGACTAATGATGATGTGCTGTGCCTGGCGTTATACGATAGTACAATCTGAGAAGCTGGGTGTTTGGTCCAGGGCTTTTTATATATGTCTAATTATATATATATTATATATATAATTAGACATGACGCAGTATCATCATTATGCTCTACATGCCCCTTTCTTCAGTGAGAGCTTTACATGTAATGGTTAGTAGATTAGCTCATATATATATATATGTATATATATATATATATATATATATATATATACAACATGAGTCATTATAAACTGGACAATGAATTAAGAATTAAGGTACTCAGAGGGTGAATAGTGATCCCAGCCAAAGAATGACCTGACGGTATTATTGTCTTGCGACTTTCTAATAATGTTCTGTGACGTTCTGAAACGTTTCAATATCGTTCTTCGACGTCACCTCATCGACTGGGATAGCAGAAGACCGACAGGGCTACGAGAGAGTCGACAGGGGTAGCAGAGAGTCAGAAGATTTGATTGATGGTATACAGGAGTAGCAGAAGGCCAGCGGGGGTAACCGAGAATTGAAGATTACAATCTTTCCACGTTTTCAAATTCTCTGCGCTCTCCCCTTCTTGTCTTTTGGATCGAGGGAGGGGGGTATTATGAACTGCATGGGATAGAAGATGGCGAACAAGGGCTATTAGAATGCTGAGAGTGATGATAAAATACCAAAAGCTGTAACAGGGAGCCAGCAGGGTTTGCCGATGATCGACAGGGATGACAGGGAACCAGCAGGGGTAACAGAGGATTTTAGGTTACAATTCTTTTCCCCATCCCCTTCTTTTCCTTTCCTTGTGGGAGGGTGGCTAATAGTGGGGTCTGTTAACAACATTTTCGTTACAGAGTGGATAAAAGCACCAAATTTTGCATGAGGCACCTCTGAGCCACAACTATTAAATCAAGAAGGGAAGCCACCTTGAAATACCAAAATGACATTTTGACAAAATTTGTATGTTTTTAGCATTTGAAATTTAAGGTATTTAACCAAAAGTATTGGCCATCTTGGGTTAGGTCTCTTGTGCAGATTCCAAAGGTAAACAATTGAACTCCCTGTCCTCTAATTTCCCAATTTTGACACTAACAATGTGTTTCAAGGCATTTCAGAAGCTGAGATATCAGGTTATTTCATTGAAAGTCTGCCATTAAGTTTGGGATTTTTGGCCACCATCAGGGTTGTGTAGATATTTAAAGGTGGCTCCCCTTTTAAATTCAATTAAGGGGTCCTAAGAGATCATCATGCCAAATGAAATGAAGAAATCCTGCAGCAAAATAGTAAAGTCAATATCAAATAATTCAACCTTTTGAATTATTTCAGAATCCAGCAGTCATTGTCAAAGGTATTGTGATGAACGGCTATTCAGCCAAAATACATAGAGGTTAAAATAATAGATGTAAAGAACGAATATGTAAAGAACGAATAACGAATATGTAAAGAACGAAGAACGAAATAGATGTAAAGAACGAATATGTAAAGAACGAATAACGAATATGTAAAGAACGAATAACGAAAACGTAATGGAACGAAACCCGGAAATATGTAAACCGGAAGTGAAATGTAAACCGGAAACGGAATATATAAACCGGAAGTGACGTCAATTGTAGGTCACGTGACCGAAGGCAGCCAATCAGGGCTGACCTCTCTAGTATATAAAGGGGCGGTGAGGCCCGAATAAACAGAGTTCTTCAACAGTTCTCCTGGTGTCCAGACGTGTCCTCTTTCCTGAAACAACCACTAAAGATGAGCCGAATAGAGTAATTAAGTCGAAGTTAGGACAAAACAGTCGAAGTCCGAGATAGATAGTCGAAACATAGGGTAAGGGGCCCGAAGGCCCGAAGAACGAGGAACGAGGGAACGAAGTAGGGCACGAAGGCCCGAAGTAGTACCGGAAACCGAGACGTAGTATGGTACGAAGACATGGGGAGCGGAACGAGAGAGCGAAGTCCGCGGGGACGAGGGCGCGGCGTGCTCGGCCCCACGCTACCAAACAATAGGCGACCGTCGGCCCGTCGCCCCCGCGGACCGGAACTCAGGGGTGGACCGTTCCCCGGCCGACCCGTACCCCTACCATAATTTCCCTCCCCCGCAGTCCTCCGTCGACATCGAGTACCGATCGATTCGCTCAGCCCCCCCTCGTGCGCGAGGCACGACTCTAGAAACACACCTCGGTTCTTGGCCCGGATTCCCCGTCCGCCCCGAGACCCGAACAACCCCCACGTTCCTCTGTCGTAAGAATCGGCAACCCCGACTTACCAGAGAACGTCACAGTATCATACTAATAAATTCAGCCATTATGGTATTGTATTGGATGAATAGGCTATAAACAACTAATATTGGAACCATTTCCCCTAGCCTAGTACCTTAGTAGCTAAAAATCATAATATATCTCAAAATTGGTCAGCCATCTTTGATTTTGGATTTCCACATTGACTTCAAACACAAATGATTGAATTCCCTGACCCATAATCTGTCAATTTTGATGCCAACCATGTCTCTTTAGTCATTTTAGAAGCTGAGATTTAAGATTGTTTATAGCAAAAGTCGGCCATATTGGGTTTTGGCCCCCACATCCATGCTATTGATATTTCAAGGTGGTTCCCCTTCCAGATTCCATAGTTATGCCTCAGAGGGAAGGGGTAGTCCAGTGATAGCACGTGGGACTTCTGAACGGCATGCCCAGGTTTGATTCGCCCCCTGTGTCAATTGGACCGCATTTCCTTGCCTGCATTCCCATAGATGTGGTCATCAGAATGTTGTAAAAGGCAAAAACATGATTTACTCTCAATATATCTGGCAGATTGCTGAATGGACTCTTAACTATAGCACATATCATCACCATCATGCTAAATGCAACTGTTTTACATTTTGAGCAATCTTACCAAAATTAAACTGATATACAGTCATATACAATTATATATTAGTTTTTTAATATTATTTTTGTAATAAAACAGAGGTGAGGAATTCCCTTTATTCATTAATACTTTCCGTAGTTCTAAGTACACAAATACAGTGTTCGAAACTAACTTTTTGGACTGTCAGCCATCAGGGCCGACTTTACCAAGGTAGGGTCGGCCCTGACAGTTTTCTTCTGGCCCTGATTTGGCCTTTTAAATATCAAAATATTTTGCTCTAACTGCTACCTTTGATGGCATGAAACGGTGCAAAATTTGGTTAGGAAATTTAGGAAAAACTGGAGAAATTTCTGTTGGCCATCAGGGCCGATTTGATACCATTTTTGGTGGAAAATTTCGGCCCTGGTCTCAAATTTTCGGCCATTGGCCGACGGGCCGATGTTAATTTCGAACACTGCAAATATAGGTCCGATGACGCCACAGTGTACCGAGAATAGAGTCGGGCGTT
This sequence comes from Lepidonotus clava, assembly GCA_936440205.1. Lineage (NCBI taxonomy): Eukaryota > Metazoa > Annelida > Polychaeta > Phyllodocida > Polynoidae > Lepidonotus > Lepidonotus clava. The sequence goes on from OW387148.1 coordinate 17,256,704, forward strand.
CTGGGGACAAGGTGCGGCCGGTGGCGGCTGTTGCGTGAGTGGGCGACCACTAGCATGTCGTCGGCCATCAGACTGCCGGAGACCTTTGATGATATTACAAGCAGCGTGATTTAGACTCGTAAATTTCTCAGCTCCCGCCGGTCCACATGGGACCAGCATACAACTGGTCTCGTGCGCGCCGCCTTAAGGTAGTCTATGTGCGGAGATTTGGTTACCTGTGTAAGGCACTGAAAGACAAGACGGCAAGACGAGTACTGAGGGATTCCCCCCTTTTTGTCTTTCATGACTTCATATTTCTTAATCTTGTCTACCTGTTTTCCATGAGCACGTACACCCGTTATCCTTTTTTGGCGTGTAGGTAAATGCCTCATGTTAAGCAGTGCTCATAGTGCTGTGGGAAGGCATCCCAAGCCGATGATGTGCCAATTACTATTAGACCTACGACTATAGCAAATTGGAACTAATTGGTTCATTTGTAAAGCAGGTAACTGGTTGATGGTAGCCCGAGGTCACTTATTTGACACACCCCATTCCCTTACAGTAAATGTCGAAGACTAAAGCCAACAGATATTGGGAACCTTTTGACAACGGTTTGTCAAGGAACGTCGGAAAGGAATCTCATTACATATGCAAGAAAAAAACCCATAAAGTCTGCAGATAGTGGTTATTTCAAAAGGGTTGAGAAATGAAAAATGAAAAAACTACAGCGAATGGAACAAAAGAAGCATATTCTGGTCCTGTCACAACTCAATTCCCCCCTCTCTCCTAACCCTCTTCCTTTCCCTCATTTATTTTGTTATCTAATCATACCATTTTTCGTCTATTTCTCAACCTAATTAAACGGCTTGTGGTTTTTGTGTGATCTATATTCATGCACATGGCATGGGTCTGAAATCAAGCCAATGGGCCCACGGTATGGAATTCGAAATTTGCACCATATAATTATGGGCCTACAAGGAACAATATTTCCAACCTTCATGAAACCTTTTTCTCAGTCTCAAACTAAATAGTACTCTTCCTCCACTTAATTGCTGTTCCACACTGCAACTTACGTAATTTAGGCCTATAAACCAGCAATGTTTGATTTACGGAATGTTTTGTTAACGACTTGTATTATCCACAAATGGAATTCCAACCAAATGATAGAATCTATCCGTAATCGTTTGTTATTCCATCTCTGTTTATATTTACAATAGGCCTGGTCCAAAGCTGATCCCTCCTTATAATGTCATCTATATCATCAGTCCCCTCACATCAACCTGTTGCCATGGCTACCCTACACCCCAGGCCTCCCGGTGGTGTATGGCCTTCAGGCGCCCAGTACAGATAGGTTACACTAACCTTATTGTCATAGCCTCTTTATCACCTGCTTACAGCCCCCCCCCCCCCCCCAACCTTCGCCGTGACACGAGCCAGTCACATGATCGCCCCGGTCACATGACCTTCACGGTCACATGACCTGGACGGTCACATGACCTTTATTGGTCGGTATACATGTCGGGCAGGTAATTGGCTGTCTCGGGTTCTTATTGTCGGTGTCTATAGCCGACATTGACCCTGGAAGGGGCCCTAAGTCTCCATAAGGCTTCTTTTCATGACCTTGCTGACTATAAATCTGGGAGGCATTGGTAGTTTTGTATGCCGGAACAATAACGTGGGCGTTGCCATTGATATAGGGAATTGATGCAGGGACATGAGCCAATATCACTCACGGTTGGCTCAACCAAACGCATATATTGTAGATTAATATAGGACATTCACATTATTAAAACAACCTATGCTATAATCATAATGTCCTTGCTATTTTGTTTAATCCGCGCTACAGAGGTGTGAATGGATTCTTACGGACACATTGGAAAATATCTCTACCCACTATTTGCTATTTGACTACCATTGTAGCATCTATTATATGCACCTTGGGAAACACATATTTCACATAAATAGCCGAGACCAATACGCCATGAAAGAGTGACTTTAATGTTAGGGACAAGACCCTTTTAACTATAACTTTCCAGATAAATGATTTACAGGAACCTACCCAGCTAAGCTGCGATGTAACAGAACTGTTCTGCGACCATACTTTTTTGGTCAGTGTGTTACTTACTAAAATGGCATGTAGCAGTAACGTTATTCAATGGTGAGGTCTCAACCTAACCAAACCAGAATGTTGTAATAACATTCTGTTCTAGTAAGGTCTCGACCTGACATAGGGGGAATGTGGGTTGTATCGCGCACATACTGCGCGATATAACAACAGCAGCAAATGGCACAGACATAGATAAACTCAGATTTATATCCCTCATTTACTAGAAGAAAAGGTAAAGACCCAAAAAAACGAATTAGTTTGGTGAACGCATTAAGGTCCATGTGAACACAAATTGATATGCAATTATCACTGAAATGAATACTTTTTTTTCTACTTGCACACATTGAAATGATATTTTTTGTATTTCTATTATAGCTTTATGCACTAGAACTGTTGCCCTGTTGTTGTATCGCGCAATTAGGTGCTGTATCGCGGATTTTAGATATGCATTTTCGAGTGTGAATGACAGGAAATAATTGAATAAGAAATTCCCGACCAAATATTGGAAATAATGAGTGCCTTTGTCTGTTCTGAATTATCAAAAAAAATAGCAAAAAATATTGAGTCATGTTAATTTGCCAATTGAATATTTGACCATAAGTATTTCTCTTGTATATTTATTTGAGAAGACAGTGAATTATGAGAAAAATATATTTTTTCATGATCTGAAATGTTAGTTCAAAGATAGAAGTTTCATTTTTCTCTGGCAAATTTTACCTTTTCATTTTACACTTTTCATTTTTTGTATATGAATCCGCTATATATTTTTAGTATTAAAAATATTTTGAAATATGAACACAAGTAAGAAACAGGAAAAATACAATTCTGACAATTATATATGCATAGTAGGCAGTCCCCTGCGCGATACAACACCATTAAATGCACGATACAATAACACTCAAACTTATATTTTCACATTACAATATCCCTGAAAGAAAAATTTATTTCAGTGTTAAGAAAGATATGTCCGTTTTCATAATTTCACGCACTTTCCACACAAATAGAGAAAATCTATTTCATATTGCTCATTAATTTGGTAAAACAAATAATTTAAAATCTAAAATTAACTAAAAGTTGAAGGCATAACTGTAAAAAAAGGAGATTAATATCCTTTCTAGATATTATATATATTAATCCATAAATGATAGTATATCAAGTATTCTATAGGTGCTACAGACAATAATGCACATCTCTATTTTTTATTTTTACCATAAGGTCGATCATAACCTATTTATAGACATTTAATTGTAGGTGCACGATATAATACACATGCGCGATATAACCCACATTCCCCCTAATCAGTATGTTCTAATAACGTTCTGTTCTGGTGAGGTCTCAACCTAACCAAATCAGAATGTTGTAATAACATTCTGTCTTAGTAAGATCTCGATGTGACTTAGTCAGAATGTTATGATAACGTTCTTCTCTGTTGAGGTCTCAACCTAACCAAATCAGAACATTATAATTATGGTTGAGACCTAACCATAATGTTAAGGTCTCCTATATATGTATATATATATATAGGAGACCGTCAGTCGAGTTTTATTGTGGTAATTCTGGCAATATTTTTTCTAACAATATGACAATAATAACTGAATGGTCCATGATAACTTAGAGATAAAATGGGTTACCCTTTCTTGTATTCAAGTTGGAATGTGGTCAATAAATAAGAAACATTTGGAAAATGAAAGCCTGACCCCTGTGGGGATAGAACCCTGGACCCCTCACACACAAAGCAGGGAACATACCACTGAGCTTCTGAGGATTGCACTGGTTGGCAGGGTCAAGCCATTGCATTTATGCTAGTACTTCTACTATTGCTACAATTACTGCTATGAGTCCATGCCTACATATATTTAGTTATATCTAGACATATAAATTATACAAACTATGTATGTGTACATACATACATACATAGTTAGTACAATTACTACTTTGATTATGTCCATGTCATACGTACATCTAGACATGTATATTATGCCTAACTGTATATGTATGTATGTATGTATGTATGTATGTATGTATACATACATATAGTTATGCATACTATAATGTCTAGATATCACTCCTATCAGATTACCTGAATATGTATGACATGGACTAATCTAGTAGTTATTGTAGTAATAGTAATAGTACTAGCATAAATGCAATGGTTTCACCCTGCCAACCAGTGCAATTGTCAGTAGCTCAGTGGTATGTTCCCTGCTTTGTGTGCGAGAGGTCCAGGGTTCTATCCCCACAGGGGTCAGACATTCCTTTTCTAAATTTTTCTTATTTATTGACCACATTCCAACTTGAATACAAGAAAGGGTTACCCATGTTATCTCTAAGTTATCAAGACTATTCAGTTATTTAGAAATAGAAGATACTATGAAATCCCAGGTATAGATCATGAATCAAGTCCAATGAATAAAAGATATCACTCATATTGTTTAAAAAACAACAATAAAACTTACCATTACTGAAAGATGTAACCAGAACGTTCTATAACGTTTTAATAACGTCACAATGTGACGTCGCAATGGGAGGTTGCAGCAACGTTATTGGGAGCCATCAAAATAACGTAACAAGACCCAAACCAGTACCAAACAGAACGTTGCTGCAACGTTATAATAACGTCATGTGCTTGCCTGGGTACTACTTTATATACCATATGATTAAGAGTGAATTGAACAATCTAGCCAGATTGATTTCTCAAAATATCATAGAATGAAAGATAAATGTTGAATTTAGAACCAAAATCTGAAAATGAAAAATACTCATACGATAATATGGTACTTTGTGAATTGAGGCTTTGTAGAAAGAATGTAATATTCATGATACAAAAGGGGTTGATCAAAAGGATGGATGCGTTAATGCATTAACCCTTACACTGCCAGAGGCCTCATATGGGGCCCTATAGTAAAATCCCATAGGAACACCATTGAAAGAATGCCAATTATGCTTTCAGAATCTGAAAGAATTTTTCAGATATTCCAATTAGAACCAGAGATACAGGTATTTGAACATCGGACTATCAAGTCACCCAAAAATGTTAGAATTGCGATTCGAGAAACCATAACGTTGTATTTCCATTTGAATTTGCCATACTAATTAAAAATCACAAAAAATCGTTGAATTTATGTAAATAACATGATTTTTTAATTTGCTCTAACTTTTCTTTCATTTATGATAAACACAAACTGTCTTTTGCACAAAAAAGGTAATGTTTTCATGTTATTTTTATGAAGAGTGTCATAGTTATTTTATGAATTATCGGTTACCATGGTAACCTGCAAATTATGATAGTATGAACAATTACTCCACGCAAGAAATTTGCCTTATTGGCACAATGCCAACATTTGGAATGTTTATATCAAAATTATTGAAAAAAAGCTTTTCATCTGAAGAATCTAAACTAAATTTGAGTTTTAGGGAATTTATGCACTAATTTTTGTATTTTGGGCAATATTTCAGTAAATATCAGTTACATTGTGATATATCTGGCAGTGAAAGGGTTAATGCTGGAGTTGATGATTTTGAGAGATCCTTTATGAGGATTTACTAGAGGATTTGTTTGAAAATATGACGATTCATGATATCAAAGGTATTTTAAGTATCAACTCATAAAAGATTGGCCGATAATTTTCTATGACCAGTTAAGCTGAAGGAAACACTTATTAATGAATTCCGATTTCCGATTTTGTATCTTACAAGCTTCATAAATTGTTGCGAAAGGATGAAAAATTCACCATCTAATAACGCAAGGGTCTTAGAGCAAAATATATTTTCCAGTCAGGGGCGGATATAGAATTTCCGGAAAGGGGGGAGGGTCAGCATATAGGCTAAGTACCAAAACGTTGCGCATTCATGCATACACGAGCAACGTTTTTTCTCTTTATCAAGTTAAATGTCCACCAAAAGGGGGGGATCAGGACCCCCTGGAACCCCCCCCCCCCCCCCCCAATCTGCTCCTGCCAGTGACACCAAACCAGACACGTGTACATTTTGAACCTAAGGAAAAAGTCTATGGATGGGAGAAACGTTGTTAAATTTAATATTGACGTGAGGCCTTTATCATTAGGCCACGCCCAAGTGGAGACTGTGAGAAGGACGTATGACTCAGAGGAGGGACTCCCAAACAGACCAGGGGTTGACAAGTCGCCGACAGGTTGTCTTGACGGGAGGTGAGGCCACAGGCCGTGGCATCTGTAAATACACCCCCGGGAGGCACAAAAACCACAGACGCATCTTCTTATGGCCAACTCTGCCCAGTACAGTTGACCTCCACTTGAAGGACACCTTTTGTAGCGTGGGGGGAAAAGTACAATTGTAGTTTTGAACGGAAACGAAACGTTGCTTCCTACGAATTGGTCGATTTTGGTAGAACTACACGATTGCGAGTGTCATGGGCGTCTTCTCTGGAGATGGCCTTTATAAGATACAGATGAACCGACTCTGAAGGTCTTTGCTAGTAAATTGTAAGATTTAGAGCAGCAATTCCCTTAAAAGTCATAATTTCAGTTGATGCCTTTTTAATATAGTACGTTAATGAATACTTGAACTATTCCAAAGGTGTCAAAGATGATTATCCTAATTCAAGTGTACTTCTACAATAACACATTCGCCACAATTAGCTGTTTTGCATCAAGTCCATGCATATAATTATAATATTATGTTAAGTTTCAGTTCCGTTCTAACGAAATATATACAAATAGATCTATCCGATAGTTATAACAGACAAAAAGATTAACGTTCTTTAGGGTCTCCCAAGACAAGGTCAACTGTACCCTTCAAAGAAGTGGGTGATCTGCATCATTAGTTTCTTATGAAAGGATCTCAAATGGGCAATAAGTTGGCCTTGGCAGTAGGTGAAGAGGGCATTTCGAGAAGCAGCATGACATTTCAGGTTCACTTACGGTCTGCCTACTGACGTGCTATTAATGTTGGGGTCAGGGTAGACCTTAGATAACACCCAGTAACAGGTGCTAACATGGCACCCATCGGCAATTAAAAACAGTTTATGTGCTGAGTGAATCCTAGGTTTTATCCACTCTGGAAAGTGTCCCCCGCAGTTTCTGGGTTGCATTTTTCCTGTTTCATGTGTTGTAAACGTTGTTTCGACAAGTGTTAACTGCGCAGAAGCCGACGAAGACATGTCTGACCTGTTGCCAGGCGTGTCTTGACAGCGGGTTTACATAATATACATCTCAACTCTGTCATAGATTCTTGGAAGAAAAGGTGTCAGTCTGCGAATGGAAAACTCGATTGCTTCTCACATTCGGAGAGTATTTTTTGATATTAGATATAGGCCTACTAAATGTAGGTTTCATCTGTAGGCCTATAAAGCTATCTATGGATTGCCAATAACATGCTTTTGTTTTCCGTCCTGTCTGTCACTGTGTAATAAACTGTCAGAAGTATTCCCTTTGGGCTGTGTCGACCTGCTCTACTTTACTGCTCCGAACAGATGCCTAGATTAACTTTTACTTTGACTCTTATAGAAACATTCAAAGATAGACGTAATATGATTATTTACCACTGGGCTATATTTTCATGCCATACAAAAAGGTTTCATGACAAGAATAATATTTATCATAGATCTTTTAAAAACAGAAATTTAGGAAAATGCATTAGAAGGCACCGGGATAATGTTGCAAAAACAGTTAGCATCACCATGTAAAATTGTCGACGTAATTTGAATTCAAATGTCGTTTTCCAATTGTTTTGTTTTTAGGTCAGCAAAATGTAATTTCTCAAAATGAATTTTCAAAAAAATGCTTTAGCAATTTCATCAAACTGTGTAAGAAGCCTCATGCTGTACTTATGACATCAACAATCTCAATGTCTTTCGGTATAGGTTCTATGGACTCCTATGAAGTATATAGTCCACATCTGAGACGTGGAAACCTCAGTAACAGGTGGCCTTGTAGCTTTTTACTAATAGAGCTGGGGATCTAACGTTGTCATAATAAAGCAAAACATATGAAGCCTATAAAGTGGTATGACAAAAGCCATCCGTGCTCAGGAGATTATTTATGCGTCGCTCTATGTATATATACATCCTGACAACTTCCAGTCCATTTCACTTTACCAGTTGGCAAAAATTAAGGCCTACTTATCTGTCATTTGGTTAAGGTTTAGGAATACTTCAGAACTTTGCGGTTTCCCGTGGGAACAACCGCAATAATAGAAAAATACAAAAATATCGTTCGAGAAATGTCAACATGTTTTTGCTTCTTTAAGGAGCTTCACGTGGAATATACCAGTGTATTGGCTTAGCCGCCAAACTTTAATACAATCCTTTTATGTTTAACGCGTGTCAATAAGTATGATATGTTCTATAGTCCGTAAAGAAATTAATTGTGGAAGGTATTTGGCAAGAATAAAGAGTCGTAAATGATCTCTAAATAATAATTTTTAGATATAGCCTAATATCATTAGGCTATGTCTAAAACTCGTTGATATCATGGTGGGCAAGGTGATCTATGCGCTGTCCGGAAATCAGAGTCTGGCTAACGACATAATTGACACAGATGCCTTTTTCTGGGCCCAATCAGATGCCATTGACCCATCACTGTCCAGTCTATTATACCTGCCCTAATATACAAAAAGACCCTTTCCCTCATTGGCCGACAGATTAAGAGGGAGCGCCCCCTGTTTCCGGTGGGCAGGTGAAAGTGGCGGCCGTCTAAATCCCGGTTTGGGCGGGTAGGCCCAGTGACAATAGGCGGCGCTTTGTTGAGATGGATGAGACGCCGTCCGCCATCTTTACCCATCAGTCAGCGCGCGGGGCTGACGCCGCCAATCGTCGGCTGTTTGCGACATGCCGTTTTCCGTCGCCGGGCATTCGTCACGACATGGCGTCTTCCGTTGGCGGCCATTCGTCGGCTCCGTCCGGAAACAGCCGGACCGCCGCCTCCCACAATGCCCTGCGAACCGCCCGCCATGCATCACCGACCAGCCACTTCCGGCGCAGCCAACGGTCGGCGACTTCCGGCGCGGTCGCAAAAGGGGCGCGGCATTTAGGGACAGAGGAGGAGTCTACCTGGAGCAGACATGGTACCTCAATCCTGGTATCCTGCATATTGATTCTCTTGCGTAGGGCCTATAGGCCTAGATCTATGCCCCGATTTTTCAAACCAGCCATTCATTTTTCAAGCCCATAGCCACTACCGTGTGTTGCATTATCGAGTGTGTGTACCTATTGTAAAGGCAAGGACGGCATTTTGCCTTTATTATACCAGCCTCCCAACCCGTAATATATTTGTATCACTTAAGTTGTATTCTCCGCTTCAATGTATATACAGCCTAGGCTTGGGTTCAGTAGGGTGTGACTAGGTCAGGGTGTGCATTCACCCATGATCATTTTGGTTTGGGACTTCCGACGGTCGTGAGGTAGGTGGGGCTGATAGTCTCCTTCTGGGAACTGCCCCCATCCCCCTCCCCACCTGAATCAATAGTGATTGACCGGAAGTTACCTACTTCCCCTCCTAGAACTCCCTCAGACGTCACCCAGGCTTCGTCATCAGAACCTGACTGCTGACTTCACTTCCCCCCTACACACCACACCTCAGTTTACAACCCATTCAGAACCCGGGTCTAGCTGTCATTTTTATTACCCATAAACCTTATTTTATCAAAGGGGGTCCGGGTTGGTGAATAGCCGCTGGGGGAACAGCTGGTTTCCGGAGACCAGTGGGAGGCCCGGGTGCGTCCCGGAGGTGGTCAGCGTGGGTGCCACCCCCACTTATCTGTTGTTGTATAAATATGTGCTGTGACTTGAGTAAAGCATCATTCAACTGATCGACGTGAAGCTGGTGTCTGACTTCTTCCTTTCTGGGGGAACCTCTATTGGCTGGGACGTATAGCCGACGGATAGAGGGAGGGCTTCAGCTGTGTACACACTGACTTAGTGATAGACGGTTTTCACTAAGCCAGTGTGGGAAGCAGGAGATTGCACAGGGTATCTGTGTACTGAGAGAGAGACTATTATTAGTAACCAGGAGCAGGAAATCGTACAGGTTATACTTATATGATCTGTGCTGGCGACCACATATTAAGACTTTAATTAACCACGTAGTTTCCGACCTAGAAGCCCCGGTCGATTCTACACTATGTCGCTTGTCTACAGAAATACTCTCTTTTAAGCGGCGGATGTAGGATTTCGAAAAATTAAGTTTCTCAGTCCTACCGAGAGGTAGGCCTAGGCCCTAGGCCTACTCAAACATTGCACGTCCATATAGAACTACATTATAGGTAGCGGTACGCATTTCCCCTCTTCCATTTGTGTTTGGGGACAATGCCGTAGCCATTTGGACCTATACACGCCCCATCCTGAAAAACTAGATAATCTGCCCCTGTCAGTCACCCACTGCCCTTTCCTCCCCTTCCGCTCCATACCCCCTTTAAAAGAAAGGCTCGGTTTACTGAAGACGACCCCGTCATGGCCTCCAGCAATTAAGTCGGCTGGTTTCCGGCGGTGGGCGCTAAAGAGGGATGGCCATTGGTGGGGTACACTGGGGACTAGCCAAGGTCGGCGGGGTGAGATCCTCTGATCGGAAGTGATCGCTACAATTGACCAATCAGAAAGGCCCGAGTGATCATGTGACTTGGTATACAACTTTCAGCGGCGGATTGGGAAGGTGAAGGCCGTAGAGGGTCAGTCAATGACCTTCAGGGGAGGCGGTAAAGAAAGTGCAGGAATAGTGGTGGGTGGGAGGAACATGAATAGCCTGTATACGCTACATATTGAAGAATTGAGTAGAATTCAATAAAGGATAGATAACTTTTAGAAGGGCATGGGGCCGTATAGGACAGAACTTCCAATTTTGATGAGATATAGCCTAGTTCACATAATAAAAGTTAAATTTGTTGAATGAGCAATGGCGCGCGCCTATGCGCCTTATTTTGGTTCTGCCTCTGAGGCCACTTTTCTTTTGGCTATCCTAATCAAAGCAAAAACTAATCCCGTAGTTGCATATTTCATATCATTCTGATGTGCTCACTTGGTAGCATTGGTGTAGTTCTCAACCAATGATATCAAGTCAGAATACCGGTGCTATCAAGTAAAAATACCAATGCTATCATGTCAGAATGCCATTGTTATCAAGTCAGAATACCATGGGGTAACTCAGTAATGATGAGTACTTCAGCTTGTGTAATACTATTATTTTTCAGTAGCCCGAGTTGCCATTCATCCTCTGTCCTTGCTTCTTTTCCCGTTATTTTCCCGGCCCCACCTTCCCCCTGGGTCTAAATTGCGCTCAATTAAGATGGTCGTCTCCCTGCTGACCTTGTTGAGAAGTGGCCCGCCAATTACCATATTGATTGATGGTGGTCCCTCGGACAGGCCCAAATTAATGGGCCCAGCACTGCCGGGGTGGCACCAGTCACAACAATGGCGTCTCGTCACGTGCACGTCGCCAAGGTAACGCCGACGGTGGCGACACCCACGTGGAGGTTGAACTTGGATCATTGATGTTGAACATGTAACTTGTAGTACGACATTGTAGCCAGAATCGTCCATCCTGCAGGAGGGTCATCACAGGTAAATCCATTGAGAAGAGTTATGTATGTAGGCCCTATTCCTTGTTTGTATTAGTAGAATAAGTATTCTTATGGATGGTTCACTAATGTAAGCTAAGTAATAGCGTATAATGACAAGTGCGTCATTCTGATGCAATTTTGATATGCAACTATTTGAACCGACTCTGTTATATGTAACACAGCAAGTAGTGGACACTGCGCGGCCGACATATATATGATTTCCAGTTGTTGACTCCTTCGAACGTTGATATCAAAATCTATCTGAAACTATTTTTGTCACCAACTCTTATGAATTACTAATCGAGAAGTGATTCCATTGCCATATGAATAATGCACATAGGGTATGAATAAGTGCATTTGATGATATTTATTGCATATGTATAAATATTATCATGTAAAAAGTCCATTTAAAAATGCCGGAATTGATGTTAATTTTCCATACTGTAATTGAAGTGGTAATTGATGTAAAATATTTCTCTTTTACTACAGAAAGCTTATGTTTAATCTATTGTCCATGACGGCGATGACGAAGTTATACGTTTAGCCGGTTCCTCTCATTCCTTCAAAGTTTCATAAGAATCTCCTTTGCCGTGTAAGTCGAGTTTTTCTTGAAAGATTACTGCCAGTTATTGCGATTTTGAAATACATTTTTCTTATCCATATCGAGCTTTAACGTAGCTGGTTGAGGTAATTTGTTGATAGTCGATGTAATTATGATTTAAGATACTAATGCAGTTTTAGATATATCATCTAATTGGTCATTCGTAAATGGAAATTCAAATAGATATTGAATATAGGCGTACGGACATTGACTGTATGGATTATTCTATGGTTGTAGACTATGGCGTCGTGATATTATACGTAGACAACGACAACTATGAGGCTGGGTGGGGTATAGGGGGGCAAAGATTTGTTCTGGGGTCTCTACACTGACTCAGATAATGTTTACCGAGACGCCGTTAAAGAAAATGGCTACGTGATCGGCATTAGAATGAGGTGGGGACTGAGAGGGACAGGAGGGAAAACACATCAGTGAGACAACCATCAACAGGTTTTTGCATGAGCATTACATTACGTGGTACATTTTAGTACCTCTAGGTTAGTGAGATAAAATAAACATGGTTGTTGGTTGTTCCACTGACAAGTTGGGGAAGACAGAATTAACATGAATACAAGGCGGAAAAATCTATCATATCCCTTTTATTCTAACATACCAAACTTTATGTATGAAAACAGTGACCTCCTTTGGTGTTATGTTGAAAGTGCATTTGGGTCCGTGGTGCATATAATAATCGTATAACGCCCTATCAAATACACAAAAATCAACATGCACGGTCAGAAGAGTATACTTTGTTTATAGGTTTACCATGAACGACGTCATTCGAGAAAATACATTTAACCACCTCCATAAGTGTTCCATCAACTCATGTCAAAACCTTTGTCAACCAAAATACCTATATACATTTCATATGTAGTAACAAAAAATGGAAAAAACGTAAATTTATCAATAAAAATCCCACCGGAAATGAAGAAACTCCCGACTGGTGTGTTGAAATAATTCTCCGATAATCGACTATGGGAAGACTTGCATATACTGTCTGTCCATGAGGATAAAACCAAAGATTATTTCTGTAGCGACCCCCACCAATTGGATCCAGTCGGTAGTAATGTTTAGAAGTACGTCAAGTTCGTTCAAGTCTGCCTCCCGGGTGGTGGAACGTGTCTAAATAGTCGCACTAAGAGAACTTACCACAAGGTGTGTACGAATGCATAGTACGACCCGGCGGGTACCTTTCCTGCACTTGAAAAGTTTGCCTTGTCGGATTTAAAGACCTATTACTTTTTGGACTTCACCTACTCCCTACTCAATCAATGACAGTAGTGTAATGTTCGTTATTAGTATTAAAGCTAAGGAAAAACTGTATTTCTTGGACGTTGGATCCACAGATTTTGGTCGCGTCCGACGCAATGGTCGCCACGCGCCGATCGCAGGAGGAAAATATCACATGAGCTTGTGGTTCCACGCTGAGGGTGGAGGTCGGGGCCCGATGAGGGGTCGGGCCGGCGGCCGTCCCACCCGGGCCAGCTCAGGACGAGGGGCCCGCCCCGACCGAGATCTCGTCAGCACGAGAACCCCACACGAGACCAGAGTCTCACCAGAGTATCGCCCAACACGAGATCTCGTCCCTCGAGGCGTGCCTCACGTGGACGACGAGATCTCGCCGTTCGAAGCGAGATTCCCGTCGGGACGAGAATGGGAGGAGGAGGAGTCGATTATAGGAGTCGGAATCATTGCTATGATAATATATAAAGTAGTTTTCGTCTTCAAATTGTTTTGCAACTTCTACTCATCCATTTTCTGTAGTCTACATAAAGGTATCACATAATATGAATTAAACTACGGCGGATGTCCGCTCACCCTCCAGGGGGTGAACGGGACTTCCGGTTTGACAATCTAGAATCCTACAAACACACGACTAAGGTAAACTTCTACGTGACTACGACTAAACAGTGACCTCATCGACCGAGGTGACGAGAGCCAAACGTGGACATTGGGGGGTTGGGGGGAATCGGTGGCCTGTTATCTCAAGAAGGGTTTCAATGTAGACTGGGATCATGTATAGTTGGTCACTCAATAATGCTCATGATTGCGTAGAATCGACAGAGGAGTAATAATGATATAGTAGTACCGTTTACTTGTATGTAGTCAGGTGGGGCGGATCTCTGAAGGCCTCCAAAGACCGACGCCTACGGGATCATAGTGATAAGAATCCTCGGCCTCAGCCTGTATGCCCTGTGATAGGGCATCTAGTCGTCTATGTCCCTCGGGACAAGGGCATTGCCCACAGGACCCACCATCACTTTCTGTTTTGATTAACGAACACCCGCCTACTACCAGTGCTTTATGATAGGGGTACTAAGATGTAGCATGGATGATGGGAGGCAGACGTAAAAAAATCATGATATTGAGACCTATTCCGTGCAGTTGTAGTCAACATAAGAGCGTCTTGTAAGGACCCCGTTGTGACGCGCCCATCCCGGCCTTTTCCACGATTTGACCGGCCCGATATGGTATACCAAGGGCCCAGTTAAGCCCTTAACTGTAAGAAGGCCGAAACACTTGTACATATGTATAGAAGCACCAAAGGCCGGGAAGAGCGCGGCATAACGCACGCCAAAGTGGAGTTCCAAGGGCTTTTAGTTCTACCAGATTGGTACTACATATTGTGTCACCATGTCATAACTTGGTTATAGGAATCTTTTCCCGCTCTCTCATCAGCTGCCCCTGCGATCTCTCTCAGTAGAAAAAAACACACGTAGTCATTGGTATGTGAGAGTTAATTAGTTAAACCACACCCAATCAGAGAGATCCTCGCCCCAACACGTGACCCTGTATCATCCTGACCCCCTAATGTTGAATACGAGAACTACACACACATTGAAAATGTACAATGTACTACTGACATGAATCAGTGGCAGATTTCTCCCTGTTTTAAGGTCGGTGGCTGGGCTGGACCCCCGCTCCGCCGCCGGCATTTCTGCTGCTGCTTCAGCTGCGTCTACCAAAGTCCCCCATCCCCAGTATCAGTCTGTTACCGCCTCGAACAGCAGGTGGTGTGATCACAATGGAGTGGACCTGTACACAACAACAGGTTGATATGAAAGGCAAAGGGCGGCCCAAATCTAGGCCTATAGAAGGGTAATAAAGATACTAAAATATCGCCACCCTCGGACAACAGAGTCCCATCTCTACATATAGAGACCCCGGCGTCGCGGATGACCCGGTCGCCCAGGGCTTGTGGATTTCGCTAAGGCCTTCGCTGACAAACTTGTCATAGGGTATTCTTTTATGTGGGGGGAGGCAGCAGTGAGCAGCAGTGGTAGCGGCGACGGCGGGAGGTGGAGCCTGCCCCCAGTGCCTGGTCTATGCCGCCGTTAGAATGAATGGTCAGGTCCGCCCCGAAGCCACTTACTGTTCACCAACTTAGCAAACACAACTCCATGGTCTTAAACATGATCAAAGAGGGACACTTTGGGTAAAATGGATACAAAGTTAAATGGAACTGTGAAAACACGTATAAAAGTGGATTTCTTCTTGTACATTACAGGCATAGGCTTATATGGCCACAGATTTCATATTTGCTGTAAGGAATTATTTTACTTTTTTTCTTGGGTATTGTTTTTATTATGTTGGTTTGATTTGACGAGGGGTAGGGATGTTAGATGTGTAGGAGTTAAGTCGGTGACCAGTCGGTGGCACGCAGGACAACCCATCTCTCCACCACGCTTGTATGTATAGCCCTCATTTTTGCTTCAGAAAGGGTTTTCTTTCTTAACCCTAGCGAAACCGGAAAATATATCACAGATGCAGCCTTCTTATCCATTGGTCTTCATTCAAAAGTATTTTTTATTTCATTTTCTTTCTTTTTTTATAATGATAATAAAAGTGTAAAGAATGAATATCATATATCCTATATGGTGGACACGAGTCATATGTTGCTATGCCTGGAATGGTTCAGCCTTATTCGCCCCAGTATTTGACTCGTAGGGGGGACTGTACCCCAAATTTCGCCCTTATGACTCACAGGGGAGCTATACCCCAAGTGCCAGTTTCTCTCGGCGACAACCAACTTCCTTACCAGCACCATTTCTCTGACATTTGTTTTAAAAACATCACATCTTACTTTTTTCACTAATAATAACATGATTTTTCAGTCATCATAACTTTCTATTTATAATATAGCAAAGAAGTAAATGAAATACTGTCTACCAATTGGCTTCGATAAAGAGGGGGTGCATAGCATCCCCCAGGTTAAAACTGAGTATCGTCATCACCTCTAGTACTCAAGATGCATTTGGCCTTCAATGAATTCAATAATAATTACTTTTTTATAGTCTTCTTAAATGCTGCCCACAATGTGTAGGAAATGCAAAAAAGGACGTCTAGAATTGATAATAACAAACTTCAAGTGTTATACATGACTCAGAAGACAAACATTTAAATATTGCCTTTAAGGAATTAAATATCCAATAACGAAAGCAGAAGCGGTTCGCACGTAGCAATTCTTGCCAAAAAGCCCTAGATTTTGTCCAAATGTTGATGATTTAGCATCGTGAGCACTGCCGACTATAGTCAATGGCTTATGGTGAAGCTGTGGCTGAATCGGATCGAATTATTGGCTCGTCGGGGCATACTGGTGCTATCACACCATTCCGAATACACCGTCAAAGCATCCAGGCATTTGGTGAAGTTCAATCTCATTATGTATACAATAACTTTGGAAAATTGGTAAGAGAGATTCTGTTTAGTGGTGCAAAATGCAAACTAACTTTGAACAATTCGTTCAATGTATACAATTCGTTTTATTCTAAAGTGAAAATTGGCGAATAAAAAATAAACAGCTGCTCAAAAGACCAGATGAGATGTGCATTTTTCTTTTCAAGTTCTTTTTTCTTATTCTAAAATTCCCCAGGAAGATGTATTGTACCGTTCAAGAACATCAGTGATGATTTCATCCATTAGCCAAAAAAACAGAAAATAAAAACTAAATGTTGAATTAATAATAAAACAGAGAAACAAAACATAAGCCAACCAACCATCTCGCAGTTACCACGGTGGTGTATGTGCGTGAAGAACTATGGTTGACCCATTCCCATTCTCTGAACCGAAACCGGACTGAGAGCGCGCTAGTTAAGAGCACTTCAGCAATGGTGTTATCACAGTATGAAACATGGCTGCGACTGTGGGGCTGTGGTGGCGGCATACACAAGCATATGGACCTACGCGGGCTTTCAACCAATCAACCAGTCTGGTACAGGAGGCACGTGGAAGAAGCTCGCAGTCCAGCCTCCGCTGACTACAACTGCAGAGTGAGTGAGAAGAGAAAAAGGGGCATTTTTCTTGCAATCTATAATATATTATGAATGGCCAAAAAGAGGAGATGTCGGGTGGGTGGTTGTGGGGCGGCGGGCGGGCAGGTGGGGGTGGTTGTGGGGGTGGGTGGGTGGGTCGTTTCTGTGCAAAGTTTCCTATTTCCCGGGTCACAAAGCACACGAAAAGCGTAGTGCTGTTGGTTTATGTCAGCAAGAGAGCGGAAAAAAAATCAAAACAAAAATCGCTGGAGGATCGCTGTCCATAAATACGACCTACTGGCTGGCGATCAGATCGCGCGGAAGCCAGGACAACAACAATGGGCATGCAAAAGAAGGCACAACACATAAGAACGCTTATACTCTGAATTCAGCATTTATTTCCGCGTGTACTCAGAGTATAAAGAGCAAAAGCAGACAGACACAGAGAGAAGCAGTGTTAAAAACTCGTCAACGTCTTACGTGTACCGTATGCAGAAGCAGAAGCATTGGTCAACTACCTATTACAAGCTGGTTACTAAAACCGGCGTTACCAGGTTGGGATCGGGCCGCAACTTTCAAACTCATTGTCAATTTCCTTGGTGAACTACTTTTTTCAGTTGTATATTTCAGTTATTTCAATGTTCTTGAATTCCTTTTAGCATGCAATTAAAGCGATGTTAAACCAGTCAGAAGGGGCACATTGGGTTTCTTTCAAGATACTTTACACCGTGCAGCCTAGCGACACTATCGCAGCTCGCAGGAGAGCACTGGGCACTGTTTGACAGCTAGGCATTCGGAGCGCTGTTTGACAGTTAGGCCGAGCTCTGGGTGACATAGAGCTCGATGCTTTTAGGCCAACAGAAAGCGAACTGTACAGGTCATGCGTGAAAGGTCATACATCGTTCCAATAGGCATTCTTGAGCATAATATTCTCCTTTCGCAATGCTTAAAATATCTTGAAAGAAGAACATTTGATGTCCTTAAATATTTCATATTCTTTGAAAATAAACAAATCCTTATATTGAATAACAATTATACAACGATTGACCGACGCCTATGTTTGACATAGCACGGCCGGACTGGTGCTCCTGGGAAAAATTCAAACAAGAGAGTCATAACAAAAGGAAACTAAAACCCTAACCTGTCTCAAACTTGAATGGTTTGCACATCATCTATTGGCTGTGTTTTCCTGTCTACCTTTCTCTATGCGTTCCATTGGTGATCTGTCTATCTATCTGTCTGTCTGTCTGCTTCCTGTATACCTCACACAGTTGGAGAGTAGTGTAACCTTTCCTCTGCCCTTTCAATGACTTTCTGCCTGATTCTATATACTTCAGGATCCTGCATCGTAACAATCATACCTTGGTCGACCTACTCTTGTGTAACAATAAGACAGTACTGTACATACATTACAAAGACACTCAGGGGCTTCTCCTTACAACTGACGTCAGCCGTCGTGACGTCATCGTCAGCGACCGTGACGTCATTTCTATGAGTGACCCCTGGGCCTTTGAAGGACCTTCTGTTCCCATTGAAGTCGAGACAAGTTGTGAAAGAACCTAGGTAACAGCTACATATTACAGTACACTACTACGTATTTGACGCAACATTGATAATAAAATATCACAAAAATTATGTTGTGAAATTTTATCTGCTTCTCAAATTCGTAACGATGTTTCTTATATATATTTTTTTAGTATTTTCTTTTTTTGCATTTTACATTCAAAAATAGTAACTATCATATATGGTCAGAATAGTCAGGATTCCAGAGGTTATGATAATTACCTAAATCCTTATAAATGAAATTCTTCCAAACAAACCTTTGTATATATACCATGGTCTGTTACATTATCGTGTACATGAAACACACTTGACATGATCAAATTACATGAAGTTGTGGAGATTATTATACACGTACATGTTTTACTAGAATTACGGTGCAAGTGACTATATCATTAGGACAAACGTACATACTTGGTTATAACTAACTAGGCTACAAGAAGGGTGTTTCGGGAGGTGTCAAAGTAGAACGGTGTCTAGTATAACCGTTTTTGGATCCAGTGGATTTTTGTTACTTTTTTCCTTTATCGTGTATCACCAAAGTATTGAAACAGTATTGGGTAATGTATGATATGTCTAAGTACAGCATCACAAAAACGTATCGAATTGTTTTTTTCCCAGAATGCACTGTCATTTTCTTCTGCTATAAGACCCTGACCTCAGGCAGCCTTGACCCATGCAGAGGTCACCCTCGTCTTGGTTCGCGAACTGGCCTTCGGTCATCCCTTCTTACATTCGTTCGCGACAAGCGAACGACTCGCTAAACTATTCCCCACACCTCTTTTCACCACTCCTTGTTGCTGATTCCTTGCGGAATGAGAACTTTTACCTCCAAGACACACCAGGAACCTTCTGTTGGGGGCAGCCCAGTTAGTTTACTTTGCACCGGCAGAAGCTGTGTATTCGTCCTAGTACCAGGCGGGGGGACAACTACCCCGGTTTGTGGGGCGCGCGCCGTCTGTGCTACAGTTAGGGTTTGCGTGTGAGTGTGCTCTTAGAGCACCGTACCGGGAAAAGCCAGTCTAAACCAGTTTAAAACCGGCTTTGCATTGGATAAAATTCTGGTTAGGATACAGTATAGAGAAAAAAAATCAGTATCACATGACATAGGAGTGGAGTAGACTGTTGGTGTAGGAGTCAACTAGGATCACAATCTACAACAGAATTAGTCCAGACGACCCTCACTCGCAGTGTACCGCTCCTTGTACATAACACCCATCGAGAACAGTGCATGCTAATTCAAAAAGTAAGCTGGATCTCTGCGGAAGTGAACATTGCCAGATCAAGTGTTCGTATGCAACGACTCACCTTGCGCTGAGACACCATGGTTCAAACAAGTGGGCATAAACTACGAAATATGTATATATATAGTCTGTGACTCAAAAACAATTCAAGTATTTCTCTGTTTGCTACAATTCTACATACACCCGGTGTGTACACTCTTGCTTATGTATGTATCTATGAATTACATATGTATCTATACAACTGCTAAAATCAGGGAGTATTCAACCTACTATATGGAAATAAAACCAATTCATGTCTAACTAAAACTAAAACTATCTAAGATGAAACCACTTGGTAATGGTTATATGTATAAAATCATTAAGAAACTATTAACAAGGCAGCATGGAAATTGCTGGACTTATAGAATACACACAAAATCATGGTAATAGTAAAATGACCTCAAGATTAAAAAAATCAAGTATATATGGCACATCAGACGTTCGTTCTCTATTATCTGTATATGTAACACATATCAAAAAAATGCTACAAGTACAATTTAATTGCACCACTTATATAATCGTTTCATGTTCCATTTGAATGGGATTGATTACATTGTATTGTATTCATCATGGTTCCTTTATAATGAACTTAAACTCCTTTTTCCACAAAAAAAGGGTCATTGTGAAAGATTCACAAAATAAACAAGAAATGGGTCATCAATGTCCATGCCAGCCTACATTAAGGGCCTTGTTTTTATGGAGCACTAGGTTGAAGCATGGGCATGGGTTTGTCGAATGGTATCTGCAAATGATCAGGGTCCAAAGCGACACCTTAGGAGATTTTTTCATTGTATTATTCTATGCGCAGGTCTGTTTTCACATTATGTTACCAACATATGAAGGCTTTTAAGCCTGGTTATTGACATGTAACCATCTCCCTTTGGACTTGCACCTATTTTCTTCGTCTGTTTTCTCTTTGTCCTCTCCCCCTTTTAAGCACACAAGGCACCAGTTCCATTGTATGCACCAGTCTGCACGTTAAAGGAGTTCAATAAAGTAAGCACCATATCTCTGAGACGTGCTCAGAACAACAAGTATCGTCATCATAATCCTCATCTCCATCTAGCTTTCATCGTCTTTCGACATCGCAAACAGGCGCTGCGACTGGTTACACATCACCTCCCTCTCTGTCACCATTTGATACTTTGTCCCATTTTTTGGCAGTTAAAAGTAACAACACAGTAACAACAACTTAACCATTTTTATGGTCTGATAAGTATTATATATAGGTCCTACATTTCTAAGTAACACATCTACTATAGTTACAATGAACATAATGTCAAAACAGAACTCTGCATGCTGTACCAAATCCTTATGTCAAGGGGCAATATTGGTCAAGAGGACACAATCTAAAGTGAAACGAGACTTAACATGAAATGCACATATAACATCTATAATTAACCTTATTCCTATTTCATATGTCAAGTGAACCTTGGAGACTTTGGTTTCCATCTCTGAACACTGTCAGCTGACTTGTACACTTCGACCTTGAACTTCAAGTTTCTTGTACGTGTATATAATAATGTACATCGGGTAACCATGGCTACATGAGACACAATGCCATTATGTAATAACAGAATAACAAACTTAGCATTTCTTCAGACTAAGAAAAACAGAAAAATTCATAAAACCAGACTTCCTCTTTGCTTATGTGTGATTATTTGTCCTAAAAATAAAAATCGTCCGATCCATAATTCTGCATCACTGGATCCTTTGGGACGTCGACCAGTAGGAGTTGCAGGGTTGTGGATGTGACATTACGAGATGGATGCTTGAGATGAAATTTTTGTGACTTTCTGTGTCGTTGACCTAGATCTGATGGCTTGTCTTCAATATTTCCTAGACGAGGAGCTGTGGTACCATGGGGATGTGGTAGTACTTGCACATCGGGCGAGTACATCTCCCCTTGGCCGCATCTCTACAAACAGTGACCTTCCCATCCGTTACTTCAACATAATCTGCAAGAGACACAGAAACCCAAACCATTAGAATCGCTAGATGTGGTCAGCAAGGATCTGTTCAGCATAAACAAGTGTCATTCAGACAAAGAGGAAAGACCCTTTGAACTAGCCAAAGTGAACAGTGTAACCCTTGGTATTGATACCAACTCCCGATTATGATTCATACTGGAATGTATAAGTTACCAATCCTAGTTACCCCAAGCAGTAATGATTTTCATATGTGAAACACTTGTCCGAATTTAGAATTTTGGTTGAATGGAAAATAGTGCAATTTTGGATGAAGGAAGAATAGTGTCTTCTGAATGTCAAAGATTCAAACTATATGACCCTTTAGTAGGATAAAGGGGGTCATGTAAAAGGAATCAGCGTAAGAAGCTTCTAAATGTTTTGGAAAGGCAATGGTCCAACAGATGTCTCTCACTGAATCAATAAAAAAGGGCAATAATTATTTGTCTTCACTTAAGCTATTTCATGGCATCTTCCCCAAAACATCAGGTAATTTGGATTTGGCAGCAGGAAATAATTTAAAATAGATTCTTTTTGTCAAGGAAAAAAAACTATATGAATGCATCTAGGCAGAATATTTTGTCAATAGTCTTTGGTGAATGTGTGCCTCCTTTAGATGGAAAATGGTACGTATACGTAAACTATCTTAAAGCATGGAAACTCAAATTGAAATGAATACGAATAAACAACCTGGCTTAGCATATGGAAGCATCAAGCATGTACATACCCTCTACAAGGTGAACATATTTGCATTGTGGCCGCTTGCACTGTCCCGATTTAAAATCTCGGCACACTGGGAGGGTGTCCAGCAACTGAAAATCAACCAATCAGCAACTTAGGTGTCATTCTCTGCGAGCGTACAGTTGCTGTATGTCAACACTCTGTGTGTCATTTTTTTAGATATTGTGTTTGTTGTGGTTCCAAAGAAACTTCTCTGTTATACCAATGGGTTAAAGGAAGAACCTCCAATGTCTCCAGTATTGGGGAGTGTAAAATCAACAAAAAAAGGTGTGGAGAGTGTAGTTGAGTATAGTATGATTATTTATGGACAGAATGTGCAGATTTATTTTAAGTTTTATATTTCACTCATTTGTAGAACAGAGGAGATTCCATGAACAGAGAATAAAAACTTCAATCTGGAACAGAAATTTCCTGCAAGGAAACCAAGAAATAAGGAAAAGAAGGAGATAGACTGTTAGTGCTCTAAGCATAGGCAGTGTACTGCGTTGTAGCATGTGATGCGATAGATAAGCATATATTTGATATTTGGCAAAGCATTTCAAGTTCTATGCTGGACAGGCATGCATGTTAACGAGGATCTTATAGGTGCATATATGTTGGTGTTATGTTAAGGATTCTTTCTAAGATTTGACTTGTGTTTTGTTCTGTATATAGAATGTATTTACTATTGAGGGTAATAATATAGATTTGTATTGGAGAGATTCTGAAGATCATGATAAGGTCACATCTATGTACTAGAATTTTGATGTTTGATAATCATGCACTAGCTTCATACGAATATTCTTCAATAATTCATTTCTTAGTACAGAAGTTCAATTTCATTATGGAATTCAGATAAAAGAAAGTCAAATCCTTTTAGTAATCTAATTTGTTTTAGTTTCCTTAAACACTACTAGTAATTGAGTAGAGGAAAAAAAGAAAAAGGAGGCTTGCTGCAAATATGTGAGCCAGCCAAAAAGCTGCGAGGATCTGCTGTTAAAGAAAGGAGCTGCAGTCATCTAGAGTCTATCTGACATTGCTCACACCATCCAAGACCAGTGGTGGAATTTGTTTGAGAAAGTAGACCTGAATATTATGGTGATGGCCAAACTATTCCCCATAAGAAAAACTAAAATTTTAAACTTATAGAGCATAGGTTTCGCAGAACTTTTCATTGGGTGCCTGTAGACGTTTTCTTTGAAATATTTCAAGACCATAGATCAAACATGAGATCATATTGTATAGTTGGAAATGAGACAAATATTTCGGTTTAAACTACTGACCCTTCAGACAAGATACTTAAGACATAAAGCCATTTAAACTGTGAATATCGATAATTATTTTTAAAGGGTAACTAAATGAGTTGATGCCTTCTAACTTTTTTCCATGTCAATAGTGAGCCCATTTTCCAATGTATTCTCATAAAGTTGGCCATTACCGTTAAGATGCTTTTGAGTCAACTGGGACAGGTAACGAACTCGTCATATAAGCAGCAAGCCTTGGTGAAGCCACTCTAAGCACCCCTGGGGGTAGGGCCATGTCGTGGGAGGGTGAATTACTAAGGTCCCAGCCCCTCCTGGGTCACCTACTGGGTCCTACCACCTATTACCATCACCACCCACACCTTAACACGGGCTTTATGAACTAGTACTTTTTGTGGCAGAGGAAGCAGACTTATTCGGCAAATCTTGGACTATAAGTAGTGAAGCAGGATATAACTGCTTTAAAGGGCATAGGGGAAGTACCAATGAAGAGCAATTGGCACAGACATTGAGCAGGTAACGAGTGATTTGCAAGGTGGGCGGGGGGGTATGGTCAGAATTTTGGGGGGTTGGCAGTGACCCTATCCGGGCGTGCTGTGGAGTGGCAGAAGCTCATGTAAACCGCTACCTGATTGGCCTCGTCAAAGTAATTAACGCTAGTTGCGTTGGTTACAAGTGCACCCGCCGCCGCAGCAGAGACGGCAGCCTGAGCGTTGGGGATGAGGGACACTGGTTGGCATGGCAACACAGTAAACAAGGCCAGCGATTGGATGGTTGTAAAGCACATGAGTGACAGCATGCAGAGTGTGCCAGGCACAAGCGACAGGAGAGGCATGAAAAGAGAACAACGTCGTCCGTCAGATAATACCAGTGCAGTTTACACATTTCAAACATCGGAAAAACAGCGTTCAGGAGTAGTGCGTTTAGTAACGAGAGGAAGCAGTGAGAGACCTTGGTTCTTGGCTAGGTTTTTTTAAAGTTTCTTTTTTTTAGAAGAAAGGCTCTGCGTTGCCACGGAGCCCTCTTCCAAAACTAGCTTTACTTGGTAACAGTGCGTGGTCGGTGCATTTGAAGAAGGCAGTTGAAGATATATATTTAATACAACATTGACCAAAAGCCTTTTCACCGGGTAGTAAGTATAGCCTTAAGAAATGCAGATTCTGATTTACATAGCGACTAGATGACAGTTAAATGTAACGACGGCAGCTAGGCTGAGTAAGTAATACTGTGATTATACATCAAATCGCTTCAGAGTCTATCTACTTAGAGCAACGATATATGTCAAAGCATTACAAGTGGCATTCGCGTATCCTGTTTGTAATTTACGACATATGCACATCATGGAACAATTGAGGGTGAACGAAACAAGGTTAGGAAAGATTGAAAGTCTGTAAAGTAGGGATAACCTTGTGTAAAATTCATCAAATAAATGGGATATTATTAATTGCATGGAAAATAATTTGTTTTCTAAATCATACTTATAAATGTTGAAAAGTTTGTTGGGAACTCATACGTGAAATTTATGGTGCAATCTGAAATAACCGATCTCTAAACAAATCCAATGTCTTCAAATGAAAGAATAGAATATTTCACTCTCGGTCGGGGCAGAAGAGGGCTGAACAAAAACTACAAAGCGAAACTAAAGCAAAAGAAGCAGACTGCAAGGTGAAAATGCCTGGGAAATATCAAAGAAATGTACATAATAATATGGGTATGCAATGAGGTATTCAATAAAAGGGACACAAAAGAGGAAGGACACTCACTTGTGACTGGAACGAAGGGTTGTTGTAGCTGCATAGCGGCGAGCGCGGCTTGCTGGTAGGCTGTAGTTCCCGTACCCGGTTGGTACATGGGGATTCCACTTTTACTGTCCGCCACTGCGGGGCGCTTTACCATGGGCACCATGGCCGGTAAATTAGACATACCCTGTAAAAACCCCAGAGATACAATGTAGTTGACCGTCGGACAACCGCCACCGGCACAGAGTTAGGACAGGTAATTAGAGAAAAATATCACAGAAAATATAGAAGCCTTGAAGGATACGTTTACTCTGCCACCCAAGGGGTAAGCCAATATGTATATTAAATTTGGTTTTTTTTTTTTGTGCCGAATCATTCAGTCAAGAGCCATTTTTTGGTAAGAAATCAGAAAAAATTAAATAAAGTTGAAGCGGCTAAGATGCATCATGTGATCTGTCATGTGACTCTAGTTACAGTCACATGACCTAAATGCGGCTTTGGAACAACCCTAGAAGCTTCCTACTA
Organism: Lepidonotus clava; assembly: GCA_936440205.1. NCBI lineage: Eukaryota > Metazoa > Annelida > Polychaeta > Phyllodocida > Polynoidae > Lepidonotus > Lepidonotus clava. The sequence goes on from OW387148.1 coordinate 17,283,227, forward strand.
AACACTGTTCATAAATCGGTGAGCAGATAGATCTACTTCATTCTGCATTATTGAGGAATGAACCTAAAAAGAGCTGCGGAATCTTTTGGAAGTTTTCTCTTATTTACAGGAGAGAGTTAATAGTCTAGCTCGTTACATGTTCTCATTGTGGTAAAGTCTAGTTCCGATTCCTCCATAGTTTTACATTTCTCCACAGCCATATTTCTAGTTTTGTTATGCAGAATCACATGACAAATGCACAGCGGGTCAACATGGTGGGGGGACCATGTCTAAAGAGTCGGGCTTATTTCCCCGAACTTGGTGACCAACGACTGACGAGATACAAAACAATAACAATCGAAACAGAACAAAACACAATCACTTTCTCTTTGTGGGATAACACCAAAGATCAAATTCTTGTTCTTTTTAGACAATTTGACTTTTTGAAACGCAAACTTGAAAGACTTTGGAATCTTAGGCACTTAATTTCTTTTCCTTTCCCTAACTCCTCAAGCATATAATTGCAGAAACCTTGGGAAAAAAATGAGACAAATTTAGTGGAGTGACCTGCTACATCTCTGCACCCAAAGGCTACAGGAATGATTTGGATTTTTCATCTTTTTTAGGAGAGGCCAGTCTCATTGTTCCTCATGCAAGCTGTGTCCAAATGCTTTGTGATAGTTCAACCAGAGAAGTGCCAAGGACAAAAATAATTGTACGAAGCAAGATAGGTCAGCTATTTTGTCATGTGACTGTGCAAAACATCTTCTTAAGCAAACTACTGGCTACATGCAAAGCATGATGGGAATAGTACCAGAGTAATGAAATCATCGCCGGGGTCGCGAGGTCGTTTCTTGCCACCGGCCGTCAAGACCTCAACCACTTGCGGCTAATTAGTATGCAGAGCACGTTGCATTGGCCAATGAAATGGCAGCATGGCAGGGATGGCGGCACATGACAACAGCAAGCAGCAAGGCACCATGGGTAAATAAAAAAAAACAGCACCATCGGTAAAACAGTTCAACCATCATGCATTAAAACCGTCAAGAACCAGACGTTTTGAGTTGAGCTTATTTCCAGTCCTGGAGCATGCCTTTCAGGTTTTTTTTTTGGTTCAGATTTGTTTTGGATTAGAAAGATACTTGCAGAAAAACCTGTCGCTTTGCGTGGCACTACTAGATACGACGGTAGTTGGAGGGGTGGTGTATGCAACAGGTTATAATAAGATAACACTCATACCAAATTAAGGACAGGTAAACCTAGATTGCCTAAACGTTGTTACGGTATAACGTAGAGCGTTGAATGATGCGAGCTGAGGTGGTGGTAGTGGTGGTGGTGGAAGTGGTGGCAGAGTGGTGGTGGTGGTGGGTGAGGGGACAGGACCCGCGCCTAAATGGGGGGAATGGGCGGGCTTTGGACAGTGAGAGAGACTGGCGACGGACGTTAGAAACAGAAGGAGACAGTAGTACTGTTATATATGATAATTAATGATAATTAATAATACTCTCCCGGTGCAGCAGCATCATCTGACAGACTATAGAAGGAGAACTGGCCCCAGGCACGCACAAACATGCAAGGTGTACCGTTTGAACCGCCCACTACCCCTCCTACCAAGCCACGACGTGGGCACGGGACATGTCGTACAAAGGGGGAGTTGAGCTTTTAAAGACAGCGGTGCAATGATACTGTAGGACTGTGAAGCAATGGCCACAATGGAGGGCGTCAAAGAGTCTAAACGTAGAGATATGAAAGGCAGGCCCATGACTGAAAATTAGCCGCAATTAAAACGGTTATCAAATTGAATAGGTTTTCTCATTCTTTTGCCAATAAATCTATATTTTCTGACTTTTGCAATCTATATATTTCAGTGTCATATAAGGTAAAGTCTAGTTGCAATAGGTTATCATTAACTCATTTAACAATTGGCTTCCAATGGTTCACACATACATGTCCTCAATTATACAGCAAAGTGATTTTCGTTTTACATATGCTAAAATGAATGAACGTAAAAGTAAAGTAATTTCACGTATTAGTGAAAGGTAATCCAAAGAACTTGAGAATAACCAAATGTATAACAACATTTTGGAAGAAATAAATCATAGATTAATAAATACAGAAAGAAGGTACCAACAAAATGTTTGTATACTGGTTGGTGTGTATGTCCCTACCCCCATTTCCCCTCCTAACAATAAAAAAAATATAACCGATCGAAAACGGGTGAAAACACGGTTTCGAAGCCTGGAAGCAATTAGGCTATTTTTGCGGCAGAATACTGTTGTCATGTGAATGTTTTTTGCCATGTGACTTGGTATTGACCAATCATGCTTTAGCATACGGAGGGTCACGTGAGGTCGGCTGTGAACCAATGAGAAGCTCAGGGAGCGTCATGTGACCGCCTCCGGGCTTTTGGGGGTTTCCTGCAGGTTAGGGAAACGTGGCGCAATACCGTATCAGTTGGAACAACATAACGAAATTGGAGAGAGGATGTGTGGTACGAAAGGCATCGCAAACATGTAAACACTGTCCAACCTAGGTATAAAGGGAAAAAAAGAAATATATTGTAGTAAACAATTTCTCTTTTGGTTTGGTACCCTGTTTTTTTTTCGCCAATAACTAAAAAAAACTGGTTACCACTTATAGGGTGTGTAGGCCGAGACATTGCCACTAGATGCCGGTGACATCTAGTAACAACCAAATGAAACGAGGGAATCGCGTTGTGGTGACCCTATCGCTGAACTTTGTGTGGAAGCGGTCAAGCAAAGCAGCAGATCGGTTGTACCAAACCAATAACACAAAAAAAAATACGATTTTTGTTTCTCTTTTGATTCTTTTAGATTCTAAAGTGAAATTGATCAAAGAGTTATCCAGAGGTTCATACATGTTTCTATAGCAATACATAAATAATACCAAAACCCAAACAAACTAATGACTCCAAAGCTGAGGGTTCCCCAACAGATGCACCAACTCAGGAAGAATATTTTGACATACCAAAAATCATAGAAAATAAGGAGAATAATTAAATAATAATTTCTCTAAAAGGACATTTCCTGTAAACAAAATAATCATTTACTAATAAATATTTTTTCCAAAGCGGTATGAATATTCTTTGCTGTAGGCGACTGAGAACACATGTCGGTGCCTCTATTGGAGAGCCTAAAGGGTGCTATAGGTGATCCGTGCTAAAATACCATATCATCAGGGATTTTAAGTGGTTTTCACAGTTATATAGCAATAGGAACTTAAAACAGTCTCTTGATTAGTAGCAACGAGAGCAATTATTTCATGGTTAAAATATAACATATTATATCATTATCATCTTTGAGAGATAATTGTAATATATAAAAATGAATTAGGGAGCCTACCGCCCAATTGCATGCAGCCTCTCCCACATATTATCATTATTATTATCATCATCATGTTTTAGAATTAGAACAATAACAAAAGAACGTCTAAAGAATCGAGAGGCGCCGTTCCCAGAACTACAAGCACGAGGATAAAGCATGAGGAACAATCTGAAGCTTTTTATCTAAAGCTTTTCTTCTATAAAAAGTATCTCAATTTCGTTGTAATAATTTCCTTCTTATGCTACAAGTAAAGGTAAATTTTGTGGTTGCTAAATTTAGCAGGTGTAGGTATGGGAAGGCAATTTTGTAACCATGGCAACATTCATGGAGAAGTGCATACAGTATATCATGTAAAAAGTCTACAGCCTAAATAACATATACAATTAAGTAGAGTGCTTAAAGATTTTCTCCACAAATATTGAAAATGGTATAAAATTGGGCTAATTATGATATGATGATACTGGAAATATCTACACATGCACATATGGGAATAGAAAAGAACAGAACAATATTTATGAAAATGACTAAACAAGTGAAAAGCATACTAGAAGAACAATGTACAGCCACGGACTGATTGGTTCTTTTCCGTATACATCATCTTGGTGTAATTTATAAATACAAAAAAAGAAGGGATATAATGAATATAAAGTATGAATTTCAAAGGCTGTTCATTGTTCGTCAACAACACTAGCCACTTTACTGCACACCGCAACCGACTGACAAACATTCAACTAAATCTAGGTGGTAGAATAACTCTGTACAGGGGTGATATTTATTATAGAAATTAGAAGTGTAATCAAATATACGTTCCACCCTTCCTCCAGAAACACAGGAGTTGTGCATGTCGTTTTGTCAGTAGCAACAAAATCATCAAACAACTGCAAACATACTACGGCCAGTGGAGAGGACGGGCCGAGAGGGCACTACTATCACACGCTACCAAGACTCATTGTATTCCTCTGAATTAACAGTTGAAATAATTTACATTTGTTTATCAATTTTCAAACTGTAAATGTTATAAAACCGCACACAATAGTGTAAGAAAATGTTGTTGAAGTTGAGCAAACTCTACACATTTAGAAACTATTTAGAAAAAAGTGCAGTGTCCCTTGTGAGGTGTGGTGTGTGTAGCCCTCTCAGACCTCCTTGTCCACGGCCAATCAAGCTACACATATACAATCAAGCTTCAATGTCAAAGGCACGTGAACTCTCTGGATAATGATCTCCTTGGATTGTTTTTATTTTTTTAAATCTTTTTTGTTTGCTCAAACCATCCCATGGTCTGCAAAAATTGTCTTTCACTTTCTCTCTCTGTCTTTCCTTTTGTTATTAAGGTACGGGGGCCCGGTGGGTGGTGAACTCGACCCGTGGTCGGGGGGTCGGGGGTGGGGGCTCGTCAGGCCATTTGGTCACTCTGCTCGGGTTACTTAGGCCGGCGAAGGTTTGGTCTAGGAGCAGCGGAGTTGGCGAATGGTGAAGGTGGACCCAGCCAGGGTTATATCCACGTCAAGCAAAAGCAAGGGCAGTTTCTACATCTCTCATTGAAGATAGAAGCTGCTAGCAGTTTTTCTAAAGAATTTTGAATTAATTTTGTTTATCGATGCTCAATTTTCTCCCTCTTATTTCTCTCCTCGTGGCCACCCTACCCAATGGGTCGGGTCGGAACGAGATATTATTATTCTAAATTGTAATCTTTAGTACTAAATCATTCCAAACGTCCAAAACATTGACAGAGCTAGCAAAAGCAAAGCTGACTAGAAAAGTGAAAGGGCGAAAGCAATAGCTTTTGGAGGTGATTTTTGGGGCAGGTTACTGAGGGTAGAGTAAGCTCGAATCTCAGGGGAGTGTTTAAACTGGAGTGCGAGGAGTACGGAGTCTTTCGTGACCCATGACATTAAACAGATCAACACAGCAAATCACATTGAAAATAGTGAAAAAAAGGAATGAAAGTTTCACATATTTTTACAGAGAGTAAAAAGAGATTTTTTTTCAATATATTTCCCCCCGTGGGTTCTGTAAATGTATTCAGGGTGCTGTGTCACGCTCTTTATGGAATTTGTGTATCAGTGGAATTTCACACGTGAATTGATAAACATGGCCAAAATCATATTTTCGAAAACTGCATTAGGTGCCTTTAGTATGAATAACTTCTGTAATTTCAGAGATTTATTTTTGATTTGACCTTAATGATCTTCTTAATAATGTCACACCTAAATATGTATCATTTTAATTTTTCTTTGAACATGGTGGGTTTTGGATATGGTTGGAGTTTATTGGACATAGTTGCTGTAAGGTCTGAATCTCAGGGTCGCGGGAAAATAGAGCAGTGTTAGCGCAAATTGTTTTAGTCTGTGCGTTCTGGTGTACAGAATGAGTTATCGGAAACTGGAAATGATAAACAGAAGAACTTTGAAAAAACTACCAAACTGCATGTAACAACAAATAGACATATCCTCAACTGAACGGAAGGAGGAAGGAAAAAAACTGAACGGAGAAAGTAAGTAGTAGAATGGATATCAACTGAGAAAGTAGTGGTGGCAGCATCATTACTCATGTAGGTAGTCAGTACAGAGAAGAAGAGTAGTAAGTTGGTGGATGTGGAGGTGGTAGTGGTGTAGGTGTGGGTGTGGGTGGAGAAAAGAGAGACTCTGGCAGAGATAGATAGAGAGAAAAGTAGTATATACTAGCAGAACTGGTAAGCGGTGATGATTAGACCAAGCATGTGATCCCTACCAAGGCCTGGGCTTGGGCTTGCGCGGCGGCGTTATTAGCACGTTGCTGTACGGCCTTAATCTGGGCCTGAAGGTGTGGAGGGGGGTGAAAGTATCTACACGATTCCCGCGAGCACTTGCCCTTTACGTAATCCATACACACCGTTACGTGGTTGTCAGTCGAGTCGACTGTTACGTTATCAGTAGGGTGTGCAAAGCGACACTCACTAGGTTGTCGCGAACATGTACCCCTTTGAAATTCACGACATACCTGAAAATAGACGGGGGAATAATGTGAGGATGGAGCAATTGAGTCGACGTAGGACCCCGGCCAGGAGTCGGAGACACCGCTGCCACTCGATGTGGTCGTAGGCTGAAACAAACGCAACACCGGTCAACATACGCATCATGGACTCTGCTAGCAGACAACAGGCCAAAACTGACTTCTGCTTTTTTGTCTCATACAGTTAAAAAAAACAAAAACTTAATAAAGAAGTTTTCATTTGAATAAAAAGCTAAAAAATAATAGGGACTGACCCCATTGTTATACTCTTTTTTCCATGGGCCATATTTACTCAGAAACATAGGGATTGAGGCCAAATTCGTCTGGGGACATTTTTGAACAATTCATTTCATTTATAAAAGTAGCTGGTTATAGCTCCCTCCATCCATTCATTTAATCTTTTGGCAACTTTCTAGACTTGCACAAAAGCAAGCAAACTATTGATAAAACATCATGCAAATACTATAATACAGTTATAGTTACTCAGATAAATCTATATTTTAAACAAAAATACTTCAGCAATTTCAATTTTGGATGAAATGAAGCCATCTTCGCCACACCACTGGAGGCAAAGGAAGGACTCCTGATTTGTCATCTTTACATTCTTAGCAGCAGAAAGAGTTGGAGGAGGCTAGAGCATCTAGTTGGGCCAGAGAAACGTTGGAGGGAAAGGAAAGAAGCAACAGATTTGTCTATCTTTAGCGCCCAGCCAGCTAGTCGGAAACACCCAAGCAACCAATACATTATTAGGAGGGGGTGTTATTATTAATTAATTACTACGTCGTTATGACTTAGGGTACACACGAGTTATACACTACAGCAGCGGGACGAGTCTCACGGGGTATAGCATATGTCAATTCCAGTACTTTTTCTCTTTTTTTTCCATAGAATTCTATCCAGCAGCAGAATGTGAATTTTGGCTCGATTAATGATTTTGGCAGCTGTGTATGTTGGGTGGGTAAGAGCGCTTGTTTCATGCCTACTAAGGCATAGATCGCACTAATTCAATTCCCAGTTTTCTCCCATACAATTCCATACTTTCCCCAGGACTCCCATTCATAGTAAGCCCCCTATTGTTCCCCCTGATCTGGTGCCGTGTTACAGTACAGTTTCACGATAGGGACCTTGGCGACAAAGTGAAGCAGCCGTCACCTTCAGTCAGCAGGCAACCGGTGTAAAATATCAAAACTTCTCTTTTCTTTTACAAACACCAAATGTGGCTTCCAGCTTAAGATTTTAAAGAAAGTACAATAACAGACGAATTCCGAATTGCTTAATTCAATTTAGAATAAAATAAATTAAAATTAAAAAGCTTGCATTTAGCTCTGAATTCTGAAGAATAATCTCATAGTTTTGGAAACGTCTAAGGTCAATGACTGAGGGTTAGGGGGAGGTGTGAAGGCAGGGCCTGTGACGTTGCCGGGGCAACAGGAGCGCAGACAATAGAGGCAGATAGCAGGCGGCCGGCTATGTGCGGGGCCCGCGGTCAGCGAGAAGGGGGCAGCAGCGGCAGCGGAGTGGGCGGCTCCGGTAGGGGCTAGATCGGGCTGAAACAGTGCAACTCATTTAGAATAAACAAGTTATATGGATTGACAAATGCGAGACAGCGAGGTGCGAAAAAACCCAGGTAAGATGTACTACTGATGGTCAGGAGAGACACTGCAGAGACTGAAGTAGGGGGGCAGCGGCCGCCTGGAGGTGGCGGCTCTATATGTACAGGAGGCGGGGCCCTCCTGGAGGGCGGAGCTGGAGCTAGGTGCTACGATGAGGCGGCCTGGCCCACCGCCCTCTATGCCTACTGCTACACGACTCGCCAACACTCGCTTTAGGGCTACTTTTACTAGACATTCAGTATTAACTAACTAGGCACAGGATTCCATTTACTCATATAAGTTCAATTACTTCATTTTTGGAAAAAAATTTACAACGATAAGAAATCATCTGAGTCGTAAGTGAGCCTTTAAGGGAGCATGAATATAGATAAAATATATATGTTTTTGTAGGATATTAATTAAAGGGAGATTTGATTCTGTTTTCTCTTGAAAAAGAACGTGTTCTTGGCTGTGCATGAACATGTTTGGTAGCAGTAGATTTGTTATTCAACTGTGACATAAATATGAATTGGGAACATGAAAAAGAATATTACTTTTTGTATTTGTTTGAGCCTACTGAGTGTACTGGAGTCACTGTTTACAACTACCTGAACCAGAAAACAACTTGGGCATTTAGATAGCGAAAATGTAACAACACAGGGGCACTTCTACTATGAAATTGTTAAAATCAGTCCACAAAACGATAAGGGGAGGCTCAAATATTTAGAAACAATTGATTAGCTTAAGTTGGTTTCTGGTTGGACGTAGGAAAAGCCAGCACCCGGGAAAAAGATAGCTAGACCACAAAGCACTTGTAACTGTCGGCGGCCTAGTGTATATAGTAGGACAGTGCGCATGGAGTCATAGTGGTGGTGGTAGTGGTTGGTGGTGGTGGTAGTAGTGGTGGTGGTGTAAGAAGACCCTGGAGAAGGTGGTGCTTTACCTCTAGCCTGTCTGCCCTCTGCATCTTCTGCTGGGACCCGGTGCCCTGCTGCATCATGCCGGGCACTTGTTGCGGGGCGCCGGTGGCGTCCAGGTTGGTGATGACGGAGGCCATCTGAGGGGGCACCGTTTGGTACGGGTTGTACACCGCCGACGGGCCTTGCATCAGGTACGGGTTGGGCTGCAGGAGTAGAAAAAGACAGAAAAACCCATTACCCATCGACAGTGGTGGCATTATGATCAGCATTAACAGGGACAACAGACGGGGAGGAGGTATTGATAAAACCTTCAGGGAGCCGGCCCTGATTGCTGCCTGCTTTAATTGCCCCCATCCCTTCAATTGATTTCATCAATTTCCCCCCACACAGAAATAAATGAATCGCTGGTAAATAGTAGGAATTAGCGTTATTAACTAATGCAATGAGGTTCGGTGAGTAGTAGGTTGGAGTGAGTTTGTTATTGGTTTCTTGTTGTTAGGATTAATGGCGGATGTCTTAAAACGTGCACGGCCATCTAGTCAATTAACAGGGATTAGTTAGATTAAAATTCTCCTAACTAAATACTAAACTTTTAAATTCTAAACATTATAGAAGTCTACTTTGTCAAAAGTACTGCCTAAATATTAAGATTTCCCTTCATGCCTAAATGATTGTCTTTGGGTGGCCAAATACATTCAGATTAAAATATTGGAAAACGCTGCCCCCTATCTATGATACCCTTACATAATTCCCATCGTACTTCCAGCATGAAAAACTACTCATGTACACACATACGTACTTTTGCTTCCCATTGTATTGTTTGGTTTATTCTTTTATAAAAAAATCAATGTCTAATTCAGTTTACCTATTACATGAAGTTCCATAGAATGAGAAGATCTTTCTAACCTAATGTTACCCAAAGCCTAGAGCAGATTTATCACCATGCGAATGAATATCCCTGTCTGTCAGGGGAACTACATTCTTCTCGCGTAAACACTTCCCCCATTCCTGCTGAGGCGAATAAAGACGTGTATCCAGTAACACTCACTGATACCTCAGGTTGGCACCAGAATGAACGCCCATCACTGACGGAGCCATAGGGAGGTGAGATTTAGGTACCCAGGTCTGGTTAGGTCTGTGTATAAGCTCGGCTCTCTGGGCCGTTCTGGGGGTGAGCTCTACCTGTGAGCTGCTCGCCTTATCTCAGGTACTGGTCCTTGAGCCACTCTCATACTATCAGAGCCTATGGCAGTTTGGCACATTGGAGAGTATCCTTATGGATAGTAGCCTACATTAACAACCCCAGAATGAAACGTCCTAACCATTCATCATTACAATGTAAATTTCTTTTTTCACAATGAGATGTTCCCATGCATTGCGATGTGTATCACCACGGGTATGTTTCACCCCCTGAGGTCTTTTCAACTAAGGCGTGCCGGATGGTGATGCGATCATTGGTCAGAGAAGGACCTCCCGGGGATTCCTGCCAACTCAGCAAATGGGCGGGATCCAGGGAGAAGGTATCTCCCACAGGTGTTGAGTCTACAGGTACCACGGGGATCCGCCACCCATGTGTTAGACTCCTACTTCTAGCACCTTTCTTAAGCCATGGCCCTGTTTCCCTACTTCTATATTCCTAACACATAATCCCCCATCACCCATCTCTATTTCCTTGTCCTATTTTTACTTAGCTATTATACTCTCAGCCATCCCATTTAACCATCTAGCTGTGTTCGTCATCTTTCACACCTCCCCTGTCTCCCACCCTTGTAGCAGAGATGGCGTCATGTTGGCAACTGACACCGACTTTCAGCCCCGTACAAACAAACCGTTCCCCACGGGACGTCTCCGGCTGTTTTTCACTGTCTCTGTAGTTAACTGATCGGGCCTGGCGTAGCTGGAGATGTTCGGCCAACACCTTCTGCCCTGGGACCGCCATCCTAGGCCTTTAGGGATAAGTCAAGGCAAAGTCTCCCTCAGTCTCCCAGAGAGCCAGTACGACGCAGTGACAATTAATGCCATGAACATTGTCTACCAAAGGGTTTGTACCTCTCACGAGCTTATGTCAGACACTAGCTAAAGAAGAGGACAAACTTCAACTCTTTCCTTGCAAGACTCGATGGACAAATGCAGGTGAAAGTGGCCACTAAGTGTGGGGAGAGACCCGGGAATTTGGCAGGCATCAGTGCTTTCTGAGTCTCAGAGTCGTCATACTCAAAGTAGTGGCCTGGATGCGCGTCTACCCCACTTCCTGCCGGTCTCAGAGGGGTTTCAAACAGTACCGATCTGGGCTGGGCGTCCGCTGGGACAGAGAGGACTTTCAGGGTGATGTTAACAGCGTAGCAAGTAGAGGGCAGATCAAGCCTCCCTTCCCGCCGTCTCCAGCCCTACCCATTTAGAGATCAGCAGTGGCAGCGGTGCCCCCTTTGCCCCTTTGCACCCGCTACATTTACCAGCCTTTCCATGTGTCAATTAATCCAAGATCATGGAAAAAGTTGGACTTTTCTATGCGAACTTTTCAAGAGGTATGATAAAGGCAATGGTAGGTGGGTACTGCTGAGTAAGGTATATCTAATACGGTAGGTAGACGGATTGGCAGTAGTACAGGAGGTGGGGCGTTAGGGAGGGCTTAGAGGGGCACTGTGACACGGGGTTGTCGGGGGGCAGGGATCGACAGGTCAAATGGACACGAACAGGTGGCGCCTCCAGCGGCTGGTCGTGACAAGACGACCGATCAGCGCCGCTATCTGCCACCTGTCAGGGGGGCTCAGGACCCTTACACCCCCCCCCCCCCCCGACTCACACCCCCCACCGTCTTATGTCACCAGGCCCTAGTCGACGATGGCGGCGGGTCGCGGGCACGCCACTTCCGCCGCCTTATCTCCCGCCACCAGGTGGAGCTACCGGACGCGCCGTGCGCTGCGCACGCATTCTGCGTCCATCCGGGCGCCAGACTAGATTGACCTTAGGGGTGGGGCCATGTAGGGAGTGGGAGGATGGGGGAAGGGGGCGTGTAGGGAGAAGAGGGGAGGGGAGGGGGTGTATCAATCAGTTACCCTCTAGCGACGTAAAGTGCAACTCTCATCAATTGTAGCCTGGGCCAGACACCCCTCCCCCCACGCCCTCCTCCAGGGTTCCTCCTGGTGGTAATTAACTCCCCCACACCCACTACTTCCTGTGGCGGTGAAAGGGCCTCCTTTTTAATTGGGCCACTTTCTCTGTTTTCCCCCACGAGGTGAGGCGAGTCACCCTGGCTGTGATAAACCTCGCCCACACTGACGGCCTCATTGTCAGAGGGGAGATGACGAATGGAGTGGGGGGCCACTCAACGGGCCTTACCCCACAGGGCTCGTATACCCTCTGATATAGGCAGTTTCATAAACCAGCAACTAGCCCTAGACATAAAGCCACGCGCAACTTATATTCACCACCCTCTATCTGTATATAAAAACAATAAGATATTCGGATTCTCAATGGTTTTTCCAGATTCCCTTTCTAATGAGACGTCTTTAAAATTCTCTGAAATATTTAGTCTCAAATTCTACTATATACTACTTACTGTAAGACCTCCCCATCTGAAGAATTATATGGAAATGTGGTTTAAAAAACACTTGGATGAGTTTCTTTTACAACAATACCCAGTACTCTGAAAGATCCACTCGCACCATGCACCCGTGTTTTTCCTTCAGACAAGACGTACTCTGTTTAGATGGTACCACGGCTACAGGCAGTGCTTCTCCCATTCTACCCACCCCCCAGTCCCACTCCCCCAGCCCTACGCCCAGTCCCCCTGCCGTTATATATAGCACCCCGAGGCCTCCCCGCCCACGTACCCCCGGCACCAGGAGGAAAAAGTCGCCCGGCATTCACTGCAGCGCCCGGCCCCCGCCACCGTTTGTTTGTCTTGTGGCGTGAAAGATTCATAGAACTATTGACGGCACTGTTGTAGTTAGCTCCACGGGGTGTGCCAGCTATATGCTTAGGTAGATGTGGAGGATGCAGCCTTTTTCTTACTAAGTAATCTAGTCAATCTTCGTTTTAAGTATTGTGCATTCTGTAGCTCTTTCTTTAAGCAAATTGGTAGTAATGAGACACTGTGGTGAAACAGGTGTAGAGATGATGCAAAGGTTTTCCCGTGAGGCTATCGTTGAAACCAAAAGTTATTAGCTGTATTCCAATTTCCAGACGAGCTGCTCTTTTCGAGACGAAGCCTGTTGAGTGCCCCTCCCCTCCTGTGCCAATACACAACTCCTGGAGTTGTCCCTACTCTATTATCCGGGGTACCCAGGACCTTTGAATTATCTACGTCTATCCCAATATACGCACTATTCACTATTTAGCTCAAACCCAACTTCAGGACTCCAAGTGGTTTTCTTTGAAAATTACTGTTTCAAGTTTTGAATAGGCAGCACGGAAAGTGACTACTTTTATCATAACCAATTATTCCTTTTTTCTTTAAAATTTTCCCAATATTTCATGAATATCTTATTGAGATTATAGATATCAAAAGCGAACTGACCAATATTCAACATAGTGTTTACCACTCACACAATCAAAGTTTCACGCGGTAGTAGTATAACAAACAAGCAATTTGGCACACCACAAAAAATGTCGCACATTACTCATTTGAAATTGAATATCTTATATCGATATAGCTTAAGCAAATTCAACAGGCCTTCTTACAAAATATTGCTTATACACACTTATAAACAATGATCCAATTTTTTAACACAAGCGTCCAAATACAGGCCTAAACACATTCCTAATGCTCAAGCGATAGCTCTTTTCCCGCACCCACCACTAGGAAGCTGGGATGTGGGAAGGCTTGAGCGAATTTAAAAACGGGAGGGAGGGGAGCCTTAAAGTCACATAAAAGGGATGACCATTTGGTAGCAACATCGATCTTTATGATATGCGGGGAGGACTCTAGCTTTACAATATACCTTCGAGTTTATCTAGTAAAGGTTTAGTCATAGATTGGCTTCCAATGAACAAAACAGCTCATCCCATAAGCCCATGCAACCCATACTCAAGATATAAAGTTGGGTGTAAGTCAAGCTGTCCCATCAACTGGTTAGATATCCCATCACTTCAGCACCAAGATTCATGCGGTTCATTTAACGAACAAAAAAGTCCCCCACTATTGTCAACACCTCACAGTGTATGCTTCTGTTTGCTTCTCTTTACGTTTAATATTGCAAGTGGAGATCAGAGATAGGTGCAACAGGGGGAGTAGGTTTGAGGTTGACTCTGTGATCCCTCTTCTCCAGGGCGCCCCTCCCCATCTGCTTTTGTTCTCAGGTAATCCCTGGTATAATGGATGATCTCTGGCGCGTTCCAGACATGACAGCCCCGCACTGAATAATTGGTCGGTGCTGATTGATGGCGTCTGATCATCAACTTAATTATTCATTACCACTTTCTGCCAGCCTTAATCCATCAATTAAATATGGGTGAAAGGTGCGCCGCCATCCCCAGACAGTTTGTCGGCTGCACTTCTATTTGCACGCCTACTGAAGGTATGCCGCTTAAGGGTGAGATCTGGGACCTTTACAACTTAAAAACTACTTGCTAATACAGCTATGGATCTTTTATATATCAGCTCCTGAGTTTGAATAGACCTGTATTACATGTTCAGCTAGCTAGGAACCTTTAGCTGGACCCCGAGTTAACATGAATGGGTCTGTGTACACAGTTGAGATGGATGGTCAAATTATACAGACAGCCCAATGAAGGCCCGACCAGCCTGCGTGTGTCAGCCTAGATGTAAACTGGCATCCATTTCCTGCCCTGCCCAATAAAGTTTAATCAGCAGCCAGCTCATCAAGAGGCGAGCTACTCGAGTCTACTATGGCCTTGGCATGGGGCTGGGTGCCTGAAAGCTGTATAACAAGCCATTGCCAGTACCTGCAAGCTATATGATAGGCCAGTTCTAGGCCCCACAAACCGCATTACAAGCAAGTTGTAGTACTAGTGACTGTACAACAAATCACACGACTGCCTTTGAAGTGTATAACAAACCAGCATCAGGTCCATTAACCTTCAGCATAAGGCCTTTCAAGGTGCATAACAAGCCAGTAAAAGACCCATTTAATGCCATAGCCAGACGCTGGTAGGATGCTATTGGGCTCGAAATGGGAGGTATACACTATACAGGAGCCTCCAAAGGCCAATAGTATAATATACATGGAATGTGCCAATTATTAATTGCATAACACACTGGCTGAACATTCAAATAAATGTACAGCAGGCCAACGTCAGGTCCAGGTAGCTGTATAATATGGCATAAGTTGTAATAGCTTTGTAGTAATAAATGGGGTTAGTTTTGACCTTAACTATACAAAGCCAAGAAGCCAGTCTAAAAGCAAGCCCAGCACCCTGTAATGACAAACACACAGCCGATTGGTTCACGCCAGCTGCAGGATCTTTGGGTATGGGGTATTGGGAGGAGGGGAGGCATACAGCAAAGTATAATGGGAAGAATGAGAGCTGGAGGAAAAAGTCGAAGTAGAAAGAGAGTGAGGTTGAAACAAATAGATAGAATTTGGAATGTGGACAACATTTGAGGAAAGGTATTTTGAAAGAAGAGATAAAGGAGTATGAGATTATATAGATAGAGGTAAGATGAATTAAGAAAAGTTCAGCCCATAAGGATGAGAAAGAGGAGAAAGAGGAGGGCAGGTACAGACAGTCAAAGGTGTGGGTATACTATAAAGTGTAGAATGAGAATTTGTTTTGGTATAAGGGACCTTGGATGGAGGATGGACATCCAAGTGGTCAAGATGACCGAAAGTGGGTTGGTGGGGTTGGGAGGGATTGGGGTTGGGGCAGGAATAAGGGCTTAACACACAAGCAAAAGTGGTACAGGCAAAGAGTGGCAGAGGGCTGCTGCTGCGGCGGCGGCTAAATGAGGTAAAATTAATATTACCACTGACCACGGGGTACTGTCCAGAGCATATGGTGGTGCCGGGGAACGCGATGGCCTTACCCGTGTTGGCATCAAACACCAAAAACACAGAATAGAGACACAGCCAGATTAGTATACAGCTGGTGCTGCTGCCATCGTCCGAGACCACAGCCGCCTCAGCAGTGGGTGCGACAAACCAGAGGCGTCTACCGAGACAGTGGAGATTGGCTTCAGGAAAACTCATCATTCCTGCTTAACATGATTTTGAATTACTCATAAAAGAGTGACTTGTATAATTTGGCATGGTTTAGAATTTAGTTTTGCGTGTTTCTGAAAAGATCTTGATGACTTCAAAGTATGATAACAAAATTTTGAGACAAAAATATATGGGGCCAAAACTAAAGCTGAATAAGTAAAGATATATTCAACCTTTAGATCAATTTTAGTAACTAAATTTGAATGTTTTGGTACTCAACCCTGAGTTGATATCTGAAATCACCTCGTAATTCAAACACTTTATTGACGTCCATCAGTTATCTGATTTCCCAGGTTTGTCTACCCAACATGCAGTGTTCATGCTGATACTGACATCTAGCGACAGGACTATAAATCAAAATACCAGGTTTTTTTAACACCAAATATGTGTCCAAATGATCATTTTTTCAAGGGAAAGCAAACAAAAAACTGAATTTTGATCCGTGAAAAAAGGAACAGACACACATAGCACTTATATCAAATAGCTAAGCATTTGGCCAGTTTGTAATTTTTTTGATTTAAAATTGAGGTATCAAATGGACATCAATGGTGTATTGTGATTACTCAAATCATAGTAATTCACATTTGCTGTTGTCTAGCTCCAATCTATGTTTTCTTTTCCTATTTTTATTGAGTTTATAGCAAAAAATCAAATCGTGTGACAATTTTGAAGACTGAATTTCGTGGCAACTCATCTTGTATATTCAAGTCAAATAATCTTTAGACAAAAGCAAAGTGAGAAAGTCAGTTCTGGTCATACCACATTAAGCCAACAAATAGTGAACGCTCTCAGAACAGTGGTTGATTCTCTAAAGCACCTCAAATATGCAGATTTAACAGAAAAATAACAACAAAATATAATGATAATAACATAAAGCTACATGTGTTTATATTGCAGCATGCTAGGACATGAAAGTAAGGGTAAGGTCAAGTATGAGGCTGGGGTAGCATGGGAGGTAGGCAAGGAGTAAGGGTGTATAAGCACAGTACATTTATTGAATAAATAAACAGAAACATAAATCATAATATGGCATTGCCTAACACACACAAATGGCATGAGACATTGGGAATTGTAAGATAGTCCTTTGGACGGAGGTTGGTGGGTTGGGGTGACAAGGGCCAGACAAAACAAATGACAAAAACTCTATGGTTTCTGATAAAACATAAAGAACTTTCTCCAGTCATGATGAATGTGTATGATAAAAATAAACATTGTTGCTTCTCTAGGGAAAAACTAGTCATAGGTTTATATTCCTAGTGATTCTATATTCTGTAATCAAGTCCCCCTCCCTTCTAGTTAAAATACCTTGTAGATAGTATCCAAATAAGCACATAAATCTGGTGTGATAACAAAAGGTGTTGTCATGGTAACTGTAATCTCCTCCAGGTGCGTTGCCTTGACTACCATCTCAGCGAGTTAGGAACACAGGTGAGTATTGTACCTGTGTTTACTCTGCTCTCTAAAGCCTGGCTTACTTTGCTGGTCTTTGGTAGGGCTAAACTACAAAGGGTACCTTACAATGGTTCAGAAACTGGACTTCCAACCAAGTTAACCCATCCCAACCCTCCCCAACTCTTCATACAAAATACATCATCAGATGTTTTCATAGAGGGTAAGGTTTCACAGATGCTGTATAGCAAATAGGAAAAATGATGGATCCCATGATAAACTGAATTCAATTCAAATATTTTAAAACCAGCTGACAAATTCATCATGCGCATTTCTCATCCCTCCATGCCTGCAGAAAGTACCAATTGTTTACAATAGATATTGAAATCATAACAACATATTCATCAAATTTAATGTTTCCCCCTCAATGCTGAAATAGGACAATGCAAAGATATAATTTTCAAGTTATGTAAAGAGTATCCATTTTTAACGACTCATGCTTAGCATTATCATACAGCATACAAGTTCTCATTCCATGACGATGACGACTCTGGTTAGATTGGGGGGTTAGATTTACTTCCATATTCCCGTAAAGAGATAAGAATGTTACAGTTAACTCCCTGAGTGTCAGAGACAGACACCCACCACACACACCTACACCCGTCTACAGTTACCAACACCCGAGGTAGTGAGGGTACAAGGCATTTCCCCCTGTGGTTGTGGGCAAAGGATTGATTAAGTGAAACAATAGAGAAAAGATGTGAACCCCCAACATGCTGGTTCCTTCTCCGAGCCCATGCTGACCACTGCCGACCACCGGCAGAGGTCAAGGTCTGCCCCTCCATGGTCAGAGCTGGTAGCCGGTGTGCACACCCGGCAGCAGCATCAGCGGCAGGAGGTGGGCAGGCGACCAGCGCAATGCTCACTTACATAGGGGTCAACAAGTATACCGTCTACAGACTCACACTACACACTGCTCACATTCATTCTTAGTGTTCAACAGATCTTTTTAAAAGGAATTTAATTCGTTTAATAACAATTTTAAAACTACGTCCCTAAAGGACGAAGGCTGAAATCTATGACTAACACATACAAAAGGGTATCTTTTGACTGAATATCAAGGTTTGAAGTTGTTTACCTTTACTACTTTTAAACTAATCCTAAATTAGTATTTTCTCTCTGTTGTACAAAGTATGAAGTGAGCCCGTAGCCTTTTGTTTTTTTGGTATAATTTGTCTAGAGGAAAATGGTGAGAAAAGAAGGTTAGGTCCCTGGAGACGGTCGTCAAGGTGCATTATGACGTCAGAGTATGATGTCAAGGAGACTAACTAGGTCTTCAACTTACTTGGAGGACCTGACCCTGGTGGTCCTGATAGTTGGGGCCATAGTTGAGACGGTATTTGTCCTATAATACAAAAAGGCCACAGCAACATGTAACAAACGGTCGCAATCGGAGCCACAGACAACAACGAGTAAGAAAACTGTCATGACATCACCCAAGTACCCTGACCCTGTGGGACATGGTCACTGAAGGCTAGGGGAGAGGTGTCAATACAGAGGTCAAAGGGTCATGAGGTCACTGACCTTTAACGTCATGAATAGGTAAGGGAATAGGGGAGAAGAGACGAACATGTACTATGAGTAGAAGTAGGTCAAGGTTTAAAATCAAAATTTGCCGTTATCAATGTATGTGTATATGCACGAACATGTAAATATAATTATAAGGATGTTTAAACTTACAAAAATACAAATAATCTTAACATAAGCAGGTATGTATCTCAGTCGCTTCTTGAAATTGTCCCAAAACAAAAAGCAGGCAGGCAGCTACCACCTCATTCCAAAAATAGGACCAGAAAGAAAGAAACTTGAAATACACATTAATGAAATCAGATTAGTGAAAAGGAAACAAAACAAAAATAAAAAGTCGGAACTGTGCTGGCTTCTGTGTCCGTAGAAATACTAATTTTCGACCCCGACATTGGAGAGAATAATTAAGGGGGCGCCTCCTGGGAAGCAAACGCAGTTACCGGGGCTAGTGGCATAGTAATCTCATAAGGCCCCGGCATCCCCCAGCCAACATGGCGCGCCGCAGTGCAGGTCGGGAAGGGCCGGCTGTCAGGTGGCTCCCCCCAGTGGCAGTGACAGTGACTAATGCGCCCCTAGCCCGCCGACCATATTATCGCGTTATCTAGCTGATCCGTCAGTCTCCGTCCCACCTCGCCCCTTCCCCCCACCTTAGGCCTCACATCAATAGTTTTCCCTCAATTAAACGTACGGGTTGGGTAGCCCAAACGTACTACCCTCTACTCATGGGCTAATCGGCTGGGGTTGGATTCCACCACTTAATGTGGTCAATGTATCAGGTGATCTAGGCCAATTTAGGCCTCTCGACTATCTGAATAGACGGTGAAAGTAAGGAGGGGGGGGGGAAGAATCAGTCTTCTGTTTTTTTTTAAATTGCGCTCACTCCTTTAAGATCTCCATTATGTGCTCCGAGCTCTAGAAAACAGATTGAGGTTAATCTTTAAAAATATGATAATCTTACTCTAATGCATGTTAAAGTGTATTCCAAGTGTAGGAGTCTATACTAATGTATGCCACGTTGACCGGAAAGGTACCTGACACAAAGCCTACTTTCCCTATACTACTTGCAGTGATCCTGGTCAGAAGGTCAAGCGGGCGAACTGGGACACGGACATTATGCTAGAACGGCCCAGCGAATATATTCCCAATTCTAAAAATAGCGCGACGCCATTATTGACTTATGATGACACAGCGTGACACATCACTATGGAGGGTTGTTATGGTAGTCTGCTAAGGTTTTCCGTCTCCAACTTTGTGCGTGTACAGAATGTGCTGGACCTAGAAGGAGGTTGCGCGATTTTCTTTGCCTTGTGAATTTTTTTTCTGTGTGAACATTTTTGTCCTTTGGGGACAGAAGCCCTTTCGGCCTGTGGAAACATCCTCACCCGGCACCCAGTGGGCTGACCGGTTGGCCTGACCTCTGCCGGCAATAATGAGAACTGCAGACCCCCCACCCCCTCCTCCAGCGGGGGTCAAGGTGGCGGGACCCAGGAGGACTGTGGAGGTCAGGGCCAAGGCATTCCTCTGTCTGTGGGTCAGGGAGGGTGGTGGTGACTGGGCAGTGAAAAGGGCATCAGAATGGACTGATCAGGGGTGGGGGTTGCGGAGGGTTGATCGCGCTACTACAGTTATGATCCACATCAGAGGCAGCAGATCTAAAGCCTTGTATTTACTACATAGGGTCCTAATGCTATTAGCTACATAAGTCCCTAATAATTATAAACAATTACTAGTAATACTCGGATGATGCCATCTTTTATCTCCGCCTATCTTTACCGACTGGTACTCAGCAGTCAGGGTGCCCTACCAGCAGATGACACCCAGAACCAGCAGACCATTCCTCCACGGTCCCCACACATGCTGAGGTCAGCGTCCACCCAGGAGGAGCGGCTCACTCTCACAGCACATCCCCAGTGACACTGACCCAGGCGCCTCTGCTTGGAGTTCAGGGAGAGTACCAAGGACATAAAACGTGCCCCAGCTAGAACGGAGAAAACCCGATCAGTCCCTGAGACACACGTACCGGACTTATCCCATCCCTGCCTCCTTTTCTTTTAAGTCTGCTCTCAGTAAAATTCATTAGTCCACGTTGGTCGGCCGATCAAAAGCCTTCTTAATTTGTCTTCACAATTCAGTGGCCGCGATCCCTGAGCAGAGAGAGCAGGCTGACAAAAAGGCGAGGCCGTCCTATTAGTTTTGAGCGGCCGTCGGCCGTGTTTTCAATTAGAGGTGATCCGGTACACCCCCGTCTACCCCCGACCAACGTCTTGGGTAAGGGGACATCTGCTAGCCAGGCCTTATCACGACCAGACAAAGCAGCCCCGATGAGATTTATAAAACAAGCCACTTCTAATTTCCTCAGAGTGTGGGTAAAAATACAGCGCTTACTGTGCTAAAGGCGACTATAGTCTAGGGTAGGGAGGGAACATGTGAGAGTAGAGCTATGTGGTACATGGGGCAAGCAGGGCTAACAGAGGGGGATGGAGGGGAATGTTTTCCATTATCCTGCTGGCTTGATTAGTTTCTTATCGTTAGACGGATCTAATCCATTATTCTGTACGTTTCAACGCCGTTAATCAAAATTTAAATAATGCAAAGACACGTATATATTATTAGGAAACGCAGGCTATGCAAAATGATATATGAGCATACCCTAAACGATATCTAAGAAGGCAGCGAAGATCAAAATAAGTTAAAAGGCTATACTTTAATCCCCGAAAACAATTTCAAACTCTAAAAACAAGATCTGTTATACTAATATTTCCTAGTGATCGTGCCCGGTATATAACAGCTTCACCAGTGGGGTGGGTCTGCCCCTCCATCCCTACCCCTGGCCGGGCCGGTTCGACGTGTAAGTACACGTGTTGATATTCAGCCCAGGTACCCCCGGCCGCCCTCTGAATATTTCATGGGCCTCGGGCGCCGGCCAGGGGCCCTCAATCCCGACTTTGGTTCCACCAGGTGGCGACAGGGAGGCGCGGCAGTGTGGGGCAGGGTGGAGGGATACAGGGGTATGAAGTGAAGTATTACTGGTAGAGGGGGGTATTAGTGAAGGGTCTGGTCGTATAGAGTAGGCATTACGACCGGTGTTAGATGGATGAAGTCTAGAAGAGTGCATGTAGGTCATAAAAGGTATACACCCAGTATTGTACTTGTACTGGGAGGAAGGGAGGTATTGTATAGAGGGAGTGTAGGGGTGGAGTATTCTACTGAAGGACACCTTATGTACGACTGATACAGCAACTAGTACATGAAGTCACATTCACTATGTATCCGAACCCACAGCACAACATAATCACACTGTACAATGGGTCACGGTACGTGAACATACAACGTTCTCTTCAATACAAATCATATTGTTTGTACAGTGACTGGCCTTATGATGGTATAAACCCTATACAGGACCCAACCAGAAAATTGCTATTTCAGATTCAGAGTATAAAGTCTTATTTTGATGGAGCAGGCCCCAATAATAAACAACTATTTCACCAACTGTCCCCTGCAAGTAGCCCTATCTTAAAGGGGGTTGTCCTGGTTGAACTGGTCCACTAAAACAGTGAGGCGAGTTCTGACCTAACCCCTGAGAGGGGCGTCGACCAAGGGGACCAGGTGAGGAAACAGCCCAGACTGTATTATACATGTTTACCGGCCCCTCCCTGCCCCACCGAGGGCCAGTGCAAACATCCATCATGTATAGGCAATGCCCCCTACCCCCAGCAGTGAGTGTACGGCAGCAGGGCCGTCCGTTACCCCCCTAACCTGACCTAAGATGCCGTGCGCCCTGTCCCACTTTGTGCACCAGGCGCAGGGGGCCCGGCCCCTCCCTCGCCGCATACATATTTTATCATATACCAATAACGCTAAGTGCTCCGGTCGCTCACTCCACTGTTTGCCAGTGGCGCGTCTATATAGCCTACGTTTAATTTCCCCCAGTTCCACCTAAAAAAAACTCCTTTTAAATGGGTCTGAGTTTCCAGCGTGTTTGTTTTTCTTTTAACTGCCATATCAATTGCTTTTAAATCCATCAATAGTAAATAAGAAACCTAAATATGACTGTGTGCAGTTCTAGCAGTAGTTTTTAACCTACCTCGCCTGATATCAATTGCTTGCTATCAATTGCTCTTCACCTTTCAGAAGGCCGGGGTCTAGTCGTCTACTGTTTTATTACCTCTCCCATTACGCCTCGCTCAATGATCGCAGTGTCAATTATTTCGCTGAGCCCCCGTTTCGCGGCCAAATTCTATCCGCCCCGCCTCGACTTTACGAGATTGGAACCAATCCAGCTTTTTTGAAACTAATTCCGAGGGGCAGTGGTAATGTGGGCCGGCGATCTGCCAATCGGGCCGACTCCCTCTTGTAGTTCTAATCCTATTCATCTGCTAAAACAATCACCAGTGGGCATGGCGGCGGGCCGCTGGGCTGTATCGACGACAGGGGGAGCGGGGGTGGGGTGGGGGGTATAGAATGGGTAAAGAAGCCCCTGGTCGGCTTATCATTATTAGAGCCGACAGGACAATGACAAATTATTATCTCATGGAAAATACATGGCGGGAGCGCGCGCCTCGTTTGTCAATATGTCATTAGCAGGATCTGTTTTGTCTCCCGCCGGAAGTCGCCAGACGCTGATGAGGGACGCCGGGGAGGAGGCGAGAAAAAGCCCCCCTCACTTCCGGGGGACGCGGGCGCCGACAGGTTGCTACTGGCATGGTCTACATCAGCGATATACTGGGGTACGTCCACGTATCGCTCACCGCTGACAAGAAAAGTCCCCCTGTCTGGATGATCATATCGTGGACTTTATCACCAGTCGGCCTGAACCTGTTCTCACCAGGTCGAGGAAGCTAAACTATGTCTGGGCTTATGTACTTAGAGCAAAGGCTGCAATGTATAGTACCATGTATAAGGTAAAAAGACATTATTTTCGTTTTACATATTGATGGATTATAGTCCGCATTAATATTGTGTTGTACATTTTACTAAGCATTGTTGTTTGAAATATCAAACATACATTGCCATACAATCACAATATCATTAGGTGCCTAGACACTCAAATTGAACCCTCAGTTTAGAGTGAATTGATACAGAATTCGTCTTTTAATCATTAGTGTATCGGTACAGAGCCCTAGTAGGACACATAATGTACCCTGGAGGAGCTGGATGGGTGGGAGGGGGGAGAATCACTATGTGGTGAAGTGGCTGGCTTGACGAACTGGGCTAATAGGGTCCAATAGTGTGACATGCTCGGTGGACCAGCCTGACAGGCCAGACTAAAGGAGGGGGGGGGGGGGTACTACGGCCCTGGAGGAGGCGCCGATATAGGGGTCATGAATGGGGACGCTGGAGGAGGTATAGAAGTGGATGGGTAACTGGGCTCAGCGTGGAGCAAGCCTAATGCCTTCTACTACTCGGTTTGACCATACTGCCCGTCACATAGGTCAGTCGGACCTAGCAGTTAGCGAGCAGCTCACCACGACTCCCTGACAGGGAGAGGGGGTCATTACATCACAGCCTACCCTTCACCAGCACTACTACTGCTATAGACGTGGAACACCTAAGTGGTTTCTCCCTTCGTAGACGCTGTTCACGTCCAGGCTCTATTGCTATGCCACTCACCGCCTTCTGTATTGATTTAACGTCTTCTGCAACGGACCCGGCCCCCGCCGCCCGCCCACCACTGCACTCCTGTTTGCCGAGACGTAGGGGTGGGTGAGCGGGGGTAGGCAGACTACGCTAGGTTGTATTCGTTGGGTGATTTTCTTTCAATCTAATTTCCAATCAATTAAGCACTGGAAGGCCTATATCCTGGGGGCTGGAGGCGGTACCTCCCTGGAGGAATAATCACAGGCTTAAACGAGAACAGCCAATTCCAGTTCAGACACACCCAAGGTATTTAGTCTAGGGGCGTCTACAGGTTATCTTTCCCCAGTGTTGTGAACTTGAATACAGAATATATTATTAAAGAATATATCAATTTAAAATAAACTTCTCTATGTTCATAGAACCTTACACAGTATCTAAAATGTGCATGCCAAAAAAGTGCATTTACCTAAGTTGACTTACTGAGCCGACCTTTGACTGCAATGTTGGATAGCTTTCCATAAGTAAACATGTAATATTTTCTATGATATTGATGTTTCATCATACGATTGGCAGGTGGCACCACATTTAGTACCCCTTCCCCACCTGAGCACAGGTGTGACCACACCCCGACACAGTATCACATGACCGAGTCAAACTCCACGGAGTGGGGCCTCCACTAACCCCCCTCAAAACGAGATTGGGTGAAAGGGGAGGGGGTATTGGCAGGCAACACCAATGGGAAATCAATAAACATACTCATATCATTTAGTACTGGTTGGCTGCATGCTATCTGCTCCCCTGGCACTGTGGGGCGTCCAGACCGGAATATGCGCCGCCACGTCTCTGGGCTTTTTTCGTTGGAATCTGATCACTCGGGCATTGTGTGTATATATGTCTCTGGTACACAGAGCTAAAAGAGTGCGCTGTCCTTGGGCGGGACTCTTACTATACATAGACCTGTATTGAGTGTACTGCCTGCAGGTTCCCTTTGAAGTCGGCCTTCACTGTTTTCATTCAAATGAAAAAAGTAACGATTGGTATTGTTTGGCAATCAGGTGATTTCGATAAGTTTTATTGATTTTATAGTCTAAGTTATCCCGCACCGGTACCTTGGCAAGAGGGTCATGTCCCATGGTTGTTTTAGGGGAAAAAACACCATAATACAATTCATACCTATTCAATGGTACAAAAACAGCTGTGGGACCTATAAATAACCAAATATACTTCTACCCATTGTCTATCTTCAACTGTCTACCAGGAGTAGTAAAATTTATTGACGGAACGCATAGATGTCAAGAAGGATCTCAATTAAGTGCAAAGTGGCGCTGGCAGTGGTTGAATCTAGCTCTTAGCACCTAGTGTCTGGTGTGCAGTGATGTATGTGGGGCGTAGCTGGGCGTGGTGCGTGTAGGGCGTGGTGTGTGGGGCGGGGGTGTGGGGCGGGGGTGTGGGGCGGGGTGTGAAGTCTCACAGCGCCCACCCCCAACACTAGACAGCTAGGTGTGCATATTGTATGACGGGCGACGCCGGGGGAACGCCGTACCACCTATATCAATACTTCTGCACTGGGATGACCTCCTCCAGGGCGGCTACTACTGCTACTACAGATACCCCGCTACACCATCCCCCTACTCCCTCTACTCCGTCCTCCCCCCTACCTGCCATACCAACCCCAGCCTCCCGCCTGACACATCACAAGTCCCAACCCTCACTACCATTAAACTCCCCAAATTACTACTTTTTCATCCCAAACCACCCCAAACCTAAACGCCTACAATTACTGCCACTCCAGTATCTCCAGCAACAGCATCCACAACTCTGATTCAAATATCCAATTTTAATTTAAATATTTTTTCCCAAGTTGCGGTGAATGTTTTTCAATTTTCGCAGAGCGGTGAGTTTGGTAGATCGATGGTGATGTATTCCTACATCAAAGGCAGTGGTACGGTGAATATTTGACGGGCCGCAGTAAGCCGACACTGTCTGGCCGCTGCTGGCACTTTTCCCTCATTAATTTTAATCTCATCGATCCAGCCAACCTTCACCTCTCTCCTCCCAGTCCACCCCCCGCTTTGTGCCCCCCTCCACGGTAAACATCCCGCTGGAGGAGTCACCGAGACGCCCACAACAATGAATGGGGCCATTTATGCAAAGCTCCCAGCGACATTTGCAGTCAAATCGATACGGTTTATCTTTCTTTTCTGCTTTTTAAAAAGATTTTCAGGAATATATTTTGGCATTTAAAAAGAGGCCAGACGTTTGTTTACTCTGCCGTCTACGTGGGCGAGAGGCCACACCCTGAAGCCGGTTTGTACATGTTGGTTTGAATCGAAAACCTTGTTGGCGTCCCACATTCACAGTTTTTACAACAGAACCTTTGTATGTATATAATCTGAGTGCCAAGGAGAGATTCTCACCAGACCGGACTTTAGCAGCGAACCTAAAGGTTTGCGCAAGTGGTTTTTAACTTTTAAATAGTTTCCTTATGAAAAGTGTTTAAATTCTCAAATTATTTTGAACAATGGTATCTTCTGAGAGTGTGACACCAAAAAAGGTCATATATAGAAGCGCAATCCCATGTCCAAAGGAATGACTTGGACAGGCGCAGCTCTGGGGACAGAAAGGTCCTATAGGGCTACACCTCCCTCTTCCACAGACCGCCCCAAATGCCCCAAATGTCCTCCACACATCCCAAATGTCCTCCACACCTGACTATTCAGCGTCCCCTAACACACCTGTTTTCTCAATTTTCTCCTACACCCCCAGTCAAAACTACACACCTTGCTTTCCTCCTGAGGCTGATCCTACAGGTCCGCCTCTGACCCTGACCTCCTCCAGTGACCCCGCCGCACCTGCCGACCGGGGTGGTGGCGTCCCTACCCCCGCGCCGCCCGCTGCCAAGGTGGGAATCCTTGATGAGACGCTGTCTCACCTGGCACGTAGGCACATGCACCAGACAGGCTGGAGCCAGGGGTCAGGTGAGGCACTGTCCGCCGGGTGATTTACCCTTTTATCGCCCATACATGCGATTTATTCACAAAAATGTATAGGGAACGTGCCTTGTAAGTTAAATTATTTAAGCATCGACTTTCACAAATAAGTCTACACTGTTATTGTTTTGAATAATATATTTCGAAATAATTATGATTATGAACCTCATAACATTAAAGGCTAAAATCAAAAGGTGTGTTTCGGTATTTTAAGGTACATTTCATTTTACCGACCACCTTTGTGCATGTTACAACAATGTACATTAGGGCCAATGTAGGTACATGATGTAGTTGTTTTTTAAAACTGAATCTTGTGGTTTCACGTGGGTTTCCATGCCGCACGCAATCCTTTAAGGACCCTTTATCCATTTTGTATAGGTACATTAAGCTGTGCATGTCAGCCTTACAAGTAACCCTCTGAAGGTTACATGTACTGACCGGTGGTCATCTATAGACAGGTACCCCCCCCCCCCCAGGTACCCCCCCACCCACCCCACACACACCATGACAGCCAAAAAAGGGTTTTAACTAGGGCGGGGTTTGGGTGACGTCCTCTAGCCGCTTTAGATATCAGGATCAATACCAGGCCCATTTTGTCCCATTAAACATGCACACATCTAACCCAACCAGGTACAACCAACCCTGGAGGAACCAACCCATTCCCTGCCTTAGTATAAGCAGGTATTCTAACCATTACCTGTACCCTATCGACCTACTGGAGAATATAAAACACCATAAATTTTAACCAGATGTACTATTAGGAACCAACTCCAATGCTATCCAGACGTTCACGGGGGGAGAGTTGATATCCTCCAGCGCTGTAACAATTCGCCTACCAGACAGGCCTATTTAATAGCCATACATCAGCCAAGGTAGTGGAGACAGAACCAATGGGGGTTATTGTATTAGGATGAGCTGCTCACCGTTAAAGGGAGCTGCTCTCACAATGGGCTGATCTCAGGATGAGCTACTCTGAAGACGAGCAGCTTCTGGCCTGAAAACGGCTGAATGTAAATCACAATTTGATGCTTCTTCTTCCACTCACTGGCGGGTGGCGGATTTCTCTGAAACCTTTCTGAATGATTCAGGATTCATATCATCCAACTCATCGTTTCTCACTACAATATATATGTACGTGTGTTTGATACTGTATCATACAAT
Source organism: Lepidonotus clava (assembly GCA_936440205.1). Classification (NCBI taxonomy): domain Eukaryota; kingdom Metazoa; phylum Annelida; class Polychaeta; order Phyllodocida; family Polynoidae; genus Lepidonotus; species Lepidonotus clava. The sequence continues at coordinate 17,311,923 of OW387148.1, forward strand.
ACATGACCGGTTGCTGAGAATGATGCATTGGTAGATAGTGGTATTTTACCTTTAGTTTTAAATACCAGATTCTTTATCTTAAGTGTGAGTGAGCTGCATTAATCCGGTCGGGAGGAGCTTCTTCGCCCCGCGATAACTAGATGACGGAGTCAATAACCTAGTTTATCCTCTACACGGAAATGAGATTTTTTCCGACTGTCAGAGTTCTGGCATAGAGCGCGGGCCGCCGACTCCCCCGCCAACACGCCCGGCTATTGTTTCAGCTGCCAGCCGCCATAAATACAAACTGTTGCCGCAATATTAATCAATGAAGACTGTGGTGATTAAGTTGGGATTTGTTTTGTGAGGGGCTGTGCCGTCCGTCTCTAAGCTGGCTGACCTGAGGGCGGGAGTTGTAGTAGTGCGGGGTGCGTGGTTGGGTGTGAGTAGTATAGGCAGAGTGGGGTCTGACGATGGCGACACCCGTCTATATATTATAGTACTATAGGCCACCAGTGGTCTAATCACACCGTGGAGGGGTAGGAGGGGCTGATAAGTGGGCGCCGAGTGAAGCCCTATTCCTGGCACTGACGTGGGCAAGTGGCCTTAGCTGGGCGACCCACAGAGCGGTCCCTAATACCGGGTCTATGCCAGCAGGGCCGTGTTAAACACAGGTTTAGGTACTGACCCCCTGGGCTGACGTATGGAGTGAGGGACAGGGCTGCTGCCGGCTAGGGGTTAAAAATAGCCCCCCACGGGCTTACCGCTTCCTACCCACGTATACACCGAGTGCATTAGACACGAAGCACAGACAGCCTTTCATGTCGTTTTTATATTGTGGCCGAAAAAAGTCAAACTACTTCTGCGCCGTGTATAGAGTGCAAGGATAATATTATCATTACCCTGAAAAGAGTGGGATAAAAACGTTTCCCTTTGTGAGGCATATCACGTAGTTAAAACATTACAGCGCACAATATGGTGATAGAGTATTTAGATGGACACGTGCAGTGAATGGTGCTCCCGACACATGTACCGGCATCATCTATAAAATAACCCATCCTGAATAGGGTATATTTTTTCCAACCTATACCAGCTACACCATACGCACCCTGTCCCACGCCCTTATACCCTCGTCTCAGGTACAGGTAGGCTGCTTACATCCCACACCCCTAAACCCCTACATCCAGTATACACAGAGAGACGCCGGGCGTCCTCCAGCTGGCCAGTTCCCGGCTACAGGAGCACCGAGCCACCCCGCAATCCTCCACTGATCCCCCACCTCTACCCTCCTCCTGCTTCCTCCACGTGGGAACCAGCAGCCCTCCCCCAGCGTCCTCCGGGCCCCCCACATCCTCTGAGGGCCCAGGCTGCTTTATCCGCGCTCAACACGAACCACTTTTAAGTCTGTAAGCAATTTTAGTTGGGCCTGGTTGATCAATATTTCACGGGCCGGGGATCAGATTTCCGTGCGGTATTATTAGCAGTGCTTCTTCTCGCCATTCTCCGGTATCAATATTTAAACGCCGTCCGTCTAGAGTTTCCGTGCCCGGGCAGGGGTGGAGGTGGGAGGGGAGGGGTGTGGTCTGGAGGTGTGGGAGGGGAGGGAATCTTCAGGTGTGAGTCGGGGGGGGGGGGGTGAAGGTTGCGTCAGGTGAGGGGTTAAATCCAGGTGCTGACCCAGACTACTACTATCCATGTTCCCACCTGGGCATTATAGTGTCTTTGCCATCCCAACAATTCTCCTTAAAATAATTGTGATAGTTTGGAGTACATCTATATCTTAGCCCCCGACTACACTCTAAGACACCCGAGAGGCAGAGGTACCAATACTAAAACGCGGCCGGCATGGCTCTCTGTTATATGCTATAATTAAATCAGGGTTGTCCTTTTATAAAAGCGCTCAGATTTCCATCCTGCACCGGCTCACGCAACAGGGGCTTGGCAACTTCTTTCACAAATATTGGTCAATAAAGCCTAGCGTAAGAAAAACGCCCCAAGTTGTTTGATTTCCAGCCGGGGGAGATTGTCTTTGAAAAAGGCGAACGCCAATACTTTAGCACCGAGCTGCTCCCGCTCACAGATGAGCCTGGTGCCCGGCGGGCTGCTTGTCTCAGTGCAGGGTGTTACCGGAAACCAGCAGCCGCTCACACGAGCTGCTCGGAGCTGCTCGTTGTGTGTGCAGACAAGGCCGGGGAGGGGCTCACCCAATGACGGCACTAATTAGCGCCTCACACCGCCCCAAAAAGGGCCCTGTCGACGGTAATTACGAGTGCCGGCATCTGACAGGTATGTTGGGATGCAGAGACGGGTCGGGTGAGGGCGGATCGGGCTGGGTGAGCAGTTTGAAACTGCTCCTTTCAGCTCTCAATGTTGTAGAAACTGTACCAGCTCTGAGTATAGTTACCCATTGAGAGGTCGTCAATGAGTGGGAGGTGCTCATTGGTGACAGGCTGAGTTACTCCCCTGCCTGAGTCTGATATCCCTGCTCTGCTATTGAATCTCTCTTCTAATCTCCCTCTTAGAATTTGAGCGATTCCAACAATCGGGTTGAATACCTAAGAACTACGGGATACCTACTGCTTCGACTAGGTTCTAGATTGCAACAAATCGTGAATTGTGTTTTAAAAAGTTGAAAAGGGGATCTTTATTTGCCGACTGGCCAATATGATTCTAGGGGCCTACTCCAATATAATTTTGAGCACAATTATTTGTCGTTGAGTCATTGGATCAGACATTATTAACTACAGCGATGACTGTCACACATAGGACTAGATCAGCCAGTATCAGATGATTCAGACAACCTCTGGTCTCTGCAGCTTTACAAATGCCATTTGAAAATCAATACCAACGGTTTAACCTGTCAGAGCTGCTATAACCGCCTGGTGGTAAGGGTCTGACATCTAGTCATAGGGCCTGAATGGGGGCTGACATACCGCCGTGTCACCGGCACACGCCAGACCGGTCTAGTCGAACTCACCCAGCGCGCCCAAGGCCAATAAATCGAACTGAAATATGTAAAACTGTTGAACAAAAGGCTGCCGTCATGGCCGTGGGGGAGGGCTGCCGACCGGGGGACAAGTCGTGTCCGGTAATACACCACCCATGACATTAAACAATGGGGACGGCCTTTAAAGGCCAGGAGGGGTGACACCACCCCCTGTACCCCCAGCCCTATCCCTGGTCTCATGTCACCTGGGACGGCCCGATAATCGATACAGGTCGAAGGGCGGGACACTGGAGGGTAGGGTGTCCTCTGCCCCTCCTCCGGACAGCGGCCAACTGTTGGCACGCCTGTCCACTGGTAGAGTGGATGGGAGGGGTGAGGGGTGCTGCTTCCACTTTCCAGGGGGACCAAAGATAATCTTATAAGTTGAAAGGTAGTACATGTATATATGGCCTATGTAACCACCCTGCCAGTGTCTAAACTTTCGTGATTTGAGCTTAGTCATAATAATACTTTTGCAACCTGACCCATTCCACTTTCTGCCTTCACTTATCGAAGCACAGAAACGTATAGCTGTGCACGTTGTACCTTTTAAAGTCCCCCCTCTCCATCATTCTCTTGATTTGCCAAAACAATATGCGACAGTCAGGATTGAAACAACTTACAATCTTAATTTCAATTTAGATCATTACCTTTAGAATCCCCTTTTTGCTCTAATAATCTCATTCCACTTCCATAACTATACGCGCTCAACCAGGTTGCTATCTTGTAGCGGGCTCGAAAGCCTTTCAACTGAAATAAGCTCTTTAGGGCATATTGCCAATCGTGGATGCATTAGGGCAAAGTGTCTTTTTAATGTGGGTTCCTCAGGTCTGTGGCGGCGTCGGCGGGAGGAGGGTGATGGGTTACCATGGTGAGTGGGGTGTGGGAACCAGGTACGTCTTAGCTGGAGAAGGTAAAGGGCCTCAGGAGGAAGGGGGGGATGCACTCAGTGGGTCATTAACCAAGCCACAAGTAACAGAGGGCAACAGGCTTGGGAAGTGAGTGATACATGGCAAAGAGAAGGAATCGGAGGGGTGTCTTTATCTTGGGCCATGTCTTCAACCCTTTACAAACTAGCCTAAAAAATCTCACCTCACAGAAAATACATTGAAAATGAGATTTATGTGGAGTCATATAGCAGAGGACTGCTATCAGGTGAGAGATGATGGTGAGAAACAAGATCAAACAATGTCAAGTTCGGGATCACCCCAACCACTTTAGGCCTATTCAGCACACAGTGCTATGGGGGCGCTATTATTATCAACATACTTGGGCCCATGCCGCCATGGCCGGAGAGGGCTCTCCTCCGTCAAAGTCAAGGTGAAGGTCAGCCGGTCACGTGACCAAACCACTTCCGGTCGTCACGTGACCGGCGGGATCCATCACGTGACTGGTCAGTTTGTCCCTGATAGATGTCTGGGGGTAATGGGGGTAGGGGGCGGCGGGTCTCGGCCAGTCAGGGTGGGGGTAGGGGCGACTTTAGAGGGGGTTAGGGGCCCCTCCGAGGTGACGTGAACCATTGACCACTCCTATCATCCGGCTCGCCTATCTAGAGATGCCGCCAATTTCACCCCTCGTTTCTCGCCCCCCTAAGGACCCGGTGGCGCAGGGAAACCGGCCATTCGTCTTTCTCTACAGACATTGTTGAGTGGTGTTTATGAACATTTCTTTTTTCTAAGCTAGTAAGTTACTTAAAGTTTATACTTAGCCCTACGAACTTAGGGAGCACACAGAACTTCCTATACATAATGTTTCCATCTATCAGACTATGTCGCAGGCTACAGACTGATCATCGGATGAGTGTAACGGTATGTGAAAGAAAAAATGATATTTAGAGTGAGGTTTATGATTACTGTATGTAAGTTTACAATGTGGAAAAAAAGGAAATCCGAAACCAAGTAAGAGTTCATAATCCAGTAAGTCAGAAGTCATTTAGTTGAGGAAATAATTAAAATGAAAATAAAAACTGGTTAGAGATGAAGCAGTCGTAAAAGGTGAGTAAAAGTCCTAAGCTTTGACCTTGATAACATCCCCTTTCCTGATATCAACTGGGACATTCAACAGGTTAGGACCCATTTCTGGGAAATTTGGTGTCATGCAGGGGAAAGGTAGAAAGATAGAAATGGAGAAAAGGGGTAGAAAACGTTGAAGGCACAAGGTCAAGGAAATGAGGGGGGGCTTACACAATGAATGGGGTCAGAAAGGTAAAACATCATGCCAAGGATTGGATACTTACTGGTGGAAGTGGCACCATTTGTGGGATTTGGGAACTCGCCAAAGCCTGCATCTGCAGATTCTTCAATATCAAGTTATTTCGCCCATTCTGTAGTAGCTGCTCCCGCAGGTGCTGTGGTGGATGTAGGTATTTACACGGCGGGTCTTTCCTTTGACATTTGCCCTGCAAAAGGAGAGAGGAAATACAGGTTAGCTTGTTTTCTCATGGCATTTGGTACACATCTTTTAAGATTACATTCAATAAAATGATCAATGAAATCGATTTAGCTAGTACAGTAAGGTGAGTTTTGGTACTTTTTTTATTCAACTAACTCATGCTTTCTAGGTCGCAGGAGAGGGATACCCATCTTTTTCTATATCATACCGTGGGGAATAATTATACTTATAGGGAAAATAACTTATTCAATGTGTCCTATGTCTTGGAGATATTTATTCAATCGTCCCTGATTAGAATTTCAATAATATACGCCGGTGATAGGTTTTTATGCATGTACATAAAACTAAGTATGTATCGGGTAGGGAACATATTGATAGGCTGGGTAGTAGTTTGTTGGTCAACTCGGAGCTGTTTGTCCAAGCCTGTTATGACTGGTGGTCGGTTATCGGGGGTCAGACCGGACGTAAACTGACCGGCTGTGGGACATAACGGTTAACGGTGGCCATTACTGGCCCCGTGTTGGCCGTTAGGTGGTAGCACTGTAGGTCCTAACATGTTGTATTATACACCACTTATCTCAATGGTCATGCCATACCCTCAGGCTAGACCCTATCAACTAGTATCAGAATACACAACCACCATCAGTAATAGTGACCATTTAGTTGATTTAGTACATGGCAATAAATGATTAGACTTTATGACGCCTATATTGGGAATCTCCTTGAGGATATTCCTGTGGTATCATCAATGACCTGGCCACAGCGAAACCACTGATTTACAGATAGGAGGTAATCAAGTATGACTACATAATAGATCTGTCCTATTAGCATATGATCTTCGTAAGGACCGAGTCATAAAACACACCAGGCTGTAGAGACACACTCATATCTGGTCCATACGATTCAGATAACACAGTATTAGGTGGCATACAGTGTTGACCTGCAGTGTTAAATCTGAGGGTCAGGGTGGCACTGACAGTAACAGCTGTCACAGAGTGGCACTGACAGTAACAGCTGACTCATGTTAGGAGTCAATCCCACTGGGAGCGCACCAGGACCAATGTTTGGCTGGTTCAAAAAAGACTCAGTACCCTGTTTGTGAATTGCATTAGTAGTTCTGAGATTACTCCTTTTTATCAAAGTTCTACAGTTTCAATCGGAGCTGGACAAAGCTGTCACTGACGCTTAAGAAAATAACAGGAAATGGTAAAATGGTAGATGAAAGCTTGACTGGGTAGTCCATATCCTTTTGTTATTCTGATAACATATTGAGCAATTTCATGTTTTTCGGCAATGCATTTGGCAAGAAATAACGATAAAGAATGAATCAATACCAAACATCTCTTCTAAGTTCTAGATGACGGTAGAGCCCTCGAGTTAGTGTCTTTGTCTACCAAAGTAATGTACGACAAATGCTATCAATCCTATAGATTAGGGGCTGTCTGGAGACACGATGGTTTACACATACCGCTGTTTTATTAGTCAGACTTGTGCCAAGAGCAGTTTGTCTGATTTGAGCTGATAGAAATAATCAAGTATTCGCTCCACTCGCAGATACCATCAAGTCGTTGGCCTAGCGGGGGATATTGTGAGCGGTAAGGGTGAGGGCAGATGGGTTTTAGTGGGGAATGGATGGAAGGAGAGGAAGAAGGGGCCTGGTTTTTATAATTCATCACCACAAGGACAGCACTGGGACGGGGCTGACTGGCTTACATGCCCGATGTTCTAGGCCCGGCCTTGAAGGAGCAGCTCCTAGCTGCTCGCCGGGAATATGAGCAATCATGACAAAACAAGCCGGCTGAGCAGGGCCCCGGCGCCCATGTGTATTGCGGCCCCCAGCTCATCTTTATTTCATTTGTCACCGCCAATAAGGGGTAGGCGTGGCGGCCGCGTTTACCAGCCGCCGGCTACTGGAGGTAGGGGAGGGGGACTGAGCCGGCCGGCGTACGGCCAGCACAATGATCCAATAGTCTCCGGCCATAATTGATACGGAATCACGTCACACCTTTTCTTGATTAAACCCATTGGGTAGAGGGACGGCTTTAATGACTACAACAGACATTACATTAAATTTAATGTAAACACAGAGGCTGCTTATGCGATTCTTCTTTGTCGGGAGAAGAAAGGACTGAGTGGTGTCTCGTGCTGGCGTGAAGAGCCCCCTCCGGCGGGCGGCTCCTCTCTGATGATGACGACGCCGGTATGTCTTAAAAGCCACTCTCTGGTTATGAATAATTAACGCCCCCTTAATACCATCACAACCGGCCTGCCTCACATGAGGGCCCTTTGCCATTTCATTTCGATGGCGTTCATGAAAACACTGGAGGAGGCCCTTCCGACCAGACCCTGGAGTCGGCCTCTTTATCGCCCCTTCCTTCCCTTACCCACTATATAACCCACACTCCCTGTAAGATGGACGTGGGTGAGGGGCTGGGCAGGGCGTCTGGGGATGTCTGGTCTGCTGCTACCCCTCACCCCTCACCCCCCGCCCGATCCCCTGGTGACACCCCTGTCGACTGTTGCACCACCCCCAGCCAGCCGACCGACTCTCCCATCCCCCGACTACCTCCCCTTTTCATCGCGCCCGCCGCCACTTCCCTCTCGCCGCCGAAGCACTTAATCTAGTTCCTTTGGCCTTTTCTGGATCCTCTTGTATTTTTTTCTACCGATTCCGCCGCATCGCCACTGCGCTTATTTTTGCGGTAGTTTCTTTTGGTTGGGCTCGGATCTATGGCCAATAACAGTCCCAAGGTCGGCGGCGGCCGGGGCTGGGGCTGGGGAGGTTTTTTATTTACTGATTGGTGAGTGGCCGGGGATGTGATTTGCAGCCGTCGATGGTGAAGTGTAGATGTAGTGTCATTGGGATTATAGACATCGGGGATGGGTTGAGAAGTGGATGGTAGCCATTGGTGGGTCCTGGCAGGGGGATGGAGGGGTCCGTATAAAGTTATATAGATCTTCACAGTCCCACCCTGATCACATGGGGCCTACGCTGGTCTTCTGTCTACACGTCCACATCTTTATCTATGTGGCCGCTGACGGGGAACCAGTCTATATACTGACCTCCCTTAACCCCCTATACCTCCTCCTGTGGCCGTAGTATATCATCTCTACCTTCACCATTACCTTTATACCCTACACACTCACCCACCTTTATATATATGCCACGCCCAACCCTCTCATCCCCACACCACTGAGCACGTTCACAGAGACTCATCGCCATCACTTAGAATAGTTAAGGACGACCTGGCCGCAGCCCAACTACTGCCTCAGCCTAATGACTTCCCTACCTTCCTAATCCCTCACCTGTCGGCAACAGAAGATAGCCGGCCGGTGGTTAGTGTACGGGGAATGGCCAGGTATAGCCGATATGTATACGTCGACATTCCCTGGAGAATATATCTGCAGTGCCTCACATATCTCAGGTATGCAATGTGTCACACAAAAATCTCATAGTCTATAATATAAATGTCCCTGCTGATAGGACCTCCCTGCACCACTCTATCTGTACAGGCGGTTTATGCCTATACTCCAGGCATCCTTCACACTCTAGCACTACTGCTGTATACAATATACCCGGAGCAGATTGAAACTGTACCCCCGCCGCCCAGTCCGCTAATAGAAATGGGCGCTGTGCCTGAGGTGAATATTCCCACTGTCTGTTGGCCGGGCCAGTGGTCCGCTGGGACGGGCATAAAGCCGTCAGCCCTAGCCCGGTCGGGCGCCCAGAAATCAGGGCCGTGTTTATAGATACGGGGCGGGGCGGGCCGGGACAGGCCACAGGGGAGAATTAGATCGTGCCCGGCAGGCGGCCGATCATGTCTTCATCGGGCGCATCTCTGTAGGCCGGGCCGCCCTGGAGGCATGGGGGCAATCTGGAGGGGGGGGGGGGGTGCACAGTGAACCCCATGTACACTGACAGATCGCATTTCGACTTCTCATTTGTGGGCTGAAAGCCATTGGGCTTCTCCTTTTCTTCCCTTCATCCTATACAACTACCCCTGCGCTCCTTTAGATGCGTCTGCCTCGTTGGCGTTAGACTCTTAGAGGGAAATAATCCCAAATTGGAGAAGGAAGGGAATTTGGAAGGAGGAAAAACATAAGGGGTGAAAAAATAAATCATTCCCAAAGTATAAGTAACTCAAAGTATAATAAAGAATGATGATTAGATTATGGTTTTAAAAATATGGAATAGAATATATGAGTATAAATTATCAATAAGTTTTAAAATCATAAGCAGTAAAGAAGGTAGATAGATGAGACCGGTTAAATCTACGTTGTATTCCCTGGACACCAGCAGCCAGACAGCAGTAAGCGGCCAGGAGACAGGGCGGTCGGCGGTCCCCTCTACCCCCCCCCCCCCCCTCCTCCAGTACCCTGCCATAGACGGCAGCGGCCGGCGTCCCAGAGCGCCCCATTGAATAAGCAAACAGACCGGAATCAATCACACGCTGGTCTCCACGATAGCATTTCATTTATTCTGTCCGCTCCATCGGCTGCTCAATGGGCCGCGTACCGCTCCAAGCGCCTACCGCGGGGCACCAGACAACTTCTTTCCATCGTTTTTAGTCCACTGCCAATTTCTTCCAGTCAAAAAACATTGCCCAAACCTAGTCCTCTACAGGTCCATCTACAGGCACCACGGCACTCTTGTAAGCCACAACAAGCGCTACTCGTGTTCCCTGAAGTGTTTTCTCGTGGTAGCAAATAAAAATAGGCAATAAAGATTAACTGTATCAGGGAGGTGTAGCCCATCGGTCGTTTGTTCAGACTATCCGACATATACCTGGGGCTTGCAGCTACCGTTTCCACCAACAAGGTCATCAGCGGCCCGTCGTCTCGGGTTACTAACGACTCCGTTGCTAGGTGTGGTCATGGGAGCGATACGTGGTTGCTATAGAATAACTCCTACACATATACAAACACCAGGGAAGCCAGTTCTAGTTGCAGGGAGTAAGGTTGCTTTGGGTGAGGGAGAGGGATTTTTTTGTAACTTTTTTTGACCAGTTGCTGACTCAAAGCAGTGGAATGCCGCTGCTCGGCGATCATAGCGGTATAGGACGGACCCTACCTGGTGCTACCACCCCTACCCCCACCCCCAGGTGCGTCCCTCACCTGGCCACTTTTTCCCACGCTCACCTGGCCGCCCGTCTCGGGCTGGCGGCAGGCTCAATAAAGGGCCGGGCTTGGCGGCAAAGCCATCCGTCAAATGGGGCAAAAACTGCAACGCCTTCCACCTTAGCGCAATTAACAAATTAAAACCGCTACTGCCTCGCCATTAATGATTCGTCATTAAGCTGGCTATAATTAGTACCACAAACAGGCTAGTTTTTTGTTGTTTTTCTTTAAGTGACTTGGTGGCTTTCCTCCAGGGCCGGTGCTGGAGGGGCTGACGGTAGTGGTGGGGTGTGTCCTCAGACAGGTCATTGTTTCACCTGTGTCGCTCCAGGCGCTCGGTCTTCACCAGAAGCCGCTGAGCTGCTCGGGGTCATCTCCTCCGCGAGTCGTTGCGAGTCGCTCAGTGCCGCCGACGGGGCCGACAGCTGAAACCATTTCTCTGACAGATCTCCTTCCCGCCACAAAAAGCGCCGGCCACATTTTGGTCCTGATGAAGACAGATCGGCCATAATTTGCCACTGATTACTCCTTCCTTCCAAGCAGGGTGCGTGCGCACCACCAGGTAGACTGCCGCGTCCTCGTCACCATGGCGACGGGCCAGCAGGGACCCTGACCCCTCCGCCCGGATGGCCTTAACCCTAAGCGCCGGGCCCGAATACCAGGAGAGACGCCGGGCGGCCTGTTCACCGCTCACTGTCACTAACCCCTATCACTCACCTTGAGAGTCATTACCTACCCTTTTGTTTTCTTTTCAGGCCTATGATGCCAACGCCGGAGTGGTCTCGGAATAGAGGCGGTAGATATAAGCGGCCAGTTCATCTGGCTATGCATAATACAGACCATGGTCGGTGGGTGTATGGGCCGTCACCCACCGCCACCACCACCTATTTATCCACCGCCGTCCACCCCGAGACACATTGTCGGCCGCGCCATCATTTAGAAAAGCAATTATCTGGCACTCAACAAATCATGTCCCACTTTGATCATCTATCTATGGGCGGCCTTTCAGGCCATAATTGACCATTGGACGGGGGGCTATTGGTGGTGTATAGAGCCTCCAGGCATGGAGGTAATCCTAACCATACCCCATAGATGAGGCTGGGGTGATTCCCTGAGGTACAGACAACAAGGAGAGAAGCGCCAGTGAGATATACATACATACCCTATTTCCCAATAAGTAGGAGATAAGCTACTTTCGGGATACATAAAACAGATTCTTCACAAATGCACTGCAATTTTCAGTTCGGTATTATATTACCACAAGACATGATATAGCCTACACCACTATCCCCTTCCATACCATAAGAGCCAACTCCCCAGTACGGTCGACCTATCCCCACTTTTTAACGTGTAGCTGTAGCCAATACAGTACCGAATCTCACTGTGGCGCCGCCCATAGCGTGCGTCCGGATTCTGCTCGACTTCAGAAATTTCACGCTGAGGACATTTACTCCAGATTCTCATCTAAACGTGTCCTGGCGACTTCTCAGTTATTTCAGAGTCGGCCCGATGAGCAGTGCTGACAAGTGGAATAATAACAATGGTAGGGCCAGGCTTTGAAAGGCACTATGTGTGGGAGGGTGTAATTTGCCGGGGCTCAGTGGAGTTTCACTGGGGGAGACCTTAGTCGTCGTTTTGCATATTGAATACAGGCGATCCGCATCTACGAGGTACCGCATGCGATCGGCCCATTGTTTTCACTGGTACCTGCCCGGCTGCGTGGGACACGCGGGAACTAGCCACGGTATTCCCAGAACTGGTAGCCGGCCTGCTCTAACCATCAACCAATCCTTTACGCCGGGCGCCAGCGAGAAAAAAAGATGGCGACTGCCAACTGTCGTCACGGAAGCCAAAATGGCGGCGACTGTGGATCGGGTTTGGAGTCTGATCCCTGCTGGACAATGGGGTTAATGGGATAATCTTTGAGTGGGGTGCGCGGGTTGGGGTAGGGTGAAGCCCTCAGGGAAGCTGGGTGGGTAAGGACATGTCCGCAGAGGGACGTAACGTACACCGTATCACCCTCCTCCCCTTCCCTGTCCATCCCCCTGGTCGCCCCGACCCCGACCACTCCCCACTAACCTCATCAGCCTGGGTTACCCAGCAGAGACGGAACCCTTAATGTTATTTCTCCAGCTCCGGTCAGCAAGGGTGGTCAGGTCATAGGCTTTTCGCAGCAACAGCAATGGTGGTAGGCTGCATGCATTGGCCGCTACAACGGACAGGCCCTAGTGGACAGGCCCTGGAGGACAGGCCCTGGAGGTGTCCGCTGTAGCGGTGGTCGGCAGTCCTTGGCACCTCCCCAACCACCGCTGCACCAGGGTTCCAGTTCCGCCCCATTGGCCGACTGCCCAGTCTACCGCTAGACCGTCGACATTTCACAGACTCCACACACACACAGCATCAAAGCCCACAATAATCCTGCCAGCAGTGGCCTAACCACCGGGTCCCATGCACCCATTACCGCCCAGCGCCCCCTATCCACGTACCCTGGTAAAAACTGGGCGATATTAGGGTGTCCCCAGCGGTGGAGAGAGACAAGTGGGCCGCGCCCAGTAGTCCAATGGTGTGGGAATGTTAGTGGTAACCATGGAAACGATCAGGTGGGTGGGCATCGAGTTATGGGATGAGATGTGCCTTTTGTGTGACCCGTGAGATCAATGGGTAGACACTGCATGTGATACCTCCGAGGTCAGAAACTAGAATCCTCATCTAAACATGGAGAAGCATACACAAAGGAAATAGGTCTACCCTAGAAAACGTTTACCTACTTGATGCTTCAAGAAACTGAGAATGCACCGTATTACTGCAAAGCTCATAGCTAATATCAACGATACTTACTTCATTGATCACCAAAATCGAAATGTGTAAGCATCAATGAATGCACCGCATTGGTGTTGATGAAGAATGGAAATTGACAGGTAATCTGTTTTGTGAAAGTACACTTTTTGTATAGATCCGCTTTGTTGGCTTATCCTGAATTAATCTTCATGTAGGTCAGACTAGGTCGGCCCTACCCTTGATTTTAATGGATGATCGGGCGCTGAGCGATAATCGGGGAAAGAAAGCGACAGGCGAGGTGGACTAATTAGGGCGCCGGTAGAGGGCGCGCTCTGTCTTGTCGGGGCAAGACGCTGGAGGCGTCAGCCTCCCCCTACACCCAAACTCTGGAGGAACAGGGGTGGTGGTGGTTCACACCTCGCCGTGCCCATGGTAACAACAACCGAAGCCATAGCAACAGACTGAGTGATAATACAGTCAGCTTCTTTCAGAAACGCTAGGTTCACATTGCTGGGCAATAACACGAGAAGTGTTGATCTGACTGCACAAGGGGTTTCAGCCTCTGGAAGCGTATCTCTGAGTGTCTTATTGTGTCTGCGAGCATCAATGGCACACTCGTCACGCCTGAATGAGCCGACAGATCATATCCGACTACCGTCACGCCCCACTGCCTCCCTGTTTGATAATAACCGCCACTGCCATCTCACTGCCACAGGGACGGAACAACGTCACCTTTTTTATCTCCCATCTTTTTTTTATAGTTATACCCGCCAGTGTCCTATTGATTTTAAACCAAGTAATGTGTTACTTTTTTGCTGTTTCCTGATCCTAAAGTGGCATGGTGCGATGTTGGCTTTTTTCTGAGTTTGACGTTGGTCGGGGCGGGGTTGTGTGGGCGGGCGGTGGGATCCAATCAAAGGGTATTTGACCAGCGTCGTGTGAGATGGCGGGGGCGGGGAGTTGGAAGTGTGTATAGCATGACTGATGGGCCGAGGATGGAGATGTATTGACCCCGAATCTATCCCCAGTTGTTGATGCCCTGTCAGTTTGTAAAACCTTCTAGATGAAGCGACGTCTCCCCTGGTATCACCTTATACATCCAAATAAAAAACAACCTATCCCGGATCTAACTGCAGTTCATGGATGATAGGAATACGGATACCTTTCCTAGAACGTCATGCATTTCTGCCATTACATAAAAAGACCTTGTTTCTAAACTGTCGTGCTCTGAGGTATCGAGACATGAGATTTGCAGGGAAAGTTTTCTTTCATGTTCCTTCATTGAGACTATAAGTAGAACCTTGCGTGTCGTTCACATACACGTCGCCGTCGATATGTCCCAACCACTACCCCCGACCCCCCGACACCAGACAGCTGGGGCCGCTGCACTCTGCATATTTTGACCCAGTTCGGGCCTGGAGCCAAGCGCCCCTAGCGGCGGGCGGGCGGGGCCCTTCGGGGGGCTGTGCCAAGTGACGGGGGCCGACTGATTGGACGTGACGGGGCCGGGGTCCCTGACAGGGGCCGGCCCATGTCCACCATGGGTCCCTGATCTGTCCCACGTCCCGCCCGACCTAACCCACCAGCCATGGTGTTTTTGTTTTTATCCATATGTTTTTAGATATTGAAAGATGTTATTTTGATTCCTAGACTGCTACTCAAACAGAAAACACATACATTCGATTCTATGGAATTTCCATATTAAAGAGTGCCTTTCGAAATAGTTCCGGTCATAAACCATGTAGTTCCGGTTACTCTGAAAGGCCAAATCAGGATCCCCATGGGTCGTATATTTACATCCCGTGCCGGTCGCCCAACTCTAACGTGACCTTGAAAGGCTCTTGGCTTCTCGAGAATAACTCGTAACCCTCTTAGTACATATTCTGGTAGCTACTAAAGCCTAGAACAGCAACTGCATGTCAAATGTCTATAACTATCCCATAAAATATGCTTCATCAATATGATATTAATGTGTGATATTACCTGACGCACGTGATAGTATTGTTAATACATGTAGTTGAAACTGGGCTGCCATAACTGTATATGACAATACAGATTGAAAATACAATAAAACACACGTATAACAGGCAATACAATGGAGGTCTATGATGTTTGGATCAGTTGGGAGTCTAAACACCGACAGACCTGGGTTGTCCCTAGGTGTCCTGTCATGCACGTAGGCCTGAGGAGGTGAGCCCCCTCCCCCTAAACTAGAGACCCGAGCATGTCCGTCTCACCATAAGGAGATGCTCCTGGCCTTTGAAGATCTTGTCAAGAGCACTTCAGACGTCAAGACTTCCCGGGCCCGTCCCCAGGTGTCTCTGACTGTAACACGGTCTATAGATAGGCCCTGTGTTGTTAGAGTAGCATAAATGGGTCAGGAAAAAATGGCCCATTGTGATAATGCCAAACCGTGTAGGTTACAGCTTGTAAAATCAGCCTGCTGGCTAACCCAAGATAATGCGTGGTTGAGGGACTTCAGACCAATAGGGCGTGAAAGCAGGGACAAAAACCTCCTTCCGTCCTGATGAATTATAGTGGCATTAGCTGGTAATTTCAGATTAGGAATTTTTACTCGTGATCTCTGGGTAATTTGCGTCCATGAGGGAGAGAGGGAAACAGTGTCAAAAAGCGGGTTATCTGCTACAGCACGACATGTTGCCGATGAGAGCGGGGTCTGTGTTCGTGTGATCGGAACACGCAGGTAACGACAACACACAATGGTCGCCCAGGTCAGGGGCCATCACCACGGCAACAAGGTGTGCTAACCACAATCACCTTACTGTCTCCGCCAAGCATTGTGCAACGCCAGTAAATAACTGCCCGTGTTCTTACGTGCTCTGAAGTAGCTGCTGCAACAATCCCTTGATTGTGAGTCTTTTTCAGCGGACGCGAAGATGAAAGTGGCTTTTCAGAAAAAAAAGAGGAAATGTTCAAAGGCGCTACATGACTTGACGCTGGAGTGGGGACATGAAGGTCTGGATCCCTGAGAACTATGGAGGCAGTGAGGTCTCTTATAGGCCCTGGAGGAGGAGGTGAGGGTCACATAGTCGGCCCCATACCTGGCTCCTCCAACCATCATCACCTTGACACCTCTCTACATTCTCCTAGCCACTTTGAGGTGTAGGGTAACCACCACCTATCACTCACTCCGTAAACTGTTGGCTACTTGGGCCCAGGAGGTATAGAGGCGCCCAAGCTACTCCTCTAACTTTTTTCCTAATTGAATATATAAAGCTAGGAAACATTAATGGCCGTTTTGGATACATTGTCTGATTCATTGATATAACCAGCCACATAAGAAGTACATACCTATACTCTTTTTTTTATAGGATTTTATTTCGTAATAAACATCATGGTTTCCCTTGGTTTTCATGAAATAGCCTATCACCACCACCATTCATTAGATATCACCACAAGAATAAAAAGAAAAGCTCTGTAGGGCCTTTTTTCAAAGGGACAGAGCTGTATTGCGTTTCATAACACGTCTAGACTTGCTAAGGTGTGTTGAAATGTGTGAGGTGCTAAGTAATAGTCCTGAGAGGCTGTGAGCGACCGATGGTATCTTCACGTGTCTGGAGGATGAGGGGGGAGTGGCCCCCTCCCCGCCCCTAACTTAACCGCCCCCTCCCCCCTCTACACCCACCTCCCTACATCATCCATCTCCTCCAGGCCGGACCCAGGAGGCTGCTGGAGAATCCGCCTCCTTGGGGGATGTGGTCACGTATGTAGGCCACGAGCGCCATGGAGAAATGGGAAATGGTTTCCTTTTTTTTATAGTATGGCCTATTGTAAATTGATATTCTACAATCAACAATAGTTGGTTATCATTACCCAGATAACTCTGATAGAAACAGCCGTTTGTTTATATAAAGGCCTAACCGATTCAAATTTGTTCTTCCTTGCATAGCCATTACATGCATGTATGATCTTGTATATCTGAATTGTAAATATCTCCGTACACATAATGGTTGTGCTCTTCATATTTTCCGATCCCTGTAAAATTCATCTAATAAGCTTTAACTTTGAGGTCGTGTGAACGAAACCCATCCTGGCTCATCTGGGAAAGTGCGGAGACAACATCAGCCATTTAAAGAACAAATATTGAATCGGGGATCCCAAAGGGGATTCTTACGGCTCGGCATTAGGCGATGGGTGTGTTTGCTCATGTGAGTGGACTGGAGCACTAAGAAAGCCGTGTCGGCAATCACTGGGCATGTAATAATCTCACCGAGTAATTTGTGATCGTAGCCTCATTCGCTGGATCCCTTCCCATCAGACGCCACTGGCGCCCCCTATCTAACTTACTCCAACTTCTCCTGGTCGTCCCAGAATTCCTGGGGTCTTGGGAAAGGTTCCGGGTCGGGTCAGGGAGCCATTCGTCAGCGCCCCTGGTGGTGAGCAGATCGCGAGCAGATTGGGGGTAAGGAAAGCGGTAATGGTTGAAGGCGAGCAACTGGGGGCAACTCAGCTAGGCGTATCATTGACGCTCCATCAGCGTGAGGCGATACAACTACAAGCCCTGGTAATAACCATATCATCTTTACTGGTGCGTGTCGACGGGGCAACATGTGGATAGGTCCATGTGTGGACCACACAGTCGTCACTCATCACCCATATACGAGTTTGTTAGAGACCAGGGGTATCACAAATACTCTAATATAGGGCGTGAGAGATTTGGGAAGTGTGCAGAGAGCCCGGACGTATATCAAACTCGTATTCTCTGTGTGAGAACCCCCTTGGCCGTGCTAATACTGATGACTGTCCTACACCATCCCGGTGTACCCGTCCACCAAACCACACCGGTGTACCAGTCCACCGGTCAGCCCCCATCAAAACACCATCATCCCCCGCATGGCCCAGTCGGCCCCTGGCCTCCCTGAAAACCTGTCAACGGTTTATTTCCCCACGGGCCTCGCACCGGACGGGCGCCATGAACGGGTCGGAAAGGGAGGGGATATGATATATCATCTTTTAATCGTGTCTTGTCAGCCTGCAGATAGGCCTGGGTGGTGGGTGACAGGAGAGGGTGATGGGGTGGGGGGCACCAGGAGGAGGAGGAGGAGGACGGGTGGGCGACTTTTTGTGAGTGTACGTGCATGGAGGATGCCCTCATGGGGACGGTATGGAGGAGGGCCTTCATCAGGGTGAGTGGCGGCCCCCTTCTCCCTCCTCCAGTACCCACCGTGGCCCACACCTCCCGGCGTCGGGCCCGCCCCAATATGTTTGCCGTCCCGCGCCGCGTCAAACAGCCCCGCGCCCCTTGCCGCGCGCCGCCCGTCTCCAGGGGGGTCTTTTAATGTCCGCCCCGCTTGGTGATAACGCGCGACGAGAGAAAAAAAACGAGACCTGAGCATAGCAACCTGCTGGCAATGAGAAGTGCGGGGAGGCGGGCGGCGTCCTCCAGTGGCGGCTGACCGGGCCGTATTGATGGCCTGGAGTACCTGTGTGAGGGGCTGGAGGAGGGCAGGAGGAGGGCAGGAGGAGGGCGGGAGGAGGGCAGGAGGAGGGCAGGAGGAGGCAGGAGGTATTTGTCGGGGAGGTCCCTGACCAACAATAGCCGACGATGACCAGAGGTGACCGGAGCGACAGGAGACCTCCTACCGGCCGGCGGAGGTAGTGGCGACATGATAAAGCCATCAGATGAGCTCTTACCGTCCGCCGACTCCTGCCCTCCGAGCAGCTCCACAACTGGGCGTTTAAGACGACCTGCTCGGAACCCCATTTTAGTCAGATTCGTCCGCTCTTTCTGGAACCAGTTTTTCATGACCCTCCCATCAATCTCCACATGGAGCAGTTCCCTTTAAGGAGGGGGTGACTTCACATATCTGATCTTACAACTGTTCCCCTGAAAACAACCCATGTACCTGATATCAGCTTGCCTTCACGGAATCGGTCCCTGGCCCAGAGACCAGCGATAAGCCGACAGACGGGGCCATTGACCCTGAGGGTTGACCTGCTCACGGACCTGCTCACGGCATGAGCTGCTCAGATTAGAGGGAGAACATGACGGCGGTCATACCTTATCGCTCCTGTCCGAGTGTGTGCGCGGTCACCAGCTCCGACCTCTCCAAGCTAACCATACCTCCATTTGAAATAGGCCTACCAGTTCTTTTTTACATATATACACGAATGCGGAAGCAATGAAACTATGAAAATAACTTATTTATTCCCTACTACTAGAACATCTTGTTCTTGGAATGAATCTCAATACAATCTCATACATCGCTTTTTAATAAGAGAAACTAAATCTTCCGAGAACGTTAGTGGGGGAGTTCTCCAAGCCTTTTCCAGGGTGGGAGGGCCTAGAGTACAGTGGGGGAGTTAGGGTAGTTTGCAGAAGGGGATTGATCCGTCGCCAGTTGATCCGACTCTGATGCTTGTCCCAGGGATTAGCGGCTACCTAATCCGCCGCCCGCTGCCTATCTGGAGGCGTCAGGCGTTGGGGTGTGGGGTAGAGACGTGCTTTGTATGTCTACAGAGACCAGTGACCACTCGGACATCAGGTGACCGCCACACCCGACCGATGAGGACGAACGACGCACATGACGGTCACAGCTGATACACGCGGTGCATAGCCACAAACATTCTGCTTCATGTTTCAACCGCAATTTTCCCTGCAATGGTATGCAATTCTATATAGGGATAAAAAGACAGGGAGGACTTGTCTTATCGCTAGAGTCGGTGTGAGATTCTGAAATACCCGCCTGTGTGTCACGTGATCAATGGGATTGAGGTGATTAGGGGCAGGTGACGTCACGGTGAGAAGGGCTGGGGTGGTCACCTGACCCTGCCTCCAGCCGTCTCAGTACTCGGACTAGTCTCCTGTTCCTCCTGTACCCTCAAACCCGCCCGGGATCCATCGATCGGCGTCCCCGGCGGCGGCCATTGCTGGCACCGGAAGTCGACAACTTCCGGTGTCTAGAACGGCCGCTAGGACAGCCCTTGTATTGACCTTTGTCATACGGTAACAAGGCCCTGTGGGGATAACTATTAGCAAGCGTTATGCATGTTACTGGCTGCACTATATACCCTCGTTTGGTTTCACCGGTTTTGTCATCTTTCATTCACCAGACTGGGAGTGCAGTTCTAGTCCCCGCCGCTGTTGTCGCCTATGAGAAACCCGGCACTGTTTGAAGTTCCACCTAAGTCATTCTGACTGTACTCTGCACCTGGTGAAGGCCGATCTATAAAACAAGTGGCCGCAGATGTAATGAAATCACCCGATCCGGGAGCGGCCGGCCGCCCCCGCCGACACACCGCCCCCTGCCGCCCGGCCCGCCACCTGCGGCCTGCGGGCTGCGGCACGCCCCCAAATTGACAATTTGTCCACAGGCAGCAAATGGGCGCGCTGGTCGTTGTGGGCCGGGACGGGTCGACAATAACGGGCGGGCTAACGGCATCCCGCGTCAATAACCGCGGCCCGATCATAGCCGAAAAATGACCCATTTGCATCCAAACTGCCTGTAGGGGTGGACTGTGGTAGGGGTATAGGACCCGGCTCTAAAGGGACCCCTTTATTAAATGGTGTTTGCCACCAATGGAAATCTATGTACAGTAACCTATTGGTGAAGGGCGGTGGGGGGGGGGGGGGGGGTGTTTGAAGCCAGGAAGTGCCAGCAGTAAAGGCAGCGTCTCCAGAGGCACTCCAGCAATGCCCGGCATTCCAGGGGCCGGCCTGGGCTTTTTGACGTTGACAAGTGCCTCTGATGGCAGGAAAATCCACTAGCTTTCCAAATGAGGGGGCTAGACATCCAAGATGGCATCCCGACATTGTCCCCTCGCCCTCCTCCCGTCCCCACATCTCCCTCGGCTCAACACGTGACCCTGGCTGGCAGGAATGCCATCGGGCGCCAGGCAATGAGCAGTTCAATGAGCAGTTGGCTTTATGACCCAGACGGGGCGAGCAGCTCGGGGGAGGGGCGGGCGGCAGGCCTCCTCCATCAGCCTGTTGACGGGCGGGGGGGCTGGAGGAGGTGGGGGCAGATCAAACAGGGTCTGACCGCGGTGACAGAGACAGAGGTGGTGTCAGCAGGAGGCAGCAGACCCCTGCCCGCCACCCTCTGTCCGCAGGACATAAGGTGAACGGGGCCCTGGAGCACAACAAATTGTCGCTGCTGAGCTGTAGGCCTACTGGGCAGCATTTATAGCAGGTTGTATAGCAATACCAGACAGGCTCTCTAGTCACCAGCTGGTTGACTACCATACGGGCTCAGTATGGGGGCGCCCCTCACAGTATATCAGTAGGTAGCAGTTGTCTATTTGCCAAGCAACAGTGGATCAATGCATTAACGTAATTAATTGTTGTAAATTAACTCTGCTACGACTGTAACCTATTTGTTCTCAATTCTAGGAATAGAGAAGAAAGCAGACAATACATAGGCCTACGTAAGGCTATATCAATACTGTATTGAGAACAGTTGGCTATAGAACAATCCACAGACCAGAGTCATGCCACATAATATAGCAGTCTGTATACGCCAGCGGTACCACGCAGAAAAACCTATACTTCATCATGACAGCAGGCGCTCCAGCCTATTGACAGCGCGTTCATTTAATATCGGTAATGGCGTATTGAATATTTGAACAGCGGTGGGACAGAATGGCGTCGCCCGCCCTCTGCAATATACACTGATGCCGAGCCTTTATAGGCAAAGGCACACTACCTGCCAGGGCCTCATTTGGAGCTCTGTGCGGTGTTCGCTTTACGACCATGGGGTTTCTTTTGTCTCAGAGATGTGTTTATACAATAGGATATATTTACACTGAGAGGGGTATTATTATCAAAAAGGGGCTTTATATGGGTCGTATTGTTTCCCCGCGTGGAGGACGCTGTTTGGGTTCAAGGAGTGGTTGTAGTGTCAGTCTTCGCTTACTGGAGGCAGGGAGCGGTCGCACCTGGAGGACACACCTGCCAACCCCTCCGGTGCATGGGTGGGTGTGGGGGGTTACCTGCCAACCCCTCCAGTGGGTGGTAGGTGGGGGACCACACCCTGGAGAGGTAGGAGTTGGGGGTAGCAGGCGTTGGGTCGGCGCCACACTGCCGCCACACACCCATAAACTACCGTATCCCCTTTCAACCCCCGTAGGGGCTTTGGCCGTTACAATCGCTCTCTGGCAATGGCAATGATCCGACCGTATTATACAGCATTACCGATGACGGCGACGGGGGAAAAAATCAATTCTCCATCGGGTGACGACGAAAGGTACCGTGGCACAAGGTCTGCGCGACCTACCTTGTAATTGGTGCGGTCGGGGAAATATGGGGGAGGGAGGTTACGTACTGTTACGCCGTAACGTCACAATAGCAGTGGTAAAATAGTCTGAGGGGGCGGAGGCGGCCCCTTTGATCCTCCTCCAGGTGGTGCTCAGGTGCACCCCACCTTGTACAGGTAGGTCCGTTACCTCCTGCCTTGGCGTCCTAATCCGGCAGGTAGACCCTAGGCCGTCAGTCGCTTCCTTCCTCCCCCGCAATGTCTTTGTAGTATTTCCGTATGATCCCTTTGTCACCAAGGGATCGGATTTAGGTAGCGGGGTGACCTTGGTTACCTGGTGATGAGGTCCCCATCCCTCCAGGGTGGCTTTTACGACTGCCAGGTAGGTCAATCAATATGCATTTTAATCTTAGAAACACAGGTATGTAAACGCCATCACTAAGCCTCTGCTGGTCCCCAAATAGTCCCAGAGAGCCTAATGGGCGTTCATACAATATCAATAGCATGTGCAGATGATTACAGGAAACAAGGCGTTTAACCTATTAATTTGGAGGAAATGCAAATGACAACACTGACGTCTGGAATTCCATCCAGGCGCCAATGGTTAAGGTGCGGCGCATTTTACCTGGTGTCGGTGTGGGGTGGGGTAGCCTGGTAAAAGCCCATACCTGACAGGTGAGACCACCTTTTGGTACGGGCGGGATCCAAAAGGATCTGAGGCAGTGTGGCCGGTGTGTAAGGATCAGACGGTCACATCGCGCCCAACACGACCCTGCACTAACGGCCGCCGCTGTCGCCGGGTTTTATCCCACCTAATCCCCTAACAGCGATCTTTAACTCTTCCACCTCATACTTTTCCACTTCTAAACTATGAGATAGGAAGGACTGAAAAGGTAATATCATGGTCCATAGAAGACGGTACAGAGTGCAGTTGGTACGTTTTTTGGCGCCTTTTCCTCAGGCATCACCACTGGGTATGTACCAGAAGGAGGGGGAAACTGTCACTGAGGAGTTAAGAGTGCGACCTGGTCTGCTCATTGTAGTGAGCTGCTCGGAGCAGGTGCCGGGAGCAGGGGGTACAGGTGAGCAGGTCTGTGTCTGGCAGGGGGATGGTGTCATACATTACACATCTTAGGTTTCAAAATACGACACACCCATTAGCTACGCTTTTTGTTATACGTAGGCTTTGTGAACTGTATGCATAGCTGCCTAGTACTAGCACAGGATGTTAAGACGCTATCCTACATACATACAGACGCTATCCAACAACATTTTGTCACTTAGCATCTTTTTGTAGGATAGCAGCTGCTTAAGCTGCTAAGCCACAAAATTGCTGCTAAGTGACAAAACAATTGTCACTTAGCGTCCATTGCATATGCTAAGCCACAAAGAGATGCTAAGTGACAAAACTGTTGTCACTTAGTATTCCTAAGATGCTATTTCACGATCAAACAGACAACACTATGTTTGACAGCATCTGTTTGTAGAATAGGGTCATGTACAGTATACCACGTCAAGTTTGCGCACGCATGTTATGGCCCATCACCACTAACTGGGTGGTCAAGCGCGATTTTTCAGCCAATTCCCCCTACCACAGAGAACACATTTTCTAAACTTTGCCTGCAGACTAACCTAGATCAAGGTGCATGCTGGGAAATATGTTGACAAATCATAATGCTTGTGGTTTACCAAAATGGAAATGTTGGCAATAAACCAGTTACATAATTACAGTTGCTACAATGTATTGGACCCGGGTAGGAAGGAGATGCTCTGCATTATTATAGACACCTAGCTACCTCTTACAACTCCTCCCAGGTTTTATGGTACCTTCTAAGGGGTACCCGGGAGAACAGGGAGGGGCAGGTGTGATGGGTGGTGTACGGGGTCATTACATAACAGCAGGCCGTCGCATCCCCGCTCAGGCCATGGAGGGTACAGTGTAAGGGGGATTCCTTGCTAAGGTTGCTTAGCAACCCTGAGGGGGACACCTTCGACCCCATCTGATTGGTCAGTCCTTATCTCTTAATCTGATCTATCCACCTCTGCCTTCATTACAGGCATGCATCAGTACATGCGGGAGGTGGAGAACAAAAGAATTTAGGGGGAAATAAATCCCGTAGAAACCCGGCTCCCTCTTCTACTCCTCCCGGGCACCTTCAATGGCCCCGTGACATGTTATGTAATGCCGACCCGGTCTACGCTGAGGAAGGACAGGATTTTTTTTTAATACTTTTATTTATACTGACAAATGTTAGCAGATATGCTAGTTTACATCATTCGCCAGTTAATGGCAATTCATCAGGTCATACAATTAAAAATACATAATATAAAATAGAGAATGGAAACAATGTACATATTTACATAGTGTTCGTGCATACAATCATACTCATCCCTAATCACCTCTCCCTTATTGGTTAGCATCCATATATGTAGGATAGCAGCAGGTGGCTGACGCTATCCAACAAAATGTTTTGTTAGATAGCGTCTGTATGTAGGATAGCGTCTTTATAATGCTGCTAAGTGACAAATACTGGATTTTGTTGGATAGCGTCTGTATGTAGGATAGCGTCTTAACACAGGACGCCAATTGAAAGAAAAGATAAAAATGCAATACAGTTGGCACAGTCCAATGACAGACCACAGGTAAAATGGTTTCATATCTAACTGGAAGAAAAGCTATTTACCAGGGAGGATGAGGCAACTTTGGGTCACTCACTCAGTTCCTATCCCCCTAGCACCCACATAAACTCCCCTATTACCTAGAGCCTAAAACCTTACGTTTAGACCTCGGAGCTCTCACATGAACCAAACCTGTGTTTTGGTCACCCAACCCCCAAACCTTCCCGACCCCTATCCTCGTCCACAGGGTCCACGACCAACATGTTGTCCACTTCCTGCTTCTCCCGACGACGACAGACCCCAGACTCGGCGTCCCTATTCATCACTCAGTTTTCTCCTTTTTTCATTTCTCCAGAAGACACATCGTCTTCTGTCCTCTGGTTCTTACCTTGAAGGAGACTGAGAGAGACGAGGGGCCTTGGCCCTCAGAGGGGCAGTAGACGAGGGGCCTTGGCCCTCAGAAGGGCCTTAGTCGGGGTGTTGTTTGTCGGGGGTCAGGGTGGGTCATGCCCTCTGGCGGCGGACACGTCGGCACCTCCTGTAGCTGTTCCCCCTACTTGGCTCCGTCCTCGCCCGGGTCGGGTTTCTCCGGGCTGTTGTGTCTTCCTCCTCCAGGGCGGCAGGCATGTCTACTCCCCGCGTCCTGCAGGAGGAAGGTATGAGGCCCTGCCCACAGATAAAACACCTCCACTATCGGCCCCTCACCCGCGTCCCATCACAACACGACTCCAGGCCTATCTATCTCAACAAGCCTCAAGGATATACATTTTAGCGGTTATTTTGAGAAGTAGGAGAATCTAGGCTTGTGTGGTTTTTCTATGGAGTGTGAATGTAACGTGGGGAGCTTGCATATCATTCCGAGTTGGCTTTCTTCCATATCAATCAGTTGTTGGTTTTTGCACGTCAAAGAAGCTTCCCGCCGCCTGCTTTCAGCCATCACACAACTCGACGCCCGCCTCTCCCTCCCAAATACAAGAAAAAGATTGGGCCTGGCAGAAGAAAGAATCAGAGAAAAGAGGCAGGGGTCAGAGTACCCAACAATTCTCCCCCCTTCTACTTTCAAAACAGCGTAGTCGGATACACGGCAATTTTAGTCGAGTAACGTCGGTTGGGAGACTTTGGCTCTAAGTGGCTTCCAACTGTTTTGAGGTGGCTTCTTATTGGCACTGAAACATTTTCAAAGATAGGCGGTGCTAAGTGAAAAGCAAAACCCATGAGGGGACTGCGAGTTGGAATGCACAATTTGTAGCAATTGTCTTGAAATGGTCGGGCGGTCGCGGCCTGTTAAAACCCTGGTCAGATGTGCGAGCCTTTTCACAGTGGCTTCGGCCCTGGCTTCATTTGTATGTATTGGATGTGCCCATCTATTAGATCTGTGGAAGCCCCCTAGCCCATTAAAAGAACGAATATTCATTACTACCACATATATATATCAGAAGTCCTTTATATTCCGAGTACCCTTCCAGCTGGCCGCACCGGGTCTACAAGCGGATTCCAGGAGCGTGAGGTGACGAGGGCTTCGGAGCGTAGAACAACGCTGAATATTACATCGGCCCAGGATATTGTATTCAATATGCTCATCAATGTGCAATAAAGTTTGCCGACTGGAGTGGCGGCGGTGCGCGACGCGGCGGCCTTCATCTGGCCGGCGTGGTGTGGCCGGTACATTCATCTTGTCAGTCTGCCCCCTGTCTTCTTGTTTGCCGATTACACAGACGGAGCCCCAGCAATGCGGGCGTCGCGCCAGCCAGCAGCCGGCCCCCGCCTCCACCCGGCCCGCCGCGCTCATCATACATAAATTAGAGCCCGCGCCGCTCCTGGTCGGCGCGCCCGGTCGCGCTTATCAATCCGTGTTAACATGACGATGGCGGGAAGGCCGGGTGTGAGGCATGTTACTTTGTTAGCGGGCGTTGGAACTACTGCCGCCAAGACCCAGGAGCAGAGGAGGAATGGTAAGGGGTAGCAGGAGAGGGCGGGCTGGCCGAGGCAATGACAAACGTTTGCCGCGGCGCAGTGTCACCGGTAATGACCATCAAAAGACAGCCGGCCCGCCCCTGATAAATGCCCCGCCGTTTCAATTTGGTCGCCGCCAATGCCGGCTATCTCATATAGCGGCCAAGGGCCCGGGACGGAGGCAGCAGGAGGAGGGGTGGTGGTGGGTGGGGTAGGGGTAATGTCGGGGGAGGCACTAATAAGTCTGAAATACACTGACAAGCCGGGCGCTAGAACGACCGTCCGTGGCCCTCTGGTGCTCAGACCTATCATTCATAACCCCCGCCAGATGAAATGACACGGCAGTGCCACTACCGACCGCCGCTCCCACCCCATATCTGACAAACAACAATGAGTCCAATTACAATATTGCATTTCATATTGCAGGGCACATTTTGCAGCCATACCCTCTTGCCGCATTCATTTGGTTATCTTTTCCATCCAATCTTTACCACCAATAAACCTGCAGAAAAAGCTATTTAAGATCACTTGAGTACTATCCTGAGATGGGCCATTTGTAAGGGACTAGAAGTGTGGCATTTTGAGAAGGGTGTTTTCTGAGCAGCTCAGTGGGGCGGCATGTGGGTGTGGGAGCAGGTCGTGAGCAGCTCCTGGGCTAACTAGGCCATGGGAAGACGGGCAGGAGGCGGGTCAGACGGCAGCGGGAGCAGATAGCATTACCTCCACGGTCTGAGACCGAGAGGACCAGGAGGAGGATGGTGTGGTGGGTGTGGGGCGGGCCTGGGGGTACCACCACACGTCGGGACTGTCGGGTGTTTGTGTAAACCTTGTCGGGATCAGATAGCGCCTTCAACGCCCCTCCAGGGTCTGCAGTCGGCGGGGACAGCTCACCCCATACTCTTCCTGCCTCCTACATCCTGCTCCAGTGTCCCACATAACCCAACGGATTTCTCCAGTGGCGGGGTCCAGGGCGGGGTCCATATTGCTTGTCTTAGAATCCGATGATTTACATTCGTATATATTTTCCTTCTATCATAATTTCGCGCTCATAATACTCCGGAATTACTTTCTCATCTAAGTGGCGTAGCCAGTATTATAGAATAACGCTAAAAGACTTCTGTATTCAAAATTCATAAGCGTATGATATTTCTTACCATCTGTTTTACCATCAGAAACATTATATGTATGAGCAAAAATGTCTGTTTAGCTGGCTCGAAATGTCAAGACAACAAGATAAAAACAATTCAGGGGAACCTTTGAATACCTACCTACAGGAACCCATGAAATCTAGGTTATCGTTGTTAACTAAAACAGTGAATAATGTTATGATATACAACTATATTCAGCTTATCTTTGATGGTTATGTGTTATAGTTTTTTTGACAATGATTGGTCGATTGATGTCTATGCTTTAGTTTTATGACGATAGATAGGGTGAAATCTGAAAAGGAACATGTACAGATTCAGCAGTGAAGCAGGCAGCACCATTCACATAGTGAACGACTCATGCTGGTGGCTCCAATCCCCATCAGATTGGTCCACCGGTGAACACACCAGACACGTCTACGATCTATGGACACATGAGCAGCCAACGACGACTAATATACCACAACCTACGGCCTGCCCAGTCCCCGGCCGGCACACAGCTCAGCAGCACAGACAGCCTAATGAGGACAACTTGTCACATCCAACAACCGACCACAGGCTAGGCTTGGAACTGGTTATGTCAGCAGTGGGCTCAAATAGCACGGGTACGAGGGGGTGGTGGTGGGCATGGGAAACTGTGCTGTGTTGGGGTAGGGCATACATAAGGGGGTAAGGCGGGCATGGAGGGGGGAGGGTGACGGGCGGAAAGCATGCTCAGCGTCACATGGTTCTAATCAGGTTTCTTTTTCCAGGCCAAGACCAAGACAAGTCAACAGGCGGGAACCTATGTTGGACGCCCACTTTCCCCAACCCCA
Organism: Lepidonotus clava; assembly: GCA_936440205.1. Classification (NCBI taxonomy): domain Eukaryota; kingdom Metazoa; phylum Annelida; class Polychaeta; order Phyllodocida; family Polynoidae; genus Lepidonotus; species Lepidonotus clava. Next base: position 17,340,922 of record OW387148.1, read on the forward strand.
GACAAGCCCAAAAACACTCAATCAACTTTTTCAGATTAAAACGTTGCGTGTACGATCTACACGTTGCCTTTTTTCAAATTGCAGCTAGGTTTTATTACTTGTTGGTTTTGATATGGACGTGATGGAATAGCTGTGCGTGAGGAATGTTGCATAGACTGGTAAACAATTAATTTGATAGCCCAAGCCATTAAGGGGGGACCGAGTGATCTTGTCTACGTTCAGCTGGGACGTGGGGAGGGGAGGATGGAGTGGAGGAGGCGCAGGGGGAGGGGGTAATGTTATTGCTCTGACCTAATTACTGACCTCCACTGGCTTCACGTGCCGACTGCGCATGTCAGACAGCTACTCGTTTGGGAAATCTACACATGTAGATCGGGGGACGTCAAAGGGGGGCTGGGGGGGGGGGGGGCTGACCCAACCTCCAGGGGAGAGGTCAGCGGTCAGAGAATGATGTCATCCATCATGGCCAGGGGGTAGGCCTCACGTGCCGGCGAACATTACGGCTTGATCCCTGTGTCAGGGCCGTTTTCATTAATTCAGCCTCAGCACTTGGCCCCCACCCAGCGACGGGCCAGTGGAGAGAGACTAAAGAATGCCACCTACCACTGACATACTTTACCCGTGTCATAGTCAACCTAACATGTCATGCTCATATGATCATCAATTCTAGCACATATTAACGCTATTCAAAACAAAAAGAAATGACTTTCAATTCACACACGAAACACCACTACCAGTACTTATATTACTTTCTTTGGGTCATCATTATGGCTAATTCATATTACTTTACTAGACTGAGTAAACTAAAATTTACAAAAATGTAAAACAAGTCATTTCAATCAATATCAAAAATAGATCATGCTTCTTGTGATTAGCTTACTTGGTCCTTGCCTCTAACCCTGCTTTAGTTGTTGATGGCAGGTGAATGCTTGGTCTAGGTCTACCTTTAGAGCAATAATGGCCGCCTTATTGTACTTAATGACCTTAGCGCAGGTGAGACAAAAGGTGTGTCAGAACGCTCTACATCACAGACAAAATCTACCAAGACAGAGAAAAGAAAAAAGAAAAATGGAAATACCACAAAAAATGCATCCCTACCATCTAAGCGAGTCCAGATGTTAGTTGGAAAAAAAGGAAAAAAGCACGTTTTACTTCATGAAGCATAGAAGAGGAAGGGTAGTAGTAAAAAGTGCAGCATCTTTGAAAACAGTCCTTGGTAGACTGGACATAGGTGGTAGTTAAATGGGCCACAGGTCAGGTGGGGTCAAGTAGTTGGGGCCTCCGGGGTGGTGGAACCTGTAAAGTCTCAGCATTGTACATGCGGCAAATCATAACCAGAATACAGGTGGGGAAGTCAGTGGCAAAAATGAAGACTGAAAAGGGAGTGGCTTTGATTATTCAGTTAATTTTCATATATATATGAATGCAATTTTAAAATGTACGCCCTACTCCGTATACAAATTCTTTGGAAAATCAGGGAGGGTGGGGCGGTTAAATATATCGGGCTTATTGGAGCAGAACGCTACAGCGAAGAAAAGGGTGGGTCCAGAAGAAGGGCAATAAGTATTCTGTGAGGCCGACTGAGAATGGTTCATGCATGACGGAGTTTCAAAAGCGGGGCAAGGGTTAAAGTTCAGCTCCGACCACCTTTTTTTGGGTTAAGTTACTACCGTGCAAAGGACAGGCGGCTGGTCAAAGCTTGGAAATACGATGAATGTGAAAGGCAGAAAAGCTTCAGGTAGTACAAAGTGGCAGATAAATCACAGGTACATTATGCGGGCCTGACTCTTTAAGAGGTAATTAGTCATGGAAACTAGGTTCGCTAGGTAAGCCACGCCATTCTGAGTGTAGTCAACTGCAAAGGCAAAAGTAGCTTATTCATTACAAAATGAGGTCAAAAGATGCAGAAAACTGAGGAACCCAGCCCTCCACCACTGACTAGGTATACCATGCTGTCTAAACTAGTGGGACTGGGTTGGATCCATGGTAAGATGGCTAGTAAATAGGATCTAGGAAACGACAACATACACGGAACTATTGAAAGGCAAGGGCAGGACTGATACAAAACAAAACAATTATGGACGATGGGAGAAGTAACCAGGCTCTAACCAAGAAGGCATATTGTCTATTTAAGATACATTTTACTACCATTCCACATGTTTCTAGTTATTCACCCCCTCGACATATCCTATGCCATGTTTTAAGTGCATGTCCATTGCTATTTTAAACGGCCTTGCTGTTCGCTAAAAGCTGTTTTTAGGCGCACTTTCTGTGGGTGTCAGGTCGGTACTTTAGGCCCGGCCCCACGGCCGTGTAAGTTGAGGCTGTTGCTGACGACCCGTCATTGGGAGGCGGTGACTAATCTAACCAAGCATGCAACATTCAGTCGATCAGCCCCCACATGCAGAACGTCCATGCCACTCCCCACCCTACTCCTCTCACACCTGTAGGCCATCAAACCCACCCACAGAGCATACCCCACCGTTTGCCAGAAACAAGCCGAAAAAAGATTACTAAAACGCCATATTAAAGGAAAAGGTCGGATGAAAACAGTCGTTTCCAAAATGCTTAGAAGTTAGATGTGTTTTTATTCCTACATTTTTTCCATAATAATATCGAAGTGTTTCTATACAGAGAGACCCGACTACAACTGGTTATTTGCACGATTAATCTTGGCGTTCGTGTTAAGCCCCCGACGGGTGGGCCGTCATCATAGTAACCACACAGGTAACCCAGGTAGGCCATACCTCAAAGTGACAAACAAACCCACTTATTACGGACAAAGGTGAACGACCGAGGGACTGCCCACCTCCTGGGTCTGAGGTCACTGTGGGTCGAGTCAAACATGTGCAGGAGGAAGATAATCCCAATGAGATTATCCTGGCCGTGAAGCAGGTAAGGGAATCTGATTGTGGGTTAGTCGGGCCCACTAGGGTTACCCCCTGACCCTGAGGATGGTCAATGGCCGGGTCCCCTGACACCCCCAGGCTTCTCAGGTGTGGGCCCGGGCGGCCAAGGACAAACACCCAGACAGGCCCAGTATAAATATACCCCAAGGTGTAGGGGGTGGGGGAGGAGGTCCCTCACTCCAGGGGCTGCTCTATTCTACACCTGCTGGCATGTAGGAGTCTAGGCCTGGGATGTGCGAGTCTAGATCTACCTGAATTTGTTCTACTTTCCAATCATACATGCTGACTAGAACTGTGTCATGCTTCGTCAATTATATGGGTCCATGGAAAATTTCTCTAACCTCTATGATGGGACCCAGTGCCCCCCTTCCCTCCACGGCTTCACCAAGTCCGCAAAAACCAACACCTTTACATATAGACATATTTATTGGTCTGTTTTCCTGTGAGCGCCAGAGAGTATCTTTCTTCTTGTTCATCTGTCTCTTGCTGTTTTGACTTAAGACCCCTTGGTTTCATAGCCTGTTAACCTGATTTGTACACGACCTTTCTGCCTCAGACTTTGATTCATAAGGACCAAACCAGAGGTTAGTCTGTACTGGCTTCCCTGATTCTTCACTTGTGGCTTCCACCACATCATTCCCCTGGTACACTAACCGAGTACTCCCCCCCCCCTCCTGGCTCCCTACTTTATGTTTTAATGCCACTCTTCTGGTTTTAAAACTAATAGGTACTCTTTCTTGTATTGCAATTGTAGGTTCATTGCCCACCAAGAAACGTACAGAACCCTCAGACTGTTATATTCTGGCTACTGCCCACTCTAACCCCACCTGAACCCCTCATTACTCCAGTACCTCCCCTGTCCCACCCAGCCCCAGTTGATCACCCCCAGACAAAGGGTGGGCTGAGCGATGGCCGCCTGGAGGAGACCTGTCCGGCCTATAGGGCCTCCACGTCCGGGCCCCCAGCACATACCAGGTTAACAAATGAGTCGTCTCCGGGCCGTCCCCCCCCCCCCGACCCCCGACCCCCCAGCTGGGCCCTCTTCACGCCGGGCTGAGTAACTAGGGCCCTGTGTGAGGGGGACGGGGCCAGCTGCAGGCAGGGCTACACCCAGCCTGTAGTCGTAGTACCAGTGGTAGCAGGCCGGCTTTCCCAGCCAGCTCAACAAGGGTCGGATTTCAACACTGTGTTTTTTTTCTTTTAGCTTTATTTTTCAGTGTTTTTTCGCCAAAGGGTAAGCAGGCTTGGATGACTCAGTGTTTTCCCTGCGCTGACCTACTCTCTGGTGAACTTCCCGCGAAAACAGGACCCGTCCCGCATCTACCCGCCCCCAGCCCTCACCGCTCAGTAGAGGACGCTGTGATCGTACCGCCCTAAGGCTAAGGTGATCTACAGGAGGAGAAGTGGCCCAGTTCACTGTCACGACACCAGGTGGCAGGTCAGGTCCTTAAGCCTCTAATCCACACAGACAACGTGAACTGTGGGGTTGAGATCTAGGGCGGTTTGGAGTGGTGGGAATGCAGGCTATCCCTTCTGTGAGCTAATCTATTACTTTACTTCACCAAAGCAAGTCCCCTATTTGATGAAAAAAGATTAAAGCAGCAACACCCAGCAGTATTTGTGAGGCAAGTTGGTTAGGCAACTGGCGCCACGTCATGCTTATTGGAAGCAGTCACTCGAATCGCAAATTGGTGCCGCAGCGGCCCTCGGAAAACCCCCACGGGCTTTCAAAAGGCAGATCCAATCGACCAACTGCTACCATTAAATTGCAGTTTTCATTTACGGGCTGTCATCTCATATTAAAAGCTACGGAGTCCCGACCACCGTCAGGCGATGCTTTCTCTGGCTTGTGTTACGTGGCGCTAACGTGTGTAATACGTGTACGGCTTACTGAGTGGGGTTAGGAGAGGGGACGGGCCCTGGGAGACTGGTAGGGATGGGCAGAGGAGTGGGTGGGTAACTGTCGGCAGGTTGTAATAGTAACGCCCTACAATGAGGCCCTGCCAGCAACCCTCCTGTGTCTTCTTCCCATGCCCTGCCTACCGCCCACACCACCTCTGGTGGCCAACACCGAACGTACTGGAGTCGGCCAAGGGCTTGGCAACCGTTTCCAGGATGGGGGAGGGGGTGGAGGTGGGGATTCGGACATTGTTTCATATTCAACAGGTTAGGCATCCATGAATAAGGCCACTCACAATAGATGAAACGCCAAACCACTGTATGGATATACTGCCATCTGCATGAATGTATATAGGTTACCATGGGTAGTAACATTTGGGTTATACTAAATTATGTAGTGGATTCATGCGTGGCCACAAAGTTCAAGACCCGAACCATCGCTGATACATGTATAGTATCATACGCATAGAATGTTACATACATGTATATAACTTTAAACCATACCTGACAATGTCAAACTTAAACCTGCTTAGATTATTTATTTATTTTTTTTTTTTTTATTAACATTTGATTAGACTGGTCAAATCTCGGAATAGCTCCGGTATTCATCATTGCACCAGTATTTACAATCATTTGTAACTCATTTTTAAGAAGTCAGTATTTACAGAATTCTTAAATACTAATCAAGTCATTCTAACTTAATTGTTTAACAATTCTTAATGGTATTACATAAATGAAAGTTGTTTTAGTATTTTTACAAACACTACCAATACACCTTTTTTAAAAGCTGGTTCTATAATTGTTGGTAATTTTTTCATTTTACACATCGAAATGAAATTAAATGGTCCAATTCATAAAGAAGACATTTATTTTACATTTAGTGACATTTTGATTTAAAAATTAAGTCTTATACGTGTTTAACATAATTGATTTTTGATATCTTTTGAACTCGACAACAGTTTTACTATTTCTTATGACTGGGTCTAAGTTGTTCCAATCTCTAGTCCCTGAATATAGAATATTTCTTTTATATGTCTCACAATTTGGTTTTTCTAACATAAATTTAGGTCCATCATTTGACCTTGTATTGACCATTGTATTTTCCATTTTATATTTTGATTGATTCTTGAATAGGAAATTGTTTAAATGATTTTCCCTTCTTGCTTTAAGACATGAAATATTACAATTGTTGAAGAGTGTAACATCATCAATTTTACCTTGGGTTTTTTGACAGATTCTTAATCCTCTAACATGTAATCTTTCCAATTTATTTAAAATTGTATGATTTGAGTATGAAAATACAAAGTCACAGTAATCAAAATATGGAAGAACCATTGATTTATATATCAGTGTTGCTCTATTGGATGTCGTCATATGTCTTATCTTACTAAATAATAACATTTTATAAGAAATTGCATTCACCATTTTGTCTAAATGGAATTTGAAATTTAGTTTTTGGTCCAGGTTAATTCCTAGGTACTTAAAAGTTGGTACGTTAATGATTTTTTCTCCGTTAATTGTTAGATTAGTGTCGGGACTGTTTTTAATTTTTTTACTAGTTCCAAATGTCATGGTTTTAGTTTTTTTGGTATTGATGGTGAGTGCATTTCCTGAACACCATTTAGAGAATTTATCCAGCATTTTTTGTAATGTTATTAAAGAGTCCTCAAATTTATTACTTGAACAATAAATTACTGTATCATCAGCATATAGTTGGTATGACTCTTTGTCCAATATATATTGTAAATCATTTATGAATACTAAGAAAAATAATGGACCAAGTATAGATCCTTGTGGGACACCACAAGTAATATATTCATTTTTCGATAACTTATTATTCGCTAAAGTTTTTTGTACTCGATTTGATAGGTAATTTTTTATCCAAAGCAATACATCACCTTTAATTCCAATTAGTTCCAATTTTCTTAATAAAATTGTATGATTAACAGTGTCAAATGCTTTTTTCAGGTCTATGAAGGTTGCTACAGTAACCTTTTTTTTATTGATTGCTGTAAAGATGGTGTCAGTTAGTTTTACGATTGAACTTGCTGTAGAAAAACCTTTTCTAAATCCATTCTGATTGTTACTCAATAAATTGTTTTTCTCAAAAAAACACATCATATGATCGTGAACAATTTTTTCTAGAATTTTCCCTGGTACAGGTAATAGTGAAACTGGTCTGTAATTTGATATTGTTTGTTTTTTACCACCCTTAAACAATGGTATTACAGTTGCAATTTTCCAGTCATTAGGAAATAACCCTTTATTAATCGACAATTCAAATATATATGATAATTGAGAGTTCAGAACCATAAGAGCATCTTTTAGGCATTTTGAAGATATTCTATCAATACCAGAGGACTTTGATATATCTATTGCTTTAATTAAATCGGCAACTGTTTCTCTATTAATCTTGATTTTTCCTATTTCTTCTAAAATAGTTGGACCTTCATAGTTCCATTTCTCTTTACAATTTTTAGCTAATTCCGGTCCAATATTAGTGAAGTAATTATTTATATAGTCTGCTGTATTTTCATTGTCTATAATTTCGTTGTTTTCATTAATAAATGAAAGAATCTCCGCTTTATCTCTGTTTTTAGGAATAATATTGTAAATATTTCTCCAAAATCTTTTAGGATCATTTTTTGAAGCTAAAAATTCTTCTTCCAAATGGTTATTCTTAGCTTTGTCAATAATTTTTCCGATTTCATTTCTAAATTTTCTTGCTAATAATAAGTCCTCTGGATTGTTTGTCTTTTTTGCTAATTTCAATAGTCTGTCCTTGTCAATTATCATTTCCATCAAATCTCTATTCATCCAATCCTCTTTATAATTTTGTATTTTGAATTTTTTCTCCGGACACATTAAATCGAGGATTTCCAAAATTGAATTTTTCATAAAATTCCATGCAACATTTGGATCATCAATTCCAAAAAATGGAACCCAGTTTAACAATCTTAATTTTTCTTGAAATAAATCTTTCGAATAGTTTCTATATGATCTTCCAATGAATTCACAAGTATCTTTAATATTTCTCTTTTTCTTTTTTGTAATAAAAATAGCTTGATGGTCACTGAAGTTAAGATCCAATACTCCCGTTGCATTTATGTGTTTTGCATTTGTGAATAATAGATCAATACATGAATCACTAATGCCATAACGTGTTGTGTCATTAATCATTTGTGATAGACCATAACTGTTCATGAGACTTAATAAGTCTTTACTTTCCTTAGAGTTTTTTTTGAATACATCAATATTGAAATCACCTATTACAAAAGTTTCAGTTCTACTCTTTTGTTCAAGATTATTTAAAGATGATTCAATGTTGTCCAAGAATAATCCTAAATTTCCTTGTGGAGGTCTATATAAATTGCCAATTATTATATTTTTCTGAAATTTCATCTTAATATGTAACCATTGAATTTCGATATCTTTAGTGCTCTTATTGTAGGTATCAAAATCATCATAGGAGTAATCAATATTTTCTTTAATATACATACATATACCACCTCCTTTTTTAATGTTTTTTGTAGGACAGTCTGACCATGATCTATCCAATCTAACAATATTATAGCCTTTTATATTGACCAAGTTAGAGTAAATCGTTGGGATTAGCCAGGTTTCAGAAATACAAACGATATCAGCATTGCTTGAGATGATTTGTTGTTTGAACATTTCAAATTTGTTTTTTGAGTATAAACTACGTATATTTATATGAATAATATGAAACCCTTTATTTTTAAAAATCTTCATGTCAGTCATTTTCATATTGAATGAACCCTGAACCCTGAATATATATATGAATTGGACATTTTTCTTTAAATCTATTTGTACATTTTTCATTACAAGTTTGAACCAGCTTAACAACAATTAGAAAGTTAATTTTTGAACATTTTTTTGTTAACCATTTAATAGTATATATGAAAATTGGACATCGGCATTTTTTGCCATCCATTTTTCGATTGATATGGGTTTGTCCGTATGTGAAAAAGATTATTTTTTCTTCAAGTTCAGTTGTCAGATTTCAGTATCAAAATCCATTGATTTGTTCATTGAAATAAAACGTTTTCTTACTTGAATTGTCCGTGAAGATCTCTTGGATAGCTGTTGATGATGATTCTTATTTCTAATATATTTTTAATTTATTGAACCAGTATTGAAAGAATTGACACTGTCACGACTTTCAAACTTGTCCAATGAATTTTGATTGACTAAGAATTCAGAATTGATACTATCACGACTGATTCTGAGTCAATATTTGACTTTAAATGTCAAAGATCTAAATATTAAACTTAATGTAAGTCATAGGTACAGATCTATCAATTTACGAAATTCGTAGCTATTTGAGCAACATCTTCTGAAAAGTACTAGATAATTAATATTTTGAAGCCGTCTTGACGAGTAATTTGGCCCACTTCTCCCTCAATTCATCGGAGATATGCAGACCATCAGAACAGAAATAGTTGAGGAATGTTTTCATTTTACCTCCGACTTCTCGATGAACGCATTTTGCGAAATTTGGTGCATATGATTTCTTCATTTTGTTTCTTTGATAAATATCCTCGTTGAACAGATAAATCGCTTCGTTGAGAATCAGTTGTTTTTCTTCTGATTTCCTTTTTAGAACAAGATCTAAATTTGCTCCTATTAACGGACAGAATATAACTTTCAATCCTGGCACTTCTTCATCTAACCTTTTTTCGGCTTTCTCCATAATATCAATGAGATGCTTGGCTAAGGAAATTGGATCCTTCCAGTCGAAGAAGACTTTTTTTGTCATCCTGTCTTTTCGTGTAACGTCATTTATCCCAGCTGTTATGAAAATGACGTTGAAGGGTGATGATTTTCCGCAATAAATGACTTCTTCCGTGATGTCTTCTATCCCATATCCAGGAAAGAACCAGATTTGTATATCTTTACATCCTTTGGGCTTGGCCAATTTATCTAGTTCCCGTTCAATTCCACGACCTCGACTGTCAAAGAAGAAGATTGTTTTCCGTCGGAGTGACGATGACGCCATTTTGACCTTAACTGCGCAGTCTAAAAATAGCCGTTGACTCGACCCAGATTTGAAATTTTATGGCGTGCCTTTCGTAAGACGTAACTAAAATGCCGTGTGTCATTTGAAGAAAGTTATTATTAGTATAACTATTAGTACAATTACGATCGCAATTGCAAGATGTTTATTTCTTCGATAAAGATTTCCTGACATCCATGAGGATATAGCCTAGCTTGTTTTTTCCCGGAATAGATTTAGTGTCAATTTGACTTGCCTTTGCCATGGTGACTCCGCAACCCCAGAATTTGTCGTTGGTACATTCCAGTAGAACTGCTTTTCCCGTGGCCTTAAGTTTGATCTCCAGATTCTTGTTTTGTGAGAATTTAGCTAGAACTAAATCTTTCATGATATCTTCTTTTTTCTTGATCCATTCTTCTGTGTCTCTGATTTTTTTGCATATTTGTTTGATCACATATGGATCTTTCACGCCCTTCAGTTTCGATGCATCTTCATCTGTGCCAATTTCTTGGATTTTAACGCTGTAGTAAGCCTCTTCAACTGAGTCGTATGTTCTCCCTAGATATTCAAACTTTGATTCAGACATATTTGAAAGGTAGCTGTGCTTACTTTGAAATGCTATTGCTTCTCCTTTTTTGATTTCAATTGTTTTCGCTCGTTCTATTGATATTTCTGCTGGAACTCTGTGCACTTCGTCGAGTGTAAACCTTTGGCTGTTGACAAGTAATGTTGTGCCCTTGATTTTCGAATCTTTACCCAGTGAACGTGCATATCCATTTATTGCTCTCATCTCCTTCATCTTCATCGATTGATCAGCTGTTAGGTCATCATTTAAATAAATGTTAGACCAATCTTTCTTTCCTGCTAATTTCTTCAGATTTTTGAAGATGATACCTTTCGTAGCTGGGTCATAGAGTTTCATGACGATCGGTCTTGGTCTTGCGTTAGACCCTTCGTCAGGTTTTTTCCCTTTTCTGTAGATTGTCTGAATAACATCATGTGCTTTAAAATCCAGCCCTAGATCTGCAAATAAATCGTTTACCACAATCTCTAGAGATTGATTCCATTTTTCATCGATTCCTTCTAGGCAGATGTTGTTTCTTTTGCTTTCCCTTTCATTTAGTTCAAATTTCCAATCGTAGGATTCAAGCTTGTCAGTCAGTTCGTTGACCGTAACTTTCAGTTGAGTATTGCTCTTCTTTAGATCAATCATCTCTTCTTCCATTTTCTGAATTTTTTTAACAAATATTTCTAATTTATCATTCAGTTCTCCGGTTGCAAATTCGTTTGATTTAAACCAATCTGATGATTCAATGGCGTTTTCTTCAACCTTTTTTGTTAGAGTATCCAGTTTAAGTATCACAGATTTCACTAAGTCGTTGGTGTTAGTTTCCTCCTCCACGTTCGATTTCAACGCTGCCGTTTTTGAACTTCGTCCACTTTTTTCTTTTTTCGTGTCTGACATCTTTGTTGTTGATCCAATATTTCCAAAATTTTCAACAAATATTCACTTACTGTTCATAGTTCAGAATGTATCATTATTTCTGACAAAATAACCCTGTAACTGTAATTCCCAGCGAGAATAATTTTCACAGTGACGGTAACGACGTGATCACTCGTGACGCGCCATTCCTAAATGATTTATGAGGTTAAATGTACTAGGTTATCAGGTTAAATGTCTCTACATACTAGGTTAATTACAACGTTCAGGTAAGGGCTGTGCGAATGATGCTGAACAGCAGCAGGTCATGTCAGGCGGTGCTGTGGGTAAGGGGGGTTCCCGCGCCCACACCCTGGAGGAGGGCTTGAGGCGGACTGACCCCTGACCTCTGACCTCAGGGCTTGACCTCGGGCTGGGGTGTGATCCACAGCAGTACCCTCTCAACGCCCCCCCCCCCCCATCCGGCTTGGCTCCCTCCAGATACCCAACGCCTCTTGCGTTTGCCAACCGTTGACGGCTCCAACATGGTTAGAAAACGCCCTACAGCCATATACAGTGTACCTATTTGTAGACACATACGTTATTAATAAATATGAAATCCAAGAGTAGGACCAGACCAATAACTGCATTCAGAAGAAGAAGTACTAGTAAATAAATAATGAGCCAGATGATACCTACTAACATACTTAATAAACAGATCCAACATACCCTCGAACAAACAGCAGTTCACTTTGTCCCTATAATTGACTTAGAGGGAACTTTAATGTCATTAATACCTAACGAGTGGCGCGTCTTCAAAGGGCTTAATGAAACATGCCCCCAGGCTTACAGATAACGAGGAGTGGAGCTTGTGGGATCGGAGTGGCCGGTAGATTCTGAGGGGGTAAACTTTATCACACGACCACTGCCCTGCTGGCCCCCTGAGATGGGTCGGGGCGCGGGTTATCGCCCACACCTTGGGCCAGTGTCCAGGGGGGCCGACCCTGCCCAAATCGGTGATAAAAGGGCTTTGATCAGGGAGCGCGAAGCGGGACAATACAGGTAGGGGAGATAGGTCTTTGAGGCAGCTCTGTGCATGGGGGCATCTGTAAGGGGGGGGGGGGGGGGGGGCAGCAAGAGGGGGCCTCTTGAATTTTCTATCTGATTCCCATTTAGTGTTTGATTTGTATCCCGTATAGCATTTGACTAGTTATAATACTAATCATATTCTGGACATGAAACTCTTCTCGTTTCTGCATGGAACTTCAGAAACTAGAACAACCTCCGGGAGTTTAACTACCAGGCGTAACATATACATTTTCGAAGGGGTGGAACCTGCTTATGGTTTTCGGGGTCAGTGGTTGACCGTCGGGTTTCGGTCAAAATTCCCATGGGGCAGAGGAAATTGTGCAGTTCTAAGAACAGAACTCTGGTACCCATGAGATACGATGGGACTGCCCTGACCGACTCCAGGGTCTGCGGGCAGCTGGAGGGGCGGGGCCGGAAGTCAGGAGGGGATCAATAGACCTGACGGATCTCCCCCTCACCTCTACTGACCCAATGACCTGCCCGCCCCCTGCCGACTAAAACAGGCATCTGTTTATTTAGACGCCGGCTCCGTATACTGTAAAATATACAGGGACGCCTCCTCCAGTAGGTACCGACCCCCATGGGTCTATTCCCCTCGATCTGGGACACACAGGAGAGGTGAGTGATAATAGGGGAATTGATGTCCGGTTGGCCTGCCCCACCTCCCGCTAGGGGGATCCTGGTGCCACTCCTGATCAGATTCCGGGGGCCGGCGACATCCTGCTTGGTGTTATCCCGACCAGAATGACAACAAATATATTTGTGGTGACTTCCGCATTATGAAGCTAGGTCAACCAGTCAGAGCAACTCTATAATATAGGTCATTGGTAGACTTGGTAGAAATTTATATTGGGGACAAATAAAGAGTACAAACGTCCCTAAATTTGGAGATCATAACAACAACTGCGTCTAACTTCAAATTGCGTCAACAAGAAAATGACGTAAGTCAGTGATAGCGTCCCATGACGTAAGTCAGCGGTCAGAGATCATGGCGTCAAACAGTGACAGAAGCAGGTCTTATGACCGTGGAGAAGTGACCCCCCCCCCCCTCCTGACCGTCATTAAACATCCGGGTCCCCATCCTGCTGATTACAGCGTCTGGCCACATTCTGACATCAGACCTACATATAAAACTGATAACACCGACCTATATAGAGCAGATAAGGATATTGGGAGAACGGGCATGTTTAAATTATTAACGAAATTCACCGATCTCAGCAGCAACTCTTTGCATGTTTACATAGAGGAATTCCTCTAGACAAAAAATAAGTGTGTCACTTTTTGTACCATTCCCCATACACTATCGATACTGCTATCTCTATGTCCAATTATTTCCCAATCTGGTTGCAACCCTCAGGGAATTCTATGGGAAATTGTGACAAAAACCTCAGAGGAGAACAGTGGATCCCTGACAGGGGCTGGTCTCAGGTGAAAAGGCACACAGCAACAACAAAAACAACTCGTGCTCGCCATACATCTCTGCAGCTCTCTGGAGACCAACGTTTTTCTTGGGATTCGCCTATACCAGAATCTATCCCGTCTCTTTCACTCCCATTCCACCCTAGGCATTGCCTGTAGGCCCACAGGAATAGCGCATCGCTCCCCTCTCTCATCCCACCCTCAGACTATCCTTCTTTTTATTGTGCGAAAGCTTCCAGCCTCCCCCAACCCCCTGTTGGTCCCTCCTCAGGTCGGGGAATGTGATTTGGTTTCCATAGAGACTGTATCCATAGCAACACCATGGATTGCTTCTTCAGCCTAATTATCCTTCCTACGGGAGAGTGTTGCAGACCACCTCGGGGCGGAGAGGGGGTTGGTGCATTAAGATTAACATTAAAGTCCAATTAAGAGGTAAAACACGGGCCGTGTTCAACATGTGTAGGCCTGCGTTCACCCCTCTCTCCCGGCCTCACCCGGAGGGCCCCCACACAACCTCACCGGCCCCTCCACAGACTGACTCCTGCCTAGAAGTCCCGAGAAATGCCTCCAGGCACTCGTACACATGGGGCATTCCTCCCGGCCTGATGGGGTCGGCGATACGCCTGTCCACACCCTGGAGGAGGCCCTTAGATTATCACAAAGGTGTAAGCTGGGGGCACGGATGGAACTACTGCTGCTGGAGTCGGGGCTGGGCACAACACAATCAATGAACGTGTCCAGCACGTTCTACTAGTCCTATAGAGAAAAAAAACTAAAGAATTATTCTGGGTTTTGCATGAGGGCATGGTCTTTTTTATGACTCTATAATTTAGAGTGCGTGTGAAAATTAGTAGCATAGAAACGTGAGAAGAGCAATTTATGAATGCATGTAATTTGCATAGGGACTGGTTAAAAGTTGATTCCTGTCATGTAACGTGTGAGAATGGCCTGGTACCAACGATCAGGAGTCAGAAGGGCCAGGAGGTCACCTGGCCCAAACGGGCCCTCAGCACACTGACAGTGGTCAGGTGTGACTGTCAGGTGTCACAGCTCGTGACGGTGACTCCAGGGCGTGACGCCTCCTACTGACAGACTGCTGACAGGTGTGATTGACAGGTGAGAGTCAGATACCACTCCCCCTGTCACTCAGTCACCCATGGGAGTTGGGGTTATTATACAGCAGCTGCAACCTTGACTTACCAGCCAGCGACGCAACTGTACATTAACACTACCAGGTAACCTCCCCATTCGGAAGAATTTAGAAACAGACTCATTACCCCATATCAAGACCTGATTCCATTCCCAAAATTCCCTCGTGTGTTATCAATTCGTGTAATATTTAAACCCACGGCGATAGCAGCTATTCTTTTTCACCGAGTCAAATTGAATCCAGCTATCTGCTTCAACTTTTATGGCCCATTTACAAATCATGAAATCAGAGAGAAGAGTGATCAAAGAAACGGTTTTGGGGATATCAGGCAAATCGTACTCAAAACGCCTCTCGCCCGGCGCTCGTTAAAGTGTCGGGCTGGTGATAACAAATCAAACAGCAGAGGAGGCTGTTGGCGATAAGACTAACAGCCAACCAACCTACCTCCCAGCTGCCAGCTCTTCTCTTCTTTCACTTTCCGTTTTAAAAATGTGTTTGTAAGTCTTTTTCACGGCAGCTGAGTACCTACTGTATTTGGTAAATATTTCTAGATTAACTTTTTATTGTGATTATGGGTGTTCTAGTTTCTACCGGTATTCTAGTTTCAAAGTACTGGTGGTAGGTGAAGCCTCGTCCGCCCAACGTGGAGTCCCAGTACCACAGGTATGGACGCACACGCGCCTTCTCTTTTTTCCAGAATACTTTTTTTCAGTCGACCATGCGTAACCCGACGCGTCCATCTGGCCCGCTTGTCTTCAAGCGCTTAGTCAGTTTTCGGAAACATATCTCGTTAACGGGAGTCTAATCTTTCTTCTAACTTTTTAGAAGCTAGCCTGGCATGAAATAAGCGACAAGCGGAAGCACAAATTGTTCATATCACTTTCCCCCTGTAACTCCCCAAGACCAAAAACATGTTTGTAGCCGGATGCAAGCCCCCCATGCACCCCCTGAAAATATGCCACATAACGCGGCCACGTGGCACGTTACCGGTGTTCTTAGACGCACGAGGTAATGTTGGAGGGATTGTTTTGACACAGATCCTCTCTACTTTTTTCCAGTACCCCCCCCCCCCCTCCTCCCCTACCACTCCCCTGTCCCACCTCGGCGTGTGGACCCGACCCAAGGCGGAATAATACCACGTGGGCCGGAAGTGGGGTGACCCTCGGCAGGCGCACGCCGCCCAAAAAGACGTCTACTGCCGCCTCAAAAAATAGTCCGTCCCTTCACATGCTGCCTGAAATATGGCCTTTGTCGGGGAGTGAACGCTACATGCATTCATAGGGGGCTGACCAGATAAGGGAGGAGTGCGGGAGGAATGGGTCTGAGTGGTAAGAATGGGGCCATGCGGCTATCTCCTTCTCAGACGGCATGACAGACATGACATGGCGGATCACTGACTCAGCCAGGGAATCATGCCCAACATTCATTTCCTGAGGGTTTGTTTTATGCCCAGGACTTGGTTGTTCGTTTTATGCCGCGGACTATCGCCGGTCTGTCTCAACACCTCGGGACACGTGGTGTGGACCCGGCGTCCTGTCGGCACCAGCCTCCCACCTGGTCAGACACATCTTCTCAAGTCAAGGCCCCTGTCGCCGCTACCGCTCTACCTACTGATCGCGGTAGCGGCTGGGGGACTGGTGTGCGAGGATGGGTCAGACAAGGATGTCTTTTTACCCACAAATAATCTTATCCTTAGGTTTTTGTTTTGAGTGAGAGCCAGACGTACATCAGTTATCAAGGTTATACGCATTCTAGCTAATCCTAGGATCATTCCCGATTTGCGCCGAATGTGGTCATAATAAATTATGTCTTAAACATAATGTTATTAATTGTCAATAATGTTGACCGTTGCTGTCTGGAATAGCTGATGAGTTTTAGGTACTTGTAGGCTACTTGCCAATACCGTTAGGGCTATAGCCGTGTTCAGCAGCATGGAGGTGAATAATGGCCTTACGGGTGCCGGGAAATGCCCGCTTTACGGTCCGAGGCCTGATGAATTAAAGTGATTAAATGGCGGGCGGTGGGCAGACGGGGTAGGTACGTAGAACCTGGGTGCTGCCGTCATTCTGCCACACTAATATTATACAGATTAATATACCGATGACATCACCAAGTGGGCACCACTCCCCAGTGCCCTCACACACCTCGAGACGGTGGTAGGAGACAAAGAAAGGCCGGGGTGAAAGGCCAAGTGCCCCCCCCCCCCTTCCTCCTCCGTTTGTCGCCGGCCGAGACCATTACGTGAGGGGAGGTCGCCAATTACTCATTACAAATGAATCATGCCAAACGCACACACACCCAGCAGGCCACCAAAACCCCACCTCCACCTAGCCGGCCCCTGCCCCTACCCCTAGTCGGCCCCTACCCCTTCCCCTACCCCTTCTCCTACACGTGCCACCCCTACCTGCCCCTGCCCCTACCACTACCCAAAATCCACCTCCCCCTGCCACCCGTACCTTCCCCTACCAGTGGGGCTCCGTATGACGTGATCTCCACGTCCAGCACGCGCCGCGGCTCGCCGCCAATTCACCCATTAGTGGGAGAACCTGCCTCTCCTTTCTTCCCTTCCCACCCACCCCCTACTCCCCCCACACGGGCCTCTGCCTTCTGTTAACGGTCGCAGATCAGTATTGATTGTCTGGCCCGGCAAAAAGGGATTTGGTGATCAATTGACAATACAATATGGTCGGCGGGGCGCGGGTGGGAGTGGCTTCTGATTGCCGTGCCGGCAGGGCCGTTGTCGGCGTAATGAATGGCGTGGGAGGGGGTGGGGGTGTTGTCTACTGCGGCGCCAGGTACCCTGGTGACCGTGGGATGGGGGGGGGGGATGGGGGGGGGGGTGAAGGTAGGCTCACCTGCTGCTTCTAGATAGGCTTTCACCTGGCCCCATGCATAGGCTGAGCGTGCAGGGCTCCACTACATCAGCCAAGTCCGTGAGTTGTGGTTATTGCAACTCCGACCAGAATATGTTGTATGGCGTTTATTGTTTTGTGTTTTTTGGACAGATAATCATATTTGTTTCTTAAAATAATACTCAATTGCATTTTGAATATTTACCTGGTGACGATATAATTTCTCTGCATTGACCATCAGAAGGGGTCTGGATGTGGTCGCTGTCAATAAGGACTGAATCCCCAACAGGCAGGCAGTGGTCACTTGCCATGACCGGCTGACCTTTACTAATCCTAACCCTGCCTCCCACCAGACTGACCACCACTGTCCGCCACCCACTTCCACTAAGCCCCACCGGTCAAGGTGCCCCCATAAGAAAAGGGCGCACAGAAAAGAAGGGCAAAATGCTATTTTTCCCAGAATAACCTTGCAGGTCGCCACCGGAACCGGAACCGACGCCGCCGTCGACGTCAGAGAACACAGGAGGGACGAGGGACGCGGAGGGTTAAGTCTCGCCGGACGTCACGTGACTGATTCATCAGGACGAGACTTGTTCAGACGCCCGCCGCCAGGCGACCAAGGAAGGACTCTGGGTCACGTGACCTTTGCCGCTAGGTTCCGGCGTGCCCGCGTTAATTTGCACGCCCGCACGGCGGGACCCTTATTATGATGGCCTGTCGGTGAAGTCAAGTCGGCGCAGCGCTGGGGGTTTGGTAAAGGTGATGGGGGAATGTGGGTGGTAGCAGGGGGCGAGTTCGAGCGGGTTTCGTCCCAGGGGAGGTGCAGCGGGTTTCCTTCCTATTGGAGCCTGTTTTTCTCCATGTCCACAGCGCGCGCTGCCCTGCCTGTTGTAGCTCGCCGGGTGGCATTCATCCCCCCTCCTTGGTATTCAGTGCCCGGCCCCCCACACAGGACCTTATTTGCTCGGCGATGGGCGCCTCAGCCAACAGCCATTTGGTTGGGTAAACGCGGCCGGCGCACTGTGGACACAGCCACCCCCATCACCAGCCCCCGACATCACTCTCCTTGCAGGTCACATGACCACCCATTACATTCAACACGAGGCCGTCAATATGGCGGCCGTCAGCGGCAGCCGCCATTAGAAAGCCATGTTCATCAAATGGCGGCCAGAGAGGCTGTAGGTACATGGTGGGCCGAGTTAAAAGGGAAGACATGTCGCCGCGACAGAAGGTCGTGTCGCGCCGTGCTGGCAGGGCTGCGACTGGCAGCGTGTATGTCTCTGTGTGTGAGTGCGTGATGGCCACTTAGTCAGGCCTCGGGCATAGAGTTAACGGACAGGGCATGAGGCCTATACGCACGAGGCCAGTGGGGGAAGGGGGGACCTGTCACCCAAAATAACACGAACGTGTTTTCTATAAAGTAACAGTACCTTGCCATTCCTAAGTCATGGACCTACGACACAGAAGGCCAAGGCATTTGCCACTAATCTAAACATTACAAGCACAACCTATCAGTAGGTGCAGTACTGTATCACAGTCTGCCTACCACGTGGAGGCAGTTAGGTGTACAGTTATATCCTGGTTGCAGGTTACAATACATCATCCTAGCAGTAATACGTGACCTAGGCAATTATAGATTGCATTGTTCTGGTTGGCCCAGACATGTCGGTGCTGGTACCAGCTTGTTTCATATGGCAACTAGTTGTCGGCCTTCTAACCTATCAATTCCTCCCATAAGTAGTCATTTACTTGATACAATACGATATTTGAAGTACAGTTCCTTGGTGAACTGCACTGAAGCCCGGCCTTATCAACCATGCCAAAACCAATCCCATTGTGAGCCTCACAAAAAGGACCTGTCAAAGCCAGCTGAATTACTATTCACAGAATGCATTTACTAGTTCTCCGTGGGCCGAATGCCCAATGGATACATTAGTCAACGTTGATAAGCACCACCCCAACAGAACCATGTTATAACAGCGGTACTCATATCTCATTATACAAGTATTGACATAGCAAACAAACTGACGCACCGGTTTAATTGATGTCTGTGTAAGCGTACGAGTGCCTTTATGTATGCACGTGTGTGCCTGCATCTTATGCATGTATACCAAGAATGGCAATCCCTTATCGATATCATCTATATGTGCTTCATCATTTATTTTTTTAAAAAGCCAACCCTTTCACATGGGGAAAGTGAAGCCAGACGTCCTACTGCCCCCCGCAGACAGCCTCCTGGGTCCGATGGTGGGACGGAGGCAGACAAGGAATACATACATCTCATTACTGCAGGAGGAAGCAGGCTCTCCTGTTCCGCCAGAGATTTCTCACGTTGACGCTGGAGGCGGAAGTTGGCCCCCTGGTGGTGTAGGAGGGCATTCTAGAGGAGGGGATGTGTGGGGCGGAAGCCCGTGGGTCAATAGTGGCTTCTACCAATCGGAAGGTCTGCAGGCATCGATCTGTGATCGTTCCCTGCTAAAAAAAAGTACCACTCTCTGCCCTCCACCAACATCTATTGCTCTTATTCAATTGCACTGGGCCTAAGTTGTTTCCATATCAAGGGCAATAGGGCGCAATTCAACTTTGCAGGGAAACACGGCCGCTATAAGGCTACATTTCTACAAGTGGCTTCAGCAGTGGCTTCGGTGGTGGCTTCCGACGGGCAGCCAGTGGTAGGCTTGGCTGGCGGCCGGTCCGCCCCACATACGCCTGGCACTAACTCGGTTATGCAAAGCAGTCCAATTGGATTGATACTTGTGGCAGCTGACTTAAGTAGCTAGGCACGATTCAAGTTGTTTTTAGCTGGAAGGGGGCAAGCCAGCCCCATGCGTGTACGCCATAGTTTCTTCCATCCCCTCCTCCCGGCCGCCAGCCCCATCGGCTTGCCTCTGTTCCTACTGCCTACTGACCACCCCCTAAACTGCCTGAGAAGCTCAAACGACATTACTCCCCTCTTGCTGCCCCCATTCGCTTGCAGCTCCCATCAGCATGGTAATCACGCCTGTCTCCCGGCCCTCCCCACCGGCCCAGCGTGCCACCCGCTGCCAGTCACATTATACATTCTGCTATATAACACAATATTGCCTTCTTTTCCCAGGCCCTTGTAGCGCCCACTTCACTGCCGTGAGCTGCTCGGAAGGAGCTGCTCCAAATGGCTCCTGTCTTCTTGCCGCCCAGCAGCAGCAGTGGAGCCAATGGTAGGAGTGGTGGCAAATGGAGACTGGGCTATAGAGGCACCAAGCCACAGGCCGGGCAGGCAGCGGTAAGGCCCGGCGCCTCATTCATAAACTACCACTTATTGCTTTGTGTTGCCATCTTATCAAGGCACTTAGAACCCACTTAATCAGGCTGACGGCCGCGTTAATCCAGACTCGCTGCCTTTTGTACGCCTTCCTCCTCATTTTTACAGGCCGGCTGTAGGGTGGGGGGAGCCGGGCCGGCCGCAGGCAGAGTCTGGGGTAGGCAGGAGGAGGGGCAGGAGGAGGTTGGCCGATTGAGCCCCTCCCCCTGATTGCTTTATCAAACGGTCGGATCTGACGGCGGGCTGGCTGTACGACTGGCTAGGGGCCCGATAGACTGTAATGTTCCTCCGCGGGCCACACTGCCGGCCGTCTATATAGCCCCCTGCCCGCCCTCACCCACCGCAATCAGAGGCCCCTCAGACCAGCATTCAGCACGCTCAAGGCACCACTCCCAGCCCTATAAGAGACCCCATACTCTAATGCCCTGTTTCCACCAACCGATTTTTCTATGAACGATTTCAAAAATAGCCTAAAAATCGTCCAGATTTGTAAATCGTCCAAGAAATCGTTTGGTGGAAACAGAAAATCGTTCAAACGACCGATTTTTATGGACGATCTTTTACTTTGTCGGACGACTGAGACTCCCCAAGGACGACAGACAAATTATTTGACATGTTAAATAATTTCAGACGATTTTGGCTTGTTGGACGATTTTCCTAGACAAATATTGTATTAATCTTTTGGTGGAAACAGGATTTCTTTGGACGATTCAGTTAAAAACTGAAATAGAATAAATATAAGACCAAAAATAAAAAACATAGATACTATCATAATGAATTACACCATATTTGTTGAATGAAAATAATGTTTAATCAAATTGTCTGTAAAATTGTCTGCAAAATCGTCTGTAGAATCGTCTGTAAAATCGTTTTATGGTCTTTTGGTGGAAACAGATAATCGTCCAACAAATCGTTGCTGATGAACGATCTTTTTCTAATAAGAAAGTAATCTGTATTTGTCTGTTAAAAAAATCGTTCAATCTTATCTCGTCTTTTTGGTGGAAACAGGGCATAACTGTACGCCGTCTGAAAAGAACCGCCAACTACAAACACAGGCTGGGAGTAGAGAAGAATCCGGTCTTCTAAAAACTGCCAACCACCAACTGAACGCCCACTCAAAAAATAAGATTTCTTTTCCTCGCTTGTCTGCTTGAGGTTTGGTTAAACGATGTGCAGATGCTGCTCGCAAGTTAAAACGGTCCCTAACGTGTTTTTCTTTCCCAAGGACAAATCCTCACAAGTTATAACTTCATACAGTCCAAGAAGGCATTCATTTTTTAGGCAAAGAAAAAAGCATACCACCCACCAAAACAGAAATCCAGCACGTCCGCCTCGTCTTTCCAACCATCATATAAGCCATCCATTGTCATTTTGCTACTGGCCTTTTTCAAAGTGGCAGACAGGTTATACCAGGTAAACAACCTGGGGAAGGTATACACATCCGTCAGTGTCTCCCTCGGACTAGATAAACAGACTAATATTCTAGCACTTTCTACTTTTTTCCCTGTGTAGTTCCTGAGGTGGTATAGCAGTAACCAGGGCCGATACCTGCCTGCCGGGCCTCTCATGGCTGATGTTGCGTGTGAGCAGTACCAGGCAGAGAGGATTAGATTATCCCAACGGGTTCGTGACAACTGTCCGGCCCCTCTGATATTATTACAGCCCATCCACGATCAAATCGGAGAAACGCCTTGGCTTGGGTAAACCCATTAGACCGGGGTCCGCTGACTAATCGCTTTTCAACCCCCAGGGCCTATTGCTTTGGCGCTGCAATAGTGGCATATCCTCGTTAGCACATTACCGACTGCTTAGCGCTTAATACTCAGGAGACGTGCATCATATCATAACCCAATGGGAAAGGGAGGAGGTATTGTACAGAGGACCAGACTCTGACATGTTGAGAGTAGAGATCCCCCAGATTCTGTCAGAGGCAAAAAGCCTTCAAAGTGGACTTTACAAACGGCCACAACAGGTGAAGGCCTCCTTCTCCACCACCAATGCTGCCAATCTCCACCCAAACTGTGTCTGTGCCTGGGAGAGTAACCAGGGGCCGAAATATTCGCGTCTCAAAAAGCGAGGCCGCGCCAAATCTGCCCGCCCGGCCGGCCGTGAGCGACACGCATGGCTTTCCTGATATTACCTGACACGTTTCATTTTGGGCCCAAACCTTGTTGCATTATTCATATTTGCATGTCTGTCTGCCCCGACCAGAGTGTTTGTCCGACCGGGCCGTCTGCTCCAATAACGCCCGGCGTTAGGTGTGGTTAGGATCCTTCAGAAAGTGGGAGAGGGGGAGGAGGCTACCAAAGGGTGGGCTCATAGTGGAGGACCCTGTAATGGTATATTACAGAATAGCAGACTATACTAGAGTCCCTGTGCCAACCTAGTTGATCACTCATATGACCAGTCCGCTATTATCCCGTGCCCACGCCCTCGGCTTCCCCATGGCCTTATCTCCATTCGTCCATTTAGACCAGCATTAATAACTAGGCCGTCAGGATTTGCACATTACCAGCCACTCAACCCAAAACCTCACCCCCACTCAGACTCCCTGTTCCCATGGCAACGGCCCAAACATATTGCCATGGAGTGTTCCCCAAACATGTGGGATCGGGAGGTATGGGGAGATTTGGGATGGGCGCCACGTCTTCTCCTGTGTCCTATTCCCCAACATGTAAGGACCCACACATACACACTAATCCCTTTGATCAGGGCACATTATCCTCCTTAGTTCTCTCAGACCAGAACCAGGCCTGAGGCTAGTCCATGCATCTGCTCGGTATTTTTCTATACGCAGCATATACGTGTCCCCACAGACCCACTGGCCTTTTGTAACAGGCGTAGACTTGATGGATTGGTATCTTTATGAGTGTGTCACTCTTTAAACATTGTGTAATTAATTTCAAAATTGGACAAAAGTACGGCAGAGAAAAAGGGCGAAAAGCTGCCGTGATGGAAATCAAATTTTTGCCATAAAGCAATTAGCTTTTCTTGTGCTGGCAAGAGCGCGGAATTGAGGAGTTGTTGTGGGGTGGGTGGGGATGGGGGAGGGTGGAGCGGGAGGAGTGGTGGGGTGGGTGGGGGCGGGTGCCTGTGGCAGATATCCGGGTATAAAGATCCACATTCAAGGGACTACAAAGTGCGGCGGTCCGGAGGCGGCGCCCTGGAGGAGGCGCCTGTCGGGGCCCTCTAAGCCCTCTCTGATCCCTGGGCTTTTTGTCCTCCATACCCCGACCGCCTGTGTTATCTGCCATCATAATTTGTGTGTCAATCACTTGTTCCCCTCTCTCCGTCCCTCTCTCCTCCCCCTGCTGCCCCGCTCCAGTCTGGCCGACCAAATTAATCGCCTCTGCCTTATTACGGCCCTGTCTGGCCCACAGAGGAGCCCCCCGAGCCCCCACAACCACCACCACATCTGGTGTCTAACAACAGTATTGACGCCGCTCTCAGAGGAGGGACAGAAAAACCACCGACTCTGTCTCTTGTCCATTGTCTCTGCTGTCCCGCCTGGAGAACTCCCTGCGCTGCCGGGAAGTCCCTTTTGTGGGGCTGTCTGAATTTTAATGACCTCTCCCCGGGCTGTTCTGAGCCTGTCGCTTTCCTCCCTGCTCACTGCGAAGACAACCTACAGTCGACTAAGGCCCTCTCGTTGCCCGTGTTGGGCATTTTCTATCGGGATAGGGAGCGGGCAGTGTATCTTAGAAGACCTTGGTGGGCAGTCCATACGGCCTGATGGAATAGGGATCAGGCAGTATGAGGGGTTGAGAATATTAGCAGGTCTCTTGTGGGTAGACTTTATGGGCTGTCGGGATAGAGAACAGTCATTCATGGGGGTTGGGGTTGCCTGTGGAAGGTAGCCAGCCAATGATTCAATAATTAATCAGCAGAACCTTGCATCGTAATAGTCAACGTATGGTGGCCAAACACGATCAGCGCTCAGAGCGCCAGGAACCCCCAACCCCACCCCCCATACCAGCTCCCACGCTACCACTAAACAATAAGGTGCATTAATAAACGAGTTTGAAGCCAGCCGTTTTGCCGTGGCTTTCAAGGCCACTCCTTATTGGACGGCGGCCGTAATTGGCTTTAATCGACCAGCGTTTTATATCAATGGAAACCTCCCTCAGACTAATGAAAACTGCCCCAAAAAGGGATGGGTGTTGAGGTAGGGGTGGTTGGGATCGAGGGGATGGGATCCGGGGCAGAAGGGCTGAGGTTGAGAGGTCACTCTCTCACGGGTCAGTACTGTGCCCGCAGTACGTCCCTGTGGACCCACTGTTTGGGGCCGTGCGGCCCTCACCTATGACCTATGAGGGCAGTTTTTATCAATCCCCCAGTGTCTCTGTGGCTGATCTCCATTAAAAAACCCACCGACGTGCAGGCACCTGGGCAGCGTGCGGGGCAACCAACCGCCCTGTGGGATGCTCCCAGTCCTTCTTTATTGGTAATTTTTACCGTTTTTTAATGTAATGACTGTCTGGGTCGTAACTCTTTGCCAGTACCCACCGGGTACGGGTTAAACAAAGGTCTGTCTGTGTGACCTACGCATGGCCAAACGTGCAGAAGTGAACAATTTGTTTTCTCCAGACACTTTGACGTCTACGGGAACGGCCCAAGGTTATTTTAAGGGGCCATCCAATGTGAGAAACTCAGAACTGTAAAGGCTTAATTAAATATTATGTGGTAGTATAGGCCTACAATATAAATAGTATTTTGGCCTCCGATGTTATATAGACCTAAAATGTAAGCAATATAGGCCTACAGCCAATGTAATAAATACCTATAATGCAACATAAGCCTACACAACCAATGTCAAAAGGCCTATAATGTAAAATATGCCTACATTGGGCGCCCTGGCCCTCCAAGCTGGCAGTGTTGATCTCCAGCTGACATACTTAGGCCGTAGGGTGCGGGCCGTAGCCTGGTGGTATCAGACTGAGATGACCCACATGTCTCCAGACCGTCAGGCCCCAGCCTTAGATCCTACTCCAGGGTCACCAACCAGGGTCAGTCTCCCGGCGCCCTGGAGGACACTCTACATACAGATTATCCCTCCGATTACTGATGTGGTCGTGTTGGCATTGTCTTAGCCCCCACTGATCTCACTACTACGTCCACATCATGCTGTACCCGGCCCCCTCCTCACGGCTCACATGTGGGTGACAAAAACTGGGCCAGAGGTGACACGGGATCCTGGCCGCACTTTGGGCCCAAACAACTGGCAGCCGTTTCTCTCCCTGTTGATCGGATGGGGGTCGGGGCTGGGTACACCCTTATCTACTGATAGGAGGCACTTTGTAACCTATATCTCACCCATGTTGGTCGCGATCCCTAACTCGTTCCGGTAAAACAATCGGACGCAAACCCGTTTGTTATGTTGGGAGATCCAGGACGGCATAGAATGACAACATTTTTTTACATGTACATTGTCGGACGAACGTAATGGAGTTGTTTGGAGGGCACAGTGACAGATATAAGCGCAGCTCGGCGAAAAAGAAACGACACATCGGAAGGAAACGGGTTCTAATGTTTCTGTTTCTATTCCCGCTAGAGTTCTATTTTTAGACAATGAACAAGTGTGGGACTGGGGCGCTGGGTGCGGAGACAAACGATGTATAGCTCTCAGCAAAGCGCGCCTTAAAACAGGCACAAACCCCGGGACAAGATAATGCCATTTTCACCAGCGTTAAGAACACCCGTAGGGGAAGAAAAACACAGATCGATATTGCTCTCCTCCCTGATTCTTGAGAGCCTTTCTCTCAGCGGGTATGGGGATTTGTAAAGAATGGGAAACGTGTGCGTGGATTACGTGTGATCCTCCATGGCGGCGCGGATTAGGCCGGCTCCAGGGTGGGCCTGGCACACGCCGGGTCCCTTATCGGGACGACCCAGTGGTCGGTGATTATTCATTTAGGTCCCCCCTGGTGACCCGGACCTGGGTGTCACATCTACATATGTACATCCGCGCCAAATCTCCGCCTTATCTAGGAGCGTGGGCCACGTGTAATATGGGGCAGCCAGTACAGTACTAAAGTGTATGTGGGCTCATAATTGAAGTCCTCTCTAAATTAGATAATTCCACGAAAACACACCACTGGCTTTGTTACATTGTTTTTTCTTCACTGACTGTTAATATATATGATAATGTTATCGTTGTGAAACCAGACTCTATCAGTGACTGGATCACAAAACCAAGTCAATCGTTACTTGTTATCGGTCATATGTCCATTTATAGAATTAAAGATAATATCTTTATCTTTATCGGATAAGAAAAAAGGTCATATCCTCATACAATATACAACTTTTACACATTGAAAATTATGCTTCATCTAGCTTCATCTAGCTTCTTATATATTCTACCTGTTCTGCTCACCCCACATCGTCTATTGGGAGGCGGTATGGGACGTCACAAGACGACCTGCCCAGGTTCGTGTCTGTGGTCGTTAACGCCCGTCTCTTACCATTACTAAACGAGGCTTCAGCGAGGTGTGACCGCCCCCCGCCTCCCGGACCCCCGCCCCGGGGGACGCCTCCTCCAGGGGGTGGCCACTCGTTAGGGACGCGGCGCGGCCATTTGGCGCCTCCTGTAGGCGCCGATAACGAAGGGTAGGGGTGACGTTCCCGCCCTGGAGGAAACAACGCCTCCCTGATCTGGGTATGACGCCATGGGCTCAGATAGATCACATGACACGTCCGAAGGGACTTGTACCTGAATGCTCGTTGGATAGGTGACACGGAAACATGAGTATCTTAACACAAATAAGTCTTTTAAGTATAAAAAACAGAAAATGACCAGAAAATGTGGATACTTCTTGAAAGATTAATCTTCAATTTAACCTTGACTGTTTTCAGTTGAGGAGACTTAACACTGCTGCTCTCATGAGGTGGTAAGGTGTTCTTACATCCCTGGGAGTGTAACAGGAGTCGCGCCATCCCCATTAACCAACAATGACCTTTCTTTCCTACGCGTAGAATTACAGGCGTTGGGCTTCAAATGAAACAGTATAAGCCGCAAGGTTAACCTTATAGAGATAACAGATATTAATCGGCATTTTTTCATTGACTAATATTGGATGGCTCATAGTGGCTGTCAATTGTCTCCCCACGTTTGATATTCCTATTCGTATTAACAAGTCTGGGTCTAGGCTTATAGGTAGCGGCAATAATTCCAATAATCTCATTGTCAGATAGAACTTCAATGGTTGCTTTTGAGCCATGGGTTTTATCTTCTTAATGCCGTTGTAACGTGAGAGAACCTGTTTAATGTGTCTGTGAGTTTACTAGTAAATCCCCTCCTTAGAAGCGGCTAGGTTACTGACATGTCAGGTATGGGGAGATAAGGGGACGCAGGACATAATCACCAGACTCCAGGAAGGTACCCGCTGACACACTGATAAGGTACGACGACAAGCACCACTGGAGGTGTGTGTACACGATATACAAACAGTAACCGACCCACAGTATACCCACACTATGGTAAACAGGTTATACTAACGTGTTACAGTACCAAAACTCACCACAATAATACCACGGCATTCCCTACCCTGCCTGACCATTGTGCCAAGTGCACGAACACACCTCAAATAGGAAAACTATTTTATCAGCAATAAACCCGAAAATGATTCCATTTTAATGTTTTCAACTATTTAAATCAAGCTTAGGCTTCACTCATAATTTTCTGGATATGAAAGTAATATGCTATTGTTGGCACACCTATGAATCGTCAAGCAGGTCAGGGAAAGTTAAACACTATTAGAACAAATCAAAGACCAACTTTAAAACAGAACTGTACGCTAATTGACCACCAGAACTCATCGGACACATACGCCAAGTGACAACGGCACAGGCACGTCAGATGCGGCAGGCACCTGCTTATAGTCTATACAGGTAGTAATTACAGGTAGGACGACTTACCTTTATGGAGTCAAAGCAGCAGGTGACCCGCCCGTTCTGCACCTCCACGTGGGGCGGCGGGTGGGCGAACTTGCACTCTGTCTCGGAGCGGGTGCACTTATTGCGGGTGAACTCCCTGCACACCTCGAGGGTGAGCCAGCGGGAGTCCTTCACTTGTAGAGGATTCGTCAACATCACGGCCATTCTATCGGCGTCACGGTCGGCGTCGGGGGCCTCTCACCAACGGGGCTTTGGTGAAGGATTTAGGGAGGGACACTGGATAGGTCGGTTATTATGAAAATAACAACCGCCAACCAAAAATAAAAAAATAAAAAAATGAAAATAAAAAAGGTGCTACTGGGGGCCTTGGGTGGTGTGCGGAGCTGGTATCACAGGCTCAGAGCTTCAGGTGGCCGGCTGTAGCAGTGGTTGCTGACGTCGCCGCACTCTCAACGATCACCGAGTCACTCGGTCCCAGTTCCATTCCTGGAGCAACTCAGAGCTGCTCAGCACGAGCTGGTGTCCCACTCTGCGACCAAGGGGCCCTCGCTGCTCCTCTCTGTTCGTTGTCAGTGAATTGCGATAGTTGTGATTGTAGTGACATACAAAATCCACCTGGGTAGTAGTAGTAAAAATAGACGTGTGGTGGCGCTCTACTGCGGGCTGGGGACAGCGGGTGAGAGACTAGTGGTCTCCCTTAGGAATCCTGCAAAGACACAGAGAGAAGGGAAACTTGAGTACGGGTTGTCAGAACATTGACACATGAATGATACGAAACAATTATTGAATAATGAATAAAAGTGATAGAGAATGTATATACAGAACAGGTATTCGCAGGGAAACACACGACGTACAGATCTGAATCTGTGTACGTTTAGGAGCCTTTTACACAATTTGATAGCCGACCGGCCACTGGTGATGACCTGGTTGGCCGGGTGAAGGCGCCTTCTCTGAGTGGCCGGGGTGAGACGGCTATGAGTCGGCCGTCCACTCACACCACAGACTAATTATGAATCAAGGCACTACTACACACCACTCTGAATCGATCCTACCTGTCTGACCCCCTCCCTCCCACCCCGACCGTCTGACTTCCCTCTAACCACGCCCACACAGACCCTTGGCCCCGCCTACCCAGACCTTGGCCCCGCCCACAATCTACCCCAGACGGGCTCCTTGACTCATACCCGTACAGGTCTAATCATCACGGCTTGCCACTCGTGTCTGACACATCGACTCATCCCGGCACATCATCAAATAACCCTGCCGCACGTCAAAGGGGGAATGCTCTAATCCCTGCCTCTCACCCTCCACCTCAAAAAAAACCTCCCTCCCACTCACCCACCCAACAAACGACGCACCCTACCAACCCCCACCCTTCCCCTAGATTCCACCCTAACAGTGACGGGGGAGGGGGCGGCGATCTGACTTCAAAGCGGCCCGCTGATCCCCGTGCCCGCCGACCTCTCGCTCTGATCACGGCGCCGACGAGCTGCTCGCCCCAACTGCTCGCGAGCTGCTCCGAGCACTAAAACAGCCGGCGGCGCACTTTCAATTAACGGGGATCAGGGCGTGCATCTCTGGGGGCCTCTGGTGTCTGGGGGGCCGGGCAGGGAGATAGGTGGTGGGAGATAGCCCGCCTTCTGGCCAAGGATCCTTCCTGCTCTCTCCGGATCCGTTATCTATACGTTATCTACCTCGGGCCGCCAGGGACGACCAAAGCCCCCTCCCGCACCTTCTTTCTAGGGCTCCGAGTGATGGGATTAACACGGGCGTCGCTTCCTCTCTCCATCCATTGCCGGCCTCACCTTACAAACCTCCCCCCGGGGGATCAGTCCTACTTACAGCAAATTAGATCCGGGATATATATACTACTTACATAGCGGCAGGCCGAGAGGGCCTCGGGCAGGAAAAAGGGCCCCGCCATACGAATGGCCTGGACCTCTCTCAATGCAGAAAGGGCCCATAGATTAGTCTGGTAATTCAAACTACTCCCCTGAGTAATTTATTCCCACAGTAAGGATTTCAGGACGCGCCCCAGATTCCTAAGTCTATTTACGGGTCCGTACATATCCGAACAAGGGTTATATCCGTAAAATAACCTCCATAAGTGTAGAAAATATGGAAAAGTAAAGATGGTATTTCTAAGTTTATGGAAAATAGAAAAAACTGGTAAATGACCTCAAAATTCCGTAAATAGCAAGATTTTCTAGAGCTTTACGGAAAAAGTGTCCCTAAATGGTACTTTGTAGGTATAAATTTACGGAAAATGACCATATTTACGGAAAAACGAACTGGGAGGGTCAGAGGTACTGTAAGCTTTTCCATATACATTCATTGTAATGTTTCAGTTACTTTAATGCAAGGAAAACATGTTTTACCTTCCTTAAATGCGTTTTATTATTCATTAAAATGTCTAGAATGTGTATAATTCATTAAGACTACCTAATTGAAAATATTGTTATCCTTATCTTTAGGGGCCTTCAAGGAAAATGGCATTCCTTATTTATTTTCTTTGATATAAGCATTCACAAGTGAATGCAATTTAAACATGAATTAACTGCAGGGCCACTGTGGGTGGTGTGTACAAGTTCCGTAAGTTTATAGAGCTATTTAGGGACACTTGTATTTATTTACGGAACATTGGCAATCCGTACATAGCACTTGCGGACCTATTTTACGGATCCACAGGTTTTTGTTAGGAATCTAGGGGCGCTCCGGTTCATAATAGGTGTAAAGACAAGAAAGTTGTAAAGGAATTGGGTCTTTCCTGCAGTCTTTTGCTGATGTTGCCGCCTTGTGCTTTTCGGCTAGTCAGGTACCGGCGACTCCATGCCAAAGCAAGCGTTATCCACCGAGTTGATAGTATTGTGCGAGAGGTGGATTGACCTGACGGTGGTCAAACCTACAGACAGCACCCAAACATCAGCGACCCCTGTAGGACTTTGTACAGTCAGTCATTTGTATGTTACACTACACATTTACCTCCACTGGGACTATTCTATATGCACACTGCACAATTTTACCCACCCACCCATCCACCTCACCCCATGTCAGCCGACAAAACACAAACATACATATCATTTACTCCCCCCACGTCCTCAGAAGCGGTCTCTAGGTATAATGCCGACTCGGCAGTTTTACCCCCTCCAGCACCACCCGTTGTGTTGCCACTCTCCAGGCTGACAGCACCAACTGAGCTGTCTGAAGGTCCCCCTGACTGCCCCCCCCCCCCCTCCCCTCTGAGGGCACTAGGTGATCAACAGTTGTCAGCCGGCCCTCCCCCGCGCCCCCACCTCACAGTACGTGGAGGTTATAGGTATGGACATGTTGGTGTCGCAGGATGAGATCTGAGCCTATGTGTGGGATGTACAAAGTCCTTCGGTTTTTAACGTTCGGAATGAGTTGGTAATCTGAGATACTTCATTTTTACTGCTACATACATGCTTTTGAAATTGCCGCGTTTCTTTCCTATTCATTTAAATAATTTGTGAGTTGCCATTTCAGATTATGCTCAACCCTTTTGATTGAACGTGTTTGTTTTTGATTGAAGTGCAACGGCCACTTTTCAGTGGCCTTCCATTAAAAAAACACTGCGGCCTTTTTTCCGCGGCCGTTTCAAGGTGCCCTGGCCGCATTTTTCCGAGTCGTTTTGGCAGGCGGCGGCCACCTGAGAGTGCTGGAGCCGCTGTCTTCACGTCGCCATCAATAAGAGACCCCAGACAGATTTATTGAGTGCAGACTGGGGCTGACCACCTATTGACTGCTGCCCACTCTACAGTCTGCCCAAGCTCGGGGAGGTAGTGGGCGAAGGTAGATTTATACCGGGGGTGGAGAAAGTGTGGAGTAATTCTAGAAGCGCATTTTTTTCTTTTAGCCTTTTACTGGAGGAAAAATGAATGATGGGTCCCGGCAAATATGTCTGAGATTCATAGTAAGTTGGTAATCGGAGACACATATGACACCATAACGCTTTTGGATATTGTGAGCAGTTAGTGAGCAGATTAGTACTGTATGATTTGCTCTTTCTGGGAATGGGGGACTGCACTTATTGCACTAGCAATTATTAACCATCTCTGTTATCCTTCATGCAAACGGAAACCCCAAATGCACCGGAGGTCAAAGACGTACTAAATGGTACTATCACCTGTCGATACCCTCCAGTCTCCTCCAGTGCATCGACCCAAACAGGGCTTTACACCAAAGGGCTTCCAGGTCCTCCTGACTCGAAGGGCTTTGGGATGTGGTGAGGGTGTAAGGGGCAAGGTGGCAAGGAGGTGGTGCAAGAACCCCCACCCACCTAACGAGAATCACCTCACTCCCCACCAGAATCCCACCCACCTAACGAGAATCTCCTCACTCTCCACTAGAATCCATTTCCATTGATTCAGCAATTACCGAGGGCAATGTCTTCGGGTGGAGCAGTTTGTGGAGCTGGTTGCCGGCTGGTCGTTAGGCTTAGACAACGCTACCGGGCCTCCCACCCCCTCCAACAGCAAAAATTGCTCACTGCATCAGCAGTATGGCGGACACCAAAAAATAAGATACTCTTTTTCTCTTTTTCTCCTGTTTACATATTCTGCTGAGAAATATCTATGAAACTGAAGAACGAAGCACACTTATACTATGTACACCAGAGCCTATACCCATATTTAAAAATAGCTATAATAGCAATGTTATTGGCTAACGTGTTCTGCCTAGACCTACTAGAGCCAGTATAATTCGTTTTTACCAGTATTTAAAGATAGGAGAAATAATATGTTTCTTTAAGTTGTAGGGCATTATAATTCACTGCGAAGGAATGATAAGAATATAATCCGTCAGCTATTATAGAAAACGGGCATTACACTTAAAATGGCCGCTGGCGATTATCTAAGGTAGACCTGGGTAGTATTTCGCTGGATAAAAGCCTCTGTCTTGAGTGGGGCGACAACGCGGCCATAGAACAGAGCAGTCGGTGGTTTCAGATAACAGCGGCAGTAGTAACGGCGGAGGGCCCACCCCCTGATGTTAAAAGCCCCCCACCACTAATGATGTTGGTTCTGACAGCTTGTAGATTTTCGTGTATCACTAAGCGGGCCCTTGAAACACATTATCTCTCGATTGCATGCACGTTAATACGACCGCCGCCTTCGGGTCTCGCAGACTCTCGTATTTTCTCGGATCCGGTCGCGTGACCAGAGACTCTTAAGCCCCCCTTTCAGCGTCTCCCGCCCCCCAACCCTCCTCCTTCAGTTTGTGTTACTGCTAACTTAGTCTTTGCGGAGGGCATTCACGGCCAGTGACCTCTGGCTTCCCGAAATGGATAACCCGTAGGTAGTAGTACAGTGAAAGGGCAATGACCAGTCAACTGACCCCCCCCCCCCCCACCCGACCAGGTCACCAATGGACCGGACCCATAGGGCGGCCGGGTTGGCCAGATTAAACTGAGCTGCTCACCTTACCAACCCGACGGGCGAGTGGATTTATGAAAAGGGTTTTGATATAAAAAAAAGTGAGTTACCCAAATATCTTATGCTGAGGGAGCGTGAGTGCAAGAAACCACGGAGGTGGCCTTCCCAAGTGCAATATCGACTAAGTATTCTACAAGTACAGTTTGCAGCACACAATGCAATTCTCATAGAGAATGTTGATAAATCCGTTGGCCCCGGGCCACTAGACCGGCAGTAGGCGCTGGCCCAGACACCCCCTTAGACCCCCTCATTCCCTGGAGGAGGGCGCGCCTCCTCCGTCTGAGCCCCAAACCGCCAGCTGTCAACTTCTAAATGCATTTTCTTGCGCTTATCGTCTCACAGGGGCGTTAGGAGATTGTATCGTCAAATTAAAACGTCATTCAAGTGGGATTACTCAATAGGCCGGCTACGACTTCAGCTCCCGCCGATATCCCCGCCACTTTGTCCCTATCGGACTTCAGGGAAGGCTTAAGGCGTCGCACCTTCCAGTCTGTGTAGCCCTGAGATGGAGGTTTGAGGGCAAAAATGGGGGATTGCAATGAAGTGAATCTGAGGGATATGCCAGAATAGAGGGAATGACGATCTCTGTTTGAGATTTGTCATTTGGAAATGGATGCAACAGATTAGTGGCCATATTGTGATGATCCACCCGAATTTGCACTGGTTGTAACTGTTTTGTGCAGTTTGAGCTGCTTTATCTTATAACCTGTACCTGTACCTGTTGTGTACATTTTGAGTTGCCCTATCTCCTAAGTTGTTACTGTTTCGTACAGTTTGAGCTGCTCTAGTTGTAACTGTTTCGTAGAATATGAGCTGCTCTAACTTCTAGGTTGTAACTGTTTTGTACATTCTGAGCTGCCAGCTGTAACTGCTCTGTACAGTTTGAGCTGCTCTAGTTGTAACTGTTTCGTACAGTTTGAGCTGCTCTCTAACGCTGTAACAGCACCAAGGCGGTGGTATGTGTACACGGAGGGCGCTGAGCCGGCACTAAGACGCCCAGGTACCGCCCCTCTACACCGACCCACTGCGAGCTGCTCGTCTTCTCAGGTGAGTAACTCAGCAGGAATCTACGTCTAATAACTCACTGCCAGCCCGACGACAGGCCGGCCAGCGGGCGGCGCTCGGATTGCTAAGTCCCAAACACACACAGAGGAAGTATTACCTGGGCTTCTGTTTTTGTGGGTGAACTCCAAGCTTGTTTTGATGCATCGGGGACAGTTGGCGCAGGGGGGTTATGTGGCTGGGGTGGGGGAGGAGAATGTAGAGGTAGCGTCTTCCAGGGTCTGGGAGGTAAAAAATATTCTCAAGGGCGAATGGAAATATCTGCACACGTGACCAGTCACACGACCCTGGGTAACCACGTGACTAGGATACCTGTATCAACTAAGTGTAGTGTTGGCATACTTTTGCCTTTTTCCCAGGAGGGGGTACGCAGGGAGAGCGAGCAGAGGGCCAAATAACCTTGGCCAAGGCTGGCTGTATATTAAGACTACCCGAGGAAACGTGGGATGGGCGCAAAAAGAAAGGTGTAGGAGTAAAAAGCGGGGCAACACCAACAAGCATTCCCAGCTCTCCCGTTTCCCTCTCACACCAACACATACTCCGACACATGTGCCAGCAATGAGAGTTTTTCCCCGTGAGGCGGCTTGGGCTAGGTGGTGTAGGGTGGGGGCGGGCTGCTGGGCCGTTACTGAGTCTGGGGCCTGGGGAGGTAGTGGGGGGGGGGGGGGCACATACCGGCACTGTTTACCTGCAGTATGAGCTCCCCCACCCCCTAGACTTATACCCCCATTCACTTCATCTAGTTTGTGCAGCACTAAACCACCCCCTATACCTCGTTTTGTCCCCCAGACAGATGCCTATGTGTACCCTGCGGTACAGGTCCTACAGGCCCCCGACCGGTCCCTAGTCCTGCTCGAGACTCTTCGGGGATTACCTTATTGTCGCAAGGATTATTAGTTATTTTAGACCAGAGACCGAGCGCAAGTCTTTGTCTGTTAGCCTCATATTGATATCACAATGATCATTATGGTTTCCAGTGCTACAAGTTTTTGCGTAGCCAGTCTCGGATTGGAATGCCAGGTATTATATATATCAAACATCTGCACTGAAAAATAAGCTTGTGGCCTCACTACGCGTATCAGCAACATGATAAGAGGCTAAGCGGGACATATGGCCTTCTTTACTAACCGCCTTCTCCTAGTAGATGAGTAAGAATTTAGCCCATAGCAAAGCCACAAAGCAGAGAGGACAAGATTGATCTCCTAAATAATGAGACTCCATGAAGCTTTGTGTGTCAAATGGGAATTTAGGACGGCTGAGCAGTTGGGGTGTTGCCTCCAGACGCATTCTGTGGGTGATTACCCCTGACAGTAGCCCGCCTGCCGTGGAGGGCCGGGGGTGCTGGAGGAGGGGGGACAGGGGGCTAGGGGGACGGGGAGGGCCAATTGTCTACAGTCCCTGTTAATGCCCAGCTCTCCCCGAACAGACCGAAAATCGCGCCGGGCTTTAGATCACATCAAGCCGTCACGGGTAAAAATAGCTGCTGCCAATGGAGCAGATTGCGAGCAGTAATGATAAGGTGTGAGCAGCTCATATGGTGGATTGAGGAGGGGGGGTACTTCCCCAAAACTGCTCTCCACCCTCTATGCTGCTGAGCGGCGCGGCCGGTGGTTAGGATAATACCCAGCTAATCACAGGACCTTCACTAATCAGGGCATGATTACAGGTCTGGGCGTATATACCTGAACGGGTTGACTAGTCTCACTAACTACTTCACGGATCACGTATTAAGTCCTGTGGGCGGGGGCTGTGTGGTGATGATCACAGGGCTTAAGACTTTAGTGTCCCTCTATGACTTACGTGTACGTGTAAATAGGGTAGGGAG
Organism: Lepidonotus clava; assembly: GCA_936440205.1. NCBI lineage: Eukaryota > Metazoa > Annelida > Polychaeta > Phyllodocida > Polynoidae > Lepidonotus > Lepidonotus clava. The sequence continues at coordinate 17,378,208 of OW387148.1, forward strand.
TCAGCTCCACGTGGAAGGGGCGGAGGGCCTAGCCAACCGTGGGAAAACAGGGTAGTAGGTGTTAGGAGTAGGGATCTTGAGACTAGAGTCTCTACAGTAGGGGGTAGGGTCAGGGATCAGAGGGGTTGGGTAGGGGGGGAGGTTAGGCCGTGACGGGGAAACAACAGGTCTGTGATCAAACCTAACAGAGATACAACAGGGGAAGAGTTATTGGCATACCTTCAAAGGGCCTGGAGAAGGGAGGGAAGGGTTTATAGACCACTACATGATGAATTACCCTGAAACCATATTATTACTGCGTGCACTTATGATAGGTATTATCACCCCAAGAACATATTATGCAGGTCTATCCATAAGGGTAGTTTATGCCATGATTAACATAGAAGTGGCAGATTTAGAGGAAAAATTTGAATTTTTATAATGAAACATTCTAGAAAGTAGGGAGTGCGCCCGTTCTATTAACAAGCCCCCACCTTTTCAAAAAGGATGATCTGTCACTGTAATTTGTTGGTACTATGATAAAGAAGGATAAAAGAGAGTGGTGTTAGCAGTAAAGGGTTAACATAGGGTGGTGCTATCCGTAAAGGGTTAACGCTGGGTGTTGTTCCCCTGGAGGGCCGACCAGTGATCCCCATCATGACACCAGACTGATTCGACCAGCGCCGCCCTCACCCCGACTGACCTGATCAGCCTGTCGCTATGACAACCCCATTTGTCGGCGTCCCACACCCCCCTCCGGGCAGAGACAGTCTCCTCCAGGGTCGGCCATCATGGCGTCCTCCGCTGGTACTGGGTGAGTGGGTGGTTGTCAGTGTGATGTGAAGCTATCCTCCCATCCCTGAACCCACACCTATACAGTATATGCCGAGTCATTTCACTGTCGGGTAGGTCTGCTGACGGTAGCAATTTATATGTGGACCCTTACCCATGGCCCTGTGAACAACCCCTTTTAGCTCCACCATGGGGTACTTTGAGTGCAAGGCTAGGAACTCGAGGATGGCAATTTACACTGACGGAAACTTGTACAAATGACACAAGAATGGATGGGCCCCATGCACTGCATCATACATGGTACCACCGCATGTATGTCAAGATTATTAAACCAGTTATCTCGAATTTAATTGAAGGATTCAAATACCTCTTGGGATGAAACAATTGACTTTCCGGCATTTATGTACATGTTTTGCTGTATAAAACGTTATCAACCATTCCCTTTATTTCCAAGATTACCAGATCATGGATGGACCCTGACGGCCCTATCTAAGTACCAATCCGATGGGGTGCAAGCAGTAGACTTTTAACTGCCCCATAAGTAGTCTGTAGCCCAGTCTGCAGTGGCGGGGACGAGGGGTCTGTTAACCCTGGTCGTCCTGACACGCCCTGTCCGGGGTCGTACTGACACGGTGAGGGGCCATAGAAATGAGAGGTCGTAACGGTGAGGGGCCATAACGGGGCCATAACGATGATACACGTGATAAAGGTATCAGCTGCCACCCCCCATCAGCCCCCACCCCTACCCTGGGAACATCTATCTGTGGGTAATGACCTCCCCCCATGTAATGTGCCAAGCATTATCTGGGTTATACATGACACATGTAGGCCTACCACTCTACCCCCGACCTAACAGACTCTGCCCGTCATATATACATGTAATCTACCTCAGGCATTACGGCTACTTACATGTCGCCGGTGTGGTATACATACATACATATATACATATCACTGTGTGTTCTCTCAGCAATTAGGGCAGTCAAGAATAATTTGTTTCTGTTATCCCCCTGGTGAGGGCATCAGTCTGAGACCACTCCGGCCTGATTACGTCGGCTAATGTCGGGGGGTGTCTGTATACCAGTGGTATATAGTGATGACGGCCGGCCGGCTGGGGAAAGTGGAGCTGTGATGTAGCGACCTGCCAAGGGGAGGCAAACTACAACATGATGTCTCAGCACGAGATGTCTAACCCCCTGCCCTGCAGCCCCCTACCAGCCCCCATGTCTACATGAACCCCCAACGTGGTGGATCGACACCACAGCCCACCAGGTTGTTACAACCCCCCACTTCCCCCCGCTGATTTATGACCACAGCCGTCACGGCTACGTCACAGCCACGTCACGTCTACGTCAGGTATGCGCGGACATTAAAACGTCGCTGGTCTCTTAACCCTGCCATCACTTCAGAGAAAACGATTCAAACGAGTCAGCTGGGGTCAACAAGTACGGCCAAAAGTTGAGCAGCTCAAGTTGTTTATGTTTCAGCATACCTTTCCCCTATGGCTATCTTTCTAGCTAGATACGTTTTGATGCTTTTTCTAGGTTAATTAGCTATGGTCTACTTTTTAGCTGGTCTACTTTTTAGACACTGATCTATGGAAGTCTCTGGCCATAGCAAAAGGGATCTATTTTCGCCAGCTAGAGGCTCACCTTTCACGATAAAAGACAGACAGGTATGGAGCAGACAACTTATTAGATGCCAAGTTGTGTCTCTATAGCCGGCTGGGATACGGCTAACCATAGACTTCTGCCGGTCGGGAAAACGGGCCACGGAGAGTTAACGCCAACTAGGTTTGTCGGTGACCTCCATCTCAGTTTCCGAACACGCCCATCTGGGGCCAGCTGCTCTCTGGGAGAACCGAGCTCTCTGCGAGAACCGAGCTCTGGGTGTAGGGAACTCCGGAATGTGGGGATGGAAACGAACCCTGAACACACACTCCAACCCTCAGACATCATCCCCACCTCCCCTCTACCCAAACCCGACTCAAACCCAAGATCAGGGGCTGGTCGGCCATTGAACCCTAAGCCATTGGGGTCAGGGGTGGGCGTGTCTATGAGGGTTTGATTGACAGGAGGCCTGGATAGAGCCGCCATGATCGGCCGGCAGCAGCAGCCTCTACAGCCCTCGGCACCACATGACGGACTTCAAGGGGAATTGGGGCCAATGCTGATATATTTACATGGCTCACACGTACACCACCACCACAGCACCCCCAGGTACTGATTTAGCGGGGTAGGACTCTATTTCACCCCCTTCTCTGGGATTCTAACTGGGGGAAAAGGGCAAAATGCTGAGTTGGCACCTATCTTGTGGGAGTACCACTATAATAAAAACACGATTGGATAGATCGATTTTAGCCTGGTGGAGAGATTGTGCTGTCAAAGTGAGCAGCTGAAGTATAGGGATGAGCAGCTGTGTTATAGGGGTGAGCTGCCAACGTATAAAAGGCGAGTGGCTCCCGATTGAGGGTGAGTAGCTCACGTATAGGATCTGAGTAGCTAACGTGTAGGGCCGAGCAGCTCAATATAGGGACCAGAATAACTAACTTATAGCTGGTAAGCAGTTTATGCATATCTCACCTATATCTCACCTATAGGAGCGAGCAGTGGTATAGGATTAAACAGCTCAAGAATGGGGAGCAAGTAGCTAACTTATACTATAGGGATGACCTGGGTGAGCAGTTCACGTATAGGTCCGAGCAGCTCACGTATATACAGCTCACAGGTCGGACGAGGACATGGCCGCTGTCTGGGGGGACGTCTGGGGCTATGTCTGGTCCTGGTGTGAGGGGGGTGGCCTTATCACCGCCTTATCAAAGCCCGGCGCTCAGGCCCTGTGCCAGTCGATGGTCGGTCAGGGGGCGGCTGACAGAGGGGGCTACTGGCAGTGGTTGACCCCAGGTCATCAGGTACCGGCCGCGGACATGACATTCTGCCGCTCCCGGTCTGAACACATCTCCATCACTGATTCCCCTTTACGATCAACAACCATCAAACGCGAATAAAAGATTTGCAACACATCCAATTCCATTTTTATATGTATAGAGGTTGCTTATTGGGGAAGATAACAATGTTGGTGTGGATGCTGGTTGGTGTGTTTTGAATAAAATATTAAAACTTGGGAATTAAATGGTATACATTTCAATGTGGTACTAGTAATGGTGCACCCAGTTACATTATACTGCCTTAACCAAAATCCCAGTCGTGCTTGCAGTATACACAGAATCCTGGCCCGTATCTGCACATCGGCCCATTTCCTTAATGGAGAGATGGGATGAGCAAATCTCGTGCGGGCCCGAGAGCCACTGCTTTCAGGGCAAACTCACTGTGGGCCGGGCTGGCTGTTATGACGGCAAATACTGCTAACAAAGGGGACCGTGCCGCTGGGCGGGTCGGGCGAGCAGCTCGGTGGGCGAGTCGAGCTGCTCATGGCTCGCTGTGTGGACAGTGCCCGGCCCCTGTTGACCGTCCACTACACGGGCCCTGTCCGGGCTGGGGGGTCGTCATAGGACGGGATGGGAGGGGCGGTGGTAATATTTAGACAGATATCAACTGTGTAAAGCCTGCGTGGTTCTCTGACATGTTGGCACTGGAGATTGTACTTATAGTCACCAAGTCAACCAAATCTACCTAAACCAACGCCCATGTACGCATATGAAAACCACCAAATCCTCCCCATTCACACACTCCCTAACAAACAGATACTGGCAAATATACATATCACTCAGCCACCCACATCTACCCCCACCCTTACCCCTTAATACACACCCACACAATATTAAAAAATAAGATACTTAAGACTTTTGGCCGTACTACCCCAGTCAACCACACCCCTGTAGACACACTCCCCCCGACCAGCAGTGAAGCGGCGGCCGCTTCACATACATAGGAAATACTATCAGGCATTCTAGGCGACATACACATTGCCCTTTTCAGCTATCTCCACTAACTGGGAGGGGGCGGGCGGGCAAGCCGGGCCGAAAAAGCAAATCCTTTTGGCTCCATACATCTTGCTCAGTGTCTCCGGTCGAAATTCGATCTGTCAGATGAAAAGAACAATGCTGGGGCCGGGGGTGATCCATGGGCGGGGGTCAGGGCGGAGACATAGGGGGAGGGGTGGGGGAGGCTGAGCGATGGGCAAACATAATCTATCTACATCCGCGGTACGAGTGGGGCTTGGCTGCCTTAGACAGGCCACAAAGAAATCATCATCCACCCACCCCCACCCCATCCCCCAAAAGCTCCATCCATACCGCCTGTTGATATCAAACAACCCCACCCCCATCTCCAATCGGCAGTGCATTGGGACCTGCCCTGGACACAGACAACTGCATTGCCCCTGCCCCTGGCTTTGCCCTGCAAAAGGCGCATACATATAAAAGACCTGCCCCAGCCAGCCCCAACTCCGCACCAAGACTGCCGAGTCATTCCCAGAGGTGGTTTTTGTGACCGCCAACGCCTAGAGGCAGTGGACAGTGCAAACACTGGAGATACTGGTTCCCGCAGAGACATGGTGAATCCAGTTAGACCGGCAGGCCTCCGTTTGATTCAGACACAGGAGGAAAAACAGGGTGGGCGGTGAGGCACTGCGCCTGGACATGTTGACTCAAGCCGGAGTCGTCAATAATACAGGCTGCCATGTGGGGCGAGGGGGGCAGAGGAAGGGGGTGGTGGGGCGAGTTTTTTTTTATATTTGTGGGTGTAAAGAATCGTTATATATACTAAGTTTCCATGGTATACGTTCAGGAATAATAAGATAAACGAGGTTGGCATCTACTATGTCCTTGTTTTTCTTTAGTTAGTAGCCTGTACCATGGAGAGAAAGGACTAAGGTGACCCTGACTATAGCCACTATAGTCATTCATCTGAACAATGATTTTTTTGTACCCAGTAATCCAAGTAATGTATACGTTATCATCTGCCAATATCGACCCATTTTTAATATCTATGGGTAGATAAAGATTTACTGGAATGAACCAATATCATAAATGTCATTGTGACTGAGTTCTCCATAGGAGGTGTGGATTGCTCCTCCCAGGTGGCGCGCCGGTCGCTGGTCAGTCTGACCACTCGACGTCCACAGGCCGAGGAGGGGTGAGTGGGGCCCACGTCAGGTCGTCGACTGACCCAAACAAAGACTGGCCGTCTCCAGATGACATCAGCACACATCCCGTCTGCCGGCCACACATGAGGGGCCTGGAGTGGACAGCGGGGGTCCGGGACACAGGGCTGAGGGCTCAATGCTGAGGGCTTTATCATCAATGTCTGGAGTGTTCTGCTTACGTTTCTCTGGACAGGGCTGCCAGGATTTGAAATGGCAGGGTGAATTGAGACCATTATTGCTATGGGATAGGAATACTTTTTTTAGATTGTATAATGAAATATGTCGGTGTTTTCCTCAGATTATGACCCATAATGGAATCGAGCTAATCCTAACCTACATCTTGATAAGTCCAGTAAATCAGTCTTTATGCATTGCATAGAGGTCAGCTGAAAGATGGATGTCGACTTGTGACAATAGAATACCAATAGGGCACCCCAACCCATCCCCCCCCCACACAATCCCGAACAGGTGCCCCACGACAACCCCCACCCCCAGCGCCGACAATGTCCACTCCAGGGGTCATGACCCCACAGTTTGGCCAACTGACAGTGACCCCTGGTCAAGGATGACCCCTGGTCAGTGACTAACCCCGTTATCGGGTCACACACAGGCTTTTGGTCAATCCTCAGTATCGACGATGACAAAGGAAACCTCCCTGATTCTATGCATTAAGACACATTTATTCATACGGTAGATTCCATCTCAGATTAATATGGATTTGAGTGTTAATCAGCAGTGATGGGTTACAATTTCACAATGCGTAGTAATTCAATATTCCAAGTTGCAAGGCTCAAGTGGGTCACTCTTAAAATATAACCGACCGATAGAGACCCATGCATAAACACAGGTAACTGACATCGATCGATACTACAGCAGCACTATTTTAAGCCGTTAGAAATAATTCAATACTGCAAATAACGGCACGATTCTCTTTCTGGCAAAGCCTATGGAGGTATGAACCTTGGCGACAGAATGTCTGTCACCTGGCCGACCCTCTGTGTGGGCTGGAAGTAGGTCGATGGTGGACCAGTCAAGTATAATGATCAGTCAGGAAAGATCCAGGTAAAAATGTCTCCCGCTCACCTACACTGATTAGGTATACCTTTGTCCTCCACGGCATCACCTGGCCTGGAGGAACCCCCCACCCCCTCCTACGGGCTGCAGGGCGCTCCACGGCGTCAGGTGATAAACACTAGCTGGGTTTTTTCTGCCGCCTCCCTCCCTGTGTAAATATACACGTCCACACGGCGCTCTTCCTCCTGGTTCATTTCCTCCAGCACCTAGGCTGTTGTCAGGTCCCGCGACCACACAGTCGGCCGAACAGACCGAGTCAATGCATTACATGCCATGAGGTCCCCCTGTAGATTCAGAACTAAATTGGTTCAATCTACTGAGCAAATAGCGACTGCTTATGGCAAAGAGTACCTGAATAGACAAGTAATCATGACAAGATGAACATTTAAAAAAAGTCATTCCCCACCCCCAACCCCAAACATGTTGTGCAATTTGGATAATGTACTATATAACATAGCTCCAACCATTTTTAAGCACATGAGATCACTCCACCAAACTTCAAAAGTATCTAGGACAGGGATCCATTTAGCTACCAAGTACCTCATATAATGTATACACCAATGCAGTACCATGGTTGCGCACGACCTAGAATATGGGTCTTTGTTAGATCGGATGTGGATGACCGAACTCGACGTGCTGAAGCGGATATAATATGCGTCGTATTCTATTTACTATAGGCCTGATAATGGAGTAGGTGGCTTCAGGTCAAAATGTTGGCAGTCAGTTGGTTTGTAAGGGGGGGGGGGAGGGGGGGGGGGGTGTATGGATTTGAAACCATCTATGAACCATTATGCATATAGTATGGATCATATCCCCTCATACAATTCAATGGCGTCTATATTTCAACAGGCATGTTATCTAGTCCCATTGTACCAATGTCTGCCTGTTTATAGCGCTGAAAATATCCTAAACCATTATCCCCAACCTCCCTCACTACTACTGCTGTTTATTTGGAAGCGTCTCTAACATATCACTCAATACCAGCCAACTGATTACTTATTACCACCAAGGGGCTAGATACCTTCCTCGTCCGACCCTCCCCTGTCAGTCGGCGGCCGCCATAACGCTCTAGTTCGCAGACAGGTGGCGTAGTGGGGCCGCTGTGGCTACAGGCAGACAGGCGCCAACCGGCGATCGATAACCAATCAATGGTGATCAATCATGTGGAACGGGGCAGGCCTTAACGGCCTTAATGAGAGGTGTTCACTGAGCCGTGACCTCACCTGACCGGCCGCGATACCATTGCCACCAGTATTCATGTCTTCTATCATGTACTGCTGGTTGGTTTTATCTATAATGCCTTGTACTGCACATCTAAACTCACTGCTGATTTTGAATACCTTTTAATGTAAGTTTGAATAAGCTTACAATATGCTCCCATAAATTATACAATAAAATCGCTGATGTGCCAACAATAAAATAGATAGGAGGCTTGATAAATTACGGAGCATATCTGAGTATTTATTCTAGCCCTGCTCTAATATGATTCACAGACTGACTCACTGTATGTTTTTACACTTCTGCGCAGTAGGGACTTGGTGGAGTGTTTGCTGCCACGCCCCATATGCTACCACCACGTCTATTCTAGCGTTATATCGGCCATCCCCGGGCCACTGATCGCTAGGTCGTGCCGCCCCATCCCCGACTCTAATCAAAGCTCAGGCGGTGCGTGTCTGGCCAACGAGTGCATCTCATTAAAATGCCACGATTAATTGCTCGCGGCGGAAAAAATCATTCCAACTGTGGCGTTGGATTCCTTTTGTCAGAAGAAGTATGCGGTCGGATTTTAATCACTTTATTTACGTCCGTCGGTGGTCGTTTTGCCAATCGGGTTCAATCGTTGGCTGGCCGTGGTTGGGTCGCACCAGGTCGGTCCCGAAAATGGGCCACTTGGAATGATAAATACGTGTCGGGGGGCTATTCACGTGAGCTTATTAGAGAGAATAGAACGTGCCCTCTCCAGTTCGGTTAGGTTCATGCCGATTGTCCCATTGTTACTGGGTTTTTTTAACACTAGCGATGCCAACTTGACGTAATCGAACACACGTCGCACGTGTTCCTACTTGGGGGTATTAGCCGATGAAAGGTCCCTACCCCACGCCCCGACACTGATTGGTGGGGGTCTAATAATAATCAGCGACGTTCTCACAATTGCATGTTGCCATCTTTAATAATCTCCGTTCTAACGGGTGAATTTTTTTTGCCGACAAACATCTGTGGGGAATTAATCAACACGCCCAAACTGGTTCTACGTCCCTACCAAAGTTCGGCACGTTGCCACGTCTCCATGTCACGTATACCGTGCCTGTATTGGGGCATGCATTGATGGCTTGTGAAAATACTTAACATTGTTGGCCTCTCGCCAATCCGTCTGGTGTTAGGTTAGGTGTAGTGATCCCGTTAAGAGGCGTTTATCCCATTAACTCCAGTGGCTAGGTAACTCACACTAAGCCGACATGGGAGTAATCTGTCCCTTACGTCACCCCGCTACGTGCCTTACGTCAGGTGCTTTGACGGCGCCCGCCCTACGTTACGTAAGCCGTGCTCTACTTGTTGATTGTGTTTGCATACTGCCGGGAAATGAACGGTACGGTACCGACGTAACATCAGTTACGTAACCACCGGGAACAAGCGGCCGCAGCTGGTTCCCGTGTCCTCACTCTGACCTGGTGACCTCAGACGGCCGGGCGGCGCGGCACAAGCGGAATTTGTAAAAGATCGATTAGACAGCGCTCGGCTTAATCACCCGCCCCGATTCGAACTCCGTCGGCAGCCCGTCGGCAGCGCGGGTAGAAATACGACATGTCTGGACGTGAAACATTCTATAAAACCGTTGTCACATTTATGGGCCATTAACTTGACGTCTGGGGAGGAACTGCGCCTTTCTAACGGCTCAGCCTCAGGAAACCGTCCTGTAGAACAGCGAGCCGACGGGCCGCTTCGTGTAGATCTATCAAGTGACTTATTTTAGTGCCGCTGCTCAGACTATATTTAAGCGGCCTCAAAGAGGTGGTGAGTACACCCGAGTCCCTCAGCTGATGTTACTTCGGTGCGTGATGCCGGGAAAGTAGCCGCAGGGCTGGTTTTTACGGCAGTTCTCACTACAATAGTGCATGCCGTCTGAAGGCGGATCTCCGCCTAGTTAACGACCGACTCGGCTGATACGGTGAGCTGCTCGGGGAGCTGCTCATTGAGACTGGGTCACGGGGTGTCGTGCTCGCGGCCTGCCCCCGGCCCGCCGACATTCATACCCTACAATATCTCGTCTTTCCCAGAGCCCACCGCCCCGCCACACCCCGCGAGAATTGAATTCGCGGCCACAGTGCGAGCGGCCAGAATGACTGGAATTGGCGCTGCTGATCGAATCAGGGGCCTGGTCTGGGGGTGGAGAGTGCAGGGCTTGTAGTGGGGAGTGTAGGGCGAGGACCGGGCGTGGGCTGAGGGCGGTGGAAATTAAAGCTGGCACGGAGGGCTTGTTACTGGCTACTTGTTGTGAATATTTATCAGGCGTCTCTGACCGTCTCCCCCCGTCCTGCCGTCCCCCGGGCCCCCACACCCTTGTCGTCCTCGGCCTTGGTCGTATAATGCAGGGCCACAAGAACCACTGCCCAGCTCAGCAAACTGATGTGGCGCACTCTCCATCAATACAATATCCCTACCACATCACAGATGTTCCCCCCTTATCGCCTACACCTTATTCCTCCCACAGCACGTGGTTGATATATGGCAGTCTTATTATGTGATATTACAAAATTATATAGTCGTTGCTGACTGTTCTTTATGACGGGGACCCTGCCCTGCCACCTGTTAAATTGGCGTGCATTTAGTATTGAGTGATAACCTGTACAGCCCTGCCCCAGCGGCGGCAGGGGCCCTATGGCCGTACGTATTGTCAACACAATCCCCACCCTTCAATGGCCTCTTCAAGGCCCCCTACGTCGCCGTCAATAAGGCCCATTGGGGGCCCCTATGACATGGATAATAGCTATGTAAAGTGTGTCAGGTGCATAAAGGGTCCACTGTCTGCCACCCCCCCTCCCTTCACCCCACACTATCTTCCCATAGCAATATCACCAACAGTTGGGTGGTGGCCTGAGTAGACGTCATCACTATTTTGTTGAGGTCATACAGGTTGTCCAATATGTAGGCGATCCATTGACTGACTTTGAATTCTCAGAGTCCAGTCCATTAATCTAATGGTTGCTCTTAGAAGTATCCCTGACCTGTGTATCCAATCTAATATATATTACTTGAAGTATATTAAGTATTAGGATGAGGTGAATTGTTTAAAGTATTTTTTCCACATTCTATGGAGAAAAGCTATCACAATACTACAAAGGTATATTCTCAGTTGCAAATGATCATAACATTTACAGTATTTACAACGTTAGGTAATTTGTGTCTAGACCTTTATGGGACAAAAACTTTTTCACTCCTGACTGCTTGTGAATAAATCTAAGGGTCCTCTTGGAGCTGGCTTGGTAAGCGAGCTGGGTAGGGGGTGGGGTAAGGGGCTGTTTTGTTTATCCAAGACATTGTCGTCAGGGCGCCGTGCGAGGCAAGCCCTGGCCCCGTACTCCACACATGGGTCGGGTACCAGTCTATTATACTACATGAATATTAGATAAATAATAACCCATAACCGGGCCTCGGCGTGCACACAAGGGGCCGTCACACGTCAGTGAACACCACCCCCAACCTGCACCCCCTCCCCTAAAAGTAGACCCTATGGCATTATCAGCCGTATCAATATTAGCCACGGTCGCCGGTGCCACCACGTGGTCCTGACAACCAGGCCTGTGCTGGGAGAGCTTGGGGGTGCTTGGAGAGTGAGGCAGAGTGCCGTGGGGCATGCTGGGTGCTGTCTGCCAACAAGTGAACAATAATTTGTGAAGGCCGTAAAGAAGTGTTTGTCGATGTCGGGTTGACAGCTGGGCCGGGCCCGCCACAACAACGATTGACGGCCCCGGCAGGCTAGCAATGGCACCTACCAATTTGCTGATCCCTACGTCGCACTTTGAAAACAACCAAATTCGAATTTTCATTCATACACTTCTTGGTTTACCAAAGGTGCCATATGCATTTCTTTTTATGTTAACATAAGTCATCATATCATGCATACAGAAATATTTTTTTTAAAAGTACGAATTCTCAGACCAACGTCGTTGTAGCGAACATTTTGGCGCCAACCAGTCTTTGGAGTGAATGAATGACAAATACATGAAAAAACAACACCCAGAGAAGTTTCCACTTCAGGTTGCCTGGCCACATGAAATGTCAAGTCAGCTACGCGTCGGCCTGGTTTCTCGCCTGAACGGGCTTGGGGGCCGTTTCGGCGAATCCCTGAGAAAATGGAGTGGGGAGGGTGCTGGCGATGGCTGGGGGCTACATTCCTCTATACCCTCAACAGGTGAGGGCTTCCCTGAATGTGTTAGGGCTTGGGGATAGCAACGTGTGCTAGCTGGAGGACAGAGGGCTGAGGTTAGTCAACCAAGATGGCTAACTTACCTCAAGCCATGACCTAAATTCCTGGTGGGTCGTCATTGGCTACATCGTAAGGGTGAGGTGGCCCTGGGGGGGGGGGGGGGGGGAGTGACAGGGCTTTATGGGGCAGTGTGAGGTGGACCGAACGTAAGGTCAGCGCCCCCAACCCCCACCCTCCCACCCACCCACTCTGCCCGTCCACAAAAACAACCGGGGTGAGGTCACTCCAACTGTGTTGTAGGCCAAACCACACTGGGTGAAAAGGCTGTTTTTCTCACATACTTCCAAAAACAGTCTTCATACTTATTTAGTGTCATAATATTATCATCAAATCGTATTCAATTTTTTTTTTTCCGTATTCAAAACAATGAACAAAAACCAGAGTATCCCCATATCGTATTGAACGTCAATCCATCCAGAGACTTATGGTATCCCATGGAATACACATAATTTATGGTGCAACCTAACCATATATTTAATCCCAGGTGTTGATATCCCCTCTGTCCCTGACGAATTGCCTTGATTTGAGGAGAGGGGAGCGAGGACCTTGCACCTGGTCCGTGCTGGGTGGAGGTGTCCCAGCCCAGGTAAGGTAAGGTAATTAGATCAGGTAATTGGTAGGTGAGGTGCGGCCGACAGGTAGGGTATCTGACCGCTGGGTGAGGAGGGGGGGGGGGCACGTGGCACCTGTATCAGGTGAGTAATGACCACGTCCCCCTCCTCCAGCAGCCCAGAGCGCCTCGGCACACCTGTCATTAGCGGGCTGATCACACCTGACATGCTACGGCCTCCGCATCCCTTCTCACCCGATAACTGGACCTATTCTGCCAACCCGCAAAATAACCTTATGAATATTAACAGCAATTGCCACATGGATTCATAATTTCCTACAGTATTTGAACCTATCTATTGTATTATTGTATGTACGGCTAACATTTGGTATAGGCCCCCTGGATTCCATTTGCCAAAGTTACCCTCCACTTATGACTTAAATATTTATAGGCTTACATGTGCCTTGTCAGGCCGAGCAGGCCTAGTCTTCAGGTGCCCAGTGCTTTAAACATGCGACTGGCGTTCTCAGACTGACACGATTATCAGTGCCTACATCGGAGTAGGCTGCCTTCACATGCACCCCACGCGAGGCCCCTGTCCCTGCCCCCTGCCCCCTGCCCACCCTAACCCACAACCCCCTACCCCACACCCCGATCACGTAGGGCTGCTGCCTGCTGGCCAAGTCGGATGAGTGATCAGGTTAAATGGACCGAAACTTGGGACAGCTTTAACGGACACGTAAAACCAATCAAATCAACACAGAGCCTTGTGGTGATCTGTTTCGACATGGGCCTGGACACGATAGGTCTGATGGTGTATTTTAAAGGTTCTCTGGTAACGTGTACTAGGGAGTTTACGACTGTAGGGCGCTGGGGGCTGCCGTTGGATATGGGGTGGGGAGGGTGGGGGTACTTGGAGCTGTCAGATCGGTCTGGTCCTGGGCTAACACCGGTCACTTTGAGCTGTCAAACCCAGACTCCCCTCCTAAGACCCCACCAACCCACCACACACATGTGCACATCCAACGATCCAACCCTGTCTGGAGGAATGGACATCAACCTAACGCCTGGAGGGTGACCATTCAGCAAACACAAAGCTCGGGTCAGTGAGATGTTGTAGTCAGTACTGACTTTGCCACTCTCAATAAACCAATCTGGGTTTATTCTGGAGTGAATGGGTGTTTTTTTGCGCTCAAGAAGACGTTTCTGCTATAGCCTTTAAGGGTCTGTCGGCACCCCTCGGAATATCTCAACATAGACGACTTTCCCAGACCCTCCTAATTCTCCGTTTTCCTACTCCCCAGCCAATAAAAATTCATTTATGAGGAGCCTGGTGGAAGCGTTGCCGGTAAGTGGTGGGCGCGGTGGTGGAGAGGCTTCAATGTCTGCCTACCTGCCAGTTTACATTAGCCCACTGGTGGCCTCCACCAGCCTGCCTGCCACCCTACCCCTCAGTACTACCTCTCCATTCCACTAAAACCTCCAGCCTCCCTCCCCCACCCAGACGGCTATTGGATATCATCGACTGTGAAGTCGACTTGAAACATTCATTTCTCCGGCGAAACCCCACCGGGCAATATTGACGACTTGGTTAGGCTTGCCTCGGCTCGTGGCCTATCATTATGGCCGCGGTGGCCTACTAACAGTGTCAGGTTGGCCTACTCCTATGGCCAGCAAGGCCTAGCAGGAATGTTGAGATCAGTGAGCAGGTCACCGACCTATGGGGAATTGCCTCAGGGAGATAATCGGTTGTCTTTGTACCTGTAAACCCAAATGGTCCCAGGGCCCTAAAACTGGACAGCAAAACCAAGCCTAAGGTCCCAAAAAAATCTTCTAAGCCAATGAGACTACAGAGACTAAATTGACACCGTGCATTTGGCACCCGTTACCGGATATCTAAGGTGAGATCCAATACTCCATTGTATAACGATTCTTAGGGTATAAATCCCTCATAAGTGTTTATACAATAGAGTCCTAGCTGGGTCAATGTAGAGCTGTAGACGGAATGTCCGAACTATGCAAAAACGGCAGTAAGTGTGGACGGGCGGTAGGTCTAAGTGAGCAGCTCGCCTGCAGTAGAAGACACCTCGATGAGCTGCTCCTACTCCCTGAGAGGTGCTTCCCATGCCCGACACAGGCCCCTCCCGGCCCTGCCCGCCTACCAATGCCCCGGCCCCCTCCCCTCCCGGCCGGCCCCTTTCATCCAGCCCGCCTAATGAAGCCCTGCCGGTGAATACCTTAGCAGGCCCCGGCCGGCCGCACCCCCGTAAAACACGGCCCTGAACGATGGGTCCGAAGATTAGCCAAGGCGGCGAAAAAAACGGGAGATTAACGTCCGACAAACTAGAGCGGCGAGTTTAACCACGCGCAGGGTGGGGGAGATGGACGGGCACCAGTCGGCGCGTTATCTGCCCGCAGCTGGCCCTAGTTTCACCCGCCCGCCGCTTTTTGGATATGTTTTACTTGAGTTGTAGAATAAATAAAATATTGGGTGCTGACTTCGGGGAATGCTTCCCCCGTAGGCCGGGTCAGGCGCGGGCTGGTGTTCGCCTCTAACTGGATTAGGAGAAGCTACGCCGTGTGAAGACGGCATGTTTCCCCAACCTCATTAGGTGCTCTCCACTGCCAAGTGCCCTTTGCGGCTATTTCGTATGGAGGGACTATGCACGTCATTTTCCATGTATATCACAGTCACTGAGCATCAAATGCAACAGCTGTGTACATCAACTGCATAGGTATAAGGCCACTGTTTACATGGGATTTATACGGCATTTACAGTGACATCGTTGCATGCAATTTGCAGCACACTCTCAAAAGTGGCTTCCCAATCATTGGGAATGGCTTCGCGGTTCCTTTCAGATTTGGGGCTACAATTTAGCGTCTTTCAAATACAACAATTCAAAGAGAACATGTGTATGTCCTGCATGAAATACAGAAGCTACACCAGTGCAGTAAGGTCAGCATAATATACCGCTGTGTAATTTATATCAATGTTTACAGACTACCTGGTAGGCCTAACCGGCCTAACTGCCGACTCGGTCTAACCTGATAAGGCCGCCTGACGACCAACCCACACCTCTAGGTCTCCACGCGGCACCCGGCTCGGGCCTGGGAATCGGCCAGTTGGTGCCTCTTTGTTGCTACCTGAGCTGGCCAGCTTTTGTTCTTGTTTTATTTTATTCTTTTATCGTTCAATCAGCATTTATTTCTTTTTACTTTTTTTTCCAACCTGGCGACCGTGGCACGCGGACTTGTTGTTTGCTGGTGGTGACTGGACGTACGGGTGGCGGGGGCCAATCAATGCGCAACGTTGGAGGGGGGGGGGGGGGTATTTTTTCCATTAAAGAGTGGGGGTAGGAGGGGGTGCGTTATGGACAGAATATAGGGATAGGGGTAGACCAATAACTAACTCAAACAGCATGGCACGTTAATGCAACTGCCAGGTGCAGAGAATATACATACATCAATCCCATGCTCAATGTGCGTTTTACCAGTGCGGCTTTACCGTCCTGATAATAAACAAGGACCCAGGAGGAGACGTCTTACCCCTGGTGCCGGTGGTGGCCCAGGAGGAGGAGTAGGGCCGGAGGTGCCGGCGGTGGCCGTGTCCCCGTGCGGCCAGCCCCTGACACTGATGGATGGACGTCTCTAATGTAAACTAGGCGAGACACGTGCTAACCACCGGGCCGCCGCCCAGACTCGCCGGGTCTAGCATGGCCCTAATATCGCCCAGACTGCTTGCCCCCCTCTTGGCTTCTGCATACATATATCCCATACGCTGAGAGTAATGTGTGAGCTTGTTTGTGTAAACTGGTTGTATTTTTAGACCATGGCAAGCCTAACGGGAAAAATATCCCAAACACATCATTTTCCTAAGCTATGTGCACCGGTGCTCAGTAATCAATTTATTTTTTGGGGGTCATATTTAACATACCTAAACCGTCCTATCTAATCTCGTGTTTTTCGATTTTGTCACCGGCTATAAATATGTATGTATTATGTTCACAGTATAGTCACACATACGGTATTGTTTTAACAAGACAACAAATTCACGTTCTCATAACCCAAAAGAGCTAGAAGTTAGAACTTTAGTTGGGAGTATGACTCAGAAAATGGACGTGTCACTGGCATGAAGCTTGTATAAAACAAGGATTTGTTGCACAGACCCAGCTCTCAACGTGATTCGTCATGTCCCCAAGACCGAGGCCAGACATGGATTTTCACTCCAGACAATGGAGAAACAGGAGCGCTGCCTTCTACCTGTTTGTGTGAGGGGGTGCGTGCAGCGTGCATACACACACATGGGGGGTAGCGTGTACGGTGTGGGCGGGGCTCAGGGTGCCCTGTGTCGGACAAGGATTGAACGGGTAGGATAGGGGATGAGAAGATGACATCATCTGCTGAAGTCACCTCATGCTTCAGGGGAATACGTCCTCTCACTCCGTATTAAGGCTGGAGTGTATTGATTCAACACAGCGCCCATGCAGAGAAAGTGGTTATGCGTATGCTGGGATTGATGATTCCTACCGCAATAGGCATACGATTCCAATATAATTGAAAGATGTTATGGTTCCACTATGACTAAAAGTCAGTGAATAGTGCGTTGTAACCTCGAGGACTACTGCGCAGCAAAATCACATCGCATAGTGTGAGGAAGCCGGCATGCCTGGCGGTGTAGGAGGGTATGAAATATGGCAAGTGACTAGTAATTATACACAAATGCCACATTCATCTCTACCCACTCCAACGTCAGTGCCCTACCCTTGTACCAGTGTTCTACTCCCGGGAATAACCCCACCACTCCCTCCATGTAGCAGCCCCGACCACCACCCTGGCCGCCGGCAGATGCCTCCTGCAGCACCATGGAGCAGGGGCAGGCGGGCGGCACAAGACGGATGGCCCCACAGTCTAGACAGCCATTTTTGTCGGGGCCAAATCATTCCACGGGCAACCACTATTTTAAGAATCTGCCGGGAAATGCCAGGGGAGTGGGCCGGCGCTACAGCAGCTCAATCATTGCTTTTTGCCCATAGTTCGATATTTGTCAATTATTATATGCACTTGGAGGCGAGCAGAGCGAAAGGGTGAACAACGGTTTTGTTTTCTATTCTTTTGATTCCGATCCTTACTGGTTATAAAATAAGATGCTTAGTTTGCAGTGTATATTTACCACATACTAATAAGGCGAGAGGGTATTCAGTATAGTCTACATTGATGTGCCTCACATTTATATTACACAAAACATTTTGACTCTGTGCCAATACATCCACAGTATGTGGATAATTGCACATTCTATAAGGTAGCCATATCATACATATGTGAGCAAACATAAGGACAAACTGAACTACCTTATCAAAATGTTACTTTACAATTTACCTGTCAAGGTAATTGAAAGTAATTTCATCTGGCATCCGTTGATGCGAGGGGTCAGAAAGTACATGAGGAATCAAACTTGATTCGACCATTTCCTTTTGTAATTTTAAGATAGGCAAGGACTTTTAGTTATTCCTGTCCGATATTACAATTTGTCACGCCATTATAAATAAAAAAGGGAAGAGTTTAATTCTTTTTATTTCTAATACGGATCATTTCATGACAAAACATACTTCCTGTAAATTTCTCTGTGGTGATAATATACGGACAAAAATAGAAATGTCCATTGCGTGGGTCTGAATCGACGATTCAGTCTCTGCATTTGGCATGGTTCTTTCCCCCAATGCAAACAGGGATAAACAATGGGAAGTCACTGTACATTCTAGTGGTAGCGATGGTCTCTCACGCCACTTCACCGGCTCCCCCGGAGGAGGGTGGGGCCTGGGGTGGGGGCCAGATGCCCCCAGAGAACAAGGGCGCCTCTGTCGGCATGTGTACGCACTAGACGGGGGTTTCCGGTGGGGCCTAGCGGCGCCCAGCCCCTATACATAACGTCGTGACTGTATAAGTCGACGTGTCATTTCCATTGGGACATTCTCCTTCAGTCATAGCTTCCCACGAAGTTTGAAAAAAGCAAACTAATGATTCCATTATTTAAAACAACACATGGCGTGTCCTTTGGTGATTATCTTTACAAGCCTATCCGTAATATGGATTTTTTTTTTGTTAGGCAGAAATAATGACATAATGATACATGCCGCCATGTTGTCCCATGACACGATGATGTAAGGATCACGTCATGATGAGGCTATTGTTGTAACATTACTGAGACCCACATTAAAGGTTCATCTGGGTGCGGCTCGGTGACAGTGTCCAATGATTAATTATTACATTAGGTGCGGTTTACCAGGCGTTACCTTGAAATGTGACCCCCAAACGCTGACCTTTCGGTCTCACTATCACCGTCACGCCTCACTGAGTTTCCCCATAGCTCCAGGCCATTGCTTTGGGCGTTGCCTTGGGCGTCTTGCACCACTAACAGACGATAGCCTCCTGCTACTAAAGCGCAGCCAACCTCTGTCTAACTTTAACACTATAGAGCCCATGCTACATTACCTCCGAAACTTTAGACACCGCCTCAATGACGGCACAAATATAAAGCTTTTCAATATCATTCATCTGGTTTAAATGAAGGTTAGAAATAATAGTTCTATGCTAATTGTCCTATAACATATGCAAGCTCTTTTTAGATTCTGGATACAACACCACTTTAATAATTATATCTTTTGATATACATGTATGTTAGAGAATTAGCTATGTCTGGGGGAACTTAATATGCCTCAATTTCTTTCAACATAACCGTCCAACCACGACATTAGTAATTTTGCATGTACACGTATATCGTTATAGTTGGACGTCTCATACGAACGTGCAGGCGTTTCCACCGAGGGAAGCCATATCAAACCTGTACACGATTGGTCTAAGGGGCCCTAAGGAGGTCGTGTTATCGTGACTGGTATCGATTGGAAATATCTCCAGAAGGACATATAGGTCAGGGGCCCACAGGCTGCTTAAAGCTTGACGTTTATCCTGCCGATACTTGATATTTCTCTATATCAAGTCTTACCCTTTTCTCTGATTTCATATATAAATGCCACACATACTAGGTATACTACATATTAACCGAAATGGAATATGATACCCTTAATCTGATTAAAGCTAGATCCAACTCAACAACTGACGTGGTATGGACGGATTTATTGATGTAATTTGTGTGTTCACTTGGAATTTTACCTATCAATTTCATTTTTTCATCAAAATTTAATACTGAATATAAATTGACTATAGTGGAAACCAAGCTGTAGTGGAGGGGGCTACACTGACCTAGATATCAGCGGGGGTTGGTACGAGGTGTGAGAAGGCCCGTGGTACTGGGGCGTACGTACACAGGGTCCATCAATCATACGACCCGCCCATCATACGACCCATCCATCATAGACGTCAACCCTACTGTATTAAAGGCACCGGGGGCTGTCTTCTGTAGTTCTCCCCACACCGATGACGGGTCATTAAATCATCTTTGTGCTGGTGTCTACGGGTAAATCTACCCTAATGGACTTAGCATCTCCACTGACAGTGCTCATGTCTGATCTCGTCGGCTCTCGTGCTTCATCACGTGGCCAGTGCTAATTACTGGGTGTGTATGTATGGGGAATTATGGGGGGGGGGGGGAGAGAGAGAAAACACCCCCAACTTTTTGTGTGTGAAAAGTCACAAAGAACTTTCAGGCATAATATGCGTCAAACAGATAATTGGGATGATGCTATGGGAAAGCGTAAGCAATAGGAACACCGAAAGAGAATATTTTGGGGTTCAATGCCCAGAACCGACCTATCAAATTAAGATTTTAATATTATTTTTCAGCTTTCCCAATTGATTTCTCATTTAGTCGGACATTATGGTGTTGCTATTCTTTTTAAGGCAAAACGTTCAAAAGTAAATGCAATTATATATGGATACTGTATTACATTCAAATAGACGACAGCATGCAATGTAATATCGACACTGTTGGTTGGTAATTATAACCGGGCAGTTTGTGTTGTACACGTGGAGTCCTAACTTTTTTCAAATAGTTATTTTCTCTCTCGTTATTTAAACTTCCGCTGTTGACACCTGACAGTGGTCGATAATGTGAGTTTTAGGACTAATCCATCCCGAGGCCGTCATTCAAACTGTAGTAAAGATCAATTATTACATAGGCTGTACCCAGCGCACGTGTAGGCCTACCTGGGATAAGGTCAGGAGACAAAGCCTAAAAACCAGCATCGTCCTTAAATGGGAACATGGATACATTGGGTTAACAACGCAGCTTGAAAGCTGCACTTCAATGTGCTGATTACTTATACATGTTCCCGGTCCATGGGGGCATTGTTTCCGACAGACCGCCATTAAATCTTCAATGTATTTCTAGTTTTATGTGCAAAAAAGCTTACTTTAACTCTTGCTAAATACGGACCTGACTGGCTTTGTAAGTGTACCTTAGGAATGTACTTGGTCATATTCATAAATGGCGCCAAGATCGGTGGTTTTTGAACGAGAACAACTGCACCGGTATATTTTATCCGATTAGATCACATTTTTTATTCACGAGTCAAGTAGACGAGTGAGGTGCCAGCCGTAGGACGAGTGGGCTGTGACCTAAATGAAGCCCCGGCGCGCACCGCCGGTGGTGGTAGTGTCAGAGGACAGTAAGTTTTTTTTTTGTATTCAGTCCCCACTGTGTGTGTCTCTACTCACCAGTTGGTTATGATCAGGGCCGACTGGCCACACTCTACCACTCACCACGCTACGCCCAGGGCGCCTACTAATAAAAACTGCCCGGCCTCGTGGAGGTTGGTAGAGGTAGTGGTATGGGTGGCGGGTCGGGGCCGCCACCACCGACCTGGTCAGAACACCTGAAAGCTTCTTAGAACTCAAAAAAGGGACAGTAAATCTAAAAAAGTGAAAATGAGAAGCTTTGGGGAACATAGTAAAGAGCCGACGTGTTGGCGTTGGTTTAGTATGGATGTCGGTGCTATCTGGGTGGTGGTGGTGGTGGTGTGTGTGCACGTATTGTGTCGGAGGCCATGTTCACGCCTCATGGCCCATCCTCAGAACCTGTAGCCAGCCGAGCGTGACGCGCCCAGAGATCGGGGCGCCGCAGGTAATGGCGCCAACCTGCCCGCCCCCAGCCTACAACCTGCCCGCCCTCAGCCTACAACCTGCCCACCGCCAGCCTACAACCTGCCCGCCCCTAGCCTACAACCTACCCGCCCCAAGCCTACAACCTGCCCGCCCCAGCCTACAACCGAATAGGGGGCAGGTTGAGGCAGGTTAGGAGTAGGGGTCGGGATCTAAACGTACAGTTCTTTTATGTTGAGGCCATCACAGACCATTATGGGGTGGTGGTTGTCAAGCAGCGTTGGTAAAACGCATTATGTCAAAGGGAATGATTTATAAGGTATCCCAGCAAAGGTGCGACTATACTTAGAATTATGATACCAGCATGGAATATTCCATTTTGCATATTTACAACGCTAAAGTGTCTCTCTAACTGAAGTTTCGACTTTGAGCACTAGACCAATTTCACCATCACGCACACCGCATCGTAAATCAGCCCCCATGTTGAAACATCCGTATTATTCTATAGACCAATTGTAATAGCAATTAATATTTGATCACCTCATCTCATTTAGGGCTCTTTAAACCCCTGAGATACTGTAGGCCCCTTGTGTGCCCCATTTATATCATAGGAGCTGTGACCTGAGTGAGGCCGATCACGTTCGTCTAGGCTGCTGGCCGTCTCCCTAACCGCAGACATATCTAGGCTACAAAGACAGCCGGGGAGCACACACACACATGGAGGCTGAGTCACTGGGGCTTTGTTTGTCAGTGTTTGCCTATCGCTAAGCGGGCCGGGCGCCACTTCTCTACGACTGACAACCGCCGCTAGATCGTCGTCGTCGTCGTCGGGCCATGGTGGTGGTGGTGGTGTCAGAGGGAGCAGATCCCCTCCAGCCTGTCGTATTTACCCAGGCAGATCGTGGCCTACATAGCAGGCCGCCAGCCGGCCGCTATTTACCTGTGTACCGTTCACCTGCTTGCTCTCACCACCACCCCTCCCCCCAATGCCTCACCTGAACCCCCGCCCCACCTGCCCCACTTTTAGCGGCGAGGCCAGCGGCGGACGTCGATCTGTGTGTGCAGGAGGCAGTCAGACGTGGGCCGACGTGATCGTTATAAATCACCTACCAACCCCCGCCCCCCTGTACGACCAACTCCACCACTCTCACCGCCTCCACACACCAGTTAGTTGTCGCTTTGTCTCTCACACATTCCCCCTGGTATATCCAAGGCCCCAGCCAAATTGGTTTAAAACAGCCCCACCGTTTTTGATCTAAAAAATGAAGGACATTCGTGGAGGATGAATAGCTTTATGTGTGTTCGGTTTCTATTGCATCTCAATGGATCATTCCTGTTGAGTCATTGGTGATCACTCAGACACAAGTTCTATGGTTGACAAATAGTTTCTCCGACCTCTCTATACTTGAGTCTTGCCACTGAGGCGTTGTGGTATATATATAT
Source organism: Lepidonotus clava (assembly GCA_936440205.1). Classification (NCBI taxonomy): domain Eukaryota; kingdom Metazoa; phylum Annelida; class Polychaeta; order Phyllodocida; family Polynoidae; genus Lepidonotus; species Lepidonotus clava. The sequence continues at coordinate 17,401,688 of OW387148.1, forward strand.
ATACCTCAGCGGGGGGTGGAGAAAAGGGGACAGCGCCCCGTCTCTTTCTCCCTCTCGGTGGCAATTATTGCGTACAAAGAAGGAGGATGTCCTCAGTTAGTTGGTGATGGCCGTCACGTCGGATATGCCCCGCGGAACTTACCTTGAGTCGGGGCCGGTTTGAGAACCTGTCGGTCCACTCTTATGACATGGCAGGTCATGCACGCTTATATAGGTGGTCTTCACACAGAAATACCTATAGTTTTTACCAGTGTGAAAGTGTAACATAATATGACATTTGGATATAGCATGTAATGACATATAGTATGATGGCGTTGCATCAAGGAATTCAATATGTGATTCATCAAACGCAATCAAGCAATAAAAGTGTACACGTACAACATTAATCGATCAAATAGAGAAGTTGAATCAAACATAAAAAGCATAGCCATGGATTGTATCGGAGTACACTGAAGATTCTCGGATCTCCATAATTCAGTTTTATAAAATGATAAATTTAAATAATGGTTTAATATCACGGTCGTAGAACGTGCATGTACCTGATAGCATATAACATCAGCCTACTTTAATCTAGTCCCCTACTTAGAATCCTCGAGACGATTGCCCCCAATCAAGTACCTCGGCCAACCAGGTATCCGTTTGCCCATCCCTCCTAGATCAAACGATAGCTTACTTTCAAAAAAGAGGGAAAAAAGTTGTTTACTAGACTTGCTGACGCATTTCCCTCTTATCTGGCATGACCTTGCCTTATCAGAAGCTTATCTGTCGTTCCTCATACACACCGCGATAGGGGAGTCCAGGACAGCTGGCCCCACAAAGGGCCGAATGAAAGGACGAATAAAAAAAGAAACCACTAAAATTCATCAACTACCATACTCTGTACTTTATCCTGGTTCATATCTTTAATCGCTATCCCCAATTTCCTATAAAAAAAAAAGCCAAATTTTCATTACTGTGTGGGCTAAATGGTAGAATTTATTGGATTATGAAAAAACTGATAGGAATTTATGTCAATAAAGTCCAAAAAAGAGTGATTTAGGTATAAAAGAGACAATGTGTTATTGTGGAGCTGCGTGGCCAGCCGGTGCACCTCGGACACGGGACACGGCATGTCGTGGTGAGGCCACCCTGTGTACTTTGACACCTCGTGGGCGGCCCAACTATGCCCACAAAAACCATACCATACACTAGATAGCTTCAGGTTCGGAGCATAAAAGCATAAGGCAGAATAGTTCACTGCCGAACAAAAATGGAAAGTAATGGGAAAATGAATGAGATAATTTTGAACGCTATGCTCTATGTTTTGGACAAGGTTAAGAAGTTCCTGGTACCAGTAAGTAGGTTCGCTTGTAACATGGCGGCTGCTTGACCCATTTACTTCGCCTATATTATAACAGTCAGAGAGTTTAACGTACGTGTAATGTATAGTTATGTTACTGTCACTAAGTTGTCAGAGATATGTCCTATAACAGTCGTCAATCCCATTAGAAACTAGCAGTCAATATTATAATATTGCACTGTCATGTCATTCCCGCTACCCAAAGGGATATCACCCATAGATATTGCATTGCCAATAGCACTGTCTTGCGTAATTAATACAATAATATCGTTAATACCCTCAATCTGTATTTACAATCGCTAGATGGCGAATTGTCACCGTATATTGGCATATGCTAGGCTCTACACTTGAGCCGTCAGTGATGCGGTGGTCAGCTTTAGGTCAGTAATACCCTCAACAATGTATCGACCGTCCTAAGTCGCTAAGTGAGTAGCAGTGGTCAATGACCGCTCCCAGTAGTAGTAACAGTGGGTGAGTAAGGTGAGAGGTGGTCAGTGATCGATGGCCGTGTGGTCACCTTACGTCACGGGTAATCAGACCGACCTAATCCTCCTCCAGACACAACATAACTGACCCCGGGCTGAGGACACGGGAGGTGAGGGGTGCCTCCAGGGGGTGGGCCGGCGCCCAACGTTACGTCAGCGTTACGTTAAGGCGTTGGCGGCCGGCCAGTGCCTTATGCCCAGTTAGACTGGCCTGGTTTATGGTCGCCGCGAGGACAGGCTGTATCGTGGACCCAGCGAGTATTGGGCGGGTTTTGATGAAGGGCCCGCCATAATGGACATTAATATTTGAGTTCGTTATGGCTTAATTGCATTCATTTAATAGAATTAATGCCAGACCAATGAAGATAACGATACATTCAGTAATATAAGACCTCATAGGTCTTCTGATCGTATAGTTTACATAAAGGGGTATTAGGCGCTATTTGTATGCTGTTGCTATGCAGTTCATTTGTGTAATTCCATGGTCTACCAAGGTAGTCCATTGGATCCATACTACACCACATTATTCCCTTCACGTACACTCCGCCCAATTTCCCGCCAGACCCATAACCTCGCTGGTTCCCAGCCTCCACAAACTCGCCATCAGAAGCTGCTCACCGGCACACCAGGAACAATCGGCAGGAGCAGACGACAATAAAAGCGCGCGTCCAGCCGACTGTCATGGCGGCGCCCTGCAGCCGGCCCCGGCTTTAATGGACACTGGGAGGCTTTTTGTGGGTAATCGCGCCACGCAGACCCGGGGGTACCGTAGGGGTCTTCATACATAATGCAGGATGGAGGAGGCCAGCCTAATGCCCACTTATTGTTTACCGTCCCGCCATCGCACTTCTTTCTACCTACTGAAACTAGTATTTCAGCGGATGGAGTTTGGTTGATAAGTAGAAGCTTTATAATACCCTCTCAGCTAGTTCAATTTCTAATGGTTATTGATATTGAAATTGTGATCAGGATTTATTTATTGGGAAAAACTATTCATATTTTCCATTATAGCTAAAGCTCCTCTACATCAGTTTACTTTCAAGTTTTTAATTACTTCTTAGTTTTATTTAAATGATTTCATATTATTGATGTCAATCTATTTATATTGATGATGTCATTTTGGCTACACTGACAGATGTTTGGTAGTTTTGGTTCGCTGCCGGCTAATACTTTTACCGGTTACATCCTGAAACATTACACAGGAAGCCAGAAACAAGGAAGTTTGACACAATTTACACCAAGTTTTCCATGGCTAGTGAAACAGAAACATGAAGCTAAATTCGGCATCAACGAATATACGTAAATAAGCATATTTAAACATAAATGTCAGGCAGGTATGCATATTATTATGAAGGTCATTTAAGGATTACATCTTGGCTAATGTTGTTTTAAAATAAGCTGATTTAGAGAAGAAAATTGGTTCGTGTCAGCAACATTTAGACGGAAAATAACAATGAAGCATTGGCCGACAGCTGAGAGAAGCATTGGAAGCTGTAGCGATTGGTGGGACCCACAGTGCGAACCACAGGTTTCTGTGAAAAGGCAGGGCTGGGTACTTCTGACTGAATCGTTTCAATAGCAAAAAACAAGTGGGGCCTTTCTGGGCGGATCTTTAGAAAACTCTGTGGTCTGGTATTTCCAGAAGAGACGTTTGTTGACCTCCAAATGAATCATTGCGACAGAGGTCCCATTGACTTGGCAAGTAAAGTGAAGTTAGAGAGGGCCGGGTTCGTGACTTGACTGGCCAACACGTAATGTGTGGGGCGCTGGGGGAAGGGGCTGTCGGGGGGAGGGGAAGGAGGAAAGTGGAGGACGGGTAGGGGAGGGCCAACCACTACTCACCACCCCCTTCTTCCCCTGAGTGGGCACCCCCTACTCCCCCGCCCCCTCCCTAGGTAGGTGGTGACCCAGTGAGGACATACCACAAGGCGGACCTCAGAGACCTGTGGCGGAGAGTGGGGCGGCCCCATACACCACCACCTCCACCACAGGGATGGGCCCTATCCTAGACAACTAGCGCACCACTCTCAGCTTTACGACTGGGCCCTCGGCGCTTTTCACCGGGTCTAAGGTAGTTGAGTAGGCTTTAAAATGGGATACTAGGAGTATCACTGTAGGAGATCTAAACTCCACTAGGATCAGGTTCTTATCAGTCGCGTCTGGGAAGGAAATGCGAAAGGTCAATTGATAGTATATTTCCGTCCATCCTACATCAGTATTCTGTCTTAAATCTTGTCATTGTGTCTTAAGATAATGTGCAAAGATAAGGCGGTAATCTCATACGATACGGATCTGATTCTCTGTAGCTAGGGTCTGTACTTTGACAAATGATATTGATAGGTCTCTCTGAGGACTTCAGATCAAGCAGCAACCAATGACTAAGCGGGTGAGGCTAAGCAACCGAAGCCTGCGAACGACCGGGAACTTCTTACCTTTTTACCGAGACAATTCTACGGCTAGAAATCCCAAAGAAGTGGCAGTGGTTTATACTCCTAACCGTTTGCCCAATGGTAAATATCCACTAGCCGTCTAGAGAGGCGGGTAGTAGGAGGTAGTATTAGTGTGCTCCGTACTCCACTCATAACCCGGACGGTAAATCCACATATATAGCATATGGCACAACCAGAAGGCCTCAAAAACACCCTTCAAGGCCCTCTATACAATAAACACACACATAGAGAAACTCATCTGATATCATCCCAATGCACTGCGTGGTTTGAGCAACCAATACCCAACTTTTTTTCTGTCCCTTAAGAACAGAGAAATACTTGAGCTCCAACTCCAACTGTGGCGGCGGACGAGGGGAGCAACAGCGCAAGTTGGCGCGGTGGCTGTGGGATCGGTAAGGTGAGACAATATGGCTTGCCTTGTAGGTAGCAGGAGGTGAGTATCACCTGTAGTAGTGGGATCCAGGTGGCCGGAGGGCTCCTCCTCCTCCAGGGCACTAACACCAGTCCTTGGTGGTGGCGGTGGTGGTAGCAGGCCCTCTCTGATCCCCAATGTCTCTGTGTCTGTGCTGCGCGGCCTCTCTCCGGGCGCGGTGGTCGTCGCACGTCTGGCCTCGTCGGTGCGGGCCTAGCGTCTGGTGGAGCGCCGGTCGCCGCCCGCCTCCTTATCTAGTCTCTCTGCGACGACGACCACAGTGTGTTCCACCAATGCCAGCCGCGCCGCGCTACCCCTCAGTGACTGGGTGGTGAGTAAGTGCCGCGTCCCGGCGTCCGCAGATGGCGGAGGTCTTCACTGACTAAGAACTCCTCGCACAGACTACTCAGGGGCTGCTCCAGGGTCCCCGTGAGAACCTGGGCTAGAATTTGGGGGGTGAAGGGGTGTTACTGGGAGGGGTGGTGTTTTAGTAAAAGTTACCTAATTTACATCCCAAATTGTATGGGTCAGAAATAGACTACTGAACTGCTCATTGAGAAGCTAAAGATGAGCTGCTCGCCCTGAGGACACTTGGGAAGGAGGAGCAGCTCCTGGTAGGAGTAGTACTGGGGCTGTGGCCGCCGGGGGGAGGTGGGGGCGCCACCGTTCAGTGGGCTCTCCGGGCGCCACAGGTGCTGCAGATGCTGGGCGTCCCCTCACCTCAGCCTGTCCTCGCGCCCACCGGTCTCCGGGCAGGACCGGCTTCTCCAGGGGGTGAGGGGGTGGGAACGGGTCTTGGATAGGTCAGCGGCGCCACTATTGGCGCTTAATTTTGATGTAAGTGAGGGATTCGAATGAATGGGGGACTATTAGTCTAACGCTACTAGTAGTGGTAGGAGGATGGGGAGGCTCGACAGCGGCCCTATACTACAACAGTGATCAAGGCCGCTGCGGCTACGACGGGGGAGGAGTAGAAGAAGTATGGAGTGGTAGAGGAGTAAGAGAATGGTACCTCGTGTGGTGCTGCTGCTGGTGATGGTAGTAGAAGAAATTGGGTGTTTGGTAGGCTGTAGTAGGCTGTAGCTGGCTGCTGTAGAAGAGAACGGGCAGACAGAGGCGGCTGCTTAGGCTTAGGCTGCTGCTGCTGCTAGTGGCTAGAGGAAGGCCCTGCTAGCGGTGCCACGGTGCTCCGAGTGCCGCCACCGCCGCTGGCACAGCGCGCTATGTACACACACGGTCGGGATCGGGCCGACTCTGCGGCAACCAGCCACCACACCGCTCCCCCCACCCCCCATCTCCTCCAACCCCCGCCCACCGCGGCGCCACCAGTCCCCCTCAACCATGGCCGCCACAGCGCATGCGTCGTGGCCCCTGTGTGAGGTCAGCTGAGGTCAGGCTGTGCAGTGCAGCGCGGCGGCTGATATATATTTCTGAGCCTTCTACCAAACCGTTTCTCTGAATCTCACCGCGTCTCTCGTTTTTTTTCTAACCCAGCAGATCATGTGTTGTTTACTCAAATCCATCCAAACCTAGATACCAACTCATGCAGACAGTGACACAGTGATAACCAAGCGCACACTCAGCCGCCCCCCGACGTTTTTCAGCCCTTCCAGCACCACCTTCTACTACTACCACCACCCCTCCCACCCCGCATTCCTTCTGGAAAAGCATCATTAGAGCCTGTATTATCGCCCTGTTTATGGGGGTACCCCTCCCCGCCCCCCGCCCTCCTGTAGCCTCTACCATGCCGTAGAGTGAACGTTAGACCCCGTCTGGCCTCCTGCCGCTTTACCTGCCTCCATACCCTGCCCACACCACGGCCAGACACACACACACTTACAGCCTAGAGCAGAAAAATCAAGGTGACAAAAAACGGCCAGCACAGGCCGACTACGTTGCTGGTGTAGCTGCCGCTACCAGTTGATTACACCACTGACACTCTCCAGGGCGGCAGATGCCGAAATTATGCCACTTCGTATGGTTTCTAGGCCAGTGGCCCGGCGACCCCTTTACCCACCTGTCCCCACGGCTTATCTGCCATCCCCTTGTGTCGGTAAGACCTGCTGATAAGGTGGCGGTCTAAGTGGGTTAGTGTGTGGGATACCGGCGAGGTGCGGACTGCATGTGACACCACCATCTCCTGGCCTCAATTCGACACCCCCCCCCCCTCCTTCTATACTGTAATTCCTTAACCTCCTTATCTCATTCCCTGCTCCCTCCAGTAGGTTTGGGTGCCTCCCGTGTCCACTCCCGCCTCCTCCCGTGATCCCCGAGTGACCCCTGAGAATAGCGTTACTTACAGGGGGTCGGTGAACGGGTTAAGCCATCCTCCTGGTCCTGCTGGGTCGGCCTCTCTGGGCGCTGGGACGTCGTCGTCAGGTCGGGCCGGTGTCGGGCCGCTGTCTGTCCGCCTCCCCTGCTGTCAGAGTGCTGCTGGTTGAGTGACGCAGCCAGTCAGTGGACCACGGCTCTGGTAGTAGCTGCTATCTAGGTAGTCGTCGGTCCCCCCTGCCCTGGGCCTCGCGCCGCGCCGCTCTCCAGTGGTAGAACGTCGTCGTCGTCGTCGTCAGCGACAGATCCCAGACAGCCAATGGTCCCCCGCCGCCGTTCGTTGATGTGGTCCGGCCCACGGCAGCGCGTACACAAACGGTCCTGGCCGGTCGCTTCTCGGCCGTCGGTGCCAGCAGCAGCACAGCCCGACGATACAAAACGCACACACCCCTGAACACACGCACGTCCCGACGCACGGCGGTAGGCCCCAGAAGCACGGGGAGGCCCTACTCGCGGCCAGACGCGACGTCACACACCATAAACAGGCTATTTTTAGAATGTGATTCCATTGGATAATAATGGCGGCGGCGGTTCTTCCTTGCCCCAACACCTATTCAAATATCGAGCGAGGGGTGGGGACACCCTTCTGACGGGGAAGGGTGGGGTAGAGGCTGAGGGCATTCCCCTGGAGAGACGCCGCGTCCTCCTGGGTCCTGCAGAAAGGAGGGGTCAGCGAGCAGGTCCAGTGGTCACCTCAGATGACCTTACCCCCCGCGCACGGCCCTTACACGCCGCAGGGCTGACCAATCCCCCCCACCCCTCCCACACACTGGATGCCGTCTCCATGGTAACCAGACCTGTAGAAGCCCTTCCTCCGTCTGGGCCCTGCAACCTGAGGGCTTCCCTGCCTTTTGGCTAACCTGTAGACCAAGTACCTGGGTCGGGATATTGCCTTCAGCTTTAATTGGCTTATAAGGGTGTTATTACACGGGGGTGTCCAGGGAGTGGTCAGCTTTAAACTACCCTGGTGTGGCACATGATACATCTAACCAGTTTGTTATATCGCCTCTCCATTGTAATACCCCTGCTCTCACCCACCCTTTTTTAAGCCCACGCCGGGCGGCAGTGACCACCCCCGCCGCCCGCTGCCATCGATCGCCCGCCGCCCGTCGTCCAGGTCGGCAGCAGCGGGCGGGCGGCGGGAAAACCCCCTCATCAGCATCACCAGACCACGTGACGCAGGGATTTCCCTCCGTGCGGAATCCCCCTCCCGGTGCCTCTTTCCCAGGGCAGACGCTGGTTCTCGGCGTTCGGGGGCTGGAGGAGGGGGCGGGTAAGGAGGGTTTAAGGTAGGGGACGTGCCCCGGTGAATATGTCACGACCCAATAAGCAGGGCCCTTACCCGAAGGTCCCAGGCCCTGGCCGGTGGGGCGGAGAGGGCCACAATCATTCATGGACCAGTAGCTCTAACCGCTGCTATCTCTAGAGGCGCTGACCTAGATAAGGCACCCCCACGTGATGCCCTGACCTAGATAAGGGCTCCCTCCCTGCGTTCCACCCTCCCGCCCACCTACTTGATACTGGGGGAAATCCCGGGCCTGCCGCAGTGCCTGAATACTTGATCAGTCGCCATGGCAACGGTGATCAAGCCTCATCAAGGGGGAGGGGGTACCATGGACTGACCACCCCAGGAGGGAGTAGGGGGGGGGGGGGGCTCTCTGATCCCGGTCTGACCGGTGAGAGGTCGGGGTGTTTGATCCTTGACCGCTTCCCACTCGTCTGACCTTTCACAGAATGGACCTAATCTCCCATCAGTGGGGTTCCGGTTAACAATTCAGTAATTTGACGAGGGAGTAAGTATACAGCCTTCAAACACGTATATTCGTTTTTAGGACTTCCTTGTTTAATCTTAGTGGTGTGGTGGCAAAGAAAGTCTTAATTCTTTGAACCTTATCATCGATGACGAAGGTCATTTCACAATGTAAGGGCACAATAGTCACTGCGATAGTGAATATATTAATTGCGTCTTAGAAATCATTTAAAAAACATCCATAGGCATATATTATTCATTCTTTACTGTAATTTCTACACAAAATGCTATAAAATTGTTGTATTTATATAGGGATTGCAAATGATAAAAAATAGTTGGCAATATGCAAATTATTTGCTTATGCGTTAAATGTCTCCAAGGATCATCCTTCTCTGGTACTCACAAACTGTTATGGAATGAGTGCCACATTTTACACATTTTGATGTAGGGATGCTGCAACCAAGAGCGTGCAACAGCTACATGCAAAAACAGATGTTATGCAGTAAGCAACACATGAATAAGAAGTGTATGAGTGTAATATGCAGTTTTTTTTACCGGAACAGGACCATATTTCATGTTTTAGAAATCCATTAGGATGTGTTATGGCATCCACCAACCTATAAAGGTTATACCATGTATTATGAAAAGGAAAGAATTCAAAGTACACTTGAACAGACGGTAATTGCGAATAAAGATTTTTGACAGCAAGTAATCAAGACGTACCAGTGCGATTAATTTCGTTTCATCATAAGGGTTTCTGACGTGATAAAAAAAAGCTCTGTGAGACTTGAGTACATTTGGGTTGGGACAGTGAGCAGTAAGGTCAGGTCCTGCATTGTGAGGATGGTTGTAATGTGGTAACGCCCTCCGTGCATTCTACCCGCCCCGCCGCGTGCCTTACCCGCCCTACCCAAACAAACACCCCCTGCAGACCACACCCCTCACGGCCATCTAGTCCCAGCCTCCCACCTCTCACCCGTAACCCATCCTGTCATACCAGCACACCCGGCCCTTAGAACCCCAAACCCGACCTCTGCCCCCCACCCCTACACCCCAACCCCCAGGGCTGATCCTATCGACCCCCGCCGCTTATGATCATGGCAACAACACCCGCCTCGCGTCCCCCTGTTTACCACTGTCGATTGTCATTGATCGACGTCGCTCTGCAGGGTGATTGATCCGTGGATTAACCACGCCGGGCCTGTTCATCTTCTTACAGGACAACAACAGGCCCTGGCCACTGCCACCCTCCAACACAACCTCAACCTCCCTGTCTCCCCCTCCACCAGAAAACAATACCCAGGTTCTCCCGCCTCTGCCCATACCCCACATTTCCTCCCAGAAGCTTTCCCGCTGTCACTGGTAAGCCTCCGTTCTCCAAAGAAGTCACTCAATTCTAATCAGAGTCGATCAAAACTAAGAACTGCCAATCGCCTGGGACGTTCTCTGAGTCTTTTATGTCATTTTAGGGCTTGGTCGTGTCTCAAGACGGAAATTTGTAAATTGCCAAGGGATTTCCTGAAAGTGGGGGTACGGCTCAAAATGTGTCAAGGGTGCCTGAAAAATGCCACTTCAAATGGCATAATTACTGGCCTTGGTTCAAAAAGATCGATGCATCAGTTCGGAATTTCAGCATTTTAGTGAGAAAGAATTATTTTTCCTTCTTTTTTTGAAGAATACTTTCTTTCTGTAACGTCCCGACTGGTGCTTCCGTCACGCAAGTAGCTGAATCACACGTGTCTTGTGGGATCCCGTTCTGAGGCATTTGCAATCCTTGACACTGAAGATCCATGTGAAAAGTGAAACTCTCTCGGAATACATAGTACACCCCCACCCCACTCGCCCTACCCTGACTTCAGCCAAATGATAATCTTCTCATTTTCACTCTGGTTAGTATTTTTCATTTGAGTGAAGACAAGTAAATAACCTTTTTGTTTGAAATTATTCCCCTTGCCCTAATTCATTCAAAATGTAATCACACAAATAGAAACTAACTATATCAATCTTACGAGAAAAACGTCGGGGGCGACCCCTGCTATGCTTCAGAGTAAGGTATGAACAGCGTAAACCCTTTGTTTGGGGTTGAACTGCCGGTTGTAGGCTGGGGGTGGTGTGTATGTTATTTGTCCACGTGTGTTGAGTCAGCCCGGAGGCCCCCACTCCTCCACGGTGCCTCAGGTGTGGGCCGGGGCCAGCCAGGTAATTAGCTTACCTACCGACCTTCTCCACTACACACCTTCCTCTTTCACATTCTTGCAGTACAGGTGGGGAAAGTCTACGGAAATAACATGTTTTTCCACAAATCTGCCTTTTAAAAGTTTCATTGTAAAACAAATTGACGTTCTCTCATAATTGCCTGCTGCTAGAAAACGTTTATAAATGTCGTTCCATCAAAATAAGATATTATGTCTAATGTCCGCATAGTAAACTTAAACCTCACACTGGCCTACTATATATATATATCTAATCGTCATAATTGATTCTGAAAAACATATGCCCTAATAACTTGAGGAACCTTAAATTGAGTGTAACGAATGGTCGTATACACGAGTGCCAGGTGAGTGACCGAGCAGATGTGCCACTGCCAGAGGTAAATTCTCACCAGGAGGAGAAAAGATCTAACAACCACTTAATTGCAATAAGGTGAATTAAATAGAGCAACTATAATGGTCGGAATTATAAGAATAATTAGTAGGAATCTATTAATTGGCCTCCCTCATACTACTAGACAGATGCACCCAGGAATAATACTAGTACTAGATGCTTATATTTACATTCTGTTTGCTAGATTTGGAACGCTGTTTAAGGATGATATCCAAATGTTATTGTAATATTACTGTAAATACCTCTTATTGACAAGTCTACAAAAGTATATAATCGTCCAGCGAATATTTTTTCTAAGCAAAAATATTCTGCTTTTATACACTTTGCAAAGATCCAAGAGGCTAACCAAATTTCAAAATCCAAGATGGTTAAAAGAAGATCCAATCGTATGATATTTAGTTTTTGGTGACGCATTCACATTCTAATGCCATTATCTCTTACAAAGCACCAATCTGTTAACTAACTTTCTAACCAGTTTAACTAACAGTGTTCTATCCTTTTCAGTCAAGTCCTAAGCTCTGCCTGTCAGTGTTGAGGTCTTCAGGTCAGCTGACCGCTCCCAGTCACCCACTCAGTTTGAGGCTTTCATCTCCAACAAGCTGCCCCCAAGGCCCGACCTTCATTTACTCTCAGAACTTGGTGGCCCCATTCAGAGAGTCTCAGCTCTTTGTTTCTGTGTCTGTTGGCGATGTGAGCCAAGTACCATGGGCACCCTTCCCACTTTATAGTAACTTACACTCTCTACTTTATCAAACTGCTCTGTGCTGGTGGTAGAATACCAAGGCGTCACTATACATACGTCCCATGGAGTTATAAAATTTAAAATATTCCAAATTTTATCACTTCAGTGAAGAAGCTGTTCAATCAAGACCTTTTTTATATACAATATGTCAATATTTGCACAGGTCTTCTCATCAAATAGCCTTTTGCTCATTATCTAAAAAAATGAATGATGTACATTTTCAAAAGAGGTACTTCCATTTTATGCATATACTCACTAGACATACACATTGCAGATGACGCTTTTAGTCTTTTCTCGTAAAACTGAACAAATTAGCTGTTTTTAGGTTATTCTATTCACACAGAAGAACCTTGATATATACCAACCAATCTTTTCATGCATATATATTATGACGCAACGTGTCCATTGACCGTGGCAATTCTCGACACAAATTATCTCTTTACATATACATCTGCCAGCTAGTTTGAGAAGGTGAGCCAAGAGTTATTGTCTTTGTTTTCTTACCCAACTGCTGGTTACCCCATAAGACCATTACAACCATTGGCTGCCTTTAAATCAAAGAAAAAAAGGACTCCTTGCCAACTACCTCTGACACCTGTTGGCCATTATCTTTCTTTTTCGCAGAAAATTATTCCTAAAATAGTATACCTTTGTGTGTATCATTTACAGCGTAACTATAAAATAGCCACTGACTTTATGCATGGTACATTCAACAAACCTCGTCTCCCGTGTTTGCCAATGAATATGAAAATTATATATCAATTTGATGGTTATAAGAAAAGGATTCTTTTACTTTCTGAGGAATAATTTCTCACTTAAGCAAATAATTTCTAACTTGTTACAGATTTTAGACTGGGAACTCATTACAGGAATATAAGCAAATAAACTATCACATTGATATTCCACAGTACAGAATACAAACACTAATTTCTGATTGATATTCTTTACTTTGTCTCAGGAGAGAGTTCCCTAAATATAGACCATATGAAGTAAAGAAGTATGTCAATGCCCATTACGCAATATGCTTCACAAAAACGTCATGAGCAGCTGTTGCTTAGGCAATAGATGGCGTCAGTCTTCAGAAGAAAGGGAGGGAAAAGATAACATCTATTTACAGAGCCATTGCCAACTTTTGTGTTTCCCCAAATGACGGGTAGGGTAAATAGATGTACTTAGCGGCACAGTGCAGCCTAATGATTTATCCTTTATCGCTGTTTATCTTATATCACCGCTGATAGGGTAAATGTTATGAGAAGTAGTTTAGACTAAATAACAACAAAAAAGAACACGAAGCCTCTTCATATGCACACTTTGGAGAGAAGAACATACACTTCCAAAATTCACGTATATATAGTGGAGTGCCAAAGCAGTATACAAGAACATATATCTCACAATAAATGTATAAATGACAAGAGTAATTACCGATAAATAATTATCATGTTGCCCATCACATAATTGAACAATGTTGAACCGTGAAGTCATTTAGGGTGTCTCTTTTTATGGGTTACATGGAAGGCAGCACCCAATAATAGTAGCCTGTTTTACTGATATCTGATGGTTTTCCCTTATCTAGGGCAGGTGTAGGTACTTGGAGGAATACACCTGGGGCACAGATAACTTTCTATTTACAGGCGTATCCTACTACTACTCCAATTAGGAATAAATACCGATTGGGACTTTATGGGGAACCACGTCATTCGCACACGGAAAGTTACACAATATCAAAAAAGGCAGTTTATTCTCATTGCCTTATTGCGTATCGACTATTCGTGTAATAATATCATATGCATCATATTGCCTCTCATTTCTTGCTCTGTCTGGTGCTACAGGGTTCTCGCTCTATTATACCCCTGTTGTAAAGTATTGGGACATCAATTTTGTTGATGGTGTTTATTTAGTTCATATGTCTTACCCGGCACTTAATATTCATTTCATACCGTTTGGCTACTTCATTGTCCAAGAGAGGTTTCTAGGATTTAATGTAGAAGTGAAGTACCACTATGTCCCACTTGTATGACCCAAAACAGAACCTAGGTTATGTTTGTGGGTATTTATTATACGGCACAAAATCATACATAACTACTGCCACTGATAAGCCGTTGACGTCCCCGAGGAAAGGTATGCAAAAAGCATAACTTTCCTATTACAATTTGCGTTATAATTCTTAATTTCGTGAGACTGTGAGGCCTGGTGGACCAACCCGACAAGGCTCTATAGAAGCGCTGCTCGTATGGGAGGTGCGTTAATATGGTCTAACACTACAAGGTGAGCTGTGAGGGAGACCGCTGCCATGTGACATGACTCTACCTCTAATGATGACGGATAGCCGTGTTTTTCTGCCCGCTGCAGACTGACCCACATAGGGACACCGCTCATGACAACCAACACAACAGTCGGCGAAAAAAAATAAAGAAAAAATAACCCATGATGTTTCCAGCGATCAATTATTGTACTAACAAAACAGGAATCTGACAACGTAATAGTAGATCCATGCACAGAAGCAAGGTATGAGGCGTTCTATGGAGAATAAAATGGCAAGAAGTGGTGGCAGTGATATAGTTGGTTGGACAGAAGCCATAAGAACCATTACGGCACCATTTGAGGTATTGCTGGGTGGTGAACCTTATTGTATAGTCAAGACTAATGAGCTGTCGGTATGTGAAATCATAAGACACACAGGGAATCCCCAATTGCAGAGACTATGCCATATTCTTCTATATTTTCTAATTCAAATATAATATTAATTATTCGTTGAAGGCCAGTCTCCGCTACTCTTCATGAAATAGTATAAGGGGAACTTTGATATAATCACTATAGTCAGATTTAACTTTTATATAACGTCCTATTAATAGGGTGTCCGAGCTTAGAAATGAATTTTGATAATTTAAGACTATTTGAAGACTTATTTAAGACCAACATTTTATCAATTAAATGCCCCTTAAAAAGAGTAATATTCAGACATACAGTTCAGCATGTATAAACATTTTTTGTTTCTAAAGATCAAATTTATATTTAGAAAGAAAAGTTATTTGTATTTTCAAATCAGTTTCAATTAGACAATTAGTTGCTCCTTCTTTCCATGGCTGCATGAACAGAGAAATTAATGGGTAATTATCTCAATTAAAGTATGTTTTATTGCAGTCACCTGCCCGTATACCAGAAAAAGTTTGTTCGTATATCACGAAATAAGTACAAATGTAACTTCTACAGAATATCCAACCGGAGATATCTTTCTTGGTTTAACCCCACTTTTTTTTCTTTCAATCAACCTTTCATTTTATAAACAGGCATATGTGAACATTCGTGCCCCTTGAAATGGCAACACGCATGGTATGGGGTGAAAACTTTGTATAGAATGTAGATTAATAATGCGGAAAGTCCTGCAGGATTATCTCACTTGTTCCTAATGCACTTCAAAACTATATTCCAGAAATTCATTTCTCAACCGTATACTAGCCATTCTTCATCGTGGCAGATGCAGAACTGTTTAATCATATTAAGATGCCTATCTGTTCATACACACGGTGAAAAAGGGCAGATTATAATCAAATTTGCCGCATAAACATGCATGAATGTCAATGCCATATGGGTCATAGCGACTTTAGTCCTAAGGGTCCTAAACATCTAATCTTTAGTACATGCGATGTATACGGCTAATGCTGGTAGCTTTATTACCCTACTACTTCTAAAATGGTGTCCTTTTGCAAATAGCAGTCTCGGAGGGTTTCCCTTTGGCCATCCCTTCCTTATTATTTGCCTAACTCTAATGAAATGCTTTCTTAGAGCAAGTCTTTTTTTAATGAAACTTAACAGGTATTCAAACTATCAAAACAGGCTTACTTTCAATACAATAATTGGCAGATAAATGAAGGGCGAACAGTTTGATTCTGGTGAGAGATAATAATCTTTAAAAAGCTTTCCGACTTGGGGCAGAGGGTCACATGACCAGGTTAAGTACAAGCCCTGAGAGCTAGCATGTAACAGTAGCAGGGGAACTGACAACCAGATTTCTGTGGTTTCCACCCCCCCCCCCCTGAGTTAGGGTGATGTAGACCCGTATACGTGTGGGGCATGGGTTATAAATCACCATCAGAGGGGTAACGATGATGGGTAACCGACAGGTAATGTTAATGTACCTAAAATAGGGAAAAAGTCAGGATAATAAAGAGGGTAAAGTGTAGGGGAACGGGGACGCCCCTATTGCTTCCATAATCTTCCCTCAGACATGTCGCTGCCCTCCCAACATTAGTTGCGAATTCTTTCTTGTAATATACCCTCTTATTAAAAGGGCAGATATAGAGGAAGATGGGGGTACTAAATCCACACCATCCCTCTTTGACTGCGAATTTAACAGAAATTAGGGGGACATTTCAATGTGAGCGTGAGTCAATGCTCAATGCCCACGGCACCCCTGTTTTGGAACTCCTGGTCGGGATAATACATGAGCGATATTCCCCTTGACAGCTTAGGTTACTTATTTTCATAAAACTATTGCGGTCCTAGTTGACATAAATTTACCCTAACAAATACTTTAAAAAAACGGCTATTCCGACAATTCTTCCCTGCAGTCACGACTTGCAATATCAATAATAGGCGTTTGACTGTATATTTGATATGGGAATAGATAATATGCAAAAATGGTTATTTAAACAGTTCAACTATTCTTCTGCTGGCGGCAGCGATGGGTCGTTAATGGTATATTAATGGCCCTGCCACGAGGTGTGAGTAATCCGCTTGTTATGAACACCTAGATGCACAAGGCTGCTGCTCCAAGGCAGTACTAGGAAAAAAGGTCCACATGTGACAGGTAGGACAAAAACACAGAAAAAGTGCACTTTTGAAATGCAAAGCGGCCCTCTTTTTAAGGTTTGCTGCTGGAGGAGTGTTGGCCCTTTGGACATGTCGCTATGGTAATGGTGAGTGTTACCTGGGAGTGTGATGCCTGGCGGGGATAGATACCCTGTGCCCTGGTTGAATGTAAAAGGCAGAGGAGCCTTTATGGAGAAGAAAATATCCAACTGACAAGCTAAGGAATGACATAACGGTGACGTTCTGCAACGTTAACATAACGTTTTGTGAAATTCTACAACGTAAGGATAACGTTCTGCAACGTCACATCCTTAGCTTAGAGGTTCTAAATATGTCAAGTCGGGTATCAGAATTAAATCTTTATTTTCATTTACGATATACATCTCCACGTCCAGCCTTGCTACTTTGTATTTACGAACTGTTTATCGGAATAGCAGATAGAGGGTTCCAATTTAAAAGAGGCCCGTGGCATTAACCACTTTGACCGCCCAATTTAGATTAAATGGCAGCTCCTCTCGGATAGGCTGGGGCTGGAATCCATCCCTCGCAGATCGGCCCTTTCTGGCAGCCATTTAAATGCAGAGGAGGAGAAGGCTGTTTTTAATCACGCGCCTGACAGCCAAATAAAAACCCCACAAAGATGACACATATGGACATCAGAGGATATGGTAACGACGTAAAGATGATTTCTAAGCCTAAAAAACGAGGAGAGTGTGGGAAAGCCGGTCTGTGCGGGTTATTTATTATGGCAGGCCCTGTGCTTATTTTGGCTTTAATAGAGGGCAGAGGTGTGTCTGGCTGAGGGCCCAGACTGGGGGTGACGTATTGGTTACGTCGGTTTACGTCAGGTGCGTCGATCAGGCAGTGTTTCCCGGGCTCTATTGTTCCCAGAATAGGGCTACAGGTGGTTTTGTCTAGGTAGACATACCTTCACCCACGAACCCTACAACCTGATTTTTATTTAGGCATTTATTATCCTACATAGTGTTTTATCGCTCATACCCCTCTCCTCTCCGACCAAACCTTTAATTTTACTTGCACATAACTTAAGAGTTTGAGAACCAAACAGTTAAATATGACAAAGAACTAACGTTATCTTCTCCTTGACGTAAATACACGTATCACGTAGTATAATCATATTTAATTAAAGCTGTGTATCAATATTCAGACATGCCCTTTTCGGACGGTAAATTGGATATACAAGATGATAAGACCAAAGTGCATAACAATACACTGCTGACAAAGGGCACCTGTCTGTTACGGGTTTGGGGATGCCCTGATTGATAGCAGTATGAGTACAGTGATACGGCTACGGGTTAGGTGGCAGCGTTGGTCAGTACATTGTGTCCAATCTTGGCCCACCTTGTAATCTGCATGAGTCACATTGTAAACATTATGATCAGACTCCAGACAAAGGACGGTCGATGCATCTAAGGCCCTTCTCAGTGCTAACCTGTAAACCCTACACCTCCAACACTAAGGTCCTTACCCCCCCCCCCCCCCCCAAACCCCCACGTGAGGGCCCGGTGACCTACATGCGGGCCCCCGGATACTGGCCCTCCGCCGGTGTGACCCACAGTCGTCGCCGAACCCAAACCCCAAACCAAACCCCCAGTATGAATCCCATGTCGCCTCAACCCTCACAAGAAGGGCCCGCGGTACTCACCTTGTTCCTGCTGCCGATCCATGCCCCCTTCTGTACGGAGGAGGCCCTTCTCCTGGAGGAAAGGGCCTTGTTATGTCCGGGCGGCGGTCAGGTGAGCGGTGGGTGAGTGGCGGCCGTCAACTAGTGGTGAAGGGCCGTCTCCTGCTGCCTCTGCCTCCTCCTCCCTGCTCCTACTGCTCCTACTCCCAGACCTGGCTGTGCCGTCCTGACTCACCCACTACAGCTGACTGCCCGCTCCCTCCCCACAGCGCCCTACAGTACGGCGCAACACTGTAAACCCACAAGACATTGGAGACAGCCTTTAGCCCTGATAGACTTCTCAGAATATGTGTCCTCAATAATGATTGTATAGACCATTTTCCAAATTATGAATTTGCTCAATTTGATGGTTAGACTTTCTTCTTTCATTTTCGTCAATAGTGGCTTGATTTATGTCTCTGCAAACACTTACTTTATATTTCCACCTCACCTAATGGTTCTAGTAAGCCTCTAGTCTCAAGCCCACAAATTTGTATGTCACTCTTGCGTGCAGATGTCATCAACCTGATGACTCAAGGGGAACAGAAAATAGCAAATTGATATCCTCGTATTTCAATCAAATTACCAATACTTCAACCAAATTACAACACGCAATGGTAATCTAAATTTGATCACGGTTTCAGCTATTGCCAACTTTTTTCAGCCAATGGAGAATCAATTATCAATTACATGAATAACCATTCATTTTTATTACCAGAGACAGTGGGTGGTGCGAGTGTGCTATCAGTTAATGTGGACCTCTTGCTTTTGGCGGTGCATTGTGGGTAGCCGGGAAGCTGCTACGCCTGACTGACCACATTCTGCCTCCTCCCCATGCCGCCAGGGGTCAGGGCGAGGTCATCCCCAACTCCCCCCCCCCTCCCCCCACCCAAACAGTCGATGTAGGGTTTCATTCTGATGTACCCCCTCCCCTCCCCCATACATATCCCCACTGATGTAGGTGATGTAACCAGGGCCCAGATGGTCAATGGTATAAAGGGGATCCAAGTGGTTTTTATCTGGACCCTGGCGCGGGAGGAGCAGGGTCAGTTAATGGTATCAGGCCGACACAGATTGCGTGACCCCTGTCCGACTCGGTGTGTCGGGGATTAGGGGTCTAACGGAGAGTGATGGCGGCCGGTTCGTAGGGGGACACGGTCACCACTGAGTGTGACCAAACACACTCACAGGACCTAGGACCTGTCGGAGGTAATACGTCCTCATCTGTGGTGAGGGATCAGTCAGGGGTACGGAGCCTGCAGGATAAGCCAACTCTAATGATCCTTCTTTTATTAATCTACATCATATATGTGTAATAGTTTTCTATTGAATAATCAGCTTGTGTGCGCCTTATCATATTTTGCACGGTAACCCTATTCCACACCAGACTATCACGAGTCCATCGCTTGACAACTATGGATTGTCCATTGGAATGGGGCCTTAAATTCTCCAAAAAAAAGACAAAAATGTGATATCATGCAAACGAATTGTTATTTATAGGTTATTAACATACAATCATCTTCATAATGCTTATCATTTTCAAATAGACTAGATTTGATTCAGAATAATACAACTCCCTACATATGAATCAGTGTAATCTAATTTCACCAGTCGCATTTAAAACCCTACATTGTATTCCTTTGCATATATCACCGAATGACTGACTTTAAAAGTATCCATACGTCAACACTACTGCTATGTACGTGCCATGCCATGAAGTGACACAAAAAAGGTCTTCTGGTGCCAGGCCAAGGACGAACCCCTGGCATTATTAGCAATGGCAAGATGCAACAGGCTTCTTCTGTATTCAGATGGGTGAATAAAAAAGACCATATGCAGAACATTAATGTAATTGAAGAAAGACACATAAGACTCTATTCAACCAATGAACATCTTCAGCATGATGTCCATTACATTTCTGGAACTAATAGCCAGGTACACGGGGACGCTTTCTGTTGGGAATATGAGAAATAAGGCCTTATAGATCATTGCCTTGCCATCACTCTGTCCACCGTAACCACAGGTTTTAAGGCTTCATGCTAATATAGTTCCCCTGCGTCAAAAAAGACGCCCAGTTTCCTGACGCCCATTCGTCCAGTTTTGAGGGATTCTGAATAACTGCTATAGCGACCTCCGACAAAGGTCGCCATTCTCGTAATGTCCCGAGGAGGGAATGATTTGACCCATAATATGTAAATACTTATATATAGGCAAGTGTATAGATAGATCAGTGTTCGGGGTTGACCAAGGTATGACCTGGGCAGAGGTTAGCAGGGCCCCGTACAAAAGGGCCTAACCAGGCTCTTCACCCCCCCAGAAGGTCATAAACTGGGGGGATCAGGTCGTAAAGACCGAGGGCCCTTCTGTAGCAAAGGGGGCATGGAGGGATACATAGCGTCTATTATGACCTAAGTGTATCTGGATATATATGTATGCGTGTGCATACGCACTCACTACGGTTTAAGAATGTGTCGGATATTCTTAGACTTGGTTCTGCACTAGAGAGCGTGTATAGGCAAATTTGTATTCTCTTTACGTATGTAAGTGACATAATTAAGTTGATGTTAGGTAAATGGAAATAACAATCCGCTCAGTTTAGACTGGAGAATAAAAGGTCTTTTAGATTTACGTATAATTGACCCTGAGGTAAAACCATGTACGATCCTGAAAATCAAGTATACCATTATGCTAGTGTATATATACGTCGGTAACCCCACCTGACCTGAGGTCACCCAGGGGTCAGGTCAGAGGTCAAACAGGTAGAGAGAGGGCCCCTTGTCTCAGGGAGGGGTGGATCGTGGTAGGGGTCGTGTATGGGTTGTCTTCTGGGTAACACACTTGCCCACAGGTAAATCATTACTGCAGTAAAGAAGACTAACCTCATTGCTGCAATATCCATCCCATATGACAAGCCGGGCCTCTTATAACCTCTACCTAAGTGGACATTTCGTTTACCATTCCCAACCAAAAGGGGGACAAAACCCTGATGTTACGAATGTATGACCAAATTTATGTATTCCTTCAGCATATTCCAATGTTCTATTGCTTGCAGTAATTATTATTAAATGGGCAACTTGAAATCAAAATCCTGTACCATTCGCCTTGCCAATGTAAGCAAGAGATTCATCTCTTCAACTCTTGCCAGCCTATGGTTACAGGCAAGGGCTCCCCCGTGGTAATCGACAACCTTCTTCGTACCTCAGGTCAGATACTATTATCTGAGGGCTGTTAAGATGAACCGTTACCTTGGCAACAAACTCTGCCCCTTAATTATGATCCTTTGTTCTAGGGAATTAGTGAAGAGCCTTAACCTAGGAAACCCTACTGCAGGCCCATGTGGTAAGTCAACAGGTCACTGCTGGGATAATCCCCAGTCCTGATTGGTCACTTGCTGGTCTCTATTAATCCACGTCTAATACGGATTAATAATGCCGTTCCCTGCTGGATAGAAAAGTACCACAGGAACTGATGTGGCCTACTTTTGTATCCACGGGGTGGTCGAGACATCCTCAATACAATACTTAAGCCTGTTTTCAAAGAATGCCTTTCTGACACAAAGGATTTCGTATAAAAGTACAGCCATGGAATTAAGACATTAATTAAGACATTAAGACATTTTGCATAGAAAAGACAACACTCAGCATACGTCAAAAAAAAACCTGCTGAATTAATATTCATGGACCTAGTCCATACATAGTTGATATAGGTAGGTCAGACTTTTTCAGAAAATGCCAACAGAAATATCAAGGTAACATCAGGTAATAGTACACCTTACACACATAAGGAACACAATGTATACACCTGTATGCAGGTACCCTGAATACATCTACCTCACAATGGTCGATTCCACTTGTCTCCACATGACTAGACCTCCTACTGCCCTTCATACGTGACTAACATGGCAATCAATTAGTATTCTACCTCCATATTCCATCTACATTTCTGACAGTCCTCCACATAACATAGCATCTTTATTCAGTCACTTCGTTGTTTCTATAATACTCATTATCATTCCGCGCGTATCATAACAACCTTTCAATAGACGTCCTCAAGAATTACTATCAAACTATACTTTGAAATGGTATTGCTTCTTCATGTGCTATTTGTTTCGCTGTCATAAAGAACGAACTCCTATAAGCATTCTTAGATTCATGTTATATTCATTATTAACATATCTAAAAAGGTAAATCTTTACAAAAGTACTTCTATAGCCTACTAATTTTTTTATAAGAGGAATTCATTTAAAGTGATCAGTTTAATACGCCATGGTGGTAGCATATACTGAATTGGTACTTCACAAAATAGGTTCAAATAACATACCAACCAGTACCATGAAAGAATACACATTTCCATCAATTGCTGCTATTGTTTATCATTATTATACCACTGCCAAAAGTCAGTAATGCACCTGTGAATAGTGCACCCATCTACATCACCCATGGTACTTATCTACCTGCAGGTTCACCGTTACCATACCTGACTGTATAAGCTAGTACGTACAACCATATTGTCTCAGGTTGAGTCGCTTGCTTCCCCTCTTTAAAGAGCCCGTGTGGGGTATGTATAGCGATGACATACCTATACGTGTACAACCTGGCTATGCATGCACCAATGACCTACCGCAATCATGCAGAACCAATTCAAGTCCCTCCTTTATTAAACTAGCCCATTTATATCTCAGTAGCAGCTATTGTTCATGTGACTCCAGAGTTAGGATTTGGACATGAAAGGCACAGGAGAAACATTCCATGGTTCGCCAGGTTAACTCTTCACATCTTATTATTAATACTGAGATCAACATGATCCATATTAGGGATTAGAGGAGCTGTAACATAGACAAGGCTGTACTTAGGCCACGTCTAATGGCTATATCTAGTGAGCAACAACAGCTTAGCCTCCAGAGCGTTGACCCTCTACACATGTGACTATTGTTCGCTACGACCTCTCATAATTATCAAAGGCTCGTTAACCAAGGCTTTGGGCGTGGGAGTCCTCGGTGCATTGCACTCAGAAGCCTGCCCAAAAAGGGCATCGAGCACTGAAGCAGTAGGATGCGTTGGTACGTATTTATACTAAGCGTTGAGTCATCCTTGGTGTTTACGTCTTTAAAGATTGTAACAGATTCTAGTATATTGAATGGATTTATAAATGATAAATGTAAGAATCGAGACCTGCTTTTCTAAGCCCCTCCCCCTCAAAAAAAAATACAGGGAAGAAAACCGGACAGAAATAAATGATACATTTTGTATTGCTTGATCCAATCACTTCTGTTTTGGGAAAACCAGCGTTAATCGTGGATCTATTTTGGGAAAATATATAATAACTCATCGAACGGAGTCTTCCTTGTTGCCAATAAGTTCACAGACATGATATATGGTTGACAACAATCGGATTCGTTGTAACGCCGTTTCAAAATGACTAAGACTTCAAATTTTGCAATGTGTTTTCTTACTGTTGTCTTTGTATGTGGTTTGGGCGTGTTGGGCATGACTCCTAACTTGTGCGATATGCTTTTCATTGTATGGTGTCTTTTACTTGTATTCTACTCAAATATGTGCAAGTTTTTGTTCATATAAATCAAAATGAACATAGGAAATTTCCAGAAATATAACAGAAAAAAAGAGGAATTATTTACATATATCTAACGGCAAAAGGATGAAAATGGAAGGAAGGTATGAATAATTTATAATTACAGATTGCCTTGAAAAAACATATCTTAGTAAGAATAATTGAGCAATTCATACTATTGGCCTTGGACTGATTATATATATCAGCCACTTCATAGTTGTTTTCCTGGTGATCTCAAAATGTGTCCTCCATGCAAGCTTTTCCAAACTGAAAAGGTCCTTCTCCTTAAATGATGACGCAGACAATGTATATGATATACGTACAATGTATATTTCTAACATACATTTACATTTTATTGCATGAATTATAAGTTGTCCTCTACCCAAGCCCCACACGTCGGCCCAGACTTATAGGTCTCTGGTTTTAGGAGAAAACGTAAAACTATATTTCTTTATTCGCCAATGTTATGGAACTAAACATGATACATGCTAAGTTGATGTGGCGCCGTCGGCGGAAAGATGACGGCTGTGTTGGCCTACGCCCAGACACCCATAAACCTCAGATAAAACGCTCTGACCGCTTGGCCAACAGAGAGGCCGTAGTTAGCTTACCAAGAGAATACTGGGCCCATGTATATCAACTTATTTCGAAAAAATGTAAGTGCATTGTCTCGAAAAGGACATGGTGGTCTTTGTCTGAGATTTTAGAATATTTAGAAATAGTACATCGAATTTCTCATGATAAGAAAGTATTCCAGGGAATTAAGATCGCTTTAGTAGTTTAGAACCAAAGCACGCATCACCCAGGGCTACTGAAGATTTTAAGGCGTTCAGTGACCCATAGAAAGATTGCGATTTTCTTTGTCTTTTTTAGTGTTACTTATGACCGAAAGATGTATATAATTGGAAATGGAACAAATCTGTATACACTGGGCTGTTGTGGCAAAATGTACGTCAAAAAGTATACTCATTATCAATTTGTCTTCCTGTATGACTCGCTGTACCTACTGATCTGATGTAGCCTCAATACATGTTTAAGATCATGATGTAAAAGGTTGTTGTTAAAACATATGCAGGGGACCTCCATGTATTGCGCAGTGGATAATAAATCCACAGCTAGAGTATAGTGATAAGTATAGATAGGGCCCTGGGTGGGGTTTCTATGACAATTAGTGCCCTGAGGCGAAGCCCAGGGGCAATAATTGTTATAGAAACCCCCTTGTACTAATGCAGGCCTCTCCCTCTCAGCATTCAGAGTTGTTTAATCCACCCATGATTAAAAACCTACAGAGAGTCGATTACCTGGGTACCGTTATAACTCTGCTGATAGGAATCTGTCAAGGAGCATTTGGTTGAGTGAGCTGAGTGGACTTAGCCTAAGGATTGGTGAAATGCTACCAGGAAGTCAGTGACATATATCACATGTTTTGGACTCTAATAAAGAAATATCTTTCCACCCGAGTGTTCTTATCAACTCTTGGCAACTGAACTATGTCTGGAGGTGATCCACAATCCTCAGGATGGAGGATCACGACTTGGACTAGCTAAAACATCAGTAGAAAGTAATGTATTGGACAAACGGAATACATAAGCCCCTCAAACTTAACACGAAAGTAAAAGACACAGTTCACTATGACAAAATGGTGAAATGTTAACCTTTGAGTAATGAAACGTTAATATGAGGTTTCAAAATAACACAACATGCCCTGACAAGACAGATGACAGGTTGGGTTTGGTCCTTTATCTTACATCTAAATACTAAACGAGGGCTATTGCATGGTGTAGGGGCAGTTGGTGCAATTCAATTTATTATACCTTAGGGTGATACAAGTTTAGTAGTTAAGAGTTTAACACAGGGTGATACAAACCTGGGTGATAACCAGCCTTGTATCACACTGCAGTGTGATACAGAAACTTTTTATTTTTCTAAAATTCATGAAAAAATGAAATCATTAAGGAATAAAGAATCTAACATATGCATTATCTGCACAACGTTCCTAGCTACATTTTACTGTTTACTGTTTGTGCATGGATTTGATGGATATCAAACGAATTATATGAAAAAACATAAAAAAATATGCAACATCACAGTCTCACCATCACTGATTGCTGTGCATCCTTCCTTGGGAGCTCAAATCTAACAGAAAAGGTATAATAAATCCATAACCAACCTCGAAGGGAGTACTCGGGCAGTTATCACCCCTCGCCGAGACCCCGATATCAGCCCTCAGCCGGCCCTTCGGGCCCTGGCCTCGGGCTGATATCAGGGTCCCGGCTCGGGGTGATAACCACCCTCGTACTCCCTTGTCAGTTGGTTATATGTATATACTACACTCGTAAAGGGGGACATAAAGGACACTATCCCTAAGTACCGTTATAGGCATTTGTACTGCCAAAGGTTGACACAAACACATAAAGGACACTAGCCATCAGTGAAGTTAGAGGTAGGTGTACAAGTGATGGTGGATATAAAGGACACTAGCCCTAAGTGCAATTTGAAGGTATATTGGTAAAGGTGTTAAACATTAACTGGACATAAACAGGGTGCCTACGCTTTTTAAAAAATGAATTTAAGACCTTTTTAAGACTTATTTAAGACCAACATTTGACAAATTTAAGACCTATTTACCATATGTACAGAAAAATCTGTTCATGTTATGTTTGATGTATAAATGCACTGGCAATTTTTCATTTTCAAATCAAATCCAATATAAGACCATTTTAAGACCTCCTGCAATAAAAATGTAAAACTTCAGACCTTTTTAAGGCCTTAAATTTGAAAAGATCAATTTAAGACCTTTTAAGACTTGCGTGGGCACCATGATAAAGAACATTAGCCCTTTAGTGCGGTTAGAAGTACACATACTGGCAATGGTGGTCATAAACGACACAAGAGGTAAGCATAGTTTAGGTAGGTGGAATAGTGTAGTGGTTGACATAAAGGACACAAGCCCTTAGTGTAGCTTTAGGAAGGTGTACGGGTATATTGGTTGAAATAAAGGACACAAGCCATTTGTGTAGTTTTAGGTAGGTGTACTAGTAAAGCCGGACACTAGCCTCTTGCACTGTTTGGAGGTAGGGATACTGGTACAGGTGGCCATAAAGGACATCAGCCCATAGCGCAGTTGGAAGAAGGTAAACTGGTGAAGGCGGACCTTACCTCATCCAGGTTGGATCCAGTCACCTTTGTGATGCCTGTATAACTGTATAATGTGTACAACATGTCCACTGACATTGCAATCTTTATTCTAATAGTCTTTGCATTTCGTATTCCACACTTGATTAAAAAACACCTGGAACCCATCATATGTAATATTACGTCCATAAAACTTCAACTGCTGTGGACGATAATTATGCGAATAGAGGAGAATTGTATCATGATAAGGACTTCAGATAAAATTTACATTTGAAATCCTTGCATTTAAAGAACTCACAGACATGACATGCACAGTAGAAAGTTGTTATCGGGACCATTTTACACTTGTCAAACTACAGACGCACCATTTACACCACATCCCAAGTGGGTCATGTTATCTCTGTCGTAAAGCTGCACTTCAAGGACCCTCGTCAAAAGATTAAATTTTACCTGTATCTTTAACATGTTCCACACGCCTAGAGTGAAGAGGAAAGCACATACGTCTATCTGTTTGTCTTTGGTTAACACTGAAGATAAGGCATGGGCCTGGTCCTGTCAAAGTCCATGCCGGCGCACATGAGAGGATTCAACATTCAAAAAAATACACAGGTGTATCCAGGAAATTAATGGTACGATGAAAGAGAAGCCTGTTGTCTAATGATTCATAGAAATAAAATGTAACTTTGCAAAATTATGGATGCTCAAATAGGATGACTTTGGTTACTTGGTAAAAGCCATTATCTTTCGGAAAATAAAACAATTAGGCCTAACCCAGTTTAAAATGGATATCTATGGAATTTGTCAATCGCTTTTCCCTTTGTTCTACAAAGGTGCACTCTGCAGTGCGTGACGGACTGTTTGTGTGATGTCTTGGATAAAGCCCGGGGGTTAACGTACTGGAGGAGGTCCTGAGGGCACAACAGGTGTCGGCTACCTTGTCGGTGCACCAGGCAGATCCAGACCTTTTTAACGATGCCGCATCTATGCTTTTAGTTCTAAGCTTTCCCTTTCTTAATAAAATTCACCCCAACAACCGAGGGTAGAATTTGGCGAATTGTTTTGTATTGAAAATATATATGTACATTATATACATGTCAATGTGCAGGACGATAAAATAACATTATATACAATAATCGGTTATTGGTGGTCCATGCGGCCCTATTCAGTGGTCGGTGCCTGGGGCGGCTATATGGACTGTGGCAAACTGCTAAACAACACTGGGCGCCAGCCAAGTCATATTGTATTGTGTTCAAGTCAAACCAAACGAAAGAGCCGAGGTCCTCCTCGTCAACAGGATGGAGCAACAGGCCGGCCTTTGTGTGCATGGTAATCATCATACCCTAGGGTAAGGTCCACCGAAATATAGCTAGATTTATACAGTTAAAACCTCTCGATTTCAAAGCCAAAATGAAGCCTTAGCAACAAATTGTTGTTTTATAATCAAGTTACTCTGCTAATTCGAAAGTGAATGTTATTCGAATAATAATCTCTGTCCTTAATGTTGCCCCAAAATTGAGACTTAAAATGTCGAATTAGAAGGATTTAAATATCATTTCAATCAACTGTATACATTTATGCACTTCACATTACACACCTTCACATTCTACCAACCGGATCCATAGAAAGAACCTTTAACATATTCAGATTGTTCTCATTAATCTTTTTTCAACAAAAGATTCTGAGAAATCACATCAGATGACATAATTGTATATACCAACTACCTTGCTAAGGGCTCAACGTCAAAGAACAACGGATGCTGGGCAGTGCCAATTCAATGTAACTGTAAATAGAATCTCAGAATACAAAAATATGACCCATGTTATCCCATGCCCAGCGTCCCCGCATGTAAATGGCCCTAGGGCTGAGTGTACACTTAGAGCATATTGGCAGGCCTTCCCCATGTCTTATAGTCAGCGGGCACGGGGCCTTCAAAATGCACATTATTCATGGCCAGGTCGGCGTCCAAACCTCAAGTCACAACCTTCGGGTCGGGCCCTATACGTACGTGCAGGTTATAATTGGTGGGCCAGGTTTGGATCATGTTATACACCCCTGTAACATGGAGGTACAGAGAGAGACACTCTTTGAAAACTTCAACAATAGCACTTTTTTAGGTGTCGGACATACACATGAAACCCTGCTGGTCAACTGCATTTTTTGAATATACACTGATAGTTATTGTTCTGTTTTGACGGTATAATTCTCATAGGGATCTTAGTTTGCTAGTCTTGTCCTTGGGACTAGCCAAAAGGAGGAAAAGTCAGCAGCAAAGAGCGCAATTTACACGTTTATAGCTTTTCCCTGCCAGGTAACAAGCAGGCGAGTCACTATAGTGGTGATAAGGGTGGCTAACAACTCTCAATGACGGGCCTAAATCGTACGGTAAACTCCCATCCTCATGCTTGGAGTGTGGGCATGGCAAATCAACATGGATATCATACCAAACCAGAGAAAACCATTATTGCAACAGGGATCTATTTGACAATAGCTATTATGACAAAAAGTCCTTATGTGTGAGCGACTGCGCAGTCTGAGATGGCATAAGCAGATACTTTGTAATATTTTCTAAACTGACAAGCTTTTGGTCAACAAAAGCAAAAGCCTGATACAGAATTTTGAGAAAAACATAAAAATACCTATAGATTTCTATGTCGTCACTGTGTTTCCACAACGTTTTAATGATAAATGGCCGAGATCTACAAGCAGGGGAATTTCTCGTCACAGCAGGACTGAATGTAAGGTTTACAATTGAATCCTAAGATTACCCATGAAGGAGTTGATTTCTATTTCATATCCCGATGATGATACTGACACATGATACTGATTGACACAGCTTGATTTTATTTGCATGGTTCGCAACTGTGTTTTGTAAAGTGGACTGTAGATTAATCGAGTTTAACTTTATATGGTGGTCCGTGATGTAGGTCCAGGGTGTGCAGACCGGTCAGCTGAGGTGAGAACCCATCAGTGACCACATACTATTTGGGCTAGTGTCCCATGCAGCACCCTCAAAATATACCTATATCATACTTAGCTATTAGGTGATGAAATCACCTACCTGTTTAGATTATCCATGGTGTATATATATATATATATATATATATATATATATATATATATATATAATTATAATTTATTTATATAGATAAGAAGACAGACAGAAAAACGAGTATTTTTCTATAGAAACAGACTGTTAATTTTGAAGAACCGTTCAGTGAAGGACACCTCATCAAATCAAGTTACATATAGCTGCTCATTCTAGAAGCAGCTCTCATTCTATAACTTGATGTAGATACAGTATATGACAACAGACACTTTTGTAGACAGTTATTTTACGATAAGTCTATGGATATGAATGACTTTATGCTGTATCATGGCGAGGGTTAACTAAGTATGAGAAATTTTCAACCCTCGACATTGTCATATCAGTTCATGCTGTATCTAGTCAACTGTCCTTCAGGCCTACATCTATTCAATTTCACAGGGAAGTGCCCTAGAACACAATCCACAGCTTGCCTAACCTGCGACTGAAAAGAATTGTTAGTTGACAAAACTACACCCAACCTCACCAGACTTGACACAAGGGCGCCCCCCTTCTGTGAGTCTGAGTACTTTGTTATATCCTTTTACATTCTCCCGTGTGATTCGACGTTTCTGCATCTGCCAACAACTGAAGTGAGACTAAATGGATATTTTTTTCCATGGTCTTAATATCTATGGGAAAGGGTGATCAATTACAGTATTTACACTGTAAAATGTAGGTCCAGGTGCCATATATTGCCAGACTTTTAAGTTTACAGTAGGCATAAATACCGTCTTTTAATCAAACCTTCTGCGTGACAAGGTTGGCTAAATACATTAGCCTGGGTATATAGATCTCGATGCAAATCACTGACCTGTGACCCAATGATGACCCCTGGCGGGTAATTGACAAACTAACTGATCAGTCACCTGAGGCCATACGTGTTACCATGACAACACACTACAATATCAAACCCTTTCTGCCCCTTTCACCATATACTGGTAGTTAGGACCTGGTAGAAGTATGCATTTACATTTTATATAATTTGTTTGGGTGGAGGTGAGTTAGATTGAAAGAGTGAAAAATCGTCATTAAACGCTTGGCCAAGTTCCATAGTCATTAGAGCGAAGCGATGCGCTGTGTACAGCAGCAGTCAGGTCATACATCATATAGACATGTGCAAATTAGCTTTTGAATAGAAAGGTGAATAAAAAGGTTGTTTAGCTACATAAATTACACGTAATTGTATAGAATATCATACTCATTATATACAACAGTATTTAGTGCATGGTGAGACCGGGGTTATATTTAGAAAGTAGTTTTCCTGGTTCTTCCTCTTCTCTGTTGGGAAAGCAGAAGTACTAGAAAAATATATTCGTCATATGAAATGAACAGTAAAAAGAAACTAATTACATAATGATGAAAAATTGGTATAGTTTTATGGTCTAATGTGGTCCAGAGACTACCACTGTTATCAGTGATATCTAACACAAATATGAAAGCATACAAAATCTGGCAGGCATATTATATTAAGCACAGCGAGAGAAAATAGAATATATGTATAGGAGATCTCGAACATATTACAGCCTTAACCAAGATGGCCATTGATTATATCTTCTTAAATTGTTTAATGGATTACCCAAATGAATGATTACTTAAGGGAGTAACAGTTATTATATCAGCATCACTATTTCAGTTTCAAAATCATTTTAACTTCCTCCATCAAATCTTAATATGTGTTGGAAAATGAAAGTTAGGTACGATACTTCTGTATAGATGCATTGCTGAATTGAAAATAAAACTACTGCACCATCGAAAATAACGATATCAAACAGTTTCATAGGATAGCAACGATTGACCAAATACTGACTAAGATCTGCATGACGGTTAATACATTGATCTGGACAAAGGTTGGCAACGGGGAATTCTGACAGGTAATAAATTCACTCAGGATTTTAACTTCCTCTATTGAATTGTAATGTAATGCTGCAAAATGAAAGTCAGGAAGGATACTATTGAGGTACACTGTTTGAATGTCAATAAAACTAAAGCAATACCGAAAATGAAAAGAGGAAATAATTTTGTGGTAACAACACGGAACAAAATACTTTGAATAGGATCAGACTGTTGATACATTGGTCATTCTGGCCAATAGTTGGCAAAGGGAAATTCTGACAGGTTATATAGAGGACCCACACTAAGACTTATTCCGAAGAATGCTTTCTGATGTGTTGGTTATCAAGGGGCATCCAGGGCACCAATAAACCGCTTATATCTCCACCACTCACTTTCCTGTCACCTATTTGTGGACCTATTGGAACTGGTTTGGTGAGCGGAAATACCTGTCATATCTGCTGCCACATTTATACCTCCGGCTACGGTTGCCTCATACAAGTTTTTAGCGAGGCACCTTTTTCTTCCCAATGCCCATGATAGATACGGCGACCTAGATTCTGATCAGCGCCGACCGGCGGTTTTATATATCAGCTTTTTACTACAGGTAAGCTTATGTGATAAAGTTACCAGCGTGTGCAGACATAATCTCTATATGAGGCGCCTTTCTTACAAACAGAGGCACTCTGGAGGAGATTCAGTGATATTAATTTAAGTGATTTGAGGCCTTTTTTCGTTTACATACTCCAATCAGCTTCAAGTGTATTTTCCATTTGTATTCCCTTTATGATACTTATGTCTTTTCAAATTTCATTATTTTCATTTGCACGAATGTCTTTGCCTTCATACCTATATATATGCATTGCAAAATCCTTAGTGTCAGGAGGGTGCGGCGCTAGATATACTCATAGATAGTTCTTTGCTTTTTTATGGATTAATCACCTGAACGGCGCGTCATAGCTCCCCCACCCCTCCCGGCAGACCAGGTGGGAACCATGTGCTGGAGGAGGGCTGGAGGCGGGGTGATAACAGGTGGGAGATGGGGGCCTCCAGATGTGGGTACCTAGATCAACACCTCCTCCAGGTCACCAACACCCCACCCATCTCCTGCTATCCTAAGGATAGGCACCAGGTATAACCCTTTATATACGCTAACTCAATATAGCTATAGGTCTGCTGACCAAGAAAGGACTGAAAAACTTAAAACTTAAAATGTGTTATGCCCTATTATAAAAGGTGATTGCAATGTCATAATAATATCTGAGAATTTTCAAACATATTTTCCTTGTGACATTTTGTCCTGGTGGCATATTTAAGCGCTCATAGTTTTATAATCAGATCCCTTTGATCATTTATGAAATAAAGTCACATGGCAAAATCGGCCCTTTCTTAACCAGCAGACCTTTAGCATTATTCATTGATAAACTATAACAAAAGTATACTTCAAAAGCTTCTTAAGGTTTACAAACACTACATGATACTAGGCCTAGTCTGCAGAACCTGCCGAAAAGT
Organism: Lepidonotus clava; assembly: GCA_936440205.1. NCBI lineage: Eukaryota > Metazoa > Annelida > Polychaeta > Phyllodocida > Polynoidae > Lepidonotus > Lepidonotus clava. The sequence continues at coordinate 17,435,424 of OW387148.1, forward strand.
GCATTTTTTGAACTGCTAGCGCTGTGGTATACTACAATATCAAAATATGTCATCTTTCAAATATCTAGCGGGGCTGTGAATACTGCTCTGAGCTAGGGATTGTATACGTAAAAGTTGAGGAAAACCATACCCTTCGTGGCATATTTTTACTCTTTATCTTGAATACAATGTGGTAATGTTATCATTTTGAATCATCTCATCGTTCTCATACGAGCAGTCGACCATGTTTACAAGTGGTGTTGGAAATAAACAGATAAAAAGGCATTTTCGTCTCTTAACAATGCCCCACATCAAAACAAATGGTCTATAAAATCACGTTGAATAGGTGTTACTCTTCTTTCTCTCCAGAGAAATCTTTCTTTTTTAAGTCTATGACTTCATTTGCTTTCCCTTTCTTATTGTAAATTTATACCATTTAGGAATCGGGATATTCCTTTAGTTTTACTTTTCAGATTGCCGTTTGAAATCTTTCAAGTAATACCAGTAAGCAGAACACGCATTAGGCTCTCAAGATAAGCCTATACGCCTTTAGATGACAAACACAATGTTCAATAAATCTCCAATGAGAAAGACATTTGAGTCAACGTTGTTTTATTTTATTTGACATCACCCTAAAACAAGGGGGATAAAAACATTCCCTTGGGGAAAAGGATTGCCTGTCTCGTAACCGGAAGCTCTTGAAAGGTCCTCCCTAAGGTCAATGGTGTTATGCCCTGGAGTGTGGGCCAACCCTGAGGGTGCCCCTGGAGACGGGTTGGGGATCTGAATGAGTGGAGCACAGAGAGCAACAGCTTCTCTTTTGTACCATTTCAATTCAAGGACATTCTCACTTTCAATTTTCCTCGAAGGCTTTCTTTCGGTTTCTTGATACAATCCCCATTGAATCTGAAGGCCACATATCCCTGTGTATGGATTTATTTTGTTGACTTTTTTGAAACCTTGTGACAATGGGCCACTAGGGTCGCCAAGGTGCTGTGGATAGTTTCCAACAAGAGGTAAGGTGACGCTTTGTTTCTTTATGATCTACTCACACCTGACGATTTTCAAACACTGCATACAGTGTGTAAAACACAAGAAAAACTGGTTTCATATTTAAAAAGCAAGTGCTTTAGTACTGTTATGAAAATGAGCTGAATGCACACAATTATAGCCATTTGATCAGGCTCGTCACAGCTACTGCGGAGGGGCTATATGTACTCAGCACCATGTTACGTCAACCGAGACTAAGCATAATTTTGCAAAAAAAAACATAATGCGATGCGTCATTATATATTGAAATCTTGTAAAATAACTACAAATAATTAGTCCGGATCACAGGGAACGACTTCAGACCTATTCAATTTCTACATTAAAAACAGAACAGTGAACAACGATATTTTTTTATGAGTACCAATAAATGAAAATAAGTTTCTTCTAAGAACAGAGGACCCTCGTACAGATAAGTCCTCTTTCTATTGGCATGCAATGGCGGGGCTATCCCCTGGGGCTATCCACAGATGCCCTCACATTCAGCTATTTAAATACAGGGAAATCGGGGATTATTAAAGATACGAACTGCCAAATGTCCTTGCTCAGAGCATATGGTTATGTTGAAATTGAGGGATGATCTGCATCTTTTTATGCAGAAAATGGGGGAAGAAAACTACTCCCATATTACAATAGACGAAATAACTCATCACTTGGTATCTTTGTTACTGTACTTTCACCTGACACTAATGACAGTTTGAGCAGAAGAAGTCACGAGTTATTTAGCCTTTAATATTTATATATAATTTGGTATTGAGACCAACTAGTTTCAGGGGTGGTGATCTATGTCCCCAAATAGATGGATATTCAACTAAAATTAAGGAGCCGTCAGTCATAAAAATGTATGGGCGGTACTTTGGCAATGGGAAGTAGACTACAAAGAGTCAGTGTCAGAGTCTATTGTTCCATACTAGAAGAGAATGTTATATGATAACGTCTGCTTTAAATTGTGCCTCAATTAAAGTAATATCTAGGAGGGCATCTTCCTCTCCCTAACACACACCACCCCTGTGCTTTGTTGGGGGTCCATCGTCCACTTCAGTACCATTGACCTGCTTTCACAAGGTCGCCCTAGTACCCTGGAGGAGATGGGTGATCCAGGCTCAACATGTGTCTCCATCTTCTCATCCCCCCCCCACTCTAAGGTCCCACCAAGGCCGTCCTGCTGTACCGGCTAGAGGGTGCGGTGCTTCAGGGACGGCTATGGAGCACCTGGTGTCAACCCAGTATATATTGGCTTCAATGCCTAAAGATGTGAGTAATTTGCAGTAAACCCATGATTTCATCGCCCCCTCCCCCACCACCATTCCAAAGAAAATTAATCTAGAATGCTAAGTGAAAACCTTATAAAACCTTGTATCTGAAAGAATGGCAATAGGACATTCTAGTGGACAACTTTAAAATCTACGAGTCCGGATAAAATGGACCTTCAGAGCATTACCGCTATGCATGCAGATTCTAGATAACACGAGGTTAAGGTACTGCTAATTAGCTCACCTAGTTCTCATTGGCAAATAAATTTGTTTCTACTTTGTTATAATATACTAAGTTATACTGAAATAGCTGGATCACTAGGACCGAACAACTCTATTTCATAAAAGTATTATCGTGGAGCTCACTTCAAAGTTTCACAAGGACAATACACATCCAAATTCAAAGCTGTACACTTTGGGCCGGACAGATCTAACGGGTATTGGAGTCAGGGGTTGTCTGGGGGTCTGAGGGTCCCACCTCACGTGGTTCTGTCTCCCAGCGTCCCTGCTCCAACAATAATATTTACACGGAGGGGCCAGGCCGCCTCAGGTTGCCCCGCCACCCCGCTAATAGGCAACAACCTGGGACATGGACAGACAGCGGCGTCTACAGCCCCGACCCTCTCCTCTCCACTCCTTTATTCTGCTCCATCCCTTCCCCTTCTCCTGCTGCCATTCTATAGACCATGTGCAGACAAACCCCTCTCCACTCCTTTATCCTGCTCCATCCATTGCCCTCCTCCCATTCTATAGACCATGTGCAGACAAAAACTCCCCACTCCTTTATCCTGCTCCATCCCTTCCCCTGCTCCCATTCTTTAGACCATGTACAGACAAAAACTCTCCACTCTCTGTCCCCTCATCCCCCCCCTCCCTTTATCCTTCTTCATCCCTTCCCCTCCTCCCATTCTATAGACCATGTGCAGACAAACCCCTCTCCATTCCTTTATCCTGCTCCATCCCTTCCCCTGCTCCCATTCTATAGACCATGTGCAGACAAACCCCTCTCCACTCCTTTATCCTGCTCCATCCCTTCCCCTGCTCCCCTTCTATAGACCATGTGAAGACAAAAACTCTCCACTCCTTTATCCTGCTCCATCCCTTCCCCTCCTTCCATTCTATAGACCATGTGCAGACAAACCCCCTCTCCACTCCTTTGTCCTGCTCCATCCGTTCCCATCCTTCCAATCTATAGATCATATGCAGACAAACCTCTCTCCACTCCTTTATCCTGTTCCATTCCTTCCCTTCTTCCATTCTATAGACCATGTGCAGACAAACCCCTCTCCGCTCCTTTATCCTGCTTCATCCCTTCCCCTTCTCCCATTCTATAGACCATATATGCAGACAAACCCTTGCTTCTCTTTGTCTCTTCACCACTCCCTTTTCCTAATGCATCCCCTCCCCCTCTGCCTGCTGCCTGTTCTAAAGACCACTTGCAGACAAACCCTTCTCCTCTTCCTGTCCTCTCATCACTCTTCGACCCTGTTCCATCTGTTAACCTCAGCATGTCTTCGTTCTATAGACCATGTGCAGACAAACCCATTGCATGGCGCGAAGTCTAACTCGTGAGTATATGTCATCTACACCAGGTCTATACTCCATTGCCCGCCCACACAGGTATGTTTGTTTCCCCCTTTACCACCATCCCACAGACCTTCCAACCTATCCCTTTATCCCCACGTCCCTTTGAAGTTTCCATCTTTTCAATCCGGGCTTAAACCTAACAGCCATAACGACAGAATCTGATCCGAACTAGGACATGATTTTACTTCTAATTATGTGCCAACAATTCAGTTTTTTCTCCAACAGTCTGTATGTCCTACACTTGTTTTTACAAGTCTGTCTCAACTATGTTCAGCCTGTCTTGTTGCAAAAGAAATGTGTTAAGATGGTACTAGCCTTAGCATACCCCACCAACATTTCGTTTGTTCTCCAGCTGAGCTTCCTCTGATAGGCTGCAGATTATGGCTATTAGAATAAAATGTTACATTCTAGCCAGTTGGTTTTATGAAGACCTGGACCAACCAAGCCGATAACATATCTGTTTCGAAAAAGTACCTAACTTAACTTTCCTCCCCATGAAACTATTTGCCGAGTTTCATCGTTAGAAGTCGAGTTGGGTGAGTTATAATTGGGGCCAGCCACTGTGGCACTGCCTCGGTACTGGCACTGCCGGCTTTTTGTTGTCTGCCAAGTTGTTTTTCAAGTGCGTTTGGCTTTTCATATAATTTTTCCTTTTTCTGACAGTAACGTGAGTTAAATAATCTGTTTAATCATGCCTTCCTTTTTTTTAGCAAAACGTGATAATTCCACAATGCTAAAGTTAGTAATACTAATACTAAGTAATAATAGTATTGATAATAATGCTAAAGTATTATTTCTAACCTTTCTTTTCTTTTCTCCAGTTTAGCATAACAGTAGTAAAGTGGTCAGCACGTCACCTAAAGCAAGTAGGAAGTTAAAGATTGATACGACAGAGTAGCTCACTTTTTTGCACACTTTTTTTATCGAGAATACTTCCCTTACCCGTACAATGGCAGTGGTGGCTTCCCATTGGAGGTTAGACAAAATAATGCGTGGTACAGCACATTTTACAAGTGAATTGATTGAGTTTAATTTAGCATTATATTATCTAAATACAACAACCTAGTAAATTGAATTAACCTTGTAAATTGAATAGATTATATGTATGATATTTGTGAGTGAATCGGAATATTACTGGGGTGCCGACCAAAAAACATCCACAATTTCTTGTGGAGGTTATTTTATGCCCTCGAGAAGAAAATTTCGCCCAGAAAACATCCATGAGGACATGACAATTTCTTGAAAAATCATACTAAAATCATTCCCATAATACATTTATGTACATAATAAAACTCTTTAAAGTACATAAGATGGACATTGGAACGCTTTAATGGTTGAAAAAATTGAATTCTGTACCACGAAAATTAAAATACTCACGAGAGCAAATTTTGTGATCATGTATATTTCAACTTCTGGTGGCACAGAATTCTCGAGGATGTTTTTTCACTTCCGAGGTGAATCAAAGTAAGGGTCATCTAATTGCTTTCTTATTTTATTAGAAACAGACTACTTGGAGTCTTGGTTTTTCTGAGAGTTTATCTGGCACTTCAGAAAAACGCTGGTGTAAGTTGGTTTTTCAACTTTAGTGTTTATCATAAAGGTGTACAGGTAGACCTACAAAGTCCCTTTGACTGCTCTCTGAGACTGGCATTAGATTAATGTTGGCGGCCACTGGAGAGAACCGGCAGGAGCCGATGGCCACCAATCAGTATGGGAAGGAGCAGCTCAGCCCTGCAGCATACCTGTATCTCAGTCTGAACCGTCCTTTTTGTGAGCAACCGATACACACTGTTATATGACCTCACCCAATTAACCAAACCTCCAACACTGAACTGAAGAAAAAGGGAAAAACTAAATCTAAAACACATACAATGTCACCTGGCCCAAAGTAGTGAGCAGTAAGTCGATCAGCCCGGACTAATTTGTCTACCTGAACTGGGGCGGTAAAAACGATGCTAACTGTCGGAGGAAGCCAGAGTCAAAGTGGGGCCTGTGGGTGAAGCCATGGAAGGGTGTGGTTAAATAACAGGGGCAGGGTGGTTAGGTCACACGGGGGGCTCAGTGGAGGGGGGGGGGGGGTTGCTGTTTGGACGTTATTTCCGACCAATGTCAAACGAAACCAGGTGACACTGAGTGATACCCTCTGGAGGCCCTGGTGACATGGAGGCATGGGGTTGGGGTGTATTTATTACGTGTATACAGAACATGGAGGTAACAGCGATGGTTATAGAGAGAACGGGGGTGATGACTAGGTTTGCCCAGCGATCATACCTCTGAGGTACAAATGGTTCACAAGAGAGATGAAGTATACACATTGAATGTCATTCTTGGGAGTACAAAAAAGTTGTTATCCCTCAATTGTTACAATTTGTGTATCACAAATGGTAAAATACAACTAAGACAATGATAAAAGAGGCACATGTCTAAGATTTTATATAAATGATCATTTGATAACATCCTCCAATCAATCTCGGATAATAGCGAATAGGTATTTACAGGGGTTAGAATGTATAACGGTAATGTGATATTTCCAGAAGCTTCAAGTGACAAATGTCATTCGCAGACGTTACAAATAAACAGATGCCATAGGAAACAGAACAGATATTCACAACTACAAGGCTTCTATAACAAAAGATGAGACTAGGATATGTTTAACTATATACATGCATATGCAAATATCAAGATCAATTGCAGATATTTACAGATTTAAAAAACAAAATACAACAGATAGGCCAGATAGGCCTATTCTAAGTAGATATCGGTCGACGAGCAAACGGTGAAGGAAAGTAGTTGATTGGTAAACATTATCACAAGAGGTAGCTTATACACTATGAACAATCGACCGTGATGAACAAATAAACTGTCGCCTAACATTCCCCCCGTAAATGCTACCTTTAGGGTACACAATAAAGACACATGGCTAGGCGCTAGTCTAACATATTCATTACATAAACATACCTTACAATTTTGATTATCAATAACACGTTTAATGTATGGTATAGGAAAGGCAATTCTGTACCAAACAAAATTGGCACAATATGGACTATATGATATTGATGTTTGAAATGTGGCGAGGCCATAACCAATCAATACAACCAATCCTGAATATGTACTTGTGAAATCTAGTGCGCAGATCGTGCCATGATCATAAACACGTCTACTACTGGAGGTGAAGATAGGGGTCGTTATGCCGCATATCAAATTTCAAAAATGGCTTTGGCGCTAGCCACTTTAGATATTATTTTCCATGTCGAATTTCTAAAATACTGACCTGACGAAATACCTTTCATCATACAGTTTATTTTGCTACCCATATCTCTACGCTTCATGTCGTAATTTTAAGAAATAGTCACTCCGAACTGTCGATTTCTAGTGGTCTACACTCAGACTATTGAGCTGGCTGATTGCATCTCGCAGCATCCAAGGGTCGGGGTATTGGACATGGGAGCGGTCAGCGATATGGGCACCAGGGATGGTCAGCAGGGACGGGGGAACTGACCACTGAACCAATGCCATGTCATCATCAATGTCCGTCATAACGTCACGGCAACCCTTAACATGACCTCAGGCCGTGACCTCTGACCTCACCTGACCCCCTGGAGGGGGCTCAGGTCCGCGGCTGATTTGGGCAATAAGGATCATTGAGATTGTGCTGTCACCTTTTGTCAGGGCTTGAGTTACCATCCCCGCCCCAAGAATGTTCTGTTTTCAATCTTTATATAACATGAGATGTCTTTGTGTCAAAAATAGAAAAAAAATGTGGTTCAATGGCAAACGTCATCTGTAACTGATCACGGAGGTGTGCAAACCGAACCCAAGGAATTAAGCCTAAAGCCGATATTCCACATAGCAATTGCTGCTGATTTAAAAACAGAGATGCCACTCCCGACTGATGAAAAAGTAGGAAAAGTAGGAAACGCTTTTCCTGCTTTTTCCCAGAAGCTACTTAGAGAGCGATAGCCTACACTGCTAAAACAAGTGTTTAGAACCTAAACACTTTCCTAAACACTTCGGCGCATCCAGTTTTGGAACACTTTATTTCTCAAAACATGTTTAGAATTATTGGTGTTTAGGGTTAAGTGTTTAGAAATGTGTGATGTTTAGCTGTTTACCTATGAAGTGTTAAGGTCCTCAAGGTGTTTAGAATCAAAATGCTCATGCTTTTTTGATGTTTAGCTGTTAAGTGTTTAGAAATCTATGATGTTTAGGTGTTTATCTATAAAGCATTTAGGTCTTTAAGGTGTTTAGGGTTAAGTGTTAAGTTAAACAGTAATATATCATAATATGTACAGTGTTCTTTCATTCTTAAAGATGAAAACCATTTTAAATTTAACAATAATATACCGTAGTGTGTAAAAAAAAACTTAGATTTTACATGTAAAACACTGCTATGGTACTATGCCATACAGTTTACACCAGATGTAATGTTAACATCATTTAAAATTTTTTTTTTTTTTTTTTTTTTTTTTAAATTCTTTTATTTCATCAGACATAAAATAAGTTTTCACTTGTTTACATTTTACGCCTGAGAAAGCACTTAGTGCTTACATAATACAATCTATTAGTCACAAAAGTGATAAAAATGGTAAAACGTTGGTAAGATAAGAATATACATTGTTGTAAACCTATGATAGTTAAGGTGATTCATATATAATAAATAGTCATATTATGGTCAAGGTAACTTATAACTTGTAAATCTAAAACCCAATACAGTATATTTGTACCGTTTTCAAATACTTAATAGACAAAAGGGGGAATAATTACAATTTCTCAGAAATTAAAAGAAGACAATAAAATACAATTTTATAGAAAGTCAGCTTAGATAGCATTCTTCGCTGCTGATTTAAATTCCTGTATATTGGTATTTCTTAGAGTAGGATCAAGTGAATTCCATAAGTTTGCTCCCCTATACAAAGGGTTCATTCTGGCCTTTTCGTTATTTGGCTTATAGGTTTTAAAAACAGGTGCTTTATGCAATCTAGTGGCATAATTGGTTTCTTTAAGTAATTCAGAATTTACAGTCAGCTTATGCATAAAAGTAAGCAAGTGTATTTGCGATCTATCCAATAAATTATTTACTTTACAATCGAAAAGCAAGTCATTTTTAGAAATATGAACATTTGAGTTTACACCAATACGAAGGCCTCGATAGAATAATCGGACCAGTTTATCCAAATTTTTGTTAGTAGTACCACCATAAATTATGTCACAAAGTATTATTTTTCCTGTAAACACACTACAGGATCATTGAGCCAATAACCAAGTATGTCCTGTCTTCTTGGCTTAGCCTTGCATGGGTTGTTTGATTGTTGGTGGTAAAACCTTCATTCAGGGTATAGCTAATAAAGTTTTTGAACTAAAAAGGTGTCTACATGTTAATCCTACTGAAAAGGTGTTTTAAAACGTTTTGTAAATGTTTTAGGGGTGTTCTGGTTGGTTGACCGTACCTAGAATAACAGGCCAATGAAGTGATTATCTTAATGACGCTACAAAAACTTAAAAATCTGACATTTTTAATCACAAAGTTCCAAATTCCTAAGTGTATGAAAAAACCACTTTACTAATCATGGCCAAAAATATGGACTGCATGTTGCAAACCACTAATAGTACAATTACTTCAAAGTAGTAATTTGATAACTTCAGTAGCCGAGATTTGAACCCGGGGCCCCTCACATATGAAGCCTATGCTCTACCACTGAGCTATGGAGGCCTGTAGGTGGACACAGCCCAGCTTTGCTACTTAACTGAATAAGTAGGGGTCTAATGTTGAATACCTGTATAGTAGTACAGATCCTACTCATTGGTGCTGACTCTGCCAGTGTGCACTACATTCAGTCCAAGTTAGCTCAGTTGGTTAGGCTTCTACCTTGAATGTAGAGAATGTGGGTTCTAATCCCAAAGTGTCCATTTTTCTTTTCCATAGTATACAATTGATATTATGTGTTTAGATTCTAAACATGTCCCATTCAAAACATGGTTAGAGGTTACAAGTGTTTAGCTTTTAAATACAACTGATGTTATGCGTTTAGATTTTAAGCATAGTTAACCCAACACATGTTTAGAAGTTACAAGTGTTTAGGTTTTAAACAGATATGGTTTAATGTATTTAGATTATAAACATGTTTATACCCTAAACATATTTAAATTCTAAACACCATTTTAACAGTGTAGGTGGAAAGACTCCTGACACCAAATTTGTGATTAAATAGCGTGGAAATAACACAAAAATACTCCAAGACAGATTATACAGCAATGTAGGAGATGTTGGTTGTGCTATTGAAATTGTGGCGGAAAGTACGGTCGTGGGATGTAGAAGTCGGTCGTCGCACTTCATAGCTTTAAGGGGGGGGGGGTGGATCAGGGTATGAAGCGTCAGTTGCTTTTCACTGTATTCCTGTATCCCTGTTTGCCTTTTTTTGTCACTACTTTCCCTCATTTCTCCTCTTAAGTGTTATGTATAATACATAATCCTTTTCATAATTAACATTTAAACCATTCCAAATACTTCTTAACCCCTTATTTCCCCCCTCTTCCAAAAGAGCAAAACAGTGTAACAGTGGAAAGCAAAACAGGCTGTATAAATACAAATCATTTCATGCAAATCTCCCTTTGCCTCCCACTGGTGCAGGCATGGGGGTTATATAACCTTTCATAACAGGGGGAGGATTTTCATCTCTTTGGTTGGGTTTATGAGGGGAAACATATGGAATTGCATAACATTAGTTGTCTTTGCCACTGAAGTGATAAGATATGTTAATGTGATCACAGGGAGATTTGCATAAAATGATTTGTATTTATACAGCCTGTTTGCCTTTTCACTGTAACACTGTTTGCCTTTTAGGGAATATGGGGTTAAGAAGTGTTTGGAATAGTTTAAAGGTTATTCTTGAACAGAATTATGCACTATATTTAACATTTAAGAGGAAAAAATGGGCAAAAGAGGGGTAAAAAAAGGCAAACAGGGATACAGGAATACAGTGAAAAGCAACTGACGCTTTGTACCCTGATCGGGGTGTGTGCCCTTTTTACACATGTGCCTGGTCGTGTCCCGGAAAGAGGTTGCATGACCGAGCACGGCAGGCTGGTGAGGGTAAGGACATGCCTCGTGTACATGAGGGCAGACCCATCATGGAGGAGTGGAAGGAAAAGACGTTGTGTAGGGGGTAAGGAAGTGTGCTGGGGCGGTACCCTGGTGCCCCGACCTAGTGCGGACGTACCCCATATTCTTGTGCCTGGGCCAAGCGTCATTCCCACTTGTGTGCTCGTGTACAGGTTCCCTGATAACTTTTAAGTCCAGATGACCATTTTACCATAATTTCAGGTCTATTCCTGACATCATACCTCGTATTTCATACCCAAGAACCCTAAACTGGGCCTTAAGTTGCTTGAGTCAAAGAAGGAGAAGACGTCTACATGGTGAGTTCCAGAACGAGACTGACTAACTCTGTTTTATTAAGCTCTTATATACATACATTCTGATACAATTGGATACATTCTTGTGCAATCATTGGTTGACCCAGTCACATAGTTCATTCTGTGGCATCACTTATGGTTTGCACACTTTGTGCAGTGACCCAATTACCCAAACACTTGTGTTGACACGACACCACCACGACATGTGCAAATCACGTTATTCGACTCTGATAAGACATTAAACATATTATTATTCTGTCATTTTCTAATATTCATACCTTCTCTCTTTGTCTTAATGCTCGTGTCTATACATGAGTTATTACAAATTCATCAAAAAGTAGGAAATCCTGCAAACGTATAGCAAAAACAACATCTCTATAAATATCTGCAATGGAAATTAAGTTTGAATAAAGACATGCTATTAATCAATAAAATGTTTTTCCAATTTTCTTTTCAATGGAATAGAGGATGAATGCCTTCTTGCCATATTCTCAGAGAACTCAACTAGACGAAAAATCACCAGCATCAAAATTGGTGTATAGAAAACCGGCTTAATCTTCGACATGGGCAATGATTGTACCAACAGCTGTAGATCTCATCATACCCTTGAGTAACATTTCCATATGTGAATAGACTCGGGCCAAACTGCTGAGATATCGCATCCCCACTTCATATTGCACATCACAAAGACAGGACCCAGCGAGTGTTGAGAGCAAGTGGATTCCGATGGTGGTCTGTTTATTGTGTATGAGATTTGTTTAGGAGGGTGGTGGCAGAACCTATACAGTTCTTGCATACATCAACAAAAGCTGGCTGGTGTGGTATGTCGGTAAGGTGAGTTATACACCTGTCTCACCTGACTAAATCATGTATGATCCATGACAATATGAGCAACTACAGCTACAGGGAGCCAAAATATAGACTAATATAGTGTATACGTTTTTGTGTCATGTGGCAATTTAGTGATATATATCCCTATCTATCTTAAGGAATGAATTTAGTGAACCTACGTATATAAAAAGACAAGGCTTTTGTCAGGAATTGGGATTTCTTACGAGCAAAACATTGGGAAGGTGTTGGCAAAGATTCTTGAAGCTATGCAAACGTACCTATGCAATCCAATACGCTTGTCATTCAAATTAAGTAACAAATGGTGTATTCAATATGTATAAAATCATGCATGTATACTCCATATTGTAACTAAAGCCTATATTCCACATACCGATTTCGCTGCCGATTTTGAAAATTGGCAGTTAGAATAAAGGTCAAAAACAGATATGTTATACATCAAAAGAAAGATCTTACAATTCTAGTTTGAATGGTATATATGATGTAAGATATCATGTCATTCTTGAGAAAATCAAGGCACCATCAAATTCGGTATTTGAAATACAGGCTTTAGGCAGCTGCACAGACTCCACGACCTGTCACTGTTGTTAGAGTATAATGTATCCTGTCAACCCACGAGTGCCTGATCGGTAAATGGATGGACGTAGTGACGTAACGTATGGAGTGTTGACCGTACACGTAGCACGTTGAGAGGGACACCGTACGTTATCTGGCGTTTCCGAGTGCGCATTTATTCTGATGGAGTGGTTTATGATCATGATCCCAGAGATAGAGCAATGGTGTCAAGGTGGTTCTAGTACCAATCAGAAAATTATCGTTTGGAAAATCTAATAATTCACACACATTAGAATGGATAAAGTAAATGTATAGATCTACTCAAAAGGAACTATTTTAGAAAAATTTCTAATTTTCCAACAATGCAAAGACTTTTTTTTTGCTCATATTCAGCTTTACCTACTGGTCAACGGTAAGCAGCATGGTATTACTTGGGACGCCACGCAGCGCAGTTACTCACCAGGCCGATTTTAGAAACAATCACTATATCCTTTCTAACGACAGGTTAACGTTTTGTAACCTTTTCAGGATATATACAGACATTGATTCAGTATTTCTGGGGTGTAAATAGAAAATAGTATGCAGGTTATGTTATATAAAAGAAAATGGCAATACAATCTTGGAAAAATGTAATGATTCTTGTGAATTACTAACTAAAGAAAACTTAGCTTCAGACGTCCAATTCAAATGTGACGGAATACAGCATTGGCGCTTAGGAACATACCCATCTTATTCATACATACGTCATTTTTAAGTGTTCAGCTTCTGGCGGTCATTCCCATCTACTTTTTTATATTAAATAGATACTAGTATTTTCGACTTTGGTCCTCCCCCCAAGTGCTGCATATGTGGGCGTGGTGAATATCTATTTATGAAGACTGTAAAAAAAAGAAAAGATTTCTCGCTAAGGGCCATCGAGTAAAGCGGCAGGTATGAAGAGTGGTTGTTTGCCTAGTCTGATGAGAGGATCACGTGATTGGAGGAGGTGCTCAGACTTCAACCTTTGAGTTTCTACACTCTTCTATGGGGAGATAAAGATTATATTCTTACTTTTATTTTAAAAAGAGATTGTGTCGTTTGATATGTCACTACAGGACCTTGATTAATGTGAAATATGATAGACGGCAACATGATAGAATGGAATCGGCTGGCAGTGTTATGATATAAATCACTATCTCTTGTTTGGAATTCAGGTAAGACGTTCTTCCAAGAGTCTCAGATTGTTTTAATGACGTTTTATGATCTTCAAATGCTTGTCTAACCGTGTGACGTAAAGGTAAAATTTGTATACAAACCTTATCTAAATGTACACTTTGAAATAATAGAATATAGGTTACTTTCCAATACAATTTTTAATAAAAGTGTTGAAAATAGGGTTTCAATTGTTTTTGATGTAGACATGATTTCATAAAATCTGATAGCATATTTCAAGAAAGCAACAAAGTTATTAGACCTAATGTAATGGGTTACATTTATCCCAGAACATGCTGCCTGTTGGCCCTGCCTGGTGTAGCAAGATACATCATCGACGGTGACAGGGCTGGCCGGCAAACCACAAAGTGCTTCCCAATTTAGTCAGTCACAGTTGAGTGCCTCTTCCAATAAATAACGTGTTATGTATTGCTACCCCCCCCCCCCCCCCCCCCACAGCACTATGCAGTAATGTGGCCCCACCTTATTTTCAGGCTGCCCATGGCTAGCAGAAGGTAATATAGTAATAGTATGTTCCAATTAAAATGGCTGTCTACTTTATTAAACCAGTCCCTAGTTTTGTAAACCAATCTAGAGAGCTTAATCAGAGTTATTCAAGGTGGTAGAATTTAACTGGAGAACAGGATTTTAAGTTATTGTTTATACAATTATTTTCCATATGTTTTATATCCAAAGGGAATCGCCCTCTCAAATATGCTATATTTTTTGTATAGACTGAGTTATGCAATTTTCTCACACACATATACGTTTTGTTTAGTCAGAATTGGTATACATTATGTCATGATCGTGCATCCTAAAACTGGTACTGCTCATGTTTTACCCAGGCAGGTGTTTTCTCTGGTAGTTGTCTCTTTTTTAATGCAAAATGTTTATCAATGTGCGAGATTTCACCAGTTGGCGATAGCAACGAGTTATTGATCGTGAGTGCAGTCACGCTTCATCGGCTATGCCTGTCACGCCTGGCTACTGCACAAGTCAGGTAAAATGTCAGTAGGCAACAGACCGTTTGAAGAAAAACTGAGCCTGCTCTGCTAAATATCATTAGGATGTTCTTTGATATAGGATGATTTGCTCACGTGAATTGAAAAAGATATAATAACTCATCTACGTTCATCAAACCAAGACCAAATTGCTTCCCATGCAGAATATAGGTATGCGCTATGAATCAATTTTAAAGTGAAATATTAATAACAGAATCGTTAGGATATCTCATTACAATAACACATTGCAATTTGTCTCTGTATAACTTCAGAAAAGAGACAGGAATGAATATTTCCTAAACTTTTAAAAGCTTTTTCCCCTTTAATGAGCAACTATACATTTTCTTTTATTCATTTTCAATAAGATTAAGTGGAAAGGGCATACAGGACATTTATCTTCCTTATGGGTATTTGATTATGTATTCTTTCCCAGAATTCAACACTTGAAGTAAAATGTTAGATTGATAGCACTGACAGCAATGCCAGCCATAGTCCTATGGTACTACTACTAAATAAGGGTGTTTCTAAAGCAGCCTTGTGTCCCATTTCATGGCAAGGTTTATACAATGATTTACTGGAAAATAATTGAATGTCCATAGAATGATGGGAAACATAATTTCCCTACTCTGTATCAGATCTCTCTGCCTTGGTTCCTTTAGTGACTAGATGTAACACCTGTATTACCTGGTGCGTAACACAGGTGGCAGGTGGGTGCCAGTCGACCGTGACTCACCATCTACCTGTGCAGCCTTCCGAAATCTACATACAATTTCCATCAGGTAATTTAATTTGGGGTAAAACTAACAATTCTTCTCGTAATGCATGTTTCCTTATACCAAGGCTAAGCCATTCATTGTTGATTCTAAATCAAAATTGACAATAAAGCATACTAGTCGATTATGGAGATTTCCATACAACATTGGAAAATTCGTCAAAAATATTTTTGGAGTTAATGCCTATACAATGGAGTAACCAACCGTGAAAGTGTTAGTTATTTTACAGTATGCCAGGTCATTGACACATAGAGGAAAAAACCTATATGGAAATCAGTTTAATGGATCACCTCAATGTGGCTACGTGTCCTTTTAGACCTACCCTGATCACCACTCCCAAGCTATACTTTCTTATAACTCCTCTCGACGCCCACCAAACCAGTGGTAGGCAGGTATTGGAGCATAGCGCCATAAATGTTGTTTACGTCCATGTAGTTAACAATTAGCCCACCTGTAAAAAACACACCGACCTCATAAGGCTTCTGGAAGTTGCCCAAACTCGATCTGTGGTGGCTTTTTACCCTACTCCTATCCACGTGGCATACTTTATGCAACAGGCTTTTTTTCCAACCACAGAAATCAGCGGCAATTAAACTTGTCAAGATTTCTACCGGTGTTTTAATAAAAAGATCAAATGGGACTAAAATATTGGTGCAGACTTTTGTAATAAAGTTGAATTTAACTGATCAAAACATATACCACATTCTGAACCAGATAGCCTGAAGCGAAAAGGGTGGAATGAAGATACAATCACAATGTTTAGATTTCAGGTCACTGTTCCCTTTAGAAACATGTTTATCAAAATATCAAACGATGTAATCGCAAAGAAATTAAACATTAGGGCCAAAGGATTGTAACGAATGACCAACTCATCTATATTATGCAGCCATAAGTATGCATCCAGATTAAAGCATTGCTAAGGGCCTAAGAAGCCCCCATTTTAGGTTAATAACCTTTGACCCTACGCGGTCACGGTCCGTGGCATAAGCACGGTCCTCTCTGCCGCTTCCTTTCAGGGATCTAACGCCTATGTGCCCCGTCAAAGGCAATCCTACCTTCCCGATGAGTCATAAGTTATACAATAACAATTAAACCTAATGGTAAAACGTCTCGGCCGCAGGGACGACTCGCCATTTATTGTCATTATAACTAATTGTACGGATATTTCAATGAACGCTTTCGTGGATGGCTCAACAGGGTAATCTCATCAATCATCGGGGTATTGTGTGTGGTGAAGTCTGGTAGACTGTATCCGTATAGAAAGAGACCAAGAAAAATAAAAAGAAGTCATACGAGCCCTATAAAAAATCTCCGATTGCTTTTGTAATTCGTGCCTATTAGAAAATGCCGTCAGCAATGGTCTGGGATCGACGACTGAAGCAGAACGGGTTGGATGAACACGGATGAAGGAACTAGGGTGTTTACCGATGCTACTAAAGACACATACCTATATCTCATCTTTATGTGGCAGTGTAGGTCTCATAGGTGGTACAGAGTACTAAAGGATAACATGAACCACTAGACAAATTCTTATAAAATATCGAACGCTATTGAACTGAACAAAGTATAGGCTACATGGCATTATGATTCCTTATTTTCAAATTATGTTTGCACAAATAACCTCCACGTGTGCAACAAATTTGTCACAAATCAATACGATTAAGAATGATTAAATTGTCATGTTATAAATGCTTAAACAAAGCTGTGGTGTTGGTGATGACCACTGACGCCCATGCCCGCCCAGTCAGACTTAGATATTGCCCGAGATATCGAATCAAATCATACTTCTAACGGCAAGAATCTACCTCCCCACCTTCATCGTTTTGGCCACAGAATCCTAAGGAAAAGCTCGTCATTCTCACTCTGAGTACGTCGTAAACTCACCTCTAGCAAACACGGTTTCTACGTGGACCTTGTCTAACGTCAGTCTAGGCCAGCCCTCCGTAGACCCATTAAGTTGAAGGGTAATGTGTTTTAGGCCCCAGTTGGCGGGCCCCAGACGGTCGGTCGTGATGTGGGCTGCATGCGATGAGGCTGTGCCCATGACCTACTGCCAGCAGACTGCTTAGAGAAAACCCACTCAACAGGAGAAATGAAATATATGATTTTTTTTTCTATAAAAATATATTAGAGGGATGGTGGATTTGGCGTCAGACTAGGATACTGAAAGTGTTACTTGCTCGTTTGTTCTGGGTAGGTTTTGGTTTCAGGATTGGACAAAACTTGAGGTGACTCTGTCTTAAATCAGTGTAGGATCCCCTCTGATACATTTCAGTGTTCAAACAGCTCAGTTTAATTGCCCAAGGTCCCAATGAAATTCCCACGTGGTGTCCTTTCTTTTCCTTTTTAATAAGGCCATTGCAAAAATAATTAAATCAAATGCAACACTGTATGTATATTATAGCGAAACAGGCCCCAAGGCCCCACGGGGACAGATTATATAAACCTACATACATGTTATGCCCGGAGTAACAGAGTAGGACATACAGGCCAGCGGTGAAGGTGAACTTGTTACCTGTTGGACATGATAAAGTTGATAGACGCTGCACCTGTATAGGTTATACACATGGGGCCTTATTCGGCTAACAGAGCCCTTCTGTCTGGGCACCGTTGGACACCAGACACCCCCACCCCACCTACAGCCAGGAGGGATCCACCATTACCTACTGCCTCACTTAGACCTCGACTCTCAATTCTGAATAATAAAAGTAATGTCCCACTTCCCCCACCCATCTATAGAATCCCCATCTGGCGTGCTTCCAAAAGTCTGAATTATTACATAGAAGATGTTATCCACTTTTCCAGTGATGTTATCACCAGCGGTATGGCGCAATGCAGTAAAATATAGATCCATCAAAATCAAATGACAATTGAATGGGTACATTAATCCACGTTGAAATGAAAAGGTTTTCAGAATGAAAAAGAATGTTATTTCCAAGTTAACCTTTTGATAAAACTAGATTTAAAAGGTATCGATAAAAACACACTGAAAAAACGTTGCGATATCCGCTGTGTCAATGTATGCATCCTTTTTCAGGCGGATCTTCGTTTACACTTTCGATATACATCATGTCTCTTTAATCAAGTAGCCTACTTTTATCCAAGTCTGAATATCCCTGCACAACAGCCACACAAAATATTTCTATCACTTATTTTACGCTATATCATCACAGGTCTTTCAGTCTCTAGTAACTGCATATCTATTCAATGGCTTAATTGGTCAATAAAAAATCAGATACAAAAAACACGCTAATAACAAACTGTAATATATGCGACTTACCTTAATGATTGTTATGGCTGTAATCAGCGGTCAGTCTGATGTGCGTTCAGTGTGCGGTCAGAGGCTGGCCGGAGCGGTCAGCAGTGGTCAGTCCCGGCGGCCTGACCCCAGCTCAGAGACCAGGCGGTGACGGTGGACCTTAACCCCCGCCCCTCACCCACATTATTACACGGGCGGAAATGGCCCCTTGAGATGCGACCTGATCACACAGACAGGGCCGGCCGGGGCTCTTCAGGCCTCCTCCTGTCATAAAACACGGCCCCAGACCACCGGGCCCACCTCGTCCACGGGCCGAGACGTCCGATAAGGGGCCGTCTTGTCACGTCCGCCAAAGACTCCGCCCTTAGATCAGCACTTTTTGTATGGTGCCTATAGTGGTTGCTTAAATGTATATTATAATCCGATGATTGTTGCTTTGCTTTCAACTTATTACTGCATTCACGAAGACAGTAGATGTGATCAGTTCAGAACATTGATTGATTGGTTGTGAGAGGTGGTTGAGCATAAAATGTCGTAATAAACGGTGCGAACAGGTGTGACTCCTATCCCCCTCCAGGACCTACGGCCCTGAGCTGATCCTGAGCTGCTCACCTGTATTCCTGTCTCCTGTGGGTTCCTCCAGCGGCCCCTGCTGGGCTTTATAAGCAGACCTTTCAGCAGAAGCCTACCTGACATCCGGACTTAACTGCCCGCCTCCAGGGGCAATAGGCTTAGAGCCAGCACACAAACAGAGAGATTAGTGGGGCTTTAATCCTCAGTGGGACATGTCGGTGAATATCAGCGTGATAACCGCATGACACACTCTGCCTTGTATATCTCACCCAAAGCCGGCATCATTCTTCCAATGGGCCCATCTAGATCGGGTTAAATCTTATCGGATCACTGCCTGTGTTTGCTTGGTAGCGGACAGTCGGGTTGATATCCTCTTCTTTGAAGAGTGTCAATGTCATCAGGAGTTTGGATCCATGAAACGATATACTATTTCATTTTAGAAATGAAAGGCTACCATTCAAAGGATAGTTAGTATTCATAGATAGATTTGAAAGTAATTACTCACAGACAAAATAGTTGAATCGTAATTTGCAATGCACTATATGTAAGGTAATCACAGTGTTAGATAATCCAATCCAGGTAATCCCTGAGACTCTGGGAGTCTGCTCCTCCACGGCGTGCAGCAGGGGTTGGTAGACTGTCCCTCACCTGTCTCTGGAAGACGCCACACCTGAAGCTCAGGTAGACACAGGTAGGTCCGTGCTCACTGACCACATGGCCCACCTGTAATCAGACACTGACCACTCCAACTGACCACTGTCCGACATACAGGGAAATGGCCACCTGGTTTGGTTCCCAGGGAATCACCTGTAGCGGACGTCCTCTCACCTGTCCAGTGCTGTATACCTGTGGTCCGAGTTCCCGCCAACAGGGCCGATGACCAACCACTGACCAGCTGGGTCAGTGAGGGAATGACCACTCTACCTGTGGCCCACAAGCTCACCACTGCCACCTTTGCTCACCTGGATATCCTGACCCTACCTTTGCCCACCTGGCTGGCTGGAGGGATTCTACCAGTGGTAGTGGTGTTTATGCACACCTGGCTAATCGTGACGTGAGGCCTGACGCTGACGTAAGACGTGACGTCACAGCCAAACACCGACCCAGACAGGGAGATAAGGACTGAGCCGGTAGGAAATGGGTTGGGTAATGTCAGATTAGGGCCCCAGCCGGTTATGATACAAGTAATGTGCACCGCATTGGGGCTTTGATAAGGATGGCGGTGAATATGGGTTATGGTGCGACCAGACATTATTCAATCAGGTGCGTAGACACAACAATTGTATGAATTTGCCTTATTGCTAATCAAAAAGACCAAACCCAAAATCGAGGTTCGCTATCAAATTTATCAATGTAAAACTTTCAACACATTATTACTCCTGGTAGGGTATGATTAGAATAACCAATATTACAATCAGATTATTCATGTTACAACGGTTCAATCATGAGGTGGCATAGCCTGTTGTCCTTACCCAAAGTCCCTAATACTGGTCAGTTTACATACCAATCTCCCCTGCCCCATTCAACACGTTAATATGTTAGTGTTAGGGGCCCTCCACCAAACCCAAAGTGTGAGACCAGCCTACTTTTCCCACCCCTGCAGCAATTCGATCAGCAAACATCTAATCGTATTTACAAACCTACCGAGTTAAACATACAAGCTTCCAAGCTCGGCACCTCGTTGGTTATATTTAAAGTGTGTGCACAAAGACCTTGCTGTCGGCCAATGCTATCGTTTATGTAAGTACTTTAAACAGTGGTTCTCTTTGAAGGCCAGAATAAATAGTTATAAGGGAATGTACAGAGGTAAGGATTTCTTCGCAGCAATCAATGCTTTAAGCAGGGTCCCAAGGGCAATACTAAATTTACCTGCGTGTATATTCTACTTCCTATGTGGAAACATAAAAAGAAACGGATATATAAATTTACAGGGACGAACAGGGAAAAGGGCGCTCGTTCTCCTTTACTTTTGGTTGGAAAAAAAATCGGAAAAATGGAGAGAGCTTATTCAGGGAAATAACCAGTTTCTACCTATTTAAATTCCAGGATTGGCTGCCTTTAACTTATATACCAAAGTCAAATTATAGGTTCTGCATCTGTTAACAAAAGAAACACAATGTTTGAAGGATAGCTATGTAAAGTAATAGCATTGCCAGCAGATGGAATCAGCATTTTAGTGCATGGAGAGAAATAGGGAAAAATATCAAAATTAATGTAGTTACCATAAGATACAAAGGCCAATTCTCTTATTGTATCACACAAGTAAATTCCTACAAAAAGACAAACCAATTTCATAACTAAGTTTTTCACTAAAGCTGGACTGCATGATGAAAATCAAGGTCCGTCGCACTCGGTGCCTGGCGAAACGAGCATTAATTCACAGATCACATCTAAATTCACAAATAACAATCTGACATGTGAGTCTGCAGACATATCATAAAGGGTCCTGCTTGGGAGGAATTCAAACTGCTTATTGAGCATCTTTCTCTGTAGCCGGCAGGGAGAGTGCGGGGCCTGTTGGTGCGGCTTGCCGGCTAGACCCAGTCTAATGGTATGTAAATCTGTATGGAGATGACGGTGCAGGGGTCGGGGCCCTACGTGCAGGGAATGGTAGACCGTTACTTCACGCCGGGCCCGCCGTCTTACGCCCTTATTGCTGAGGGCTTATACAGCACCGCCCCTGGGAGGTCATAAGACGGTACACAGTGGCGGGCAGCAAAAATACAAGGACGCTATTTGAACTGGATGAAATTGCTAAAGTCTGGCGGTCAACAGATTCAATGTACATTTGGTACAGTTTGTTATGTTTACTGCAGAAATAAACTGCTCACCTTTACGTTGGAAATTAAATAGTACTAAGCTTTTGTATTTGTTTTCTAAAATAAGATAATATTATCGAATTTGAGCATGTCCTGAACGATCTTCTTATATTTACGTTCATGGAATCTGCAAGAAAGGGGATTTCTCATTCTCTTTTTTTTAACCATAAATTGGATACCTATTTAAGCTGTTGTAGTACTGGAGAAAATAGCTACACCAATGAGTGACGTGTTCCAAAGAAAAAACAATGACGTTTTGACCATCAAGAAACGACCAAAAGTGGATGACGGATGTAAGTCGTGGTTAATATAAAAATGTAAATAGTATAAAGAAAATATTAATTCATTTTAAGATGTAAAATAGGATTTATATGGCGAATTTTGGATGCTGTTAAAGAGATGTTGAAGCAGGATTATATGAGAAACTAAAATAAAACGAAAACCTTACCCTTGTTTGACATTAACCAGTGGAAATGTATTGAATACACAGAAATGGGAGGGAAAGACGTCGTCCACCAGTCTGACTATTTACAACTTACATCATATTGTGTTTACAACATGACTTGGCATCACTGGCTGAGATTACGTTGGAAAACTTCAGACTGAGGCCAGTGTTCGGCAAAGAGGATGCAATAGATGGAAAACAGCGGGGGATACATCAAAACGTTCTTTACTGTTTTCGAAATTGTTTAATAAAAACAGGATGGCGAAGTATTTTTAACAAAGCGTCTTATAGCCCATTCAACACTATCCTTTGGCAAATTGTAAACATGTTGGCAATGGGATTATCTAGAATTTGCACATGCGGTTTATGGTAACAACTTTTATGATTTAGAATATTTTATTTCAACACCGGATCTTTTTAAGCACCCTGGCTTAAAACAGTCCCTCTGCCTTTAATTTGTGAATTCAAATCAAAGCTTTGAAGCCATATCAAGATGTGTGAATTAAAAAAAATGGAAAAGTTATATCTCTCGGTATAAGTAAGACAAGGAAGAATAAACGTTATTGATACTGTTCATTTTCGTACGTGAGTCAAACAGAAAGCCTGTAAGATATCTTATCAAATACAGGTGTTACTTATCACACTAGATGCATCTTTTATTAAGAATTTAGAAAAATGAAGATGGAACTGGTAACGAATGTTGCAGGGCCATAAAAGCTGTAACAGTTGGTGTAACAACAGGCGCGCCTATTCTCATGTATTTGCCCTTTTTGTTTGGTGGATACTTACTTTCTTCTCATTTTGTTTTGATCTGCGCCTCCCCTTCTCCCCTAAACCCACATCCCTTGCTAAGATTTCAAAAACCCTTTTTCAAACGATGAAGCCTACAGGTGCCCATCAAACAGGTACCCTACCTGTTGGCGGTACAGAGCCCTACCCCCTCTGACTCCCCTCCCCCCTCCAGTACCCTAACGTCCTCCAGGCCGCTTATCAGGGGCCGGGCGTCCCCCCAGAAGCCAGCCTTTATTACTATCAATTTCCGCGCCGCCCCCCGAGCCCCCGTAAGCCTGTCGGAGGGGCGCGGGGCCCGATCCCCTGACGTATGATGGGGTCTACCCGCCCCCATATAAACCTGTCACTCATTGTTCGTATCCTTACCCCACCCATCCCCCTCGGGGTATACCCCGAGGGGGATGGGTGGGGTAAGGAGGGGGCACAGGCGTCTTTACCTACTCCAGTCACGTGTCCCCCGCCCTGGAGGAGCTCGGTGGCGCCACCTGGTGCCTGGTGCAGTCACGTGACCGTTCCCCCAGTGGGCTGGATCATTAGGGAGGTGGTAGGCCGTGAGAGGTATGGAGGTGGGCTGCTGAGGGCCTTGGGAGGGGGTGAGTAACTTAGGAGTAGTTATGAAACATGTAGGCGAGCTGCTCGGGGGGTGGCATCGGGAGGGGCCCGGCGCACCCAGGCGTGAGAGGACTGCAGGAGTGTGAAGGGGCAAATGTTCAAGAGAGACCCAAGCAACTGTATAAACAATACATAAATGTAAACATTTCATCTTACATTGTACTATTGTGGAGGGGAATAGGTTTCTGATCATGGACTTCTGGGGATTTTTTATAATGTTTCCCTTTGACTTTTTAAGAACGTTGCTGATTTCGTAGTTACTTTCCCGGTACATACAGGTTTGTCGATTGTCTAAAAATTCCTCTATCCACATATAGTTTGCTGGAGCATTATTCTGTAGGAATTGTACGGAAAAGCAAATTTTCAATTCTGATCTAAAGTGTCTTGTGAGAACACAAGACATTAACCTATTTTATGGGAAACCAACATGACATATTTTTAGGATGCTTCATTGCAACATGTGTAGGCTTACTATTTCTTGTGATATCCTTCACGCGTTACTGGCCAGCAAGCGCTTTCCAGTGACGCTCAATGGATGGCATACATCCCAGTGAAAATACATGACAAGAATCGCAAAATCATTGGGCAATTTCAAAGCTATGCCTAGTTTCCATTGCTATACATATTTCGGCGTATACACATATATACACTTATATAGGTTTACTGGCAGAGTGTTTACTCCCCCAGGAGAAAGGAGCCGTGTAATTGAGTGGAGATAATCCTGTGGGTTTTATGTGAGGCGGCTGACGGGGACCTGTCTCCAGGCGGAGATTACCTGATTTATAAGTGGACACACCTCATAAAAATCAAATAAGTGCTCTCTAATTTACGGCAGGTAAGTTAACTCATGTATTAAAAAAAGGAAAAAAAAAGTCTCTGGTAAGTACTGTTTACATGAAGATTGGATCGATTTGGACTTCCATGACTGTCAAAAAGAGCATGTATGGGATCATAAAACACATGTAATAGCCGTGCATGTATGTCTCATAGGAGGGAAATAGCACCCAACCGCTACATGTGAAAAAGTGTGAAGATGGCTGTGGTCGTTGTTTACTCATTTTGAGATTTACCTCATACTCTAACGGTATGTCGGTATGGCAAATGTGCATTGGTCTTTTTCTAGTAGTGGATAATATTTACCTATAGTATACAAATGCATGTATACATATGTGAAGGACGCCTGTCTGTAGCTTTCGCAGAATTCCGACTCCTATAGTTATGATTTTGTTTAATTTTGCTGCAGAATGCTATTTTGTTGGAGACATGAAACGGAGGAGTACGAGGGGACATGTTTGATGCGGTGGGGACGCCGCACTGGGGGCTGTGACCTGCAATTAACCTGATATTATACACTCAAATAAAATAAATGACTAGACAGGTTATTACTTCACAAGTCGAGTTGTGTTGTCATCATCCACCCAAAACTGCCCAACCCACTTACCCAGTTAATACATCCAACCACTTTGATGTTGGAGTAGATATGACCTCATTCAAAGCAATGAAGCTAGTTGGTTTGTAATAGGCATGTAAAGGCATAATGTATGTTCTGTAAAGTGTGCTATAATGGGCGATGAACAAATATCATACAGTACTTTCCATATATAATTCTAGTATGTTAGGTGCCATCCACTATTTACATAATGTCTCAAAAGGGGTTAATGGATGGGACATTCAGGATCAAATGCCCTAATATAAAACAAATGGATAATTCGGTTTTAGATGGGCTTTGTAGGCCTCCAATTAAGGAGATATACATACATAAGTTATACAACTGTCAGTTAATTATTTGAGTCGTTACTTACATGTCTCTGATGGCCTTTACGTGGATCAGATGGGACACCCGTCACCTATAAAGACACAGACACTCCGTCAAATGTTTTTGTCATGGAATAAACCTTTGAGGTATATGACTTGATAACCTGTTTCTGCATAACCGGTTTATTAACGACGTCATGTGTAATACATACATGTTCTCCCAGGACGTTGGTGGGAAAAAATCATATAAATTGATGTAAAACGACAGTGGTGTGTTTTAATGAGATGAGCAAAGTAGAACAAAGGGGTTACCAAATATAAGGTAAGTATCTGCGTATTGTCTACAGTTGTTAACACAAAGAGCTGTGATATTTAAACTACACCTCTGTCGTTGCCCTCTACTTTAACATATACATACGCTTTCTCCGGTATGCAGTAAGAATATATGTTTATGCAATAGACAAAATCATCAATCATATTATCAACATTATAGCACTCTTGTATCTATACATATATATTTCAGGGCTCTTTCCTGCAATGTTTCCAATCTGTTAATACGTGATATGGGGGCACTTTCTACTATCAGCATATAATATAATATACGAACAATAGTTCTCTCACAAATTGTGCAGATACCATTCTATCTATATATGGCCTGTTCCGCTTAAGCTGATATATTTTCACATTAATCTTATTATATCAGGCCACTTAAAAGTATCTTGGTGTTAACTGATTATCCACCAGTACAACTAGATATTCACAACAATCTACACAAGCAATTACTTTCCCATTCAGATTAATATGGGACATATTTCGACCATGTATTTGCTTATTCTTCAAAACTCCATGATCTTTACTTATCATCTGTTTTATAGGATATATCTAAGAAAAAAATCATCATGTAAAACCATTGGAATATATTAAGTAGAAAAGGAGAAAAGGCACACCATAAAAAGATTGTTTATATCGCAATACCTCGAATGGGCATTAGAATGTTGAAAACTCTCTACCCCTGTATATAATAAATTGAATGTTTGTATCTGTCACAATGATTATTTAGCTATTTTAACAATTCATGCAAGTTACTTTGAGAAGGCAAGACATTTTCAAATAAATTGAACTTTTGTAGCTTCTGATAATACATGTTATCATTTCACAGAGAAACATGAACACTATCAATACGAGGTAAAAGTATAAATGACACATCTGACATCAGGGACTAGTGGGTATGCTCACAGGACCGATATTTATTGAGATATAATATGTTTGCCTTTCAGTCGTTCACCCAGCATCATGCAAATTGATCATCGTGAATAGCAGCCACACAAAACCTGAATGAAGGATGGAGAGCGATACGGCGGGGCCTTCAGCGAGCCCGGCAGGGGCCCCTCGGCCTGTACCAGCCGTCCCTAAATCACCCGCCTTTTCTACTGCTGAACAGTAAATCGGGGCGTTTTACAAAAAGACGAGGCGATGGGAACCGGGGCCCCAGGACGATCTGGGCCAGGGGAGTAGACGATGGAAGGTACCGACGGAGGCCGTAAAGAAACTTTTAGGAGGGATTCCTAGAAGTTCCTAGAAGAGGCGCTGAGCACCTGGGAGGCTTATTTAGAGGCGGTGAGCTGCCCCCAAGAGTAGCGGCCACACCTGGGAGGTGGTGAAGGTATGGAGGGAATGCCTCCTCCTCCTCCTGGAGGCTGTCCCTGCTCCAGCGTCTAGCACACCCACAAACCTCTGTCACCACCACCGGCCCCCTCAGCTCGACTGACTCTCCTCACCTCCTGGTGAAGTATACTGAGTCGGTGAAGTTTAGGTAAGCGTTCGAGAACTACCGCTCCTCCTGCTGTTCTCAGCAAGAGACAGGTTACAAACCCCTGCTTCCCAAGTCAATTTAGTGCAGCTGAAAAATAATGCAACAATGTCCTAGGTAGAATATTACTATTGGAACACATGTTCCAATTACTTAACAGAAAAAAAGTGAAAAAAGTCTTTTTGGGGGGAGATATATATGTTTGGGGCAACTCTTGCATAGTAGTATTCAAAACCTCCTACGGTTTTCCAGTTTCAGCAGAGATTTGTTAGTGTTTTACGGCTACGTAATTACTTGTTTGACGGTATCAGAGCGCAGTGTGCATCCCATCCTAAGATTAGGCCACTGCCCCCATCTCTAAGTCCCTTAAGCCCCCTTATCCTCTCCTCTCCCCCATGAGGTGGGCGGGGGGGGGGGGGAGGGGTGCCACATGCCGTCTTTTTCCCGGCTGTCTTCAGGTAGACATGTTTACCTGGGTATCGGGAGGAGGAAACAAGGAGATAGCGAAGTAATAGCATCCTAGGGGCGGGAGACAAGGCCCCGGAGGGGGAGGGGTGCCGGCCCCTGGAGGGAATGTATCTCATGTGAACATTCCCACCACCTCTAACTTCTACCCTCCAGGGCATATATTAGAGGGGTTTCTCGCTTGTTTTTGTGCGGATCTTTGATTGCATGCCTAGACCATGATACAGCAACGTCCCAACCACGCTAGACCATATTACAGCTTTACACAAGGACGGTTTCCTTTGGAGAATATACAAAAATGTTAATATTGGAAGAAAAGACAAGAAATAAAATGTAACTGAAAGTAGTAAATAGAATCCCGTTCATTTGCAACAACTCATAATTGCATGGATACATCCAGATTCTCGGATACAAAACCCATTACGAATTGATTCGGTATGAGGATCTCCAACATTTCTATTCTTGAAAGCGAGCGTTAGTGTATATTATAAGTTTCTAAGATAGCATATTTTGAATGCCGTGCTACACAACATGTAAAAAGTATATACAAGTATAAAAGAAAAACGGGAAATAACATATTTCTGACAGCATACCTTTTAATTCAATATATTTGCTACAAAGCATAACCTATTATTAGGAAAACATTAAATTATTCTAAAAACCACAATGTAGTATGATGAGGCACTTTCTTGACAGAAAACTATTACTTTCAGGTTTGGCAGTTTCCTTAAAAACGCCTCTATGAGCGTTCAGGCCGTCAGCGGGCCCCGCGCCGCCTGTCATCACGTCAAGTGGCCGCCGCTATCTATGGAGTAGACGGTCAACAGTAGACAAAAAAAGACTCACCTCACCTCAGACTTTTTATACTGGCGGCACTAAAGGGCTATCCTATCTTACCAAAACACTTATATCATTTTTTTCTAACACCTCTTGTAATATTAGACGCCACTTGCACTAGTTCAAAGTGCGGAGATTGGGGAGGCATTGGACTTTAGTTATCATCATCCATATCTTCTAATTGATGGCTATAAAATACGAATAGACATTAACAGGAAACAATGTAATGAATCAACAGCCTTTTTAAGCGCCTAGTCTTCGCGCATAGTCAGGGCGAAAGCAGTATAATATAAGTCTATAACAAGCTTATATGTAATATTTTGGGTTCCGAGACCTCAAAATTGTTATTTCCGGGAGCAGGCGGTGACGTAACCTCTTCCATCTCCGTGGTTACGCGGATCCGTTGACATGTCACTATATAAACTCGGAGCGTAACCGTTGGTTTTCAGTTGCTCCCACACCACCGACCTGCTCACTTCGTCTAATGTTTTAAACCGGCTGGGGAAGCGGTTACGAGTAGAAAGGCTTCTACTTACCTTGTGAGAGGACGGTTACGAGGATTGTGTACGTAGTTCCGATCAGTTTAGGAGATGGCAGGGTTCAATTTTTGCAGAACTTGCAAATTGCGTCACGCCGCTCCGACGGGTAAAAAATGCAGGGTTGCATTAGCTACGGGTGTGCAAGTCAAGGAGCAGCAGGGTACCGCCCATGATGTGTCCTCGATACGTCAAAAGGGAGAAAAGATGTTTGCCGAGCAAGGAGCGCGGATAGGCAAGTTGGAGAAGACCGTTACGAGAATGTCCGAAAACATCGAGATTCTCGTCAAGGCAGCAACAGCTGGGAGCGGCACCAAGACGGCGGGCAAGACGGCTGAACCGTCGCAGGACGAACCATCATCTTCAGAGTGGGAAGACGTCAAGCCGAGACGGCAGAAAAGACGGCAGAGAAGGAAGAAGGCCCCGTTGCGCAGTTCAAGCGCCTCGTCCACGTCAAGCAGCTCGTCCTCCAGCGATTCCAACGATAGCGCCCCCCCTGTGGAAGGTAAAAATCACACAAAGAAATTTGGCCAGAAAAAATACTTTGCTAAGGGCGATGAACCCAAATGTGTAGAGGATATTCTCTTACTAGGAGTTAAAACTGTAGAGAAATTAATTGTTGAAAAGGCTGATCCATCGCCAGTTGTAAAACATTTGAAAGTATTAACTGAGAAAGCAACCAAGAAAATGTACACGTTTGATACTTTTAACAAGTACGACAAAGCTGTGAGAGATAGGGCCAATAGGCTA
The DNA here is from genome assembly GCA_936440205.1 of Lepidonotus clava. NCBI lineage: Eukaryota > Metazoa > Annelida > Polychaeta > Phyllodocida > Polynoidae > Lepidonotus > Lepidonotus clava. The sequence continues at coordinate 17,465,725 of OW387148.1, forward strand.
GGTGTATCCCAGTTTGCTGCAGTTGATCAAGAGGAGATTTTCTCCCATTTCAGCTTCGAAAATACTTTCAAGGCTAGCGCTAGCAAGACCTCTTACAGGGAAAACAAAAATCGTCGTAACGCCGGTACAGGCGGAGGCGACAAAATCTGTTTCAGGTTTAATTCTGATCAGGGATGCCAGGGAAAGTGTGGAATGTCACATGTTTGCATTGTTTGCGAAAAATCAGGGCACTCTAAGAAAGATTGTTACCGTAACGGCCCTAAGAAGGACCAAAAATAGGAGGGGGAAACAAAATCTGGTTTGCAAGTCATTGAAAGATTGAATCTACGTAACGGTTTAAACTTATCTAAAGTCGATGACGTCACGCCCCGGGGGCCTGCAAACCAGTCGTGTCAAAGCTGTCCAGACCGTAATATAACTCCTCCTACGGTGAAAGTACAGCACCGTAATGATTCTACGGTATCACTTGATGGTCCTGATAGTAAATCCATTAATGTTAATCGAGTATCTTGTGTCAATGCGAATGAAAACGCGTTTAAATGCGTCTCCGCAGACGCCTGTTGTAGTCCTGCTGACCCCATTTATGCGGGAAGAGCCGGTACTAAAACCGGTGACGTCACGGTTAACGGGGCGGAAAGTACACAGGCGGATGCGGAGGAGACGGGAAGAAATTCGTTTTGCAGTAGTCCTTTTCGCGAAAAAGGTAGGGATTTCGCTAAAATCCATAATTATAATAGTGATATTCGTGCAGGCGAGATCACCCCGGACAAGCCGGTATGCGATTTATTTGGGAATTCGCTGGAAAAGTCAAGTTACGAGGATTATTCAGGAAAAATCCTATTTTCTGTCAGATCGGACTCGGGTAAATTAGTGCGAGTTCATGAGGAATGCGCGCAAGGCATCTGCCGGTGCGAATTCTTTATCGGAAACGCATTAGCCCAACTTAAACCATGTCGTTTTCAATATGTATTATCTCTGGGTTCTGCAGAATGTAAAGGAAAATACAGGGACATGGTTAATTCAATAACTGATGGGTTTAAAATTGTAGACGATAACGCTGTAAAAACCAAGTTAATCTACGACTGCAATAATTACAAATCTGTGTATGAAGGTTCAAATTTTGAAAAAATGGACAAAATAATCCATAAAGAGCTGTCAGAGGGCTATTTAAAAATAGTAAAAGCAAAACCAGACTGCATACATAGTTTAGGGGCAGTGCCCAAACCCGATGGTGGTGTTAGGCCCATAACCGATTGTAGCATGCCTAGAGATATATCAGTTAACAATTTCTGTGATGATATAATAGAAGAATTCCAATATAAAAGTGTGGAAAATGTACTTGCAATGTTGCAGGAGGGAGATTACATGGGCGTTGTGGATATAAAGTCAGCATATCGGGCAGTACCAATTTTCCCATACCATAGAAAATATATGGGCTTAAGATGGGAGATAGATGGCCAGGAGGTATATATTGAAGATCAGAGGCTAGCATTTGGATTAAGGCTGGGCCCAATGTATTTTAATCAAATATCAGAGTTTGTTTATGGCATTTTAACAGATATTTACAATTTACAGGTAGTAAATTATTTAGATGATTTTATAGTGGTTGCATCCACCTATGAGGAAGCAGAAAGTGCCCAAAAAATGGTAATAAAAACACTCAGATACTTAGGCTTCTATATATCATGGGGTAAGGTGACTCCTCCTTCTCAAGTATGTAGGTATTTGGGTTTAGATATAGACTCTCTGGAAATGGAGCTGAGACTTCCAGCTGATAAGCTGGAAAAACTGAAATGTTTATTGGATAAATATTCTGAAAAGGCAACAATTGCAAAAAAGGAATTAGAGAGTCTGGGAGGTCTTTTATCACACTGCGCACATGTGGTTTCTGGGGGAAACGTGTATTGCAGAAGAATATTTAACCTGTACAAAGTCCTCTTAAATAATGATTTAAAGGCTATTAAAATAGGACAGGCTGCCAGGGACGACCTAAGGTGGTGGAGAAATTTCTGCGAAAATTTCAATGGTCGGAGAAAAATAATTTATAAAGAATATCACCTCCCTCTAGTGTCAGATTCTTCTCTCAAGGGCTATGCCATATACAGGGGCCAGGACTGGATTGCAGGTTCCTGGGATGAGCCAATCAACTTAGGAGACGACGGTTGCTCTCATATTATGGGACCTCCAACTTGTGACATTTATGACAAGAGCAATATTAATGAGTTAGAATTATGGCCCATTTTGGTAGGGGTAAGATCATGGGTAGATGATCTAGGGGGCCATAGTGTAAATATTTTTACTGACAACACCCAAGTTTTCTATATGATCAAAAAGGGAGTGAGCTCAAACCCAACGTGTATGGCATGGCTGAGAGAGTTATTCTGGATCTGTAAAATATATCAAATCCGCCTGGTTCCTCATTACATTAACACAAAAAATAACCTTGTGGCTGATACACTATCTCGAGTGTTATACATAAAATCTGAGGAGGAGGCCAGAAAATGCCTGGAAGGTTCAAATTTGTGTTGTATTAACAAACTTTTTAAATTTTGCAGAGAAAAATGCCTTAAAAAGGAGGGCAAAAATACTGAGGAGAGCCGCCGTATCAACAAATACACTGAAATTGAGGAAAAAACAGTGGGCTTGCTACAAAAAGGTCTGTAAAAAATTTAATTGGCATGTTTATAATATTAATTCAAAGCAAGCTTGTAGATTTTTAACTTATCTCTCATTTTATATGAAGGCTTCCTCAATTATTAACTATTACCAGGCGGTAATCTTCTATCATAATGTTAAAGGCCTGCCTGTACCGGATTGGTCTGATAAACATATTAAAATGACTATAAAGGGTATAAAGAATACTGAGAATGTCAAATTGGACTGTAAAGATCCAATAAAAGTTACACACTTAGAGACAATGTATAGGAAGGTGAACTTCTCATCCGAAAAGTGGATGCTTGTATGGACCATAATTATATTTTTATTTAGTACATTGTTAAGAGTGGGTCACTCAGTAAAGTCGCCTCACATGTTGTGCAGGAGAAGTGTAAAATTCAATAAATGGGGAATGGTAGTCACGGTTACTTCCTCAAAAACAACTAAAAATATTGTCCATACTATTCCAGTAAACAGGAGTAGTAATAGGGCCTTATGCCCAGTATACTGGTTGGAGATTTTGTATAAAACCCATCCAGGAAAGAGTAATTCGCCTCTTTTCTCAACAAAAAATGTATCTAATTTGACTTATTCAGATTTTAATAAGTCCTTTAAAAAGCTGTTGAGGAAGGCAAAAGTTATTGGAAATTTTTCAACCCATTCTCTTCGAAGAGGTGGAACCACGGAATTGTATAATTCAGGTGCTCCTATAACTTTTATTAAGGAGCGAGGCCAGTGGGCTTCTGACTGTATTTATAAGTATATTAAACCTTCTGTAAGTGAGAAGGCAAAACAACAAAAAATTTATTCACTACGTTAGGTGATTAGTTTGGAGGTTTGGGATTAATAAATATTTCCCATATTTATCTATGTCCAAACTTAATCACTTGTTACTTGTTATTCCTATTCTAGCAAATTTAATAATCACGCATAGAACCGGTAAATGTAATATTTTGGGTTCCGAGACCTCAAAATTGTTATTTCCGGGAGCAGGCGGTGACGTAACCTCTTCCATCTCCGTGGTTACGCGGATCCGTTGACATGTCACTATATAAACTCGGAGCGTAACCGTTGGTTTTCAGTTGCTCCCACACCACCGACCTGCTCACTTCGTCTAATTTTAAATTTTAGCTTGTTGTAATAGGAGGATTAATAAATATTTCCCATATTTATCTATGTCCAAACTTAATCACTTGTTACTTGTTATTCCTATTCTAGCAAATTTAATAATCACGCATAGAACCGGTAAATACATACTTTTTGTAGCTTCAAAAGTAATATAATATGATTTTTCTACAACGGACGTAATTTACTGGACCGGTATTGCGGTATTGTGACAATTTTTCAGGAATTCACTATAATCATCTGGAGTTCGGTTGGGAAAGGACTTGATTCGGAATTATTATATAGGTGACGACTTTAAAGCATCGATTCCGTGGTAGAGTGGCGTTTGTACATGGGAATAATAAGGTATATATTTTTTTTAATTTGTAAGTTACATCGATTTCCTCGACGTCACCAACACACGGCAGTCTTCTGTAAGCGGTTACCTTACTGGAATGCAAAAATGAGCCTTACAAAACTATCAAAAAACAGTTCTTTAAATGTTTTTCAAATGGAATAAACAATAATTACTGCTGATGGCTAGGCAGATCTCCCAAAGCCCCCCGACCTATTCCTCACCGCCTTGTGCCGTACTGCTATCTTGTACAGGAGAAGGCTTCTGACGCGGCTGGTGCGTTTTTAGCCGATGGCCAACACATGTCAGGAATGTCCCGATGGAGTATAATATAAACAGTTTCTGGGGCAGGTTCTGCTCGGGGTGAGCAGCTCCTGAGCAGCTCAGTGCCACGAGCAGGTGAGGCGAGGGGCTGGAGTAGGGGCGGGGGGAGATGTCTAGGTACATTATCATTAGCCATAAACACAGGCGGCAATAAATATGAATAGACGTACGTATGTGGGGTGGGGATGGTTCAGCCCCAGGAGAACCAGCGTTATGCAATATTCAAAACATTTAGTAATGCACCTATAAAAGCAGTCAATCGGTACAGACCAATATAATCATATTCATAAGTATGCCTTGATTCATACATTATATAGATCATATAGACATGCCAATTTTGATAGTATTAAAAGACATTTTATACAAAATTTTCAACTTACGGTGACAATTATATATATATGTCGAAGGAACTTGTACGTGGCTATATTGTATAGATGTGGAACTATTAGTAAAATATGACCTTGTCCTGTGTGCCTGAGGTGCAACATGGCAATACAATAGGAAGATCAATGTCAACAAAAAGCAATCACGGGTTTAAACAAACACATCCCAAAGCGACGCCTACACCCCCGCCCCCGCCCCTACCCCCTGCAGTGATCCAATCAGGCCTCTTCCCACCTCCCTTTGGTATACTCAAAACTATTTCTTTGAAGAAGATACATACACGTCTTCCTACAGGCAATCTGACCTAAAGTGACAAACGGCGTGGCGCGCTGTCCTTGCAGGGCCCAGATTGTAATCAGTTTAACAAGTCGTCGGCTAGGTGCGCCTCACCCGCCCCACACCTTCTCTAATTAACCAATCGATCGCCGTAATTAGAGCTTAACGCCCGTCGCTCGCCGCTCACTTTCATTATCTGGGCGGGGGGTAAAACAATGAGACCCGCCCCGACCGGCCGGCCGCCCCGCACACGGGTTTTACCCTTAATTACCGTCCTGTTACCCACACTGGAGGTTATTGGTTTGTAGTTATGGCCCTGAAGAAAAGGTGTTGCACAACTCTTCGGGATGGCCATCCTTCCAGTATTTTTTCGGTGGGGTGTAACTTGGAAGGCAATTCAAATCATTGGCATCCAAAGCAATTGCATGTGTTTGGAAGAGGGAGGGGTAAGTTCCAGCAGGGAAGTTTTGTTACGGTTCGGAATGAGTTATAAATAGGGAGGGGCACAGAATTGCCCAAGGGTCTTCCACACTGAGTATACGGGGGTTACAATAGGTGCCTAGGGCAGGTGGCGTCACGCCATGGGGGCGGGGAGTCAGCCAGAAAGCTGGTTCAAACGGCAGCACCGGAGCAATATGATAAAAAAAAACATCCGTAAAGAATAGAGGGGTACTATGAACCAAATATAGTAATATATGGTATCAGAAACTTCACCTTAAGGGCTGAAACCCTGTCAAAAATGTATTTAAAATAAAAAGAAATCACAATTTGTAAACCAAGCTTGAGGCGTGCCCTTGGGGCGCCTACAACTCCTGCACGCTGTCTATAAAGACAGGACGTATATGGGATGAAGCTATTATCTAATAGAAAATAACACATAATTCGTAGAGAAAAGACTTGTTCTTGAGCTGCAAATGTAGCGTCCAATTATATATCCTTGGGTAAATGTCTAGAGGGCTCATAGACCATAATGCTAAACATGCTAACATGAATCTGGGATCATCATGAACGTGCATAGAGAACTGCATGCTGCTCTATAGCGTTCATCATTGGTCTAGATGTGAATACATTCAATCATTTCTAATATTATATCTGCAAGACCGTAATACAATATGGTTCATTTGTCAATCATTGCTACTAACAAAATCAATGGAATAACGTGGCCGTTTCTGATGCTTTAAAACAAACAAGCTGGTAGAGTCTACGACAGATTTGTCAACTGGGAACAATACTAGCTGTTTATGGTTTCATATAGCGTGTAGAGAAATGGTTCCAATACAGTCTATGTCGGATAATTACATGTAAACTACCACTGCACCTAGTGCCCGCATTCTCTGTGCCGTATAATTTGGCCCTATTGTTCTGTATTTATCACAATCTGGTTAGCCTCTCAGAGCTTCTCTTCGTGTTGCAGCATAACACCACATGCAGACATCCTGGTGTATATTACTAGGCAAATCTCGATATAATTACCCCCTGCCATCGCTCCTTTCGATTTCTCTTATTTTCTCCGCTTTCTAAAATTGAATTTATTTTCGGTCACACCCTGGATGGACAGTGCGAAGATTTGCTGGTTGCACGCCTCTCCGGGCGTCACTGTGCTATGGGGCCCGGGTACCAGCCTAAGCCCCCTCTCGGGAACTAATTAAGCGTCCCCAATTAGCAATAAGTCCTAATTCTAATTAATCACAATGCGGGCTGGCCGCCCAAAGTCCCCCCCGCCATGATGTGATTTCCTTTTATATCCCTCATTGCTTGCGGCTTCCCTCCTTTTTTATCTGTTGGTTACGTAATAGCTCTCCCGGTCTTCTTAATATTTTTTTTTTAGAAGCAATTGAGATTTACTACCGGAATTATCACCAAATCTTAAGTCGCCGCGTTCGTCTTATCTCCCTAGATGGTGCGGATACAGGATGTTGTTAAGTGGAAAACCATGGTAACAATGTGTTTGTTTAAATATAATAATAATGATTATTATAAAAAAGAATTGTAATGAAAAAGTGCAGCGAAGCACAGTAAACAACCATAGACGGCATTAACAATCGTGGACGTTGAAACCACAGAAAATTGGGATTGATCACGAACAAGCAGTACTGGCCCAGACAGAAAATCAGAATGATTATCAAATTAAGTTCACCTTAAACTTCTTGGAATTTGACAAATTGTCTTACGCATCTATTCACTCTGCAACTAAAAGAACTGTGAGTACTTTACGTCTGATACAAAATGATAAACGATTAATCAGTTTCATCGGGCTACTGCTATTTCAATTTGGTAGAATTTGCAAAAGCTGGACCTGAATCACACAATAATGGAGATAGTGATCTAGTCCTTATGATTTAACACTCCTTCCCAACACTGTGATTAACATTTATTTTACAAATATCAACCTACGACAAGCAGTGCCATGCACCAGATGATACGTCAACCGTTTGAGAGTGGAAGAACTTTACAATCCACTACTACACTATAATGAAATCTCTCCAGTAAGCTGATCAGAAATCATTTAAAAAGTATGACGTTCTCATTCATGTTGAATTGGTTTTTAACATTTCCAGAAAGACCACAAACATTATATAGCAGTATCAAGGACTTCTGATCTGCCCCGTCACCATGCCCAGTAGGCCTGCAGTGTCATTATAACGTCGCATTAAGATTCTGTTTAGTTCTATTTTGATAATAAGCCTATCCCAGTTTACACCAACATTAATGTTTACAATGAAATATTTCCAAAATTGCCTCTGAAGTTATTATCTGAAGACAGTTGGATAAAACAAAACTAACCAAAGCAATTTTGTTGCCAGATTACTCCTAAAATTGGTAAAATTAAGCTTTATATTTTGGCTTTTTTCCCCATAGGAACCAATATTAAGGCCTGTCAGCCCAGCCTATAATGTCCAACCATATTTGGCCTTGACATACAGCCTTTTCATTGGCTAGCAAACCTGAAAATCTGTCAATTAATCAAATTTAAGAAATCATAATGTTTAAGCAGTACTTGGGGATATAGAAAAACATCAGACTTGCTTATTTCAGTAGAACTTGACTCTTGGAAACAAGGATAGCTTAAGAGGTAATTTTGTCCATCCCTTGGATATACCAAAGTGGGATGGGCTTATTGTTACACTAGTTTGATCGCTTTCAATAATTCCGCTGCAACAAGCAATTGTGCCATCGAACTATTACATTATTGTAAGATTCTAGTTATGTTCTTTTATTAAAAGATTACACTATTATAACATTCTGTAATGGTAAGGCCTCAACTTCACTCAAATTTCATGTTATAATCACGTAACATGAAAATAATATTGCAGCAAGTAAAGGATTGACCGAAATTGTATGGCTATGGAACATGTCTTACGTTGTGGCCTGCCTTGGCAAAAACCTGATATGGAAAGGAAGCGTCAACTATCAAGTGGTCAATTCAAATGCGGTCGCCGATCCCAGCACTACCTCGCCAAGTGTTTCATATTTAGGGTATGTGGAAGTTGAAATACTCTGTTCCAATGTGATGTGGCGTGTTATTTTGAATGATTTACATGTACCAGGAACTGGTTCATTTATGACCATATTTGGTCAAAGAAATGGCTTTTAAAAAATAGATGTATATTAAAACGTCTTTATAACTTCGTGTCCTCTCAGGAAATATGCACAGAAACTAAAAATCAGAGGTGAAAAGATATGTTTACATCTATGTGACTTCAGCTGTATAATATCATAATACATTGGCTTTAATGTGGTTTTAGAATAATCTCTTTCGGATGATTTATGATAGGGGGGTCTGTTAAGATCATTTTTTTGGTGGAATATTACATGGCGGATAAAAGCATCAAATTTGGTATGAGACACCTCTGAGGCATAACTATCAAATTTGGAAGGGGAGCCACCTTAAAATATCAATAGGATGGATGTGGGGGCCAAAAAACCAATATGGCTGTCTTTTGCTATAAGAAATCTTATATCTCAGCTTCTAAAATGACTAAAGATACATGGTTGTTGGCAAAATTGGGAGATTATGGGTCAGGGAATTTAATTATTTCCATTTGAAGTCAATGCAGAATTCCAAAATCCAAGATGGCTGACCAATATTGAGAAATAACATGATTTTTAGCTGCTAAAGTATCAAGCCAGGTGCAAATGGTTCCAATATCAGTTGTTAATAACCTAGAGGGCTAAATAGATATAATATTCATCCAATACAATACTACAGATTTCAAAATGGCTGAATATATTAACATGAGACCTTTGATAATGACTACTGGATTCCAAAATAATTCAAAAGAAAGGATATAGACTTTACTCTTTTGCAACACGATTTCTTGATTTCATTCAGTATGATGATCCCACAGGACCCCTTCATTGAATTTCAAGGGGGAGCCACCTTGAAATATCGACCCAACCCCAGTGGGGGCCAAAAATCCAATATGGTCCACTTTTTTTGTGAAATTATCCTATATCTCAGCTTCTGAAATGTCTAGAAGTAGAAAAGCATTACTAATGTCAAAATTAGTAGATTATAGGTCAGGGAATTCAATTATTTGATTTTGGAATCTATACAAAAAATCTGATTCAAGGTAGTCAATATATTTGGTTAAGTACCTAAAATTTAAATTCTAATAGCAAACAAAATTTGTCAAAATTTTATTTTGGTATTTCAAGGTGGCTCCCTTCTAGATTTAATAGTTATGCCTCAGAGGTGCCTCATGCAAAATTTTGTGCTTTTATCTGCTCAGATACGAAAAATGTTGTTAACAGACCCTACTATGAAGGTGATTAGTCTCTTACTCTTAGACATTGCAAGTCCTTTTGAATTTGACTCATTTTAGAAGTCTTGTTACGACACTTACCACCTTTAATTTTCATAGCAAATTTAATGATAAGCACTATAGTGTCAAGGAATTCTATATCGTCTGCGTTATACTTCATATCAAATCCTGTCGTAACCATTGTTTTATTAACATAAATCCCATTTTCAAATTCCCTGTGTTTTCCCTGAAACTTCCTTGTTCTGTGGCAATTTTTCCCTGTGTCATATCCAATAAGTTGCTCAAATTTAAAAGCCTCTGTATGCAGAAAAACATAGGACAACCCCAAACCAAAAATTCAAATCCTTAATATATTTTGAGAATAGGGAATTTCAGAACCTAACCAAATAAAATTCCCTGTGTTTTGGCAAATTTGCAAATTCCCTGTTTTTTTCCCTGTTAGGAAATCCTTTTTTTTTTTTTTCCCTGTGCTATTTGGACTCTAATTATAACCAGTTGAAAGTTTAAAACTAAGCCTAATTCACTTATTTTGCATATTGTCTTCTTTGTTTACTGCAAATCTCATTTCATTTTTCAACATAGGCAAAGAGCTGGCATAACAAACATTTATCTTGAGCAACATAAAATTCAAAGAGATTTTATTTTCACTAAAAATAGGAACCGTGACCATGGAACGCAGCATTTCGCAGAATTTTGTTGATTACCATGAGATTATTTCTTCTGTAAATGCAACGGATTTGACTCACTGAATTCATGGAACTCAAGAAGGACATTTGTCAACAGAAAAAAAGCCATATTTGATATTTTGTCCACAGTCAACTATGTCATTCCTATTTGTGAAGTGGTGACTGGGTTGACTGAGTCCTATATTCTGTAGACGGAGGATCATGACAGAATCAATATTAAATTTGAACAGGAGTCTTTGCTCAGGATTTATTTCTGATATACTTCAAACTACCTTTTCAGACATTCCCGATTCACATATATTTTTTCAGACAATCTCTCGCTTACAATTTTGCCAAAGAGGCACCTCAATATACTTTCATCTTAAGCAATATTAGTTTCAAAAAGAATCATTTTTTACCAAAAGAATATGTAAAGTGGCCAAGCTATGGTAAGAGATTAGTTCTTCCTTAACACGGATAGACCTGATTCAAGTCATCGAACTCATGTACATAATGGCATTTGTCACCAGAAAGCTCGCCGCATTAAACCTGTCCACAGTTAAGTTTTCCTCGTTTTTGCATGGTTTTCTTCTGATACCAGAAACATGGTTTTCTGACTTCCTTAATTCCTATATAACGTTCAAATAATTTCCCAACTATTCTAAACTAATCATATCAGTTTTCTACTTGAATTCTCCCATAACCCTTGTGATATCTATGTGACCAAAAATGAAAAATAGTCTGCATGTGACTACATGTTTAACTTTTAAAAACATAACCTCGTGCATTTGTTTTGAGAAATACTCTCAATTCTTTCACAACAGCATAAGTGGTTCTTTTTTCCCCAGTGAAACATAATTATAGATCTTTTTTAAACAGAAACCTTTTTCTACAAACGTTAAATATTTAACAGATATAATAACACAGTAGGCTGTAAAATATCACAAACTACTGTATAAGTATCTAGCACTCTCAATATACAAACTCAGAATACATTGGCTCCATTCAAGGCGCCCGCCAATGTCATTGTGGTCAATAAAAGACCTTATATGGTAGTGCGCTGCGGCTGGCCTACCAGGATGTTCATTTCAGAAGGTGACTTCATATGGTCCGGCCTTCGGTAAACGCTGGTACAATTAACGGTAATTAAAGCCCGCCGTTCCCGGATGGTTGAAAGGGGCCGGGATGGGGGGAGAGCAGGGAGAGGCATTGACAACGGGCCACAGTGTGGGCAAGGGGGTCGTGGTATGTTGACTTAGTGCCACGTCGGTCTCTGCAAATAGTCTCATTTACACTGCAATGGGTAATAGCGCAATATAGGAGTCAGTGTGAGATGTTGGTATGGCCAAAATATAGCCAAAATCAGCGCTATGATTCATAGCAAAATTTGGTAATTTTCAGTTCAATGCACTAGGCCAAATTAACCTAAAAAGAATGCACAGGATTTAATTGATGACAGAGGTAATTATTATTTGAAATCTATTTCAAAATCAGTGACGCAGATCTAAAGCTATGGCTAAAACATTGAGGCTGTTATAATTGCAAATAATTAGAAATGAAAATGATGAACAAAGTATGAGAAATGATTCAGGGTACCAACCGAAATTCCATTTTCAAATCCCTGTTTTTTCCCTTTTCCGCAGCAATTTTTCCCTGTGTCATATCCAACAAGTTGTTCAAATTTATAAGCCTCTGCATGCAGAAAAAATTTGGACAACTCAAGAACAAAAAGTCAACTCCCTAATATCTTGAGAACCAGGAATTTCATAACCTGACATAATATAATTCCGTCTTTTGGCAAAATTTGCAAATTCCCTGTGTTTTCCATGTCAGGGATATTTTTTTGGCCATTTTCCCTGTGTGGTTGGTACACTGATACACTGTTGATATAACTGGTAAAACGCAATCAGTGATAAGGCCAAAAATGTTCGGGTAATATTGGCCGGGGAACATAATTCTCACCATCCAAAATACGTTTTCTGATAGGATATGTGCAATTTCCCATGCATTACCCCAAAGAATATAAGGGTAGCTCTGGCTAATTAAACGTAACTATTATTTTCAGGACTAGGCTAATTTTGCCATGATGGCCTTCCAGTCGCACTGTGACAAGGGTTTATGCACTGTGACTGCATGTGTCAGAGGTCAGGGATGATTTGGACACGTTCATGTCTGACCCTCGTTAAAGAACCACGCGCCTTCTAACGCTCGCATCTAGGCACCGCCACATTAACATTCCAGTCCTCCCAGCCCACTCCGCCAAGTTTTTGATTCTACCAACAATAAAAACACATCACGAGGATAGGCATGCCGAATTAAGGTGTCATAAAAAGGCTTAATTAAAGAGTCCAATGCTTGTACAAACAACTCAATCATTGCTCGCCGTCTCTATGACGGTGACAGGACAACTACCCCTGGGACAACTACCCCTGGGACAACTACCCCTGGGACAACTACCCCTGGGACAACTACCCCCTAGGACAACTACCCCTTAGGACTATTACCCCCTAGGACTATTACCCCCCTAGGACAACTACCCCTGGGACAACTACCCCTTAGGACAACTACCCCTTAGGACTATTACCCCTATGGGTAGGACAACTACCCCCATAGGACAACTACCCCTATAGGACAACTACCCCTTTAGATAGGACAACTACCCCTATATATAGGACCATTACCCCTTTAGGACAATTACCCCTACAGATAGGACAACTACCCCCAATGATAGGACAACTACCCCTATGATAGGACAACTACCCCCCTTGATAGGACAACTACCCCCCTTGATAGGACAACTACCCCCATATGTAGGACAACTACCCCTATTGGTAGGACAACTACCCCCCTTTGATAGGACAATTACCCCCTTTAGTAGGACAATTACCCCCTTTAGTAGGACAACTACCCCCATTGATAGAACAACTACACCCATTGGTAGGCCTACCCCTCCTTTGCCCGGCCCTGAACACTAAGGGCAGGTTCTACCAATGGGGGTAGTTGTCCTACCAATAGGGGTAGTTGTCCTATCAAGGGGGGTAGTTGTCCTACCTATGGGGGTAGTTGTCCTATCAAGGGGGGTAGTTTTCCTAAAGGGGTAATTGTCCTATTTATAGGGGTAATTGTCCTATCTAAAGGGGTAATTGTCCTAAGGGGTAATTGTCCTACCCATAGGGGTAATTGTCCTAAGGGGTAATCGTCCTAAGGGGTAGTTGTCCCAGGGGTAGTTGTCCTATGGGGGTAATAGTCCTAGTGGGTAATAGTCCTAGTGGGTAATAGTCCTAGGGGGTAGTTGTCCCAGGGGTAGTTGTCCCAGGGGTAGTTGTCCCAGGGGTAGTTGTCCCAGGGGTAGTTGTCCTAGAATCCTCTATGACATCTATTTATTAATGTCAGGAATGTAGAAACTGGTTAATGCTACTTCAGATATCGGTTTGTGGTATGGAGGCAGTGATTAAGAAAAGAGATTTCATGGACCACATAACATGTCATGTAACAGATTATGTGATGTGATTTCTAGACGTAGCAAGATGGGACCTGTTGTATGGAAACATTTAACAACTAGTGATAGCAGCTTAATCTAGCTGACGGTCTTTTTAACTGTAGGGGCGATATATATCACTACCAAACAACTTTCCTAACTCTAAGCACAATTATCCGTTTGACAAAATTTTTGTAACCCACAGAAATCAACAAAGAAATAATTAATTGAAATATCACATTACAAAAGCTCAAATTTAGATTAAAGCGCATTCTTCATCAACAATATATCTGAATTTAACAAACTTATGATAATTTTTTAACCAAAGACTTTTTTGTCGTATTCCTTCCAGTCGTGTTAATGCGTGCGTTTTTTTCGAGGGAGCAAACTTTCAACCCTTTTTTGGGGGGTGGGGGTTGGTATTTTTGGGTACGTGCCCATATTTAATCACGGCACATACCAACATGTTTCGTGCTCGAGTTTCCAGGGACTTTGAGCTTTTCAGTAACTTTTGTCACTTATCCAAAATCTGTGACATTCTCATTTACCGGTTTTTCCAGTCTGATTACCAGGTCGAGCTCACTTCCCTTAGGACACTGTCCTTCCCCCACAAACGTGCTTTATTATAAGATAAGTTTAATGATTACAACCTTCTCCGTACAAAGCAATAATCTAACTTCCTGCCCTCACGGCCTGCCACGTATGCATTGTGTAATATTCCTTAAAAACACGGTTAGAGGTAAATAATAACTACGTCTTTTTAAATGCATAGCAATTAAACAACGAGCGGGATGCTAAAACCGAATCTTGTACAGGCGCCATACTCTTCACAATGGACAAAAAACATTTTAGGTCATACATGGACAAACAGGAGGACGTTAAAATGCAATCCCAAGGCAATAATAACAAGATAGTAAACAGCCTTTCAGCCTGCCTACACAAAAGCCCAACAAAGAAGCAGTGTGAAAAAGTAGATCGTTACACAAGAGGCCACACTGTATGTCTTATCCAATGCATGTCGGATTGGCGCTGGGACGACCTGATCGCTACTGCTGCTGCAGCCCCCACCGCCGCGCGTCCCCGAACAATTGAAGATGACTCAAACTTTAAGAATTTGCGAGGGCGTCCGGCCCCGGCCTTGTCCCACTTGAAGCGTTAACGGTTGGCAAGTGAAAGCCGCGCATTTTATTTTGTGTTTTTACTTGTTGGTTATTTTCTGGCTGGGCAGGAGGGTCTGAACATAAGTCATCGTCTGTGTCGCCCTCTACCTGCTCTCGGTCAAAAAGAGTAGCATTGGCAAAGGGCCTACCCTGACCTAAGGCCCTATCCCTGCACCAAGTCAAAAAGCGCTGCATTGGCAGAAAGACCTGACCTGCCTCCCTAGGACGACCTAAAGCCCTCTCCCTGCACCAGGTCTAAGAGAGCCACCTTGGGAGGCCTAACCTGCCTCCTTACCCTGACCTGAAGCACTCTCCCTGCATCCACTCAAACAGGGTCACCTGGGGAAACGTTGACTTGCCTCCCTTGTATGACCTAAAGCCCTCTACCTGCAACAGGTCAATAAGAACGACCTGGGGAGAGGCCTAACCTGCCTCCTTACCCTGATCTGAAGCCCTCTCCCTGCACCCAGTCAAACTATAAACAAGGCCAACTGGGGAACATAGACCTGCCTTCTTACACTGACCAATAGTCCTCTCCTTGCATCTGGGCAAAAATGACCTACCTTTGGCAGGCATCATTTCCGGGGAAAATATAATAAAATTGGTAGGAAACAGATATAAATTTAATTTTTGAGGAGGGAAATTAAGATATTATATGTTTACTAAAGGAAAATAGTATATACACATCTTTAAAGACCAGAAAAACATTTGTATATTTTTCTATTTTTGGGTAAAATTTATTGAAACATCCTTCACTCCCTTTGGATCTGGACGACACCAATAGCCCTCTCCTTGCATAAGGGCAAATAAGACCCACCTGGGGAGAGACCTGTCCTGTCTCCCCAATCTGACCTAAAGCCCTCTTCCTGCACCAGGTCAAGCAGACCCACTTAGGGAGAGGTCTGACCTGCCTCCCTACCCTAACCTAAAGCCTCCTCCCTGCATCCAGTTGAATAATCCCACATGGGAAGAGGTCTCACCTGGCTCCCTGCCCTGACCTTAAGCCTCTTGGTGGATCCATTCTATGACTTTTTAAACTATTTTTGGAAGAAATTATTCATTGTCACAAGTGTTCTCTCATGACCTACACATTATCTGTTCATCTACCGACGGCTAGAATCTTAGTTATTTTACTTGCGTTTTTTTTTTGCATATTCACGTCAGTGATCTAATGCATTATGTAATACCAGTGCGCATATGGAATTAAGATTTTATCATGATTCAGATATTATTGTCTGCTTAGTTGTCATGTTGACGCCTACATAAACCGTCTTACATGCCTACACCTCACAAGGCTCTGAACACATTTAACCTTTAACTATAGTGATTTCAGTGTAAAACCAACGCTATGTTTTGGTGCCAGCAGCTGGCCACACTAGACTGCCATCACTTCAAGACCTGTTGGGTGGGCGATACTGGTAGGGGTCGGTGACATCGGTGTACCTCCAGGGCCGACCCCGACGGTCTGTATGGTCGTAGAGACCTGCTGTGGTGTCTAATCACTCCATAAATCGCCCTCTACCCTCCACTCAGCTCGGCAGCTGGCCACCTTAAGGTCACCTTAAGGCACCATAAGGTTATGAGGGCGTCTACTATAGCCATTGGGAAGTAATAACACCAACGGTACTACCAGCCAAGCAGTCGGATTTCCTCAAAGAGAGATTGTTCCTATTTCTTGTGTGAGGGGTTTGGAGTCATAGTTCGAGGAAGGACCGATGAAGGGATCAATTTTGGGAAATATCGTTTTGAAAAAGAATACAAAATATTGGGGAAGGGTAACTTAAAGTACGTCTGGCGGTTGAAGATGGTGATGTTATCATATCACGATTCGCTTAGTCTTCAGTAGGAAGACCCAGCGAAGTGTGTGCAAATGTAACCGTCTATCAAATTCTATTCAGTAGCTATTGAAAAATCTATTATATATGTGTTCTTTTATTTGGCAGCAATAGGGTTGGTACAAGTATAAATGGGTGTTAAACCTAAACCCTCTGAGGACGCCATTCGTTTAACCTTCAGCTTGGGATCAGCTACCAATAAGGCCCCTTTATGCAACCAATTTAAGCCTTCCGACTCGCCCAGCCTGGTCGGATATCTGTTATTGATCTACGTTCAATTAATCTAACGTCTAAAGATCTTTTTACGGAAACAAATTAAATGGAATTGCCAATACAATCGCATGTCAGCCACTATTAATATTGATTAGCTTAGATAATTTGAGTATTATTTCCCAACACTGAGGTGTTCTTGTCAGAATGCAATTAACTTAGCACAAATGCTTAAAAGAGTAGACGTTACATTTCTTTCTCACAAGGGAGTCACTGGTTACAAACATTAAACCGATCCTAGAAGTACAACAACTTCAAACTTTCCATAGATTTGATTTCAAATTTCAGTGAAAATAACAACGGTTAGAATCAAAACTTTTCATTCTAGACATGACTTTCTACCAATACACTCCCGCCTCTGCTAACACTCGCACAAAGAACAATTTTTCTTTTCATAGGACACTGTCGGATCTAATACATGACTGCGGGTCCAGGGAATTGTGGCATGTGGCCCTGACCAAGATATACTGTACTTGCCTCCATGAACACATGCATACCACACATACACTCATATTAGGGAAACTATAGCTTATACTCCTACTCTCACTACTCAATTTACCTCTCATGCAGGGTGTATGAGAAGAAAACAATCATTATACAGTAATGGTGTGCTGTCTCATTAAAATGTAACTTAACGGGTTATTGCTATGAAAATATAGGGAAAATATAGGACATGACATTAAATTAGAAGGATTCAGAAACCGGATTTGGTGAGATAATTACTGGCAATCCTCTATTACATTTTTTTTCTATTTATTGGGACATCCTTAGCAATGCAATATTGCGTCAAAGGAAACTAACCGACTTCCCAGAGAGATGACAAACGAAGTTAATTTTACGTATCAAGCAATTGGTGTAAGATTCTTTGTTTTATTCAAATTCTGTTTGTTTCTTTGTAATTTGTATGAATTGTTATGATACTAGTGTATACATGCTCTAATCTATGGCCATGCCTAGTCTGCCGGGCCAAGGCTACTCTCTGCCAAGCCCCTTGCTTACTATTCAGTTCACAGGGAGGGGGTCGAGGCTGCAGCAACCCCATCACAGAATCCCCCGCATCCCTCCCCAACTAACATCCACACCCACACAGCCACACAAACTTATTAAACCCTAATTACCCGTCATTAGGCTAATGCCCGTCCATTTACAAACAGCCCCTATTTGCGGGCTCCCTGATCAATGCTGGTCGGTGCATTGGCTACAGTCACAACAATGGTGACGGCCGACAAGGGCCTGGTACAGGAAGTTCTCCATCACCCCGGCCTATAGCATGATGGGGATCAAAGTCAGCTGGACGACCCTATTCCATTAATTAGTGAATTCTAGCATTATTACTGGGATCACCTCAGTAGTCAACGTGTTTATAGAAGATAATCCCCTCTTGTGTGTCTTAGGTCGGCCATTGTTTATTGGGCAATTGATAAGAAAATTTGAAATAGAAAAAAATGAAAGAAAAAGGGGGGTTTAGGGGCACAGCCCCCGATTTCTAACCAATATTGACAACAAATATTCAACCAAACCCAATAATAATATCAATATTCTTGTCTGGAAAGTATTTTTGTAATTCTTGTATAAACTATATGACTGGCACTGCCACCCGACCCTAATCCCTGAGTGTTGTGTTAAGTTGACTAGTGGATGGCAGCCTTATTATTTAGGTAATTCACGATATAGAAATAATAGCATAAATATTCATCATATCTTAAAGATTATTCAATAGTCTTACTTAGAGTACAGAGTATGTATATTGGAGATGAAGTTTACATTACTGATTCATAAAATCTTCATTAAAGATTGGCTAGTTGAGTGGAGCTTCAAGCTGCCCTCATTTCAGGGATGTAGTTCGACGTCAGTAAATAGGGGCGATGGCCAATCAGATATCACCATTTATTTACTTCCTCAAACCCTTTGGTATTATATCAATCTCAAACTAGGGCAGTATATCAGTTACATTTGCTGAAAATCGTTTTTGGGCCAAAATCGGAGGGCTGAAACCATTAATTACTATGCAAAATAAACGCACTAACACATTATTTTTAGGTCGGCATATTCCTCTAAAATAGAACAAATCTAGTGTGATAATCTATGAAAGAAAACACATCTTATGACAATTTTCAGTTTCTTCAACTGAAACTAAGAAATCGGCTCAGAATCCGGTTATAATCGCATCATAGATCACGGTCTTCATAACGCTGGTCCCAGCAGCGAACAAAAATAATATATGAGGGTTCACAGACTTTGATACCATATACTTACCATTTCTGATCAATTGTAACAGGTGTCATTTCATTTGAAAGGAATGCCTCATGCAGTAAAACGCTTGAAAGGAAACACAAATATATTGTGCACACAGAAATGTTGACAGGAAAGACTGTTCCTACACTGTAAAAAAAACCCGTAAAATTTACGGTATGCAGCAATAGATGCTGAGGTCTGGTAAGGAGGCCAGGGAGTGTACTGAAGCACTAGTCTTCTAGGCAGTCTATGGTTGGTTCTTTAGATTTTATCAACTAATTTTGTGAAAATTTCTATAGGCACATCGGGCAAATTGAAAATATAGGGAGAACTTAATAGAATGTGCGTATAAAGAACAAGAAGCTATACTCTATTATACATGGGTCATAAGAGGATGCGACTGCACTTATGATATGTACCAGGTAAGATAGATTGTTATGCTTTCCAAAGAGACAGCGGATGTTACCAGGTACAAAGATAATCATCAATCCGGAATCTGAAGCTAAAACCGTACCACACTACTGCCAAACCAGACAAAACAACCAGTGAAACCGATCAAAGACATTTACATATGATATTTTCATTAAAAGAGAGAGAGAGAAAAATAAGTGTTTCATGGGATGTTATGACCATGGTAATTATCCATGGGTATAACAATAGAATCAGCAGCACTTTATAATCGAATTTCAAATACGAAACCCTTATTGTGTATTGTGTATGTGGGAGGCAGACGGTTTTCTGGAGATCGACCGGGCAGCAGGGCCACCACTAGGATGACCAGCTCGCCTCGCCTTTCACTTTGGTGGAGTTTGGCGGCCCTTGGAGGACGGCTAGAGGGTAGCAGTGGGTGGTAGGGGCAGTGAGAGGGGGCTGGTGAAGGGGCAGGGAGGCTGATAGCACCAGGGGCCCAATAGCAGCGACAGGCAGCACGTGACATCGCCATGGTAACAAGCCTCTCTTCAGCTGGCTACATCGACCGGCGGCCGGCCGTGTACACACACCGGACCCCCCTACCTCCACCGGCCGGTCCGCCGTTTGTACAATATGGTGGCCGCCCCACCACCCGCCATATTAATGTTTGATCAATGTATAATGGGGAGGGAAGGTGGCGTGGGGGAGGGGGTGGAAGGTCCGGGACGGGGTGGAGGGCTAGGGGACGGAAAGACTTGGAGTGTAGGGGGCTACGAGTGGTAGGAGGTGAGGATAGGTATAGCTGAGGATCAGAAAGGGAGAGGTGACGGTTGGGATATGGAAGGTGAGGATAGGAAGATTGAGAGGTGAGGACAGAAAATGGAGAGGTAAGGGTTCGAAGGGGAAAAGGGAGGTGAGGGCGGGGAGATGGAAAGCTGAGGGCAGGAAGATGGAAAGATGGGGGTGAAGAAGTTGGAAGGTGAGGGTCTGGGTTGGAAATGAGGTTGGATAGATGGAGAGGTGATGGTAGGAAGATGGAACGGTGAGGGTGAGGAGATGGAAAAGAAAAGGATGGGCAGGTGAGAGTAGGGAGATGAAGAGGTGGGGGTGGGGAGGTGAGGTTGGAAGATCAGTAGGTGAGGTACGAAAGATAGGGAGGTGAGTTGGACAATTGAGAGGTAAGGTTGGAAAGATTCGGAGGTGAGAGCTGGGAGATGTGGAGGTGGGTGTAGGGAGATGGGTGGAAAAACAGTACATATGAAGAACACCCATAAACGACGTGCATGACTAGCATGCACATGGGACGGCGGGGTGGGGGTCGGGGGGATTCGCATAAATACGATGGGCATATGGAAACCCCTGTATAGAAAAAAACAAGCGAATTTCCACTTCTGTAAAGTTCACAAACATTGAATAATTGATGTAATTCTCATACATCGACAATGCATATGGAGGGACTTGCTTGCGCTGATATTGAATTGGAAAACCATTCCGAGCGTATCAATATTTGAAAGGTGGCCATAACATTATGGCAACTCCACAAAAACAAAATGCATGTATTCATATATTCATATATATACTGAGTCAACAATAAATTTCCATGCAGACTATGTAGGACGCAAACATTAGAATCTCATCAATCGCTCTTCTATAGAAAGATGGAATTCTGATTATTCAAAATCAGAATTGTATCTCATCATCCCGCATCCTGTCCTATATTTTCATTGAACATCCATTCGTCGGAGTAGGTTAGAAATATAGTCAGGTAGATATATTCAGGTACCAACTAGTAACTGCAACAAGGCATAATGTAACAACCATGCCAAACTGTTCTAACTGAGTGTCATTTCAATGGATGTAACTTATAAGTAATTCCTACATGCGCCCCTTTATAGATGCGCCGACACGGGTTTGTGCACAGGCCAGATTCAATGAGTATGCTCTTTAATTCTTCCCAGCTTACGCCAGAATACCGGTGGTAGACTTGTAGCATGGTCGCATGGTACCGACTATCTAAGAATGGGCTGAAGAAATGGGAATGCCCATACAGTGGTTGGTTTAGATGGAAGCTAACCTTCCTTTCACTACCAGGTACCTACTATATGTCGGAGGCGCATTTCTAGGTGACCTTTTTTATGAGTCGCTGCAAAACATAAACCTATAAAAGCACATAAACCACCCCCTTCTCATGACTGGACGACCAATCAACGGACCAGCCTTAACGTTTTACTTCATCTCAAGGTCTCCACTCCTACCCTAGTAAGAGCTCCCGTCTTGTCCGCTAATCGCAGACAAACTGACCCACCACCACTACGTATATTGTTTATCTGTATGAGTTGGGGCGGCGTACTGCAGCGCCGTACCGTTTTATTGACCCCCTCCGTCCGGGCTGACCCCGGCCGTCTGAGCAGTGCTCCGGGCGGTGTCAATAGGGCTGGAGGCCGGCTCAGGGGGGTGTTAGGGGCCTGACGGGGCCCTGTGTACTGACAGCGATCAGACCCGTCTCACCAGGTACAGCCCTTGTCCCCGCGTGCAACGCTCACCGGCCGAATCCGCTTATACAATCAGCGCCAAAGTGTACCCACATGACCCCCCCAGTGGGGGAGCTGTGGGGGCTCAGAGCCTGTTAAGTCTCAGCTCTGCTGGGGTTTGAGGGCTAAGGCTGACTGACTGTGGTGGGGGTACAGACTGGTGCCGGGGTTAGGGAGGCGGGGTGACCCGGGTCTAAGGGGCTTTTTCGTATACTACTCACGACCTGGTCGTACTGACCGCTACAGGCTGACCCTTGGGTACGGACGCCCGGCCCGCGTTCCGTCTAATCCGCCTACTCCTCCTGTCGGCCCCAGACTTGGCTCTATTCACCACACGGGGCCCAGATTGGACCTAATTACCCCCGCCAATTACCCCATCCATTCAGGGCCAAGTCCGACCTGATACCAATGGACTCTGAACGTCTATGGCAGTCTGGATGTATCGACAGAAGCGTTTGGCTGAACTCAAACGGCGGGGACGGGTGGGGCCTTAGCACGAGGTTATTGATACACCAGGGTGGGATGAAAAGGCTCTGGTAAGGAGTAGTAGACGATTAAGACGTAGGAGAGGCCGGGGCCCGGGCCGGGAGGCCGCTGGTCTGGTCGTGATTGAGCGTCGACCGTCCTGGGGCCGGTATAATCTTAACACTCGGTCACTCTCCTCCCTCCCACGTGATTACCACGTGATTACCACCTGACCTGGCCGCGGGATAAGCCGCCGCCAGGGGCCGCCACCCCGAATCGACGATAGGGGGCGCAACAGATGGGGTCAGGGTCGGTCGATCGATGGCGGGGCATTGTGCGCGCGCAGGCCGGGCCCGGTTATGTCACTGCGCCTGTGCCCCAATACCTCCCGCCCCGCCACCTAGCGGCAATATGATTGGCGGCGGGCGGGGGGCAATGAGCGGCGGGACGCGGCGTCCGCCTGATGCCGACGACCGCCGACAGGCGGCGCTAACCTTATTGACGGGGCCGCATACTGAGCGGTCACCGCGCTGACCGGAACTGACCTCTGAGCCGGTCAGGGCTGGGGTGGGTGTGGGTTGGGGGAGGGGGGAACGGGCAGGTAGGGGGCGGGAGAGGGTGGGGCGGACGTGATAGGCAGGACGGACAGGCCCGGGCCGGGCAGGTAAGGAGGTTGGCTTCTTTATGGGGTTTTAGTCTTACTTTTATTGCTCTGGGTCAGACGGGAGGGGGTCGGGTCGGAGGAATTGGGAGGGTTGATTGAGGTTGGGTTTGGGTAGTGGGCACGGCGGGGCGAGGTTGGGTTTGGGTAGTGGGCACGGCGGGACGAGGTTGGGTTGGGGTAATATTTGGGAGGTTCGGATGTGGTTGGGTTGGGGTAGAGATGAGGGTAGGTTGGGGTAGTGATGAGGTTGGGTTGGGGTAGTGGGGAGGTTGGGTTGGGGTAGTGGGGATGTTGGCATAAGGTTGGGTTGGGGTAGTGGGGAAGACGGGACGAGGTTGGGTGGGTAGTGGGGAGTTTGCAATAAGGTTGGGTTGGCTTGGGGTAGTGGGGAGAATGGGATGAGGTTGAATTTTGGGTAGTTAGGATGGGGTAGTCTTGGGCTGCAGACTACCCCAATCAAACCTCATCCTAACTTTCCCACTACCCCAACCCAACCTCAACTACACCTCCAAACTATCCAACCTAGCCTCATCCGACTACCCAACTACCAGTGGGTCAGGTTGGGTCTAGGTAACGGGCAGGTCGAGGAGTTGGGTCGAGGAAGGGGGAGGATGGGATAGGAGAAATGAGGTTCTGGGAGTGTCCGTGATAAGGGAAAGGTAGACAGACTTCCCGAGGATGGAAAGGTCTCATGTTTGTATATCCGAGAGCAGTACATAGAAACTCTGGTTAACCTTTACATACATACTACATTAACCTAATCAACTTTGTGCGTGAGTACATGCATGCATGCAAGCCCACGTCCATGGTTTTTACATTGTTGTTTATCTCGATTGAGGTAAATTTAGTTCCAAATACTCTGTTAATCGGAGTGTAGGTAGAGAATCCTTCTAGTACTGATCCCATATGTACTTGTGTATGATACATCTCTGAAGGCTGCGTGGGAGGGGCACGTACACGTGCAAAGCCAAGGGAGTGGACTAACGAGGCTGTTGGGTGCAGCACGTGCACGTATAACTGTATCAGCTGCAGGCACTACTAATAATAGTCAGATCCTCTATACCTCTATCTACCACCGTCTCCTTACATACACATATACAGGTGGGACTTTCATCAATACCACCCCTGTACCCACCCCCAACCAGGAAATGTCAATCGACATACTCTTTGGATAGGTAATCGAAGTGGGCACTTTTGAAGATGCAGGGATATACAAGGCTCATTTCCTCTCTTTGAGCAACTTCTGGGTATAGATATATTCATCTTAGGGAGGATGACGATAAAGCCAAGCAGGCCGTAAATAATCAAACAGCCATAGATGTGGAGGGTTCAGACGAGACGGTAGGCCCAGGGCCACGCCCAACCAGTCAGCAGTCATGATACCACTCCTGTCATCTCGGCAATGTCATATCAATATACCGTCTTCTGCAGGTCATACATATAAGAAGTATAGTAAAAGCAGTTACTAAATATACCACAAATCTCCTTCTTGTTCGATTATATTTACATAAGAATCATATCAGAGAGAATACTGATTATATGGATGTCACGATAATAGTATGATTCGAAAACCATCACGCGACCTGATAGGTTAACGTATCTTTGAGCTCCCAGAAATTTGTTTCAGATCAAAGGTGCATCATATGAGAAGACTTCGAGTACAAAATGTATCAAAAATCGTTGATGAAACCGACAATGCCCATAACTCTAGTGAATATTTATTTCAGTGATGTTTCACAATGACATTGGTTGAGATCTGAGATGCCTCGGATTCGATGAAAACTTGTATCTCCCAAACATATTGACTTCTTTTTTCATATATGAGAACGAAGGATTGATGAAAACAACAACCCTATTAACCATAGAAGTAAATAGATCAATTGATGATGGACAACTTATATATCAAAATTGTCTTAGATGAGCTACGTCTATGAATCTGTTTTTTTATGGGATTTGTTGGCTTGGGGTGAATGTGACTAAGTCATTATATGCAGTTAAAAAAAGACAACACTGTGTAGGATCTACGTCGTGGCACCCACCATTTATCATTTACGCGTATGTATCTAGAAATTTACTACGTTCTAAATTGAAAGTATACTAACCCCAACTCGAATCTGAAATGACTTCAGAACCACAGTCACACTTGCACAGTGGCTCACTGCCTTCTTGCAGAAGTGGCCGTGTACGTGTGGCCCTTATCAGGACCCACATCATACACAACCAAACCATTAACACCTACTATTTGGGGATACACAACCCTGCCTTTATCACCTACTATTGATCCCCACTCTCACAGTGGTTCCGGTGTAGTTTGCGCCCACTAAAGCCTGTTGCCCTCAGTTGACTCCTCCCAGGTGAGGGTTAGTACTACCAGAGAATACCTTTAGGGCCAGATGTATGTACGTCTTTTATGACCACGTTAACAGCCTTTATATGGGTGAAATTTACTGTAAAGCAATTCATCATCTGATTGTAGGAGATTTTCTAAGTAGTCCTCGACTATATTCTTTCGCGTCACACAGAAAAGAAAGGGTGGTAATGTGAGAAAATACTGATTATATGGATGTCACGATAATAGCAAGATTCGGAAACCGTCACGCGACCATATATGTTAACCTATCTTTGATTTCCCCGTAATTTGTTTCAGATCAAAAGTGCGACATTTGAGAAGACTTCGAGTACAAAATGTATCAAACCTTAACATTCGTTGATGAAATAAACAATGCCCATACTTCTTATGAATATTTATTTCAGCGATGTATCACAATGACACCAGTTGATATCAGAGATCGTTAGAGAATGCATCGGAGTCGAAGAAACCTTCTAATCTCTTAAACATACTGCCTTCATTTCCATATTTCAGGACGAAGGGTTGGTGACAGCAAAACTCTTTAATATTAAGAAATAAATGAAATTGTGAAGGATAGACAACTTGCAATTGAACATCAAATCTCATACGATGAGCTGCGCGTCGGTATTTCGTTTAGAGGGGATTTGTTGGCTAAATACCTTTAGGGCCAGATAGATGTACGTCTTTATGACCTAATGGTAATGTGAGATGCAAGCTGTTTGATTACAATTGGCTATTGCAAAACTGGTGTCTTTGTAATCAGTGAAAGGCAACTGCAATCGAGAAGGTATTTTTTTGCATTTCTTTTAGGTTTCCACCCTTAAAGGGGTTATTCTTTGAATTCCTCTTTAGTCGTTCTGTAATTTGAAGAAAACGTCATTAAACGATCCGCCATCGTTCAATAATATTTGTTTTGAGCCATTAAATAAATCCTTCAATAATTAAGTGCACATTAAAACACCTATTTCCAAAGCATTATTAGGTTTATCATTTTAGATCTGTATGCACGCTACGCCTCTTTCAAAACAGTGCGCACTTCTGAACTTCAATCACTGACATGTGCATCAAGGTAATTTTCATTGTCACTGGAGTGTATCGCACCGTATAGAGGACAACCTGGATTGCTCCATTCAACCCTGACAGCACCCATGCATGTAGACTTGATGGCTCCTAAATATCCATTCCCCCGGTGTTGGCCGCCCACACCGATGATTTAGGGCCGGTTGGATGGGCTGTCAGCTGGGGACTGAGTGGCCTTGATCAATAGCAGCTCTGACCTACATTGAAATGTCATTTAGGGTTTGCTGCCAATGGGGAGGTGGGTTGGTAGATCAGGACTGTTGGATAAGGTGGCTTCCAACCGTGAACAGTTTTACGCAAAACAAGTGAAAACAAAATGTATAATATTCTCTTTTGAGCCCATTGAAGTATATTATACTCCCGCAGAATAGATTCCAAACATGGATCGCATCATCTGTAGGTAAGTTGAGCTATTGGACCAGTGCTTGGCTGTTAATGGATGTCCTACTTCTAACCATTGTAATACATAAAAGGATAGTGCATGGGCACTTATTTATTCAAATGTTTACACTGAAGTACAAAAGGGTGGCAAAGAAGAGTAAATATTACTGAGTGTCTTCACACTTATAAAACTGCAACATCAAAAGAAGAACTAAGTGTAACTGTTCAAACGTACGTGTCTTCTGGACTGATCATATTTACTTTATTGTGAAACGATCTAGAATAGTTGCATAGTTTTATGAGATGAAGACCAAAATGTGTGTATCGGACTAAAGAGCTTGAAACAAGCTGATGTAACCGATTACCAGGATGGGGAGGAAAACGAAGGTTATAAAGTGTAGTAATGATTTCAGGACCGTAGCCAGGGGGGTAATTTTTGATGTACAATATGATGGTAAATAAAAAAATATATGTATTTATTCAAAAAACGATCCCCCCTGGAAAGAAACAAACTACTACTCAAAAAACGAACCCCCCTCTGAGAAAAGCTGGCTAAGGGCCTGCAATGCCACAAGTCTGCAGCTCCAGTAAACGTACAGATCTGTCTGCTGCCGGGGATTGAGCTTATCTAATTGAAATGCCTCGACAATGGGGCGTAGAAAGGGCCGAGTCTGTCTTGAGGGGGATCCTGAATCGGGCTTTGATCCCATCAACAGGTCTAGACAGCCCGTGTCGACTTTCCTTAGATCCCACAGACTGGACGCTTTTTCCATCCCACTCACAACAGAAAACGGCTCCCTCAAGCCAAACACAAACCTTCTCTCTCTACACAATGCCTCCGCATGCCTAATTCTCAATGTGACGCGAGTTTCCGCTCACATTTCGAGAAAACTGGTTTAAGCCTTTTTAAGCCCAGTGAGCGCCATAGGGTGGTATTGTTACTTCAACAACTCTCCCCTATTCTCTGGACCCGTCCCTCCTCCACGTCCTCACCTGGGTGGGAAGGTGGGCTCGGCCACCAACGCCCACTGCCACTCTCCCTGCTTGTGTATTGGTTCCTCCACGGTCAAACGCCCACCCTGGAGGCATCGACCCTGAAGGACTAGAGTTACTGAGAATAACAGCTTTCCGCGGGAGATGGGATACACGAAGTGACGCAGCTTTGTTTTACATGCCGAGTTCAACGTCCTTAAGCACATTCTGTATCTGTTACTAGAACGGGACGAGAGGCATCCACGGACGTCAATAAGAAATGTGACGTTTAAAGCAATTCTAAAAATAACACAGTCAACCAGACCAACAGTACAGTAGTTCTTTTGTTCAATGTTGGTACCCCCGGTACCCATGAGGCGGGGAGACTTAAGTTCAAGGAAATCTTTTAGTTTGAAGCGGATTATGATTAACCGATGGAATTCTTACAATTTAATCTTCATCGAAGTTTAATATAGAGATGTTTAAGGATGGTACTCGTGAGAATTGTTTCGTGATAAAAGAGAAGTCGTCGGAGGGAAGTCATAATTTGTAAGTAAGCAGGAAAAAAATAGGAAGATAAAATGATCAAAGGAGTTTCACTGGAAATTATTGAAATGAGAACATATTTCAAAAAATTTAAACTTGAAAAGAAACAATCAAATTTCGGAGAAATTATTGAAATGTAATCAGTCCAACTGTTTTCTGATTGGAAGGAAAACATGATAAGTCATTGTGGTCAGAAGGTTTATTGAACAAATCAGATTTCCAGACAATTAATCCTGGATGAACTTGCGGTAGAAGAAAGAATCATTGGACCTTCCAAAAAGACCTTAGTATAACAGGATAAAACCTGAACTGTTGAACTTCAACTGTTTGAACATCAAAAGTTTGGCACTGCGGACCAATCATGAGCATAAGAGTGAAGTTGACTTACTGTCTGTAAGTTCTATAAAATGACTAAATGTTTGTCAATACCCGTTAAGTTGAGTTTAAGGCTACATTCCTAGTCTCATAACTTAGGTAGGAAATTGTGTATCTGTCGAACAACTGATAAGTCGTGTATCAAATAAAAAATAAATACAAATAAAAGCTGCCTTTCTGTTGACCTTTTCTCTAGGCCTTGTTACTTAAAGTGAATTGTCTGGTCGGATTTACATATCACAAGTGAACCTGAGAACAAGTCTTGTATATATGAAATTAAAAATGGCTTGAGAAATTCAAGCTGTGTTTGTTTTCAGCTTGTGAGCTGGCATTCTGATATGTATTTTGACCAGTGTTGAATAACATGAATCACTTTCAAGCGTTAAGTAGCTGGCATGTAACAATGCTAGTAATATTTCTTGTCATACAAGTTATCTAACAAGACTTAAACTGTAAACATGAAACAACGCAATGGTAATAAAAGTCCGGTACAAGTAATTGTTTGAAGGATCAGGGACACAATTTTTTTTTTAGAATATTTGAGCATAAGGTTGCCTGTACGAAGATTTTATATTCTGTCGTATTACAATGTAAAGACCGGACTTTCTTACACGTATAAAAGTATCTTGTCATGCAATGAATATTTGAACAAAAGTACAAGTGACCCTTTGCATCCGTGTGATTAATGCAAAGAATGTTAAACATCATGTAAAGTGACATAAGTTATTAAGGTGTATAAAGCAAGTAAATGTCACAAATACAAATGACCAAAGCGCGATAATTGGCACCTGTACGTTGTTGTACAAAAGTGAATATCATGAAAATGAACTATATATCTTTTTCGTATCACATACAGTATTATAAACCAAATACTTTATCAATATATAGTCCTTCCTTGTATATGTGTGGACTTAGTGTCGATACTGCGTCGATAATCGTCATGTTTTTACATGAAACATTAAATGTTTTGAAATGTGAGCATGTCTAGTTTTTCTCTTTCACCAAAGTATTTATCGATATCAAAAATATATGTTTGTTTGTCAAGGAATTTGTTTGTAAAACATCAATTTGTATACATTTCTCGATCTTGAATCGGCATGTGTGAGAAACTGCTAGAAATCTCTTTCGTATTATCAAAAAAGACAACACTTTTCGAATCATGTTGACAATACAGCGTATATCTGAAAAGAAAGATCATTAAAACAGTTTAAATCAAATCCGGCGCCGTGAATGCTTGAATATGCGACACCACAAAGTAAAGTATGTTAAATTCTTCTTTAGAACAAACCAAAGTAGACAAAAGAGTCACAGTATTGACGTTAAAGCTAACGATCATCATAACTGATTATCAATACCGCAAGTTCAGTTTGTAATTTTTAGCCAGACTTTGTCTAAAGTCTATATGGCTTCTTTGCTGTACTTTAGTCTAAAGACTATCATCAGAGTCTTGATTGTTCTGACTCGGATTGTATGAATGTGGAGTTTTAAGATCGACTGGCTGAGATTGTGATGAGGTCACGGGCTCTGATGGGTCGTTTGTGTGCTGATTCATAGTGTTTTGGAGCTGTGCGTTTGTTGAGGTGGATTGGGTAGACACATTGAGAGGAGACTGGTCTGTTGGAGTACCGTTTCTCTGCGTAGTTAGAACGCTGGACATTTGTTGGGGAACATGTTGATACTGTTGGTATGGGAGTTGCGCACGCACATCTTGGTGTGTGGGTGTACATCCCACTGGGTGAACAGGCATAACATTTTGAGGCATCATGTGTGCCTGGACGAGGGGTGCCTGTTGGGGTTGGAATTGTTGAGTGTGTCCATTTTGGGGAGATGGTTGGACATGGTGTTGCTGGTGGTGTACATGCACAGCGTGTTGCTGCTGGGCCTGCTGCTGCTGGGCGTGCTGCTGCTGGGCGTGCTGCTGCTGGGCGTGCTGCTGCTGCTGGGCGTGTTGCTGCTGGGCGTGCTGCTGCTGGGCGTGCTGCTGTTGGGCCTGCTGCTGGTGGGCCTGCTGCATGGCGTGTTGCTGTTGAAGTGGTGGGATGTTAACAGCGTGAGCAGGGACAGTGGCTACGTCCATGCGGGTGATCTTTTGTCCTCTTATATGTACGTTGGCAGTAAAGGGGAAATAGTTCAGCATTTGGCGGATTGTGACAGTTGACTGAAGTCCAAGAACTGTTGTCAAATAGAATCTGTCGATGGTAAGCCGTTTGTTGACCCTGCCTTTGTAGACGTCTAAGATCAGAGTAGGGTATTTGCCCGTCTGTTCCACTCCGCATACTCTGATGGTTTCATCTATATCTTGTGGAGCACTGACCTAGAAGTGAAGTTCAGATTTAAAAACATTAAAAGAAAAACTTGTAACTACTGTATGTGGAGACGTTCAACAATATTAAAATTGAAGCAATATCAAAAAAGTATTCTTTGAAATTGAAATCTATGTAATATTTTCTCAGTGCGAGGTTTTTCTTGCAAGTCTTTAAATTGAGATAAAAAAAAAGAAGTTAAAGTTCAAATTTTGTAGGAAGGTATTCTAAATTAGTTTGTATTGTTGCATAGACTGTTGTTCCATTGTAAAATAGAAGTTTACCGTTTAGAAATGTTAAGATAAAGGTGAAATCTAGTAAATTGTTACTTACTGTTATTTGATCGAAGTTACCGACGCTAAGTAGAGTCTGGCGATGATTTTTAGCGTAGTAGAGCTTGCAATCAGCCAGGAGTATCTGTTGCCCGAGTTCAATCACAGAATGCGCTGCGGCAGGCCCCCATAAGGAAGCTTTCATCTCACCAGAAGCGTCTCTGACTGTTACTTCTTTTACGAGACTGTCTTTATTTTGTCCGACTATTCGTGGTTGTTCAGTCTGTCAATGAAAATGCAAGAGAAAGTTCTGAAAATTAAAGGTGTGTGAACAGAAATAGCAAGGTATATTTAATGATGGAATGAATAAATACATGTTTAGTGACGAAATCTATTATGAGCTATGAAAAACTGAGAAGGTTTTCTTTTTTCACTTAAGTCTGTATCTGTAATTAGAATTTCAATTGTGTCAAATAATTTATAGTCTTTTAGCCATATAACATGTTTAAGTTCAAAGTTCTGATTTATCCAGTTTCAGTTTTCCAGTTTCACTTTGAGATGTTACAAAAGTGCTAAGTGTATATGTCGTTTAAACCTAAATTTTTTGAATGGAAGTGATACATACGGTTGTGACAGTGCCTTTGACTGAGCAGTTGTAGCCAACAGCCTGGCGTAGAACTGTGGATAGGGGTGTGATAGGGTATTCAGGGCGTCTGTACTCCCTTTGTGCTTGGACTCTGATGTGTTGAGGTATTGGCATATCATTCGCACTGAAAGGAGGATAAATCGTTTTTAAGTCCAGAGTATCGACACCGTATTGACTATAGCATAGATGAAGTTGTATAATTTTAAGCGACTTTGCAGAATTATTTCAAGGTTTCTCAAAAAAAAGTATTTTTCATGTTTTTAATGGGTAAAGCTCAAATTTCAATTCTATTTAGATTTGTTGACATGTATTTTTTAAATAGATTTTGTAATTATGTATCAGAACTATTGAACTGTTAGCTGCATTTGTCCGACATGATATGTAATAATAGAAGTTTTTGAAAAATAGAAATAAGTATTTTAATGTTACCTGGGAGTGGTGGTGCCCGAATGGATACAGAGTTTGTGGTTCTGCATGGAGAACTTCTTGATTCTTACTGTATCACCTTTTTCAAAGTGAACTGGGTCATTGCGCTTGACGTACCCAACAAGACAGCCTGTATGGTCTGCTACAGCTAGTTTTCTTCTGAACCGTTTGACGAGAGGGTGGACAGGGTGTTCCTGTTCCAATTCAACTACCACACAAACAAGTATCTTCTTAATGTTTTCGTCTCCCGGGAACTGTTGGCACTCTTGACATGTGATCAAGTCTTCAGGGTCCACGTCGTCCATGTCTGGTACCCCGAATTGTGCGTGTTGCAGACCTGCAGCAGCAAATGCTGCAACGTGCTGCATAGGAGCTTGAGGAGGTGCTATGTTTGGAGGCATGTTCTGCCCTTGATCAGGTACCTGTTGATCTAGTTGTGCATGGGTGGCGAATTGTCCTCTTACATTGACACTGTCAGTTGGACCGACTTGGGTTGGAGTGGCTTGTCGTTGTGTAGGTTGACGAACAGGTGTCTGGGGACTTGGGAACTGTTGTCTGGATTGCGTTTGTAATGGTTGGG
The DNA here is from genome assembly GCA_936440205.1 of Lepidonotus clava. Classification (NCBI taxonomy): domain Eukaryota; kingdom Metazoa; phylum Annelida; class Polychaeta; order Phyllodocida; family Polynoidae; genus Lepidonotus; species Lepidonotus clava. The sequence goes on from OW387148.1 coordinate 17,499,234, forward strand.
TATTCATTGCATATGAACCTGTTGACGATGTTCCAGGGGCAGGTGCCTCACGGATTTGTGTTTGGAGTGGTGATCTAAATGGGACAAGTTGTGGGTGGAGGTATCCCGATCTATTGTAGATTGGTTGGGCAGAACATTGTGGAGGTGAGGGAGACTGTGGTGCTACCGATTGTATGACAGTGTTCTGTTGAGCTGAGGGAGATTGTTGCGCTGGCGATGAGGCCATGACATCAGTTCCACGTGCTGGAGGTGTAAATGACAAGTTGTCAGTTAAACTATATGGTGGTGGTGGACCTTGACTATCAGTTGGAGAGTTCAGAGAACAATGCACAGGTACTGGTACAGGTGACTGCATAGCAAAATTATCTGGAAGTGATGTCGGTTGATGTAGTCCATGCTGTGTTGTCACGTCAGCATATGACGGTGGCAACTGTGTAGGCAGTGAAGCAGGCTGTCTGTTGTAACTGTCTTGAGCTATAACATCCACATACGATGGAGGAGCATCACTGTAGGACAGGGGTGGGCCTTCATATGATAGAGTGTCATTGAAGGCGTTTTGTAACTGTCTCCTAGCTCTTCTTGGTGTAGCAGGAGTTGATCGTGGTGTGCTTGGTGGAGTAGACATTGATGCTGGTGTGGTGTCTGGCCCCGGTGGCAATGGAAGTGAGATGATTGGCGGATTGTAGATGTCTGTTGTGAGGTCTACCATCATGTCACGTTGTCTGTGTGGGAGAGCTCCCATTGGTTCGGTGGGCATAGGGTGTGTTGCTACTGTTGATGTAGACTGAGCTTTGTGTTGGGTTGTTGCTTTTTTCTTAGGGTCTGTTTGTGATGTTTGGCTCTGAGCAGTTTGTACTGTAGTGTTTGCAGTAGTTTTTACAGGTTCTGATGTAACTTGGTTACAGGTGGTATGTGTTGTTGGATTGTTTTGGCTGAGAGCCTTTGTTGTGTTGTCTTTCACTGGAGAGTTGAGGCTTACAGCCTGGAAGATTGATGGTGAAATGAGACTGTCACTCTTTTCAGAGTTAGTATTGGCGTCGTGAAAGTCAGTAGGCTTAATCTTTGCTGGACTGCCTGAAAATAGAAGTTGAACAAGCAACTGAGAATAGAACCTAGAGAGACCGAAAATATATTCTTTTGGAATCCAGAATTATTAGGTTGTTACATTTTTAATTATTTTCAATGATATTTTTTTTTTTGTCTAAACATTAATTGTATGTCATTTTTTGTTCATCCAAAGAAGTGTCAGAGTGAAGCATTTAAAAAAAAAAAAAAAAAAAAAGATTTCTTTAATTACTCCTGTAAACTTAGGGTGAGAGTGTAAATTGGCATATTCTGACATTTATTCTATGCATAACAGACAGATGATTTTAAGCCTTTTAAGGAAATGATTGGTAACTTTTACTCATTATGTCAACAAAACAAGTCAAGAAACTAATGAAAATTATCAAGTAGTTGTTATATATCTATTAGCCGTGGAAGATTTTTTCAAGGAACCAAGGAAAACAAAATGAATATGGAAACACATTTGAAAAATACTGAAAGTCATATTTCACAATGTTAATCTAGAAATAACGGTAAAGTTCGTGAAAATCTTATCTGAAATGATTGGTTCTTGTTGTAACATTTTGAGTATATATCCTTCTTTAGGCAAGGTAGCACGTAAAACTAAAACATGTGGGTATGACTGGATTGTAGACTTTTTTGAAAGACAAAATGAAGTTGATCGGGTAATGACGAAATCCAAGCCAATGGCTTTATATAATAGGGCTATATAATAGTACCGTAATTTCAGTTATTGGAGTCGTGACTTAAATAGTTTTACAGTTTCCTAAATTCAGTCGACCGATTATTTTTTACATAGTCAAATAATTTCATTTGGTTTCAAGAGAAAAAATGAAAGTGGAATAATCGTGATTTTTCCGACATGGGAAAATTTAAGTAGGTCAACCGAGATGAACGATACAGTTTCAATGTCTATGGCGAATCATACCATATGTTATGGACGAGAAATGCATCATAGCAATGAATTTCATATTGTTTATCAGATTTACAGTGCAAGACATATTGGACCTTAGAAATTATTGTGAAAGTTTCACCTTTTTCGTCGGAAGCTGTTTGGCGTCTTTTGCTTTTCACCGGCGTTGTTTTCTTCACGGTCTGTGTTGGTGGTGGCATCTGTTGTTGATTCGATTCCGATGTGTCCATAGGTTCGATCGATCCTTGCTTCTTTTTCAAGGTGTCTCCTTGGCCTTTAGGCCGATTGTCTCTTTGCATGATGTGTGGTTCTGTGTAGCTTCAATGTGTCAGTTGTTTGTGCGGACACAGAACGTCGACTGTGATTTCCGTGAGTTCAGCGTAGCGAAAGATGCTGACGCAACGGGCGATAATACGGGGTTCACAAACTGCAAAGAAGGGATCAAAATAAATTATGTTAATTTATGCATGACCTAATTACCTAAATTTGAGACTTTTCATGATAAAACTTTGTAAAATAGAAAACCGTTTTAGTTCAGAACAGGTGAATGCGAAACTGACACAAGAATAGGGCATCTATTCGAAAACCAGATGTTCTCATAAGATCTCGCGAGACTGTGATGACGCGTAAGTCTATTTTTAGAACAACATGTGCGCTGTTGCTGGGGGAGTGTCCTCTTGAAGATTTTGTAACTGCAGTCAATGTCTAGCGTTCTTTTCAAACTGTTTGAATGCAGTGGATACTTATAGATATTGATTTATTAAACAATGTATCATTACTCCATTCTAGATCATTTATAATTCGGTTGTTATAGCAAAATGGTGCGAGTACGCTTGAAAGTGTGTATCTATACTGATAGAATGTGAACAAATGCAAAGGTCGATTTCAGTGTTATATCTTGTGGTAGCCTCATTTCTAACTAAATGTAAATTTTGTCCTTCGATAAGATTTGACATAAAATGTAAATTTTCAGGCTCTTGAACATTCAGATTGAAATCACCAATTATAAATATTTTTGGTTTTTCTTGAATAACCTCAAGTAGATCAGACCACATACGAGAAATATTTTGTTTAGATGTGTTGGGCTTAATATACAGAAGAACTGCAGTAAAAGCATCCCAGTCATTTTTTATATCGACTATTAAATATTCAAAGCAGGTTGAACGGCCTGATGCAAGAACGTTGAATTGACAATGTTCATGAATGTAAAAGATAAGACCATTAGAAGGTCTTCGTCCATTATCTGAAATGGGTGCGTCTAACCTTATTATTTGGAATCCTTTTAATGATATCGTGTTATCTGAATCTTGGTCCGTCAAGTGTGTTTCATTTAACATGATAATTTGTGACTGTTCTACTATGTAGTCATTTGAAAAAAATTTAAAATGCGAGTATAAAGACTGAATATTCGCGTAATAAATCTTAAAAGACACTGTATTGTTGGGAAAAATTTTGTAGTTCATTACTAGTGGTTTTTCTGTTCTCATTCTGGTCATTTCAGCAGTTGTTTTCTTGTCTGTCCGAATTTGGTTTGAAGCAAAGTTGATCAGATGCAGTTTTGTTATACTGGGAACTCTGCTGCAGGCAACATAAAACGCATTTCTGAAAACAAAGTCATCTAAAGCAACAGCTATTTCTGGAACTGTACAACCCTGTGCTTTATGGACTGTTTTTCCCGTAGCTTGGATAACTGGGAATTGTTTACGTCTTACACCGGCAACAGGTTTTGCTAGTCTGAATTCTTGGGTAATAGCAAAAACTGGTGTCCACAATTTATCTATTTCTCTTCTTCGATAGTGACTATATATGTTTCTTTGAATTTGACCAATTTCTGGTTCTTCTAGAAGAAACCAAAGAGCTATAGGCTTGTTAAAACCTTCTTTATATTGGATATATTTTAATATACCAGATGTTCCATTGGCTAAACCATCTTCTACATTTATATTGTAAGTTATTTCATAAGTTAATCCGATTCCAAGTTTCAAATATCTGACTGTGGCGTTTTTATCCTCTCCATTTTCTAAAGCTTTTTCAGCTTCTGCCTTTTTGTCAACTGTCAGAGGTTGTGTCAAAGTATCAACTGACTGGACAACGACTTTTTCTGTATTTGTTCTCTCATAACAAACCCTGTTATAATTTTTCATTGAGTTGTTTGTTGAAAATACATGTAAACATGTCAAATTATCATTATACTGATCTGTACTTAGAACTCTCGTTTGTAATTCTGCTTTGTCTTCATCAGTCAAAGCATCTACGCGCATCCGATTTAGCAACTCAGCAAAGTGCAATTCTTCACGTTGTCTCATTATTTGGTGCAATTCATAAATGTGAAACAGCTCAGTCCATTGATTTATAGCCAAGCTTGTCATGCCAAATAGATTGTTTTCATAGATCCATTTATCTTTGACTGGAGGTAGCTGGTACAAGTCTCCAAAACAAATGATATGCAGTCCACCAAATGGTTCATTATTTCCAAATATTTCTTGTAATCTAAGATCAATAAACCTAAACATATTCGATCCTACAAGTGAAATTTCGTCGAACAAAATAGCCTTTGTTTGCAAAAATTTGACGTGTAAAGTGTTTAATCTGTCTGCTGGTAATCTTTCATAATGTGCATAAGTATTCTGGGGTCTTATTCCTATTCCTGCATGTATTGTTTGACCTTTAATGAGGAATGCAGCTTTCCCTGTACTGGCCAACTTTAAGACACATTTTAAATTTGGTGTGTTATCAGGTAGTACATTGTAGAATCGTGACATACACTGATAAAGCGTTTGAAGTAAAACTGTTTTTCCAGCACCTGCACCACCAGTACAAAAAATGTACATTCTATGGTCATGTGTAGAAATATTTTTCATAACGTAGTCAAACAACTTTCGTTGATCTGTATTTAAAATTTTTACATGGTTACAAAGTTCCTCAATAGGCCAAAGTTGATTAATATTTCGAAGTGTTTGGTTTACATTAATGTGACTTTCTGGATTGTTTAAGCTAGCCTCTTGTAGTGCTTGTTTAGTTGTAGGTTGGAAGAAACATCCTCCATTTAAACTTACCGACCCTAATGCAAGGTCTTCTGCATTTTGTTGGTCAGTATTTGGTTGCACAACTAGATTGGAAGCATCATTTGTCAAGTTTGTATATATATCGAATAAGTCATCTAACTTTTGTTTGTTATATGCTGTTCCATTTTGTATAATCATATTTTTCTGCCTGTAATTTAGATTATTGTACATGTGTTCGAACGATGGGACTTGATTTTGAAGCAATGGTTCATTTCTCCAAGGTAAAAAGAGTAACATTTGAATTCTATAAAATTCTTGTTTATCTTGTTCTTTTGGTGGGCAAACATAGCTTAAAATTCGACGTCTTCCAATAGAATATCTTTTCTCTGCATCTAAATAATATTCTCCAGTCTTGACTCTATGATAGCCTATTCTTTGTTTCTGGATTGATGTTGGAGTCCTTCGTGTTATTGTCACTTTAGACAAATAGTCGGCAAAAGAATAATCTTCAAAAAATTGCGGCCTACTTTTATATGTGTCGTACAGGGACATTTTGTAAATGTCGGTGCTATCATTGGGTTGTTCTCTTAGTTCTTTATCTGATTTCAGAATTTTAGTTCGTTTTTCAGGGACAGCTGTGTTAATACTAATAACATCAATACTTTGATAAGCAAGTGGTATTCCAAGTAGCACGTATATACATTCTTGTACACAGACTTCACTTGTATTAACAAATACATTACCCAGTCGCTTGACTGTTTCTCTAATGCTTCGTTTTTCTTTTTCACATTGTTTTGTCATTTGTTGCAAATTTAAACTCAAACCTCTATTTTCTTTGTTGATATAGTTCACTATGTAGTTTACTACACTGTATGGATCGAGACAGAATTGACAATCCATGTTTGCTTTCCAAATATGAAGCAGGTTTCTAATATACATGTTTACTCTAGCTTCAGCTGGTTTTCGCTTGATAAAAACTTGATCATGTTTTAATTTCGATCTAACAGCAAGGACGTATTGATCATAATTAATATTAAAATGAGTCAAAATATCATCCAATGTTGTCGTATCTTTAATTGCTTCAGAATCTAAATATTCTTGTATTTTGGAATAGAGTTCAACTTGTTCTGTTGTTTTTTCTGCATTTGGTCTTAAAATTACTGTAGAATTGAATGGAGGCAAAGGGTAATGAAATCTACATTCTGGTTTACCACCTTTACGACATGTTTTAGAATGTTTGTGCACTTGCAATTTTATGAATTCTCCATTACCATTTTCAGGTTCAAGAGAACAAGAAATATACTTATCAATGTATTTTGCAACTTCTGTGTTGTCACCTACTTTCTTATATTTTGGGGCATTTTCTGAGAAAAGAATCATGTGGATGTGAGGACTACCTCGGTGTTGAAATTCAACCCTGTAAAAGTAATGTGAAATTTGTCCCAACGGAAATGGTGGTTTGCAAATAATATGTTTCAAGAAAAATTGAAACCTACGGTCAAAGAATCTGGCACAAGTTACTGGGTCTGAATTTATTAATCTAGTGCGGTTCTGGTAGCTCATGTTAATTATTTCATCATCAGTGTATGATCGCTTATCTACAATACGACCTAAACATTTTAAAAGAAAAGGCCATCGAGTGTCAGCTGCAGATAAAGAAACAAAAAATGTTGGTATTCCTAATTGTCGAATAGTTGCAAAAAGCTCTCTTTTTTTATGCTGTAAGTATTGTGGGCTATTTCTCAGTTTACGGAAAAAATAGAAGCCATCATCAATCGTTGCTATTTTCTTTCTATCTGTATCTGTTCGCACATCCCGTGCTGTATATCTTGCACCTTGTGGAACACATTTCATTGCAAATTGTGACTGGCTCCTTATATAATTCATTTGGTATTTCTTATATTTCAAAAATATAAGTTCAGTCTTTTGGGCTACTCGACGATCAGAGCTTGTCAGTTCCCATCTTGATCTAGTGATGAAACTGATGGACCGAGGAAAAATATTAGATATAGACTGTCCACAGTATAAAGTAGGAAAGCACATCTCTTCTACATTTTTATCGTATAATATATTCAATGGAGTTCGACCTTGACCAGGTGCAACATTTAATGGGTTCTCATTTGGAATTATATCTAGCAATGTGTCATGGATTTCTGGAACTTCAGTATTATCAATCTCAGAAAAATTGTCTTCAATTTCTACTTCATCGTTATCTGGTTGTTCTAATTCCATTTCTTCCTGAACACTTTCCTCCGCTTGAGATATACTTACATAACTCTGATTCCCATATGTAAAATTACCATTATCCTCTAACTGTTGAATGGTTTCTTCTAACCAGTGATGTGCTATACCTATTTCATGAGTTTGATAATACACACTATTTCTTTTCAACCATTTTAATGCAGCAAGTACTTTAATTGGACGTACATTTGATTCCTCATACACACTGGTATACTGTAATTTACGTTTAAGTTTCACTGTAACTGTTCCACTGTCATTTAGGTATCGCGGCAAAAGATGAATTGTTTCATTAATATCTGCAGGTACATTGATTACATTTCCTCGTAGAGACTGCTGTCCTCCAGTAGGCAAAATTCTAATATGCATGAAAGGTATTCTCAATGCTAGTAACCTTTCTTCTGGAGGTGTTAAGTCTAGTTCTGGTATAGTATTTGGAAAGCAGATGCCATTGCCTTTACTGATTGTGGGTTTTTTGAATTGAGTGAGTTGCCTTTTACATGTTGAACATACAAATACTAATTGGCCTTCCTGAATTGGACCTAAGATAGCAATATATTTTGTCTTTTGAAAATGTGATAAAATCGTCCCTTGTTCTATAAAACAAAGTTTTGTGCACAAATGGCAACTATAATCTATGGTTTCATTTAACTTTTCTATCTTAAGCTGTGGTATGTTTATACTGTTAATATCTGTCACATCCAACAGTGGTTCATTAAAATTGAAATCTCTGTCTCTCAGGTCCGAGTCTTCACTAACGTTGTCTTCGTCCTCCTCATTGTTATGACTATATATCTGTTGCATATTTTGAAAAGTTTCTCTAAAATCTATGTATGAATTGTCCATCACAACTGGTATGTCTGCACAATTGTTATCGTCTTGTAACTCTGAAACATTGACATTGTCACACTGATTATTATTAGTAGTCGATGTGTTTGAACGATACAAATCTTCATTTCCTACAAGTGAACTTGTTTCTGATTGCAAGTCAAAAGTATTTGGTTGATCATCATAATTTTGGTGTCGCATTGTAGGACAAGGGTTTCCATAATGAATATTTCCGTAACTCGGTACAGGGAATTGAAGTAAAGTTGCTTCTGGTGTCACTTTTTTCTTTGACCTGTAATCTCGTTTTTTTTGACATCTCATTTCACGGTCGTGTTCTTTTCTCGCTATGTCTAGTTCTTCTTTTGATATATATGGATTCCTTTTCAAAGCTTCTTTTTTTATATTTCTCCAATCCTTTGAAGGATCTCTTTTCTTCCTTTTTATGTCAATCTGTTCCGAAGATGACGTTCTGTCTTTATTTATATTTACGCTGTTTTGCCCTGCCACATCTGAATCTGTTTCATTGTGTCTTGACTGATCAGAGCTACTTTGTTCCTGTCTACATGTTTTTTTTCTTAATTTCCTGTACTTGACGTTTTCATGAGTATCTGGTCGTTCTCTGGATGTACTGTTGCTTAACACTGCATCTGAATCTGTTTCACTACACATTTGATCACTGTTGTTTTCTCGTCACGCCATACACCATCATTTTTCTGCAGATCTAAAATGATATCATGTTCTTCCTGAACAGATTCACACACTTCACTTAGTTCTCGCATCTCTGCACTACTCATAGGTTTTTGATAGTGTTTACCTTTTGATTTCTGAACTTCCCATTTTCCTTCATTTTTCTTTAATCGAACAACAATTTTTGCTTTTTTTGGGGAAATGTGTACCTCATCTGAATCGTCAGTGTAACTGTTAATAACATCACCATCTATTTCTATTACACTGTTTTGTTTGTCCAACGTACATGTGCTTGCATCATTTTTGTACAATCTTGCGAGTTTGAACTCATTTTCATAATGCTCACCATAAGTTTTTTTCAGTTTTCGTTTCCGAGTTTCTAACTTCCTGTAACGTCCATAACTGTCTTCATCTTTGTCAGTTTCATCAACGCTGTTTGGCAGAATACCAATTGACAATAGATCTGATTCATAAACGTTCAAAGGATTGGCTTTCTTCTTTTTGAAAATGCATTTCACCTCAGTCCGTGTTCCAGTTTTGACAGTCTCTGGAGATACCGCTAATGGTACTAAATCATACTGTTCTGGCTGTAGACTCTGAAATAAGTGAGCTAAATATCCTACCATCTCGTAGAACTGACCAAACTTTATCAAAGATGCTTTCCCATCTGCATCTACTTTGCCATGCATGTTTTTTTTGTGCGAGTCAAAAATATAGTAATACCCTGAACAGAATTTGATGATACATGTCTTTCCTTTGCAAACAAAGAACACTTGTTTGTACATACAGAATGCATTTGTTAGATTGTACGTCAAGTTTCTAAGATCAGAAATAAATCCATATCTGAACTGACCTACTCCTAATACATACCTTAAACCATTGTATGTCACTTCTGTAGGGATTTCTTCAGGGGCTAGCAGTTCCTTTTCATGGAATGTACTACACTGAATATAAACTTGATTACCCACATCAAGTATACAATCTATATCACGCCTATTGATACTATCTGCAGTTTTCAAGTGACTATAGATAGCAAACGCAAGAGCTATCCCTGTACACTGTTTCCCAGCTGATGGTCCATACATTTCATGTGTCTGAGCTCGAGAGCCTAGTGTTACTTTAACAGGTTTATTCATCGTCTTTGCACTCATTCTGGTTCAAGTCAGATCAAAATCAACAAGAAGGTGTATACGGTCAGATTGGACAACACTCACAAGAGAAGGTGTCGCCTTGTAAGAGCAGTTGTATATTTTGTTATAGACTCAAATGTCTGAGCGATAATACAATATCACATGTATCAAATCAGAACAAAGCAAAGGTTCACAGGTTCACCAAGTCATATGATTCGAAGTTTTGTAGTTTTGTAGTTTTATAATTGTATGGATTCAAACATTCATAACAGTTTCAAATTCAACACAATTATTATACTTACAGTATCAATTGTACGATTCACTAGTGAGCACGGGAGCTGGGAACACAGCTGTTCGAACCTAAGCCTCCGTTGAATTGAGCGATAATGGATCGAAATAGTATCTGTCGGTGTAAAACAAAAAATCATAAGTCACAGGTATATACTGACATTTCTAAATGTGAAGTATCTATGTTATACAATTTTCTGCCATAGCCTCTAACATAAATATTAATATCTTGAAAGTCCGAACTTGTTGTCATATCGAGACTGCACTCGACCCTCTGTGGTTTCTCCCCCTTAAAAACGATCCGTGCAAACTAGCAATATTATAAGTTCACAACAAAATCTTCTGTGGTTTTACACATTGAACTATATCTTCTGTGTTTCATAGATTCACTGATTCATAATATCTCTGACAGTTTTAACTTGTACCAAAGTAAATACTTACAACCGTTGCATCGCCAGGTCTTCACGTTGTTTGACAAGTCTACATCTGTTTGATTTGTCGTTCGACGTATAAATTCTAGTTCCGGTCATGCATTGCCGTTGTATCTGTCAACATTGATTTCTGGTTCCCAGCGCAAGCCAGGTTTTATGGCGCAGGCTATAAATCGAACTCCACAACCATGTGCGTGCACGGGTTTAACTTTTCCCCAAAACAATGGCCGTACGCACTTCCGGTAACATTGTTTACGAAATGAAAAACACTTGCCGTTCTAAATAAACAAATCTACTTCCAAACTTCATTCCTCATTATGATGACTATAACGACGTCTGTAAAAAAGGCTATATAATTAATTTCATTGAAAAGTGACTTTACTTTCCTCGGGAGACGTAAACAGGTGGGCGATAATACAAGCTTTTGGCGATCGGAGAGTTTTTGCAACACAACTCTAACTGCTTAACTCGACATTTGAGGCTAAATAAACATTCAATCATCTCAAACATGAGTATTTCAACCTTAGGTGAGTGAAATACAGTCCCAAAGCCACTTTCACAAATTTTCATACAGTTTGACAGAGTTTCGATATGTCGTAAAACTTCGCTTTGCCGATGCCGCTTTCAGTGGGTTGACAATTGGTAGACAAATCTCACTATGTATAAATTCGGCGGTGCCGGCAAAAGGGTAGAAGGGCTATATTGGTCTGTTGTTTCCCCGCCTCATAATAAGTTATAAACACACCTCAGTTAAGGACTTTAAGGACTTTAAGGAGTAGTGGGAAAATTAAGTTAAAAATTGATTTTACAAATAAAGAGAGAGTGTGTAGAAGCCCATACTACAGGGGTGTAAAGTGGTGGAATGAATTGAGTGAAGATGTACAAAAATCGAAAAATATGGATTGTTTTAAAAAGAATTTAAGAAGGTGTGTTTGATATGTATAAAAATTGAGGGTGTATGTTAGTTATTCGTGAAATGAAATGTATTCATAAACCAAAAGACATCACAAGCCTGTATTATATGTCATCAATGTTCATCATTACTATCATTTATTCACCTCGTCGGAAGAACTTCATGTATATTGAAGAGATGATTAATAAAAAAAAAAATAAAAAAAAAAAAAGATGGAGACAAGAGGATGTAGGTTTTCATAAATTGTGAAACATTTTAAAGGTGAGGTTAATGATTTATTTTTTAGGTAACTATGTCCCAATTCTGTATGTAGAAAAGGCATATATATTGGTATACTGGGCAAGCTGCCACTTATTTACAACAGCCAGACCATACACCCAAGCTCTGACACAAGTGCAGTTAAAATCTACACAATCTTTTGATACCGATTCAATGCATGTAGTCAAGCGGCAAGTAACTCCAGAAATGCACTAGCACGGCCAGATATCGACATATATGGTAAGGCTAATACATGGATATAACCCGATTGTAACGATATCGATTTTATTTCCAGTTTGTCATGCTAAAGTCTGAATGTGGATTCCTTATTTCTATCGTTGACCCATTTCTATCCAAACACATACCCTATGAATAGAAATAATCAATTATCATCTATATACTTGACATGAAGCCTAGAAGACCTTGAGCGCAAGATAGAAATAGTAAATCTGCAATGCAATACACAAAGGACTAACACCTAAGACGCCTACTCAGAGAATAGGCTCAGCGGTAGAGGAAGTTCATTTTTTCAGCTGGAGTATGAGGGAGCTATAGAAATTGGTGACAGTATAAAAGGCGCAGAAAGCATGCCTCAAACAGATCGCTCATCCTGCATGACTCCGTCGGCCACCAGGTGAAAGGTGGTGTTGCGATCGTTTATATTTAGTATATTTGAAAACTTTTGCAGAAATATCAACTGTTTTCCAAAAATCTTAATAATTATATTTTCAGATTATCATGAAAAAAACTCATCGTTGCCATGTTGACAAATCTGATTGCCGATGTCCTCATTCACATCGATTTCTTTTTTTCACGTCCATAGGGTTCTTTTACTGCATGTTAAATAAGCCACTAATCATTCAATAAAATTTGTCCTGAACTGAAATTTCTATCATTGCCACTGGGGCCGACTGATGGGATTGGTGACAGACAAATAAACCACCCCAACACAGGAATAAAATTGTGTCGGTCGTTTCAGTTTTTCTATAGGCCCGCATATTTTAGCCCAATGAATGGGATCGGACGGCTTAAATAAACCCAGCCTGAATGAGTGCGGGCAGAGATAAGTAATGGACTAGAGTGGATTGGTTGGGCCCGCTGTGCACACGGCCTGCCCCACGGGAATGGCAGCATTTGCCGGCAGCATCCGACTTTAATGAAACAGGTCTGAAAGTAGACCCCGTCCTCCAGCACATTAAACCCGGTCTCAATGTCAGAACAAAAGTGTTAAGTATAAATGTTATGGCGTCATTGTGGGATTAGAGACAAAAGGGTTTATCAATGAGGCAACATAAGGTGTAATTGTGCAGAGGGATTAAATGAAGCGCCCCACCAAAGTGAAATGTAAGAAGGGTAACAATTGGCTTTCTGTTGAGGCTGTGTGTCAGTTGACTGATGGGTTGATTACCAATCATCGGGCCGACAATGGCTCCCTCTCCCGCCAGATGCCAGAAAGAATAAAAGTCGATTCCACTACGGCGGCCGCCTAACCGGTCTTGCATGTACGATCCTGTTGAAAGATTAGCCCTATTTTTTGTGCTTAAAACTCTCTCAATTGCCCGGACCACCACTTTGTACAGAGCGCTCCGTAGCATGTTACCATAATTGCCATATGCTTAAAGGTACATATGGGCAGCGGAATTGATCTTTGATTGAATCGGTGGTTAATCAAAAGTGAAATGGACATGAAAAACCGGGGTCAATGTACTTTTACGATCGAGCACTCTATAACAGTGTATCATAAATGTATTTATACACTAATGATATTAATGGAAATATATATAAGAATGAACAATCTAAATGGAATCATCCCTTGAAGAAAATTGATAGACACTATGCTGGCGAGATATTTCTGTTATGAAAAGCATCTTGTGATTATATTCTGCTATCTAAAAAGCAATATGGACAAAGAGACTAAACTTTTCAAAATCAAAATGCGAAACAAGATTAAACGTCTTGGACCTATGGGGTACCGGAAAATGCCAGTCACCTTTAACGATCTCTTTAAAAGATTCTTCAATAAAACTAACACATGATGTAGGGTATCTTCAGCGATGAAATAGATTACAATCTACAAGTCACGTCAGGAGTGTTCACCACCTGTATATCTAGGCCAGAATACGGCGGGTGGCGGCCGGTCAGCAGGCCCGCCGTTGACGGCTGCCAGCGGTTCCAGCAGCGCTGCCAATTGCCTCAGCAGTGGGCGCGGGCGTGGGGCGCCGGGAGCCGCCTGCACTCAGTGACTGTCACCCAGATAGGGCGGCCGCAAGCCACTCACACAGCTATTTATTATCACCGATCAATATCGTCAAATGTTACACAGCGCCTTCAAAGAGGGGAGTAGTAAACTGAGGGGTAGGAGACGGTCGGAGGGGCGTTGTCGGCGGGGACGGGGGCCAAGTAGGCGGGCCAGAGGTACAGGTAGACGGCAGGGGTTCTCTATACAGACACATACACGTACACGCATTACGCATTAATCCCTAACTGTACACGGCCTGGATTCTGCCCGCCTCCACCAGCACCATTCTCATCAAATATCATCAATGTCCGTCCGGCCCGCTCTCAATAGTCGTGCACCTGACACCAATATGAGCCCATCTTTAATTCATTCACTAGTCTCCCTGTGCGCAACTCAAATAGGCACCACCCGTCAGTTGATATCAGAACTTCGCACGATTCCTTTGTGCTTATTTGAGAAGTGCTGTCAACGGATAATTGTTATAATATGGGGATATTTATTCACATTTATGGATGAACGCCTATCACATTAAACCTTACATCTTAAACCTCAGCCATGAATTGCAATATTACAAAATAAATCTATTAAAACTTTCTAACATTTAGGTTTAACAGGTAATACCTTAAATATTGATAGACACGTTTGCACAGCTTTTAAATCGAATGACCTTAAGTATGACCTCCAATAAAAAAAGAATCAAAACTATTTCAAGATATTTGCATAGAATTTCTTTTTTACACCTTTTATTACTTGGGCAGACACAATAGATAACAGTGTATAGTACAATGAGATGTTACACCCGAGACTCAGGTAGAATGGCCACAGAAGGTGAGGTGAGGCGTGTGAGCAGTACACTATGGAGGACTAGGTGAAAGGCCCGGGGTAGTACCTGGTTAGTGGGCGACACCTGAAACCTCACATTACCTACTAACTCTACGATGTGATCCCTGCTGTGGGGTTGGGGGGGGGGGGGGACTTTTGTCTGAAAGGGTACCCACTGCCATACCTACCCCTGAAACAGAACACGCTGATCATCAGGGACAGTCAGCCAAATTTTTAAAGAACAACAAAAAATGGGGAGGGAGGTGTTGGCCTATGACTATTCATTTCAACTCTATATTTTCTTAATCCCCTGATCGTGATTTTACTAGGTATTTTCATGAACAATGATTGATGTTCAGTATAACAGGGTTGCCACAGACCAGTGACATCAAATTTCCCTGACCAATTTCATTTTTCCCTGACAAATACGATAATAAAATCCTTTCATTAACCAACATTGAACCACCGCTTGAACTGTCCTTTCCTCCCATTCAATCTGGGACTTGCGTCATAGACAATACCTTTGTCTTAAAAAGTCCTGTAACCAAGGCTATGCTGCTGGATTGCAGCAAGGTTCCTTAAAATCACAATATGCCTGTCATGGGACCGCAATTTACAAAATAGTTTTTGTCACACCAGATTATTGTGGCTCTTCCCTTGTGGATTTGGAAATTCCATTTTTCCCTGACTAGAGTCAATTTTCCCTAATATTTCTTTTTAAATTCCAATTTTCCCTGACCAATTCCGAAATTACCTGACTTTTTGCTGACCTTGAAAAATATTACTTTCCCCTGACCTGTGGCAACCCTGAATAATTTGGCTTTGAAGAAAGACACTCTGTCTCCCCCTTTTTTGAAAGATCTATAGTCGCAAGATGCAGGGCAAGTATAACCCAAATTAAGAAATTGGGTTAAGTATTGGGGCATTAGTTCGGCTATGCGGAGTTACATTCCAAACAATAATGCCCTCCCAACCATTTGACCCTGTCATCTTTATGGAGGCTTCTGTGTTATTACCTGGTGGTGCCACACCTTAGTCTGTGTATTGCTGTTAAAAAAATCGTCTGGGTTATTCTAGTGATAGCACCATAACTATTCAGCATACCTCTGTATATTCCTCTATGCTTTATTAGTGATCAGACAATATCAATCGAAAACAATTTTCGTTTGGTGACCATTCCCTTGTCTAGGAGCCAAAAGGGGAACTATGACAGGACGTATCATCGGTAAAAAAAGGATAGGATGCCAATAGTTAGCACTTTTCAGAAGAGAAATGATATAATTAGTTGAATCACCATTTTATATGACTTAATTATGATTGGTATTGAGTGTATAAATCGCGCGCTGTATTGTTTTTGTCCTTTCCATATTTCTTAATTTTCTTATATGTAATTAATAACAATAACCGACGAACCAAGCCCATATGACAAGACGTGGGCTCTAATCCGCGCATCCTGGTTAACTAGTTCGGAAACACCTTTATTCTCATTGGTCTTCCTCTTCCAAAATTTGACACGTAGCACCGCTCTAGTGGGATAGCCTATGAATGGCTCAGCAGTGTGCTTACCAGCTTCGGACTTATTAACGACCTTTGCATAACCAATTTAAGACCAAGGTTCAATCATCTATGTCCTGTACGTCGGAAAATGTTTATAAAAAGAAACCTGTATGTAACACTGAAAAACATATCCGATAAGAATTTCCTGGAAATGCTTATCAAACTTGATAAAGAGATCCTTCAACTGTGTAAGTGATTCAAGACCTTTTTAAGACCCAATATGCCCACCCAAATAAGCAAACTGTCTCTTTATTGAGATGATAAGAAAAACAAGAAGAAATGCAATCTATGATCTTGAAATAGCCAGTTTTGGGCCTACTTTTATATTGCCAGATCCCTTTTGCAGACGCCTAGATCACACATAAAGCGGTAAATTAGGCCATGGCTTAAAAGCCATGGCTGTTCATCAGACAGGCGGCAGTAAGAGGAAGCCCAGGAGCAGCGGCTGGCGGGGAGGGGTCAGGTCAACCGCCTCCCCATCCTCCTCCAGATCACACAGGTGTTGACCAGGCCACCTCCAGGTGTCAGGGGGTCCTCCAGGGCCCACCTGCTCAGTCTCCGGCCCTACCATACCACTGGGATGGGTATAAGGCGCCGAATGCACGAGCTACGGAAATTAGATGGAGTGGAGTGGGATTATAATCAAGAGAGAAGATGCAATGGATGTCCTACTTATTGACACAAATCTCTTCTATTTGTTGTTTAACCTTTTCCATCTTGGGCTTTTGTTGATAACCAGATATAGAAAGGGGTGTCTAGGTCTATAAGAGGAAATAAATATGGTTCTGTTTAACCAAAATAACGAATCTGCATGAGTGCGTAGATCAATATGTCCAACGGCAATTTACAAACTTCCCCTTAGTAACTGGGGACACTATGTGTAGATTCAGGGCGGTTGTGCCTTACTATTAATCTATTTTAAAACAATACCCCTTGTTGTTTCGTTAATAGACACGTACGTTAACTTTGCACACCATAATCCAACAGGTGAGGTGGTGGGTAGGAGACAGAGCAGACCAACAGATCCACCACCCTACACAGAACACTCCCAACAACATGGAGACGCCCAAGATTAATCTTTTATTGCCTCCAAATAAATCAGCCGTGCGGGCACTGTGACGCGCCATGGGAGATATTGATTGACATTACTGGTACAGTTATGTATGAAGACACGGTGTATAATACAGACTCTTGGGTGTATATTCCCCACCGAGGTAGTACATGTAGCTAGTCCCACATGTATTATAAAACTATTACACATGTATAACCTGAAACATGTCTCCCCGCGAGTGTATATACTTGTTGCGTAGCTCGAAACAGTTTTCTAAAAATTTGCTTGATAATGTGTCCCTTTGATCTATGCTAGATAGATATCCCATCCATGGACAACCACATTAAATGAAAATTATTTTCAGTTCTGATTATAGTGTTGCTTGTGATCTGTCTAAAACAAATGTCTTTAGTATATGAGCTATAAAGGCAATATGGAATTGGATATTTGTGGCTTACACGTTTTTGCAAAGTTATTTTCTGCTCCATTCTAAAAACCTTACCAAATTGCTAATATAAGTTGACAGAAATAAGGTTCCCAATGATGCATCTAAGCAGAGAATTTGGATTTATGGAAACTAAAATAAATAAAGGTAACCTCATATTCATAGTTTTGACTTAAAACTCCAAGTATAGAAACGTAAACCCCCGAATTCAAGAGACAATAGTTTAGTGTTATAAATGTTGAATTTTTCGTATGATCGGAACCAATATAGGAAGCCACCGAAAGGTTTGATCATACAGTTGATGCCGATACTTAGTCATCGCTTTTCTGAGCTCTGAAATGGAAAAAAACCTTGGTAGTCTGGTCATGAACTATACTGATTAAGCTGTTGTTGGTATTTTGGTCGTTTTGAAAGTACCAATGCAGGCTATCTGTTAAGAACGATGCGGATGAAGTCTTAATGGTCAATGCTTAAAGGTTTCTGTCAAAGGTGGAGAAATGGTAGAATATATCTCTGTAACCCCCAGAGTGTCTAGTCTATATACAAGTCTTTGCACCAATCTATTGCACCAGAGGACCGCTAATTTTGGTAGAGCGCCAAAACAATGATTCTAATTGGGAGACACAAAGGCTGCACAAATGATTGGAAATCAAGGGTTTCATGTTTTTGTGATGAGACTAAATTCATACAGCGTAGCTGATGCAGACGCCATCAAAATGCTGATAACTACTTAATGATCCAAGGGTGGAGGCACCCTATAAAAGTGATATATAGTGTACCGAACGATGATTTCCAAAACTAGAATAAGACCAAATGTATAACATTACATTCAGAAGAATAACTCTCATATCTATTATCTGTCTTGTTTACATGGGTTCATGACCTTCTTATGTAAAACCTGTAGGAAAGATGTTTTGGGGACTGTCACTTTTCACTGACAGTTCACCTAAACTTTCAAATGCAATAGTTTTGTAAAGGAATTCGTCTGAAATAAGGTGGAAACGAGATCATACAACGTCACTGTGTTGATCGAAACCACACTTCAGTTATGTGGCATTTTCATTATAAGGAAAGGAGCCACGCAACATTGTTCCTCTGATCATGAGTTAAAAGTTGACGGTAGACTAATTTTTTGGATAAAGCTTTGAAGAAAATTACGAGTCATCCTAGTATTAGCTGCGCAGAAACGTCTACGTTGCAAGTGAGTCACAAAATTGACAAAACCACAAGGCACGACACCGCCCCACCTATACCCCCTACCAACGGAGCAATGTCCCGTTAAAAGGTCCGAACTGGGCAGTTTGAAAAAGCCCCATAACAACTGCTGAGGGGACAGCCACCATTAGTTGCCTAGCAACCGTGTCCGGTGGTTCAGGAGGTGTTCGCCAGGCCCACCCTGGAGAGGTTAATTAGGTCAAGGGATCTAGGCGGTGTCACTACCTCGGTACCTCAGTGGATCTATAGTCTTAGCTGATGTCAAGGCCCCTCTGTGAGCCAGGCCCTTCCGTTAAATAACTGTGTCCTATCCGTAACATGAGCTGCTATAACAGATTTAGGTTGTCTGGCTAGTAAAATGATGTCGCGTGTTTTTATAATATAGATCGAGGGTAATTCATTTTTTGGATCATGTTTTTCAACAGCTATATCTAAGTCAAAATAAGTGTGTATCTACTATAGATAGGCCTATAGGTTTTGGTTAACGGTCAGTGAACCATTTATAATGGCTGCACCAACAAGTGCTTGGTTCATAATTAAGTGAAAATGATTTTCTTTTGCTACTGCACTGTAGCTTCATTGGGATTATGAAAGAGGGGGTACTGCTTTTTGAAAAGAAAAAAAAAACATATTATGGGCTTAGCTCTCCAAGATATAGGACACACAACTAGCTCTAAACACGCCCCACCCAGGCGTCTACAGTGAGCGTGCCGCCCGATGACCCTGCCGGCCTCAGGTTCCCAGAAGGACGGCCTCCTGTACCTAATTGGTGCGGAGAGATCCCAGGCACCTGCTCAGGTATTCTGCTCCACGGCAGGCGCCAAGGTGACGGGGCGCGGTCAAGGGGGCTGGCGCTGGAGGAACTGGGGGTCGGGGTGGGCAGTGGGGGTCAGCGGAAGAGAGGAAGGTCCGTATAACACAGTTTACGTAGGGTTGAGAAGGTTGTATTTTTCTCTCTCCAATATGTAGTACATTTGAAATGGTGCACTAACCCTAGGATGTTGTTACATGTATCTAGGTTGCGGTACAAGTATGACAGCTTATAATTATTGTGTGTTTGGTGAAACTGTATTTGTAATATCAAGGAGTCTACAGGGTCTCGTTGGTATTATAGAAACTCAACACCTAATGCCTTAACAAATCATCTTATGATATTTTCAAAAAATGAAATGATAAAGTGTATCTGCAGCGGAATTTTCACGTATCAATACTTGAAATGATACCCAGATTGTTCTCCTTACAGAATCTCCCTTGATTGTGGAAGAGGGACAGTATCAAATGGTTGAGTTATATCTCATCGCTGTGTTTTTTCTCTTGTAAAAAGACTTGGGACTGCATGGCGCCTTGCCCTAGATGATCTATACGTGTTATCTCCATGTGCTGAAGGCTATCGGCTTTGACAAATATCCACGTCCTCCTGGAGAGCCAGGCATTCCGCCTCCCTCGTGTGGGAAGAAATCCCTGATACGATAACGATACTTATACTCCAACTTAAGAACAAGGAACTACTTACGTTAACCTGTAAGTCAAACGATATATTATTATCAATAGATAAAATACATGAAAATGATATCTTAAAATGAGCTGTTAACACTGTATGTAATATGTAATCCCATGGGTGAAACCTTTTCTTATAAAGATGTTCGTTTTTAACATCGTATGATTACGCTGATAATTGATAGGGAAAGTAATTACGTCGCTGGCTGACTTGACAAACATTAACATAATGATGTTCGGACAGATCACAAGCTATACAGCCGTCAGACCTTACCCCAACCCTCACATGCTAACATTCCCCTGTCTTCTGAAGCAGAACATCAACTGGAAATTACATAATCACAGCAATGTACAAAAAAACACAAATTTCCCCCAGAACTGGTTCTAAAAAGACCCTTCTTCCCGTCTAGAACCAGGCTTTGCACTGACACTTTGGGGTCATGAGCGTGGTTAATTGTACCCTTCTAACATTCCTCGCGTCAATCTCCACGATCGCCGTCACCCAACTTGTGTTTTCAGCACCAACACACCACATGCCGTGAGTGGCAGCGCCGCCAATGAACCGCATTCTCTCCATTATTGTGCCCCATTACAGAGTGAAGCCGGCCGTTTGAAGTGTTGACACACACCAAGATTCTACGCGCCCTGCCAATAACTGCAATGTCGATTATGGTCAACGACAGACGCAACTTTCCCCCCGATTTCATCCAAGTGTCCTCCTCCAGCCTTCAGGCTCATATGTCACCCAAATCAGGACCAGGTTGGAATCGTTTCCCTGGGGCATATTTACCATTCTACGGCAGGGCGTGACGTATGTGTGAGGCGCATACGTACAAGGGATTCATTCCATTGAAATGATTTTCTTTGCAAGCCTAGTAAATCTTTTTAGACAGAGTCGCTCAATGACTTTAATTTTTGTTTGGCTTCAGTAGTTGCCTTGCTCCAAAATGGGGCAACTTGGGCCATTAGGGCTATTTTCTGTGGTGTCCCGGTCTACCGGACACCCTGTTTTTAAGCCCTAAAGGTACTCTGTCTGGGGCATAACTTTTTAACAGCACATTCTTAAAGTTTATAGAGCCAGATTCATCATTTTCGATCCTTATATCCAAAAGGACCAGGAAAAGATCCAAACATTTAAGATTTTCCAGGCGCATCATCTACGGACATAAACTTTACAATAAATAAATCATGACTTTTTGGTCAAAAATGCAAGGAGGGTCGCTGGCTTCCCCTGAACCAGCTTTTGGGTACTCTCTACAATATACATTTTTACATTCCCTTCCTTTACTTGTTTTTGTTATTTCTAAATCCACCAAGTATAGTGTCGTTCTAGGTCAACATCCTTGGTTATGTTTTACATCTAGATTGAAAACACGCAGTTGCCATAAAATGAAACCACAAACCGAAAATGGTTACAACGCGTATTTAAATCGTGACGGAAAAGACTGCCTGGCCAGCGTGGTCTATGGAGAGACTGAGGTGCCACCCTGTGGTACATTAACGAACCACATGAACGTCTCCCAACACGAATCCACCCCCAAACAACAGGGATCCAACTTTTGTAGAACCGATATAGAAACCACAATCTACTGAACATGGCATTTACTTAAAAAGGAAACAAAATAATAAATATTTATTTTCATTCTGAACAGCGTATGTTCCATTTACAATTCACAAGCATATATGGCTTTGGTTATGGGTAAGGTATAGTTTGACCAACTTTTAACCGTACTGCTACAATAGATTCTTCTCAGTATGGCTGCAAACTTGCTTTTGATATAAACTTTCGGTTAGTTTATTCGTAATATGGAGAAAGAGTGAAAAAAACCCATATAAACACGAGTGTGAAAGATCACAAGCCAATAGGTAGAGCTCTAAAACTAGAAAGCCACTGGTGAATGTTCCTGGTACAAACAGTCAGTCTGACTAACAATATTTGAATCACGAACCTAAAACGGTCGCGTGCCACCACTGACCACACAAAGGATAAAAGGGTACCCTGCACAGGTTTAACAAAGGGTTCATTTGGGAAATTGGCAGATTTTAGAGAATTTGCTGATAGGCCAACTTATTTGAATATTACTAAGCACCCGTCTGTGAAAATACATTTTAAAGTTCAATAGGCTCTATACAACGACACAGCCATACTGTTGGTTGGTTGTCATACACAGTTTAAGTGCATACAGACAAATGGTCACCAGATTCAAAATTTATATTACTGCATGTTTATGGTTAATAGAATCTACGGGAAAGGGGTAGGCTTGGTACCTCAACTTGGAAGCAGTGTGTGTAACCCATCAGTGTTCTACAACTTGGAAAATCCTCAATTTTAGCTAACATTTGAACAAAGAACATCCCTATTTTTCAGAAAGCATTGACGAGCAGCCGAGCATTGAAAATTAACCCCTTTACCTCGAAACGCTGACGTTTTCGGGGCTTATTTCTCACTCCCTGGAATTCCTCAATATTCAGGGAAATAATTTGTATATATTTGCATCTTCGAAACTTAGAACGCGGATGCGTCTCAAGGACCAGTACATGGTTGGGTTGGAGGGGAGGGGGGGGGGGCAATTCCTGGCATTCTCTGTCGCAAACAATGAAAATATAAACAAATATCAAACAAATATCAGAATAGGAAGGAGCATCCATCTTATTCACTAGAAAAAAATCTTTTGAGAACAATAAAGAAAATGGGGAAGTTTTAAAATAATAAATAGATCATGTCTTTGTGCAGCAAGCATTCCCTATTCGTCTACATGTATAGCCCACCCATCCCAATGTGTGCTCACCCACTACTTAAACCACACTAATCTCTGTAGGCCTTCCACGTAGAGACCTGTCCGAGTCAGTGGGACACGTCTGTGGCTGGGAGCAGGATCTGCCCACCTCATACAGAGACCTTACACTCATATATAGAGAATGACCACTCCCTCTTGTGTCTTAGTACCTATCTCATTAGCTCTCCATTAGTACTTATAAGAAGAAACCAAATGACTGCCTTTAATCTGTAATGTTATTATGGGAGGGTTGGAAAATAAATTCTGACTTAAGGCCTAAATGTCCACCCAATATGGATTACAAGAGTACACAGATGGAGGAACAGTTTAAATACAGGCCTAAACTATAACTAAAGGACCCTAACTGGATCCATGAGTTGCCCTTCTCCCCAGTCTGAGGTCTTTAGCTCGTGTTGTGTGGGGATCTGTGTACACATGCACGTAAGCAGTGGTAAGACTCAGACCTCACAAAGTCAACATGCCCCTCTCAGCAGCCTGACCCACATCATCCTGCACTATATGATTCATCCAGCCTTCTAACGTTAGCTTCGGAAAATAAAGCTGAAAATGAAGGGACCATCCAAAAAGACTACTGCACACATTGGATGGAGGGAGAGATAATAAACACATTTTGTGGATGGATAATACCATATTAACCCCTAGGTCATGGGAAAATGTAGTGTCAAGACTCACTAACAGTTGCAATAATTTGAACTATATTTTCTAATCTGGAATAATAAGGCTAAGTACATGAAACTCCTGGGTGCCATTACAACAAAACTACCTCTCTTTATTTGATGTAGAACAAGAATGTAGTTACGGCATAGGCATTGTGTATATAGGGAGTATTACAGCACATCGTAATGAGCTTTTGATATTTTTGAAGTTGTTGTTTTAAAGTCATATCATTAGTGTTTGCAGTTATCTTCCCACAGCTATGTTAATTGTGAAAAGAAAATTACCCACAGTCATAGGAATCCCTTATTATCACAGTGAAAGTAGCAATTTCCCTATGTCAAAATGCTTAATAGGCGATAGAGATTAGCCTCATACTCATCTTACTAGTATGCCTGTTATGAAGCGTCAAGAAAATATATGGCCTTGTCTGTAAAACGTATTAAGTTTCAAAGTTTGTAAAACTTTCCCAGCCTACTTACATATAGTTATATTTCACAAGTTTGTATACATTTCCCAACCTACTTATGTTTATATTTATCCAATATCATTTTGGAAATAGTATGGGTAGGATAGGAAACAGACAGGTACTGACAGAAAGGGCATGCAACTGACAGCTACAACAGAGTACGACACATGTACAGGGGTGTCTTTTAAACACACGACCTCCCGTATTATAGTGGGTGGACCTTTCTCCACGCCTACAGAGTCTCTCACACTTCTCCCCTTTCCTCTTCTTGGACCCAAACCAAAACTCCACCCAAAATCTCCAACCTATTTCACAACATTCAGCATACAACGGATACATTTGTGGGCTCCCTATAACCCATCAGTGACTATTTTCCTGGAAGATCCTAACCATTAACCCTTAACAAACAGAGCTTTTCCCATAACTATTTCTTCAGATATCCTAACTAAAAATGCCAGGGATACGGGTGATTCAGCCTATATTTTTTCCCTGTGTTTTGGTGGGCCGAGATTTGTGCATTCGCAGCATGCAGGAGGTGTGGGGGCTGATCGGGTGGCCGGGCGGGGGTCGGCCAGTGCGCCGGGAAATATTAGGTGACAGACCCAGGCAGATTGTGTTTAGCCCGAGGTGATGTCAGAGGGAAGCCGATATGCTAGTTTGGGCGTCTTGGGAGCCAATCTTCAAGAATTTCCCTTGAGGAATATCTTTGGCCTAACTCCGCCTCCTCGTCTGCACTTGTATTCCTTGCGCACTGCTTGGGAGTTCTAACTTCGACTGCTATACACATCTCAAAGAGATATTGTGATACATGTATTTTTCATTTTTCCTCATATCATCTTTCTGTATCCTCACACTATGGGAAGAAAAATTATTCCACATTTAGGACATTTTCTTGCCCATGAATCCAATGAAGTTGAAATATTATGTTCAAACTTAAATGTCTGAATACTAGTAGCTTTGCTTTTTTAAGAGCAGCATTTGGAAATATTGCTGATACAGGATAGTCTACCACACTTACACCTAGTGCTGTTAATTATTGGTCATACAAATCTGATTTCATGTCTACCTTTTCATGGAAAACACCGCCGAAACAGACTTCATGATGCATGCAGAACAACAACAAAAATTCAGTAATTTTTCAACACACAAGTTACTTGTATTCGGCTTTAAAAAAAACTCAATGCCAACAACACAGAGCCAAAGGACGTTTGTTCTTGTTGGTAAAATAAGAGCAGGTTTAGCCCCATTCATATTGTGCGATTTTCCCCCTGGAGTGCCTTCTGTAGGTAAATTGTGATTTTCAAGACTCTTGTCCAATAAATACTGTTTTTAAAGCAATCCGACCTACCTCCCAAATTTTCCCCGACCAATGTTACCTGAACCGAACTATTTGTTTGTGGCCTCATAATAGTCACCCCTGGTCGCAAATAATATACAGAGAATATCGTTTAGGGCGAATGGGGCTTCAGTCAGCAATAAGTCAAGGACATGTAAGTTGTAATAGTGGAGTCAGTGCACGCCCACCCGCCAGGTACACCTGCCCAGAACCTCTCACCTGTGGCAGGTGTCTGCTCGACCGTGGAGGAGGGAGCCTGGTCACATGACCACTGAGTGGTCACGCCTGATTGGCTGCTACGCTTCACTGAACAAACACGAGCCGCGAGATGTTAAAAATGGCGACATAGCATGAGTTGGGTTGCTAGTGATTGCTTGCAGGGAATTAGGACTGTTGTAATAGGGGGAGGTCTCCGTTTTTACCTTTGGATTTATGTATTAACCTTTCGTTAATTAATAGAGTTACCGCAGTCATAAAACGGCTTTGCCCAAGGTAACAATTCCCCGCACAAGGGGCCCGTTTACTAAAAAGCTTTCATAGGCCTTGATAAATAACTGAACGTAAAAGCGCCAGGTTGTTATTCTGTGCACGTCGTGGGCTGATTGGTGTGCATGCAGTGGTCTTCAAAATCTGAAGGCGCCTTCTGACCACTCAGGAGTTAACAAACACGCCTAACTTACAAACTTTTACTCTAGTAAGTTTGCATCTTTAAAAAAGATAATATAAATATTTGATAAGTACTCCCAGTAACAATACAAACTTTGTCCATTATTTGCTTACGCTTTTCTCTTATTCTAGGTACAAAATTACTCAGAAATTTAAGGGATGAATACTTATTTCTGTGATGTAAAAGTAGACTGAATACTGATTAAAAGTAACCCAGTTAAGCATCTCAGGAAGACTGCGATATTTATTGTCAATTTGCAAGGTTTTGAAATTTCTCCGCTCCCGTTCAAGGCACAATGACATGATCTACATCAAATTAATGCTGAGCATAAGCAATTTATTGGGAGTAGAACCTCCCTACCATGTTTGCTGTTACTTCAGAACTATCTCTCCTCACTTTTCTTTTGATGTTGAAGATGTGAACACATTATATTTTTGGAGTTGCACATTTTGAATGAGCTGATTTATCAGGATAACGACGTTCATGAGGTTCCATCGGACGTATATTATGGGTTACGAAAAGAATGGTCATGTTACAGGTCTACAGCATGGATGATATATAACCAGAGGCCATTGGTATGTCGTTCACGTACTATGGGTACACAGGGTGTAAGTTATAGTCGTGTCTATTCAATCGTATTGCCAACAAACCTAGCTATATATAGATATATTACATACAAAAGCAAATATTGCAAATTGTGTACCCCCTGCCCTATGTTTGTCAGAGTAGATCCCTTCATGCTACCCCTAATCATCCGACGACGTGTACTTGCATGAAAGCCCCTAAAGTATTTGAATATCATGGACCACGATTGAATTCCCCGTGTTTCCCTGTCCCACGGTAAATTTTAACTGTCATGGTTTGGGATATTTCTTGCGATCTCAAGATGTTAAAAGTCGAAATATTATTGTCCAAAAAGTGCAATCTCCTGAACCTAAAGAATCAGATAATCCAGAAATTGGGCAAACAGAATTATCTAGGTTTTCTTTGTGATCAAAATTCCTTTTGTTTTCCCTGGCAAGGATTTTGTTCGCCATTTTCCCTATTTTCCCTGTGTTTCGGCAGTATTTTAGATGTAAGTCATTCCGTTAGCGTCATTACTGTTCACATCGTGATATCAAGTCGTTAATTTAATTGAAATTTATAAAAGATAAAATATGATATATGTAAAGTATAGTGACACCAAAACAAGGGTTTTCCTTAACTTTTTTATCCACTAGCCCACTAGGCTAGTGCTTAAGATTTCACACTAGCCAATGAAAGATTTCACTAGCCCGACCAAAAAGCATTTCAATGATGTATTACATGTTAGGATCCTCTGTATGGTTTTAGAGATATTGTAATTTTACTAAACAGGTCATGCACAACATAATTGTTTAGGACAATAATGCTTTCCACTAGTCCACTGGGCTAGCTGCACAAAAATTTCACTAGCCCGACCATATTTTTACTAGTACCCAGTACTAGTAACTATGTTAAGGGCAAACCCTGCCAAAATGATAGCCATAGAGACATACACCACAGCCAAGGGGCGACGTAACGCTGACACACTGGAACTGTTAACATTTTGTGACGTTCTGCGACGCTAATAGAAAGTTCTGTGATGTGATATCCTTGGCTTGGACAGAGCCAGATACATACACAGCCAAACGTGCTACATGATGCTACATGATGTTTAAATTAAGTTCTCGCAGTCAGGATAAAGCATGAAGGAAAAACGAACTTATAATCAAATATGTCTGAAAAATACGGAATTGCCACTCTACACACTCACCATGAAGCTGGTAGTGCTACATAAATCATTCGTACTACCATCTAATTCCAGGTCCTGATCAAAAACTTGTTTGTATTCCAAAGGCTCCAGGACTGGCATAGTTACGTTTTGGGGGATGTCATTACTTTTCTTTGCAAACTCGTTTCTACTGATGTTATTTTAGCATCAGTTGTTTTTTGCATAATCATTGGCTTGGTACTTAATCCGAAAGCAAACTAGTTCTTCGACAACAACATCCTAGAGTCTGAGAGTGAGCTCCAAATTCCATATATCCTGTTTTTCGAATCAGCCAATACTTGTTCTCGCTAACTATACAATGGAAACGTATAATAATAGGAGGTATACTAGTAAGAATGGATCATAAAATTCCTTTGGCCTAATGATGTCCTATACGATTACCCAATAACTGGTCCTGCTTCTTTTAGTCTTGCCACATAAAAAAGTAGCTATAACTATTTAGAAGTAAAAAAAAACCTTGAGGGTGTTTACAAGGTCCCTTTAAAACTATTTCTATGAAAAACGGTAATTCTCAGCACCCCCTGATAAATTAGACTGTCACAAACTATCCACTTGCAATATCTCCAAACTACCAAATCTTTAGTTGGCATGTCTCAGCCTGTTGGACACATAGAGATACTTCCTTCATACGCAAAGCATATTTTATTGTCATGACTGTATTAAAAAAAGAATAAAGAGTATGAAGAATAGGATAGAAGTGTGTAGGTTAAGCCCATCTAAACGCTATTATTTGAATTATGAGACCACCCAGAAATGGACCTTCGATTGGTAGGGCAATAAAACTTATGACCGTTGAGGATATTGGTTCTGACCAATGCTTTACACGTTACAGTATCACATAAGTGATACCTCCATGACAATTTGAGCCTAATAATAGACATGTCCTTTACCCCTACAATAATACCGTAGGTGTAAAGGACATGTCCTCTTATGAAATTATTATAAAGCAATATCTCAATAACAAATTGAGGGTAATAATGGACAGGAGGGTCATGTCAGGTGTGGGCATTGTAATCAAGGTATAGTAATAGGTACTACTGGTACAGCAGGACCCTGTGATCGCCACCTGGCCTGCCACTGTGTCTCCTACAGCCATTAATCAGGGTGTGAACACCCACCTTTACCCCTATATCGGGCCTTATAACTGGAGGACCCTGCGTGCCCAGCAGAGACAATACTGTCTGGGCCCTACACCTCGAATTTACCTCTGCTTATCGAAGCGGTACTTTTATTAAGGATACATCCAGGGTACTACCAGGTGGGGTAGTGGGGAGGGGGTTAATGGGATGGAGGTTTTTTTGAGTATGTTTAATCAGGGTGTGGGTCCTGGGTCTGGATCTTCAAGTCTTCGTTCAAGATTCACAGTCCTGCAGTAATGAATGGAGAAAAAAATACGGTCCGCAAGTGGAGCATGTCAAACTCATTTATTACTGGAATGACAGGTATAACGTAAGCCTAGGTCAAATAGGAAAGTTTTCAAAGGTATGTATAACATTACCGGATGAATCTATTCATGGTATCTGGGTCACACCCATGAATGGAGCTTGTGTGAGGGGGTTGATGTAGGGCTGAGTAATCATACTTACCTGTTTGATGGAAGAATCTGTAGAAACGTTTATGAATCTTATACCAGTAATTATAGAACAAACAGAAAAGTCTTCTCCTTACACCTTACCTGTTTAGTAGAGAAATCTATAGACAGGTTTAGGAATGTATACCATGAAGTATATGGTAGACAGAAAAGACGTATCATGCTAACCTCCTACATGTCTGGTGGAGTAGTCTTTAGACGTTCTGTGTTTTGTATGTTATTGTATAACAGACATAAGGGGTATCATACTAACCCCTTAGGTGTTTGGGTGAGTAGTCTTTAGATGTTCTGTGTTTTGCATGTTATGGTATAACAGACGTAAGGGGTATCATACTAACCCCTTAGGTGTCTGGTGCAACGACTCTAATATTTTGAAACCATCACAAGTGCTCAATGTACGTATAGACCATGTGCACACCTTCGCACGCGATCACATTTCGGTGAGCACCACGTGGTGATGATAACCACATAGATATGGATTAGATTTAAAGAATAATGGTCATAATTGTTAATAATGATTCTGTGAGATTGTGTAAGGTGAATTCGGTATACATTAAAAAAAATCAGCATTGTGAATAATGATAACAAATTGATCACCAAGATGGCGGAAATCCCATTTTCGCAGGTGTGACGTCATAATTATGTACAATCTATATCTAGATGGGGCATAAGTTCAGGTATAAGACCACCGACCCCCAAGTCCTGCAGACATCAGTGCCCCCACCCCCTCCAGAAGCCCCACCCTTCACACACAGACCCCGTCCCACGTCCTCCTGGATGTAACGACTCTGACGTCAGTACATGCTGTGGTCAATCACAGATCAATCAAGGAATCCATCATGCAATCAGCCCACTGACAGTGTCACTCGGTGCACTGCCCCCACTCCCCGGCCCCCACGTCACGGCCGGCACGCCACCGCTAGATGGCGCGCCTGTTAGCAGGTGTCGGCAAGGGGTAAAAAAGCAATCCTTTTGCCAAGAAGGCCCGGTTTAGCGTGTTTAGACCAACTGAGCCCGGATTTTTTGTCTTTGTGAACCCTCTGTAGCTAAACCTGTCTTAATTGTATGACATGCAGTGCCGTTTTGGATATGCTAAAGATCTAAGCAAACCGTTATTATATATTCGATAATACCTTTGACCATGTCAAAACTCTTAGCAAACCATTAGTATATTAACGTGCACATTAATGTATTACTATCGATCTGATTTTCATTACCTAGTAGTATGGTAGTCCCATCATATAAATGATAGACAAATTGGGAGAAGCCTATACTATTCAAACTAAATTACTTCACCAACCCATTTCAAAATTTGGTGATAGTATAAAACATCAAAACAAAGGAGAAAACGTATGACGATAAGTCAGCTTTGATAGCAAATGAGAACCTACGTTTCGGTCTAATTCTAAAATCGAATTGCAAAATATAGCCTTATAGTCTTTATCCTTTATACCCTCACTATTTCTTATCCATAAAATTAAATGCGATTCAAATCACGATCGTTTTGCAAGAAAACATCTAACATGTTTCAACAGAGATTCACATGTTTTAATCCAGCTCCCCCTTTGATAAATATGGAACTAAGACACCAAAAAGTAGACAAAGATAGTTTTGTGTAAACACTAAACTGCGTTTGAAAAACGACAACGGTTGGAAACTGGATATTTTCAGCTATTCTGTATTTAATGAGAAAAAGCGATGTCTTTGTAGAGCGGCAGGTGGTTCTAAGGGTGGAGTTTTTAAACCCTAAAGATGACCAGGAACAATACATCAGGGGAACATTATAGACCGTGTGCAGATATGATGGCCCGTTTCTCATAAATATAGGTACATTTCATTTGATTTGTTAGCCTTGATATAATCGATTTCATAGTCTTTTCCAAAATGAAGATAATTTTAAGACTAAAGGACAGAATTGTTGTATAAACAGTCGCAAGCAGCAGTATCTTTTTACGTGCTTACACTTACGGTGTTGAGACTGATTCTGTGAAGACATTTTAAATAAATATATGGATAAAATCGATATACCAAAAAATCTCTATCTGTTCTAAATATCTCGTCGGTATCGATAGCCTCAAATATTGTTGGATATCTAGAGCTTGGTAATATTGATTGCAAAACAAGAGTTTCATCTTTTTATTCTGTGTGGAAAGTCTCAATATTTACACTTCAATGTCACAAACACTTTCCCCCACCCCACCCATAGCAACACCACTCAATTTAACTTTTCACTCGATCAAAATGTTTCCCTTTGGATATTAAAATAACAGAAGTATCTTTTTTATTCTCATGGATAAATTTAATATAACCCACCGTTAATGTTTCTTTGCTTGCAATGTGCGTTTTTGGGAGGCCATGGTTTCAAAGCCCAGGCCACATTAGCATAAAATATCAGACTTTTTGGAGGGATGGAGGTGGGCCAGTCAAAAGCTGTCGTGCATGCGACTGGGCCGTCTGGGACTGAATGTCAATAACCCCGATGAAGTAATCAATTGTATCAGCAACGCGGCCACCGCATGCCTTTTACTCGGTTTTACCACGACACACCCATATTGTTCGACGGCTATCTGATATGGCGCAGTTTCAGAACTGTAAATTTGCTATGCACAAGTAGAAATATCCCCCGAGGGCTAGAAAGCTCTGCTACATACAATCGAACTGATGGGTGAATTTTATAAGCATTTGATATAGTGCAAGAACACGTTTGGTCTAGAAGATTCTGGTCTGCTTCTCGTGATGATATATCATGTGTAACGGCTCCTTATTTACACATGGAGTCGTAAAATTGCATCAGATTAGGCAAGGTGACCTCAGGTATTTTACGTTAAAAGTTATCCGTGTTTTCTCCGTTCTTCGGTAAATATTTGTCATATTGCCAATGACTCACTCAGATCATAAAATATACAAAATATAGAATATTTATGAGATGCGTATGATTTCAAGCAAACAATAACTACCAGAAGAAAGTAGGTTCTTGCCCAAGCCCAAAGAGTGAGTGCCCCCCGGGGTTCTTGCATTTCTATATGAATTGGGACATACTTTTTGAGACGACAATTTTCTATAAGTCTCGGAGATGTCCCTGGAAAAACATTTTCACAATTTTCGATGCTGTGAGATTCCTTTTAAGGGAACATTTGAAAGTCTAGACTGATGCGATACTGCCGGTTTAAATTGGTTCAAATACCACATAAATGTACACCAAACTTACTGCTGCTCGCCACGGCAGGTGGCGAGCTTTAGCTGTTACACGATGAAATTTCCTATTTCAAAATATCATAAGTAGTATAAACTAAGCATAAATTAAATAGTATAAGTTATTACAAATAAGTTATATTGTACGAATGTAAGCGGGATGATTGTAGTTCTGCTTGAATATCGTTTTAGGAAAGAGAGCAATTTCATTTCTTCTTCTATGCATTTTAGACTTTACAAAACTAAACCTCGGGGGACAGATTGGTGGTTTATGTAACTTATTGTATGAACGCCTACTGAGTTTTGAGAAAATGACGCAGTTTTGTCCTCACCATATTTCGAAAGGATCGTTGGTGGTATCCTGCGAGCCCTGTTGAAAAAGACCAAAAATGACGCAGCATCAAGCGTGTTCTGACATGCTGACGCCGCACATTGTCTAAATGGGAGAAGAGTCGTTCACATTCCCAACAAACTATATTTAAAACTTTTAGGTTTGAATCAATAACAAAGAAATGGAAAGCGTTTTTTTTTTGTATAACCATTTTTTCAGTACAACCCATAACATAATGCCGTTAGTAGGCCCTATGCAACGTCTTCTAACATTCAACAGGGTTGGACCAGAGATGTCAAAATTCCCTGACATTTCCATGACTTTTCCCTGACAAATTCCATTTGCCCTGATTAATTAGATAAGAAAATCGTTTCATTAAACAGCCTTGAACAATACCTAGAACAGTCTTGTCCTTCCATTTAAGCTCAATCTTTCTAAACATAGTACCTTAATTTTTAGTTGTCAGCTGTAGCCAAGGCAATGTTGCTAGATCATAGCAATGCACCTTGAAGTTGAAATCACAACATGCCTTTCAAGGGGCCACAATTTACAAAATAATCTTTGCTGCACCAGATTCTTGTGACTTAATGCACATATTCTAACTTTGTGATTTAAATTTGTGGCTATGACATGTTTGAAAATTCAATTTTTTCCCTGACTATGCTCAATTTTCCCTGACCTTTTTCAAAATTTCAGTTTTCCCTGACCAATACCAAAATTCCCTGACTTTTCCCTGACCGATGGCAGCCCTGTCCAAGTGTCAGACCGCCAATTTAACAGATACATTTACCACAAACCTTATCACTTTTTATCACAAACTAAAGTCCGAGTTTAAAACTGTTAAGTTGGATAGGATTACATACGTAAGATTCATGTGCATTACCGACCTTGGGGAGAAGGAGTGTGGGTGGTTACTATGGTTTGTGGCCGTCCAATCTACGCCTAGATGTCTTTGTCCAACGACAAAGGCTGAATTGACTACTCTGGTCGGGAGATGATACGGAGATCAGCAACCAGGAGCCAGACTGAATGTCTGAACACTCCCCTCCCCCACCTACCTCCACACCACCCCCCAGCCCCGGGCTCATTAACTTGATTTACTGTATCGGTTTTTGTCATCAACGTTTTGAATGTTTGTGTACGGCTCTAAAAGGACAATGACCCTGTTATGTTCAGCTGATTTTTTTATATGTACGTTGGTTTGGTTTTTCTGGCTGAATGCGACATTGGATAACTTATGCGCAGTCATATTGTTTATGTCCGAAAAGCGTTAAAGCCCTATACAGTGGGCTGCACTTAGAGATAAGGAACAATGACAGTTTTTAAGAAGACATATTAAAAGAACAAAATGTAAGAAAGTCTTCGAAATGTTCGCAATAAATAAATATTTTATAAAAATGTAGTCGTTCAACGTTGATATTACAAATTCATATCTCCTAGGTCTCCTAGCACCCTTTAGGCAGGTGGGGCGGTTCTTATTCTGGATCTACACAAATGGAGTAACACATAGTTTTAAGTTTGGAATAAAAAGGAAATTTAATGTAATCCCGAGAGCTTCTTTTTCCTAACATGCATAGACATGAGCATGAATACAAATGCGTTCTCACACAAACAAATTAAGGACGAAATCCAGTGGCTATATAGACCTTTCATAAAACCTCTCCAGGGTCTGGCTCTGCTGCGATGGTTCTCCGGCCTCCAGGTGGGGACACCCTACAGGGTGGAGTATAGGAGGCAACAACTGACAAACCTGTGAAACTCATTTATTATACAGTACTCTATCTCCCGCATAAGTGATTTATTAGGGGGGGGGGCTTTTA
This sequence comes from Lepidonotus clava, assembly GCA_936440205.1. NCBI lineage: Eukaryota > Metazoa > Annelida > Polychaeta > Phyllodocida > Polynoidae > Lepidonotus > Lepidonotus clava. Next base: position 17,534,466 of record OW387148.1, read on the forward strand.
AAACGTTTTCAGAGACCTCTTTTTGACATATGATCAACCCAGTTTAAAGTAACGTTAAATATTAACTATAAATATCCTAACGATTGCTCTCCAACATAATCTATGCACACTGTACCCTTAAACAAAGTGAATTAGTATAACTTAATGAAGAACATTACAACTAAACCCAGCAAACAGGACACGTGTTTCTACTAGTTTAGCACGTGTTTAAAGCCCCATACCCACTAGGCAAATTTACCGGCGACTGGCGATGGGCAACAGCAGAATTATTGGTACAATCATTACCAATTTAGCTCACATGTTAGTATGTAACATTTCAATGTTACATATTAACATGTGACCTGAATTGGTAACGATTTTACCACTATTCTATCAGTTGCCCGTCTCCAGTCGCCGGTAAAATCGCCTAGTGGGTATGGGGCTTAACTCATGCAATACTGGTGTTATGGTATTCTCTTAGTAATGCTAGAGTTTTCCAACGTTCCAACCTCAGTTTTCACATAGTAATTCACCAATATAAATTACCTTTATCATTGTACTCATTACGCATTTAAAATAAGCCACCTTTCTTTTATATTTTCATAAACTTATTGATTATTTTACAATCAGGTGTCATTCTAATGTGATTCTGGTGTGGTGACAATCTCCATGAAAAACACGTATATCACACTAGTTTTAACACGTGTTATTATCATGTAATACTGGTGTTGTGTAAAACCCTGTGAATCTTCTGAGAAAAGCCCCTACAGGTTGCACGAGTTTAACACACATGTAAATTTAGTGAAAAACATGTATTTTACACAGGTCCAACCTGAGTTTTATCTCAGTTATGATTGGTAAATCCTCGGGATAACCCTAAGAAAATCTTGAGTTTCCATCAGCTTTATTCTTGTTAAACTCATGTTAAACTAGTGGGGTATACTTTTCCATAAATTAAAAATTCATATTCACTATACCAAATATGAAACAAAGTTACAATGCAACTTTTAAATTTACAAATGCTTTCCCTCCACAAAATAACAATGTTCAGCACAAAATATATACAACTGCATTAACTCTCCCAGTATCCCAATTCTCAGCAGCTCAGTGGTAGAGTGCTGGGAATCTCTGTGAGAGGTCCCCAGTTCGAACCCCACAATATTTTTGAGCCAGAAGAGTCAAAAACACGAGTTTTACATGTCAAACCTCGTGTCAAAATCTCGTGTTAAAAACACGTTGGAAACACCAGAAATGAGGTCCACAGAATCCCGAGTTAAACTCGTGTATAATACACGTGTATGGCACCCTGGATCCCGAGGTACCAACGTCTATAACACGGGTCTTTGTTACCTGGGAAACGTTGCAGAACCCCAACATTATGTTCACATGTTAATGTTCGCCTGGTGAATACACAAATAATTATACTGATTACTGCACCTGTTTTATTAAAATGTTCTAATTGCCTTTTTCGGAGACTACCTGATTACTTAGCACGCATTACTGCAAACCGGTGGAAGGAAAACCCGAGGCACGAGATTGGGGAAAATTAAATTTTATTAGAGTAAATTTAATTTTATAATGATAATAGTAAATATAATATATATGTTTTATTGAATAATATAAAGGGTAGTTGAAAAATTTAAAAATATATAAAATGAAGGGTGGGAGGGAGGTAAATTTGTGATAAGGGAAAGTGGTGTGTAATGGAGGATTTGTTGTTGAAGAAGGAGGAAGTTGGGGAAGGTGTATTGGTAAATGTTTGTTTATGTGTATATAGAAAGTAAGGGAAATAAAGTTTATGAAAGTTCCACCAGGTGGCAGCAATGAGACCACCTACAGCAACGATGCTGGATGTGAGACACATTACTGCAAACCGGTGGAAGGAAAACCCGAGGCACGAGATTGGGGAAAATTAAATTTTATTAGAGTAAATTTAATTTTATAATGATAATAGTAAATATAATATATATGTTTTATTGAATAATATAAAGGCCAAAAATTTGTGCCCAGGGTTGGTATGGAGTTATAAGAAGGGGGTGTGGGGAAAAGGGGGATGGGGGAGGGGTGATATAATTATATGAGTAGTTTGATGGAAGTTAAAAGTCAATTATGAATTGAGTCCACAAGAGCGTTTGTGACTCTTGAAGTTTGGGTGACGATATACGTCTTGTAGGCATCCGACCGCCACCCGCCGTGGCGTTGTATCTCGAGGGCATTGCAACCCCGTACATGGGCCTGTGTTGCCGCTGCTTTTCGTATGCTGTGTAACGTGTATTGTCGTGGCTTTGCCCCTGCCTTCACCATCGCTGTGTCCCAGGCCTTCCTCACCAGTGATGCTGGCAGTGGGGTTCCAGGCTGCAGCATGATCAGTGGGTCCGACTGGTGGGATGTCGGCACGGCTGCAATGTTCTCGGTAATTGCGGCCACTGGGCATGACAGGGAGTCTGTGACCCGGGGCAGAGTCACTGTGCGGCGCTGATCCACGCGCTGCATATTCTTTGCCCATTTTACGGTGAGTAGCAGTGCGTTCGGAGTCGCCTGTATGTCGGCCCTTGTCGGATGGCGGGTGGGGTCGAAAGTCGAGATTGATGGCGGGGAGATCTCTGACTGTCTCATTGCGCCATAGTACATGACCAGTACTGCTGCCCTCACGGCGTTCCCCACCGTGTTGCGTGGCAGCATGACGAGAGCCCGTACCATAATGTCCATGGGGAGGGGCGGCTTCACACGTGGAATGTACGTCTTGTTCCTCGCGAACGCGTCCATGGCCATCCGCACCCTTGGATGGTCCACCATGGCCGTCGGGGCCCCCGCCAAACGCATGAATGTTCTTACGTGTGATAGCTTGTTTCGTATAGTGGCTGGGGCCGGTGTGTGCTCCGCGACATGTTCCAGGTATGCGCAGACCAGCTGGTACCTTGGGGCCAGTGGATCCTCCCGCGCGCGCGCCATGAATGTTATGTATTCCCTGACGGCCGACTCGTGGTTGCGGCGGGTTCCTGGGGCCCGGGCCATGTCCTGCCGTTGTGCTGCTCTCTCCAGCAGGTTCCTGATGTCGGGGTCTGCGAGAGAAACATTGCACAGTGTGATCAATGAAGAACATGCAAGGTGGGATACACACAAGACCATAATGGTCAACAAGGCGTACGGCGTCTCCGTGGTGATGCGGTCCGAGATGGGCGCGACTAAGGGCATCAGCCACCCTATTATCACTACCCGGGATGTGGTCGTAAGAGAGGGCCAAGCCCATGATGGCTTGTACCATCCATACCGACCTGGCACACTCCTGGAGAATTACGTTATGGGCCCTGCCTGTCTGTAGCGCCTGGACCGCCGCGAGGTTATCGCATCTGACCCTGACGTGGCGACCCCGATCCTCCTCCGTGATAAGGGTGTGTAGGGCCACCACCACGTTGATGGCCTCGAGTTCCGTTATGTGAAGGTCCGCCCCAGCCTTATGTAGGAGTTGCTGCCCGTAAGCCCTCTTGCCGTCCGTGGTGCCGACGCCCGTCAGGCAGGCGTCGACCAGGATGACCTTGGATGGTGCGTCGGCCGGAATGACCGAGACCCCATTCCACTCTTCTGAGAACTGGACGAACCACAATAGGTCGCTCCGCATGTCCTCGTTGATGGTAATGCGGTCTGAGGTAGCTGATCTGAGTGCGTTCAGCAGCCGAGACACAAACGTGCGTGCAGGACGCACGCACTTCGCGATGTACAGTAGGTAGCCCAAGAGAGATTGAAGTCGTCGTTTGGTGATGTACTGTAGGTGTTGTGTACTGCGGATTTGGTGGATTATCTCCTGCAGTTTCGGGCCCGGGACGGACAGGGTCATCTGTTGTGCGTCGATGTTGACCCCCAACCATTTTACTCGTCGGGCCGGGGGCTGCGCCTTGTCCACAGCCTCCGGGAGTCCCAGCTCCTCCAGGAGCGCGCGTGCCCTATGGTAATGGGCTGAAGCCGCGCCTTTGTCTGGGGACAGGATGATTAAATCATCCAGGTACATGTAGCACGTAATTCCCTCAGCCCGGAGGATGTCCACGATGCACTTCGCCACTGACTGCATGTGGTAGGACGACGCGCGTGCCCCGAAGGGCATAGACAGGTCGCAGTAGTATTCGTCGTCCCACCTGAAGCAGAGGAGCGGCCAGTCGAGGGGGTCGGAGACAAAATTTTTGTATGCGCGCGACACGTCAACAGTGGACAGGTATGATCCCTGGCCCATCACCTGGAGGTCGCGCGCCAGTGCGTCAACAGTGGGGAGCGTGTGTTGCTGCTCAAACCCATAGACCCCATTTTTTATGATATATGCGTTGACCGATGCCGTGTCAGGAAATGTCATGTCCGTTATGACCCTTCTTTTCTCCGTGTCGGCTTTAGGCCGCGACATGAACGGAGAAATGTGACACCATGGGGCGAATGGGGGAACGTCCAGCGGGCCAATAATTCCTCCCAGTTTCGTCTCCTTGTCCAGGAAGTCACGAATATGGGCCGGGTAGTCTATGGCACTGCTGTGGTTTGGGATGCCACCCGTATCCGACGGGGGGCCGGCATATCCAGTCGGGAAACCAAACCTCACAAAGTCGAGTGTGTCCTCGCGGCCGCCGAGCGCGCCCAAATGGCGTTCCCATGCCGGGACATTAAGGTTGGATGGCAATGGTATCCTTGCGCTCATTGCGTTTGGCAGGCCCGTTTTCCTCACCGACTCGTATATCTCGCCCAGTTTTGTGCCCGCCGCCGCCTGTGACATGCGTGGCCATGTATTCCTACGGTGCGCTGCCAGGGCCTGTGGGCGGACATCAACTGGCTGCGCGAACGGAAGCGTCCCCTCGCAAAACCGTCTGATCTTTTCAAAGTTCGGGGTCGTTGTATCGTCACCGGCATCCGGGGTGTTGGCCAGCGTCGCGTGGATGTCTTGTGTGATGGGGGTGGCCGCCTGGCCGCCCACCTGGCCCAGTGGGGGGTCACGTTGGGGGCCGCCCTCCGCCTCCGGGGCGCCCGGGATGGTGTCATCACGGGCGCCCTTCACGCGTTTTTTGGCGGCTGCTGGAAATACTGGAAGTGTTGATTAGCATTTGATGCCCTCCAATGCTGGTCCGATGGCTGGGCACGGGACTGCTGCATGGGTGGGCCATATGGGGGTGGCATGGGAGCATGTGGCTGTCGTGCTGACGCCTGGCGTAGTTTGTTCTCACATGCTATCACATTATGTCCCGTACATTGACGCCCGATGGCGTCACAGTATGAACACAGATGCATGAATCGGGTGGCCCCCTCCTCGTGGTGCGAGCGACTCTTGCACCCGGCCCTAGAGTTGAACTGCCTACATATCGATTCCACTTTGATTTTTACCTCAGCAGGAGGCGGGGCGCCTGTACGGGGGCCCCCTGATATCGCCATCCTAAAGCGCTGGTTTTGTATACGTTGGTCGTCGTGCCAGGCCAGGTTCCCTCTCTCTATCTCATCCCACACAAATTGCGACCACCTGCGGACCGTATCCCACGGGCGCTCGATGGCGTCGTATGCTACATCCTGGAGATGGGCCAGGATGCTCTCCCTATCCGAAGGGTGGCTTCCGTTCTCGTCCCTAATCAGGGCAATTGTTGCACTCATGTATTCGGGTAAGGTAATTGAGGCTCTAAGGTCTAGGCGTTGTTTGTTAGTTTCGACTCCCTCCCTTCTAATATACATGTAGGGTTTAGGCATGGTCTGGTGTGAATCATGAGGTAGGTTGGGCTTACCCTCGGCGGCGACGTGCGCGAACCTTTCTTGTCGGAGGATGTCGTCCACGTATCCCCGTCTCTCAGCCGGCGGCCTCGAGGTTGTAGGTTCGTGTGTGTATTCCCGGGCTCTCCGTGTAGTGACGGTTGGGCGTCCCCTCAGGGCCGGCGGATGCGTGGTGGCTGGCCCGTGTGTGGCTGGGGCCGCTGCTGCCAACAGAATGTCAAGTTTAGAATCGATGTTAGTGACGTGTGCTTTAACTTGCGACATATCATTTTCCAAACCCGACACCCTTGCTGAGATATCAGGGTCCGGGGCTGAATTGCCCTCTACGGACCCGCTTGTAGCCGCCTGCGGCTCGTCATATCTCGTAGACTCCCCATCGTAATCTGGGTGAAACGATACTTCGTCCTCCTCATCCCTAGAACTCTCCCTCATTGAGACCCTTATACTGTCCGAGATGCGGGACTCTGCCTGTTTCTTGGCAGCGCGCGTTCGGCGCTTTGTGTCCGGCATGACGCCGGTGGTTACAGGGCGTAATGGAAACTAGAGAGTTTGTACTTATCCGGCTTTCGTCGGCGTCCACTTGCAACGGCGTGCGTTCTCCCGGCTCTGTGCAGCTTGTCGTAAGCATGCAGCGCGGTGTACGGCTTGTTCGTGGGCGATCTTGACAGATATAAATTTGTGATAAGGGAAAGTGGTGTGTAATGGAGGATTTGTTGTTGAAGAAGGAGGAAGTTGGGGAAGGTGTATTGGTAAATGTTTGTTTATGTGTATATAGAAAGTAAGGGAAATAAAGTTTATGAAAGTTCCACCAGGTGGCAGCAATGAGACCACCTACAGCAACGATGCTGGATGTGAGACAAATTATGCGTTGTGTCTTCGTATATATAAAACAAATTGTACCATGTCAGAAAGACAGATTTCAGTCGGGGATTTAGAGGGGGCGTGGGGGAGTGGGGTGCGCCTCCCTTTTTTGGGCCAAAATAAGCCCATCCCAGTTTTCACTAACACTAAGGTTTACTAGGAAATATTTTCAAAATTGCCTCCATGCTTATTCCCTGAAGAGAGTTGTATAATACAAAATTAACCAAAGCAATTTGGGTGACAGATTGCTGCTAAATCTGGTAAAATGTAGCTTTATATTTTGGCATTTTTCCCATAGGAACCAATGTTAAAGCCTGTCAGCCTATCGTATAATGTCCAATGCTATTTTGCCCTGAAATGCAGCATTTTGATTGGCTGGCAAACCTAAACATCTGTCAACTGATGTAACTTACAAAATCATAATGTTAAAGCAGTCTTGAAGATATAGAAAAACATAATTCTTGCTTATTTCAGTAACCTCAGCTCTTGGAAACAAGGATGGCATAAACTGTTATTTTGTCCAACCCTTGACCGACCCTAGCATATATATCCAATGAGGGATGGGCTTATTTAGATGTTTTAAATATAAAATGGTCCTGGTCGAAAGGCATGGGGAAACTTTCGAAATTGCAACCCCCCCCCCTTTGAAAATTCCTGGATCCGCCCCTGGATTCATTTCTGCGTCATGTAATTAAATCGTTGATATGTTAATAGAGTGGACCTGCAGTTTCCAACATGGTGCAATAGTTGGCACTGTGGACATATTATGACCAGTCAAATATGAATTTGAGGTGTGCATAATTCAACAGCAAGGGTTGGTAAATAATTCATATTCACCAAACACTGAATACATTATAGTACTGGTATTAAACCGTCGGTATTTATATTCTGTGCGAGGTGGCTATTCTGCCAGTGGAGAGATACATCATTCTGAATCGTACTTTTCGTGCCGTCAACACTCACATAGTGGTGGACATAAATCAAACAGCGATAACACCACCATTAAGTTCTAATCAAGCACTTGCCGGTCGCAGTTCGCGCATTAAACCGTTAAAGGGCCTCTCTTTGCTAGGCCTATCAGTTGGCTGTTTTATTTTTCACTTGTCGGCGCGTCTGCCATGTAGTGTTTTAAAGTTAATGAAATGGATCAGAAAACTAAATACAAACGCTAGTCCATAGTTTGTCTGAATACTTGAATGAATTTCATTATCAACGATCCAATTTCTATGATTAAAGTACTTTTGATTAAAAATAAAACGTAATGAGTTCTCTATGGAGGTTGTATGTGTTAAAGATTTCGTATATCATACTCCTCCAGAACACCACAGGGGCAGATACATGAATTAGGAAAGGGGGAGTCTGCAATAGGCTAAGTAAGCCCTACTGAATCGGTGCAATCCCGTGCATGCGCGCAACATATTTTTCTCTTGGACCTTTGTTACGTCGCTGTTATACATTGCAATGTATTTGCACCGAACATTGTTAGAATATTTAGAGTTACAACTTACATTGCTCGGAACCAATCATAATAGTGACCGGCCGAGGGGAAAGGGAACTCCGAGGTTCCCATATTTGCTATCCTAAACCTAGTAATATTTAAGGAGATATGAGTAGATTTATGAAAATGGTGATAATTTTGTCTTAGACCAACTTTTTGTGTAGAATTAATTTCCCATACCTAAAACATTCCATCATGATGGAATCTTTCCGTATTTGGAATGTCAATGGAATGTTTTAAATGGGTAATTCACTTAATTCATTCTATTTGGTTGCCATGGAAACTAAAATTCATGAGATTTTCATAAAATTGTGTAAACTATGAGAAACTATCATTTTCAGGTCTCTACATTGAAAACAGAATTTATCATTTCTGAATAAAAAATAATGAATGAAATTGTGTTTTGAATATTTACTCCACAATTACGATAATTAATGATGATTTATGCAAAATATCAGTAAATTCAAGACATGTGAGCTTTTCCTCATTTTCTGGTTTCCTGATAGTCTTAGGTTTAAGGGTCCATAATTCGCTTAATAATTGTCGGATTTGGACATGCCTGATATCATTTGAAAGCTAAGATTGTGCTCTACAATATCAGTTTAATGGCAAATCCCGCACGGAGTACCCTTTCCCCTCGTCTGGTCACAATTATTTATTTATTATAATTTATTATTATTATTAATGTCGCTGAAGTGCACGAAAGATAAACAGGTTAAATTTGTGTTTCATTTACCAGTGTTAAATTAGCTTGGATTTTGTCTGAGTAAAAAGAACCAGCCACTCTTCACGTCTGCACATTTTAATCTAAGAGAACACAACTTTTGGGGATGATTGTAGCTCCCTATAGTTAACTGTAGAATTGGCTGATTGAAATTGAAAGATTTTGTTTGAGTCCATCATGCTAGCTTAAAAGATCACACCAAAAACCAGTCGGCAGTTAAAGACGCTGTAGCTAAATTTTTGCTGGGCGAAGGCAGTCGCCTGCTGTACTGCTTTGTTTAAGGCAGACTTTGAAATATATTACCACTGAACTATACCACAATGATTATAACTTTTACAGAGTAGGCTCAGATGTCTGAGCATTCTAGTAAGGTAAGGTAAGGTAGTCTGTAAGGACTATACATATATATACCCCTTGAAGTGCATCATTTTGATTCACTTTTGCATTACACCTTTGCAGCTGCAGGATGCTGGTTGTTAGTTTATAAATGAATCCCTAGCTTTAGTCTACGAATCACATGTTTTAGGATACGAATCTAGGGTCTGGGGACACAAATCCTGGGGTCATACAGACGTATAAGCGCAGTTGTCTTGGTTGGTTGACTTGGGTATTTTGTCGTATAGTTTGAAAGGGGCAGGAGCCATTGATATTACTTCCGCTAGATCAATATTTCGGATAATTCAAGTAATAAGGATTACTAGGGAACCTTTATGATTTGGTACGATACATAGTACTTCGTGTGCAGGAGACATATAGCTATAAGTCCTATCTACCCCTTACCTCCTTCAGTGGGTATACACAGTCGGGCCGCTCTAACTGATTCTGGGTGTTTTCGTTCCATTCAACATTGTCAACACGGCCCGATGGCCACAGACATACATGATGTGTTTCTGCAACTCGCAAAAAACAACATCATCAACAGCCAATCTGCCTTGTGACAACCTATCGGCCACAAAAAGTGGTCCACCCCTGATTGTGAGCGGTGGTGAAAACAATGCGGGGCAGCGGGGACAGAGATAAGTGAGTCTGAGGGTTGGGGAGGGACATCAGGGAATACAGCACGCTATATTACAGGCTCACATTGTTGTCGCTGACATTGCTGGCATGGGATACATTATGTTGGTGTATCTCCCAATGTAGAGATATCTTTATGTAGCAAAGGAAAGTTGCAATTCAGGGTTATACCGAGTGTCTTAGAACGGTCTTCACGCTTCACGACTGGAAACATTATCCAAAAGTATGATACATGTAATTGGAAAATCGTCGGAAATTGGAAATTTTCCATTTTGCTTTATAAAACATTAAAAAATGTTTCCGCATACCCATTACTGTTTCCAAGGTAAAGTCCTATGCACAATAGGCAACTTTTAAAAGGTTGTTCAATGGATTGGTGCTAAACCGACCCATTCTTGTAATCGCCTGTTAATATGGTATATTGAAAGGTCGATGTTTGATCTGAATCAGTGCTAAAATCGGCTGGTTCTAGGGGTAGAGCCAATTTTAGCGCTGATCTGTCGCCCGATTGCAGTAAAACGTCCTAGTGGGTATGGGGATTTACTGACATTTCTTGGCGACCCTTTGCATTTCAGTGAAAGCTGTTTGGGGAGAACCTTGTTCTTGGGGTATTCATCCTACGCCAAGAGTAAATGGAAATTAGCAAGCATGGATGGAGGTTAAAATCACTTACATCGATTGTGTTACAATGTCTTACGTTATTTTTCAGTTTGCAGGCATCATACCGCCCTCCCAAAAAAATAAAGGAATTTAAAGGAAGTTTTTTTTCATAAAAATAAAGGAATTTAAAGGAATTTGCATTTTTAGAGAGTTTAAACATGAAATAAGGCAAATAATATTGCAACAGGACTGCCTTCCTGTTGATTTTTCTGTGCAGCACTGCGCTTACCCACGTCGACTCATGTCAATCAATGTGTCGAATCATGCCGATCGACACGTCGACCTGGATCAATCGATGGCTAGAAAATTTTGCAATTTTATCGCTAATAATATGGAATTCTATGCATTTTATGAGAAAATGTGATATTTTCTTACTTTAGAAAAAAATAAAGGAATTTAAAGGAATTTTTCACGAAAATAAAGGAAAATAAAGGAATTTTGCCTATTTTCACAAAAATAAAGGAATTTAAAGGAAATTCCTTTAAAATAAAGGAACGGTATGATGCCTGAGTTTGCAAAGCCAAGATTCTATAGAATGATTTCTTTTAACACACAGCGTTCATATCATTTTAACAGTTCCATCTAAACCCAATTAAAGGCAATGAATATTCAGAGTGGTCCTGACATTGTAATCTTAGTCGTTTAGTTGGACTAGTCCTTCATATTTGAAAAACAAAAACGGCCGATGATCGTCTGATGATTAGAATATTTTCTTAACATTTTTTTTTCAACTGGAAACCTCTGACGTCGTTCTAGGTGGTAGCAATTAAAATATGATTATGGGCAATTTGAAACGATCATGATACGACCTTTTATTTTTTGCTATAAAATGTGCGAAACAAAAATATGTGACCATGAATCAACATATTGCATGGGTGCGACTGGAGAAATGAGTCCTTTAGAGTTGCAAGCAAATAAACTTTGAACATGTACAGAGTTATTAGGAGTTGGGTCAAGGCTGGCGCAAACTGTCCCGACCCAAAGTAGATCCGACTGCACCCCAATTGCGTCGAGCAACTACCAATCCTGACCCTGGAAGACCCGACGCCTTCCGACGCGTCGGGCCGTTATCAAACTTGTTTGATAGTATTCAATTTGCGGCGAGCTTAATTCTCATCCCGAAAATCTTTCAGTGAGTCTTTAATCTCCCAAATAAAGTACATTGTTAAGACACTAAGTCACATAGTGACCCTAAGTCACATAGCATCAGTCTTTGTGACTTAGGGTCACCCTCAAGACCCTATCCCACAAAGGACTAAAGTGACCCTAAGTCACAAATGTATGTGACTTAGTGCCCTATGTGACTTAGTGTCCTAACACTAAGACACTAAGTCACAAAGTGACCCTAAGTCACATAGCCCCAGATTTTGTGACTTAGGGTGTTGAGACACTAAGTCAAATAGTGACCCTAAGTCACATAGCACCAGCCTTTGTGACTTAGGGTCACCCTCAAGTCACAAAGCTATGTGACTTAGTGCCCTATGTGACTTAGTGTCCTAACACTAAGGCACTAAGTCACAAAGTGACCCTAAGTCACATAGCCCCAGATTTTGTGACTTAGGGTGTTAAGACCCTAAGTCACATAGCACCAGCCTTTGTGACTTAGGGTCACCCTCAAGTCACAAAGCTATGTGACTTAGTGTCCTATGTGACTTAGTGTCCTAACACTAAGACACTAAGTCACAAAGTGACCCTAAGTCACATAGCCCCAGATTTTGTGATAATAATGGTTTAGATAACAATGAAAAAAGAATAAATAGTAAATAAATAAAGAATTATAAATGGTAATGAATAAAAGTAATAAAAATGAAGTGAATAATTACTTAATAGGGGAAATGATGAGAGTAAAATTAATCATTGATAAATACAAATGATCAATAAAAAAAATATTACGAAATGAATCAATAATTGATAGATAATTAATAAAATAAATGCAAATAAATAGATAAAATAATATATTCCTCCATAAGGTGGAGTCTTGAAAGGGTTAATAAATATCACATAATCAATTACTGACAAATAATTGATGATTTATTACTTAGAAAAATGATACACTGAAAAAATGAAAAATATCATACATGAAAATAATCAATAATAGAAATAATTTAGTATATAGTAACTAATTATATAATGAATAGATAATCAATTAATTTATAGGTAAATAATAAACTGAATAAATAAATACACAATATCAACTGAATAAATAACACATAATTAGATGATAAGAAATAATCGAAAATTTATTATTTGAAAAATATTTTATTGATAAAATATAAATAAATATAGATACAAATAATAAATAAGATAAATATATGAATGATAAATAAATAAATGAATAAATAAATAATGATACATAGATGAATAAAAATAGATAAATGATTAAAATCAAATGATTAATAGATTTATTACCTGAATAAATAATCAATTAATAAAATAAAAAATAGCAGAATTGCCCGAAGTCACAAAATGACCCTGAGTCACAAAGTGACCCTAAGTCAAAAAACATGTGACAAAATAGTTTAGTGGCCCTAAGTCACAAAGTGACACTAAGTCACAAGACCCTAAGTCATAAAGTGACCCTAAGTCACAAAGATGTTTTGTGACTTAGTGTCTTTAACACTTAGGGTTTTATTTGTGACTTAGGGACTTGAGGTGGCCCTAAGTCACATAATGACCCTAAGTCACACAACTTTGTGACTTAGTGCCCTATGTGACTTAGTGTCTTAACATACATTCCCATAGATCCTAGGAGAGATTTCTAGTTTGATATGACCGTGATTCTTGATAATCATTCAATCCCGGCATTCAATTGAATTTATTTGATTTGATTTCTTATATTAGAAAAGTGTGACCTACATGACTTTAACAACTGCTCAGCATTAAGAATGACTTGCTTAGGGGCCTTCCATTAAGTATGTACACGTCAAGGGGGGAGGCGGTCTGATATTTTAGAAAATGGGCGTACGTCCCTGTACAAATCTAATCCGGGGGGGGGGGGGGGGGCTGAACTGTTTGAAAATGTGCGTTTGTAGGAATTCCCCTTAGTGTCACAAATTTGTCCAACTAAGCGTCGTGTTTAGCATCGCAAACATGTCCAACTAAGCAGTTTGTCAGTGTAAACCAGGCTTATGAATCAAACCATTAGAAAACCGTCTACCAGTGAGCCTGGTCTTCATAGGTCGTCTCCTCTATCTAGCTGTCTGTCTATGACCACTCCATTTCTCCTTAAACGCTTCTATCTGTCCCCAAAACGTTGCATGACAACCGTCGATCAGTCATACTCGGACGTCGGCCATATGTGAATACTTACATTTATGCATGGTGCTTCTATTGCCAGGATTTTATCGCTTTTGGCTATTTGATCGAGATAGGTAAACATCCATAACACATGTTGGGTATGCATGCGCTACCATTACCAATTCCACAGCAAATATATATCGCTAATGGCACTATATTTACATAGAGTGTACCAAGGTTTATTAATCACTTCAGCATTATCTACATAGATCTGCTGCCAGATATTATTGTACCGAGTTAAAGTATTGCAGGAACGTGCCATAAATGCGAATATTTATCTACAAAATATTCATTGCAGAGCTACTAGATACAAAATTATTTTCATGGTAAAACTTCACCAACGGATAAGATGGAGCCTCGACATTAAGGACCAAAAAGTATGGTGAAGGCAACTGATCTTGGAGATAAACCAGACCAACAGTACAGTAGTTCTTTTGATCTATGTTGGTACCCCCGGGTACCCATGAGGCGAGGGATTTTAGGCTTCAGGAAAGTTTATTAGCCTTCATCAGATTTAATATTCTGATGGTAGGTCATAAATATGACACTATAGTGACAATTTAACAAATAATTTAATCTTTGAATCATTTAAATCCTAAATCTGTGAAACATGGTCTGAATATATTTGAATTTTAAACATGTAGAGGCCTAAAATAATCAAACCATGCGATCTAAAGAGCCTAAGATATATTAAAACATGACTTCTTGTGTTTTATTAATTTTGTTAGGCTTGATAAGGCCTAAACAATTTTTTTTCGGAGCCTGCATGACAGTGCCTACCTGAGGCTAGACATATTTTTCATACCATCTGTAAAATATTATTGCAAACGTATCCAGGCCTAAAATGATCAAACTATATGACATATAGGATCCTGAGATATATGAAAACATAGATATATACATGAATTTAATTTTGATAGGCCTAATAAGGTCTAAATAATTATTTTTCTGATTGCCAGTATCGGACCAAACGCCCGAGTTGCTTTGACATCCAGCCTCTGGGCCTAAGACTGTAACCATCTGACCTGTAAAATATTATTGCAAGCGTTTCCAGGCCTATATTGATCAAATTATATGATATGTAGGACCCTCACATATATGAGAACATAGATATATACATGAATTTCATTTTGATAGACCTAATAAGGTCTAAATAAATATTTTTCAGATTGCCAGTGTCCGGCCAATGGGCTTAGGCCTCTAGCCAAGTTTAGGCCTATCTCAACGGTATCAACTATCATTTCAAATGCTGGAAAAAATATATGTACCTACCCTTAAGGCCTGGAATCCTCAATGCGTTTCAATATGTATATCCTCCACAATTGATGCGTTTAATGTCATCCTGGTTTCCTGGTTTCAATTTCAGGCCGTTAGGCCTCTACGTCTATTTCACTGGTATAATTTCAAATGCTGGAAAAAAGATATGAACCCACCTTTAACGCCTGGATTCCTCAATGCGTTTGATGCGTAAATCCTCCACAATTGATGCGTTTTGTCTAAATATAATCCAGGCTTTTTGAATTCTATATATCGTTCCTTCTTGCTGTCCGCCCCCACGTGCATGGACGACGCCATATTGAAAAAGATGACGAAATAACACCTCCAAATGTAACCTGTAAATCCTCCACAATTGATGTGTTTTGTCTAAATATAATCCAGGCTTTTTGAATTCTATATATCGTTCCTTCTGGCTGTCCGCCCCCACGTGCATGGACGACGCCATATTGAAAAAGATGACGAAATAACACATCCCAGCCGGTAGACTGTAGTACAGTCCGTTTTCATTAGGGCATCACGGCAAATTAGATACGAAAGTGGGTCAGGAACGGACTATTGCGCGGGAAGACCCCGGCCGCCATATTGAAAAAATATGACGAAATAACGAGTTTGATTCTGCTTTGGTATGTCTAATCTGTCCGCTTTGGGACAAAATTCAAGAGTTCTCCTTGTTCTATATATCATGATAATATCTCATGTGACCCCAAATAATCCGAAATAATCATTATTTTAGCTCAGAGTGGGTTTAAACATTTGAACACCTAAGACCCCTTTGTCTTTGTAATAGACTCGTCCAGCTGTATCTGTATAGTGGACAGGTCCGGATTATTCCATTCCAGCAGGGGTGCAAGGTACTACGCTGGACAAATGTGCCACCCCAGCCACAAATGGTAGACAGATCTCTATATGTATAAATTCGGCGGGGCCGGTTCTAAGGGTTAGAAGGACTCTTTGATCTGTTGTGCCCTCGCCTCATAATCAAAGGTCTGCTGGATACACATTTTGTGTCATGTCATCCACATAATATCTGAGGGCACATGTCGCCAAATATAAACGCGTTTTGAACTTAGGTATCCCATGTGTAGCGTTATTGCAAAGAACGTGTGTACATGACCCCCAGTTTCCAGCAAGGGACTGAGTGATCATAAAGATGATCTTATAATATAAGGGATGCTAACCTTGGAAAATGAAGAGCTTATGTTTAAGCAGAGAGAGTAAAGTTAAAACGGAGGTCCGGCTCTCCATGGCGGTATATCTGACAGGTTCAGTAGGCCTTATCTGTACTAATTGGTGTTACCAATGGCCCTACATCACAGTGTTCCCTGCTAGGCCCGCCATGCTAATGACCTTCCCCCCTGGAGGGAGGATTCTACCATAGGTTGATGTTGTTTTGGAGAAACCCTTACCAATGACAGACAGATGTCAAATGCAAGGGTTTTCTAGAATTGATATGAAAACTTTCATACATCTTATGCAGGCAATGATTTGGAAATAATTCCCTAATCTGAAGAAAGATTTTTCAAACATTTTTTTAGGGTAAATTAATCATAATAAATTGACCTCTCATGGCAACAGTTCATGACTTATATCAAAATATAGAGAATTTTTCCCTTTCTATAATGAATTCACATTTGTATTAGTGCCATAGACGGATCATATTTTGAAATAAATAAAAAGTTTTTGCACTTAACTCTTAACCTAGTTAATATATAGATATAGTAGGACTGACCCCTGGCCATGATGTAACTCCAGATGTCAGGGGGCCTCCATGACCATCAAATGACCACCTGTAGAGGTGCTACATCCAAAACAAGGTCGTGCACTCCCTATTCTATGAGCCGGACCTCCGTTTTATTTTAGTCTCCATGGTTTAAGCATTAGATTTAACATAAAAGTGATTGAAATTTATCAAAATTAACATTTTATCGTCCCCTCTCAAACCCTTTCGTACAATTGGAAGTAAATCAAAGCGCTCTTTTATAATTTTAACTGCATTTCTATGATTTCAATTATTTCGATAAAACATTCTTAAATCTCTTCTATACCAAGAGTAGCTCGTCCAAACGGTTGGTGTCCGTGCCCACAGACACAGACAGACGTTTTGGCACAGTGTCCTCCCTGACCTCCAACATGGCTAATAACAGCGGATATTGTTTATACACTAAGCCGACCCAATAAAAACCTTGGCACACTGCCTCCCAAAGAAAAAAGACAACATTAAGAAAAACAACACAGGAAAGACACTAATATTGCCTCGGTCTTACATGCTACTTGGCGTTCTAACCTATTCTAATGACATGCAATCCGCCTTTGGGTGATTTACAAGATTGTCGTATTATAGAACGCGCGCCCGTGACCAACTGCAACATTTACAGACCAAAGAGTTTTACCATAATGATCCTAACACTAAAACTGCTGATGTTACCAACACTTTCTTATGAAATATAATCAGTGTACGAACATTGAAAAAAGAAAGGTTTTTGCCTGAAGCCTACTCGCCTTTACCCAAGAAGTAAGTCATTTTTGAATGATAGTTGCAAAATGACTTTGAACTCATACATGATTTAAACACCAATTGCTGTACATATAATTATGTAATCTTATGTAATGTACCTATTCCATGACTATATAAGAATCATCTATCTTTTTAGAGATACCATGATAGAACATGAGACCTGTTAGGGAAAGCCCTACTACTACCCTCATGTTGTAGGTTGTTTGATTCCGATATACTTGTTTATAAAAGAGCAGGGTAATGAGTATTTCCCGTGTTGAGGTTGGCGTCACGAGCAGGGGATGTGGGGGTTGTACATGGGAGGGGAAGGTCGTGGGTACAGTGCCCAATGTCGTGGGTGCAGAACCCAACTCACAAACAGAAGCCCCAAGTTCGTGATGTAGCCTCGAACCCCCTTCGTGATGTGTCCTAGAACGTGATAGGCCCAGCTTACAGTTACATGTACAGGCAAACCCAAAATGCTATCTGAATTAAGTATTAATCATTACATTGATTCCATTTAAGTCTAACATTACGTACTATGGGTAAAATAGTAGTTTTAGTGCTATTGCACCCATATCTATTGATGTTCCTATATGTATATCACAATTAGAGTGTTCCAAATGTTTCATCAGAGCGATGCTTCCATTTGGAGACTCCTAGCGATCATTTGAAAACTAACTGGTATACTGATTCGGATTTTAGTGTATCTAGTGGCTTCACCAGGCTGAAAAACATTGGCAATGACAAATTCCCTCAGGATCCTAATCCACAACCACTGGTTTTTGAGGTAAGGGTCCTAACCACTACACCATGAAGCCAAATAGAGGATGAGAGTGGAACTAAATAAATGTGTCACGACCCAATTTGCTGGTTCCCACAGGTCCTTTAATAAGCAGTTTAACAAAACAGCAACCAGATGGATAAGCTGGTGGCAGCTTATTTCGCTGTTTTTTGGTCTGACTTGAAATAAGTTCAGTGTGTAGACTGCTACATGTGAAAGGACATCCTTTTAGAAATAGTATGGTAATAAACATTATACCTTTGTAACCATTTTCCCTATCTGTTTCACATTATCAATATTCCATTTCCCACTCCACTCAGTTTACACCTACAACCCTATAACCGTACCCCACCCGTCTCCCAGTGCCAACACGGCCCCATGACGACCCAGGAGCAGCATGTCCAACATGTGTGCCGTGCCGCCCGCCCCTGACATGTAATCGGGGCTGTTTGGGGGCGGCTTTTTTGGCCGCCAGGTCCGTCCACATTGGCCGGGGGCCGGCCCGATGGGGTGGGTATAGAGGGTGGCATATAGGCTGGGATTGTTTTGCCCAGTGACCCCCATGGTTAGTGACTTCTATTGCCAACACGTGAGCAGATCCGAGCTACTCAAGTACATCCAACGATCAGACACCAGAATGGTCACTGTTATGTAGGGTGTAGTGGTCTCCAGACAACCATAACCAGCTTGCCGAAAAATGCAAATGTTATATATATGCAGGGCCACCTCAGGTCATATTTAAAACATGGTGGATATAGTATTTAAGATGACCTCTTTCAATGTACATACATCTATTCTATTAATCTGAGGCCCCAGGCGTACTTTTTCTACCTCCGGTGCCAGAGGGAGGTGATTAAGAGCCAAGTTCTTTGGTTCACGGCAACTATGGTAATGACAGAGAAAGTTCCAAATTATGTTATGATGAGGTCATAACACTGATGGACGTCAAAAACTCTCTAAAATCAAATGGATGGTAAATTGTTGAGCTGCATATATTACTCAATGATGACTCTAATACTCCATATACCTGGTGTGGTCAAAAAGATAGACCCTGGTCTAAATCTCTCTAAACTGTTGCGGGCGTCCTGCTCAATGCTCGTACAAGAGACGCGGGCGTCCCGTACAAGAGACGCGGGCGTCCCGTACAAGAGACGCGGGCGTCTCATACAGGAGACGCTGGCATTAGGCACTTTGCCTCTGTCTACAGATTCCAGCCATTCTCCCCATACTGTTAGGGGGCGCACCATTATGGCGCATCTGCCTCGCATCCCGTGAGGTAAACAAGCAGCGTCTCCAAACAGACGCTTCCCGCGTCCCACCCAAAAGTCGTCTGCTACTGATAGGCGCACGTGATACCGCCGGCACTAACCCCCTCCCAAAAACTCACTCTAACCCACTCTCTCCTCTTGCCTAACAAAAATAAATTGGTTAAAAAGACACCAATATCTACTTCAAAACATCCCAAAAAGTTTGGCATTCCGAGGTAACCATCAGTGAATCATCCGTCTTATCACGGCTATAAGGCGTTGACTGGTGAGTTCAGGTGGAACTAAGAGGGTGCCTGGGACACAAGAAAAGCCCAGTGCCAGTCTCCAGCATGCTGACATCTTCCATGAGGGCTGTCGCTCCGAGGCCTTTGAGAAAACGCCAATTGCGAGGACAGTTCAGGGATGTGGAGTGATCGCCACAGAAAAAGAAAAGAAAATAGAATAAATGTTTGGACAGTTGGATATCCTGTAATCTGACAATCAGTAGACCCAGAAAAAGTGTTCTGTAAATGTTTTATTGTTCCTGGAAGTCTACATGTCAGACGTTTTTGAGTGATTATATAAGAGATGAACCTCTCTGACTCCTCTTTTTCAGCCTGGCAGAAATGGGCTATGTGTCGGTTAGACTCAGATATGATTTATGATTACTGCTTCTAGTTATCTTAACGACCAATTCTCCACTATTCGTTGGCTAAAGAGATGTACATCAAACATATATAACGATACTAACTCTTGCCTTCATGTATGAATACATCGTATAGAATTAGGTCACATAAATATGCAATGGGTAATAAACAAAGCAAATGTAATGTTTGATACGTATCTGTGCTATATATGTATCAGATCCACAATGAATCACAATAGAACAGAAGTTGCTCATAGACTATCATGAAAATGGATTTATCTCAGAACGCCAGAATGAAAACATCCCCTAAGTTTAATCTTACGAATACTCGCGAGTCTTAGTGATGCAATTGAAGGCAATACTTTTAATCCATGAATTATAGATAAAGCAGTTGTCCTAACTTTCAACCTAGGCCTATATGAAATGGGACACGGGCAACCAGCAAGGTATATTTCTAACAAAACAGTCTTGCATGTCATTTCTTTAATTTTCTGTTCCGACATGATTCTTCTCAGACTGATACCACAACCCCTACTATAGGCCTAAGCTAGTTCTCCTAAAGCTCAACAAGTGCACTGATCACATTATTTGACAAGCTCACCTTTAGTCCTTTGTCACAGAAGCACAGCATTATGCAATTTGCCAATCTCACCATTATGTAAGTGACGCCTGATATATAAAGGGGTTAGGTGAAATGGCAGGCCTTAGTTTGACAGCCCAATATGCCACTGGAAGGATTCTTGGCGAATGACATTACAAGTGTGCAAGGGGAAGCCCACAAACATAAGACCTATCTTCCTTAAATTTTGATTGATACTTATAACGGATTTATTCTAATACACCAGGCCTTAGACTAAGTTGAAGAGAGTTATCTTGTCACCTGCCTCATTTGACACTCAAAGCGTGACTTATCGGGGATTAGGGTTGAACAACGACCTTCCAACAGCCACCCCCAGGTGATGAGGATGACACCTTTACATTTTATCTAGTCTATATACCCATTCAGAGGGAACTCATTCAGAAGTGTTGAACACAGTAAACGATCTGGAAAGAAAAAGATAACTTGTAGGTTTTCTATCATCTCATGTACTCTTTTCTTTTTTGTGCTATTCTGAATATCCCAAATTTGAAGTCTACTGCTTCATATGAAATGTACGAAAAATGGCCCTCTTGGTATACAATTCTTTATCACACATAAGTAATGACTAGTGTCAAATCATAAGTCAAACTGTTCTTTGAATAAAGAAAAAGGAAAATCAACTGCCCTTTGTTTACTCTGGGTGCTCACCACATCTAAAAGATGGATATTCCCGGATGTCCCGGGTATAACACGATGTTTGTGTTAGAGTTTCCGTTAAGCATCCGCCAGCTGGGTGTATGTATATTAATGCTGAACCACATAGACATTTATGCCACTATTCCGTATGGAAACCAACGTGCCAAACCACTTTAGACTAACGCATAAAGGCATATAAACATGAAATAGACAATGTGTTCACACTATACTTCAATGACTTTATACTGAACATAGATTCTCTGATGACACATGTACGAAAGGAAATCCCGAACTCTTTATACCTTCACAGTAGTGCGAAGCATGCACAAATAACCTAAATACTGAAAGTCTATGCATGCTATATCCTTTAAGTTTTTACAGTTATCGCTCTTTTCATGGCAGGATGCAGGTCCCATCATATTTGGCAATAGAGATTGCTTGGTTATTTCCTCTTGCAATCTGCAATCTGTCCATGTTTTATTTCCCCCCCTTTGAAGGAGTGTATGCGTGATAAAGTGTATGCTAAATGGGAGTGTGTGGTGAAAGCTGAGGTAGGTTCCCTTGAATTTGAAAGGAGCACAATTAAAAAAAAAAAAAGCCAGGAGAGAGGATCTTGGTTTTTCATGTTATCCAGAACGAAAAGAGTATTTTGATTTTCTCCCAACTATCAGCAATGGGTAGACCCCTATAGGAAGCATTTCTTAATGCATATTGTTATTAGCAACGGCCCTATAGATCTACCTGCCCCCAGGAGGCAGAATCTCGGCCACTGTAACACTACCTGACAGCGGGAAGAAATCGGCCCGATCGGGTTCCTCCTACCGGCCCGGCGTACATGCGTACAGAGGGGGTAGGGGTCTGAGGCAGTACATGGCGGGCCAGCTGTCAAACAGCGATGTCTGACGAATAGCCCGCTTTTTCTCCAAGTTTTCTTTTATTGCTCTAAGACCGGTCTGAGCTGAGGCAAACAACACAAGCACACAACAGGTAAACTTGGGGAAAAACGGCCGGACACCTGCTCGTTATGCTGGTTAGATGAGGCCACTGCTGGTCTAGTTTACAAAGCACTACACTGTTATAACATTGATCCACACACGTAAACCTACATGAGATGAAGAAGTGAGGATGAGGTCTAGATTATGTATCCAACAGAGCCGCACTTTATATCATAATATCAACAGTCGGTCTTTTAGCATGCACATAGGAGGGTTATGTTTTACACAACATTTTGTCTGCACATTGTTATTGTTTATTTACACACTTTTTCGCCACATCATATGGTGAATAGCAGAGTCTTCTGGCTACCATTGTAAGCAAAACTGTGTTAACCTCCATTCCTAAAACAACAATAACAACAACAAAAACAGCAACAAAATAACTGGATATAAGTTATTACGTCTCTTGAGTGCTCACACACATGAATTAATTTGTCTAGACTACATAGAGCAATGGCGTATTAATAATCGTGCATGTATGAGTATAAAGGCCCGGCCAATGCTTAGCAACTGAACCCAACTCGACAGCCGAGTTGAGTTGGGGGTCAGTCGTAGAGTGGGGTCGGCAGTTACGTATGGTTTGCCATGACAGTTGAGTTGAGTTGTACATCTTGAGAAGATGTATGACTGGATCATCGGGTCCCAGGGATGTGTGGAGTAGATATGTATAAGTATATCTAATATAGCCTCCATGCTACGACCATCGGGTTGTACCCTAAATTGCATAGTAGTAGTGGTTTTAGCTATGGCCGGAGGGTATTTCAAAAGAAATTTTAAGATATTTGGGCTACTTTTAAGATTTTCTTAATGTACAAAGAAAAATTTAAGAATTTTCTTTATCATTTCTTGAAAAACTCTATTGTAATGTTTTCTTTATTGTATCTGTTAATTCATGTGCCCCTTCCCCCATTCCCCTCTGCCCAAGTGAAAGGAAATGACACTCTCCATTACAATTTCTGGGTCAATATAGAGTTAAATTTCCAGTGACAATTCTCCCTGACTGTCTGGTATTAATAGTTGTCTTTTAATGTTTATCTCCAAGCAAACTATTGGCTTAATAATTCATGAACTGGTGTCCAATTTTAATCTATTGTAAGAGAAAAAGGAATTTTCTGGAGGATGAAATAAAATTCAATTATTGTTTGTTACTTTTCAAAGTCCATGAACAAGTTCAATTCTTCAAGAAAACCAAACTTCTGTGAGGCTCGTGTCTTGACACCTAAAACAAACCGGAATGGCCAAGATAAGGGGTGGAGGATGGAACCAGGAACATGTTAGGACGAAACCTCTGATGTTAATACTCCAAACATTTCGTGGACATCACTTTTACAGCCGCTGCCACTTTTCTTCCTTTTTTCTTTTTTTATTATCCAATGCTATGAAATAAAGGCTCTCGCAATATCTTGCTGAAAGGAATTACAAAGATTACTTTTATTTTGAAAAGTCCATATCCATGTTTAAATGACAGCATCATATTAAAAAAACGTAGACAATTGCAAACAGCGTAATTGAAGGTATGGCTTAAATCTACCTCAAATGTCTTTATAATCGCTCTCAGTCATTGACTTGTTGCATTTCTAAACGCTCTGTCACGATTCATGTGGTAAAACATAATTCAATTACAATCAACCACCTCAACGGTTTGAATGACAAGTCCCCTAATCTCTGCCCCGTTAATAACTCCATGGCTAAATAAGCCGTTGCGTTGCAGTGATTGTGCACTGGCTGGGAGTGGGCCCAGCTTGGTGACAGGTAATTTCCTGCGGGTTAAGGCATGAGTCAGACCTTGTCATGGCCCCCAGCCCCGCCTCCGTCGCCCTGTATAGGTGGGAGTAGCTTATGGTGTGTGTGTGACAGGCATAAGGCTACCCCCAGGGCCTCCCCAGGCAGCCCCCAGTCGGATATCCACTTGTCATGTCTTGTACATACAGGTGCAATGGAAAGTAAACCTTATCTTCAAATAAAGACGTCCCCCTGTCAGTTATAGGTGCAAATATAATATCCAACAAAAGGACGACGTAGTGAAATTCAGTGTACAGAGTCAAGAAAAAGAACTGTTTTTTCAGGTCCAGGTTGGCCCTGTATACAAGAGTAAGTACTCGTAGGGCCTTCACCCACATAATATACTACCCTTGGCCAGGAGCGATGTGATTTATTTTTAACATGTGCTTGGCCATACTTAAGATTCCTGGTCAGGGCGTGAGTCCCACAATTAATAATAAATATGGCTACAATAGAAGCCCGTGGCATGACGAACTATTTCAAGCATTGCTATAGGATAAGATTGACAATGGAAAGCATTTTCGGAGCTTTATAAAAACCTAAACTATGTGAACTATAAGTACTGACCAGACTCAAGTCATTTGTCAAAAACCTACCGCTGGCTAAATATGTAATGACTGTTGGTGTAGGCATAGATTTCTAAGACATGATATTTCAAAACTTTTGCATGATGAACAAATGATATTCCTGAACTAAGAAAGGGTTTTAGTGCAGGGGCAAAAGAAAAAAGAAAAGGCAAAGAACGACACCATAACTATACATGTTAGTTATAGCTTTTCTTTCCCGCCACACTAAAATGTAATTTATTGTTGCCCGTGGGTGCCTGTTGCCTGTTGTGCCCCCCCCCCCCAACCATGCCCCCACCACCGCAAGCCACCCACACTTTAAAAAAAAAAAAGGGGGGGGAAAAGGTTTTGTCACTGAGCGTTGCACAATGTGTCACTTTCTTATAATATGTCGCCACCTAGAGCCTCCTGTGTATACTGATGAAATGTGCTTGAAAGTTTCGCTGGCATTCTCTGTATATTACATGTAATTTAGTTCGCTTCATTACTTCTTCGGTTGAAATACATCTGTAGACAGAAAGTTTAAACTGATGTCAGACACACATTTGAAAAGTTCAATCACGAAAAGGCACATAGCACACAACAGGGATCAGATTCAGCTATTATACATGCTGCAGCCGTGTAGTTTTTACTGCAGGCAATTATCTTTACTGATAATTTCTAAACTATGATTAACTGTCTGACATGTCATGGACACGTATTTTGAAAAAGATCTTGTTTGTGCCAAAAAGGGACAACTGACGTTAATAACCTGTTTTTGATACCAGTCTTTCTACCGACATGATGCTTGTGTTTACAGTGATCGTCACTTTACATCGCTATTGGGGAAATCACATTCCAAGAAACACCAATTAGCCCAGTTTAGAAAAAGCTTGTCAAACTGCATTTTTCTCTTCCTATATTCATAACAGGTTGATTAACATAGTTTACATGATAATGTATCGTGAAAACTTGAACATGGCAAATCACAGAACAATTTTGATCAAACGTATTCGTCAATTTCTTACATAATCTTTTAATTGTAATTTCGACATATTTATTGAAAGGGCAAAACACAAGTTGTATTTGACATATCCTCAGACAAGATGGTTCTCAGTTTATCTCTTTTGATTTCAAGCAGCGACCTTTCACAGAGGAGAAGCATTAATAATATTTACTTATTTGTTATAAACTAGTTAAGACCGGAGCCCGACGCCTATGACCTAAAGCAACACAATGATATTCACGGATATCGAATTTCGAAAGAGGACGATTTAGGATAAAAATAAATCTCTTCAACAATCTTCCTTAAAGTTCAGAGAATCACATTTATTTTAACAGATGGTACAATACCTTTTGATAATCATTCAGAACTTTACTTCAATATCGTTATGGTTGGCTGATTTATTTTTACAAATATATTGTCACGGGGCATTTCCTCAATTCTGTTATTCAACAGGTGACATTCCAGCCAGAGGTGTGACATTATAATAATGTCGCAGCAATGTTCTGGTTGGTTCTGGTTTGGTACTTGTTACGTTCTTTTGATGACTCCCAATTACGTCACTGCCACCTACTACTGCGACATTCCACTACAATGTTATTATAACATTCTGGTTATGTTCTTTGACCTATACAGAATGTTCTTATAAGGTTCTGTTTTGGTTTCGTCCTAACCTCACCAAAAAATAATGTTAAATAATGTTCTTATTTGGTGAGGTTTCAACCTCACCATCAATAATGTTATTGTTACGTGCCATCTTAGTAAGTAACAAACTGACTAAAAAAAGTATGGTTGCAGAACGTTTCTGTTACATTGCAAGCTGGTTGGGATTATACCATGTCAACGCAAGGTGGCTATAGTCATATAGAAAATAGTCATGGTTTATCTAAATTTAGCAAATGGATATAAAATGGCCTATACAATATCAAAGTTCTAAGCTTAACCTACGATTGAAAAAAACATATTCAAAAACACAAACCCAACCAACTGACCCTATTTTCTTTACTATTATTTTGTAGGCATGAAACCCATGAAACCTTAACACAACCATTTTTTGTCCTAACTATTTGTAATTCGTAGGGTAAAACAACGCATCCCTCCTGTTTAGAGCACTAAATACAACACATTTTTAACACTAACAGGTTAATGCAGATTGATTGAATAATAATGCAGTTGGTATTTCAGCGTGGACGCTGTTAGATAGGTATAGATGATCGGCCCTCATCTGGCCCCCTGCCCACTAATCCTGCTCACCCCGATACACGGCCGCGTCAAATGTCAACGGCGGCCATGGGCCCGAGCTGCATGACGGGTAATGAGACGCCACCACGGCAACCTTCGCTGGCCCCCTGCCTCTTGTGCTACTGTATACTGTTATCCGCCGGGGAACAGCAGACACCATAACCGTTTGTCGTCTGCTGTTTTGCACCAAATCACTTCCGGGCGCTTACCATAATGTTTCAGTTGAATATTCAAATAAAATGCATGCTAAAGATAACTTTCTCGCGCTGTAGGAAAAGCATAGGCAATTTACGCTGCTAATGCGATGGGCACTATGTAAACGGCGTAAGTAGTCTAAAAAATGGCGATTTGGCGCTGGTCAACACTCCCCGCCATGCCGTGGGCAGGTATGGCGGGTTGGGGTACCCACTGCCAGCAGTAGGGTGATGGCAGGAGAGTGGTGCACCCAGTCACCTGTGCTGGGAGAGTGTACCGAGTCACCTGGTCGCCGCCAGACGGTGCTCAAACACGAAGGGCCATCTGGGGAGGGCCGGCCGACGAGCGTGCACACACCGGGCCCACTACCCACGGCTTAGACAGACTTGTAAATCCATTTGCCCGAACCCAGGGGCCATATTGTAAATGTGCCTCTGGTGTATGAAGACAGTACTTTTGCCATTAGCCAGAACTTTCTATTTTGAGACGACTTGAGTTCGGTTAGGTCAATACAGTACGGAACAGTTATTTTTAGATTTCATTAAGTAATTTGAAATAGGCTTACATCAATTCTAGAAATGCGCATTATGTAACATGGGTACAAAAGAAATAATTTAGTTGTGGCTTTCAGACTGTGGAAGAGGTCCTACAAGTCATAATGTCTGTCCTGGAGCAGAGCTTCCATGAGAGGCGAAATGTCCTATGAAATTGTCATTAAGTATGAATAGAACCATGTGAAAATGTCTATCAAATGTTGTTATGTCTTCATATAAAAATACTAGAGATATACTTATAAGTGACTGGCACAAAATGCCGATGTCACCAGCCTCCAGCCTCGCGGGAAAAAGTTCAAGTTCAATGCGTGTGTCACTGTTGCCGGGCGCCTCAAAGTCCCTAAGACTATCTCCTACCTTTAGTACGCATGCACTTAAGCTGTTGCCGGGCGCTGGGTGCCGGTATTTTTCAATTTGCACTGACGGTTTTTGAAAGCACCATGACTTGTCAAAAAATGGAATTTCTCATCATTTTCAAACTTCAAAATGTGACTTTTATATGATGTTTTTTTGGAAAAAATGGAATGGACTATTCTTCCCCAGATCTGGAACTGTCACCAGGATGTTTCCATTTCTTTGTAACAGTTCATATGTCTGAGAAAAAAGGGAGGACAGGACAAGTAAAATCTGAAAATAACATCTGAAAAATATCATTATTAGAGTACAGAGGCGAAATATCATTTCGCCTCTAAATAACCAATAGTTTCATCTAGGCATAAGGTTACTATAGCTTTCCAATAACCTTCAGCATGCTCATTTACAAGTTTACAAATTCCAGGGTATTAATTAAACTTCTTCCTATCTTTGGTAATAAAGCAAACCCTGACAGTCGACCTTCAAAAACTTTTCAAATGAATGATTCCAAGTGCGTACTTAACCTCCATACGTGCAATTATCATCTCAAGATGATGTTTGCCTGTAACCCTACCACTGAGTCCCGCTCATAATAAACGCCCACTTCAATGCGAGCATATCGAGTCGCGAGTTACTCAGAGACGCACCCAGTGACTCAACGGTCGTAAAGCGGCGCGTTCGACGGGCGTCTGCGGCGCGCGCCGTAAGCCGGCTAACAAGCCGCCAACCC
This sequence comes from Lepidonotus clava, assembly GCA_936440205.1. Lineage (NCBI taxonomy): Eukaryota > Metazoa > Annelida > Polychaeta > Phyllodocida > Polynoidae > Lepidonotus > Lepidonotus clava. Next base: position 17,563,351 of record OW387148.1, read on the forward strand.
CTGCATGCCACCGCCCCATATGTGCCCCCCGCCAAACGTGGGCGCACGCCGCCAAACCGGAGTAATTGTGGGCCGGGGGTAAGATGTAAGACGCTGGCGGCAGTACCACCGACGGACCCTGTTTCATCTGTCTTTATCCGGCCTTTATGGCCACCCCATCTCATCACGCCACCTATCAATCAATATCATATTCGTCATCAGTCTTATTGTCCTCCACTACTTTTCTCCCTATCACGAGACACAAGTTGCCGAGTCTCAAATGGCAGTTTTTGTCTTTCAGTCGGCTGAGGGGCCCGACTTAATGCGAGCTGCTCGCCTTGTCAATTGCTCGCAGCTCGGGCCGTATTGGGGTCGTTAACTGGGTAATGCTCGCGGCAGTATGTCCGTCTCGCCAACTTTCTCAGGCGGGGCCCGACCCCAGGTGTTTCATCCACTTTGTAAAAGCGCCATAATGGCGGGGGTCTGTCACCTCTGACTGTGCTCCCCCGGTTTAATCTGCTCCCCTGATGGCTTACTCGGCCCGGCTCAGCTGAGTAAAGACGCCCATTTGCTTACCTTTACCAACTACTCGTTAGCTCCCTGCCTGAGCAGTTTCCTCTCGTTCATTCTTTCAAAGACAACCATTAAGCATTCATCACTTCTCATTACCAAGCATCAACTTTTGCTATCTTGAGAGGCGAAGTTCATGTAGTCCATTCTTTTCATAAATGTTCAGGCTAAAACCATAAGTACGGTATATCAGTATACTTTTGGTATGACTTGTATTGGTACAAAAAGTTCAAATCGGCCAAAGTATTGTATCACTGAATATATTACCGAATTATACTATAGTGTATTGCGTGGTACATGCGGGTATAAATGCAGTAAAATCAACACACATTTTCTTTCTGATAAGCTTGTCTTATCGGAACATTTTCAAACCTAAATATGTAAATACTCAACCGGAAGATAACAAGTCCCACCCCTTAGCTAGTACCCGGCCTACCCCACAGACAGATACCCGTCTCGGCGGGGGATCAGCAGTCAGGATTAGAACGACAGATTATCAGCGTCTCCTGCGGTCACGTGATCGACAAATGGTGATTGATGGGGTAGTGTGTCGGGGGACGCCAGCAGTCCCTAGCGGCCGTCGGGGGGACTGTATCTGCCCCTGTCAGGGCCAGGTGAGGGCCGCGGGGCCTCCCCTTTGTCCTGCAGGGGGTCCGCCACTCCTATTCTGATAGGGAGTGGTATTGAAAGTAACTTGACTTTTTGTCTGACAAAAAGGTTTAGTAGGTTGACTTTCAATCGCCGCTGGTTTCAGTCTGTAGAGGCCCTAGAAGTATATGAAAAGGGGGTCATGTTGCGGCATAGGACGCTTGTCTTCTTTTCTCTTTAAAACAAAATACAACTTCAGTGTATGCATCGGTATATATGTACGCTGGAAAACATCATAATTCAAGCTCACATGCGTTACATTTCGAAATACTTCAGATGAGAATGTTTTGTTTTTGTTTTTAAGTATACAATTTGTGGCATTACCTAATTACTCTTCTGTGAGAGATGCCGCATTCAAATAGGTCGTATGTTAGATATAAAAACGACACAGTCCGCCATGGTAACTTGCAGAGTATGAAGTTTCGGAAATGGCATTCTCTTTTTCTGTATGACCAGATGAAGAATGGTGCTGGACAGTCAATCAGGTGGGTTTATTAAACCTAACCCCGCGAAGCCCCCATATCGGCCCCCCTTGACATGGAAACCCTCTCAGCCGGTCCCAGAGGCAGTGTTTGTAATCACGGCTATAGACTAGTTTATTGGGGTTGTGTGTGTCCAGTCTGCAGGGTCTGTATGACCCATACCCTATGTAGGCCTGACGGGGGACCTATCCTGGGAGGAAAGTGCACCGACACGTCCACGTGGTCTGATGTTATAAGTGAATTCACTGAGCTATCCCTGAGGTGCCTTTGGGTTTTATGTGCCTGTTTACTGCTAAAATTGAATGGCGCCAACTGGTTGGTTCAGCTCGGTATTAGTTAATCCTCTAATGCAACGGACTTTTGTGAAATCCAGTTCATTAAATTTGTACTGTCAAAAAACCGAATGCGCAATTATTTCTTTCCAATGCTACCTGTACGTATGCATACTTTTATTTGCATTTAAAGTGCTAGTGTATCCAGTGGGGCTTGCATTACTACAATATTATATCCTAGTTTATCTCCGCATTTAACAAAAACAATAAGTAAATTTGACAGACTTCATCATGAAAGGTTCTCGTTAGCTAAATAGAGAAAAAACTGAAATAACCTAATTATGCTAGAAACATACTTCAAGGTATATGATATAACTATTCTAAATATCAATGTTACTTAAGTCCGAAATGGCAAGTCTGATTTTAGAGCCTAACGCTGTTTTTAGCTACACAATACCTGGATGGAAAATAACGAGATGAGAAAAGGCCAGACACTGTTTTATTGGCGTGAGTGTAAGATAGTAGCACACAACTTACAGTCTAGACCCCCTTGCTATAGCGCCTATGCTGACACCCTAGATTCCTGCCTCCACTTAATGTCTGCGCCACTTCCGTAGTGGCTTTCGAAGAGCCTACCTCTTCCACATAACATCTATTTCTGTTCATTTCTATTGTATATGACGGACCCCGTGAAAAGCAATTTAGTTGCTGAGCCAGTGTATTCCCTGTAATATAGCGTTTGTGAGACTACGGTTTCGTATTGCAGCGCAGTTTGGGAATCTGCTGTGCTGATAGTGGGATTAAGATTTACGATTCAATATTTTGGTTAATATTTTTATGTAATGATAGCAGATGATCAGAAATTTTAGGTATGGAAGCCCTAACGTTTAAGATTCTTACATGAAATTTCAGGCCTTATATTCGCATGTTCCATTCGCATTATCTATTGGTGGAAAGTCTGTTGGATAACAGACTGCAATTGTATTCAGGTTTCAACTATTAAACTTTGATTCAACGTTTAATGTAAATCAATCGTGAAATCTATCTGAGATTTCAGCATCAAATTTGTATCTATTAGGGACTTGTGATGGAAAATTATATAAACCATAAAATGACGAAAATTTACATTCCTGTCCATAAAAGATTCCTAAACAAAAAGAAATGCAATCAATGGTTACTGGAAAAAAACAGGGAAAAGCAGAGGATAAATAAAGGACAAGGTAAATACCCGCGAGGTCTGGAGATGGCTGATAGGGAGTCTGACAGAGAGGGAGATTGATTAGAAGACATGTATACAGATTTGTACAAGGAATTTCCATCAAAGTAAATGTTTGTTTTGAAAGATTATCATAATCAATTCCAACATTTTTCATTAAATAGAGGCAGAAAACACAAATTCATGCACGGTAATTTTGTTGAATATTAAAAAGACACTAGTTGTAAAATGTCAAAATTTTAATGTAAAAGCCTGTTTCCCATGGGAAACAATAGTGGGGTCAGTCAACTAGGCCCTTAATGTCCAACCAATGATGACCTCGAAACATTCGTAGCCTTTTGCTTGCCTAATAATCCTGTAAATCATTCAATTTAATTTGCAAAAATCTGTATGATTAGGCAAAACAGTGTCTCTTCAAAGCATTTTAGTTACAGGGACTAGGATGCGCTGTCTCATGCATTTGATCTAACCATCTAAAAGGTTTCTCTGTGGGGAAGGGCTTATTGTTGTACATTTAAACGTTTTCAACGATATTTTTCAACATAATTTAAGTATTCTAGCGTTCGGACAAAAACGGAAGCATTTCATCTGACAAAAGATAATCCTCTAGCAAAAAGGTAAAATCAACAACCCTGCTATAACAAAATGCTGCAATCAATTTCAACCTTTCTCCCTGTACATGAGTGAAAGCTGTCCTTTGCTAGGATTGACCTTTGACCCTATGCAATTGGCCGTGGGAGCCGTCAGGTGGCGCGTCGGCCGTCATCCGGGCAATGCGCGAGTTGCATGCTGGCTACACCTGGTGGGTGGGGTCATCTAGAACACACGTCTGGTGTCATGGTTACTGGAAGTACCCCCTCCGGTACCATGGTAACCCGCTCTGGGACAACTCCAGGCAGCTACAGTAAAACCTTTAATTTTCTAGGATGGATCCGTTTTGACCAAATTTTCATATCTATTTACCTTCCTTATTATTGGTACCATTGGCACAGAGGGAGTGAGGGCCAGAGGCATAATGCCAGTTGAGATAAATGCTGGTATATCAACTCAAGCTGCAAACGCACTTGTTTATTCTTAAATCTGTGCCCCTGAAAATTGTTATTTAGCCCCACTCCACCGTAGGCCATTGCTGGTTCTTGAATCCCACTTAACGATAACTTAATCCAAAGTAATGACCAAATCTGTTTTCTTAATAAAAAGATAAATTCGGAAAATCTTTCTAATCTAATTCTATGTTTCAAAATCCAAGGGTTTTACGCCAGCGTCTTTAGAGTGGCCCGTCTCTGTGTCTGAGCAACTCCAGGGAGGGCCTTTGGTAGTTGTCAGTGGATGATGAATGGTTCCTCCTGGGTGCCCCCTGGAGCGATGGGCGATAAATCATACATGGACAGGCCTCCCGCCTCTACCTGCTCCCGCTCCCAGCCCCATCTTCATCAATTAATGCTCAGAGCCGGCCGTCCTTTGCTGCCCGCCTCCAGTGGCTGGTCACTCCTCCAGGGCGGCGGACATGGGCCTGGACGGGGAGGTTTTAGGCCAAAGTGGTGTACTGGGCTGGGTAGGTAATGTATATAGGTATTACACTATGGGAGGGGAGGGAGTATTCGGTGCCACTCAATGGGGGCAGCAGTAGCAGGATGGAGCAATAGTTATAAGATATACAAGATGTACTGGGCCGTAGGAACAATTACTATCATCAATTGCAAAGAGCTTGTCTATCTTTGAATGTGTTGCGACAGTATACGGCTTTGAGTCTCTCGAATTCAAGCGTTTTCTTTAAAACCAGATTGACTGCAAGTAACATCCACAAGGACGGCAATGGTTTATATATGATTATTTTTTGCACTAGGAAAAGAGGGACTTCTATCAGAATTACATTTCCTTTCAAGGGGTAGGACATCATGTAGTTATGAGTCATACGTCTGTCACATCCTTACATTCCCTATAGGCCCTTCCACAGCAAGATATAATTACCTTAATTGAACGGAGACTCACAATCAATTAGATTTCATAACATGAATGTTTCAGGACCACTGCAGGGTGAAACATTCCTAATATTCACAAAAAGGATAGCGCCAATGGTTCTTGTATTCTTCAGACGCTAGTGTCTTCAATCTAGGGACTAAGAAATGCAATATTTCATATCATTGGTTAAATTAATCAAACTGGAACTAGTTTCCTACATCTTGTTCTTAATGCAAAATGCACATAGGATGTTCGCGCATTATTCATATTGTATGCCTGCACATCTATAAAAGAAATATCTAACATATTGAGGCAAATGATTAAGCGGCATAAATACATAATTATATCCCTGCAAATGCAGGCAGTATTTATAAATATTTATAGGAGACCAACGCAGGTATACTTTCAGAGAAATCACTTTTCTGCTTTCAGTTAATTATTTGCCAGAAGATGTCCAAAGCCAATAATATTCAATCTGTATCCTGACAGAGGCAACAATCAAGGTATGGCTGGGCAAAGAGAGGCGGGCGGTCCCCTCCCTGACCCCATTTCCCCTCCTCGTTTACCGCCGCCGTATTCACCGCACCCTCGGCACACAGTCGACGATTGCCGACTTCCGCTTCCGGTCTGATTGCGCGCGGCGGAGGTGACGTCATGCTTGTCTTGACTCAACAAATATGAAGATCAAGTCTGACCTTGAATTACAAAGACGGCGTCATGGCAGAAGGCTGGGTAAACGCGGGCGTCGTCGGGCGCCGTTTGGGGGCAGGATTTGTATGCGACTCCTAGCGGCAGGGGTAGTAATGGGACTATCCCAGTATCAGGCGGGCTTTTATTAAAAACTAGATCGACCAGAAAGTAACCCAGCCGCACAGAGCATTTCCTTTATTTTCTTTGTCTTTTCTTTTCATCAGAACTCGTTTTGTTTGAGCTACTTCAGAAAAACGTCTCTATTGCAGTTAACCTCTGAATTTCCGCAGGTATTGTTCTTCTATTGCTTTATAAATCTAAGTTGTCGTGGTCACTGGTAGCAACCGCAAGAACAGAACCTAATGTTCTAGACTGTTCTGACGGAAACGTCGCAGTACTGCAACAAGGCTTCAGGGAAATTTAACTGAAAGATATAGGCCTGGGTGTATACTGATGAACTGTTATCATCAATTATAATTATGTATCATGTATTTCTGTTAAATGCAAACTATACGGAAGAGCATTTCAAAATTGCAAGTAAATAATAACAATAAGTTAATTTCCAGAGTTGATACTAAACTGGGTCAAGAACAGGGGAATTGGCGACAAAGGCAATCATTCATCTTGTCTCCAGTCATTCTATCCTCTTTTACCCCACCCTTTTGGTCTTGGTTATCATTATACATTCAGACACGCCCTTCTGAGCCTGCCCCCCTGAGGTCAGCTCTCACCTGGCGCCACCTGCAGGCCGCGCCCGGTACCAAGGACCAGTCATTGGTGGTGACCTTTGCAGGGCAATGCCCCACACCTATCAGTCTGGTTGTCATGGTTACCTGAATCACCACAGATGCTGCTCCCCAGGGTCCTGTGTCCTACACACGGAGACAGCACCTCTGTGGACGGCCGGCCCTGTGGTCAACCACTGGTCAACCACTGGTCAACCGCAGAAACAGCCTCCATCACTCATCTGTTACTGTTATTCCCCTGTGCGCCCTCGGGTATCGTTTTACTACATTGGGAACTGCTATCTATGCAATAGGATATCATCATTAAACATTGCAGGAAAAGATTGTGAAATGGGTTTGAATATTTGTGGCGAAAAACCACAAATGTGTACATATACAGCATATAAATCACAAAATTTAATCAAAAAAGAAATCTTGAAAATATTTTGAGAAGGGTTTAGTAGAAAAGCATTGTCTGCGTTTTCTTTCATCCTTTAGATTTGGAAATTGAAGTCCACTGACTGTAGCCGATTATGACAAGGCCCATGGAAAATCAGTCGATTGTGGCATTTCTTTTTGTGTACCTGGCCGTATTGGGGCGGTACATAGGCGTAGCGACCACCTGTGACCATGGACAAGTCGTACCTGGTGGGGTGGGGGGAGCGAGCTGACCTCATCGGGGCTGGCCGCGGAAGCTGACGGTACAGGAAGAGCCCGACCAATAGGGCTAGGCCCCTCTGAGGCGCCTCTCGTCAAGTTATGTATAGTGTACAGACTACGTCAACATAAATTTGGGTTGTATTCCTTTATAGTGGCCCACCTATAAATACGCCCACCCCCACCAGCAGCCTAGCCCCATATTCTGTCAAATCCTTAAAGAACAAGCCTTATGATATGCATTCAATTACACCTCATCAGAGGACACCACTCTCACATGACCACAGCTACAATTCCCACACGGTGGCCGGATATGAGGGGGGGGGGGGGCAACTGTTCATCATGATAAGTAGGTAACCTACCGGCTTTTATTATTCTGATCATTCATTTAGGTTTGAAGGAATAATCTTGCAGGAGCCATTAGGTTTTTTAAGACGCACGTGTTGATATCGCTGAGAAAAAGATTCAAACTAAGTAACCGCACCGGGAAGAGAGTTAAGTCCATGGAGACAGGTGTTGCATAAAGCACATCGCAGAGAGGACAGAAAAGTGGCAATATGACAGGTTGAAGGTATACGTATGTTGTGTCGTGGGGAGCGAGGAGTGTGGAAGGTCAGTTCGGACCGTTCTGTATCGGCTGGCATATCACACACCCTACACGTGTACTCCCACCACCCCTCCCCCAATCAGCCATGCATGGCAGATCATGTGATCAGCGCCTGTGATCATGTGATCAGACGGCCGACCTTCACCTGGCCGCAGCCCGTCCATGACCTCTAGAAATGTCAACGCCCCAACCCCGTTAGTGCATCAAGGGGGCGTGGAACACCCCCCACCCTTCTCACTCTCGTACCAATCGTGTTTTGTGTTGGAGTTATTATCAAATTTCCCGGCTCTATCAGCAGGGCATTATGGGAAATGTGAGGCTGTGTGCACGTGACCTGATTAGTGTGACCTTTCCATGCGGGCCGCTGATTGCCGGCAGGGGCTGACTAATTGGCCATGTTAATGGTGTACTACCCTCTGTGGGCTCTCACCCGGACAGGGTCCGGCCGGCCGACCACCTGTTAAGGTCACCTTTGGGGACGGCTAAATAGATCAAACAACCCTCTTTAATAATACACGTCTACGATTACTTTTTATTATTCATCAAAGTAATTTCATATTGATCATTTAATACTTTAAAATATTTAAGAGTTGCATCCGTATCTCAATCGGCATACAAGTACTTCTTTTGCAGAGTAGGCCTATAGTGAATGTTATTTCCATTTGAAAAGGAGGAATGTTTAAAAATCTGAAAGGATAGAGGGCTTGGGAAAAAAAGGCCCAAATCGGGATGTCTTGAAAAACATTGCAACTGAAAGGTAAAATAGAGCAATCATTCTATACTACTGTATGTATTCGTCAGACGGTCTAATGATCTATTTGAGGAACAGGTACCTTGTGTTCGGCAGTCATCTAGAAACGTATGTCAGATAAAGTAGTTTAAATGTCTTCAGGCATCCTGGGGGTACATTTAGATCAGCTATCAAGTGGACTAAATTAGGCAGAAATATAGACAATGGTTGTAATTGCAGACGCAGTAAACAAGGGCAATATATACGAGTTTTAATACAGCAAAGCTTTAGTACTATATCTAAAATAATCGTGTCAGCCTCACATAAAAAGATGCTTTGACATTAGAGAGGACCTCCAAATAGGTCATGGCGTCGATCAGTTATCATACCATGCAGTTCTCATACAAACAACAAACACATTTTTTTGCACTTAACTCATCTAGACCGGTTTGAGATAATGATAAAGCTACTGAGTTATGCTTCACTGGCATTGAGCCTCCCAGACAAAGACCCCTTTCTTCTCTGGGCGACCTCAGGTTAAGTCAAAGTCTGCATACCTGTCTGCCTGCCTATACACTCGGGTTATTGAGTAGAGACGGCGGGAAATGCGAAATGATCTTAACCTATATTATATTGTATGCTACATTGTCACTGGGCTATTGTGTAATATGGGTAAAAAGGGAGAAGGCAGGCCTTGACGTTTTTTACTAGTTTTAGTATTGTGTTGAGGTGTAATATGAATCAATCTGATTTATACCTGTCACTAATATATTGTGAGTACACTACAGGGATCCACCACGGTTCTTTTTAAAGGCATTGTACTACCTGCATATAATCGATAATCTCAAGGTTATACAAAAAAATGTTTGATATTCTCTTTTTGATTTTACAAGTGTATGTATTTCAGTGCCACCCATATGGATATTATTCCTGCATGCTACTCTAATCGAGTGATCAATTAGAAAAATTGACTTTTCGAAGTATGACAACAAGTTGAAAATGCACCTCTGGCACAGGTCTATTGTCATAAACATTTGTAATAAATAACCTTTAGGTCACAAATCCAATATAGTTTGATAAAAGTCGAGATCTAACATATTCCGCTGTTGGTAAGGGCAAGAGCTAATACCGGTCATATTTTCTAAATATCCAAACAATCTTTGCTAGCATTCATTCAGCATGGCTCTTGATGAAACAACCTCTTTATTGAGAGTATGCATATATATCATTGTCAAACCAGTTTACCAGACGAGGGATGGCAGGATCATTACGTATGAAGTGTCACTGCTGAAGCGCACTGGGAATCCCGGTTGGAGACTTCACAAAAACACACACAAAGCCTCGGTAACGAATTCCATATGCAGCAAGGCCTGTGAAAAATTATATAGGTCTTTTTACCAAATATTTGTGTTATGGGTCTCGGAGATGTTACAGATAAACACCTAAAACCCCATAGCCATCCGACCACCCGGTCAACCAAAAATAAACGGAATACTTTAAACGAGAATTGTTTGCGTTTTTTTTTAATATACAGACACATCTCAGGCATAAATCCGAAAAGCAAGTTGCAGTTTAAAAATGTGCATATAGTATATATTAACTTTATTCAGTTGCATGACATTTGTTGCCTTATTTGCTTAGGCCCCTATGTGCATGAATTGAGCCAAAACTTTACTGACTTACTTTCCCTGTCAAGTCATTTAATGATTTTGTCAGTAAGTGTTCAAATACAGAAACACCATAAGAGCTGCATGAAATGTCTTAAGAAAAGTTAGACAGATTCCTCTATAAAAGTGTAAGGTTCTGTGTTTTAATCTTAAAAGCTTGGGAACAGGAAATTGGGTAATATTTTCTTATTATCTTTGTTATCCGGAAGGACATATGTGCTAAGAAAGAATGGCAGCATTCTTTCAAATATAGCTTACTTTTGTCCTCAAAGCTACCTTTCTTAAGAGATTACAAGGCCCCTGAAGTTTGGAACCGAATCTTCAGAAAGTCGGAAAGTTTCCGACCACCAGTCATCTCTAGACAGGCGCTTATGTTCTGTTCGGTCAAGCATAAGGTCAAACGCGACCTCTATCAGAAGATATATGTAACACAAGGAGGGGTGCCAAGTGTAAACGTGTTTAAGGACTCAAAATTAAGGCAAACAATGAAAATTATGTGAATAAACTCTTGATATTACAAAAACTATCATGAGAACCAAATTTAGAATACAGTTAATTGTTAATTAATAGAGAGTTCGTGAGTCATACTTTTAGGAAGAATATTCTCTGATGATACCTATCAACCATGCTGAAAAGGTCAAAAGAACACCAGTACCCAGCAGCCCGTGAAAGTGGTTGGTACGGGTAGGCGGAGGCTCTGCCAAAAAACTGAAACCATTCACAACAATTGTCAAGAAACACCTCTGGTCCAAATGAAAATAATCGTTTGAAAATACTTCCTCCATGTCGGACCAATGTTTGACATTCTATCATTCTGTGTTTTTATACTTAAAGACACCCAAACAGGACATAATTAAAAATAAATTATGTTGGACATTAGTTACAATACACTATTATAAACATAGACTCTGATTTTAAAAGCTGCCACTTGGCCCCACACACTGACCGGTCCCCCGCTCTCCGAGGTTGTCCATCACTCCCACCACCAGGTACAATACATTTCCTGCCCATACCGCACTTCCTCCGCTGAGAGGCCGGCCGAGGCCTTGACATTTGTGTAATGGTCAGGTCATAAATTGTACCCCTCGCCATGTACGTACCTGTGGCAGTGGGCTCTTAAAACAATGGCCTGCCTCCCCCGCCGTCTCCCAAGGCGGGGGCTGCCCACGGCTGCCCACATGGCCTAGTGCCGGCACTATGTGGGGCAGCAGGGTGGGCAGATTAATCGTTTCATCTTGCTGTTTACCCTACTTCTTCTAAAATGATGTCCTTTCACATGTTGCTGCCTACATACTGAACTTTCCTCAGGTCTTACCAAGAACCAGCAAAATGGGTCATAACCGACCTGTCCATCTGGTTGCCGTTTTTTCAAACGGTTTTCAAAAGGACCTGTGGGAACCAGCAAATTGGGTCATGACCCCATTTCTTAGTTCCAGCCCCATCCTCCATAGTGTAGTGGTTAAGACCCTCACCTCCAAACCCAGAGGTTGGGGATTCGAATCCTGGCAAAGCCACTTGTGTTTGGATAAAACCTACCAAGTAACCTTAAAGTGAATGGTCATGATTCAGAATAACCATTCTGAAACCCCCAAAACATGTTGATACCATACTCCACGTCGCTTCAGATTCCTGTGTAATCATGATTACACGGGAATCTGAAGCGAGAAAGTAGTTTGATGTTGATACAACAAGTAGTTCAGAAGCAAACGAAAGTAGAAAGCTCAGCTTTCACCTTTAATACATTGTGTATTAACACTGAAAACCAAGGGAAACCTTGATGTTTATTATTAAATAAAATCCTTAAAAGATATGAGCCAGGTAACAGTTGTTGACCATGCCACTACTCCTTGATCGATTCTGCGTCACAACAAACTAAACCTATGTGGTATCTCTTTGTGCCCCTCCCCCTCCCTCATGTTCAACAAACGATTGTTAAAGCTATAAGTGACCACACTGACTAAATGGCGAATTCAATCAGGCGGGAACTATCAATATCGAGATATCTCGTTTGAGGTGATTCCTACACTTCATATATATGCTTCACTAGATGTTTGTCTAGATCCCTCGAGAACAGAGGTTCTGTTTACCGTCATTTCTTTTTAAAAAAATCCTAAATATAGTAATTACCCGTGCAATCACTGCACGAAATAGTCCTTGAAGTATCATCATTTTGGAAAGGGAACTATATAGATTTGTCAAGGGTATAGAATAGCATTTTTCCAACAGCTTTCCAGAATCCTAAAAGACATGAAAAGGTTTTGGAAAAGTCTTGTAACGGTTACCTTTCCATGCACTTGAGCTTTAATCAACCTTACTGCTTTACTTTCCAAAGTCTCATTATAAGTCCATATCGTGAAGTGAATGCTACACAGACGCTAGCCCACCCCTTACCATGGTGTTGGTTTTATACTACGGCAAACATACCAGAGTAGCCCCGTGTGTTTGGACGAACTGAGTACCAGCCTCCTACCACGTAGGCAGTGATGGATATATCTATATGTGCAGGGATAAAAACCTTAATAAGGTGGGCAGGTAGTCAGGGGCCGGGCGGGTAGACGTCATGGATACTGTATACAGACAAACGGTGATTCACACCTCTCAACCGGCCTGGGCACAAGGCCCTTTTTACTCCTTTCTCAGTGGGGCCTTCCATTTAGTAGGTACGCATATTTTCGAAGTTTCAGACCCCCAGACCCCCGATACGTACGTTAGCCTGCACATGTCCTACAACGAAGGCCCTTTTCTCGTAGGACCACGCTGATGGGGATTTATATACCCAGCGAGCTTGCAACCTAACAGAAACGTTCTGCAACCATACTTTTTTTTAGCCAGTTTATTACTTACAAAGATGGCACATAATAATAGCGTTATTGATGGTGAGGCTGAAACCTCACCAAATCAGAATGTTATTTCCTCTTTTTTGGTGAGGGTAGGACGAAACCAAAACAGAACATTATAAGAACATTCTGTTTAGGTTGAAGAACAAAACCAGAATGTTATAATAACGTCACAGTGCAATGTCACAGCAGTAGGTCATAGCAATGTAATTGGGAGTCATCAGAAGAACTTAACAAGAACCAACACAGAATGTTACTGCAACGTTATTATAACGTCACACCTCCAACTGGGTATTTAGCTAATGTGCAAGTTTATTTTCTCTTTCAATGTTCTAAAATAAGGCACCATCCTTTCCCCGACCCCGTGAGGCGCCCTCTAAAGAGGATGTTGTGTAAAATGAGAAACGTTGAGAAGTTTGGTTGATAGTATATCAATTGATTTTCACTTTTGAATTCGTGATTTTAGGCGTCACATGTGAATGTATTCAATTGACAGATGTGTGAAATTTCCAAGACAAAACAGAATAGATTCAAGGCTCTGAAGTTTGAGATTCAGGTAATCCGAAAGGTGAGAAACCGACGTTTCCCTGCCCATGACCACCCTGCCATTACAGCAAATTAGAGGGCAGCTGGGGAGGGCAGTTAGTGGCAATAGACCGACTGCACACAACGAAGCAACCCCTCAGCTCTCTCACACCGCTACAACCCCATGATAGATGCCAAGTTATGATTCCAACAACTATATGGTACAGTTATGATAATTTATTCCATCACAAAAAACTAAAGCTGAGCAACACAACTGCTGCCAATTTTGCGTTGAATCGCGACGTCTTTATAAACAGGCGGGTAGATATATCACTCCTATATCGCACCTCTCATGCCATACAAATATGCTATCTCACATCTCAAACCTAGTGAATATGCGTATTTCCCCAGTACACATGATATATCCCCCTGAAGTGAGTTATTTGAGATGCCCTTTATGCCCTAAGCGGGGGATCATATTTTCCGGCCATTTCTGAACATGTCCGTAACCTAGCCCAGCGTGTTGGGCCCAAACACGTCTTTATCCCTCAATATTTGGCGTTCATGTCATGTAAAAAGTGACTCTCTAAACCAACACATTCACCCGCGCCCTGTAAAAGCCTATTGGTATTGGTTTTCGTCATATTCCCCATTTCCTTTTCATGTGTTGAATAACCGCATAATTCAGTCGCTTCAGGCAACCCGTCTATTTGCCCAGCCCTTGTGGGAAACTCCATTTCAGTACGGCATTTTCAGTGTACATGTACTGTCGTATATATAGACATATAACATGCATTCCTTCGCAAAAGATGCCACAGCGGCTTGAGCAGGGAAACCATAACCGAGTGATATTCATCTATTCTATATTTTAGTTTGAAAAGAATGAGAGTAACAAGCCAATTGTCTCATATCCCAGGTCTGATTTACCACCAATGAATGGTCCTTTCTGGGTTAAGCTATGTATCGTTTACAAGACAACGAAGTTGAGTATAAGCGGCCATTGTGTGTATGGTACAGAGAATTCAGGTAAGGGTTGAAAGTAATTGGATGTAATAGAGATGTAGGGCGTCAATGATGGGGCTATACCTCTGTACCAAGGGCGGAATGATGGACAGACGGACACAAGCCGAGACTGATAGGGGAAAGGAAGGGAAAGTATAGGGTATGATGACTGACAACTGCGGGCAATAAACACCTAGTTTCACACGTTGTCTGAGGCTAGGATTCGATATTTTTCCTATGACTTTGATTCACTTGTAAACAATTTTCAGGCGCGGATTTAGGGGGGAGGGGGGGCACACGCCCCCCCCCTTTTTTTTTGGCCTAAATATTAATATTTTTTAATGTAAGATTTTGTTATAGCACGCCCCCCCCCTTTGAAAATTCCTGGATCCGCCCCCGAGCATCTATCTTTGACTTTTCCTTTACTTGATTTTAATGCGATTTCAGGAGATAACTAATTAAATTTGCTTTCATATTGTTACTTGTTGATTGCAATATCCTAGTCTTTATGGAAATTAGGATTGCATTCTGATACACCCCGAGTGACTTACATGAAAATATAGTCGAAATATTTCACAGTATAAGTCTTCGAATTTCTGAAGATAAGAACAGTGCTAACGTTCGAAAAATAAAAAGAATAGGAATAAGAGTTACAGCAATGGTGGCAAATACTCTATGGATTTCAAAAATCTTTTTCTTCAAACACCTCATAATATGTAGTGATTTCCAGGAATGCCAAAAAGAAAGAAATCTCTGAAAGTACATCCACAGAAGTGTTCTTTAAAAGTCCAATAAAGTCAGCCTATATTAACTCTATCGCCACTGACGGCTTGTCCGTAAACGGTTGGAATTTCTTTTAGAACCACCTGAACTCTCCTAAAAAAAAGTTGAATAAATAAAAGAGAGGGTAGGACGCCCTGGACCGGTTGCTGGGCATCTACTGATCTCCAGTCGCCACCCCTTACCATGTAGGGCTGGCCCGCATTCCCCACATAAATTGCCAATTTATGTAGATGTAAATCAGTTTAAGTCCGACAGCCAATCGGCCGCCGTGTTTGAGGTGGTAGTAAAAAGTGTCTCTTGAAGGTGGCGACCGGAATGGCGGCGGGGTTGGGGGCCGAATCTCCGCCATTATCGGTATGCACACACGTGTGTTCATGGCTCGCACAATGTTTCCTTTATTCAGCATACGTCATTTTACTTTTATGCCCCCTGTCACCGGCTCATTATCAGGCCCCAGACACAACACTAAATTTCCCGCCGAAAACTTCTGCTACGAATCCCAGCCACTTCGATCATCCCCACGCCAAACAATTTCACTGAAAGTTTTAGAATAGCAGATGTTCATTCTACCGGTAAGGTTTTGGAGGATTCCGTTTAATAAATGTGAAGTTATGATCACTTTTGTCAGATATTTCTCGCACGGTCGGGAGGGTTTTACAGACTGGGTGGGGTCGGCGGGGTTGGCTGTGGCAGCTGTTGATGTGTCTGTGATAGGACGTAAAACACCATAAAACGGACTTAACACTGTCCTGAGCCGGCCACTCGCTGACTGGACACTATCCCCACATAACCCCCTGCCCCCACAGCTACCTCACCACCCCCACCCAGACTAAATAACTGACAGGTACATGCCGAGTGGCCACCCTCAGGTTATCCATACCAATATATCATTATAATTCCCTAAAGCAAAAGCAAAAGAAATCGCCACATTCAAGTAGCGTCAGTCCAAAATATAGGGTAGGTAGGGTCGGGAGTCTTTATTTTGGATATTTCTAACTGAAATATTCTCCTCTAAACCTATTTCACCACCTAGGCGATTCTTACCATTCCGATGTTTTTCAAGAAAGGTCTGAATGAAATGAAAGTTAGGTCGGGGCTAACAATCTGGATAGGCCGAATGCAACTATCTTTTTCCCTTGGCTTAAATGCAAATATCATGTACCTCCCAAACAGTTTTTTAATGGACATCGCCACAATTTTACTTGCACTAAGAGAGAACACTCATTAAACCTACTATAATTCTGTTGTGGCCAACATGTATAATTTACATCACCAACGTGGTTTTTTGATATGCCAGAGTTTGTTTTTTAGAGTATTTTAACGTCTGGCAAACCACACAAGGTTCTTTCCAGACCGCACAAGATGCTTTTCAGCTGTGGGTGATTGTATCTATAATATCTATGATTTAGGAGAAACCCGCCACCAGGTTCGATACCCTACTCATTTCAAAGAGTGAAAGTTTTTTTCATGTGCAATGTCCCATCATAGAGATACATAAGAGTTATGTATGCCTATGGTCCCATAGAAAGGACACCACACACCCTGCCATTGATGACCCTGTTGGAGGCACAGGGTGGCTCATGGATCCAAGACTCTCGGATCCTTTCTTATATTCTATCTATCAGTTGGCATTCTCTAAGCAAATGCAGAATCATTTTACTTTTGGTGTTGTTAAACATGTCCTTCATCAATGTTCTGTTTTGGAGATGCCTCTTGCGACTATCTTTCATCTTCTAACACTTCAATATGATGTGCTCTACCGTTAGTTTGGAGTTACCTTATTGACACATGGGAGCACCTTCACCTTTAAGGAGATGTTAGTGTGTAACCTTGGTGTGAACTATGCTATCTGAAGATGGGCCAGTTTTACCTGCTCTGATCTTGTCAGGTACACTCCTTTGCTTTTTCACTTTTCTCTTCCAATTCAGGTTGGACAGAGTGCAGAAGATTCTTCTCCTGTTTTCTCCATGCAGTTGCTTTAATTTGCCACTTTGATTGAATATAAATTTTGTTTAGTTGTAGTAAGTCTACATGTGGGCATGCTAGAGACGAAAAGGTGCCATCCAGAGATAATTCCATACGTAAAGCCATAGTGGTTGCAATGAGTAAATGGATCCGAATAAATGTTTTCAAAAGTTTTATTGGGAAAGTTGCATCAGATCTACCATATACACTAGATTTCCACAGGTTTACACCCAGTTCCCCCTAACCCCCCAGCCATATCAGGTGGTGTATTTGCTCACGTCATGCGGCAGGTGGTAACCCCACCCCCAGTCTGTTACCAGTTACTTTACTTCATATATTATTCCTGTCAACGTTCTCCCAGTTTACTGCTACGTGATTTACCACCTTCGGCTATGAATACTTTGCCACTGCCCTAAAATCACTACATTTTCTTTGACAATAACTTTTCTGTCACTGCACTGTAGATTTTATTTGAAACATAGAATGATAAGCTAGGATCTTGTCATTTCAAAAAATGTCCGTGTTGTGTCGGGTTTTGAGAATTCGATCGTTTAAAAATATATGTTTTATTGATTCATCCTCAAATTAAAAACGTGTGAGAATCAATCGCCCATTACTTAAAAAATCATTATAATAGGATCAGGATGAGAATTTACAATTGTGTGGACTATTCCTATACTGGCTAGTGCTATTTATTGCCCTTTGTTATGCCTAAAATACGCTTATAGGTAATAGGCAGCTGCTAGACGAACTGACACAGGGACTTTAAAAGACACCCGGCAGCCCTTGGGATGACACCAGTGGGACATAATAGAATGGAGCCAATCAGTTTTGAATGTCGAGGTAACCCAATAATTTACACTTCAACATTGACAGCCTATAAGTACCTCCCTAAGACGACACGACTTGTGAAAAGATGACTCGTTAAACGGACGGCAGGGTCGGAATTAAACTGTCCAAACAGTTGGAAAGATAAATATCAGAAGGACGACACCTTGCTTGTGGGGCAATTCTATCTAATTCAATGTGTAACGTGTTGTGTTCTGTTTTTTTTTGCTACAGACCCTTTATGATTAAAACTTCTGGCGTTAGAAGACGGTTGATTAGCACCATGGGCTTTTACATAGAAAATATTTTTAATGTTGTCTCTAGTATCTCCTTTATCAATCTTGTACCGTGAACATAATGTTGCCAATGACCAGTTCTCTAATGAAGATGACAGTAGGCCTAAGGCTAAGCAGTTGCCCCAGTCTTACTCTAAAACTTATGGAATACAAGTTTTGAGATTAAGAAAAAACTTTGCCATATTACACACTTACATAATAAAGAGGCGTATTTCTATGTGTACTGTTAGGATAAAAATGTAACCTATGATGAATATATTATTTTCGTGGTAATATTACATCATAATGGTAATATTACATCAACATGTAACGCCACTTGAATTGAATGTGTACTGATGGGTATCCGATACATGGAATCGTACGAGATGTGGACGTTTGAATGGTATAATGGAGTTCCTAGAAGTGGACGGGTGACTCGGTAGACTGAAGTACAGACCACCGACAGGACGATCAGCATTCCGGGAAAGTCGGGGAGTGGCCTTTGTACCAAGGGTCCTTGTCCTACCTTGACATTCTTGCCTATTCCCATGGCCTAGCTTTAGGACCTCTGTGTAAATATACCACACCATCGGTCTTTTTATAGCCTGATGGTCTGTTAGATGTCTTGGGCCCACTTTCCCTAAGTATGTTTCAGGAAATTACTAGACCATTAGATAAACACTTGGACTGCAATCTTATCTTTTTACAGTAATAAATATAATTGATTGGTGAGCCCAACTCAAAACTATAAACATTTAATATTTAAATGTAATATTTTAAAGGTAAGGTGGCCACGAGATGAGGGTTAGACCATGGAGAATATTTTTTACTGTCCCTGGTTAGACCTTATGTCCATGTCAACGCACTTGTATTATCAATTAATCACTGATTCTCAGATTAAGGACCTGGTTTCTTAAATAATGAATTTATGAATGACCAATTGCCCATTTGGTTAACCAACAAATCAAAGCTCTGTGAAAGAGGAAAAAATGTTAACCCCCATAGACTATTTCAGCCTCCAGATCTAAAAAAGTCTATCGGCAACATGCCTAAGAATATCCTGATTTTGGTGAACAATTTGAATGTATTTCACACCAGGTAACTGACACCAATGGAACGTCAGGTCTAACACAAATATTAGTATATGATTACTAAAGTTAAGCATCATTCATTTTTCTATATTTATCAAAAGATCAAAGTCTCTAGCCCATGGTTGTGTGTATATATATATATATATATATATATATATATATATATATATTTATATATATGTACTCAAATGACTGCACTCCCGCGTACGAGACGTGTATGTACAATATATTGTAAAACAACGGCAGATCCGTCAATAGGTCAGATGCCAAGTATTCCTGGTTAACCATACTCCAATGCCAGTGGGTAAAGATGAAATGATAAGTATTTCCCGTCCCTAAGCTCCAACCAATATACGAATAGGATTATTGATCCCAGACTTTGTTTTCTGAATACATCAAACAACAAGCAAACAACATCTAAAAGGTACTTTGTATCACAAAGCATTCACATGTACCCAAGTCCCATAAGGACCTATTTTCCGATAGCCCAGAGTGCATGTTATCAGAGTGGTGTACGGTGGCCCGTTATTCCCCGCTCCAGCTGACAGACACACAGGGGATACGGTGTGTGTGTATCTCGCGGTGTCCGTCACACCGGGGCATACGTCGTCACGTTATTCACCTCCGGTCCCAACACCAACACATCCGCTGCCAGCCCAAGCGGCCAGTTCTAACAAGGGGCCCTTTCATTCCCACCCCCAGTCTCCTCCTACATCACTGATCATTTTCTTTTTTTTCTCTCCCTATTTTTCATTTTCTCTCTTTTAAACAGAGAGAGTAAATAAGACCCGTGTTTAAGTGCACGCGGACGGAAGGTCCGATCTCCCTACCACACATGGAATCTTAATTCCCGGAACGTAGCATAATATAAGTATCATTGCCTATAGTATCGCGCTAGCACTGGAGTTGCATTTAGCAGGGTAGACAGATGTGAAAAAGAACTTGTAAATTCAACTTTATATCTTGACGTCAGAGCAAACGAAAAGCTTCAATTTGTCACTTTTGAAGTTTTATAGCTAAAATTTTGAGGCATAAAACAACTAGATGTGTTCGTAACCATAGTCTCCAGACAAGTACATGTAAATTATAATGAATACATGCTAGCCGTGATCATTTTAGCCGTTGGGATCTGTTCAAAGGACAATTTCAAAATTAAACGCCTAGAGGCAAAAGGCGGGACATGTTTTGACGGGCTGACGTGTGGGTTGACTATCAAACACCAAAGAACCGAATAATAACTGCCTTAGTGCTGGGGGGTATGACTTGCATATCCTGGGGCAAAAGTGATTGAATAATTTGTCAATTTTTATCTTCTTTTAATCTGATTTTTAACACAGAGTTCGTGACACTATAATCGTGACGTAAGTGGACAGGTAGGAAGGTTTATAAAATGTGGCGGTACTTGATTGGTCATGTGAGGAAAGGTCCAATATGAATGTCAGGGACGGATCCAGAAGTTCTAGAAGGCGGGGGGCGCCTATAATTACATGGTTCCAGTGCCACTGGGGAACGCCAGTTTTACAGAAGAAAATTTAAAATCTGACCAATGCGCCCTGGCCCTAAATCCGTCCATGGACGTAATCTCCCACTTCGTTATATATTCTGACATAGCTAGCAGTTCTCTGCGAGAAAACTACAGTTGCTGCTAAGCGAAAAATAAATCGCCTTGCAGACCAACAACCGTTCTCCTCCCAGAAGCATTTGTTTACGTTAAAAAGATTTAGAAAAAGAGCTTTGTCTTAGATGCTGCATTTGTTTGTTGTCGTGGCACGGGGTTGGTTAGAAGTCAAAAGCTGTAGGGATGAGAGACATAGCATGTTCTATGCGACCTCCCTCTGTCAATAATGTGGGGGAGGAGGTGCCGGAGGGGTGCCAGGTCGTAGGTAAACTACGCACTACTACTCGACAAAAGGTGCACCTTCCACAGGCTATTGGACTGAAAACGAGTTGTCAATTGCCATAGGCATTGTTTCATAGCCTTAAAAGTGGAATTGTTATTTAATCCAAAGATCTGCCTCATGGTATATTGTTCGCGGAGTTATCTAATTTTGATGACCCACCTAGTAGAGAAGATGATATGAGGAATGCCCCTTAATCAATGACCTGACATCTAAGGGAGCCCATGAAGAGACCTTGTACAACTACACAACGTCCATACCTTTAATCTAGTTATATATCTCGAAATAGTGGAAAGAAACCGTCCTTTTAAACAAAAGGCTCGTTCTGTACAGAAGAGACTGGGGTGAAGGTATAAAGCAACAGCAACCAATATTAGATGAGCTGATTTATCATAGAGTGTGATGTTCTTGTAAGCTATAGTTGAATGTAGAATGACTAAAAAGGGCTGGAGGGTGTAAGGTCCTGATAAGACACGTTGCTTGGGCGTTGACGTTCACGTTTTAACCTTGTGAGCCCATTCCCAGTTGTCAACGTATGCCAAAAGGGGCTCTCTCTACCTATACGTATATATATATATCTGTTTCGGGTTCTTTTAGAAAACCTTAACCATGTCTGAATTGATGATCAGATACTGTAAAAATCTACCATAACCACTATATTATAAATTCGGAAGAGTTACGTCCATGGGAGGTATATAAAATGAAAAACATAGGAAGTTCGCAAAACTGGTTGGGCTATATGACTTTAAATGTCCACGGAAAACGTTCTCATATATTTTGCTGGGTATTTTGCTGATCTGTGACTATATTCCAGCTTTATTATAAATGCTTACAGGCGCAGATGTGGGCTAGGAGAGGATCATCAGCCCTGTGTCTCCACTATTCTTTAGCATTTATAACGCATTTCGCGCCGTTTATTTCTTTAATACTCCAGGATCTGCCTTGGCTGTAACTCATACAATCCCATACAAGTGGGGCTGCCTGTCTCACCACCACCTAGTTTGTGCTGTCACTGTCAGGGTCTGTCACTCCACGGTCTACGCCGACACCGCTGTCAGTATTGCTGTCAGTGTAGCTGTCAGTTCTAAAGTCACATCAGTTGAAAAGGGCCACTTTGTGGTGGTCGACTGGCACTGACAACCCCAATGTCTGGCGGCAAGACACCATGTTGGATACATTTTCCCAACACTTTCTCTGGTGTATATTTACTGTTGTCATGGCGCACATGCCTTAAGACGGTCCCATATAGATCAGTAGAGGCTCCTACATTAGGTATCACATGCACAGCCATCGAAAATAATGGACAACCACCTGCTAGACCCGAAACTCTTTGGTTGAACCTGAAGAGCGTAGCACTGCATATTTGACGCTCTGTTGATTTGACAGTATTATACTTAACCCTATAAAATATTCATGTCACAAACTTTAGGCTTGGGCTATTAGAGATTGCCTGTATCCCCTATATCATCATTATCAATGCCACGGTAAAGTCCCTCGTTCCCATTGGTTTCACAGACTACACCTGTGAAAAAAGACCCCCATTTAAAATGACCACCTTCGCAGGTCTGTAAGGACGTGCTCGGGGTTCAGGTATGTCGATAAGCACTGACTGTTGGACTCTCCTTAGAGAGTCTGAACCACAGGCATCTAGGCTGAAATTTGTAAGTCATTATTTGTTTAAACGCCAATACAATGTAGTTCTTTCAACCAATGCAGCGCTCTAACTAATCACTTTGTATAGAGATACTGTTTGGATAAAAGGACTAAATAGAAAAAGTAGATTTACAATTTTCGTCCCGCAAATTCAACTTTCTCACTCTAACGAGTTTTAGCCTATCAAGACTGATAACAATGTGGTTACAGTGAAAAGGCTCTTCATCACCGGAAACTATCTAATTATGATTGGAGACAGTGTAAGGTCGATCAGTTTCAGTGTTACCTGAAACTGCAGGTGCCTGTATTTAAGATGCCTCACCCATGTGAACACATGGAGATAATACACGACCACCAAGGTCCACACGTACAGACTAAACAATGCCCTGGGTACATCTCTCTCCCCGAATAGCCTCCCTTCGTATGCTGGTTCTTGAAGAGAACTGGTTCAGCCTTGATGCTGTTTTACTGGTAAGGTAGTTGGACGTAGTCAGACATCCTGCTCAGCCTCTTAGCTGTGTCTCCTGTTACATCTGTGTCAATAAAACCATCCTGTGCCAGTCAATAGCAAGGCAGGACCTGCATGTTCTACCTCAGGTTTTATGATCTTTTAATATATATATTATATATCTGTATATGATTTTATTTTATTTATA
This sequence comes from Lepidonotus clava, assembly GCA_936440205.1. NCBI lineage: Eukaryota > Metazoa > Annelida > Polychaeta > Phyllodocida > Polynoidae > Lepidonotus > Lepidonotus clava. The sequence goes on from OW387148.1 coordinate 17,587,069, forward strand.
TGTATATACTTATGTATAATTGTATGGTTGGTTATTGGGGCTTTACACCGTATCGAGATCTATGGTCATACATGTATCACGGTGAGAACAAGGTCTTGACAATTCTGTGTGTTTGATGATCGCATCTATGAAATTGTTATTTACATAATATCTGCATATACAAAGATATAGTATGTATTAATTGATCTACGTACTATCTGTGGCCCTGACATAATCTCAGGGGTTGATTACATTTGATTGCTGTTATTGTTTAAACCGGCATTATTTTTTGGTAGTTATGACAAATTCAGGGCACCTTGCTATTGCATACCCCCCCCCCCCCAACTCTCTTTGATTGTTTTATAATTCTTATGATTTGTTTAGAAATTGGTCACATTTAACATGAAGAACAACCCTTCACTCTTTACTCGATGTAACCGTTGGAAATCTTTGCACTTCCAATGTGTGACGTTCACATAGATCTAGAACATATTCCCTACCTAATACAGTCAAAAGGTCCTTGTAACACCATGTCTCAATTTCTGTTGTTTTCTCCCCTAAACTGGGTCCGTCCAGGACCCTCCCTGTCTCCTACCCTCCGTGCTGTGATCCCCGCCTTAAGAGGGCTGTTACTAATTTGGCGGGCCGTTCCCACGCCGAGGTACGCCGATGATTGAACCCAGGCCGCCACCAGCCCGCCGCCACTTCTCAGCTCCCGCGCTGTGGCCACAGAAAGGGTCCTCTGCTATTTGTTTTTTCTTTGAAAACAGTGTAACGTGTCTGAAATACGGTACAGGAGAATACCCCTATGTATATTTTGGAATATTATTTTTTGAAGCTATGGTTTCTCTCCTTCCAGGGATATTTCTAGGCGTGCGGGTGAGCCATTCGAACCTCAGGAATGTTATTCCCGCACTGGGTTAACTTTGAAAAGGCCATTCCCACATAAGTATATATGTGTATGTATACCACTCTAAATATTTCCTTCTTGTAATAATCTGAAAATTATGGGCAGCCCTAAGGTCTACTGCAAACAAAAATCTTAAGGACAAAATTTAATAATGTTTCTGATTTCAAATGCCCACAATTTTCAATAAAAGGTCCCCATGGAACGTTGCCCAATGAGGGCTTTTGATAGTTAAAATGTTTGCCTGGGAATATCCCTGTTTTCTACTTGTCAACCGAAAAAAAATCCTTGATCAATATAAAGTATGGGACTTGGAAAGAAACTCATATCTATAAAAGGCAACCAAGACATTACATAGCCTACATATTACCTAATCAATAATATTGGAATTCCTTCAACAGAGGCAATGACCAAATTAAGCCCAAATTCATGCCATATATTTTATTTCAACAGGCACCACCATGTATATTTTCACAAACCAGCTCACCTCGCCCCACCCCGACACAGTCCTGCCCTCTTACTTTGGCCCCATCCTTCAGGGCAGATGCACCAGACATGGCAACCCGTTAGAAGTGGGGGGAAATACTTTCGCAAAAATAATAAAGCAACATGTTTTTGTCACACTTTGGTTTGACTTTAAAGAGTTTAAACACTGATCAAAACAAGTCTTCTTGCCAAGCCCTGCGCGACTTAAAGTTAAACAGTTGTGCCCCACGTCTCTTTTGTCCCACGCACGAGTTTGTTTTTCAAGTTAACTTTTTTGTCTTGGAATATGTCACTTCCAGATAATCATGGCTTCTCGCGTATTTACATTGAATTAACCTCTTAATATTAGTAGTGTCAAGAAGTATGGGTGATATATCATTCTCAGTAGTATCTGAAGATTGTTCATCCACTTGCATTATCATGATTATGGTACATCGGTACCACTATGAGCCATGGGTTCCAGTGGCTTGTCTTACCAAGGTCAAATACCATCAACATAGCAAAATGCTCACAACAGTGAAGACAAAACTCATGGTATGAAGTTCATATAATCAGTTTTGTCTTTGTCTATGCTTTAAGTTGTGTCATTCACTTTAAGATGACACGCAAATGATAGAGAGAAAAAGACGGTATCAGCGATATTTCTCAGGGGAACGGATGAAAAGGGACAACACCAAAGAAATACGACACTAACAACTTTCAAGCTTTAACAAGGACTTGGTATGGAAGGTAAGAACAAAGAGTAGGTGAGTTACAGGAGAATGACCGGAAATTGAGGTGAGAAGAAGACCGATATTTAATGGGGCAAATGAATAAAACCCGGACGCGAAAGTCAAAGTGAATGATCAGTTAAGGGCCATACCCACTAGGCGATTATCCCTGAGTCGGCCGACAAATCGCCGCTAAAATCGGCTGATTCTGGCCATAGAATCGGCCGATTTTAGCGGCGATTCATATCAAACATGCACATTTCAATATACTGTACTAACAGGGGATCATAAGAGTTGGCCGATTCTGCCCGTTTCCCGTCGCTGCTTGCCGGTAAAATCGCCTAGTGGGTATGGGGCTTTAGTGAGTGGGATGAGTATGACGATCAAACGCCTTTTCCATTCTGGGACAATAACCTTGTACAAAGTTGATGTTTATGTGGTGTATAAACCCACACACAGATGAGTCATATCCCGAGTACTTCTTGTTGTTTACCGCAAAGTCAACAACTACATGTATTACCACACTATACCGACGGTCTATTGTACATGTAGTATTAATACAATATGCACCAATGCTCATATGCGATATAATTGTTGGAGGAAAGTTTATCCTCTAAAATTCTTTAAAAAAAATTGATAAGGAAAATGTACCATAAATTATCAAAACTAAATTACACGATTCCTCGTAAAGCAGTTTGGTATTTCAGAAGATCTAGGTTCTGAACTGAAAGGTTTGGGAACTGTAAGGGAGTAAGGTCCTGCCAGTAGCCATTTTTTGACGTTTGTCTGTGGGGGTAGTCAGTGACGATTCCTCTCGTCATATCATTGGCATAATGTACGTTAGAGATATATCAAATACCCTTTGTTGAATATAGAAATATATCACCAAACATTAAACCGCTTAAATTTGCTAAACTTACTCTCTGTGCAGCTGTGAGTTTCACAAGATCTATACTGTGAAAAACAAGGCGTGGGGAAACTTTTTTGAAAACAAAATTTGAAAAACAACAAGAAAAGAAAAGGTGAGTTGTTGGTTGCATAAAAGACTTTGAAGTTGGTGCGGGGGATAAGGTCAGTGACAACCCATCCCCCGGCCCTCGCCGTGCGTCCCCCACGTCTTTATCCCCAACTTATCTTCATATGTCAGTCAGGCACAGGAGGAAAAACCCAAACACTACTTGACCCAAAGCGTCCACCCAACGACACCACTCGAGACGAGGGCCGTTTGGTGCTGGTGGGCCTGCTCCCAGAACAACTCACGTAATTCACACTGGGCTTTATCCGCGCCAACATCTCACACCTAATACATAACAGTGGCGTACCCAGGGGGGGTTCCGAGGGTGTCTGGAACCCCCTCAGATTTTTCAAAGTTTAAATAATTAAACTACAAATATAAGGAATTATCGAAATAATGGGTCTCTGGAACCCCCTCATATTTATCAAAGTTTGTATAATTGAACTACAAATATAAGGAATTATAACAAAATAACTAGACGGAACCCCCTCAGTTTTACATTGAACCTCCTTAATTTCCCTGGAACCCCCTCAGATTTTAGGGCTGGGTACGCCCCTGCATAACACAAAAAATACCCCATTTTTTACTTAATGCTTAAAATCCCCTATCTCCTCCATTATTCATACCCTTAACACTTATTTTCTCTCAAAATATTTCTGAATCTTTGATCAGCTCCCTCCTTTGTGTACCCGATGTATACTTTTCTGAAAAGTATATTTTTGAAAGGTTTTCAGTCAGTCAAATTTACTTGATCTTTATCATGAATTTTTTCTATAGGATCGTAGCATTCCGAAACGCTAGGTCTGTCCTAAATCCCTGTTTTTTTTCCTGCAAATTTGATAATCCTTTAGAACATTCAGAACCTATAGATCTTCGGTCGTCTTTAATCTCAGGATACCACATGTTCAAACACCTCTGAGATCGAGTTTAGAAACTACATTTTTACAAAGAAAAAAGTGGATATCTAAGTTTTTGGAGTACACAAAAGCATGCTCGTCTTGCTGGCACTATCAACCACATTAATATGTATGCGGTAAATATCCTAAAAATGGGCGTAGCCTTGAAGTTTTATGTTTGTGCAACAGCACAACTTCTTTACTTGTGAAAAGCTGGTGAGGCTGTGGGAGAGGTTTAGAGATGGCACACTGGCCTAGATAGTGACATGATGTGACGCATGGTCTGGTGGCCGGCTGAGGTGAAGTTGGGTGGGCGGGCGGCTAGTTGAGGGGAGACGGGAGACAGGGGTAGGGAAGTTTATCAATGGTATAACCTGGACTACCAACTTTGTTTTCCAGGAGGCCCCTATGAGAGAGGGTTTGCTTATTCCGGGCTAGACCTTTTCTAACGTTTCAATGGTAAAAATGAAAATGTTCTCCCATAAAGGTGGGTCGGCCATTGAAAATAGAATACCCAAATGGTTACAATGTCAAGATATCCCCCGCACAGCCTTTTTGGTTAAATATACATCAAAAAAGATAATTGTATCAAAAAGATGCTGCACACACGCGCGTGCAATATCTATGCTTTTGGAAGTTACCTTACTTTAAATGCTTCAATTTTCCCCTGATTTAAACATGTTATTTCATCATGACCTTTCTGTCAAAATTCAGTCATGAATATTAATATCATTCCATAGTTAAAGAAAGTAATTTCGGGAGGGTAACCTTATTAGCTACAACACCGCGAGCATTTTCCGAGCTCCTGTGTTAAACGAGGCACTTTGGGGCCGCGGATAGTTATCCTTGAGACTTGAGTGGAAAAGGTAATTTAAGAACCTTTATTTCTACACGAGGCCAAGCAACAGTTGTTTGCAAATAAATCATCAAAGTGAAACCAAGCCTGTATAAACACTCTTTTACAACACAGATTTTCTTAAGTCTCCGCATAAGTTATTTGGCCTTTTGTCCTTTTCCTCCTCTTTGTGCCTTACATAATACCCGGTTACCTCTGGGCTGAAATCGCACCTCCCAAATAAGGTGTCAACATATGGTAGCCGTGTGAGGCGGCAACAAACACGACATAAATCTGTACGTAACCTGACAAAGTCACGTCCGGCCGTCTGGGCCGTCACCACTCATGTTTTCACATGTCATTTAAAGGCTATTTATTCGACTTTAACGCGGGTTCCCAGCCCGGCGCGCACCTCGGCGGCCCGGTGTTTTACCGTCAGGTGGGGGCCATCAATCACTCCAGGGCTCGGCTGTCTCACCACTCTGCCACCTGGACCTTCTCTATACGGAGGAACATTAGGAAGTAGGGGACCCGGCGGAGAGTGCTGTCTCCCCAGCACCCGGCCGGTGGGAGCAGGGAACAGGGGCGCCACCTGGGAGCGCCGTGACGAACTAGCGGCGGTGAGGACAGTTACTGGGGACAACGCCCATTCCTCCCACTCCCACGCCGCAGACTCTGCTGACGCTGCATATTCTAAACCAATCCTATTTATCAGTTATCGCTATATATAGCTTTATATCATCTTACAATGTATTTTTTCTTCATTTTTTTTTTTTTTTTTTAGATAACTCACCTTTTTAAATCTCATTATTCTCCTGCAATGGTTTTTAAGCGTACAGAAAGAGATTTTCACACTTAAAAGACTTTTTGTGATAAGTTGCCGTATAATTGAGAACCACGGCGTCGCATATAGTATTTCATAACGGATAAATCAGTGTATGTCTATTCGGAATTCGATACTGTCTCCACCACGAAGATAAAGGGAATACCATAGCTCATTCTAGCAGGTACTGAACAGAGAATAAGAAATAGACACAAACACATCACACAGTATATTCATTAGATGTTTGGGTCCGAGAAATACGAATACTTTTAAGTGACATCTATGCTAAGCCTCCCTACCTTTACAGTGATCAATCATTCTAACTGTACTTGTTTGTAAAAAAAAATATCCTAAAGCACCTCCTTCGACCTTGTCTATCCCAATAGTCCACCGTCACATGTCGTTCCACTTTTTAGGCCTTATCAGCCTACATCTCTCATGTAAGGTTAACGAACTGGGGGCTGATTTCCCTTCACATACACGATAATTACGTATCAGACTGCCAAGTTTTATGTTACATCAGACTGATACATTGTAGAGAGATTGGAGTTTTCTATGTTAATAAGTAAATGGTTACATGCTATTTTCACGTGTCACTGGTTGGGTTATTTTTCTGACGTATCCCAGTGTGTTGTAAAGTGGCAATATAATACATATTTGTGCCGTATATAATTAGAATAAAAAAGTTTGTATAACTGGAAATTAGTTTCATACTAAATGCAGAAAAAGCGGTGGTGTTTTTAGCTTAGGCTTTGAAAAAAAAAAAAATCAAAACTTACGGGAATACATGTAACATTTTTCTTTGCATGCTTAAGCTATGGTAAATGTTAGTATTGACAACAACAGGTCGATCCGGGGAGTCTAAATGAATCATCAGAGGAGGTAAAAATATATAGTTGTTTTTTTAACATCTGATCTCCTAATTGTTCGCTAGTTTTAAGTTTTAAAACCAATAGCACGAATATTCCGATCCACGATAACACTGAAGAGAGGTCTTACCTAAAATATCTGAGAAAATAACGCGACAAAAACCTCTTATCCTGTTTACCTGATCGCCAGTAGAGACTTCTACTGGTGCAATATTACCTGGTAAAAACATCATACGGAGGCACTAAACCAACGCTGCAATCTATGTTAATCTCCCAATTCAGACACACAGAACACTTATACTGAACTAGATTCGAGTTGATGAACAGCAACACTCTTGTTTTTAAGGTGGTATCCCCGCTAGGTTACTACAGCTACCTTTTCATAGCCTGTCCTTGATAGCGGCGTAGGCGTTGTAAAAAACACAAACAGGTCATAGGTCACAGGTCACAAGGTCATAGGTCAGAGAAAAGGGTGTCATCAGTGATGATTCAGGGCCTTGGTATGTCTGTTTCCCGCCAGGGGGAGGTGTAGTAGGAGACGTGGGCGGGGGGAGAGGGAAGCACCGTCTCCAAACAGAGTCGACATGTTGGTAAACGAGACGGGAGGTGTGATTGGAGAGTGAGTTGGAAGGTGTCCTCACCAGGACATCTTCCCTCTGAAACTGTTCCTTTACTTTGCGGTTAACGCTAACTGCAGAATGAAAAGACAAGTTGTTCTGATGTACACATTGCCTTCCAACTTACAAATATATAGGAGTCTCATTAATGAATTCATGAACTCATGATCAATGTCACAAGGCAATTAGCATAAGTAAATTATATAGGATTACATAGTTATTTGTCATTGTGGGACGTAGTGAAGTGTGCTTTGCTATATTTCCTAAATCATGAAGGATACAACCGCCATGCATGTTATCTGAGTGAATATAGGATAAAAACCTATACTTCACAATGCCTTTTTGCCAAAGATTAACAAGAAGGTATAAGATTTAATCCAGGGTATCTTAAATTCTAACTCTGCATCCTGAATGTGGTCAAAAGGACTATAACGCCACCTGTGCACTGGGGGGTCGTACTCAATAAATAGTCCATGCTTGTGGTCAGCCCATAGCCTAGACTGAATTGCCGTCCTCTCTACCTAGAGTAAAATTAATGTTTGTTTGACCTAAGCTGGGTCTGGACGGACTACCCACAGCCACAGTTTACTTTGATTGACATACATGCATGTACTTGCACTCTCCAGTTCAATCCTACGATTCAACATTAACTCACTATAGCAGCATTATGTATGTGCTTGGAGACTTGTGTGGTGCAATCCAGGTCTGGATTGCACCACCCCTTACAGGCTCAGGCCTTCAGGTTAAGGGGGTGCGAGGTACATGATTAAACCGGCTGGCCAAGCCGAGTGGTTGTACTAATAGCTTAGTACTTTTAATATATTATCATATTGTATAATCTAGTTAGGATCAGGCCTAGCAAGTCTACTTCTAGGGAGAGGTATTTTGCGCTCCTAGCGCCACCTGTTAACCTGTATAAAAGGTGTTGCAATGTAGAGAGCGAGTCAGTTTAGTCTGGAGTTAGTAACTATTAGAAAGTAAGCAGCGTTAGCTGAGCTGCTCGGAGCTATACCTACCAGCTCCTGCGGAGTATACTGGAGTTTACCGATAACAACTACCTCGGACAAAGGATTGTGATAGAGCTAAGCGCTAGGGTGGTCTAGGATGTGCTGGAACAACTTGTATTCTAAATGTGGTTGATCGCTGAGTAGGAGATGGGAAGGTGGACTGATGGAGACTTATTCACTATGGCTTTGACTCGGGATGAGATGTTTACTTCAATAAAAACCCTTTCATATTAAGAGCTTCCTCATCGTCCATTTCTTTTGAACTATTGGGGAATGGATGAATTAACTTTGAGCGCAGTCTGTTTGGCTCAATAACTTGAATGAACGACTCATGGATAAACTAAATATACACATCACGCAGTCTTAAATCAACATTAACAATAGTTCATGGTTACTTCGAACATGGTGAATCCAAAGCTGAGCAAAAAAAAAAAATACAAAATTTTTTTTACAAAAAAGGGTCAGGGTGGGGTGGGGGAAAAGAACCACTGGCGCTATCCAGCTTTTAATTTTGTAAAGCCAGTATGTCGAAATGTATCTCGCAAATGAGGCTAAACCAACATATTCTGACAAAGGCATTATATTGTCTCATGTTCACAGTAAGTGATATTCTGTTGATGAAGGTTTTTTACAGTGAATAAAATATAGATAAAGATAGAGAGTGCGTAATTCACTTTACCTGCATCGTTTGATATTCATGTATTCAATTACAATTCATCAGATAAGTGATATAAAGTTAGAAAAATAAGGTTTTAATATCATAAACTGTTATCATGTAATGGAGGTAAGAATTCACTAAAAAAAGAATTTAAATTTTTTTTTTAAAAAGCACGTTAAAAATTCGAAATTTACGATTTTCTTCATATTAGATTCCTCATTTACGGATAGACATAGGACCTTGCATTTGGAAAATATTTTAGTGTAAAAATAAACAAAAAAATTCATTCTTTTCTCTACCCATGTAGTTCATATTCAACAGTTTAGTCCAACCCAGGCCGTTATTAAGATGTCGATGTTAAAAAAGGGGGGAAATCATCTAGTTTCATTATTTCTGTATTTTTCTGCTAACTATTTTGATATAGATATCAGCATGTACAGAAAAAAAACTTTTCCTATGGTGTATACGCCGCGATATGTGTAACTATGTATGCCTAAATGAAAGGACCCCTCTCCCACAGCAAACGGCAGTGGACACTTCCTGAATCAGTATGTCCGAAATATTTAAATGGTTTACTGAAATGGTAGGCCTACTGATTTTTTCACTGACTTCTTTCTGCCAGCTCATTTGAATATTTCGGACATACTGATTTCCCACTGCTGAACCACTGTATTTCCACTGATTTTCGCTGATTTTCCACTGAAAAGCTACTGAAAGTTAACACCGATTCTATACTCCTAACACACTGTATTTCCACTGAGTTTCAGTCCGGGATAATTTCTGGTATAAATCTATTATGGTGAGACACCAGCGTATGAAACAAGGTGTCTTCTAGTTCTAGTGTTCTAACCCAGTCGAAAGCTAACTGATCGCGAATCCGTGCTTTAAGCTCATGGAATGTTCACTTGCCTTGTAGTTATTTGATTTTGAAAAGAATATTGTGATTTTTTTTAGCGTTACATCGCTGTTGGCTCCCCGCAAGACATATTTCTTATATTAAAAAGTAAGTTAGCTTTCGGGCAACATCTGGGAAATTATTGTTAGTGTTTTGATGCTTTAATTGCATATGAAATACTACCTTCTGTTTCTCATAGAATTTAGTATTCTAAGATCCGTTGTGCATCATCTTATTATACATGACAGCGTTTGTGATATAAATCAGCCTGATATTTAATACTATTCACTCCAAACCACCCAAGTTGGTGATACGTACAAAACCATCAACCGCGTTTAATACACTGAATACCACCAGAAAATCCCTTTCAACTTGTTTTCCACTTGAGGAGTGCCATAAAAAGCCTGCCTACCCTGCCCTGGCACTGAGAACTGCGGATGATGACAGTCATTTCGAAATGTAGGGAGATAAACCGCGGGGCTTGGAGTCTACCCAGCGATGTGTGCGTCCACTTAGCCCTTTTAATCAGGTCCAATTCTCCTCCGGTCTGTTGAGGGACAGACCCAGCTGACCAGACAGGCGTGAAGGGACGGCGGGGGATCCCAACCACCGCCAGATATAGGTTGACTAGGTCTAGGATAGGGATCCAGGGTTGAAATATTATAGTACAAGATCAAGTATGCTGGGTTCTAAAGAACCCAAAAGCTCCGTCTTATCCACCTGGTTAAATAGCTGAAAGGGAGAGAGGGGGGGGGGAGGGAGGGGAGGGAGGGAGAGAGGGAGGGAGACAGAGAGAGACAGAGAAAGACAGAGAGACAGGTACAGAGAGACAGAGATAGAGACAGAGAGAGAGAGAGAGATTTATCGGAGTATCAAGGTTATTGACTGGACAGTTACAGAGAACAATAGACAAAGTATTCACCTCTATTCGCCTTTGAATTGCTGGTTCCGAGCGACCACTGTTTGGCTTGAGAGTGTAAGCATAGATTCAAATATGGCCTTGCCCAGTGGGGGAAAGGGGTATTCCCAACCTAGTTTCAGTCTATTTTTAGAATATTATTATGACATCATCTCGTCAATCTCCAGGTAATGACTTTTTTATGCTACTCTCAAGGCATTTCCAATGAGAAAACCATCACTCTCCGACCAGGTTCACAATACCACAAAATAGCACAGTGTCCCCCCCCCCCCGCTGGTTACCAGCGAGATCTGTACACTCTCTAGGCACATTTTCGCTGGTTTCAGTTGTTTGGGACAACCTATGACTCCGATATATCGGACTATCAACGTGATCCACTGGACGAAAACGGAGAAAAAGTACTCTTCGCATTCTTTTAGGGGAAGCCTATAAATTCATGAAGCTCTTAATTTCAATTCTTTCAAATAAAGAAAATATTTGTGTGTACAAATAAACAAGAAATTACCACTTTCCCCCTCTACCCGTGTCGTTCATTTCCAACAATTCAGTCCAATAACCCAGGTAGTTATTAAGTTATTACAATGAAACGGTCTCAGTTTGTTTAGAATAATAACAGTTTAAAAGGAGCTACCTAATGTAGGAATGATGCAAGAAAATAACACATCAACCATAGACAAACATGATGAAATAAAGGACATTGAACTGCTTGCACCTACCTACCACAGCCAAGAAATATAAAATATTACGCAGTTTCTCAACCACCATAATCTGGTTTAATGACATAAAACGGTACACGTAATGGCTATACCCCGCCTGATTTATATCCCACCCCAGCCCACAGTCGCCACCCTCCAGTAGCCACGACGACCACTTTACGGTGTTTTTTGACACGGCCCTCTTGTTCCCCCCACGACCTGCACCTTACCCTGCTGCCCCCTCGTGGCAGCTGGCCGTACCAGGATCACTCCCCCAGGCTGCTCTTTTTGGGCTGTTTTGAAGGAGTGAGTTTCTATGGGGGCATCGGGGGATATAGCCATCTACAGTTATAATCTACAGGGACCACACAATAGGAGCCGTGTTTTGGTACCTACTAAAATTCACTCGCACGTTACAGGCTTACAGTGGAAGTAAGTAGAGTATGATCAACGTACACCTTGATGGGTCTCACTTTTCAGAGATTGTTCCTATGCTTAAATCAAAGCTTACCAATTGAAAGGTTTTATCTTTTAACGTGATCCAATGTCAATCCAGGATAAAAGTTTTTTTTTTTAAAATCATGGAGAAAATTTGAAATTATCTCAAAATGCTATAAAATGCGGAGTAAGAAATTAATTTTGAAATTTTGTTTGAGGTGATGATGTGAAAAAAATCTGAAATCAGACCATAATCTGAAAAGTTACATCCCTGTGTATACTACTACTAGGTCTACCCAGTGCTTCAGATCTAACTCCAAGACCTTCACATCGGCCTCTGAGTGAAGGATATGGTGGTACGTTTGTACAGAGTAGCTCTTCCTCCAGTGGCCAGCACCTCCAGGGTCCTGTTAGGGTCCCCGCGCATGTATACACACACATTAACCACAGAATAACAAACGACAATATAATCTATGTTTCTGATATCAAGTGCCTTGAAAATATATGTCAGACTGGAGTTAGGTGACAATTCAACTGTCTTTTGGGCCCAAATGTTGAATAGTTTACTTTTAATGTAAAATTCCTCCGCCCTCCTTTCTAGATTTCCCGGAATTGCCCCTGCTTGTTATGATAAGTAAATCATCATGGCATCAAAAAAATTATATAGCTCGCAAATTGTAATGGAATTATGAGACACATTAAGTGTTGCTTACTAGATGTAAAGTAACAACAGTTAGATTTAAGGTACATATCTGAAACCACGAGAAGATGAACCCGAATAATACAAACAACGAGTAACTCGGACTACTTTTGTTACACCTTTGGGATATTAACTATTTTCGTAATGAAATGCTCCTGGCTACACAAAATAGCTATATTTTTTTGCGTTTTTTAAATGGGATTTTCTTTAATGTTTAAGAAGTCTACAATGTGGGGCCCAGACAAAACCGTGGTCATAATATGATCATATATCGGTACAATGTTTATACGTCTGAGAATGCTTTGATACTTTAAACAGACGCCATCACTAACTGACTATTTGTTTGTTCTTGATTGAGAAATCATGTTTGTTTGAAGTAGATCAGTTGAAAAACGAATATAAACCAATGTTTTCCGCTGGAGGTATAAACATAACACTGTAATGTCTATATGGTTGTTAGGAACACAAGTCTAAGACGTTATATAGTAAGTAAAACGTGAACACTGAACGACAACAAATTAGTATTGGCTACATACATGTACTTGACGAATAGACAGGTAAAGACACCTTGATGGTACTGCTTACCTCTGAAAGTAGACAGAGACAGTTAAAGGGGATATAGATACGTCACTGTGAAACAAAGCAGTCGGGAAGAAACATTGTATTAAATACTGTTTACATCACCGGTAATCTAATATGTATAATATGAAATGTGGCTTCTCCTTATAATACAATGAGAAACCAGTCTATGTAGTTATATTGGACATATCATGTATTGCAATACAGATAACATAAAACACAATTAACTGTCGTTAGAATATGCTGTTCTGTATAATTATAAGGCAAAAGAAAATGATTGTGTTCAGCCAACATAGGTCGAAAATTAGAGTAGGCGGGTCGATTTAATTTTTTTTCTTTCTTTTTTGCTTTTATATGCATAGTTAGGCCTTGTAAGTGATGATAAAGAAAATTTCTTCAAAAAATTATCTAGCATGCTCTAAAACTATTTCAACCATCTAAAAGCATGTATATACTGTTCCATGTTGGTGTGACCAATTCTATTTGATTTTAATAATTTCTTTGGAAGAAAAACATGAAAAAAAAAGTTAGGGTAGGACCAAAAATTTGGGGTAGGTCGGGTTACCTGAACATTACCACTATTTTTTTTAGGCCTTATGCATATGGCACCACATCAAGTTCCGTGAGGCCTAGACAGGATATACATTCTGAAAGTGAAACCCCCTGGAATTGATGTTCACGACATGTATTCTGAATGCATTCTGAACCCTAAATTCTGAATGCATGTACACTGAGTCATTATAAGCCAGGCCTGCTGACTCTTCTGTTTATAAAAACGGCCCTGAAGTCGACGATCCACGATGCGATTTTGGTTCGATAATTGAAAACGATTCTTATATGACATGTACGATATAAGAGCCTTAATTATAATGACTATTGCACAAATAAAGAGTTGATACAAAAATAGGTTAAGATGCAGAGATGGTGTAATGATTGTAGCCATTCTGTAAGCAAATATCAGTACTTACTTAGGAGTTCTGGTGAGGAATTACCAAGTTCCGGCGAGACAATCAAGGAAGGGTCCTGCTGTTTCGACGGATGGGGTAACTCTGATTATCCGGCAAGGTTCTCGCTGCGGCGAGGGCCGCGGCGAGGGCCGCCGAAGTTAGCCGAGGTCCGCCGAGCACCGCGCATCGACAACACTCCACCCCATTCCATTTTTTAGGAGGGCTCACTCCATCAGAAGTGACAGCTTCATTCCATTTGGTGTTGGTGGTGGCTTTGATCCATTTTTTATAAGAGCCCACTCCACCAGAAGTGGTGGTCATAATCTTTCTTTAAGTTGGCTCTCGCGGAAGTGGTCTTTCAAGAGGGCCCTTTCCATCAGAAGAGGCCATTTTTAGGAGGGCCCCCTCCATTAGAAGAGGCCTGCTGTAGAACTACATCTTACTAACATCTGGCGCATCTATGGGTGTATGTACAGTCTATAAGCTCTAGGATGAGTGTCTAGTTGCTACTATTTACAGTGGTAGGTCCTCTTGACCTACAGCCCGAAGAACTTCCGGGCGTTCCTCAAGGAGATCTCCAAGTCAAGGCTGGGTGGGATTCCTCGGAGTTCTCCTACTCGGCCCGTCACCAGGCGGATGGAAGTCAGTCCGTGCTGGTCGGACCGGATACCTTGCGGGCAGAGGTAGGTCTCCTGAGGGAGCTTGCCCAGCTCCAGGCTCTGCGCCACCTGATCCAGTTCTAGGTGGTGGTCAGCCCCCAGAAGGTTTCCTGAGGTACTGAACATCATCTTAGGGGCCCCTGCACTAAGTGGATGAGCTTTTGTTGTGGGCACCAGCTTCTGTTTTCGCGGTAGAACCCTTCCACTCTCAGGGGGCCTTGGTACGTTGGCCCCTGCCCTGGTTGAACGAGCTGTCTTTGAGGGCAGTGCGGTCCCCTTAATTGAGACTGTATGGTTCTCCTCTTCTGCCCTTTCTGGCTCGGAGGTTGTTGCCTGGTTCCCCCACTGGACCCTTCGGGATCCAATGCCTCCAAAGGTCACTTCGAGACCTCTGGCTGATGTGGGGGGCTGATTGTTGTTTGGGTCCCAGCCAGCAAGAGCTGACTGGTTGCCAGGCAGCTGGGGAAGGAGAACTCGGGGCCCCCCTTGGCCAATGAGCCCTGCGATGTTGATGGGCGGCCTAGCTGGTGCGGGAAGCTGGTCATTGTCTGGGTCCCAGCCAACAAAAGTGAAAGCCGACTGGGTCCTAGGTAGCTGCAGAAGGAAGACCAGGGTTCCCCCTTGGCCCACGAGCCCCGCGAAGTTGATGGGCGGCCCGGTGACACCACTCTCCCACATCCCAGGTGGTATGGCCACTTGCAGGGAGCCGGTGACGCTCCCAATCTGGCCTCCACAGACTGTAGGTAGGAGCTTGACTTCTCTGTCTTCTCTGTGTCCAGCACCTGTCACAGTGTTCGTCAGTGGGTGGGCTGTAAATCCTCTTATCTTCTTGTTTTGGGATGTCTTCTGGCCTTTGGCATTGGTCACCTGTCTTGGTCTTTGTTTGAAGGATGAAGTCTTGTCTGGACAGCGTGCCTGGTCAAGGTTCGGTGACTGTTGCAGGGTTTCCCAGTCTAGGCATGAAGCCAGGTCTAGGTCGCAATCTCTGTCCAAGTGTAAGGCCTTGTCTAGGAGGTAGTCTTGGTCTAGGTTGGATGACTCTTGTTTGGTTTCCCAGGCCAAGCAGGAAGCTTGATCCAGGTAACAATCTTGGTCCAAGCATGACGCCTTGTCCAGAAGGTGATTTTCATTGAGCTGGGATGGAACTTCCGGGCCCAAGTCTGAAGTCCGATCTTGGCGGTGATCTTGGTTGAGAAGGGTTGGTGACTGGTCATTGTTTGCTGGCAGGTGAGCTGGAACCTCTCCAATCCTCCCGTCCTGAGCATTTGCCAGATTTCGGGATCCCCAGGTCATGGGTGGAGCCTGGTCTAGGGGGCAGCCTCGGTTCAGAAGGGTTGGTGATAGGTCACACTTCCCAGCACCTCCCACAGCATTCACCGTCAGGCAGGCTGGGATTTCTCCTCTCTTCTCATTCTGGGCAGCTACCGGATCTTGCAATTTCTGGTCCATGGGTGGGGCCTGTTCGAATTCCAGGCCGAAGTGTGATACTTGGTCCAGCGATTGCTCCAAAGACAGGGCTTGATCCAGTCGGTGATCTCGGTCCGGGCATGAGAGCTGATCCCGGGAGCGGCTTGTGATGAGGGGTCGCCATGAAGCCTGTTGGATTTCTGGGCCGAAGTGTGAACCTCGGTCCGGCGGGCGACCTCGGTTAAGGAGAGGTGGTGATTGGTCGCGCTTCCCAGCACCTCCCACAGTGTTCATTGTTGGGCAGGCTCGGACTTCTCCTGTCTTCTTGATCTCAGAAGCTTTCAGATCTTGGGGTCTCTGTTCCATGGGTAGAGCCTGTTGGATTGCCGGGCCAAAGTGTGACACTTGGTCCGGTGGGCGACCTCGGTTAAGGAGAGGTGGTGATTGGTTGCGCTTCCCAGCACCTCCCACAGCGTTCATTGTTGGGCGGGCCAGGACTTCTTCTGTCTTCTTGATCTCGGGAGCTTTCAGATCTTGGGGTTTATGTTCCATGGATAGAGCCTGTTGGATTTCCAGGCCAAAGTGTGACACTTGGTCCGGTGGGCGACCTCGGTTAAGGAGGGGTGGTGATTGGTCGCACTGACCACCCCTTCCTAGTTTTCCGATGCCGTAATCTCTGCTCCCATCAGTTTACTTTTAAGATTGGGGCACCCACGCAAGAAGTGACCCAACTCTTGGCAGTTGACACAATGCCTTGGCTGGCTCGGGGAATGGCTGCATGGTCCACTTCTGTTCAGGTATGGACTTGGTGACTTTGCTGGCCTCCTCACTGTAGTCTGCTTCTTGTCCATTGTAGCCCCAACGTCTGTCTCCACTGCTTTCTTAACCTGCTTTCCCAAACCTTGGAGGGGATCCCTTTCCAGCCTGACAATTGAGGAAGGCTGGCCGCTGATTGGGTTCCCAGTGATGAAGGAAACTGGTGATCCGTATTGGCCCTTGTCTTCGTGTTTCCAAGGTGAGGTCTGTGAGCGATGGACATCTTGGCTGTCCTGGCTTCCATGCTCCCTTGGGGGCTGTTCTGAGAATTGGCGGTCGTGCCATTCCTCATGCTAAGAAATGTCATTATGGCCCCTGCCTTCATGCTCCCAGGACGAGCACTGTGCGGGTTGAACATCCTTGCTGCGGCGAAGAGGAGTCTCGTACTGGCCTTTGCCTTGGTGCTCCCACGGTGATCCTTTGCTCTGGCCTTCACCTTGGTACTCCCGTGGTGATTTCCGCGAGCGAAGGGTGTCTCGGCTGTCCTGGCTTCCATGCTCCCTTGGGGGCTGTTCTGAAAATTGGCGGTCGTGCCATTCCTCATGCCGAGAAACGTCATAACGGCCCCCGTCTTCTTCTTCCCAGGGTGAGTCCCATGAGTGGTGGTTGTTCCGGAAGTGTGGCTGCTCGGAGAGATAGCTGCCATTCCTGCCGCTCCTGTACTCTTGTTCCAGAGCTTGGTGGTGCGGAATGTAACAGTTACGCGGAGGCGGAGTTCTTGATTCGTAGCCCCGTCTCTCTGGAGCCACATCATCCCCGCTGCTGGAGGAGGTGGAGTCCACTTCCCAGTAGTCGCCTGAGCCCTGCTGGGAAGACCTGGATGACTTGGCCCGCCCCACGCTCCGGCCATGGTTTGAACGGCCACTCTCCCTTAGGGGCTCCTTTGGTGGTTGAGGTTGGTGATCGTACCACTCCCCGTGGCGAGGGGCATCATGCTGGCTGTAACTATCACGTTCCCAAGAAGAATTCCCTTGTGAGCGGAGGTCGTAGTGGGGGGCGTGGTGGGGCGTTTCATATCGGCCCTTGTCTTCACGTTCCCACGGCGAGCCCTGTGAGCGACGGTCATCCCGGTAGTGCGGCTGTTCTGAGAGATAGCTGCCATTTCTGCTGCTCCTGTTTCCCTTTTCTGGAGTTTGGTGGTGTGGGATGTAGCGGTTATCCCGCACGCTCCCCTTACGTAGAGGAGTTGAGTGCTGCTGGGGTTTTTGCCAATCCTCGCTCCTCTCTCCCGGCCCCTCCGGATCTTCTGGGTGATCCTGACTGGTCCTCCTGTCTCTTCCTTTTGAGTTGTAGGCCTCTCTCCACTTGGCCGCCTGCTCCTTTGCTTCTTTGGCCTCGCGTTCCAGCTCTTTAAGTCGCAGTTCTTTAGGATCTTGCTCAGGGTCCTCACTTAACTCTTCATCATCAGTGGATTGAAGAGAAGCCTCTTCTCTTTCAGCTTCGGCGCGTCGGGCGGCTGCCTCCTTCCCGGCCTGTGCGGCTGCTTCCTTCGCGGCCCGGACCCGGGCGGCTGCCTCCTTCTCGGCCTGTGCGGCTGCTTCCTTCGCGGCCCGGACCCGATGACGAGTTGCTTCTCGGGCGGCTCGAGCACGCTGCTTCTGCTCCGACGCTATGCGTTCCTCCTCTTCCACTTGACGCCGAAGCTGCTCACGCTGGTCAGCCTCGGCTGCTTCCTTCTCGGCCTCTCGTTGGCGCACCTCAGACTCATTTTGGTATTCGGTGATTGTAGCGTTCGCGCTGCTCAAGGATGAGCGCAGGCTTTCCCTTTCTGAGCGCAGGCTTTCCCTTTCTGAGCGCAGGCTTTCCCTTTCTTCCTCCTCTCCAAAGTCAATTACCTTTTCCAAGATGGCGGCGGTGAGGGCTTCAAGTATGTCTTTCTCCAGATAGGGGGCCAGATCGTTCAGCCTTCGTGCGGGGCCATGCTGCCGAAGAACCTTGGCGAGGGTCTTAGACCTCGCCGCACCTATTCTTGGTATGGTCCTTAGTTGGTCTTCGGTCCCCGTGTTAAGGTTAAACGGGGGATCAGCCGGCATACTGTTGGCCATGTTACAAGCGCGTTCAGTAAAACGAAGGATGGGTCGCGGAACGTTCGAGCTGGGGTGCCGCGTCGGTGGTTAGTTTGGAGTTGCAGGATCTTAAGGAAGGGTTGTTGCTTATCCTATGTTATCTCGTACCGTATTTCCCACTAGACTGAATTGCAGAGATTTTAGGAGGCTCCGGAAAAAGTAACCTTAAACCAGAAATTACCTCAAATTTGGAGAATTAGCTTAATTTCTAACGTTGATACCAGAAAAACTTGGATGAATCCCCGGCTTATCTTCAATGTTCGAGAATTCGGCTAATTAAAGGTGCTCCGGAAAAAGTAATCTTAAACCAGAAATGACCTTAAATTTGGAGAATTAGCCCAATTTTTAGTGTCGATACCCGAAGAACTTGGATGAATCCCTGGCTTATCTTCAATCTTCAAGAATTAGGCTAATAAAGGTGACTCCGGAAAAAGCAACCTTAAACCAGAAATTACCTTAAATTTGGAGAATTAGCCCAATTTTTAGTGTCGATACCCGAAGAACTTGGATGAATCCCTGGCTTATCTTCAATCTTCAAGAATTAGGCTAATAAAGGTGATTCCGGAAAAAGCAACCTTAAACCAGAAATTACCTTAAATTTGGAGAATTAGCCTAATTTCTAGTGTTGATACCCGAATAAATCAGGGTAGTACTTCCGATGAATTATGACAAGAGCCTGAGCCCGATTTTGGGAGTTTGTAAATTAAGTCACCAGGCTCTGTGGCCTTATATAGGATAAATGGGCAAAATTACTAGGTCCAAGTAGGCTTACTAAAGTTATGAAAATTACTCCTAATTCAGGGTAAAATAACTTAAATATATGGCCAAACTTAGTACATAGTAAATGCAGAATGTTCTGTAGGGCCCACTTAATGCTTTTGTAAAGTTTTAGCCAAAATGGCTGACTCCTGGCCAGGAGGCCTGGGCCTTTTTTGAAAACTAAGCCCCAGTTTTTAGTCTTAAAAAGTTCACAACATGTAAAAATAATGGCCCAGAATTAAAATGTAGGTGACATACAGTCCCTATAAGTGACACTTAAATCATAAACAGTCTTAGTAAATGCAGGATGGCTCTGTAATTTGTGTGATGAAATGGTTTGGGATTTAAAAATGGCCACTTCCAACCTCTCCTGGGGTGGGCAGGAAGTTGCCAAGTTTCACCATATAAGTCCACAAAAACACACCAAACCACACAAAATGTCACATACACACACAGGGGGGTCCTTTGTGAATAATCCCTGTAAGTTTCAGCACTGTAGATGGCCTTTTTCAGACCTTTTTAGAGTCTTTGGGATGTAAACAATGCAGGGGCTTGGATGTAAACAAGTCTCCACTGGCAAAGTTTTATCTCCACAAAAATGGCACAAAAATGTCTTTTCCTGGATCCAAACTTGACAAAATCCTGGTGGGTAGGCACACCAACACTCCTGGCACCAATGTAAGCAAATATCAGTACTTACTTAGGAGTTCTGGTGAGGAATTACCAAGTTCCGGCGAGACAATCAAGGAAGGGTCCTGCTGTTTCGACGGATGGGGTAACTCTGATTATCTGGCAAGGTTCTCGCTGCGGCGAGGGCCGCGGCGAGGGCCGCCGAAGTTAGCCGAGGTCCGCCGAGCACCGCGCATCGACAACAATTCTGCTAAAAGAACACGCTCAGCTTTTTTTGGTTGCATTTATTATAACCCAGCGCGAGTAAGGGCATTCTGAGCAGCTTCCAAACGAAGCCCCTTTAAGGCTTGACCACTACTTCCCATCACTGACAATGGTCTCATCCGGCTAGACCTCTTTATTTACTGGTCCTAGTCACATTCTGCCTGCCCGGGCCATCCATCTTTGTCGGGCCACTGGACGTATAGACCCTCACCTGCAAGCACGTATATTGGGCCATTGGCTTGCCGTTACCCCAGCCTCCAACCCCCAGACCCACGTTCAGCTCAGTTGGCCAGGTATGGTAGTCCCTGGCAGAACCTCATGTTTATTCTCTTTATGAGGCTCTATAGGCATCCCATGGATCATTATAATGTAGGGTAATCATAATCTCCATCTCAAAATAATTATTTTGAGTCCTTTTCAAAACCCCAACTTCACAGAGTAGAATTTAGCACACTTCTTGCAAAGTGAATTACAACTCATGCTTTTCGAAATATTAAAGAAATATTCTTTCAGGATTTTAGTTACCCAAACTTGGCAAAGTGCTTGTCAAACAAGGTTATTCAATAGATTTGTAAGAGCCCCTATCTTAAATCCATTAAATTGTAAAAAATCTAATTACAGTTACTTAAAGCTTTTTTAAGACCCTGATAAGCGCCAAATAGTGGCGGCCATCAGATTCAGATGGAGAAGAACGGAATATGGATCTTTGATTGTGACCTACTAATGCTGCAACTACACACTATGCCAAATGTTTAATGGACACACAGGGGATTTCCTTAACTATTTTGTCCACTAGTCCACCGGGATAGTGGTCCTGTGTTTGCACTAGCCCAGATCAAACTTCCTCTAGTCTATATGACTTATTATTGTAATTTCAAAGCTTTTCACTGGCCCACCGGGCTAATTGCTCAGAAAATGCACTAGCCCGGCAAGGGTTTTGCTACTACCCGCTACTAGTACCTCTATGCTAAGGTAAAACCATGGGCACAGCTTAACAAACATCCTCACACACCTCATGAAATATTGAAATAAAATAATACGCTTCAAAACTGAAGCAATCTGAAAATAAAGCCTGACACATGATTCTGCAACCAGTCAGTATGATATTGGTAACAACCAATTACGGGACCAAATATTACTTTATTATAATTATTATGTACAATATTTTAATCAAATAATATTGACAACTTATGATATTTGAAGTAGTTATCTTGGCAAACTAACTGCTTAACAGCAGGCACCACTTTATCATAAAGCTTTAGATTTTCTGGTCTTTGATAAGTAAATCCATGGGAGGTGGTCACAAAAACATTAACCTAAATTACCCTTAGATTCCTTATGTCTAATCGAGTTTATCGTGTCAAAGTCATATGCCTAAATGATGATACTCCCCAGCTTTACATCCGCACTATACCAAGTCATGCGAAACTCTACGGGCTTTGATGTGATGTTGGTCGTGGAAAGGAGAACAGGAAAGTGGGCTCAGTTACAGGGATGTGGTTTTATGCCGACAACAATCGAGTATTGTTTATAAATACAGGAAGAGTCGCTCTGTGAGGCCAACCCTCAAATCCGCTATTCTTGCCCTTCCTGGGTCGCCATCTCTTAGGAAGAATACTAAGAATATATGGGACATCAAATGGTCGGGGCTAGGGGATGCACAGCATTTCGTTAGATACAGTTAATGGGCAAATGATAATTATTGCAGAAAATTCCACTCACCTAAGTGTTCAGATGAGGTATTAATTCTTATAGACGAGTGGCATAACCCCTGCCGCTGACTCAGAAAATGCTAAGGACTTAATGAACATTAGGATCAAAATAAAACTGATAATTTGAAGTTTCTTACATCTTGTTAAAAGCCTACAGGTCATTCAGGATGGCATTTTCAGAACCAGATTTTTTAAATTCATGTTTGATATGAAATTATCTTGTTTTAAGATCTGATCATATTGGAAGGATTTCACGACCCTTATTTTGACTGGAGGAAAATGTCTTGATATAATATTGCTCGGTAAATTTGTGTGCTAAGCAGCTTGGTGATCCTAAAACATATAATTATAGAGATAGCGATTAGCCGATATTCCCCCCACGCCCTATACCGCTTTCAGGAGCCCCCTTCCCTTAACGTGATTAGGGCTGGTACCCATCGTACCCCACACACACGACCTCACCTGACTGGAATAACCCCCAACCCACGGGAACCAGCATGACCCCATCCTGGTCACGTGACCACCTTGGGACTGCCACCTAGCGGGTAGAAAAGAGGAGTGGTTTGTCCCATAATGTCGGCATCATGATAGGGTTAACAGTGTACAGGAACCTTCATGTCAGCATACGAAGTAGGTAAAACGCAACTGTAATTTTCAGAAGCATTCTTGCCCACAGGTCTGAATCATTAAAATTATTATGTCCTTTCGCTAGCTAGCTATTCACCAATAATACGTCCAGAACTTTATTCTCAATCATTTTAGCTAATTTTTCATGTATGTTTTATTCCTAATTTTCTTCAAAACCCTAAACGAGTGATGTTTAGTATGGTCACATCTCACTGGTTTTGACCACAAATCCCCAGAGACGGAGTCAACGGTCCCAAGAAGTACGTCGCTGGAGCCACCCCAGTCTGGTGGAGTGGCGGGAGTTTCGGGCTGAGTCACGGTATCGTTTCATCAGCCCACTCACCCTCCTACATGACCAGATTGATTATTTAGAAATTGAAAAAAGTGATTCATGCTGACACAGACAAAGATCACTTCTTGCTGTTTGATTTTAACAAAGAGGTATTAGTTCATAAAAGCAAATATCTGCAAGTTACCTGTGGTAAGTTTTAAATCATTATTACGATACCTACAAAAAAAAGCTTTACTATTGATTTGAATTAGAGAGAGAAAAATAGTTAATTTTCAAGGAAAAACACATCAGTAATGCGGAAAGTTAGGGGTCCCTCTCATAAGTATGTACATATTAGGGTGGAGAGAAGTGACAAGAATCCTGAAATTGATAGTCTATTGCGTATGTAAGCTCAAGAGGGTGAGAAGGTCTGAGATTCTGGGAAAAAGACATATGTAATTTATGGAAGACCCCTGTTATTTCTCATTAATTTTCTTTCTTGCATTTTAGAGGATATTGATCATATTTCACCCACATTATGTTTTTTCTAAGGCATTTTTGGCATCTCTTCTCATACTCATAGACACAAGTAGACTTGTTCAGGGAGAGAGGTCCCTGAGACATATCGCTTGTAGACGTACATCTGTGTTTGTTTGGCCTTGGTAGAAATAGGTATCCTGGGCTGCAGACAGGTCTGCCACTCGGCCTCTCAGAGCCTGACAGGCGATGCCAAGTGTATTTTGGTATGTACTTCGGAGAAAGCCTTGGGACTCAAGCACCTAACACACTTTCTCAACTCATTCTATCCTCTGTACCTCTGTTCACGATATGAGTTTATTAGAATGTATTTAGTTTTAGGTTTAAACAAAAGTTTCTGACATATTTAAAAGTTAAAGAATATAATGACAGTGTGAGATACATAAGAATTCTGCCAGTTGTTTTTTGGTTTTGTTTGGTTATTTTGCGGCCTTCATTATTCAAATGAGCCCATATTCAAAGTTGGTGGCGTATAAACCCATTTATTCGTGAAGAAATCCTTAATTACGGACCCTGATATTTTGGGTGGGTTAGCAAAAGGATTTCAAAAATACATTCAAGGTGCTTGTACTGCTAATTTATTGTCTAGAACCTACGGAATTCATTTAGCGGCGTGTTGAAGATGTGTATTACAGAATTGTGTTGTAATATTTCATATCCGATGTCAGAACAGCTCGGCTGCAGTGAGCCTGTCACATTCAGAGGTGTCAGACTCAGCTGTCAGCAACCCTCCAGTGGGTGTCATTGATGAAAGCAGGCCCCAAGTACCCCATCCCAAAGCTGCCCCACCCCCCCCCCCCCCTCCCCGAGATATACATGATATCTACCCCCTAGACTAACAGGTAGAGGTTAGATAGGGAGGACGAGAATTGAGGGGGGGGGGGGGGGTCATGAGGTGGGGGGCGGGGGGGGGGGGTGGGGGGCTAGATAAGAGAAAGGCTAAGGTGTGAAGCACTCTTTTCTATACTAACACTTTCCCTGTAGCTATTCACTGTTTCTGACAGATCATATAGAGTTCCGTCTATCTAGTAGAGCTTGTCTATTTATCAAGGACTTAGCAAGTGTCAAGGCACTACGAGGTATCTGAATTCTGAAAGATTCCTTCACAGTCAAGAGTGCAGTATACTAGTAAAGTTTAATATATAGAACTTCTTTTTACATAAGTAATTCAATTATTTGATTGTGTTAATACCAGGGGTCATAACGGCCTTCGGCAAAAATATAGGAATTTTTATAGGAGATTTTCAGCAAAAATATAGGAGAATATAGGAGGTTTTAGGGCAAAAATATAGGAAAATATAGGAATTTTCGGCAAATCTTTTTCCAAGACATTCTTGGATTATATTAGATACAACCATTTTATCAGCACTTGGTATCAGTTTAGACTATCTTCAATTTAGAAAATGAGTGGAATGAAAATAATACAGATTATTTCAGAGGTGGAACCTACCTTGCAATTATTTTTGTTCAATACACAACCTTGACCAAAAACATTCAAATCAATTACTTCATTCACGATTCACACTTCCCATTTTTGTGATATTGTTCTGATTGACTTCTAAAAATATTGCAATTATGCACAAAAAATCGGACTTTTCCGAGAAAAATATAGGAAATATAGGAATTTTGGACAAAATATAGGAAAATATAGGAGTGCCAAAAAAATATAGGAAAATATAGGAAATATAGGAAAATATAGGAACGTTATGACCCCTGTAATACGTTTTTTTGTAAACAGGTAAATTCTGTCAGTCAGAGGCAATTTTTGATAGATATAAAACATGTTTTTGGAGGTAAATTTTACTGTCTTCATATATCAGAACCGCTATACGCCTTGCATGATGTTGCCAACGCTAGGAATACTTCAGTAAATGAAGGGGAATTGTTCTCTAGATAAATTATATATTCAAAAAAAGAGGTCCCATGCATTTTGGAAATGAATATATGACTTTAAAGAAGACCAGTTTAAGACCAAAGTTTGGAAAAATCCAGATTCTGTCGACCATTTGCAAAAAAATAATTCTAGCCGTATTTCTTGATGTTGTTTGATGATAATTTGCTGTATAAGTGCCCTTACATGAAAGTCGCATTTGGAGTCTCACATAACTAGATTTTCATTTCTTGACAAATTTCAACTGACCCTTCTTAGACTTCTAGCAACAAAACTTTCGACTCACGACATTTTAAAGGACTGAAATGTAAGAAAATCAATTTAAGACCTTTTGGGGCCTGTGTGAGAACCCTGAAAAAATCGCTATTGTATTCCTCGGGTTTAATTGATATGCGATGGTCATAAACAACTGACAATTATTCACAATATGAATATAATTCGATGATTTACCTACAAGACAACAAGAACTGAAATATTTTGAAAGAGGAGCATCCGATCCTTTGCATAGATATAAAGAACAACGCTAGCGTTTTTGTAAATTCGATTGTATCGGAAAATAATCAAGTATTCAATCAATAGGCTATATATTGAAAATAAACCCTGGTGTTCTCTATAAACCAGCCTCTTCAGTTTTTACGGGATTTCCAGACCAGACACTAGTAAGACACACATGTGAACCTTGCGCCTCTCGGGGCCTGCTACTGTGTCAGGAGCTGGGACCAGACAATCTCATTAAAGCAGATCTAGGGGCGCCCCGCACCATATCTTAACGGCGCAGTTCACATACTTCACTCTCACCGTCATATGACAGGAGTCAAAACAACCTGACAGAATGATGTCAGCTGTGCCGCCATTAAAAACCCAACCAACAACTCGCCCCCAAAACGCACAATGTTAAGTCAGATTTTAGCCGTCCCGTGGACATGATTCACTGCCCCAGACATGTTCATTTCCATAAACAGACGTGCACCGCGGGCCGTTCTACAGGTGACGGTTGGCAAAGGGTCACCGGGGTCAAATGCATGTAGATAATTGAGAGATTATTTTTCCCTTTCCCAAAAGCTAATTACCTTTTTTGTTGTGGTATGTGTCAAACGGTAGTAAACAACTTGGCGATCCGGCCCTGATTGGTCTGTATCTATACTATTCTCTGTGGTCGGCGTCAGGCGCAGTGCCTCTCCCTTGTGGTGGGTCTTAGAACTAAAACCAAGACTGGGTCAGAAATTAGGTACTGTCATTCTGGGATGATGGATATTGATGATGACATTTATGACGGACATTTATTATGGCATTTATAATGACATAATTGGAGTTTTCTATCCTATTGCTCTCTTTTTGTTTATAGTATATCATTCTGTCCATCACAAAAGTATCAGTTTCAGCTCTTTCTAAATTACATGTAAACACAAAATGTTTCCATGCATAGAGTTGGAATTAATTCATTCTACTTTGTGTTTTTTGGGCAGGTTTAGGTTAGTATTTGCGACCAGTTTCTATTGTTTATCAAAAAAGGTAATGGCTACCAGTAAGAGACTTATTTTAATAGATCGATTGAGGTAAGCTAAAACGTTCAAACGTTGAAGGGAAAATGTCTTTGCTACAACAGCGGTCACAGTAGGCGTCAACCGTCCAATAATTGCCGCGGCCTTCCAAAACCAATCGGATCCCGTCGGTACCACTAAGAAACTCACTGTTAGAGAAATACCCCTCTGACCGCCGATGACCATAGCGGACTGGGTCCAGTTAATCTGGGCCCCTGGATAATCCGGACCGATAATCCACTCTAGGGGCCGTCATCAGAGACCACTCTCCCACGGCCTGCCACCTGGCGTTAGATCATGACACCACTCATAGAGAATCACGCATTCACCCCTCACTTCCGGCGTTCGCTGGACGTAACTTCCGGTGACTGGCCGACATGAAATCAGACAAACTATTCTGACATAGACGAAGGTGGTACGGGAAAAGTGTGGTGGAAGTTAAAGAGAATGTATGACGGTCAATCTGTGTTGTATTCAACCAAACGGAACAAAAATAACAAAGGCGAGATGTTATACTGTTTATGAGGGTCTCAAAAAAGCACATCGCGCACCTATGTTACGGGGAAATCGCGAACGGCAATGGTGGGGCCATTTACTATGGGAATGTGTGGGAGAAAACAGGTTATTTCACTCTAACTTTTTAAATATAGCTCCAATCTTCTTACTACCAGCGAGAAAAAGTTGGCCATTGATCTCATACAGGCCATAGGGTACCTCAAATTTGTGTGAGATCCCTGAGTTTTTCAGAATTCCTGGGGATTCCCTTTTTCTCGATAGGCCTCAATACTAAAGGACCCCAGCATTTCCCATCACTTGCTTCACTGCGCGATGCGTGAATGACCGGGGTTTCTCCCTAAATCCTCAGACTCTCCTGATCCGTATATAGTCAGGGAAGAAAAATTCAAGCAGCCAACTCAAGTTTTTCTGTCAAACTGGCTGTTTCCATTTAGTTTTGTCTGAGCTGTATCTAATTTCCCTGTGAGGATTTTCATGAATTGTTCAGATTAGACTGTCCAAGAGGGTAGGTGTACCCATAATGACGCTTTCTGGTTCAAGTGCAAAACCTCATTAGGAATTTGTGACAAGGTTCCCACATGAACAGGTCCCATGACCTCTCCATGACGTCTCCCCGAAGTTCAGGGCATTTTTTGTATTGTTTTTCTCAACACAAGTTTTGCAATTGAGGTATTTTTTCGGGAAACTGTCCGGTAAGGTGGATTTTCTGACTTGATAAGAAATTTCTTGATTGAATTTTAAGAAGTACACAATATTTTCTGGAGAAAGATTAGGAACATTCCATAACATCCTAGAAGGGATTATTCTTCTTTTTTCAGATGTGATGACTTCTTGCCCGTTTTACACTGCCATGACTTTTTCATGACAACGAATATTTTCCGTTCTGTGGGGACATTGAGGCTTGATATGAGGAGGCCAAAAACATCCAGAAAAACTGCGACATTTATATAATCACCATTCTGGTAACCAAACAAACACCATTTCCCAGACAAAAAAAAAGTTGTTTAGTATCATAGAAATTCATGTTTTGTGTGTAGCTACAACATTAATTCTGGTGATCATCCTTTTTGCAGAGTGAAATGCGCTGACAATTTCCCATCTCAGACAGGCGCTTTAGGAATCCCCATTTGCCTTCTGACTGGAAAAACTGATAATTGTATGCATAACCTCCAGACTTGGAACCGTTCTCCCAGCAATGTGCGTGGAACGCGATGGTGTTATCACAAAACAATGAATTTACGACCCTAACCTCTGACCTCTGAACCCCCCAGGTCAGCTGAGACCACTCTGCTGCCCTCAGCCCACCCTTACCTCGCGTGCTGAGAGGGGATATATCAATCACGGTGTTTCCATAGTTACTTTTATCACTCAAGTGTTATAACTTCATCATGGTAATTGGAGTCCACCTCAGCATCCATTGTCCGACCGGGCTCTCCGATTTCCCCAGCCGGCTATTTGACGCACCCCGACTGGCCGATGATAAATCAAAGAAAATTTCCCAATTTCATTTTTCACCGTTCTTCACCATTTACGAATATATCATTTTTGTTCCATGCCATTTTGGTATTGGCTATTTACCAAGCTCATTCTTCACCGTTCTTAACCTTTTTCGAATACATCATTTATGATCCATGCCATTTTGGTAATGGTGTGGATGTTCCACCCACGTCTTGTGTCTTTTAGATGATGTTGACCTGTTGTAAATTATTGTCTGGCATGATTGAAAAAGTGATTAAGATGGTTTGTTTTCTGATTAAATATTGCCGCAAACACCACAAATATAGTGAAAAGATCTGAAATAAAAGATTGATAACTTAACTAAACTAACTACATCCTTGCATGCATTAATTCGAGGATGGGAAACGCAAATACAATTGGACTGATGTTTTATTTCCCTGTGTTGATGGGCACTTTATCAATGGCTTCTATGTACCCCACCATTACAAATGGTTAAGAAGGTGTATGCTAACTACTGAATCTGAAAATATTTCTGATATCATCAAAGATAGAGTTCCGATGGGCACAAACTTTGGGGATAAAGTCGTTAACTTCCCTACAGACTAGATCTACCTGGGCTAGTGGTTGGTTTATATACACACATCTTAGATCTAGTTCTACATATACACAGGTCATGCTGTGATAAACAAGTTATTTCAATATTTTATGTAAGCCTCACTCAGCCCCCGTCTGGCTGCTGTGTGGGGCCGGCCATAACTCCTCCTGTGCTGACAGGTCCGCTGGGTGGGATGGGGTGGGGATATACGAGCATTGGGGGACGCCTGGAGGACGGCCATATTCCGGTCAGTCCTCCCGTGCACAGACATGACCCCACTCCTACCCCGACCCCTAATGAAACGCCGGCCGACCACACAGACTGACCTGTTCCCATGGTGACCATCTCATCACCACCTGTCCGCCCAGACGGCCCTGACCACTCCCTGATAGCTTGTCATTGGTCACTCGGGGATGGGGCAGTCATACTGGGACAGGGAGGGGGTTAGTAGTGAGAAGTCAGAAGAGGAGCAGGGGCTGGGGATTAGAGAGAAAAGGAGCAGGGTCACAGATTAAGGGAAAAAAGTAGTTAGCATACAGAGACGAGATAAAGGGGAAGAGAAGCAGGGGCAGGAGATTAGGGAGAAGAGAAAGGACTGGGGCTTAGGGAAAAGAGCAGGGGATGGGGATTAGAGAGATTAGGAGTAGAAACTAGGTCTTAGGGTGAAGAGTGGTAGGGGGTTAAGGAGAAGAGGTGCGGGGAATAGGGGCTGAGGGTTAGGGAAAAAAGAGCAATAGGGGTTTAACTGCCTCTGCCTTGACATTGGGGTCTAACATATAAGATCTAATATATAATATATAATGTGGATATCTCAGGATATCCTTGGGCTTTAGGTTGAGCAGAAAGAAGTGGCTGGAAGAAGAGAAGGGCGGAAGGGAAATAACAAAGAATATAACTCGACTATGCAGAGATTCGCAATTTTTTGGTTATTTTTCTGGAAAACAAGGCTATACATTTCGAAATGTAAAACTTGTATATCAGTATGCTATATATGTAGGTAATCAGCTAATACGATACATAATAATGTTGTCCTAATAAACTTCCATTAACCGTCAAAACTAGAAACAAGACTGTCCTAATAAACTTTGATTAACCGTCAAAAATAGAAACAAGTCTTGTTTCTAAATATGTCGCCCTTGCCTACTACCTCCTGAATGCCTGAATGACACTGAGAAAGCATTACAATTGCCTTCTCAAAGGCAATAAGGACCATCGTTCAACTACAACAAATCTTAGTTTAGACGGCCTCTAAGACATCTGTAAAACTAAACAAGAGAGCTGGTTCCCGTAAAGTGGGGTTGGCAAATGAAGACAGTGCAATTTGAGGTTGGGTACCAGCCAATTGGGGCCATCTCGAAAAAGAGGGCGGTTGGCCGGAAGTATGGACTGGGGCCGGAACTACAGACAAATGACCCATGTGACCCCGGTCAAGGTCAGGCGTGATAGGTCAGTCGGGAAAGGTCAAACATGGCTCTGGTAGAGGGTCAGGCAGGAGATGGAGGGATGAAACAGGCCTAGGCCTGATCCTACCCAAAATGTGACCATGGATTCAATGAAAGGGAGCTTTAGCATTGAATTGCAGACAGGTAGGACGTGAACAATTCAACAGTATCGTATCTGCACTTTCCGCATCTGATTTCTAAGAACTTCAGAAAACCAATATTAGCTACTATTTCAAACACGCCATTAATCCAAAAGCAAATACGACACACGTGTATATGGACAGAAGAGCCAAAAATATTATACAGTTTCCTCATAAAATGAAACAAGAAATAAAACCATCATACACCAAATGTTTTCTCCCCTAACGAACCAACGCCCCAGCGTTCAGTTCTTCTTGGGATATCGATAGGAACGAATTGTAACCACTATATCTTGCTGGCATGGAAGAACAGACTTAGTATCAGTTTCTGCCAACTGAAAACTGCCAAGAATATATGAAACTATTATTGTTTTAAGTCCTCCGTCCTTTTCATCCGTTACTGACTTCATATGATTTCTTCTATTCACCATTTTAATGTGTTGCATACATATGCATTAATGCGAAGAATGGATAAGAAGAAAAATACTGATAAACAAATATTGGTGTCGGTGTTTTATGAGAATGATCTACTAAAGTAATCTACCCTGTAGGCAACTGCTACGAAACCCAACGTAACCCCAGTATGATAATTCAATGTAAACATTATTCTTCATTACTGGCCTTCAGTAGCCGCGTGTGTCGTCAGGGGCGTGAGTGCAGCTGGTATTTACGTGCGGCGCCCGGGTCTGACGTTCAATGTTTCCCTGATGAGGCGGGCCGGCCGGGCGGTCATCTCTACACGCTTATGGCCGTCATGACCCACTGACCGCTGGCGGCTGGAGGACTGGTTAGCCCCACCCCACCTGGGGCGCCTATAGGCCGTGCAGGGAAAGGGGTATTTTGGGGCACAGTGCAAGTGTGTATGAATGAAAAACGCTTTAAAAGAGGGTAATCTTTTAAAAAGCACGACTGCACTGCTGAACGCTATTTTGTGGATTATACAGGTCTGGGACTATCAACAATTGTAAGGTTGAAGTCTATCTTGATATGAGATCATATATTGATGTGATATAAGCATACTTTTCAACTCAAAATATTATAGAATGTATGGTATGTTTTGATAAGCATTAAAAGATAATTTAAAAAACCTATCCAGTCACCCTTTAAGTCGGTATCAAATTTAATCGATAAGGCACATGGCCTGGGACGTTGTCCAGTTTCCATATACTACTTAGGTTCTCCATAAGGCAAAAACACGTGGTCAACGGAGCACTTACAAAACCATGTTATTTCTATGTTCACTTTTGATCGAATCCCGTCATATTTTTAATCAGCATTATGGTGATTTTCACCTTCAAATTCCTGTTTTGTGCCTGACCCGCGATCAGTATTTACGTGGGGTTTAGGCCAAGGAAAAAAAAAAGTTGCGTTCAGGTAACATGGGCCGGAAAAATTAGGGTAGGTAGGTAGGGAATTTTTTTTTTTATAAATATTTTTTTTGGTCTAGTCAATATCAAATCGGTGTCGCTTTGATGAATGTTTTATGTAAATGAATGTTCTCATTTCTCTTACCTAATTGTTGTTGTGTATTCTATCCAAAACAAGCGACATGTATCGAAGGATTACCCTATAATACCTCAAAAGGAATCATCAAAGAGGAACCATTTCAAGTATTAAAGGGTCACTTGTGAAAATTTAAAGGGACCTTTCCAGCAAAAAACTACACAGGGAAATAATCAGGGCAGGAATGGTCTCTTCTTGATATGTCCAAAGGGTTGAAATTTAGGAACGATTTAAGGGCCATTGCCTTAGACAGTTTTGGGCCAGTTACAAATGGGGTGTATATGATTCTGCTGTCTGGTGCATGTTTTGTCAATAACTGGATGGTCTATGTATTAATTTTTCTGAACATTGCACACCTAATTTGAAAAGTAATATAGGATGAACTGGCTAGGTGGTCACATTTTTTTACCATGCACGGTGTACCATGTGAATCACAAAATGTCCTTAATTTTGGACATTCAGGACATGACATTGGTAATACCATTAAATATTAAAAAATATTTTAAGGATATTCCAAATGAAGACAGAGTAATTAGATTTTAATGTTTTTTTCTATTTTTAAGGGGAATCCCTCAATTTTTGATTTCACAAGGACATTAATTGGGAATCCCCAGCTCCCAAATGAAAGGGAATCCCCCGACCTCAATATTATTGTGAACAGAAAGAAATTTTAGCTGCAACATCAAATATCTATATTAGGCCACAAATAAGCTATAAACACATGTATCTTTTATTAACCTAAATTCATTCTATTACCTTTGATTCCCAAGTTATTTTGAAAGGATTTTCCCTTGATTATGATGCAGCAAGGATAGAACTAAAAGCCCAGAAATAAGGGAATTCCCTAGTTTTATTTCCTTTCTTATTCACCAATACTTCAAGATTTTCCTTTTTAAGGGATACCAATATTTTTAGAAAAAACGCAGTGAAATTTGACCAAAACACATGGAATTTTGTTTGCCCACTCTCATTTGTCTAATTCTCAAGGTCTTTAAAAGATTGCACTTTTCCAATGTGCGCTTAAAGAATTGGTACATTTCAATTTTGTCCTCCAAAGCGTCATATGCCTGTAATGACATTTTCAAACTTGAATAGTTTGTGATTAGAAAAAGTGATTAAGCCATGACAGAAAACATTTACCATGAGACAGGGAAACACAGGGAATTTTATTGCAAACACGAGTGAGGACCCTGCTAATATACATTATTATACCTTAGTGTGATACAAGTTTAGTAGTTAAGAGTTTAACACAGGGTGATACAAACCTGGGTGATAACCAGCCTTGTATCACACTGCAGTGTGATACAGAAACTTTTTATTTTCTAAAATTCATGAAAAAATGAAATAATTAAGAAATAAAAAAATCTAACATATGCATTATCTATACAACGTTACTAGCTACATTTTACTGCTTACTATTTGTGGATTTGATGAATATCAAAAGAGTTATATGAAAAAACATAGAAAAATGTGCAGCATCACAGTCCCACCATCACTGATTGCTGTGCATCCTTCCTTGGGAGCTCAGAACTAACAGAAAAGGTATAATAAATCCATAACCAACCTCAAAGGGAGTACTCGGGCAGTTATCACCCCTCGCCGGGACCCCGATATCAGCCCTCGGCCGGCCCTTCGGGCCCTGGCCTCAGGCTGATATCGGGGTCCCGGCTCAGGGTGATAACCTCCCTCGTACTCCCTTCTTGGTTGGTTATATGTATGTCTCACTCTAATATATCATATCTGTAACCAAATGTTGGCTGATTAAAATTAGTGTTGCCAAGTTTTGAAAAGGTTGAATCATGGAGATCCATTTCTTTGGCTAAAAACACCTACAGTAGGGAGGTCCAGGGGTATTCCCCTGAGGGAAAATTGTGTATTTTCTAAGTGTTAATAGACAGGTTTAGTGCAAATTCTTTCACTAGAATTACGAAAGTTTTCAGTGGATCTCAGGCAAATTATGAATCTTGTAGCTAAAATTACAGATTTACGGAGCTAGCTTTTATATTACTGAAAATTTTTACGGAGGTTTGGCAACATCATTTAGTACTTATCTATGCCCTTAAAATGCAAATACATGCCAAAAGTATGCGCAAGACCTTCAGACAGTACATTTCTAAATAAAAATTTTCTTAAAAAAAATACCCCCAATTTTAGGGTAGGGCCAAAAATTTAGGGTAGGTAGGGTTACCTGAACGCAACTATTTTTTTCCCTTGGCCTTATCTATGGAACAGTTGTCGCAATAAGTCAACCATGGCATATTGCCATAGAGAATTGCAATCAGGTTCAACATAGAGTAGTTGCTAAAGGAAGATGGCTGCCAAAGGTAATGTGTTAAAGATAAATTTGTCACTTTCAATAATATATTATTCATTTTTGTCGTCGCACGGCATAGTATTTTACAGAAAAGGATAAGGGTGTCCGAGCCTTTCACAGTCTATTTACGACCAAGAACTTTGAAATCAAGACCTGCATAAGCACTAAGGCTGCCACCAACGCCCTCAGAAATATATTTAAAAAGAGTGTTGTTTGTCATCTCTCTATGAAATACATTTTTACCTAATATTTAAGATACAATGACCCGCAGTATTTATTTGGTTCTAACTTCTATCTAGACAGACGTTCACTTGTATGGATAGCTACGTATACGGTAGGAGTAATGAGTAGATGTAACCCATTCCCGGAATCCTGAAAAACATATCAGCCACTTCCCCCAGTAACCACAGAACCACGTTTTGGACACTGCTTCATCTAAGATTTACTGATCCTCTGATCCCTGTCCCCTTGTAAACGACAAAAACCGTCAGAGGGCGCCAGAAGCAGCGTTAGCTTCACTATGATAGTTCCCCTGCTAACCACCAGGGCCCGAACGTAACTCCGTAGGATGATTAGAACACACTGTCATAATTACCTAAAAGCCCCTAATCATCACTTTAATCTACCTACATAGTTAGATTAAATATTTGGTCGCTAATCATGATTAAGGGGGATGTGATTAAGGTTAGACCAATGAGATTGCTTGTTCCAAATGCTGTAGGGAGAGTTACGAGCCGTTCCTCCTAATTGTGATTAACTTGTTATGATTATCCTACCTAATTTAATTACGGACGTTCGACGTGATTAGCGGCACTATGAGCCGTCGGCCCCAGGTGCCATTGTAGTTAAGGGGGAAGCAAGAAAAGCTTCTTATTGTTGCTGTTTCAGCAGTATTTGTTGGCACCAAAGACATCAGGCCATAAATGTATGAGCTGCTCCAGAGACTAGAAATAAATATTTACGTCTCAATTTGCCTCTGATTTTCGTTCTGACAGAAAATCACTTTGTGAAATAGGCCATCTATCCGGTCATAATTATCAGGAAAATAGGGTATTTTGCAGAATGTTTATCTGGCAGGAAGTGAATAGTTTTCAAGCTAAACAGCCACGTAAAGATCTTGTAGGCCCAGTTTGTGAACATGTCTAGAAAACGATCCGTCAAGGTTATATATCAGATGGAAGGCAATCTCTTATTCAATAATCTATTTAAAGTGATCTGAGGTACCAGACTGATAAAGGAAACCATAACAGCTGCACCCAGGCCCCTGATGGCACACATGGTCACTGATTGAAGACCATGGCCAGTAATGAAGAATGTATGTTTATGTCAAAAATTGGTTTATGGAATTTGTTTTCTGTTCTTTCCTATCGATTAGATGGAGGGTAAGATGGCGGCCTAGTCAGACGTGTGTATGCTCACTAGTGGACTCAACTGTTCATAACATGTAACTTACATGATAATCGGACTTTATCAATGATACATTAGGATCATAAAACACATGTGATTTGGATCCTGCTTAATATGCAACCCTATCAACTACGGGAATCGAAGAAATCAAGACCTTCCCCACGATACACACACACTAGAAGCCGTCGGGAACCCCTGGTCACCGATCACGCACACTCAGTCAAGGTAAACAAAGCAGCGGCCGAGGCCCTTCTCACCCCGAGCGGTGTACAAGTAAGCGCTATGTCGGAACCACTCCAGCCAGATCCTGATATTAAGACATTACTAACTGAACTAAATAGGGGCATGAAGGGTGTACAAACCGATATTCACAATATGCAGGCCTCAATAAATACCCTTAAAAGTGACGCTAAGGCAAACTATGAGGATCTTAGTAAGAAAATTGATGACATGTCAGTACAAAACCGGGAACTCACTGATCAAATTGAAGTGGCCAATAATAGGATTGAAACATTGGAAGGATGTTTCACTGACCTATACACTGAGAATAAAGCTCTCAAAAATAGTCATAAAGCATATAACCTCATCATACATGGGATTCCAGAAAAACCAAATGAAAAAATGTATGAAACGATGGGGGAATTCTTCCAATCTCTAGAGAATACATTCCAATATACACAAACCGACGGCGCGTCACGCATGGGTAAACTTGACCAAAACTAACAATCCAAAAACAAAGACGGGTCGGCACGTCCACGACCAGTAAGGCTGTTCTGTAAAACCCTACTGCAGAAAGGAATCATCTACAGAAACCTAACCCAAATCAAAGCCAACCCAAAATTTGCAGACGTACGTATTGCAAATGACCTAGACGATGATCAAATGATGGTAAATAAAGAAATACAATTGTTGTATGGTGCTGCGCTAGCAATTCCAAATGTGATTACCAAAATGAAAGGGGCTCGTATCGAAATTGATGGTAAATCCTATGATAGATCTAATTTCAACAAGCTGCCACACGGCCTCTCTCTTGAGAAAGCATCTACTATTATCACAAAGGATGGTGCGGGCTTTCAAAGTCACTGCTCAACCTTCAGCAACTTATCAGATGCTTTTATCAACGATGAGGAGATTGAATACTTCTGCGCGGAACAGATGATCCAACATAAGAAAGCGACATGTTGTCATGATTATACTGCGGCCGCAAAGATCTTATCTGAGACAAACGCCTACACGATCATGGCCATTGGAAAAGCCATTAAAATCATGGAAGAATGGAGGAAAATGGAAAAAGAAATGGTCAAAAGAGCAGTCTACATGAAATTTGACCAAAATCCGGATCTCAAGACCAAATTGTTACAATGCACTGCCACGCAATTTTACGAATGCACCTACCACCCGGTGCACGGTGCGGGTATTACGCTGCAGACAGCCAGAGCACAAGGATACACTGCCAAACACACACACCGGAATTACATGGGAGAAATTCTCACTGGCTTGAAGGCAGCATATCTGAAGCCATGATATCAGTATTGATTATCAGTGACTCGAGGGGTTTTGCATTACAGAGGCAATTACATTCACTGGATCTCCTGTCATATGATACGGTGCTAACTATCCTGGCCTATTCTGGGGCGACCATAAATACTGCAGTACAGAATGCACTACAAGATATTGGCAACCAATGGTTTGATATGGTTTACTTGTTTTGTGGTGTTAATGATATGTCGATACGTAGGGGCGATCATAACATCAAACCGTTATTTACTAACAGGTATAACCTTGCAGCCACGATGATCGCCAAACTGTATCAGGCCAGGATCAAGCTTGATATGATCAGTGACAATGTTGTGATTTGTGAACTAATTGGTCTAAACTATGCGGACTATAACACCAGCCCAACACATGTTTTTCCATGGCATCAGGTGGAACTAAATGCAGGTGTAATGTTGCTAAATGAATATGTCAGGCATATGAATACTGAATGGATGGTCTACAGCCCCAACATCACGGAGTATACTCACAAACAAAGAAAGACGGGGAACTTAGTACATCGATACGAACTAACTATGTATGGTGGTCTTCACTTCAGATGGCGGTTCTCTGTCAAAATACTGGACAGTTTGCTCAATCAATCCTGCAGGCCTTGGGAATGTATGTTTAAAAAAAAAAAAAAAATCCCTGATGAGCAATCAATCTAAAGGTATAGTGATACTCCACATGCCTATTGCCAGTATAAATGTATATCGAGACTGTCTACCAACTACTGAAATTTTCATCATAATACTTTGATTTATACTATGGAATTCGGCACAGTGATACTCCACATGCCAGTCATCAGTATAAATGTTTACAGAAATTGTCCATTAATAACTGATATTTCTTGCAGCGCTGACTTAAATTGTGAGATATGGTATAGTGATATTCCACATGCCTATCATCAGATCAATTGTGTATATTGATTGCCCATTAACAACTGATATTCCTTTGCAGCATTGACTTATACTGTGAGATATGGTATAGTGATATTCCACATGCCTGTCAACAGTATTATTGTTTATTGATGCTATCGGCTGATTATTGATTTCATTGTATCCTGTCTAACTATTGATCCTGCGTGCTAATTGCACGATGACAATAATGGGACTCCCACAAATACTTATACCGATTTACATGAACATATGTCTTAAATTGGTTGATGTCTTGAGCACACTTGTTGTTATATTTGTATATTATTAATTATGAATAATGAGGTTGGCAGTTACTGCATTGAACCTCAAAATATTCATACTGGGGTAATTATCATTGGGGAATTATGGCATTACCTGGGATGTACCTTGACTTGGACAGATAGAAAATATGCGCTTTCTCTTTGTAGTATTAAATGATAGCTAATAATCTCCAGTCTCCCACCCATAGTCGAGGTTTTCATATTAGTCATCTTAATTTACAAAGTTTTGGTAACAAAACTGACCTAATCAAAATTTATATCAAAGAGCTAAATTTTGATATTTTTACTTTTAGTGAATCTTGGTTGAAACCTAAATTTCCTGCCTGTCTTCTAAATATGCCAGCTTATCAATTGTATAGACAAGACAGATCTTGGTCTGATAACCAAAATGGTACCCCGAAAAAAGGAGGAGGAGTTGGGGCATATTGAACTATTGTTAGTGTTGATTTAAGACTGCGTGATGTGTATAATTAATTTATCCATGAGTCGTTCATCCAAGTTATTGAGCCAATCAGACTGCGCTCAAAGTTAATTCATCCATTCCCCAATAGTTCAAAAGAAATGGACGATGAGGGAGCTCTTAAAATGAAAGGGGTTTTTATTCAATTAAACATCTCATCCCGAGTCAAAGCCACAGTGAATAAGTCTCAATCTGTCCACCTTCCCATCTCCTACTCAGTGATCAACCACACTAGAATACAAGTTGTTCCAGCACATCCTAGACCACCCTAGCGCTTAGCTCTATCACAATCCTTTGTCCGAGGTAGTTGGTATAGGTAAACTCCAGTATATTGCACAGGAGCTGGTAGACATAGCTCCGAGCAGCTCAGCTAATGCTGCTGACTTTCTCACTAAAACTCTACTAACTGACTCGCTCCCTACCTTGCAACGCCTTTTATACTGGTTAACAGGTGGCGCTAGGAGCGTAAAATGTCTCTTCTCAGAAGTAGTATGGTTAGGCCTGATCCTAACTAAATTATAAAGTATGATAATATATTAAAAGTACTAGGCTATTAGTACAATATATCAAAAGCGATGTTAATGTTTCTACATCTAAACTTAATGAATTTAATTACAATGCTAACTACCTTGAAATATTATGGCTGTATATCACCCACCCACAATCTCGCAACATGGCTATTGGTGTTGTCTACAGACCTCCATCAGGTAACACAAAGCAATTTGTAGATAAATTAACAGATATCATTAATGACATCACCACTGAAAATAACTTGGATGTATTTCTACTAGGTGATTTCAACATCAATTATTTAGATAGGAAATCTGACGGAATGAAACAACTAAAGGACTTTGAAACCTTAACTAACTTAAAACAATACATTAAAAAACTAACCCGGGGGATAAATTGTATTGACCTTGTATATACTAATTGTCCTTTTGTTTCTCAGTCAGGTGTCCTTGATATTAATGCCAGCGATCATGAGCTGATCTACATCTCCAAAAAGAAAAGTCGTATCAAATATGATTACATTAATTTCATAGGCAGGTCGTATAGAAACTACAATAAGATCTTGTTTCAGGAGTCTTTATTAGAACTAGACTGGACAAAATTCTGACGCTCAAATGACCCGGGGATATGTTGGCAAATAATTATTGATAACATTTCAACTATTATCAACGATATGTGTCCTTTGAAAAATAGAGAAATTAGAAATAAACATGAACCTTGGGTTTCAAATGAGATCCTCGAAGCTATTTATGATAAAGACAAAGCCTGGAAGACGGCCAAAAACACAAAATTGCCTGCTGATTTGATATTGGCTAAAAGGCTCCGAAATGATGTGAAGCACATGATCAGAAGAGCAAAATCAAATTTTTGTACAGGACTACCTGACTGATGATAACATCTCACCAAAAAAGTTTTGGGAAAAACTGAATTTTATTACTACAAATAAATCACGAGGCAGTATCAACCTAGTTGACAAAGAACAAAATTTACCCATCTCAAAAAATGATACATCCTCGTACATAAACACTTTTTTTTACTGACATTGGTCCTAATTTAGCCTCAGCATTTGCTGATGATTGGGTAAACAATGTAACATTTGACAAAAATTGTTCTCTAGATTATATTATGGTTGATGAAGCTGAAGTGTTGAAACTGGTCAATGGTATTGAAATTTATAAATCATCTGCTATTGACAACCTGTCATCGAATATTTTGAAGGATGCATTCCTAGTATTGATACCTCAGTTAACTTATATGTTTAATAGATCATTGGTAACTTGTACTTTTCCTGATGCCTGGAAAACAGCAACTGTCATTCCACTACAAAAACCAGGCAACCCAACTGATGTTAATAACTTAACGCCGATTTCATTGCTACCCCTGCCTGGGAAAATGCTGGAATGAGTTGTCCAGACCAAAATCTCAACCTATTTGGAAGAAAATGGTTTATTATCTGATTTGCAAAATGGCTTTAGGAAAAATAGGTCCACCATTAATACTGTTGCTGACTTTACTGATGATATTTTGCTAGGCCTCAACACTAAATTATACACAGTAGCAGCGTTCATTGATCTAAAAAAGGCTTTTGACACTGTTTGTCATAAAATTTTGGTTAAGAAACTACACAATTTTGGTTTTAGTAATACAATAATTGAATGGTTAACTAGTTACTTAACAAATAGAAATCAAAGATGCCTAGCAAATGGATACTTGTCTGACTTACGTAACATTAAGTGTGGCGTCCCGCAAGGATCGATCCTAGGTCCGACCTTGTTTTCATTGTATATTAACGATTTATCCACATCTCTGCATTACTGTAAAACAAGACTTTACGCTGACGACACTGTTATATATGCCACTAACAAATTTGAGGAAACAGCGCATGGTCTTGTGTCGGATGACCTGGGTTCTCTTTGTGATTGGTTATCTAAAAACCAACTAACCATAAATATAAAGAAAACAAAACTTATGGTATTTGGTACGAAGAATATGCTGAAGAAGGCAAATTACTTTGAAACCAAAATTAACAATGTACCGATTCTATATGTTAACCATTTAAATTATCTAGGTATCAAACTAGATTGTAAGTTGAATTTCGATCTACATGCCAATGAGTGTATGAAACTAGTATCTCACAAAATATTTTTGCTGATGCGGATAAAGAAGTTCCTGAATGTCTACCAAGCAATGGCAATTTTTAAAAGTAAAATACTCCCATATTTTGATTATGGAAATATCTTCTTCATAGGATTGAATAAAAGTACACTGGACAAATTACAGAAATTACAAAACAGAGTACTTAGGCTTGTGCTTGGTAGGGACTCGAGGTACAATGTATGGAACCTTCATAATGAAGCTGGTGTACCCTTTCTGATGGATAGATACCAATGTCATCTAAAAAACTTATGTTTCCGACGAAAAACCTATCCAGAGTATATTAAACCAGCTACACGTGAATTACGTAATTACGATGGTCCCGTGTTCAGAGAAATATTATCTAACAATAGCACCTTTGAACGAAGTGTCTTGTATCAAGGGGCTAAGATCTGGAACAAATTACCGGTGGCAGTTCGATCTGAACAGTCACTGTCTAAATTTAAGAAGGCCTCAAAACATGAGATGTTATTACCCATTTCTTAAAAAAGTCACCATTTTCATGAATTGTTACTACCTCGCAAAAATAGACATTAAAACATATTATAAATTGGTACTACATTGTAAGGCATTGTATTATGTTGTCTACATGTTCAAGCAGTTCTAGAGTATTCCCATTGTCTTTGCCTATTCTGGGGTAGGTAAGGGGGGTTTATCTATTATGTAGTATTGGTTACACTGCCTATTTCAAACTTACTGATCTGTACTGTGTTGAGTATATTTGTCATGTTGTATTTAACATATTGAGTGTGTGATGCTGAGGAAGCAATGAAAACAGGCTTTGAGCCTACTTGTATTTTTCTCAGGATAATAAAAATTGATTAAAAAAAATAAATAAAGGCACGGTAATTTCCAGTAGATCTATGCATTCCAGTTAAATAAAATTTAGTTTGCTTGAGGTCAAGCACAGAGTGACTGGAATTAAATGAAAAAGTGCGTGTCAGCTACTCAATCTGTTATGATCTGCATTCTCATAGTAATATATGGCCTAACCACTTTCCTCCTATCGGGGCCAATACCAAAGTGGTCCCCCACTTGTTTTAACGATGGCCGACCGGCTGATGATCGCTTTGGACTCTCATTTCCCGTTTATCCACCCCTCTCATCTATACACCAGTACCTGCCCCAACTTTGCAAACTTTACTCTACATAGATCTAGAAGGTCTTAATTATTAAAAATGTCTAGGCCCAGGGCCTAAATGCCGGGGTCTAGGCCGAAATCTATCATTGTAGTTTTAAAAAAACTATTCATCAACCTACCGACCCGAGTCATGAAACCTGAACACGACAATTTTTTTATATTTGCCTTACCATAATTTCAAGAAGCATATTTTTGTCTAGACTAAGTGTTATTAAGACAGAGAGATAGACTAGATAAAATCAACAATTTCTGGACAAAATTAATAAAATTCCTTGACTTTATTTTGACCGACAAAATTCAATTCTATTCTTTTCACTTTTTCATGACTAGAATAGTATTTTCATTTTCTGGTGTCACTGTTAGTGGGAACCCTGAAAAATTAGACAGCAGGAGAACAAACTGATCTAAGGCTAAGCCTAAGTTACTTACAAAGCCAAAGGCAAAGGAGCCACCGAAGGGGGTGCCTCAAATTTTCACATAAGGGTGCCCCCCCCCCCCCCCCCCCACGTCTTTCTAAAATATCTTGATTCGTCATTAATCGTTATGATTTACAAAATTACGTCAACAATCACTGCAATATGGGCATGACAGTAATCAAGTATCTAGACTAGGCCTAAATGAATGAAATAAATTCACACCAATGGCAATGGCAATGTCCAAACAATGATCATCGTGGCCGGTTAGTAAGTGTGGCAATTATGGTCTACCTGATCAAGGTTCTCCGTACATAAAGCTGAAGGTATCCGTACAACTAAGGCGGTGATATTCATGCTTTTAATCCACTGTCTCCTAGGTTCGACACATCCCCGGCCTTTCTAGACGTAGACTACTCCAAAGGCACAGAGTCGGGACGTAACAGACTGAGACGTATAGGTAGAGTTTCCGCACGATTCCTGAAATCACGACTCCATTCATCGAGAACACTGAGTTAGATCTAACTTTGCCTTGCTGGTAAATTTCTCATAATTTCTCGACAAAATGTTATTTACACTTCAATGAAATAACTGAGTTTTATTTGATTATTGTTGTCAATTTCAACGCGGGAACAATGTACCCGGCTGGATTACTTCGTGAAACGACAACACTGCGGGAACAAGTTACAGGAGCCTCGTTTCGGCAAAGAAGGTCGGCCAGCCTCTCGGCAAATATCAACAATCATGAAATGGCGATTTGATAGCATGATAAGTATATTCTTTGCCACTCAGAGTTTGTAGTAACAAGCAGAATATATAAGAAAACAAAACGTATCGGTTTGGGGGAGAAATCATCAAGTATGCAGAGAATAACCCGAACGATCTTATATTATC
Organism: Lepidonotus clava; assembly: GCA_936440205.1. Taxonomy (NCBI): domain Eukaryota; kingdom Metazoa; phylum Annelida; class Polychaeta; order Phyllodocida; family Polynoidae; genus Lepidonotus; species Lepidonotus clava. The sequence continues at coordinate 17,631,902 of OW387148.1, forward strand.
GCTCACCATTGCGTGTTTCCTATGGCACTGGCAGGTGCCCTTGCCGGTTTTCCAAGACATCACTGCATTCAACGCCGTGGCTTCTCCTTAGGAAATACTCTTCATCATCAATTGAACAAGAATCAATATATTATACCACAACTCCTATATTCTATGTGAATGCTGGTAAGTAGATCTACATCACGATGGCACGGCATGGAATTTGCTTTAGACTAAAGTTTAGTTAGGTGGTTTCTTTTACATTCTTTATTTTCTTCTGTGATTGACCCCTTAGTAATAACTGTATTAAGAATATGATATACTTTATATAAAATGGCATTTTATTTAATTTTCAAATATGTATGACATATGGGTAGCCTGAAGATAAAAAAAAAACATTATCACAATAGGTCTATAGGAAAGCGTTACATTTTAACTTTTCCCTTTTTCTTCTTCTTTTTTTTTTTTTTTGGCGCTTAGGCAAAAAAACAAAATTGGTTTGTTCACGTAACCCGACCTGCCCTAATATTTTGGCGCTACCCGAACAATTTTCAAAGGCAATTTTTCAACAACAAAAAAAGAGATTTTAGATTCAATTAAATTTAAAATTAAATGAATTGCAGAAAATGGGATATATAGTTCTTTTTGGTAAAGAAATGTATTTAGTCCAGGATGAAAGAAATTGTTCTGGATCTTAAGTGATTTCTGAATTTCCAGGAATGCCTAAGTGATAAGTTTATTTGACTATGTTAAAAAAAAAAAGGTAAAAAAAGTAAATTAAATCGACTTGCCTACCATGATTTCTTTTTTACCTCTGTTATCTGAACAGAACTATTTGTTGTTGTTGACCTAACACAACAGTCTACGCATGTAATTCTCCATTAAGGCATAGAGGGACTCGTGGCAGTTTTGACAGTTTTGATGTAAGATTTATGCTTACGTCTTACTTTTATCTAATTTCTAAATATTCCCAGTAAAAAAAGGTTGTGTTCAGGTAAAATAGTTCGAAAAATTAGGTTGATTCAAGCCTGTGAAAATTCATTCGTTGAAACTGTCTTCACCTTACCTGGTGATGTACTTCACGTAGATATCTAAACACTTTCCTATTCCTATTCAGTGCCCCACATTGGCCATTTACACACCGCAGTGCTAGCTGACGCTGTAGCTCGATGGTATCGGATACGTGGAGCAAAGGTTACCTTCTCGACAGGGACGGACGAACATGGTTTAAAGGTGATTGTAGTGCTGAGCAAGATTTTTGTAAAGCATTATACTAACTTATATGAGACAGAGAAGCAGTCTAGAGATCCGTGGAAAAATAAATGAAAATTTAGGGGTATATGATTATGTTGTAATTTATTTCCCAGAGTTGTTTATCCGAGGCCTACATTAATTTATAATATAAGGTTTACATATTTTTATTCTAATTATGTATGTGTCACTGGTATATTTCAGATTCAGAAGGCAGCAAAAGTGGAAAACGTGAGCCCTATCGACCTATGCAATAGAGTTTCTACGCAGTTTAAGGTAAGAAACTAGAAGCTGTCGGCAATCATGGCATGTAGTTGTAACTCAACAGTTTAATTAGTTTGCATGTAACTGATGTTTGGAAACTTGCTTGTTGACATACGCCCCTATATATTTTCAGTTTGTTATAATATGACTTTCTTTTTTCTTTAAGCGTCTCTTTGATGCAGCTAACATAAGTTATACAGATTATATTAGGACAACAGAAGAAAGGCACGTTGCCGCCGTTCACCAATTCTGGGTAAGTACATCTAAACGTTCATGAAATGTGTTCAATGTTATTGATATGTCGTCTCTCAGAGAATACTTGAATTGAAATCATAAACTATGTTAAATGTATTATTGTTCTATAATCAAATAAATCATGTTGATAGGGGCCATAAGGGGTACATCGGGGTACATCATAAACGAGGCGGTTGGTAGGGTGAACATTTTGAGAAATTTACGTTTATACCCCTATAATCTTCAACATGTATCTCCGTCATTTCCAGCCGGGTTGAATTGGGGATTCTAGAATTGAGGAGGAAATGGGTATATCTTAATTGAAAACCCCTAATTCATTTTGAAAGCCAAATGTTGAGGTTTTAGCCATCCGTCTTTATAGGACCTTCAAAGCCGTTATGCATCATCATACTAACCACTGTTAACTAATTTAACATACATGTATTTGTTTTCTTTCAGCTCACGCTAGCTGAAAAAGGTTTTATTTACCGCGGTCAGTATGAGGGCTGGTACTCTACGTCAGACGAAGCCTTCTTAACAGAGAATGACGTCACCGATGCAGAAGATAGCAATGGCCAAATGAGAAAGGTGTGTTTAAGTCTCCATGATCTATAAAACGATAATTTGAAAAACGAATACTATAATTAAGGTCATTCTCCTTACACACAGAAAATGTGCGGTATGTTTGGACGGGTTCGATGGATACAATTCTTTTGTATATTATTGAGGGACGACTACTGCTCAAGCATAAGCAAAATCCTAATAGTAATTGTGCCTCTTGTTTCCTCCCAAGGTATCCCGAGAAAGTGGTCAACCAGTAGAGTGGATGAAAGAAGAAAACTACATGTTTAGACTGTCGGAGTTTGCCCCCAAGCTCAAGGACTGGTTAGATACTGGGGGTAAGTTGAAAGCATGGGGTATCTTGTTTTCAGGGCATGTGAATACACGAGGCTGTCTTCATGAGACACGCTCATTTGATTTTGACAGTTGTGGCACTGCTTTGTTTGATCCTAAAGATAGCCACCTTTGATGTTAAATATGTTCAGAATAGTTGTCTACCATTATGAATGGGAACTCCGAGAAAATGAATGAGAGATTTTAGTTATATTGGCTTATCATAAAATTTTCAAGCTAAGGAAATTCGACCGTATTTCTGATTGCCTGATCATCGAAATTCACATTTTCATTGCTCGTAGTATATGAATAAAAAAATACAGTTTATAAAAAAAACTATCGACTTTCTCAAATGCTTTTCATTAGCAGGCGCCTGATCAAAAAGGTTAGATTCAGCTGCAAAGTTTCCATCATTGTAAAACTAATTCTATTAAAAGAAATACATTGTTATTGTTTGTGTTTAATTGTTCAGTTGTCCAGCCTTCAGTCTTCGAGCCCTTGGTCCGTTCTTGGTTAGAGGAGGGTTTGCCGGACCTGTCCGTGTCCCGTCAGGCCTCCCGCCTCCAGTGGGGGATCCCCGTACCAGGAGACCCCTCACAAACCGTAAGTCTCTCGTTTTACCCATTGATTCTGCTAAAAAAACTCCTGAATATTTCAAAATTTGAGAATAATGTCCATTGTTACCAGAGCTAAAGTACTTATCGAGGTGATAACATTGTTGTAAGAAGTTCTTCACGTGGAGCTTTTAACACGAGGAAAAATGTATATGCTTCTGGATTTGCTGATTCTCAAAATGTAGAACTTTTTATTGTATACATGCTTCTGGATTTACTGATTCTCAAAATGTAGAACTTTGTATTGTATAAAAAGAATTGTCCCTTTTATGTGGAAATGTTTCATATCTTTGTAAAATGTTTTCAATTCAACATTTTGAAACCAGTCTAATTTAGATCTACCAAAAGAAACTTTTCACTGGAAAGGGAGAACTCGGAGGTAATGAGAGGACATATGTAGGGAAGTTTGAGTATTAAAATTGAAAGATATATGTACATGTACCGGTACTTGTAGTGGTGAATAAAATGTTGCAGATTTACGTGTGGTTGGACGCCCTTGTGAACTACCTCACCGTGGCCGGTTACCCGGGCCCGGTGACGTCATGGCCCCCGCAGTGTCAGATCATTGGCAAGGATATTCTCAGGTGTCGTATTCCTAGGCTTCAATTGAAATTCTTAGCTGCTTTCATTAAAAAGAAAGCCTCTATTTAATAGCTAGACTGATGTTTGAAATAGTGCAAACAGGAATATTTCAGTTCGTTGCGATTTACAGAATAATCACCGCATAGAGTTTTAGTTGGAAATGCGCACAGAGAAGCAATTATGCTTTAGAAATACTTATGTATTTCACCTAATTGGCACCAACCATTTACTCTTGCTGCCCGCAGGTTTCACGCTGTGTACTGGCCGGCCTTTCTACTGGCCGCGGGGATGAGGCTTCCCGAGAAGGTCTTCTGTCACTCCCACTGGACGGTCGACGGGCTTAAGGTGAGGGGGACTGGGTGGTGAGCACATACGGGCCACATGAATATTGAGATATCGTCGGGTATTTTTTCCCGACAAGGCATACTTACGATGATTAGAACCATAGATAATGCCCGAGTGATGTGTATATTACTATGTCCAAGATGTAGTTGATAAACCTAAGGTTTTTCCTATAAATCAGAAGGTTATTTATATTGACAATGATGAGATTATTAACACATAATTAAACATTAAAAGGCCAAAGCTTCATTTACCATCATAACAGGCGTCTCCTTTTCGTAAATCTTCTAATTTTGAACGTGTAACAGTTTTATATCTGGCCTTACCACTTTAATTATTTAGATGTCCAAGAGCAGAGGCAACGTTGTGGACCCCTTCACCTGTCTGGAACGCTTCACACCTGACGGCTTCCGTTACTTCTTACTCAGGGAAGGAGTACCCCATTCGGATGGCAGTAAGGTTTCCCTTATTTTAGTTTATTCTCACAGAACGTTTTCAGATTATTGAAATGTCATCTGTGCAGAGATTGTACTTCTTCCTACATTTTTGGGGGGACTGTTCATTGACTATATATGACAAAGGGAATTTTGCATGCCTGTGAAATATCCACATTTCAGCATTCTTGTATGAATTCTTAATTATTCAAACGCACGTTGAAATAGAACTTTATTCCTGACAATTGGTTCTGGAATTAAATTATAAGGAACCCTACTTTATTTTCTGCGTTTTCATCTGTCCAGTTGTAATCTCTGAGTGCGAAAATATTTTCCCTTTCCAGAATTTTTTTAAATTCCACCAATTCAGCGTATTGGGCCCAATTCATAATTTGCCATCGTGTTTACATAGGAACAAATCTTTTTGTCTTGTAGTAGAGTGAATACATGTTAAACCAATGTATCCACTGTTCAGATTACAGTGAGCGGCGGGTGGTGGAGTGTGTTAACAGTGAGTTGGTGAACACTCTGGGGAACCTGCTGAGTCGGACCACGGCCCCCGCCGTCAACCCACACCAGGTGGTGCCACCAGTCGACCTGGGCCTGTACCAGCAGAGGGCCACGGCCGAGGAGCGGGCCATGCTCGACAGGCTACAGACGCTACCGGGTATGTAAGACTTGGCATGGGAGTGTATGAACATATATGAACAGTCTGTATAGTTCTGATCTGTAAGGCTAGCCGTATTTAATCTAATGAACACCCAACTCACTAAGTGTCAGGCCACAGGAGTAGAATTTCAACCCCGCCTCCAATGGTATCTTTGCTCTGTGGACCCTCGAGTCATAACATAGTCGGAACCATCAGAACAAAATGTTTTTAGGTTAACATATGATAAATAATTAAAATCACTATTTTAGAAAGTATTTTTACTTTTTTTTCTTCGTATACAAGGCATGTGGCAACACTGAATTCCCCGAGTAGAAATATGGTCTATACTCCAAATTTAAACTATTTTGATTCTATATCTAATAACGACGTAATATTTTGGAGAACAAAACCTAACATCGGGGAACATTTCAACTCTCCAGGATTTCTCTATAATATTTTGCGGGAAATCGGGTGGGGGGGGGGGGACTCATATATTGTATTGATTGTATTGTATATGTCATTTGCTGTAAGTAGCCTCAAAGCTCAATAAACTAGAACAAAATGGTATGCTTTATTTGTGTCCAGGCGTGGTGGACGGCCACTACCGTGACTTGTGCCCGTACAGAGGCCTGGAGGCCATCACCTCCCACCTCCACGACACCAACGCCTTCCTCCAGAACCAACGACCCTGGGACCTGGTCAAGGACCCTGGTCAGGAGCAGTGGTTGACCACCGTGCTGGGCGTGGCCCTGGAGACCCTACGAGTGGCCGGCATCCTCCTCCAGCCGGTCGTACCGTACCTCGCTGACCGACTGCTGGACAGGCTCAGTGTTCGGGCCGGGGAGAGGACGTACGAGAATGCACAGCAGGTACCGCTTGACAGAGGACGTATTGCCTTAGGGGGCGAAAGGACTCATTTATTACAAAGGATAAAACTGTAGTGTTTCGGGAGTTATGAATGTAAGGAGTGAAAAGTGTTTATACATTTTTGTAAATATCACAATAGCCGGCGCTGTGCAAGAATGGATCAAAGAAGACTAGTTTTGTAATTTTTTGAGTGTGACGGCTACTTTCTGTTATCTGAGAAATAAAAAGAATAGTATCTAAATCTATCTTGTTATGGAGTACCTGGCAAAAGGTTTGAATGTATTACAATACTGATTATTCAAAAGGCACATTGTCCAGAGTGAATATTCAGGAACAATATTTTTTTCGGAAAGTTAAAGTCAGTTCTTAATACATCGGAGTCCTTGATTAGTTGCTGTGCGTTCCATACTAAGAATAGGCATTTTAAAAGTGTTGGATCTTCGTTGCGTAGTACACGTTAAGTATTATATTATTTCATTTCAATTGGAAAACAAGTTGTAAGTAGGTCCGACCATTTATGCTTTTATTAAAATCTTGCTGTACAATTATGAATGATGCCATTATGAAATATATGAAGGGTTCTGGTTTGAGACCATTGCACTCCTTGAACTCCAAGGTTTCCACGGTGGAGGTTGAATGGTATGGTTGCTAATCATGAGAAATATCCTAAGAAAAAGTTAAAACCATCGGCTTAAATCAGTTAATATAAGATTTGAACATACAGAAACTACTACTAGGAGCAGTTTATTGCAAACAAATGTATTTGTGATTCGATTCAAACAATATTCTTTTGTTCTGTCATAACCGGTTGTAACAATGAAATATTTGTTCTCATGTGAGCATTATAACTAAACTATCTCAGTTGATAGCATAAAAGAACTAGAATAATAACATCAGTGCAAGGAGGTGCATCATTTCGTTATTTCACAACTGACATGAATAGTGTCCACCACCGAACGTGATCGACACAGTGATACAACTGTTGCATACTAAACCGACACCATGGACCTAGTGCTACTCCTGCCCCTTTAGAACATGTTACAATGCATTCCCTAAGTTATACACAAATAGTACTAGAAAAATATCGCATAAAACAAGAAACAAGATTTAAAAGGCAGGACAATCAGTAAAAATGTACATACCAGAAATGTGTCAAAATGTGTTCCATGTGGTGCAAATTTCGAGCAGAACTCTGGTTGTTGTTACAAAATACTTTGCTATTATACTACTACACAGCTTTCCTACAGTGTGACATATGGAACAGTATAAACTATCATACCTTTTGGTTGTAAAAGTGTAAATCAGTCTCGCCGGTATATATGTAAAAGCGTCACGATTGATACCCTCCTACGATGCAGTCATTGCCCTCCCAATGGATAACTGATGCATAAAAGGTCCAAACTAGACCAAAAGCACATCAGAACAAAATATGGATTCAAAATAACTATATGAATATAAAACGCGGAATATGAGGAACCCAGTTAACTCGGTAAGAAAATTACCTAACTGAAGGCACCCAAGTTCCCGATCTCCCATAGTAAACATATGTAGTGAACATATGGACGGAGGATAGAGGGACAAAACGTGCTCCAGAGCTACATGCAGCACCCGCCAGGGGGAACTAGTGTGGTTTACCAACGATGACGTCATAAAGAAGTACACCCACGGTTTTGGGACTTACGTTCAGAATTAAACATTTGACGCGAATAGGAACCTCCGAATATATATTTATAATATATCCAAATTGATTAAATCATAACAGGTCATTCTTTATTAATACGAACTGTTATATCTTTTCTAGTTCGCACATATGATAGGTTCCATTGTATTTTTCTTTCTTTCTTTCTGACCAACGGTCCAAAACAATGAATGCATCTCTCTTTGTGTGAACCACCAGAAAACTTCACCAAGTCGACCCCCAAAGGGCGGGCGCCTTTCATACAATGAGCACAACAATCTGGCAGTGATCGCTGGAAGAATGCGCCGTGTACATGAGGCATATGCTCACAGATGCTCACATACGTGACATGTTTGCCTGCTGCCTGTCTTATTGCAGTGTCTGTTGTCTTTTACACATCTCCACTCAGGCAAGTAACATTCACCTACTGCATAGTGTGCGTATCTGGTTGGCGCACGCGTAGGTCGCGCGTGCTATCACTGGTATAGCATGCAGTATGTGCGCGTGTATACATGTTGGCATACAGCATGTGAACATGGGGCACATGTTAACCGACTTTCATCCCATAATGAACATGTCACATGTTCACAGGCAGCATGTTTTGCAAATTGAAAGTGCATCGCATGTTTACAGACAACGTGGGAATACGCTCCCTTATTTTCGCAAACACGATCTGTTGATGTGGCACATGTTTCCATAGCCTATGTTCATGTACCACATGTTTACATACAGCATGTGTTCACATGTGAAAAGCTTTTTGAGCATTATAACAGTCACGGACCCTGTTCATTCTACACCACGGCCCTTTCAACACCCAGCATTTTGTATTGCACAACCATGAGGAAATTCATCATTGACATTGTATACAATCATGTAAAACTTTTAAACTCACTGAAGGAAGAAATTCATTTATATTAATGGTTAACAAAAGGGGTCTATATCCTAGTTTAAAGGGTTGGAAAGCTTGAAATGCAGGCTATATCTTTGTGATTCTGCGCCCTAACTTTATCATATTTCACAGTGACACTTGATGGTCACAAGTCAACGTTGGTACTTTAATCTAAGAGTGCATTTTGCCTTTCCCATTTCTATCCACAGAGATAGAGGCTGCATTTGGAGAAAGAGTATTAACCCCCTGTTTCCATGGTCCCTGAGGAAAGTACACAAACCTGCCAACTGAATTCAGGGAGAGTTAAACGACAGACACAAAGGGTTAATTACATACAGTCATACACGTCTCCTGTGAAACCAGAAAGAGCCTCTGGTGTAGAAATAGAGAAACAATCGGGTCCGTATTCTACACATTGCTCTCACGAGAGATAGAAGTATTTTGTCTTATATCATATCAATAATATAACATCGTAGCACCATATGAAATCATCTGGGGATTTGAACCATAGCGACGACGAAGAAATATACACTTTCACTCTATGAAAATGTAGCGGCTTCTCCTTATTATCACTCATTCGTCCTGTACTCATGCTAAGCTGGTAATTTTTTCTCAAATATATATGAACAGAAAAAGATTTCACTTTGGCTGCTTAATACATAAATACTATGAACATGGTTTATGCTACTACCAACAGGTTGCAGCTCACCCTTTCAGAACAACATGGGGTGGTTTGGGCGCTGTCTTGCTCTCGGTTAAAAGACGCCCTCTAGGGACTAAAAGATGTCCTAATGTCTTTGACGCATACTTGGCAGCGGCTGACGCGCGTTCTAAGGTTGCCGGCCTTAAGCGTCTGTGAGACGGGTGTGGTAAATTGTTCGTTCATCCCGATGGTGGTCAGCCAGAACGAGAACTTGTTGGCAAAGTAATGGCAAGTGCCGCGGGCTCCGTTGCACTCGATGAAGGGTGTGGCACGGAAGTCCTCGAGGCAGGAGCCGGGACTGGACAGGGACTGACCGCCGCCCTCCGCGCCCGCCGCCGTGTGCTGCAAAACGAACGGACGAGTTAGAAACGTATTGATAACATTAAATGTTAACAGTTTGATACTAGAATGGTGTGTAAGACAGCATAAGGAGGAGGCTTTCTTATATTCACAAAACATTACTTACTCTTTATCTGTAGTCAGAATCGTACATTATCAATTGCGGAGTTTGGATACAATTGAAAAGGAAGATAGGAATTTGAGATACCATTATGTGCATTTTATGATGTTAAGTTCTCATGGTTGTCTGAGCATGCCAAGACAAACAAGAACCCTATAAGAAGCTGGTATGGTATTGAAATATCAAACTGAAATTAGCAGGTGAGGATGAAATTTGGACGCGACGGCGTCATAGGATTACTATTGAAAATTTGCGTCCAATAATAGTCGTTGTTTGCCTTTACTCTGATACACCTTTTTGACTATACTGTATTAATGCAATGATAATGTTACCATGGCGAAGCTGTATCCGATCCAGAGCCCCCTCCAGCCGCCGGGGCAGTCGGGCACCTGCGTGGTCTGACTGTGGACGGCGATGACGTTGGCCATCGAGTCGCAGACGACGCAGCGCGAGATGTACTGGGTGATCTCCGTCTCCGACACGGGCATCATGGGGATGGGCGCCGCCGTCGACAGCCAGTAGGACTTGTCGTTACGGCTGGCGTAGTTGCACACGTTGTTGAAGTTACAGAAGACGAAGGGCATGGTACTGAAGCGCTGCAGACAAGACCCGGCCCAGCCTGTGGGAGAGATCCATTGAATTCATTAGCCTATATTTCACATTTGGAGATATTTCAATATAATTCACTCTTTCGATAGTTTACGAAGTGTTTTTTATTTTCTATTTCAATTTATATCAGATGAAGAATCCATGGTGTATTGAAATGTCTACTGAGTGACAGCAATTGATATGGTGAACATCAAATGAAACTTTGGGCAGAATTTGGACGCGGTAGCGCCATAGAATTTCTATTGAAAACTCGCGCCCAAAACAAAGTTGGTCGTGAGGATTTACAGCCAGTGTTATCAGTCTTGAAACATATTAGCTAAAGAGTCCATGCTGTATAGAAATATCTACTTGGCGACAGCAATGAACGTCGAAGGCGATTTGGGGCAGAATTTGGACGCGGTGACGCCATAGGATTACTATTGAAAACTCGCGTCCAGAAGTTGGTCGCTAGGATTTACAACCAGTATTATCAGTTTTAAGTTATATCAGATAAAGAATCCATGCTGTATTGAAATATCTACTTGGTGATAGCGATTAACGTCGTGAACATTGAATGAAATTTCGGATGAAACTTTGGACGCGGTGACGCCATAGGATTACCATTGAAAACTTGCGTCCAAAACTTTAAGTTGGTCGCTACGATTTACAGCCAGTGCAAATCACCGAGGGACCACTCCCAAACTAGCAGCACCACAGAAAAATGATATAGGACAGAAATAATTTATTCCACGGCTCATCAATCTTTACACTACAAAGTGAATGCGGTAATTCTGAAATTTGAGGATACGCTTGGCGTGTCTTACCCAGGTCCTGGTTGTGGGCGCGCTCGTTACCCTCGATGTAGAGCAGGGAGTAGCCGTCCCACATCTTGGTCTGTCCCACGGGGCACTGCGGGATGTCCGTGGTCTGCGAGTGGCGCACCACTAAGAAGCCTGTGGGCAGGGTTTGGCCGGCCCGGCCGGGGTTACCGGGAAGACCGGGCAGGCCGCGCGGACCGGGCAGGCCGTCCAGGCCAACGTCTCCTGGAGAACCACGATCTCCGGGAAGGCCGTCAGGACCCTGGAGTCCAGGCAGGCCGCCCTCTCCAGGCAGACCTCCCTGACCCTTCAGACCTAGCGAAAGAAAATTACGATCAAAGTATTTGGTATTAAAATACAATTTCAGAGATGCCAGTCACGACAAAAAAAAAATGCTTGTACTATTTTTTCAATTCCAAAGATAAGTTTATATATTATTGTTAATTAGGTCAACATCAAATGGCAAGTTTTAACATTTTTACAGGAAAAAGCCTGAAAACCTGACTTTTTCTTTTAAAAAAAGGAAAACCATGAATGCATAGTCTTGTACTTATAATATTTCTTTTAACCAACTAAACTCAGCCTCGTTCCATCAGTCGGCTCGCATTCTCATAGATAATCGATTTCTTGGTATGGTAATCTTATTTTCTATTTATAGATTGAAATTTACATATCGTCGTCAAAATGCTAACAGGTTAGATACCAACAACGATGGCGTAGTGAAGCTTTGATATGTTTGTTACCACAGATTGCCTAACTGATATTTCAAAAGTTGAGAAATACACGCCTACTCTTCAAGTGATGGAAATATTTTGATCTTTTTCATCTAAATTTTAAACACATGTACTAGTTCTAAAACCTACCTGGCAGGCCGGAGATGCCGCCGGGCCCAGGAGGACCTTGTGGTCCTGGTGCCCCGGGCCGTCCAGGGTCGCCCCGATCTCCCTTCACACCCTTCAGTATCTGGTAAGGGCCCGGCTCTCCCCGGTCACCCTTCGACCCCGAGGGACCAAGTTGTCCTGTAGGGAGATGGATAGTGATTACATTGTAGATATAAACATATTGTAATATTAATGTTATTCAGGACATGTGCCACTGGTTAATTTAAGGAACCTGAACTAACTTGTTAAACGAAAACAAAGGCTCTTCGTTGTATTTGAGATTTGTATTAAACGATTAAAGACAATTATAAAAGAATCATACAAGAGGAACACCCTTGGTCAATTTTTTTTACAATCTAAATCTAAAAGATAATGAAGGATCTGTTTAAGGTTAACTGCTCTGAAATTTGACGAGGAAGTGGGAAAGTACAATTCACCTAACACAACATGAGACGGTTAGATCAACCAAAAGCTGGTATTTTCTTCCAGAAAAGTTGGTATTTATCCTTCTATGTTACATCTTTTCAATTTACGAGCACGGCACCGATTCACATTTATTCTTATAGATGTAAACCACTTAGAAAGCGTTCTATAAAATACGTAAATGCAGGGCGATAGTGCAGTTATTTATAAGACAGTGGCACATATGTTTCTTCTGTAAAAAGCGTTGAGACTCACCTGGCAAACCGTCGCCGCCTGACAGACCGGGCAGACCGTCGTTACCCCTCTCTCCTGGCAGACCGTCCCGGCCGGGACCACCGGGCAAACCACCGTCTCCCTTCAGACCAGGCAGACCTAGAGAAATACAAGGAAAGAAGTTTTACTTTACAACAATGCACTACTCAAAGTCCGAGAGCGGCTTATAATCGGGGCTCCTTCCAGAAATGATACATTGTCCAGGCGAGACTTTGGGAGCGAAATATAATATTTTTGTATTCCCAATTTTTTGAGTGTTATAAAATAGTCAAATATTAGTCCTTTGTGAATGTATTTGTAAAATATATCAATACATCTTGAACATTTCTGATGCATCAAAACTACAAGATATCATGAAGATAGAAGGTAATTAAGTTTATGCATGTATAAAGAGATAACAAATTAAATCCAAAATTTGGGGCATGACGTTCGTGTCATAAACGCCAAGATACGCCACGGTAAGTGTTATTATTGGCTGACTTACCTGGCCGTCCTGGGCCTCCTCTCTGGCCGGGGTTACCCTCGAACCCGGGCAGACCGGGCACACCTCTCTCACCCTTCTCTCCGGGGAAGCCGGGAGGACCCACTGGGCCGGGCCGACCGTCAGAGCCTTGCAGACCTGGAGACAGGAGCACATTGCATTGCTGTTATAAACACTACAGTGCTCATTTTTTTAACATGTACAAATAAGATTTCCTTTTTATCTGTAAATTGAAGTTATATATATGGTGGCTTAATTATTTGCCACAGTAAGAAGGGATGGATCAAACCCATCATAAATGATCATGAAATGAAACGATGGTCCATTTTACTGTACCAAGGTATGATTTTAAATATGCATGCTTACTTTCGTATACTTATCTGAAGAATATCATTCTACTTGTACACATAACAATAGAAAGTAAAACTCCTTCTTTTCAAACAAATATATCTTCTCTCAAAACGGAGGAATGGGCAGATTGGTACCTCCTAGCCCTTTCTAAGACTGTAATGTCCTTACCTGGTAGTCCTGGGATGCCTTGGTCTCCCTTCCCTCCCTGAGGTCCAGGACCCGAGGACCGTCCGGGATCACCCTTTGCTCCAGGCCGACCGGGCAACCCGGGCAATCCTTTGAACAGTAATAACACACTGATTATCACGGAAAAAAAGACAGGAACATATAACTTTATTCCTGTAACTGTTTACTTCTTTTATGTTAAAATCCAAATAAAGATGAACAGTAAACTCAGCTCATAATTGCGGAATAAAATAGTAGCAACTTGAACAACCAAGCAGCTACATGATATAAATCAAGAAAGAACTTATTTTTACCATTTCTAATATATAATCTTTCAATGATTGTTTACAAGTGTTTTAGTATTAAGAATGATACTTCATTCAATTTATAGTGCATAAACAACTACTATAATTCGCTACTGCGTTTGTGAAAAGAGTTGTTTCTTGATGATCTGGAAGCACCATGGGCATGTCATAGGTCAGACCATGAGTTTCAGTATGATGGGGGCATCCCTGCCCAGTCGTCTATTCCAGCCGGTTTATTTTATTGACGCTCCAGGAAGACCAACAGGCTTGATGTTACTTATAATGAACTAAAAGGTAACTTAAACTAAGAGAAGGAAAGATAGGGGTATTAACACATCTGGGAAAGAATCGTTTTGTCATCGGAAGAGACAAGTGTAGAAAGACAGAAGAAAAGATGAGGATTAGATTTCTGCTCATAAACTAATCAAGTCTTTGTACATCTAAGATCTACATTATTATTATTATGCATTACGAACGTAATTTTTACGTTATCATGACATACATATAGTGAAAAGCATTATTTTTGTAGACAATGTAGCTTTATAATTATGTGGGTAAATACCTAACAAGAATAGTTGACTAATCATTGGGTAACCATGTGAATATCAATCTGAAAGGTCTTTTTGCAGGATAAGGCGAAATGCCAATGACAGGCCAATGCAATATCAACAACCGGAATCAACAACAGGAATCTTACAAGTATTTAATCATTCAAGCCCAAGCTCATTCAAGTGTTTTTATGAGCAGAATTTCACAAGTAGGAGAAAATGAAGGATAGATTTCTGTTACATAGATGGGAGAAACACTTATCCTATCATTTTCTAAAACATAAACCAGGTAAACTTACCGCTCTCTCCTGGGCTGCCCTCTAGTCCATCCTGCCCTGGTAAGCCGTCCTTCCCAGGTTGTCCCGGCGGGCCTTGCCGTGACGGACCAGGAAGACCTGGCTGGCCAGGATTTCCGGGGTCTCCCTTGAAGCCAGGTAAACCATTGTCTCCAGGAAGTCCAGAGATGCCAGGCAATCCAGCATTTCCTTTCGGCCCTTTTGTAAAAAAGATTTTCAAAAAAGGTTTTTTTTTTCAATGTTTTGGTGATATGTGCAATAGACTAGAGTGGGAAAACAAAAAGCTTTAGGCCACAAAATCTTGATCATGGATCATCGATGGACAATTGCATTATCTAATGCTGTCCACCATTGGCAACCACTGACTGGGGCCTGGCACTGACTACATCTGTGTCCTTGTATGCCCTTAATGATCTCTACCTACCATGAGCCGTGGGAGTGTGTCTGATGCTGCCAAGATTACCTGTCACTCCAACTTCCACACCTCACCACAACTAGCCTAACCAGTACTCAAT
Source organism: Lepidonotus clava (assembly GCA_936440205.1). Lineage (NCBI taxonomy): Eukaryota > Metazoa > Annelida > Polychaeta > Phyllodocida > Polynoidae > Lepidonotus > Lepidonotus clava. Next base: position 17,647,386 of record OW387148.1, read on the forward strand.
AGGTACTGTCAAGGAGACCCCAAACACTATGCGATCATTTGTGGTTTCAAATCATTATTGTTAAAATAATATTGTGGTTCAATATAATTTTTGTTCAAGATTTAACAGCCAACTAATTCGTTTAACAGTCACTAATCACTGAGTAATGTTCACGATGTATTTGAAAGATATTAAGCAATGACAGGTAACCAGCCCAAAAAACCCAAAGCAATAAGTAGGCATAAAATGTGTCTATACCATTATCTACAAAGCTGCAAATTTAAGTAAGGACTCCCCCCAAACAGCTAAAGGATGGCAGAAATGTTAGATACTTCAGCACTTAAAAGGACAATGCCAGTTCTATAAATCATAAAGATGTTTCTGTCTGGAAGTACCCACCTCCTGGGCCTTGTTGTCCGGGGAATCCAGGCTCTCCTTTGGTGCCTGCTCCACCTGGGCGTCCTGGACTACCTGGGGCACCGGGGGAACCCTTGAACCCATCCAGACCTGGTCGGCCATCCAGCCCGGGACCGCCAGGGTCTCCTTTAGACCCTGGTGTGCCCTACAAAACAAACACGAAGGTTGACATAAGTAACCTATATCACCAACCAAAGACTTCATACAGCTGTGATTACATATAAATTGGTATATTTCTTTCACAGTCCTATTCTTTTATGGGACACAACTTATTTTATTTTAACAAAGCTTACAGAATCTTCTAATGAAATTTCTGTTTTCATTTTAAAGGAATGCTCTAAGATTGCCATAAAAAAAAAATCTTATCGGTAACTGTTGATTTTCCAATATTGTCAGCATTACCTTCCCCGACAGTTAAGATAACATTGCACTTCCTTCTAAATTGATATACACGTATTGAAATTACAGTCTGTTGATTGATTGAATGATAATAGATATTTGATTAAATATGAATTGGCCGATTGCTGGAAATATCCTACCAATCATCTGAAATGTGGCTAACAAAGTTTGCCCTTACCTGGAGCCCTGGAAGGCCAGGGGTTCCTTTCAGTCCGGATGGTCCGGGTAGTCCCTTCTCCCCAGGGAAGCCAGGACCGCCCTTCTGTCCCGGTATTCCCGGAACTCCAGGTGTTCCGCGGTTACCTGCAAAAAAATTAATTCAGGTTGAGTACAAAAACAAGTAGGACATGTATTTGGTATAAGAAAATCCACACTGGCACATGTATTGGAGGGTCTTTATCCAAAAACTAAATTATTACCCTAATTATAAGTTACTATTCTTATAGAAACCTTAAGCATGAGAAAAATTATTGAGTATTAATGGACGCATTAACAATAACAGGTATACCAACAAATAAGTATAATCAAATAACAACATTTACCCTTCATTCCAGGAAGACCATCATTTCCACGGCCACCTGACGTGCCAGGCAGTCCATCGAGCCCCTAGAGCGAGAACAGAACAAAGGTCAAAGAAAATCCCAGTAACTACAAGAATGCAGAGACAGTGTTATGAGGGCATAACTGCTCCCTGGGGAGGTGATCATGATATATTTTCCCTGGTAATAATTACAATCCTACATACGAAAGGTGTCATGTATGTCCGATAGAACCTTATGCCCCTGCCACAAACACAGGCCAATCTTACCATTTGACCAGATGTCGTTATTGCCATGAAGAGCAGCCTGGGTGACATATAAGGGATACACCATCTATCTCTATCCAGGGAAGAGTTGATGTCATTAACAGGTGAGAATACAAATGAAATACCTTGCATTGTAATCCTCCATGTATCATACATTCTCTACCAACCACACTACCAGGTTCCATATTTCCTTAATATCATGCAGCTTTACTTACGCGCTCTCCCTTTTCTCCGGGGAAACCAGGCACTCCGTCATCTCCCTTGGTGCCTGGCCTTCCATCTCTTCCAGGGGAACCTGGCTGGCCGACTTCTCCGGGCGGTCCAGTGGGCCCGGGCGGGCCGGAACCGGGGCGACCGTCCTCACCGGGGCCTCCAGGCAGACCGGACAGGCCGGGCTGGCCTGGGTCTCCTTTCCGTCCGTCCGGCCCCGGCAGACCTGAGTTACCCTTGTCACCCCGTTCGGCAGCCTGCCCTGGGTCACCCTTCTGTCCAGGCAGACCCGGCAAACCAGCTTCACCCTTTAATCCTAGAGAGAAGGCAAGGACTCAATTGAAACTTGTTTTCATCTAGTCCTGACAATACCATAGAGATACAGAGTGCCTATGTCTATGACAATACTAAATGTTTACTCTACATAACAATATTACAATATTGGGAGCAACTGGTATATATAAAATATCTGGATAAGCTGAGAAATCCTTGTTCAAAGATAATTGATGAGAAATATATTTTCTTTTAACAAGTCAGTATTTAGGCAAATTTTCATTCAATTTGAACTTGCTTCATATCATATAAGATAGCTCACATTCTTCAATTAAGAAACAGCATATTGACATATTTCATATTATTACATTACATATGCCCTTTATCTACACTTATGCGTTAAAAGAACAAGAAACCCCGAGAACTATGTATTCGTATAAAACCATCGTTTCGTTTTCAAAACTCAACAGCCCATTCTTAAAATTGCGAATTTAAAAGAAGGAAAAAAGAGGAAAGACTACATCTCTGATACCTAAACGCTCTCATCATATATGCAATAACAAGGTAAAACGTTAAACTAATTGGACTACTCACCATCTATCCCCGCAGGTCCTGGGAGACCTGAAGACCCTGCGGGTCCGGGGTTGCCCTTCATTCCAGGTAGACCTGGTCGTCCGGGGGTTCCCTTCTGCCCGTCATTTCCGGGGAAACCCATGACTCCCAGCTCTCCCTTGGGCCCTGGTTGTCACAAGAAAAACAAAATACATATCAATATCTACAATTCAATAGGGGGTCTGTGTTTCAATCTACGCGTCTGGTTCCTTATGCTCCCTATTGATCTTTGACTTTGAAATGGTGAGTTGAAGATTCACACATTTCATTAGTAAGATCTGCATAAAAGCACAGCTTGAATATAAGAAGGACGTCCGCACAGTGCAAGGTTTGTATCATACTTACCCAATTATCGATGGAATCTGACGACTAATCTAAGCTCAAGATAATTTTTTTAATCTGAAAACAGAATCTATTGTTGATGGTAACTGGGGAAGAAAATGAGGAAATGCAGACAAATAAAAGAAAGAAAAAGATTATGTTTCGTAAAATATGAGGAAGACCTTAATTCTACTGTAAGGGGTAATGGAAAGTAACGTAATCAGCAAATAAATTGAAGGGGAATAGATTTTCAGTTCTTTTTCGATATGGTGCTAGGTTATTTGTATAAATTTGTGAAGAATTTTTTCCCGAAAGGTAACAGCGTTTGGTAGAATTTAGATTTTTCATTACTAGGTTCATCGAAACTGGTTGAATTGTAGGTGGTACACTGAGGGTTATTAAAACTTAAAGTTCTGACTCTAAACTAGTGTAGCAATTTTAATGGGGAAGACATATGGAAATAAAGAGAAATGAAGACAAAGTACACAACAGGATTAGCATCGGCCAAAAAGCGTGTCAGCTGCTGCGAAGCTGTTTGGTTACAAATGTAGAAACATGCCCCACAGTATATAGCCTATAACAATTTCCTATATTATAGCTTGAGACAAAACTACCAAATCAAGAAAACAGGAAAATAAGATTCGAATATATTATATTAGATGTATCAAAAATAATTTACCGTCGTTTTCGGGGGCACGTTTCAACATTGTATTCCAATATTTGAGAAAATCTTACCTTGTCTAGGTTAAGCTTATCCATTAAATCTTATACTTATTTCGATGGTAATAACGAATTGATAGAAAGCTATGTCTAGAAACAGAGCATTAGGTAAAGAGGGACAACAGTATTATGTACAAGAAAGGAGATATGAACAGTGATAGAAATAATCATTTTGTATTCTAGTGGAATATGTACAGATGCCATGCTAAAAACAGGCTTTGACAGTCATTTCAAGTTACAAATGGTCTTTATATTTTCAAATATTCTATAGCTACACAGGTAAGGAACACTGATCTTCACTTGTATCTGCATAGACCATAGGAAGCAATCATTCAGCATCGTTTTCCGTTGAATACCTTACCTGAGATATTGAATCAAATGCCATTTAAATGACAAACATCTTAATTATCTGATTGATTGCTAACAAGTCATTGGCAGAGCCAGCCCATGGTTCTAGAGGTTTGAGCCAGATCTAAATGTGTTCCACGTGGAATGTAGTGGTTCTCATTTGTCTTTCTGTGATTCCCTGTTTGACATGAAATTCATGTCAAAAAGTCAATTTTCAAAATGTAATTTAGAAAAATCTGAAGGAGCTCCAGGCTCTGCAGTACCTCCTCTGGTGTCACCAGTATTTATAACAAAGATTGGTCTGACAGTACACAAATAAGCCTACCTGGTAGACCGGGCCTGCCGTCCAGTCCAGGCAGGCCGGGATCCCCCTTGCCACCATCGATTCCAGGGAGGCCTGGCGTTCCTGGTTGGCCTCCATTTCCTGGTAGACCACGCTCACCAGACAGACCTGGCCGACCGTCCTGGCCATCATCACCCTTCTGACCATCAATACCTGGGTAAGATAAAACATTAATTATTACATACTTAAGATTGGTAATTAATGGTTGAAGTTTTATCTATGTAACGTTGATATTTTGAGGAATAATTCCTTTAAAAACATCTGATACAACTCCTGAAGTGTTAGGCTCTTATATTTTGAATGCATGGTCTCTTTGAACTGAAAAATATTCTCTGCCGGAGAATCATATTTTTCATCTGCTGAAAACATTGCGGAAGTAATAGTTGACTTTCAATTCAAGCACCACTGAAATAGTATGGGAGTTAGCAGGTAGCTGGTAAAAGTAACTTGAGGGGTTAAATTCTACTGTACCTGGGAGTCCAGAGCGACCAGGTAGACCGCGATCTCCTTTCTGACCAGGGAGTCCTCCAGGTCCGGGAAGGCCAACATTACCCTTGCCTCCGGGCAGACCATTCAGTCCCCGGTCACCCTTGGGTCCACCAGGACCAGGCCGACCGGGCGTACCTACAACAGACATTTATATTGGTAAAATAATTTGTCAGCAGGTCCCTTACTCACAGACTCAAAAATGTATTCACAAAATGCATCCTATTGTTCATTTGATGACTTCTCTGTTTGCAACTAAATATCTGAAAGAAATGAAAGGTTTTCATTCAGAACACTATTTCACATTACCAATTACTGTTTATAACCAAAATGAATTGAATGGGTCTTCCTTTTATATCAGATATTGATTGAAGAAGGAATGTAAAAATATACTCCTTGGCACCTACCTGCTAGACCGGGTAGACCTGGCAGACCCGACTCTCCCTTCAGACCAGTCTCACCACGCTCACCGAGCTGACTTGGGCCGGGCTCTCCCTTAGGACCTTTTCAAAAGAAACAGCCATTAGCCAAACATTAACTTTAATGTTCATATTTTCTGTAAACAATCCCATTTAAATTTATCACATTTTTTTTAAACAAGATTTGGTATGATAAAGTTAGACATAACTATACCACCGTTGGAAGTGAAATCAAGCTGAGGCATGGTCTTATGTGACATGCCTAACCTATGTCAAGGTTTTATACATCTTCTTTCCAGAAACTTTCTAAATCTATTCATACTGTGTGGTCTATATTGGGGCATCTTTTTTGATGAACTATATCATAAACAGAAAGCATTGCCTAAGTCACTCACCTGATGCTCCATCACGACCAGGTCGGCCATCGTCTCCGGGGGCTCCGGGCAGACCGGGCAGACCTGAGTTACCCTTGAGACCAGGGTCTCCTCGTGCTCCGGGCAGACCGCGGGGTCCTGGGGGTCCGAGTGGACCAGGTAATCCTGCACCTCCCTTTGTACCAGGCAGACCGTCAAGTCCAGGTCTTCCTGGGTTACCTGTATGCATCACATGAATAAAATCATACATGTGAAGTACCAGGTATGTGCAAAAGATTTAGTTCATTTTCTGCTTCATTGAACAATTTTGTCTCAACCTACTTCTATAAAGTCACATGGATGAAAAATAGATGATTTTCAAAATTTACTTATTATTCTTCAATCAATTGACATTAATTTTATTTTCTAGGTTTCAAATTACAGTCTTGCAATAATTGATCCCCCTAAAAGCCCTTGTTTGCCCTACCTGCCGGCCCTGGCTGGCCCTTGATCCCGTTGCGCCCTGCCTCTCCGGGCAGACCAGGCAGTCCGGGGTTTCCGCTCTCTCCCTTAATCGGCGATGTCAGAGACTCGCCTGTCGTAAACAGGCCATAACAAATTAGCGCAAATAAAGTGTAAAAAGGGCAAACAAATAGAAATCCAAGAAATGGCTATTTGAATCAATAAGAGCATAGAACAAACTGAGAATCTGGTGATATGTGTGATAAATACTATAAGAATGTATGTAATAATACTAACTCGAGAAGAACTCACAAGTTGTGGAATTTCTCCAAGGTGTCAGAATACCCTCCACTTAATTATTCTTGTCGTTTGAAAATCAATTATTGGAGGTAGGTCTAGAACGCACCCACTCAATACAAGAGGACTAGTAAATAAATGTTATCTTGAAACGTCAAGTTGTGGAAATAATAATTCAATGTCCATTAAAGACATTTAACATTAAAAATATAAGAAAATGAAAATAATTAAGTTTTCCTCACCAGCTTGTCCTTTGTTTCCCTTGAACCCTGGTACGCCAGGAGTACCAGGCAGACCAGGCTCGCCACGTTCCCCCTTTCCCCCCGGCCGGCCGTAGCCGCCTTCTCCCTTCTGTCCGGGGAGACCGGGCAGACCAGTCGGTCCGCGCTCCCCATTCAGACCTGGGATACCCCGAGGGCCCTGTGGGAGAAACAATCGACGAGTTAATTATACTCCAATTATAACATGATCATATATACGGTAGAAATAGAGTTGTTCGACGAGGGTGAGGATGTGTGGTTGCAGCTCAGCTCGATTAAATATCTATGTATATGTAAATTAAGTTTACTAAAGATATTAGGGAGTCACTTCTTCAAGAATACATCAAAATAATTAGATTGATATAATTAAGATTTATGATACTGAAATAACCTGCAGCCACATGAATACAGATACCTAGAACATTTTTCATGGCTATCTGTGATGCAATTGCAATTTTTTTGTATTTAGAACCGTTGTTTTTGAAAAAAAAGAAATAGGTTTACCGGGGAGTTACCACTATGTAAGGTTATGCGAACACCTCTTCAAATTTTTTTTTTTATATACTTAAGATGATAGAATTAGTGTAAACTCCCCCAACTGGTAGAGATGTAACTGACCTCGTCGCCCTTGAGGCCGGGTAGGCCGGGGGGTCCGGATGGACCGGGTGGGCCCTGCTGTCCTGGTAATCCTGGCAAACCGTTCAACCCATTCTCTCCGCGATCTCCCTTGGCACCTACAGGGTCAAAGGAACCAATCACTTTTAGTATCTGAATTAATGAATTTGTTTTTTTAAAAAAATATACTAATTTGTTTTTACATTTGAATAATTGCACATACATTACCATGTTAACTGAATCCTACATCCATTGTGATAACATTCTTATTTTAATATTTTCTAACACAGAAAATATAATAACATCCTATTTTGCCAAAAAAATATATTTTGCATTTTCATGGCGATGTTTCCTTGACTCTTTGCAAAAGGCCAAGCTGCTACATACACCGTTAACACTACTGGTCAAGAAAGTAAGAAAAACGATAGCCGAAACGACAACTGTATTATCATTTCTGATAGAGAAAGAACTAGACGGATTTGGATATGAAGAAGGCCAGAGGGATCTCAGACATCCAGAAGTCTTAGGTCCTGCAAAGATCTTTGCAGCAAGTATAAACGATGAGAAGATTAGGATTGTTAACATATACAAGGGATGGCAGATTGTATATAGATGACAGTAACCAGAGTATAATTAAAGGAAATAGGTAGGGAAAAGGAAAATAAGAGCAAAGTATTGTGGGATCCTATGATCGCTTTAGCTATCAGTAGTATCTGAGGGATACGCTGTAATACAAAACTACCATTATAAAACTTCACCCTAACGTTAATGTCAATAGCATATCTAATATTGTATTATCATACACATACTACTATATTGCATTATGTTCATCTATCACAACCACAACACTAACTGGAAGCACATGTATCTACATGAAATCGTTTGAATAAAATCTTTAAAAAGTATGTACATGTATTTTCATACTTTATAGGACAAATTGTGTTATATTACATCATATAATATAATCATTCACACTATGTGCAATTGCAAATATTTTTTTTATAAAAGAAAACTTTCTATATAAGACAGGTCTATGAGTATTAAGTCATCTTCCTGGGTGCTTTGCCTTACCTGGTGGGCCGGGGATGGGGTCGACGCGCGCCGACTCGCCCTTAACTCCCTTCACTCCAGGTGTTCCTGGGATACCATCCTGACCCTGAAAACACGAATTCAGGCTGTTGTGAATTCCATTGATGTTATCATTCACAAATCAGCACCTTCAAACTTAATGCATGTAATACTAATAGTTTCCAAGATTATCCTTTTGATTGTATAATTAATCATCGTTCAGCTTAATCAGATTTTTGATCAATGTTATCAAAGATTTAGCCCATACACAGTAGTTATGTTCTGTGACGTTCTTATAATATTCTGTGATGTTACAATAGCTTTCTTTTGGCGTGACGTCCTTGGCTGGGTTAACCTTCTCTAAATTACTTCAATCCTCCATGAATGGCATTCCGTCAGAGGCATAGACGTTGCTTATTCATAGAAAGTTTACAAAAATAATGTTTCCAATTTCTAACAAAAACATTAATAGCAAAATCATTTTTCTAATTCCTAACAATACATTAAAAGCAAAATAGTTTTTTCAATTTCTATCAAAAACATCAATAAAAAAAGTATTTTTCTAATTTCTAACAAAAACATTAAAAGAAAAATTCCTTTTCTTGTTTGTAGCAAGTAACATAAATAGCTAAAAAAATTCTATAATTTCTGACAAAAAGATGATTAGTGGTAAGATTGCGGTGACTTACCGGCGGGCCGAGCAGGCCGGGCAGGCCGGGGGACCCGTCGTCTCCGTGTGGCCCGGGGAGACCAGGCTCTCCGGGCAAACCGCGCTGTCCTGAGAGACCAGGGTTACCGTCCCGCCCTGGGTCTCCTTTCTCTCCCTTTGTGCCAGGTCTGCACTGCAAGCAGGACCCACCCGACTCACCTGCGGACAGAAAGGGACCAATCAGAGATGTGATTTAAACTGTCACCCACCCCTTTTTTCTTGTTTTAACAATATAGCTATTAATTAGGAAACCATTTAGAATAGATTCTCTCTAGTGATAGATTCTCCCTTGTAGGAGTGGGAGTCTTGAAGCTCTGTTTATACTTTTATATTTATGGTGATATTCATAAAAGATCAGGATTGATCTAAACGTTATTCAATGTAATTCTTAGCATACATAGTTAATCTAAGAAAAATAGGTGATGTCAGTCCAGGAGGAATTCTGGTATTTGAATTCGGATGACTTGTTGCCTCAAGGAAACTTATGTGAAATGAAGATTTTCCAATTTTATTAATTAGAGAAGCTTTTGACTGTAGGCAAAATCATACAATTTCTTGATGTATAAAATATCGATGTGCTTACCCTTGGGACCGTCGCGTCCTGGTACGCCTGGTTTACCTGGCGATCCTGACTGACCGGGATTACCTTTAGCACCGGGGTATCCGGGATCTCCCCGCACACCGTCAACAGAGTCACCTGGAGGTCCCTGAATACCAGTCTGACCCTTACCACCCTTGGTGCCTGGCAGACCGTTCCTGCCGGGCAAACCCTCCTCTCCGGGCAGGCCTTGGATGGAGCGTCCTGGGTTACCCTTTGGTCCGGGCTCTCCTTTGGAGCCTGGGCGTCCTGCCGAGCCAGGGTCTCCTTCCAAGCCAGGTAAGCCTGTGAATCAAATTTTAGACCTCAATTTAATCATTTCCCTCCAAACACAATTTCTACACTTCATCACTTGTATTTGAATTAGACTTCAATGAAAAACTGACGACTGTCTTCATATTTTATGACGATTATTTATATTAAAATTGGCATACTATGCTAAGTGTTCAGGTGTTCAAAGAAATGACCTATCATGCAGGAGGAAATTAGGTTTTAAATTTGCCAATAAGAATAGCAAGAAAAACTTAGTAAGCTTCAAGAATCGAATTCAAAAACTAAAATTCAAGATTTTTTGGTCATGTGAAACTGAAAGATAAATGATATACATCTACTGTCTGGTATCGTTTCCAAAAGAATGTGTGAAAGCTGCCCTCACCTGGAAGACCTCCAGTTCCTTTGTCACCCTTAGGTCCATCCCTTCCCTGCTCTCCGGGCTGACCTGGGAGGCCGGGGCCACCCTTGGGTCCTGGGAACCCACGCTGGCCTGGCTGCCCGGAGAGACCATCACGTCCTGGGTTACCTGAGAGACCCCTCTCTCCCTTCGGTCCATCCCGACACTGTCCACCATCACTTGTTGAGCCCGGAGGTCCGGGTGGACCAATGGGACCAGCATTTCCACCGAATCCACGATCTCCCTTAGAGCCAGGCTGACCAGGTAGGCCGGGCTGGCCGTCAATACCACGATCACCCTAAGAAATTGTACAGATATAGATGTGTGTGATTGGCTTTTACAATTGACAGGATGTAAAATATTTACTTCAAAACAGGATTGAAATACCAGATTATTTCAATAGAAAGATATAAGAAAGTTACAAAGTGAAGGTCAGCAGTCAATCTAGTGCTGTAAAAAGCCTCTTCTTGTTCCATTGAGTCTTTTGATTATTCAAAATAATTATTATGCAATTATATACTATTATAGGAAGACATTAAGTGTTATCTCACCTTATAACCTGGCAGTCCAGGGCCGCCTGGTAGACCTTGTTTTCCCTGTAAGAATAGAAGTGAGATCCTATTGCAATCCATCCTCACACCTTCTATACAGTGTCTGTATCTTATTGGAAATATAGGATAACTTAATAAAATGAAACACCAACAAAATCTGATTGCTATGGAATTGTTTATGTTAACAGTTAACTCACTGGTCAAAGGTTACTGATAATCATAATAATGAATGAATTTCCTACCACTTAAATACAGGATTCCACAAAACAACAACATTCAAATAATTGTGATGAGAAATGCTTACCCTGGGTCCTGCAATACCGGGAACACCTTTCTCGCCCTTCATTCCGATCATTCCTGGTCCACCCTGGAGGAAAAGAATTTAGGTCAAAGGATAGTAACTTAAGTGTTACAGATAAATCTAATAAATTTATATAAAAGTATTTTGTAATAAACTAGTTGATTTTGAAAAGTTTTTGCCTATCTGTAATACTATTTTCATTAACTATATGTAAAGAACATTGACTACCAAATACATGTGTACTGTTTTCGCTATAAAATGGCAAAGTGAGTTAAAATCGAAAATCTTTCACTCACTGGTCGTCCCGGATTACCATCAAATCCTCGCAGTCCCGGCGTACCAGGGTCACCCTAAAATATTAACATTTGTTTAGTACATTCGTTTTCCTAACGTGGTTGCAATTAAGATAGGAAGCAGCCTAAAAACATTTGGTAAATTTCCCTAAGTGATAATAGTAAACTATAACGAAGACCATTCGTATCTAATATGATATAGCCATTTAGAGCTTCACAACTTAAGAAACTTAAATCTGACACAACATCGTTAATTTCAAGATAGAATTACATGCTACAGGTATTTTATCAAGAAACTTGGGAACGATTTAAATGAGAATGAAAAATCACTTAATAGAACGGTTCCGTTTGCATCTTTTTACATCACCTTTAATCGTTTTCTCCTATTAACTTTCTCCTTTTATTATTTAAAATCTCTTCAAAATTCATCAAAATTGCCAATTTCCGTTTTCTAATTCAACAAGACTACAGTTACAAGATTAAAAAAAGAAACAATATAATATTGTCTTTCAATTACACAAATGAATTGAATAGAACAGCGAAAGCAAATTAATATAAGTATTTCGACAAATATTTATTGATATATTTGCGGGGTCAGCAAACATGAGCGGCAGTGGAACAAAACAAAAGCGTGGATATAACACCAAGAAACAATGCCATCACACATATTATCAACACAGGTTATTCACAACTGAAAAGCAGATATTACGAAGCGGTATATGCCTAGTTGCAAAGTGAGCAGAAGAAACCTCTGACAAAATTTACAGCAACAATAACTGAACAGAGAATTAGTAGATTAATTCAATGTTGGAAGCTCTATGTACATGGTCTAGCTGCATACACCTCAAACTCAGTCGGGAAATGTCCTGTCTGCTGTTGCGTTAATTGTGTTGATAAGAATGGTGAATTGCTTTTTGGTGTGTATCTCTTTGAATGTGCCACTTTTTAACCATGTGCTTTGATTAAAATATTCTGTTATAATATAGATTGTCTATTTTATTCCAACTAGTAGTATGATGTACTCTGTATTATTAAGTCTATTGTCAACTGACGTCATGGAAGTCGATAAATCCATTGTTTTGTTTTTGAAACGGAAAAATTGCTCTTTTAAAAAAGAACCAAAAAAAACAGACTGGGGGTTGTATTGCTTCCCCTAGTCACCTTAAACTACATGAATGTGGTGTTTATGGTCAGAAACCAACCTGGAGTCCCCTATCCCCCTTGGGTCCGGGCGGTCCAACGGCCGTCTCGCCCTTCCCGCGCACCTGATTGCCAGTGGAGGGTGCGGGGGGGCCGGGGGGACCTGCCGAACCAGGATCTCCCATCTCACCTTTAGGCCCTGTGAAACCTATTCCCCTATTACCTTTGGGGCCATCGGGACCTAGGGGGCCAGGCCCTCCCTATAAGCAACAACAACAAAACAACTATTTTTGAGAAAACATAGCAAAACAAGGGTTAGCAATAGCAGCGGTAGCAGTAGCGGCAACATGGACAACAATGAGGGAGGCGGCAGCGGCAGCGTAGTGAAAGCTCCCCTGGAGTTAGAACGGCAACACCTCCGCTTGGCTATGTATGGCTGTAAGTGTGGGCACGGAGGACTGGTCATACATAGAAGCTGCAAGACTGGACACCACATGAACCCAACCGGTGGGCGGAGGAGGGGGAGGAGGCAGGGGGGACAGATACCAACCGGGAAGCCCATATCTCCCTTGTCCCCGGGAGGTCCGATGGTGGTCTCGTTGCGCCTCTTCTGCTCCTTGACGTCTCCCGGGGGCCCGATGAGCCCCGGAGGGCCCTGGATACCGGGGTCTCCACGCGGGCCCACATGGCCCAGGCCAGGGTTACCCTTCTCCCCCTGGGGTCCAGCCGGGCCGGGCAGACCCTATACAAGGACAGGGCTGGTTATAACATGGTAACATCGGACCCCATACAGAACATGGTTCAGACGGGTCGAAAAAAGGAACTATGTGAATTAAAAAGCAATTTCAGGAAGTGGGACCAATAATCAAATAGATCATTCTTGTAGGATATAAGGAAATTCTATGCCTATAATTGTTTGAAGTGATTTCAATTGAAATGTTTCATATATACTATTGCACTTGAACTATCTACTTTTAGCTATACAATAGTTTAACAGATAGTATTTGCATATTGATTTAATTCAGGAGACTGCTCCAGAATTCTGCGCTTGAAATCCATTTCTCCTTTATCAACTTGAACAACTGAAATAGAATCTTGAAACAAGTAAGATCTACAGTAAGATCGGTAACAACGTACAGTATATCGTATAAAATATCTTAAAAGTAATTATCAGCTCTATAATTAGAAGGAGACAGTATGACATATATGGTGAAATGTTGATATCGCATTATAGAAATATGAATATTCTTTATTAGGCTTTAGATTAGGTAATGAAATAGGGACAATGTTCTCAAATATCAAGAAAAACACAAAGCATTGGACTATTGTTATTAACCGAAAACAATAGAAAACTAATGACACCGACTTATAGATTTAATCATTGTGTTAAGTTTCACAGTTGAATAATTTCAGAATCCCTAAGTAGCTTATTTAATGTGTTAAGAAAGGTTATATTATGTTGGCAGTAGGGTATTCTTACCGGAGGACCAGGGGGTCCAGGGTCTCCCTTCGTCCCGAATGGGCCATCGTTTCCTGGTGGGCCCTACATGGGGAACAAACACCTCATTAGACAATCTTACGCGGATAGCTAAAGTAAAATAAAGAAGAACTGAATCGGTTCATAATACGAAGTTGAATCGCTATTACTGTAACTCAGTTATCAGTGGATATAATTATGCTCGAGGTACTATTGTCGACGTTGTTTTATTAAATAATGCAATATGTAGAATTTCTTACCGGGAGACCAGGTTGACCTCCCCGTCCAGACTCTCCCTAAAGGAAAAGGAAAAACAGAACACAATGTCACAATTTGTAACGCATTGAATAATTATTTAGGAATGGCCAATCTGTCATATGAGGCAGTTAACTCAAATTTGCACCTGCTTTACTACATTCCTCAGTGTCATATGTATTTTTTCTACTAAATATCAAAAATACTTATCATCTACTTCTTATTTCATGATAAATTGACCACATGTACATCTAGTGGTACGGATAAATCTTCCGGTACAATACCTCGCAACAGGCTTAATACTGAACCTAACACACTTATTAGGTTGGTATTTCATGATATTATACTGCGTCATACATAAAATATCAATAGATATTGCTCACAAATCTCTTTTCATAGAAAATCAGGGATACCACTTTCCCATCTTATTAGTTACCCAGTTCTAGAATTCAACCATTGGCATTTTCAGGTGTTCATCTATGCAGAGGTATACTGGTGTGTGTATGATGTGCACCTAATGTAATCATCTAATTGTTAACTAGTTGACATCATTTTTCTTGTAACATTGTGGGATCCATGACACATTGAATCCTGTATACAATGTACTTATGGCACATAGAACGACTTATCGAATTCCAATAGAAAAGATTTTAATATTAATTTGTATAATACTTTAAACATGTTCATATTGACCCAATGACATATCAGATTAATGAAACCTGGTAACTATTTCGATTTCTACTTTAGAAATGTAATAACTCTGAAAACTGTTATTACTGTTATATTGAAACTTCAGAGATCAATCAAGGCACGATGTGAATGGGTAGAAGTTTTATTCCCCACTTTCCAAATGGCTGTGGGCTAGCTGTAATATATATGCTATATGCATAGGTGTAATTATGTGTCGGCATACCATTGGTGTGGTTGCATCGTTTATGTATATCGTGCTATTGCTGTTGCCAGGTATGATATAAGCTACAGGAAATTGTATAAGACTAAACTGAATATGGGCAATTAATCTAATCAATAAGTGCATATGAATACAAGAAATAAATCTGGTATTATTAATAATCTAGAAAATAGGCATATCATCATTTAATATGAAGCTGATACAAAATATTGATTTTATCTTATAACATTACTAGTCATTACTATCAAAATCCGTGTCAATTATTACTATCAAACCCCATGGTTACCTTGGTTCCCTTGATGCCGGCACCTCCTGTGGCCGGTTCTCCCTTCTGTCCCTTGTATCCTGATGTGCCGGACGTCCCGGGAGGTCCTAAGGGGCCCGGCAGACCCGGCGACCCTGGGGTTCCCTGTACAGAAAGTAGTGAAGTGAATATTGATATCATTATAGTAGTTTAGATATACGTCTGTATTGTCATCAGGCATTAGATCTATTGATATATAGATTGTGTCCTTGTATGTTTACACCAAAGAGACCGTTTGAAATGCAGTGATTGACTTTGTTATATACAAAATAGGTTGCATATTACTATAGATATATCAATTTGAGCTTGTTACGTGTACACCTTAAGATAGTTCCTATATGCATTATGTCAACATTATACATTGATCCATGTGCTGGGGTTACTTCTGTGTACATAGTTTCCATAATTATCCAAACATCATATTGCTTTGGATACTGGAGTCACTTACCTGAGTACCATTACACCCGTCCAACCCCGGCAAACCGCGCGGTCCGCCTGGGCCTGGCAGGCCCTGGAGGAAACAGACAGAATGACACCATGACATTACGGTATTATTTCAGTGGTCACTTATTAGTCCCTACTATATCGTTTATGCATAGCAATTATTCATACTAGAGGAGAAAATTGATTCTTTCTGGTGAAATGAATTACTATCAATTAGATAAACTATATAAGCAGACATAAAAGACCTACTAGACAAATTAACACAAGAAATATTAATTGGTTATTGGTTATCTTAATATTTTTTCCCAACACTTACCGGTATACCGTTAATTCCGGGGAAGCCTGGCATGCCCATCTTACCCTGAAACATAAAAGGAGATAATGGTATAAAGGAAACGGTCTCAAAACGGTTCCTTTCATAATAAGATATGCCATTAGTCTCTGCAAGGGACACCAAGCGATTTCGCCATAATTATAATGATTTCCGTAAATGGCAGAAATAGGAAGAAAGGAAAGAGACAGAATAAGGGTCACCTGTTATAATTATTGTTTCTGCAATTGACTAAACTGCCTCACAAATAGTGAACATTTCTTCAATGTGACTTCTCTTGGGCATAGGAGATACTTATGAAAACCACATACGTATCGTTATTTTTCAATTGGCTATTCTTCAACTTGACATATGCCACAAGGACTCCCAACTTACACTACAATAAATGGCTAACTACCAATCAGAACCAACTTGACACACCGTACACCCCTCAACCATATTGACACGGCAAGAACTTTTGGGATTTCCATTATGGTACCATAAAGGTGTCATAAAGTGCCATTAGCACAATCCTAGTTAGAACTATTATAGCCCCCTCACTGTATACCACCCACGCCCTCCATCTAGTGACTATCCAAACTACCTTGTACAACAGTGTCCGAATCCAACTGTCACGCCGGCCGTGAGATCAAACTTCATTCAGATCTTTGTAATTCACACTGGCCCACGTTCCACACCAGACTACCCTCATTATCAGTGACTCAAGAAACCCACAATGTTACGTCAGGAAGGGTAATTGATTCTGGTCGTTTGGAAGGGCAATTACCTATTCCCAGTGGACAAGGTTCAGTCACAATTGGCGAAATTAGGGGTGTGAGGGCAATGCCCTTCTGCCGGATCGCTATGCAGGTCATGGGTCACTCTCTACGTTTGGACTGTATAGTCTCAACGCCTTGTACTCTTGCACAAGATTGCATGATGCTTCACAAAAGTCACATACTCTTTAACACAGAAGTTAAATTATCCAAGTCACTTACTGTGTGTGTAAAGCTATGTTACTTTCCATCTAGAAGCACATAATTTGCATGATATGGTACACTTCTTTGATACATACTTACACGGTTCTTGAGGAACGCTCTTGAGAGAATGAATTTATTCGCGAAAATGACGTCACATGCCCATATATGGAAAACCGTGTAAGCGTGTTGTATGTAACCGTACGCGACTCGTCCAAATGCAAACGGAAGAGCTAATGGGGTAACGTGTGATAGTGCTAATGTTCAGCCCAGGCCACATTCTCCCCTAATCAGGAGGATAGTCGGATGGATATCCCGACCCCCCTACTTACCAGCTGGTGTACCTACCCCCAGCAGTAACCTACCTCTTTTACCTTTTCTTTATTTGTTAAAAAAACACACACATTCTTTGAGAAGTAATTTACAACTATCCTCTCAGCGTTGCCTGGTGGGGGTCGAGAGTACTACAGCTAGGAGGTTTGGTTTACGGTGCAACCATCCAACTTGGGGGTCGGGGGAGGTCTCTAGGTTTTTACTCATCACTTGGCCAGCCTCCCAGGTGTGTGTTTTCATGAATGAGCAGGAGCAGCTGCCATGGGCATCTTTCATCTACTTAGGAATGAGGACCTACTGAGACGGATCATCCTCAAGGATTTTTTTCCCTTTTTTTGTGTGTGCACATTTTTAGATTAAGATAAATAACATTAGGAGACAATGCTCTATTTTAGGTCTTGACAAGCATATGATTGAAAAAAGAACTTAGAAAGCTAATACTCTCAACTTTGAAGCAAAGTGCAAGGTAATTATATCATACAGCCACTGCGCTACATGTACTTGGTTACTTGATAGATCAAGACTAGGTCAATTCATAATACAGTTTCGAACAATCCATTTCTAAATGTTTTCACGAAAAAAAAAAAAAAGTGTGCCGAGCTTTGAAAAGAGTCTGATAATTCTTATGTTTTGGGCAATTTAATAATAAAGGATGGAAGTGTGAAAGGGACAAACAGGTTTCATCTTGAGAAAATTTCGATTTTCCCGGTGCTGTTCCATGGGAAAGTAAGCCTCATAGTAGTAGCCCGAGTACAGTTGAGTAATGGTTTAATGCTTGAGGTTAAGACCCAGCACTTCATTATACTTACTCGCCATCTGTCTATGGCGCGTGCATGTATTTCAAATATTATTTTTTCCACCATACTTTGAAGGTAAGGTGCCATGTTGTAGTCTGTGCACTTGATTTTTCTACTTTCACTACCCCAGGTGTTGGGTTTACGGCCATGTTGACCTATTTCTGTTGAAGCACGTGTTGCCCTCCGGGGCTCACTCTCTAAAGGATTATCATGAATCTGGGAAAAACTGAGGGAAGGTGAATAAACTTCAATAGCCACCTAAGATTTTCATAGAAGTTCAATATCTCAAGGCTGTTTCTAGTTAGCCTTCGAAGTATAGATTTCAAAAAGTTCGGGCTAAGCAAATGGGTTAAGTATTTTTATTACACCCGCACACGCAGCGATTCCCAGCTTCTTGTAGAGTAAATCCCCCGACAAAAGAGTAAATAAGGGGGAGCTCTGGTCCGCTGTGACCACAAAGGACACTCTTCCCTAGATTACCCTTAGTGTTAAATAGGCCTAAGTATCAAACTTACCCGGTCGCCTTTTGGACCTCGTGGTCCATCTGTACCTCTCTCTCCTTTTCCTCCCTTCGGTCCGCGAAGACCTTCGGGTCCGGGGAAACCCGGATTTCCCTGAACTCCCTCAGGTCCAGTAGGTCCGGGCACACCCTACAAAACAAAAATCAAACATGTTCATTAGTATAAAACATATACATGGAATTCAGCTGCTGTAGACAGGGGGGGAAATATGAACAATTAGCAGATTAGATTGGGTGTAGGTGAGAATGTGTATAATGTGCATGTTGATGTTGAGGTGGGATCTTATTGTGAAGATAACAATGTAGCTGTTGAGATAATTCTGAAGATGTTATATGTGAGTTGAGTGTGTTGTACATGTATATGCAATGGGCAATGTACGTCTGAGCGCGAGCTCTAAAGGACAAAACCAAGATTTCGAAATATGAATGCGTTTTACTAATACGTATTCATATAGCCTCCTCTATGGTAACCAATGATTTTCATTTGTAGCTTACCAACGTACTGTAGGCCTGTTCAAGACGCTCATTCTAGATGATACAGTACCGGGAGGCCACATCTGGGGTGTATAGGTCTACAGACGCCTAGATCTGGGTTGGGCTACACATGTACCTTATGATCCCCACTCTATACATAGCTACATCCATATGGACTACATAAGATGGTCTACGGGGCGATAGTAGTAAGGCATTACATACTTTCTGTCCAAACACCAACTCAATTATTCTAAAACTGATGATACCTGATATAGGATAACATGTGCAGTTAATCATCTCTGTGAACAATTTTCTTGGGGAAGGAAGTTAGTTGTTTCCTGACTTGTTCCACAACCATCTGATGACATTTTCCACATCATTGTAGTCTCCAAAAGCTGTACAACATGTTCGGTTTATCCATTATTTGCGCTCAAGATTACCAGATATCCTTTCAGTAAAACCAAGCTCTTAGATCTTATGTTTCAAAAGGTTGCTAAGCAACGGACACCCTGCGTTCCAAGATGAACACTCCCCCTAGTGGCGGTCTTTATAAATCAGCAGGTGACGCCACTGTTTGTTGATTTGGCACCAGATGTCGCGGCAGGCGGACGTCTGGCCCGCCATGTGTCTATCTGTTAGCGCTGCATGTCAGTTTGGGTTAGAGGGGGCTTACATGACTTTACATGCTACGTCTTCACCGCCTTAGGTAACATGATTAGGCTGCTGGATCCACTCGGCACCAGGTGGCACCACAAGCCAGTGGGAGGAGATAGCTTGGGGCATCACAAATTGTGATGTTTGAAAATGAAGTTTATCAATAGAAAGTTCTGTACCATCTGAAGCCCAATACCTCTGAAAAGATACCAATCAGCAGAGCTGTCTTGGGAGGATATTCGGCATTAGCATAGTTATTGTCGGCAACACTCATGTATGTGTGTAGCGTAATTTTAGAGTATTACAAAACTATATTATCTTAAAAGCTTGAATACTGACAGTAAGAATAGTTGTAGTGGGTACATCCAATGTATACCCCATGTATATACCCCTTGGCCGGAATACTAGAGAGTTAAGGTAAAGGCCCGTATCCAGATCAAAAACGATGGTTTTCAAGTAAACCTGAGGTTGTTCGTATAATCTATTGTGAGTTTTGACTGGTAGATATGAACAAATCTGTTTGTATTAAAGTGGCATAACCTCACCGGCACAGATTTGACCAGAACCTTTACATGGACTGTTCTAAGTAAGAAATGGACACAATTCATTCGTATATGGGCTCAAGACTACAGAAATTAGTCCTACTTTTTTATCTTAAAGCGGACCCAACCTCTACTATGTTCACACACTACAACTATCCCACACAGAACACATCGTCAGACATGCACCACTCGAGACGTCAATATTAACCCGGTATTAATATCTCAAACATTTGACCCTGACCCCGGGTCAAGGTTAATAGGTTAACGCCCATAGGTCAGGGGTCAGACTGACTGTGACCTCTGCAAATTGAGTCTCAATCAAAGGAGCGCGGGTACAAATAGGCTGAGAGGTGGGGGTAATGGATGCCAGTGCCACATGTCATGACCAGAGACCACGCTACATTAGGCACACCCGGCAGTACATACAGCTTTTATAATAGAGTAAGAAGTGTACAGTAGAAACACTGTTCACACAGGTCTAAGGTCATTATTTTCATGATTTATCATCTATCTCTGGCCCCTATGACATGTAGATTATATGTGACAAAAACATGTGTATCTACTGGAACTAGTGGTTATATGTATGGCTCGAATTTTGACAGTGATATAGTCCATGCCCTTCCCATGTTGCTCCACAATCTGAATCAGATTGATGAAGCAAATAAAACTGTCTTTTTTTATAATTGAAAATAACTTAAGGTTAAAAATTCTGACATTGAACAGCTCTCTGTTTGCTTTGAACTTTCTTCAACATAATCAAATCTGCTGATTTATACATTGGACATTTTCCGACCCAAAGCAGGGCCATGTCGAGGGTCGGCGCTGCTGGCCCCTCTCTGCTCCAGTGTTGGGACGTCACGACTCACACCTCAGTTGTTATTGGCACAAGTGGTCCTTGTTTATTCGGCCCCTTATGTCACTATAAAACAAGCCCCAACCCTGAGGGTGACAATGACGTGACGGGCATGGTTAGGCGGCGCTGATAAGAAAATGTCGGATGTAACCATGCTGACTTGTGTGCCCCCACTTGATATTCGGGCAGTGAAGTTCACATGGAAGTTCTTTTAATATAACAATAGCTGTAGGTCTAGAATTACTTGAACTAAATAGATGCATTGATAAAATAATCAATTTTGTGTCTACCTGCAGGAGACATTCCCAACAGCTGCCTATATTTGTTTGCCATCTTCAGTAGGTTGGTCATTCAATATATAGCACAGTGGTTGCATAATATAAGGTCATACACACAATGCCATAACAAGTTGTTAAAAATATGCACATCCTAAGCCATTAACTGTTCATGAAACGTATAAACACATGTTTCGATTGTCCCATTACTAGAACAACTTTCAGCTAAGGTTGTGACCCACTTGCTTTTCAAAGGTCGGGGAAGTGGACCATTTCCTCTCTTTTATGGATTACTTTTGAGCCCTCTTTATCCATCTTCTGAGAGCTGGGTAACTGGTGAAAACATCATGCTTAGCCTCAAATCAGGAATCCAGACATCCCCAACACAGAACACGGACCAAAAACGGACTTTAGACTAAAAGAGATGGAGAATTCAATGTTATAATGACGTTGTCGTTTATGTAAAGCTTATTTAATTCTTGCTGTATGAAACACCTTTATTTTGAGGGATGGTATTTAACACAAAAAATAAGTAAAGAAAAGATGCCTGAAGTGAGCACTGTGGTCAGTGGTATTAAAGCGATGTCCAAATCTGCAGCACCCCCTAGTGGGCTCCGTCATTCCTACCCCTCCTCTCCCCTCTAAACCTGAGGTCCCGACTCTTTACATCAAGCCCAGTCTTTTCTCTTCCCTTATTTTTTCAGACAATGACTTTTTCCCTGGTTTTTGTCTCATGCCTTGATTTCTCATGCCTTTTTTCCCTTTGTTTTGCCCAGTGATTCGTGACTTGTCGCCGTGCTGGTAGCACATGTGGGGGACATACGCAGAATCTAATCTGTATACGTGTTAGCCCAAGCCCCAGCCCTCTGAGGGGCTGGCAGCAACAGAGAAGGCAGTATTTCCAATACTGAACTATAGTTCCTTTTTAATGTTTTTTCCCCTCTTTATATCAAATTTCAAGGATGCACCAATGGGTTAAAGCATGTTTTGGCAAGTTTTCTGGTTGGTCTGCGATTCCTCAGTCATCGTCTAACAACCATATCCGCTCTATAATGAGAAAACTGGGAAAAAAAACTCCAGTGCTTGTTCTCCCCTTAATTGAATATAGATGTGGGGGCGACCTGGGGAGAGTTGAGACGAGTTCGACAAGGCAACTTTAATTTTGTGCGCAGATCGGGAAACTTGTCTTCAAATATATCATTTATATATATATATGTATATATTATAAATTATTCAATAAATCCGAAACCAAGATCAATCTTGACGATTATTGCAAATAACATCTTAAAAAAAGTATTAACTTTTATTCAATCAACTAAATAACATGCTCTGCCCCTCTGTATCGTAGTCACGGTTTAATGATAAAAACAGTTGTCTTTTAATTTGAGGGCCTGGCAACCCCAAAGACAACCTGTTTCTGCTATGAGCAACTAGACTGGGGCACGCGTTCCTTCCCCTTGGAATCTGCAGTTCAAAGGAGGGAAAAGGAAGAAATGGATTAAAAACTCCGCTATTTCTCTCGGTTACAGCAGGAGGAAGCGCAGTCCATCTGGCCGCAATCAGTGGTTACGGGTACAGTTGTACCAACTGCTGAGAGTTGTGAGAATCATGGAAAAACAATAACTGAAAATGGTTAACACCTTCTGACCACAACCATTCCCACAACATCCCTCTGGCGATGGGGATTCAAAACAGAAGGGAAAAGAGGGTAATATGGCCCAAGGGAACGACATGCACATCCTTGCAACATCCCGTTCGTGAACAATTCAAACAGCCCCTGGGTCTTCTCACTACTTGTTTGAGTTTTGCATCTACTTCTTATAAGCTAATATTTCAAGGAGACTATTTACTTGTTTTCCATTCTTTGATTGAATGCTTGGATTTATGAGGGATTAATGACATGGCAACATGGCAATGGGTTTGTGCAAATCCTTTTTACGAAAGGCGGTAAAAAGTGGACGGACTGTCTCCGACCTCTTCAAGTCACCGGTCGCTGAGAAGAAAACCTGTTGCATTACACTAGATACGCAACTTTTTCATCACCAAACCCTTTAGGTTTTGTGACCCTTCGCTCAGCATGGCACCTTCTGCCACCAACAACCCCATGCCGACCCCCTCGGAGGTATATAGGGGCACCTCTAGGTTTAAGTCTGCGATCTGTGCTGGCAGTCCGTTTTGAGTGAGTGAGTTTGCCGACAGCTGACTGCCCCCGACCCTCCACGTCCCCACTGACCTCTACACACACTTTTTCCTGACCTTCAAACTCTGTAGGAAGGGCCATATCCCGCGCCTGCCACAACTTGGGGGGATAAAAACCTGATTTATGAAAGCATTCCGGAAACATGGGAAGCCGTCAGAAATGGCATACGTCCTCTAGTCTATCAGACTCTTTAAACGTCGACTTTTCATCGGTTGTTCAGGGGTATGGGGTCATCAGAGCCATGTTAGTAGCTTGACCCAGTCTGCCCGAAACATAAAAAGATAGTAACAATGTCTTCATTCTATCTAGCCAGAATTTTGACAGTTTATCTTCATTTTTATTTGTAGCCTCAAACACTTTGCAGTATTGTATCAATGTGGTATTTAGAATAGCCTGTTAATGAGCATGCAAGTCAGGTTCTTTAACTGGCTATAATATAAAATAGATGAATATTGAAAAAGGATATTAACAAAAAAGCATTTGTCTGGAGAATGTTGAATTTAATGAAAGGTTATTGCCACTGAAACAGACGGAATAAATAACATGGCCACGTCGGTTGCAGTTACTTGGAAATAAAATATAAGAGGAAATGCTACCCATGCCCCCTCTGTCGGTCTCCTCTAACCAGTCTTCCATCCCTGGCCTATATCTGTCGGTGTACCCAATGAGAACCATGTGACCTCCGACAGCCAATCAGATGCAGCTGGCTAGCGGCTGGGGTCATGTGGTTACAGGATGAGCTGACCTTTGTGAACGTCCTTCAGGTGAGCTGGTCTCTCTAGGCGAGCAGGTCACTGTTAATAGGTCAGTGAGTGAGCAGGTCCACTTGTGTGAGCAGGTTACTGACTGAGCAGGTCTTTCTATCTGAGCAGGTCAGTGACTGAGCAGGTCCACCTGTGTGAGCAGGTCACTGACTGAGTAGTTCTTTCTATGTCAGCAGGTCATTAAGTTGACTCTTTCACAAGGGTGGGACTTGTCGACAGTCATTGGTGTGTTTTATTCGGCATCTAAGGTTTCCAGGCTGGGTCATTTCAAAAGTGG
The DNA here is from genome assembly GCA_936440205.1 of Lepidonotus clava. Lineage (NCBI taxonomy): Eukaryota > Metazoa > Annelida > Polychaeta > Phyllodocida > Polynoidae > Lepidonotus > Lepidonotus clava. Next base: position 17,672,401 of record OW387148.1, read on the forward strand.
CCGTTTATACCAAAGAAAGAGATATACCACTTACATGAGAGACTCCATCAATTTTCACCCCCAACAGACCATGGAACTTTCTTTCAGTGGTCCCAGTTTCTTAGCAATAGGGATAGGGTGTTCGAGTGCTTCAACATTGTTCACTGCTTCCCTTGGCTGACGATAGAAAAGCGGGAAGAAAAATAACTCTTCAAGTGGTCTGATTTATTACTGTAATGCCTGGGGGATATTTTGCTTGGAAAATGCTATCTTTACAAGCCGTCCCTTGCCATGGGGACTCGGCTTCTACAGTGAAGTAGGCCAGGCCGCTCGCTTCTCAATGGACCTATTCTGATCTGGAATTTGGAGAGAAAACAGAAACTGCCAGAGAAAGAAGTATCGCCAACCACGTCTAAGGAATGGATATGCCCCCAGCTGGGTGGACCATTTAGCACGAATGCTGACATCAATATTTCTCCCAAAAGAAATGTGGAAATCTATATATACGAGAGGCGCATGAGCAGCAAGAAGAAGTGAATAAAGGATGTAAATGCAAGGCAGAGGAGGATTTATCCACCACAAAGCCACATCTATGAAGACAAAACCCATTCCAAAAAGACTCAGCCATAAATATTTTGAGCAGGAAAGAATAATGACAATATTACCTTTCACATGGAAAGCGTTAGTTATCGTCTTATTACTAGTGTGTCCATGGTCTTTGCCATGTCTATGCACTGGGGATTGTCTGGATTTTGTAAGCGTCCCTTCGTGGTCATCATCTATATGAAAAGTATTTTCAACGCCATAAAATATCATACATGGATTCTGACAAATTACATTATCAACGTATTCATCTCAATCCATAATCTCGAAGTATTATGGAAAGTGCCCATAACCTAGCAGAATGAAATGGTTTATATCAAAGGGCGCATTGAAAAGGGGTAAAACCATCAAGTGAAATGTGAAGGAATAATCTTAATTGTTCCATGTTACGCCACTCTAAAAGATCTTCAGTAGTCACGAATCCTGCAGGTGCGTATGCTTTATTTTGGGACTCTATATCCATGGTCGTGACGTATGACCCTCTGTACAAACTGCTGACAGTAATTAATATGCACCTCCCACAACCCTCAATTTGGAAATGACTACTACGACCAGTAATATGTATATATATATATATATATATATATATATATATATATAAACACTGTCACACCTCCGGAGTGGAAATAGGTCCCTGGTATCAGTAGGCCTACCCCACAGATATCAGTATGTTCTTTCCCCTGTCTATTTTCTGCATTGCTGCATCATAGTATACGGACAGGTCTGCATTAACAAGTTATTGTGTTGCTGAATCTGACTCCTCGACAGAGCAGAAGCAACAAACAGTCGCCAATGACGAGAACTGATGGATAAGTAGTATAGAGAAAGGGAAAACCCTGAATAAATAAACTCAGGTGGTGCAGGAGGCCGGCAGGGGCCAAGGGGGACTGTGGTCATATAGACCCGGAGACAATGTAGGCGTGGGCAACAATGTTGGCCCATCTAGCCTGTACAGACCTTTGATATTAGTATACCAACAAGACGAGATCCACTGTGGACCTTTTCAGTATGCTCCAGCCAGTGAAGAGTGATGGGTCAATCCATAATCTAGAAGTATTATAGAAAGTGCCCATAATTTCGCAGAATGGCATAGTTTATATCAAAGGGCGCATTGAATTGGGGAGGAAGATGGTTAAGTAACTAAATTAGGATGAACCATCAAGTGAAATATGAAGGGATATCCCTTCTAAAAGATAGTGTTCAATAGTCACGAATCCTGTAGATCCACTGTGGACCTTCTCAGTATGCTCCAGCCAGTGAAGAGTGATGGGTATATATTTCTCAGCTCATAAAGTACACCATAGCAGATGGCTATGGTTTTCAGATGACATAACATATTTTGAATCGCAGATAAATTATGTCACAACTTAACTTAAGTTCGTTGTGCTTAGTTATTTCGCATTGGATGACGTCTGTCATGGTCCTTACTATTTTCTATGAACACAAACTAGAATTACTACTATTCCAATCACCCAAAAACGTTTTCATCCGCTAGCTTTAAAGGCTCTTTCTGCATTCTATAGTTGGAAACATTGGAGAGAAGTATAGGTATATAACTATTGGTATAATATTGATACCTATTGGCTGGTGGTGACCGAAACAATTAAGTATTAACAGTCGTTTTTATAGGTCTAGAAACCAAGAGATGAATACGAAGAATAGAATAACTGAGGGGGAAGATGGGTACTTTCTCATGTGCATGTGGTCTATAGTTAATCGTTCCATGTATGTTTATCGTCTTTGTGGTACTATTGCCATTCTTTTTGGCTAGATCGTCGTGATTTTATTCTGGCTTGCGTCGGTGCGGTATTCACACATTTGACCCTCAGCAAATGGGCTCTCATTGTCTGGCTCGCTCGCCCAGTCGTTATGGGAGGCCTTGCAGGTTTCACCCCCAAGAACCACGCCCTGTTTCTCCTATCTTGGCCGGACTGGTGTTTTACTTGGCATAGAGACCTTTTAACTGTGTAGACGCTTGGTATGCAGACTCTACGGTCTAGATATCCCAGCTCCCTTTGACCAGTTTACTTGGGCCCACACCGAGGCTACCGATCCGGAAGTCACCAAACCGGAAGTAATTGGCTGCGCAGACGTCGCCGACAGCCCTCTCATTCTCCAAGCAGATCATAGGCCCTATTTTATACTGTTAGAATGGAGGAGGTGTGTAATAGAGTTGGGAAGCCTTTGCTTGGAGATTGAAACAGCAGGCCAGGAGGGATGGATAAGAAAAAAAGAGTAGGGGCTTATAGTGGCTGCAAGTACCCGGTTAACCGGACGAATTGCAACAGAGCAGCCCGAGTGAAAACGATCCGCTAGGGTGGTGGGTAAATTACTTAATGAAACATACAGAGATATATCAACAGACGGGCGGGGGTAAATAAACAACGGGTAAGGTAGCTTTCTGCCTGGGCCCTGCCAATTTGGGGGCCGGCGTTATTTATAGGAATGCTTGCATCAGTCAAGGGGATGCAGGCGGCTGTGCCTACTCCGAGTTACATAGCGCTCTGGGCCTACCCCGGACATTGGCCTACCATTCATTATACACCACGCCTACTATCACATACTACATAGTACTAGAAGAGGTATTTCTGGCACCGAGAGAGAAGAATATATATATTGTAAATCTCTGTATGGTTAGACCAATACAGTACATACTCGCACAATTTTTCTCTCCTAAGTTTCTATGGAAATTAGGCATGGAACTTAAAAATCGGATCATGGTTTCCCATAGAAAACTACATTATAATTAGTACCATCATTCTCGGAAAGGAAAACGTAAAACTAATATAACTTTCAGTTTCTGTTATCCATTTATTCTCCAGTTTGTTTTAAGCATGATTTTTTTTTTAGCAAGTTCGGCGAAGCCCCTTAGGCCTTTCCGAAACGTGACTGAACCACTGGGTGGCACTTTCTCTATGCACGAAGGCCGCGTAGGTCTGGCGCCAGCTGTGCCGTATAATGATAGGTAATCGTTGGGCCACTCCCACCATAAACCCAACACCCCGAGCAATTCCCCTTGTGCTCAGGGTTATGACTGTGAGCTGCTCCTTGGCCTGTCAGTGTGCCTACACGGTCCTTTTTGAAGTCACGCCTGCCCCAATCTGCTCGTATCTGCTCGTGCCTGGGTCTGTGAGGAGCCCTGAACCCTATACCCTTTTCTACTGCCGATACCCCCTGCCCTACTGCCGATAGGGTCGACTCGACCCCCTGTGCTTGGTTTAGATGGACAATCAGCGTTTTGGGAGGTTCTATAGTGCCTGCAGTGTAGGATGCGGTTCCTATTGACGCCCTTGTTATATATGGTCTAAAGAAATAAGATAACTTTACAGAGTCACATTGAAAATATCTTAAATCAACAAAGAGCAACCACTACAAATCTTTTCATGTATCTACTTTGGCTTCAACCGATTTTTCCAACCACAGAAGGTTTGAACTAAAGTCATATATTTACCAAAATTAAAAGTTTAAAAATGGCATTCATTCACTGCTTCAGTACCCATAGATATTCCTATTCAGAAATCCTTCAGATATTGTTCACAGGACCTCACACATCACCTCTCATTGTGGAGCGTCCTTACCCCACCAAATCCCTCAGATACTGTTCATAGGACCTCACACATCACCTCTCACTGCAGATCCCCCTTACCCCACCAAATACCTCAGATACTGTTCATAGGACCTCACACATCACCTCTCACTGCAGATCCCCCTTACCCCACCAAATCCCTCAGATACTGTTCATAGGACCTCACACATCACTACTCATTGCGGATCCCCCTTACCCCACCAAATCCCTCAGATACTGTTCATAGGACCTCACACATCACTACTCATTGCGGATCCCCCTTACCCCACCAAATCCCTCAGATACTGTTCATAGGACCTCACACATCACTTCTCATTGCGGATCCCCCTTTCCCCACCAAATCCCTCAGATACTGTTCATAGGACCTCACACATCACCTCTCATTGCGGATCCCTCTTACCCCACCAATCCCTCAGATACTGTTCATAGGACTGCACACATCACCTTTCATTGCAGATCCCCCTTACCCCACCAAATCCCTCAGATACTGTTCATAGGACCTCACACATCACTTCTCATTGCGGATCCCCCTTACCCCACTAAATCCCTCAGATACTGTTCATAGGACCTCACACATCACTTCTCATTGAGATCCCCCTACCCCACCAAATCCCTCAGATACTGTTCATAGGACCTCACACATCACTACTCATTGCGGATCCCCCTTACCCCACCAAATCCCTCAGATACTGTTCATAGGACCTCACACATCACTACTCATTGCGGATCCCCCTTACCCCACCAAATCCCTCAGATACTGTTCATAGGACCTCACACATCACTTCTCATTGTGGATCCCCCTTTCCCCACCAAATCCCTCAGATACTGTTCATAGGACCTCACACATCACCTTTCATTGCGGATCCCTCTTACCCCACCAATCCCTCAGATACTGTTCATAGGACTGCACACATCACCTTTCATTGCAGATCCCCCTTACCCCACCAAATCCCTCAGATACTGTTCATAGGACCTCACACATCACTTCTCATTGCGGATCCCCCTTACCCCACTAAATCCCTCAGATACTGTTCATAGGACCTCACACATCACTTCTCATTGCGATCCCCCTACCCCACCAAATCCCTCAGATACTGTTCATAGGACCTCACACATCACTACTCATTGCGGATCCCCCTTACCCCACCAAATCCCTCAGATATTGTTCATAGGACCTCACACATCACTACTCATTGCGGATCCCCCTTACCCCACCAAATCCCTCAGATACTGTTCATAGGACCTCACACATCACCTCTCATTGCGGATCCCTCTTACCCCACCAATCCCTCAGATACTGTTCATAGGACTGCACACATCACCTTTCATTGCAGATCCCCCTTACCCCACCAAATCCCTCAGATACTGTTCATAGGACCTCACACATCACTTCTCATTGCGGATCCCCCTTACCCCACTAAATCCCTCAGATACTGTTCATAGGACCTCACACATCACTTCTCATTGCGATCCCCCTACCCCACCAAATCCCTCAGATACTGTTCATAGGACCTCACACATCACTTCTCATCGCGGATCCCCCTTACACCACCAAATCCCTCAGATACTGTTCATAGGACTTCACACATCACCTCTCATTGCAGATCCCCCTGACCCCACCAAATCACTCAGATTCTGTTCATAGGACCTCACACATCACCTCTCATTGCAATCCCCCTTACCCCATCCCAATCAGGTACCTCCCTCACGGTGGCAGCACCTGTCAGAGGGGTGAGCAGCTCAGCAGGCCACCTGGCGGGGTGGGGGGCACACACGTGGCGTGCCGACCTGCTCACCCCTCGGCCTACACAGCGCACCCTATATCTGACAACAAAGAAGTGGCCTGAATTCCTGTATGTTGGTACCATGTACTGCTCATACCTCCACCACCAAATCCCACATTGCTATCGCGTCATGCTATACCACCTGACCCATACTTAGAGGAGGGTACGAGGTGTCAGTTAAGGAACTCCCTTAAAGAGTTTGAACGGAGGTTGGGCCTGGAGCCAGACCATGCATTATAGAGATATGATGTTCAGGAACTTCATTTCTAGATTATATTAGTTTTTAAGGTAAGGGTGGCGGTGACCGGGCATACTGAACCTCGAAAAGTGATGTTGCAATGTCACAATCATCTGTATATGTATACTAATATTATAGTCACTACACGTTTGATATCAATTCATATCAGGCGATTTTGAATTATACAGGTCAAACGAGCAAGAAACATTTTACATTACCTCTTGGTTAGCTTTACAGAATACCCAAATAATAGTTCTGTAGGGACTGATATTTTCTTTTTCCCCCAGTGAAACAATGACCAAATGATACAAATCTAGTACTAAGGCTCAGTCAGCAATAGTCTGCTTTTAAGTTTTCATATCTGTTAACCAAGTAAATAGTCACTAACGACAATACAGATCCCGATGCCAATGTTCGCAATAGAAGGACAACAACATTTCCTCCTGTAAACCTACCAGGTAAATGACACGTAAGCGGGACCCTTTCTTCCCCGTCGCCCACCTTGTGTCCCACTCCCTCAGCCCTACCTGGGCCCCAGCCCGGTGTGTGGGGCGGTTAGGGTTAACATACAAATATTATGACAAGGACCGAGCCCGCAGGTACACGGCGGGGTGGAGTGGGGGCCGGGGGATGCCCCTTCCTGCGTCAGGCGACGTCCGCCGAGTAACTCAATATGTAGGCCAACGAGAGCAGCTCCCGTGGTACGGCAACTACCTGAGGCTGTCCCTCCTACAACTGACCCTCATTGTCTTTGGGTATCAATCGAGGTGTGTGAATTACCCTGACGGTCCAATTGTATTTGCTTATCTGTCGAAGACAATTCATTTAACGCTTAACTTATTTCCATATACAGTACATTAGCCAGATAAATGTGTGCTTACTGTTACTGTCATTGTTCTATGTCTATTTAGTTGAGTAGATTTAGGACAATACTTTGATGTATGAGAGTTGCAATATGAATGTAGAGGAAGCATTTTTTTCATCATATTCACAGCTGGATGGTATTTACAAGTAGCCTTGCTGAATACAATATATCATTCCCAAATCCGTCATATGACTATCACCACATAATCAGATTAACATGTTTAAAACCAAAAGCACATTCACCGACCTACACAAACGTAGCAAATAAATAACAAAAACTATCAACACCATAGCACCCCCTTGGGACCCGACGAAAGGATCCAGGTGTCATTCAGGTTAACTCCTCCAGATGTAGCCCCCTAAACAGCCTCTCCTCACCTGAACCCACATTTACCTATCCTTACCTGTCGCCGGCTTGACCCACCTGGCTGAAATAAGCCCACTAGGGATTATCCAGGATTACACGCTTAGCAGGAACATGGTCAACCTCTCCCACATGCGCTCTCTAGGCAGATGGTAAGAGTCGCCCCTTTGACTATCTGTGTAGTGTACTCGGGGCTAACGACCACCAGCGTCCATTGTGGAAACATGGCAATGTGGAAGATAGGAAAAGCTACTGGTAGAGAGGCAATGGGAACATTACTTTTAAGTCTGTTGGTTGAAGAATAACAAGAGACTTGTTATTTTATGCACTTAAGGCAACGAGTAACAGTGGAAAATATAACTGTATCTCAACATGTTTCTGAAAAGTAAACCTGAGTGAGTATTTGAAGCCAGCAGTGAAGCCACATGAAAAGCATAAAGAAGCCACTTATATATTGGTAAGAGAAGACGGTAAAAAACCTTTGTGATAGAAGAAGATACACATAGATTACAATCTTTATACTTCTATCAGACATTTTGTCCGTTCGTAGACAACTATTGGTCAAGTACAACAAGGATTCAGCAACACTCTTTGTGTACATTGCTACTTGTTGAATAAGCAAAACCGGCCATTGGCGTTCCACTAGATTAAGGAACACGCCAATGTTATAGCGTCAGGTCAGTGACAGGCGTACTCCGCCAAAGTCTTGCTGTCGACGGTGACATTATTGTATATAGTAGGGCGACGTTTTGTGTACGAGTACACAGACTATTACAAGGCTTCAGTATCCAGAGGTCGTCTCCCACACGCCTTGCCCTGTATGCTGGGATTACCACAGACTACCCTGCCCACTTCTGTTTATACAAACCAGATGATGACATTTGACGTCTATGTAAACAATTGTATAACCCTTCACGTAATAGGACTGGGCCCATCAGTGACTGGTCCACAGTATGTCTGAGATACGTAAGTGTCTTAAGTCAAGACTTGGAACGTTAGGAATGTGAGACTGTGCGCGCGCGTGTGTGTGTGTTTCATGCTAGTAATCAACCGTTGCTTTGTGCTTTTCTAGTGTTCTCTTGGCGCTATCCAAGAAATAACTGAGGCATTTATTTTAGCATGGCAAAGTAGCAATTATTAAGTTCCACTTCCCCTTTCATCCCGACTTACCAAGTTTCAAATAGAGAGCTATGTCCTTCTGCCTAAAATTTGGTTTTGAAGCTTTCTAAGTGAAACAGCTATTCTCTATTCTCTAGAGAAGCTGCGTTTTTCCAGAAAGTGGAGTAGCAGGGTAACATGGTAGCATTTGACACAGATGCTTCCCCACAGTATGTGTACACCGCTTACAGGTGTGTGTTACCTCCTCACCACACAGTGACAGGGTCAACAAAGACCGACACCTCAGACGAGAAGCCACCACTGACCACCACTTGGGTACGCCATCTCCCCCGGCGGAGGTAAGAAAACACGCCACTGGTTTCCGGGCGTTGACCCCACTCGTGAGCACGGGTTGGGTGTAGCCGGTGATTTGTTGGCACCCCCTGGTGTGCCCTGTCGGACCCTGCCTGGTGACAGAGGCCCTCAGACTGTGTGGGTTGTGTGTAGGGGTATACTAGGGGAGGCCCTTCTGTCTTTGCTCATGGGGCAGCAGGGGTCTGGGTTCTTTCCTGACCTCGCCAGTCCAAAGGTCATATGAGGTCCTTCTTAGATCCTGACGCTTAAAATGCTGAACTATTTATCAAAAGACCAGCCTGTGTGGCTGCGAGCTCACAACTGGGACTACCAGAACAGCACTCCTCTGTTTTACGAGTAGAAGCCACAACCCCGCTAAAACCTAATCATCCTCCTTCATGTAATTCGACAGAAATCTGATAGGACTACAATTACACAGAATCGGCGTCATTCAGTGGACAGCATTTTATTGTACAAGTGTGAAAGAGAAGCTAGGAAAAGCAAGAAAATAAAATACGGTCTCCAGCCATTCAATCCAATAAATACGGTAAAAATAGAAAATTGGATAATCTGAGACTTTGCCTGCGTCTGCCCTTGTTGACCCTGATAGTGACCTGTGACTGGAGGTTATATCGGGAACAACCTGTGGAGGGGTTGAGTTTCTCTGAGCTGCTCTTGATCTGGCCTACCCTGCTTGGCCTGGGGGCCATGATAAGGCTGAGCGATTAAACTGAATGGTGGGCTTTCAAGGGAGCAGGCTAGTAGTACTAAACTTGGCTCAATAGCCAATTCAGGTCCCCATTCCCTTGGGGGCATACTCTGAAACCCATTTCTGAGACTGGACCACTGTCGGCCAACAGAAATCAGCCAGATGATAGCCAATAATAAGCTCAAAACAACAGAAAGCGTTTTCTGTACATTTGTCTTCATGTTATATAGCGCCATACATTAGTGTTGCATTCTTTTCGTCCTGAACTATTTTAGATGGACTTTTAAATGTTGAGCCTGCCATCACTGGCTATCACTCCTGAGGTAGTAAAAGGTTTTAGCTTCGGCTATGGGTCTCAGTATAAGTTCAAAGTAAAGGTTCTAAGAGCAACCCAAAGTCTGTTCTTCGTTTCTCTTCTCCAAATCTCTCACAGTCTTGGGCCCTGGCTGGCCCACGGTATACTGACTCCTTGTATACTATGGGCTGTGAATAATTGACTGTTTTACATTTAGCCTCCCCGCAAAGAGGGGATGATCCTTGAGGGAAACCAGCCCGTGTCCTTGACACGACCTACAAACCCACACTCCGGTCCCGACTCCGGGCTGCTCTCACCATGCTTAGTTTATCTCTTCTTTTCTGCAACTTGCTCTTTTACAGTTGCGGGTCCAACCCCATACATTTTAAAGGCTGGAACAATTCAGATTTTGATTCTAAGTAAACTAGGTAAAGCGCAAAATCTAACGCACATTCATGATTTCCAAACCTGTTGAGCCTGCATTCTCTTGTATATCATTTACCGGTGGCAGATTTAGAGGAGGGGGGGGGCGGGAGTGCGCCCCCCCCCTCCTTTCTTTTGTTCCAAAATTCAGCTTTCTTTAATGTAAAATTCTGAAAATTTCAAAAAGCTGGATCCGCCACTGTTTACATGATTTCTTTTAAAGGCACTATCTTCAATCGATTAAACTCGTTGTAAAGGAATGGGGCGCACTATCGCTACTGAGAGTTTTGTTCTGAATTTTACAAGGAGCAAATTAATTTTCTCTCCCCTGTCCACCCCTCCTTGTGCCTACAACCCCTCCCCAGGTCTACACGTGTCTCCCACCCCGATGGGCGTGGTCCATTATTCCCGTCAACGGCTGCGTGCGCAGCCAATGCCTGACACAATCTCTCATGTAGAATACGAAACTGTGCACGGCCAGGTCAAGCCATATGGTTTTCGTTATTCGGACCTCCTTGCACAGGGTCTCCAGTCACTGAGAGATCATCGACCGGAAGTGGAAAGCGCATGGGCGTGTTAATGCGTGAAAGTGATAGGGATTATTAAAAAGTATCGGATTATAATATCAAACAGTTCTAATGCTTGGGCTGTGTGGTTATAGGTAGATCGCATCGCACGGTAACAGCAATGGGTGTTACGAGGAAAGCTCAATTCAGGCTTCAGTGAGCCTATGTTCAACACGAATAGCGGCTATGAAAACTCCAGCAAGGTCTACAAAAGAGGCGGGAATTCTCCCCCGGGTAGCGGCCAGTGAACCCTGAGAGGGGCACATGTCTGGGTGATGTAACCCAGGAACTGCTGACGTCACAGGAAATGATGCCTTGTCTGTGATCTCTGGGATTGGTAGTGTTAAACCAGGCCGCTACCAAACTCCCAAGGGATCCCCAGACAATTATCATGGGCCATTGGTAGCCATGTTCCGCTTTGAGCATGCACTGAGTTTCGTAGAGAGGGTCAAGTTATGTTTTGGTGAAATCCCAAGGGTATTTAAAAGAACTTCAACATGAAAAATGACAATTTGTAGACCATGTCCCGGTTGCTGAATACCGAAGACATACTATTTGTAAATAGTCTCAGACGACTAAGAAAGACATTATTTCATTCTGGGTGTAGGGGAAGGATCTTTCAATTGTTTAAATCATTACTGGGTGGCTGTAGTGTAAAACTTAATCTATAAGTATCTATGTGTATGTATGTTGTCATACTCGTGTGGAGTAGAAACTAATGGTAATGTAAGCAAGTCAATGACTAGTTTCGTAGAGAGGGTCAAGTTATGTTTTGGTGAAATCCCAAGGGTATTTTAAAGAACTACTTTGGCCATCCAGGAGAAAATATAGCCATCTTGGCCACTGAAGTTATAAATCAACAATTCCTTATCCTAGGTACCTCTTATATTTCAAGTAGGCCTTTCAGAACAATATTGATCTCATACCCTGTTTTACAAATTTGGAAAGGGTGTTTGAAACACATGTTAAGACCGTGATAGTTGGTCAACTTTAAAAACTATTTTGTTTAAGAGGTTCTAGACTAAACAACCATTGTGGTTTAGGCTGCCTTTGAATTTAATGTCTTATACAGACTCGCCTCTAGGAAATAGGGAAAGCCCTTGGGGGTGCTAAAGAGCTAAAGACCCTTAAAAATCTCCATAAACATACGACATGGGGAAAGCAGCAGTGTAACATTCCTGTATGTCTCCAATATTTTTTTGTCATTCTTTTAAAAAGAACAATATGTTAGTAGTTACTGTTAGTACTCCGTAAATTTATTATCACTTCCGATAAAGGAATTTTCTATTCAATGCTATCTAATAGGCTATCTAAGTAGCATAGCAAGCAGGGGTTTTATATGTCTTTATATAGCCTACACCACAAATGGTGTAATCGATTCAAATTGCTGCTAAGTGGCCAGGTATTTGCAGGAAATGCAGCATACAGCATAAAAAAGATAGTCCTAACCATATGGAAGCTTCTTATAATATTATGCATAGTGTTCTAACATGTCGGCGGATATAATCACGCATGTATATCGTCAAGGAAACCCACCAAGTGATGCTTAGGATCGCAGTAACTTTGTGAGTCGGGGTTTTGCGTCCCATGCACCGACCGCTATCGGTTATAAATGTGTATTTTTGAAGCAGTGCAGAACGCCCTCCCACATAGCCGATACGTGAGGTGATCCAGAGGTATTTGTGAGGATATAGTGCAAAGAACTTAGGTCAGGAAGACTGGTTACTCATGGGCTTTAGGTCAGGAAGACTAGTTACTTATGGGCCTTAGGTCAGGAAGACTGATTACCTATGGGTCTTTCATTGGCATAGGCAACCTGGGTACTACATGTAGTATGATCAGGTCTTGGCTCATTTCACAAGGGGCTTATTTCCAATGCTCACAAAATACATATACACACAATACCTATGCATCATATGATCATACCTCATTGGTTTTGGTCACACCAGCAGTATTGCAGCAACCAGGGCAGTGCACCAGCACCCAGGACAGTGCACCGGCACCAAGGGAAGTATTCTTTTCTTTTCTTTATTTCAAGTTATTAAAATTGGTTATGTTCGGGGTAAAGCTACTAGCATCCAAAACAGCAATCGCATGGCAACATACTTAGAGCAAACAGTCTATATAACTCCAAAGTCCCTGACATAGGCTTGTGGTAGGGACCAATAAGCCATCTATATCAGGACCGTGGTGGGGGTGACTCAGAGCAGGTCCAGACCGAGGGAGCAGCTCTCGGCCAGACGGTCAGCTCCCTAGACTACTGCTCATTGGGGACCTCAGATATCTATAAAAAGGGCTCCCAGCTGGTGCCAATCATCACCGCCCAGGGCTAGAATAATTCTATATAAAAATACATTAAATACCTAAAGAAAAGCCCGTTCTACCCACTCACACGCACTTATACGTGACGGAGTATTGCTCTTTGGATGAGAAAAAAAGGGTGTTTTTCTTCAGCAGCAGGGAATGTTAGCCTTAGTATCGCCAATTTTGCTAATATTGCCTGAAGTTGAAGTTGTGTCAGAAGTGTTGTCCATGGGTTAACCGCGGCGGGGAGGCCTTGCTTGCCGGGCGGGTTGGTTAACCACAGAACGGGTGAGGGGTGCCCCTGCCGGCCCCAGGCTGGGCTGCACCCCCTCACCCTCACCCTGGCCGTGTACAGGCCTTAGGGGGCACCTGCTACGGAGCCCCACAAGCCGCAAAATAAGGACCATCCTTGTCTTCTATGTTGGTTAAAACTAATTTCATTGCAATAAACCCTCAACCAAAAAGGCTTTCTTTCAAGTTAGCATTTATAAAGTAAAGGTAACCGTTCTGTGGTCATATCTGGTGGTTCAGAATTCTCCCAATTCAGACAAGGAAAGGCGGGATTCCTCTTCAGGGGGTGGTCCGCCCTGTGGTTACCCTTTGGGGTCACCGTACCTACCCGCACTGGCAGGAACTGTTGCGTCTATTTATATTATGGGTCACCGAACACATCACAATGAACATCTTTCTGTCTTTTCAGCAAGAACCAAAGCAATCATCCATAAGAAAGGTCAAGTTCTTATGTCAATAACCCAAAGGGATTGTCTAAATAAGACTCAAAGAATAAGGTCAACCATAAACCATTACAAAGGCAGTCTATTTAAGCAGGGTAATGGCAACATATTTCTCCAAATGGTAACAGGCAGAATCAAATTTCATAATATTATATTCCTTTTGCCAACTAAAAGTGCAATTTCTGAACAGTTGATGAATCAAAATATTCTTCCATTATTAAATGTCGTAGAATTGCATGAGAACAGGAAGTGAGGGGCTTGGAGGAGTAAAGGGATAGAGGACTAACCAGATAGGAAACACATGCAACCCACAAACGTGTATAACAGGCTTGTCACCCTGGAGTGGGGTGAGCTTTGGGGTTTAGGGTTGAGAGTTGAGGTTGGTTTAGGGGTTTAGGGGTTAGGAAGGAGGTCATGGGAGAGGGGAGAGGGTGGGGGAGAGACGGGGGGCGGCAGGTGAGAGCGGGGAGAGCCCAGCTTAATCTTAGTTGCCAAACGGCCTTCTACAAATCTGTTAAATTAGAATGGATAATGCTTTGAGTGCAAGTGCCATAGCAACACATGTTGTAGGTTTTGGGTTTCCAGTAACAGCTAACCAGCTCCAACCTGAGTAACCTATGTTTACCTTGTAGTTACCCTACCGAATACTTGCAAACTAAACGCTATACTCGCCTACTTAAAACTTCAATCGCTTCTTTTAACACTTATCTACATGCATTTCATTTAAATGAAAATAAGACTTTTTTTTAAATTTTTAAATTAAACTCCCATAATAAGCAAGGCTTTGTTTTGAAAAGAGACTGCTCTGTTTTCAAAATACTGGAAAATCAGAAAATGCTTGCAATAACCAGTTTCACACTTAATTGAAAATGATTCCAGGTATGTGTTTCATTAAAAAAGTCTCCACCCTCTTCTCTTAAGTCTCACCTCTCATGAGAACCCCACAAAACTGGGCATTAAGGTGAGGCCGGCCCCTTTCGGCGTCCTGTCGGTGGGTGGTGACGGTGAGAGGTGTGGGATCTTACCCTAAACCAGCTGGTAGGAGGCGTGGAGCTGAACCCCAGAACCCGAGTCACTCAGGGTCTGATGTGATGAGGGTAACCTTTTAGAAAGGCCAGCTCGTGGTGGGTGTAACTCGGGTAGAGCAGCTCGTCAGGGAGGTGGGTTGTGGCCAGGTAGGGTTAGCATTAACCTTCACGTTGATGCAAAGCAGTACAAGGTAAGCTTTAACACAGGTGCCCCATGATAAACTATACAAAGTAAGCTTTAACACAGGTGCCTTGTAATAAGCTACATAAAGTAAGCTTGTACACAGAAGCTAAATGATGGGTTCTACAAAATAAATAGGTACCCCAAGGTAACCTCTGGAAGTTAACCAATTTCACAAAAGCACTCTAAAAGCAGAAAATCTCACAGGGTTGTTTTGTTGTGGGGATGACCGATGTAAACAGCTTAGATCTATAGATATTTAGACATACTATAGATCCCAAGCTATTTAGCTATTCAACTGACCATTGGTAAAGGACTGCAAACCGAATGGTCAGAGTTTGGTCAGTAGGCTTACATTAATGTTGTCCTGTTTAAATTCTAAATTGCAAAAGTGGCCGAGTCAAAGGGCACGGTAGCTAACCGGAGGGGGGCTGCCCCACCCCCAGATGTAGTCCCGCCAGGTGCGCGCAGGACACCCGGGGGGCAGCAGACAGCGCCCCCTAGGAGGGGTACAGGTTAACAGCCAGGCCGCCAGGCCGCCAGGTGGCGCCCCGTTATAGGTGACCGTAAAGAGGCACACATGCGCCACCTACAGCGGGATTGACCAACTAAAAGTGACACTAAAACACCATCCATCCCCAGGATGGACGGATTCAATGTAAGGTCAAATGGGAGGGAAGTGTGGATGTGGGTTGGGGAATGCAACCAACGAGGTCATATCTCTGGAGTCTCCCTTGTGGTTTGAAGGGGCTTCAGTGGGCAAGGATTTATTGCATAGGAGATGGGTAGATAGGGGGCACTTGGGGTAAGGATATATAGAGGATCTTAGGGTTTGTGATGTATGTGTCATGGGCCCGCACCCAACTCACTTAGTCTCAGCATCTCTGCTTGTCAGACAAGATGATTAGCTAAACGCCCCCACCTCTTCATTATACCACAGTTTACTTCGGTTGTCATAATCGCTGTAGCGGGAAATGGGAGAGGGAAATACAAGTAAGTGACTCCTATGATGGCTGCTATGTATAGACGATAGCTGCTGTGGATCACTAATCTGTCATTTTGTTTGTCAGCAGAAAGTGTCGCCAAGAACAATCATATCATTTGTCAGATAACATATACACATGTATATATATATATATCTTAAATTTAGAAGTTCTAAATCAAGAAAAGTCTTATAATATTATACATAATATACTCTGTTTATAAAGTTTGCATTTAAATACTAATACTAATGGATAACTACTTGCAGAAGACAAAAAGGAACAACCCAGCCCCCCTCCCAATCCGATAGTCACAGTCAATTAAGAAAATGCAGGACTAGTGTCTAATTTGGGCCAACCAACATTAGCATTCCAACAGCCGCCTCATCCCCCTCGGGGCTAATCGGCGAGCAGCTCTTTAAGTCGGTATTAACAAGCACCAACAGCTCCGAGCAGCTCCCAACAGGCCTTTATCAGGCGCCCAGAGCAGGTCCAGATTGGCGGTAGTGTTTGACAGGCCTAGGGAGATAAGGGGTCGGGGTAGGCCTTCACACCCGACCCCCCTTGTCAGGGTCCTTGGCCCTTATCAGGGACCACCGGCGGGGGCGAGCTGCTCCAGCTGGTACAAAGGAGCTGCTCGCCGCACTAATTGCTCCTCATTAGACGTGCCCGAGCCCATTTGAACCTGATGTATTGTTTCTTTTATTTGCTGGTTTTGTTTCATTCAGTTCTGTTAGGGGTTGTCGGACATCGTCAACCTAAGAAGACTCCCCAAAGTCGTCTAAAGAGACGTCAGTAATTGCCTAGGAAGAACAGATCCCCGCTCATCCTGATGACCTACTTTGCTGCTGTCTTGAGACAGCTGTAACGAGGACCGTAATCCCGAAGGATTCATTCTCTCGTATGTGCAGTACTTTCAAACAACAGATATTGCATGTAATCGTCTTGACATTGCACCAACCATAAGGTTCCCATTCAAAACCCTTGTGTTTTACCTGACCTTTCTAGTTATAGAGGCTTATCATCCATATGGGTGTTATCTTGAAACCTTCTTCAAAATTTGCTCAAGAGTTTTTCAAAAGATCTCAAGAGATACCCAAACTAACCCTCTTGGCTCCACACTGCCTTTTCTGCCAGCTACCCCAGTCTTGCCTTGACCAATCGAATTATATTTGAGAGACGTCACTTTAAAGACCCCACACATTAAGCATTCCGCTTAGACAGTGGTCCGTCTATGGGGCGGGCTGGTACCACGCTAACGTTAGGTGAAGGGGTCTTGTGCTGAGTGAGTGAAGCCCGGCCACCATTCGTTACCCCCAGATAAGCCCGCCCCAAAGACAAACTATTTAGGTAAGGAGGGCCCCGAGTGTTTCTACAGTCGGCCCCAGGACCGTCTCCGTTTAACGACAAATTAGGGTGTCAGGGAGGTTTATAGTGTCTCACGTTCAACCTATGGCCACCCACCCAGAGAGAACCCAAACGTCGGCCTAGTAAGTTACTCAACTCGAGCAGATCAATAATATTATACTACATGTAGCAATATCGTATGAGCAGCTGGTTCAGGATTGGTGGACAATGCGTCCAAAACTGTGTCAAGAGGTTTTAGACCTTACCCCATTCGAATATATCTTTAGTCAAAGGTACTTTTATCATATTCACATACTTTTTGGAATGGAGAATATGTCCCTCGTGTAAAGGGAATTGTTTGTAGGCCAAGTCTTAGTTGGGGGTTAAAGTTGGCAGGAAGGAATGTGAAATGAATGGTTGTTTAATTGACTTAACCAACAGGGCCAAAAAACCATTCCACTTCAAACCCTACCCATAGTAATCCCAGGGAACTTAGTTGAAGTAATGAACGTTTATGCAGTTTGTACCAACCTGCAAAGGATCTTAAGTCGACCAAGGTCAGTTAAAATAATAATAATTTGAGTGTGTAAACCATTAGGGTGGTATTGAATTGATTTCCATAGATATTGCTCAATGTTTATATCTAGCTAGCCCAGTTATTATCAAAATGTTGCCAAAGTTATTGAGGGGGTTGCATACTGGGTTATGTGAACAGTCCGTACTCTGGGACGCTGACCACCTCTCACCACGTGGCCAGCACGGACCCCTGCCTCCTGGTGGTCGACAGTCGCCGGCCAAAACACCGGCATTTTTATCAAAATGTTTGTATGTGCAGCTAACAGGATAACAACCCTCTGCTGCCCCAAACGCTGCCCTCTGCTCTCTCACTGCTCCCACCCCCCGCCGGAAGTGAAGAACAGGCCGGGCTACCACTAGGGGGCAGTAGTCGCCGAGTGGGGGCGCCCTGACCGCTGCGGTCTTGGACCAGAGAGAGCTGAAGTTAGATCTTTACTCTCTCTGCTTGGATGTGAATATTCATATACCAATAATTATTATAGTCCTGATGAAGGTTGAAAAACCGAAACATGTTGATTACTGCGCACATTTAAATCATCAATAAAAGTAACCATTGTCCACACAACTTGGAGTTTGAGTTTGATACAGTTCACGACATCTTATCTATATATACAAGCATATAGCTCCCCAAGCCAAGGGGCGATCCAGCTCTTAGTATCAGCCTCACCATTTAATATACCAATTTGACTCATTTAAGTGTGTGTGTGGGGGCAAAATTTAGTTTTGCAAAGAAAAGAACTTATGAAAAAGTAGAACCAACCCAAAAATTTCACATGTCAAAACCATGCAAAGTAGTTAGATAAGTAAACAGTATTGGTTGATTTGGTTGTCTCAACTAAGTTATTTTCAGTATACATGTTTACCAAATGACCATTCACTAGGGTAATTGTTTGTATAAGATAAACAGTGTAAGCATCAGTAAAACACCCATGCCCCAAGGGCAACATGTGCCAGATCAATTGCCCCCAAGGGCATCATGTGCCAGATCAATTAACACACATGCCTTCCTAATTGTTGATAAACAGTCTGGGCCTTTGATCTACTGAAACCTGGAAATGCTAACATAAAAGCAGCAAGAACATTTAAATTCACTAACAAAAAAGGTTCATTTATCATGCTGTGAGAAAAAAGTTAGTTTCAGTATGCCCAAGTTCAAACGTTGAAGTGTTTTCCAATAGTGCTTTTATGTTTTCAATAAAATTGTACAGTAAACTTTACCTCCGAATTTGGTGACAAAATGACATTACAGACAGCCAATACTATAGGAAAACCACTGTCCAAAAAGGTCTTTTGTGACATCACAACTACACTTTCTGTCTTGGGTCACTCAAGGGCTAGTAAGGGGCTCCTGGGGGATCGCCCCTTAATAATACTCCAATGTAATATAAATAGGCCATATATCAACATAAATCTCTCTAGATATAACTCGATTCTTTAGAACTATAAATGCCTTCTGTAATGCAATGAAATAAGAGCCATTTCCTTTCATACTTAGTTCCAAGTGACCAAAACAAACAAACAAACAGTTTTTCGTTTCTGTTCTTTACGTCCTAGGATAGGTTTTTATGTCTTGTTGCGTTGTCTGTAAAGTAACAATGACGCAGCTCGATTAACATAGATTACTGAACAGAATAAAACAGTTCCATCCTCCTAAACGCTGTCACCGGCCGGCTGTTTTAGAAGTACTTCGGTTGCAAGCTGTTCTCACAAAAACGGTGTTTTCCGTGTAGACCTGTCACCGAGAAGGAGAAGGGACATATAGATGGTTTGGGAATAGTTCCTTCTGGGTCACTTCTGTCATATCTGTCAACAGGATTTCTTCATAATCATGCTAGAACCGTCTATCAGAGACTCTTACATCAGAGAACAGAGAAAATGTTTCTTTTAACAAAGAAATGTCTGATCTCACTCTTAAACAGTTGGGTAGGTAATTATCGAAAAGGTCATATGTCATGAATAATAAAAATCCTCAACTTAAGTGAAATTAGTATTCAAATATGTCCTAACATTAAGTTCTTGACAATAAAATCTATTTACAAACGCTGTCCAAGATATAGAAATCTCTAGTACTGCCCACAAAATTGAAATGCCTCTTATTCCCTATTACTCCACTGCTTACGAGTTAAAGAGTTCAGTTTGGCTCTATCCCTATGGCAGCCATCTGCGCCGCGTCTTTCCAGTAATATCTGACGTCTACACTAGCTGACATTTCTAAGTCATTTTCCTGACAACTGGCCTCATTAGAATGTACAGGCATGCACTCAGGTTTCCGCGGCTCCCCTCAGTGTTTGCCGTGTCAGCCAGAACGGGTGTTATGACCTTGTCTCTTTGAATGTAGTGTATTTGGTTAACTCATATCAGTCGAGTATTACCCCACATTAAAAAGCATGTGGGTGGTTTTTGTTATATACATAACTTTCGTGGATATAATATTTATTGCCCCATGAAGTATGCACACAGGGTAAAGCCCAGAAATCGGACAATTGATCTATTTTTTCCTAAGTAGTAGAACATTGGAAAAACATTAATTGGTGTTCAAATTATTTCTTTGCCATAACGTTACGTACACTGTTTTGTTTTCATTTTAGTACAGATATCTCTTGGACAACTTGTTTATTATCATGTGTGTCCTTTTTGAGATGTTTCCCATGGATCCAGAGTTTGAAAGACAAACTTATTAGAATTGTTTCTAAAGCCGCTACCATTAGATCCTGAGCAGGTCGCGAGCAGCTCATCCCGGATCCCCAGGAGTAGACGGCCGGACGGGGTGTGAGGCTGTCACCTCGGGCAACGCCTGCCGACCGGCGGCCACACGGACACCCGACACCCGGGCACTGCCTCTTCACGCCCTTCGACGATGAAGGACTAAAAACTACCCAACAGACCCTGACACTGCCTTTCAGCGCACCTCCCGGCCGGTCAGTGCCAAGGCCTTTCACCGAGCTAGTTCGCAAGTCGCTTCTTCTACAGCCTCAACTGTCTTATGGCGAAAACAGTTGGGGTGATGATAAATAGGCATGGTTGAAGCTCTGCTTGTATTTTCTATATTACCTAAGGCATTGGGAAATGCCACTCTTATTAAAGAATTCAGAATCAGTAATCGTGATTCATTTTATCTGTGAAAGTCCCCCTTATCATAGATTTCCTTTCATGGTCGAAGTTTATGTATAATTATTCTCTTACTTTACAAAAAAAGTAATGTATCTTATATATCGCAGTATGTACGATAACATAGCCTTGCATGAACTACAACAGAAAAGACATGTTAAAAGGTCAACACCACTGTTGCTACTGCAAACTCAGCCAAGGATGTTATGTCACAGAACGTTATTGCAGCATCGCAGAACGTTAAAGAACGTTATTAGAGCGTTACAGAACGTCACCGTTACGCCATACCTTGGCTTGGATGTTATTTAAGTAGCTGCATGATTATATGCATAACCTTCCATAGGAAAACCCCTGAGACATATTGCATCAGGCCCAGCAACAAGGCCAGTAGGTCGGGTCTATAATAAGCCAGAAACATGGGGTTTCAGAGTCTCTTAAACTCGGTGGAGTCGTTTGGAGCAGGTCTGAGCGGGTTCGAGCAGTTCGTAAGAGAGGTTTGAGAGAAGCCACGTGGCCGCAAGGAGCAGCTCGTGTTTCTGGAGTAGCCCCGAGTCGTTCCCATTCCTCGGAGTTGCTCGCCGTTCACACCGCCCTGCCCAAGTTTTTACACCCAGCGCCGGGGTCCAGGTGGTGGGAGCACCGGGTTAGAGGGCCATAACCCGAAACATTAGTACTACCCATTGAATCGGACCTTTCCTAATCAAAATAATGAATGTTTTTCCTCGTGGGTATACTATATCACAAAGGTACCGCGGGTGGGTTCTTTCCATGTATGGCCAGCGCTAATGCATCTCTACTATGTGCCAATCTTATACATATATTACTATTCTCTTATGTGGAATTTAAACAAGCTTTAGTTAACAAGCTAGAATTCATGGCTAATACTTTGCCACTAGCTGGATATAAACTAAACTATTGGAATATGACATATATCAGAGTCATTTGATTTTGTGAAATACTGTTGTGCACTTTTAAATACCATTGCTTTGGGTTCCCTTTAAGACAATGCATGGTCAGGGTTAACCTTTATTTGGAGTACCAGTTACACTTTACAACCATCAGGTTTCAACACCCATGGATTCGCCCCTCTCCCAGGTCACATGACCCTATTACTATTTTTATTTCCATAACATGTACGACAAGTAGGCAACAACAAACATGGTCATAAGTCATGACAACTAGCTATACATCATCTCTGAATTCATGACAAGTCTAAATGCCTCATGTATACAGTCACATACTATTACACCCACTAGAAGTCAGGGACTTGGAAGGCAACTAGCATAAAATTGTGTTCCAATTTTGTTTCCCTATACTGAATGGTTATGGCCCTTAGATCGTTTTGTTGAACCCTCCCTGCATGGGAACCCCTCCCTCTCATGTCATCGACCTTTCCGCTCGTGGAGTACTTATCCAAGCCAATTATGACGTCGCATAACATTCTAATAACGTCACAAAACACCCCAGAACGTTATTTGAACGTCGCAGAACATTATCATATCTCAGAACGTGAGTGTTACGTCGCTCCTGGGCTGGGATATGCGTCTTTGATGGCGTCCACTCGGTGAATAGGCCTAAACCTAACGTAAGTCCTCGCTGTGTGGGAACATGAGGGCCTAGCCCGGTGTTGTTCATCATTGTCTATTGCGGGCTATGTTTACAAGCTGTGCCCAGATAAATGAGTCCCCGGCCGGTGAGGGCCTAGGCCACCCGTCGACGGAACCACATGAATCACCGACATGTTTTTGTTTGACCTTGGCGGAAAAATCCCTTTCCTTTTGACAGACATCTTACTTAATAGATGATGGATTGAACGCAACAGATTATATTTGATATATCTCGTATTTATTAGAGTTGGGTTGCAGGCAACGTAAATAGTATGCTTATTTCTTCTTAATATGAACTAGTAATAGGATTGAGAATTGGATTGGTTAAATTCGGATCCTGACATTGAAATAGTTTTGTCTCATATAGAGCCGCATGTAAAATGATCGGAGTGTACGTAGGTCTCATGACCGTCTCATAAACAACTCGCCCAGTACGTTATTGTTTAAATAGGTGTCTGCATGAATCCCACACGAAGTCAGGATCCACTGCGCCCCCAGTCTGTTTTTGTTGAAGCACTTCTTCGCCGTGATTATATTTTGACCGAGATTATTTGTCATGGATACAGCTTAGGATTTCCCTCTACCAAAAAATACATCAAGGCCTGGGGACGGCCTAAAAAGCCTACGTCCCCAGTCACGTTCAGCACTGTAGCCTAAACAGTAAACTGGGGGCCTCACGCCTCCCACACATTGGCCTGCCCGAGGGGCGGAAGCGGGGGTCAGGGGCGATATATTTTTATAATAGGTACAAAAACAAACTGCATATGTTGGTTCAAAATGATACAATAATAATAATGGTATCTTCCTGACATAACCCTACGTGAAAACTCTTGTGATGCCGCTCCTTTCATCGCTTGGGATAACCAAGAAGCCTCCCATTTTTCTACGCAGAAAATAAGCAATAATTACCTATCTTTAGCATATACTGGAAATAATCTATCTGGGTTACTAAAACGTGAACTTGCATTCCAGTTACTACTAGCCTAGGTAACCCATTTGAGATGCTTCCGTTTCTAAAGTTCTATTTCTTAACCTTTAGCGCAAAAATAGAACAAGAAACCACATCTTTTTGTGCTGGAGAGTATTTCCTCTTGACCACAAGTACAACCGTCTTTCAGCACTCCCTACATCACGAGCCGACCCGTGCTTACTTTACGTTTACAGACGGGGGAGCAGCTCCCCAGCTGCTCATTAGGCTTGGTCTGCGGCCCTGAGCTGCTCACTCCTGCCCTGGATACATCATAGACCCAGAGCCGTCTAAACACGGCCCCAGGCCCTGTCTCTCGTCAAGCCCCAAAGCCGAGCTGCTCGCAGATTGTGGAGGGTATTTAGACACGACCATCAGGGCCACTACTACCCCCTTATCTCCTACCCGTCCTTTTGAGTACTACCCACTGAGGGCTTGGTAAATGGGCACGGGATAAGAAGAGGGCCATCTAGTTTGTATACGTTAAGGTGGCATCTTACTATAAATAGTCTGTATTCGTATGTAGGAAATGGATGGCCATTGAGGTTTTATAATCAGTATGCCTTGAATGTAGGTTTATCTGACACCACATATTCTGTGAAGTGGCAACAGCTATTTTCACAATTGGTCAAGTATGTTCTCCCCACAAGTTCTCTATTACTTTAATTATATACATGATGAAGCAATTACCAAAAGAAACGCCTGTAGGAATTATCACTTAAGCAATATCATGTCCTCTTAACAAATTTATACAAAAGGACCCTTGACCTTCCTCACTTGACATCGCCTTTTCCCATTCTTTACTTTTCTTTCAGCCTTTGTCCTTGTGAGTGAACTATAACAAGCATTACGTCGGTCACCCAGTTTGGGGGTCATCCAAGTGTAACATTCTCAATTCCTGTTTCTGTAATTTGAAATGGTCACGGTGGGTATATCTAAGACGGCTGTCAAGGACAAGTGATGGCGCTCTGCCCCCCCCCCTCCCCCCCTCCTCCCCTCTTGTCTCTTGCCCACCCAGGAGGACCTCTATCAGCTGACCCAGAAAATAGGGTCACGTGACCTCACGGGGATGTCCTACAACCAGACTAGCCACGTGATAGCGTTTGCAGATCTGGAGAACTGAACACCTTACCAACTGTACCACGTCATAACTTATACTTATAGTTTCCAGATATTGAAAATGAACGATTCACCTTGGGGCAAATTCTTAACGTGTGCAGACATTACCAGTTGGGCAACTGGTTGCCTGCTGGACTCCTTAACTGCCGACAAGTACATATTGTTCACTTAAATCATAGCCTGACAGCCTAGATTAGCGAGTTTCGAGTCTAACAGCTTTAAAGGGATTTGTCTCTTGGATATTTACTCCCCATGGTTTACTTTTCCGTGGCCTATGACAATACTTCATTTTGCTTTCCTTTGCTGCTGACACATGGAGGTCGATGGTAATAGAGGGTACCTAAGGTCCTCCCACCCTCTCTTGTCCCAGCGGTCAGAAGCCACCATTGTCTTTCCCAGCCTCCAGGATTCCCTACACCCTAGTTTTTGTTGGAAGTCTTTGCCTGTTATTTCGGCTATTTCTACCAACAATAGAGGCTTCTCTCGTTTTTAGCCTGACGTGTTATGTCTGAATGACCTAAAGGGAATTGCTGTAATATGGCTTCAAACTCTCATGCGATTAGGGTAAATGTACTGCAGAGATTTAGTCAATCAAAGGGATTACTGGATGGCTTATGATTTTCTACAGTTTGAAATATGCATTTGCTGATAGGTGTTAGCGGAAGCTGCTATTATTCTTTCACCAGACACTCCTTGATCAACTGGGAAATATCACCCGCCTCACCAAAGGATGGTTGTGCCGGTGGTTCTGACTGGCTATGGCAGTCGCAATCACTCTCCATCCACTTTAAGCTCTATGGGATTTCTAATATATAGCCGGAGCTATGTTAGGAGAGTGAGAGGGTTCTGTCAGACCAGCGGTTCATGGCCCTGTAAGCTGAGGATCCTTCTACAGATCGACCATTGTGGGATCAAGCTACTGACTACTCGACCCCCTAATACGGGATGACTCCTTTATGGTCCGCTTGGTGTTCGTATAACCATGCCCAGCAAACCACCAGACTTTTTTAATCTGTAGGACTATTCCCACATGGCTTGGTGCTTAGGTTTAACATCCCCTATATTTTAGAATGTTTATAGGTTCTGCGGTTTGCGGTGACACAAGAAGTAACATTATCTTTGTGCTTACGTTTCGCCGACCTTTAGGTTTGAGTTAATCCATTGTTGCATAATTAGAGAGCATTATGTACCATAGAACTTATTTCTAAGAACAAAAAAGTTCTATTCTACCAACATTTTTCGAGATAAGAGCAATTAAAAAAAGGACAGTGGTTCCAAATAACGGTGGAATTCTAAAAACGAGTATTGCACATAAACGCCACAAAGCCACTGACATCCAGATTAAGGAAAGGGTCATCTCCTAATTCAGCAGAGTATTCAAAAGTCGTCAACATTGCATTTGTTAAATCGAATAACTGCCTACTCTTCTTTAGCGGCGGTAAGAAACGTAAAATACATTTGTGTTGACTGGTCGTACTGAATTACTGGGAACTAATGCTAAGGTATCTGTAGCGATGAGCGCATATCGCGAGTTACTGTGAGCTAATGAATTGCCCTTTGGCTCTGCTACATGCTGTTCCCATCGGTACAAGGCAGTGGGAAACATCAAAAGGAAGGCAGTAAATTAGAGCCGAGGGTACACCCCTAATACAAACAGCTCTCCCAGCAGTGAGTTTCTGTACCAGGGTTCTTCTCCAGGGTTCCCCTCGACCCCTCCTCCGACCTCTCCACACCCACCGAACTCACAGTGTACATTACTTGGAGTGGGAATCGTGACAACAAGGTAAACCCATTAAGAGCAACAAGGCCTGAGCACAACTTACATCTGTTTGAGGTTGTAACTTACTTCTCATGCCTTGGTAAGCTTGTCACTAATGAAAGTTCTGCCCTTTTAGTTGCCCTTCCCTGCTGACATAGAGGACATTAGTTTTTTTCCTTTATGTGTGCAATAACTGTTCAACATTTACTACATGTACTAGTCCTATTTTCTTGTTTAATTTATTTATGGCACAGCTTAGTTAACGACCTCTTAAACTTATTTTGGCATGGGTTCGGCATGAGTGTGGAAACGTAAGCAATCGTTGCTTGCTCTAAAATATTAGTGTTCATCAATCATTTCTTGAAACATATCTTATTCTTACCATCCCATTAGGCGGGGACCTATATAGTTTTCCTGTCCGTTATTTCTCAAAGCCAAAAGACCTGCTCATAGACCTGCTAACAGATCTGCTCCGTTCTACTCGGAACTGCTAACCGAGATCTGTCACGTTTCACGTCAAAATTTGTCAGACGTTTGGGAAGCGAGTCACCTACATGTACATATATGTTACAAGACGCTGAGTGGCCGTAGACAATATCACTATCGGCCTGTCCAATTTATGAGCCAACAAAGGTCTAAGACTTCTCTTTTTTACATGACATTTTCAGAATAACGCACAAAATTAAAAAATGCTTTGCTGTCAGTTCAAAATCTGTATTATTGAATATTTAATTTGATATTTTTTACAGAGCCTTTTTCTTCGTGTCTTTTAGATGACTATATAATAACCACAATTCATTCAATTCACGTGTCTTTATGCCCCGGCTTAATGCTCATGTTGCTCACAGAAACATTGAGAGGGTACGTTGTGCTTCGAGTCAGAGCACTGGGCACAACCTAATTCTAGATAGTACTGAATTATCTAGGAATTCAGAATGTATGTCGAAAGTGATGCAGCCACTTTTTTCAAAAAGTCAAACTAAGCTATTCACAGCAGTCAAATATAAGTTTGGACATCGTTTGGGAGATTCACCCCTTTCCCCATGGGAGTCTGTCAGTCTGGCGGGAGAAGTGTGTGTGAAGTGTTGGATCTTCTACCCTCGGGGCTGCCACGTCCGCAGTAACCATGGCGACCGCCTAATGAAGGTCGGGTTGGATCCTCCCCCACAGTTGGGGTTACCTGAGGTTGCCATGGTTTTACCTAAGCCACCATGGCCGCCATCTGGACGGGGCTCTTGGAGATAGGGCGGGAGGGGGCGGCGGGGCACCCCGCGGAGCCTCCACCCCTACCCTCCTCCTGCCACCCTCCCTTCCCTTCCTCCAGTCCGTGCAGAGCCTATTTCCAAGGCAGTGTCTACGCTGTCGGCGAAACTTAACACACTTAACCCTAGCCCCGTCTACCCGCAGCTTTCTGAAGTAAATGCCTCATAGAAATCTCCCCAGTCATTCTGGGGCGAATTGATGTACCACAGAGTTAATGGTACACACATTGAATCCGAAAATATCCCCCTCGGATCTGTTTTTAGACAGGGGTAAGTTTATTTCTGGTGCAGGTAAAAAGGGGGGAATTATGGCCTGGGTGGTAAAAATGTATGTTGGAGTGAAATGTTTCTGTGGCTGTCGCCCTCCCCTGTTCCCCAGGCCCTGTACAGGAGGCAGGTACACCCTGGAGGTAATCAGGGTTCTCCTGGGAGTCGGGGCCCTTCTCTGTAGAGGTTTCACAGCTGTAGGTGGGCTCAGCTAGACTCAACCCTTCACAGAGAATTAACTCTATTTTCTCTCCAAGCTACAGGGACTCCCGTTTCCCCCATACCCCAGATTTATTCTCTCGAGAGGCTATAACTCTTGTCTTGCTTCATGGGGTGCGGAGGTATTCCAAGAATCTTACTTTGCTGCAGCATACAGCTTTTTTTCTGCCCTACATACAAATCATTACTAAAGTTTGAAATAGTATATGGAGTGAAACTTTCTTCACTATGCAATCTTCGGAAGCCTGCGTTTCAACAGCGGGCTCCAGTTGTAACTCTGTGAATCCAGGCTCACTTGTAAATGTCGGTGAGTGCAGGTGCCTCTAGCATTACCAATCCACCACAATCCTTTTTATTTTCTGCCTATCATATTTAGGTGTCGGAAGGTGAAGGTTCTGCGGTAGTGGGGGTCACCACCCCACCATATGGTCCGCGGTCTAGGGGGCAAGGCAAACCGGTAAATCATTAAATGCTTGAGGGACTGAGAAGAATCGACATATTGGAGGATTCTTTACCCTAAGTCAGCACCTTAAGTGCTCCCTTCACCACATAACCAGCCTCATCCTACCCCAACCACAACAATAAACACTTTGGGCTTCAGCCAGGTAAAAAACACCATGTGGTTGTGCAGTATGGAAAGGGGACTTTTTTTTACCCATGGCTATGACGTCATACTATATGTCTAGCCAGCGAAATAGCATCCAAAGAAACCCACTGTAAAGAGGAAAGGAAGCCATACACACCCTTGCTAGATGCATAACTTGATATATACATACTTGGGAATAATGATCTCAACTAGACAAACAGATTTACCCACTAATCTCTAAAGCTGGAGGTCCACCCAGGGCTACGTGTACATAGTTAAAATGTCACTTACCTTCTCGCAGTATGCTTTCACTTATATTCCTTTTTGAAAGCATTTCTTAGGACATCCTGTGGTGAGTGAGTTTAGGCGGACTTTTTGACTTTGTGGTTTATGTATTGTACTTGGGTTTTTGTTCTTTTTTGTATGTGTTCTGTCTGTTTGAGTTGTTGACTTGGGAATACAGATAAAATGTTCGGTCTTTTTCTAAAAGCCAGCAATAAGGGAAGCCACATCGTGTTCTCTGCTATAAGTACGGCCATATGATATGGGATTCATGTACTGAGAAAATATTTTACTCTGTATATCCTATCTGTAAAAGCCATCCGCTTCTTCTACAAAATGATCTTTCCCATACAGCAATAGTACTAGCAATCTAGAAACACAATTTTGTCATTGAGTTGAACGATATGAAAATACAGTTACAAAATTGCAGCATGTATGTTGAACAATCATGGCTTCTGATATAAAAAGATCGGTGAAGAAATTAGGTGCAAAAAGGAATTTCGGCGAGTATGTACAAGGCTATGTGATATATGACACTGGCCAGGTCAGCAGTTAAATAATGTGAATCTCACCAGGTACCTGAGCCAGTGACAAAAAAGAATGTGTATGTTGGTCTTACTACTGACAAGTAACATTGGCCTAGTATGATTTTTTATACAACTCAGCAGTAACATAGTAAACGCCAGTAAGCTAAGGCCGTTAATCTACCAGGCCCGTGTGGTTATGTGGTGAGAGCCTGCATGTAAGGAGCATGTAAGAAACATCAACATGCTTCTATACCTGCCTTGGGCTTCAGCATGTATTATAAAATTATAAATTCTCAATCTGGATATTAGAAAAAAGATAACCTGCGGATAAGGTAGAGGGAGTTGTTTGCATGGGTTACTCCTGCAATGTGTGTCACAAGCTTTAGGGGGACCTAAAACTGGAGATGCCACTCTGAGTTGATGGATAAGTTGTTCAGAACAATAGGAAACACTTTCTCCTATTTATGTTTTAGAACCATCTGGGGGTAAAAACTATCATAAGGAATGCTCTCCTGATCTCAAGTGCGTAGATAAGTGAATAAGAATTAAAGCATATATACATATGGTAATATATATATATAGATACACCCGTCAGAGTAATGTAAGAAACTATATTGTTAAATTTATGATGGGAAATTGTATATCGATCTGTTAGCATACTAGTTACCTGAGTAAGGGAGACCTATAATAGAACTCTATGAGGTACCCTACATTGGCCGGAATCTCTTGTACTGCCGATACAGTAGATACTATTTCATTAGCTACTCCGATGATCCCTACCAAGGGTCGCCTGCTGGTGACCTGTGAAACCAACGACCCTAAAGGACAGGTCACGATGCGCTGACTGCTGCCAGCAAGTGCCCTCTTCTGGGTCAGTGCTCCAAGTTGGTAGGGGTTGGGGGGCTAACATGGGTATTTCCTGTGTGAGGGAAAATAAATGTCTTTTGTTTTTGTTTCATGTTTGGACCATTAGAGATATTCGTGTATCTGAATTATGGATCTGAATTGTGCCGTGTTTATAGTGTAGTGTTTAGGTAATGTTGGAAAGAAGAATATTGTTCATATCAAATAACATGCACAGCACCCCTAAAGTATTATTCAGTCAACGAAATGGACATAATGAGAAATGTGAGCATGAAAAGTTGACGAAGAAACAAGTATAATGTATTGAAAGCAACAAATTGATTCAGAAGCATTTAAAGATTGATGTTACTGTTTTAGTTAGTTTTATCTGGATGTAGTGCCAATTACTCCAAAGTACCAACACCTGGAAAGAATCAGCCTACTATCATTTTTGCATGCAAGAATCGACAAATCTGATATTCACTTGTCTTACAACTCATTCTAAAATCGTATTGTCATGAGCACTTCTGTGGTTACTATCAGAACACATGTCTGTCTTTTTGTAACTGATTCCAAAAGGTTGAAAAATAAGCATGCATGTATACTCTTGGAATTGACTCTAACACCTGAATGTCGATGGATTAAGATATATCAAAGCTGGATGGACTTACCCTACTGCCCTTTTCTCCTATACACTTGCAGCCTCCATTCTGGGTGCACCCTCCGCACTGGGGAATGCCTCGACTGTCTGGTTCCCGACCAAAGCCGGGGTCCACGGGCTGGTTAAAACGGTCTAACTCCTCTCCCCGGAATGGCGAGTGTGCTTGCTGAAAGGTAAGGGATAAGGAATTAGATGCATAGTAAATATGGATACGTTCATTCAGCCCTTTCCAATATTGAGGACACCATTAGGGCTGGACAAAATATGAAAGATGACAACCATTGAGACTATGAAACAAGAAACATATACTATTCTGTTCCAATAATCAAATACTATATAAAAAAGTTGAACAGGTAATCTTAATCATTCTGATCAGGGTGGCTAAATAATCAAACAGCTGTGTCCCAGAGCAACCAAACATTATAACAGACCATCGGGGAGATATGGTTATTACACGTGTTACGTTTTTTTTCCCTATATACATTATATGGGAACTAAACATTTACAATATAGCAATATTTAATAATGAATTTCTCTAATCTCACATAAGCTGAGATTGGCTTTATCACATGGCATGTAGGGTGAGAAGGCTACTATGCAGAAACCATTTGCTTCAAGCATTGAAAAAAAATCATCAAGCCTTGATGATTTCTTTTCAATGTATCAGATTATACAGTAATTGTAGAAAAACGAGAAACCATATACTCTTAACCTAAAGGAATGAAACATATAGTTGATATGCATATACATATTATATAAAAGAAACTGTTCTTCTTACGAAAAGAAGACAATTATAACGATATAAGTTTCCTTCATGTGTTTCAGATTAACAATAAGCCCCTAAAATTAATCAGTTAAGTGCCATGACACATGTCAAACCAGCCAGCATTATATCGCTAATACGCCAAATCTAAGATTACGTACGGATTACGCCATACATCGCACACACTGTCAATAAGAAAGGCTTCCTCTCATCGTTAGAGGTCCAGGCAGATAAGACCAAAGATTTGCCACTAGACATGTCGCGGCTTGGCCCATTAGCTTATCAGTGCAGACAGTAAGCTGCCGTAGGTCTGTGAGCATTGATACAGTGAAGGGTCCATGTTGTAGGTTGCTGGGCATGACCATTTAGTACACAGGCCACCCTCCATAATCCTAGAAAATCAGTTATTCAGTATTATATCTACAGGTATTTTGTATCACAGCATAGATCATTGAGTATTGCCTTAAAAGCTGGGGATACTGCCTTGCAATGTGTATGGAACCGACATGTTCATGGTCCTTTTCTACTGTGTTTCTCGGTCTGAAGCATTATGATGAACTTGAATAATAATTTATTTGTCAATTGTGACAAATGTTTTCAGTATTGTGACACATATGTCCAGACTAAACCACGCACTCTGCATTTGGCACACGGATTGGAAATGGCAAACACCACAATCCTGACCGTTCTATTCTGCTTCTCATAAAGTCCCCTTTCTTTGAGTGAGCAATATTCACATATAGGCCTACTTAGGTGAAACTATCATCACTGAACCACTCTAAAGATTTGGGAGAATCTAAAAAATTAATTCCAGGCAGAGTCTTTTCCTCATGAAACTTACAAGTTCAACTTCTTTACCAGTCTGGTCTTTATGATAATTGGCACCAATTTGCTCTGAACAACCCAACTAACCCTCTGTAGGGCTGTCTTCACAGTTCATCAGTCACCATGGTAACATGAGCCTAATCACAACCACAGACGGGACGCTGGAAGTCACAACCAGCTTCCGGTAGACCCTGGGGAAAAAGGGCGACAAAAAGATCTGTAATAATTGTGACTGGGTTGTATCGGGTTACCCCAGACTGTTACTGCCCTCTGGCGTCGTGATCCCAAGGCGTGGGAGGGAAAGGTTCTCCCTTTCTGGAATTCCCGAAAGCCATTAAATGAAATATAAATCCTCCTTAAATCTTTACATGACTAGGAGTGGGCATTGTTTAAAAAAGGATTGGTATCCGCAGGAACCCCGACAATCCTAGACTTATTCTTTAGAGATTCACTTAATGTGACACAAAACACAACACATAGGAAACAACATCTGTGTCTTTGCTATTGCAAGACTCCTGTTAATTCCAAATCCTCCAATTATTATTGAACGTTTCATGACCAATGCATAGAAAATGGCTTACCTATACTAGCTTTTAAAAAAATATATTTACAGCACCAGAATACATAAAGCTGAGGAAACACATCCTGATTTTGCAAATGATGATCAGAAGATCAGAAAGAGAATTCTTAGCCTACTAATACACATGTTACAAAATCAAATGAGATAAAAAATCAAGGGTATCTATCATGATCTGCAATACTCTTGAGTTATATAGCAAGTTCCCAATCAGCTCGGCATCGCATAAGTGGTTCTCACAGTCCCAATGAAACAGAGACAACTTGGTTGACACAAATGTCAAAGCTAAGTAGTCTGAGACCACCAAGACGAGCTCCTCGACCCCCAGAGACAGGACGGGCTCCTTCCGCCCTGAGCAGCTCACGCCCTGACCCACCGGGCGAGCTGCTCGGTACCAGGCTCGGCAGGACTCGGCCACCGTCGGAAACAGCCATGTCCCTGACAGGGGAGGGTCACGACACGAGCTGTGGCCCTGGCAGGTTAAGAAACTCGTGTATGGAAGATGTAAACTTGTCATACTGTTACAGGCTAATGACCTGTGAATGATTCTATTTGCATCCGTTCCTTTTGCTAGATCATGTGTATGTGTTGTGACCAGTACTTTTAAGCATACCTTTATCCTTGGGGGGACAGGCTATACTGGCCTATTATAGACTAAAGCTATATCACTTTTTACCATTAATGTACTTTTAATCATAAAATACTTCCACATATACGTGCACGGACATATGTGTACCAATATTAACAATTAGCCAAAATATCTGCAATATGTCCCTCAGTTATAATTGTAGTTTATTCTTAGGTACAGGTTCATCCCATCCTCTTACTTTATTCTCACGCCCATTAAATGTCTACGAAACTCTAAGAAAAGTATGAATGAGTCTATAGGACCTTGTGTGGAACCTTTGTAGTGATCTTGTTTCTGTCCAAAGGTTTCAAGTATACAGTCTTTAGGTTTCAAGTACACAATCGATACAGTTTTTTGAAACAGACGACACCAGACGGAACACTGAGAACAGAGATAAGCCTTCAGGGCGAACCCAATCTCTTAGCCATCGATTGAGCCACTCGCAGCTCATTGACCCCTTTAGGAGCCAGTCAGGTCAGCACTCACAGAGGTGGGTTTATGTCTGCGGTGGGTGCTGGTCCGGCCGGTCTAGGCCTTTCTCCAGGTCAGTGGTGGGAGGCCCACGAGGGGTCAGTGGGTGCGCCACATATCAGTTGCCAGAAGCTGGGGGGGACTGATACCCTGCAAGGTCTGGAGGAGGCCCGCCCCGTTCCCTTTTCCTCCACGGTCTACACCCAATCCGGGGCAGGCCCCCTCTGTATCGGCTAGATGAAAGACGCGGGTGCAACTGCTATTTGTCCGACTCTTTTTGTCTGTGTGATTCTAGCATCAAGGTCTCAGATGTCGCTGATACCCGTCTAATGGATGGCAGCGTTTCCGAGGAAAAACGTGTTTACAAGTGTTGTTCTTGGTCCTTATCTAATGACAAGTGCAGAAAAAATAGTTTCTTTCTATAGATCCTTGGCTTTTTCATACTTTCCCATTTAAAATGATATATGCAAGTACATGAACGGGTAAATAAGGTAGGTCATATATAATCATTTGGGGAAGAAAGGACATGGCATTATGTATGCGCTTGGCAAATATGTAAATACATGTACATGTGTATATGTCCCATTTTACTCTTGCTTTGATAGATTACTGCTTGTCAGAATAAGGAATATCATTGGATTTGTGATAATCCTAAACACTTGTAGGCCTAATCCCAATCAACTCAGGAGGAGAAGGTAGCTGGGTTGGTGAAAGCCTATGGATATCAGAATAGATGGGGAGCAAGGTGTGAGTTGATATCACTAACACAATGCCCCCTGACCAGGTCAGGCACCTATATACAAAGGAGTCCCCATGCCCTACCGGGGCCAGCTAGACTCAAACCTAGATTCTACAACCACAGAACACTTCAAACAAATCTACAAGTCAGTCATGGACCAACGGGATTGGGTCAAGGCTACGCAAAGAGTCGGCAAGGTCAAGAGATTCTTTGGGAGAGTGATCACCACAAATCCGACCACGCCCTGGTGGTTGGAAGTGGAATTACTACAAGCAGACGACAGTTATCAGACATCGAGGTGAGGTGAATGTGCACGTGATTTTACGGCGAATGAACGCGGGCCTCGTCAAACTGCCATGACGTACATGCCCCGCGAGCCGCGCATGCGCGTGTCAGCGACCTTGACCTGTGACACGACGCTACGAGATAACCTCTGACCTTTGACACAGCGAGAAAACAGACAAGGTCAGCCCTTTGGGGGGCTGGGGATGGGTGCTGTCGACTCCACGACGGTCAGTGAAGACATACGGCATGGTGAACGGCCCAACCTGATGGTCAAGGAACGTCAACAGCATGTAAGACATTGATATTGATAGGCCGACGACGGAAAGCTTCAGTCTGCACGTGGGGGACGGCGTCGTATGTATGTCAGACACATATGATATTGGAGGCTAACTAACCTCTGTGGGTTGTCCCACAGTCTCCGAGCTTTTTAGTGGTCTCCTCTTACAGTCCCATGAACCCCTTGTTTTTTGTTTTCCAAGAAAACTCTGCGACGAAATGTTATAAAGAAATGTCTACTCATTTATCCTCGTTTGCTTGTCGTCAAAGATTTCAACGTCCTCGTGTTCCTGTCTTTCACTGTCCAAATGTAGCTCGGGATAAGAATCATCTCATTGATTTATAGTTGATAAAATGTTCACTGGTCAAAATTACAATTAGGCCTATAGCCTTAAGAAACGTCTAATACATCCCTTAGAACATCACTTCATGGGGTATTCAGGAAAGCATACCATAGCTATTCATTTTTCTAATTGTGTATTCGTCATTTCGACCCGTCCGAGACCGCCTGTCGTTTTCTCTTGGGGTTTCTTTCTATTCACCCATTGTTGAATCATGTAATACGTTTCAAACAATAACCCAAAATTTTAGTAAATCGCTGCGTTTGGTTTGGTTGTGTGTGAATAGTTCTGACTTCTATTCCACTATTACTCTAAACAACGTCAATTGAAGGTTTGCAAATTTGGCATTTCCTTGGACATTTGAGGAATCTGCAGTCGGTTAGAATAAAGGAAAACAGATCATGTCCGTATGTAGATGACCATCCCGACGCATTAGTGTAGATATGTACATACATGGTCGGCCAGGATGCCCACCTGCTGAGGTACTACCAACCCCCCACTCCATGCCCAAAATTCCCCGGACACATGTGCCAGAGAAAACCCCCGCGTTATGATATGTGGGAGCTGGTCAGTGAGTTTTAACGGCTGGTTGGTGGATATGTTGTCTGGCGTCTCGGCTTTTTTTTGGTGGTTTGGTCCTTGCTAAATGATGACCGCACTTCTTTATCATATCTCTGGCCATTCAAAGCACTGTAGGCCCTATGTCAGTAATTTGTGGACAGCTGAGGGGAAAGGGTACTCCGTACGGGATTTGGTATTAAATTGATGTTGTAGAGCATGTTCTTAGCTTTCAAATAATATCAAGCATGTCCAAATCCGACCATTATTAAGGAAGCTATGGGCCCTTAAACCTAACACTGTCAGGATAGCGGAAAATGAGGAAAACCTTAATTTTCTTATGCTTTTGGAGATTTTGCATAAATTATCATTAATTATCATAATTGTGAATAAATATTAAAAAACACAATTTTATTCATTATTTTCTAACCAGAAATGATAAATGCATTCTGTTTTCAATGTAGAGACCAGAAAATGATAGTTTCTCATAGTTAATACAATTTTATGAAAATCTCATGAATTTTAGTTTCCATGGCAACCAAATAGAATGAATTCAGTGAATTACCCATATTAAAACGTTCCATTGACATTCCAAATATGTGAAGATTCCATCATATTGGAATGTTTTAGATATGAGAAATGAATTCTTCACAAAAAGTTGGTTTTAGAGTAAATTATCACTATTTTTCATAAATCTACTCATATCTCCTTAAATATTAAGTTTAGGACAGCAAATGTGGAAACCTCGGAGTACCCTTTCCCCTCGGCTGGTCACATTTATTGGTTTTCCCACCGTTATATTGATGAATAACGTTATAATGTTGAATAACCGTGTTTGTACATTCAACATTTTTCATAAGGAAAATGGAACCACATAGTTGAAGGTCAAAGTGGGATTGATCAACAACAGCCTCTTCAAAGGCATGCCATCAGCAATAGCGAAATCCCAATAACAGACAGTATATTTACTGTATAAGCACATCTCTGTGAACACCAATATCAGATAGCGCATTCGAACGGTGACGTCACAGTCTCGCCGAAGTGTTTAGCATAAACAAGCCGTGCTCTCGCGCGATCTCCCTTAGGTCACGTGACAATAGGGCGTCTGTGCGTCCTTGACCTGCATCTGCGGCTCCTGTAGGTGGCGCTGTGAGCGGTCCTTGACCAGCAAAACGTGCGGCCAACGTGTTGGGGTAAATACGACACCCCGGGGGGTAAGGGGGGTGTTCCCACAGCAACGACCCACCCACCGGCATATCTAATCTGATGGGACAAACCATGAAGACTAGAGGATAGATAAACCTACCATAGTCCATTTGCAGGGTTCACTTTTGATGGACATCCAACCGTTTAGGCCTGGTTGGGTCTCGACAGCCCCAACAATATCTATGATTTAGAGCAATTCTAGGATATTCCAATGGCATTAGAATCATATAGTTTTCTATTTGATTTTCTACCTCTTGAAGGACAACTGTGACGTCCAGTTTCCAATAGTTCATATATAACTCATAACCTTAATGTAAATATACGTAGGCCCTTAGTATGTATAATGAACAAAGTATGACAAACAGGAGACCAAATAGGTCGACATACGTAGAGAAGTATCTGAGATAAGTAATCAATGATTGGTCTCAATTTCCTGTCTATGACTATACAATCAAGGGATCAAGCGGAGGGTGGGGGTTAACGTGCGTGTAGGCGTGCCAGGACTTCCGGTACACGCGCCAGGTATGTCCGGGGTGTTGGTCCAATAAAGGTGTAATGTGAGATTAACACCCAGGTCAAGCTGCTGAAATACCTCATACTTCTTCATCATGTGTGGGAGAATTCGAAATACCCAGACCCATGGTGATCTTAACTAATCCCAGCATATATCCACCGATCGGAATATACATGCAAAGCTGAGCACATTATTGTACTGCTACATGCGTTATGTATTAGTTCTGTTTTGAGTATTGTGCATGTGTCCTTTAGTTGCCCTTACTCAACTTCTTACTCAATGTCTAACATCAAGAGGTTAGACATAGCATTGCCCATGTATATGCCATTCGTATAATCTATTAACATGGTTTGAATATTTTTCATATGATATTTCATCTATCCAAAAGATACATAGATTCCTTTGTGATTCCTATCGTTATATCTGCAGAATATGCCAATATAAGCATTCAGATGCAGGAGTTACAAGAACCACATCTGGGAACATAAAATCTAATAAGAAAAGACATAACGTGTATGAAGCGGTATGAACCACGGTCTCTGAAGAAAGTATATATCAAGTGAAAAAATCTATGAAACGTTCTCTGGGGGATATCATTTCTATGTTCAAGACTGGGGCAAAACACCGCCCTGCGGCTTGTCCATGTCTAAGAAATCCAGTGAAAATAAGCTCACTTCTAAGGGAATTTCAAATTCCCAGGCCTGCAGGCCGGCGGCCGTGCAGTGACCCAGTTCACCCTCAGACATCACCCCTGGGCCCTGGTGGCGGGCGCCGGAATCAGGCCTGAGTGGCCAAGATCCATCTTGGCACTTGGGTCTGATATTCCCATTTGAAAATTCCAGGATCACATATCGGCTATCTCATGGCCACCCCCCACCCGGCCGCCCTGCCCTCCCCAAGGGTGGGATCCAGCCAAACGTCCCAAACCTCCCACGTATTGAGGTCGACTATGCAGATAAAAATGCCTCAACAAATTTAAAATGCAATTGTCGGAACCTACGAACGCCTTTGCCATGAGATCCTTAACATTAGATTAATATTTGGGTGTGTAAGCTTTAGAATCCACGTGTTTTGTTGGTTTTTAATTCAAGGAGTATTTCTGTCTGAATTTCCCCCGCTGTTCAATTTATAACTAAAACCAACATTGACCATGTCTGGGGGTCAGGGGTGGCGGGTTTGGGGCTCAGAGGTCGTGACCCCTGGGTCATCTACCCGCTGATGTTATCCCATTTGGGAGCGATTCACGTGGGGCGGGAGGCGGATCGAGTGTGGTGCCTTTCAGCAGCCCGATCTCTGCGCCGACGGGGGGAGATTGACACCTACCGCATGTGTGAGGCAAGCAGGATCACTCTCCAAGCAGATCCAGCCTGTGTGGGTGCATATGGCTACCTAATCATGTTGTACATGAGACCTGCCTAACCAACCCAGGAGAAGAATTGTGACAAGCGATTTCTGATTTATCGTTCAACACATGGTGTCCAGACATGAACCTTGAAATTTAATTGAACTACACAAATTTTAGATGCTCATCTGGAAATAGACCAGGCTGCCTACAGGTCTACAAACATTATGACGGTCTTGTTATAAGTGCCATCTAAATTATTTTGTATAATTCTCCACAATTATCAGCCTGAAAGGGTTGAAATAGCTACTATCTCCTAAGATAACCAAAGCATGTAGTTACCTTTTTTGAGATATTTGTATATGACCAAGTTTGCAACTTTCAGGCAAAGTTTCTTCAAACATTGAGGTAATACTTAACCTTTTTCATAATATTGGAAAAAATCTATAATTTGAAATGAAAGAAATGATAAATAAAACATGTTTGTACTCTGGATGTATGTCTACTGCATTTGAGCTTCATCCACGCCATAAAGATTACATATAACATAACATGTAATTAAAAAATTCGTGAATGCCATTGGTAGCACGACAAGGTTACAAAAAGTAATTTGTTTAATTGTAAAAAGGGTGGACTTGAAATAAATAATCTCTTCCATTGAAACTGGAATAAAACCTTTGCTGGAAACCTTTCTAGAGAATGACTGCCTTCTCCTCTTATCAAAAAATACTTTGTCACACTGATTGGCACGTGGCTACATGTGGAGTATTTCAAATAAAAGAAACCTGACAAATTACTTTAACAATCTTCCAGTCTTCTCTTAAGTATTCAAGCCAGTCAACTCATTGAATATACACAAAACATACCCAAAAGAAAAGTATGAGCGATGGTTAAACAAACCAGCATGAAACCCTCACGTTTTCTGTCATTGTTTGGTTTAGGACAATGGCCATTGGTTGGGCAAATTATTTATCTTAGCATAAAACTGATGCGTTTCTCAACGAGGACAGGAAATTCGAATGGCAGTCGAGCACAAATTGCAGACTTTAGTTTCTGAATTTTTGTCTAAAATCGGGATCACCCCAGTCGGTGCAAACATGCATTATACATGTACATGTAAGTAAAATTACTGATGTTTGTGAACGGGCTATCCTTTAATTGGGTCTGAGCAACAGTATCAGTGCACACTTTACAACTTTCAAGATGATTTGAACTACTCATCTTCGGAAGTAAGTCTGTTTGTCAAAAAATTAACTGTTAACTCTTTCTTAATAGTCTGTTAGTCAAGAAATTGACTGCTTACTCTTTCTAAATATAAAACCAAATACATTTGCTACTGGGAAACTTTGACCCCTTATTTGATTGCCAACTGAGGCCTTTTAGAAGTAAGGTCTGCAGCCACCAACTGTTACATCTTGGATCAAATCTTATGCCGAGGAGCAATGAATTATGCCTTGGTCGCCACGGTGTGCTCGCTACAAAGACTGTCCCAGATTTCTCAGGTTGCTCGTCAACCCTTCTCCGTTTACAGGAGGCGACCTCCGCCTGCCCCTCCCCGCCCTCCCCGCCCCAGGTTGTGTTTTGTATCATTCTGTGCCCGGGCCAGAGGCATAAATCTCCGGTTTTATACAGCGGGAATAAACAAACCCGGCCAGTGGGGCCTTCATCCCACCTCCTCGGGAGATTAGAACATGGCGATCAGGGCCTTGTGGAGGGGGGAATGGGGGGTTCTCGCTGGGATCCAGCGTCCCGCAAATAAACAGGCAGCATCTTGCCGGGTGCCGCCGGCGCTGGTTACGTCGACTTGATATCAGTGGGCTGTCTGTAACTTCACTGACCAGCCCTGATGGTGTGACCGGTCTCACACCTACAGGGCACCGGCTACTTCCTCGGCATAAAATATGAGATGGACGGGTTGCAACAATATAACAAAGCTGAAGGTAAAGATACCCAGTGGAAGTTTTAGGAGGAAAGCCTGGGACGGATCCAGGACTTAGAGGTTAAGGGGGCAGCATAAAGGTAAAAAAAACTCGCAAGTGTACAGTATTTCCATTTTTTGAATAGTTGCAGTCCCCAAATAAAGGGGATGGGACGAGACCAGGACCAGGGATCCAGGACTTTTGAGGAGGGACCAGCGTAAAGGGTAAAGGCTTTGTACAAAAAAGCACGCACGTGTACAGTATTTCCATCTTTTTGACTATAGTTGCTGCCCCCAAATAAAGGGGATGGGATGGGACCTGGATCCGCC
The DNA here is from genome assembly GCA_936440205.1 of Lepidonotus clava. Classification (NCBI taxonomy): domain Eukaryota; kingdom Metazoa; phylum Annelida; class Polychaeta; order Phyllodocida; family Polynoidae; genus Lepidonotus; species Lepidonotus clava. The sequence goes on from OW387148.1 coordinate 17,714,394, forward strand.
GCCTGGGGAATTGCAATTCATTATCTAAAACTGTCATAAGTCAATATGTTTATATGCCCTACTAATTTTGCAAATCATAAAGCCAGGTCTGCTGTGAAATACGCAAGTCATAGGCAATTGTTCAAGTTTGCACTCATTATTCAACTGTATCTTTGTTATATTACAGCGCAAGAGAAGGTGTTATGGTTCAGCCTCCACAAACCACCATCACCCCATCAGACCACCCTCACAGGCGCCATGACCACAGAGTCTGTAGGAAATACTTAAAGGTCCCCTCTGGTGGGCCCCTGTACTTCCTGTGCCAATCACGACCCGTGCTCAGAATCAGGGTTAGAATGGCATCTTTCCAACCACAGTGTTTTACCCCATACTGTAATGATATTGGATGGTCTGTTCGCTAAAAGACGTTTCCATGTACGATCACTCTGTAGACATCTGATTCTCTTTTTTTTTTTAGATCTCAGACAGTGTGACGTTGATTGTTAAACGTACATCACAAATACGAGACAACTTCCGGTTCTAAGATAGAAACCGCAAACTACTCCTTTCATCAAAACACATACAGCACTGCAGTGATGCATTCTTATATATGTCTATGATTGTACATGCACAATAATATTACATACTTCCCAGGGTATGAATTTCAGTGGCTCTAGTTCTCACACATTTATCAAGAGGAAACCAAACAAGTTAACTTTAAAGGAAAGACGGCACATCGGGATTTTAACCCCAGACTATAAACCAGTCCTTTCCCGTTTACTGCCCGCCAGACGAAAATCCCTTCCGTCTGCCGGCCGCCATTAGACATGTGGTCTCGTTGGATCTCGCTTGCTATCACGTGACCCCTAGTTCGGCCCGCCCCCGCCTGGGGCCAGCACTAGGTGTGTGAGCTGACCGACCGGTTATAATACAATTTCCCCCGGAATGAGGCGGTTTTACCGACAGGAATGTATCGACCCCCTGGTGGCGGGGTGGGGCAACATCCCTGTGTGAAGGGTCCCTGGTCAGGGGTAGGGGAAAACCCTTGTCCCTCGGCCATCTGGCCGGCCAACCCTGGAGAGGTACCGGTGGAATGAGTGGTTTCTTTCATAGAGTCTTTATAAGATCATGGAGAGTAAAATAAGTATAAAAATGATAGTCCTGATATAATTTTGTTTGACCAGCGATACTAGATTTATTATTTCTATACCACTCGTTCGTTTCACCTTATCATAGTTTTCACTGAAGTACAGTTCGCACTTGTACCTTATCTATTTGAGTAAAATAACGAGAGAAGCTGCGAAAAGAAGTACTATCTAACAGACTGATAATGCTCCTCGTTTGACAGAGTAAAGGCGCCAACACCCAAAAGGTGTAAACCAACCTTTAGCCCCTACAATGACGGTCTTGCCATTCAGCCTGAACTAAGGTACGATTTACACCATGAAACAAGGCGCGACTGATATCTGGCTCGCGTCTCGGGCTTGTCTAGCTTGATAAGCTGATACCCGGGCGGGTGTCAGGGTCGGGAGGGGCAGTGATAAGGGCCAAGATGAGACGGGAAAGCTGGGCTACAGGCACTGGAGTAAGGGGTATAGGCAGAACATAAAGGGACAATTTTAATTAAAAGCTTATTCGTTATATATGACAAGTATGGACATATATAAACCTCTCAAATCTAATTTACCATTACATTTTTCAATAATAGTTTAAACGGATTTGATGGCAGTTTTTTTCTCTTTATAGATGGAACAGGAGTGCTTCTTTAGAATAATTTATTACCCGAATTGAACCCTTAGTCATACAGCGTCAGCTGTGGTACAGCACGTACCCATCCTACACCTGAATGCTCAGGGGTACCATGTAGAGATGGGGGTAGTAGGAATATGTGAAGCATGGGCTATCCTACAACCTACAACCCACTCAGACCCCCCTCCCCGGACTAATTATGATAACCTACCCGCCTTGTCCGGCACCCACTCACTGGTATCAGCCACAGACTTACAAGCCTGGCAGGGACCCTCCCTATATACCGACTCACTATAGGACTAAGGTACAGGCTACTTTCTCCTATGTATGTCCTTGTCCCCAGGGAACCAATGATATACATACTCCATGCGATACTTTAGAGATTATCAACTCACCCCCTGTGAGTTTTGGACTAGTCTTGGGCTGTTTAGTCGCGGCCCCTAACTTCTATACACAATAAAAGAAGTGCGTATTCTATGTTTTTTTCCTCACTCCAGTGGCCAGCACTACATGTACCCTGGTCCAGGAGGATAAGTATCGCGGATCACCATGAGACGACTCCTCCAGGGCCATAAGGCGTGCAGATGTCAGCCTGCCGGATGGCCTGTCAGACTTCTCAATGTTAGCAGACGAGGTTCTTTGGGATTGTATTCTGCGCTAAAAAGGGTTACGTCAAGTTTTTGATAAGAATAGAGCCCGTGGTTTTTGATAAGAATAGAGGCCAACTTAAAAAAGCTGCTCAAGATGGTGATATTTGACCTGGCTCCCGGCTGGGGTAGAGGAACCCCCGCTGGGGGAGAATCAGGCCCCTCCAGAGTTGGAGGAGTGGAAGGGAGCAGGGGTTTGGGTGGAACAATGTGGGAGGTGCACTTGTTGGAGAACAGAAAGGTCACAGGTCAATTAATTAAAGCACAGTTCTTACATTGGAACATAGGTCTACTAAAAGTTAAGTGAGGACGTCACTTTTAAGGTCTCTCGGCAAAACGTAAAGGTCTGTGTTAAAATGGGAATAACTGATATTGTACTAATAGTGTGGAATAACTTTTACATTGCTGTACCGTGGTGTAGGGTACCTAAGTTAACCTCATCACAACATTATGAAGGGGAAACTACATGAAATACATTTACCTTTCTATATTATATCTAGTTTTCATTTAAGGACGATTCACAAGAAAAAACATCGTTATTAGTCTTTTGGGGTTTGGGCAAATGAGTGCAAATTTGGGCTAGAATGTTGGACATTTTTTTACTGAAGAATAATAATAATATGTATCACTATAAAGTTTTCAATATATGGGAAATTGCAAGGGTTATAAGGGATATGCTGATTTGACCTATTGCATACCTGTATGTTAGCCCTACCATGCTGGGAAGGGCGGTAGGCAAGGCAACGGCCAAGTCATGTGGATAGAAGGTGCCAGGTCGGTATATAGTGGGAGAGTAGTGCGCGAGTTTTGGGGTAGGCAGGAAAAACAGGGAGCAGGGGCTTTGGGAAGAAGTGGTAAATCTGGTGTTATAGACGATGTACCGGTATATATATGCTGCTCAGCTGTCAAAACTCCACCCCCATCTCGGCGTAGGGGCTATGTTTTCAGGAACCCGAACTCGGCTATTTCTGGGGATAGTGGGCCGTCCGACAGTTGCCAGATGAATGGTGGTTTATGGCGGCCCACCTTCTGCAGTCCATCAACAATGAACCCCAGGGCCAATCTCTCAGGGGTGGAAATACCTCCGCCATGCCTTACAGCCGGTCTGTCCCAGGACGTCAATCATACAGGGGAATAGTCGTTATCTGAGCCAAAGGTAAAACATGCCCCAGTCATATGAGTACTTGTTCTCTTCTGTAAGTACCTAAGTGTAATTTGGCAGGCTCTAAGAACACTGGGTCTTGTTTTGGACACATACTGTTTGATTGATTCAATTGGTTCACATGTGAAGTCACGTCACTTGATTAAAATTATACAATGCTGCATAATATAGGGCCTATGCTATATGTGATAAGTTCAAGGGTAAATGAGAGAGGGGACAATTTTGAAATTGGTATTTATATATCGCTGACTGGTATTTATATATCGCTGACAAACCGTATAAGACCGGAAAATACAATAGAATTAGAATAATGGCTGGCTTATATACTCCATAGAAATATTATTTTTTTGTATGTCATTTTTTTCCGTATAGATTCCTCAGTGAGGTCTAGAGAAGCCCTCCCACCCCCTCCAGTAGCAGTAGGCCTACAGCCTCATCCCACGCAGGCCCCTTTCCACTTTCTTCTAGTCAGCTTCCTAGAAGTGGGCCCAGGTAAAGTAGGGCAAAACTTGATATTTCATCTGAGGGGTGAGTTGGTATATATTATAGGCCCGTGTCCTGCCACAAGGGCTGCACTGCCTGTAAACACCCCCGCCCCCTGAGTCTCCCCCACTTCCACCGGACCTTCCTGCCTCGGGCCCCAGGAGACACCCCCCTTCTCCCCCTCCTCCACCCCCTCCCCCTCCTGCTTCCTCTCCTCCAGCAAGCTCGCCCATCCAAACCCACATGCACGAGTTTTGAGACGGTCCCCCGATTTACTCGCCATCTTGCTGACTCGCCGTTTCAGATAGGCCTCAGTTCTGAGGCTTTTAGACATATAAATACTAACTAACATGCTTTGAAACTTTGCATCTGGATAGCAGGAACCCAGTGTTATTCCCTGAAGCCCTCAAAAAGAATGAAAACGATGTACTTACGGCGTGTGCACTTTGAATAACTAGGCAGGCTACCGCTACCGCAAGCCTGCAAGAGAAAACAGGGGAGGCGATGAGTTGGGAGCGGTTGTCAACAAGCAAGCACGATTCTGGTTTAAACCTATTAAAAATGATGATACTAACTAGAAAATTGACAAGGGGGTGGATTAGACATTAGTGGGTACTTACAACAGGTTTTTATGCCTCGAGTGGGAGTTTGCTTGGAGTGCTCCCTCCATGTTGAGCCGCTGTCCGGCCGTCCGCCGCCGCCTCGCAGATGACTGCTACTGGTCTTGCATGCACACGGCGCCTCCTCCTGTGGCCGTAGTAAGGTGTTCACGTGTCCGTCCTGTCCCACTGACCGCCCCACGCTCCGGCGGTCACTGCTCACCTCTCTATCTGAGCTGAGAATCCTCGTCCTTTTGCTCGTCGTGCCGAGTTGTGGCCGTCTCCTCTGGGCTAAGTGGACGCGAGTCGTCCAGTAAATCCCGCCTCGGAGACTGCGACAAGCCGCTGTAGCACAGACAGCGTCTCGGACTGACTGCTGGAGGAAGGTCCCACCCGGGAGGAAGGGGGCGGGGCCAGCGCACCACCTGCACCTTGGGAGAATTTCCCCAAGGGTTTCCGCGCCACCCACAAAGCGGCAAGATAAGGGTTCAAAGACACAGCGCGCCCACGCCAGACTTCGGAAAACAACGGGTTGGGTCGCTTCTGATACCTGGGTGGTGTTTTTGATGTGCAAACTGTGGTTTGTGATAGTGGGAGGCAGTTGTTTCTTTGAGTGTGAGCTGGGGCTGACTGGGGTGCGAAGCCCGATAAGGGCAAGGGGCAGGTGATTGACAGGTCAGTGAGGCTGAGGGGCGGCCTGCGGCTGGGGCGGGGAGGTGCACAGATGCAGAGGACTAGCGGATGAATTTCTACCTACGCGATCAGACATAGTCCGAATATTACTCAGATCTGGCATCTACCTTAGACGCTACCATTCAATTTATCACACAATAGAGCATACCTTTGAGGCATTACAACTATCTTCTTTATGCCAAATTGAGGAAATCTTCCTGAGAGCCGTTGCTAGGATTTAGGCACCAAGTCCAAAATCTTAAAAAAAGTAGTGCGCTGCCAGCAGTGGTGCGGCTGAGGGGAGCTGTCTGCTTCAGCATGTGCGAGTCTGCCACTGCCAAGATGGTGGAAATGTAAGCTCCGTCCGCCGTGTCGAAAACGCTGGGAAAAGTAAGACTTTCAGCGTTTAACGGAGGAGGATGAGTACATTTCCCCTACCCTAGGACGGTTAACAGTGCGTGAGAGTGTCGGTGGCGTTGAGCTGCAGGAGGATGGCAGCCCTAAACGCGGTTTTCTTCCCAACTTTACTAACTGTTTTGGTCTTGTTGACAGTGTGGAATCAGGAGACGTCAGCCGCGGTAGGTGCACTTTTATTATTGATATATCTCCATTATATCTTACCCTAAAGTCACAATATTGTGCGTGCATGTTAATGAATAATATACATACTTATTAATGTTAAAACTAAGCCATGTTGTCATACAAATTAGCCCAGGGCATTAGAATGAATCTCACTTCATTGAGTAGAGGGGAGGGCCGCGTAGGCCGGGCAGCGGTAGGCCTCCGCTGGTCGGGGATTTTCTTCGGGGGTCGTCTCAAAACCCAGAGAAGGTTCGGTAAATTAGTGACGTAGGTGTCGCCACTGGGCGGGGGTGGTGTCGGGGGGAGCAGCTCGGGGCCCGGGGAGTAGTTCCCCGTCCCTCCCCGCGAGCTGCTCGGGCCGGGGGTGGTGGACACTCACCGCCCCCTGCCCCTACCACTTGGGGCCCTGACACAGGAAGACATGATTTCCTCACAGAATTTGAGTATCCTCCCACATCTGGACATGCCAGTTCTCAGCGCTCAGCAATTTAGGATATCGTTCGTTTCCTCACAAAACTATAGAGCTATAAAACTATCAGTTCCGAGAACGTGAATTACTAGTTAGTAGCACATTCAGAGGTAGCGCGTCCGCTTGCATCCCTACTTTCCTATAAAACTTGTTTTCTATAAAATTTGCGTTAGTTAATATGAAGTGAAGCCTTTCAGAATGGACATAATTCTTTCCATGTCTGAAATTAGTGAAAATCAATCGCTTTGTGCCCATTAAGTCATGTAATTAAAGTGAGATTTAAAAAAGAAAAGTCTCGTCTTTGGTGCTCTGAATGCGCATCAAAAAACCTTCCTTCTACACTTTTTGATTTAAATCATACCTTTTTAATTAGGCGTCTCTGTCTGACACGAGGGTCATCTATTTGCTCTTGAGATTGACTACGTGTTATCTGGAAAGCGGGATGGATTTGATAGATTTCCCTTATCACATTTATTATCATGGTATAGATATGGATATGGCTCTGGATGGATTTAACTTGTAAAACATACATTTCCTGAGGGTTTCTAGGGATTATCGCTAGATAATGATCCAGAGCTGTGACAGATTAAGATAAACAGTATGTCTCTACCTGTCAGTTGGTTGGCCTGTATCAGATTTTTCCGGTAGCAATGGCGTGTTGGGTGAAGAATAATTGGTGTAGCTCCCTCTTATCATAGAGGTACATAGAAATCATCTTATGATCTACGTCTATGGTCCTATTCTCCATAATCTGTCGCCGTTATTTGCAACTGATTCATATCAATTTCTGGTGATGGTTTATTTGGTGACATTTTGTAAAACAATTGGTGTGTCTCAGTTCATAGTGTTGCGAAGAAATGTCGTAGGGGAAATCAATAGTTCAAAGTTTATATAAGTATAACGTCGGAGTAGTGAGCTAATCATCACTAGTCTATTAATACTGAAATTACATTGACGTGCCCAACGAGTATAGACAGGAAACTATGACTTGTCTTTTATTCTGATCCTATAAAATTCATAGTCGTTAAAATATATATGTAATCAGAACTAAAATAGCGCTGCGTCATCTTAATTTATCAATTGTTTTAAGTATATGAGCCTTTCTATTTTTGATCTATTACTTTCACGGAGTGGAAACTATGAAGCACTATAAATGAGAAGCTCAAATTTACTCTACATAACTTCAAAGCCCAAGAGACTGTACCCACTTTATCGCGTAGTCGCTTGGACATATGGATTAAAGGAGGTGGATGGGAGGCTGGAGGTGCGGATTGTCCCTCTATAATCCCCACACTCCCGCCGTCAGTCAAAACAAACGCTGCGCCACAACACATTGTCCCCTGCCGCACCACCCACCCACCCTTCAACCCTCCCACCGCTACACCTTTGACGGTTTTCGCCGACTCAGCACTTCGATAAGCCTGTATCCTTTGAAGTGTGTGGGGAGAGGGGAGGGGTGTGGAGGGGGTGCAACATGGAGGGTAACTCAAGGCACCCAAAAGAGGGCGCCAGTGGTGCTCAAGGAGAGAAGTGTTTCTTGGGTCCGTTATGTGAGCCGATATGGCGACGATAGAAACAAGCAATAAAAACATGAATTGTGAAGTGTTCAGCCCCTTTCCCTGTATAATTATGCGATTTTTCATTGGGATTACTTGCAATTCTGAACCATTGTAACGGTCGTATTGTATTAAGAAATTATCATCATCGGGAAATAGTTCTATGCTCTACCACTCAGGTGTCAATGTAAATCGTAATAGATTTTTTATGTCAAAGTAATGACTTTTCTATACAATTTAAAGTAGCAATATTATTACTTTCTAAGAAGAAAAATCTCATAGGTCAGAGGGTTTTAATTCACTTTTGGAAATATTTACGACTCGTCTAACATAAGACAAATCAATGTTTGACAAAGTCATCGAAATAGGTTGTTTGCTTAGACATTGATTGTGTTGTGAGCAAAACTTTGGTCGCTACCGGGGAGACCGCCCTCCCAAGATGAGGCCTGCATAGTATCTAATATGCCCTGTCTACGCCCGTCTCTCCTAACGGTTAACTGCACGCCGGTAATGGACGAAGAATTAATATGACCAGAACACAGCATCTATTGAGATATATATAGTAATATTGAAGTATATGCTTACTATAGTAATAATGCAAACCGTCTATAGTATAGACGGTGTGCATTATTTCCAGATCCAAGGGGGGGCGTCATTCGATTATAATGTGAACATTGTACATTATCTGAAATTATAAGTTATCATAATTATTGTGAAATTATTCTAATTTTGGAGCATTACATTATAACCCAAATTATAAATTCCATTTTCAACCGAGGGTAATGATGGTGGGGTAGTGAGGGTGTTGCCCGTTATATGCCATATAAAGAAGAAACGACCCAACATGGACGTTTCTGTCTGCACAGGGTTCGTGGCAGATTAACCCCACAAGAAAAAGGCCATCTTCTCAATGCTCGTATTCCGAAAAACCGGCGCAACCACCAGGCTGATAGTTGATGTATCAGTCTAGTTTTTTTTCCCGTGAGTGCGGGTGTCGTGGGGTGCGGCACGTGTCGGGGGGCGGGCGGGCACGTGTCGGGGGGCGGGGGGAGGGCTCGGAGGGCGGGGGGCGGGCGTGGGGGGCGGCCACTGTGTAGACACACGGCGCGGCATGGATCATAACACACCCCTGGGACACAGGCGGGCTGTCAGTTAAAAAATGGTGTGACAGGGGACCAGGGGTTGTCTTTTTTTAGTCATATCATTCAGTGAAATCTACAGCATTGTGGTTGTAGATTTGTTGCGGGATGTGGTAACCATGTGTCCCCCGTTTTCCGTATTGACATAGACGTTTCACCATAATTGAGAAACACATGCAAACATATCTCTAATTGTTCAAATTGCCATGTCTATATGGATGGCGAAAGAGTAAATGTCAGTATTCATGGTTATTGCTCGGGATATGATATACCTTTTTTGGAATGACGTCGTCCCGTCCGAATGTCACTTCCGGTTTCCAGTTGTCACTTCCGGTTTTTGAATATCCTTTGGTCAAACTGCAACACAGCTCAGATTCCGTCCGAATCATCACTGCATGGGTCAGTTTCTGGGAGGGTAATGGCGGCGGATTGTTGACATGAAATCACAGTTTGGGTTTGATAAAATAGAATGAGATGACCATGTAAAAACCATTATGCAAAGCATCATTAGCCCAAATTCAAGTATTCTGGATGATAGTTATGAGATGACACTATCAGAATCACAAATAAACACTTTGACAGGTGTTCGAATCAAGAAAGTAGATCCGGCAGCAACGATCTTTTTCAAAACAATGAAGGTGAAAATGTGAAGATATATACAAATATATGATCTGTTATTGCATAAAACCTACTAATTACGAATTCTGTGCCAACTCTTGTATATGAATTATCAGTGTACACCAGTGTACACCCAACAACCTTAGAACTATGTTTTGGCGTCGGGCTACGGACCGAAAGGAGTGCGCGTATGAAGCGCCCCGAAAAGCTCGGGCGTGTTGGGGCCAACCCTCACAGAGGTGAGTCGAGGTAGGGAAACGGACGCGAACCGCCGATGTGGGACAGGTTGATCCTTTGGTATACTGCACGTTTCAAATCTCTATACAATTGCTTGTGAAATATTTCCCATTTTGATGTGTAAACATCAATAGATCGAAAAAAATTGCAATAAAATAAAGGATATTGTAGACCCTATATATAGTCCTTACATGTTTGTTACTCTTCTATTGAGTAATCTTACTCGACACAAGAAATACATTAAAATTCAAACAACTGATCCATTATCATATTGTTACTTACGTGGTCAACCATATGGAGATCGACAGTAGTAGCCTAAATTCTTTGATTTTGTTTGGAATGTATGGTGAAAATTAGCTATCTACTCTCTGTATGTACAGACAAATGGTCTAGGGAGGCCAATCCCTCCAGCTTGGTATTAAAAGATTATTGCCATCCGGCTTTGGCAAAGGCTTTGGCAAAGGCTGTGCTAGTGGTCTGGTCTGGTCCATGTGGTCATAGTTACAGCATGGAGGGTAAGCTAAGAATTACCCTCCATGGTTACAGTATTGCATAAATACTAGTCTCCAGTTAATGCATGCCAGAGAGATGCCCGGAGGATGTCTGGTTAATGGCTGCAGGTAGAGATTACATATTTTGTGTCTCTTATTTCAATCTGGGCAACGAAAACATGATAATAAATTCTCCATTCGAGAGGCACTTTAACATTTTAGTGCTTTACGGATATTTTCCAAAGGAATCAATTTGATGCCACTTTGAAGCATTCTGTTTACCATTATAACAAAATGAAAACATCTTCCCATTATCTAGCACAATGTTTTCGATTTTCTATAAGTTCCTGGTCAGAGACCTAAAAACTGACCCAAACCAGCTGCAGTTTGATCTTCGTGGAGGTGTAGATGAGGGGGGGGTCCCATGTCGCCCTGTCAAATTTAAAAAATTGGTAATGTCATCCTGTCGAATGTTGATGTCGCCCTGTCAAATTTAAGAAAATCTTGATGTCGCATGTCACTAAGCCCAAAAAAGGCCGTGTCGCCCTGTTGATTTTAGGGGTCTACACCCATCTTCGTACATTTTGATATCTTCTGTACCTTTCAGTTTTAACTAATCGCCCGTGTTTTGTCTTTCAGACCATACCCGGCCCCAAGTGCCAGGGATGTAGGTCGTGTATATGTCGAGGTCTGCCCGGACCGGCGGTAAGTAGTGTTTTGCCTTTAACCATCTCTAGTTTAAGAATTTCTCCTCTGTTTTTTAATCTTTATTCTAAAAGAGAAAAAATTATAACAATTGAAGGAATTGGTTTTGTATTAAAGGTTGGCCTTTTTGCACATCTCACTGTGACACATCAGAACACGACATGCATAAAATTTAGAACGTCAAATGAAAGATTAATATGATTCTATAACTTTCAAACAGTGTAGTGAGCAATTCATTAGTCAGTTGATCTGAAAAAAAAAGACAATTGATTTTAACTTCTAAATTTGCAACAGAAATATATCACTTAATACTTTGCATATTTACTGTTATACATTAAGTACATTGGGGAAAGGAAATAGAGACATGGGTGACATATACATAAAAGAAATGCTGTCTCAAAACGACAGAGAATGGTCAAAATCTTCCCATTTTTCCAAAAAGATAAAAACTGAGCTCTGCATAAAGAATCTTAGATATAATGGTATTATGGACATGCCTTCAAACTGTATATGGCATCATCAATAATTAGCGAGAAACCGTTGGCCAAAATATGAAAGTCAGTCAGTAAGTGACATCTATTTTCAATCCATTCCTATTGCAAAGTGAATTTGATATGGAGTCAACCTATTTCAGAATTATAGAGAAAAGTAGGGCTTATTGTCTTCCATTTGATTGATTATCCAAGCCTATAGAAATCGGACCTTTAGTTGCAAACAAGATGTGACACCTTTCTTGAAGTACCTTTCAACCACAGTAGTTTATACCGATCAAACTTTACATAAATACCACAAAGAATGTAATATATATATATATATCCCAATCAAATTTAATGATATTTCATTTGTAAATTCTTATTCATACCTGGGATTTATTCTAGATAACTCTCTGGATTATAAAGCTGCTTTCAAACATGTCTATAACAAAGTACATCAGAAGATATTCCAATTGTCAAAATTACGTAAATTTATTGATGAACATACAGCAATAATGATATATAAACAAACCATTCTTCCTGTGATAGACTATGCTGGTTGCACATTAATATCATGCAACAAAGGAGACAAAATTGAACTGCAAAAACTGCAAAATGATGCCTGTCGTATTTGCCTTAGGGTGAATAGAATAGATCATTTCCGTACTGATTCTCTACATGATAAAATGAAATTATGTAGCCTTGAGCAACGTCGTATTTTGCAACTACATAGATTAATGTATATCTATAGTAAGAAGCCTCACAAATTACAGGTCAGTAACAGAGCAACAAGGCAAAGTAAGAAAAAGGTCTTTGTTCTTCCACGCAAAATCACCACGCAATATAGAAATTCTCCTTTTTATAGAGGAACTACCTACTGGAACAATCTTGATGTAAATATTCAAAATGCTGCGAACATTGATGTATTTATGCAACAAATCAAGCCAATGTACAAAAAATATAAAGACTTGCTGTAATATTACATAATTATTGTGAAACTGTACTTATAATCACCGACGACCATATATAAAGTCTTTGCTAACTTATTATTATGTGCTATTTTCCAATCAGCTACTATAGCTGATCATGTATGTTTGCTTAATACATTTATATTCATCCTTTCCATTATTGTAAATATGTTCACCATATAATATGCTGAAAAACAGAGTTGACTCTGATGCTTATTATGAAAAAAAAAAAAAAAAAAAAATAGCAGAAAAATGGGCGCACTAAATGACCACATGACCTTGACTATTTTCGGTGGTCGTGGGAGGTAACTCCTGACTGAGGTGGTGCCCCCTAGCGTGAAGGAGGGCGTATTCCGGAGGTAGGGGTGGAGGGGGTAAGGGGTCTCCCGTGGGTTAGGATCATGATTAGCCTGCACGACTGGGGAAATAGGAAAGCCGAGACTGCAGACAAAAAGCTTTTCTGTGGATTGAGCTGTTTATGTTAGGAGGAGACGCTGTTTGTGTAGGCCGCCATATACAATGTAGGCGAATGAGGGTACCCCGCAGCCTACATACATGTATAAGGGGGGAGGGGATGGCGTGTAGGCGGGGAAATGAATGATATCAGCCTACAGATGGAATTGACATGTAGAATTATTACGCAGATGAATGTACGGCGCACAAATTGCCACGTTTCAGATGCGTGAAGCAATAAACCGTTTAATTGCTAGGTAAAAGATTAGTTGTTCTTTAAGGCAATTACTTATTGAGAGAACTATAGCTTTAAATATATATATAGTCCTGCGGCTTAAGAAGAGCAGAGTCTGACACGACGGGAAAGATAAACACACTTAAATAGTGAAGCAAATTACAACTGTTGATTAAGCTATCATCCATTCACAATATAACATCCAAACCTCTTTAACAAGAAATTCATCAGAAAACCAATCGTAGCTCAAGAGGAAAAGCTCAAGTGTAAAGCACTTAATTGGAGAAATAAAACCTAAGCCGTCCTTTCAATGCACGGACTGACCGTCACGCTCAGTCGGAGGTTGTCCCCATACCCCATTGTTGTGTGTTTTAGTGCCGGTGACCCCGACTTGGGTGGGCGCGAGGTCGACGAGCAGCTCCCTCTGAGGCGGGCGAGCAGCTCAATGGATTGCAACACACAAAACCCAAATATACAAATTATACCCCTTTGATACTACCGCCGATGATAATCACCAAAGGGGATTCGAAGTGCTTCAAATTAAAGCATCCCCGTTCACTTTTGGAGTTGTGTGTAAAAGAAACCAAATTCTAGAATAGGCTATAGGTTAAGAATGCGGGATCTTAGTTTACGAATGTGCAATGAAAAGCTATGTGTATACAGACGTCCCGTTAGAATACAAATTCCGACAATGACCTTACGATAGTGATGATAACGCCCATGCAGTGCAGTTCGTTTTGGTCCGCTTTGCTTTAATTTTAATTTTTAAGCAATGTAGTATGAAAGGGGTATTACGGTTAGTTTTAGAAGAAAGAAAAAACGTCTTCTTGTATATAAAGATTTTTATCATCTGTGAAACGATAGCAAATTCTATCCTTCTAAATGAAGGAATTCACTTGGAGATTCTTCAACTATCCTGTAGGCCTATGCCATATAGGGCCTAGGACTCCTGAACCATGCTTTATGCCAATACATTGAATCTGCAATACCTTAAATTCCTCATTATCAAAAATTCCTAAGATAGTGAGAAAGCTATCCATCCAACTCCCGTCTGTAATGAACCCTGTTCATTGTATCTACGAACTTTTCATAGTATGGGATGGATAAAGAAGATTATTGCCTCCACTAAGTCTAGTTTAGTTCAAGTTTTTTTTTTTTTTTTTTTTTTTTTTTTTTTTGGGGGGGGGGGGGGGATGTGGCGGGGGGGGGGGGCGGATTAGGGGGTATTATACTTTTGAAGGACATCAATAGGTTGAAACAGGGCGATGCTAGTTTTTCAAACAGTTCTTTCTTCAGCAAAGTCTGACGAAAGTTTCTGGAAATGTGAATGTAATACAAATTTAACTTTTGTTTGATTGAGATAATGTTCTGTGTTTCAACTTGAAATGGCTATAAATATTTTCCTATGTTTTCAGGGTGTGCCGGGTTTGCCGGGTCTGCAGGGGCCTCCCGGACCCCCCGGACCCCCCGGGCAGGAGGGCCGGACCGGCGGGATCGGTCTCAACGGGGACCGGGGCGACGGGGGCGACACGGGCCCCAAGGGCTACAGGGTGAGTAGAGGTCTCTGAGAGAGGCTGTGATTATAAGACAGAGTACATAGTGGTTGGAGTTCTTTGTTATTTAAATAAAAATGCAAATATTATATCCCTGATAATATGCTACCTTCGGCATAAGCTAGTGCACGACAACAATCGGTTTTGAAAAGTTAAAAGGCTATAAATATTGGCAGAATGCCACTTACTCGAGTACTTTATTCCAATTAAGTTTTAGGAAATAACAACATGGCTCGAAGTTTTGATTCTTTTAAAAGTCGAATATAACTTTTATTATAACTTTTATAACTCAAAATTCCAAGTGGTTTACTAACTTGGGAATTACAAGTATTTATTATTTGTTTTCAGGGTGACGATGGATTGCCCGGTTTTACAGGCGTCCCGGGAGTGCCGGTAAGTTATACACTTTAATTAACTCAACTTTAACACTGGTATTCTTCACTATAACACTTGGGACCCTTCAAGCAGCTCCCCTACGACCCGACATCTCAGGATACAAACCACATGTTTTACGAGCTGCTGCTGTCTTCACAATGGACAGTCCCAGGGAGACAGAGGCACTTGAAAGAAATAACTGGCATTTTTCTCCTAATTCTGACTTCTTTCCGTATCACCCGGTTCTGGCTCAGTGACCCGAAAGGTTAAGTTCAGACGGCGCGCTGGTCAGTGAGTGGTCAGTGCGTGGTCAGTCCCCCTTTAACGGACCACACCCCCTATAAGAGCGGCTCATTGATGGTTGCCGACTCTCCCGGCAGGGGGCGCGTCACTCACCAGGTGGCGCGGCCGTAGTTCCCATGATGGGGTATACGAGGTCAGAGGCAGTTTTCTTTTCCCGTTTTTTATTGAGTCTATCTTTCCATAATTTTCCATCATTTCTCATGAAAAGCAATGTAAAGTGATATTTCAGTTCAATAAAAAAATATAAAAAATTGAAAGTTGCTTGTCAGAGCAACTATTACAAAACGTTTGCAAAAGAGAATGTCTCCAGTGTCATTGAAATCGCAAGTAAATAAGTAAACTCAGTTCAACCTAGGGACTCAAGCATCAACTAGTACATTCAGTATTTTTTCGTGCTTGGGTGTGAAAGCTCTACCTTCTGAAGGGTTCGGGGTACGAGAAGGTTGTCCCGGCCCTCTGGATCCTGTGTCTCACCCACGGCTGTTAAAACTCCCAATAATTATAGGCCCTGGTGTCCCCCTTCCACTGAACATGATATAACCATTGTGATTTCCTATATAGATAAGAGTGTTTTTAATTAAATTGGCAATGTTGTCCTTAAATATGTTCCTATTGCAAGTAGTTAAACGTTGCAAACTTTCGACTTTTCAAAAGCAATACTGAAAGTGAAACGATTATCATGATATATCAATCCTTCTCTCTGACCGAAATCAAAACCATAGAGTCAATATGGAAGACATTAAATTCTAGGGATGAGATAGGTCTATTAAGGGTTGGGGATTCAAATTTCACTGTTGGCCTACGTCATTTGAAGGAGTGCCTCAGGGTCTTAGTAATGTCTACAGATTAACACTGTAGAAGAGAATACTGTAAAACATACTTACTGCTTTAAGTACGAAGCAGCCACAGACAACTTTGCTGGATAAAAACATTTCCTTCCCAAGGATAGAATTACATGTTTCAAGATGTCCCCATCCTAACGTGATTTTCGGAAACATAAATAGGGTAGAATAACAGAATTTAGGAACCAAAAGATATATAAGTATCATTAAGCGTTTAAAAACATATATATATTGGAACTATACTGACTTCCGCTGCTGGATAAAAAAATAATTTTTAGTGTGTCTGTCTACAAAGAAGTTTTACGGTGTAATAACCTAGGGGTAGAGAATGAGTGTTTCGTGTCAAGGAGTTCCTCATCTCCAGGGGACAGGAGTCATAATAGAGGTGACAGGTGACATGGGCTGGAGGTCAAAGGTCAGATGAGCAGCTTGGGGTTAAAAGTTGTCTCCGTAAGGCCCTGAGGGAGTGGAGCGAGCAGCTCACTGGGAGAGGAGTACCAGGTCAGGGAGGGCCCCATTGTGTCTACTCTATGTGAGAGGACTCATGCAGCAAACAATCCCATAGATGATACTCAATGCACTGTTTTGATATGGGTCAGCAGACATGTAGATATTTGGAAAATTGTATTTTTATTTGAAAATCATTTAAGATCACCTTATAACTTGTTGTCCTTGCTATTTGCATGGGCAGCAAGAGACGGGCAGTGACCATAGAAATCTTGGTCTAAGTAAAACCATTTTTTCCTTTCTATGACGGCGTATCCTTTATATGTTACAGGGTTATTTTATCTTCCATGACGTGTATTCACATATTTTCAAGTGCGCGCTCCACAGTCATCATGATTTTGATAGAACAGGTTTATTGTGCAGTTCAGTTTATATAGCATGGATAAAAATATCAGATGGAATAGCAGAGATTCCGACTGTTGCCTTGGTACTGGCCAACTGCCACAGAGTGAGATTGGGTTATATAAAGATGCCAAACTGGTAAATGGAATTATGTAGAATTATGGAGCCAATGCCCTGTCAGCTTGCCTAAACAAACATCACCTGATACGCAGATTGGAAGCCTACATGCACCTATAAGCCGCAGGGTCTCTGCCTCCCTTTGCCACCTTATGCTAAAAGAGAGAATATCATGATGGCGATGGAATGTCACAGAAATTACTTTAATAGGTAGAAATTACTTTTAACGAAGCCTCCAATAGGGATATGTCCCCGTATGTTTAGTCCCCCCCCCTCTAGTGAGGAGATACAGCAAATGTGTGATTCGCATTCTGAAGAGGTACTATCAGAAAGGTAGATAAGAAGATTCCAAAAGATATTGTATACATACTTGTTGTTAATGATATATTGTTTATGACAAATGAACTATTGAAATTAGCTGTAGGAATACGTTTTAGAAAGTTAATTATAACCCAGTTCATGTCAGTGTACATATTAAATGACGACTCTGAAAGGCAGTTGTTTTGGTTTTAAAAAGAAATGACAAAAATATACTAAACGGTCATTGCGTCTTACAGAATCTTCACAAAAAGTTAATACCATTCTAATAACACATGACTATAGTGGGGACGCTGACATAGACCTCTTTAATGGAGTACTGTGCCACTGTTTTTACTCCATTTGTGGGACATGGTGCCATCTGTCGAAGGGAATGGAAACCCGACCATGAAGTCTAACCTAGACAGCTTTACTGTCTAAAGAACTTGCCAAAAAGAAAGCTATCACTGCGGAAACAATAGTCCATTATGGATGTACCTCTCCTGTTTTTGTAGAAGGCAAACTGTTTTGGCAGAGACCAGTTTGATTTTAACTTCTATCGACGCCATGACCCCAGCTGTCATGGGGGATCACCTAGACAGGAAGTCTGTCTATTCCACTGACATGCGCAATAAACCTACAGTTTAATGTAAGAAAGTATAATACTGGCGCCAATATATATTATCACATTCACTTTCCTAACAATACAGAGAACAGACTTGTTGGTAAGGCGTATCATGAGTTGAGTAATAGCCATTTGGATAATATGTACTCGTTAACATTTATAGTTAGGTCAGTGTGAGCTCGGAATTATCCTACACGACAGTAAATTTGCCCTAGTCTCATCAAATGTCATTGGTATTCACAGACCATTTTTATGAACAATTTCTTGAACTATTGTTTTGATTAAGAGGGGGTAAGGTGGAAATAGCATGTCTTTTCTCAATGTCCTTTTGGTCGAGTTACATATAAAAGAATTCAACAAGGAAAGGGAAAGAAGGGCAAAGAAACGAGTAGTGCACACCCACCTCTAAAGTCAAAATCAATCGATGGCATTGGACATTTCCCCCATTTTTCCCAAGAAGTTTTACCTTGTTAACCAATGACACCAATTTCTAAATCGACCTATTGAATTTGACATTTTCCCCATTCAATTTTCCCTTGTCTACAAATAGCAGCACTTTCTAAATCAGCCTATGGCATTAGACATCCCCCCGACTCGATTTACCTTGTTACCACTAGCACAGCTTATGTTGAAGAGCGTGGCTTCTGCCTGGTCCCAGGCCTGGCCAGTGCGATAAACAGACCGCGTCCTGTCGGGCGAGCTGTTTGTGGGTGTTTACACCAGCCCCGCCGGCCCGCACAACACACCTCGCCCCTCTTAGATCACACTATCTGCCCACCGCCCCTTCTTACTGGAGGTTGCCCAACACCAGGCCCTTTTACCCTGGAGAGGTCTGGGCTGGGGCACCAACAGGCTCCTGTCTGTGTCCTGTAACATTTAAACTTACAGTAATCTTGGGTTAGTGAACCTAGATTGAGTTGTATATATGCTCAATTGGGTTGAAGGCTATTTGCCATGTTGTTGCATCACGTTGTTATGTCTAGAAAGGCTGGTGGTACGTTGTGGGCCACCTCCACATAATCCATAATCCGTGCAGTACTAACTCTTATATCCTAAGGTCAGAGCCACTTCCTGATTACCGCTATCACAAAATAAGTCAAATTCCTAAATAACATAAGCGAATAACGTTGAACGAATGAAAGATTCCAATATCCAGGGCCAAGTGAGATGAGGTATAATCCATTCTATCCATTCTGAAAGCTAAAGAATTATTGCATTTCAATCTGAACCCATAAATACATTCTACTTCCTTTCCGGCAAAGCCTCCAATATAACCATGTTCTTTCAGAAAACTTTGGCTACCTTCATCCTCGATATACATTAGGCGTTACATTCCAATGATAATAATAACAATGTGTAACCTAGGGTTAGCAAACCGTATGTGTTATTCTTCAGACATACAGCAGGAAAGAGTATTACCTTATGTCAATAGGCACCCCTACCTAATTAGGTTATCCATTGGTATGTCTGCATAACTACAGATAAACGGATATTCCTAATTCCTCCTAAACCGTTTAGCTACTTAAACACAGTTACACCAACCAGAAGCTGGCCAAAAATACACATTTTACACAGCTTGCAAATCCAAGTATCACCCTAGACAACCGGAAGTTGGATGTGATCATCTGTACTTCCGGTTTAATTGTTTGTGCATGAAACTTTCTCTAACAGGAGTTTTAGAAATGAAGACACGTTTTGTAAAATAAAATGTGATTATTTCATGATGCTTTGGCATATAGATTAAATAAACCAATACCAACATGTAAACATTATAAGGACAATAGAGATATAAACATGCATCATGTGAGAAAGCTAGCTGCAGTCAAAGTGTCTTATGACCCTTTAATGATACACACTGAGTATTTTAATAAAGAAAAACTTAGTCAAAAACCTTCCCCAGTCCCAAAATCAAAATTAATGATATCTCAAATAGAACTTTCCAGAGTGTTCAACCTTTTAGTGCTACAGATTTCCCAGTGCCTGTGAAGCTGCAACATTAGGCATTGGCCTGTCAGTTTGTAGGTCCTGCGGGAGGCGGAGCTGGGACCTTCTCCGGCCCACCGCTGAGGGGTCACCTTCAGATATCAACAGGAATGCCTGGCGATGACACTTCTTGTCAAACAACATGCCTCCCCCTCCTTACCCCTCCCTCGGTCCGCCCACCTCGTGGAACCACCACTTCCTCGCGCATGGCAGCGCAATTATGGGAGATGGCGATTGAGGTTTTTCAGGGGATAACATCCTATTGACCTAGGATGATAGTATCTGTTCTGTTTATAACTTTGTTATAGGTTAGCTTTGCATTGCAGATTCAGTGCCAGCTGCAGGAATAACTATGCTATAAAGAGTTAGCTGATGATAGCATGTATTAAGCCAATGCATTGAAAGTGTACTAAAGCTGTTGAAAAGAGAAAAGAACAAAATTTTAAACTTATTAATAAGATGGTGGTGAAAGGGACTTATTAATAAGAAGGGACAATATAAGTGCCCCACCCATGGCTTTCTGGGTGTTTCTTCGATCCTTATATCTAATTGACGCGAAACAATATCTTTACGCAATTACTTATTCTCTGCTCTGTGACTGCAAAAAACTCAGTTATAGTCCTTAATCATATGATGAGATATAAAAAAGATTTTGGCCAGACACTATTCTTTCACATTGGCTGGTAAACGTTGGCTAGTAAACATTCTTTATGCAATGTACTCGTATTGAATAGATTAGTTTTGTGGGCATATGTGTATTTCATTCCAAGAACCATTGGGAATTTTTCAAAGAAACGTAGTCAGTTTCAATCTTCCTCTTCTCGCCTCTCCTATAAGCAGCCTCTTGTCTGCTACGTTTGACATGTAATAGGGTTGTGACGGTTAGGAGACGTCAAGAATGTCTGGGCCAATAGCAGGCACGTAACCCCGATATTGTGTCGTGCAGGGGGTCATGGGTACACTCCTGGGGGTCATGGGTCATGGGTACACTCGTGTGGGTCGTGAGTCGAGAAAAAAATGGGACTGGTCGTGCAATCCACCATAGTTCAAGGTCTCTTTTAGTGTGTATTTTCTCCTAAGTCTCATATTTCTTGACGTTAAAAAAATACTTTGAAGTCATCTGCTTGGACGATATTCCGACTTTTGGGAGAGCCCAAAGTTAAGTCGCAAATAAAGAGGGTTTAAATTTATATGGAAAACACAGATCCGGAAATACGTTCAACCTTTCATGGAAATGGCATGATTGTCATCCGGCAGTTACATGTATATACAAAGGAAACCAGTTATTTATCTTCATCCTGTCAGTATAATGGAATACATATACAAACGTAAAACCTAGAAATTGGAGAACTGCGTCAAGATATATAGAGACGAGACAGTGTTAGAGGGACCTATACCTGTAGGGGCAGGCTCACCATTCATTATCATTGATAGAAGTGGAGTTAAGAACGGCTGCGCACTTTTTTAGGGATATGGGCATATCTTGACACTAAGTTACTTTCCGGCAACGCTGAGTGGAATATTGCCTGACTGAGACTGGTCACTCTCTTGCCATTGAAAGGCCCTCTCTGTCCACTCAAAAATAAAATAGGAAATAAATGGACCCATTCTCTATGTAGGCCTATTTTATTTAGAACGATGCTATGTGTCATTTGAAAATAAGGGTGGACAGGCTGGGTTTGATGGTTGGAGTCTCGACCTTCACCGTGGATTCAAACAGAACCCTTTTCAAAAGCTTGCAACCGACACCGGCAAAAAATTATCTGAAGAATAAGATAGGTTCCATCCTAGTGGTATCATGTGCATTATGGGCATGACAACTTTTTTTTGGGAGTATTCTTCTAAAGTAGGCCTACTTGTGTAGGGTCTTAGGGAACCAATCCAGCACGTTGGGCCCTATCACAGCGCCTGCTGGGGGTCTGTGAGTTCACGGACCACAGGTACTGTCAGTAGGGAGGGGGCCTGGAGGGGCGAGGCGGTAGGTTGGCCGTGGTCAGGGTTATTAATCATGATTACAGGAGGCTAACTCCCACACCCCAACTTCACAGAGTCTCGTCAGGTCACGTCACCTCACGTGAGGTCACGTCAGGTCGCAGCGAGACCTAGTTCTTCAGTATGCCGCTAGGTGGGAGTTATACACCCCTGGCTTACAACACAAGGAGTGATTTTTTTCATATTGCAATATTTGTGTACAAATTACAATAAAAACCTTAATTGTTCTGCTCCATGATTATAGATGGCATAATCATATATATAGGCCCAATTAGATAATCTAACACACACCTTGCACAATACGTCCATGCCACATGCGGTTTGACTTGTAGCAAAGTGACAGATGCCCATGGAAACGTATCGTATGTGTCAAGGCAAAATGTGACATTTATTTCAATTATTTCCTCCGGACCCTGTGACTTCTACCCGACCCCAGCAGTGCTGATAGGTTTAACATACTGTGGGGGTGTATAACAGGGCACTCACGACCCCCGAAAAGAAGAAATGGAAAAGGAAATAAAGGAAGAAACAAGGAATAGCAACCTAAAACTGATTCGAACAGTCCTGCAATAAACAGAACACACACCTTATGTTTTGTCACTATTTTGTTCACGCAACCAGATTCGTTTTATATACACAGGACGTGTTAGATGGGAGGCACATTTGGTGTGAGGCAGAGACCTTTGTGGTTTTCATGGCCACAATGCGTCGATTTATTCCTAGACACTTTTTGTATGGTGAAGGTGGTGGTAAACCACTCCTTCCCTTTCCCAACCACGACTCACGTCCAGACTGTGTTAGTGTTTTAAGATGAAGTTGATAACCCAGCGAGTTCAAAAAATAAATGTGGGCATAGCCATGACAAATTGAAAGTTTTTATACTCAGAATCCAGGGGCAAAAGGGTTTCTTGACGGATTGGATAGGCACGTGGCTCGAAATATGTTGATAAACATAATATCGTGTTCCCCGCAGTGTCAATGTTGTCATGAAATATGAAATTCCCGTTTTTCATCTAGGCTCTGAAAAGTCATTTTTCTTGTATATTTTTCCAGTCAATGTAACAGGATTATATTGGGGGATGGATCTAGTATTTCCGAAAAGGCTATGTACTAAACATATAGACCCCTTGATTGTAATAGTCCCTACCCCACACACATAGACACCCTAATTGTATGTAGTCTCCTTTACCACAGACCCAGCCACTCCTTTTTTCCAACGTATGGCAGTTAAATGGTACATGTACTAAGGTATACTTTCTCCAGGGAAAACCCATCAGGAGTAGGGATAGCAATTCTAATAAAGCGTCAGTTGCTTTTTACCAATACACTGTTTCCTTGTTTCCTGTTTTTCTCTCTCCTTTGCCCCCTTTGAACCATTTTTCATAACTAAATTACGTGAAATAATAATTCTATCCTGCATTTCACTTGATTTTTCAACCCTATGATAAATTGGTCTTCTAAATAACGTCTTATCATTCAGGATGATGGTACATAATAGATATAGAATAATATAGAAGAATATAGAAGCATAATTATGCTTAGATGTAAACAGGAACACATAAAGTAGTTTTATCCTTGCTAGGCATTATGGGTAGTATCTATAGTCATAATCATTGTCACTAGGTGTCAACACATATAAAGAAAACATCTTTACAACAGATGTCAGTATATAACATAACACCCTACTCACAAATAGCAACATGATTACTTTAAATGAATATTCCATAAAACCCCAAAAGGAAAACAATGAAAAGCAACGTGTTGTAATTCAGCTTGTGAGCTCATTTACATATCCTCTCAATTCAGTGGCAAAAGACGACTAATATTTTGCAATCCCACATGTTTCCCTTTATTAATCCAACCACAGAGGTGAAAATCCAACCCTGGTATGAGAGGATCATGACATGGCTCCACCACTGGGAGGCACAGGGGAATTGCACAAAATTATTTGTGTTTAACCACCTCTTTTTGCTTTTCACTGTGTCATTCGCTTTGATAATTTGGAATGTTGGAAGCAGTAAGAGATAATATGAATATGGAATGGTTTGAATAGAATTATTCAATGTAATTATGGATTGAATGAGAGATAACAGAGGGAAAAAGCGGACAAAAAGGAAACATTGAAACAGTGCTTTGGTGAAAAACAACTGACGCTTTATACCCTGGTCATTAATGTTTTTGCTGACAGTTTTGCTGCTAGTCTGCATGTCCCTCAGTCAGTCCATATGAAACAGCTGTGTCCTTAGATTGGTGTTGATACAAGAGACTACTACCACTGTTAACGCCCCTTTGATTTTCCCTAAGCCAGTCATTCTTTATGGCTTTGTGCCATTGGTATAATATGGTTTACATGCAGATTCATTACTGTGCACAATGTACCTACAGATGTGCCAAGAACGTCTTTCTTGAGTCTTTTCTACGAGCTAATAGATTGACTGAGGGGGACAGGAGGCATGTATACACTGTCTAGTCGGATTGTGACCTCCCACCAACGTCCTACCCCGTGAACATATGTCATAGCTGGGTGACATTCACCCTTTTTAAGGCTTTGCATTTCGGGGTTAACACAAAGCAGGCGCCACTCGACTAAAGATGCTGCCCAGACTCCCAAGTGGGAATGCTATTCTCAGTGACTTGAGTATTCTATACTATGCCATAAAGACGTTCTTAATCCTAAGAGGTCTTTTATGCCTTACTTTATATGATCTGCACGGACAAAAACTGAGGTATAGTGAGTGGAATAGCTCTTCAGTACACAGAGAGACACTCAAAAGAGATGGCTGATCCAGCAGTGTTGCAGATCATGAAGTATTGTCTTAGATTCTGTCATAGAAATAATTATGATGGGGGTTAATGTATGTGTTTATAACATATATCAGCATTGTACTAAATATGTGCACTAATTTCTAAGATAACCATAACCGAAAAGTAGGACTTTGGTTCCAAAAGTGGGTGACCCATGATAAAGTCCAGGCTTCTGACCTTCTTGTGATGATATAAGCAATTTTACTCCACCCCAGAGGGCTCTGGTATCTGCACAAGTAACCCTGATTTCAGACAGGATTATCCAACATTTAGCCAGAGGCATACAGGAGATCAGCAGTTGTCCCAGCTGTTGGTTGCTGAGGCGCCTTCCCTAATCAGCACGTTTGAGGCCCCTGACGGTGGTTACGGCTGATTGGCTAACTCATACCCTTACAGTGTTTCAGAGTGGTCGTCTTGGTGTAAATAAAGTAGGGAGAGATGGATGTGGCTGTCTCCTGGGGCTCTTCAGGCACATATCGACAGATTACTTATGTTGACGTGACTGTCTGGTTTGGGCTTAGACCAACCTACTCTGGTTACTCTGGGAGCGACGTAAGCCACTGCAAGTCCTGTACTCTGACAAGAAACCAAATCAATCCTGCATTTGCTTGCTGAGCTATAAAAATAGAGTGCAGTAATTCTTTGGTTGTTGATTGGGATGCCATAAAAATTCTAGTTTTTCCGACGGGAGGTCGTGTATATCATTTCAAATAAACTGTTTCCCTTAGGGCATACCCTAGTCCGAGAACGCCTCTGACCTCGTTGCACTCGTAGTGTAGACGTAGGGCAGGCATATTCGTCATGTCTTTGGCTGGGCGCTTATTGAATATTAATCTGGTTCAAAATTAACTGTCACAGTCTGCAATTTAGGTTTTAATATGACGACTTATGAGCATTTAAATTAAGACTTCCTGGCATAGGCGTCAAAGTTGCCAATAAAACAAATTAGCAGTGACAAAATGCACTTCATGGCCCTACTAATCTCAGCCTACATCTGTGTGGAGAGTGAGACGTCTGCGGATGGAGACCGGGAGGAGGCGCCAGTCGTGACAGGACCGTCACGGCGACGTGACAGACACCTCCTGCCGCTGGGCCCCGCCAGTCGCACCCTGCTGGTCTCTAACCCTCAGTGTCCTCTACACACCCTCCCTGCTGCCCGGTAACCAGCAGTCTGAGAAACGGCACCCCATACACTTTAATTCTTTCTTTTTAATTACAAGAGAAAGGTTTCTCTCATCTTCTTGAAGCATACCTTTTAGTCCCTTTTATATCTGTTATACCTACATTTGGCTCATTTGGTGAGGGATTTTGCTTCAAGTAAAAGAGGATATATATACATGCACACCCTGGTGGTATACATCCATTCGCCCAGAAGAGGTGCCACTTCTCGTCCGCGAGGATTGCCGAGAATCGTGGGTTCCGGTCACTTTTTTCTATCATTCAAGTCATTTTTAAAGAGCAGTTACATAAATAGTATGCAAAATTATTATTAATCCTTTGAATATGATGAAATATATGAGGGCTATTTTCTATTTGAGTCACTTTTTTTTTTATTAAAAGATGACAATTAGATGCTAAAACAAGCAACTCCTTTGCATTAAATTATAGAAGAAACAGCCACAACGGAGCCAGACCCCTAAAATCTGTCAAAATGCATTAAATTTCTAAAATAATTTTTTAGCAATCTAATTTTTTTGCCTATCAATAGCAGGGATCATAACTGACTCATTTTATATTTTTTCAGATTTTTCCATACGATAGATTAATTTATAGAAGTGTTTTAAGTAAACAGGAACCCCTTTCGCGCTAGGCATTATGGACTACCTCTTCCCGGCGAATACTAAAGCTCTATGTGTCCAAGAAGAAAACCTCACCTTTTAAGTCTCATGTGAGATATAACAGGGCTCTTTACTGCTTTAAGAGGAAGAGGCTATACCTTCGTTCCTCTTCCTCTTAAATAAGGAGAAAGTAGGTGTATGGGGTGCAAACGTCAATTCTGGGAGTCGCCGTGTGAATACATTGGATCAAAACGGATGCGTGAAATTGAGAAAAGTGTTCCCTGCCTTGCCATGCCCTGTAGGCCTATGTACTGCCCTGCCCTGTCATGTTTTTAGCCGAGTTTTACCTAAAGAAAAAGTGTTTCCTCCGAGAAAAGGGGAGGGGTTGGCGTGCTCTTGCATGAGTCTAGGCTAAACCCGTTACTGCCTGTTCTGTTCTGTCTGCCCGACCATAGTATCTTGTCCCATTGCTCTCACATAGAATTAACTGATACAGTCGCCTTGTACGAAGATCCTGGTGACATTATATTCATCACTATTTTACTGTATGAGGTTTGAACGAGTTCTGGAAAATCAATTAGTCTACTTGAAAATGAATCTGTGTGAGCCTTATGTGCTTGGAAAGTGGCAGCACATAAGACATGTCGACACACGGAGGCTGTAGAGGTCAGAGGTCACAGGAGTGACCTGATGGGGTCAATGTTTGGGGGAGCTGGCCTTGACAGTGGGGGGGGGGGGGGGCAGCCTATAACACCCTCCATTCAGATTGATGGGGGAGGTGCAGCCGGGGTGTGGGACCAAGTGGCCGCCTATAGTATCAGAAAAGGATCTGTTCAAAGAGACTTGTCAAACAGCTTTAGATGAGGACTCAGAAGTCATATTATATATATTATGTGCAAAATGAGGCGCCCATATATACATGTGTAGATATGTGGGGAAAGGGATGCATGTCCCTTTATCCATTTCTGGGACCAAACTTTGCATTGCTTATGGTTTTGCGCTTAGACCAAACACATACCCATTCAATTCAAGTACGTATATATTTCACATTTCAAAATAATCCCAAAGGGTTGTTGCTAGGAAAAGAATCCTCTCACGATAGATAGGTACCTGAGCCAGGGATGAACGGAAGGGGTTCAAATTGGCCGCTGGCGCAGTGGCGGCACCTTGTGACAAGTCACCCTAGACGGATCACTTTACTGCAAAACTCCCAGGCAGCCTTACCAGTACATGTATGTCCCCTCCCTAAGATTGGTCTAATCAATACGGTTACATAAGCGACCTAGTTTGCCATATATATTACTCATAGGATATATATACGTGTATTATATATACTGTATTCGGGGATCAAAATGAGATTCCGATTCATGGCATGGGAGAAAAACATAAAACCCCAAACGAGTATTTCTGAACTGACGACTCTCCGTGCAGTACTCTCATGATGGGACCAAATGTACAGACCTTGAGCTATCTGAAAACATTCGAGAAGCTTCCGCCGACTAATGTCAGTTGTATTCTCTTCTCTACGGTCCACTAAAAGAACCAAAAGAACCGACCGAACATGTCTGTTGAATCAAGAACTTAGATATTCATTATATCCTCTGTCTCCTTGGGTAAGTTCGTCTTTTTGTTATAAACCCACCTCACATAGGCCTATGTCTATGTAATCAATGTATAATAAAACCCATGTCATACTAATGTCGATGAATGTATTGTATTCTGGTTTAAGGATATAAAACGTTTATCATCTGTATTTAAGTTATGTACTTTCCGTTTTGATATAGAAACCAATATAGGTAATAAATAGTGAACAATTACATGGTATTAGAAGATTTTGAAAGAAATTGAAACTAATAAAGTACGTTATTTCCCTCAGGGTTTGTCCGGAGAGTCCGGGCCGCGCGGACCTCGGGGCTTCGAGGGCTGCAATGGTACCAAGGTAAGGCGCTACATATCTAAAATGTATATTAGTTTTTTCTCAAATTTTTCCATAGGTCATGGAAAGCGTTCTTTTCTGGCACACTGTAGGACCAGGGTGTGCTATTCTGAAATCGTATGATCAGTTATATTTCAATGTAATTTCTGCTCATTGTTCTAGATTAGAAAAATAACAGAATAGTAATAAGACACATGGACTCGGTAATATTTATTGATTGTTTTTTCTGATGATAACTCATGTGTGGTCAGTACAAATTTGCAAATGACCTTCCACCTTTTTTTTGGTGCAAACATACCATTTACCACAGTTACTTTAGACATATTGTTTTAAGATATTAAAAGTGATTGGTTGCCTCTGTCAGGGCTTGCCAGGCCTGCCCGGGTTGGCAGGTCTACCTGGACCACGTGGTTACGACGGAACTCCAGGCTACCCCGGAATAAAGGTTGGTTATTTGTTTATTATAATCGTTTTATTGGTTCCCATATACCTTTAGGGTTGGCCCACATGTTCTGATTACTGAATGGGTTATATTTCTTTAACAGGATAGTCATAGCGGAGCATTGGTCCAATAGGTTTCATTCTGGGAATCAATCATTATCAAACTTTTCTTGTATTATTTGATGTATACCGGAGAGCAGACCATTTTTTTGTTTTATTAAAACCAAGACCGTGACAGTAAGAACCATACTGTCATAGTAATGAAACAATACATGAATTTATAATATTACTCTTAGAAAACAACACCCATACCTCTGAAATATAACTAATAAGGTGCTGGGCTAGACGACACTGTCTGTCAATTCTCCTCTTTCTATTATTTATCATATTTTTAACTGATAAACTTGACATCTTTTTATGTAATTTGACCCGTTAATCACACCTGTACTAATTTATCCCCCATGCAGGGAGAGCCGGGAGAGACGGGCTTCAGCACGGTGGGACTGAAGGGCGACCCTGGAGACGCAGGACGATCAGGTGAACCTGTAAGTCAACTATTACTTATCCAATTCTACTGCCTCATTGTTGAATAGAAAAGGAATATGAATATACTGTTATAATAGTGTAGAGTGTTACAATCTCTATTATGTTGATAACCTATAATGTATATCTTTATTATTAGTTTGTATAATATTTGTCTTTATCTATTGCTTACAAACACGTACATTTTTATATTGTAATCCCTAGGAAAAGAAGGGTAATCCTGAAGGTTATTTCAAACAGTATAGTGTAATGTGTTAAGAGCTGGCAATGTTTGACCTATCTAACGATACACATTCTTTACAGGGCCTTCCCGGTTACAATGGCTTTGAGGGAGAGAAGGGCATGCAGGGAGAGAGCGGTCAGTCGGGGTGGTACGGGCCCCGAGGTCCGCAGGGCCCTAAGGGAGAGATGGGAGACGACGCCTATGGCCCCAAGGGTGCAAAGGTAAGTGATCTATGACTAGGTATCATTGGTTACCTATATCAGTATAGATATAATTATCCGTTCAGTTATTCGTTGTTTTTGTCATGCTGTGACAATATCACTTATTGCAGACCTTGAGTCGTCAAAATTGAACGTGGTCTCTTTTTCAATGTTTGGCGAATGTGTCCCAATGTAATAATCAGATTATGGCATTAATTGGTAGAAAGGATGATTCCCAATACAAGTATTCTCGATTATTGCTCGACTTCTTGCTTTGACATGCCTAGCTCTATGCTGTAAATGTATCTTTGCACTGTACACATTTTTGCTCATAATTTCACATAGTAAAGTCAAAGTGTAATTCACAGATATTTTTAGATAACAGACTTAAATAACCTTTCTATATTTCTAAAATCACAAACCTGTCCTATGCCTTGATGTATAGGCGTTTTGATAGAGTGCAAAATATAATATGTTCTAATCTCAATGGGCCTGCCTATATATAAAACCTATTTAAACTAATATTAGATGTATAGTTTTATAGAGTATATTCTGCTATTGCAATCATTGAACATAGACACAGAAGTAGGCCTACCTCTACTAATTTTTGTGGACTCAAAGAAAACCGCTATGGCGAAGTGAGCCACTTTAATAAAGAGATTAAGAAAATGATACACACTCCCTGACTTTAACCATGTAACCTACCCTTCCAGGGAAGCATGGGGTTGCCGGGTCCTCCCGGCCCGCCCGGAGCGTCGGAGGTGGCCGAGCCCCCCGTACAGGAGATCAAACCGGGCCGCAAGGGCATGATGGGCGGCAAAGGGTTTGCCGGCGAATCCGGACTTCCGGGCCTGAACGGGCGTCCCGGCGAACCGGTAGGTGGCGCAGTGATTTATTTACATCACATATTTATGCATTTGTTCCATCATACAGGATTGTGAGTTGTAACTTTTCTCGAGTATGATATGTTTTTCTGTAATGAGACATCATAATGTATGATCATAATGTATGTTCGATTGGGATAAAGAAATTAATTACATTTCATGGTTTTTCTTTTGGAGCTGAATCGAGTCGTGAAATTGTATTCAACAGTTTATAGTTGCCCCCATTGATAATACGGATGATCTTTCAACTTGTACAAAAAAAATGTTTCCTTCATCTGAGTACTCTCAATATATGAGAAGTTAATTGTTCTAAATATATAAGAGAAGCAAACAATTATTTATGTAAAAGCAATGTATAAAGCAACGTATATTGGATTATATATAGGCTTCACACAAGTAGATTTATGTTTAGTAAACTTTGCCTTTATGAATCATTAATTACTTAAGAACTCCCATCTACTGCTTAATTCAATAAGATAATCATTTCAACCAAATGCTACCTGTCCATTGTATTAGGATAAGATAAGATGAGAAAACTAGGTTTGTTCATTTGTAAATCTTCGGTGTTTCAGGGAAACCCTGGAGTGAAAGGCCCTAACGGGATGCCCGGTGCCCAGGGCCCTCAGGGACCACGGGTAAGTGAACGTCGGCAGATAAATTATCTGTAATATAGGAATGTATAGTGTAGCAACTCCCGTCTATTTGTGTATTTAGCTCAAGTTTCCGCTGTTGTATATAACCCCAATATCGTAGATTCCCGATGAAAAGTTACATAAAGCATAATTGAAAATGCTTGTAATCGTTTTAGCAGTTTGTCTAAATCTCTGAATCTTTCCGTTGGCGGAAATAATGACATTTCTTATCCATTGTTTAATATGAATCTAAAGATGGGGTCCAGAATTATAGTTAATGTGAAGGTAGGCTTACACTTGAACTTAAGGTGGGGTTAGATTTTACTTTTTAGCTTTTAGTAGGCCTAATAATTATTTGTTCCGTTATTGAAGTCCGGGGATTTAATCAGGGTAATAGAAGTATTATGCTGTACATAACCACCCCATTGGAGATAGCTGAAACTCTAGTTCCCATGTCGCATGTATATGGGGCATGGGAACTAGTTATTTCCCATGTCGCATGTATATGGGGCATGGGAACTAGTTATTTCCCATGTCGCATCTATATGGGACATGGGAAGTAGTCCCGTATCTGCCGATGAATCATACGTAGATTCTGCATCTACGAATTGACTTTAAAAAAAAAAAAAGTTTACTATTCCATGATATGATTGACGTGCACGCGATGATAGGCAAACAATATTGCAAATATCCGACGCAGTAATATTATTAATGGAGCTTCATGGGAACTCTCAATTCTCTAAATAAGTTTGATCCCGTTAAGTGTCCGAGAATGCCTCAATTACATAGATCTATACATTGCAAAAATAGAAACGTCCAAGGTTCTAGATCCTCGTAGAATAGCCCTTGATATGCCCTAGTTAATGTTGTCTGTGCCCGCTATACACTTTCTTCCTTCTACAAGATGTCAGTGTGGCCCATAGAGTGGCCTCTCTTGTCCATAGAGTGGTCTCTCTGGCCCATTAAGTGGTCTATTGTTCTGAAAGGTAAGCTACTCTTTTCTTCTCAGTGTACATACTGTCTTACCAACTTCTATTCTATCTGTATGTCGTGTGCAGTATTACTAGCATTTCACTTAGCAGTTCCTTAACAATATTCTGACTTCCACAGAAATCCTTGTGGACACATTGTATTCCTTGATAAGAGGAAGTAGCTGTAATTGTATAAGCTAATGTCATTTACTTATTATAGCTGTACTTTACTATTGGGTAGTTACCCATCATACCATAACGCACACTATTGTTCAGTTATTAATCACATTTAAGTATGCAATATCTTTCACCCTATAAAACGAGATTCAGAAACTTAAGGGTCGAATCAGATTGTATGCTTATACTAACAGGGGTACACCCATGTTCCACATATGGTAGCATAGTCATACCGGACACCTATTCCAACATTCAACTATTATCCATTGGCTTCCAGGGTAAGCGTGGAAAGGACGGGTCGCCCGGTACCTATGGCCCCAAGGGCATGGGCGGTGACGACGGTACCGATGGGCTGCCGGGACTGAATGGCTTGAAGGGCCAGAAGGGGGAGTATGGTTACGATGGTCCCCCGGGCCCCCCAGGACCGCCCGGGCCCGGCAGTCCCATCCTACCGCCCCGCTACGGCCGGAAAGGCCTCAGAGGAGACCCAGGACAGGACGGCTTCCCAGGTGAGAACAAGAGAGAAGCAGTCGTTATAACACCTCTTATCGTGCATTTTGTGATTCATAACATGATTTTATGGTTAACTAAGATGCCATTTGAATCCCGATGGAAAAGTTCATTTTGTAATGTAATTCTTCAAAGTCGAATACTATGATTTGAATTTAAGAACATCACTCGTTGAAAACGTACTATGTTATGATTTAAATAAAATACACAAGGGTAAATTGAATGCAATATCGGTTATTCATAACACAGAATGTAATTATTTTGACTGCGAAGAGTCAGTTTACGGACACCTCAGCTGTTTTCTGTTTTATTAGGGGTAGATACATGTCTGATTCCAAACTATCTCTGTGTGTATATGTATGTCTCTCTAATTTGTTTATCAATAAAAGCACACCCAAAAATCGAGGATAGAGACACTAGTGTTTGCCAAGATATTATGTGGAGGTTAACAATATTGAGCACGCCACAATCAATACACTGTTCCTCTCCCATTTCAGCATTAGTATATATCACTAGAAATGATATATGTTTATAGTTGACCATAAACATATCAATATAAGATTTACCAATGTTTATTCTCTGCCGTCAGGTCGGGACGGTTCACCTGGTCGGGACGGTACCCTCGGAAACCCTGGAGCACCCGGAGACGACGGTCTACCCGGTAGCCCCGGATCGTGGGGCTTCTCCTTCAAGGGAGACCCCGGACTCAACGGTAAGGGCCCTGACATGCTACAACCTCTACAACCCCAGACCTTCACTGGGTCTTGAATTCTTTATTTTTGTTTTAATGTAGGCCTACGGCCAGAGATATGGAGTCATTGTGTCACTTTTTTGTTGTTGTTGAAAATAATGAATTTTCAAACAATTGAAAATTGGGTCATAGATATGTGAGTATCAATAGAAATCAGTATACTAGGCCAGAGCTTAATTTATTAGGAGTATTCATACGTTCTCAGACTCTTAGAAAATAAGTTTTTCAACGCTAGTATTTCCATCTAGAAGAATAATCTATTTGAATGTCTTAGTCGCGTCTCTACCAAAAACTAAATCACTGTTTTCATCATTACCACCTCCTCCTTTACCTGCAGGTCTTCCCGGCCTACCCGGTACCCCCGGTTCGGCCGGCCCTCCAGGCCCTCAGGGTATGAGAGGAGGGCCAGGCCCAGAGGGGGAGACCATCTACGGCCTGAGGGGACAACCCGGCCACCCGGGCCTGTCCGGGGTGGACGGCCTGCCCGGAGACAGGGGAGAGAACGGTAACATCGGCCGACCTGGTCCTCCAGGGCGCTTCCCGGTGAGGAAGGGCATCCGGGGCGAGCCGGGCATGACGGGCATGCCAGGCCTGCCGGGCTTCTCCGGGCTGCCAGGTCTGCCAGGACTTAACGGACAGAAGGGTGAGTAAAGAACGTACTGCACCAGCCGATTTTTAGTAGTGATTCCATACACTTCCACTTGGAATAACAAGCTTGCTATAGACATGTTAGATTCCATTTGCAAGGAGTTTTCAATCTCTTTCAGAGGACTTGTTGGATGTACGCTCCTCTTCCTTTTTTTTTTTAGATTTCCATTTTCTTTTCTAGAAAAGTAATAAAGTTTCGAATCGCCGCTTTTCAGAATCGCCTATAAGAATACAAGCTTAAAGAATACACGAGGGAAAATGTCTTGAGAAACACGAGTGCAAGATATTATTGGTTGTACATAGAGATCATTAGAAAATCACTTACTACAAAATTGATTAGTGTTTATCAACTGTTAATCAAACATAAGCCTAACATAGAAATGATTGATATCAAACGTAAACTTTACTTTGCATTTAATTCTTGGACATATACATATGATACATGTCAACTTTTTATGAATTCCTATTGAATAATAAAAAGAAAATGAATCAGCTGTTCCTTGATAATTCTTTTCATGTAAAAGCTGTTTTTGTTTGGTATAGTTGTGTACATATTTACTTTGCTATTTCAGGTAAGAGAGGCAACGACTGCGGTGTTTGCCCCATAGCCCGAGACGGGTCGAAGGGTGGCTACGGAGACGTCGGACTGCCAGGTAGGACAGCTTTCTCAGAATACATCCATATGATTACTTGAAACAACTGTGAATGAAAATTATGAATCAGTCAGAGAATTAAGGATATTCTTATAAGTATTTAAATCACTTTGAAAATTAAGCACTCATTGACAAACCACAGAAATTTACAATTTTCCATTAATGGTAATGTCCTTTTCCTCTCAATGCGCGAATGGTAAGTTGGAAGAATGTTTTTCCATACTACCAATGCCTTGAGAAAGGTATACCTTTGTGAATGTAAATCAGTCTAATCCCAAAACCGATTGAGAGCTGACGGTGGGACAAGGATGTCATTAACAGGAGGATATGGTTGTTTGTAGGTCTGTCCGGAGGGAGGGGCCTGCCTGGAGTGCCCGGAGACTTCGGACCTAAAGGTGCTCCAGGCCTGCCAGGCCTCAATGGACTACCTGGGCGTCCCGTAAGTAGCGTGACAATGCATTTCTAATAGTATAATAGGGACAAGAGTGTTACAAAGTAAGAGACTGGCGAGTCTCATGATGTTTATTCACCGCTGCAGGAGCGGCAGTGGTCTCTGGTACATGGTCGTTGTCGATGACATAAACTGAAGGCATATAAGTAACCAGCTGACTGGCTTTATGAGTATTAACTGTCCCTATAGGTAGCCTTTGTCCAACATGCAATTACATGCCATGTCACTCTTATATGGATATGCATGATCAAAATATATAATCATGATACCTGTACTATGATACCTTTCAGATAACAAACACTATTTAGATATTATGATATGTGTCTTATGACATCAAATCTTGCTCATAACCGTCCCTTGACTCCCATGTAATTCTACCACTCCATACAGGGTCCTGTGGGGCGTAACGGCCTGCCTGGCCTGCCGGGTCAGAAGGGCCAGCCCGGAGAGGCCATCATCCCACCCACCCGGCTGGGGCAGAAGGGCCGCCGTGGAGAACAGGGCTACCCCGGCCTCCAGGGTGTGGCCGGACCCCGCGGTCCTCCAGGACCTAGGGGTCCACCAGGGGCCTTCGGACGGTCTGGATTTAAGGTAAAGTTACGCTTTTTTTGTAGGCCTATAGGTTACCTATTTTGGTTGGTTGGTTATTGGGGTTTAACGCCGTAGCAAGGTTACCTATTTTGTGTGTGTAGGTTTTGTGTTATACCCCCATATTGAGGAAATAATGCTATTCTTTCATAACGTTTTTATTCTTCAACTATCAAATTACTGAGGTATGAATATAGTAGATTAAATATAATCATTTCGAAACGTTGTGATAAAGATGTGCAGTTCTGTAACTTAATTAGTTAGTATTGTTAAACGTGTTATATACACCTGTAAAATTGCTGGTTTTGTTATTATATTGACTTTTGCAATTACGTTGGAGTGAATCCGGTAACGATTTTTCTGTTTATTTCATACAGGGGATAAGTTTTGACGATAGGAAAGTAAAAAAATGTGAATGAACATTAACATGCTGATGATTAAAAGTAAACCCGACAAGAAAAGTAGAATTTTCTACACCATGATGTAATATTATATGTCTGCATGCTACTGCGTTTGTGTTAAAACAATTGCCATTAAAGATGAATATTAAAAAAAGCTTCATATTCCCCGTTCAGGGAGATATGGGGCCTGCCGGCGTGGACGGTCTGGACGGCAGCGGAGGTACCCACGGAGTGCCGGGCAGGAAGGGAGAGCCCGGAGAGAGTCTAGGAGGGTTCAAGGGTTCGAGGGGAGAGAACGGGCTGCCAGGCCTGATAGGGCTCGACGGGACGCCAGGATTAACTGGTAGGTAGCGGAAGCCAATCAGTAGTTATTGTTCGGATATAAAAAAAAAAGTTGACTAAGTTAACCTTCAATTTCTATGACATGGTTGAATTCTTTGTTTAGTAATTATAGTGCACGTCTCCTGAAGAGTATCGTAATTGCAGTGTTTATGCATCTGACAAAACTAGATAACAGTAAAGATAATATGAAAACTTGATAATGAAAACAGCTTATATTCATTTGAACACAAAATATGACTATAATAACTGTAGTGAATCTTTTAAGAATTATTTTGATTAACGACTTGATGTGACATGTGTGTTCTCCAAGTCCGCCATTTTTATATGTAAAACTCGAACAGATATCAAGTGACAATTGAGTCATATAACTAATTTCTCACATAACAAGTGTAAGTTTACATTTGACTTTCAGGTGAGAAGGGAGACCCATTCCCTGGCTTCGACCTGACTCGGTACCGTGGGAGTCCTGGCCTGCCGGGCCTGCCCGGTCTACAGGGGTCTCCAGGGCTGCCAGGTCTACCAGGTAAGGCACAGCATTATTATAGCACATCTAACATGATGACCATTTAATGAATATGTATGATGTCCAAATTATGGTAATGTCTTTGTATGTTATATATAACGTAACGCACCAAACGTTGTGCCAAGTGATGTAAGAATTAATTGCACATTATGTAACTGTGCACCATATGTCCCCACCTTACTACAGACAAATATATATATTTTTTAAATATATTTTTCAACATGAAAAATATGGCTTTCTATTGAATGCTATTTTTCAAAAGGGAGATACTGATTCTGTTCCCAATACACTGTACTAAACTCCCTCCCAGCCTGTGCTTCTCTTCCCAATACACTGTACAGGACTTCATCCTGACTTGTGTTTCTGTTCCCAATACACCACACTGGACCGCACCTCTCTGTTTCACCCTGTGCTTCTGTTCCCAATACACTGTACAGGACTTCATCATGACTTTCTGTTTCTGTTCCCAATACACCACACTGGGCCACACCTCACCATGTGCTTCTGTTCCCAATACACTGTTCAGGACTTCATCCTGACTTGTGTTTCTGTTCCCAATACACCACACTGGGCCACACCTCTCCCCCTGTGCTTCAGTTCCCTATACACTGTACAAGAATACATCCTGACATGCCCCTTCTCTCCCTTACCCCCCAGGTGACATCGGCCGTGACGGCCTGCCCGGTCTGGACGGTAACCCCGGTCTGCCCGGACCTCGGGGGGAGGACGGCCCTCAGCAGGGCGGCCGGAGGGGCGGCGACGGGGCCAAGGGCTACCCTGGACTACCTGGTCGGCCAGGTGACCCCGGTCTAGATGGGTCACCTGGGCGCAGGGGGCTGCCAGGTCTGGACGGTCTGCCCGGCAGTAAGGTTTGTACTAGGGACTGTTCATCAATATATATAATGGGGTTTAAGCAACCCCAATGCATCTGCCAGGTTAGGTCAGCAAATAGGGGACTTTGTGAGTTATCTTTTTTGTAGTATCTTATTCCTGATTAATTTGATTCTCATAATCATCAGCTGCCTTATGCATCAAAGTTACAGTGTATCTGGTTTCGGTTATTTATCCCTTTCAAGAAATGCAATGCCGGAACCTTGAATTAGAAAATAATTCTGCAAATAATTCTTGATCAGGACCAAGAAGTCATGACTTGGACACCCTGTATACATTAGAAATCAAGAATACTTGTTGAATTACTAATTGATGACACCTACACTTTTTAATTGCAATCTTACTTTTTAGGGACAACCTGGGTCCCGTGCCCCTACCAGGTACAGCAAAGGTCAGCGTGGTTTCCCTGGTCAGAAAGGCGACAACGGCCGACCAGGGCTGCCGGGGACGGAGGGGCCAGTGGGACCGGTAGGACCCAGAGGTAGGCCACCTATACGATAAGCCGAGTAGTATTTTACAAAAGTGTTACCAGAAAATCCACACAATCCACATCGAAAATATACACCCATTGTTTAATTGCTCTTTCGTTGCTGCATAATTCTTTTTGTAATTTTAGTAAAATCAAGTATTATTAGGCATTGGCAGTGTATGTGACACTTCTATATGTATAATTCTGACATGGTGCATGACACTAGTATTGTCGACTATATATATGTGTAATTCCCTGCCAATAGAACCAATGGACACATATTGTACCTCCAAAGGTTGATTGGTATAGATACAGATATACTCTCAGCCTAACTTGGAAACCTGAAGATGCCTATCAAATAAAAAACAAAAACAAACAAAAAACTTTGATGTTTGTCCTTCCCGCAGGTCGGCCCGGAGATACCGGACTAAGCGGCCTTCCCGGGCCGAGGGGAGACCCTGGAGGTGCTGGGCTCGAGTTTAAGGGGGCTCCTGGAGATGGCGGCTTGGACGGTCTTCCAGGTATGTGTCTTATGTATATTGGATCATTACAACATTATTACAAAAACACTGACAATATCAAGAGTATTTTTCCAAAACTTAACTAGATTAGAGTTATTTTGAAGAGGCCTATGTTACAAAGAAAGAGACTCGTCGAAGTAAGGCCACGCAATATTGTGACTATGCCATAATTATTGAGAAAATAAAACCTGGCAACAATATAATTATGGTATTTCATAAGCTATATATAAACATCTGCATCTAAATCAGAATCTTGTTTTGAGATTTTTACAATTTGACATTGTAGAATTTAGAGGTACAAATTGTAACTCCTATTTGACCCTCATAGATACTTGAAAATATGAAAGACAAAAACGTTAACCCCCTGCGGATTATGGGTGGAAATTAAGGTAGTTTTCTTGTACATAACTGATATACCATTCTTAAGTTGTACATGAGGTCGCCGAGTAATATCACCCTTGGTCTAGCCTGTCAGTAAATTACAAATAGAACAATATGGTGACAGACCCTAATTGTTAACAGAATACATAACAGGCGGTTATAGATATAGCAAATTATCAGCAAAGGTGCTTTGAATGAGACATCCATCACTCCTCAAAGTATACTTTTAATTACATAGCGCGCAGTGTATGTGTAATATCCATGTTCTTCTCAAGGTAACCCTGGACGGAAGGGACAGCCTGGTAACTCTGGGTTACCCGGACTACCTGGGCGTAACGGAGAGAAGGGGTATCCAGGATTCAATGGTGGACCAGGTGAAAATGGACGTCAGGGCAGGAAGGGGTCACCCGCACAACCCGGGCTGCCTGGTCTAGAGGGCATCCCAGGTAAGTTAAATACCTACATAATTATATCTTGGATTGGACAGAAATAGATGATAATTAACAGTGTTGTTATTTCAATACTATTCAGTGTTGAATGGAATGCATGTATACACACAACTCTCATATGAGGTTTTGTATTTTATCCTTGTTGAATAAGCTTGAAGTTAAAACTAGTGTATTTATAACATGTACCTTGGTTGTTAGAGTATCGATATGTAAATGGAATATGTTAACTAACATTAGATAACAACGAGAACAAGTTAGATTGATTTGGACATAAATATACCATTAATATTTATTAATCCTTCCTATTTACATCGACTCTAAAGCTTAAAATGTTGCTTGGATGGTGGTTGGAACGAGAATGAGTGGCCGGTTACGCGTCCCAATAATCTAGTTAATGTGTGTACAAAGAAATGGATACCATCATTGAAAATTTGTCATCTAATGTTCATCATTGTTATATATTTCATATGTATATCATCGGCGTCGGAAGAACTTTTTGTATGAAAAGAGATGCTTAATAAAAAAAAAAAAAAAAAAAAAAAAAATATTTATAGTGACGTGACAACAAGTCGGCATCGCGGTGGTTACGTCGCGGTGACGTCAGCGGAACCGTTAAAATAATTATTTTGCTTAGGTCTCGCCTCACAAAATATTTCGATTCATTTTTTGAGAATATTGTAGTGACAAACTTGCGGCCTTTCCTTACCATATAGACTTGTTTGTGTGTTTCAGGCATTAAGGGACAACCTGGAAACGTTGGAGGCCCCGGTAAGGGAGGCCGGTCAGGTCGGCCTGGGAGTGACGGTCTGCCTGGAAGCAAAGGTACGTGTTATCAAATGAGAACTCTAGAATTAATGGTCATCTTGTATGATTTCAATTATCTAGTTTACCTTTCAATAGTAACAAGGGTAAGAACAGAAATAGATACCCATGTACACGTTTGCCTTGACATGTTCCCCTCCAATTCACCCCACTACCATTACCAGGGGCCACACAAGCTACCAGAAAGAGTAGTAATGTCGGTGTCACAGATCACACCAGATAAAAAATGTATCTAGGGGATCAGTTCTTAATTGGTTTTGGTAACGAACAAAACAGTATATAACATTTTTTGTATACTTAATCCAGCTTCTGTTTTTTATCCTTGACCAGGAATGGGGGGTAACCCCGGACTCAAAGGATACCCTGGTTTCCCCGGTCGTGCTGGACGTAAGGGAACCCCTGGTCAGCCAGGCCT
Source organism: Lepidonotus clava (assembly GCA_936440205.1). NCBI lineage: Eukaryota > Metazoa > Annelida > Polychaeta > Phyllodocida > Polynoidae > Lepidonotus > Lepidonotus clava. The sequence continues at coordinate 17,755,952 of OW387148.1, forward strand.
GGATGGATACCCTGGAGCGAAGGGAGATGATGCTGCAAGGGGCCTTCCCGGTTACCCTGGTGACCCTGGCCTTCCAGGTATTCCCATCTATATAATATCTCTTTGCATATTATTATAAGTGTGATGTTGTAAAATGATACCATGATAATTGCAATAACATAGTTCAAACGTAGGGACTTAAGCCATTGGTAGCTCCTGTAACTTTATGGAAATGAAGACCTAATTTACTTTAGGTACAAATCAAGATATGAGTATGATTCTGATTATTCCAGCACTGGTTTTTCTATAATCGGTTCTTCTTTACAGGCTTGAATGGACTGAAAGGTAACCCTGGTCAGCCCGGATTCCCTGGTCTCAAGGGACAACCAGGCAAACCAGGCATAGGGGTCCCCGGTCAACCAGGTAAGTACTAAATGTGATTTGACCAAAAAAGGAATGACACGGCAAATCGTATACACTATACTGCAAGGAGTTAAATTATTCCAAATATTTAACCAGCATATTTCTGAAAAGGGTGCCTCATTGAGGTTTCTAATATCTTAGATATTAAACATAACATCTGTTTTCATTATCCTTCAAAAAACAAACGGATCTTGTTACTTTCTCTTTTAGATTCCAGTTGCAATGTTTGTCATCACATATAATTTTTCATTCTGTGCTTAGCGTAAAAGTGTTTAATAATCATAATTATAATCATTATATACTTAGAATCTACAGTAGCTTTAGCCAACACATTGTAAGATCGGATGGCAGATTTTGTTGTTTCAGTTGCTGAGGCCTAAATAATGTCTATTTTTGCAGGCCTGAAGGGTTATTCTGGTCGTCCAGGAATAAACGGATTTTCTGGTCAGGACGGACGGAAGGGACTTCCCGGAATGATGGGACTGCCAGGTAAAACAGTCCTCAGTGTTAACTCTTCCACATTTCAGATCAAATAGAATAATGCATGAAGACGTCTGGCGTAGAGAGCACAGGCAGATTGAAACTATTGGTCTTTTTACCCATGAGATGGCTTTGAGTCAACTGGGGATATAAAAGGATGACAACACAATTGTAATATCTGTATCCACATATTCTAATTAGATGAATTAATGAAAACAATTGCATATATCATAGCATAAAAACGAACCCATTTAAGTCTGTAAATTCTGAAGATTCTTGCGGATGCAAAGCAAGGTGGTTCTCCCAAAGTCATTTGACCAAGAGGTGGCAGTACTTGATATAATGGCGGAGTCCTATTACTTCCACCTGGTTACATGGGCAGGTGACCTTGTGAGTCATATTCTCTCCTGAAGAGAACTGTAACCCTTATGAAAAAGTGATTGAAACTTTTTTCTTTTAAATTTTTGAAATAATTATTATTCTTCTCCCGTAATGTAATGGGCCTATACAGTGATATTGCAGTGACATTGAGCTTACTTGCCGTAATCTTTCTCATACGCACCTGGTACAATATACAGTGATTTTCTTCAGGATTCCGGGGAGGAAAGGGAGACAACGGTTCTCCGGGCCGCCCAGGAGGGAGAGATCAGGACGGAAGGCCCGGGAGGAAGGGTGAACAGGGCCTGCCGGGCCTGCCAGGCCTCAGGGGCCTGCCGGGCATGGACGTAAGTAGGATGATTTTACCACATGTTATGACTGTTCAGGATTAACGACTCTTGAAGTATTTCATTAATCAATATCGCATTGCGCGATTAACTCCTTGTACCCAATGCCACTTGCCTGGTTCCATTCAAACTCATATTTCTGCACATGCTCCAACGGGGCGCCACGCTAATGGAAAAGGTCTTTCAAGTAACTTTCTTACGCAATTGCCTTAGTTTTCAATAATAAAATCCCCAAATGGAAGGACATGATTGTAATATAATCCTCTTCTCCCTCCAGGGTCTGCCAGGACTGGCGGGTCTTCCCGGTGACCGCGGTTTTAACGGAGGCCCCGGTGACAATGGCCTACCCGGGCTGCCTGGTCTCTCCGGGCAGAAGGGCACCCCTGGAGTGCCCGGCAGCCCCGGCCCCACCGGTCGGCCCGGAGGGGACGGGGAGCGCGGCCTGCCCGGGCTCGACGGCTACCCTGGGGCGCGCGGCCAGCCGGGCACGCCCGGACTGCTCGGGGAGCAGGGTCCTCCAGGGCTGGACGGCGACCCAGGTCTGCCTGGGAGGGAGGGGTCAAGAGGATTCCCCGGACTCAAGGGTAAGGGCTTTCGTGCAGTAGGGTATCACTGACCTCCGACATGAGGTTTTCTGAACTTATTCAACTTCATTTATAAGTACCAATTGATAAAAGTCTATCATAGAGTAAGAGGTGTTTTTCTTTCCCTTTGTTGGAAGGTTACTAAACATCCATCAAGTATGAGCTTATTGTATGTCAAAAGGTGCCCAAGAATTAAATTTCCTAACTATTTACAGCTCTAAATCCTAAGGCACAGACGGTACCTTCTCTTTCACCTCTTGGAGACGTGCATCAATAAGTCTTTATCAATTGTTAGATCAAACTATTGAATAAGAGGACCTTGGCATTTTCCCTTTATTTGGTTGATGTAATGCTTTTACGACTTTTCATACCTCGTGTATTGTATAACATTGCCTCTTGTGTACCCCCTCAGGAGGACGCGGTGACGACGGCCTCCCGGGTTTGGACGGCGCGGCTGGAGCTGAAGGTGAGCTACACAGTCCTCAATATCCCCACTATACAATTTTTTTTATTTAAAAAAACACACAAAATGACTGTAAGGGGTATTTCAGTATCACCAGCCTAATTATCAAGTAACATCAAAGAAGTCACTGACCATTTCCTGTTATTGCCCTAAACAACTATATATAATTATATATAGATGACCTTTTATGTATCTTTTCTGGTCAAAGGAAACCTTAAGATTGTGAAACGTTGAAAATGTGGTCAAATACCAAGTGACAGAAATATCATTGACTAGACGTCTAATATTTACTGATGTATTTAACCTCACAGATATCCCTGGTCCTAAGGGGTGGCCTGGCCAGCCCGGTCGGCCGGGACGGCCTGGACTCAAGGGAGACTCGGGGAAACCCGGGGGTCCTGGACTGGACGGTTACCCCGGACAAAAGGGAGAGGAGTCACTGGCCTTCAAGGGAGTCAAAGGATTCAAGGGAGATCCCGGCATTAACGGCCTGCCCGGTGAGTTACCTAGAAGAAACTGTTTTGCCATTTCAGAGATGATTGTTTTCATGTTACATGCTTTTTGGTTGTTTCATAGAAACATAATATAATCAAAATGAATGTCACATATGTACAATAGACTTTTGACAATCACGGGAGACATTTTCTTCCTTTTATGCGGCTGTCCATCTTCTATTTAATTAGTTTTATGTAAAATAATCATTTACCACTCTTTGTTTTCGAAATTCAACTCTGAATTTTGACATTATAAAAGTCTGTTATTTAGGGGGGGGGGGGATGTTCATTTTTCTAAATGCTTGTATGTCCAGTATGATACCTACCGTAATTTCTTAATAGGATATGCACATGAAAAGGACTCTTCTAAGATATAAATTCAGACTTTTTAAGGGGCGATCCCCCAGGAGCCCCTTACTAGCCCTTGAGTGACCCAAGACAGAAAGTGTAGTTGTGATGTCACAAAAGACCTTTTTGGACAGTGGTTTTCCTATAGTATTGGCTGTCTGTAATGTCATTTTGTCACCAAATTCGGAGGTAAAGTTTACTGTACAATTTTATTGAAAACATAAAAGCACTATTGGAAAACACTTCAACGTTTGAACTTGGGCATACTGAAACTAACTATTTTCTCACAGCATGATAAATGAACCTTTTTTGTTAGTGAATTTAAATGTTCTTGCTGCTTTTATGTTAGCATTTCCAGGTTTCAGTAGATCAAAGGCCCAGACTGTTTATCAACAATTAGGAAGGCATGTGTGTTAATTGATCTGGCACATGATGCCCTTGGGGGCAATTGATCTGGCACATGTTGCCCTTGGGGCATGGGTGTTTTACTGATGCTTACACTGTTTATCTTATACAAACAATTACCCTAGTGAATGGTCATTTGGTAAACATGTATACTGAAAATAACTTGGTTGAGACAACCAAATCAACCAATACTGTTTACTTATCTAACTACTTTGCATGGTTTTGACATGTGAAATTTTTGGGTTGGTTCTACTTTTTCATAAGTTCTTTTCTTTGCAAAACTAAATTTTGCCCCCACACACACACTTAAATGAGTCAAATTGGTATATTAAATGGTGAGGCTGATACTAAGAGCTGGATCGCCCCTTGGCTTGGGGAGCTATATGCTTGTCATTATTCCAACGAAGAAAATGTATTTGTATGCATGTTATTGTTAATTTGACATTAATCCTTGTTATCCCACCCAGGTCTGGAGGGTCGGCCGGGTAACCCCGGTCTGCCTGGGAACCCTGGGCCTCAGGGTATGAAGGGTGACCCTGGTCCCCGCGGTCTGACCGGGGAGACCGGCAAGCCCGGGGAGGGCGGTACTGACGGACGCGATGTGAGTATAGCAGCCAAACCAAAGGATAACTTGTATTTTTAATGCGTGATTTGGGTGTTTGAAATCCAATTTGGTCTTTAGGTATAACAAAAAAGGTGTTCATAGCGCAGGGAGACAGAGAAAGTGGCAAAACCCATTTCTTGTCAGAAATAAAAAAATGTAAGGATCCAGTATTCAGAAAAAAAAATGATTGGGATACAAAACAGAATATCAAAATAATGTTTCCTCCTCCCAAAACTTCAATATTCATATAACATATCGACAATTGACAAATCAGATAGCGTGTCAAGTTTGCCGCAGGGCAGTTAAAAACAGTGAATATGAGTTTTCACCCCATATTATAATAATACCCATTACGTAATTATATTGAACATGAATCAGTAATCCCTTTATTAGTGTCTAGTTGATCCCAAATTTAGGTCTGCATCCCAACATGAGGCTTTTACACTTTCTCAATTCCATCTTTTCTCGCTATAAACTTCTTTCGAAAATTGTCATCTTGGTGATATCGTGTTATATTTTTGTGTCCAGGGTGCCCCAGGTCCTCCAGGTGCTAAGGGTCTGGACGGTTACCCCGGTATTAACGGCCGTAAGGGCATCCCCGGTAACAACGGGCGGCCAGGTCTGCGTGGGCTGGACGGACGGCCTGGACCTGTGGGTAAGTGCCTTCATACTTGAACATTTGTTATAATTATGATATGTTCATTCAATTAACGCTAAATATTCTTTTTTCAAATTAATTCTGATTTACTTGTCTTCAGATATGTCTGACATTCCAGCATTTAAAAAGTTGTAGGGTATTTGTGAGGATAATCCATTCTTGTGATAATTAATCAAATGTTAGTATGTATGATTAAATAAGAAAATCAATAGTAAGCAAAATATAATTAAAGGTCTGAAATTGGTATTTTGATTCCGCCAGCAATACTAGTATTGCATTGCATTGCATGTAATTAAAAGTGTTTACTCAAAAATCATGCCTTTATATTGTTGCCTAAACTAAAGGTTATTCAAGATTCGTTGAGGTGTTAATCTGAGCTTGAGTGGATACAAAAATATACAAATATCTGTCATTATAACCCTGCACGTCCTTTCAAAGTTACCACTAGAATTTAGATTATCTACACATCTTTGGTCCATTATTGTCAAAAGCTCACTGTACCAACAATAGTTTCACAGCACCAAGCCTCAATCACTCAACCTCACCTTCACATCTGAGTTTGATTCTACACCAACCTAATCTCTTTCTGTGTGTCTCATTGCAGGCCCCAAGGGTCTGAAGGGAGAGCCGGGCCTGGCCCCTCCCCGCCCCCCGACATTGATCGGAACCAAGGGTGACCCCGGCTACGACGGACTAGCAGGTCTAGAGGGACGGCCCGGCAACCCAGGACCCCCAGGTAGGTTACACCTTAGACATCTTATATATATATATATCTATTGTCACAGCGATTATTTGAAGAGTATTTTAACATAGAATTATATGGCCTTTCCTCATAAATGGTCATTGAGGTTGCGATTGTACTTATCATAGTGGATTATAGGGGAGCAAGCCTCCAATTACATCTTATTGTAAATAGTAGGTTATAGAAAATATACATATGAAGGATTATTCCATTCAATATCTCTCAGATAACGCTGTTTGTCATTAATGCAGTTTCCTTTGATAGGAACGTTACCTTTTATTATCACCTACAGAAATACCATACTTCTTCAATAAATATCACAAAATACATAACAAGGGTTATAGTAAATAAGCACATATTTCATGATATATTATTTGATGCGTCATATAATATATTACAATTGTAAAAGTAAAGAATAACTCCCTTTCCAGGTCTTGATGGGCGGCCTGGTGATTCGGGTGACAAGGGAGCGGCGGGTCAGCCCGGTCGGCCTGGTCCTCCAGGGCGGAGAGGTCCTCCAGGTCCCCTGGGTTACCCCGGGACAGAGGGCCGACCTGGGTCGTCCGGAGAGCCTGGACTCCAGGGTCCTGACGGCCTGCCGGGAGACCAGGCAAGGGGCCCCGGCTTCTACTTCACCAAGTAAGTACACTCTGTCAGATTGTTAGGTTGTCAGATAGTAAAACAGAAATTTTGGTTATGCAGTCATTTTCGCACAACAGTACACAACTGCGTCACTTTACAATGTAGAAATTGACATCTTTGGTGCATCAAGGAAGTCTGATATTGTTTACAGTTGATATACCTCAATATGCATTTATATTGTAGCTTATTACAACCTCAGTAAACTGTTATGAATTATTGCCAATAGGTAGATAATAGAATACTAAGTTTGCCCCTAGGGTCTCCATTGAGATTGCACATCTTTTTCAACTTTAATATGAAATGATACATTAAATTTTCATGAGGCCCTGGTAACAATTGCGCTTTATGCAGATTTAGTGACCTTAATGGATATCAATGTTTGTCTCCAGGCACAGTCAGAACACCAACACCCCGCAGTGTCCGCGGGGCTCGGTCAAGATGTGGGACGGCTACTCCATGCTCTTCGTGCAGGGTAACGAGCGGGCCCACGGCCAGGACCTGGGTGAGTGACTCAATGAGCAGCTCGGGGTCAGCTCCTGCTTACGGACCAAAACGACGTACCGGGTATAGATGGCGTCATAGAGTGGTTTCATTTGATTATTTAGTAAAAGGAATTCTCAACTCTAAATTCACAAACTGTGATTCCTTTTTCTTTTTTCTTTTTCACGGTTTTGTTACACACACATCATTGCAAATTGACAATTTCATTTTACAAGAAATACGCGCATCGTTTCATTATTGTTCATTAAAAAAAGGACAGGTAATTGGTAAGTTGATGTGTAACAAATTTGCCTTCGCCAGTTACAAACACTCAATTCCTATACTACTAGCCTTAGGACGGTGCCTATTTGGGGAACACGGGGACCCATAAAACACCGTTTTTGCATTTTAACTAGTGTTCTTCTACAATCCCCACGAACCTAAACTACTGATTTCTGACCACTCCCTCTCCCAACCACAGGTACAGCTGGGTCGTGCCTGCCGCGGTTCAACACCATGCCCTTCATGTTCTGTAACCTGAACAACCGGTGCACGCTGGCCTCCCGCAGTGACTACAGCTACTGGCTGTCCACCCCTCAGCCCATGACGGCCATGATGAACCCGGTCTCCGGGCCCGGCATAAGACCCTTCATCTCCCGCTGCACCGTCTGCGAGTCGCCCTCTCAGGTAAGACCAGTCATGTAGGCTGTATTCATCCAGGAACGTACTACGTTTTAGGCTTCTTAAAGGCCATGATCCACGATGCAACAAAACGCCAACCGATTTACTTCTCTTGCATTTTTCGCATATTTGGGATGATTCTTCCCTGTAAAATACAATTTTTCTTATATCGATTATCCGAACTTATTTGGAAAAGTGTACATTGTTTAAGAACTATTATTATTTAAGAAACCAATTTCCAAAATTGGTTCAAAATCGGCCCAAAATCGCATCGTGGATAATGGCATTTAGAGATATTCAAAGAACCCCTGCATGTTACATACCAGCTGAAAGGTAATTCAAAATCATTTTTAATTATATATGATATGATTATTCCTTCTAGCGATTTTCGAAATGGGGAATAAAATCGAACAGTCTTTTTTTCCATTAACCGATTTTGCGATTTTAATTAGAAAATTAGACTTCAAGCTTTTGTCTTGCATTTCCTCCTCAATGTCAAGTTTTATTTTTATTCCTTATGGTTCCATATGCTATATGACTTTAAACGTCATTAACTTAGGATTTAAAATACATGTTGATACAATTTCTTTTTTCAAGAGATTATCTATGTTGGTTCCCTTGGTTTGTAGTATATATTGATAACGTTAATCATTTCTTGTCGCAGGCGATGACCGTCCACAGTCAGACCATGATAGTCCCCGACTGTCCTCGAGGCTGGAGGGGTCTCTGGATCGGCTACAGCTTTGCTATGGTGAGATATTAAATCAACTTCACATGAAAAATACAAGGACCTATCTTCTGATAGCCTATATAACTTTGAAATGAAATAAAAGATAACATACCAACAGTTGAACCAACAGATTAAAATCACAATTCCTTATCGGTAACGGTTAAAGAATTGGGTAGAGAATTCGTTCCGTGGTCATAAGTAAGGACATGTACTCTCACATGCTCGTTTGTTATCATTACAGTATGGGTGGAAATTGACTGTTATGCTTCACTATTATTGTCAATATACGTTAGTAGATATAATACATAGAGAATGGAGTGTATGTACTTTTACGTTGGCCAAACAATTCAGATTTCTAGGTTATTTTGGCCAAGCAATTCCCTGAAAACTGTAAATGTAAATTATCCTATACAGTAGTAGTAGAGCCTTTTTTTTGACGAACAGCGAGTCATTTACATTTGATCTCATGTGTCGATGAGATAACAGCGAGATAGAAAATATTAATGTGGGAAGTAGCACCTGGAAGTGAGTCTAGCTTGAAGCTTATTACTGCTATCAAAGCATTGCTTATCGCTTCTATATATAACCATGACATATTACTTCTCCCCACAGCACACGGGAGCGGGCGCCGACGGCACGGGCCAGTCGCTGCAGTCGCCCGGCTCCTGCCTGGAGGACTTCCGGCCGTCTCCCTTCGTGGAGTGTCACGGCACGGGCACGTGTAACTACTACGCCACCAGTCTCAGCTACTGGCTGGCGTCCATAGACCGCGGCCAGCAGTTCATCAAACCCATCCCCCAGACGCTCAAGGCGGGTAACCTCCTGTCGGCCATCTCCCGCTGCCAGGTGTGCATGCGGGACGTCAACAACACCAGCGAGTTCAGACAGAACTTCCGCTTCCGGGGCTCCTGAGCCAACGCGCCCCCTATCGAGCTAAACGCACACTACTTATTGAAACTGACTTATTGATAGGGTGATAGTTTCCTTATTAGAGTGGTTCTGATGTCATGGGATTTGGTGTTCGCTGGGAGATTTTATATCATGTTATTGTATACTTAATTGTGTCCCTTTGGATATTGTCACCGTGGCATCAGAATGACTTTGGTATGACAAATAAATGTGAATGTTATAAGAAATGGGGAAAAGTTTAAATTTGATAGAATATGATGATAACTTATGGTATGTCAGTGGATGCTAAAACGATCAAAAGTTGTTACTCGTTTTCCTGATAATATGGTGCTATTGTATTAATCCTAATTTCAGGTTCTATGTATTTTCAACTTTGATTACGCAAAAGAAAATATATATGGTACATCAGCTTTCATTTTTGTCTCAACAGATATATCATTTAGCTTTCAATCAGAGGCAGGCCATTCTATCTGCTTTGAGTTAATGTAGTCCTAATTATTATGGTTGTTCCTGTGAAGACTAGTTTTCTTCCCCTTTTTCAATACATTATACACGTTGTACATTCATGGGGTATATGTTAAGAGGTGGAGTTGGGAGAATGCCAATCACTGCCATTATTCGAGTTGCATACTTTCACCGTTGTTTGTGAATGGTACTACATGTGTTCTGAACTAACCCTTAAGTTGTCAGGGTATATGAGATGCAGCAAAGGGTGTGGGGGACTTTTAACATTGTTTTAACGCCCTGAAATATACAGATTGTGACACCAATACATATGGACTCCCGTCAAAGACCCCTGTTACCCCAGTCCCTCTCTCCCTTGATCATACTACTCAAAACGTATACATCACGTCTGCTCTTTAGTTATAGGTAGTAGTCATATATTTTATCATACAAAGTATTTTGTTTCACATTTGTCTGAAAATCCTGGAAAGCATAACTTGCATTTTGAAGTACACTGCTCTTTCAATAGAAAATTACATTTGATTTTGCAATCTAGTATAACCTACCTTTCTCATAGAAATATGACATATCGTCATTATTTCAACATAAGAAATAATCTTTTCATCTATGTCAAACAAGGATATTTATAGAAATTACCCTTTTGTTCATCTTATAATGATTTATGTATGTTATCTATGTGTTATGTTTTAATACGTTGGTTCAAATATAGATATAAAGACACTTCAGTAAAGTAAAGTAAAGGAATACTGCAGAGTTTGAGATCGTGAATCAGGGGATGAAAGAGTGACAATCTCGAATAAAGTAATCCCTCCAGAGTTCTTAATTGCTTAATATTAGTAGAATGTATACATGAACCTTGCAAAAGTCAGAAGTCATTTCACACTTTAAGGGTAACGCGGTTGTCTTTGACTTAAAGGGTCAGTCATAGGACTAAGATCACGAGATGCAAATCATGTGATCAGTGTCGTGGGACTTATTCACACTGTAAATCTGTTCATTTATCTAATGCAATACCGCTGCCTTTATGGGTAACTATAGGTTATTTGGAAGTATTGTACAGTTTCCCGTTAGGTGGTCAGTGTTTAGTTTATGCCGCACACACTAGGAGAGGTTCAAATGTAGCTGGCGTTTTATATTTCTCTATATTTTATATTGGGCCATTTTCAGCGAACTTTTGTGTACCATAAAGCGATATTGTGTAAATTATAGCTCGGAGTATCTGATGTTTGAAACAGCCAAGTCATCAAAAATAAAGAGAGAGCTATATGGTTCATTATAAACTTTATGTTTTTGTTGTGTTTCTATTGGTTTAAAATGTAATTACGGCAAGTCAATTGCAAACTCACGCCCTTCGTTTCCCACCTAAGCAAGCATACACAATAATTATAACAAGTGTCTTTGTAGATTACACTGATTATTAGAGTTAAGCAAGGTTTCTTTTGTAATTTTTGCCTGATTCTATCGATAATTTACACATCTTCGTCAGGTTATGGTTATAAGTTGTCTGAGTAGAGCTTCAGGGATTTCATTGATATTGGCAGAAGGTAGGTAGACGAAGGAAACTATTTTCTCTCTCAGACATTGGGATTTCTTTCTGTAAACATTTGTGCTATATTTCATTGACATTTCTGCCTAATCCAGTAGGACAGACTACAGGTAAACGGTAGGGTATGCAGCGCTCTGCTGCACCTTATTAAGAGCGTACCAACCAGACCACCACACAGATCGATGACCATTGGTTACGACGTCCCCAGCCTTTTGTCGAATCATCAGATCAGAATGGCGTATTCATGCAACACGTACTGCGAATTATAATCCATTAATGATGGAGCTGGCGTGCTCTTAAACCCTTTACAGGCGAGCCTCAAAGTGCACATAAAATTATTTTGACAGCTCGAAAGAGTGTAAAAAGCAAAAGAAATGCCTCAGTATAAGCACAATTTGTGCAGTGGTAAAATGAATACATGGAAAAAATCCGGATTTGATATTCATTCCCGCAATCTGTAAACACACGGTCTGCTGTTTGGATGTGCTCGAGAATATGGGGTTCAGATGAGATTTGGGGGACTCAAGCTTGTTTGGGGTCCCGAGGGTTTTCATGTATTAGGGTTTAGGTGAGTCTACTCGAGAAGATCTAAAAAAAAAGGGGAGGGCGTCGGGGAACTATTCTATTTTTATGTCAGCATTTGCCTTTATTGTTCAATGGTTGTGGTTATTTCAGAGAATCTGGTTGTCTTGAGGATACCATTAACACACCTTCCTGGTGCCCCAGTTTGGTCTTGGCAACCGTCAGGTGGGCAGGTGCTCCAGTCACCCCAGGATCTCTTGTGTCCTGGTTAGGACCCATCCTCGAGTGTTTGCGATTTTCATTTTGGTCTACTTTCAAGTGTAAAACAATCATGGATCAGATGTTCACAGTAGAATGCCTTGAAGGAAACTGGTATATTTTGGGTAGGCAATTCACCTTTTCTAGGCTACAAGCGAATGCTGATTGGCTTAAACATATCATGTGACATATTCCCCATAAATCTCGTATTTACCCCATAAACCTCTTGTTTCATATATTGCACCTTGACTATTTTCATACTTTCTGGGTATTTTCGAGTATTCACACTAATTTTTTAATCACCCCCGTTGCGCAGCGGCTCGCCTGGCCGTGGGCCAGGAGAGGGGTGGTTATGCCGTAGTCACTTTCTATAGTTGATTACGACGGTGTGCCAAAATTTGACGATGTAGGCAAACTATTATTAGTGCAATCATGTTTACTAATTCAGCTCAATATGCTTAGAATTACGTAGTCTAATAAAACAAACTGTCAATTTACATTAACAAACAAGATATCAACATCACCGCCGTCACGACAATGTCATCAATGAGTAGAGAATGTGGGTCAGGTTGCTATGAGTTGCTATGTGCCGCGTTGCTATGAAACACACAGCACAGCCTATGTCCGTGACAACGTAGGGCGCGGTGGCACCGCTGCTCCACATGACGTCCATTCGGGCATGGGGTCTTCTGTGGAGGTGCAGTGGAGGTGAGGTGATTCAAGGAGGTGTGTGTACACAGTATACAAGCCTGAGGGTTTGGGGGGGGGGAATCCCAGGCCATTCGCGCATCGTGCAGCGAAGATAGTGACGAAAAATTCTGGGAGGGACTCCAAGCAGATCCTTCCTTTACACTTCCTAGCTACAAACCATGCGACGAGCTCAATCTCCGAGCATTTACCTCACTCAAGGTGGTGGGAAGGCAGTGAGGAGTGTGTTGCTGCCATTGGGAGTGTGTACAGCCTACAAGCATTTGGGAGTGTGTGAAATTAACAGGGCTATATTTTTTGTTTGTTTTGGGACATAATCATATGTACAGGGCCACCCCCCCTAGCCATTACAATTATATTTATAGTGATAAGGGTGATTCAAATACGACACGGTGCCAGAGACATTTCTCAGATTGACATGCAACAATCCGTCCAAAACTATAAGATTTCATATTAATTTTCTGGGGTGATTAAATTTTTTTCCGGGGTGATTACCCTATTTTCTTGTTGAGCCACTTTATGTGTAGTTATTTTTGGAATTTACATTATTTGAGTATTTTGAGTTACTTTCTATAATAATTATACAATTTTTAGAAATCTATTACAGCATGTTATCCTCTAGGATCCAAACCGTAGCGCAGGACTCTTGATATGCCTCACGACAACTATAGCACTACACTGCTAATCAACTCACTTACCTTGAGGCTGTTTGGCTAAGTGCTTTGTACAGTCCACCAGCCTACACTCACTCTTAAGTAAGACTTGGCATTCTGCTGCATATCGATTGCCTCTAATTGTTGTTATTGTTTGAACAGTGTGTCGGCAATTTTACCACTTAGCTTCCAAATGGAGTTGAACTATTCTGCCCTAGGCTAGAAGCCTATAAGCACCTATTCTAGGATCAACAAGTAGGTATCAATAACTGTGGGAAATAGTAACGGTAGAAAACGACTCCCGTGCCAGTTGGGACCACCATTCTCTATAAAACAAGGCTTCGGCCCCTGAGACATCGTGATGACTCAAAAATAGGAAGCCAGATACCAGAAACATATTCAGAGGACGTGGAACATTTGTCATTTCTGAGAGAACGCTCTACGCATACCTATAGGGGTTATACTATCTAAGTGTTAGAACGTTACAATACACTATTAGTCTATTGGCCAGAGGGGTATACCTTGACATGGCGTCCATACAATGTTTTTTGATGGATTCTTTATCTCCTGAATCTTCTGATTTCAAATCTGCCGGGTGCCAAGCTGAAATCCTTGGGCAACTCGCGTTATTCACGTTTTAAGAAAAAAAGTTGAAAAATACAATTTTAATCATAAAAAATGCATTTTTGATTATTTGTTCACAACTACTGTATTGTGGAGCATGTCAATCCATAAAAGATGATAGAAAACATGTTACTAACCTTTTTGTAATATGTAATTGACCTATGACCTTTCTAGGTCATTTATGTAGGTCACAAGTATGAGATATTGTCAATCATTTTAATGAATGAGAATAAAGGTTTCTGTGCATGTCTGGGTCCATAAATAATTGTAAATCACTATTGAACTTCACATTAGAAAGATTTTTACATAAATAATAACTTATGCATAGTTATCCACAATAGACTTGCTCTTTCTCACTCATATATATCATATGCTTGCAAACATACAAACATATAGACTAAGAATCTTCCAATTGATATTAACTTCACTGAATTTAGGTCCTTAACAATGTCGTATTTTTCAATAGACCAAGAATCATCCAGATCATTAGAGTTGTTAAGGGCCTCATGTTATAATGATTAAAATCTATTGTTCAAAGTAATCAAACATTTTTGAGACAACACATGTAACTCCATTTACCAAGTAATTACAAATGATAATAAAGAATTTAGGATTAGAGTAGACTAATGGGCTATGGGGGAAAATGAGTCATATGTTCAGATTTGACATATAGTTTACTGTAGTTATTCACAAAAATGGGTCTATCAAACAATATAGACATTGCTTAGAACTATTCCAAAGTCATGTCAGTATATAAAAAAACCAATTACTTGTTGTAGAATGCACACACAAACAATGCAAAATATGAGACTTGTATGAGGGCTGTCTTAAAATGCTATGCAGTGCTCTACAGCTATGATTAAAAGGGACAAATTAGGGAGGGACAGCTAGATCTACGAAAAATATGTCTGTCGATAAAATCATCTCCGTCTATTCCAATATGAATTCACCTTATTTTGGGGTATGTGTTGGCATTTAAGTTATATTGTTTATAAAAACTAACTTTCCTGGCCTATAAATGTGTTAAAACTTTGTTTCTCTCCACCTTTTGTCTTTCTAATTTTCATCTACAGCTGTGACATAGGAGTGCTCTCATTTTATTAATACATTTTCTCCCTGACTTGTTCAGTCAATGCTACTCCTTAAAACATATATCCCTTGCTAACCATCTCAGACAGTCCCTGATTTTCTTAAAGCACATAATGCTAATATTTTTTCATAGTCAAGTGTCTTCATTTGACTAATAATTATCTGTAGTTGCAGTTAAAAACAAAGAGCTGTATGTATTTATGTAGGTGATATTGTTATCTACCCCACATAATGTACAAGCCCCTGATAATATGAAAAGCAAAGTGTCCTCAGGGTATATCCCAAAAGACTAAATAGTAAAGGATGAAAATATATAGTCCTTTATTGTTGAAGTATATCAAATAGTGCAATGAACATAGTCTGTACTACTCCAGGGCATACAACAGACGTAATCACTAGCCCTAATATCATGGGCTTTATATATTCCCAGAGTTCTGATGGAAGTTCTGATGAGACTTCTGACCAGGGAGTGGGCACGCAGTGCCCTCCAGTGGTCAAAAGTCTGGCCCCCTTTACCTACATGTATAAAGAAGCACACTGTATGGGCCCTACTCCAGGACATGTACATGAAAATACATACATACTTTTAATTCTGTAAAATACCTGGGTATGATAATCTATAGGGGCACAGCAAAAGTCTTTTCCTGTACATCCCTCTCAAGACCCATGTCTCAGAGATTGAGATATCCTAGAAAGAAGCCTATAATAGAGAATTCCCATTCATATTACTTTTTAAACTTGATCTTAACCTGGTAGACTAGGTAAATGCCAAACAGAGATTATCCTGATGACAACTGTGGACCTTATAATATTCTTGAATTCCCACACTTCAACTGCACAATATTTTGTAGATATCTATAGCTGACCTATCAGAGATACTCTTTCAACTCTTGGGAATACCACAAGGTCTGAATAAAAGTCAAAACACATAGAAATGTAAAACTGCACAAATAGGTTTAGGTTGGGTGTTCCCTCTCTCAAGAGCATATATTTTGAGCACTACCAAACAAGTATGTCAAGATAAATATTTAGGTGTGGAAGACATCTACATAGATACATAAGAAGCCAGTGATCTATTGATTATTTACCCTGTGCTCCCGACAGGGTCGCCAAAGGCCAGGTGTGTGGTGTCCTTTCTATGGGACATGAAAGACCTCTTGCCACTCTTCGGAACGAGTAAGGTATTGCACCCAGTGGAGGGTTTCTTCTAAATCATATCATAGATACAATTACCCCTTAGCTGAAAAGCATTACCTTGTGCAGCCTGGAAATAACCAATAAGGGTTGGCCAGACGTTAAGCTACCCCAACAAACAAAACAATATTGATTATTTTCTTCATACCCAAGACATCACGATAATCATCATTTACTATGATTATTGGTAAGTTGATGTGCAACATTGATGAATAAATAAGGCTATCATAATCTCCTAGGTATGTCCCCAGAATAAAGATGGCATAAGTTAGTTTGGCAGGATTTCATGTAATATATTGCCATATCACAGTATTTCCTCACAGAGAGCAAGAGGACCCTTAAATCTTTATGGTTTATATAATCTTAAATGAGTCATTACAGAATATAATCGGAAATATGTTTTTAAGATTGATTACTTATGAATTATGCTATTAATGATGAACATGAAAGTGTATATCTATCATAATCATTTATCACACAACATTTAATGCTGAATTCTTTATGAAGTCTGAATAAAGGTCATTTTGCTATTATTCCTGACTGTTCATGGCCTGAAAACAATTGTGCTCTCACAAAGTTTGGTTACATTGAAAAATAGATATATAATTATCATCATAACCTGAGGGCCTTAACAAGTCTAATTCCCTGGATGATTATGATTCTATTAAAAAACTACTACATTGCCAGGACCTATATTCAGTGAAGAAAATATCAATGGGGAGATTCTTGGTCTACATGTTTGTATGTCTCCAAGCATATAATATGTATGAGGAGAAAGAGCAAGTCTATTGTGGATAACTATGTATTAATAAGTATTTGTCTAAAGAACCTTTCTTGTGTGAAGTTTAATAGTGATTTACTATTATTTTTGGCCCCTGACATGTAAAGCAACCTATATTCTCATTCATTAAAATGATTGACAATATCTCATATCTGTGACCTACATAAGTGACCTAGATAGGTCATAGGTCAATTACATATAACAAAAAGGTTAGTAACATGTTTTCTATCATGTTTTATAGACTTAAATGCTCCACCATACAGTAGTTGTGAACTATACATCAAAAATGTTTTTTTTTATCATTTAAATTGTATTTTCCAACTTTTTTTCTTATAACGTGAATAACTCGAGTTGCCCAAAGATTTCAGCTTGGCACCAGGCAGATTTGAAATCAGAGGATTCAGGAGATAAAGAATCCATCAAAAAACATTGTATGGACGCCATGTCAAGGTTAAGCCCAAAAATGGGCTTTGGCAAACAGACTATATGTTTAAAAAGAAATTAGGCCATATCATCCTCATATTACCAACTATTATGTATACAAATATATATGCCTTAAATGTACTGCTTGAAGAACATGTATTTACATGAAGCCGTCAATAAAAAAAACTTATTTCGAAAAAATATATATGGGAAGATACATAGCAAACGTTTAAGGTATAAGTGAAAGCTAACAGCAAGCTGAAATACATTGAAATAAAAGAAGGTTTGTAGTTCACTCTAGACACTGAGGTCTCTTAAACCTTTTGTGTACCACATTTTTAGATGTCCCTCATCCTTGACCTACTACCAGTGGACTACAGAGGTCACCATAAGTTTATGATCTCTGCTCGATTAGTCCTTGTAAACACCGTCACACTAAACGGAATTAGGCCTAGGATTCATTGAAGGATCATGTACCATGAGCGTTATCCCTACCAAATCTTTGCTGTGAGCAATGCCAAATTTCATACACCGCTAAACGAAATGATTTAATTGATAGTCATATGGCTAACTTTAGGTAATGTATCGATATCCCATGGTTAACCATAGACATATCATCGATATCAGATTCTGACATTTTTTTTGTCTAATATAATTCTAGTAGTTTAAAAAAGCTATTATCATATTATCTCTAATCCAATTTGTGTTTATATGAGTTTCAAAATGAAATTGGCAATGCATTCATTCCAACATGAGAAATATTATTACACCTATGTTTTTGTATTTGCAATGGTCCAGTAGCTAAATTGATTTCAATAGCAGATATACTGTAAGTAAGTCATGAATACTGCAGTGTATGGTAAGTTTATTGCCTGCAGCCTAGGCTTGGGACATTGAATAATTGGCACAAAGGCGCGTACCTCTTTTGGGAGACTAAAATTAGCTTTATACTACTAAATGCTTCTTCATAATTATGGGATATGTCTGGAGTTGCGGACCATACCCTTTTCACAATTCTATGTCATTCCCTATAATATAATGTATGGTTTGGCCATGCCTGGTGCTATAAACAGGATCAGGGACGACCTCTGGGCGTTGGCAACTCAGCGCAGGCTTTTCCTGCATGGGGACCCCCCAACCTGGAGTCCACGAGGGAAAGACCATTGTGTGATTTGGGGTTGGGATGGACCTCCCAATTATTATAACAGTATCATATTCTGATATTCATGAACATCCACAATCATTTAAAAAATACCAAGCTGTAGACCAGAGGTAGCATGTATATATGATGTTTGATATAATGTATAAACAATGAATCCACCGATATAAAACATTGACGTAATTTACAACATAATCCTGAAACACAGAGAAGCGAATATAATGTGTTTTATTGATTTCCATAATAGAATATGGAAATTAAATAAGTTCCATGAATGAAGTGAACAGAAGGTGGGGAAGGGGGATGGGTATCTTTTAATGGTGCAAACCCTTGTAACGTTCCCTGAACAGTAAAAGCGAAAATGAAAAAAAGTAAGAAGACGAGGAGAACGACGTTCCGCTCGCATCGGCGCTACCACAAGTGTGTCAGGATCTGACACAGAATGTTCCTATCAACAATTTTGCCTAGCGACAGTGCTGGTCTCCATAGTGACATGTGCACTGTGATGTCATCAGTTTTGAGTGTGACTGTTGTTGTTAGGTTTGTATCCAGGTGACAATTGTTACCAATGGATCTCAGTTATTTATCAACAAATACAGGTTCCAGTGATTTGGGGCTGTATTAAACTATACATAAAAGTGTTTGTTGATAATTGGTGGTTTCATTTTAAATAAATCATCAGGCGCGAGTGTTTTGGGGATGAGTGATTTTGAATTTCTCATTATATAATTTGTTATAATTGTCGGAATAAAATTATGACAACGGCAAAATTGGCTCTCTGCTCGCAAAATGATAGCAGATAAATCCCGGAGTCCTCTAAACAAGAGTGGTCATATCGGGGAGTCAGTGTAGGATAAAAGGTGGTAGGACTATGGTCCGATCGTGTTAAGACGATTAATGTCACATGACATCCGGAAAATGAAAAAAAGCCAATGCCCCTTTTAAGCAATAATGCCATATCCTTCACTTAAAGGCCTGTCGAAGTCCATGGGCGGATCCATAACAGAGGGAGGGGGTTGTCAGGCTGGAACAGCAGGCCGTAAAAACATACCACCCACCTGGACTCCCCCTCCCTCTCCTCCCCCACCTACAGATTACAGGTAGTCCCTAGAGTCACACACTCTACTCACACTGGAGGAAACACCCCAGGAAGCAACCTCAACACCAGGAGATCCAGCTGGGTATAGGTTTACCTTTGATGTCCCCGCTGACCAGGTGTGGGGGAGATCCCAGGTAAAAACAGGATCCAAACAGTAGATCCGACCAGGTGTGCTGGGATTTAGCCCACCTACTGGAGCAAACTACCTGGAGTGGCTTTTCTGGAGCCCGCTTTTAATGTAGTACTTAGTGCTGCGATCCTAGCTGATACTAGTGGAGTGCCTGAGGACTTTATTAACACCTGGACTTTTGTTTGGTGTTGAATGGACCAACTGACCGGGATGCCTTGGAGCTGTAGAGTGTATCGTCAATGGCGCACAGCTGGCCACCTGGATCATTGACTGTCACAGTACACAAGGGAGTCCACAGGAGATAAGTTACTTACTGCCAAGTACCTTTTCAAACGGCACCTTATTTGGAGACTATCCGCTGTGTAACCTCTTGTATTAATTCTGGTTACTTGTTTGTACCTCCAGGTTGTCCGGTTGTACATAGGTATACACCGGATTTGACTTTGGAGGGCCTGTCCCCCTACTCTTTGGGCTCCCAGAGGAGTGGACCTAATCTAGTGGTGTTTAAGGGTTATAAACGGTCAGTATGAAGCTGCCCGGGAAGGAGGGAGGACGTCAACGTCTCTACCAACTGACCACGCCCCCTACCGGAAACCAGCCGTCGTCACGTGACCAGAGGTCTCGTCTCACCTCACGGGGATCCTTTTGCTCGTCTTCAGTCTCGTGCTTGGCGAGAACGGACACGAGATCGTCGGCCAGACCGCGCGCGGCACACTCCGCCGTCACGTCGGCGTCGGCATCGACGAATCTGCGACAGGTGACTTCCGCCCCACCTTCCGGCGGCGGCATCCAGCCGAGGCGGCCGCCGACGCGAGTGCGCGTGCGCAGGGTTCGGACGGAGATGGCGGCGGAGGACGGTGTCCGGCCGGAACTGTGCTTCCAGGACGAGCCGGTGGGAACCAGCTTCCTGCGCCACTCCCAGGAGGCCGTACCGCGCTGGTTCTTCGGCAGTAGGGCCAGCACCTTCTGGGGCGCGGGGAAAGCCGACCGGAAACTGGACCTCGCGCGTTTCTCCGACCACCACACCACCACGCCCCCGAGACCGGAAACGGAACCCAAACTCATAGCCCACCGCATCCCGCCGACGCCGCCCAAACCGGAAGTGCCGACGTTCCCGCCCCTGGAGGAAGGGGAGGAGATCCGGTGGCACTCGCTGCCCATGGAGGGTGACCTTGAGAAGTACGAGCGGTGGTTGGGTCAGAAGCGGGGCCGGGAGGGCTGGTTCACCCGCTACGTGGGGCCCGTGGTCCCCGGCAAGTACCGGTCGGCTGGACCCATCGGCCGGCCCCGCAGGAAGTGAGCGGGTGAGCTGCTCTGAGCAATAAGCTACTCGGGCTGGGCCATCGGGCTGACCAGCCAAGAGGACACTCAGGTAGAGGGGGTGAAGTGTGACTATACCGAACAGTCGGGTGTGGGTCGTCTCTCTGCGAGGAACCGGAAGTTGTGTGGTAGGAGCACCGGAAGTAGGGGGCGCGCGCGTCCGAATTCTCCACCGAACCCTCTTATGATACAAGGGAACATTCCAAAACTTGCAGAATTTTATTGCATATTTTTTTTTTACCGATGACCAAATCACGCATACGGAGTATAATTAGCAGGTCTTCAGATTGCGTCGAGTTGACATCCATGAGAGATCGTCCATCCTGTCCCGAATGCCGGAGTGGTTCAGCATTGGCGTATAAGGGGCAAGGGAAACATCCGCCAATGGCCTGATTGTGCAATGGCTAGGTAGTCAGAGAAACAAACGGCAGTTTCCTGTATTTTCTATAGGTAAAAGCTTTTCTGCCATTAGAAATCAATGATATTGAAGAGTACAGCAGCAACAGGTATGAGGTTTATAAAGCCTTATCTCTGGTGGCAAAGGACAGGCAACAACCGAAAGGTGCTGCAAGTCACCGCTATATATAAGCTCAGGCGGAGGGTGAGGGAGGAGGGTACTTTTTGACTCAGGATATAATCGCAATCCCGTTTTAGAGAACTTTACATGTATCCGAACATAATGTTCTGACGGACTAAATTTGATCTAGACGGAAGAGAACAGCAAGTTCATAAAAAGTATATGTAAGATATTTAGTTGTTTTTATCAACGTCAAGTTAAATCCAGATTAGCTAGGCGTCATATAGTAGTATAGCAGTCTTCAAATAATTATGTTCGTCAGTATTACATGCTTGAGATCCGTTCAACACTGTGATAGTATACGTGTAGATGTAGTCTAATCTACACCGATACACTTTTTATGATTAATTAGAAAGAAATATGTTCATACTATCGTTGTTAGGGGCCTTCGATTAAGTATGTACGCACCAAGGGGGGGTGGGGGGTCTATAAATTTTGAAAATTTGCGTACATACCTGTACAAATCCAATGCGTATTTTAGCCAAAGGGAGGGTGCGGGTGGGGGTGGGGGGGGGGGTCTAAAATCTTTGAAAATTTGCGTACGTACTAAATGGAAGGCTCCTTACTTAAATGTTTGTGAAGGCATTTTACGTGTAAGGAAACTGGGTGGTTTGAAAATCATGTTTTCAACGACATTCGGCTTGGTTGTGTGCCATTGCTTTATAAACTTATATGAGATAAATTGCTATGTAAGTTATTAAACTAAAGTGCATGTATTGTGTTTTAGTGTTATTCATTTATATTTTGTACATTTACAACAAAACGTCAAAGATTCAAGGCTGTACAGTTGATATTCGTTTAGGCACTGGTATTGCTAGCAGACACAAGTTACTGTTGAGCGGGCAGTACTGATTAATATACCTCCCTCCAACAGAGGGACTAGCCTTGTCAGAATGCCAGTGGTAATATGTAAACGACCAGGGATCAGAGTAGCTTTATTAATCGAAGGTTTGTAAATTTAAGTCACGATACATTCAATGGGCCGTCGAAAGCAGTACTTCTATTGAATAATTCTAATAGAATGAGAAGGGAAAAGTGCATTCAGGGCCACTGGATACGATTAATAGGTTATCAGTATACCAAGCAAGGAACTGACTGTCTCAGCCTCTAGTGTACAAAATTGATCACTTATAGCTTGTAAACCGAATGACTTTTATTCTATATACTTAAGCTATACCAAAGGGACAATTTACAAGGACAATCACAATCCTCATGACAACTTCTTTCATTTTCAATTTGGTGCCAAAATGTCCTTAGCTTTGACATATAAACAGTATCTAACCTGTGGTCTGTTCAACTGATGAAACTGATAAATATGTGTTGTTTTTAAGTGTTAAAATTGTGCAATTGAGCCGTCTTTCTTTATGTACCTAGGCTTTTAGACCGCGGAGGGATATATCTGGGGGATTGGCCACGGTTCTATATGTATTGCTTGGCAGTTAAGCCCAGTTGACACAATAATAATATTATGTAAACCTGGCTTAACTGCCAATCAATACAAACAGAACCATGGCCAACCGAATTGCATTACAACAGTTTCCTTTCGATTCTATTTTAATGGTAAGCTGTGACAGCTTATTACTGATTGGAATTCACGGCAAGTGAACTGTGCATTTTAACCTTTTACTTTTTGATCATAAAAATTAATCTTATCTTCTGAAATTCCTATAGTTCAAAGACGTTAGCTTGATGCTGAGCACAGTTCCCTGAATGGAACTACAATGTATCTCATTTAGGTCCTAGATTCTTTTATATTTGAAGTAAGAGATTCATTGGCTTGTTTATGATTTCTCTATTGTATAGATTATATGTAGCAGAAGCTAAAATCTAAGATATATTCCCTATCGGTTTCTAAAGAATTTTTAATTGTAAATTGAAGTGTTTCACTCTAAAAAAATATTGTTTCCACATCATTATTTCAAAAATAGAAGAAAAGTTGTCTTATATGATTTAAATTTACTTCAAAGTTTATGTACAGTACAGTTTCAAATATCTTTGGACAGTCCGATTTTCTCCGGGCCCTACTCATCAGCAGTGCTGCTATCCAACTTTAGTATGGGGTTCATCTGATTCGTGGTTTAAATATAAATAGCAAAATAAATATAGTACATGAAACTGATCGATAGAATCATTTTCAGGGATAGTCCTACAATGAACAATTGAATCTAAGGTAGCGGGAATAAGTCATAATAGTAGTCATACAACGGGAATATAATCATTGTATAACTGTACATGTACATGTGTTATTCATAAAGTTTCCCCGTGCATATTCCGTACACTCTATTACATAGTACATTATAGCAAAGCACAATAGAAATTCTAAACTACTATAGTCACACACTATGTACAAATACCTGTAGTACACATGGTCTTACTAACAGTATTCTGAAAGTGATGGCAGTGGGAGTCTTCTGTTACCCCTAACAGACCTTACACATATTATTTCATATTTTCACAGGGTCCACCTCCTCCTGTGTTGGATAGTGGTCAGTGCATGTCCTTGTCTGCTCATTACCCAGTTCCATCATGGGCTGCTTCTGGGGATCCTGAAACCAAACCATGATAACATGATTATACTAAATAGACCCCAAAGATAGAAGGCACGCATGTAATTATGATATGCAGTCTGTCCTTTGGTACACATCAGCATGTGAACTTAAGGCCCTCTCTTATTGTTCTTTAAGGTGAAAATATGATACGCTGTCAGTTACTAACTATATTGAATACTTTATATATTATATCATAACCTCCGATTTACAGCGTGGTCTCACCAAGGCATTAGATTGGACCTCAGACAACCATAAATACAGAAATCGCCATTTATAGATATAACCTCAACCCATATTTTAGGTTAAAAATGTACCTTTTCATCAAGGTCTTTGCTGAGAAATGGACGGATGATAGGAGACAGAAGGTAGCGGGGCACCTTCCTCTTCTCACAACCTATAACATATTATATAGTAGGCCTATGATATTATGTAAATCAAGTATTCGCGTTTATTTGAATAACTTGTGTCACCCAATACAATTATGTAAACGTCGAGCAAATAAGATCACATTTGTTATAATAGTGGCTTGATGCCATATCAGTAATCAATTGATCCGTTGGCAAATCATGATCCACAAATCGATTTAGCATGATTTTATGGCATTGTCGTTTTGTATAAGTGAAGCATCTATACGTAAATTTAACTTGACTCTATGATATTCTTTGCTAGATTATTAACAATAGAGGATTATACAGAAAGAAAGAACCCATCATGTAGCCTTATTAGCAAAATTTGTTTTAACGTTAAAATTAATTGACATTACGCCAACTACGTAGCTGCACTATGCACAGGGTTTGCTTTCCGGAGTAGCTTCTGTATACTCAATTAAAATGCTTCAATTTAGAACTATTTCCCAATAATTCTATAAGCTAGGTATTGGAAAAGCTGATGCTGCTTTACATTAATATCTTAATAGTGGCGCCATCTATGAAAGTCTGTACAGATGGACAGCTCATCGTGTTTAAGCAATCAAGGAAAATGATACATATCACGTTTAGCTAGTGCCATTTCAAGTTATCCTTCTTTGATTTTCATTTTGCAAATTTTGTTCCAACAAGCAAGAGCATACATGTATAAAATACACATAGAGATATAAATAAACTCGGACCCACCTGTTGCCAGACTGACGATGCAGCCGATGACCATGGTGAGGACGCACCCAATCAGCCCATACCATACGAAGGACACGCCGTACAGCCAGCGCAAACCGCTCCTTAAAGTTGAAGAAAAATACAGAAGAAATTCTTAAATGTTTTAATCCTGATCTATTTTGTAACTTTAACCAATTTATAGGTATTCAGTAGATGATATGAAACACATGCAATTATTACTACCCTTTTCACGAAATAGTGACTTTGGCCACAATTATCCCTACCACACTATAGATTATTTATATTATTTTTGGTACCTGCAGGCTAATTTATACACAGTCCATCTACAAAAACAATAGGAAACTATAGAAAATCTACAAATAGCTTTTTAATGCCATCTGCATTGAACCAGATTAACGAACTTACAAAATGACATATAGATACAAAGGGGCCTACCATTTAGTACGTACGCAAAAATTCACAAATTCTAGACCCCCCTACCCCCCCTTAGGTGAAAATACGCATTAGATTTGTATAGGAACGTACGCAAAATTCCTAAAATATCAGACCCCCCACCCCCCCTTGGTGCGTACGTACTTAATGGAAGGCCCCAAACTGAAAAATACTGCTTGCTACTTTCCTATCATGTTCAGTTTCAAATAATGCCAGGTGTGATGCAAATTCCTATAGGGGCCTACATCCGTGGTAGGGAGAATTCTGATAAGTAAATAAGGCCTCGTTTCCACACATAGGGTAATGGCAAGTTACCTTCTACTTGAGGACATATAAGTAGTATAAATAGTAATCAATGACCTTTATCTTATAATAAAGCGATTAGATATTTTTTATTTTATTCAAAATTATAAATGCTAGTTATATTTCCTAAAAAAAAGTAGTCCGTACAGCGGAGTTTGATCATAGTCTTGCAGTGTTTGGGTCGTTGCAATTACTCCCATAAAGGCCCCACTGCCGTCTGTGATGTTCTGCCAGGACAGAGTGGTTCCGTTGTACAGGCCCTCAGCACAGTTGTACGTCGGGGACGGTAACTTCTGACGCTGTGTCTTGTGCAGGGTTTGACCCGCCAAGAGCCACACATTGAACAGGAGTGAGATTAAGCCACCACAGAAGGCCCCCTGGTGAGTGAAACATAGTGCTGGTGTGAGACTCACGATGGCGTATTGAACAAAGCTATAATAGTGCTATATAACAAATAAATAAGGACAGAATCGATATGGCTGTAGAACTCTAACTTCACTAGGACAACATAGTCGTATCGTAAATTCGACTTAATTGGTGACATACAAAGGAAAATTATACACAACAAATTGACACACGGGTTCTCAAGATTTACGAGGGAAATTAAAAGAGAGTAACAGTTAAAGGAATTACTGATAGTTCACATTATTGACCCCGGGTGAGAAAAAATGCAGAACTTTCTCGTTAGCCATGGGTTAAACCTTATTTACATTCAACTAACTTTAGATAAAGAACACCTAGCGTTCTACATGAAGCATTAACACAAAACTGTAAGTGGCACAGTAGCGCCACCTGATGGAAAAGGTGAACCACTTCTAAAATGCATTTCTGGGCACCAACTATTGTATGTTCATGTTCAGTTTTAGTTATGTAATGTATTTTTAACATCATATTATGCAAGGACTTAACTTTTATCAATATACGCTTTCTAATAAAGAGCAATTGCAATGTCATATCTCTAAAGTCATGTCTTCCTACTAGAGGAAGATGGTATTCCGATCAATTAGAATGATAAGTCTGATTCCACGTACCTTTGCATTGGCAAAAGGAACTAGGGCACCCAGTAGGAATATACCTAGCAAGGGCCCAAGAGACATGGAGTAAAAACTAACAGCAAGCTGAAATCGATGTTAATAAAATAGTGTTAAAACTATCGATCGCTTCTAAAATGGGAACACAAATTAACGTTTTCCCTGTTTTTCCGAACCATTCATTGAGAATTACAATATTCAAAAGACGAATAAAATAAAGCTATGAAGCTATTGAATTTCCTAGACCATGAGAGATTGCTATGAAACAATTATATTGAAATCTCAAGTATGCCACATAATGATGATCAGCGATAGTGAAAACATCCAAGTAGGCCAGTTGCTTAAGTACTTAGGAATATAAAGTAATTCATCTAAATTGGGATAATTTAAGATTATAAATGGCTCTGTTCCATACCTGTTGCAAGTTGCCCCCAATATAAAGAAGCAGGAAAGCTGTAGCTCCTGAAATTACCCCTAGTACAAGAACTGCGCGAGAACGGAACAAACAGATATATTGCAACGACAATTGAAACAACAGAAGCTTAAATTCATATTGATCAGTTGATATATAGTTGTAAATGATTCTAACTTTTCTATAATATATATGTCATGACATGTAAACAACAAATTGTTTAGAAAACTGTAAAAGATTGAAAATCATTATCAAAGATCTCAATGGAACTAAATATGGGTTGCTGTTCTAAAATTATGAAAAAAATCCACATCGTGTTGTTTTAGTACTAATATCTATTAAGCTGATTAGAATAGAATACGATAAGAAATTTTTGGCTACTCTTCCCACTCATCAAAATTCAATCAAGTTGCAATATGATTACATGTTCTATATTCAAACCTCTAGCACTCACCACATAATTATACCCATTCCCTTGTACACCACAAGAAATACACCATCCGTGAATCGTTAATTGGAATTTCCTTTAAAAAATAAAGAGGAATCCACCTTTGTCGAGTTTTAGTGTAACCCCAACTATGGTTGTAGAAAAGGAAAAAAGTAGTATTAAACCTGAGATCTTGATGAAATTCGACTTCCTCCTCTCGGTCCAATGCGGGTACCTGTCTTTGAGGAAGTCTTCCCACACAATGGCCGACACAGCGTTAAGGGAGGACGACTGGGAGCTGTAGAAACACAAAGGCTTTACTCTTTATCTTTTTTATATTTAAGAAATTTCATACTCAAAGCCTGTACAACGGAACTATTATGCCCTGGCAGAATGCCAGAGATATCAGTGTGTCCTTTTCGAGTGTTACCTCAACTCAAAACTTATAAAGATTAAACTTTAAACAACGTCAATTGTAACAGAATTAAATAGCCTGTTATTCATCCAAGATATGTATGATAATCTAACTCTTACAACATGATATGTTATCCACTACAATCATCCTATAATCTGAGATCATAACTCCTCTAAGAGAGTCATACCAATTATGTCTCTTTAACCTTAGTCTTATGAAACGGATACCTACCTAAGAGCCCCACAAAATAGACAAGAAACGAAGGCCCCTGGAAGTCCAGGGTAGGGAAAAACATCCATTACAAAGTAAATCAGCAACTGTGAGGAGAAACAATTCCATAAGCTATAGTGATACTTGGTGCATCATTTACTTAATAATCCACTCCAAGTGCTATCATAGGCCTATAGAAATAAAATTAGGGGCAGATCCAGGCTTTAAAAAATAAAGAAACTATTAAAAAACCATAATATATAAGAATATAATAAGTAATGAATGTATGTACAATATTTATTTTCATACTTTTAAGATGAGTATACATAATACAAGGACTTGCGTAGAAATGAATATAAATAAATAAACATATTCATACATATATACACACATATGTTATGTGTATATGCACATTTTCATAACACTTATTCTTTTTTGATTTATCAAACATCTTCAGATGAATCTGTTCTTCCAGATAATACAGTGATATACAGATATTACACGTGTGTGACTTATTATACATAATTCTTTTGTTATGAAGATCAGTTATGGGATGATCCGAAAGTAATAGATGATCAAAATTGATTCACAGTAATACCTGATTAGGGTTGTTTATAACTCCAGTCTTCAATGGGTCACAGCCCACCTTGACGTAGAAGGCAAACACGACCAGCCCGGTGAGAACGGACAGCACGTGGAACAGGGTGAACCCCACAGGGTTCAGCAAGATGGCCCTGCAAGGTGAGACATTTACTTGTAACCGCATACTACAAAGACTTCGTATCTTATGAGTTTATTATGGCCTATTGGAATAGTATGGAAAGCGTTTGACCAAACCAGATTTAAAAGTCACAGAAATGCCATTAAACCACATACAATGATCATATTGGGCTCTACAAGTATTATACGACAAAATTGACATCTGGTGTCGGGGTCCCGGAGGTCCTGCCAGTCCCAACCGTTTTGGTGGGTGTTCAAATTTGAAAAAAAGATAAGTTTCGCGAGTGCGCGCGAATGCCCAATGCTTTAGCACTTACACTATATATTATATATTGTTCTTGTTCTTGGCATGTGTCCACTATGCCCTACTCCCGTATGCTGGCTTTGGATCCCAGAGATGGCACCTCATATCTATCACGGCTTTAGTCCCTTCATATAGTATTCTTTTTCAAACTTACATTATATATCACTACAAGGCTGGAAGATCTCGATGTTACATTGAGAAGCAATAAAATGAATTCAATTTTTTTTTAATAACATTGGGTCTAGGACTCACGTGATGGCCTTGGGCTGGGAGACGAGGGAACTGAATCGCTGTACCTGGGGCTGGTTGACGCCGTACAGGGCAAACCAGGTGAAGGTGAAGCCCACCAGGGACGACAGAAGGTTCAGCCGCTCCGTAGGGTCAGTCTTTGTACTGGGGAAAAAGGGAGTCTTGCATGAATAACATTTGCATCAAGCGGGTCAAGGAAAGGGGGGCATTTGGGAACATATAATTTTGTTCCTTGTATAGACATTATTGTTCTCTGTCTAACAATATATCGAAACACCGACTTTTAAATTCTATAATATTTTGAATAACTATATCTCAGTTACTGTTCGACTGACGTGCGTTAGAGTTTATAGATGCATTCATTGCATATTATGGAAAGATTTTTGTCTCTGATGTTCTATCAAAGTCTTAGTACTAATCTCAAAACAAAAATTATGATGAGCAGAAGAAAATTGAAACACCGTTCTCTTCAAATATAGATAATGACACAATTAACTAGACTTTCAAGGCATTCGGTTGAATATCAACTTAGACTTCTTTGCTAAAATATGAATTCACAGTCCCCGACATATCTACATAGCCATATCCCAGATAGGACTACGCAACTTGTATGATATGAAAACAGATAGGGGTATTACACTGGTTATCAAGTATATATATATATATATATATATATATATATATATATATGCCATACTAGAAGTACTATGGAGTACAGATATGCTGGCCTTGATTAAGGAGACGCACACTCCAAGTCCTTGTTCCCTCAGTCTATCCTAAACAATTCAAGTCCTCATTCCCTGAGTCTATCCTAAACACTTCAAGTCCTCATTCCCTGAGTCTTTCCTAAACACTTCAAGTGCTCATTCCCTGACTCTATCCTAAACACATCAAGTCTTCATTTCCTGTGTCTATCCTAAACACTTCAAGTCGTCATTCCCTGAGTCTTTCCTAAACACTTCAAGTCCTAATTTCCTGAGTCTATCCTAAACACTTCAAGTCACCATTCCCTGAGTCTATCCTAAACACTTCAATTCTTCATTCCCTGAGTCCATTCTAAGCACTCCAAGTCCTTATTCCCTGAGTCTATCCTAAGCACTCCAAGTCCTCATCACCTGGGTCTATCATTAACCGAAGGACCTTTTGTTGACATAGGTCAGAAGGCCCACAACTGATCACAGCTATACTAACCTATAAAAGTTATCAACACGCGGGTCACAAAAACCTTCTCACTGTCCAAAGTTGACAAAATAGCTGAATTCAGACATGGTTGTTACCCACCTTATATGTATTCGGCCCCAGTCCTTGCCAATCGATAACGTCTCTTCCAGCCCACCAATCTTATGAATTCCCTGAAATTGCAGGGCAAGTTCACAATTTTAACTTAATGTTGGATCTGTGGTACCATTAGGTCATGTCTTTCTGAATTAGTCTTACAGTCGGTCTGTACACCTACCATGGCAAGAACGAGGACCAGCCCTATCAGCATGACCAAACTTTGGAAGACATCAGTCCATATCACACCTTTCAGTCCACCCTGAAACAAAGTGGGACAGTTTTAATTGAATTACCATGCGTAAAATTTAACAAATTTAGATAATTTGGCTTTAAGGTCCCCATATAGTTGCTTTTCCTCTATTGGAAAAGTATCTCCGCCTTAAATGGGCGATTCCAATAACTTCCATTTGATTGGTTGTTAACCCTTTTTAGGGACATGTGATGCCACTGCGATTTGTATTTAACCTAAGACCGTACCCATGCCTCATATTTCAGATCAGAACTATTATAATCAACTCCTTAGATAACTTCTCATAAAAGTTGCAAAATCAATGTAAAATGTACTCACGGCAGCTGTAGCTATTGTCCCCAGGACAGTGATGATACAAACAGACACCCAGGAAGGGAGACCAACGGCTATAACGGAGGAATGTACATTATAATAAACCCAAACCCACAGTTTATACATCTTTCAAATCTTATGTGATATTGTTAACATGGTTTAGATTCAGTGACTTAAAGGAGAGTAGTTATGGTAAACAGTAACTAGAAAACCTTAATTCTCACCTGTTTGGAGGGAGACCGATGCGCCAATAATCACACACCCAACGTAAAGACACTGCATGAATTAAGAATCACATAATAGGGTTATCATATTGAAACTGGGAGTCAAAAATGAAATTACCATGAAAATAATCAGAGTTTAACCAACTGAATTAGTTAAATAAAGATGTGGTGTTGCTGGTACCAGCCTAAGGTTTTGCTTGATAGTTATGGTAGTAAAGGTGAACTATGATTTGTAATTACATAAGAAATAAGAATTGCAACGTTGTCATTCATTCTTTCACAGTCAAATAAGGAGTAATGCGTACCGACAATGCGAGGGTATGATGTATAAACTATTCTTGATATATGACAGACTTTTGACAATTTGTTTGCATTAGATCCTTATATATATGTTGCCCAACACAGTTAATCGTTTACAGGGATGTGGTTTCTGCTGTTATAATCATCCATTGATTGGGTTTGAGATGATTTTAACAATAGGACTTGGATAAACGTGTAGAATGGTGCAAATAGATGCACTAGCAGAACGTGCCTACTTGTTTACTTGTGCATATATCTACAGAATGAAACACTTGGTAAACTAACATAACTATAAGGGGGAACGCTATTGACGATTGGCCTATATAGATAAAACGAAGACGTTTTATTTTGCTCATGATTCTGTTTTTTTGTAGGCCTGTAAGATAAAAGATTACCTGCACGATTGCTAGATATAGAGATCCCATTCGCCGGACATATTTCGACCCGAACCTTAGCTCCAAGTACTGAAGAGAAGAAATGGGATAGAACTTGACTGATACCGGCCATTTAAAAACAGTAAACAATTCTTTGAAAACAGAACTTATCAATCTAGTTGTTCATTTAACGGCACACTTGTACTAATGTCCTTACTCCAATCCTTATACTATATGTAGGTAATGTCTTCCTCATCATACAATCCGAAATCAATTATGTTATAATTATAATTATATCTTATATACCTCATAAGTACTAGTCAGCTTTAGGGGATACAGCAGTGGAACAAAGACAATGGCTGCAAGGATTGCTCCCAACGCAGTTCCAGCGGCCTTAAGTATTATCTGTATGCCGTAGCTATGGATGAAATAAAGTAAAGAAATACACAATATGGATAATATCATTAGAAAAAAGAAATATGTGATTGACAAGATACATTCGAGATGTTAAGACTAAAAATTGGTATTTGAGAGGTGAC
The DNA here is from genome assembly GCA_936440205.1 of Lepidonotus clava. NCBI lineage: Eukaryota > Metazoa > Annelida > Polychaeta > Phyllodocida > Polynoidae > Lepidonotus > Lepidonotus clava. Next base: position 17,789,288 of record OW387148.1, read on the forward strand.
ATGGGCCAATTGGCATATCTCCATACAAGTTTCTGGTATAATATTATTATATATGGATTTTATGATATAGACCTAGTAGCGAATATTAAGAAAATGTCAATATTTGAATCCTACTTGTAGGTCTCCGCTGGTACCCCCAGCATTGTATTAGTCGACATTATAGACACGACCATGGACAGAGTCACGGGAATCAGCGACATCTTCCGGTCTCCCATCAGGTAGGCCACTGGCGTCCCCTGGCGACGCCCAACGAAACCAAAGTAGAGCCCAATGAGGACGGAGAAGGAGAAGATGAGGACAAAGATGGCGTAGTCAGCGACGTGGAAACTGCGGCCCAAGGAGGCCGCCATGACGTGCTGGTATTATGCCGGGAGGTGCGGGTTTACTATGGGAATTAGCTGGCCCAATCAGCGTTGTCCTTGGTCAACTTGCATTTCCTGCTTATTTCTAGAGAAACGAACAATGGCACATTTTACCATATGACATGGTTTAAGCTTGAAAGAAATAATCGCTGAAGGCCGTTTTTTCAGCTGTTTGTGGGGGAGTTTTTGCATTTGTTGCTGTAGATTCAAAACATTGATACCATGTAATGGTATCCATATCCATATCTATCTTTCTTAAATACAAATTAATAAGTACACATTATCGTTTGGGTGGGAATGGGCCACATTAGCTTTATTTAGCTGTGCTTCACTGACGAATGCCCTTCTGAATACAAATATTTCTCTAACGTCAAACAGCACGTCTTCTAATCTATCTGTATAACGGTTTTTGCAATGTACCTACCGTAACAAGCCCTGATTAGTGTCCATACAAATTCTTATTCCATTATGGAACTCAAAGTTTCAAGAAATGGACTTGACAGTCTGTGGTGCCCAGCACTACCACATCAAGTGCCCAGTTAACCCTGGCCTACTGAAAGGCTTCAACAACGCTGTTCTATCTTTTATTAGGGTCCCACCTGACTCTATGAAAACTAAATCTGAATGAGATAAGGAGGAAAAAAGATGAATGCAATGTTGACCATCTACCATAATTATTGATCTACTCCATTCAAGATAAAACTTAAATTTTCCTCAATGATAATATCAAGGTACTCATAATAAACACACGCTCCCTTATGCACCAGGTGTTTACTAAATAATCCTGACTCTATAGGAAGGCAATCACAAAGCCATGTATTGACCGATTTAAACTCCAGATAAAGCCCTTGACTTGTTTAATTCAACGCTTATCTTGAAAATGCAGTATATGAGATAAGTTAATTGTTTAGTAGATCCAGTTTAAAACAGCAGTAAGGTCCATTGTATCATAACACTGCCTATGTCGACCGAAGACTAACCTGGAGGGAATGTAAAATACGTATACAATGTAACAATTGAAGCAAAACTAGCAAGGCATAGATAAACCGAATAGATTATCTGGTGAATATTATCTTGTTTATCTATCTAGAAAATAAAAGACTATCAATAATACCTGATCAAAGGCTCAATGGTTTGTCCTGTAATAAGTCCCATTAGCACTGACTGACGAATTCCTACTGCAGTTGTCTTCTTAGACCTTAATGGTATAAGGAGTCACTCTTATCTCTCCATGATTATCAATATAACATTAGATTTAATTCCTTAAACATTATATAGATTGATTGTATAAAACTAGGCACCTTTCTTGTAAACAATTCTCCTGTATGGTCTCTCATCCCTAAGTGGTCAAAGATACTATCCTCGGCAATTTGTGACTCAAAAGATTTTAACAAAGTCCTAAATGATCACCATTAGTACCTAATTGGTATACTAATCTCAAGAGCTTGTTGCATGATCAATTTAATGGAGTTTTAGGTTAAGGATTGTTGAAGCAGTGAAGGTTTGACATGGAGAATATTCTGTTATGTGTACTAACTGTTCTGACCAACTTGTACTTGAGCATGGACTGAGCACTGTGAAAACTGTGTTATCATTGAGAATGGAGTAAACGTACAACCCTTTAAAAAACGACATGAGCTGAACTGCTTTATAGAACACAGGGATGACAGGGACTGCAAGGACCACAATCCAAGAAGATAGAAAATGAAGATAAAGATGTATTGAAGACAGTACCATAGATATACATAGATAAACCAACAGCTACCATGACAGAGTGAACACGTTTTAACAGCGCTCTTGCCTGAACCCGAGATTTACGAAGGACAAACTGTCAACCAATTTAATTTTGGGAACATTTACTGTCATAATATCCTGGGCACTGAATGTACAGAAAACCTTTGTGTGAAATCATGTCTAAGGAGGGAAAAATGTCGCTTAGAAGTAGCATTCGTGAAGGTAAACCGCCGCGGAGGCGGCGTTTATGCTATATAACCTCCGAGGCGTCAGCCGAGGCGTCAGCCGAGGAGGTTTATAGCATAAACTCCGCCTCCAAGGCGGTTTACGAGCTTATACTACGACATTTATAGATCATAGGAGTATTCAGATGTACATTTCACTCCCGAACTGTGTGTACATTTTGATCAGTATCAAAACCAGGAAATGCAAAAGTATGAAAAAATCAGCAGTCTCAGCACACTAGGGTACGCGAGGTCACTCTGTGCAACAATATTCTCAAGTTCAAGAAGCACTGAACAATTATCGCATTGCAGAGTGCAGCGCCAGACTGGCCATGGGCATACTGTACCCACAGCGCTGCTTTCACGGAAAGTGGTTACAATCCAATCTGAAGCGAGAAAGGAGTGTGTGGCCACCAGACCTACCCCACACCCACCCCACTCTGCCAGAACACTCATACACCAGACCTACCCGACACCCGTATGAGGTGACACTCTCATACCGAGGTGCCGATGCGGCAGAGTGCCTCCACCCTCCACAATTCCCTCCCCTCTTACCCATCTCCCTCACCCTCCACAACCACTCTGCCGCATTGACACCTTGGTATGTCTCACAGGTGTCGATTCTGGTGCTGAGGGTTATTCGCCGCAGAGTGCCTCAACAACCCCACCGACCCCCCGACCCAAATCCCGGTCTTGAGCCTTGTGCCTGGGGCGGCCCATACCCCTGGTCAAAAGTGTGCTCAAGAGTTCTCACATCAACTGCCACAATAGGGTAGTGGTTAGCCACTTGGACTCTACATCCAAAGGTGGTGGATTCGAATCCCAGCAATACACAATGTGTTGCTAACTAAAACTTTTCAGAAATTCGAAATTGAACAAATAAATAGTTGTGACTATTCCTCACATAGGCCTAACCTCCGGAGGTTTCTCAGATAACCTGCGGAGGTTAACCACATAACCTCCGGAGGTTTACCACATAACCTCCGGAGGTTTATCAAATAAACCTCTGCCGGAGGTTTACCTGGTCAAACATAGGAGGTTACGTCCAGAAACCTACTGGAGGGACAATAGGCTCGAGGGCCGGGAGGAGTATAACTTTGGGAACACCTACTCCGGAACCGGCTGCTGCTGACCCACCTACTACCGCAGATATATACAACCTGTCGTGTATAACGAAAAAGGAAAATGACATTAATTTCGCGAAATTGGACAAGAAATTCTCATAGATTAATAGCAGCAAGGAGAAGGTACGAGCTGAAGTTACCAGAAATACGACAGATATTGAGGTACAGAAAGAAGACTTAAAAACCAACAACAAAAAGGTAACTTACCTGGAAACAGATTTCTCTGACCTTGGGGAAGTGCTAAATGATCAAGTAAAAATATCTACTGAGTTGAGTGCTGAACTGACGGAGGCTAGACGTACATTATCCTTCCTGCAGGAAAAGGTAGAGAGAGAAGAGAGGCGAAAAAAGGAAACCTATTGATTCATGGCTTAAAGGAGGATCCTTATACTAACATTAGAATCACGATTAGAGAGATCTTTTCTGACATGAAAACACCAATCAAAGTTGAAGATTGAAAAGCAGTTTATAGACTGGGTCAATGCGATGAGAATAGGAAAACCCCACGACCCGTACTAATTGGTCTGGTGAGTCTAGCAGTAAAGGGTGATATCTACAAGAATTTCAAAAATTTAGCTACCATAGACAAATGGAAAATCATTAGCATAGTAGATGATCTTACTCCGGAACAACTGAATCAGAAATGGGATTTGCAGGCAATTGTCACACTCGCCACATATAAGAAATTGGATGCAAGGATGAAGGGCAACTCTATGGTTATCGAGGGGGTGAGGTACGGACACTGCGATATGCATGACCTCCCACACGGGTTGTCACTCAAAGCAGCCAAAACCATCGAGACTTACACGTTTATAGTATTCCAAGGACCTGAGACCTAAGGGATGAGGTACAGCAAAAATAACTTCCAGGTTTTCAGTTTTTGATCACCAAAAGACTGACCAAGACAAACATGTGTCTCAAAAGTCAGAATTCTTCCTAACTTGTTTTCGCTGTGAAAGTGACCCTGGCTGTCAGTACAGCGTAAAACATCCATCACTCACTCACTCAGCTGAGCTGGAAAGAACTCACTCGATAACCCTTAGAGAAATATACGTTTCTCTCAGGGTTATCGAGTGGAATGACCCATTATATCCTAAAGAAAACTCATGTAAGACCAATATGGCATGTTTGTTTTGTCACTAAGGTTACAAATGTCAACAACTAGTGCCACAGTGAAATGACGTTCATATGTTATACACTATAGGTTTTTCACAACACCACAATTACCCAAGATGGTATGTGGTAAAACTAGTGTGATTTACATGCTTCACATATGGATTATCACTACACCAAAAAGCAACTGGAATAACAGTAAAATCATAACGATATTAATACCTATTAGGATGAAGTATAATTAGAGGCATAACGTTTTAACTTATCATCTTATAAATATGGGCATTGTTGTAAATTATCACATATGTTTGTTCCTATTTTAGGACTTATGTCAAAAACTACCAAAACACTAGCTTTACTGAGACATTGCCATGCCACCAGTATAACACGAATTCAGAACAGGCTAGGATGGTGAACACACGTGTCATTATTGCTTGACTGTCTGTTAAATAAAAGAAAACTGAAAACCAAAACACATCAGACATGAATGACTAAAATAGTCATAAAACAATGGATATTTCTTCTTTTGTTAAAATCTCTGTAGTCTTGCTCTAAGAAAGACCTTTTTTCCAATTAGGGGAAGAACCACTTTTCTGGGCCACTGGGTACCAGCCTTAGGTTATAGGTGCACATGCCGGGCACCAGCGGCCAACAAAGTTACCAGCGAGCTGCACTGATAACCTACTGCTGGTACCCAGCGGTCCAGAAAAGTAGTTCTCCTGTAATCGAACCCTACCTTGTGAATGAAGAACCTGCTGTGTACTAGAATCTAGCTGTCAGTGACGTCCTGTTCAGCAGATACAGCTGGGATGGAGGTAGTTATGCTTGCTTCACAGTTTTTCAGTTACAACACTGACATCATTAGAAAAGCGTTACCATATAATCGGTACAGGGTTGCTCGAAATTATGTGAACCATATGCAATCTAAAACGTCCGATGAAATAGCCTAAACCTCAAAGGAGGTGTGGGTGTGGCAAAATGTCAACTTCCCAGTTTGGTTTCAACCTAAATCTACCATGCGGTTAACTGCAGAGTAAGAATTGCTGAATAATTCTTTCTATTTCTGAAACAACCATCGCTGGTTTATAAAAGCGTAGACTGTCAAGAAAACACATGGCAAAAAAATCATTATTCGCATATCATTAAATTTTAGGTTATGGTTATCAGGGTACATTTAGGCAAACTGTGCTTTGATGAAGTTAGATGCTTTGCTGCATACTTGTAATTTGGCAATCTACAACTATATCAAACAATAATTATCAAGGATGCCGTAAGATAGAGTGTCTATTTATATACCTACAACGTAAAATCCCAGTTGCAACTAGCAATTATTCGGTGGAAAATTGACTTGATTGCTGGTTAATTGCCAACCATACTCATTTTATTTTCAATATTATAGTTTCCAAACGGTCTATAACCAGATAACTTCCTCTGAACTGAGTGTCTGTCTGCATGAAAGATTACCCTGCTAGTTCAAGCCTAGACTGTCAAGGCCGGGGACCGATATAAAAGTATACGTGTGGAGGTTTAGGAAGAATCATATACCAAGGACGTTTGATGTAGATTTTCAGTAAAACTTCACTTACTGAATATCATTTGGCCAAAAGCTCATAATTTGACACCATATATATCCTTTCATAATTATATTAGAATCCATCAATTCAGTCTCCATAATTGACAGTATAAGATTATTGATGATGTTGGATACTTGAATTTTGATGTAACAAATTGTAATAGGGTCAGCCGTGCGTGTTTCCCCCCATATTATCAGTAATTTTCTTTCACGTTCTATTCCTTCTATACACCTTTCCCATGAACCTGCAAAGTCCCCTACCTTGCCTACCTTTTAAGGCTTTTGGTAACTGGGTCAGCTCACTTTATAAAGGTTAACTATAGGGAAAGCCCTACAAAATTGTTTCACATTTAATTCACTAGGGGGTGCCATTTTAATGAGAAAGGTGTATAGTTCGCAACTGCCAAGAGTCCATCATTTCTTTGTGCAACGGGCACGGGCAGTCTAACAAATTTGGCTGTGTAGCATAGCTATGATGTAATTTGTCACTGTTATTCCCCTTGCCATATAGTTTCATCTGGGGTTTAGATGGGGGAATATTGAGTTTAAGCAATGATCTACGGCATTGAATTTATTTTCAGGTCATGCCATTAAGCATCATGTCAGGTTTAGAATCTTAAGAAATGGTTATAACACCAGGCTCATATTGGTGTCCGGAGCCACTGGCTCATCTGACCATCAAAATATCAACATTCCGCTAACCTCATCATGTATTTTTTTTTTTTTATCATGAAAGCATATATTGATACATTTATGACCAAAAGTGTTTTTTTTAAGCAAAAGACTTCTGGGGGTGGGGGAATTCTTAAAATCAATGCTAATGCTTACCCACTGTCAGTCTCTTTACAGGTCACTATGTACATTTCAGAAGACAACCTCAAGAGATAGGAAAATACATTGTGCTTGGTGAGTGTCCAAAATAACAACTTATCAATTAGTATATTATATCACCAGGTTGGGTATACCACAGAAAAACGGGACGTCCTGGAAAAACGGGACGTCCTGTAATAACAGGCAATTATGAAAATGTGTATTATCTGAGTATTGTAGATGAATTTATACATGAATAATATATAGGATAACATGATAAAATGCTTCTGCAAATGCAAAATACAAAAATTAAGAAATTCTGCATTTAAAGGGAAGGGCCAGTGAATTTGAATAAGCATAGTGTCATGACCGTGACCATCTGAATACGTACCATACCAAATTTCACACATTTATCTCTAACAGTTTTGATTTTATTCAAACTTTTCTGAATGATGACTAGTCTCCCTGTGTGTATCCTGGTGCACCTTGCACACAGCATTATCTGTGTGTGACGTCACAAGCAGGACAGTTGAAAAATTATGAAAATGCAAAAAATGCAATAAGAAATGTATTGAATGTTCTTTATAAGTCTAGAAGAAATCAATATCACCAAATTAAATGATTTATAAAAGAAAATGTGAAAAAATATGGTTTTTATGGATTTTAGAAATTTGAAATTTGAATATAACTGTCATTTGTGTGACGTCACACACAGACCTCCTCTGTCAGGTGTGCAGGGGATCCAGTGTGTGGTCTGATACACAGACAAGGTTTTCTATGCAATATATTAATTTCATAGTTATGGTATTGTTTTGTACCCATATATTTGCATCATATCTACTGTATGACACAAGAATTTTACAAAATTAAAATTTCACTGGCCTCTCTCTTTAACATGAATTACATAACATTTTCTTTTTTGACAATTTTGTAAATAATAACTCACAATTAATATTTGTACATAAATGAAAATGCTAAGAGAATCAGGAGTTTGCTTAATTCAAAAATGATTTGAAATAAAAGAACGCATCTTTTGCATCAAAATGATCGTTGCATTTTCACATTCTATTGATTTTTATTTTTTAAAGTTAAAAGAATCATACTAAGAAAACAGCCTGTCCTGAAATAACTTGGTACTAAACATGTTAACACCACCTTTTTTCAGGCAGAATTTTAAAAGCCATTAAAACCATTATTGTAAAGATCGATTGTAATTTAACCAAATAATAATATTGCCTACATAAATCAGAGGGCCCCCTCCTATATTTGAAAACTAACTAACTCTAAGGTTCTCATTATTGCTGATAATAACACAATTACGGTGAAATGTAATAGGACAGAGATGTTGACATGCAAGATATGCATGGTCACCCTGCCATATCATTGTGAGGTTTCAACCCTGACAAACCAAGACAATCGTGCCATTATAGATCTAGTATTCAGATTTGATTTAAATTTTACACAGTGAAAGTTATGCCTATATAGGGGCAAAAAATGCAAACAAAATTTGATAGGTCACCGTTGAAACCTTTCAGCTACAGCAGTCTGAATATATGGTAATTATTCAAAAAAATCCTTGAAAAATAAATTTTGAAATTTGACTGAATCTCCTAATAATTTTGATAGAAATGATATTCTGACCAGCCTAATGCTTTTAATAAATATGTTCATGTTTTCTCCTATGAGAAAGAAAGATTTTTGTAAAATTTGATGATGAAATATATATTTGTTATTGGCAAGTATTCAAAATAAATTATCAAAAAATTACAAAAATTAAAAAATAAAGTTTCACACAAAAGAATTGAATATTCAAAAGTGTTCTAAAATTTCATATCACATGCATATGGTTGTCGGCTACCATATTTCGTCAAAAAAGGGGGGTCACCATGCTAATTTGGTCAGCAGAGCTTAATAACTATGTTAAAAGTAAAAAAAAATTAAATAGAGATTCTTTTGTTTTCCCATAAATTCACTAAAATATTAATTCTAAAATTGTTTTGAATATTCTATATCATTCTTGAGATCCTTCCAAAAATTCAGATGTATAATATACTTTTATACAACCTAATTTAAAAGAGAAACAGGAGAAAATGTAGTTTTAAAATTTGTTGCTAAAATTGTTTTTCAGTATCAGCCAAATTTCTAGAAAATGCATGCTTTTTTACCATTCCTTTCCTCAGAATTGTTTCCTTGGGCAAATTTTCTATTTGAATTTTAAGTTACACATAGTTAAGATATTCATGGATATTTATGCAAAATATGAAAAAGATTGAAGAACTTTCATTTTTGGCATATTTGGAAAATGGCGCGATTGTCCTTAAATCTACCTAATGGATCCCTTCTAACCAACACCTCTAATGAATTATACCACCTTACCTTACCATCTGATGGTTACTGATGTATATAGGGGGGACTCCTTGCCCTTGAAGGTAGGGATTGGCTTCCAACAACTGGCCCAAGATATTCAGAATAGGACTAGGCAAAGACCTTTAAATGCACAGAAAAGTTGGGCCTCACATTTTTATGAAAGAGCTATGGAAAACATGTAACACCACCTACCTCACCACGGATATTGCTCTGTCCTATTGCAGCTGTAACAGACTGGCTGGTATTCAGGGTAGCCGGGGTAAAATATCATCCATGGCCGTGCTACTTGTGAAGTGAGGCACGGCTGAAAATGCCGATTGCTAGAGCTGTCAAGCAGGCAGAAGTTTTACCCACAGGATTAATCTCTGACATTAGTAATCAGAATAAGAATAAACTGCAGAAGGTGTCTGTGTCAGGGGCAGGTAAAAATAAAGAGTGGTCCTGAAAATCACACCTCCTCCCTATTTAGTAAATAATATCTGGGCTGATAGGAATGAGGGAAGTGGAATACCAAGTGCTCCTGAAGAGGTAACAGAGGGCGCTGATGCGTGTCCAGCTTACTGGGACACTCAGGTCACCAACCCTCAAGGCAATGGGCAATGGGCCCAGAGGGTTATGGGCTTTCACATATCAACGGGTAGGTTTCCAACCCCAACCAGCCCTGACCAGCCTCCCACCACGGGCATGGGTGACCGACCGTGGCCTGCTATGAGGAATCAGGGCCCTCCTATACCAACATGGAGGGCCAAATATAAGAACACTGACTAGGGACCTGGAGGAGCTGGCTTTGTCCAGCAACCCTTCCCCCTAGGACAGCCCGGACTAAAGGGGCTCAAGCCTGGTTTACACAGGACGTCAACGGGTCCTTACGAAAATTCCCTTACATTAACCTTAAGATAATGGGAAAATCGGAAAGAATAATTATGTATGTAAATGATTTTTTAAGGTAATGGTAACAATTATCCTAATGTTTTTTGTTCTGAAGGGTTTTACAGCCCGACAATATCCTTAAGATAATAAAACCATCATCCTTGACAAAAGGCTTATGATAAATAAAGTATCTAATAGATTTGTATAAGAATATGACCATTGACGTAAGACAGGGGGGGTTTACACAGGCCGATAGTGGCTCTAAGGACAAAAAATGTCATTGTCGTATGCCCAATTTCATTGTTGTAAGGGCATTATCCTAAAGATTCTTACACAAATTTCAAACACGTCTGAAATTTTCATTATCTTAAGGAATTGTTCCCGATTAATCATTGTAAGGCTTATGACAGCTTTAAGACAATGAATTCTTTACGATGAAATGGGTTTACACAGGCCGATAACATTGCCGGGACTATCATAGGGCTTAGGTTAATTGTAGGGGGTGTCCTAATCCTAACAACAATGATTATCGTAAGGGTTTTGACGGCCTGTGTAAACACCCCTTTATATATATATAAAAAAATGGCATTGTACATTTTTGTAATGACTGCATCACCTTGATCCTTGATCTTATTAGTTTTTAATGTTTAGATAATTCTGTTTGGGAAGGGCCTTCAGTGCCTCAGGCTGGATTGAGTAGGTCTGAGGTCTCTGGTGGCCTCAGTCACCCAAAGGTGAAGGCTGCTGGATGCCTTAGGCTGGATTAAGTAGGTTTTAGGTGTCCAGTGGCCTGATCCTTATATTAAGTAGCAATGCCAGACAAAAAAAAAGATCTCATTTAGTTCAGCCCAGTATTTTCTGGAAGAGCTTGTGATTCTAAGTGCATCAGTTTTTATTGCATCAAAATCGGATCATTCAATATAAAGTTGTGAGTGAATTTGTTATGCAAAATTGACCATATTTTCAGTAAAACAAAAATCATATAAGTGTGACGTTCTTCATTGAGTTGGGGTTTCCGAACTCTATGACAAAAAGTTTGGGTTGTTTCGGTCCCGAGCCAGACAAAGAGTTCGAGTAGGAAACCAAGGTGTAAGATTAAGAGTTGTGCCTCGTGCACGAGGGTGAATGAACAGGACGGTTGGGGAGGAGTTCTGGAGGGTCGAGACAGGAGGGGTGTTGGGGTACGGCGTGTCTCGGGCATCGAGGTGGTGTAGAGTTCGGCCGGCCCATCTGAGGAGTTAGGTTGTTGCTCGCCTAGAGATTGGTAGCGTGTGGCCGAATGGGTCGCACCTTCATTCATGCTGTGTTGGGCCGACTGTTCACTATTTCGGGCTTTCGTACCTGGCCGGTCTTTCGGTCTGGGGTCGCTTCTCGGGCTAATCCGGGCTTTCGTACCATCTTTGGGCTTCTCAGGCCACTGTCTAATTTACTGATAACTAATGTCTTTTAGATAAGTTTTACTGGATCGCTCACTTCTATTATTGCATGTCTTCGACTTAGGCCAATTCGGGGGCCGGACATCTTAAAGAAGAGACGTGTGAACACAGTGAGCACCAAGGAGGAACTGTTTATTTTGGGCCTTCACACCCCTTTTTAAAGTCTATTACTCGATTCTGATTGGTCAATCTCAACCACGTGACCATTCTGACATCAATCTGTGGATGGTAGCTAGTCCCCAGGCAATCTATCACATAGGAATATATCATCAAGTAAACACCTTACAAGAGACCTCGCTAAGCTCCAATTCAGATATATATAACTGTTAAGAAAGATCCCATTCAAGTTTAACACCAAACAAAATGAGACAGACGTAACGAAACATATCTCAACTTCACATCTGCCTTGAAAAGTTACTGGGTGATTTGTTTATTTTGCATACTTTTTTATCACTGAAGTGCAAAAAATGCCAAAAAGTTATGATGTTTTGTTCTGTTACCCGGATTTTGTTTTTATATTCGCAAGACATGTTAGTATATATAATTATAGTGATTTAAAAAAAGCTCCATGTCTAGATAGTCTTTATATCAGGTTTTAGGCGAAATCAAGGGTGCCAAAAGAACCTCATTTGACATATAATTATAACTTTATTCCAAAGCTAAAATATAAAGCCAATCGAGTATTTAGTTACAGAATAAATCTATAGGATCTCCCTTATACATTTCATGGAAGAAGCATTGATACCATAATCCTATATATGAAGTTTATCTTTATTTAATCTCTTATTTTCTGTGAAGATGCCCCAACGTGAAATCTCATAACTCCTAAATTAGCACTGGGACCCCCACTTTTCCTTTCACATATTAGGTTTGCATCCACAGTCGATCAATCATACCAAATTAATACGTATTTCTGTGTTTCGTTTAGTTAGTAGGCATTATCCTTAAGTTCTTAGTTTGTCTTGTTAGTAAAAGTGACACCTTTACATTTTTCTTGTTTCGGTGTACTTAGGATGCAAATGAGTGGGAATTTTCTTCATCAAGATCACTTATGTAAAACCTTAGATAGAGACTTTCAATTTATGCATTTCCACGGTCTATTGGATAAGCTCAGTCTGTGGAGATAACAAGTTCCCTCCAAACTGCCGAAATCTCCAACAAATCTCCCGCTATTAGATAAACCTGATCCCGGTACCAATGTCAAATCAGAAAATCGTTTCGATCAAGAGTCATCAATCACGGGCTAATAACCTACTTCTCCTTGGTCCACAATCTCCGCACCTTACCCAACCCAACGCAATTTCCTGTCGGATTAAGGGAGTTAGGGCCGGCCGAGCTCATAAAACGGCCGGGTCCCGCTCCCCAGGTACCTCATGCTGATTATGGCCGCTGGCATGTCGCTACAGGCAGGTGTGTGGTGGAACCCTCACTGAGAACCCACGCCCGAGTTGCTTGCCTTATTAAGTTACCCAGAGTGAGCTGGCGCGCAAACAATAGACTAATGATTTCAGCGCCGGACAAGAGGCTTTGCTCGTGCTGCCCCTGTTTCTGCCCCGCTGGGTCGGCAATCCTGGCCTAAACAGCGCCCTTACAACTCTCCTAAGACCTTTCTTGTAGAAAGGGTAGGCCAGCCTATTTGCAGAAACTGTTTCAACGTCCTATTCTGCCATGTAACCGATCCGCACGTCTCTTTGAGAAAAAAAATCAAATTATTTTCTTATACTCTTAACTAGCAATGTAAAAACTACGAGGAAAAAATACTGAATTCAAAGAAGGGGCTAGAAGAAAAATATTTTGTTACAGAAAAAAGTATTGCAACCCAAGTCTTATTTTTACCATTAATCAACATCCAACCAACAAGAATATCTCAAAATACTGTTTTTTTTCAAACAGCAGGGCTGTGTAAGTATAATACTAGAAGGGCACTCTTTTTAAAATATTACTGGTTTCCTTATTCTTTTCAGTATAAAAATTTCGCAGAATCGCGCTTGGCAAATTGGTGTGGCCTAAGACGGGCGTGCACCGAATTAGTTCGCAATCAAAACAGAAATTCGACCCACGACAACCAGGTGGGACTCTACCATTTGGGAGTAGCAGCCAACGCTGTGGTGCGCTAAAATGCACAATATAGATCGGAGATATCTTATTTCATGCTGAAAAATCTATGTGGAAGAGGTGAATGTATTGCACATACTGAAGGATATACCGACCATAAGGGAGAGGACTAGGTGGATAAACAGATACCTAAAATCTCATCATGACGTCCTATTTTGCATCAATCATTTCCAAGGAGGGGGCCAATTCAAAGGTAGGTTCCTTAACATGAAAATATGTAATTGATCTATAAAAACAATGCATTGCTTAACTTCAGGCATTTTACTTGCAGCCGTTGGTCGTGATTGGGCTAAATGTGCGCTCAGTTTAAAGCAAAATACCTAATGTCAGTATTTTGAGTGTGACAAATACCAGCATCTCATGCATCTCGATACTGATACGTCACTGGCAACGCTTCCAGGTGGAAAGCATGAGGGCTTTAGACCTTCAATTAATTACGGATTTCGTTTTTACAATTTCTCAAATTGTCATTACAATCCCCTAAAAATCCCGGACTAGAATTCAAGGGAATTTCATTCTGACACCATTTCTACGAAAACTAATGATTAATTAGGAGAAATTGTATTTTTTCACCACTGATGTATTTCTTTGATGCCTCCCTATGGACTGACATTTCAAGTCTCCTGGCTACACTTATGGCATATTGCTGTTATATTGATATTTTGCCGTATATATATATATATATATATATATATATATATATATATATATATACTTACAACGTGGTCCCTGATACGGCAAGCTTATACCTAGGATTTTATTCACCCAGTGGATTGGTAGACGATAAACGCCATACGGGCGACGCGCAACAAATAATTATGGGTTCCCTCCAGGGCAGAGAAATTAAAATCCTTCAAAAATATTTCGTCGAAATGAAGGGACTGACAGGAGTGTGAACTACTCATTGTCGAATTATATCATTTTCTCAGAAACCATCCAAAATTGAAATCGTTTAAGGAAAAACGAATGTTGATTAAGTGTGTTTCACACAAACTTGCCTTTCTCTGTAATGGTGCAGGGTATATTGACAAAACGTATATCAAATGAAAGGTATTAGTTTTTTTTATACACAAGGATGTCAGTTATATTATGGTCAGGCATTGATTTAAGCAACTATAGATAAAAACAATAATTTTTCAAGTCTGCTAAAATAGGGCGTATCGCCAAGGGCGGACACACAGTAGGGTATAGTTTGAGTTGATGGGTGAGTATATCGAGTGACATTTCCGTATTTTCATACTTAAATAGATAGCCTATAAGTATGTTCATGTTTTCTTTCTTAAGTTGGTGTCCCTGCAGCTTAGGCCAAATAAAGAAATTACTATCCTTCTGATATCTCTTACCTTATTTACCTATAATATGTTTCTTCTTTTCATGACTAAATTCTACCCCACAGATAAGAATACGAATGACAGTAATACTTGTAAGTTGTATCGCCAGACTACCAATATTATTAGAAAACCAAAATACCAACACACAACTCAGGCTGTTCAAACTGTCATTCTTGTGATGTTGATATGTTCAGTATATATATGCTTTCAATGGGCGCCAAAATCAAGAAAAATAAAAACGGACTCATAATCATATGCCTCCGAAAATACTGGATTGCCAATCTATACATTCACCTTGATTACATCTATTGACGGGATCTGTTAATGCTACCATTATACCATGCACAGATCAAGGGCAGATCTAGAAGCGGGGGTGGGGGTGGGGCTCGGGGGTCCGGGGGTCCTGATCCGCCCCCCCCCCCCCCGTTTTGGTGGACCTCTAAACTAGACAAAGATGCTTAAATGTAATGTTCCTTGTGTGCATGCAAGTAATATGAATTTTTACTACCTAGTCTTTATACTGACCCTCCCTTTTTTTGAAATCCCGGATCTGCCTCTGCAGATACCGGAACTGAACTGGGGGAGGGAGGGCGCAGTACACATTCAAACTGGAGAGTAATAAGTGCATACAGCTGATACTAAGTTGTAACCAAAAGTCACCAGGAATGACGAAAGGTTAGCATAGCCAAAAGACATGAATTGCATCTCACTAAGCCGTCCCTAAACCTCTAATCATCTGCTACTCATTCGGATATGTTGCAAGTAAACTGGTAAAGGAGACACAACTTTTGTGATCAATAAAGGCCTATATTCTTGCTCAGATGTTCATGAGGAAACCCGACTCTGATTTCCTCCTACGTTCACCTCGTGTTGATGTGGCCGCTTAATTTGACTATTTTCTTATACAGAAGTCAAGCTTTACAAAATGGCTCCCGTTTGTACCACAAAGAAACGTTCACTGGTTAGGCTCATGTATAGTTTTTCTCTATACCCTTCGATCTCTATACTGAGAAAAAGTATTGATCTCTCCGTAACACAAAATTCAATCGTTAGGTTGTTAATTCAGCACGACATGCGGTAATTAGAAGCTCTTACAGCTTTCAAAATACCATGGTACTAACCGAACAATAATAAAATTGTACCTTACCTCGTGACAAAAGAACACTTGTTGTGTGTTTCCAGGTTCCCCCAACGTGGGTAATCTCATCAGTGCCTCAACACTAATTCCCCTTTGGTCCTTGTTAGAATGCGCATAAATTGATCCACTGTGACGTGACGGTTTAAAAGTGTAACGTTCCGAACCAAATAGATCTGTAAAGAACATTCATGGGAAGACATAGTTTCTACAATTTTGAAGAATGATGATTATCGCTATGAAAACATACCAAATGGGACATAGAAAATGCGACGTTGTTCGGCATTACAATGAATTCATATATGCCATTTTCCTGAAGTTGTTTATTGGACCCCTTATGAATCTATCAGTGAAACAGGTTCAAACAAAACACATGCAGAAATGTTTAATATTAGCAGATAGTTCGGCCATGTTTTGGCTTGTGCTGGAATGTATATCATAACTAATTAAATGTTACGGCCCTGGGAAAGTCCCAGGTTTGACCCAAATAATCATATCATTATGCATACTGAAATCCTGAGCCACGAGAAAAGGCATAATTATATTTCAATATAATCATACACATGCGTTCTTTTTCTACTAGTAGATATATGCATAATATATGTTCAACAAAAGTAGGCTGTACTTATACTTGAATATATATGTTTATATATACAATATTTAATTACCGTTGATAAGGGGCATTGTTTGTTATAAGTAAATATCAGTCACATACATATGAGCTAAAAATACCTTTACACAAGTCTATGACCTTTGACTGGTGCTGAACCTACATAACAATATCAAAATGATTAGGGCCAGTGTGTTTGAATAGCAATTTCCCCCTGGCTGGTTAATCAAGCCCATGACATCAATAACTCGATGTGTGGACGTGATGAGAGTCGTAGCATTGTTCCCACTGCTCTACCTATATTTAACCTCTAACATCATCTTGTAGGCAACAAACTAACGTATTCCGGACGTCCCAGTCTGGTAGGCCGCCATCTTACAGGCCCTCAGTCATGACTTCTCATTCATATGTATAATATAATTATGTTCAACCAATAAGTTCATATAATATATAGCATGGAGATGTGTAGCTGTCGGTCGTGGCCAGAATAACACTACCGTAGTAACTAATAATTAACTCTACAGCATTATATAAAGTAGATTGGGAGAGGGAGTTGCAGATGTCATATGTGCACCACATAGCTCTATCTGGAGAATAAATGATTGGACTGATAATTGTAATCTAATTTGGGTACAAGCTGGGATACAAATCTGTGAAATATCATTTACTTGATGTAGCTCTCAATATGATGTTACATGAAAATTTAGGGCCTATTGCCGAGATATAAAGTGAAAAACGATCCTCAGCGCAGACAAATCATTTTCATAAAATAGAAAAGCACACTGATAGGAGCCAAACAAAACTAGAATAAAAGAGGGGTTTCTACAGGACTATCGACTTATACCTTTCAGGCATTAAGCTCCCGAATAGTCAGTAAGGTGCCAACAAGGTGAGATTTAAGCACTGCACTAGGAATCTGTAGCTTTTGTGCAGCACAAATTTTCACTTATGCAATAGGCTCCAGATCTGCAGCTGGATACGAATGTATTGAGGCGTTACGCACGTGCGTAGCAAAACGTATTTTATATACATGTACATAATATATTTGTCACCGTTATATGTAGTGAAAAAGAGTTGATCTTTATTCTCAACTAGATATATAATCACACAGAAGTTCGACTTTTAGACAGCTATATTAAACCGAGAAATTGAACATGCGTATATATGCACTAGGTTGGAGTATCGATATTAGTAAGTGTTAAAGGAGATCTAGAGCTGAAGGGACAATTATTATGAAGAAAAAATTACTCTTACTTGTATTAAATTGTGTAAGACAAAAAAAAACTTGTTTTGGGAAACAGCTGTGACCTCTTAGCCAGTTGGTGTAAACAACAGCCCTTGACTTCACGGGAGCTATTACTCCTAACTGATGTTTTGTTGACGGTTCTTTTTAGAAATTTATCAAACTGTTGTCCAAATCAAACTGCCCATCCAAACAGTTATTTTTTTCAATCGGAATTTTACTACGAAGAAATCCTTTTGTTAGCTACAACTTTGACTATTTCGAATCATTCCCTGACTGAAATTGCAGGTGGAAAGATACCATTAAAAGTCCTTTCGGCAGGTTTTGGAGAACTCCCAGCCTCAAATTGTTTACCATTTGCACGCGATCTCGCCCAATACGACAGAACCTGTGACTGGCATAGTTTTAGTATGCAAAACAATGGCCTTATGTTTACATGACACCAGTATTGCGCCTATTATGAAAATACAGTTTTCATGGTAACAGATGAACATAATCCTACTATCCGTTACTGTTGTTGAATTATATCAATAACTTAAGACTGACTGTGCCAATACTTCTAGAGAGCTTGAGGTGTAGAAATAGCTCAGGACGTCGACCCAAGTCGTGTTTTCCAAATGGATGCATGTTACCAACGAAAGGTGTCCTTATATACACATTGCACACTTGTCACAGAATGCGCATTCTATGGCTGTCAATTACAGGCCCAAATGCGCTTTCTGAGTTCTTAAACTGAAACAGGATTGAGGCAATGGGCATTGCGCGTACCACGGGCCTATAGCGATGGGAACTTAAGATACCTCTTTAGAAATTCCCCGGTGGAATGTGGCTTTTGAAACAATATTTAGACGTCACGGGAACGGTCCAAGACCTCCTGGAACTGCGTCCAAGCAAAATATTGCAATAGCGGCTTCTATATGTTACTTAATTCTTCACGGACCGTTCCCTGCCTAGGACACCGAGGATACTTAAGGGTGAACTAATCCTGAATATACAGGGGCTTATTCACTCGGAGTATGGAGGTGGCGTTGCTAAGTTAAGGACCGTGTTTTTCCTTAACTGATGGTCACGATAGGAAAAGTATGATGGCGCTAATATAAGCCATCCATATAGACGTAGTGCAATAGATATCATAACAATCTAGAATGGGCTGGTCGCCATATTGGTGATCAATAATTATTTGTAATTGTTCTTATCTAAAATGCTGGTGTATTCAAATGCAGTTTTATGCCACAACTATTACAAATAAGTTCACCGATCAATACTGTACAATTTTTATAATCTATAATTGATCTATTATCTTTGAATTTTACTCCTCAGCCATGCACATGGTCTTGATCCCCACATGATGATCACCAAAATATGATCACCTGAACACGTCTGGACAAGGTCTACAATACCCCAAATTCAGTTCATCACAGATATTTCCCAAAACCTAGTATCCAATAGATGGGGGGAATGCGGAAATCACCTGAGATAAAGGAAGCTTTAGTGTCAGTAGAAATTCAACCTTTTCTGAAGCGGGGTTAAACGGATAGTCCAATGGTACTAGACCAACATTTTTATAATAATAAAATTTAGCCATAGAGATATATAATAATCATGATAAGTCTCATACATGTCTATGAATTACCGGATCTTTATATCAATTCCTCTTGGTACATTACAAAATATCTTTTTGAGTCTAAAATAATTGAATAATCCGTCCGACAGTCAATGTCGGTGAATGGTTGATGGTACACACCTCCTACATTATGTTGACTCAGCAATATTACCTGAAAAACATTAATGTGTAATAAGGTGCATGTGTGAAAGCTGGCGACATGGACCACTTCCAGCCTTATATTCATAGACTTACGTCTTTTGTACGGTAAGGAGGAAGGCTAAAGGATTCGTTAAGTGGCCACAGGTCATTTAGAGTACATTATAACGGGTGGTTTGGAGGCTTATATTGCAGGTTACAACATCAAGAGGGGTTTACCTAAAGAAGTTTATAACAGAAATCTTGTAAAAGATAATTATAACAATAGATATACTTCTTTGAGGTTATGTAACTTGATTTAGAAACAATTTAGGTAATGACTTGTAAAAAAAGGTATGATAATAGAAATACAAAATGTTAATGAGAAACGATTGTCAACATTCACTTCATACTCTAGCTGGAAGATACAAGTATTGTGTTGTAAGCTACAAAAATATTTGTGATGGCAACCTGAATGTCACCTCTTTCTACTGCTAAGAAGTTATTAGATATTAGGTAAGCGGTAGCAGGAAAAAGCAGAGCACCGTCTAGTTGTTTGGTTCTTAATTGTACAAATTCAATAATAATAGTTAGGACATACTAATGCTGAATAAAGAACTAATAATAACGTACCTTACAGGTTAATTTGTAATATATAGGTACGCACGCTTCACTGTCATATTAAGAGAACTCCCTTACGCTTTACTATACAAGCTAACTATGTAGTTTATTAATTAAGACCTCCAGGTCACTGTATCCTTTCAAGAATGGGCTCAGAACACGCATTACTATCCGTTATACACTGTCGGCATGTACATGCATATTTTTCCAGTTCCCTTTACAGACTAGACCCTTTACAGACTAGACCCAAAAACGGCATTTTCTGAGGGAATTCTGCATTCACTCTGAATTCTACATCCACGCTGTAAAAGGTTTCAGATTATAACATTTTGTTAGAATACCATCTGACATCCAGAAAACCTTTATTCAAAAATATATTTTTAAATAAAAATTCAGGTTTGTTTGAAAGTAAAACCAGAACATTCTGGAAAAGATATCTATGGGTTCACATTGAATGTCCTGTGTACTTTTTATAAGATCGAATTCTCCTTGTGGACTCCTTTTTGGGAGTCCTTTAATATATTTGTATAGTAATATAGCTATTGGTAAGGACTCCCTCAGTCAGTCATGTCTTCAGCCATTCTAAAAATCTCTTTGATCTCAGTGATCTCATATAGACTCATGTAGTGTAAGAAGACAGAAGTAGGTTACATAACCAATGCCTGAGCCAAATAGCCTCGCTCCTTTCCTAAACCCCCTCCCGAAGCTGTGTATGACAGCAGGAGTGGTGGAGGTGGCCAGTACTCATAGCCCAAACAGCCCACTGGTGGTTTAAGTTTCGTTGAACGACCATCATCGCTCATGTATAAAGGAAACTTTGGAGCCATTTTACTTCTTGTTAACACTTGAAATAAAATGATTCTTGTTTCAGGATTAGTATGATATATCTTACATTGAATATACACAAAGTCGTCAGAGAACCACTTTAAAGTTGTCAGAGGGTTGTCATAAGTGACTTTTGGGTTGTTATAGGTGACTTTTGGGGGCAGAGCAGGGCTCATTTCAGGCCATTGATGCTGTGTGATGATCTTGTGACAATCCTATGGCAATTTGAGGGTGCTCAGAAGGTTGTCATTGTGAATTTTGAGGCTTGATGACAACCCAAAGGTTGTAATTTTCTCCCAACTACTTTAGGCCAAAAAGGTCGTCAGAGAAGCAAAAATGAAAATTGGGTTGTCATAGGGTTGTCACAGAAGAAAATGAGAAGTCAAAAGTCCTGCCTGACAACTCTAGGGTTGTAAGTGAATGGTGCCTAAAATGACATCCCAAGGTTGTCATGGCCTCTGTCTATGACAAAGTGTTGTAAGTGAATGGTGTCAAAAATCATAAAACTCATGGGCCTCCTATGTGTAATGGCCATACCTAATAACAAGTAATAAGATAATAGGAAACCATTATTATGGACTATGATATATACAACATGAAACTATTCTAGAATAAGATTTTTGGTATAAAAGACACAGACAACCTTGGGCTGTCATTTTTGGCACCACTTTTGACAACTCTGTGTTTTCAGTGTATATTAAGCCGATGTACCTACCCTCTTTGTGCGATTCAGTTTCACAGACAAGTATGCATCATGCTGGGTCACAAGATAAAGTCAACGCACATGTCAATGACAGCCGTCAAAATAATTTATAGATACACTCTCAGGCATCCATTCAGAAAGATAAATAGCTTCAATACACCCAGTAATGTAGACGCTGACTTAAGGATAGAGAGGTGTTATCAATGTGCTTTTCAGTAAAATAGCAATAGTTTGGTTAATAATGCGCATTGCTTAATGTTTTATATATCAAATAAAAGGGCAGATTTTTCTCTATCTTGTTGTATTCTCAGTTTTTTAAACAAATGTCACTGAGAAAAAATATATATTATAAAGTGAATTTTTCACTTTTATTTTTTGAATGTCGATATCTTCATAAATAATTACTCCTAGGCTCTGAAACTTTACAGACATAGCAAGAACCTTTCTGTGGAGGGAACCGTGTCTCAATTTTCTATTCAAGGTACTAGTTTATATTTTATTTAAAAAAACGGGTAACTGTTCAATATTTTTTGAACATTTTTTTTCAATATTTTCTAAAAATTGAACCAGGACATATATAAACATTCTGAGACACGGTTCCCTGTGTAAGAATGTTTTCAATATAAATCCAAAATTTCAAACATGTATCTTAAAAATTAAGCGAGACATCCACCTTCAAAAAATAAAGTGCAAATTTTGTTTTTGTTTTAATGATTCATTTACTTATTCAATTTTCAACATTTAGACATATATCATGCTGTACTATGTAGAGCATAATTATATTCAAGTTTCAATGTTAAAACTATTTAGCATATATTATATCCCTACAAATAGTTAATTAAAAGAACAGTAGATGCAACCATTGCAAATTACACTAGAATAACACCTCTCTATCCTTGAGGGGGCGGGGCCTGTCACACTCTGAATGTAGACTTTTTAAAAAGTTTTTATTGTGCTTTTGGACTCTTTTTAAACATAGGTATATGGTCTCCCGCACTTAGAGACTCTGGCACCACTTGCAACGATTTTTCTTTAATTCTCTATCCGAGAAACAATTGTAAAGAGAGTTTCAGCATAGCACAACATAGGAGTAGCGGTATCAGTGGCACATTGTTTGAAATAACTCATACAGGCTCTATCCCATCTCCCAAATGGACATCGCTGCCATATTTCGACATTCAAAGCATTGTATTTATGCAATAATAATTATTCAATTTTGCACATATATCGGCGGCTATGTGGCGGGTGATAACTATGTGCGATAAATGATTTAATCCCGTCAGATGTTTTGCAAATATACAACAAGTTTTAAAGAGTTGAAATCATTATGATTCAGGGAAAAACATCATCTGAATTACGATAAAATGAATATTGTTATATATAATAACAGAAAATATTGGAAAATTGTTGTCTCACGTTAGTTTTCTTTTCTTTTTTCCTTTATTGATTTTGCAATTATACGATTCTGTCCATTTGGTGTCGAATGATTATTGCTGCAGACACAGTACATTAGACACTTTACCGCCGGCGAACATTCCCCCCACCCCATCCCGCAAATAAGACTTTTTGCCGTATTTTATAAACGATTTGTTCTATAGTGAGTGTACCCACATGGCCCAATCTGTCGATGCCATGCAGGAACATTTAGGGACATTTTGCCACTTAGTTTCTTTGACATCTCTTGCACAATCAAGTACATTTCAGCATGGATTATGATTCTTTTATTAGATTTTGTTGAATCGAAAATTCAAATGTAACAGGTGTTATCGCTCCATAACATTGAAAACACAAGTATGATTATATTTCAAATATTTTTTTTAGAATTATCATCTCAGAGCATTGTTTTGAACAAGTTTATTTCAACTAAGCGGGTTTCAGACTAGATTTCTGGTTTCCTGCACCACCCAGTAATGTTGCTGTACATAGAATGGCTGGATCATTTGATATGGAAGCTATGTCAGTAATTAAATAAGCTTACTATTGTAGCCTTTCAATGATGTGTTATTTCACCTATTTTGAAATCACTAAGATACCTAAAGGGTCAGGAAAAAAATTAAGTGAGTGCATTAGAGCATAACCATGGTCAGAGCCCTCCTGGTGCACTGAAACAGTGAGCAGACAGGTAATTCTGATTGACAGCTGAAAGGACAGTCATTGCCGAGACCCTATAATTTAAATTGTGGCATTGTTCTTAATGACCACTGGCACCAACCCTAGCACGAAGTAGAGGTGGCCCGGGTGCATTCAAGTAAGTGGTAGTGTGCTGGCAAGCAACTTGTGCAGTCATCCCCTGAACCATCCCAATGCGTGCTCTCGTGCTTGTGCCCCGGGCCTAGCATTCTTGTGCCTCTAATGGCCCAACTTCCTCTAAATTTGGACCCTCTGATTCTGCCCTAAACTAGCTATCCTCGATCTGACATACCATAGTCCATGCTCTCGTAAGTCGTTAAGCTGTTTATGCCAAGAAGAGGAAGGCGTAAACACAGTGAGTACCACCTAAAATGTCCTTTGGGACTGTATATTTCGTGTGATATCACACCTTACCTGTTTTGATACATTTTGAAACATTCTTGTGCAATCGTTAGTTGACCTGGTTACATGGTTCATTATGTGATGTCACTTCTGGCCTGCACGTTATTTTGTGCCGTGACCCAATTACCCAAACACTCGTGTCGATAAGATACCATGCCGACATGTGCAAATGACATTATTAACCCATTAAACCTATTGTTCTGTTATTTATACATTATTTATACATTCTTTTTTTGCCTAAATACTCGTGTTAGTCCAGGAGCCAAATCTGAAAATCCTGATCTACCCTACCTGGTGAGCCCCCTGGATTTTTTTTCCATCTTATAACATCCTAGGGACCATGAATCAAGACGCTTCCAAAGAATTTAGGTATGCGAACACTGTCTAACTACTTGATTTGTGCTTAGTTAGGAAAGGTTGAATAAATACGTTATTTCTTGATTTTTAAGGAACCGTGTAAGGTATGACAGCATACTCATCTGAAAGGTAATTTTCCCCCCTAATTTTTTGCTATATTGTTTGTTAATATCATTAATCAGGACAATGAGTAATTAAAGAAAAACTGTCATTTCAGTCAAAATCATTAGAACTTAATGATCCAAGATTAAACTTTAGAACTAATAATGACCACTGGCACCAACCCTAGCACCAAGTAGAGGTGGCCCTGGTGCATTCAGGTAAGTTGAGTGTAACCTAGATAAGTTTTTCCCAACAGTGATATGTTTAGTATTCATCCAGCCACATCTTTCCACTGCTCAGATAGTAATCTTTATGGATTTTATATTCCTTATAGGTCCTCAATAGGAGTTTTTACTTGCCTCATAAGGGGTTTCTGACCCAGATTTACACAATCAAGATTCACTTAAGCAAAATTTCATATGCCAATGGTAGGATTATTTTTAGATGTAATCTAAGAGAGGTGGTCACTTTAACACTCAAAAACAACTGCCTCATAAATATAAACTAGACTCATGGTATAAGATAGGGTAGCCAGAAATGCAGCCCTGATAGGTCGCTCATAGTCTCAGTTCCTTTTTGAGTACGCGCTTTTTTTCATGAGCATAATATGACATCTTTGAACCAAGTCTCTACTTGGGACATTTGCCGCTATTTTACAGGTTATCACATTAAACATGTTATTTGCGGGCACCTCTTTAGAAGGCCTATTCCAAACTAGGATTCAACAGAGTATGGGACGTCATTGGTCATGTCCTACCCCATATCTGATGGAAGTAATTTTATATTTCTTTGTTTCAGACCTTATACAAATATATAGATTTACATTCGATTGAAAGTTATGCATGAAATAAATGTTTTATATCCTAATAATAAAATATCAATAAACTATTTATTTGAGAATCCGAACTACAAAGTAATCACCTGGTGGCATAAACACAATGCTGCCATAGACAACTATGATTGAAAGGTATTACATTTTCTTCAAATTTCATAAAAGCCTAAACATTAATTGAATTGACAGATTTCTATAAATTAACTCTATCAATTTAATTCTCATTGTTCAAGAAAATCTCACTATTTATTCAAATGGTTTACATTTCGTTATAAACAAATCAATTATAATTCCATATGAAAGTATTCACCATATGGTACCAGCAAAATGCTGCCATAGAAAGTTGTGTGAATCTATAGTGGCACATAAGGAGAGAACTCTTTGTCTCGCATAATGATACCAAGAATGTTTTGTTTCCATGTTAATAAAAGCATTTAAAATGAATTAAAAAAATAAATAAATGGAATGTCACGATTAAATTCTAAGTGAAGTTTCTTTTTTATGCATACTCAGACGATGGTCTACTTTAGAGGAATTACTATATTGTTATCTGTGTTTACACAACTATATATAGACCTTGCCGTTATCATGCTTTCATAGGTAACATCTCCGTATTCAGCTATTCCAGACGCATACCACAGCATATTATAAGGTCCTGCAGGTCTATTGTGAAGACCAGTCAATCATTAGTAACTGTTAAAAATCTTTAAGGATAGACAACAAAAGAAAGATTACAAGAAGATATAAATTCTATGGTTCAATGGTGTGCAGAAAATAGGCTAACAGTAAATTGCAAGAAAACCAAATTAATGGTTTTTGGCTATAAAAACAGAATAAAAAAGCTGATGGATCCAGAGATATTACTTAATGGTGAAAAACTGGCATTGGTAGACAATTATAAATACTTAGGGGTAACTCTGGACCAGGAATTAAATTTTGATCTCCATTTATCGAATATCATAAACAAAGTTACCCATAAGAGTTTTATTTTGCGTAAGATACGAAGATATTTAACTGTTCAGGCAAGTCTGCATATATACAGGGCCATGATATTACCATATATTGAATACGGTGATGTTTTTTTACAAATTTGCTGCTGTGGGGAAGCTCACAAAATTACAAACGTTACAGAATCAGAATTTAAAGTTGTGCCTGGGCCTTACACCTAGACATAACAATAGAGAAACACATGTCTTGGCCAATTTAAATATGTTAGAGGATAGAAGGAACTCACATCTGATGAACTTTATGTATGGAGTATCAAAAGATGCTAAATATAGAGATTTAAGAGATTTGCCCTTACGAAAGTATGATGCCCCTGTAATTAAAATTCCAGATTATGTAAAAACCAAAACACAAAAATCTACTTTATATGTAGGTGCCTCAAATTGGAATGAACTGAATGTAGAGCTCAGAAATTCCCCTTCCCTAAAGAATTTTAAATCAAGACAAAAGAAGTTGCTTAAAGATTTGATCTAAAATAATTGTATTTGAAGGATGGTTGACAACCACCATGTATTTTTGCCTATGCAAGTTACTCTGTTTATTTTTGTTGGATGTTGAAACGACAAAAAGTATTATCTAAAGTCTTGACAGACTTAGTTTAAGATGTTATCTATAAAGATTATGGACATGTACTACAGGCTGGAGTTAGACGAAAACCGATATGTATCGAGACAACCCAGGATAAATAAAAGAAATAAAAAAAAACAAAAAAAAAACAGTAGGCAGGGCGTTATTCGCGCTTTCTCCTCTGGTTTTCTTAATAAAGAAGATACAATATTGTTTTGCATATCAAATGAAAGGTAATAATTTAATTTATCTAGTGGTATGGGTAAAGTTATAGTTAAATGAATATCTCCGACATAAGGAATTAAAAGCCAATTTTTTTACTTTTATTTTTTGAACATGGATAATTTCTTTGAAATAAAAGATACAGACTTCAAACTTTGTATGCATCCTGAAAACTTTCTGTTGCAGGGAAGTCTGTCTCATTTTTTTGGATTAGGTCCTGGTTTTCATTTCATGTCATAAAACGGGAAACTTTTTGATTATTTTTTCAACATTATTTTCTAGATTTTATAAAACAAAAACTATGGCCTAAATGAAAAATCTGAGACACACTTCCCTCCAAATGAATGTTACCTATATTCTGTGAAAGTTTCATGCCTTTTCATGGAATATTAAGTAAGATATTCATGTTAAAAAAAAGAGATAAAAATGTGTTTTTTGCATTCCCGGCATGCTCGTACAGGCACATGTAAGCACATCAAGACATACGTTATATGGGTTGATAGGTTTATCTAAAGTGTATTTAATGATATAAAACTCATATTCATGCTACAGCTATTAAAAAATAGAAGCCTATTTTAGTAGAGTCTTGCGAATTGGCCGCAGAGAGGTGTTGTCTATCCTTAAGTGGCTTTGAATTCAGTCAAGTTAATTGTCAGGTAGAAAATAATGTGGGGAAGTTAAACTAGTGGGGTATGACCAACCCTCCCCTCATTTCTCCAACAGTACCACAACAAGCACTAGGGCTACTGACCGGCATCCAGTTTCAGAGCCTTTGGGAAATTGTCAAATAGAGGGCTCTGTTTGATTGGACCTGTCAAGATTAACAACTCTTCCACCATCCACACTACCACCGTTAAATGCTCTTCAAGGCTGGGTGCCTCAAAGTACCCTAGGTAGTGATATAAGGGTCAAATTATCAATTATGCCTTTGTAGACTATAGGTGTCTTTGAATTCCAATATATGAATATTCTGTGATCCGGTGTGAGAAGTTGGTGTACATTATATTGGTTTATCATATCTCATGGCAATAGGAAGAATTTGTTTGATATAACTGTCTGCTCTTCCAAAATGTAACTGTTTTTTACGAGTCCCTTGTTATATTCATATACCATTGTAGCTATTGGCAGGTACTCCCCCAGTTAGTTATGTCCTAAGTCATTTAATTCTCCTTGATGACCAGCTACACAATGTCATGGTCAGAAATTGAAAGGCTTTGTCCTCTAATTGTTAGAATCAGGCAATGTGACAAGTCAGAAGTGGGTTACATGACCACTGCCTCAGCCAAAGGCCCCTGACTCCTTCACATTAGGACCTTTAGTCACCTGCAAGTAGGCAGGTCAAAGTGGGTGATCATAAGTGACACAGGACTAGGTGCATTGCAGTGCATGCATGGAACTTATAGCAGCCCTTTCCCCAGCTTTGTGTGACCACAGAGTAGTGTTGGTGGTCAGGACCCCCGGCCCATATAGCCAATAGCTGTAGGAGGGGTTTGTCTAGGGAAGGTGTCTTAGTGGTAGTAATAGGTGACAATACCTTTATTGCCTGTTTCATTTCATTGTGGGACTACCAATGCTCATGCATGAGAAAAACGTTGTAGTTATTTTACTTCTTGTGTGTAGTTGTGCCTTGAATGGTCGAATGTTGAGCATTCTAATTGGAACTTGGAGCTTTAATGATAAAACCATGCAATAAATAGTCCAGGAGCCAATTTGAAAATCCTGATCTGCCCTACATTGTGAGCCCCCTGGATTTTCTTGATTATTCTTTTTGTTTTTCATCTCATAGTATCCTAGGGACCATGAATTAAGATGGTTCTGAAGAGCTTAGGTATGCGAAGACTGTCTAATTATGCAATTTGCGCTTAATTAGCAAAAGTTGAAAAATGTGTTATTTCTTAATTTCTCAGGAACTATGTAAGGTATGATAAAATACTTTATGTCATTTTAATTGTCAAAACGATTGTATATGATAAAAGTAACAACAAAAGGTTTCATCGTTTAATTGATTTTCGTTGTTACGATTGGTATTGTGCAACAGGCCACTGGGAAAGGTACAGCTTTAAAAGGCCGCAGAGGTGAAATAACTAAATGACATTCTAAATCCCTGGTACTTGTAGAACATATCTATCATATAACATTGTTATCATTAACCCTGTGATGAGTAGGATTTCATAGTGCGTGTATATTTACATACAAACTCACTTATTTAGATGCTGTTGGCATTCCAGTTTAGTAAAAAAGTACACAAAGAAATAAAAAAAAACTGCCGGCTTATTAGGTCTGCACAATGTTAGGAAACGTACATGTAAAATCTCCAATGAGGCGGGGATGGGGTTTTTACATTTCTGGGCCACTGGGTACCAGCCATAGGTTAAATTTGTGTGAAACGGACTGGGAAAGTCAAACAATGTGTTACCTGTGTAACACACCTGGAACGTTTCAGAGCAACTGGGTACCACTCATAAATTGTTTTGAGTGGTACCAAGTGGCCCTGAAAAGTCATTCTCCTCATTCCTATGCCCGCATACACCCATTTACATTTGAATTATTTGTGTGAATACGTGAAGTTCAATATATAACACACCTACAGCAATGCAACAGTGCATGTTATCATTGAATCATACATCTGAATGACCCTATTAGCTTGTGGTGGGATAAGACGGGTTAATCCACGTATAAGCCTGACCAACCCCACTAATCCTGTAATCAAAAGCACGCCTCTACCCACTTAAATATTGCCTTGATCAGTGGATTTGGAAAAGGGGAATGAATCAGAACGCTATACAGTCATACTTGATTAGCGTGATAATTAATTGGGGTGTGGACTGCGGTGGAACCAAAACATCGACTAGAAAAACCAGTATTCTATGTCTTGTGGCTATTGTTCAGGGGCTTACTATATCAAATGGGTCGAGTTTTCCTAGATGGCCCTTAATACGACCAGTTAGACTTTGCCAAGTTTAGAAGCTAAGGGCAAGCGTCCCAATGTGCCACGTGCAAGTGCACAGAACTTGATGTGTAAGTGACATCAGCGTCAAATCCACCAGTGGTGGGTATAGGTCTTAAGGCTATTTTGATAGTTTCTTCGTTACTGTTCTCATTGGCTTTGTAAAGGAGTTAAATCTAAGCAGATACTCATGTTTGATGTTGGGCAATGGGCAGTTTAGCCGTTAATGGAGTTGATATGTGCGGGGTCTATTTTTGGGCTATCATTGGCCTGACTATTGGAGTATTATACTATGACGCAAAACACAAATGCGTACACCAAATTATCAAATTATTTGTAAATTCGTTTGTGAAACAGCAGAAAATGTTTACCTAAGCTATATAGTAAAGGTACTCTTGCAATCGTGAGGATCTCAAAGTGACTACTGTCTGTTTTGGGGCGACACTGGGAAAGAACATTCGGATTGAAATTGGGTGGCTTCGGATCCTGGTAGGTCTATAGGCAGTTTGTTTTCCTTACTTACAACCACTACTACATTACCAAAGCTCTGTCCTTCACATGCTGTGTCTACATAGTATGGGAAGTAAAAGAATGTTTGCTTGGTAAAAGTCTAGGGGCAGTTAAATGAGGCAAATGTAACCCCACCCTATATCATGTACTTTCCCAAGTCAAACATGGCATCCCAAAGTGAAGGACCTCTAATCAGGAACTCTGATTTGTCAGTTGGGTTGTTGACTGCAAACTGTCAACACCAGAATAATGAGAAGCATGGATTGAACCTCACTCTGCGTGACAGCAGTTGGTAGCATATGCAGTGTAGGCTCTGTTACATGTGAACTATTCCTCGATCAAGATGGACTTGTAATTGGCATGTATGTGTGTGAGACTTCCCGTATAGAAGATACCTCTTATAATGCTATAATTATGTGAGTTGACTCTCCTCTCCTGGGAGTCCATCAGCTA
Organism: Lepidonotus clava; assembly: GCA_936440205.1. NCBI lineage: Eukaryota > Metazoa > Annelida > Polychaeta > Phyllodocida > Polynoidae > Lepidonotus > Lepidonotus clava. The sequence goes on from OW387148.1 coordinate 17,820,752, forward strand.
AACTGTAGGGCAATATTAACCAATTGAACTCTTGTTCACCACTTACTATTGCACGTTTATATATATATTAAATTGAAATTTGGTTGACTTGCGCCCTGGTTGACCTATCATTGTAAGCGTGATATATGACTTTTATTACATCAGGAATGTGTTCTTTATCTATTAAAGGTCCATTTTCAAAGGTCCAAGTTAACCAATGTTGTAATTTCTGTATGTGCAGCGCCTGGAGGACATGGGCCAGCCCCTGTACAATGATGACCAGCTGAAGGCCGTGCAGGAGGGCATGCACCACATGTTTCACGTGCTCAGAGACATCATAGCGCCCAGAGAGCCCGGCGCTAGGCTCCCTCAGCAGGAACTCATCGAAAGACTCAACAAAATGGTGAGCAGCTCAGCCGACCGGAATATATTAAGGGCTGCTAGGCCCAAAAAATAAAAACTAGCATAAGAATGAGCAACATTGATAATAATCATTTATGCTTGTCGTGTCATCAGGGTGGTTTACTGTGTTGGTCGGTATCTATTATAAGTATAATAATGTCCATGGGAAGGGGTCCCACTGGTTTAATGCTTTTGTTACCATTTTTAGCTTATTGAGGGACGACCGTCGCTCATACATGAGTGAAACTGTCTAGCTATTTTCCTTCTTGTTCTTCTTTTACCCGACAAGAAGTTCACCACTATTCCGAAATAAAATTACATTTATTTCCCATTGCCATTAAAGTGTTCAATTTGATAACACTAAAATTTAATTGTCTGCTTACTTGATAGCATGTGGTGTTTTCTTTCCAGGAAATAGAAAAATGGGAACGAATTCGGCTGGGCATTCTCGAGAGCAAATGTCACGACTACAATACAGGAAACTTCAGTGAAGCAGAAAATAGAATGCCCATAAAAATAATATATGATATGTTGTCAACTATGGCAGATCTGAAAGCATTTATATCTATAAAACTGAAGGTAACATATTTGTTTCATTCTGCTCATTTACAAAACTGACAATCAGTCTTCCTCAACGTTTGCTATACATACATGAATAGGCATTTAGATGTACGTTTGAATGAGTAGGATATTTATTAATATGGCAATCGTTGGTTTTGAACTATCTATCTTCAAGATTACTTAATGTTGAATTCATAACATAAATAATTGATTAGAGGATTAATTTTGATGATTGTTCTTGTTTGTCATTTAGGAATACTATGACACAGAAGTGAGGTTAAGAAACGAAATGAAAGCAATAAACGGTACGTCTTTTTTTCACAATATTTCCTAGAATTAAATGTATTAATCAAAATTCAAAAATAATTATTAAAAAAACGACACACTACAAAACAAATGTGACATTAAAATTGCATCTTCGGTAGGTAACCTTGTCGACGTTACAATGTCATTTTCCTTAAAGTTGATATGATACATGATTTGTAACAAATTTCAGGAACAAATTCCGAGTCACAGTCTGAGTTGGCAGACATTCGGTGGCACTACAAAAAGGACAAAGCTGCCCTAAACGTCATGCACGCCTCGGTGAAGCACCTCGAGCAGGTCAACAAAGAGAAAACCCAAAAAATAGAAGAGTAAGAATACCAAAGACAAACATTTAGACAAAATAAATTAATATTTTATGAAGTCTTAGAAATCATCAGTTAAAATTCCCAGTAATGTATAGAAACGTTAGACTTGCCATTTAAATTTTCTAAAGGCATTTTAGTTTTTCTGTAAATACTAAATAAGAGTACACTGATTTTGAATTCGATTAAATTGATCCGATTGCTTTCAGTGGTTCACCCAGTTCTATTTTTCGCTCTCTGCAGATTACAACGGTCAGAGAATGTCCAGTTATGGCAAAAAGAAAAGGATAGGGTGCTTGCAAAATCTAAAGAGCGGTGAGTTATTTGAATGTGCTTGAAAATAGTACTAGCTGTGCATTAATAGTCTGTATTTCAAAGCACCAAGCAGCACACGGACATAACATTTTTACATTCATAGATGTCTATGTGGTGTTTGAATATAATCATTTTCCGTTGGCAGCCAAGACGAATTAGAAGCAGAATTAGAAAAAGTTACAAGAGAAAAGAATGCGTTGGCGAAGAAGTTTGAGGTAAGGATCATTCCTTGTTATCTGTGGGTTAACAATATAGAAAATGTCATTTTGGGAAGACTTCGACAATATTACCTGTTGGACTAATGCGCTATAAATCTATTCGTCGATGGACTATGTGTGCTCGATAAAATTCCTCAACCATAGAATTGTAGTCTCGACCAAATAATTATTCACGAAAACTCAAGACTCATGGATGACACTATTCATTATCATAGCCTATTTATAAGCAGTCAAGAAAATGCATGGATTATCGTTGACGTTTTTCCTTTTTCTTTTCAATTTCCATATAGTATTTCCATAGGCAGCCGTTAAACAGAATAGATATTCAAACAAATGTAGTGCGGGTATAATAAAGCACATCGACAAGGGAACAATAACCATACATAACAGTGTATAGACAATTTGAGAGAAATTCATTATACATTACTCTTGAAACTGTACCTTTTTTAAACAGAATATCGAAAGCCAGCTAAAGTTGCAGAAACTGCGACACGAAGTGACAACAAACAAAAAGGTCCCTTTGTCACAAGATGGTTAGTATGCTTACAGTTTTTGATATATAGACACAGAACTGATCGATGTTAAAGCGAAAGCCAATGTCACAATTTGTATGTGCAATGCATCTGATTATTACAAGCAATACTGATCAACAGATGACAGATGCTTCAGCCTTGATTCTCGATGGGCACAGTCCCTTTTCAGTCCGTGACTATTCAAATTTTAAGGACAATTTTTTAAGAATACTGGAAATAAAGAACAAAAGCTAGACATGCTTATAAACTCCTTTTTACCAAAATCAGTAAAGATACATTTTCCACGTAACTGTATAACTAATTTATACTTTACATATATAGACTTGGCTAATTAGACGTGGGCGCTAGTCGAACACGAGGGGAAATGCCTCAGTTATTGTAATGTCCAATTTCTATGTAGCTTCTAACGAGTCCGCCGCTGATGCGCCCAATACATGTACCGGTATGTATTGGTAATGGCTCTTCAATCAACTGAGAAACTGGGCCCTCACATTCTGCATTATGTTGGGGAAAATACCACCTTTCCGTTTGTTTCTATTCACAATATCTTTGGATCCCTCACATTATCTTCATTTTGAGAACTACAAACACAATCGTAAAATTGTCCCAATGTGAGTATTAAAATCGCACTTTATTTCTTTTCGAATGCAACAAATCTAGAGCTTATATCTAGTTTTTCTTTTATATTTACACAACTATGTTTACATGTTTCGATTGAAAAGCACCTTTTTATGAGTGATAGGTAAGAAACTTCACTTCTGTACCAATTTGATTATATTGAGCTAATATTGTATTTCAGCATAATCATTTACACACTTCTAATCCTGTACATTGTCTTTTTATTCAATTCAATAGGGAGATTTGCTAGGAAACCTCATATTTTCTAATAATCATAATTCAACAGTTCGAACTTGTATTGTGATTTAATATAAAGTTGGTTTTAATTAATTATTAGATCAATATATACATAATTGAAAGTTAAATAAAGATAGAGTGAATTAGGCTTGGACCTTTTTAATTAGTGTAGCGCCCTGCTAGCGGTAATGTTCTGGATGAGGGGGATTCAATAATTGTTATGGGCAAGGAAAGGGGGTTCCTGTGGAATAATAGAATATGGGGTCCCGTTGACGAAAGGAAGTCACATTTAAATATAGATTTAATATAACCTTGCTCCCTTCAGACTTTCAAGGAACCCTCATGCACTCGATTTAATAACTATAATGTTCTCAAATTTGCAGTTTCACAAGAAGACCTAACGAAGGCAAAACAACATATTTACGTTTTAGAAAAGGTAAGAGATCAAAATATCGTTTAAAGGAAGTTAACCAAACTCCTGGGCATCAGCACCAGCATATATACATGTGCACGCAGTACAGTAACACAATTTAAACATGATTATGAATATAAGCATGGGAATTAACTGATGTGCATGTTCTTGCATTTCGAATTAAAAATCTCAAATGCGGACAATCTCGTATAGAACAACAATACTTATTACATGCCTAAACATTACCTCTGTAATGAGAAATCTTGTAATGTGGAAACTCTCCTAAATGGATATTCACATCACATTTTGTTAGGTGCGCTATAAACAAGTATCAGAAGATCAAGTATTACAAAAAGATGTCTAATAAACTCCCCACGAAAGGAAATTAGATTACAGCTGTAAATATGATTACATACAATACAATAGATTATACATTTGTTCTCTCCATAGGACCTGCGCAGTATTGAAAACGAGCTCTTTAGTCAACAGAAGTACATGATTGGGCTGTTAAAGGGTCTCAAGGAAGACTACTGGTAAGCAATGAGTATTTTCCAACCAAGTCCAATGGTCTAGTCATTCATACTGTTTTTGGCACTGCCCGCTGGTACCGCAGAATCAAAATTCGTGGAAAGATATAATGATCAACATATGTCTGATCCATTTGACTGTTTCACGGCATCCCTGTATATACATGTAATCAAACAGCAGGGGCGGATCCAGGGGGGAGGGGGGAGGATCCAGGGGGTCATGACCCCCACATTTGGCCGGGACTTAAACTTGCCAAACAGAAAAAAAACGTTGCGCTTGTGCGCACAAATGCACGTCATTTTAGTACTTATCCTATATGTGGACCCCCCCCCCTTTTTTTTCTTTCTTTTTTTTCTCTTTTTTTTTCCAAATCCTGTATCCGCCCCTGAACAGGCTTGTCCTAGCTGTCCCTTTACCGTTCGGCCTTGTTTTTCCCAGGACAACGTGGGACACTGTGATGACGGAGGAGTCGGTGGCCTTCCCCACGGTCAGACAGGGCCGCCAGTACGGCCTCCGACTCACCAAGATCTTTGAGGCGGCGGCGGGAGGCACCCTGGGGGCCATCCGGGCCGACCTGCCCGACCACTACCTGGCCACCGACCAGGTGAGACTGGGGAACAGTGGGAGGGACAAAAACTGTATGATGAACTAAAACAAAAGAGGTATAATGGGAAATGTATATACATTTATAAATTGTCTTTATTAAACCGTTTCATTTTGTACATGTAGCGCTACATTATAAATATGGATCTTAACCATAAATGGAATATGGTGCCATATTGCCAAAAAATGAGGCAAATTTGGCAAATGGGCACATTGCCAACATTTAGAATGTTTTACTTGGAATTTCATAAAAGAATATTCTACCAGGAGAATCTGGAGAAAGTTTGAGTTTTAGGCAATTTTTAGACTAATTTTCATATTTTGGGCAATATCTCAGTAATTATTACAATAATCCCCGGATTTTATTTTTATAATAGGGAAAACCCAATAGCACAATTGGAACAGGTTTAACCTTCTTTGGAGACTTGCATGGGTGTCAGTAACAGAGAAAGCTAGTGAGGTCTATTTAGATTAGAAGCAATTTGGTTGATCTGAATTTAATAAGTGATGGTAACCTTTTTTGTAGGATGTTTCCCGAGTTCCCGTCAAAAAACTTTCATCGGCCTATGGTGTCAAGTAAGTGTTATATAAAAGCTTGTAATTAGCATTCATCCGCTAAGTTATCAATTTCCGACTTAGCCTATTCCTCAAAGTTTGTCGCAAAATACATTTCGAAAAGGAGAGATATTTTGGTCATGTTAATGTTATGATATTTGGACACATTAAGACAAACTTATTTTATGTGTGAATAAACAAATGAATTCCAAAAGATAAAAAAGACAAAGGGGGGCAGGATAGTATAGTGGGTAGAGTCCTCGCCTCGCATGTGGCTGGACTGGACTCGAGCATTGGCTGTGCCAGCTATACTACCTTGCCTTGCCGTCATTTGCTTCCCCATAGATTTGATCATTGGATTGTCTAAAGTCAAAAAGTGAGTGGTCCTGATATAGCCGAAAAATTGCTGAGCAGACATTAAACTCCAACAAACATCATCATCATTAGGGACAAATATCTTATGACAGAATTTGAGGGTGTATGATTATCAACAGATTGGAAAGTCCTAACGCTTGAATGTCAATTCCTATGGCCCCTCACAGATTAACACCAATGCCAGAAAATGGAAGCAGCGGACCAATGGTAACGGTGGTGGAGGAGGGTGTTAACGGAACAACGCCCAGTAAGAACACACAGAACGGCAGGCGGAGGCGCTCCACTATGCTGCCGGATGGTAAGGGCTTTATCTAATAACCTCTAATTAAAATGACAATAATAATAATAAAGTGCCGAACGCATGGTACCTCCACCATGACGAGGAGTTCTACATAAAACCAATTACAGTTATTTTCACCAATTGATACACTTCCCTATGATCAAGGTCGAAGGGAAATGTAGTTTTTCTTCATAAGGGAAAGAATTATACTTTAAACCGAAATTCTTTGTGTACAAATATGAAAATAATGACCATATTGACTAAGATTTATTGACATCTGAATTATAAACGTCTTGCAACGAAATATGAACCGCTGACACCCAGTCAATTGGTAAATTCAATATCCAATAAATGTGTTATTTCTACTTGGTTGTACTTTTTTTGTCTAAAATAAAATGCCAACGTTAAAAGAATACAGTGAAACGGGGAAGCGTGTCTAGGCCATGCAGCAAAGGTAAAGCGCAGCCGGTAACATCGAGTCAATCCGCTATGCAATAGGCCTAACATTACATGTGTATACCATGTTGACAGGGACACTATTAGGGTACACACGTGAGGGACGAAGGAAGTCTAGTGTCCTACCGGATGGTATGTCGCGTCATCTTTTGCGATCTATAGTGTCACAGACCAATTTTCTTTTAAGTTCCTGCACCTTCACATTACTTCACTCTTTTATTTCTAAACTTTCTAAAGACAAACTATTCTATATGCTCACTCTATCACACTGTTTTCGACAAAAGCTTAAATATTCTCGCTGAAAAATATTCATTCATTTTCTACTATGTCAGGACAGACTAAGGTCTGACAATGGTTTCATATAATTTCGAAATCACTGATTAAATGCATGATATCTAAGTCAGCGTCTATGTTATTCAATGAAGTGATATAAATGCTAAGGTCCCAAACCAATTCCAATGTAGGCCTGCTAAATGTCATAATATAAACTGATTAATATGTCGCATTTATTGTGTCTAATTTCGATCATTACGTCGTCACTAAAGAACTTTTCACCATTTTGAGTTTTCCTTGCATTTATAAACTGTTAGTTCTTTAGCACATTAGATTACTACTGTGCGATGATTGTTCAATATTACAATCTGCATTTTCCTTTGATATTTCTTTACTTTAACGACTCTCTACTGTTTGTGATATAAGTGTAGATCTCCGGATAGTCATATGTGTGTAGATATACTGTTAGTCATATAACACAATAAAAAAGATATTAGTCACGTAAGTGTAGAATCCAAACATTCATTAATTGTGTAGAAGCTTTAATATGTAAACTAGATTTATAAGTATAAAACTCGTAAGAGCTAAGAGAGTCTGATTACACTGATTAACAAAGATAAAAAATAATTGTATATCTTGATAACTCAAATGTCTCTTCCCTTACACAGTCTACCTCCACAAATTTCTCGGTGGGTTTTCGCTGTTCATGCTTGATTAATGTGAATCTGTTGCATATTTTTGGAATTCACTTAATACACTTATGATATCTGTGAGGCGTGACGAGAAGAGCTCTTGACAAAAAAAGATACTTACGATAATTATGGTCTAAATTAGAAAATGAATAAACGAATAATTACTGATGCAACGCTAGTCATAATCTAATACAGGTAGATTTATGTTTAATCAACTAACTTTGCTAATTGAGTAGAAATATGCCTGGAACGGCATGACTGATGCTAAAACTCTATAAAGTCTATACTGTAAAACATCCTAATCCAAACAAATATTGCACAAACGGTCACGTTATTTTTCTCATATTGCGGCATTACCAGAGGAGAAAACTAAATCCTCTAAAGTCAAAACAGGTATGGACCTTTTCAAACTGCAGCACTCCTATAAGGGTATTTTTAAGTAGGTTTCATTTCCTTTTTTTAAATAAAAATATTGAAATAGAGCGGTAATTACTGTTATGTTATGACTACAATCAATTGTGATTATGCTAAATCTAAGATTGTTATATATGTTAGTAACCTACAAGGTACATAATATTAAGATATCAAAATATAATTTAACATTGTATCCTTTGGTTGCATCATACTTTTACGCTGAATAGATAAAAAAAGAAAGAGATCTGGAATTGTGTGTTATTCAACCTAAAATAGTGCCATTTACATGGTTATGCTTGCAACATTGTGAGAAATCATTGACATTGGTTGTCGAATTAGTTGTCTCCTGCCCTTTTACCAACATGACTCATGTATTACCTCCATCGGAAGTAGAAACTCATTAACTTTCTTCTTACTTTCTTTTTACAGATCATCCGGTATTGGTAAACCCAAGGACTGGATTTGTAAACATGATTGCAGTTATGAAACATTTCCCGTACATGGTGAAGGAATATGTAAGTGCCACTCTAAAATTAATGTACAAACAAATTTCGATCATTCAGATTACATCCCTTAGGCCTATAGCGTGTACATGTATAATGATCAAATAACAAACTTATATCAACTTACAAAAAATATTTCCAGTCCAATATTTCCTTCTGTGTGTAAGTATTTACATACAATTTCAGTGATCATAAGTTTTGAAAAATAAACATGTAAATTCATATTTACTTGATTTTTACTTCACACATTGTACCTATCTAATCGTCAGGTGGCAGAGCAGTGGGGACACTTTAGGGCGTATGACATTAATGGGGACGGTGAACTGGACCTGACAGAGGTAAGTCACAGAAACCAGAGGCGGATCCAGAATTGATATATATATATATATATATATATATATATATATATATATATATATATATATATATATATAAGCCTATTTACTTGTATAATTTCAGGTCGATCAGAAGTCTTCAGGAGTAAGATTGCATGTGAGGAGGGTCGACATGTATCCAAGACATGCATTGTGCAATGAAAACATTGTAACTGACTCACAATACAATATTATAGGTTAATGATGAGTTTGAAAACCAAATGCACAGGTGCATATATATATACGGTATTACAAGATTCCCTATGGTTGTGACCCTTCTATGAGGGGCGGGGGGTAACTGGGAAAAATATCCCTGGAGGGGTTTGTGCTGAATATTACATTAGACAATGGACTCTTTTCCGGTAAATGTGAGGGGCCCTCGTTCCACGCCTCCTCCAAGTCCACCATTGGATACCTAGATCCTTTTAGTTTTCCTGGTCAGTAAAAGCATGCCACGGTGTCCTATGATTTTAAAGGCACAAAATTAATAGGGGTACCCAAAACTAGATAAAGTAGAGGTGGCAAAGATGGAGCTTACCTACTTAACCTGGAAAAGTTAACTTTCTGAGACCCTCCTTTTCAAATAACTGGAACCAGCACTGCTAGCTATATCGCGCATCATGCGTCTGCGGAGCATCTGCACCGGAAGGGAGTTTTATCCATCTAGATGCAAGAAATCAGCCCATAGTAAATAGCAAACACATTTGAAATTAGCTAAGCACTTTGACGGCATAGTGCCCCTACAGTCCGTTATAGGTATTGTGACATATCTACATGTTGCGGACGTCTAGATCTACGTTGCATATGGGATTATATAATAGTACTGTAACCCTAGTTTTAATTTGATCACTATAATACAAACACACCATTATAACAAACACATTTAGAAGAATGCAATTCAAAACTAAGGCTTATTTATAAAAGAAAAGTGAATAAGTTGTATGGAAATAAGAATTGTGAATATGAATTTGTATTTTACAGTTGTTGAATGCCATGAGAAATACTGTAGGAGCCGAATTTACCGCCACACAAGTAAGGGTAAGTAGTAACGTGAACACAAAGATACTACAAAGAAACGTTACATGGAATTTTATCAAGAACCATTTGAATCAGCAGAGATCCATATGTTTTTGACTGTTTGTTAAGTTAAATGCTTCTATTTTGATAAAAATTAATGTTACTAACTTGAACTTTTAGGTGTATGTAAATTATAGGGCCTATCAGGAAAGACCGGTCGAGGTTAAGGAGAGACTGCCAAATTTGTGCCTTCCCCAACAATTGACTATACTAATCTAACTTTTCACAGTTTGTTAACATTTTCCCTTTTGCCCTGCTCAGGACGCCATGATGGAGGTTGACCTTGACGGGTCAGAGACGATGGACTTCTATGAGTACCTCACAATTGCTCACCTTCTGCTTGAAAAGAAAGGTTGGCTATAGATATTATAGCTTATTTCTACCGATATCAGTGTAGGCTCCATGCGCATTGTCTACATAGGCCCTATCTATCATCAATGGTGCTCGTATAAGTCTGAACATATTGAAATCCACAATGACATAAACCAAGACTGGATAAAATCATCTATTTATGAATGGCACATGATATGTTACTTGTTGTATAGGGTCTTTCCTATAATTGGGAGACCCGGTGATTTTCTTATTTTATTGTCGAACAATTCCCTGAAATTCTGCCACCTATATATGATACCGCCTAAATAGTAATTCCCTAGTCCCTAGTCCCCAAAGGTTCATTTTAATTATAAAACAATTGGTTTTTTTCATTACCACTAGCCATATGTTTCTGAAAAAAAAAAAATTAGTTTCTAAATAATGATACTAGGTTTAATTAAGCCTACCTGAATGAGCCTAATATTCAAAACATTTACAACTATAACGAATAGATATAACTGCCTGCAATAATGTCAATGATTATCTTCAACCTAAGGATTTTCCTCTTGAACATGATAATAATTATATAGATGAAACATTTTATAATGCCTAAAATATGCCTAAAGTCGTAGATACAGAGAAAACCCTCTAATAGCACATTTCACAAAGTTCTTCCTCACAACTGCAAGAATTTGAATACAATAAATCACAAATAATTATCAACAAAGCTGAAATATAGAGCAAAAAAGTGTTAATAAATACATTTTCTGCATTAGGGTAATGTTTAAAGACACTGACCTTATCCATTGTTCACCCTAACATATACTCCAAAGTAAACTATTATTCTAAGTTTATAAGGATATGCTGAAATCCAAGTTTTCAGTGCTTGAACAGTTCATCTCTGTCTCATCCAATAGATACCTCTGCGCTCCTATACTTTGGCTTGTAGCAGCAAGTGCCACTCATACTACCAGACCTTAATATTTGTTTCTCAGAATTAACTGGTAGACTTCTTATCTGCTTATAGACAACAGGAATTTTCATTTCTCAGAATCTCACAAAAACAAAACAGTGGCAGCAGGGCCACTCAAGCTGTTTTAGTAGCATGATACAGAGTCAATCTAATGTTGATTTCAATGTATTAGTGGCGGCAGGGGCCACTCAATGAACTATTTCTCCCGATGCATGTATTAGAATTAGTACTGATTTCGTCGGTGACAGGGGCAATTCAGCTAAACAATAATTATTGTCAGAATATCAGATTTCAAAACGCAGGAAATTAATCAACTCAAAAATAGTCAAGAACATTATCGTATGTAGCCCTTGGGGCAATCTACGCAGTAAACACAAATGTTAAAAAATGTTGAATCAAACATTTTACTATCAATATTGAATCAACATTTCAGATTAGTTTAAATTGTTTTTCCACTATGAGAAACTGATGAAAAGCATCAGATTTCAATATTGATACAATGTTAAAATTTGACATGGAAACAACCTTACCGTTAAAATATGCTTAAACGTTTAGAGATTGGATTGTGTGCATATAATGTTTGTGCAAGCATATCCTTTTTTTTCCCATGCAAGAATCTCCATCATATAGTCTATTGTTGTAAGTCTGATACAAAGGAAAAAATAATGAAAAAATATGAAAAAACAACACTGGTTAGAGTAATTGTCTTTCAATTTCGATGAATAAACCCTGAGAAAGAGCCCTAATTAAATTTCCCTCGGGAATATACGACCTCCATTTATCATGTTATGGCTAGTATGTACTTCTTTTCCTAACGATTGACGATACAGGCCTATTTACTTGTATAATTTCAGGTCGATCAGAAGTCTTCAGGAGTAAGATTGCAAGGGAGGAGGGTCGACATGTATCCAAGACATGCGTCGTGCAATGAAAACATTGCACTGACAATAAGATATCCCCTCAAAATACGATATAATATAGGTTAGTGATAAGTTTCAAAGCCAAATGCACAGGTGCATATTTATATTATAGGCTACGGTATTACGAGATTCCCTTTGGTTAAGACCCTTCTAAATTGTATAGGTGCATGTTTATATATACGAGATTCCCTATGGTTATCACCCTTCTAAATGGAATTTATTGAAGTATAGACCATTCATATTTTATTGAAATGATTACTATCCTCCCCATTTCAACTGCAATGAATCATGTTAACAAACTGGACGTCTGTCTTTCATGTCACTGTATTAATAGGAAGTCTTGAGAGATAACGAGGATCTTAGTGCTACTATGTTTGTACAGAAGAATTGTGTTGTTTGTGTGGTCACCTTGTAAATTGCATTTTGTAAATAAAACAAAAGAAAATAAACGTTTAAATCTTATTTATTGGCTCTCCTTTATTATATCAAGTCATTATGCGACCCTGCAGGGTACGTAAGTAAATCTGCCATAGCCTGGCTAGACCCATAGCTAGTAGTTACGTCACAAGGCCCATGAAAGAATGGCTCATAAGGTCCAATCTGATTACCATTATGTATACATGAAATCAGGCTGAGCCGTTTCCTGTGAAAGAGGAATTAATGTGCATAGCTCGCACAAGCTTTTAAGCTAAGCCTATAGACGTTGTGCAGTTGACGTCACATCTGTCAAAATCGAGTGTCTGCCATATTGGTGATCATTTTCTTATTGTCATAATAAACAATGCTGGAACATGTACACCAAATATTCATCTCATATGTACTTTAAACAAACTCAGTGAATCATTATAAACAATTATAAGCATACAGAACAAGATATTTTGAATAGATTCCCTATACCCACATGGTCATGATCACCACATGGTGATCACAAAAAGTTGATCACGTGACCACCTCTACACAAGGTCTATAAAAATACAGAAATAGGTACATAGGTCCAGTTTCTTATTGGCCTGTTCACTTTTGATATGTTCACACACTGAGTTAATAACACAGTTCCTGTCGGGTATGAATGTCTAAATTCAAAGAAAGTATAATCATGGTTTATGAAATAAAAATAGTATTACAGAAAGTTCATGTGCAAACTCTTGCTTCCTCTGAACATAGTTGGTTTAACAATAGTAGAATACAAATCATCCCATCTTGATCAAACTGAATGTTTATACTTTCAATATTATTATTAATCTGTTGAATTAGTAGTAAACCTTTACAGAGACTACTAAATGCTACACTGACTATTAAACTGTTTAAATGAAAAAGTTAAATGTATCTATATTTCTAATTACCTGTTCCTTCAGCCAGGTGTCTTTCTCTCTATTTATAAAATTTATATAATTATTATACGTCGCACCTTTGCTTCTTATTACATTCTGTGATGTTCTGATACGTTCTTTGAACCTCCAGCACACAGAGTCACATTCTTGGCAAGGTAGGCCTAAAGTTCGTAGTTTGTTTTTCCCTTTCTAAAATGCAACATACAATAAATCAAACCAAGCCACAACCAAACATGAGCGCATGTGCACCATACCGATGTGCATCGCATAATGTCTGTTTGTTTTCATTGATCATAATGCAACAGAAATATTGTATTCGCCATGAGAGGATATCCGGTGAAAGAACATAGAATTTACTACGGATTATTTGCAGTTTGTACATTGGCATAGACCATTTCCTTTCAGTAAATTACTATATATATTTATGAAGATATGCTACAAAACCTCTCGGAAGGTATCTGAACTTGCTTGCATGCCATCACATAACCATACATGGAATATGAGTGAGTAGGAATATTTTAACCATTCAAATACCACAGTGTAGTGCAACCTAGAAACCACAGTCAAAGATATAGGAGAAATAGCCTTTATTCTATATAGTGGATCTATGAAAGACTCTTTTTTAGGGTAATATGGGCATCCCCCAAATCCCATAGTATCCTATGGGAAGTCTAATATGGGCAGGGTTCTTGTGCATGCTGCCCATATTAACCTCTTTCATGTGTCACTGTAATTCTCCAGGGCTAATATGGATGGCAGATGACGTGATGACTGTCATAATGGGCTGGCGGCCATAGGCCTATTGTTGATCAATTTATAACCCTTGTTTTTTAAAGTCTGAAGTGTTTAAAATATAGTTTTATAATATAAATAGTCTCACTGAGTAAAAATTAGCAACTATCATTACATAGAATTGATTTATTTCTATTAATTCTATACCCATGTGGTCTGGATCACCACGTGGTGATCACCAAAAAGTGATCACGTGACCATGTCTGCACAAGGTCTAGCTATTGGCAGGTGTGCCCATATTACCCTAAAATAGGGGGTGCCCATATTTCCCTGTGGTGGATAATATGGGATTTTTAAATGCAAAAGCTTATTTTCACAATAAATCAATAATTTCTTGCCCTCGGTTGTCAAAAACCCATTTATTTCTTCAATTACTGACAACGATTCAATAAAGGAAAACAAAATTAATTCATGATCATTCATCTTGATTTCACAGACATAGGCCTAGATCTAGGTCTTTAAGGTGCCCATATTACCCGACTTTACCCTACATAATTTTGTCATTTTATTTATTTTTCTATGTCCAGGGGCAATTAACAAAAATGCGCGATAGATCTAAAGGCCTACTGTGTGCGACACAACCCTTTTTGAAAACGGGGGCGGGGGGCGGGGGGCGTGGGGGGCTCATGGAAACAAATTTCCTTAGGCCTAATTAATTTTTGGCTGAATTTTACATTAAAAAAGTCTAAATTTTGCCAAAAAAGAAGGGAGCACGCACCCCTGCGCCCCGGGCCTGCGCCCCCATCTAAATCCGCCACTCACAATTCAAATCTCACTATTTCATATCTCATTAGGCCCATAGAATATCCAAGCGGTAATTTAGCCTATTTTAGCCTAACTTACTTTATAACAGGGGCCAACAGGGTCAACTCAGTTGACAAATCAATTCACTCACTAAAATTAAAACCACGCATCTGATCTCATGTATTTCAAAAAGGATAACGCTCCCCGTCCATCTATCGGTGTTTTAAACCCTTGCATGAGGACCGGACCTTGTGGCCTAATGGATAAGGCGTCGGTTTCCGGAGCCGAAGATTGTGGGTTCGAGTCCCATCAAGGTCGTTTTCCACCGCGCCGGCCGGGCATCCAAACCTTCTCCCGGCCTTCTTTTCTGGCAAATGCAACTCGTCAAAGTAACTCGTCATCCCATCCCTATTCTTCGCAGCTGATTTAGTACGCTAGATTAATGACACTCGATCAGGGATATATGAATTAGTTTGTGCAATATGTCAAGGCAAAGGAAAATCTAGGTCAACTCAATCTGAAGTGCCACCTGGGGACTTGTCGTGCAGTGCTGCCATCTGGTGTTGAAGCGGTAGAAATATTTCAGGTATCACAACCCTACATTTCTTTATTTCTGAAACGAGGAAGATTTTTACCGCAATATCAAATAAAGACGTAGATTTAATGCGATACATATTAATTAATCATAGGTATTGCCTTCTCATTTATCGATATTTCTGCAGTAAAAATGCAATAGAAGTCTAATTATTTCCCTCCTAAATTAATTACCTTTCTGACTCCTGATTGTGTTGTTCCGGTCAGTGCGAGGTAAACCTGTTTTGAAACAAATTTTTCACAACATCTTAAAGCCACAGGTAAGCTTAGTGATTTGTTGTATCTTATAGGATCAAGAAATGTTTTATTTCTTGTAAGTTTTAGTTACTTCGCGATGACAACGTCTCATAACGTCTCTCTCGATCTTCATTCAATCCTTCCACACGTGACACTGTCACAGTCCTTCAGTCTCAGGCTTCACGCGGTCACCTGTCCACGCCCGGTTTCCCACGCCCATTCCCGACCCTAGGGAAGTTTAACTCAGACATGGAGAAGCGTTGAAGGTATTTTTCCTTCTTTCTCCGGATCCTTGGAGTTGTATGAGCTGCATGATGATTGAAATAAAATATTCTTTCCACCACACCCTAACCAGCAGGACGGATTCAGTGGTGGATCCAGGGGGAGGGGCAAAAGGGGCAATTGCCCCCCGCCCCCCCCGCTCCAAGTGGAATTTTTTTCAAATAATCTAAGCTTGTGATTTGTACAGATCTGAGATAATTTTTTCCCACTTCTTTGAGGGGAGGGGGGGGGGGGGGGGGTGGGGGCACTCTGGATCCGCCCCTGGGGTTATTTATGGGGGGGGGGGGGGGGGGCACCTGAGGCGCGTCCCCCCCCCTACCCCCACATTTTGTTGTCAAATGTATATATATATTTGTATTGTAAAATTCTAGCCCTACTAGGCAGTGTTAGATCCAGGTGGGGACGCGCTAATACGATAAGCCAAATGCTGTTGAAAGGCTGCATTCTAACTACTGTAAATTTGCCTTGGGTGTATCCAAATATACAAGTACCAAACTAGCCCTTAGTGAACTGGGGAGATACCCTCTTCAAATTAGATCAACTGTATTAGGTGTCCTGTACTGGCTAAGATTAGAGCAAGGCACTGAAAGCATCCTTTTGAACAAAGCTTTTAACTCTATGAAACAAGATAATCATCCATGGCTGCAAAACATCCAATCCCTTCTTTGGCACATAGGATTAGGAAATGTCTGGCACCAACCAACAATATGGGAGAAAAAATCATTAAAACAACTCCTAACTGCTCGACTTAAAGATATATACATCCAGACCTTTGACACATACTGTCACAATTATGAAAACTATAACAAATGTGAGATACTCAACAGTATATACCATTCAAATGTTTACGAAACAAAACAGTACCTGACCAAAATACAGTCAGCCAACATTAGAAATATGTTCACAAGGATGCGAATCGACACTAACTGTACCTCAGACAGCCAGTACAGGAGCTTTAGAAAAAACAAAGTAGAAGATTCATTATGTAATGAGTGTAACAACATACAAACTGTATCGCATGTACTATTTCACTGTAAAAACAGTGACCTTACCTCTAACAGGACTCTATTCGAGAACAAACTCTGCAGATATGTTCACTCCTATAATACACTATCCGAACAAGAAAAGCTTATGATTGTCTTGGACCTCCGTTTAACATGTAAAAAAGAGGATGAAGACAGTGCTATAGAGTCTATTTGTACATTTGTCAAAAATACATATCAAATTGTACAGCGCCTACCTCAGTGACACGAATGTAATGCTTACATTAGTCAATAAACTTACTTACTTACTTACTTACTTACTTACTAATAGAAATTGAGGGGGGGGGGGCACGCCCCCTAATTTTCAGAATTCTAAATTAAAAAAAAGAATTCGCACCCCCCTCCATACCCGCCAGTGTTAGGATGGGCCCCTAATCCTTTACCTGGGCTGTCCAGAATTAAATGACATCATGCTATTTTTGACCAATTGTGACCCCCCTCCCCCTTTGTCATATTTTATCATCCGATCCCTGACCCCCCTGTAGAAATGGGGGTGTAGACCCTTAAATTCGACAGTGCGACAGGGGCATAATTAATATATCATTGTAGCTCTAAGCTCATTTTCCCTAAGTCTTAATTATAACATATCCAATTTTATGGTCTGCATAGGTGTTAATCCCCGTAGGTTATAATAGATGATTTTCGGGAATTAATATGGAAAATATAAGCATGGTTATTTTTTCAAGTTTCGGAGATTATGAGCACCTGTATTGTATTATCGGCACCCTATAATGTAAATCATAACTTTGAAGCTGATATAAATAAATTGATATTTTTGGTTAGAAGAACTTGTTCAACGTGTTTACTTTGCTCTCTGCAGGGCTTGACAAATCGTTTTTATATCTGGTTGCCCACCAGACTACCATGGCCCTAAATGTGGGTGCCCGGATATGGAACATGCATTGTTGCCCAGAATTTACCTATCAGTTCTAAGTAATCATTTTGATATGGGGGCGTTTCTTATCAGTGATGTTTACAGATAAAATGCACATACCTAAATCTGAATCATTGAAAAATGCTATGAGACTATGATTGTATATATCATTTTTTGTGCAGCTTTTATTGAGAGTAACCCTTAACCTGGTTTTGCTGCTGGGCCAACTCTCTTGAAATAGGATAGAAACGTTGGCTTTTTGCATGGTTGCCCCGTGATTAATTCATTATACATATTTAGTGTTGGTCTATCCTCATACACAGTAAATTGTAGTAAGAGACCCCTCGAGACCCCCCGTGGGGATCCGGGGTAGGGGTTCCTCCGGGAGCCTTACAGGGAAAATGTGTCCCCAGCAGCCCCTTGCTGTTCGTAGGCAAGAAATGGGGAGACCAGACTTGGTAGCTCAACTGGAAGAGTGCCTGCTTGAAGTCTGGGATGTTTTTAAACATTTTTAAACATGAGATGTTTATCAAAACTTCCCTGATTAGCCAAATCAGTTACGAAATATGAGACCTAGCCTGGCAGACCGTGGCCCCATCAGGGAGTGGGGCCAGATATTGGCTTTGCAGGGGACTTCGTTAAAATATGGCAGTTCTGCTTAATGCTTGTTGTTGTTATTGGTATTTATCTATTAACTGCGGAACTACTATCACTTTATCGTCTGACTAGTCTTAGTTAATCTTCTTTTATCCTTGCTAGCCAAGTGGTAGACTGATCTGCGAGATGGATGCTCATATCCATGACGCATACAACACTTGGTTGAGAGTAAAGTTTATTAGTGGATATATCAATTGCGTTACAATTGCCAGTGTAGTCACAGACCGTCTTATTCCTATGTTCACAAGTATCACCACCTGAAGGCAAGCTTCTTCTGTAGAGTCCGCCCGACTTTGTGCGGTCATGCAACAGTATAGTTCCTTTACCAGTCACCAGATGTCACATATATGGCTAACACAGTCATTTATATAATTTCAAATATCCTTTATGATTATGTCTTCTACAATCTGGTGACTGTTCCTTTATTTTGTTTATATACTACTAATTATATATGCACAAGGTGTTTTTGCTAACTACCTTTGTGTGATTTTAAATGGCGAATTCATGTTGGTACAAAAAAATGACCTTTGAAATATGTATCTCTTTCTGCTGTGAGTTCATTCCACTGGATTAAAACCCGGCAGGAGGCAGAAAGACATTCTATTCATAGTATAAAAGGTTGAAGCCAGCAACAAAGACATGGCGGATCATGGAGTAAATCGCGTTTTTGTGCCGTTTTATATAAGGAGGGTAATAATGTTATATACCCATACTTAAGCATCATGACTACAGTTTAGTAAGAAAATTTAACAAAATAATAAGTTCACTGGCCCCTCTCTTTGAAAACATCTTTGCATTCCTTCTGTTATGGATAACTAATACTGATAATCTGGGAATTGAGGCATCCTTTATATTTCTAGTTTTCGCATAAACATTCAAGTGATCACACCTTGACGTTGTTAAGAAAAAAAAAAAGAAACCCCACCAGGAAGGATTTTGTCCTAAAACAAATTGGAAATGATGAAAGTGATGTTTAACAGAGTTACAGAGTTGTTTATCAATTACAGGGCGTTGATTACAATTGTGTCTTTATCAGAAAGTATGTCATGGACTGCTTTCTATTTGCAGGACATATCCGACTACCTAGCCAAAGCAAGGATTGTTTTAAAATCAGCAAAGATCTGGATTATCTATGGAGTCTACTGAAGAAATATGCATCATTTCTTCTGATGGACAAACATTTGTGTCATGTAGAGCGGAATTAAGTAGCAATAGTGATTTCTTCTCTGCATTATTTAACAGTGGAATGAAAGAGTGTCATCAGAAAAGCATAACCTTGTCGGGGCTACCATCATCTGGTTTGAAATGGGCATTTCAGTTCATCAAAGAAAAGGCAATTTGCTGTCCATTGGAATCTATGCATAACGTACTAGAAGTATGCACATATCTACAGATGGAAGAACTGACAGAATACTGTTCACAAACTATTAAACAGAATATATCCTGTTCTAATTGGTTCCTGGCATACGAATATGCTAAAGACTTCAATTTGGATCAACTGAAGCAAAACCTGTTAACCTATTTTGCCTCGAACTTTAGTAAGATAAGCCAGGTGGATGACTTCTATGATTTGCCACTTGAAAGTGTCACGGAACTTCTTGAAGGTCCCATTTGCGGGGACAAAGAAGTAGAAGTTTTCAAAGCAGCATACCTTTGGTTAAAAAGGAACAATAGTTTCTGCAATACTACAGCTGTTGATACTTTATTATCATGTGTACGTTTCACCTTGATGACTGAGGACGAGCTCAATAGATGTATGGATGAACTTCATTCTGCCAACATTGAAGAAATTAGTAGAATATTTACAAGTATACGTATTGCCAAGGACATCTTATCAAATCCATTACTTCTCTGCAAGATGGATCTTGGCAAGCTCGCTATGCCTCGCAGAATGAAATCTTGTGTCTTAAGTCTTGGTGGCTTTACAAAATCAAATAATTGTACGAATCGGTTGATGATATCAACTGTGGATAATGTCTGTGATTCTGACTCAGATCTCCTCACCTGGAAATGCCATCCTCCAGCAAAGGACTGTCCAAAGTTACCAACACCTCTTGTTGAACATAGTGTTGCTGTTGTTTGTGGCTTCCTGTATGTTGCTGGGGGACAGTCACCCTACTGCTGGGATGGTAGGCATACAAGGACCAATGTTTACCGATTGGATAAATGGCTGAACAAATGGTCTGAGGTAATCACGATACCAATTCCTACTTAACTAACTCAAAACATCTATAGAATTCTGTAATATCCCCTGTAATTATACACAAATTACTAAACTTTGATTTAAAAACAATGCTCCACTAAGCTACTTAGACTTGTAGCAATATAAGGTATAAAATAAATAGTATGTGATAGTTTGAGATCTTAAAACCACCCTGATAAATGTTGTCAATTAATGATGAAAAGAGGTTGAAGGTGAAGGTTATTGAGGAAATGTATTGATCTTATCATCCATGCCTCCTGAACAGGTTTCTTCGATGAATACACAACGAAGTCTCTTCTTCCTTGGAACCATCAATAACTGTCTGTATGCAGTTGGGGGCAGCATCAGGCCACGAACTGCAACTTCTACTGTAGAGCGATATGACATCTTTGAAGATCGGTGGGAATACGTATGTGGGTTAGAGATGGGAGTAAATGAACACTCAGGTATAAAAAAACATTTTGTCTAGCATTTGATATCGCGTAATTAAGTGTCCTTTACCTCAAGATCCCACATTGCCACATGTGTAATTTGTCATTATAAAGGTCACTTTTAACTCAAGTCATTAATTAGATGCTCACATAACTTATTCCACTTTCTATCTGTTGATAGGGTGCTCATATAATGGACATCTGTATATAAGTGGAGGCTACAAAGGAGCACATATTGGACACTTAAATCGGGTTTGGAGCTACAACCCTGAAAACGATGATTGGACCGAACGGTCTCCAATGCAACAGGCACGCAGCTACCACAGTATGGTAGCAATCGGGGAACACATCTTTGTATTTGGAGGGGTGAAATACATCGGGGATGATGTATTTGAAGATATCAAGGTACATGGATCTTAAATACCTCAATGTCTCTTATTGATTATTTCATTGATCAATAATCATAGTGCCCTTGTATTCAGGGTTCTCCCTAGATGTGTGGGATGCGGGACTCCCGCATTAGGAATTTAATTCACGCATTAGGATGATCTTGAGGGGGCCAATCCCGCATTAAAATTATATTAACTTCATAAGATATAATGAAAAAAACGCACTATGTTCCAAAAATGCCCCCCTAAAGAATAGCAAAATTGGGCTTTTGATACTCGAGATATTTGTCTAGGAAGAACCCTGTGTATTGATACAAATGTAAGCTAGTTCTGTGACATGAAAATCATGAACCTACTACAAACTTTAAGATGACTTCTGTGGGTCATTTGATAAATATGTTTGATAATGCAACATTTAATGAACCATCAGTGATACCTTGATAAAACTTAGTTCATTATTGCCCTTTTCCTAGTGTAGGGAAGACGGTGTCTGAGAGTTACTTTTCATTCTGCTGCAGGCTTGTGAAATGTACAGTCCAGCGACAGACCAGTGGTCTACTATCTCACCAATACCTCGATTTGCCAGCTGTATGGGTCATTGTGCGATAGATAACAAGGTCTTCATTTTTGGTGGACACTCATTTGAAGATCATATACATCATCAATTTGTTCAGATATACGATATATTAACAGGGAAATGGACGGAAAAGCTGATGAATAATAGGAACGTCAACTTCTTCGCATGCACAGTGCTTGAATTATCTGAAACTCTTATTTCAAGTTTCAAGTATGACAAACCCTTACGAAAATTGTAAATGAAATTCAGATATCAACAGGGCTTGAATTATTTGTCTTGGGTGACTTTAATATCAACTACTGTCAGCCATTATCAAATGGCTTTAAACACCTCAAAGAATTTGAACAACTGACAGGTCTAGTTCAATTGATTAAAACAAAGACTAGACAATCAAGCATAATTGACCTAATATATTCTAATAGGGATAGCATCTTCAACTTGGGTGTCCTTAACATGTCTATTAGTGATCATATACCAGTATTTTTGATTTAATAGGAAACTATTTTGGCGATGGAAACATTATGTATATGAGTACTTATAAGAGAACTTTAAATAGATTACAATTACAACAAAATAGGGCTCTCAGAATTTGTATCCAAGTAGGTAAACTTACGAAAAGAAATGAGTTACATAAACAATCTAATATGGAATACCTTGATGAGAGAAAACAAATGCATGTTCTTAATCATACGTACAAATGTAAAGATTCACAAATTAAGGAGGGTCTCAAGCAGAGAAGAACTAGGCTTTTCGATGCTGTGGTGTTAGATGATAACATTGTTCATAAAGTGGCTTTTTAGTGATTTCCATACTAGGGCCAAATTGTGGAATGCCTTGCCTGCTGGTATAAGAAACTTACAAACCTACGAACAATTTAAGCATTATCAAAAAAGAGTAATTAAAAATACTGTAAAAGCTTTGCCTTAAATGAGGGGTGTCACCCGTAAGTATCTTGAATTTATGTTCCCTACAATTTTCCTCCTACTCTCACGGATGATGGGGGTGTTGCTATCAACATGTAACATTATACTCTAATTAACCACCATCACCCAGTTGGTGATGAGATGGTTCAGGTTTCATGGGATGGGGTTGGCAGTGGGAAGGGGGTTCTCTCATTAACAACACTGACCCGATGTGCCCTGGTCAACCCCCTCCTGGTGTGTACTCCTGAACCACAGCTCACGGGCTGGGCATCGTCTGAGAGACTTCCGGCCTTTTTCAGGACCTATTCATCTAATTAACGCCCTGGCCACAGGCCGGGGACATACCTGGGACCCAGCTGGGTTGGGTCACTCACAAGTCTGAACCTATGTTTGCTGGAAGAGTGAAACTTCCAGATCCAATTGGATACCTGCCATGTGTCCCAATGACAGTCCCAATTATAGGCAGTTGTCCCAAGTCCTGAATTGGGACAAGGTTTGTCCCGATTTAAGTATCTGTCCTGATTTCTTTCAATTCATTTCTGTGATCAGAATAAATATTGCTTTTGTATAAAGATATATAGTGTTAGAAGTTATTTTTTGTTGTTTAGCTTTATGCATCCTGATTTTGTATCTTTACAAGAGTAACATTGTGATGTACAGAAACGAGTGTAAAATATTGAAATATATAAACAGCCTGGTGGCCACCTGCCCATCTCTTCAGATCATTAAATAGTAACCTGACACCATATCTGGCCCTTGAGATCAGCCATCCTTTGAATCCCACCGGCCAGGGCCCCCCTCATAATCACAGATAGGTGCTAATGGTCGTCCCATACAGCCCTTGTGGCTGAAGGGGGGACTCATTGCTGCCACCTGGTGCCTTACTTCATAACCACCCCACAATCCCACAATCCCCCTTTTTATATCCCCCTCAATCGCGCACACGACGCCATTGAGTCCACATTCCCATCCTACTACAATTTCGTCAATCCGCCGATTACAACGACAAATATACCCCATCCGAAGTCAAGGAACGCGGCCGGGGATCCTCCGGACGCCCACAACAACAAGGTGGACGTGGGATCATACAATCCTGTCGATAAGTACCGTTTACATTCCTATAAACATTACTGCCGAAGGGCCTATCCTACGCCATGCGCCATAATACACGCGCGGCCAAGAAGAAGGCCCAGGAGCGAATGAGGGACAGTATCGGTATACAGGTAGATGATGAGGTTTCCTTCCGACCCGATTATGACACCGAGGAGTCGGGCCTGGAGTCCGTGCAGTCAGGGGCACCCGACAGTACAGCGGGAGCGTCGCCTGGCAGACCTAATGACTCACGATATGACATGTGCGTGAATCGCATCCAGGGAATAGAGAGGGACATGGCCCAGGTAAAAGGGGAAGTGTCAGGGATCCACGATAAAATTGATTTATTGATCTCAAATTCTATCTCCAGCCGGGCCAACCCGAGGACGAGTACGCCACCGAGACACCAGGTGTCACCGCCAGACTACCACCGGGAGCAGGTCACGGGACACCCGGGGATGCCACCGCCGAGGCAGCTCAGGAGGGCGGAGAACCGGCAGGGATACGTTGACGACATGCTCCACAAGGAGGACTTCGCCTGCCCGCGGGGCCCTGGTAAGGGTATTGTTCCTGATATATTTGTGGAGGGGGACACACCCAAGCCCTACATGTACATTAACAGGGAGGCATGTAAGACCCTTAAACAGAAGCTTGATGTGCGGTGCACGTTGCCACCCATGGAGTATGTAAACGCCATGGTCATGTTGCTTAGGGACCCCCGGGGGTGCCCCCCAGCTGACCGGGGCCACGTCATGCGCCACCTCCAGGATGTGACTCACGATGCGATGGAGCGCCCATGGGAGGGCGTACGTCGCTGGTCACAATTTGTGTGGGATTCGGTAGAAAGGGGTTCTATAACATGGGCCGATGAACAGGAGATACAAAACCTGCGCGTACGTATTGCCCTCACAGGGGGCGGGGGGGGGGGGGGGGGGGGGGGGCGCATCATAGGGCGCCCGAGAGCAGGCTCACCACGGTAACGGAGGTGATATGCCGCCAGTTTAACGCAAAAGCGGGGTGCCGCCACCCATCCCACCATGAGGAAGGGGGGGTGAAGATGTGTCATTTCTGTGCTTATTGTGATTCCGTAGGACGTCAGTGCCCGGGCCACAACGTGCAGGGATGCGTCCGCAAGCTTCAGACGGGACCACTCCAACCGAGGGGACACACCCACATGGCACCACATCAGGCTCCGCAGCAGGGTGCGTCACAGGCGGGTGCGCTCCATCAGCAGCACCCCCCGCCATCAAGACACGCCACTGAGCCCAACTGGAGGAGCTTCCAGCCGCAACAATTCCACGGTAACCCAAATCAATACACTCAATTTCCAAAAAACGCGTAGAGGGCGCCCCGTCCGGCGTTAGGCCGGCGGAGGCGCCACGCACACTGGGCCCACGCACTCCCCGATCGGGAAAGGAAGCCACGGTCGCCCCTCCCGCGGAAGGGGTGGGGCGCTACTCTCCCATGGAGGATTCCCTGCCGGATCGTCGTATCCGGCGGGCTCAGCCCGAGGGGGCACGCGAGGCGGACCCAGACTTTGCGAAAATACGTAGGTTCTGCGAAGGGTCCTTACCCTTCAATAGGCCTGTGGATGTACGGCCGCAGGCTTTGGCCGCCCACAGGAGGGCCCACTGGCCGCACATGGTGAGAGATAGGACGGGGCAGGACCTCGTTCAAATATATAGGGCCGTCAAGACAACAGGCCTACCGAACGCCATGGGGGCACGTGTCCAGCTCCCCACGGCCCTTAACATCCCGGAGTGGGAACAGGCACTACGGCAGATCGGGGGGAGGGACCAGATCATGGACTTCCTGAGGTTTGGTTTCCCCCTCGGCTATGCGGGACCGGCCTCGGACACCAGGAATGTTCCAAATCACCCGAGTGCCAGTGATTTCCCCCATCACATAGACGACTTCCTGCGCAAGGAGATAGACTGTGGCGGCTTGGTCGGCCCGGCGGAGGGCCCCTTCTTTGAACCATGGTGCCACATATCACCGCTCATGTCGCGTGAGAAGAACGATCCATCCAAGCGTCGCGTGATTACAGATATGACCTTCCCGCTGGACAGCTCTGTGAACGCCTACATAGTAAAAAATGGCGTATACGGGGTCGAGCGGGACCACACCCTCCCCACCGTGGAGGACCTGGCGGCGCGTCTGCGCAGCAGGGGCACTGGAACATACCTGGCCACGATGGACATCTCACGCGCGTACAAAAACTTCCTCTTTGATCCCCTGGACTGGCCGCTCCTGTGCTTCGCCTGGCAGGGCCGCCACTATTGTGATCTCTCTATGCCCTTCGGGGCCCGGGCTTCGTCACTACACATGCAGACCATCGCTAACTGCCTGGTGGACATATTGCGCAGCCAAGGGGTCGAGGCCATAATGTACCTCGACGACCTCATCCTCATCTCGGACAGCGCGGAGACCGCCCAGAGGGACTACGCGGCGGCCCGCGACCTCTTTCGCCGATTGGGTCTACCGGAGGCCGAGGATAAGGCCCAGCCACCCGCAAGGGTGGTTAAGTGGCTGGGGGTGCGCGTGGATGCAGAGAACATGACCCTCTCTATACCGACCGAGAAGGTCCAACAGGTCATTACTCAGGTCCAGGAATGTTCGCAGAAACAATACATCACAAAGAGAAAACTCCAATCCCTCTTGGGACACCTTCTCTTTGTGGCCAAGTGCGTCGCCCCAGCGCGGACATTTGTATCCCGGCTCCTCAACGCGCTACGGGCGGCCAAATCGGACCGTATCCGGGTCACGACGGACATGCGCCTGGATCTGACATGGTTCTCGGAGTTCTGTGCGCACTGGAATGGCGTGGGGATCATACCCCCGGATACCCCCTCTAAGGTGATCTTGGTGGACGCATGTCTTACCGGGATCGGTGCCACCGACGGCAAGTACGCATACGGCCAGCAGGTGGCTCACGTCCAGGACCCGGCCGCCAACATCACAGAACTGGAGGCTGCTAACGTGGTCGTCGCGCTCCATACACTCGTTGGGGAGCAGGACAGGGGCTCACATATTAGAGTGCGCTGCGACAACCTCGCAGCGGTTCAGGCCTTACGTTATGGCAGAGCAAAGAACCAGGTCCTGCAGGAATGTGCAAGGGCGGTCTGGATGCTACAAGCTCTCATGGATGTGCGCCTATCATACGACCACATCCCGGGGGTGGACAACGTGGTCGCGGACGCCCTTTGCAGGGCTCATCTGGGTGGTAGGGACGCGGGTCAGGCAGCCTCCCTGGTACACCAATACTCCCTCGTCTGTAGATCCCCGTGTGTCTTCTTTATCGACAACTCATCACTTGTCATATATTGCAGATCCGGAGATAAACTCCCTGTTGGATGCGGCGAGGGACCGTCAAAAGATGGCCCGTGCGGAGGGCACCAGGAGGAACCACAGCTCAGCTGTGCGGACATACATAGCATTCATGAGCAGAGCCCGCACGGACCCGTTGCGCCCGGAGTACCCGATGGTCTGTGCCTACATCGAGTACCTGGCGGCGCACACTCCAGCCCCAGCCACGATAAGGAACCATGTGTCCCATGTTCGCACATACTTCCGCCTGGCCGAGGCGTCCACGGCCCCACTGGAACACCCCCGGGTCCGGATGGCATTGGACGCTCTGGCCCGCAACAAACTGTATGTCCCCAGGGCAAAGAAGCCGCTCCCCATAGATATATTCATCCGGGTGGTCGCGGCCATACCAGCATCGCCAATAGGACAAGGGGTGAGGGCGGCGGTCCTGACTATGTTTTTCGGGGCCCTCCGGCAGTCCGAAGTGGCCCCGCTGTCACTCAAGACATTCAGGCCGGAGCGCCACCCCACACGAGCCGATATCACATGGACACCAACACAGGTAAAACTGCATATAAAGTGGTCCAAGAACATGCAGAAGTCGGGCCAGTCAAGATTGGTGACACTCCCTACCGTCCCAGCGGTGCCCATGTGTCCCGTCACGGCCCTAAAAATGCACATCACTATGGCCCCGACGATGTCGGGCAGGGACCCTCTGTTCATGCTCCCATCGCGCGCCCCTATCCCGGTCTCACTCATAAAGAAGGTGTGGGACCAGGCCGTGGGGGACATGGTTGGACCAAACCACCCGTACTCACTCCACAGCATCCGCAAGACTGCGGCCTCACAGGCACACGAGAGGGGATGCTCGGAGGTGGACATTCAGCGACACGGGGGGTGGCGCTCCGCGGCGTACAAACGCTATATCGACACCCCAACTGGGCGCGTGACGGACGCACTCGTGTCATCGGCTAATTTTATCACATAAACATTCTTATACAAACTCTTTTATTATCAATAATTCCCACCCTCCCTCATCCCTCTTAAATATTGGCAGTTTTGGCATATTCTACTTATATATCTTACATATATTCTTATATATATACATCAATTTTATTATCATCAATAAAATTAAATATTTTTACTCCCCAATTCTGCCTCTATTTATTTGTCACCGGGTAGTGCAGTAATGGTCGTCCCATACAGCCCTTGTGGCTGAAGGGGGGACTCATTGCTGCCACCTGGTGCCTTACTTCATAACCACCCCACAATCCCACAATCCCCCTTTTTATATCCCCCTCAATCGCGCACACGACGCCATTGAGTCCACATTCCCATCCTACTACAATTTCCCACCCACCCACTCCTTATTATATTATCTATTACTACACAATATCTAATATTTAAATCAAACATCCTCTCACTATCATATTCTACTTATATATCTTACATATATTCTTATATATATACATCAATTTTATTATCATCAATAAAATTGAATATTTTTACTCCCCAATTCTGCCTCTATTTATTTGTCACCGGGTAGTGCAGTAATGACCCTTGTTAATCGTGAACATAAATTGTTTCCCAAAAACTTTGTGAAACAGCGGACAAATTGTCCATTATATAAAAAGGATTACATCGGACATTTCTCTGCTATACCTGACATGTCATGATCAAATTGATATATGGAAGAATTCAGCAAATAAATAATGATGAAAACATATTCTTTCCAGAAATTACTCATACTCATTATGGTTAAAATCTTTTATTGACTCCCAAGCTGTATATGAGCAAACAAGTGTTAGTAGACCAGCCAAACCAATTCCTGTAATGGCTACGCCCAGTCCAGCAAAAGAAAGACCATCTTGTGCAAGAGTAATGCCGAAAAGGTTTGAAGACTATGATACATCATAAGCCAGTTGTAATAAGAATTTATTACTGTATGTGAATAAGACATTTGTTGTATTGAAAACTGTCTAACGGTTATATTGAGATGCACACTCTTGTACCAAAGTGCTTGTCTAAAAGAAGCTTTATTGTGTGACACAGTATCCAAAGAAAAAAGAAAGAGATGTGTCCGCTGAAAGAAAAAAGAAAGAGATGTGTCCGCTGTGCATCAGTGCGACAAGCGTTAGTGGAATCTGTACTGATGTAGGCCTATGATGAGAATAAAATTAATGCTCCTGGTATTGACGTAATGTGCTGCCCGCAATGTTTATTTATCCAAGTTCTTAGCAGCATAATTTAGATAGTTAGACAACATCAACCTGTCATAGCCCATTTTTTCTAAACCTCTTTCACAGTTCTCAGTGTTGAAGGTTGTTTCCCTTTTTTCTTTCAGCGTGTCCGATGCTTATCAGAAGCTAAATTCAAAAGATGGAACCTCCAACACAGGTCTGCATCCTGTCCTCGGATGGAGACGAGTTACATTGCTGTAAACACCTACTTATAGAACATAGTGACTTTTGTAAGGCACTCTTCGAAAGTGGAATGAAAGAGAGTCAAGAAAACTGTATTACCTTGCCATCTTTGTCGACCCAAACAATACAGTTGGCAATTGACTTTATGCAAGACATCAAACCAGAATTAACTTTGGAAAACCTGTCACAGGCTTTGGAAGTTGGCACGTACTTGCAAATGGCCCATCTTACAGACTTTTGCTTGGAAGCATTCAAGACAATTTACTCATGTGATAACTGTTTCGAAATAAGAGAAATAGCAGATCAGTTTATGAATCATGCTCTCCAAGAAAGTGCCTTTGAATTCATGTGTTCTAAATTCGATCTGATCAGTAGGAAAAAAGAGTTCCTTCTTCTGCCACTTGACTCTTTGTTGGAGGTCCTGAAATCAAGTATTACTACATCATCAGAAAAAGAAATCTTCGAAGTAGGTTGTCTGTGGATAAAAAGATCTAAAAAACGGAATATCAATGAAATCATAAATCAGGTGTTTGAATGTATTAGGTTTCCCATTATGTCAGTGGATGATTTAGGAGAATGTAAACAAACATTACAATCAATAGGAATAGACACCAATTGCAGTGCATTTTCGAGTATTGAAACAGCTTTAGAATGTTTGCAGGACCCCAAGATGCTTCTGAAAAAAGATTTGGGAGAAAGAGCTTTACCTCGAAGAATGGAACCATGCGTATTGGCAGTGGGAGGTTTCACCAAGTCAAATGCCACGACGAACCGTTTGATGATAGCAAGACTTAAGCAACTTCAGGACTTAGAAAACGATGAACTGACATGGCAGTGTCATCCTCCATCAAGACATTACCCAAGATTACCAAGTCCACTTTGTGAACACAGTGTAGCCATGGTGGGGGTATTTGTTTATATTGCAGGAGGCCAAACTAAGTATTGCCAAGATGGTAGGCATACCAGTAAAGATGTCTACTGCCTGGACACAAGAAACTTCAGGTGGGTGAAGGTAAGAGACTCGTTACCATACCAATAGAATACAGAAGTATAAGGGACGTACACACCATTTCAAAATTTCAGACTGCATTAGATTGATACAGGAATGTATGCACATTTTCCAAAATCCTAGTACCCTCCTGGTGCGTCCGTACTTAATGGAAGGCCCCTTACCAATAAGCAGTAATAGAATTTTACAAGGGAGACACCTTGACCAATGGTGCTTTTATTTGTGATCTGGAAAACTCTCCCAAATAACTTAGAATTTCGTGTTCTCACTACCCAATATAATGCTCCTTATAGATTAAAATGTCTGCTCCTTTTTAAGAGGGAATTGCCAAATGAGTCCATGTGTTGTTATTAGAACCTGTGAAGCCGCATGCTTTGGTGTCATTCCCACCTTATATTCGAGATTTTATTACCAATATATTTGATCTATTGCAATATCATCTGGAACTTTGGATTATCAATGTAAGGTCCCATTTGTTGTACTGTAGCAATTACCCATCTTTCTAGGTCTCTCCGATGAAGACACCACGAAGTCTCTTCTACTTAGGGGCACTCAACAAGCACCTTTATGCAGTGGGAGGATGGGTGGTGCCTGATGTAGTGACCAAAAGTGTGGAACGATACAATTTCCTAGAGGACAAATGGGAGGACGTCTGCCGCCTGGAGATTGGGCTGCATGAGCATGCAGGTACAACTTGTTAAAGCATTACGTTTATAAGTTAAAACAACGTCAGTCCAAATTAGACAACACCTAGATATTATCAAAGTAGATCTCGACATGGTAGACTCTAAAATCGTGATAACGAATGATATAGGTTGTTTTTCCATTCAAAGAGGGGTAGGGGTTACATCCTTGCACAAATACAATGCATAGATCAGCATCAGAGGATGTTACCTTGGTGTCGTTAGGTTTAAAAACAGTCATGAAAAGTTGCATTTGTTCACAATTGGTTCATGTATTCTCAAGATAATGTGGGAGAACACATCTCAAGATGAGTCTCGTAGTATGGGAATTGCATCAATATTAAATTTATTTTGATAATTTAGTATACCATTTTCGGATATGATTCCTTTTATGTATCTCTTTATGATTTTGTCTCCTACAGGAACAGCCCACGATGGCCGGATCTATGTGAGTGGAGGATTTAAGGGACCATATCGTGGCCACCTGGACCAGGTGTGGAGCTACACCCCCATCAGGGATGAGTGGCAGCAACACGCGCCCATGAGGCACTCCCGGAGCTACCACTGTATGGTCTCTACCGGCTCACACCTGATAGTCGCTGGAGGGGTCAACTACATAGAGGAGGACACGTTTGAGGATGTCAAGGTAAAGGTTCTATCACAAGTTCGCGTTTCCGTCTTGAAGTTTTTACCTTTTTTCTTTATTATATGAATGTAAGTAATTGATTCTTGTGGATGCAGATTACCATTTACCGAACTATACAAGGACATTCAGACGTCATGGAATTAAGTATATGACAAGAAATATACACATATTATATGTGGGTGGGCCACTGAAATTGCTGTGGCGGCAGAGGCATTTCTTAAATTCAACATGCGACAATAGTGCTTAATGACGTGACAGGGAGGCTAAAATTCATAGGGAGATGCCATTTCTTAGATTCAACATGCGACATTGGATTAAATTATATAAATGACAGAGACATGCGACATTAGCATTTTTTGAATTTGACAACAGGCATCGGGACCCCCCCTCCAGACCCCAACATATATACATGTGTAGAATGTCATAGGTTTGAAACGTTCTATTTGAGATTGCCCACGGAAGTCCTATAGTTTCTGGACGACTTAATTTGATCAAATTTAAAGCCTAAAAATTGTGAAATATGTTTGTCAAATGGCAGTTAAAAAACCTTCAATTGAATCCTCTCTAATCTTAAAGGATATATATATCTATTTTAGGGGGGAGGGGTACTAATGTCAAATTTGTTGGCACCCCCTCCAGGGGTTTGAGTATTGCATGAAATCAATATATATATTTTCAAAACTAACGGGGGAGG
This sequence comes from Lepidonotus clava, assembly GCA_936440205.1. Classification (NCBI taxonomy): domain Eukaryota; kingdom Metazoa; phylum Annelida; class Polychaeta; order Phyllodocida; family Polynoidae; genus Lepidonotus; species Lepidonotus clava. The sequence continues at coordinate 17,853,921 of OW387148.1, forward strand.
GGACAGGATCCCTATTAATTTTGCCTCATCCTAAACCTGTCCCTGAGATATGGATTTCAGCTTACAGATGAGTGTTTGTTTGTCTAACTCTACGTCCGAAATTTGTATCCTTACAGGGGATGATAAGTAAGCTCATACTAGCCTATGTCTTACATCTTAAAGATGTCTTACATTCTATAAAAAGTGCCAAAATCATATGGTATTTTACAGCAATTCTAGAGGTATTGCTATGGAAAGAACCCCGGGGGGTTGGCCAGACGTTAAACTACGACAATAAACAAACCCTGAAAGCAATAATAATGTTAGTTGATATTTCTAAATTAACATGAAAGCATGTTCACATAAACAATATTTCTAGCCTCCGATATGTCATCAGATATTGTTAACAAACAGTTCACACGTCATTGAAAATTACCACAGTATATTCAAATCAAACACTATTCTCATGAGAAGGGCCCAACTTTGTAGTCTTCGCACTCTATAGATCAGAAATGCTTGTTAGGATCGATATGTATTTATCTTGAAAAGGCGTTTACCTCAATCCAGTATGAGGATGTGTACCATTTACTGTATTTCATCTTTTCCAGGCATGCGAGATGTTTGATCCTGCAACCAATGAGTGGACAACTATCTCACAAATCCCTCGATTTGCCAACTGTATGTCCCACTGCACAATTGACAATCGTGTATACATCTTTGGAGGGCATTCCTTTGAACATGACATGGACCACCAGTATGTGCAGATCTTTGATTGGGACACCAGAGAATGGACTGAGAAGTTGATGGATAGCAAAAATGTCAACTTTTTTGCATGTTTAATTGCTGATCTACCTGTTAGTATTCAGATAGAATTCAATCGCTGATAAAGAAATGTAATGATTTAGTCTTTCCTCTGCCAATAAACAATACATTTATCAAAACATAGCTCTTAACTTCTTAATAGGCAAGCACTCATAGCATTGAGATCACAGTAAATGTTTTATATAATGATCAATTCTTATGAAAGGGTGTCAAAGAGGTTACACGTCTAAATATATTAGCATGTTGAAAAAACTATGACATGACCAATATTTGGTATTGAAATTTAGAAACACTAGTATTAATAATTATTAATGTGATGAAGGAATTTTAAACGTACGTACCCAACTATGAATAGGTTCACACATTTATTTAGATAAAACATATTTCATAATAACTATTCAAAAATGTTAACAGAACTTTTTGATACATGTAGTTCTGAAAAATACCTTGTGGATTTTATCACTACTTGATATTAAGTAGATACTGACCAGGGCGGGATCCCACGCCTCATATTTGGTAGAGGGGGTTGGTTCGCCGTGTGTCCGCTAGAGGGCCCGCAGGGCCCCAGAGCAGACCCACGGCAAACCAACCCCTGAGACCAAATACGGAGGGGCGGGATCCCGACCAAGGTCAGTATCTAATTTATTTCACCCCCTACTCATCATATTTTTGAGAAATACTATCTAATTTGGACTATTTCAAGCTCATTCAGAGATGTGTTCTCTGTTGTCCGGTCGCCATTACATGCGGGAACTTTAGTTTGCCTTTCTTCATGATGGTAGCGCCAGGGGTCCCATGTGTCGTTAGGTAATCTTCGGCGGTCAACTTTTTTTCCCCATCTTATTTATGCGTTATTTGGACATTTGAACTATCAGAATTAAGTTTTTTTCGTAATTTATGTGTTATTATTGATATTAAACTAAAAAAAATCGCAGGAAACAAGAAATTGAACTCCTATCTAGGCAGTAATCAAGGCCTTCTTTATTTCGGCAATCTCTGGACAGGTCACGAGGGATGGCAGTTGGCCTGGAGACACGCCGGCCAAATAGCGGCTAGCGACCCAAACGTCACAGGTCCCTGCCGGCAGCCAGGGTTGGACATTGGGTTCTGCCCCCTTCCAGATTCCCATAGGGTCCTATAGTAAACCATTTCTGATGTTTGCCCTTATTGTGACTGATGTAATTAGAGTATGAACATGCTTTTTTCTTACAAAGCAACTAAACATATTTTGCTTACTGCTGTCCAAAGCATGAGTTTGGATTCATCTCAGAAATGAACAAAATAGTAGGAAAAGTTTGTCCTTCAGTTTTATTTTCAGTCAATTCCAAACCATGGTGATTGAGATTAATGGGCCTGTTAATGTTTATTTGATGACATACACCCCACTGTTCAGGGGGTTGGCCCTTAAACTTCACAGAGATCAGTAGATAAGGACATGTGGTGTTATGTCCATCACCACCCCAATGTCCCTGGACACCTCAACTTGACCTGACCTTATTTTGGTTACCATGGTAACCAGGGGTCACTGGTCAGTGTATATCAGACACTTTCTAGAAAATTACCCAGAATTATGATTAGTATTGGAAAAACCCTTTTGCCTGAAAGAAGCATCACATCACAACATATTTTCAAAGGACATGACTCAAAATGTAAACAATATACAAGGCATTATCATAGGTAAAACTTGACATGAAAGTGGGTATCAGTCAAAGTCCCATAGGGTTCTATAGTAAAGGGCTAAGCAGACTGTCCAACCCTGGAGTGTCCCACCTCGTTTGGGGCTATTTATAGGACCGGCGCGAGAAGCTATTCAACAACTGTAGGGCTAGGGCTGACTTGGCCATGGCAATTTTCTCAGAGTTCTCACAATTTTCGGGTGCTCCTAGGGCTGCTTTAGCGGTTTTCTTGCCAGTTGTCAGGACATTTGACATGGACTTTTGCTGATCCGGGTCTGCGACAACATGATGTCATCCTCTTCAGAGTGGTTGGTCAGTTTCCCTTCCAGTCCTGCCTTCTCAGCCATGCTGGGGATTATGTCTTGGATCTTGTTCTTGCCCATGGCTTGGTTCACATACCATAGGGGATGACAGGTGGCTCTGTGCGATTTAATGCCCAGACAGAAAGGGAATTCTGGCATTTTTGTGTTCTCTGGCCTATGGGATGCAAACAGTTTGTGTAGATGAATAGGGCACCTGTCACCTCCAATGGCAAACATTTTTGGCTTGAATTTTCTATGGCCTTCTGATTGTGTTAGGGGCCATTTGACTAGATATTAGGTACACTTATTTACTCATACATACCTATTATTATACATATTGTGATCATAGGTTGGTAAGCCTTCGCACACCTACATCATTGGATTAGATAGCAGGACTTTGGTCCTGTGAGGGTTTATCTTTGTTGGTCAGTACTCCTGGGACGTGTGGGGAATCTTGTGATAGGCACATGATGGTGGTGTGGTGGTCAGGGTCTGATACATCACTACAGCCATGGAGTAACGGGTGATCAAAAATCATAATGATTAAAAAATAGGAAAAAGCCAGGAGCCTAGGGACCACTCGGGCCCCGACACTCCTCCAGTAGACACTGGTGCTCCACAGGCTGGACCGACGTTAGCCAGGCCTTGATTCACCCCCAACTGATAAGATACAGTGCTCTTACATGTCTTTGGGTGTATTAACTGATGGGCTCTCCTGGGTACCTGTTGAGGCTAGATAATTTTATGATTCAAAGTGTTCCGAGGCGACTGGAGGGTGTGGGATTATATTTAGTCATTTAGGGACATATATGCTCACACCCAGTGGGGGAGTTAGCCTTTTGCAAATTGCTATATTATATCACTTTTAGTCGTCTAGGGACCTATATGCCCACACCTAGGGGTGGAGTTAATGTATCAGTATTTAGTGATTAGTCCACTTTTACTTGTCACCTTTCTGTATAGATTATATTTAGTCCTTTAAGCCCCATACCCACTAGGCGACTTTTTCCTGAATCGGCGTTGGTGTCGGCGGTCCCGGCTGTGGTCCCATCGGCCGACTCTGGTTGGACAAGTCATACCAACACACAATTGGGGGTCCCGTCAGGGCTGATGGCTGACGCCAACGGGACTGCTAACGACCACACCGATCCATATTAAATAAGTTTAATAATTTTATGCCGACGTCGACGGCTGACGGTAAATTGCAGAGTGGGTATGGCCCTTTAGGGACATATATATGCTCACACCCAGTGGTGGAGTTAACCTCTTGCAAATTGCTATAGGATCTCTAGATACATGCTAGCTAGGTTATAAGTCATTTGATGAACTTTTAGTTTTTTTTTTGGGTCATTTTAAACGGCCCTATTCACAGGCGGAGGGCGGGTGGGCGGGCACTTCAATTTTGCCAACTTATTTAATCTATTATTTTATTATTTATTTATATATTTACCTGTGTTGGGCTCTGTGGTAGCTTGTTATTGTATCTGGTTCATAGATGCCTCATCCTCTTTCTTCAAACTCAGAATGAATCCGGCTATGTACAGGTTCAACATGATTGGTTTTACCTCAAGAAGATTTGTCTTTATGTTCTTGTTGCATTGCTGGGCTATAGAATTTCGAATTCATTTGTTACTCTTGTTCTTGGTTTTGGACATTTTCCACCGCCATTTGTGGTGGTTCGTCTTGAAACTCATCTTCTGAGTCATTTTGTGGCCCAAAAATCACATCCAGATCCTTCAGAGTTAGATCCATGCTCTCTTTTGCGTTGTTTCACACCAATGGTAGTAATAATGTTCTTTTTCTGCTTAAATCCACGTAAAGTTTTTTTTCACGCCAAATGACGTGGGTCGGTTCTGCTTTTCGCGGCATCTGTGTTAGCCACATCCCCGGCTGTTCTACACCAATCAGCGTTCGGTAACGACTTGACTGATCGCCTGGGCGTGACGTCACACGCGGGAGATACAAACCTTGTATCGCCTGGGCCGTCGCCCAGGTGTCTGCCAGTGTTAAAAGATAGGTGACTTTGTATAGGGGGTGAAATAAGATCTAAGTCCAATGCTCCTTTTTACCATTGCTTGTCAATTTCTTTTGGGGAATTGTACAATATTGGATAAAGGTATGTAGATAGTAACAGTGGTTGATGATTATCAGGTGGATAACAGGCCAAATCCAATATGGCCATTTTAAGTCAAGCCCAGATGACAGATACAATAAATTCCCGATAATCACGACCCTGCCATGTCCAATCAGGTTGAGGTGATCATTGCAACAAATACTTGACAGCTTAGAGTACAAATGCATCTAGCGTTGATGGATGTAATAGATGGAACTAACAGAGATGTTGAATACCACAAATCCTGGACTGCAAGAAGGATCAAGTTCAATACAGCCATCTGCACAACATCCAATACAGCCGGATGGGCCTTGACACCCCCCTGTTAGATCATGTTTGCCCCCCCCCACCCACCTTTTCAATTTCTGGATCGTAGTTGAGGTGTTTGATACAACAAATCTTCAACACGAGATATATAAAAGCGTCTGATGCCACCATGTCCGACTGAGTAGTGATCTTTGACACAGTAAATATATCTGGAAGTGATTCCGTAGAGAAAACAAATAACGTAGGCACATGGCACATGGCAAATTGATGAGTACAGCCACATAGAAAGAAACACCTGCTCACGATTATAATTATGTAATTTACTTATTGTAGCAAGGATATGGGTTATTTGGAGACTCTAAGATCATACATCAAATTGAAAAAATTATGTAAGGATTGAAATCAATTTTATCGGTTATGAATTGATAACTGCCAAATCATTATGTCACATACTAACTCATAACTCACTTCATCATCATTTAGTAAGAATTAACTTTTGAAATGTGTTAAATGAAACATGTTATTTGAAAGTCTACCAGATAGCACACATATTATACAGAATTTTTCATGACTTTGTTGATTCAGTTCAGAGACTTTATCCCAAAAGCTCACTATCAGTATAATCAGATATGTAACCTTTGAACTCCTGATATGGCATCATTGGTTGGACCCCGGTGGGGCATAAGGAATAAAGTGTGTAACGCAGGTTTGGCCAATTATTATTTATTAAATAAATAAATAAGTGGGTAAGATAATAGTGTAAAATGTTGAATATAGTAAAATTGTAAAGTATAAAATTATAAGTATAGGTAGATAAAATTGTATAAGATGATAATAAAAGTAGGGTGGGTTGGATGGGAGTTGTTGACGGGCCGACGGCGGAGGACAGAGTGAGGTCCGGGGAACCGCGGGGACCCAGGGGGACATGCACAGAGCAGAGTGTGCATGTATGGGGACAGGTAACAGGTGGGGTAGTTGTAGCCCCGAATACCCACCAGGGCTGCGTTCCTGACTCAACCCTGTTGCTGGCTTAGCTGACTTATTTTTAATTGACCAAGTTATCGGGGGGTGTTGCCAAGAGCCAAAAATAAGTCAGGCCTGATTGGGTTAAGGGCAATTGGTGCAATACACACACAGGGCTAATATTTCCTGGGGGACCTTCTCCTCCCTTAGCACATTGAAAACATATGTATTTCTATGTTTCACATATTTTCTCATGAAATATTAGATGATTTTATGTATAAGCTATGTCAAAAATTAGCTTACTCCTGTGGCTTTCCATTGGTGTATGATTTCACCTATTTCATAATGATTTAGATACCAAAAAGTGTCAGGGAAAAATTGAAGTGTGTGCATTAGAGCATGACCATTGTCAGAGCCCTTCTGGTGCACCCAGACAGTGGTCAGACAGGTAATTGTGATTGACAGGTGAAGGCTCATTGACTACTGAGGGGCTATAATTACTGGCACCGTCTCAATGACCACTGGCACCAGTGTTACATAATCATTTCAGGGACACCAGTAAGTTGGGCACAAAAGAGGTATCTTAGCATACAGACACTATCTTCACTGAAAATGGGACAGAGGTTTTCTAAACACTATTTATTAGGTTTTAAGTTGAGATTTTTGTATTCTTTTAACATGTAACTCTAGCATAATATCTCAGCTTTCAGAATATAGTGCCAGCTTTCTAATGTTTTAAGACATTCTTTAGTAGTTTCACATTTTTGTACACATCCATAGACACTTATTGTTGCCTGAGAGGAGTTTTACAATTGAGTCAAAAATAGCCTGTTCTTGACTAACTTAGACTTATTTTTGGCTGACTTGAGAACGGTTTTAAATGCCATTTAGAGGGTTATTTTAAGCAGCCAACTAAGAGAGGCCAGCTGACTCTACACTCAAGAACACAACCACCAAAAATAGAGTCTAAAAATATAAGTTAGCCAAAACAGGATTAAAAATAGGCAGTCAGGAACGCAGCCCAGGTGTCGCCAATGACACGCCATTCACCTATAAAGGGAATGCCAATACATTTTATGCCTGGATGTCCCTCATGTCTTATATCACGTCATATTTACTAGAGTATGGGGGTAACAAAGTACTGGCCACTAGAATTTTCTCATCAACCGCCCATAGAACAGGCTGAATTGAATGATCACATCCATGCATTAATGTGATAGAGAAATACTATCACAATATGCCATAGGGGCCTCCCATTAAGTTTATACACACATTTACAAAGCTTTCAGACCCCCCCCCCCCCCCGCAAGGTCAGATACTTAATTTCAGAAGGGAAATAATGATCTTAAGTTCGACATGTGACAGGAGCTTTAAATAGATGGTGACATGGAACAGGGTCATTTCTTAAATTCGACTTGTGACATAGGTCTAAACAGATATATGGACAGGTGACATGGCTATTTTTTTAAATTCGACATGCGACATGAGACCACCCCATCCATACCCCCTCCATCGAGCAAAAATAACAAGACCCTCATACACCCTTTGATGCAAACACACCAACGGAAGGCCCCACCATAACAGAGTATTGAGTCACTATTTTGTACTTATATTGGGAGTCCTTTTTATATAGTATTGTAGCTATTGGCGGGGACTCCCTCAATCAGTCATAAGTCTCTTTATTTTTAAAATTGGGCTACATAATGCCATGAAAAGCCAGAAGGGGCTTACATGATAGTCACCGCTGCCTGAGCCAAGCAAAATCCTCACCCTGTCAAGGACCTCCACTGTAACCTGCAGGTAGGCAGGGCCAGGTGGGTAAGTGATAAGTTACTCTGTATTAGGTGCATGGCAGTGCTGGCATGGACCGGGTAGTACCAAATTCCTATGCCCCTCCCCCAGCTTTGTGTGACAGTATTGTAGTGGTAGCAGTCAGTTCCCCTTGTTATGTTAATAGGCTATAATGCTTTTGTTGCTTCTTTCAGTTTTTTGAGAGACAACCATCTCTCTTGCTTGAGCAAAACTTTGTGGCTATTAGGTTTTTTTAAATCCTATATTTCCAAAGTTTTACCCAGCCTTCTCCCAATGGACCATTGTAAAATGAGCTTTAATGTGTAATGGGCATGGGTTGTAGAAGTCTGTCCAGACCCTGTTGCATGATGGGTCCATACACCAATACATATCTGTTTAGAGTTATTTGATTGGCCTTGTATCTTCAGCTTGGGTTATCCCTCTGATTGCTAGCTATTTTGTAGTCTACATGCTGTAAACCAGTAATACGTGGTGAAATACTAGTAGAAAATCTTGCCTAAAACAGAAGTGTTTTGGGGGCCCTGGATGTAGAGGTAGCGCATGTTGTTGTGAGTTGAATTTAAGAATGTCACTTATTTTTGCAAATGTGTGTCGAATTCATGAAAAGCCTCTGTTGCAATGTCAATTCTAAGGGTCTAGACCCATTAATTGTCTTTATTGGAAGGAAAAGTAGATAATAGTACACACACAAATATTTTGTGTATGCTACTTTGCCTCGGGATCGGAACATTGTACTTAGTAAGTAACGCTGTTTATGTACTGTTTCCCTTAGACTAACGCATCCCTTTAGACAGCTTTATGAGCAATGTATTCAAACTGTAGCAGCCTCAGACAAACATAAAAAATGCGGGTTCTTTATTGTAAGAGCTTGTGGCAAAAAAAGGAAATCCTTTCACTTAAGGTATTGCATTGATAGATTGAAATAGTGAAATAATATTGGTACATTTAGGATGCACAGGTTGAGGAACGGATCATTTTATTTTTGGGTTTGGCTGACTGAAGGCATATGTGCTCAGCTACCACACGGTTATCTTACGGTGTTTTTAAATCTGTTATAGACATGGCTGACTGGAAGATAAGGGAAGCTCAACCTGAGGACTGTCATCAACTTTTGAATCTCATAAAGGTACGTATGTCATGAGGGGAGAAATCGAAATGAATGTATTTTGTCCATAGTGGCCCAAATTAATATACTGTTAGATGGGCATTGTAGGAGGACTTCTATCTTCTTGATAAATGCACTGGTCTTAACATGCAATATGCAAACTGAAGCTGGCGTTTTTCTCAATCATTATAGATATTCAATCAGAAATGAACAAGCGTCTAAACTGGCATGTTTCAAATAATGGGCGCATTTCACACGATAGCAGAATAGTGAATGCATTTCTCACATCTTGAATTTTAAGATAGAATGTATTCTACCGTCAACAATCTTTACTCTAGATAGTATATAGCTAACAACACGAATATAAGATAGTGAGTCTGGAACGTCACCATAAAAAAGTCCAAATGAAATATAATCTTTATGACGAGTGTGAAACCTATACCAATAAATTCTAACTGCTGTTACAATGTAACTGATGAAAGTATAACATGTGAGCATTCAAAAAATATAACCTAGAAGGATATTGGGGAATTTGCTCTAAACCCTTTGTTAAAAAAAGGATAATGAAACCTGTTTTCCTAAAAGGTTATACCTGGGTAGAATTTAACAGATTTTGATCATGATCACTAAAATGTTCTTCTTTTCATGAAAAGTGCATTATGGATAATTTGGCAATTTACCATGGCAACAAGGAAAAAGAATGTTCAGATTGCATAGACTATATTTTTCTTGAGAATGCTTACAAAACTATTTCTTTCTCACAGTGAAAAGGGCTAACTGATTGAAGCTCTATATGAGAAATCATAGTATTTTGAATGATTGTGATAATAAGAAAACCAAATAGTTCTGACTATATTGTTTGGTTCAATTAGGTACACGCCAGGAACGAAGCATATGAGCTGAATCATGGGTGCTTTATTGGGTCATGAGATCTTCAAATAAACATAATCTCTGCCCCTAATAGCCCCCCCCCCCCTTGAAGTCACAATTTCCCACATCTAGTCACATATACCACCAATCTCATGGGGCAAACCATCAATCAAACTCACCTAGTCTTAAAAAGATAAATCTTCAACATGAGATTTATAAATGCGTCTGATGCCACCATGTCCGACTGAGTAGTGATCTTTGATAGGCCTACAGTAAATACATCTGGAAGTAGACTTAGGTATATCTCACCTAGTCTAAATAGAGACATTGGTATAAAACATCAGTCCCGTAAAGTCAAAAATGTTTCTAACACACCAAAGGTCAGGGTTACCTCCTCAGGTTAGGACCCTACAAGGCCTCTAAACCCTAGAGTGAGACAAACAGTCTGAATATCCGCCCCAAAGTGTCCTATATCATTTATAGCCTCAGCCCTGGAGAGCACCATCCTTGGTGTAAGCACCCCCATCCATGCAGTCTCCCAAGGGCCCAAAACTGTCTCCCCTGGAGTAGGATAATGCTGGCCTCTGATTGGCCGGTTAGGGGAAGGAAAGCTGGCTTCCCATAGGCCCAAAATGCCGGCCTCCGATATGCTCGTTCAGACTGGCTGCCTTAGGCTGCTTGGAATAGGCCACCCCGCCCCAGCCTCCCGGCTGTCACAGCTCGGCCCGACTTGGCCACCAAGGTCCACTGCCCTGCCCCTTTAGGTCAGCACCGAAGTACCACTAGAGGCTTATAATAATAATATACAGTGGCCCTTTTTCATGAACTATATAGATGATTGATTTACACTGTGTTCTCCTCCTAATCTTTGATAACGATTCTTTGCATCTGTTCACACCTTATAAATCTCTCATTGTATTGTTTTATCTGTCCCTGTTTAAACATGCACTAATTTGCCACCACACTAAACTTTGATAGGAGATGGCAGACTTTGAAAAACTTTCACACATGGTTTCCATGACGGAAGAACGTAAGTGTTATATACTGCTAATTTAAACCTCCATTATTTTTCCGCTGCTTTCGCACCTACTGCATACTATGAGCAAATATAATTTTGACAAAGGCATGGGTTAACCAAAAGTATGGGTGTAGACCCCTAAAATCATGACAGGATCATTTGGGCAGGATCATTAATACGGTGACATGATTCCTTAAATTTGACAGTGACATGGGATCACCATCTACGCCCCTCTAGTAATTATGCATATGTAATGGCGCTAAACCCCTAGATTCGACAGGGCGACTTGGGCCTTAATGACATACAACGTGGGACATTGCAATTTCTTAAATTTGACAGGGCGACATGGTCATTTCTTAAATGCGAAAGGGTGACGTTGCCATTCCTTAAATTCAACATGCTGCATCAGGACCCCCCCCCCTCCTCAAGGGACCCTATATAGGCCCTATCGTCATATGATACATATAATTTTCTAATTACAGTAATTTCAACTCCAAAGATAATAGATTACAAATACACAAACTTTCCTAGGAAAATTGACTCAGCATTGCACCCAAATGGCAAGGGCAATTTATGGGAACTTCTTATAAAAAAAACGAAGGCGGATATAGTCCTATTGCCTCTTTGGTTAAGTATACAACATTCAGATTGAGAACGGATTTTTGTAGGGGGTTTACCTGATTAAATCTTTGATGTGTATTGTCATTTATCATTGTTGACTTATTTTTGTTTTCCATCTACACATAGAACTTAAGGATGACGCCTTTGGTGCTGATCCCTGCCTAAAAGCTTTGGTTGTGGAGGCAACAAAAACAGATGGGACAGAAAATGACAAAACCCTTATTGGTTACGCGGTATATTTCTTCTCCTACTCTACATTCGCGGGACGTTCCTTGTATTTAGAGGACATTTATGTGAATGGTGATTTCAGGTCCAGAGGTATAGGAAGTGCCCTTTGGAAGAAGGTAGCCCAGGTACTTGGATTTTATCATGCATACAACTCGAACCCTTGTGATGAATCTCAATTCATAATTCAAGCAATCTATATAGTGTTGTGCTTGGAACAAGTGCAGATGCTTATTGTAGGCATGTGCAATTGTTCCATACTAGATTGCTTGTAAATATTTGATTAAGGTATTTGGAGAATTTGCACGGAATTGTGCCCAAATGATCCACAGGACTGCAGTGGAAGAACATTTAATAAAGTGAACTCAGCCTGGATAAAAATCCAATCAAAAAAAAAAAAATTATAGTCAAGCAGTTAATTGTGTCAACATGAACGACCAATATGATTTCGTCATTTACATTAGTACAGACTGTGTACGAAACATGTTTTATGGATTATAAGTTATTTTGCTTTAATCTTTTCTTTTTCATGAATAATTATATGAAAGCTATTCAACGTTGTTTCTTTTGTTTTCAGATTGGTGTTAAGAAAGGGTGCACACGCCTTGATTTTTTGGCCCTTTCTTGGAATAGTAAGGCCATACAGTTTTATGAGGGGCGGGGTGCTGTCAACATCACAACAAGAGATAAATGGAACGTGTTTCGACTAGAAGGAGAAGCCCTTAAATCATTTTCATCCTGAATTATGTCCAAAATTGGAAATGGAATGTTCAAGAAACAATAAAAAATGCATACATTCCAACTGAAATGTATGTCCTACTGGTGGGACACATATACAATGGATTTTTGTGCTACTTGTTGAAGTTAATTAGAATATGAATGCAATCCATGTCTATTTTTTCTATGAGATTATAATTGTTTTAAGACAAAATTTGAGTGATAGACCTTATGGAGCTACATATACGTGCCACTTTTATACATAAATCAAATTATAATGTGCTTAGACATTTAGGAATTTATATTGCTTTCCTATGGATAGGCTGTTAGCATATCCCACTACCTTAATTTTGTGCCCTGCATCAATGTGGATACTACAAAATATAACATTGTTTTCAAACTTTTGTTATCATTTACTCTGATTATGTATACCTAGTATGGAGTAGATGTAAATAACTCCAATATATCATATGAATGTTTATTTTGTCTGAACTGATACATGAAGGATAAAGATAAGTAATCATAAATAACCAATAAATTGGGTTCAAGGTAACCATGGTCACCCAAGAAATAATTTAATTATTTTTTCATACCCGTGGATTTTATAACGATGACTGACTTACTATTAAATTGCTAGAACACTCTTTTTTGAAAATTACTGATATCATGTATTTGTTATTATCAAATTATTTGCCCTTTTAAAAATTGGCAAACCTTGGGTCGAACTACTATAGAAATTGGAGTAGTAAATCATGCTAGCATCCTACCAGTAGGACACCCCATATTGCAGCTTCTATTATAGATAGAATACTAACAAATGGTATGTGGCTTTTTATATCACATGCATAATCATGGTATCAGATTTAAAATATCTAGCATTTTGTATACTCAGAGATGCCATTTTTCCTTCTTTTTCCGGATTTCTGGATTTTTGCCAATTCAGATTAGAAATAAAATTCAAAATTGTCTGTAAAAAAAAGTCACATAATGACATATTTTGCCTTCCATATCATTCCTATATCCTTTCTTAGCCATCTAAGCCATAAATTTGTGTTATCTGGCTCATCCTTCCAAGCTTTTAGTGTATAATCTGAAAATCCGGAAATTTCCTTCCTACTTTTCCGGATTTTTCATCAATCCTGAGTGGCATCTCTGTATACTAATTGTGGCCTACAGCGTGATCATAGACATGGTATGTCCATCTTCTTGTTCTCCACTTGAGCAGTATATTTTTGTGTGCATTAAAGGGGAAGGGGGTGTATATAAAGGGCAGAACAGCCATAATCTCAGTGGGGGTCATAATTCCAACAGTTCAAAGGGCTCCTGGAAACTTTAGGTATATCTGAAATATCTCAGTAATAAATTACTGAGATAAAAATTTTTGAAACGTTTTTATTGGACGGGCTTTCTACCAATTCCTCTCTGTTTAAATTGCATTTCTTTTATCCCAGGGGTTACAACGTCTTATACTTTCCCTATATTTCATATAAGGTATGATAAGATTCCTATTTTACAGCCTTTGGAAAGAGTGGTATTATAGCAGGCAATCATACAATTTTCATGAATAGATGTAATGTTTCAATTATCTAAATTTCTTGCAAATTCTGCAAAAGTCAAAAATTTCTGGAAAATGTGTATTTTATTTTCTGTACAACCTTTATTATTTTCTTTTACATAATTATGAGATGTGGGAAAATGTTTAATACAGGAATAGAGTAATGTTGACTCGAAGAAGGGTACTGAATATGCAAAGCCCTGGTCATGCAGCTCTGTTACGCACTCTTTATAGGCTCAAATAGAGATCATTAGCATGGTATGCTCTTGCAGGCCAGACGAGGCCCAGTTCTATGTGGTGTGCTTTGTTTCCATTAGCGGATGAGAAGTCTAGAAACATAATTAAATTGTAATGTATTAGAAACATATTAGAATACGTATATTCGTCCTCAGCTAACAAAGAGGTGAGTGCAAAAGGACCTTTCATAGTAAGAAAGCCACAGTAAGTTATGATTGCCGACTTCAAAAATTATATCATTACAAATATCCTGTCAATTAAAACACTAATTATGCCTATACGTTATCAATTGACGTTTCTGCACAAAATTTGACATTTATTAGTCAAACTTTGTTAATAAGGCCATTATAGTACATTTAGGTGATGGAAAGGTCAACTTAACTAAAGTTTTACATGATATTTACAAGTCTTTCATGTGACTTTTTAAAAATTAACAGATCTCTCAATGCTCTTTAATGTATCATAATGGCCCCATTTACAAAACTTAAAGGTCATTAAAAGTATGTTTTTATGTAGTGTACATGTGTGCCAAGTTGCACGTATATGTGAATGTGCACACAATCGTTATCATGTAGACCGACATTACATGACAAGTAAGTAGTATACAGAAATGACATAAGTAGTATCTAAAAAAGGTCATTGTCACATACATTATTTTCAATAATTTTACAAGGGTTAAGTCTCGTATATCCTTTCTGCTATAAGAGTGATAATGTTGCAGTTACTGATGCATTTTTTTGGGGTATATAACAAAATTGCTTCAATTATTGACATCAGTTTTAAGGATGTGAAAGATATTGCATACATAGCATGCTACGAACAAGTTATATGTGTACAAGTAGTATATTGAAAGATCATTTTGATTCTTGCTGCCTATACATATATTTTGTGGTATAGGTGACACCAAGTGCACACTCTGTATAATATGAAAGACGCGGCATACATAACCCATTTGTAGTATACTGTCATTTTCACAATTTTGACAAACCATTGTGTTGTTACTTATCAACCTATTGTTAGGCAATACCTTGTCCTCCGCCTGTTTTTCATCTTCTTTGCCATAGTATCTTCTCATGAAGGTGAAAAGGAGACGCTTCTCCACGGTGGAGGGATCTGTTGCACCTATGAATGATCCATGTACAACCATTTGATAAGTGTTGTTATCACGGAAACTATGTGCTTTCTATTCTTGGAATAAAGTATCTTGTATCATTGCAATGTTTTCTTCCTTTTAATAATTTACTTCTAATGTGTGGAATCAAAAAGGAGTATTAATCATTTTCTTTTCATTTGCATTGGATATTTCTCCTCTGGTTTGAACAGAAACTTTCATTGATGCTGTTGATTTATTCTTATGTTATTTACTTACATAACTATGCAATCTTATGATGGAGAAACGGTTGCGACTATAGATCATTGCAGCAAATTGCGATCAAAAACATTAAGTTGCCCTAACATTTTTCAAAGAAATCCTCATAATTCTTACAATTCTTGATCAATTTTAATCATCTTGGTATCATTCTAAAGCTAGGAATATATACATTATGAATCTGGATGAAATGTGTTCCAACTGAACATTCCAAATAATTTGGAATGTCCTCCAAAATTTGCCGAAATTTTGTATTTTTCCTGACTTCCATCAACTTAATTCTAAATAGAATTTTCATTTCACCAGTCATCTCAATTCTTTCAATAGGGAGTTTAGAGAATTAAATTTGGAATCTAATGATGTGTCATTCACCTATATGCAAGCATTATTCAGCAAATGAACACAGTCGGAAGGCTGAGGTGAAATTGTGAAATATCACCATTTTCTACAGATTTTTCCAATAAGCCATCTTGAGGCTGAGAAGCAATTTGAATTTGATTAGAGAATTTTTGCTTATTTCTTGCCTATATTTGTTTCATATTTTTATACAATTATCTATTATTACTATTTAATAGGTTTTCTGATGGGAAAGTATGAAAAATATTGCAATCCTAACAATTTGTGAGGGTAACATGTACTTTTACATCATGATAATGTCCAACTGTGTGCTTGTATCTTACCGAATACAGCGTAATTGACGTATTTTGGGTTGCTCTCAGGGGTCAACTCAACTCATTTTTTTGCCTTTTGACATGCTTATTGACATCAAAAGGTTAATATTTTGTTACAAATAAAGGACTGATGTTACATTTGCCTTTATTCTATAAAAATACTTCAATATTAGTCCATAGTTCCATCAATCAGGCTTTGAAATAGAAAATATCAGTTTTCAAATATGGTACTTTTGACATATTATACGCATAATTGGCCAGGTTTTGTATATGTTCAAAGGATAATTTGTCAATAAAAGGCTGGAAAACGCTCTAAAATATCTGAAACTCAAAGGAAAGGTCCTCAGTACACTTATCTCTCATAATATATGCCAATAGTTGATGATACTTTATCCTATCACAGTTCAAAACCTTGGTAAAGCTTAGTATGTTCTTTGATCGCTATTTCCTGCAATGATCTAAAACCGCGTTAACCTTTTTGGACTACTCAAGTATATATGTCACAATCTACCTGTAAGGAAACTGATGGCAAGTCCTACTGTCAGACAGATGCCTAGGCCAATGACAGCATACCACATAAAGGAGATAGAGTAAACCCAGTCATCGAGAAATGACCTGAAAAATACCAGAATCAGTATTATATCACGCACGAAATAATATCGACAGGACACCATATTGACACACTCTTTGAATTTTAAAAATGTAATAAATAGAAAACATTTATAACAGATGTAGTAGTCATAATATGTAATCGTGAAAACTTCTGGTCTTATAAAATCTAAATGTGTAATCTCTCGGTATAGTGATCTGCACATAACAAATACGATCCGATGCTTATGTTGTTATATGCATTTTTCCATGCTGTATGCACTTTACTATTGATCAAGTAGTTTAATGTTTGTTAGTGTTAGTTGAGGTGATGTCATTACCTTGCAACAGGAGTTGTAACTGTTGGGTTTCCAGTTGAAATAAAAGCTGTAACAAATCTTGCAGTGGGCACAGAACTGGTGGCTGTGATATTGAGAGTGTCATTCACAAAACAGTTTGAGGTTGGGAGTGGTAGGGCCTCACTCAGGTTCTGGAGAACCATCTGACCAGCAAATATCCACAACAGTATGATTAGGGACGAAAAAGCTCCGGAAAGGGCACCCTAAAAATGAAATAAGCACACTGGAGAACCTATTAAAATATGCACCACGTCTATTAATTGTCTGCCCTATGGGCAGTACCTATACGCAATGTCGCTTTAATGAACTCCACTGTATACACGATAATATCGGGTGTATTGACTTAATTGTATATGCGACAATAGGGAGTGTGCGCCAATAGCGCTGGAAGTGGGTCCAGCCGTCCACCAGCCTACCTATGGTGCTAACTACAGGTACTAGCGGTGCTCACTGGTACCACACCTGACTGCACAGATCACAGATCACAGTGGCCGCTGGTCAAGGTGCGTGTGCACCTGCATACACCTGGCTGGTACCAATCAGGTCCTTTTGCACCGCTATTTGACTGGACATGCCCTATTCAAAATGGTGTAAGTAGCATAGTTTAATGGGAATTTGATGCCTTCTGCATACATTGCGCCTCCTATTCATATGAAGTCGTTTATATGCAACATGGCCTAAATAAGCTCCACCATTAATGCAACAATATTGTGTGAATCATAGACATCTACATATAATCGATGGTTTATTGGAACAATGAACACAAATATGTACCCCTTGATCGTCGTGTACACACCCTATCTAATATGTACAACGTCCCATACAAGACGTTGTATATATTGCCGGTTCAAATCCTACGTCCCATATTACCATACGATTGACTTTAGTGTCTGTGTCAATTTTATGAATCCTGTGGTCTCTGTAAAATTCCCTTTCATTTAATCTGCGTTAAGCAGAACTCTGTCTCATGATTGTGGTGGACAATTGATTTTCTCAGAAATTGGTCAAGATTGCTTGTCGTAAGTTTACAAATTTTCAGAGAACTAGGGTTGTGGTGGTCATAAAGATATTTCGTCTGCCGGCTTAGTTACATTCCTTTTCTTTTTCTAAAAGATTATAAGTTAGAATCAAACGTCAGTCTTATAATTATACAATTTGTAAACGACACCGCCTATGGCATATTTGATATGAAACATACAAGTGAGCAACGTTTCAAACTATTGAATTATAAATAAGATTAACCTAGCTTGCTGCTAAATACTTTAAACCTTACGAATTCTGTTATGTACATGTTTAGTATGAACATACGTTCCTTATGCATGCAATATATGACTGTCCCTTATATCGTTGTCTCTTACTACTGACTTTCTCTTTTGCAGACCTCTGTCTTGACTGGACAAATCCTCCAGTCCCGTCAGTGTCCCACTTAAGAGAGAGTCTTTTATCTAGTGGCATCTTATTCCTGTATCAATTATATGCATACCTTATGTATATCGTATATATATCACATTGTTGCACAATTTAGTAATGTAGCTAAGAACGAGGAATTAAGAACGAGAATGATCTGATCTGGCATTCATAATACCCGATGAAGTATCATGTATTCTGATGGTGTACAACATTGAACTATTTAAGATATCAGTCACTAAAGTCTGTCACTTCTTCATACTCACAATCCAGTTGGTCCATGGAAAAAGTGCTCCAAGTATAAATACTCCTAAGCTGGGGCCGACGACAATCCCATAGAAAGACTTTGCTATCTAAAATTGTACAATTTCAATTAGAAATCAACTTGCAATATTCTATTTCTATTGCTAGACTATAATTTCTCTCATATTGGGAAAGATAAAAGATAACAATTGTATTGCTATTTAGGGGATTGGAAACAGAAACATCGTACTTTCCTACCTGTAAGAGGCTTCCACCAACATTACATACCATGTATGTCACACCAAGTCCAGCCAAACCCCAGACAATTGCTGAAATAATTGTGTCAAGGCACTAATAATGATTCACATCTTGCAAATTGACATATTCTTGGCATCAAACCCATAATACAACAGATACGTTTTTTTTCCACAGCTAATTCGCCCTACCACGGATAGCTGATTGCCAGTATTTTAGTAACCTGCAGGCTAAAGGCCATATTCCACTATGCGATGTTTTGCTAGCGGTGGGCATCTTACTAGCGGTGATTGGCCCCAGCAAAAGTAATTCTGGTCACCGCAAGGTAGAATATAGACATTACTTACGGTGGTGCTTGCGGGGGTACTTGCGTTGGGTCAAAGCAAGTAACACCACAAATTGAATTTTACAGACTTAAAATTTTTTTTTTGACTTTTCCAAAAAGTTATTATGATTTTTATGTTTTTTTATGATTTTATATCTATATTCTATAATTATTTTATATTGTTTTCTTTTGAATGCTTGCGGTGGCAGAAACGAACATGTTGGTTTCTGAAATGCAAATTGCTTGCGGTGGGACATATACCCACCGCAAATGGCCCCCCACTGCATACTGGAATATGGGCTTAATTTGTCCTAATTTAGTCGACAAAAGCACATAGAAACCTATAGAAAAAATAAAAATAATTATTTGTAATATATCTGTCTGAAATGAATGAATTTTCCAACCATCTTATAAAACGATAAACATATATATACAAATACAAATGAAAAATAGTCATTAATAGTTTTCTGTTGTATCATACCAAAAATAATGCCATGATAAGTGAAAATTTCTATACTTAAGCACTGCGGTTTGTCGACACATTTCCCAGGATGCACTTTAATCTAGGCTAGTCTGCCGGTAAAACAAAGAAAATATGCTATCCGTGGTAGGGAGAATTGCCATAAAGGTAAAATAAAAGAACCCTGTATGGAAATATGCTTCACATGTACATACGACAGGCAAAGTTTTAGGACAATCTGCATTTTCTGAAATCCTGCATACAATCTAAAACTGATTACTTATGAGTTGGTTGACGGTGACTTGTCGGCTATGTGACAGTTTGTGTCCAAGAGACGGTTTCAGAATGTCTTCCCATGTCACAGCACACATTGAGGCTATTGAAGAAGACATTGTGCTGAAAGAAAGAAATAATGCTAATTGCCATCGATGTTGTGAATTTCACCTGCAATTGATTTTCCCATATACAAGGAAAATGATAAAACTCTGATTAAAGTATATTCAGTACAAGTTGCAAATGTTACTTTCCCAACTATGCAGTAATGATTTAGTTGGTAATATTTGTTGGTAACGAAATAAATGTATGACTAATAGATAAACGGTTAATGAGATTTGGAAGCCAGTGAGTCATTTTGAGAACTCTGAACAAAAATTTGATATTTTAGTTTTAGGGTATCTACCTTACCTTAGTGAGCCGCTGAAAAGACCAGACAGAAAGATGCCAGGTAAACCAGGAAACGAGAAGACCTCCATGATGAATAAGGGTAATATCTGTCAAAACATGTCAAAATATGTATGATCAGCACACTGTTCTGACACGGGTGGTCAGTCCACACTCAAAAGCTTAGCAATAGTGTGTTTACATCAGCGCACACTTTAGCTATTACTCTTTGTTATAGGTGAAGAGTAGGGAGGAGTCTAGTAAGTGACGTGTATTGTACCATCTATACATAAGTGCCATTCAGGGCAGCACTCAGTCAGAGAGCTGAACGTTGTTATGAGTTAACCATCCTGGAAAGGTTGTGTTCTAGAAGCTTAATTCTGGAATTGGAATAGAAGCTAATAGACTGCTCACTGAAAACCTGTATGTTCCTAAACTCATCAAATACTTGTCAATTTGACCAGTTTTGCCTCGTCAGGCCACTTTTGGAGTTTTTGATGAGTTTTTAGTAGTTTTCTTATTGAAGACTTGTCAAAAACTTGTCACAAAACTTGTCAAATTATAGATGGGGCTTCAGGAAGTTTCTCTCCAGATAGGCTATGTAAAGGAATAAAATTGCCTTTATTTCTCATTTGTAGAAACATTTTAAAGAAATCCAATATGAAAAGGCATAATAACTACCACAGATCCCCATGGGGTTGTACTTATCCTTTTCAAATAGTTCTATGTGTAAATATTAATCATCATAAATAAAATGTCCATTAAAACACCTTTTTTGCATGCAGGAAAGGTTGAAGAGTAGGTTAGCATTTGAACATACATAACAAAATTATGGATTCAGATGGGAATTACATATCATTACTTGGAATCCCGTGCAGTAGGCCTATAATGTATTGTGCAACCTGTCTTTAATTTAGACAGGGTTAGGCATCTGACAATGGTGGGCAGCATTGGGCAGCAAGGGGCAAAAGATGGGAGAATTGGACTAGTCTACAAGAATTTGACGAGTTTGTGACCAATTGACTCATTTCTGACGAGTTTTTGACAAGGCAGCTCTTCCAAACTCGTTGGTTTTGCCATCGTCAGTTTGACAAGGCTAAACTCGTCAATATGACAACTATTTGACGAGGCTGGGTTTTCAGTGCTTAGATGGTGGGAGCGTTGACTGAGTGTGGTTGAGTTTATTCTATCCTTGGAACTGTTCACTATCATTGAGATCATGTCATGAGTATGTAGCATACATAGGAATAAATAAAAGAACATCCTTTCATGCGAGTGTTATGTCTTACATAATACCGGAACTATCATTATGTATTGGACGACAGCCGTTAGACGCGAGGAGATTGTGATAGGAGCTAGCTATTATCCGAAGGTACATCAACAACATAAATGAGACCTTAACTTTAGCGCATTTTAACCTATGCACCTCCAGATAAAGTGATACATTTATCATCTAGGATGTTCCTAGCAACAGACCTTTATAAGAAGCTCTTATATTCTAGTAATTGCTCGGTGAGCACCGACCCCGAGGCTTCCCAGCCAAGCTGCGACGTAACAAAAACGTTCTGCAACCATACTTTTTTAGTCAGTATGTTACTTACTAAGATGGCACGTAACAATTACCTTATTGATGGTAAGGTTGAAACTTCACCAAATCAGAACATTATTACAACATTTTCTTTTGGTGAGGTTAGGACGAAACCAAAACAGAATGTTATAAGAACGTCCTGATTAGGTTGAAGAACGTAACCAGAACGTTGTAATAACGTCACAGTGCCACGTCACAACAGTACATTGCAGCAACGTTATTGGAAGCCATCAAAATAACGTAACAAGAACTAGTACAGAACCAAACAGAACGCTTCTGTAATGATATAATAACGTCACATGCTTGCCTGGGTTAGCGACCCCCCCTCCTCTAAACTATAGCCTTGGTTGCAATCTGCATTGGTAAATAAGTGCGCAAGGTATCTTTTTCGGTTGAAGAGTTGATTATATTTCAAAATGCGTTTAGCAATTACATTTCCATTCATAACCCATTAGATCACCCAATATCTAATCCAAGCGTGGAATATCAAATGCACTAGGATAAAGGAAAATAAAAATGCGTGGATAAGATATAAGAATCACTCACCTGATTTTTGTTTGGAATCTCTCCAGCTGCATAAGGATCACAGCCAAGCTGAACATAATATGCAAATGACACCATTCCAGCAAGGACACATATCATCGCAAAAATCGTCTTTCCAAATGCATTGATGATCATTGTTCTAGGGACAACAAACACGACAGGACAGGACAAACTACGAGATGGCTCCACAAGTCTTATGTTCACAGCAAAAGAAACTGAGAAAATTCATAAATACAAATTGCAATATACATAACATTATACATTACGAAATAAGCAATATACATTTACAGACAGTCTTGACATTATTACAGCTAGTCACGATTACAGAATCATCCTTATTTTCTTGGATTTTACCTCCTAGCCCGGGTGACATTTCCGACAGAACAGAAACGCTGAACAGATGTTTGCGATACCCCATAGGTGTTGCACCAGCCGAGAGTGCCTGATATGAGCATTGACCACAGGCTTAATCGTTTGTAAAGGCTTGGATCCATTCTGATAAGGCAAGTGACAATAATTATCAGTTCTTGAATATATTTGATATACTACCTCCTATAGCCAAGTTCAGTTCCTGAAGCTCTTGTAACTAGTTTCTCAATTTCCTTTTTTTCTGGAGTGAAGGCCCTACCCTAAGGTTGACCATGATCACAGTCATAATCATGGAACTAATAAGAACAACTTAACCTTAAGAAAACACTTTATGAATTTTAACTTTATATGAACTATACGGACTGGGTATACCGTTGCTTTCTTGTGACTGATCGTTATTTCATAGATTAAATTGCCCAAAAAAACCTGCACTACACTGAAAACACAAAGTCGTCAGAGAGCCACTTTAAAGTTGTCAGAAGGTTGTCATAGGTGACTTTTGGATTGTCACAAGGTTCATTTCAGGCCACTGATGCTGTGTGACAATCCTGTGACAACTTTGAGGGTGGCCAGAGGGTCATCATTGTGAATTTTGAGGACACTCATTCTCAAGAAAATATTAACCTTTCCAACAACCTTGTGACAACCCTGGGTTGTCCTTTTAATCCTTACAACCCTTCAGAATTTTTTGACAACCCATGGTTGTAATTTTTGACACCATTCACTCACAACCTTCAGGTTGTCACGGACACAGCCCATGACAACCTTAGGCTGTCGTCTTATTTTAGGCACCACTTTTGACTTTTGACACTGTGTTTTCAGTGTATCCTTCTTTGGATTAATAGCTTACTAGCATGGCGGTTAATTGAAGCTGAGGTATTGTTTTCGAGACAGAGTTGTGCATATTATATCATTGTAATTTAGATACGTATTAAGAGCTGTTCAACCTACATAATCTTATAATTCATAAGCAATTATAATTCACAGCGAAACATTAGTTTCAAATCTAGACGTTGATAACTTCTACAAAGAGCTTGTTACAAGTGTACTTACTCGAGAAAGAGTCTTCCCCATTCAAGATTTATCTCCCACATATTTCCAAATCCTCCAATTTTGATCAACCCCTGAAAAGAGATTATCGTATCAACAGGATTATGAGCATTCGTTAAAGAGTTGTAACAGTTCTGCTTAAGTTATAATAGTATACGTTAGATGACACAGTTGTTCGGGTGATAAATAGATGGCAATATTCTCCCTTCTAAGGTGACCGATAGCGTTGAAAAGGAAGGCTTTTCTTTCAAAGAAGAGCCACCTACCTGATATAACATGAATTATGTTATTTTTTAAACGTCATTCTAATGTATAGCAACCAAGTTTTGTTGTTTCAAAATTGCAAAGCTCAAGCAAAGTAGTAAGCAAAATTGAATACTTCAATCCTATTATGTTGCACAATACCAAGGTCTTCAGCAATTGCAAGCATATTGAACATATATTTTGTATACATAATGCATAAATTCCTTATTCATTCATTGTAAAATTAGATTAATGGAGAACAACCATCTAGTATCTCCCAATTGGTTAACTCATAATCCCTATAGGTCCAGACGCACAATTTCAGTAGAATTTGCACAAAGCATGTCAGAATAATTATGGTTTAGATGAACGTTGGGAACAAGTATTGAAAGGAAGTGCGAAGTATACCTTTCTACGGTATGTTGAGAAAAATACTTCTGAAACGCTTTATTCTAATGAATTATGGTTTAGTGGGTCCAATCCTTATCAACAATTAAATTAAGAGTACAAATTAAGAAGCTTGAAATACTTACTATAATAATGACCATGACCATAGATACAAACATTATAGAGATTTGGAAGACGTCGGTCCATATGACAGCTTTCATACCTCCCTGAAGTTAAAAGTAATCTCTGCTATTACAATTGTAGCCAGATATACACAATCCAAGTGCAATATTTGACAAAATATGCACATCCACTTCAAAAATGTAAAGTACAAAGAGTTTCAAGAAGGCAAGTACATAGTGTTTTATTTATCGGTTTGAGATCGTTATTAATAAATTAGCTACAAATAGGAACAACAAGTAACAACTGTAATTAGTTTGGACATAAATATAGGAAATGCTTATTAAATCCTCCTATTACGCCCCGTGGGGGTCCGGGTAAGAATAGGCCCTCAGTAGCCCCTGCTGATCGTAAGAGGCGACGATAGGGGGGACCCTGCACTGACCAAGTGGTTTTTGGGTTCAATTCCCGGTCAGTGCTTGGTTCACTAAGGGATGAGGTACAGCAAAAATGATTGCTGGGTTTTGATCCCCTGCTGTTTGCCCGCCCTGTCACCTTCATCTCATAGATTCGATCACCAAAGACAGAATTCGTCCCAACTGGTTTTCGCCGTGAAATGACCCTGGCTGTCGGTACAGCGCAAAACACCCAACACTCACTCCTCCTATTACAACAAGCTAAAATTCAAAATTCAACGATGTGAGCAGGTCGGTGGGGGCAACTGAAAAGTAACAGTTACACTCCGAGTTTATATTGTCACATGTCAACAGATCTGCATAACCATGGTAACAGAATGGTTATGTCACCTCCCTGCTCCCGGAAATAACAATTTTATGGTCTCAGGACCCAAAATAATACGTTCCCATCATTTTAAAGATCAAATAATGCCGAACTGGAAAACAGTCTTACCTTTAGGCCTTGTTGAGAAAATCCCTTTCCACATATTACCCAAAACGCATATAATTATTTGATTTAATCTGCAGGTCATCTATCATAATAGTAAATAAGCTCTCCATCGTAGAAGCCAGGGAGTGTGGCGGTCAATAGATTGAGTACATTTCTAATGTGTATTGTATAACATGCCAAAGGGAGGTAGGATAGGTCTAGAAAGCATGTGAAATACATGCTTAATCAAGGAACGACCCCTATTGTAAATTATAATGATGAAATGAGACATTAATATGTGGTTTATGTAATGGGATCCTGGCTACTTACACATGCGGTGTACAAGGTGCCTAAGACATTAACCAGTATGATGGACGCCCAGGATGGCAAACCAGTAGCTTAAAGTGAAGAACAGTGACTCACGCCTGTAGTACAATAGCTCATTACCAAGTCCTTATTGCATCTTATGGTACAGGATCGACAAATGGAGATGTCTAACTCACAAGAAAGATAGTAACAATATTCTTCCATAACAGGAGGTCACATATTTAATGTACTATGTGTTTTTGTTTATGTTGTAAATATAACGTTTGATTAGTAGTCTAAATTGCAGCTTTTAGCATCTAGGGTATTAAGTAATATTTTCTCCCAAGTTGCCTTACTTGCTTCTAATGCCGCTGCCTGACCATACACAACACATCCAGTGTAAAGCAGCTGCAACACATTACAAAAAAGAAATATGTTATCAGGCTCAAAACAAATAAGGTTGATGTTGAAATAAGCAGTGGTACATTAGCCCAGTGGTCACCGTATACAATTACGCAACCATCCTCTTTCCGAGAGGGGATTATCTAACAATTTAATGAACAAACTACAAAATAGTACCTATATTACCATCATCTGCATCCCTCTAAAGTAAAGCTAAATTTATGATTTCCTTATGGTGGTTAGTGAATCAGCTTTGTCTGATAATCAGAAAATAATCTTTCCATTGACGTTACTCAAAACTAAGATTAATTTTTGTATGTGTTGTAATATCGTATTTTCAACTATAATTACCGCAGTCAGGAGAGAGATGCAGGTTCCAAATAAACGCACTGACCTTGACTTATACCTCATCTCCAAATACTGTGTAAGTAAAATACAAATAAAAGCAGTATCGAGTTATAATCAACTGTTTCTGTATCCTTCATTAATGCAGATCAATAAACACCCTTTGAAATATGAATAGTTGCAAATCATAATACATCACGATACGATATCATCTTGGGATATTCAGATTAAAAAGATTAACAGTTGGTATTTCTCAAAAAGAATCAAGCTTTCATATCAACCATAATATAAAACCACAGCTAGGTAAAGTCTCCAGGCTTAGCTCCTGCTCATATTTTCAGTCTGGTAGTAAAGTTCAAAAGTAAGGCGGTGGCGATGTCCGCTGAACAGTTTCCCCGCGTAACTTTGTTAGGTTAGTGTATCAAAAGGTTGTTAAGAAATAAAGATGCAATTTCATCTAATTTAACCATTATTGAGCGCAATGTAACACAATGAAAGTTTAGCAATCATGATAGGTGGATGTTAGTTGAAGGTGTCCCCTCCCCCATTCTTGATTTGTAACTTACCTCAGGTGCACTTGTTATCTTAAGTGGGTAGAACAATGGTACAAACAGCCATGACGATAGAATGGTAGCAGAGAAGAGCCCAAACAGGGACACAATGAGCTGTACCCCATAGAAGTAGACCTCAGCAGGAACACCAATCAGCCCGATGGAGGAGATGAAGGAGGCTATGAGGGACAGGGCCACAGGGATGACACCAAAACGACGGCCTCCCAGGTGGTACTCATGGGTAGTCCTCTCATGCCTACTGGAGTAGGCCTTCAGAATAGTGGAAAACTTTCATTTCATGATCAATGACAAAAAATACCTTGAAGTACATATATATGTATAGATATATTCATATATATGTGCAAGCAGGTTGACAAACAACGTAAGTAAAACTAAGAAGATCTTTGCAACATGCTATGTTTAAAAGGAAAACATCTTCTAAGATTAGAGATCCTTTCAATGTTATATAAATAATGTTGTTATCTTCGATACGGAAAAAACAATACACTGTCCGAAGCATGCAACTAAATGAAACTCATGACACCTTATAAGGCAGCATTGCCTATTATGATTGTTTATTTCTAATCTACCGTTGCCACCTTTTTCAAAGGGTCTAGTTCGGACGGGTTCATCTATATTCATAATACCTTATGACATTCTGTAGTAAGTGTACTTCTCATGCTGAAACAGAATGTTTTTCATCAATTTTTTGTTTTATGTTGTATTTGGTAGAAAATAGTAAGTAAAGAGTAGCAGTAAAAAGTAAACAAGCCGAATGGTTATCTCATCTGTTAGGTTTTAGCTAGAAACACCATAGTTATGTTGTTCATAATTATCATGTGCTACATCACTTACCTGGTAAATACCCACAAGGACTGAAACAACCAGAGAGAGTGCGAGGATAACATAGTCCACAGCGTGAAAGTAATTCCTGGATTTACTCTCCATATTGTTGTTCACAAAAGTCCTGTACAAATTCTATATTAAATGCACAGATGTCTTCTCAGCATCCCACCGAAAACTGGTCCGAGCTTTGCTATTATCTCTGAACTACATTTCTATCAAAACAGGCCAGAACACATGGTCGACTCTCACAAAAGTGGGTCAAAACCGGTAAAGATTTTGGTTCAATTTCAGGTAACACCCATATATCTTTGTTAAAACAATTAACATAATAATTATTATTCCATGTGTTAGCAAAGGTTACACAGACATATTATCATATCCTTATCGCTGGACAAAATACTCTTATTGAACAATTCAGTCTTAAGTAACTTCACAGTTTTGGTCAGTTATGGTTAAATGTTGCTCTACATTTGGCAGCTAATCACGATATCTTACAAGGCAATAAAAATTGGTCATTAAGTCCAACTGATGATATTTCTTCTCTGAAATGATAATTATTATGAGAGTTCTTCCAACTTTAACCGTAACATATGGAAAAATTCAAATACTTTACTTTGTTTTAAATGATATATTCTTACATTACCCAGGCAAAGACAAGTCAAACATGAGAACTCAATTTGACTTGTTTTGTATGTTGTCCTGATATCCTTGATTACCTATTTTCAAAAGACACGTTATTATTATATATTCACCCAGTACACCTTACAGTCGTACAAATCTTGATTATCTCTATGGTGATTGCTAAGGGTCACGACACTCTAGATATTCTTACCGTACTCTCGAATGATATTCAAATAATCGCACCAGAGGTTATCTTCTACATCTGCAATTCTAATAAACATCAGCAACTCTAAATAAGCGTACAAGCACAGTGTGTGCTTTTGAAAAAGGAACCAGCTTGACCAGATTTCTGAATATTTACAGCCCTCCTTTGTTGATTTACTTTCACAAGATGTATCTTACTGTCTTGTTAAAACGACCATTACATACATCGTTGGACGTATACCAGTGATAATAGTGATAGAATCCAATGTCAATTTGATATAATATGACAAGGTGATAAATGATGATTTCATAAAAGTAATAATACAAAACTTTACCGTGTTTGAATTTAGTAGTGTGCCGGGGCCAAAAAATGATGTTTGAAAACCTAAAGCTATTTGAAGGACCCAATTCTTAAGTAAATAAATGTGTATTCATTTTATTCTTTTTTATGTGATCAATTAAGTACAAAATTAAATGCCGTTAATGCCTACTAGAGTTAGAATTGGGTAGGCCTGCAGCATTCCAATCGATCTTTTGGAATGACTCAATAACTCTGAATACGATGATACTAGAAATAGATTAAAACGTAATGATGTCGATACTAACCCCAGCGACCAACCTCTGGGATCCAGTTGTTTGTCACTAAGCAATGCTAGTACTGTGACCAATAGTGATTATAGAAGAATGTTGCAAAATAATTATTGTTCCTCAGTAAAAATGTTTCATAACTTACATATGCCTACACCATGAATTGAGAGTAGTACCATCTAAGTAGTTTCCTATGTATATTTTTTTTGTTAGGTGGATGGATATTTGAAGAAAGAATGGAATGTGAAAGAAAGGAACCTCTATTAATATCTAATTAACGGAACCTCCTTAATATTTTCCCCAAAAGACATTCTGTTGTAAAGAGGAAATAAACACTTGTAAGATGCTGGCTTTAGTTTTTTTACCATCTAAGTAGTGTCCTATATGTATACTTTTCTTTGTCAGGGTGGATGGAATCGCTGTATCGCAGTGGCTATTTGAAAAAAGAACGGAATGTGAAAGAAAGGAACCTTCTAAATGATAACTTATTAACGGAACCCCCTTGATATTTTCCCCAAAAAACATTCTGTTGTAAAGAGGCAATAAACGAAAGACGGTGGTTTTAGATTTTTATTATCTAATTGCATGTATCGATGGCAAAATGATAACAGCATTAATTGAAGCTTCTATTCTACGTGTTTCCTTCAATAACTACAGCAAAAATCTAAGACAAATAAAAATAATGTTCTCTGTAGGTGTCTTCGCAATGGACAAAAATGAATATTAAAATCTCATTTGGGATGAGTAGGTATTGCGCATTGTTGGTCCGATAAATCTTGCAACAGATTCATATTTTCTTAAAACAAAGCATACTAAAAATGTCAGTTGCTCCAGTGCCGCTGATACATATCAAACCCGGATGCAATTGCCACATTTTGAAATGGCCCGGTCTGCCCACTCCCATTAATAAAGGAGAACCTAGCAGTATTTTATTCAATTAACTGCATTGGAAACTTTGTATCAAAATGACTGAGTTTCTTCATTAGGAAAACAGCAGTAATACAAAAAACATTTCTAAACGACTGATGGAACGACATTAATTGTATATCGATTGTAAATTGAAAGAACTGTGATGTTCAAATTGGCCTACAGATCATGTGCATTCAAAGATTTTACTTACAACGAAGGATCATACATGTACAACCGAACCGTTTATAAGTTTAAATTTTGCTTTCCCAGATATTGTTTTGGGCTGACCGGGAGCGGTTGTCACCCATTTCTTTAACTTAATGCGACTTGTTGGTGTGCGTTGGTTTTAATGGTATCGGAGAGATAGTAGCATTTTCCCATGTATAGACATCTCGTGTTCTCATGTTCACTCAGGTACTGCTTTATGGAAGATGTATACACCTCACGTTTTGTGTCTTGTTACCTAGTGAATGAAGTGGCTAGTGGTGATGATCACAAATACTGCTTTTAGTGTTTCTTTTCTCTCTCTTTCAGAGGAATTACGGTAATCCTGTAGCATGATCTGGCAAACCGTCAACCACACACGGAGATCACAGAGTGAAGGCCTGACGTCTTGAGAAGCCGTTGAAACGGGTTCTGTCGACACTTTGGTGGGACGGTTGTGGGCGAAAGTTGCAGCTGCTGGTTGTACCTGGGTGGTGGCAGGCTGTGGGTAGCTGGGCGAGGATAGGGCAGTTTACAACTTTTTGAGAGCATGAAGTGGACTGCCGGCTTTATAGAAGACGAAGGTGAGAACGGGGTTGTCGTTCTGGACGCCCTGGCCCTGGAAACCCCCCAGGTTCCCGTCATACGCAATGTTCAAGGTCATCTCGCCCTTGGGGCCCGCCATCTTAAACTCCATCTTGTTCATACCCTCCTTAGGAGCCTCCGGGAGGTCGAAGCTGCAAGGGGAAGCCAAAGAAATTATGATATTATAATTATTATATTTCCAGGATATGGTTAGTCAATTGTATACATAATCATCAAGTATTGGCATTTGGTGTGGGGAGTCTGACGCTGAAAAGGATTGGTTAATTATTACTTTTGTAACTAGCTAAAAAAATAAAGTTGACGTGGCAAAAAAAAGAGAATTTGACCTTTAGAAATTATCAATTCAACTCGTTTGTCGTCAATGCATTGCGGTCTATATTTCTTTCCTCTGTCAATTAAATTCCGTTGAGTGCGTGAAAGAACGCACCATCTCTGTTTCAAAGTGGTGACCATAATGAGTACCTCAACTAATATAACACCTCAATAAATATATCTTCACCATTTGTGAGGTAGAGGGGAGTGTGGGAATTAAGACAGTGGTGTAGCCAGGGTTCTTCCCGATTGCCTTGAACCCCTTTATATTTTCCAAAATGAGACTGAAATATGAAATCAATTTGCTAAAATCCTGGGATGACACGTACTTGGATTTATCTGGCCTGGAATCCCCTTAACATCAATGTTACTTGGAACCCTTTCATTTCAGGCAGGCTACGCCTCTTGAAGACATTGGTTGGGCAGGTGAACTATTCGCATGACTTTCTTATCATTTGCTTTGCATTTTTCGCAACAAAAACACTAAGTTAATAATATTTTACTTTTTTCCATTGTAAGTTTCTACTCACCTGACGGAGGTAAGGGGGAACTTGAGTGAAATGCGCTTCTCGTCCACAGTACACGAGCCGAGCAGAGGCAGGCTCTGAGCCGCCATCGGCATCGACATGTACATCGTGGCAATCCCTTCGTAGTGAGCCATGGCTGTCGCTTCTTCTCCTCAAGAGGGTCTGTAAACACAGTCAAAGTACCATTCAGGGGTGACTTTCAAAGAAATGCGTTACACGTTACTAATAATTACCAATAAAAACAACTCTTTCTCTGCGGAACCTATAGCTAGCCTTGACGGTAATGAATAAAACATTATGAGACGATTATTTGTGCAACTAACAGTTACTGTGCTCTAAATAATCTCGCTGGAAATGAGTTCAGAAGAAAGTATTAATTTATCCACATTTGCATATATATATATATCTGTTGTTATTCCATAAACTTACAAGGAATAACATTGTAATGATCATTGTGGTTTAATTAAGAAAAATAAAAATGATTATGATAGTTTCTGTTATAAAACTCTAGATTTTCTTCTCTTGGAATGGAATATCATTATATCATTAATATTATTATATTGGAATGGAATATCAGCTAAGATAGCAGTTTAAAAACAACTGCTGGGAAGGACCTAATTTCTTATCAGGATAATCCGTTCCATCATATGTAAGCTAGCATCTGGTGTCGTTTAAGAATGATAACATGACTCATTCCTTCGCAGCCCCAGGTATAATAATAATGTAATGTCCTCTTTTACCTAACTGTAAAATAACAATATTAATGTCACTCTCATCGTATCAAAACACAACGAATATCGAGAGAGATATATAACAAGGCAATAACCCTAGTATAATACCTAAAAACATTGGTATATTTGTCACAGTAACTCGTGGGTTTATGATTGGACATATAAATAGTTAGTGTCCCCAAAGCATCCTCCGGGTCAGACCCGACCTGAGATGCCTTAAAACACAGACCAACAAGTAGAAACATACTGGCATCAAGTGCTGTAAGCACTTCTGATAGACCCTGTACACCCACAGGTCTACTTCACAGACAGGTCCCTGGAGTAGAGCTTTCACAATTTCTTAGATGTACATCTTATTATATTCATTTACACAATATCAGTATTTTGCGTGCAGGGACGTAGTTTTTATGTATTAATAAGTGCATGTAACATACCATGCAAATTTAAATTCATCAGCTGTTATTTTGCCCTGGATCCTTATTAGAGATTACTCCATGGCAGCATATATATCTGCAGGGAACACAGTAGTTAGTGCTGTGAGATAACAGTTGCAGTTATCAGTATCTGTACTTCTCATATATTCAGGCCTCCCGGGATCCCTCAAATCCCAAATTTGATCAGGGTAACAGATAGCCCTTATGTCAGTCTGGACGTATTGGTATACCACTCTCCATGCACCAGCTCCGATACATTAATTGATTCTGTGGGCCGTGATTTGGGATGTTCTCACGCCTACCTCCCGCCTCACGTTACCATGGTTACCTGGTGGGATGCCTACCTAGCCTTACCCAATGTTGACCTGTTTTCGCTGCTGTAAAATAAACACCCAGGGCCCGGAACGAGATACCCCCGCCGGATACCAGCATTTCACTCTCCAAGCAGAGCACAGGATCTTCCTGAGTGATAGGAATCACTCACACTCTCCTAACCGACATCTGGTCATTTTTACGAGAAAATCTGAGGTGTAGAACATTCTGCTTAGAGTAAAAATACATGATGCCATTAATTTCTCGAACTGTCTTAGCAGATGTTTCTCATTAATATGGACACGGAAATGTACCGTTTGAGCTGTAATGATTATAACATGCATGCGCTGTTTCGGAAAAATGAATCATCCCATGGCTTTTAATGATTCATAGGTACATCATCTGTGTCTGAATGGTTTGAAGATGGATTATGTTTTGTATCTTTATTTCGCTCCCTCTGTATGAAGGCCTGGTGGCATTAATTGAGATTGGTGACCATGTCTGACACACACTATACGTGACTGTTCAGCATGGATGCATGTCAATATTCCTAATCTTATAATTATACCAACCTTAATAATACTATGCCATTGAACAAAATCTTTATAGCGGTGTAACCACAGTTTGTGGAGATACCACTGCTTGGAGACTATCTACTTTGTGATGGCTGTCCTACAAGTGCTCCAGAGACCCTAGTCACTCAGAGCAGTAGGTGAGCCGGTCTGAGTTAATGATAGTTTTACAATCACAGCAATGGGCGTGGGTAGACGACAGACATGTGGCTAGGTAGGAAACGGTCTGTGTGGTGTGTGGTGCATGGGGTGTCCTCCCATACATCTACAGACATGGATGGGGCCATGTGTTTTGTGCAGGGGGTGTCCTTAACCAGTTAACACAGCCACTTAGACAGGCATAGAACCAGGTGGGTAGGGGTAGGGGCCAGTGTGGTGTGTGGTGCATGGGATGTCCTCCCATACATCTACAGATATGGATGGGGTCATGTGTTTTGTGCAGGGGTGTCCTCAACACATCCACCTTGACCTGCAGACATAGAACCAGGTGGGTAGGGGCCTGTGCAGTGTGTGTTGCATGGGACGTCCTCCCATACATATCTACAGATATGAATAAGGCTAGGTGTTTGGTGCATGAATTGTCCTCAACACGGCCACCTAGACCTGCAGGCATAGAACCAGTCAGGTAGGGGCCTGTGTGGTGTGTGGTGTGTGGTGCATGGGATGTTTTCAACATAGTGATCTGAACCTACAGACATGGTGCTAGGTGTGAATGGTCTGTGGGGTATATGGTGCAGGGGTGTCTCCAACAGAGCAAGATACCACTGTGTGGGGTACCAGGGTGGGGCTTCTGCTCCTGGGAAGAATATAGGCCCTCAGTAGCCCCTGCCGATCCTAAACGGTGATGATAGGGGGACCTAGCACTGACCAAATGGTTTAATGGGTCTTATTCTTGGTTTGTGTCTGGGTTCACAAAGGGATGAGGTAAAGCAAAAATGATTTTCAGGTTTTGATCACCTGCTGTTTGCCTGCCCTGTCACCTGCATCTCATATATACAATCACTAAAGACTGACCAAGTCAAAACACGTGTCTGAAAAGTCAGAATTCGTCCAAACTTGTTTTCACTGTGAAAAGACCATGGCTGTCAGTATGGCGTAAAACATCCATCACTCACTCAGAGCAAGATATACATACAGACATGATACCAGGTTGTGCAGAGGGTGTCCTCAATATGGCTACACAAACCTAGAAACTGTGGCACGCTGTCTGTTAATATAATGTGTGAGTAACCGACAGATTTGGGACCATTTCTAATTATCTACTTCTACTCTAGGCTTTATAGGCATGCTTTAAAGCCTGAAGGCATTCTCTGAGTTTTGTTAGGACATTTTCGACGGGCCCTATAACCTTTAGTCAAACAGTGGATTTCTTTCTAATAGACATGATCTAAGTGAGATGTTCGTCTTTAACTATGTTTTTTAGCGCATTTTATATGCCACTGCATGTGTTAGGCGGTAAAATCGTAAGCATCAGTTCTGGACATATAGCATAGACAACAGAGCAGTCATGGCGGATCCAGGATTTTCAAATGCAAGTATGGGTGTAGGTCGATATATAAACTAGTACTAAGACTGCATACAAACAACATTTCTCTCTCTTGGTGTTGTAAAATTCCCCATTAAAAATGGGATGGGGGCGGCGGTCAGTACCCCCTAGAGCAAATTGTGCTGGGCTTGCATATTCCCAGGAAGTACCTCTCATTGGCTCCTAGAAGGGCAGCTCCAAGTGTGAGTAGTTCAAGAGTACCCCCGGGATATCCCAGACACGAGCTGCTCTTAGTTCACACTTCTCTCCTGGGAGGCGCCTCCGTCGTTTTTACTAACAACCAAAAAGGTCACAAGTAAAACCTAACATCGACAGGCGTGCATCATCTGATTGAGAAAAAAGATCAGACTGATCCCTTACACTAAGCCTCTGCTAAAAGAAAACTTGAGAAAGGGTGTCGCTGATAACTAAGAAAAGTATGACTAATGGATGTAAAACCTTTTTTTTGTGAGTGGGAATAGTGCAAAGATGTGTTCAATCCCGATATGATCTGCGGCTTATGAAGCTTCAGCTGGAAGTGCCCTGATAGCTCCAGGCTGATATGAAGGGTAGGCTTTAGAGGGGCAGATTCCGCGTTTTTAATGGTTCATTCAGACTACTGCAGTTTGATCTGCGACTTTCTGGCCGCTTCCGTAGAAAATATTTATAAAAAAAATATCCAAAATGTATGAAAGGATCAACAGGATACGGACAAAACAAATAACATTTTAACCCCTTCAAATTTCAAATCTGAACACATTTCCGCCCCTTAACCATGTATATCAATCTTGAAGCCCTCCAGGGTTATCTTATCTGAGCCCCCTGGAGGTAGATACCATATATCAGGTGACCAGGTGAGGGGGCCTAGCCCGCTGCACACCTCAGCAGGAACCACCGACAGGTTTTTAGCCGTTCACGTCTGTGGCAGGACGCACCTGAAAGTAATTGTACCCACCCTAATCGCCTAACGATAGGTCCCACGTTCCGGCTCTTCACTTTTTCAATTGCCCTGTCTAAAGGTTCCCCTTTTTTGTTATTAGGTACGAGGTCTTAAGACTTGACTTGTCCATCAACTTTAATAAGCCCAAAGCGATTGTATATAATGCTGACTTGAGCAATTCTTAACGTTTTTATGCCAAAAACATTCAGGATCGATTTGTATTCTGGGTATCGGAGTGTACAGAAATCAAATAAACACATGTACATGAACTGGTAAATAAAAGGTTGCAACTGCTTGAGTTATATCAAACAAACAAGCTAGAGAAAATAAATATTTGGTCACGGAAAAAAGGGTTAAGGATGATCCCGGATTACTTTGTCAGGAATATTTGGACAATATTAGTCTTGGCGTGCCCTCAACCTGACACCAGAAAATGCTGATGCAAGGGGATAGAATGATGAGGTAGGCATCTATATCGTTTTACATTAGATGAGGGTTGAAAGGGGCAGGGACGGCGAATGCAAGGGGTTATCCAGGGTTCTGGATAGTTGCGCGGGGCGCACATTCAAAAATCATTAGATTTGCGGGGTCGTAGGTATAGTTCTAATAGGGAAGAAGACTTGTCGATGGGTATAGGGGTTCTTAAGTGAAAGAGGGCTATCTTTTAAGAAGAAAATAAGAGGATGGGACGGTCATCTTCCTCAATAATGAGAGAAGGGAGGAGGAGTAAATAAAGTTCCAATTATCAAAGTGTTATTCGGATTCAATAGTAAAACTTGGCAGCCTAAAGAGGAGGGTGAGGGGGCTGTTAACTGTACAGGTGGGCAGACATATAGGCAGAAAGTTGTTTTGTAAGGGAGTGTAAGTACTTCTGGCAAGGTGGGTTAGTAGGGAGGACGCCTGTCTGCAGAGAGAAAAATAGCACACTGACCTGCTTAATTCATGAGGTTAGGGGCAGAGGGGAAAGTTGGTCGAGGGTTGTAACAAAACCTAAATTAAAGGGGATGTCAATTTTATGTTCACTTTGCAGGTTGTTACTATGGTAAGCCAAGAGATAGCAGCCCTAGTAGTTACTCAGGTCGGAAGACCTTTGGAATCTTTTTCTCTTAATACTTTGGCTATATGAAATATTTCTAGGCAGATGCTGCGCCTAGGAGTATTGTCGGATCTTGCACTGGACAAATAAATAAATAAATCACAGACGCAAAAAAAGTAGCCATTTGCAGTGAGAAGACAGGTGTTAGTGATTGCTTTGGCGGGAGAGACCCCATCCCTACCTCATGCGGAAGGAGTGGATATCACTGCCCTGCCTCCCTGGCCAGAAAACCGTGTTTACCTTTCGCTTTTTGCCGGTGGTTTTCACCAGTAACAAACTGTTTCTGGTCCACGGTCCTGCCTAGAAGGACCTCTAGGGTTTCCAGGAATGTTTGTTTGACTATGGAAAAACATTATTGAAGACTGCGTTACAGTCAGTTCCTGGGACTCTAATGGCTAAACTTGGAGCCAATAACGCTGACACAAGAACAGAATTTTACTCCTGGTTTAAAATTAAAGTATCAGCAAATGTGCATGAGAGTAGTGAACTTGTAAGTAGCATTTACATTTTTAAAAAGATATGTTACCTGGCTTAGGGAAGCTTAATAAATTAACTTCCTTTGAATTGGCTTTGGCTAACATAAATTCTATTTCTATTTTTTCAGGTATGTAGTAAAAATAGAAACCCAATACCCTGCACAGGTACTCTTGTGATAATGAGAGATAAAACCAAATAGCTTATCTCCAAAGTGTTGACAACTCTGTCATTATTTCCCTTACGATCTCATAAACAAAAATGAGGAATTTTTTGTTTTCCCCTGATCCAAGATGGCGGCCACCACGTGACCACATTACGACTGATCACGTGATACTTTGGCCTCTCACAACGCCCCCTGAGGGGTATACCGCTCTCCAGTGGGGAAGGCGGGAAATACTCTGCCCCAGTTCCATCTGATAAGTTGCTGAAAAATGCTGAGTCATCATTCAGAAGAAATGTAGGGGAGCCGGCGGGATTTTGGTTGTCGAAAGGCAGAAACCTGAAATAGCAGCGACTGTTAACTATTCTTCTTCTTCTTCTTCTTTTTTTTTCAAAGAGCAATGACTTCTTGCTTTGATATTTTCTCCCTATTTTTTTCTCTCCCCGCCACCCCCGCCACCTTCGCACCCCCACAAAGTAGAAACTTCTCAACAGGTACCTCCATGTACATCTATGGTGTAAATTCTACCAGTATCAATATGGTCTTCCCCTCCTTTGATGCTACGTAAAATATTTTCCAGCACCAGATAATGTTTTCAAAGATAATCCTTCCAAACATCTGTCTTCACTTTCCCAGTCTTGCTCCACAGAACACAGAGCTGCAGGGAAACTCCTACACATGCAGATACTACGAGAATGTATACATGTCTGTGAGGTATGCAATATAAATGACTTCGTTTTCATTAACCAGTTTCAATTTAGATTACACGTGCGGTTGGAATCGGTAATATTGGTTCCA
Source organism: Lepidonotus clava (assembly GCA_936440205.1). Taxonomy (NCBI): domain Eukaryota; kingdom Metazoa; phylum Annelida; class Polychaeta; order Phyllodocida; family Polynoidae; genus Lepidonotus; species Lepidonotus clava. The sequence goes on from OW387148.1 coordinate 17,893,191, forward strand.
GGTGTAGCTAATCAATGTTCAAACCAGGGGCTGTGGCCTGGAGTCAGGTAAGGGCGGGGATAGTGGGGATCAGAAAGGGGTGAGTACTGGGACCATAGCAAGCAGCAGAAGGTAGGCGGGGCATTCCAGTGAGAAGGGGCCATCCTCTGAGAGGTAGCAGTAACCTGGTAACGTGAGGGCATCCTACACATGCCTCGTCCCAAGTCAACAAGAACCTGATAGCACACATACTTAGTGTATAAATGATTGAGGCCCTGGCGGTTACCAACAGATAGAGACCTACTGCAAATATGCATGTAACTGATTTGTGGGAAATTGAGAGACTAAAGGGAAACCCACTTCAAATATGCCTGTAACTGACTTGTGGAAAATTGAGAAATTAGTCCACTGAAGTATTCGTATGAGCAATAACTCATCCCATTCAATTTAAGATAAGACTACCCAGTCAGTTAAAAATAGGTTTGCTTTCTTCTTCAATTTAAATGTATTTCGTCCTATAACTCTTTACTATTGGTATATAACAAAATAAGTAAAAGAACTACAACATAGGGGTTAAAATAACGTTTTAAATAGAATACATAGAGATGACCCGCAAATAATGCAGGTTAAAATCAGGCATCTAAGTTCATATGTTTCGTTTTGTATATTCAAGCTATAAAGCCCTTCCTTCTACCACTCAAACTAACGCTAGTGCTAGCTAGGCTCTGCTCTGTGATTAAAAAAAGAGGAACATAACTCAAAAGTAGGTTAAAGGTGCTAAAAATAGTGCGTGGAAGCCAGATGCATTTCACTAAGACTACAGAGGGGACGTCTGTACTCTCTGGTCTCCCAATATCAGGTAGACCTTACAGCCCAATCGTCCTGATAAAAAGCACCATCTTTCTGGTGCTGGAGAAGGTATCAAGGAGGCTGCAGACATTCCAGGTATGATGAGTGAGTCTGGATTCAGATTCTGAGAGGCTGCATGTAGAGGCAGAATCTCTACATGTGTGGGTGTGTAGGAAAGTGGTGAGTGAGACTGGGCACGTTTGTGTCTCTCAGAGAGGCAATGGTGCCATTCAGAAAGTACCGGTAACATCAAGGTTGCTTGGAGGTCTTGAGGATGTCATTCATTTTCTCGGTAATAAGGTCACCTACACGTTTATACTTTGGGAAATGTTCTTGACAAATCCATTGGAAGCCAATATTAATCAGTCAGGTATTGCTAAGATGAAAAGATCTAACAAAGATAATAATATCATAAAACCTTCAGAAATACCAAACATTGAGAATCTGTTCACAAATTGTCCAGAGTTAACAATTATTAGCTCAACATGTTTACAAGCGTCGAGATAGTTAGAATGGTTTGAGGACTCGAGAAAGACTTCCATGACCACCAAAGTATCGTTAGTGCTACCTAGTTGCCAAAAAATACGAAAACTGTTGCTCAATTACAATTCAGATTTGTATAATGTTGTATTAAATTTATTTAGCAGCGTTCATTTCGCCAGTGGCATCACATGTAGTTACCCCATGATAACTCGTTGCGGATGGTCGTATACCTGGCGATGCTACCACGTAGACATATGACACTATGATGTATGTATGTTGTTTATTTGTAGGGCTATGAGGCTGGGGGTGTGTGTCTCAGAGGTAGGGTTATAAGACCAGCGGGTGGTGTTACAGTATTTACCTGACATGATGAGGTAAAACACACCTGCCACATGGCCCGACCCCCGGGTGACTGGTCTGATGGAGTAGGAAGGCACACCTTGATCCTGGCCAGGTATTAAACGTAGGTTTACATACTCCCTGACCTGGATGACCCTAAATGATGTACCAACTAGGCATGGCATATCTTTTTTATTTTTGTATCGGCGGTATCTTGAACGTATGAGAGTCATTTGCTAACACAGTACAACTGCCAAGGGTCGGCGACGGCCCCAGAAGACCAAGCAATAAAGCAGATGGTAGTTTTTATCCACGTGAAGGTTCATATGGTATAGGTATAACACCATTTACCTTTTTATCAATGCCTTCCCCCTACGATAATCGTCCGTCATGTACAATATAACTATCGTATACTTCATGTAATGAGTCGGGGAAATATCTATTCTATAACCTGAATGGTTCCTGCCTACCTTGTGTATTATAAGTTAAGCACAGAATTACAGTGACACATGTTTTGTCAATTTGCCACAACAGTTTTCATCGTAGAGAAAGCTGATGGCTAGATACGATTTACTTCATTACTTTGGGGTACGTTATGCACCCTGAACACATGTATAATTATTTGTAAGATTTTATCTCAATACATGGCTATTTGACTGTCACATAGGTCGGTTAAACTACTGATGTTCGGGAACACTTCTGGAATACTTTGGATACCGTATGTGGTGATCCAGGGTAATAGCATTTAGTCGAGGTGGTCCTCTAGTGGTTATATCAAGGCATTAATATTCAGAAGAATATTGAGGAATATTGGAGAAGCCCTTCCGCAGTATGAAATTCATGAATTCAGACGTGGACAATGGCATCTACCAATCTAAATATCAATTCTCACTACACCAGACTTTAAAACCTCTACATATTTGAGAAAAATAGGCTCTCAGGGTCCTAATGGTCACGCATCTACTTCTCCAATGTTCTTTTGATATGTAAATGTACATGCTTAAGTCTTAAAGAATAATTCTCATAACATCACTTATATGATGCCACTGTATGGTGCATTTACAGACATTATTACTTTTGATGAGAAATGAGAGCGGCTAGAAGAACTATTTCACTAACTTGGTGTAAGAAGGTCCAATAAAACTAAGTGGAATTCATTTTGGGTAGTGCACATTGGAATGATGGGGACACCCAATGCCTTCCTCCACTGTTTACAAGTGTGCCTTTTTGTACTACTCGAAAAACATTCAGCTGACCTTAAGCTTCACAGAGCCTTTGTTTTACGCTTCAGTACACCCTCCGTAAACACAAGGTTTTGGTGTAGAAAGGCTAAGGGTTCAAGTTGAAGAAATCTACCTTTACATCATTCCCAGTACCCTGGTTAACATGGTGTGAACAGGGAGCCCCGAGGGGAAGGGGATCTGTTTTAAAACAGGTTAAACACCCTTCAAGTGCAAACACGATGCCACAAGCTCTAGACACCCCAGCTTTAAGGTACATTGTAAAAAGTTGCTGTTAATTTACAGCAGTTCTTGCAGTAAATTTACAGCACTTTCTGATGTTGGAAATTAAACAGCAATATTTACTGTAAAATTACAGTATTAGTACTGTAAATTTACTAAATTACAGTAACTTTGTAATTTTACAGTACTTTTTCTGTAAATTTATTCTCCACCAGGTGGGGCAAATGTTTATCATCAGTAAAATGTTTTTGGTTTTTACCTTAATACTATATTTTATGATGAATTATTTACTTTTAATTAAGATTAAATATGATGAATAGATCAATAGACTTATTAAGTATATCACATAATAGATATCTCCACACTGTCTTAATAATTTCAAGATACAGAGGTAGTTGTCTGATTGAGACACCTTTTTGGTAGCAAATTGCCTTCATAGGCATGTGTTGGATTGGCAGTGCCTCATCATACCATCATTCCATGCATGTATTTGCTAATGCACTTAGCATAAATACATCCCTCATCCAATATACATTGGGTTTGAGGTAGGAATTATACCTTTATCCAACATTTAGTTGGATTTTAAAAAGGAAATTGATAAAGATAAAATGGTAAAATGTTTGATTTAGCATACTGTAAAAATACAGCAAGTACTGTAAATTTACAGCAAAATTTGCTGGAACCTTTGCTGCCAGCAAATTTTGCTGTAAATTTACAGCACACTGTCTCCTGTAAATTTACAGCATATTTTGCCGTAGGAAATTAACAGTACATTATACTGTAAATTAACAGTACATAGAGTGCTGTAAATTTACAGCAAAAATTGCTGGAACCTTTGTTGCCAGCAACTTTTGCTGTAAATTTACAGTAGTTACTTCTTACAGTGTAGATCTCGGTGTCTGATGTGATCTTTAAAATACCATTCAGATGTTCCTTTTGTTTTTATCATTGAATATGTTATTGTGGTAACTGGAGAACTCGGTCTGCAGGAGAACTCGGTCCTGGAGAACTCGGGCCGCTGGAGAACTCGGTCCAAAAGATATTTTGACAGTTTGCCATCCACAGACTAGGAGTAGGGATGAGTTAGCCGTTTAGTTATGAAACCCAGTGATCTATTAGAAGAGAGGGATATATATCTAGTTTGTTTGCCATTACAAAGACCAGCGGACCGAGTTGTCCTGCGGACCGAGTTCTCCAGGACCGAGTTGTCCTGCGGACCGAGTTCTCCAGTATTCGTTATTGTTCGATGAAAGCATGGACTAAAGTAAAAAGTCTGGATCAACACACTCGTTTTAGAGTTGTTGCGGCTAAACCAGCCATAACGATGGCAGTCAGTATGGGAAATTGCTTATTTTCACATTTCTAATTTAATGTATAGCATTCATGTGTCTTCATACTTTATAATTAGCAGGTATGGGGCTAGATAGACATTTCAATGCAAAGAAAAATGGTTGTTACTGCTGCCATTAGAATCCCAGAGCTATTTTACATTTAATCATAGGTGGCACACTAATGGTCACTCAGATTTACCTCTAAAGCCGTGTCTCCAATTGGGTGACATAGGGTTTCGTCACCGGGTGACGAGTGTTCACCCTTTCCAACCACGTCGACCAATGACACAAATTAGCACCAGTCACCGCTGATTGAAAGAATTAACACTCGTTGCCCAGCAACAAAAATCTATGTTGCCCAAGTGGAGACCTTGCTTTAGTAATACCTCTGTTTTTTTAATGGGCATCTTAAGTCTTTGATCTCTTTCTGGTAAGTTCCAAATTGTGACATACCTCTACTGACAAAACACTTTTTCTGAAACTCAAAACATGACTGGTATTTGAGCCTCCCTTCAGGCACACAACCAAGGGGTACTGTTCCATCTTAGAGCTGCCTGAGATGGAGACCAGGTAGAGACAAGATGAGTGGGGGAGCGGGTCGAGTTTCAAACTGAAATATGGGACCTGTACAACAACCAGCCGCCCCTCTTCTAGTCACCTACTGAACAGGCCACTTCGTCCTGGCCCACCTCCAACTTCAGGGCTCCTACAGGAGAAGAAGGGGAGGTCCTAGTATGGGAGGTGTCTACCTAGAAATTCTGGTCTCAAATTATTCTTATCCATAATAAGTTTCCGGGATCTAACTACTAATTCTATAAGACATAAATAAGAAATTCAAAGAAACATCTTTGAATTTTTGTTTAAAATGATATATATATGTGACGTTCTCTGGTAAGTCGGGGTTGCCGATTCTTACAACAGAGGAACGTGGGGGTTGTTCGGGTCTCGGGGCGGACGGGGAATCCGGGCCAAGAACCGAGATGTGTTTCTAGAGTCGTGCCTCGCGCACGAGGGGGGGCTGAGCGAATCGATCGGGAATCGGCACTCGATGTCGACGGAGGACTGCGGGGGAGGGAAATTATGGTAGGGGTACGGGTCGGCCGGGGGGCGGTCCACCCCTGAGTTCCGGTCCGCGGGGGCGACGGGCCGACGGTCGCCTATTGTTTGGTAGCGTGGGGCCGAGCATGCCGCGCCCTCGTCCCCGCGGACTTCGCTCCCTCGTTCCGCTCCCCATGTCTTCGTACCATACTACGCCTCGGTTTCCGGTACTACTTCGGGCCTTCGTGCCCTACTCCGTTCCCTCGTTCCTCGTTCTTCGGGCCATCGGGCCCCTTACCCTATGTTTCTACTACCTATCTCGAACTTCGACTGTTTTGTCCTAACTTCGGCTTAATTACTCTGTTTGGCTCATCTTTAGCGGTTGTTTCAGGAAAGAGGACACGTCTGGACACCAGGAGAACTGTTAAAGAACTCTGTTTATTCGGGCCTCACCGCCCCTTTATATACTAGAGAGGTCAGCCCTGATTGGCTGCCTTCGGTCACGTGACCTACAACTGACGTCACTTCCGGTTTATATATTCCGTTTCCGGTTTACATTTCACTTCCGGTTTACATATTTCCGGGTTTCGTTCCATTACGTTTTTGTTATTCGTTCTTTACATATTCGTTATTCGTTCTTTACATATTCGTTATTCGTTCTTTACATATTCGTTCTTTACATATTCGTTCTTTACATATTCGTTCTTTACATCTATTTCTATTATTACCTTATTTCTATTATTTTAACCTCTATGTATTTTGGCTGAATAGCCGTTCATCACATATATATGCTTTGGTTGAACATATATTGCAAGTGAAATCTTGAATCTATCTGAGCATTTACGCGAGGAATGCATGGGCATCAGGTAACATGTTGAATATCCTCAATAAGGTAAAGGAGTGTGAATCAAAAAGTTAAACAAGAAACAAAACTATTAGTAAAGAACATATATCATTGAGCACAGTACATTTCACCATTTCACCATTTCAGTAACCCTGGCCATCCTACACTAAGAACAGATGACTAGGAAAGTGTGAAAGATTTTTTGAGACTATCAAGGACTGGTTAGCATTATTTCAAGATACAAATAATAAAAATAAGTATCATGCCACGTTTTCAAATTCAATTCTAAGGTAAAATGAAAATAATTATTTGCCCTTATCTTGTACAATAAGATATTTTATTCTGAACAATGGATGAATAACATACTTTGCCAACATGTATGTTTCATATAGGCTTTCAGATAACTAGAACTATAGGAAATGAAAGATGCTATTTCTCGAATATGGAAATTTCACGGTATTCTACCAGATGGTTGAAATGCAGGGTTCAGCTGCACTAGGAAAGTATATGCGATTCGTTTATTAACTTTTCAAAATTACACCCTCACCTGTTTTACATGGCCAGTATTTCATTTTCAAAGAAACATGGTTATGCATGGGTAACGGTTACGATCACTCACGTCACTCTCAGCCAAATGCCTATAGTTATAGACTTATCAAGAATGACTGTCACCACAAAATAGACCTCTTGCGCAACAATCCAGCATAATCTGTTTATATGTAAGGTACGAAGTTCTGTAGATACGTTTAGGGGTAAATTTATACAAGGTTCCATTATGAAATGAACTGAAATTCTCAAAATATAGCAAGAACCCATCAATAAGTCCCTACCACATCAGTTCGGGCAAAAGATTAATGATAACAGACCAGTTTGAAAAGCCAATTGGAACAGACAAAATCTAATATAAAGTGCTGGTAGATGATAATATTTTAAATACTTTACCAGCCACTCTAAACTATGTATTTCAGTCAATCAGGACAAGATGAAATGAATCTGACTACAATTTGGTTATTGTAATTGTCTGTAGCATTGCAACTGAATGGTGCAGAAGTCCAGCAGATGTAATTGTCTCCCACAGGAAACGAAGATAAAAGTAGTTAGCCTGGCTTGTATAAATCTTGCTAATTATTTAGCTGATTAATTCATGAACTCATTGTATTTAAGTAATACTTGGTAAAACAGAATGTCGTAAATCTAGTCCCTTCTGCTCAGCTGCAGACACTCACAACAACAATGCTCTTCTAGTTTATGGCTCATGATAAGCTAATCTAATATTCGCTTATCGGAGTACGTGGTAGTCAAGCTGTTCACTAATTTGAGGTATGCCCCCATGTAGTAGTACTACCCATGTTGTACCCACCATGTCCCCATGTACTGGTGGGAGAGGGACTCACCAATACACGTAACTACTTACTGCTGGGGTAAAGTCCCCATCCCAAACCTCACTCTAACTCTGATAAACACATCGACAGTTATTCACTACCGTCTAGCCACTGTTTACACAATTAGAAAAAAGGGAAATTGGCAAAGCATTGGTCTTGTTGTACAGTTAGGAGTAAACACATAATATATATAACAGACCCATGAAGGAGAAGTTACAATCTACTAAGAGAATATTATAGTTAAGTACAAATAATATTTTGCACTTGACTATAATATTCTGTAGGTATTATTTTGTTGAGACATTTTATGAATAAGAAATTTGCACATTGTAACCAAGAAACATTGTTCTGATTGCACAAGTGTTTGTGAGTAATTGTGTAGTTGCATGACAGGACATCTTTGTAATGGGGTCATCACTCATGATACCAAAAATCTTATTAGGATACTACATAATTGCATAGTCAGTGTGTCATAAGGTATAGTTAGGATATTTTTTGGATACATGCTCTTTACATTTTTACTCATTTTCTTTGGTAATCATATACATGCTATTAGAAATATTTTCATTATGATGCATGCTATTATAAATACCGTAATATGACATGCAAAACAATAACAGTAATTTGCAAAGTGAATCCGGGGAAAATGGCAACTGGATAATAAAAATGTATTTTAGCAAAAGAGCCCACTCTAGTCATTGACATTAAGGTAAGGCAGGTTAGATTGTTAGGCCTGGATGTAGGCTTACCTGACGCTGGAGTAGGGTGGTGTAGGCGGGCTGGTCCGTAGGGCAGTGACGACCGTTCACCTCAGAATGTTTGTAATGTAGGCCGTCCGGAGGGGGTGGGCTCGCTACCCACAACAGCCGGCTACAGGTTCTAGAGCGCCTCAGAGCTATAGAGCTTTCCAGCCTGATGTAATCCTTGGATTTATATCGCTGACTCCGCACACTTCTAGGACGTTCTGAAACCTATTAGAACATACAATATGGATCTTAGATTATTAAACAAAAATAAAATATGAACAACACTATGAAATAAAAAAGCGGAGTATGGACGTATATTTATGACATTTATATATCTAGATAAAAATTTAGAATTTGAAAATATATGTATAAGTTACCCCAGTGAGATTTTTAATTTGCTATTAGATTAATTTTGCCGTTCATATACAACATAATCAACCCATTTACGTGTGCCTGTGGTATACTGATCAGGTCTAATAGAAAACGGTGGGGACGACGGTAGACTCCTCCCTGGGGGTTAGGGGTACGACCGACACCTTGTTATAAATATAGAACATATCGATCTCCGTCCGGGATTGGGGCGGTAGTATCTAGGGCGGGATCGATACTGGAAGGGGGACAGGGGACAGGGGTGTGTGGGGGAATAGGTGTGGGGGGAGGACGGAGGTTGGGGGTTGAGAGTTGGGGATGGGGTGGCACCGGAGGGGATCTAGGTTAGGTCATTCGGACTATATTCTTTTAGTGTATCTTCACTTAATGTTCTTGTTCTTGTACACGTTAAATTTATGTAAATAATTCACATTCTAATTGTTTCTCTGAACTTATAGAATTCTACATTGAATTTCTAAAGCTTTTCTAAAGATGACTTTCCATTGAATTAAGATATAACATTTCTCACAAATTACAATATATTTTTGTGGACATCTTTTGTACCAACATATAATTGCAACATATAAACTTTTCTGCATCGGGCACTCTACACGGAGGTTGAAATAAGATTTACACGTTTAATATTTTTTATGGCGAATGTCCAAGCGTATTTTTGTATCATGGCTTTTACATCTTCATATAATACTGGCGCAATTAACAAATTATATTTCATCTGACAACTAACTACAATGCATTTCATTTGCACGGTTATATCATTTGTAGAAAAAAAATCACTTTACAAAGGCGCCACTATAGGAACAGTTTAACTGGAGTCTACCATGGCGAAGAGAGCTGTAGCCGGGAAGGAGTTTCCCGGCAGAATTCCAGGGGCCGTTGGATCAACTCTGCTACCAGGGGGGCCCTCCTCACACCCCAGTACTTATATGGCGAGCAGGGGGCGCTCATGTGGGCAGCAGGAGGGGGTGGTCGGGTAGCAGAGGGGCTCAGGGGCCTACAAGACCAGCTCACTACACTCAGGGGTTACCTACACTCTCCTAAGGTGCTGACGGAGTCTGCCTGTGATGGGAGCGTGTAGGCGCTATGGGAGAATGAAGATACCGCACTTTGAACATTATCAGGCAGGGGTCTAATTAGCTAGAAAGAAATTTACCAAGATCTGATTCCAAGTCAACGGTTAATGCTTAATGTGTTGTACTTCCATTACTTAAATGTTTGTCATTCTTTAGCAATAATTATTACTTAAATGATTGTCATGCTTTAGATATCATAAATAAATAGCAAAATGGAATTAACATTAGATTCCATAGAATCAGAATTCCATAGCATCAGAATTGCTATTTTACGTGTTAAGTGTTAACCACTTAACTGCTATGCTCCTAGGGGAAATTTTAGGCAAAATGGATGTACTTTTGATCAATTATATTTCTCATACTTATATACTGATGGGCATGTTATGTTATATCATTCTTTAGCTCATGACCTGAAAGTTTAGGAAACTGCCATAATTTGAATTTTCGGTTACCATGGCAACCGTTTTGATGATTTTTCTTTATATTATATTAAATTCTTAAAGTGATCATACAATGCTTGGCCAAATTTTCAAAATTATAATCAAACCATGATGAACACTTAAATTAAGAGCTCAATGGAATTCTCTAAATTTTGATACATTAAATGCCTCAATAGCAACTTTATGTCAAAAGATATCACATATCTTAAAGTGCATGTATTTTTCTAGAATAATGCATAAAAATGCACAAAATTAGGGAATTTGACCATATAAAGAAACCGTTTCCATAGCAACACTTATTTCTTAATAATTAGCTATATTTCTATACATTTTAGTTTTTTATAGGTTGTTCTAGAATTTTGAGCTATAATAAAGTTTTTAGAACACTGTTACCATGGTAACCATGCCATTTTCTGCTTTTCTTGGATTTAATTGACTTTTTACCCTAAAATCAGGTATATTTATTAAAGTTTCCATGGCAACCAACACTTTTAGTGCATCAAATTAGTTCTTTTCCAGAATGAATTGGAAAATGATCTAAAATTTGACCATTCAATTGATTTTGAAAATTTTGGCATGTTTTTTGCAATTTTCCTGGATTTTTTGAAATTTTGAAATTCGTTGCTAAGGAAAGGGTTGCCATGGTTACCATACAGAATGAGTGGTTGTTAAACAAAATAAATATGAGAACCTTGAAGCGAAAGGGATGACCTTTCCAATGATACCTTACACCCCTAACTTTTCATAATATGTCAATATGCAAAATTTTGATGAATATTGGTCTATTTTTCAGTAGAATTTCTCAAAAAAGCATCATGCTCCCGAGTATACTCGGGAGCAGCTGTTAGACAAAACCAATATAATTGACAAAATTTTCAAAACTGATATAAGTATAGAAATATGTTAGATGAATCTAGTTAAGGTCAGTGGTAAAGTATTAGCTGTGAAAATGAGCTCACATCTAAGTAGAATGCCACAAGAGATGGCAATATTTGCATTTGTTTGTAAACAAACCCTATTTTTGGGGATCCACATTAATTGATTTGAGCAAGAAAAATGTGTTTCTAATAATTTTTTTTTACCACACTTCATGGTTTATATTTTAACATAGGCCAGGAATAGGCTCAAGGAATGGATTTCCATGATTATTTGAGTTTGGAAAATTTCATTGAATTTATTGGTTTTGGATCCCTTTAAAGGAGTTTTAGGATTTATGATAAGTGTTAAAGGAGTTTTAGGATTTTGTAAATGGCTTTCAACAGTACATTACTGTTGGCACTGTAAAGCCATTGGTGCAGATAATACTAGCTTTACTGTAAAGCCATTGTAATACTGTAAAGCCATTGGTGCAGATAATTCTAAGTCAACATGATACATCAACGGACAGATACACCCCAACAATGGTTTGAATGAAATAGAAAAGTTTTATGACATATCATTGTGATCCTAAAATTATATTATCTTTATATTATAGTCAATAAATTTTACACAAAATATTGCAACTCTGGAAGGAAGAACATTCTGCCAGGAGGGACGCATTGGACGAGATCCCAGGCCATTTGATTGGTCAGTTGCACATAATGTTGGAACGATCTTGACAAGTACCCCATTCACAAACTGTGGTTCATAGGGATGAATTAGCCATTTAAGTATGTATCTTAGTAGGTAAAAGATGAGAGGGATATATATATTTAGTTTGCTACCTATTACAACTTTTACTGGCATGACTCACAGAACACACTTCTAGACTATCTGAGGCTGGGACCTACCTCAGTGTGCATGCAGGCAGTTGACAGGCGGTAGACGAATCCTGGTGGTAGACGAATCTGGCAACAGTAACAATTGCTATCACGTGTCCAGCAGACAAGCATAATCCTTATTCATCAATTTTATACATTCCATAAATGCATTCAGATTTTCTGAGTTTTGAAGATCAGCACTCAAATCATTCCAATATTACTTGAGTCCACAGAAAAATAGATTTTTCCTGAATGACCAATGTATTTTAGATGGAATTACAAATACTTTCTTTTCAAATTGCCTAGTTACATGCATATAAATGGGAGATTTAATAACATGATTCTTCCAACTATATTAATACATTTGTCTCATGATTTGCACAATACATCTTTGTTCAAATGAGTTTAATTTACACATTCACTGAATTTCATTATGAGTATATCTATCTGTCAGCCTAATATTCAAACATAATCGGAGAGCATTAGTGTGAAGAATTTGGAGTTTTTGTTCAAGCGTGAAGCATAGCAAGAACATACTACTATAGTCAAAATATGGTAATATTGTTTGCTTATAAACAGAAATAGTGTGAGTGTCAAGATATCTCCTTAGCTTTCTAAGAAAAAGCTTATTAGATACTACCCTCTTTGTATTACTGAAATTATGAACATATATGATAGATCCTTATCAATAATTCTTCCTAAATAACAATACTTATCTGCAATTAAACTACTGGCAATAAAGAGCAATTACCTGCCTTAAACAAAGGCTTATCATTCCTAGTCAGTATACTACCATCACTTCCAACAATAAGATATTAAGATTTACTCACATTCAATCGGAAGTTATTCTACAGTAAACCATGAGTCAATCAGATGAAAGGATAGCTTTTTGGATAAAAACCAATCCAAGAATACCTTCCTGACCTGAACTGCCAGACTAGTACTACACCTGGAAACGTCCGATGCAATTAAACCAATTCTACAGGCGCCTGTTTACTCGTGCTACACATGTACCAGTCTGTAGAATGACAAATATACATACTAGAAATAGATGATTAGGCTGCGTTCTGTATTGCCGAAACAATAAATTCGAGTATTAAGTGTTATTTGCTCTGTAAAGAAACCCGATAGTTCTGTCCACCTATACGATATCTGAAGGTAGATGTGGTGCTATGCAGCCCTAGCATGTTGCCCCAGGGCTAGCACTCACAGAACCACTCGGATGTGCTCGGATGTGCTCGGAGCTGCTCGGGGCCACTCTGAACTGCTCTAATTGTGAGAAAAAAGGAGGTAAAAAGTGCAACATCCTAGCAGTCAGCACAAACGTAAACCTCTATGTATACATGTCTCTTGAAACGTACCGCTATGTAAAAAGCGTATATTTTTGTCAAAATACTTGGCCTTTTTGTAATAGGAGTAATGGCTTTAGGTGGGCAAGTGTAGCCTTTTTGTTTTTAGACAGGAACGTCTATTGGTCTACCGAGATTGTTGCAAAGTGTTAGTATTATGTAGGGCATACAACGGAGTGAAGGTAGGCAGGATCATGAGGCCTGTGATAGGTCTGGCTGAACACTGCACTCTCTACTAATAATAAAAGTTATACATAACCATTAATTGGCCTCGATACTAACGTCTTGACTATGGCCGTTTTGCCTGGTGAATTTCGTTGTTTCATAGGGACCGGTACTAATAAAACTTAGGCCACTGTTTCCCTTATACCTATGTAAAGAAGTAAGTTTACATAGTTTTCCAGCCAATTCCAGAAAATAATAGTATTGTACAAACTATTAAAGCTCTACGTAAGAAATGTAATAATCTCTGTAGGAGACAAACACTATGCCACAAAGAGAAATGGTTATTCCATCCCATTTCATAGTAAAATTGAAATCTCAGATTAGATATCAGAATAGTTGTTTCCCAATTCTCCCAAACGCAATTCTCTGGTTATTAGTAGTTTGGCTGACCTACAGGCTACACCAAGGTGAATTGTGGGTAATATGTCGACAAGTCAATTTCCTGCTACCAGCTATTAACATATCATAATTATTCATCGAAGACATCTTCCTTTGCTTGACATTATAAAAAGGTAGAACTGGATACTTTTCCTTTTTATTATTATATATATATATACTTCAGTTTCTGAAGTTAATTTGAAAATATTTTCATTACATGTGTTTATTTTGCCATAAGATGCAATATTGCTATTGGTTTTCTCATGATTTTGTCTACGAAATATGCCAACGTTTGCCTGCAGGAGAGTTAAATACAAGAAAACAGGACCAACCTAAATGGTAAACTAAATGCAGTATGGGCATTTATACCTATACTTTTCATTTTTGTCAAACGATAGGACACGAATCTGGAGCTGTTCGTATAATAGACAAAATCAGGTTATTCTTCCAATCAAATATATCAGTTGCTTTTTTGACATTTTGCCTCTGATTTCGATAGAGGAATATTCTATTGTGCCAAGTAAAATTCGCTGATGAAAGGTGCTTTTCAATACTATAAGATAACTTGGTACATCATGCACAAGAAGTTTTACTACGACTATATTTCAGTAGTTTACTCAATGCCGATGACCTTTGTGGGTCCAGTAAGTAATTCTCACGCTTTATCATAGCTCTAGTACTCTACCACTATATCCTTACCCATAAGAAGGTTTCAACCCATCACACCATGATACTCAATCCATCATCTTCTTATAAGTATGCGTTGGTATCTTCCCTCTTACTTAACCTACCTGGCGTCCCAGGTGTAACCCATCCTTACCTGTAGAGACCTTTGCCTTGGTATACTCACCTTACTCCCATCTGATTAACACCTGCCCCCCACCTGAGTTACACCTGGTATTTACCCCTGATGCCTTCACTCCCATCCCAATCCCCTACCCATTGAGCCATGTCCGGTTGACGTTGTTTTTAATGGTTCAAACCAGTAGTTTTTAATGGTTTAAACCAGTTAACCCTTTCAGGCCAAGTAATGCCTTGAGGTATATGAACTGTTTATGCCCCAAGATGCTATACTGATCTATAGGTATTGGGGATACGATTGACTCCCTTTATCGGTATCTGTAAGACGTTGACTGGACCAACACAAAATATTCCCCTTGATGAACGAGCAGGCTTACTGTGTTTATAGAATTAATAAGCAAAGTTTATGCTACTTATCAAACAGGAAATATAAAGTTCACAGTAAAATTTATAAACACAGTAAGCCTGGCCATTCATCAAGTGGAATTGTTGTGAGACATAAGTGAGTGATGTCATATTTGTATATATATGCTTATTTCTTTCTTGAGCCACATGAACAATAAGGGAAATCTGGCTTATTACTCCTTCATTATGTTCTTTAATGATTTCCAGTATCTGTTTTCGAAACACTTTTAGGAGAAGTTGGCGTTATATAAAATTCTCATTTCACTATAATGCTTTCAGTATGCGTCCACATCTGAGGTAGAGACCTAACATGTCCCAAAACATGGCTACTGTAACTTAAAAACCTTTGCGGATGTAGGAACAGGTGAGGGCGCTCTCTACTACAACTTGTTTGAAGCAGAAGACTCACAACCCACATGCTATACATAAACTGAAATGACATTTAAAAGTGTCAAGATATCTTTAATATAGCCTGAATTTTTATTTATATTCTGTTTCTCCACTATTGTACTTAATGTGCGGTGTGAAAAACAAGGTTTCTTCATTAACATAAATCTGCGTTTAGGATAGCTTCTATTTACTACCAAGAATATCATGAAATGGATGTAATAGTTTCCAGGTGGTTACCCATTATATTGCGGCCTCCGTCATCTCTACCTTTTTTTCTAGGGGTCATCACCACTTAATTACCCATTCTACCTGGATGTTTTACGTTGTTGGCAACCTAACCAGTATACACAACCCTCTTTGCTGACTCGGCTGTTCTGTCACTGCCGACACCTTATGAACAGGTGGGAAAGGTCCCCTACCTACTCTGTGGCTCCTGGTTATATTTAGACTGGGACTTTATATCAGCAACCCCATCCCACCACAGGAGAGATGGGGTCGGAATGAGGATATACATCAGCACATGCATGTAAAGATAATTATGACAACCTCAGTTGGGTAATTTTAGGGAAAAAATAGTCCTGTAACTTTACCATACGACACATACAATCCTTTATACCTAGTTTTTTTTTCCAAATAAGAAATCAATTTCGTCGCAGTCCATTCGCTTAAAGTATAACAATTAGGAAATGTAAGGATGAAACAATATAGTATAAAGGTATCATTTTGATTCTGTTTACTACATGCTTTTCAGGAGTTCACCGCAAATCAGAATATCATCATTTAAACATTCCTTCGTCAAAAAAATGTCCCCTCTCCTTTTTACATTTCCGATTAATGGCAAGCACTTTGGAATTACGTGTGCTTGAATTAGTCTACATTTCTTGGAGGGAGGTATCCTTAACATGGAATAAGCCCAGTCGTCACAGGTGTTCAATGTAGCCCCTATCAGCTGTTAAAGGCTTACAAAACTGCGTTCAAAAGTCACTTAGTATTGGCCACTTTTCAAAGTAACCCTGTACAATCTCTTGGTGTTTTGTGACTGGCAGGGGTGTGGTCGAAAAGGGGTTTATGGGTCCTCGTGGTCTCAGCGGGGATCTGGCAGAAGGTGCCTTGAACCTATGTAACGGGGTATAACACTCCATCTGCCACACCCATGATAATGTGGTGAAGTTCTCTTAAAATCAACCCTTTCTGATGATATTATATCTAACCTAGATTTTGATACTGGAGACAGTCCCAAAGAAACACTAGCTTCAAACCATAATAACATCTATTTGAATACATGCATATTATATTTGGGAGTGAATGTCAATACCTAGAGAATAAGTACATATTGGAGTATGATAGTGTTCTCCACCAGGTGGCTCCACTAATAACAGATACTGCTGCTGAGACTCTGCAGAAAGCAAAATGTTTCCAATCCCAGCGATGAATAAAGTTATTTCAGAAAGGAATTATGGCATTTAACCCCGATATTGTCTTAGACCAATACAAAAGTAACCAGTTTTCCTTTCATTTCGTCTAACCTATAACCTATTCCTACATCTATCTTTAGGTTTAACTGCCCATTGGTATCTAATCTTAACCTCTCCCGTGTCCCAATAAACCCAGTTACCAGTTCAATCTGCCCTCCCAGACTCTCCAAGTCTGTCAGCGTTAAGAACTATTTCACTGCCCAAACCACGCCCATTCCAGCCTTCTCCGAGAGTATAGGTTTCCTCCCCCTTTTCTCCCTTACCTCCCAGTATACCCTCACCTCCTCTCCTCCAGGCGTGGGAAAGTAGGCCCCGATCAAGATGTCCCAATCAGGTTTACGTCCACTTATCTCCAGCGTCAGTAAACACTAAGCTCATAGATGTACACCCCGGAAGCCTAGGTACACGTCATTAAAACCTTACCTGCACCGGGTGGCTGTATACATGTAGGTGGGGCCATACGGTTTGGGCAAGACTTTCAGTTTCAGCGTGCCAAGGGCGTTGTATATGAAAATATGAAATTGCAATTGAGGTATAAAGGGATTTGACTGTTGTAGCTAGACCGTGGATTGTTCGGTGGAATATGCACCGTAAGATTTGTTTTCTAGCCCCCTCATTGCCGTCGATATCACAACCTCTATATTTAAGAAATTAAGCACTTATGAAACTAAACAAATTGCATTTGATAATGTCGACCCTTCACATGCGAAACTGGGCTAATGGTCACTTAAAACCACCTTAAACCATAAGACCTATCATGGTGTCTGTAATTAGGCCACAAATTCGCAGAGCTGTTCACATAATATTCTACGCCTAGAAATCGAAATAGGAACTGAATACGTAAGTGACCCATAGAGTACAAATTAATGGTCTATTCTCTTGAAGTTGGAGCCATCCCATTTTAAACGTTCTTTGCCTTATAAAACCTGACTGTAAAGTTAATTTTTAATGTAGTAGGCATTATGCCTATATTTTTGGCATACCAATAATTTCCTTTCCAGAAGTCTATGGTTGACCATATTGCAAATCTGGATTAGACAAAGATCTGCGACATTGTTTTTCAAATGTTACCTCATCTAATAACAATTGATTATTTTAGGCGAAAATGTATATTTAAAGCAAAGAACACTTCATGTTTTGGGCCCAATTGATAACACCCAAAATGCCTTTTATATTTGTAACGCAATCTGTTGGTAGATCTGGGGAAGCCAGTTGTATTCGAAGCAGAAGCGACCATGTCATAGCCGTGCTGAGGGGTTGCGGATAAAAGATGGGAATGACAGAGAATTTGCTTGAGACTTTTGATGGAGTACGATATTGGACGTGCCATAATTATACTTGAAGATGGACATAGACAACCCTAAGTACATTTTTTATATCACGAAGAAAAGGTTATCATGTCACATCCATATAGTTATGTATGCAATATTTTCTTTCCTAAAGTAAATACTATTGTGATATTTATTTCAAAAGAACCATAATCAAAATTCAAATTCATTTGTTCATTCATCAATCGTTTATCATAGTTACTGTATACACTATATCGAGTAGACCGTTAGTTTTACATGAACTCAAAGGACACACGTTTGTGATATGCCAGAAGAGGGCTGTTTGTACTTCCAATTACCTGGTTACTATGGCGCCACCTTTCCCATTTTATAGTTAACCGCTATAGGCAAACTAAGCAAAGAGAAGCTTGGAAGTGTTTCATAGTATGAAAATCTCACTTATCTACTTTGTCCTATTTTATACTATATGTAAGGGGTAAGTTAAGAAAACTCAAATGGGGAGTGCGCTAAATTTAGGGAAAATCTATAGAGAGAACCACCTCTTTACCATGGAGCCTCCACCCCTCGTGCTCATGCATAAACAATATTAGATAATAATAGTTATGTAACTTCCATCTTATTTAAACGCAGTTTAATTTTGGTTGTCCATGTCAATTGAAATCGGCAATAGGAAAGAGATCTTAGTCACCATAAATCTAGTTTACCCAGGTTATAATAAATGATTACGCTTACGGTAGGTCCGGGTAGTGTTTTAGAATGTAGGTCTATTTCGACCATTATTTGACTTTGTAATTGTGATATTGTTATTTTCTAGCACAAAGTTGGTTTTAGCTCCCTCTACACGATACAAGGAGGGGAAAAGGTGGCCTGTAATAATTATGTGAGCTTATTTGTGAGGTGTGCCCCTTTGGTTTAAAAACCATGAGATCCAACACAAGGTGACAGCACTGTGACTCTTGCAACTTTGTAGTTCCACTTCCTGCCACCATGTCATGAATAGGTTATCAATATACTCTTAGTAGGATTAATGTTCATCAGACTCTGACGCTATATATATATATGGTAATGCAACTTAATAATGAACTTGAAACATTCTAGCAAGCTCATGATATACTTGTTTTACTTTAATTGCTGATAACGTTGTTTGTTATTGCTCAGTTGTCGATGCAGTAGCCCTACATTTAACCAATAAACCCATCCCAAATTGGGTACACCGAGGGGTTGGACAGTGGTTAGACAAAATAACTGTATAGGCAATCCTTGTCTCTAAGAGTTGAGGTTACTGAAATAAGCACGAATTGTGTGTTTCTAGATGACTTAGTACTGCTAAAACACTATGATTTCTTAAAAATGATCAAACGACACGTTAACAGACTTGCCAGCCAATCTAAATCCTGTATTTCAGGGCAAAGCTGGACAGCATAGGTTGGGCTGACAGGGTTTGAAATTGGTTCATATTGGAAAAAGGCAAGTATATAAGGCTACATTATACATATTTTAGGAGCAATCTGTCAACTAGATTGCTTTGGTTAATTTTGTATTATACACAGTGTCAACTTTGAAATATATACTAAAAAGATATTTCTTGGTAAACTTGAACTTTATTGTTGGTGTAAGCTGTGATGGGCTTATTCTGGATTATCATAAAAGAAAAGAAACACATGTTTTTCAATCTACCTTTATTCCATCAATCAATAACTCCTTCGGTAGCATAACATGAACTCTTGCAATGATACACATGAAAAATAGTATTATAATCATTGTCTACTGCAGAATAGATACACACCATCACATTAAATATAGTACGGCAGAATCGGTCACCAAAACTCTGAACTTGGCGCTAATGGTATAACGGCTGAGGACCTATGTAGGTGCCCTCTGGTGGGAGTGGGGGACACTCAGTCCTACTTGCATGTGTCACTGGGTGGACTCTTAGGTACTCCTCGAGGCCTGTTTCTGGGGACAGCTTAACATGCCATTTTGTAATGGTGATTTTGTCTGCACAAGGTGTATTGTTATTTAATTTTGACAAGTTGGATGCTTTTATTGAGAGAGACGGTCAATCTCTAGGATAAAATTTGAAGTTATTAAAAATCATGTATTGCTTTGTTATCAGTTCATTGAATAATGAAATTCTCTATGTATGCCATGAGAACGTACACATTGCCATGATTCGGTAAAGAGTACAATATGCCGTCACAATAAATGAAAAACTGATACATATATTTCTAGGATAATGTCATCTTTACCTGCAATTTTAAAACTCGAATGGAATTGAGGTGAAAAACGGCACATGTCATTGTGTTTCTAATAACTCGTCGTTGTATTTATTATAATGCAGTATGGATTTTTTTGTAGCGATTGCTATAATCATATTTGTTACAAATGAGGGACATCATTCAGATAACATGTTATAAAACAATAGTAAAGGACGTAGTTGAATCAATGATCTAACTCACATAGAGCAAACTGTTGTCATTAAGTTATATGATTAAACTAGTCCACCATATTAAATCCTTAACATTTATCTGACCATAATTTGGTAATCAGTAGGCCCTACTCTTTGTTCACTGATGCATATCTGTATTTAGTATGATTATTTTCAACAAGACGTAATATGGATAATACTTTGTTCTTAGCGAAAAGGTGATAGTCAGACGGCAGTCGATTTGTCGCATTTCTTGTACATTTATACATCTTAAGTCCATCAGAAACAGGCCTCTCAGCAAGTAAACATAAATACATGAACCAGGTCTCTCTCTACGGTTAACAATGTACTAACACTCTCGGTCCTAATTCTGACCCGTGGCTTATCCAAGGTTAAAGACAGTATCATTTCAGAGCTCCAATTCAATATCCAAGTTTTTATAAGCCAAAAATACCATTAATGACAGGCAACAAGAACAGCTAGACAGGAACTTTCTCCTTAATATTTGGACTGAGATTCTTTAGAAACAAAAACTCAATTTCAATACACATGACAACTAGGTTGCTAGTACCCAAAGACCCAGAAAAGTAGGTCTCCTCCTCATACAGGAGGAGCAATACTTTTATGGACCTTTAGGTACCAGCATGGCCTATTCCCCAAAAGCATTTCAGATTCAGATTTACATAAGATCATTACGGATGATAGTGTCGTCCACCTTGGATATATAATGCAGAATTCAAATCCTGTGATGTTGCCTGTGTGCCACCTCTATCCTTCTTTCGTTCCTGTCGGTTTGGTTTGAGACTTGCTATTTAATGCTGTCCGTCAGGTTGACAGCCCGGTTATCACAGATAGCTTTACGGTTGACAGGGACATCCTAATCTGAGTCAGAGGCGAGGGCATTCAATTTAGTCGGGGTCAGGACACAGACAGTAATTACAATGTGTGCAAACCTTCGTGGACTTTCCATTAAACGTGTTCAGGTTAATATTTGGCTTGGTGTATTATATTCTTTTAGATATACCTACAACATAATCTATAGTAATTTTAAATATCTTTCTAGTTTGGGTAATCGATTCAATTAGGATCAGGACAGTGGGTCAGGCAATTGGTAAAATGTTACAGAGAAAACCACAGTATAAGGGGGCATTTTCTAGATAGCAATGTAGGATATTCAAGAGTAGAAAAGCTAACAGAAACGAAGGTGTGAAGTTAAATGCCAATAGAGGTGTAGAATAAGGGAGCAACCTGATATTGCCACTATAAAACCATAACATTAATTGAGTACATGTTTAAACCAAGCACTGGAAACTGGGTTTAGGAAAAGTATGTCTATTTGGGAGGGATTGGTGTATAGTTTTTATTCTCTTGGTCGTTTGCCTTTCCGAGCCTTTCCATACTGGTGTATCACACTAATACAGGAGTTAGATAAGTACATTTTGAGCAAACCCACCGATCTGGTGGCTCCCCTAAGGATAAGGTTACTATTTTATACATGGCAGTTAACTTCCTGAAACACATGACCATTATTGGAGAAAGCAGTTGTCTTTTTTGTTACACTTAACACTCTAACTACATTTCTGATTGTATAAATATAGTTTCTTTTATAAAAGATGGAACTGAATGTAATACTTGGTTGGGCCTCCTTTACAGAAGATGTTTCCCTTACCATCAGGGACTGAACAGTGAAATCTACTTGCCTATGAAGATGAGAAATTACATGAATCTTCTCATTGAATTTGGCTTTGGCAAGCTGACATAAAATGTAATTTTTTCAACAAATGATATTTGTTTCATCTCCTTAATAGGTTCATAGTTACCAGCATTATGTAAAGTAAAAAGCATATTTCTGCTCTATACTTTTAATCTACTATAGGTTGATCTTAATCTACTATAGGTTGATCTTAACATTAACTTTTCAAGACATATGAATTAAATGTAGGCTGGGTCAATCTTGAAAACCAGTTCTTTTAAGAACTGAAGCATACCCAGGGTAAACAATTACTTAAATAAAAAAAAAGAAAAGAAAGAAAACGAGGGATTTAAATCACTGACCTAATGAAGAAGGCGATGGAAAATAATTGTCACAGACGTTTTAATAGGGCTGCTTTAGTTCTTCAATAATTATACTGTTCGGTATTCTTGATGGAAAGAGAAACATAAACATAGGCATCAAATGGATCCATTCTATAATTGTAGGTTCCAAACCAGTCTTCCAATCAGGATAGTATTCTCCAGTAAGATCACTCCTCTAACAGGTAACAAGGACTTCCCCCTTCTCCGGGTGGACTACACGTAGTATTTGTGGATATGTCAGAATACCAAGATGTTAACAACCTGCACCTGTATACAATATTTCACAACATGTAACCGTACCGGGTCGCCTGACATGTTTACACACCTGTATACTAATGCACAATAATTGGACTTGAACTGAAATGCTGAAGCCAACTGGTTTGAATCTCAACTGTATTGTAATCTACCGGTTGTTTGTCGAACAAAACATTCAGATGAAAGCAAGGTACATATGTTATACACAATCTAAATATGATATGATGAACCGTATTGGTTTTTATGAAATAAGAAAAGTAGGAAGTTGATAGAAAAGCTTTGCCAGAAGTACAATAATGATGTTTCTTGAGCGTGGGCTTCACAATACCTTTAACCAAAACTTTATAAAATGTAGAGAAGTTTAAGCCAATACTCAAATAAATAAAATTTCTTAAGACTTAATCGGGAACTAAATTGAATTTGCTCCCTAAATACTCAAATACACGTTTCTTGCAAACATATTACCGATAAATAGAAAATGTTTTCTGTACAAGAATTAAATGATGAAATACTCCTACAAAAAGGCAAATGAGGGAATCATTACCAATAGACTATTGCCCTTTTGTATCATCAAGTTCAATGAACTTTCCTTTAACTTTGTGTAACTTCAAGTTATGGCATAAATTACTTTGCAAGACATTTTCGTTTAAGGATATACATGGTAAAATATAATATGCCACGTTATCATTTTTGTGTTTTCTCCCTCCTCCCACGCTCAAACTCTGCTCATATTATACCTCTATGGAAATTACATTACTCAGTTTACATTGCGATATCTGATTATAAAAAGGCTACCCGTATATGTACCAAATATTACGAAAAGCAAATATGCATAGGTTGCATGACCTGCATATAAATAAGGAGACAACGAGCTAAAACTAATTTAAATGAAAACGAAATTGGTCTAAAATATGAAATAAATAATGTACTGGTTTTGAAATCAATGATTCACAGTTCTGTAACAATAAAGAGAAACCGTTGAGACAAATAAATAAAAGTTAAAAGATGATTTATTTGGAGTAGTTTCTCTTTATAGAGGATAGGTATGATTCTATGGACTTACTCTTATGAGTTTATCATTTGAAAAAGAATATTTTCTGACATTATAGCTCCTCCCTAGATAGATATATCAATAAAGTAGAATAAAACTTTGGATTGAAATCCTGTTACAATTAAAAGGTTTCAATTCACAATCTGCAGGTACGTGCCCGTTCTGCCATGTTGGAGACATGACTAAATACAAGTATTATTTCGACAGCGCTTGTTCAATTAATTCTCAGTGTGCAAAGAAGAATACAAGTGAGTAACCTATGCTATAAGCGCCAGAGCCAATTTCTATTAAATATTAAAAACAATTTTTAAATAGCTTATACTATCTGCAGAGGATATCACTGATATGCTGACCAAACCGAAGAACGTGGTACATACAAAACACAAGGGACAGAGAGTTACACGTAAGATCATTACATTTGTCCACTGGGATGGTCACTACAGACATTTCATATCACTGGGTTTAGATACGCGGCGGAAACCAATATACTCTCTGTATAATCCTAGTATATACATATATAAAGCTCTATGACATAGAAATATAAAATAGCCTCATTTGATACAGTTAGCTACCACTGGCTGACATGTCTGTAGAGTGATTTTAAGCAAAGTGGTCAGATGTAGATTCATTGACCTCACACTGGATCTAGACTCAGTACCTTTCAATCTACATCTTGATTTATGCATATCGACACTGCCCTCTTAGTACGACCATAGTAGCCCTAATTAACAATGATTCATTTGCAGTAGTTGGTTATCGTTATAGCAGGAGTATCCCCTTGTCTTCGCCGTTCATTGGAAAATACAATACTTTTGCTGTCTTTTTCCTTGTTTCAGGAGTGGGTATAGCAATATTCACATGTTGTCAAGGATAGCAATATGAGTGGTTTAAGTCATACCATAGACTCACTCTGTCGTCCCCCCATGGCCATCGTCGTCGCCGTGGCGTCGTACTTAACACGTATAGAACCACCGTTCGTTTGGTTGACGGAAGAAAATCTCTGCAGTTTGCGCGTGTAGAACTTACACTGCAAGATGCGGATGAATGTCCGCTTGAATGTCTTATTGAAGATGGTGTATATGATAGGATTAAGTGTGCTGGACACATAGCCTAGCCACAGGAACACTTTGAATAGAGCCACGTCAATGGCGCAGCTTGAACAGACTCCCATGGCAAAGTTCAAGCTGAAAAAGGGGCCCCAGCTGAGGACGAATATGGCGAACATGGTGCCGAGGACTTTGACCGCTTTGCGTTCGGTCTTGACTGTGTTCATAGTCTTCTTGTTCTGGGATTCCTTCCCCTTGGCGATGAGCACGCTGGCAACCTTGATAGCGGCGCTGTGCTTCATGACTAGTGCCTGGAGGCGCGGGCTCTTGCCCGTCTCCCGACTACACTGCCGGCTCAGTCTGGCCGTGCTCAAGGAGGGCGACGAGTTGGCAGTGCTGTTGTCTGTCTCGTTCCTGCACTCCTTGTGTAAAGGTTCCGTCTCGCTCGGGTGCGCATTGTTCCGGTCCAGGTGGCTCTGGATCTTGCGCGCGAGTCTGAGTCCGTTCACCGTCGGCTTGTCGACAGGCGGCGTGCGCGACCGCTCGCGGTGGTGCCGCAGCATGGGAATGTGGGAGCGCCTCCGCTTGGAGATAGACCTACGAATGACCGGGGCGCCGCTCTTGGACTTTTCGGCGCAGAGCTTGGCCTGAGTGTTGAGCAGGTGAATGGTGAGCGAATAGGCGATCAGCATGATGAGCAGCGGGATGAAAAAGGCCGCCAGCGAGCCGTAGATGAGGAAGTACTGGTTGAAGATGGCGCACGTCTCGTTGTAGAGCACGTTCGCCGGGTCCAGCAGACTCAACATGATGATAGGGCTGGCGATGGCCAGCGAGATAAACCAGACGGTGGCGATCTTGACGCCGACGACGGTGCGCGACTTGTTGCGGTTCTTGAGCGGGTGGCGAATGGCGATGTAGCGGTCCAACGAGATGGTGCACATGTGCATGATGGAGGAGGTGCACATCATGACGTCCAGGACCTGCCACAGGTCACACATGACCAGCCCAAACGGCCAGTAGCCTGCAACAAAGTAGATTTCAAGAGTTAGAAAAAAATAACAGTAGTAAAATGAGTGTAGTAACATGACAAGTTATACATGACCAGCTCGAATGGCCAGTAGCATGCAACAGAGCAGATGACGCGAGTTAGGGATGAATAACAGCAGTCTTACTAAAGTATAACACAATGACCAGCCTGAAGGGCCAGTAGCCTGCAACAGAGTAAACGACAAAAGTTAGGGTTAAATAATAGCATTCATATGAGAGTGTGGTAAGACAATACGCCATATTGACAGTCCGAATGGCCAGTAGCCTGCAACAGAACAGACATCACGGGTTAAGGATTGATACCAACAGTTAATTAGGTTATAGTAAGGCAATAGGTTATATCATAAGCCCGAACTGCCATTAGCCTGTACCAGAGCTATGGATGTTTCTTATGTCTGGAAATGAGTCACTGTACATATACTGCATGTCGTTCAGAACATATTTAATAAGTGACAAATAACAGCAGTCAAAATATTTAGTAATAAATCGATTCTAGCATGTCTTGCCCCAACAGTTAGAATCCCATAATAGAACAAATACTATGGACCTGGGGCTATATATGCAACAGTGATAGTAGCGTTTTAACAAAAAGAGTCATGCATGACGAGCCCAAATGCCCAGTCGCCAACAAGCTAGCCAATTACATGAGATAGGAAATGATAATGCCACTGTACTATTCAAATAACACACCAGCCTGAATATCCATTTCATAAAAAGAGAGCAAATAACAGGAGATTAGAACCGATGACAGCAGCATAGTATAGTGCATGTGACAAAGAGAACATTCAATTATCAAAAACGTATATTACTGTGCAATAATTTGGTATTTGTAAGAGCTCAAGCGATAATAAAGTGTGAAAGCTATGAGCAAATTTGAGAATACAATCATCTCCAGAAACATTGTAGAACCGCCATCCCAATATCATACGGCCAGACGTGTAAAGAACCTAATTGGAGGTGTGCCTCTGTCCCCCGGGAGCTGCTAGTAGTCTCGTCACGTTTTACATCTCCTAATGGTATGGAATCTGTATATCAAACATTGTGAGGATGTCCGCGTTATTTAGTATAAAGAGCGCCAGCCATGCCATTGAAAGACATGGTTTACCTTCAGCAATTATGTTTCCGAGCAGTAACATACTGAAGCAGAGTTGTATATAACTGTGCCATAATCACCACAGTAAGACAGTGTGCATGGAAGTCATTCACCTCTTCGCCATGAAGTTATTTAGTACAAAGAATGGTCCATCCAGCTTCATACAGAAAGCATATAACCGTGAAATAATTACCGCAGTAAGACACTCTGTAAGGAAGTCATTCACCTCTCGTTCACTAAGTAACGAGTTTATGGCATAGATATAAAGATGGAGAGTGAATCCATGAAGTATTGTATGGTTTACCTTCATGAATAATGTTCAACATCTACATACTGAAAGCAAAGTATAAATATTCGAGAAAAGATTAACGCAGTAAAGACACTCTGTATGGAAGTCATTCATCTCTTCGTCATAACTATCTGAAACTGCTGACTTTCCCTTTCTCTGCAGCGCTGCTCAATACTTTAGGGGTCCCTGGACACCAAATGTCACAGGCCCTCTAGCCATATAACATTTACCTGTAAGACCATAGAAGATTAACCTCACTTTGTCAACTAAGCCGAACTCTGTGATACTTTATAACGAGACACATCACCGTCTAACAAAGAGGTTTCACACACATGACTCAGTAGTAGATTTAAATCTTAATATAGGCAAGACATTTTGTTTGTTCTGTGCTTGCTTCGAATCAACACCAAATAAGTGCAATTTAACATAGGCAATTTTGATGTTTTCAAAAAGATTTTTATTTGATTTTCAAAAATAATTATTTGTGAATTTTAAAGCAGCAGTCTAACTAGTTACACTATTACATTAAAACAGCCATTTGCAACAGAGTTAGCCTACGAGAATCAAACGTTGACCTTTTAAAAGCTTTGACTCCACTCACTCCTTCCTATCCTCCCGTGAAGGCACGCTGGGATTCCAACTGTCCCTTTTTTGTAAAGAGACAAGACGCAATGAATGGTCTGGTCAGTTTTGACCACTGTGTGGTGTTTTTTAACAAATGCCTCGGACGTCGGTCCATCCTTTGTAATCGGATAGACGCCTCGGTCACGTGGTTTAATACTGGTCACGTGTTTGGTCGTCATGTGACCTCTAACTCCCTATGGCAGGTTTGTCATGCTTCGTGGTTACAACCACTATAGGTTAAGTGACCGGAACAAAGGTTGGAGTGGTAAAAAACAAAAGAAAAGCACAGAAAAAAGAAATGGTTTCTCCTGAAATGATTTCAGTTAAAGGATCAGCTTTGACCACTATAGAAATCATTTTTATTATTTATGTTTATGTTTATTGTAATCAGATATCAAATAAGAATATCAGAGGGTATAATATTCGTATGCTTCAATAAGAGTTTTCAGTTTACTGTTTCTATGGCGTAAGGGTAATTTGTCATGACTTTGTAAAGAAACAAATACAAATTCTGACCGGCATAGATGTAACCCAAATAAAGCAGTTACATGAGTCATACCAAGTCACGACGCACTGTCGCCTCAACAAGCTCTACTAATTACACAACAATATCGCCTGGATTGTATATATGTGCAGCGATTTATAATAGTGTAAGTAGTATATAGAAATGGGAACTTGAGACATCTCGCGTGTATTATACATCCTCGTCGCGCTGGCAATACACGCGACGTCGCGTCAATGGGCTCTATTATTTACACACTAATATCGCGTGAATAGGCTTGGTAGGACAATGTGTATACAACCTTTTTAATTTATACAAGGTCGCCTAAAGATAAATGAGTTTACACAAGACAATAATCATGCGCACATTAGTCTTAGTAGTATACGAAATCATTGCTTTGATTCATGTTGTGTAGACAGATTATCGAATACAGACGAAGTTGTACAAACGACATTGCACACACGGCATCGTGCACATTGCCGGTTCGCAAGTTGTTAGAGCCAGCTATAGGACCCAAGGGAAATTGATGATATAAAGTATAACGAAAACTGTTCATCTGGTTCCTACACAATATAATTTTGTACTCACATTTATATCTAGGCGACCTTGTTTAGATAAAAAATGGTGTACAATGTATGCGAAAAGCCTAAAAGTCCAATTCTTCTATACTACTCGTATAATCATTAATTGCATCCTATGAGAAAGTATTGACTCTTACATTGATTTGATAAAGTAAATATATCAATCTATAGGGTGAAGGATTTAGATTTCGACATGCAATTCTTTTACACAAAAGAGGAATAACAGATTTTGATACTTCATGTTGTTTTTCATAACTTTCGCAATATCATTTTCAGAGTTTGTTAAAAGTTTTAATCAAGTTTGATAGAGTTCCTTTGAAGAATTATTGCGCCGTGATTCATTGGGGCTATTTTTGAATCCTCAAACAATCAAACTTCTTAAAACAAGTCAGATTGTGTAAATTGACCTAAGGACTCCTACACAGTGTTATTTGCTCCCAATTTGTACCACGCCCACACTCATCACACACCAGTGAAGGACACCACATCGTCAGGGCCTCCAGGGACCTACGTCATCACCAGATTAACCTTGGGACTATTAATATTACACTTTTCTTTTAGAGAAACCTTGATTCTTAATCTCCCTAATAGATGTGTTAGAACAATTGAAGAGGAATTGTATTCACAACGACTAGGACCTGGAGGCAGTTTTCGCTCTGTAACCTTGGAAAGGTACAGACGTACCCTACAAGAACACACCTTTGTATCCATTAAGGAGTACATTGTGCGCACTGTCCCCTTTACTTGCCTGCCTGTTCCAAATGAACAGTGAAAGAGACTACAGTGAAAGCTTGGTTAGACAAGATTTTCATTCTCAATATTCATACATGTGTCACCTTCAGAAACACGTACAGGCTATTTGGTTACATTTGAGAATGATATTACACATAGAGATGTTTTTAATATGTTACTATTCAATTCACACATTGATATTTGTAACTATTCCCCCCGAAGGCCCTGAAATGACTTGATATTTTGCTATGGCTCATTCATTTTCGCCCTTGCCTCCACAGGTTGATCTTCTGAGACTTCGTAGGGCCTCATTCAATATTGAAGTGCCACACGCCAACCATAACGGTGACAGAGTACTCGGGATAATTTCCCCATCTGTAAGGACACCATCTGTGGGAAGTAACATTGGGTCTCCTAAAATCGTGCATAGGTTTGGTTTTAGATAAAGGTGAACAGCCTTTTATAGGATTTTGTAAAATACTGTTAGTAGGATAAATCTATCACGACAAACAAACTATCCACTTTAATAATGAAGCATTTGGATCATGTTTACTCATCTCCAAAGAATGTGAACTCAGAAGAAAGTCCTTGTCTGAAACGTTTTTAATGGTCCCTTGTGTTATTGTACACCTGGGCCCAGCTTTCACGTGTACACACAATGTACCTTAATTTTCTTAGAAGCTATTTACTAGAATTTGACACTTTCTTTGATTGTCATGTTCAGAGAAGCCCCAAGGACCTTCCACACTATTGTAAAACATTATGTCGTAACCTGGAGGCTGATTCTAATATAAGGGTGTTGTCTCATTAACCTGATTTATCTTGAGTAATACAAGCGTGCCTTATACTTTTCATGGAATGCGATTACACAGGGATTAGGTTTGTAGGTTGTGACAACCTCTTGTTTCAGTTGTATGAAGGTTGACATTATCTCAAATTAAAAGGCATCCAGGTTTTGTCTGAAGAAAGGATCTCCTCCAGGGTACTATACATTAGTCGTGATAAATGATGCCAGCTTTAATCAGGTTTCTTTATGTGTGATTTTGATCGTCCTTTCATTCGATAACATCCCCTACTGGCTTGTTCCATCGGACGGTAAGGACACAACTCCACGTCCTGGACACAACGATACAGATTTGATATACGACTGACCACTGGTCGTCTGGTCATCGGCAGGCGGTGGCCAATGAGAATGGAAGAGCCATAAAAGCCATAAAGGGTGGGATGGGTGTGTGTGATAACGTTGGTGTGGGAATACCTTAGTAGCCATTGGTTGTGGTTTAGGTATGCCAGGGGCCATCTCTACTGATCGAGACAGAAAGAGCAGAAAAAAGAGAAAACCATGAGTACATACACTACTAGGGAACTGATCAAGAATGACTGCCCTGTTCTTTGAGAAAGTTCCTTGTTTATCAGTTTATTGGAGAGAGATGTTATCGCTGTATATATTACAAGGAGCCACTTTATGGACACTTTCCTACACAAAATCATTTTCTTCATTTCAACAAAGATTTATGCTTAAAATTCCCAAATCAACATCGGGTTGTTTCATTTGGACAATCATTAAGAAAAAGAACATAAGATGGATGCCTCTACATTTGTATATATATTTATGGTAAAGTATTAGAGTCTATGTTCCCTCACTTTGCAGACCCAACGCACTCGGCTCTGAACAGCAATGTGTGCTCATTCAAAACAAAGAAAGACATAATTTGATATCATTTGATAACACTACCTAAAACATTATTTCAATCCTATAATCTTTCCACTTCAAATGATTTGTCATTCAATGGACTCGATCTGACTAGAGACTGGGTACATAATCTTCACAAAGATCACAAAGGAATTATGAATTTGACTGATTTCATATTTCCTTTTGTGACTCAAGTGAAGAAATATTGCTGCAAGAAGATTGTTTTAAAGGTTTGTCATTTCATACATCTCTTTAATAAATAAATGGGCTAGAATTCAGAATCTTACCTCGTTCATCGAAGGCAATTTCGAAAAGTATAAAAGGGGCTTTCTATTTCATAGAAATGCTGCCCATGCATGGGTACTGCAGCGCCCAAGTCCAATGGAGCCCTAAAGGTGTTGAAATATGGGCGGATTAGCAGAAAATAGTGCTCCTGTCAGAGGAAACCTCCGATGAAATCCCTAGAATTCAACATTTCGGGCGGTATTGAAGCAGTGGATGCTCATGATACTGAATTAACATTGTCAGGCCTAGTTGTCTATAGTGGCTATTTAATGAAATTTGTCACTTGGTAGACTTTGGGAGATAATGCGATCTAGATGCTTGGACTAACCAAAGAACCTACAGTCTGATTTTGCTGCGGTTGCCAAAATCGACGGTGAAAATTAACGTTGAATATCGATATTGTATATTTATTACCAGAAAACTTTTAAAATCCTCTCTCGAATGGTATATAGGATATGTTTCGTGACATATTCTCAGAGGAATAAAACAATTCAAAATCAGTCCCCAGCATCAAAATCGGCACGTGGAATACAGGCTTAAGTTGTTCGTTCAGAAAATTCCGCAAACCTTTGTTCATACTGCTTTACTATAATTATGTCTATGAAGCGGCAATATGTTGCTTCTTTCAGTTTTCCTGGGTGACCAGGAGCCAATCACATCGGATAATTGTGCATAACAGCAGCCTAGAGATGTTCTAAATTAGTCATAACTCAAATTGACCAAACAACTGAGTTTCTTCGGGAGGCCACGTACCGCCTTGGGTTTCTTTTAGATAATATAACCAGTTTTAGTTTTTCTGGAGCTTATATAGAGCTTGGATGACTTTGAAAAAGAATGAACCGCCCGTTGTTCTCGCTCACGTTTATATGGTAGGAGTCTCTGTTAGTTTTTCTCAATTATTGCCTAGCCTCTTGCACAGGTTTGAACATGCTCAGAGCCTCACGGCTCTGCCCATAACCGCTCAAAGTCACATGTAGCTGCGCGTTGCTGCTCACAGTCTCCCATAACTGCCTATAACAGCTCAGCATCTCTGAGACCTGCTCGAAGTTCCCATCCCCCACCATTCTTCTAAACTCTCTATTTTCCTGCTGCTTAGCAATAAGAGCCCACGGTCAGGATCTGGTCGGTAAGGGTGTGGGTGTCTGAGGTAGGTGTATACATACACTGATTACCCCCCTGACGAATGGGGGCTGGGCGCGCTCCTCCACGGTCCCACCTCCAGGGCCGACCCCATCCATCACCTGCGGTCAGATTAATTAATCCGCTCCTTTCTACAGCCGCTAAAGTACCTACCTGATAGCTTGCCGTATGTATGCGGGGAGTGTGTGGGGAACGGTTGGGGTGGTAAGGAGTGGTGTTGATGGCTTAAAGTACCTATAGATGTCATTTCTAGATATGAAAATATGTGGCGGCCATATTGTAAGCTATCTTTTATTAGTTCTGCATCGGGCACGTGTGTGTCACATACCTGCTGACGATGCAAATCTCATGATTCAGAACCTAATGAGACCCTTCCCAATGGGTTTATTTAAAGGAAAGTTGTCAGTTGCAACACACATCTAATACGGCAAGAACTGTTTTGTGAATCATAATATATTATATATTATGATATGTTTGTTTTTGGTACATCATTTATTAGTAATTAAACCTATTTCGAATATCCTATTTTTCATATTTCTTATTACCATTGACTTTATGTACTCACTCAAACTGATGACATTCTAGTCCATTGAAAATATAAGGTTAGATAGATGTGAAGTTCGTGGCCATATCTGGACTAAAACAAAATGTAATACATATGATGAATTGTTCTATGAGAAAAGGTCATATACATCATGGAAAGTCAAGTTTTCAAATCGAATACGTGTCATCACAATTTCATTCCTACGTAGTAGTGGGAAATAGTTTTCAGTTCTCGCACTGCATGACAATGACACTTTGGCTGGGTGGGGGTCTAGCCTCAGGCAGCATATCTGACTAAATCATTCAGCACGCCTACTTCTCCGACTACGACACGCTTATTTCCCACATCTCGTCTGTCATATCACCTTGTCATGAGCAGCTCAGGTTAACGTCCGCGTTACTCGCTCTGTCCCCAGGATAGATGTCTCCACGACTTGTGT
Source organism: Lepidonotus clava (assembly GCA_936440205.1). NCBI lineage: Eukaryota > Metazoa > Annelida > Polychaeta > Phyllodocida > Polynoidae > Lepidonotus > Lepidonotus clava. The sequence goes on from OW387148.1 coordinate 17,927,421, forward strand.
CATAGGCACGTTCATCGTTTCAATTATAGAAAGTCAGCTTTTAACAAAATAGTGTAGGCTAACTAAAGAATTAAGATCAAGTCTATTAGAGTTACTTACTCTGACAGAGAAGGGAAAGGACCTTTTTTTTTTTTTTGATAATATTTTTATTTGACGTCTTCAGAAATTTGTCTGCTCTTCCAGACGTTACAAAGTTGATTGTCTATAGTTACAATCTGAATACAGCATTACCATTTTTGTATATATATATATATATATATATATATATATATATATATATATTATGTACAATAGTAACAGTAGAAAATTTTAAAGAAATAAATAACAAGGTTCTGGGTAATATTATTAAATAGTTATTACACATAAAATGGAACTGACAGACACTGAATACACTCACATGATATGTCCCTAAATGTTGAATGAATACTTTGGTACAATGCCAGTAGTTTGGAGTTAACTAAACAGTTTCTTCATCTTATTTTTAAACTCAAATCTATTTTCCAGGGTCCTAACTTCTCTTGGTAAGGATAGCCATAGTTTGGCACCCCTATAGAAGGGAGACCTTTTTGCCTCTTCAGTACATGGTTTAGACAATTGCAATTGAGTTGTCATCTGATTTCTGGTAACTCTACTTTGTCTTTTAATCCACATTCCTTTCTCCTTCCAAGAGAACATTAGATTCATTAAATGTGCTCTCCTTCGATTCTTCAAGGTTGTCAATTTAGAGAGCTGAAGTAATTCAATTCTTGGCATATCTAGAGGGTTTCTGATTTTTTGAACTATGCGTAAGGCCCTATACTGCAACTTGTCAAGCTTATCTATTTCGCGTTTCCTGCAGCAATCAACCAGAAAATCACAATATTCAAAATAGGGCAATATAGTTTGCTTGTAGACAATTAGTGCCGTGTGGGTCAAACTTTTATATTGACTGTTAATACTGAGTATGTGACTGTGATTCGGTACTGTGTGTACTTTGTAAGTGCATGTCATACAACCGCTGCATTTTAATACTTCAATTGAAATCTTTAAACCTAGGTGACTATGATGTACACCCTACTACCTGTTATTGCTCATAAACTTATCTCATTGTGATAATCCAAACCGTAATCTATTACTATACACTAATTCAACATTGTACTCGGAATTCATTTAGTTTGACAACGGTATAAATGGGCCCATGTCAAATGGATAATTTTATCATCCTAGTTTTAGATTTATTTGATTACAGCCCCAGAAATACCAAGGCTAATGTAATAAACCCACTGATATGAAATACTCTTTGTTTTTTCCATTACTCTATAAGCGACCAGAATGCACCTGCGGCCTCTTCAGTTGAAATGCGGCTTCAGAACAGTTTCTAAAAGCTTGCTAAAGACCCTGTGGTTGGGTTAGACAGTTGTGCGGCGTTCACCCACAATTAATGAGTCTTGCCTTGACACAGGAACCACCACCTGCCTCCCGCCCGGTCACGGCTATCTGAGCCCTGCATTAGACATCCAGACAGCCACAGTGAAGATGGGACACGTGGGATTAGGCACTGGTAATGCATTTAGTACTGGAGGAAAAAGGTAGAGTTGTAAGACGTGGAATACCGTTGACAAAAGTCCTGAAAGGCATTGGTCTTGGAATGCATTCATAGCCTAGTCGGACTTGGCAAAGAGATTTTTAAAATGAATGTGAATTTTTGATAAAAAGGAATTCTAGAATAACATATGCTACTGTGTTGTTGTGATAGCTGATTTAAAGTCACACAGTTCTGTATTAAAAATTTTGGTGTTCTGTATTAAAAAGATTGGTGTTCCCTTTTGTTACAAGCATGATTTAATCATGCTTGTAACAAGAGGGAACACCAATCTTTACTAAAATGACATTGGCAGGACCAACAATAAATTCCTGCATGCATCCTTGTGGCCCGTGATTTCTTAACTCTTGCGATATATGGAACTCAATAAATTATGTCAATCCAACGGCATTGACAAAATCCGCATGTTGAGATGTACAAAAACTTATCCGCCCCGGTAAAAACGAGGTGCTTTTTTGAAAGAAACGGATGCATTTTATTGACAAGTATCTAACTACTACCATCCAAGTTTGCTTTAACAACCACAGTCTGTCATCAAATGCAAATTTTTCATACGACTGTTTATGTATAAATGTATGGCATCCTTTGTTTACTTAGGTAAATAGAACAATGGAGAACTATGCCTTTAGCTTTTCATTATTAGGTAATTCCGTTCTTAAAACAAAATCATACAAAACAAAATAGTAACATATCCAAGTTTATGAGTTGCCCAAATTCAGGCTGAAAAAATTAGTATAGATCTATTAGAAATTAAGTGTAGTCTACATTATTGTACAAGATTCTCGTGTCAGACACGTCGTAACCTAGCCTATTATTATTATTTTCTTTGTACAAAATATCATACAACTGTATTTCCTATTGTATAACGTCTGGAAGACCAGGGGGTTACCCTGATGATGTTTTTTTCAAATAAAAAAAACAACAAAAATTGCAAACAAGCAAATCGCTATTCACCTGATTAAATGGCACGGTTCACGCAAACATCACATTATGAAATGAACAGTCCCATGCACTATGAGGCTGAAATATAATTATACATTTTAACACTATAGGGTATGAAAACACGGGAAAATATTCAAAGACTAATGATAACTGCATATAGGCTGTTATGCACGACGGCATGTTTTGTAAATAGAAACAGACTAACAAATGGGAAGCCAACGGCACATTCGTCATCTTTACCCGTGACGCCACCTGCGACCCATCGTATAACAAAATTATTAAGTGACTTGGAACTTTTATCATAGATATAATCCATCTCGATTCATTTAATTCAAACAGTGGTTACAAGCTCAACTTGAAATTTCAATGTTCTGTATTATAGGAATGCGCTGTAGTGAAATATGATGCATGACCACCTATACCGACTTTTCGACTCTGCAACAACCGCGAAAGTCTAGCATGCATAATTATAACCTCTAGAACTTCCTGCTCATATATTTATAACTTCTAACAGTCTCCTTATAACATGGTTGCTCATCCAAGGCCTAACATCACCACTCTATTTACAGTCGGGGCAGCCTAGACTGCCGAGAGCATAAAAGACGGCCAGCCACACTAAAATAGGAGTATGGCAGATTATGTGGGGTGCTCTCGGCATGCAGACAGGGTTGAAGGCCGGCCTGAGGCCTGTCAGTACTAACAACTTGTTGGTAAGTACAGAGAGGTGGGTGACAGGGTATGGGGTGCCAGGTGTAAGCCACCTCCCTGATAAAGTGTTTCTTTTCAAGAAGAGCTCCGATAAACATAAAATGAGCTGACCTCCATATTGGAGATCATTTAATGATCCATATTATTTCAGAGTATTTTTCAAAAGTATTTAGAATATATCTTTATGCCAATCTTACTTAAAGTATGCTCACTGACACAACAATCATTGTCCGTTAAAATTGTGAAATTTTGGATTTATTTCATAACCAAGTGCTCATGATCAACACGTGGTGATCCCGAATAGAGATCACGTTACCGCATCTACACAAGATTTGTTACATACAGGCCTATACATACGTACATTATCCATGCATAATTTAAAAACTAAACACGAAGTTCTGATATAGTTCCGTTCTTCTTTTATCAAAATATTCCCCGCATAGCTCACCCTGGCTTCTCTGTCATTGGGGGACGGGGGTAGCGAAGAGTCTTATATGCTGGGTGTGCGTGCCGCAGTCGGCGGAGAAGGCCGTCTGATTAGCCGGGGGTGTTTAGACTGACCTTCTCTGAGCCCTAATCAAGCCTTACACTTCTCACCCATCGCACCCCGAGTCAGGAGACCCATGAATCGTCTCCCCGCACACAGGCCCTTCTTTAAGCCCCTGTCAAGGCCCTCAGATACGCCCGGTTATGGGGCTTAGAAGGATGGCCCTTCATGGAACAGGCAGGGGCTGAGAGACAGGACGTCACCTTAAGGGTTCTCTTAAGAAAAGAAAGTGCACCAAAGTCACCCTCGTATGCTGCAGCCACCCTTGAAGGGTTTCGGTAGTGACCCAAGAAACATTCCACAACAAACTATTATAGAAGGGATGTGGCAGAATGAATCGAGACCACCTGTTATGATGTGTTGTTTTTGCTGATAGATAACAACATTAACCCAAACTATTAAAGGGTGCGGGATGAAATATTAACTACCTAAAAATTACATGTACAGCGGTTAGTTAAGTACAGAAGATGGCATAAGAACTGTACAACATCCTAAACAGATACACTGACTTAAATTTCCCGAAGACAAAAACGATTATCGGATAATGATCTGACCCAAAGATTCGCTTTTCAGGAAGCCACCATAACAGATAATTCACGACAGAAAAATGCAACCTAAATAAAAGTGATTAAAAAGTGGACTTGATCAAAGGATGGGCTTAACGTCTTTTGTGAGATGGCTGTAACTACTGGTGTGTTTCTTTAATAAATGGCCGATGTCGGGGAATAAAAATGTCTATTTGTCATGTGATGGCATTCCAGACAATCCCCAGTGTTTGGCATCCGGAGGTGCAGATTCAGAATTGGCATTTTATCACAGTGAAGGAGATGCAAACATTGTTTCTCCGGAGCCCACTTTGATTGCCAACAAGAGGACAGAGACACTAAAGGGAACTGGGCCGAATATTTATGACAGTGGGGGATAAATCCGGATTTAGATCCCCTCCAGGGTGTTTCTGTTCCTAGGGAAAAAGGGCAAATGACTCTCAATGATCTTATCCGGATATTGACTTGAATCTTCCGAAGTGGGAGAAATCTTGGGACCAGACTGAAGCCATAGGAGGAGGGACAAAATCGGGGGAGGGGGGGAGGGGGAGGTCGTTCCCCACCAAATCTCTGATTGGTTTCGAAGATTGCCCTTCGGTGATTGATATTCCAATTTTCAGTCTGGCAAATTAAGCAAAGATTCTTTGCTTACTTCGTAGTTTGGTGCCAATGGTTTTGAATTCTTATCAGATGCACCTATTAGTTACGTCTCACGATGTCGTTTCATTCTAAGTTTTCATGCGATGTTATGTTAAAACTAGGTCAGATACAAATAAAATGTAGAAGACACTTTCGAGGACCAATACCTGTAAAATTAACTAGATAAGAGTAAAATCACAAAGAAACTTTGGAACTGACATCATTATTTGCAAGTAATCCATCGAATTGTAGGCCTACCATGGTGCTATACGTCGTAAAAGACCAAAGGCCAGGGCGTTCCTATTATTCAGAACATCGCTTGTGCAAGAAAATCACGTTGTCCTAACTGATGGAACATGGTGCAGGTGCTCTATTGCTTTCGGCTATTTCTAATATATTTCATATGAGTAATCATAACCCGTAGGCCTAATGTTTAGATTGAATTTTGGATTTCACTTTGTTTGCAATTCATAATTCTCCCCATAAGTTTAGCCTATACTTCCTATTCAACGATGATTTTAGAAATAGGAATTCTGTGAAAAAAAACGTATTTTAATAAAATGATATTAGTATCATTAATAACCATTCAATGAAGTGTTTGACTTTCTTCTAACATTAGTACCGTGTTCATGGAAGCCAAGTTGTGCTTTAATGGGTTTCTAACTGAGACAACAATGCTAGCAACTTCATTGGCCAATACTATGCGCTTTATGACATCCTTCTAAAAGTCTTCCTCACAGTACAAAGATCTAACATAAAAAATAACCATCTAAAGTGCTTTGGTTAAAGCAGGGATTTTTCCAGACATACATACCATCTTTCAGTCTTTTTTAAAGCAGTAAGCTGAATTCTTGTTGCCCCTTTCTTTACAGGCATACCATTTGTAAGGACAAATTGATTAAGATTTGACAAACACTTTCCTTGTTATAATGAGTAGTTCCACGACGGTCCACAGCAGGCCTTATAACTACCCGATTTAATGCTTCCTCTTAATCCCGCACGGCACTGATTTATCATTTGCATTATGAGCCCAAACAATGAGTACGTTATAATTTGCTTGGCTTTATCAGATTAAAGTCGCTAGCTCATTACTCCACATGTGTCATGCTGTCCCCAGCAGTATGAGTTAGCAGTAATTGGTGTTGGACTGGGGGTGTTAGCTCGGACAGGTTGTGGGAGGAATCTCAGTCAACAAGTAACTGACAATGCCATTTGTAAGCTTGGAGAGACAAGAGATAAGCAGTAATGAGCATACCCAGGAGACTCTACAAGATGATCTTTATATAGCAACAAACCACAATATATTTAGTGTAGACTTTGATTAGAAAAACTATAGTGTCACTTTTTATGTTGATTGACGTACAGAACCGTCGGGTATGTTTGGAAGGGAATCTCGATAAATTTTAGATATTGGCTCTTTCTACTTAAAGTTTGATAGAATGTACGCCTCGGCAATAAGTTTAAGTGGTTATTTAAAGTGGTAATGTTATTGAAGTGAATTAGGTACCAATTGGCATGTTAACTTATTGGGAGTGCATTCAAATGCAATTATATTGTTTGGGATAATAGCGCTATTATACAGAATTTATCATTACTTCACATCTTGGAACAAGTAGATCATGTCATTTAAAAAGAAAACGAAAGATCACCCCAAATCTTTTTGAGATATAACCTGCTGGAAAAGTGCCTAAAATTCCATAAAAAAAACATGTAGGATGCTCAATAGAAGAAAGACAAAGGTCGAAATGAAAAGGACAATAACAAAGCGAATTTTAGGTTGCAAATGTAACCTTTTGGTGGACAATTCACATTCACCACAGACGCTGATGGTTTTGTGCATCTATATTGCTTGTTTTTGAACATGGATAACAAGATAAACATCTCTATGAAGGCGTTGCCTTATGGCGTCAAACCCAAGTGGCACAGGGTGGGGTTGCCCTTTCAACTACTATATTGACCGATGCATGTCCGTAAAAGGTTAGAACACACGCACACAGAAAATATGCACATTACTGTAGCTATAAGCCATAATATCCGAATCCCATCAAAATATAATGGTGATTGCTCCTTCGATTTCCATTTGCTTCTCAGATTCCATTTCAGTTTCTTATGTTTTAATGTTATTTCTTCCCTCCTCTTTGCAGGCCCCTATAAAAGTGTTTGGTTATCAATTTGGTTTCTTATCTTGTGGCTTTCGATAAGACATGAAATGCCTTTCGGATGAATCTGGAGTGTTTCAACCCCCCGAAGAAACTGACAGTCGAGAATCCAAATATCATAAGAGGACAAAGATAACGTTACAATTCTATTCCAGTATCACAACCATTTCTGCTGGTAAAAGGTCTCATGCTATCATCATAAAAGGAGTTGAAAGGGGGCATTGTCAGTTTAGATCTCCTTTAATGCATACAGTGATTGAAGTTAAAGATAAGTTGTAGACCGAAATGACTATTGAGATTTTTCATTATTCAATTGTTTAACCCTATCATAAAAACGGATCACCTTACCTCCTTTCTATGGTAACCATCTCAGTAAGATGATAAGATGATATAATAAAAATGTTGACAACACATTCTAATCCTATAAATCTTGGATTTTATAGTAAACACTATTAAATAACAGGTCTTTAGTCCTATACATGATTATGTGTGTGTTCCTGTGCGGTGGTTGCGCTACTCTGTGTGTGTGTGCGTGCATGCGTGTGTGCGTGCGTACATGCACTCCTGCATTAAGTAGGTTGGAAGGTGCGGAACATAATCAAACACAGAGATTACTTATTTTCCCTGTATTCAGGAAATGAGGTGGAACTAGAGTGCTAAGTCCACTGCCGGATCTCCACTACTGGTCAGTCAGTAAACATGGCCGCCTCAGGACTTCCGGTTCTGGCCACCTCAGAGGTGGTCTTATGTCTACTGTATGTGGTTATCTGTCCTTCTCCGGACGTCAATCGTCCTGATATATGGTGAGTGTGATGTGTATTGACCAACAACACCAATCTTATTAGCATATATATTTTTGAATAGGAACAAGATTATCCACAAATTGGTTTAATTCTGAAAACATATTTTGCTTAAGAAGAGGAAAAGGAAAATGCTGATAGGTGAGGGTAACCTAATGTATTGTATTACATTAATGATTGAATATTTGAAACATGAACTGTAGATTCGCCTTCACATAGCTAAAAGAAACATTCAAATTTACTGTGCAATCCTGCTTAGCCGACTTCCGCAGGCCAGTAGAGGCCCTACTTAAGTGCCCAATTGGTTTTATATAGATTTCACAGGGGTGTACTAAGACTTTCCCGCGGTAGATTATACGTCTCTTTAAACCAACCCCAGTCCGTCCAGACCGCACTGAGCATTGATTTCTATCAGGCTGCACCTTGGAGGGGTAGGAGTGGTGGATGCCCACTTAGTGGAGACCATCGACTGGAGGCTGCCGGGCTTGGGTGGGGAGGGACAAGGGGACTGGGGATGGGCAATGATCATTGCCTGCCAGAGGATGGTGGAACTTAAATTGAACTTACTTCATATTGAAAAAATAAAAAAGTGACAATTTAGAGTGCAAAGACAATCACCCTGTTACTGTTAAACCATGTTCTACAGGTGTTTAGACTATTGGCCCCTAAGACCATTGGCCCCTGGACCATTGGCCCCCCAAACAGTGGGCGATTGGCCCCTCTTGAGATGGACCATTGGCCCCCTTAGACCATTGGCCCCTTAGACCATTGGCCCCTCGAGATGGACCATTGGCCCCCTTAGACCATTGGCCCCTTAGACCATTGGCCCTTCGAGATGGACCATTGGCCCCCTTAGACCATTGGCCCCTTAGACCATTGGCCCCTCTTGAGATGGACCATTGGCCCCTTACACCATTGCCCCCCCCCCCCCCCATTATATTTAGATCTAAGTAGATTTGATGATTATATTAGATGATTTTTGAATGACATTAACTCATTTGTGAGTTGATCAATTTATTCAATAATAACTTAATGCTTACCAACACATATCACATGTTCATAATGCACAGTCATATGTACAACTTTACGACTACACATTCACTGATTCATAATAATACACAGTTATTATCCATTTCCTGACGGCGCCCAAATGGATTTTCTTTATGAGAATAGGCATGCAGAATTTCATTTTTAAAGCTATGACATTTCTGAGATAACCTGTATTTCTAAGTCAATTTGATCATATATCCCCAAAATTCTGAAGAAATATTGATTTTAGAGCAAAAAGGTGAATTTTAAAGTTGTTCTCCGTCCATGTTATTTCCTTGTTTTATTTTTCATGTACTATATGTCAACAAGAATCTAACCATGTCATGCTCTAAAAAATCATGAAATTCGCATTATTCAGTTATTCTTGGTAATAAATGCTATTAAAGTAATGACTTTGCAAAATGTTAAGGCCAAATTAACAAAACTATCATTGAGGTCAGTTCGGTGATTGGTTGTGCAAAGCTAAAGCATATCTAAAATTTAAAGGCTCAAATCTCTTAAATGTGCAGCTTCATGAGCGGCCATCTTGAATTTGTATGAAAATGGCTCATTTATGGCCACTTTTTAGTCCAATGAAGGAGAATTATTTTCAAACCAAACTAAAGAAATTAAATCTTGCTCAAACTTATATATAAGATATATACCAGTGAATATGTTGCATATGTTACAATCAGTTTGAGAGAAAATAAGATATTTTGAATAATTAAAAAAAGCTCTTTTACTCTAAATACTGTAATTTTTATTGGTGAATGAATGTGGTCTTTTTAATAAAATGCAAAAATGTTCAAACCTACCTCATATCAAAGTGTCACAAAATTAATGTTGAAATATTATTGAGTAAAATATGCCTCCCTATACGTATATTGCAACATCTTATATAAACATTACAAAAATTAACCTTGGAATACAAAAATTATAGAAATTATAGCATAATTACTAACTATCGATCATATATGATTGATTTCCTATGAGGCCGTCAGGAAAGGGTTATACATAAAAATGTTATTTCATATCACAGCTTTATCCCAGTATGCCATAGTGATGAGGGGCCAATGTGACGATGGGCCAATGGTCTTCATAAGAGGGGGGCCAATCATCCACTACAGGGGGCCATAGTGACAAGGGGCCAATGTGACGAGGGGCCAATGGTCTTTAGAAGAGGGGCCAATCATCCACTACAGGGGGCCATAGTGACGAGGGGCCAATGTGACGAGGGGCCAATGGTCTTTAGAAGAGGGGCCAATCATCCACTACAGGGGGCCAATGTGACGAGGGGCCAATGTGACGAGGGGCCAATTGTCTTTAGAAGAGGGGCCAATCATCCACTACAGGGGGCCAATGTGACGAGGGGCCAATTTGACGAGGGGCCAATGGTCTACCAACCGTTCTACAGATGCAATGTTTTGTTTTCTGAAAAGTTATAATATGGGGACGTTTACCATTTTACTATTATGATGGTAACTACCTAGCCCTACTGTTTTCTCTATATGTTTTTTTTAAATGATGATAAAAGCACCATCCCTCTTTGTTTATTATTTATATCGGAGAAATAACTCATTTGCAATGTAGAAATATAAACCATCTCATATAACTTAGAGAGCAGCTAGTCCTTTTGGCTAAAAGATTGGTAAGCAGTATTGACTAGACCATAACGGTCCTAAGGTGGCCACTTGGCCTGTCACTGTGTTACCCTACTCCTCCGCTCAGGCCTGTAACAGGTAGGGCCTGTTATTGCTGCTGACAGCATTTAGTGATGTGAGACCTTAGCCACGACCACCTTGTGACCAGACCAGAGACCGGCCGCGGAGTAGAGAAAGTCTGGAGGATGGAATTTTCACACAAAGTTAACGTTCCTTACCTTATCTTTTCTTGACTCGAAAATATTGATGTGCAAAAACACGTGAGAAATATATGTTTTATATATCCAGCGAAGGAATATCCTTCACTGTTCTTAGCTAATAGTTTTCCTTAAAATTCTGTGTTCTAATTCTTAGCAGCAAAATATCCTTTGTAACAATGTTTCATGGAAACAAACTTCTTAACTTACGTACATGGCAGTGCTGATCAGGGTCTGCTTTGCTGTCATTCCGACTGTGCCGGTATGAATTGCTAAGTTGCTTAAGAAACTGACCTGTATAGTCTACGAATTGTATTTTGGTAAAATAATACATTATTTCAGGTCCAAAGCTGTAAATCCTTTTGATATGACCTTGAACAATGTTCTAGATTTTGTAAAGGACGTGTCGGGCCTGTCTCTGCACGCGTGGATGTGTCTGACTGTATGTGAAAGACAAAACGGCTTATAGTGATACTCCTACAGATGCGTGTGATAAATAAGTAGTATACAGGAAAGGGGATTTGCTGCTTGTTAGGCTGTTGTAATGTTGCCTTGTAGTAGATTGATCCTGTGACAAGTTGGAAATATACAGAATACAAATTCCAGAGCTTCAACTGCTTGTCACGATAGATTCCTTATTTTTCAAATTTCAGCCTTTTCTATCAGCCTATCCCTTTTATCTAACATATTGCAGAGAAACAACCTTTGAAAGAAAGGTTCTGGGAGGGCTGAGATTTAAAGGCAGGATCATGAACTCAAACCATAGAAAAGGGGAAGAGAGCATCCTTTAAATGGCGTGAGGCTAAGTAAATACAGTCATAACTTGGCAGCAGCGGTAAATACTGTACATGGTCAGTTGTCAGGGGTTAGTTTTCTGAACTCAATTACAGGGAACGGCCGAGGGGGAAACTAAACTGATGTCAGTGTTAACCTGGTCAGAGCAGCCACTGTAGTAAACGTCCAGATTGGTTCATACACAGAGGACATCACCGGCACTTGTGTGAACCAAAGGTGGTCAATTTTCAGAAGACAGTTGGTTTCTGAAAGGAAGGAGTTCATGGCCACAGATTGTTTTTACATTTTAGAATATGAACCGCTCTCATAACCGAACGGCCGTAGTTTCTATGTTGATTACTTGATTTTCATAGGAGTTTACATACAATTGTGATTCCAAGGTGTCAGTAAAATAATCATGATGAAGCCTGTCGAAGATCAATATAGGTTTTATATTCGATAGACAAGAAAATTGTGTTCTATATCTAATGTGATAATATTTTTTTTATATTTTTATGTATACACATTTATTGGTGAATTTTTACCGGGTTTTTACACTCGGAGAAGAGAATTATGTAGATTAAATTTAAAATTGGAAGAATCGAAGACCCCGAGGATAAACATAACCGCTATTTAACCGCTACTTAACCGAGCTAGTTGAAGGAGGCATGTAAACTATAAAACTGTTTGGCTAATAGGTCTATGTAGTGGCCTTGATCGCTTAAGGTTCGCTTATACTTGAAAATAATTATAACGTTACATTAGTTGTGTATAGAAGACTGCTTGCTAAATGGTCATCAATTCGCCTAGGGTTAAATAGGCCAGTCATATCGTCTAGGAGTTGGTACAAGAGGGGGCCATCAAAGTGCAGGACGAAACCACCATTCAAAACAGCATGATTAGGCAGACAGAGAAACTTCCAGGAGTTGGAGATTTACTGCTTGTGGTCCTCGGTTCGACCTAACCCTTGCTCCCCAGGCGATTCCCTTTTTGTAAAGACATTTGTTGGACAACAATCTTTGTTCAGAATTGATAACGTCGTCCATGAAGATGTTTTTTATTCTTTCATACTAGTCTATACCTAAAACAAGAACCATATCATCTCTCTAGTAATTGCATCTTTGTATTTTTTCACCCATACCCCTTACAGACTAGCCTTTAAATGCGCAATACCGATTACCCATTGCTGGTTTTCGTGGCACCTTGGCTTGCTGCCCTTTTTGGTGATGCCGGAAAAAAACTATTGGGGTTTATCCTAGAACCCCCACCCCCTACAATCTTATCTATGAGGAATTGCCATCCATGCAACCCCTTGGGACTCTTGGTAATGACGTCACTCCCTCCGAGATGCCGATCTGGAGATAGTGACACAGATGATCATGATGTATAGATGTATAGGATAGTAACTGAGGGAAGAATTACTACGTCATATTAGACTGTAATGCAGTCCTACTAGGTTTTATGGATTCTGGTGACATAGTGGCCGGGGAAAGGTTATACAGTCTCATGTCACACGGGCGCCGAGCCTAAGCTTCCGGTATACAACTCTGTAAGATTGGGAATATGTTATTAAGAGGGGGGTATCTGTAACTACATATTCCAATTATTGCTCCTTTACTATTTCTTTTCATTAGTAATGTCTGACCTATCCTGGCGACGTTTCGCAGGTGACATATCAGATTGCCCACAATACTATACCGGTAATCCTTGTCCTATTAATGTGGAAAACTTAAGATATTATGATATTTCAGTTTAACAATTTCACTTTTATGGCAATGCTGTATTCTTTGGTTTCTACACCTAATCAAATATCACATTTTGATGTCAATTGGTACTCCGTTTACTAATAATATACGACTGAATTGCCATAATATTAAATGGAAAATTGTACAGTACCCTGTCAATATAATATTCTCTATGTTTTCATGAATCTATTTTTGTATCTCCCCACAGTAAATGAATTATAGACGAGACGTCACCCGTACCTCTCCCCCTATAGTTCCATATACACTAGCTTTACACCTATGGGGAACACACAGAAAAATAAAATCAATGTCAGATCAAAATCCAACCCCTACTGTCTGCCGTTGATTCTGTCCGTCGTGTCCCCTCAATACTGGCCTGGGATCACCGACACTCCTATCTGTACCCCCGTCATGATCCGTATCAGCCTGTCTCCTCCTGGGTCTCCTCCGGGGGCCGGCCCTGCCTCCCGTACCCCTTGTCGGACTGACAGTTCATTGCCCACCGTCCCTGACACTGGTATCACTACCGACAATGCATCAGCCCCATTTCCACCCACAAGCACCCCGAATGTTTTCCTTGGACGAAATTTAGAATATTTCTCAGGAAACAAAATGTCCTGTTAGCGTTTCAAAGAAACTTTTCAGTATACCGGGTTTTGTAGTCATGCCATTGTTTTCTTAGGATAGTCAAATTTGAATTAAGGTATTGGACATTTGGTCAATAGGAATCAAAATTAGCTTCCTTGAACCTTTGGAAAATCAAGTTTACCAAATCACTTGTATGTATACAGTATTGGACCCAGTTGTCTAGGGTTGAACCAAACATGTCTGTGTTCAGCTTCTATGAATTTTGTCATATAACATTCAGATGATTAAACTTAAAAGATTATGTTTTGAAAACTTAGTCTGCATGCCTACAGTAAATACCATCATTAAGGCTATATGTTTTCTTAATACTTGTCAGATAGTCAGTCACTGAACAATATAATAAGCAGCCTTAAAACAGGCATTAGCTTTAGACATGAGATTAAACTATTTTCACTGGTTCCATCCTTTGAACCAAGATGGATAATCGTCGACGATCGAATAAGTACAGAAGAATCTTATCAATCAACCAGCAATAGTCTAGTCTTTATATAGCATTGTTAATTGCATCAAGAAGTAAATCATGATTATTATTTTATGACTACATTTTCACAGGTGCCAGGGAGAATGGGATGATATGTTGTCATGAACTATAAAAATAATACACATGGACTAAGCCATAATAACACAACGTACACAATATATATCACAATACACGCATACACAATCCCCTCTGTTTTAGGAACTGGTTCACAAACAAAGGGGGTTCATATCTCTGTGAGACTCCCTCTTGAGTCCATTATTGTTGAAGTGGTGTCCCAGACGCCATATTATAGAAGCTGGCAGCCGGCGTCCAACATTACAGACCATTAGAGCCGTCCGGACGCGGCATACGTCTCCGATATAGAGGTCCCTTTCTGTGGGTTACAATGAAATACGTCACCTTGGGGCAGGCCCAACCAATCTCATCAGACTGGGGTCAAAAAGGGCCGGCCACCAGTAAGGGCCCAGTACCCGTGATAGGGGGATAGACCAGGGGTGGACCATGGAGGGGTACGATAAATGGCGGCTATGGTCCCAACTGCGTCCTGCAACCCATGGAAATAAATCCACAATGAAACACGCTCATTGGGCTGTCTCTGTAGAGATTGGGGATTTGGACGTGGTTCATTTGAACTGGAACGGGCGTTTTTTTTGTCATTTTGTTTTAATCTGGAGCATGTATCACCCTGGCTATGGCATGGGTGATGCACACAATAAGGTTGACGTCTCATATTGGCAGAATCTGTTACTATTGCAATTGCCGTTACAATGATGTAGACGAACCCTTTGGTATTCATGTATTGCATTGTTGCATAAAAGTAGTAGGCAAAGTAAGCAGCACATAGCAAAATCCTTTATGATTATACTTACACCTAATCCCTTCAAAATAATCATATACAATAACAATTTTAACGACCCCTATTAGATGTTGCACAATGCAGCTTCAAGGGAATGTTAACCGGCAAACAAATGATCTAATACAAAATATAAAATTAAAAATAAAGTTTATCACACCAAACCCGACTCCAGCAGTGTTTTGGACGATGTTGTTTTTATTGGAGAGTTATTGGGCGAAAAAATAAATATCAAAATGTAAATTGACACCACTTTTAATTAGAGTTTTTACAGCAGTAGTATATCAGTTCAGTCTTAACTAAGCTCAAGCCAAGAGCAGCTGCTGGGAGCGCATTGGGAATGAAACCACTGATCCTGGCCTCGTTCTAACCATGACTTGGGGTGCTGACGTCTGGCGGGAGCGGCCATCACTAAAACATGTTTAATCAAAGTACTGACAGGACCTCAGAGGGTCAAGGGTTCAGGGCAGACAGGGTTCAAAGGTCAGGTATCGAGGCCCCTCACAATGGGGGAAGAAGCCAATGAATCTTGTGTGCCCAGGGCAGTGCAATTGCGCACTCTCTGAGCTTTCTAACTAGCTTTGAAGCGAAACCACCTGATGACCAGGAGGGTTTGGATTAACATAATGAATATAGTTGGTTTGTTGTTTTCTGGTAAGATCTACAAAGATCTAGTTGTTTTATCAGAAACGTTGGACAACAGAACGGCATGGGAAGCGTAAGCACCCAAAATATAAATGAACATAAATTGTCAAAATATTGTATTTGAGGGACAGATTACTAACACTTCAATGATGTAGTTGGGTTTGGTGTGATAAACTTTATTTCAATTATGTTTTAGATCATTTGTTTGCCGGTTAATGTTTCCTTGAAGCTGCATTGTGCAACATCGAATAGGGGTCGTTAAAGTTAAAATTGTTGTATATGATTATTTTGAAGGGATAAGGTGTAAGTACATAAAGGATTTTGCTACATGGGGAAAGAAGGCACTGCACAGCACAGCACAGGATCCACTGTGTGGTAGGCCTATAGAGCTCTGCTTAGTTTATATTCAACTCAGTCGATAAATGTACTGCGAAGGTGTATCCGTTTTGAATGACCTGAATGCACATAAGGTCAAATGATCCATTTTTGAACACATTTTTCTAAGTTAAGCAAAGCTCCAGGAAAGGCAATCATTTGATCCACGGGAAAATTATTGGCTGTGGTCGTATTTGTGTTTTCCACTTAATCCTCTGAGATCTACATATTAATCACCGACAGCGTCTCGGCTGTATTTTACCCCCAGCCAGCCCTCCTTGGGGGGTCTCATCGACGATGAAGGATGGGAGGGCAATATGCACTGTCTGACAAAGCTAGCCGTATTTGTGTATATCTATGACAACTAAGCAATAGGGATACAGCTAAGGCGAAGTGACTACTATAACTTTACAAGGCAGAGCGTAAGGCTATACAGAATAGGCCTTTACTGACGTGCTTACTAGTACTAGGCCTAAATGAAGTATTGCAAGTTTGATCAGTTTCTTTCTCTTCTTTGATTTCTTTATTCATTGAAAAATTCTTAATCTTGTCCTTATGTTATATTTGTTTAAGAGATAAAACAAGGGGCTCTTGTATGGTTTACCTCAGAAACCTTGCTCATTCGAGGCACAGCAATGTATTCCAATGCAGGGAAAGTGGTCACAGATTGAATGGAATGAGACTGGGATCATCTTTGGTAACGAGCTGACTAATCGAACAGCTGAACGCGGGCGGCCATCTAGATTTGACTCAATTAGATCCGTACCCCACATTAGCCCCTCCCCAATTCGCCCCGTTCTTTGTAATTCTTTTTTAACCCTCTCCACTCGCCGTACCTAGGGACGCCGCCGCCCGTCCGTAACGGACTCTCCTATTGGCTCATCCCTCAGAGTTCGCCCATGCGCAGTGAGCCCTTCTTCCTGCCGCCCCACCTAGCGGCGGAGACCGTTATTACTGCACCGGAAGGCGCGCTCCGTCTAGTACCCGGAACGAGTGGACTGGAATTTAGAAAGGAGTGGGGGTAAAAATTAGCCCGCCTTTACCACGCGACAATTACTACCCTCTCGGCTCGATCGATTCTGGATTCAAACGGAGATCCTGGCGGCAATTTAAACCCATTGACTCGCATTAAGGCCGCCGTCCTCCACGGTAGAGACAGATTTATAGGGTTGGTGTGCCCGAGAACGGCGCGGGTCGGAGGGAGGAACTGTGCACAGGGCTTAGACTTATATGGTTTTACGACGGACGTTATTTTCCCTACCGT
The DNA here is from genome assembly GCA_936440205.1 of Lepidonotus clava. Classification (NCBI taxonomy): domain Eukaryota; kingdom Metazoa; phylum Annelida; class Polychaeta; order Phyllodocida; family Polynoidae; genus Lepidonotus; species Lepidonotus clava. Next base: position 17,945,015 of record OW387148.1, read on the forward strand.
TTTTCTAATTCACTACCGTGCAATATGCTCTATAGTGGACCAAGAATTCTGTTGTTGGACGAATTATACTGTATCGGTCTTTATGGTGGAATGATATTTTGACATTCAGCTCATCTTTCCCATGTTCATACACGACAACATGACTATAATTAATTGATAGGTCTAACAAGACTGTAGCATACCCTTTAAAGGTTTGGGAAAAGGGTTCATTATTGTGCATAATCCTCAGCATGGACTTGTCTCCCTACCTTTCCCTCCACCTTCCACAGGTTTGTAGGTTTAGATAAGCAGCTAATACTGAATAATTAATGCCACTTCCCTCAATACCCACACAGTAACAACCTTACTTGAGACTTTCATGGACTATCCGTAAGGGGAGATTTAATTCAAGCCCAGCGAGCCTTAGTAATGTGAAATTACAGAGCAGCGAGATCAAATGACAGCCCTGCGCCGGGCCAATATGTAAGACGGCACAAGAGATGGGAACTCACAATAAGCCTCACTAGATGCATTTGATTATGAGTGAAAGGTAATGATGGGAGAAATAATGAGCTGGCTAGCAGAATTTCCTTAATACAGTGTATATGAGAAATTAGAAATTACACAAGCTTGAGATATGACTTAAGATGCAGGTCTAGGATAGCAAAACAATGATCCATAAGCCAGGTATATCGGATAGGAATAAGGAGTGCATGACATGGAAACAAAAAAGGGTAAAATTAGCTGCAGTTGCCTTCACTTAGCCCTTCAGTCCAGTTTCAGCTCAAAGTATCCTGTCAAAGAGGGGTAATTTATGTTTACTGTGTACATTCATGTTTATTTATGAAGAGTAGCTATAGATCATTGCAGTAAATTGTGATCAAAAACATTAAGTTGACCTAACATTTTTCAAAGAAATCCTCGTAATTCTTACAACTCTTAATCAATTTCAATCATCTTGGTATCGTTCTAAAGCTAGGAATATGTTTAATATGAACCTGGATAAATTGTGTTCCAACTGAACATTCCAAATGATTTGGAACGTTTGGAACGTCCTCCAAAATTTGCCGAAATTTTGTATTTTTCCTGACTTCCATCAACACAATTCTAAATAGAATCTTCAATTTACATTGTATTTCAATTCTTTCAATAGGGTGTTTGGAGAATTAAATTTGGAATCTAATGATGTGTCATTCACCTATATGCAGGCATTATTCAGAAAATAAACACAGTCAGAAGACTGAGGTGAAATTATGAAATATCACCCTTTTGCACAAATTTTCCTAATAAGCCATCTGGGCGCTGAGCAGAAATTTGATTCTATTAAAGAATATTGCCTATTTCTTGCCTATTATTGTTGTATCTTTTTATGCAATTATCTATTATTACTATTCAATAGGTTTTCTAATTTGAAAGTATGAAAAACTTTGCGATCATAACAGTTTATGAGGGTGTCATGTTCTTATACATCATGAAAACGTCCAACTTTGCGATTGTATCTTACCAAACACAGCATAATTGACATATTTGGGTTGTTTTCAGGGGTCAACTGTAGATTTTTTTTTTTGCAGTTTATCATGTTTGTTGATAATGATAGGTTAATATTGAGTTACATATAAAGACCAGATGCTACATTTGCCTATATTCTATAAACAGCTGATCAATATGAGTCCATAGTTTCATCAATCAGGCTTTGAAATAGAAAATATCAGATTTCAAATATAGTACTTTTCACATATAAAGTACATCATCAGCCAGGTTTTGTACATATTCCAAGGATAATTTGTCAATTTAAAGGGTGGAAAATGCTTTAAAACATCTGAAACTTGAAGGAAAGATCATCAGTACAGTTATCTCTCATAATATATGCCAATAATTGATGATCCTTTTTCCTATCACAGTTCAAAACCTTGGAAAAGCTTAATATGTCCTTTGATCACTATTTGCTGCAATGATCTATAGAGAGTCGTCATTCTAGAATATCTGTACCTTTTCATAAGACACTGCCTCACAGTTTAACTCATAGTTTGTTTGCAAACCATTTTGTTATTCTTTTCATGGCATTCACCCACCTTCTCGGACTGGTTCCTTCGAATAATAGCCCTCCACATACATATATGCTTTCAGGATCACTCTATGTTTGAGACGTAACCACCGGATGATCTGATCCACAAATAGATTTTTCTGTCCAACTTTTATTTCAAAGCCAACATTGACCCAGGACGCCGTGGTACGAGGCCCGTCTCTGTAGTGTGTGTAGGTGTTGTTGTTGACCAGAGCCCAGACACTGAGACCTCCCCGTTTACACTCCGAGCCTCCAGGGGATCGCGGGTTCCCGCCACGCCTGGTGTCCTGTAGTCAGCGACTTCTACCACACAGACAACCCTAGGGGCTCTAGACTGAGGGCCCAGTGGGTCTCAGGTGTGGACCAACAGGAAAATGAGAGGCTGAAGAGATATGGAGAGGGGCTGGGAATAAGGGGCCATCTGTAAGCAAGGCCCATATAACGTGCAAAGTGATAGGAACAACACACTCTTGGTGTTTTCAAAACAAGTGTTTAAATTCAATAAGTATTTTATCCAGTATTACTCACAAATAATTTGGATAAGAACAGAATCTACACAATAATAGTTTTAAAATGCATAGAGGAAGCTATAATATGATATAAAGCTCACAGCTATTTGTTTCATTAATATCATGTAACAATCAAACTGCTATTGGTTAATAAGAGAGCAATAACATTAACTAATTGTACGCAATGCTAAGGAGGCACAACCTACCTCTTTACTTTTATTCCTTAACTTCCCTCAATGCAGAGACGTGAGGGATGGGGATTTCAGTAGAATTGCCTCTTCATTCTTTCTTAGCTGTCAGCCGATGTTTCCTCTCATCCCCTACTTAAGACGCTACTGTTGAATCAGACTAAACAGTGCTAATTGATACCTGATATCAAATAGCAATCAGGCCCTAGTTTACTAAGGAAGCTGCTGCTTTAGAAACCTCTTTTGGTTTAGACGTGAACGGACTAGTTAATGAGCCTTCTCGTTATACTAAAGGCCTCTTCTCACATGTCGACAGGGAATCAGACAACAAGCAACTTGGAAACCTGTGTACGTCAACCGCCCTAATTGTCTGAAACCCACAAATTCTTGAGGAGATTTTTGTAGACCTGAGGCTGACAAGCAACCCATTAATGTTTTCCAGAAATCCCAGTATCGCCTGGGCTCACTAGGTAGCGTGATTTGGAAACAACACCATTTTCCTGTAAATATTTGAATTGATGGTTGTGGCATATCAATGTCAGTTATGAGCTTAGGTTAGTAAGACCATTTTCAAGACTTAGAGGGACCATCATTGACGCCAAGTGCACCATATACATTAGCGTATTGAGAAGATCCTAAACGGGTCACGGGTTAAAGGCTGCCCAGCCAAGTTGCGACGTAACATAACCATTCTGCAACCATACACTTTTGGTCGCAGCGGTTGCAGCGACGTGATTGGGACTCATCAAAAGAACGTGACAAGAACCAATACAGAACCAACCAGAACGTTAATGCAACGTTATAATAACGTTGTATCCTTGGCTAGGTGGGCCTCAGTACCTGTGTGTGTTGGAGGGACCAATAGTTGAGGGGTTCCCTTGACTAGACCAAAATACCTATATGCCCCTAGCAGGGACAAATGGTTGAGGGGTGTACTGAACTAGTCCCTTGATTCTACCTGTGTCTATTGGAGGAACCTATATAGCTAATAGGTGAGGGTTACCTTAAACTAGGCTCTACTACCTGGGTAGATGTTTACCCCCATGTTGTCAGACTCAGGTAGCACCAGGTAAAGCCCACCTGTTGGAGGTATACACAGGTAAAGTGACCAGCTCAGCATATCTTCCCACTCCTATAGTCCTAGCACCTGTATACGTGTCAGAAGAGCTCTCACCTCTCTCACCTCGGGCTACAGCTTGTCTTACCTTCACATAACTCGTCTGCATACCTAAGCTTGCTTCACACACTGCTGTAGAATAATGGTAGTTGAATATGGCTTAAAGGGTATGCACACAGAAAACACACAATACCGGTTAACTGATTGATTACTGATGTACTTCAGTTGGATGTATTTGATATCAGTTCAAATTTCAGGGATAATTTCTAGTTAGGGATGTAATAGCATATAGGGCATTTTACAATAATTTCAACTCTACTTTTGATCAGTGCATTTCTGAGATTGATTGTTCTACATAGTGTGAGGAAGCAAAGAATGAAACTCAATGATAAAACTCATATCAAAATCCAATAGTGTAACATTGAAACAAAGGCATACTGACTTTTCACCTTTTAACATACCGAATCGTGACGAACCATAACATATAGTGTGATAGGTCATAGGTCTGTAGTCCTAGCTATAAGAAACCTTTGAGGGTGTAGAGATAAGGGTGTTGTGTATACATAGTGGGTGTTGTATGTGTGGGTGTAGGGGATATACAGACTAAGGAATGCCGACGGGTATATCGCCTGTTTACACCATGAGGGGGAGGGGTTGTTTTAAGGCTCGGGACGTATTGGTATTCGTTTCTCACACAAAGCTCCAGGGCCAGATCCTCGGTATTTGAAAAGGAGGATTGGTCTAGGTATATTTTCTTTTAAGAAATGTCATCCATTTGCTTGCGTTTCTATGGCAATTGATTATAAATATAAAGGTAAGACAATATATCCAATAGTGATATTGAAAGTATAATTACACCAAGGCTATCTATTAACATGTCTTCTTTTTATATTCTAATACTTGCCAACAGTCTTTGGCGAGGCATAGTTAACATGACAGGAAGTCTCCATAAAAATTCGTCAGAAGAAATTCTTAGCAATCACATGAATGATAACCGGACCAATAAGCGCAGGATAGAGAGCTATAACAAGCTAAGTAATGATAACCATCAAGATTTATATTGACCATAACATTAAAAACACCTTTGGCATATAGTATATAATCAAATCAACGTTTTCACTAACTCTTAACATTTTCTGCATCTTGGGCTTTTACCATTATACTATAACGAGAATGCACTCTACTCAAGGCAGCAAAAATCATTGAAGAGGGGATCACCCCTGCCTGGATGGGGGTCTGGGAAATGTGCATTACTACGGAGGTATCCGGTTAAAAGGCGGGTTGTAGTGTACAAGGCGGGGTGGGCGAATGTTGTCATGATGTATCTTGGCCTGGCTGTCACAGGCTGCTGCCTACTGGCGAGATGGATCACCTGTATGACTACATTGTAATGGGCCTGAAAGGGCCCCCACCAAGGATACTTAGAGGGCCCAAGGTAAAAAATCTAACAGGTCTGCCGTAGTAAAAGGCAGAGTTTACAAAGGAGCTGTATGTAATATGTGAACGAAGCCAGAATATTTGTGCGGTTTAAAAACTTGTACTGACTCTTCCTCTTGAGAAAATAGGGGGCTGGGGTCCGATATAATTATATATAGGCCTATCTAATAAACTTCAACACATATACACGTACATTTAATTGTGTACTGTTTTCTTTATTATATCACAATTGTGAGAGGTGAGGCAGAAACTGAAGGCCTCCTTCTCCCACTTCGTTTATATTTATAACAGGCTCTGACCTTGCTCCATGTTGTTTCCTTGGATGTGGCTGCCGTGAAATTTTGTTTATAGGTACAGAAGGAGGAGCTATCATTGCTACAATCAAATTACTTACTGTACGGCTGAAGTAGCTGATGTATATGGGCGGCTATCGTATTACTTATTAATACAATTACATGATAAACAGAAGATAATGTGTCTTCTGGGGAAAAATACAACAGATGGCTGTCAACAATGACAGCAATACGAGTGGGGAAGATTGGGGTTATAGCCCAGCTACGGTTACATTTCAAGCACCTGACAAGATTTCTATTCATTACCTGATAGGCATCAATAGTGGCCATCAGTATTGTCTCACATTACAAAGACATAATGAGGTACTTCCCAAATACATAAGAAATAATTCAAGGCTGACCGCCATTTGGTCTTGGGCGTATAATTACTGCTTTGATTGGATTCAAATTTTCATTAAGCAACTTATAAATTACCCATTTGTCCTTGGCCTTCATGGTCATCTAACTCAACCTTCTACAGAGTTATTCATAGTTATATGCAATAGGAAATAGGGACAGCTGGTGAACTTTTCAACTGTCCCTGACTATCAGGTATATGCTGTAATGAATAACTTTTATTACTATTTACCATTACTATTATTACTTTATCGATGAACGAAGAATGCTTTGTTCAGAGATCTCCTCTTTTTACTCCAGAGGAAGGGCCAATTCTTCTGCCTCGAGCTTTTGAGCAGACTAAATGTATACTACGCCGCTAACCTTCTATTGCACATAAACTAACATTTGCCATGGGATGAATTTCATTCCTGAAAGACTTGTTTTACAAAAGAGGATTCGAAAAGAAATCTGCCAAAGATATGGGTAGTATTTTTTTTTATCAAGAAAGTGGTTCATGCAGAGAAATATCAATTCTCTGATAGAAGCCCTCGCCACAATACAAACGAGCTCCAGGAAACAGCAGTCACGTAGTTCTGGATTCTGGAAACAAGCTTTGAGGATTATCTCTGGCTTCCAATCCCACACTGTTACAGACCCAATACACCATGTAACGGTCAGTGATAAAAGAAAGATGATAGAGTTAGAGGCTAACAAATCTTTGTTGGTCTGACCGGCCCAACCTTTGCCTGCCATAGTTATGGTCGATGCATCATGGCCGGTAGCTATTCATTGTCCGACCTTGCCTAACCCCTCTTCCTTTGCTCATAAAGACGCCTTCGGTGTTCTAATCTTTGATATAAATGCTAATGGCCCTCGTGGGCCCTCTCATTACATTCACAGCAAATGGTCGATGGGAATTCTCACAAGTTTTAGCACAGAACAGAAAGTTGTCTCGAGCGATTCAAATGCAGTATACTAAGGAAACGGTCCTCATCCTCAAAAACGCCGTCGCGAGGTTCTTTAGTAACGATTTGTATAAATAAGAAAGGCATTTATTGTAATGAACAGAATAAAATGTCATGGGAAACGGATAACATTATTGTTCTTCATTTTAAAGGTAGTTCAGTCCATCAAATAATGATAAAGTATCATTAGATTCATTTATTCACACGTGATATTTGATATTCTTATATTTGCTAAGAAGCTTTTGATAAGGCATGGTTATCCAAGGAGGAAGAATTGACGTTGTTAGATTCCGTCTTAGACAAGCCCAGAACCTACGCTGGTCTTTGCTATAATTATACTTTACATACATTGCCATTGGAACTTCTAGAATACAATCAAATAATAGTATAAGAATAAAATCCACAATATGTCGCTACAAGCTGGATGGCCATTTGCCAATTGGTTGTGTTATTTACGCAATCTTTGCAGAGTAAAACGCCATAACTCTATGTAATGAGGTACTGTAAGAAGGGCTGGGACAGTAGGACGGTAAGTGATATGGCCAAAACACGCCTGTTATTGGCATTTGGACAGTGGTGATGGGTGATAAACTTCACAGAAGCAGCATACATACCAATCCTATCATTCAGGACTATTGCGATTACTAAGTGAAGACATCTTATATTAATAATTATTGTATAGCATTATCAAAATTAATAAGAATAGCAGGTATTGTTACTGTATACCATTAGATAACAATAAAAACTAAAGGACCTGCCTCTATATCTCTCGGTATCCTAATAATGGGAAATACAATGGAATACTGTCTATCGAAAGTAAGGAGTTTGGATACAAGGGACTGCGAAAACATGACTGCTGCAGGATCGTTTACAACTCACAGAATATTTTCTGTGATCAATCTCTATGTAAACAAATACATCGCCAGTGCTATGGCAAAGAATGTTACTACAAGAGTAGCATCTCTGTAATAATAGGAAAATGGTGATTATTACTATCAAAGAGTTACCATAATACAAATACACTAACCAAAGTCCGATGAAGCGAAAGGTTGTCGCTGCGCACCCCGTACTTAATACCCCTGTCGGCATTCGGGTGGTGGCTTTGGGGGTCGGGTATTGGAGTCGGGGATTGCATTGGGAGACGGCTGCGGTTATACGCGCGGGGTACCCCGCGCGTATAGTAATTCAGAGTACGCGCGGATGTAGACCCCGCGCATGGAGAGCTATGTTATACGCGCGGATGTAAGGTCCGCCCGCACTATTACGCACTATATGCGCGGACTCTTACGCGAATTTGGCCCCGCGCGTGCTGGTAAGCCTATATGCGCGGATTTTAACTCGAAGTCGCGCATACAATGTATCTTGTATAATGGCCCTAGACCCCTAAATTTGACACGACGATTCGGCCGTTTCTTAAATTCGACACGGCGACATGGCTATTTCTTAAATTCAACATGTGACATGGCCATCTAAGTGGTAGTGTATGGCCGTGTGCAAAATGATAGCACATAGACCACGTGCAGATGCGGCAACGTGACCACATCATATCCACGTAGCTAGTTAATAAATCTAAAATGCATGAATTCTGAATAACAAATGTTGCTTATGTTGACTTAGTGTGATTATAATTTATCAGTTAAATCCATGTGATTTTTTCCCACAGATTTGTTAGAATTGTACAAATATCATACTTCCAAAATGATCACCAATAATTTATGGCTACCAAACCCTTTCTTTGAACTTTGATGTCATCTGCAAAACGTCTATAATTTTCAACTAAAATTTCCATGGGAATTTATAAAAGGTTTCGAAATAGGTGGCAAATACAGGATGGTTTTGGAAAACATTTCGATTTCATAACCTTGAGACGAGGTTTCCTTTCGTCTTAGTAAAGATGGTTTGGTTTTCCTTATGATGGTTTAGGCAGGACTTACGGTGGTTTGGGGAGAACTTTGATTGTTTAGGGGTGACTTACGATGGTTTGAGGTCTAGGCTGACTTACGATCATTTTATTATGAACAGTCGGAGTAAAACCGTAAATCTAAGGGTTTCTCAAAACGATAGTAGCTACGATGGATATCATGAAACGCCACTGTATATATCTGGACCTGGCACCCACGAAAGGCATGTCTCAACAGTCGAGGGGTATAACACCAAATGGGGAACAGCCAGAACTTTCAAATTTAACTGAAATGTTTTCAAAGGTAATTCTTTGATTAGGGTAGTTAGGCCTATAGGGGCATATTTCCTATCATTTTCATAAAAATGATGCTTGATCTGTCTATAAGGTAATCTGACTACAAATCAGATTACTATAGCCATTTGTTACTAAGATTTTAAAAATATACCTCAAGTTTCCAGGAGCCCTTTGAACTATTGAAACTATTGAAAATTAAGTGACAAGGGGCCATGGTCAATCTCCCCCCCCCCCCCACAGACCTCTGTGCCCATAATAACCTGGGATGGGGCTGGTGTTATGTTGGAGAGTTCTCGCAGGCCGACCCTTCTTTCTATAAGGGAGAACAAAGGCATTTAACAGAGAAATCGGGTCCGCGCATATAAGTAATTAAAATACGTGCGGAGCCCGCGTCGCGGGGTCCGCACGTATAACCAGCCCCTTGGGGGCTCACAGTCATGGTGGGATGATGGAAAACAAATGTTGTATAGAAGTAATGGGGTTTCTATTATCGACAGACAGAACGTTTTGTCGTGTTGTCTTTTGTTGTGGTGTTGGGGTGGGGCGAGGACACGGACGAAAACACTTGCTCCTCTCGATGGGACCGACGTATCGGGACCAATTTGGGATGGGACCTACAGTCTTTAAATCTACAAAAAAAAATCGATTGGAAACAAATACGTGTATGTGCTAGCAATTTAACCATTACGGTCATGGTAATTCACATATCAATGATTATTGATGTAAGTAATTACATATGGGAAATAACGTGTCTGTAGTTTCTTAAGGCTTATAATACACAAGTAGAAGCACAAAAATGAATAAGATTGGAAATGAAATAAACCCTAAGATTATTGTGACCTTGGCTTCTGATACGCCATGTATTACCTACTCAGTCCTATTGTGCTCACGTGATTTCCCTCTGTATGTCCCCCACCAGGGGATTTAGGACCAATCCCAAGGCTTATGTGAGGTCAACTGATTCAGGTCATGAGCCCGGAAGGACTTATTACTGTAGGAACGAAGGTCAAGGTCAAGTAAGTTTTAACCCCGGAGGTAAACCCGTACCCACTCCTCCCCCCTAATCCAACTCTTACTCTGATTCAACATTCCCTTTATCCATTTCTCTCCCTCAGCCCGTATTCTGCTAATGCCTCCCCTATTTCTATCATTACCATCCGCGGAAAAAGGAATCGGTCATCTTGCAAAACCTCAATGAAATTGTTAAAGTGTTTTTCCTCGGGGATTAAGATTTGCTGGCAATACAACAAATTATGCGATTGATTATAAAGTTGACTGTGTGTTTAAGAAGTACTTAGGCCTATTGGAGGACTGTTGTATAAGTCTTAGTTTTTACAGTTATGTCACTTGTCTGGGGTGCCATAACCATCAAGTGTAGGTTGCGTTATTTTCATATTCAATTTGAAAAAAAAACGCATGAAATTAATTTCCAAATGTAAGAAAGGAATTGACAACTGAAATGGTCTCACGTAAAAGCTGGAGTTATAAAAGTCAGTTCTTACACAAGACTAAATACGTCACTCTATGGTGTTTCTATTAGGCGCGGGTATTGAAATCTGTTTCGTCCGACCTTTAACATAATACCCTGCCTATTGTGTATTGCAGCCTACCTTCTGCCCTCCACGGAGGAAAGTAGTTTTTGTATATTACAATAATTGATAGTGCACCTTGAGGAAGCGCTAGCCCCGAGGTAGAAGAGTCTAATTATAAGGTCATAGGTAGCATTACATCAGACAATACCCTCGGAACCTGAATGTTGTATGTGTCTGACGGGAGAAACCCTGACTGATTCCTAGACATCTCGGTGGGTAGTCACATAGTAATTATGTTCGTGACAACTATAACTTTCATGGAAAAGTTTTGATACAAGGTCTTCCTTGTTAACCTTTTTACTCTGATCTGAGTTCTGCAAATGCCGATGAGAAGGAAAGGGTGATTTAATCGCAGTAGTGGCAAGATTGTATAGTCAAAAAATGTTTTAAGGCTTACCATATTATTTTGTATGGTGGATGTGGTTAAGTCTATATCAAGGAAAGCTTTTGCTAAATGTTTGACTGTTGTTCATGTGACGGAAAACAGCTGTACTAATGAACTAAACTATTATGGGAATGTTCTACAGTCACACGCAAATCATATCGATTTCTTATTATTCAGATAAAGGGTCTAATGTCTTTTTCTACTCATAAAATAATCTCCCCCCAAAAACGGTAGACTAATTCCTTTCTAAAAACTCGGACCTCAAGTCCTTGCTTTTTGCAGATTGTTTATGTAAAAGGGCGGCTAAGTTGGTGGGGCAGGGGGAGCAGTGTGTGTGTGGGGGGGGGGGGGGAGTAGGGTTTCCATCGTTCTGCCCCCTCTTGGCGAGGGGCTGACTAGCGGTGAATCATTCATACAAGGTCCTCAGTGTCCCTGTTAGGGGATTCATCACCCCTGGCAGTGCTAATCCACTCCCTCCTGGCACCATATAGGTACCGTCACCCTCCTCTCTCCTCCACCATACCTTACTCAAACCCCAACCCACCCCAAATTCCTAGTTCTCCCTGGTAAATATTTTTTCACGCTACATACAGGTGTTAATCTGTATTTGCTGATATCAGTTTCTAAGAAGACACTTGATCCGTTTATTCTATCTCGCGTTTCTGTTGGTATTATTACTTGAACCAACGGCCATGTTCCCCTTGGGAGAACACCCTGGAGATGCCTTACTGGAGGATGTAGTGGTGGTGCTTGTCTACCCCTCCTCCAGGACGTGAGGGGAATCCCACCCCTTTGTGTGGTGTACAGAGTACACCTATCTTCCTGAGCCCCATACCAAGCGGCCTGAACCCTTATACCTTATTACCACCAACATGTAAAGTGATATTAACACTCTATCTCAGATACAATAATTATTGAAAGCCTAACAGGGGAGCTTTAGTTAGGTATGGTCTTTAGGAAGAGGAAACTAATTAGAATGTAAATCATTTGGATCCATATGCGAAATCACCAATCCTCACCATTTTCTTTTTAAAGCGCAACAATCTCTCATAAAATGTTATGTCATCATAATCTAGAATACAGAATCACATATCAAAGGCGCACTTATTTTTAAAATGCCTTTCATATCATCTTCTCGCATAACCTTAAAACTATTCACAAGGTTGTTTTCTTAGCTTTGAACAATGCAGCAATCCAACGGGAGTAGGAATAGTTGTACATTTCCTTGATGATGTGCTTATAATATAGTACTCCTTACGCGTGTAATAACCCCAACCTCGGAGGACTTGCCACACACAGCTTATGTCCCTTGTCGGTGTCAAAGACGATTTATGCATATGTTTTACAGCCCAACAAATCTGCATGTACTCCCAAAAGCCGTTACGAGTTCCTTCATCAGCTTTCTCAGCATTGTAAATCAGCTCCCCTCAAGGGCGATAAGCTGAACTCTTGGGAGTACTAGGATCACATCATAACAGTACTACGTCTGCTACTTGAATTGGGACTGAGACTTTCCAGACACCCCTGGTACTCGTTTCGTTTTTCTGAGAAGGAGTGTGTAAACCACTCTGTATTACCTTGCTTCCTTTATTGAAATTTGTTGTTTTGAGGCCCCAAGTTATCGAGGTCTCCAGCCCAGTCTTTCTTAAGTTAAGGCGGAGGGAATTAATGCTATGCAAATTCTACTTAATTTGTGGTCCCGTTACCCAGATATATTACTTAAAATAAATTCTCAATTATATAACAGATTGCTTTTTTCAGGCAAAGCCGATAATCTGATTATCCAACTATCAGAAATAAGACAAAGCAATCAATTATTTATCTTGCTAAATCTAGTATGGCTACATAGACAAGGGGACACACTCAGCCATCTTAAAAAGAGCACAAGTACATTTGGAGATGAGTATAAAGAATGGTCATATATTTAACTATCTGCACGCTATTAATTATCTACTTATAAATCTCTGTTGTTATCTATATACATCACAGTAGGTAATGTCAGTATCTTTACATTTCTGTTATTATCGACAAGTAAATCTCTTCTTTCATCCAACATTACATCTTGGAAGTTATCTTTGTATTTCTGGAATAATCGCTACATCTCTTGGCTGAGTATAAGCCCAGTCTAATATCATCCCGCACATGAGATGGCTATCGACTCAACGTCTCAAAGAGAGACTTGCAATTCAACATGACAAAACCAAAGGGACTGTGACTTCCAAGAATTATATACTTTATTTTTCAATGCCACCTGTCTTATAAAAAAAACAAAAACGTCAAGTACATGCTAATACATAACCTTATCTCCATGGGTAGGTTTGTCAAGCGAGCCGTACGCATCAACAGACTTATGCAAACAAGCCTTTTGGTAATAAACATTTTGAGACTTAATTATGATGGCCATGACCCTGTGGACCTTTACTGGGAAAACCCAGAATGTGATTATAACATTAAAAGTTACATGTAATGAAATCGTCAGCTGATTATCAATATGACTGTCATCATAATATTATCATGGGCAATCTGACATCACCTGCGCCGTATCTTAAGCTATCTATGACTAAGATTTATTTTAGATTTTTTTTTTGTTAACTTCAGCCTATGTCTAATCAAAGAAAAGCGACTATTTCCTCATACTTAATACTTGCGGTCCTGAAGAAGACTAATAAACAATTATCACCGTCTACAATCTACACTGTTGTTGAGTTGTGTATATTCACATATTGTATTATTACAAATTTGCGAAAACGTAAAGTGCATGTTCTGCTACAAATGTTTAATCGTTGTGTAGATTACTTAGCTGTGGGACAGAGAAAACTGAAAGGTAGACCGATGTCCTTTCACTGAAACGACCTCAGGGGCGGTTAAATCAGAGGTGGCGGGCAGGGGCACCCTTTTCCTCCTGGGTATTTTCCTACAAACACTGACCACTGGTACTATCCCCTGGCGGATGCATGGCCGATATCAACCCCCAGGCCTGCCTTAAGCTTGAGGAGTGATCCAGGGGATCTAAAAGACAAAGCTACAACGGATCAAAACACATGATGAATGTCCCAGCCCCTCCTGTTATCCCCCATCATCCCCTTGTCCCTCGCCTCCTGCACATAACCCTCCCCAATCCCTTCCCCTTATTCAACCTGCTGTAATCACCGCCTCAATCCCAATACCCTGGAGGAGCTATCAAACCCATTTACTCTTACCAGAAATAGCCGTGTTTATCTTTGTCCCTGGAGGCCCTCTGACCCCTGAGGCTCCCCTGGTGACTCCCCTCCCCCTGAGTCACCCACTCCTTCATATGAGCTGCTCATATACGCCTTTGTGATCTGCTCAGACGTAGGAGTCACTCCACGACCTGCTCGGGGTGCTCCTCCCAACGTCTCACAGGCTAAATGGGTATACGACGCAACCGTCTCAAATCACCACCTAACGCCCCACATTCACCGACATGCCAAGTTTTTTTTTATCTAGTTATTTATTATTTCTATTTCATTTATTTGTTTTATCTTTTACTAATTTATTTATTTACTTTTTCCAAAAACAGGCGTTAAAGCTAGACAAGTCCTGTGTCAGACAGTTTATCGTTTTAAGTCATCGGTATCTTTGATACAAAGGTCGACCATGGTAAAATACCTGGAGACTGATTAATGAAAGGGCCCTTGGCCTGAACCCTAGAAGCCACACAATTACCTTGGTACAACAGGTGATGCATCAAAGTATTATAATATTATTAATTGACTGCTGAAATGAACAGGTGTGAGAACCACATCCATTATTTTAGAGGACAACTTAATCGTCTGCCTTGACTTTGGCAATGCTCTAGGGAGTGAATATGTCTGAGGTGATAACTACGAACTGTGAATAGATGGTCAGTGTTTCAGGTGTGTTCAGACTAATATAGGGAAAGTTAGTTAAACATGAGGTAAGGCTATACCTCTTTTCATGACGATTAATGCAATTCTGATCGGAATCTTGTCCCTAAATTATCTATTTCCAAACCATAAAATCTGCAAAATTATCAAAGTAAAGTGAGAAATATCATGTTTGACCAAGATTTGATATGTCCACTGCGGTAAGCATGGTTTGGAGCACTTTTAATTCCCATTCTGTAGAGAAGAACGATTTCAATAAACAAACAAAACCTTTTTAACGCCACATAGGTCAAGATTTACCAATTACATGTACCCTAATTCATCCAGGGTCGTATCTGGAGTTGGTTACCGTAGCTCAGGTTGCAGACTCACAGACCTAAGGACTGACCACAGAGGCCTGGGTCTTTCTTCTGTTCTTATTTAGTAGGTCCAAAGACTTTTTTTGGTTCCGTGGCAGGGCACCACTAACAAGACTTCCGATAGCAGAAAAGCTTCTATATGATCATAGCTCAAAGACAGAGAAATGCTATAATCCATGGTCCCGGGCCTCGTGACTCCCTCTCAAAGGTCAGTGGGAATTGAACACGCAGACTAAAGGTGAATAATCAAGTTGGTCGTGGTCGGTGCTCTCAGTTCGTTTATAGCTGGACGCGGTGAGAATTGGTGACTGTTTTGGACGGCCAGCTCTTCACTCTAAAAGCCCTGCTTCTGAATTTATATATTTGGATGATAAAATCATCTACCCTAACTACATACATGATATAAGAATAGCTCGCAAATCCTTTAAATAATCTGTCACTGACCTATACATCAATTAAATTGCCAGTTGTCAGTGACAAACTGGGCAAAGTCTGTCCCCTCAAGTGACAGAACCAAGGGGTCTCATAGATGTCACGGACTGTCAGTAGTATATGAAATGTCGGTATGTACCCAGGCAAGCAGCAACGTAACAAGCACATTCTGCGACCGTACTTCTTTGGTTAGTCTGTAACCTGCCCAATTTTCACGTAACAGTTAGGTTATTTTAGGTCAAGTTGTGAATGTCACAATAACGTCACAGTGCGATGTTGCAATGTGATGTTCCAAAGACGTTTTTGTATGCCATCAAAATAATGTAACAAGAACCAAAGCAGAACTAAACAGAACGTTATAATGACGTTATAATAACATCATATATTTTTGCTTGGGTAACATTTATCTCAAGTGAATTGTGCATAACCTTTCAACGAATAGGCATGATGATACGAGGCAGCAAACTATAACAATAGATTTCCTCCAGCCTTGCAGGTTTGAAAAGGGACAACGGAACACATAGTTCTTCAGAGAACTAAGAAGTTATGTCAAACAAATATCGTGGCACACCGCCTTTAAAATCAGTTTCAAAGGATGATTTGCATCGTCCTTTTCCCTATCCAGAAATAAACCCGTTATTTCAAGAACAAGTCTGTGCCAGTTTCCGGACATAACGAACTGCCATGCGATGCAATCATCCCATGACTGCCATGCAATAATCCCATATAATCCGACGACGCCACGGATAAGGAACGACAGAAACGCACCTCCTTTATGACCTTGTCATTTAATGTCTAAAGGGGGCTAATTGTTTTTGCCCAAATTATGTATCCTGGCGCCCCAGGTAATACGCTCTATAGAGCCCCCGTCTGGCCGCCCCGGTTAGGGTCTGGCGCCATAGGCCGTTTGCCTGTAGGTGCCTCCAGTGATTGGCGATCACAGGGCGGGTCTTCTGTATCCCGCCTCATTAACGTCTAATCTAACAAGATCGGAGGCAATACGGACTGACAACATTTCGTTGGAAAAACAAGCATGCGTATTTCTTACAGAATGATAAACAAAATGTTATCTAACTTCGTATCTAGGGATGAAAAGAGCTAATAAAAAAGGAACACGCAAGGATGAATTAAAGAAGCAGTTTTGAAATACAACTTAAAACATAAAGAATTTAAGCCAGCTTGGCAAAGCCCAACAACAAGGCTTTACGATGGAACATTTCTGTTGATCATAGGCCTATATGTGTGTAAGAGCGGGTGTATATTTTCTGGACATCGCATACCATTCAAAGAATTATAGCTGCGATAAAACACGTTTGCTGTAATCTATATTTATGCCTAAAATAATGACTAACTTTCAACGGCGATGAAAAGTTATCTTTTAGAGCTAATCATCAGCTTTGATCAGTAACACCCTTCAGTGGAGCTATCAACACGAGTTTTCGTTGGTGAAACCAGCGATAACCATGTCCAGCCCCAGCAGGTTTGCAATTGTGTTACAAAGCCAATGTTCATCTTGTTCAGCAAAACCGTTTTGCCCAGCTGTCAGCGCACCTGGCCCAGAAGGTCCAAGGTCGGGGGTTCAGATCCCATATGACCGACACCCACTCACAAATCAGGTTACAAGTAGTCCCAGACGTCCTCCTAACCTCCCACGCGCCATCTTGGATTCTGACGTTGGAACGGGTAGGCCATGAACCATCCGGATCGCTGCTTTTATCATGACAACGTGGTAAGGGGAAAATAGGATGGACAAGGGGTAAAAAAACATTTAAATTGGGAATGGTTGTGCGATGCCCAATCTACTGCATTCACACAATTGGATGATATTAAGATCTAAACAAATGAAACTGTTTGATTATTCCCACCCATTCAGCTATTATTTTGACTTAAGCGCAAAATCATAAGAAAAATAATTGTTCCATGATGACTTAACTACATACTCAATAGCCCTACATTTGGTCAAGCATTGCAATGTTTTAATCCAAAATAGGGAAATGATTTACAAAGTACATGGGAATGCTTCAGAAGGAATTCCTGATCTGCAGCCTGTATTGTAACTGCCCTACGGCTATAAGAAGGTATATCGTATAACGGGATAGTGGAGCTATTCCCCGGCTAATCGGGATGTCTTGTCCCTGGTGGGAGAGGGGTTTGGGGAGGGGTGGGAGAGGGGTTTGGGGAGGGGTGGGGAGAGGTCGGACCCAATTCACGATAAGAGGTTCCGGTCATGGCTTTACGACATGCGCAGTAGGTGCATCCGACAGGTTGGTTAATAAGACCCTTATTTATATCTTCTGCTGGTGGCCTGGGGGACAACACAATCAGGGCTACCCGGGGGACCTCCCACCTGCAACCCCCACTCCCTCATCCATCCCCAACGCCTGTCCTCACCTCCTTCAGTACCTTTTAACCTACTTTCTTCTCAATACACTGTTGCATATGGTCAGGTAGGCCTCCAAAAGACCTCTGGCTCCAGAAAAATACATAAATTTGCCAGTTCCTGCTTAGCTTCCATGATTCACGGATTCTTTCCTTGCCTCCCTCTCTCTTCTCTCCTTCCTCACCTCCCTACCCTCCGGCCTTAATTTATTCCTTCCTGACTTCCTTCTTCCCTTATTTCCCTTTACCCCCTTTCTCCCTTCTGTAGTCCTATATTACATTCAGATCCTCTTCAGTCCGTTAACTATAACCATTTTTAATAATATTATCTAGTGAAAAACTATTACTCATAAGTGTTATGTTTTTACACATGTGCTTAAAAACAATATAGCTATGCTGATTAACACTATTGTCTTTGAAAAATAAGTTTGGTTAATTATGCAAGAGAGAGTCAGCATTCCAGGGAATACGCAAAAGAATGTCATGCTCAGGTCTATTATTATTTCATATTTTTGAAATTACGTATTCCGATCTCTAATAATCATTCGTAAAACTGAAGAAACAATGCCTGGGAACTTGCTCTATATTTGCAATACTACCCGCCTCATATGTAGAAGGGGCCTTCCATTAAGTATGTACGCGTCAAGGGGGGAGGGGGGGTCCAAGATTTTTGAAAATGTGCGTACGTTTTAGTACACATCCAATGCGTATTTTTGCCCAAGGGGGGGTTGGGGGTCTGAGATTTTTGAAAATGTGCGTATGTACTTAATGGAAGGCCCCTAATCAGGTGGTAGAAGAAACTTATAGTTGTAATACTGAATACACCTTTACCTGAATAGAATTGAGCTCGTAAAAACGAGAAAAATCAGTATTGCATCTCTTACGTCTTTTAACACCATTTTCATACTCATGTAAGCAAGAATGGGGAAAACTTCAATATGTTCCAATGAAATATTACCTAGACAATTTATTTACAACATCACCCAACCAAAATAATGTGTGAATCAAAGATGGAATAAATAACGCTTTGCTTACATTAGTATTAATATCATTCCTAATGAAATAGACAAAGGCATCGTGATTTCTGATAGTTCTACTAGCAAGGATGACGCCAAAATCGACCTTCCAAGCCTATTGTTATACTATGGGTACCTAGATTGGACAGAACTGGAAGCGGTATTCAGTGGGATGGCCAAATCTGTGTATTACAGAACGGCTCCCATGAAGATTGCCCTGAAGACTGTGCCTTTCCCTTGGCCCCCATACGTCTTCCACCAAATCCTGGTCCCTTCAATTTATCGCCCAACATGCCTGGAATAAAGCCTCAGCGGCGGTGTTGCAGACGTGTTCGATGCCCCCTCTCTGGGGGACGCGGCGTCTCAGCCGCCTTCGATGGGCCCTCGCTGGGGGTCCCCGCGTTATCTTTACATCTGTCATCCTTCAGACAGAGGAGGTTGCTCCTATCTAGTTGTACCATCTCTGCCATGGTTATGGGTAAAGCCCAGTAAAGCACCAAGATGGAGCCGGGTATGATGGCAGATCTAGATGGGTAAAAGTCACAACAGAGATCAGTGTCCAGACAAACAATGGGTGGTTTGAGCTAGTCTCCATGTCAGAAGGGTAACAGACAGATATGACCTAGAGGTCATTGTTTAGACTAACTATGGGGAGGGGGAGGTGGGAGGTACAATGGCAAATGGGTAAAAGAACAGGCCAGAGATAGTAGTCCAGGAGCCAAATCAGAAAATCTTGATTTACCCTCCGCGGTGAGCCCCCTGGATTTTCTTGATTTTTTTCAACTTATAGCATCCTAGGGACCATGAATCAAGATGGTTCCGAAGAATTTAGGTATGCGAACACTGTGTAATTACGCGATTTGTGGTTAATTAGCAAAAATTGAAAAACGCGTTATTTCTTAATTTCTCAGGGACTATGTAAGATATGATAACAAGCTATATGTCATCTGAAAGGTAATTTTTTTCCTGATTTTTTGGCATATTGTTTGCTATTGTCATTAATCATGGCAATGAGTAATTAAAGAAAAACTGTTGTTTTAGTCAAAATCATTAGAACTTAAGGATCCAAGGTTAAACTTTGGAATTGATAAACCAAGTCCTAGGTATACTTAGAGGGGATCTTTAGGCAGTTTATAAAGAAGGTTGCATCTGATTTCATCAGAAATATAATGTAGAAATCATTTTTTGCTGATTAAATTCTAACCGACTACTGGTTCATTTTGCACTTATATTCTAAAAGGAGAGATGATATCATGAAAACAACACAATATATCCTAAAGAGAGGTGAAAATGATAATCACTGTTTCCTTAAGCTGGTATTTCAGTGTTTTCTGAGTCATTTGGGCACATGCATGTAATATAGTGGCTGTTTGGAGAGCATTTTGGATCACAGTGAGAGATGTGTCACAATAAAACTATGGTTTGGGTAAGATTTCTTTCCTCAGTAAAATACCATGATTATGTCTCAGTTTTTTTACAAACCATCTTATTAGGGGCCTTGCATTAAGTATGTATGCATCAAGGGGATGAAGGAGGTGTGAAAATGTGCATACTTTATAGTACAAATCTAATGCATACTTTTGCCCAAAGAGGGTGGGGGTCTGAGATTTTTGAAAATGTGTGTTCTTACTAATTGGAAGGCCCCATATAGTTCTCTCTATTTCATGCTGCCAAAAGGAAAAGAATATCTCATAGTAGACTCACCCATTACCTGACCCCAATCCATTTTCTCAGGATATACATGGGGAACCTCCAAGTATTACTTTAAAGAAGAGATGAGTCCCAAAAAGTATGTTGTCATATATCAAGGGTTCTGGATTTAAAAAACAGTCCTTGTATCAATATGCCAATTGCAAAAAGACTGGGAATGCTGTTTGTTAAACTTGATAGGTGTGCTACCTCTGTCAAATTGTTGGCTTTAACAAATTACTAGATTGTACTTTAAACTCTAGGATTCTAGACCCATGTGCTTATATAAATGAGTATCTTGGCTTGACCCTACACAAAATGGATATCTTATATTTTATGGGTCACTGGTATTAGTAATTTGATATCAAATTATGATCATGGTCACAGTTTATTTCATAAGAGCCAAACTTCCAATCCTCCCAAATTACCAATACATGTTATGACCAGCCTATGGTCATGCTTCACTCAGATTCATCCTACCAACTAACAGGATTCTGCCATATATCCAATTTTATAAGGAGGTGTACCAGGGGGACTGAGACCTCTGTGTGTGTATATACATATCAATATCATTGGCAAGACCTCAAACAAATATCAAGACCTCAAACAATACAGAAGTACCTGATATAGCTTTCTATTTCAAAATTACAAGTTCTTGGTATAGACATTACTGGTTTCCCAATAATTATTATCTAGTAGCATTACCACACTGAGCAGCATGTGCACAGCACCCTTAATGTGAGACCATATATAACCATGGTACTATGGTATTAGGAGATTATACAAAAGCAACAAATTGCTGTGATTCTGGTTGTAGCCTCAAACTTTCAGTTCTTTAAGCCTCAGAAACAACATTAGTCCCTCATCAAAATATAACTGACCATTTTCATTTATAAACTGCTATGAACAAGGATCCAATTTCCTTAACCTACAGCAAGACACAGTTTATAAGTACTAAGGGAAAGGTAAATTATGGTAAATACTCAGAGACCAAAAACTAAGGGAGTCATTGCTCAAATACATAAATATCTATAGATGATCAGTTCTAATAATCTAACACTGAATACTTAGTCTTTGATACAAAAGGGTATAAAGCTAACTGAGCACTGAACCAAAACAGCCTGGATCTGCGTACCCTCAAGTAGAAGGAAAAGGATGACAAAGTTTAATTAGGTAGATTGATGGGAAGATGTTAACAAAAGTACAGCGGGTGGTTAGCAATCCCACTGTTTCCAGCACACTATATAGGTCTGTAGTGTGTTGTACCATGGGTACTGCCCTTATCCCCAAGCTCTCTTCATTCTGGGGAAAGGCTAGACCTCTCCACCACTGATAAGTTTCTAAAGATCCACTACCTTCATTTCACTGCTGTAAGGCAGCATTGTCTAAACAGTTAAAGTTATCATTTTATCTCACAAGTTGCAGCAATGAATCCCATGCTCCTTTTGGAATTATGTGATAAAATGTGCACACAGTGTCTTATCAATGGGCTAACTCACACAACAGGGAGATAAGAACCCTAGTCTGCCATCTTTATCATTCCTCTGTCTTTCCATGCCTTATCTGTTCCCAGGTATGAGGTAAACATTGGACACTGGGGCCAGCAATAGGGGGATTTAAAAGAGTATTACAGCCTACAACTCCCACTCTCCCTAAAGGAACAGGGTTTAATGATGAGTGGGTACAGGGGTATGTAAATAGAAGTTTGCAGCACATTGTTATGTCAATGTGTGAATCTTTGGCAATATAAAGAGCCATCCATACCCTTTTGAGTAAATCAATCAATGACTATCCTAGTTTGATCAGGTAACAAAAGTGAGCTTGGCTGCAAATTACATGGACAAATATTTCTTGCTAATGTAAACTTATTTTACAGCTCCAATGTTGTCTACAGTAGACCAAATGGCTCAGAAAGCACTGAAATGCCAGCTTAAGGAGATTGTGATTATCATTTCCACCTCTCTTCAGGATATATTGTGTTGTTTTCATGATATCATCTCTCCTTTTAGAATATAACTGCAAAATGAACAAGTAGTCGGTTAGAATTTAATCAGCAAAAAATGATATTTACATTATATTTTTGATGAAATCAGATGCAACCTTCTTTAAAAACTGCCTAAAGATCCCCTCTAAGTATACCTAGGACTTGGTTTATCAATTCCAAAGTTTAACCTTGGATCCTTAAGTTCTAATGATTTTGACTAAAACAACAGTTTTTCTTTAATTACTCATTGCCATGATTAATGACAATAGCAAACAATATGCCAAAAAATCAGGAAAAAAATTACCTTTCAGATGACATGTAGCTTGTTATCATATCTTACATAGTCCCTGAGAAATTAAGAAATAACGCGTTTTTCAATTTTTGCTAATTAACCACAAATCGCGTAATTACACAGTGTTCGCATACCTAAATTCTTCGGAACCGTCTTGATTCATGGTCCCTAGGATGCTATAAGTTGAAAAAAATCAAGAAAATCCAGGGGGCTCACCGCGGAGGGTAAATCCTTATTTTGACAGATTTCAGGATTTGGCTCCTGGACTATAGTGGCCAGACTATAAAACGTCCCTCCCGCCATGGACGTGGGCGTTTTATCATAACCTTGTTATATTGTGGCTATTGCAAACTCACCCCTCACAACTTCTGTTACAATATAAATGAATATATATAATATATATATATATATATATATATAAGTGTTGAATCTACACCAAACCAAACGACGGACTATAATAAATTTATGTATTGCTCAATAACCATCCCTGTTTAGAGAAGTAATAAGAGTCTAGGTGCAGACTCCTTGTGTGAATATCCTTCCAGTAAAATTCAATTTCTAGAAAAGCGATACTTTCGTAATTGCATACACAGTGTATCAGTCTGTACTCATCCGACCTCTCAAAGGCCCTTTCCCATGCCCTCCCCGCCGTTCCCCGCCTCGTCCCTCCCGACATAAGATACACTAGGTAATGCTACTCTCTGTCTGAGTAAATGAGGGGAGGGGGGTTAACACTAGCCTCATCAGTCATATCCCCTCTCTCCACAGGGAACCCAACACTGTTTCTTATAGCATCATCGTATACCCGCTGATACTAGCTACGGTGTACCTTTGGAACAAGAACTCCCGAAATTGCTTTGCTCACTACCTTTCCTTCAGAAAGTAAAAAAAGATAACCTTGACGTATATCTCTAACAAACTATTTCAGTTTTAGTTCGTGACCATCTAACGCTAGTAGCAAAATGTTAATGTCCAGTTAGAGTAGGCCACTTATGAAGGATAGATGTGATAACTAAAAGTAATCCTATCATTACAAGGGAGGACCACAACTCATGGGTGCATGCATGAGTTTGGAAAGGGGGTCTGCAAATAGCCTAAACTTGTACTAGAACGTTGTACATTCATGTGCAAATTTCTTTGTCAAGTTAAAATCCCATCCAACGGGGATGGGGGGGGGGGCAACACCCTCTGGACTCTCCCCCTCCCCGTCTTGGAGTACAAATCCAGTAACAAATTGTAAGGGGTCGAGAGTGTCGAAGTGGCAGAGGGTTGTTTGAATTTCGCACAGAGGTAACGATAACATTTCCATTTTTATATGTTTCTCCCGGAAGCGGATTATGTTAACGTTTTTAAGTTACTCGTAGAATAAACCAACGTGCAAACGAGGACAGCTGCATTTCATTTACAAGTCGTTATCTCGTATGTTTTTATCACTGATGCTTTAATTTTGTGTTTCCATAATCGAGTCTTTTCTTTTTTATCTGTAGCTTATCATTTCGAATAGTTTCCAGGAATGTGTTTAAACAAATATGAGGCGACTTCCGCAAATAGTTTAAGAAAAGGGAATGGCATCTCAGAATGATATAGTACGTTATAGATATTTCCGGTAGCTGTACTCTTATAGGATAACCCTCCCATTGTTACAAATGCACCTGCGCCCCTGTTGTTCAGTGAATTACTATCTAGGTCCAACGACCTTCTTCATTTTGCCTAGTTATAGACCAAAGTACCCAGAAAACAAAATGAGACCAATACCAGCAATACCAGCAACATAAAATCTTAAAAATCAAAAGCCATGGGACTGTATAACCCGTGCTGAAATATGGTCACATTTTATGTATTCCACATGCACAGGTTAAAGACATTCTGTGTGTAAATAATTTGCGCATACAATGGGAGAATTAACAACGGCCTATTTATTTGTGGTGATTATTTGTCTTTTAGAGGTAGATTTCTCTAAGTATACGTCTTTGGAAACCAATAAAACAATGACAAGTTGGTGATAAATAGTTTGCACGCATATTTTACAACCACTATAGGGCATTTTCAGAGCTTATCGACAAACATGTTTTTGTCTATGATGTGCCAACAGCTGTAAGATATCAACTTCACCCACATAAAAGATGATTTTAAAGCAGCTCCCTGAACTAACACGCCATCGTTCTTTCGTGCTATTCAATCTGAGTGATATATAAAAAAGCTTATACTCCTGTTTGGTTTTCCTAATCCTTGGCGTATTTTCCTTTGTGCCATAGGCCAGACTTACCACAATAGTACACGTAAACCTCAGCCTAACGCTCGTACTCAGCCAATATACTCACCTGAAAAAGACAGAAATAAAAAGGTAAGTTAAGGAATTGTCGAGATAAGTAAGTGAGCAGGTGATGCCAATAAAATAATTAACTCATGCGCTCGAACTTATCACACACACACACATGTTTTAATGCGCTATTTTGATAGAATCAAAAATTGAAAACATTCTTTTTCGTATTTTACATTTTCTATGCATAATAACGTAACCTCGATGAACAGATAAAGCTACAGATAATGTTATTCGTGAGGGAAACCCACTTGCGTAAGGGTTGTATACAATAGGAAGGTAAGCCAGTTTATTGCGCCCCGACTACACACGTTGGTACACAGAAAACAAGGTCCCTTTGTATTTCCCGTAGTCAACATTTTGATCAAACATTAAACTTTGAATTGAGAATCGGTAAAGAGAAATTAGGGACGGGCGTGGCTGTGGTATTTGGTTGGGTAGTACAAGCCAACCTCTTTATATCGCACCAGAGGCTTCAGACTGGTCAACACCAATAACTGGGGGAGGAGACCCAGCAGGTCCGAGACAGATGCTCCGAAATAGGTGGGGTGGGATGGAGATGGGGAAGGTGGGTACGGAAGGGGGTGGGGGTGTTGTCCTTGTCGAAGACACATGCCCTCATAATTATTTTCTTTTGTCCAAATACAGTCAAAGTGTCCTTCTTTTAACTCTATCTTACTTAAACAAAAGTCTGATTGTGAGAGGCCAGTTCTACGACTGACTTTATGACCTCATGCAAGTAATGTCGAAATTCCCCACAGCTTGCAACAGGTTGTCACAGAGATCATGCATGGCTGTCATTTTTATTTAAGCCTTGGTAAAACGTGAAGCGAATCCCAGCAGTTTACAGCAGGATGTCATCTGCTGTGAGTGTATAACACACCTTTATGTTAAGAGCATACCAATTTAATAGAGATATAACCATATCACTAGTGATTAAAACAGCTTGTAATACCACCAATACTGAGACAGCAGGACACCACCAGCTGGTAAATGACCATTGCAACATTAAGCTGATAGCATGTCGCACAGTTTTTTAGCTATGCCTCTATTATTTTAGGTTAATGTCACGAACTTAAACCTATACCCTTGTATGTTCATTTTATTTGTAACGTTCGTGATAAGAAATGCCACCCTACTAACAATTGTCAATCAGAATCCATCCGAAAAATGTCTTATTAAATGTCTTCAGTGCTTCATAAACAGCTGGATCTTCGATGTATAGTATTGCATCGTCCCCATTTACTCCAGTGCGGACACAGAAGATCAAACCCCTGTCAGGGTTTTTCGTCTTTTTTCTTCAGAAGATACAGTTTTCAAATTAGAAAGTCGCCTGATGACACAGTCTACCTCGCTTGGTGAAAGGACGTATGCATCAATGTCGTGAAAGGTTCCAGAGGAAAGACGGCATAGTTACTCTGAGGTACTTTTCATTGGAGGTCCATTAACTAAGTTCGGCGATAAATCATGCTGGTATACGAACCCTCAGATGTGGGTAAAGAGGAAGTCTTCACCATACATCAAGGACTACCAAGACACGAGAAGCTGTTGGGTAGAAGGTGGCAGGACTGAAAATAGTGGATAGCGTATCCGAAAAGAATTAAAAAAGACGAGGGGAGGTACATAATTTACCAACTGCAATGTTGCTCATATGCATGGCATTTTTCACACTTTGCATTGTTGAAGTTCCCATGCATCCGAAAAAAGGAGCGGCAAACGATCCGAATCCCTTGGAATGCCCATTCTCCTAGATCAGTTCCTCCATGATTTGACTATGTATATTTCTAAAATTTACAACTACAGTTCTGTCTACACAAGGCACGTTGTTGAACATACGATGGCCCTCGCAAGCAATGTTCTACCATAAAAAGGAACGGTTGCACAGCCTCACTTCAGTCAAAAATTTACTTTCCCTTTAGCATAAAAATGTTCTATAGAGCATTCTGAACCAGTACATAAATCATCTTCCTATAACAACCTTCAATGTTTTTATCCCAAATACCAAGGAATCCATATATCCAACCAACACCCCTCTCTCCGTCCAACAACAAAGGCTGAGTGTGGTTAGATGATTACATGTGAGACCACGGGGAGAGGCAGGGGGAGTGAGTGGGGAGATCTTTCCTCCATCCCTCCCCCTCACCCTGTCATACAGCACGTAGGGCCCTGACAGGTGGTGTACCCAGGCTTCCCTGTCTCACTGACCCCTGTCTGATACCTCCCGTCAGCTGGGTGTATGCAAGTAATAGCCTGATGTATGGCCAATTACAGGCCCCTATATCAATATGTGCGGCGTTTTATCCTACCTCTGCCTTGCTGTTTATTCCCGTATCGTTTTACATCATCATGGCGATGTTGATGGGGAAAAGAAGGTTGTTTATCACTGCCGAGTCGATGAAAACGAAAGGCGGTTCAACGGCCGCTGTAGTGTAAATTACAACATTAATATTGGGATTATAACGTTGAGAAGGTATCATGTTATAATATCTACAGAGAGGAATGTATTTGAGATATAATCGATTGATCAGTTTTTTTTCTTAATGGCCACTTACAAATCGTATACTTTAAAGTATAATATATCACAAACAACATTGATACATAATATAAAAATGATAATTATTGCCTTTTAGATACAAACATGATGGGTACGTGCAGCAAAGTTCTTGTTGTTCTTACCCCATGACCCAGTAACTGACCGACTTTGAAGCATGCATTTGATGGTATATAAAATGTGTAACATTTTCTTGAGTTATGACAGTAATATTGGTAATGACATTATCAAGAATAGACTGCCACAAAAGAGTGTGACTGATGATTGAGCCACTCATGGTTATAATAGATAATAGTACCTCGCAATATCAAATTGTTTCAATTCATAGGGGCCTATTCGTAATAAGGATAGTTATATTTTACCATTTTTGATGCATTATCCATCACTAAGAGAAAACGATTCAGTGGGAACTCCATCATCACTTGGACACACAAATATCTTCAGTAAAACAAAGAAGTTTATAATTTTCTAAATTATATCTACTTTGATGGCGAAAAGATGATATATGTATGACTTCACTTAGTCAAAGGGATCACGATAAATTGTGCATCACAGATAGGTACATTAGGTTATACTTTATCATAACAAAAAATAATTATGATATCGATTTCTTTTCTTCAATATTTTTATGGCTCATGCAAACAAACTTGCATACAGACATAAATCTTTCTTTTTGTATGTATACATTCGAAAGTACGCCAGAGGCCTATCTAGAATTGAATAATCGATTTGTATGGCAAGACTTAACAAAATTATTATTTCTTGGCTGGAGTAGTCGGCCTGTGGATAATTGTATCCCCAGTTGTGGGGAATAATTGACATAATCATCATTTCATAATTTGGTCACATAACTGATGGAACTAATTGCTTTCTTCTCACCGCCCAGATCACTTCATGACGTTTTAAAATCTTATAGTCATAGTTTGTAGGTAGATCCAGACTTAATAATCTGCTATTTATTATTTTCTATTCGCATTATCCATTTTCATTCAGATAAGACACTAGCAAATATGCATGATTCTCTCACCCAATATTCCAAGATTTGTCACACTGAATATCATATCTATTCTAACCTTTTCATATTTCGACGTTTCGACATTTCTGTTTACCGCGCATGTGGCTTCAATCCCCTCCAACATCTGTTTCCACTGTCCCTTTTCTGTCAATCATTCTTAAACAGTTCAACTCAATGATATGAACACACCGCCTTATCGAGATAACGTTGTGAGATATGCAAAACAGATGCTTAGATTTACATGTTATCACTTCGTTTTTTTTCCACATTAGCTGTAATAATGTTACACGTTAAGTCAATTACCTTTATTGCACTCACGATTTTCTTTCACAGAAGGGCACTAAATCCTAAATGTCCCAATGGTAGTTAGGGAAGCCATTGTTATCTAAGGGCTTTCTCTGTGACTATGAGCTGTATGACCTTTCGTCTCTGGTCTTACAAAAGACGTTAATGATCTATGGCTTCCTGTCTCCATCTTCTTTGCATGGCACGTTAGGTCTCTTCACATTTCCCTCACACTCTAGTTACCCAGGCTTTTATATGTATATGAGTCCTAAATGATCTAACTATATCCTGCTCGGAACGTTTACTTCCCCCATCTAAGTAACAATTCCTTTTCTCTATACTCATCGCTCCCCTACGTGTGTGTGTGTGTGTGTGTGTGTGTGTGTGTGTGTGTGTGTACGTACGTATGAGGACCTCCACACCACGTCTACTAGATATAATGACAATCTAATTCCTTCCCTTATTTCTTACCTTTAAAATCTCGTTAAGGACTTTCTATAAGTGATTTGACTTTATCATCTTGATCCTCCCCTCCCCTTATCTTAGACCCTCCCCTCTTACTTACATGATGTATACTAACTTACTTGTTGGTACCCCTCGCCTCCCAGACACTGCGTTTCCCAAATGTTGCCAATCGAACAGCTTCCCATTTCCAAATTACTCGGAGAAATTACTCGGTCCCGATGCGGGTTGGGGAGAACAATGGGAGGGGTAATAACTTAAGGAAAATACGGCTGATCCGCAGGCCCACCAGATAATTCCCTCTGAGCCGTCTCCACAAGCAGAGGCAGGACGACACTATGTGACTTTGCAGAACAACTGTTAAAAGTGCAAAGGTGGACTATACTATATGACCTGGTCAACTGCACTAACATTATTGTAAGCAATGCATTTGAAGCGATATGTTGCCTAGTTGATAACTCAACTTTCTGTATTGCACAGGCTACCTGAGCTAACAGCAGGCGAAAATGACAAAATGAATGGCACTTGCTGATCAGCTGATCGCACAATGCGACTCAGCCGATTAGGTGAACTATTCTCATTGCTCATATTGTCTGCAGAATGTGACGGTGTAGACCAAAATGTCTGTTTACAATTCAAGCATGTTTTCTTGTAGAAACTGCATGGAGCTGGCAATTAAACTGATTATAGACAGATAACCAGTGGTTATCACTTCTTTAGCAAGCCATAATAATTCCTTTCAGTATGCATATTGTAGCTATTTGACGACTTACCGGGAAAAGACGTCAGCTGAACTTGGCACTTTGCTGACTGTTTACTAGTCAGATGGCAAAGCTGGGCCTCCGGTCACGGATAGGGAAGGTGGACAGGTAATGCGGATAGACAAAAAAGATAGGGGAGGGTGGGGGTTGGAAAAACAAAATTCACTTAAGGTTGCAGTTAACGGGAAAGGCAATGGTTGAACAGGGGGCTTGCAACCTGAGGATTTCAACGGAACTCGGGGGGGGGGGGGGGTCCTAGCTATAAGCATTGGATTCTAGTCATAAACATTCCCCAATATCATCGATCATTTAATAACAATAATTATAGAATAAGCCAAGCACGATTCACCAATCTGACAGAGATCAGTGTATCGAACAAAGCGGGAGCCCACAACCCACAGAACGGGTCCCAATATTGACCAATATTTGCCCACATATATATGCAGGGGATCAGGTGGCGATGTGGGCGTCTCAGTCGACCTGCTGGTGGGGAGTATTAGCCTCCCCCAACGAGCACGGCACACAGATTTATGACACTCCCCTCTCCAGCCTCTCCAGGGTCCTGATGGAGCCCGCAGATCAAAGGCTTTCCCCGCAGATCCCGCCTCGCCACCCGGGAGGGGGAGGCACGGGAGGAGTCGGCGGTGGGTTGTTACCGTGCGGAGGAGCTGCTCTAATAATGGGGGCCTAAGGTGTAATGAGCAGGAGTGAGGGGGTGATCAAGGTAGGGTGGGGTCTCCAGGGTAAGGTGAGGGAAAGGCCATTAAGTTGTC
This sequence comes from Lepidonotus clava, assembly GCA_936440205.1. Classification (NCBI taxonomy): domain Eukaryota; kingdom Metazoa; phylum Annelida; class Polychaeta; order Phyllodocida; family Polynoidae; genus Lepidonotus; species Lepidonotus clava. Next base: position 17,976,307 of record OW387148.1, read on the forward strand.
TCCTGTGGGTTGGGGGTGTGGGCGGGTGGCCATTGATAGGTGGTATTTCTGGCGGGTTGGGGAGGGAGGATGGACACCTGTCATGAATGGACGGCCAGGTGGGTGTCGCAGAGTACTGTCACACGTTTGGCACCTGTCAGAGTCATGTCACACCTTGAGATATTGGTTTTGTGGCCGATCACTCTGGAACATAATGGTTGAGACCATAGCCCGCCTCATATTGAGTTTGATTTGTTTGATTGAATTAGCTGCGTGCCCCAACCCTTAGCTTAGGGATATCGAGGCAAAATCTTTATTACTAATATACACATGCATTCACGTGTTATGTTTAATTCCGGAATTGTCTTTGTTTAGTTTTACCCTATTTGTATTGTAACTATTTTATTGATCATATTACGCATTATCGTTGAGTAACGCCAACTAACCTTCGTTGAACAATCTCGAAAGGGAACCCCACTGAGAAACTGAGAGCCTTGCCTTAAAACCAACGTAGGTCTGTTAAAAAATCTGCTCACATACTGCCAGTCAGAACGAGATGCACTTAAGAAAAAGTATCAGTATAGTATCAAATTGTATCAATGCCTTACTTTATTCTCCCAACAAATCAGGATATCTTCTTTTATAAATCCTGTGTTTCACCGGTTCTCTTTTAATACTATTGTTCCAATTCGATCATACCTCTAGACCTTTATGTTCATGCAAATACTTTTCTTTTCTCTCGTCTTTTTAGAAAGTTCCAGGTGAGAAAGACCAGACGCAAAGTGCTTGTAGCCGTCTGCCGCATTCAGTTCAGGCCTTGGTCTTACCACGACCCAGCGGAGTGTGATGGTGGAGGGCCGACCAGAATAGTGGAGAGATGTCAGGAGACGACAGAAAGGAGCAGCGTATTGTGTCACAGAGAAGGAGGCTGGGCCCACAACTAGCCAAAACAGTAATATTACTGTGTTGACTAATTTTGGGATAATTAGGGTAGATTGCAGGCATTTATTCGGATGCTATAACAGACATAATGTATCAAATACAGAGAAATTGTATTGGAGGTAGTTTGGGAATGTTTGATATGTAGTGATCAGAAAAATGATATATTGAAATCTTGAATCTTGTCTGTCTAATGAATAGATAAATAAAACCATAAACATCGTCTGCATTATTATGACTAGTCCCCTATGTATAATAATTAAGTTCTACTCCTAGTACTGTGTTCGGTTCCTAATCAAACTGGTAATAAAAGTGCTTCTTACGAGAAATTCGAACCGTTAGCTCGTTGTTTACACCCCTAAAAGTACACAGCATTGTAAAATACAATCTGGCATCTTCGGGTGCTGATATCGATCCTCGCTCTTCATGCTACAGGTCCTACTGACCACCAAACCCGTGTAGAAAGGACAATATTACCCTACCATATCTGACTGCCGCCACCTGCCATAGAAATAAGGGCGGCCAGTTTTTGCGTGCAGAGGGACAACCAGCGTTAAATCTCATCCCCAAGTCTCCCCAATCAAATCATAGATCGTTCGCCGCCGTTGAGAAAGTGGAGGAACCGGGAGTTGGGATTTCTCAGAATGGTTGTCAGATTTATCGACCATTGGGACTGTGGCAGGGTAAGATTAGTGGTGATATTACATTGTCTAGTGCTGGGGCCATGTGGCCAGTGTCGGCAATATGGAAGCCAATGTCGCATGTGGGATTCAAGAAAATGGCCATGCTGCCTTTCAATCCATTTTAAGTTTCTATGTTGAACTTAACAAACCTCCATATCGCGTGTGGACTGTTAAACCATGTTACGTAACATTTTTGTTCATTATGCATAGGATTTTAAACAATAAAGTCAACGGGACACATCCAGACTTAAACATAATCTCACAAAATGGTATTGGTTGACGTCTGCAGCCTTTCCAATAGAGATCAGTTACAAGCTGTGTTATATTTGGACACGAGAGACAAGCAGGGAAAATTATTCTGAAAATAGATACGATAGATTGAATCCAGCTCACATTGCCTGTATTTGCGTCATATAAGAACATCTATTGTTAAATCATTAAAAGTTAAACAATAAAACTCCATTCAATGACCCACGTATGACCCTATCTCCTTTTAGCAGTTTTAATTTGCAGCCAAGAGATTGGATGCAACATTTTCATTATATTGTATTACGAGTTCTTTACCTATATGAATTTCAGAAGCATTTAATATGACTGGACTTTTCGTGTATCACAATTTCTAAAATGTTTATGATGGAAAATCGCCACAAAGTCTTCGTATCTTTGAAAACGGAGCGCCTGCAGTATAACGCTCCAAGGGAAACCCAAGCTCAATGTCTGTGTCAAAATGAAGCCACACTAAGCTTACATTTCCCATAAAGTACGAGCAGCCCGATCAATAGATAAGCATTACATGTTCATGTATATCAGTTTGTAGGTGTCACTCCTTGATTCGATTTGCATTGATTTTACCCAAACGGCGCGTCACAATGGCCTGGGGGTGTGGTGTCCCGGCGTAGGGGCGTTAGTCAGGGGGGCCACCAGCCGACTGTTTCACGGTCCCCGGCCGGACGGTAATGGTGATGGATTGAAGGCCGTGTACAAATGTCACAACTGGACCCCTCTCAGCGAGCGCTGGGCGAGATGAGGAGGGCCAGAGTGCACCTAAGGAGGCAATAGAGGTTGTGCAGATGATGTCATGTCTACGAGAAAGGGACTGGACGCTGCTTTGTGGAACATTTCATGGTTTGATAAGGTCTGATTTATAAAAGATGAAATAATCCATATAATCAAGCACCTAAAGATAACCCAAGCAAGATTTAGTCCCAACTAGAAAAGGAAGAATTTAGGACAAGGAAACTATAGAAGCGGTCACTTTGCAAAGTGTTCACAAGGTCTATAGAGACCAAGGGCGCGGTCTACAGATACCTACGACCAAATACAAGACGTACAATTTAGGTCGATTTTGATGTGAGGTAATCGTTTCATATATATTTTGTCCTCCATCCTTCCGATATATATAATTATATTCTTTTCTTTTCAAGGAGCCATCTCATTACAGAACAGAAAGAGGTCCACAAGTAAAGGAAAATTGTACAATAATTATAGGCCTTCATTAAATAGATTTGATTCGACATCGTTTCAACGCTATGCTCCTCCTGTCATGACAAGGGACCTATTGCGTCCCTGCCCGTCTCACATTCCCAGCTGCCACGAAGACGGCAGGCTGCAATACTACTTTCTCCCCACTCTGGCTGCTCTATCCCTCTGACTGAACTGTGCGGGCGCAGATTCAGAAAGTCAAGAGAACGCCAATGTCACTTCTGAAATTCATAACGTGAAATGTCATGTCGTGTGAAAATTGCCATGCTTGTTGCTTAATAAGATTGCCTAGGTCGTATCACATATATAATAGAGTTCGCTAGATATTATGAGAGTAGCTCTTGGAGAACACTAGTGCTGCCTTTGTTATTCAACCAACTTCGGGGTGAACGTGTAAACTTTTTAACCGACTCGACTCAAGGCATTCTCTCCATCTTTCATTTATAAAGCATAAGCCAAAATATGAGATTGGGATGCTTTCCAGATTAATAAGGTTATGGTAAAGAAACTAGTGTTCAAAGATCATGACCAAGTAGGACTTGGGTTTATATGATTTGTGGTCCCGACTAGAGAAACACGACCATTTAAAGGACACAACTGCTATGACCAAAAGTATAAATGTATTAACGATCTGGAAAAGGGATCTGTTTGGGCACTACAGGAAGCACATGAACCTGCAGATGGAATGACTGTTACTGTTCATTACTGTAGTAACCTGTACGGGATTCAGGAGGAGAGTGTAGAACCAGTGCATTTAGTATATCGCAACTCACTATTTGGCCATTATCTATCAGAGATCGAACAGATTGAAAATGATTCTTTGACACTTTCCCATACTAAAGCAGGGTCATACCAACAAACAGAAAGAGATGTAGAGCATATCGTAGGGTATTTGGTCACCTGCCATCAATGATATCTATTGCGCATTGCACATTACAGATGGTTGCAAAACAGCTGTCCATTTGGATCAGTCCCCGTTCAGTCAGTGGTGCATAGGCAACAGTAGTTCAGCGCAGACTTTAAATCTCATATTGGCTGTCAATTAGGGATGGATGCATTTGATTAGCCTAACGAACCACATTATGTGAATGTGAGTACAGACCTAACATTGACCTCATGGCTTAATCGTCAATATGGATTATATGATTAGTGTAATCAATCTGGTAAGTGGTATTAGGGCAAAAGTACAAATGTGCATTATATACATTCTGAAGATGGCAGCTACCTATTTTACGATCTTTGCTGTACGTGCCTGACAACGGCCTATCTGTGTTGCCGTTCATTCATCTCAACTAGAATTCTATTCCATATTCATCAAAGATACTTCAAAGTACACTGGCCTAGGTACCGGTGTTTATGACACTACATCTCAAAAAACACTCAAATTCTCAAATTCATTTTTCTCAGACTTAGTGCCATTTTGAGACGTAGTGTCATAACAAAAGGTGGAGTTAGTCAGTTTCAGAGAATGATGGGAACCATGCAAATGCATCCAAATAAACCGTACAATGCAATTCTGGAATTGATCCAGACAGGAATATCAATACCATAGTGCCTGTCAACCTGTTGATGCCTCACGAGGGTAGTTACGAGAGATTAGTCAGATGGCGTGTAGTCACTGTCTTAATAATACACCTGGTTTTGTCTGGGCAGAGCAGGACCCGAAGCAAATTTTATGTAGCACATGCTTTCCTATACTGGTGCATTTCATGAAACATTCTCATGCATGAGATGGAGTGGCCTGATTGTATGTTTAACGGGTTGTGCATTAACGCATCGGTCACAGCCTTCTGCGAACCACTTGTTAAAGGTTTTCAGACTTGACAATATGACAAGTAAGTGCATGTTCATAAAAAAAGTTGTTTATGGGGGAAATAGTTAATTTTATATATTCTATATGGTAATAGGTCTTCCACTATTCACAAGAAAAAACCTGAAAATATTTATCATAGTTATCCTATTGATAATGAATGTTTTCCCCAGACCAAAGACATAAACAATTACATTTGGATAATTTGTCTCTGAGGCAGCCCCTGTCCCTTGGTCAGGTCCCCTCTGCTGTGGGCCTAATTAGGGGTAATTAAGCCCGACTCTACACTAATCAATGCTACCTTGTTATCCCCTCCCGCACCGTGCCCGAGTGGCAGGTAAGGCCACAACACTCAACCTGTGCACGTGCCCAAGGAACTCTCTCATTAAGGTAGGACTTGAACAAACTTCTTCGGCATAATACAAAATGATATAATGAGAATTATGCCTAACATTTTATTTCATTAAACAGTGAATGTAAAATGTCATGATGAGGCATGAAGTAGGTTTCTCTATTCATAAGTATTTTTGAAGGCATTTGGTTTTGCATTCTTTTCATTCCTCTTGCTTGACCATATTTTTGAATACTTACAGAGTTGGCCGATGTACATTATGGGTAGCATTTTTCCTTGCCAAATATGTGTCTCATCATCTTTCGTTTTATATGATTGAAAGTAGTATTGTTATTTCTCTTTTTGTATCTCAATATACATTATATTTTCAGAGTTGTCTTAATGTATTTTCGCTTCAAATGTTGACAAAGCCTATCTACCTTATTCATATAAACACTATTCTTTTGGTATTGCAGATTTTCATGGTGACATTTACCAACGTAAAGCTACATTTCAATGGATGTGCAAATTTGCTGAGTTGTTGAAAAGAAACATAAATGAAATTCGATAAAACAGTATATCAATTCCAAGTTATCATCTTAAATAGCAGCCCGACATTTTGATACAACTTATGTTGTGAATATAAGCCCACGTATAAACTTATAATATGCAGTGTTGGTAAAAGTTGTCTACTAAGTTATGAAAGTTAAATAGTTTGAACAGACAGGTGGCCCGGAAAGAATGCTATAATAATACTGCGCGTCAAATAAGAAAGTCATGATCATTATGCTATGTTGAAAGGCCTTAGATATGTATAAGATTTTGCAATAAGGCTAGTAACCTTTAAGAATCATTATACATGGGACCAGCACAAGATGAGGGAAGAGGACGTATCTTTGCTAGCTGAATATGATTAGGAAATGTATTTTACGGATCAAATATGGACGTATCTATGGTCAACTTCGTGTACCATTACTCACAAGCACATTGGCCGTGAAACATCATAGCTGTTGCTTTCGGTCCATGTATCACCACAGACTCAAAGATGATATCTTGACCATTTTAAACCTAGAACGAAATTACAGTTAAATTTCTGCATTCCTCTCCTAACCGTAGTACAAAATGTGATATTCAGAAATATGGCTTCGTCCTATTAAGTGCAGAGGCTGATGCTATTCCTTTTTTCATCTTATCATATTGCACTGCTCCCATTTCTTGATTGAATCAGGTCCATTAAGTAAGGTCCACAGCGGATAAGGCATTTAAGGATACCCTGATATTAAAAGCCCATGGCAGAAGGTTCGCTTTAAACACGAGAAAGATGCTGCAATCGGTAATACCTGCTACACACCACCTCCCATCCTCGTCACGGCACCTAAAAGGCCCTTTTAAGAGTTATTTTTATCGTTCCTTTTCACTTTTTCTCTTCAAGCTTGCCTGTTGACTGCGAGCCTAGACACGAACGGGGCTGGTGGGAAGGAGGGAGGCGTGAGGAGGACAGCAGTGGGGCGAGATGAGGGATAACGGAGGGGAGGCTGGGAGAGAAAGGTGGCTGGAGATACGGCCTCCTCCCGCCTCCACTACAGGCCCCATACACAGGAGGAAAGCTTGCCATCTACCGCACCCCACTGGAGGAACCTTAGAGGTACTAAGTTGCTTTTGAGGCATTAACTGTGACGGAGATCATATAGTATTCATAGCAGCTGACTTCCTAGTTCACTTGTGGCGTACCAAGGAAAAGGGCTGAAAGAAAACGCTTAAGATGTATCTAAGAATGTCTACGAATTTGTACATGGGAGTATCCTTCCCAAAACGTTCCTGCGTACCCATTCCAGCCCTCCCACACGGCAAGCTTTGCCACCCTTGCGGCATGCTTCATTATACTACTCACATCTTCTAAATTCTTAACCCATTATTCTTGTTTTTGTTTAATACATAATGCTTTTCCTTCCTTCTACCCAATGTTCAATATCGTTCTTTTATCCATACCTTATTCTACCAACATGACAACAATCTGGGTAATCAAGGCATTCAATCATCACCTCACCCCCCTACTACTTACCTCCATGCTCTTAACGCTCACAACCTCCACCAACAAGCATGATCAAACCCACTCGCCCGTCCCTATTTTCATCTCCATCCTCTTCCCTACCACCCTTCCCACCTCACCCCCTACTCTCACATTCCCAAGGCACTTTCTCCCATCACAGCTTTAGAGGCACATTGCTTTCTGCGCTGCTGTGCCAGAACCGCTTGGAGATTGTACATGCCACCCCTCGCCGTAAGCCCAGATTGACCTTTAACTCCCTGACCCTTGACCCCATCGACAGTGCCGCAGCTCCGGGAGAAGTGTTTGCTCATTGGCTGGCGCCATTCATTGGCAATGTCCTCTAGGACTGTTTATGTGGGTGCAGACTACGAAGCATCCAGGTCTACGCCGTTAGGAGGAGTCAGAAAATATTTAATATAAAAATTGATAGATGAAAATGGCTGAAACTGGAGCCGTACGCGTTCACTCATTTGATTATCAGCGAGGGTAAATTAATGGTTATGCAAAAGGTAAAAAACATCATAAAACTATTGCGAAAGCTTGCCTTTACGGAGGCGTGACTATTGTGATGAACGGCTATTCAGCCAAAATACATAGAGGTTAAAATAATAGAAATAAGGTAATAATAGAAATAGATGTAAAGAACGAATATGTAAAGAACGAAGAACGAAATAGATGTAAAGAACGAATATGTAAAGAACGAATAACGAATATGTAAAGAACGAATAACGAAAACGTAATGGAACGAAACCCGGAAATATGTAAACCGGAAGTGAAATGTAAACCGGAAACGGAATATATAAACCGGAAGTGACGTCAGTTGTAGGTCACGTGACCGAAGGCAGCCAATCAGGGCTGACCTCTCTAGTATATAAAGGGGCGGTGAGGCCCGAATAAACAGAGTTCTTTAACAGTTCTCCTGGTGTCCAGACGTGTCCTCTTTCCTGAAACAACCGCTAAAGATGAGCCGAACAGAGTAATTAAGCCGAAGTTAGGACAAAACAGTCGAAGTTCGAGATAGGTAGTAGAAACATAGGGTAAGGGGCCCGATGGCCCGAAGAACGAGGAACGAGGGAACGGAGTAGGGCACGAAGGCCCGAAGTAGTACCGGAAACCGAGGCGTAGTATGGTACGAAGACATGGGGAGCGGAACGAGGGAGCGAAGTCCGCGGGGACGAGGGCGCGGCATGCTCGGCCCCACGCTACCAAACAATAGGCGACCGTCGGCCCGTCGCCCCCGCGGACCGGAACTCAGGGGTGGACCGCCCCCCGGCCGACCCGTACCCCTACCATAATTTCCCTCCCCCGCAGTCCTCCGTCGACATCGAGTGCCGATTCCCGATCGATTCGCTCAGCCCCCCCTCGTGCGCGAGGCACGACTCTAGAAACACACCTCGGTTCTTGGCCCGGATTCCCCGTCCGCCCCGAGACCCGAACAACCCCCACGTTCCTCTGTTGTAAGAATCGGCAACCCCGACTTACCAGAGAACGTCACACTGGTGGCAGCGGTGGTGCTGAAATAGGCACATACGGACTTGTGGATCTTGGGTGTTTCATCGGTATTGGATACTCATGGCGACTGCGGCAGTCTTCGAGCAGATGGATTCTGACGGCGCCTTCAAGGAAGGTGGGGAGGAGAAAGGAGGTGCGAAAACCGAGACCAAAGGGGAGGACACGACCATCATGGGTAGGCAGTTTAATTTTATGGGAACGTCCACCCTGACGGATGAGCAGAATGTGCGGGCTCAACAACAACAGACCGGTCAGGAAGGAGCGAGTTTGAAGAAGTTCAGTTTACGACCAGAGAAGTATGACGGTAAACCGGATTTCGAGGGATGGATCAACCAGTTTGAGGAGTACGCAACATTGGGACGCTGGACGGCCGAGGAAAAAGCGGCGATGCTTTTTCTCTCGCTGACGGGAACGGCACGAATGTACTTTGTCGGACTCCCGGACAGGGAACGACTCCGTTACTCAGCGAGGGTGGATGCGTTGCGCCGGAGGTTCGGTCAGGAGAAGGACACGTGTAATGCTCTGCAAGAGTTGGCGGGCTTGAAACGTGTAAAGAACCAGACAGCGAAGGAGTTGGCTGATAATGCCCGGCGACTGGCATCGAGAGCCTACTTCTCCAACGACTACGCTAGCCAGGAAAAAGCAGCATTACATGCGTTCCAGGCTGCAGTTGGGGAAGACCTTCAGCTGAAGTGTGCAGAGAAAGGATGCAAGACACTAGAGGAGGCGGTAGAGGTGGTAGAAATACAGGAACGATACTCACGCCGCCTCCTGCGGGCAGTGAAGCCCGAGGAGGACGCCAATACACAGATCATGGCCTTGAACGGTAAGTTGGAGGAGATGATGAAAGAATTGGCAGAAGAACGGGAAGCTAGAAGACAAGCAACGGCCCGGAGGGAGGCGTTTAAGAAGCGAAAAGAAGATTTAGAGTGTCATCAATGTCACCAGAAGGGCCATTTCGCAAGAGAGTGTTCTCAGCGTCAGGGAAACGGACAGTCGCCGTCGCAGTAAGCGCGGGGCCCCCTTCGGGCGCGGCGAGAGAAGTAGTAGGCATGGGAGAATGTGGACTTTATGTGGCCGGGACGGTGGGAGAGAGTGTCGTCCGTTTTTTGGTTGATACCGGATCTATGATCAGTCTGCTGTCGGAACGCCTCTGGAGAGAGTGGGGACGAAAAAGGGAAGAACTGGATGGATATGAAGGACGTCTCTGCTCGGTGGATGGTAGTCCGTTGCGGTGCTACGGATGCACGAACTTGCCAGTAAAATTGGGAACACGCGTGTTGAAGTGGACGTTCATGGTGGCAGACATCGGTAGAGATGAAGGGATCCTGGGAAACGACTTCGCGGTGAAATACCGGCTGACAGTTAAGCCCCACGCAAGTGCCATCTTCCTGCCCGCCGAGGGGGAGGGAGAGGGGGAACGAATCCCGGGAGTAGAACAGAGAACGGATGGGATTCGGGCAGTTACCGTCGGAGGACAGGTCGTGCGAATCGAGAAAAACGACGGAAATACCCCCACTCCAAGTGACCCGAGTAACAGTAGTAGCGAGAATGGACATAAGACAGGGTGGACAGCTGGCTGTCATCACCGGCGCTGGATTACCTATGGGACTGGAGGTGATCCCAGGAACGGTGACATTGGGAGAAGAAAATGAAGTTTGGGTGGCCAACCGAGGGACCGAGAGCGCGAAATTGGAAACCGGCGGGGTACTCGGAGAAGCCACCTTCGTACAAGAGGTACGAGGAATAGGAAGTGAAGCAAAGGAACCCCCAGGAGCGCTCGTTGAAATGATAGGGGAGGCTAAGAAAGACCTGACCACGAAGGAGGGCGAAGAGCTGGAGAAAGCCATCATGGCCCGGGAACAAATGTTTGCGACCTCGAAACATGAGTTAGGACGGACAGATTTAGTACAACATCGAATTAAAACGGGGGATCAGATGCCGATCAAGCAGAGGGTCAGACGGTATCCGGCCACCAGGAGAGAGGAAGAACGAGCACTGGTGGAGGATATGTTAAATTTAGGGATTATCCAGGAGAGCGGGAGTGCGTGGAGTAGCCCGACCGTTCTAGTCAAAAAGAAGGACGGAGGAACGAGGTTCTGTATTGACTACCGAAAACTGAACCAGGCTACGAAAGTGGACGCCTATCCGCTCCCGCGGATAGAGGACAGCCTCAACACTTTGGGAGGAAGCCTATTCTTCTGCAGTCTGGATCTCGCAAGCGGATATTGGCAGGTGGAGATGGCACCGGAGGACCAAGAAAAGACGGCCTTCGTGACTCAAGGAGGATTGTATGAGTTTAAAGTGATGCCATTCGGGCTAGTGAACGCCCCAGCCACCTTCGAGAGACTGATGGAAAGAATCCTCAGAGGAATCGTGTGGGAGGAGTGTCTGGTATACTTGGATGACATACTGGTCTTTGGACCAACGTTTAAAGTGACTCTGGAAAGATTGGTACGGGTTCTGGACCGATTGAACGCTGCAGGACTGAAGTTAAAGGCGCGAAAATGTAAGCTGTTCCAGAAGAAGATTCCGTTCTTGGGGCACGTTGTCTCATTCAACGGGATCGAACCCGACCCCGAAAAGTGTCGGCAAGTAACCGAGTGGCCGGTCCCGCGGGATCTCCACGAGGTACGAGCCTTCGTGGGATTATGTTCGTACTACAGAAGGCATATAAACGGCTTCACGGAGTTGGCTGCCCCCTTGTATGAATTGGCAACGAAGGAGGAACCATTCGTGTGGAGCGCGAGACGACAAGAGGCATTTGATGCGATGAAGAAGGCGCTAACGGAGGCCCCGGTGTTGGGATTCCCGGAGGAAGAAGGACAATGGTGGCTTGACACAGACGCCAGTGACGTGGGAACGGGAGCCGTGCTATCACAGGAGCAGAGAGGGGAGGAACGGGTGATAGCTTACACGAGCAAAACCCTGGAGTCAAACGAACGAAAGTATTGCACCACGCGGAAAGAACTGTTGGCGGTGGTGCGAGCTTTGAAGCATTTTCGGTGCTACATCTATGGTCAACGCGTGATAGTCCGGACGGATAACAGCGCGGTCAGTTGGCTGCAGAGAAGTAAGGAACCGATGGGGCAGGCTGCTCGGTGGATTGAGATTATCGACTCGCATGATGTGTCGTTCCAACACCGACCGGGCAGGAAGCATGGGAACGCTGACGCGTTGTCCCGGTATCCGTGCAAACAATGTGGAGAGGAGCACGAGAATACCGAAAAAGTGAGAGTAGTGACGCGGGCCCGGGGGTACGAGCCCGGATGGTCCCCGCAGGAGATGAGAGCAGCGCAGAGGAGGGATCGAGATATAGGGCCGATTGTCGCACGGATGGAAAAAGATGCGGACCGGCCAGGTTGGGAGGCCATATCTCCGGAATCCCGGGAAACAAAGATCCTATGGAGGCAATGGGAACGATTAAGCCTCAGGGATGGCGTGCTGCATCGGAAGTACTGGGAACTAGAAGGGCATGGTTGGAGGAACCAGTTGGTCGTTCCCCGAGGGGAACGGGCCAAGTTGGTAAGGGAATACCATGGAGGCGCGGCAGGAGCGCATTTAGGAGTCGCCAGGACGACGGCCCTGTTGGAACAAGGGTTTTACTGGCCGGGACTCCGGGAAGACGTGCGGAAGGAATGTCGAGAATGTGATTGCGCGTTGCTGAAAAAGGGAAGAGGAAGACGGGAGCCGCTACATCAGTACATAGTGGGGGAGCCGATGGAACGGCTGGCCATGGATGTTTCGGGCCCGTACCCAGTCACCAAACGAGGAAATAAGTATTGCCTGATGGTGGGATGCTATTTCACCAAATGGTTGGAGTGTTTCCCGATCCCGGATCAAAAGGCAACGACAGTGGCGAACAAACTGGTTGAAGAAGTAGTAGCACGGTACGGCGCGTTTCGGGAACTACACTCGGATCAAGGCACGAATTTCGAATCCGAGGTGGTGGCTCAGGTCTGTGCACTATTCGGGATACACAAAACAAGAACGACGCCGTACCACCCCAGGAGTGACGGGTACATAGAACGAAGTTTCCGTACTTTGGGGTGTTGTTTGAAAGCCAGCTGCCGAGCGACGGGTCGGGAATGGGACGAGATGGTCCCGCTCGTGATGATGAGTTATAGAGCAACGCCGCAAGCCAGCACGGGAGTGACACCGAATATGATGATGCTGGGCCGACAGACCATGATGCCGCGACAGGCGATTTATGGGAGACCTCTAGGACCAGAGGAGGAACCCCGACGGGTAGGCGACTATGTGGAAAGCCTGGAGGAAGGGCTAGTCGCGGCCTATCGGGAGGCCCGGACGGGGCTGAAACGAGCCGCCATCCATCAGAAACACGAGTACGATGGGAAGGTGACTCGGCGGGAATACCACGCCGGAGAACTGGTCTGGGTGCACGATACGGTAGTGGATAGGGACAAAGGAACGAAGTTGCGATTTCCATGGATGGGCCCTGCACTGATCGTCAAGGTGCTTGACCGAGGACGGGTGGTAGTACGGAAGAAACGAGGGAAACCGGGGGGGGTGGTCCATGTGGACCGCCTGGAACCCTACCGAGGACACGCTGCGCCAGCCTGGATGGTAGCTGACCAGCAAGGATACGAGGCTGCACAGTAAATGCTTGGGGTGGGGCGCGCTAGGGCACGTAAGGAAACGGGGCACCCCTTTTTGTGATGAAGTCGTTTTCGTGTCTCGATTCCGCAGGTGGAAGAGGACCAAGGGAACGACCAAATCGGCGCTACACAAAAAGGCTTTGGCCAAAAAGGACTGATCAACCTGGGGCCATTGAGTCGGGGCGGTGCGTTGACCACTACAGTAGGAGTGCAGGTCGTTAGGCTGTAGAGATTTGCTACCTAGCTGAAGATTGGTTCTCTTGCGGATGTAATATAGGTGGGAAATGCGGGGTTGGAACGAAAAACGGCGTTCGGGAGCCACGACGGCCCGAATGTCTAAAGTAGTCCCACGGAGCCGCTTTCCGGTCAGTTCGGAGGAACCACAGCGTGGAAAAGATGGTTGGATTACAACGGAAGACAGACCCGGTGGCAAGCTGGTGAAGACTTCTGAAGTAATGCCGACTTGGTAATACCGCTTTACAGCGTCCAGGAGACCGGAGGAGAGTAGATGCGGCACTCTCGAGTAGATGCGGCACTCTCGGGAACGCCGGAGGAACGAACGGACGGCTGTAAAAGGCGAGGCCTGAAACGAGGACGGGCTTTAAAGTAGGTCGTAAAAGGAGTAAAAGAGGACAAAGAGAACGGGGCGGCGGCGAGGAGATGATAACGCCGAGCCCCTGTGTTCTCCGGGAAGTGTGCGGAAGCACTGTGAGGGCCAAGATGAAAAAGGCAAGAGAAGGCGACGAGGGATGAAAGGACCGAGGGCGTCCGGTGGGGCAATAAAAGGCCTAGGAAAAACGCGTGGACGGGCGAAGGGCCGCGAGGTAAAAAGCAGGCGAGGCGGTGACCAGCGGCGGGCCCCGGGGACCGGAAAATAGTAGGGGGCGCCACCGTAGAAGTGGATGGTGAGTCTGACGCTAGGGGTCGCTAGTGCAGGCCACGCCCACTTCCGCCTGCGGCGGCTATAAAAGGCAGAGCGCTCGCCGGAGCAGGTCATTCTGGTCAGCCGATCAGGATTCATCGAATCGCAGACGAGCAGACTGAGCTAAGGAGAAGAAAACCAGAGGAAAAGCAGAGAAGCGAGACGAGCAGCATCACCACGAGACAAAAACGGAAACGGCTGACGGGACGAGCTTCAGGATTGGAACGAGCCCCGAAAGCCCGGAAAACAGACACGATGAGCGGACAGTGCTGGGAAGGACATTGTCACGGAAAGGAGTTTAAGCACTTGGTCAAGCATATTAAAGGCCAGCACGATGGATTACGGAAGCAGTACTACATGTGCCCGGTGTGTTCGAGTCGAGCCTATTCGACACACCAGGACTGGAGGAAGCACATGACGGACTCACACGAAGGGAACCTGCAGAGGGGGATGCCGAAGCAAGACCCCCTTCTGAGGCTGGAGTATGCTGCGGCGTTCGCCTTGGACCCGAAAGGACGACCGCCGTACACCAGTTTCGCTACTGGGGATGAAACGGCGGCCCGGGTAGCCAACATGGAACGGGACTACGCGGTGCGCCATCCGGAGGGGTTTCAACCCCCTGAGAGGGCGGTGGATAAGGAGGCACCGGAGAGGCCGCGACGGCATATCCGCATACCTTACTACCCGAGGGCGTCGAGAGGATCCGAGGACAGCGACGCCGAGCAGCTGGAGCAGGTAGCAACCGAAGAAGGATCAGAGGCCGACGAGGCCGGCGAGGGAGCCCAAGCAGCCAAAGCAGCAGGGAAGGGACCCCTGGCCGAGGTGGCGGAACGATCGACACCCACGCGTCGTTCCCCTCGGAGGGCCGCGAAAGGAGTACGGAAGGAAGACACCGAGTCGCCGCGAAGCGCGAGCCGGGCCGTGGTCAACCCGAAGCCACTCCTGACACCAGACCAAATATCAGGGTTAGTACAGAGCCGAATTAAGAAGTTAAACGCCCAGGGAGAACCACGGGAACCGAGAGGACGAGGACTCCCAGGCAGAGGAAAAGGACGGACATCCACACCCACCCCGAAGCCGGGTTGCTCAGGAATACCACCGGGGGCTGAGGTGGTGGAATTAGTGAGTTCGTCCGACGACCAACGACCGAAAGTCAAAGAGGAAGAGGAGCCGCTCGCTTTCAGGAGGCCCCCGACGCAGGGATGCCCGGCGGAGGAGCCGTCGCGAAAGAAGAAGTGGAAAAAGGTCAAGAAAGTCCCGAGAGAATTGGAGGAGGGAACGAGTTCGGACCAGTCGGAGTCAGGCAGGAGTATGTCGGCCCGAAGCGATCGGTCTTTGATTATCGCTGAGTCTAGTAGCACGGGAGAGCTGGGACCATCGCAGCCTGAGACCTCGACAGGAGTCAGACGGACCACGGGACTAGAACCACCTTGTAGCGACGCACAATTTACTATGATGACAGTTCATAAGAAATCAGTGATATACGAATCACGACACCCGAGGTACCCCGGGTATTTAAAAGGAACAATGAACCGGGAGGGATCGTTCAGGGGTTACCACGAGGCGAGATCCGACCGGGAGCTGGAGGACAGCATTCGGGAAGCACAGGGAGGCCGGCTGGTGGAAAGAGAAGCATTGTACCTAGGGAGGTTTCTACGCGAGATGGCAGAAAGGCAGGGACTCAAACCGTCGGGGCGAGTGGAGAAAGTAAAGTATGTTCGGCATGCGGCCAGGCCGGAGGACACGGCGTCGACGGCCTCGACACAGCCGCTGTTCTCTACCCCTACCCCGACGAAAGCAGATTCACCCCTGGAGAAGATGGTATGTAAGCAGCCGATAGTGCCGCCCCCAGGATTGAAACGAATGAGAGACATTACGGTAGCACCAGACACGCCAGAGACACGGGCGGCGGTTGACAACCTGACTCGAGCCAGTTTGGGGAGCTCATTTTTCGGGTCGCAAGGATCGGAGGAGACCCCGGGACCACCGTCGCCCGAACGTATGGGATCGCCGCCAGGACCGGATACCCCACTCAAGGACGAGGATAAACACGGGCGGGCGCTACAACCGCGGGTTGTGATACACAGATTACAAATACCGGCTGCCCAGTCCATGGACGCGGAGGTGGAAGACTCAGAGGACATGGAGTTGGGGCAGGCCGAGACCAGAGGATACGAGCCGGAGAAACAAGAATTGGACGAGTCGGGAGCGGATTCAGTGTTCGGGTCTATAGGAACGGAGATACCGACGGCAGGACCATCTAGGGAAACACCGAGACTCAAGTTATTACGGACACAGGCCATTCACCAGGTCTTACAGGGACACTTTCCGGTGACGGCGCGAGCGGTACGAGACTGGGACGCGGAAAAGGCCATTCGGGTGCAACTGATGTGGCCCCCGAGGGAGGTGCGAGGAATGACGGCCAAGACAAGAGCAATGGCTTCGGCGTCTATGGCGTTCCTGATGGCACTAGAAACGGGCCGCAAGCCAGAGACATTTGAAGAAGCGATGGCGCAGTTCCCGACGGCAGCACTGGGGCCGTTGACCAGGGAGTTCCCGGGGGTCGACCGGCTAGTTAACGAACACAACCGGACCGTCCAATTGGCTCAGACCCTAGTGATGTACAAAAACGAGGATCAACTGGATGACTTGTTGAAGGCGACAAGAGAGGCGGAAAAACAGAGCGGAATGGTGGATCAGCTTCTCGAGCTCCCCGCTAGGGAGGAGAGACTGTTGCTGCCGATCCGGCGCCAAGAAGAAGGGTGAAGTAGATGCTGCTCGAGGTCTTGCACGGAAGAAAAACAGCGCGACGGAACCAGAGGCGGAAGATGGCGCGTCGCGAGTCGGGTGGGGAGGGATTACGGGGCGTTGGCTCCTCACCCATAGTGTCAAACCCCCAGGGAGAGAACCGGGCCGAGGCGGAGGTACCTGAGCCGCACAGGAGGCCGAAGCCTGGATAAAAGACTCTCCTGGAGACCGCTGGACGGGCCCGAAAACTTTACTTAAACTCATCGGGAACGGACTGGCGGGCTCGAACATTCTTATCTTAATTTATTCTTATTAGTTTCTTTATGGGAATCTTCTTGCGGAAGTGAACGAAACCACATGTGTTAGGAGGTGTTGAGTGTAATCAGCGAGCTGGAGGGTCCATGACTGGAATGAACTTACCAAGCCTGCGGGGCGAATACGGGACGGAAGGAGGCGCTAGGAGGAAAAACAAGTTTGTAGCTGTTCCTCTTCTTCCCTGGAGCCCGCTGCGTTGGTTGGGACCGAGCAGGTGGAACGGGATCGTCCGGTCGCGGAAATGGATAGCGGGCCGGGCGGCCCGGGAGCGAGAGTGAAAGTTGGGAGGCGGAATCGAAGAAAGGAAATCAGAATGGACGGATAGTGTTGTCATTGTAGTCTTTGAGTCGACGGTCGTGCCGGGGTAAATAAGGTACCGGTGGGCCGGCGACTCGCCGCTGGAGGAAAGGCTGGCGCGGGCCAAGACTGAAAACCCTTCTCCCGCGCTGCCTTGAGCGATCTGGAGGCGAGGAAGAGATGACCTCTGTCCTCTAGCGGCACTTCTACTTCCTGCAACTTTGTCTTCTTGATTTTGGATGGATCGATCAGAATGTGGATGAACCCGGATTCATGTACCATCATCTTCTGAGTTTCCTTGTCTTCAGCCTCTTACCGCATACGAAGAGCGGCAAAATGGAATTTTTCGACCTGAATGCTGGTTTTATCGTGCCAGAGTTGATGCAGCGAGTCGTGAAGGGATTGCGGCGAGTCGTAGATGTCTCCCGGAGGACCAAGGCACGAGCAGGGACGATAACTTAGGGGCCCTGGCTCGTGACCGACCGTAATATATAGTAAAAGCAATACATGAACGAGAAACGAAAATTAATAGACTTACTAAAAACTTATATTAATCTCTTACCTGCAGTAACGACAGAGACTCCTTCCATGTCGTATTTCCTGATGTCTTCTTCTCGAGGAACGAAACAAAGTAATCTTTGCAATATACAGGGAGGTGGTGCTTGGAACGTCGGCCGCGGATGCCTCGATGGACACATCAAGAGGTCTGCAGAGAGCGACGAGGAGCGACCCTTCTTGGAGTTCGACATCGGATGAGTTCTCTATATATGCTATTTTATTGAGAATGGGCCCGTTCCGGATCTCAGAGGTTGACGTTGGGTGCAGGTCCCAGTTGATGTCGTCCATCTTCACTTTCTACGGCTTCTTCTTCTCCTTCTCACTAATATCTTCAACTTACCAACTTCGAACCGTCGTACCTAGGAGCAGCCCGGAACGGCTCGGAGCTGTTGTCTCGGCGTTCGTCATAGGCATAGTGGCTCCATGCAATGTGACATGGCACCGTGGACGACTGTGGCCTTACTCCAAAATCAAACCAGACAAAATCAAACCAGACCTTACTTCTATTAACGAACTATTTGTTGGTATTACAGTCTCACGAAAATCGTCTAAAAGCACGGTCCTCCGGGAGGACGAAGAGAAAAACTTAGTAAACAGAGCGAGGCCCGAGAGCCTAGGAAACGAACGAGGGCCCGAGTGCCCGAAACAGGAATCCTCTTCTTAGGAAAATCATCTCATCAGTAGAACGAAGGAGCCTCCCTCTCGCCCCAAAGAGGACTGTCTTCCTGCCGTTGCTTACGGAGGGGGGGAGGGATGAGAGGCACCGGCTCCTGTCATCAAGAAGAAACTTCATCAAAATTATCTTCTTAATCAGGTCTCCGTTCCGGTTGTTGTCATGCCACTTGGGCCCGGAACGGTGACGGAAATACTTTACTATGGTGGACTCTCTCCGACATCTCTTTCTGAAATCCTGAAATCTTCAAATGTGTCGACGTGGTCGAGGACGGAACATCTTGATGCTGGGTTAACCACGAGGACATGTGTCGTAAAAGTCAAACTTCAGTTCCTGTACGGAAAACGGACACTTCATCGATAATTAATGATTCTAATCTTCTCAGTCTCACCTTCACCCGGACTCCATCTCAAAGCTTCACTGTGACAAGTAGCACGAAACCCGCGACGTCGTCTGCTGAAGCTTCCACTCTAAGCTTTAATGCATGAAGTTAAGTTCCTTTCCACATACAACGCCATCTTCTTCTTTGGGTACCTTGGCCTTTGGCTCGAACATGTTGTCCTTGCCAAACGTGAAAAAGTCACTGGAGGGCTCTGAATGCCGAGGCGACCGAGGGTGCGAAGTCCAAAAAGAACATTCTATCCACAAAAACTTCAGTCTTTCTTCTTCAACTCATCCTTAAAATCATCATCATCACCTAAGAGAACGCAGAGAAGAGTAATAGTTACGGAAGAACGAGGGGTCACGACCGACCGGGTAGGAGAATCACGACCGATTCTCTACCCAAAAACAACGGAGAACGTCTGAACGACGGTAGAACGGATCGAGGGTCGAGAGGACTAAGGGTCACGACCGGCCCTGGCCTCTGGGTGGGAGAGTCGCGACCCATTCTCCACCCGAACTAGGGGAGAACGTCTGGACGACGGAAAACGAAGGGAACGGGGGCACTGCGGGTCACGACCGACCCATGGCCCCGGGCAGGAGGACCACGACCGGTCCCTCTGTCCTAATGAGGGTAAAAAGGCGAGGAAAAACGCACCGAGGGGCTAAGTAAATAGAGCCCAGAGGAGAGGAGCGGGGGCGACGGGGTCACGACCGATCCCCAGTCCCGGGTGGGAGAGCCACGACCGGCTCGCTCATCCTAAAGACGGAAAAAAAGAGGAGGTCCTAATAGATCCAGGATAGAGAACTCTGACGGAGATAAAAAGAGACTAAGATATATAAAAACGAATTATATGAACTTTCATTAAGAAGAGAGAAAAACGAAGAGAGAAAAACGAAGAGAGAAAAACGAAGAAAGAAGAGAAATAATAATTAGCCGGATAGGCCCTGGGGGCCCTCCGAAGTAGACCGGGGAGGACAGAGGGTGACACCTCCTCCTCTACCGATAAGGAGCGTAGGATTGAAATGTTTCTGGTTCTAGAGTATGTTCTGTTGTCGTTGCTGTATGAACTGTGTTGAAATTTTGTATAACGTGTTTTCCCACCTTTCAAGAAGGTGCGGGAGGGTGTGATGAACGGCTATTCAGCCAAAATACATAGAGGTTAAAATAATAGAAATAAGGTAATAATAGAAATAGATGTAAAGAACGAATATGTAAAGAACGAAGAACGAAATAGATGTAAAGAACGAATATGTAAAGAACGAATAACGAATATGTAAAGAACGAATAACGAAAACGTAATGGAACGAAACCCGGAAATATGTAAACCGGAAGTGAAATGTAAACCGGAAACGGAATATATAAACCGGAAGTGACGTCAGTTGTAGGTCACGTGACCGAAGGCAGCCAATCAGGGCTGACCTCTCTAGTATATAAAGGGGCGGTGAGGCCCGAATAAACAGAGTTCTTTAACAGTTCTCCTGGTGTCCAGACGTGTCCTCTTTCCTGAAACAACCGCTAAAGATGAGCCGAACAGAGTAATTAAGCCGAAGTTAGGACAAAACAGTCGAAGTTCGAGATAGGTAGTAGAAACATAGGGTAAGGGGCCCGATGGCCCGAAGAACGAGGAACGAGGGAACGGAGTAGGGCACGAAGGCCCGAAGTAGTACCGGAAACCGAGGCGTAGTATGGTACGAAGACATGGGGAGCGGAACGAGGGAGCGAAGTCCGCGGGGACGAGGGCGCGGCATGCTCGGCCCCACGCTACCAAACAATAGGCGACCGTCGGCCCGTCGCCCCCGCGGACCGGAACTCAGGGGTGGACCGCCCCCCGGCCGACCCGTACCCCTACCATAATTTCCCTCCCCCGCAGTCCTCCGTCGACATCGAGTGCCGATTCCCGATCGATTCGCTCAGCCCCCCCTCGTGCGCGAGGCACGACTCTAGAAACACACCTCGGTTCTTGGCCCGGATTCCCCGTCCGCCCCGAGACCCGAACAACCCCCACGTTCCTCTGTTGTAAGAATCGGCAACCCCGACTTACCAGAGAACGTCACACTATGTTAAATTTCTCTTGTGCCAGTGGGTAGCCATACAAATTATACGTCATTTATGCTTACAACACTTGTAAGTAGTTATTCTTGAAAAAACTAACAATCCAACAAGACAGTGAGGTACTATATTCAGGTTTTGGTGTTTAAAAAAACAGCCATTCTTTTATTCTATAGACACTAAAAGTTAGCACTTGTCATGGCTGGCTAGAGTGGACTATGTGTGGCGTGTTTAGGTCTAGGAGGGCGCCAATAGACCCTCAGGGTAGGAGTCCCCAGGGCGTGAAATCGCGATTTGAATCTCTCCTGCATGGAAACAAGGGGATTATTGGGGACGTCGCCGTCGGTGCTGTCAGTGGGTATTGACAGTGGGGACAGCGCATTGACAGATGCTTTCAGAATATTGACAGCGTCTGTCGCTTTAAGACACAAAGCTAATATTATGAGGGGATTCCCCATGGAGAGAGTCTTTGCTGTACATAAGAAAGGGTAGAAGTTGAATTTATGTTTCAAAGATTGCAAAGTAAATTTCAAGCTATTCTTGAGAAGGTAAGGTCACCATAATTATATATTGTAACACGAAGGGTGCCATAAAGTATAATAACTGTCAAAAACCAGAACCTAACATTTTTGAGATCTAACTAAGATATCATTGCATCATAATTAGAGTCCTTATATGGACTACATGCATTTATTTATAAAAAAGATTTCATGGAGTGGTCTGACCTGAGTATTAAAAAGAATACGAAAGACTCAAATGTTATGTTCATACGACCAAACGATTTCCCCTGACTCTGGATTGTTTGATTTCGGCAGTAAATAAGCTTTTGATGCGGGATCTTTCTCACAGAATAACAACAAAATATCGTATCGCTTACATGAGAAGATATTACCATTGAGCATATACGAATAAGTGGGAAGGAAAATCGATATGTCCATAATATTCGATTTCATCTCCCAGGACAGTTTTCTTACTAGACACAGAAAACCTACCAGTGCAATATCTGATGTATCCTTTGTGCAAACACTTGTATATCTCGCCATTTTCCAGACACTGCTACCTACTCACGATTCGATTCAAAGACATTCGCCATTCCCAAAGCAGCAACTCTAAAGTAAATTACCGACTTTCAATGAAGATCAACTTAATTATCCTGATGACAATGAGTTGGCAGTGGTTTACGCCATGTTAGAGTTTCAGAGACCACATTGAAATGCCAGTTCGCGACTTTGAAGGGTCAACACACTTGTACATTTTTCAAGAGTTAAGAGAACTGTTGACATCAAATGCAACCTTGATGGGAATATCATTATAACATAACCTTTTTAAAACCGGTATAAACGTGAGGGATGGACCGAAGTTGAACATAAAAATTGTTGTTTTACACAAAGTACAAGAGTCACATCCCATAAATACGTACCTATGCTGACTGAGTTATTTCTTATTAAACTATGTAATAAGTTATTATTATATATATAACTTGAGAATAACTTTGTTGCAATACGGTATGGCTCACAATCTAAACTAGATACCTCCATTCTCTCTTTAATCTCCTTAAGGTAAAGAAATCTATAGTTGGATGTCTTTTACTTTTTAACAGACAGACGGTGAAGCGACATCGCCTTGACTGTCAACAAAGTAATCTGAACGCACATATCAAAAAAATCTTATTCGTCACTCTTATCTTAAACTGACACCTTTTAAGAAGAGCTCTAATATCCAAAAAGTATCCATGCACATTTAGCACTACTTTCCTCGCCCACACTGCACATTTCTTATTCCATAATATGAATTGAAAACTGACTGTTCACTCAAAATATCATAAGATAAATGATAAATTGAACATTTGTGGTGAAAGGTGAAACCTAAAAATTTACTTATCCAATCTGCCGAATCAATACTAGTTTGCTTTGGTTATCAGCAAAGAAACTTTCATACTATAAATAGCAAGCCGGTGGCAAACTAGTAGTGCACTACTATTGTGCCACATTGCCATCCGATAGATAAAGTTATGGCCAGATACCATTATGCAGTGGGGGCTCACTAGCGGTGATCTTTTTAGCCACCGCAAGCAATTTGCATTTCAGAAACCAACATGTTCGTTTCTGCCACCGCAAGCATTCAAAAGAAAACTTTATAAAATAATTATAGAATATAAATAAAAAATTATAAATAAATCATAAAAATCATAATACAATTTTTAAAAAGTCAAATTTTTTTTTTTTAATTATATAAAAGATCATCAAATCATTTGCGGTGGTGTCACCGCAAGCACCACTGGAAGTACCACCGCAAGCAATTTCTATATTCCACCTTGCGGTGGCCAGATTTACTTGCGGTGGGTGCTATCACCGCTAGTAAAACGGCCACCGCAAGCAAAACGCCGCATAGTGGAATATGGGCTTTAACCATTATAGATTGACCAATCGTGGTTCTATAGTGCCACCACACATTCTAAAAAAAGTTTGTAATGACCAGGCTTTAGTCACAACTCACTTGATTTGAGTCACCCAGCCACTATAGGAGAGTAATACTGTAGACATTCATCAGTTGGCCAACACCATTAGCCTTTATATGAGAGACAGCGTTTAGACTTTATATAAAGAACTGTGGGAATCACGAGGTGGGCTGTGTGCAAAAGTCTCCTAAAAACTAACCAAAATTGCCTAGCTTGAACAGATGCTTGAATGGGCCTAACTGACTCTCCCATCTGTGCACTACAAGCACACTTTGAAGTGTCAATAAATAGTGCAATGCATCATTAGCATTCCCCTAATTTTTGTTTAGATTTATAATTTCTTATTCAGATAGATAAAGGTCAAAATGATTAGCTTAATTTCAAGAGGTCAGTATCAACTGTATCTGCAGGTTGGTCTATGTTACACTAAATGTTAGGCATCCACAGAATGCATCAATCTGATTGGCTGAGGAGCACTCCACTCCATGTTACTCCACACAAATCAGCCAGGTGGCAGCTTGAGCTAACAACACATGCATATGTCTGCACAGTAGCCACCATTCGGATATATATAGGTCTGTCCAGTAACCACTATGTATAGGTCTGTCCAGTAACCACTATATATATATATATATATATATATGGACTAGACCTGGGAATCCTCATCAGGATGGATCCATCAGAGAATTCATTAATTAATCTATAATAATTATGTAGTCATTATAGTTAACATATTTGAAAGGAAGAGCCCATTTCTATTTATTACAACTGGATTTTGCCAAATTTGCCGAAGGCACTTGTTCTATATATAATGAGGAAGAGCTACGTCTAACAGCCTGACTTCAGTGTCATGCTGAAACCACGGTAGGCTAACCTTAAACCAGTTAATAGGTGGTTGGGATTCGTCTCACAGTGAAACGAGTCCATGGTGGAATCAGACTAAACTCATTATCTCATCGGGGCTGAACAAGGACATGGCTCGGTGCCGACAGGGTGTCGTGGTGGGGAGTGGGGAGGGGCCGTGCGGTTAGGAAGCTGGGTGTCTCCTGACAGCATTTAAATTGGATTAATAAGGGTGATTAGATAATCAATGAAGGCTGAACGATAATGAAGGAGAACAGGGCTGACAGTTTTACATAGGAGAAATCCGCCTTATAGAAAGCCTAGATTTCCCTTTTACCAGACAGGCTTTCTTTAACACCATTTCTTTCGCATTCCATCCAGTCCACTGCTTAGGTTTTGATATACACCTGAGAATAAACCTAGAACATTTGGTGTAGGAAAAAATATAATCATATATGTTTTAGGTAATCAAATACCTCCCACGACTGGCCGGAACGAAACAAGTATGATTTACTTGTATTTTGTATTATTGTATCTTATAAGCATAAATGACCCAATTCAAATCCAAATTGTTCCAACAAACTAAAATAATACAATATTAGCGAGAAAATAAGGAGGAAAAGCAAAGTATCCCTTTGCACTCGCCATAAGCGTTTACCGCAACCTTACTCAAAAGATAGGAAGCCTAATCCGGGGTCTGGCCTCGGGAGTGGCTATACGCGCGATAGTCGCGCACGCGGCCGTCGCGTATATAGAATTTCTTATATACGCGGACACAAAGACCGCGCATACAAATCTGGATGCATACGCGGACATCATGTAAAGTGGCTTATGTGTCTTAAAAGTGGCTTGTGTGGCTTATGGAGTAAAAATCTTATAGGTAAAATATAAAAAGAAAATAGAAAAAGGGGGTGCGGGGGCTTAGCCCCCGATTTACAAATGATTATAATGATGAAAAAAGGGGTAAGCCCGCGCATATTACACTGCTTATGTATGCGGTCACAACGTCCGCGTATATAAGAAGATCTCTTTACACGGACCTCACACCCGCGTATACAAGCAATTCCGTACGCGCGGCAATATGCTCCTATGTCCGCGTGTATAACCCCAGCCTCTGGCCTCCGGGTAATCAGTTAATTAACTATAGCTACATCCCGTCTTGTGGTAATTCGTTATCCAACCGGCTGATCCCCTGTTTCCTCTTGGAGTACCGGGGGTTTCAGGGTTCGTCTCTTTCTACCTTGACCATGATGTGCAGCACACCCTAACACTTCCTATCGCTTGGATTTAGGGCTGATCCGGAGGAGGGAGGGGGGGGGGGGGCAGCTTGGGGTCGTTGCCAGACGCCTCTACACTCAATTCAAAAAGCAAGGGATCCTGAACCTACCCCATCGCGACAAAATAAAGAAAACAATGTTGAGCGTGTACAAATGTATGCGAACTTTCTATCTGTATCGATTTATGATTCAAGTGAGTTTGAACGCATTTTCACTATATAATTCCCAATAGAAAATGGACAAGAATTTTAACGGGGAACCATTGTGGGACAATCGGGTGGGCGGTACTTCACGTCCACTACCAACAAAATTTAATACGTGACTAACCCAAGTCAGGCATAAGGTTCGAGTTGACAGATATTAAGAATTGAGGGATAACTTAGTAAAGTAAAGCTTTATCATAATTATTTCCTTGACTGTCTGCATAGAAAGCAACTCGTGTATCCCCTCTTCAGGTACATACTACCTTTATCATCTGTAACAACGATGAGGCAGGATCTGCTTGGAGAATGAGCCGATTCTCAGATTCTTGGCTGTGGCCCCATGAAGAGGACCAGTCATTAATTATCTCAGCAGGGGAAGGTAGGGGAGCAGGGAGGCGGAAACGTGGGGGGTCAGAAACTTACTGATCCCCTGTCATATTGATGAATGAGCCGTCCGAAAAGAACCTCCCCAATTTTTGTTATCTTTCTTTTTACCTGTAGTATTCTATATTACAACGTTGATGTTCATAGTATGGTTCTGAATTAACAGATAACCTTTCATATACTGTATAAGAACTAGTTCATGAGGATCAAAATCGTTTTTGGGTCAAATTTTACATTTACAAATTTTAGAGAAAATGAGTGGCGCGGGCCCACGCCCCCTCTTAATCTGATACTGAACGACGAAAACCCAATCTGCGTTGTCAGTGTTCTTTTAGTTAAAAGCAATAACGGCTTTAGTATAATGATATAGTAGTTGATGAATTATATATCTTACAGGATATGTATAAAACTGAAGCTGACTCAACACAATGGATGGGATGCATGCGCAGTTGGTTTAATAAATCGCCACCAACTATAGATAAAAGTGCACCAGTAACTGCTAAGAATGCAACTCCTTGACAAATATATCCAGTATAAAATGGGTCATCATTCAATAATGAACTGCTTAGTGCAAGTAAAATCTACAAAACACGTTTCTATCAGAATTATAGATTGAACCAATACAGCCAAAGAAAGAGGATACGAAGAGATCCAAAAAAAGGACAATATGTTACAGAAACCCCTAAATACACGTACATATGAGTACTGTTAATCTAAAAGGAAACAGGATGTTTTTGCTGTAGTCAGATTAAGGGCACTTGTGTTAAGTTTAGCCTTGACAGAGGTAACCCGAGTCCCCGCCTCCACTCTGACCACCTGGAACCTGCTCTCAGGTACCTGACACTTAAATACCTTACCCTTACCTGTCCGGGTCAAAAGCCATACATCCTGTTTTTGACAAGAATAGTACGTCTTCCCACGCCAAAATATCAATAAAAGTTTGGGCAGAATACGTTATGAAGTACAAGATTATCTCTAAAACATACTGACTCCATAAAAGTAAGCTTTCATATAACAAATTGACTTAATTGAACGTTTTTTTCAGATACAAAAGCCTTATTACATGCTAAGGTTTTAATCTATAAGTTAGAAATTGCGTACTAAGTTCTGATAAATCCTACTTTGATGCAATTTTATTTCAAAGTTTAATATTTTTTGGAATAGAATTAATCTAGAAATTTAGTATATTGCATAGTGCCTCGGAAGTTTGGTATAACAGCGATGTAATATGCCATGGACTTATTGGATAACATCAGGCACACGGGCAACGAGTTATTTTTGATAGTTCCCTTTATGATTTCTAAATCCTTCCAACTTTGATCACTCAATTGTATTTAGATAAAACACATTATCAATCACAACCAATACTGTTTTATCTTAACAATCTGGATAAAGCAAACCCCATCTTTCTGTTTCATGAAATACTGTTTTATATTAAATTTACTGAGAGGGCTCTGAGCAAAGTTGTGCTGAGGGAAACCCGGGATAGGACATTCAATACCATTAGAGTAATTAGTTGTATTACCTATTCTTAGTAAATATACTAATAGTCAAAATATTACTATATAGGTTCACCATTTGGTCAATGAGGCCTTTCATTTATAGGAAATGGTTTTGTCTGGATGAAGAAAGGTCTTATAAAATGTATCCAACTAGTTTTACAAATCAACTCTAAATCAGATGAACACTTTCTTAAACTACCCACTTACCCACTTTCTTCACTTTCTCTCCCCCCCCCCCCCCCCCCCAACACACCTGGCCTTTACCTGACCCCCTCCCCCGCTCCCGGCAGTAACAGGAGGCCATCCTGGGCTATAAGATGACTCTTATCAGGGTTTATCAGGTAACGGCAGGTGGGACGAATCGACCGGGCCGTCCTGGCAGCTGGGACGAATTGACCAAGTTGTCCACTCGGTAAGACAGCACCAGATAGCCTACAATCTGGGGGTATGTTGATGAGAAGGAATGTTTTTGATTAGGATATATGACGTTTCAAAAATTGTCTACACCCGATTTTAAGTCGTAAAAACAATGAGATGCGGGAAAATTACCGAAGATACATAATGCTCTAAGGGCCTACTACACTGTAAGAAATTAATTCAATCGAACTGTTGAGTGAGGTTTTAGTAGTATAGACAGACCTTGCGATTATTTACTCAAAATGACTTTAACTAAACCATGTAGCCAATGAGAATGAACTGTGGAAGTCCTTTTGATAAGGCCATTTTCAGCTACAACATTTTAGTTCTTTATACCTATGGCACGTGTAGCCACCGCTCAAAGGCAATTGTTTCTACACAGAGAGCTGAGCCTTTGCATGGTATCAATTTAATCAGGGGAACAGCAATTGTAGTGAGCCGTACATTGAACAAACATACATGTGCATCATATATATTGTGACGTACATGCATCAACGATATGACATCAACTGATTTGTTGGAAGGAAGAACTTAGAAGAAACCAGAAATAACCACACAATGATGAGCCCATTTCAACTTGAATACGCTTCGAAAATAAAACCAGAAAA
Organism: Lepidonotus clava; assembly: GCA_936440205.1. Taxonomy (NCBI): domain Eukaryota; kingdom Metazoa; phylum Annelida; class Polychaeta; order Phyllodocida; family Polynoidae; genus Lepidonotus; species Lepidonotus clava. The sequence continues at coordinate 18,005,351 of OW387148.1, forward strand.
AAGAGGGAAGGTAGCGAGTGTGGTGTCTACTTCAATCACTCTTCGTGGGGACTTACCCGGTTGAATTCTAACACTTCACACCTAAGGACCACTCATCACCCTGTTTGCCATGTCAATGACTCTCTCCTGAACCTCCTTAGATAAAACACTCCAAATCAAAAGGTCTACCTTAAAAAAGGTTATCTGGAGAATGTTGTTTTTGCTGTTGACGGATCCAAGTGGGTCTGTCAACATGCGGGCTTTATCAGGGGTAGCAGGGGGTTTAAAGGAGAGATGAGACGGGTTCGGGGAGATCAGATTCACCAGGATCAGAGGGGATGCAGGGGTTTGGGGAGATACGGCTGTAAGAAAGGGCGTCGACGCTGGTATGCCCGGAGGTCTGAGTTTGGGGTTAATGCATGACACAGCAATTAGAATCAAGGGAGATGGTAAAATTATGTGGGTGAGCGTATAAACGGTCAGGCATCCTGACTTTTCTCTCAGGCCGGCTTGGACAGGTTTCAAAGGTCCAGTGAGGCATGTTGGAGAATATTATAGGGGCCTCAAATAAACCATGATCAGCTGATAAGGGCCAGAAGGGGGCATCAAAGGTCGTTGAACGTCTGTATGTGCTGGTAAGGGCTGTGAAAGGCCGATGGGGGCCGCGCAGGGTAAAAAGAAGACTCCGAAAAAGCTAGGGAGGACCCGCGAAGGTCGACGGGTTGAGGGAGTTTGAGGATGGTTGAGGATAGTTGAGGGCCGCTGAGGGCTTTAAAGGACCTTTACGGACAGGTGAAGGCCAGTAAGGGTATGGGCCGCTCATGAGGGCTAGGGCCGCTGAGGGCCGCTGGGAGTCAGTAAGTCTTTTGAGGGCCAGTCAGTCAGCTGAGGACGAAGGAGGGCCACGCAGGTGAGACTGGTGAGGAGCGTTTGGGGGGGGGGGGGGGTGCTGACGGTCCCTAGGAGCCTAGAAAAGGTTGATGAGGGTAGCAAAGGGCCACCGAGCCAAAAAAGAAGGCATGATTGTACAGGACAGGCAGAAAGCTCATCAATAGTAGGTGAGCTCAGCTTTGAGGGATAACGAAGTCGGCGAGTGAGTTCGGTGGTAGTCCGGCGGGGCAGGCCGGTGGCAGTAAACTGTCAGGGAGCGAACCCCCGTCAGTCCTCCGTCAGTAAATACCACTTTACCATGATGAAGTAGCAGGCACCCTTACACCTCGGCCCGTGTCTAATCTGGCCCCCTGACTCTGTCATTTAGGGTTATCGGAGACGGTAAATGAGACTCGGCAGGCGCGCCGGGGCTCAAGGCACGCGTCGGGCGAGCGCTGAATGAGCAACCGTGTCGCCAGATAGGTGGGGTGTTTTTTTTAATCTTTTCTCTGGATGTTTTATTCACTATTTCAATTTCGATGTTTTGGCGGCACTGCCTAAAAATAACTGACCGGGCCTTTGGTTGATTTGTGGTATTAGGTGAGGGGGACACGCCGGTGGCCGTAAATGTAGGAGTTGGAATTTCCCATATGAATTGAAATGCGGGATCACGATAGTAACTTACACTAAATTGGAAATGAGAACTTTCGTGACGAATATTATTTGTTAGTTAATAGACATTAATAGACAGTTAGTTAGATAATAGTTATTATTATCGCACCAAAGACACGGGAAAGATGATAAGGTTAACACAATATCTTCCTTTTTGACCATTATAATCAAAATTAGGACTGCTGGCTGTTTTCCCTTAAAATTAACAAAAAGAATGGTTAGTGGTTCAGACTTTATCAATAGCAGGTATTACATCTACGAATCAAGAGCAGAGGGAGGGCGGAATGCACGGGACAGGCAATACCAAATCTGGGAACCAGGTGAAGAGCGAAGGTGTTACGCCCTACAAAACGGTGTTTTCCCCGATATTTCGGAACATATCGTATCGTAAGATAATGGCAATTGAAAAATACTGAAGGATCTATGATTTTGGAAAAGAGAGAAGTGCTTTTTGAATTTTTCCTTTGTGACTTTTTGGCCGAATTCTACATAAGTAACGCAAATTTTCTTCCCAAAAAGGGAGGAATATACACTCCCACCCCCTCCTAAAATCCGCCATTGAATAAGAATGGAAATATTTCTTCCTTTGTCAAGCCGAAGATATTAAAACCATTCGTTGACCCAGTGTTATACCTACCCTATGATATACTGAGGCCCAGAGATGCTATCTCCGTCCCCAGCCTCTGCCCTCCCGACCCCGGTCTCACAAGTGTGCAATGCTATCGACAAAACGTCAGAGAACAGTTCGACCGTACCGTCAATCATGTCTTACTGCCGTCCCCCCTTTGTGGACTAAGGCTAGGCTAAGACATCTTAACTATAGCCTTGGTTATTGTATCTAAGTCTATTTGTCAATTGGGTGTTAATAAGGTTGGCGTAATTGCTTTCCTCTTGAAAATGATGTGATTATTATAACTTTCAATTAATTCATTGGCCTCGTAGCGACAACGTAAACCAAAGGTACACTAACAGGTTAGTTCTTTGTACAGTTGCAATCCCTGAGAAATTTCAGATTGAGTTTCGCATATTTGCGCTATTCACTTTATTTGTTAATTATCATCCATAGAGAGATCATTAAACTGTATTCGGTGATAAGTATTAAGCTTTAAAAAAAACCACTGAAAACACTGAAATTTGACCCACGATTAGGCTGTGTTCGTTTCACAAAGCCAGAATATCGAGGATTTGCCCAGAATACCTTATGGGATACTTCCCTTGAAGGACGTTCCCTACGTCTTATAATTGCTGTAACTTTCAGACATCATTTTAAGTCTCTCATCCTTGGAACTCCTAAAACCGCCGTAGAACAAAAACGTAGGTCTTCCGCACTCTGAAAACTTCATATCTTCTGATCAACCGCACAGACAACGGAAACCTGTCGGTGAGAGTCTGGAAACTTTCCATAAAACAACCTTGGTTGAAAAATTGGTTTTTAATTATCAGTTTTACAATCTCTCAGTCACGTGTAGGCGTCTCTATTTCTTGTACAATGATAGAAATGATGAAGATACATGACAGGTTTTAGAAATGTTTTTCCTAATTTAATTTTTTAGCTGGTTTCTATTTGTCAATTGTAGTGTCCCTTCTCGCTCGCACTGCTAGGTCTTATAGATAGAAAGAAGGCAAAAACAAAACAGGCAGGTCAAAACAAATCTGGTTAGACAAAGTATCAACTGTAATAAAGTATGTACATGTATAGGGAAAACATCTAACTTTATCTTGCTTGTTGTACTTTGCCAGCAGTATATCTGTTTTCAATTTGCTGTTTTGCGTCTTCTTTATTTTTTCCCTCGTATCAGAACAGTCTCCCCACCAGAGGAGAGTAGCCGGCATCCCCCTCAAACCAGACTATATAATATAGTAAATCAGTTGGGGCCTGACTGGTAAAAGACTGGTACAGCGACGGTCCGTCTCATACTGACTACATGGGAATCTAAGTTTAGGACGGGAGCATAAAGATTTCTATGCGTGGGCGAATGTTTTATATATCAATATACAAATGATTGTATGCAATGATGTTTTGAGAAGCAGACTTAAACCACATAAATAAAACAAATACACTAGTCTCCCTCTTGCTGTTTACACGGCTATCAATTTCCCAAATACTGATAATTTGATAAGAAGTCACTGGATAACACCTAATAACTCAAAATTAGTAGATTACTGTTTGAAAAGATTCACTTAAAATTCCCTTTGTTTGATAATGTGTTTATTTAGATTAACACTATCTTAAGTTTGAAGAACTTGATTGTTATTCAATCATAATCTCTAAACATTAAAAGCCTTCAGACCAAATTAAACTAAGCCATGACATTGACAGCCACATGCTAAAAGCAAAGAACCAATTTCCCGAATACCTTTGAAACTGCCCATATTCTATTAATGTAGTAAGTAAGTGGCATTTTCTTTTAAGTATCTACTGTTTGTTGCCTCAGGTATATGATTAACATAAATGGCCAGTGTTATTTTTTCAAAATGATAGAATCAATTTCCAAGTCTAAGATATGATTCCTCCAGTAAAGACAATTCCTGTCCAACACAGAATACGTGACCCAGCACAGAGAAAGGATGCTTCCAAAGGGATATATAATCTCATAGTCCAGGGCTAATGATTAAGGAGGTATGGGTAATCTTATGAAAACAGCGATCAAGTGTTATATAAACATTTTGGGTAGAATTCAGCTAACCTACTACTAAATTGCATTCCATACCATAAGACTCTCATTTGGAATGCCAATAGAACGTTTTCTCCTCAACTTACCATGCATTAGATATTTGTTTGTCATGGAAACTAATTTCTGTGTATATTTAGAAAAATATCATATATAGATGAAAGCATGACATATCGAAAGAAGGGAGAGTATAACAGGATAATTTTGAAGTTGCATTACCACCGAACCCTTATTCCAGCAGTTTGGCTCGGACTCAATTGCAAGTCATTCCTCCTAAACCACACAGCACGAAACACTCCAAACAGTAAATCGAAATCAAATTAGATGTATCACCAACAGGCCTGGACCCTTAGGCGCCATTTCTAGGAACACAACATCAAAGGTTACTCTTGCCTTCACTAAAAGGAGTACCTTTGTAAAACAATGTTGAGGAGAGAAGGGGCCTCTGGGGATGCATATACTAAACACCCGCACTCTGGCTGTACGTTCCCAGACTGTCAGAGTTAAGGAGATCTTGAAGCTGTGCACGTCTGGCCAACGTAGTAAAGGGTGCTGGCTGATCAGGACGAACGGTCGCCCAGACATTTGCCTTCGCTTTGGAGATTGACACTTTCAGCCAAAGGTTTTAGCGCATCAAGCCAAGTGTCATTCTTCAAGCAAAAAGCTTTGCTTCAAGTGTGTGTACGTTACCACATAAAACCTCGGTGAATGGCACTTCTATGTGTTCTAGGAACAAATAAGAATTAACCTTGGATAATGGGGTTCAAATAAAAGGAGGCACTTAAATGGAGTATGAGTGGTCTTACAGACATGTTAAGCGCGATATCATAAGAACATAAATCAACATTCGATTTTAAAACATGTAGCTCAGATGTTGATGAGTCTATCAACAAGTCACACAAATAAGGAGTATTTATAAGGACAGGAAGAACAACAAAAAGTAATGAATCCTACACAGAAGACAGCACAGGGAGACTGAAATACCATGGAAGTATAGATACATAATAGTATCTGACCAAACTGAACCAAACGCACTCAAATGCAGCATGGCCTAAATTAACAAATATCTGCAGCTCTAGGATTTGCTAGATAGAACCTTTGCATTCAGAGTGTTGCAACCATAGTTAGAGCCAAGCTACCGAAGCATTAAAGTGTCAATAAGAACCACTTGCATCCCGTCTATCCCAGTCAGGGTAGCAGAAACCACAATTGTGAGTTTCTAGTATTCCAGGGACTACCATAAAAAATGGGGATGTATACTAACAATTCAAACAGACTTAATAACCATTCTTGGGCTAGTTTGTAAATGGTTTTAGACCCAAAACAGAACATTCTGACCACCCAGGCGTTGTGAAGGGCTGAAGGACGGACGCTGGAGGTTGGTTCTGCCCCTCCCAGTCGTCACAGCGTTAACCTGGTGCCCACATGGCCCCTGTTTTCACCTCACCTAATGAACCTTACCCCTTGGCAGGCCCTAACCCCTAACGGTGTTGAGCCACTGTTACACACTGTTTATTGCCACCCTTATACTGTTAAGAGCGTCCACATGGAGAGTGGTCAAGGTGTTTGCATCATGCAGAATGGGAGTAGCAGGCTTGGTGGCTTGGTGGGGTACCATATGCATGTTCTGCGCACCATAACGTTTCTCGGACTGTTTTGTAAATCTTATTACTGGCTTGGTGAGGTGCCATTTTGGTAACCATTTAAATTATAAACTCTTTGGCTGACAGATCATCCATGGTTTCCCTGATTTATCTATATTATTTGACTTTAAAATTACTATAATATTCCCTTAAATCTAAGGTCATAATAATGTGTATAACGGATAAGGCTAATATATCTCTCAATCATATTGATAATAAAACACCTTATGGGTTAGAACGTAGGCCTATAGACTACCCAAAGATGACACGTCATACATGCCATATTGAAACAGAGATGTCAGAGATGGCCTTCTAGACTTGGACAAACGATACTAGCTCACACTGCCGAAAAACAGTCAGACTTGTCCTTGCTCTGATGACTTAATTTCGGAACGCCAGGTTGCGGAATTATTCCATGAATATTCGGGAATTTAACAAAACAACCTGCAATATTGACAATATCTGCTATGGCCGAAACCATTTGCAGTGTTTTAAAATATGAAAAATACCATATTTGATAACCCACGCTACTTCCACATGCAAAGTGACTTCATATCCTTATTATGAATAGTTAGAATACGTGTTTGCCACTGTATATATCTTAATCTCTTAACAGAATCTTAACAGAATCTTAACAGAATCTCTACATTAGATATGAGATTCTGCTTTTTCAAAGGACATCCATCACAAATATAGCTAAACACTTTTCACTCTTTAACAATATATTTTCATCGTTAGCATATGTTAAGACACTAAGTCACACAAAGACACTAAGTCACAAAAAATATTTTTGTGTGACTTAGTGCCACTGACAAGACACTAAGTCACACAATGTTTTATATCACAAAAGCTTGTGTGACTTAGTGTCTTCCTATCTAAGACACCAAATCATAAAATGACTTAGTCTCTTCCTATCTAAGACACTAAATCACAAAAGATGTCATTACAAAATGAAAGGAATTTAAATGGAAAACAGTGTAGGGATGTAAGACTATATGTAATCAGGTTTATCAAATACATAATATTATGTGAATATGCAAAATTTTGAATATTTATGTGCAACATATTTACTGAGAAAAAATATTTCCATTAGAATATTTTCTGAAAAACCTTATACTAGATTTAAATATGAATTTCTATAATTTTAATCTATATTTTAGATATTAGTTTTTATTGATCATAATTAATTGTCTTAATTTATCTTAGTCTGTGCTTATAATACTTTTTTAATTCGATTTATAATCAATGATTTACCATGATTGTCATAAGTTATTGACTAAAATTGTAAGAAATTTTTAGTGATATTAATTGGACATCGTCATCTTATAATATTAATCAATTTACAAAATAATTGAAATTATTTATTCTGACAATATTAATTGCTAAATTATTGATTTAATCATCAAATCAAACTATTCCTCAGTACAATGTAATATAACAACTTGATGACCAGGTGCCATATCTACGTAACTAATAAGGCTGATCAGGGAAATATTGATCAGTGTCTCACAATTACAGATTCTGTTTATCATGAATGAATTTTACATCTGAGTATGCCTCTTTGATACTATTTTGCAATAATACCATCAATTTTGGTAAATGACAAAATTGCTGATCTTGAGGCCCTGATCAAGATTTCCCTGATCAGCAAAATTAGTTACGAAGATATGGGCCCAGAAAAAAAATCATGCATCTATAAGTTTCAAATGAATCATACCTTACTTTGTTACTTAGTGCCATCTGATGTTTTGTGATTTAGTGTTTTCACCATTTAAGGATTTTTTATGTCACATAGTGTCTTGTAATGGCTCTAAGTCACACAATGGCACTAAGTGGCAAAATTTTGTGATTTAGTGTCTTTTGTCACTTAGTGTCTTAACAGCATAGTAACAGCACATACAATTAATCCATGTTTTGTTTCCTCTCATGGCACTTAAAATTTCACCAAGTGGTTGCTCATTTTGTTTTCGCTGCATGCTTGGTTTGGCAAACAGGAGAGACACCTTAATCCCATAATACTTGATAAGGTAACGATTGGCAAAGAGTGCAGACGAGGTGCTGTCTCTCTGAGGGTCTCTGGTTGGTGGTATGTAGAATGACAAACGTGCCCTCCTGGCTCTCCTGTGGTAGATCGTGGCCCACTGGGTGGCTTCTTGTACAAGTTGTTACTTAAACAGACGAACAACTCTGACGTCTAGTCAGACTGGTTCATGAATATATCAACGTACAAAAATGAGGGGAAATACTATCCAATAAACTTTAGCTTGATAATTTTCTTTTATAAAATTTAATGTTGACGGATGTGGCTGTTCTTATATAAAACCTATAAGCCTACTCAACCTACTATGGTAAAAATATGTTGTTCATGTTCTTCCAGTGGTTTTTGGAAGCAACGGTAATGGATTACCTATAGACTAACAATGCGAAATTGATTTAAACATTTAGCAATATCAAAGTATCATTTGAAAATATAGCTCCAAGACAAATACAATCATTATTACAAAATAGAATCATACGAATGGAGAACAGCGAGCCAAAAATCCATTTTACCGATACACCATTAAATTACAGATTGTTTAAATCTAACTTTGGTGGTTCCCTTCTCAATCGTTAACATATTCCATATACGCCATGATATGATTGACTATTTTGGACCATGGCTAGTTATCAATGGTTCTAGATAATTATTAAACGTAATCTGAGCAACGTAGATGATATTACATAAGGAGGATCGTGCAAATCATATGGCAACCTTTCCCGCTATATTTTTAACTAGCTCCTTTTACTGGGGATTCATGTTTCTAAAAATAAATGCTGATTGCTCTCGTGCATATAATCCCTTTGGGAATAAGCCTTTTGCCGTATATCTATGTTACCAGCTTTAGGCTAAATCATATAAATTAATATGTCTAACTATGCTCATGATTTTAAGATTAAATGCTGCACTCCACCTAATTACTACTGCAACTATGATTTAGTTTGTATATATGTACGGTTAAATCCCAATGAATGCTTCTAGAATTATTCAGATTAAAGGTAGAGGCATTACTATTTGTGATCCATCTTCAAGAATGGTTATGGCATATGGGTAAAGGTGGTATTCCACTGGCCGATATCGATGTTATTCCCGATTTCATAAATCGGCAATGGAAATGTTGGTTCATCATAGACATGTATAAATCATTAGAACGAATTTAAAATCCTCTTTCAAATGGTATGTAGCATGCATGGGGTACGTATATTTTCCTAGTGAAATATTGCAAATAGCGAATCTCAGGTAGCATAAATCGCGTCGTGGAATACAGGCTTTAGTAGAACCTAGCTAAATAATTACCATAATCTCTTATGTGGTAGTCCTAGAGTATGATCCAGCCTATACCCTTGATTGAAAGGTCTGGCCATATTGATTATTAGGGACATAACTTGTAACTCATTATGGTACATAATTATCATGTCCACCAAAAAGTAGCTAGGTACTAGTTGGCTAGATTGAACTGATTCTAAAGAAGATAATCTAGACCTTACGATTACAATCAGTCGGAATAAGTACAGAATTACAGTTGCATTCCGAATGGATGCTTGGTCCGGAGGCACTTATAGATATGCCAACCTTAAATTGGGGACTCTTCTCCAAATTGGCATTTTGCATGCAACGACCCAACGTCAATTGGAGACCTACAGACCACATTCACGTAATACTCATCGGCAAATTAGGCCCGGGAAAAACTAAAGGTTCTTTTCTCTTCAGACGCATTTGTTGCAAGTATCAACCTTTGTGCTTTGTATTTGATCATGAAGTATGTTTATAATTTTTAGGTTTAATAGAATCATTACTATTATTATATTAGTATATATTTGGAACCACGTGTGCATTTGAATCAGAAGCAATTCTGAATAAAATATTCGTGAGATCATGTAAGTCACATGATATATTTGGCGCCAACCATTTTCTTCAAGTCGCCATCACCTTACATAATTCCTGCTGGTTTTAGATTTTTCTTTATTGTTCAATTCATTAAATAAAAGGGCCGACGTCCATTATCCTGATTCGGCACTTACAAGGCATTATCATCTATTATTATCTTGTTTTCCTACTACAAATATGTAGTAAAATTACCTTCTTCGGTCCATTTTCAGTTAAACAATGGTAACCATGACAATTCACCGACAACTCATGGGGATATCAACCCCCGTTATCTCCCTCTTTTGTCACCCCTCACCATTCTTTCGCTGGTCTTCAACCTACGTTAGATTAACCTTCCCCTCCCTGCAGGAACCAGGAGCGTCGCCCGAGCTTCCTGCCTAGTACCGGCATGGCAATGCTTCCGGCCTATTAATGACTTCCGGCGAGAATCACGTGATCATCATTATAGGTGGTCACATGACTAAAGAGACATATCCCGGCAATGGCCGGATCTTTAGGGGTGGTGGGGGAGAGGTCGTTATACAGAATGGCTATCTGTCTCCTAGTACTTCAAGGAAATTAGTTGGAGAAGAGATAATGCAGACATGGAGTATGTAGTATAGGAACATCCGTGCGGCGTGTGTGTGGGTAGGCGGGGGGGGGGGGGTAGTAAGAAGATAATGAAAAGGGATGAGGAGATATGGTTGTGGAGTAACGTAAAGGCCATAGACAAGAGGGATAGAGTCCGCAGTACCGTATAGACCTTGTGCACACCGGGTCACGTGACCAGATTTTGGAGATCACCATGTGGTTACCACACCCATGTGGCTATCAAATATATACATAATTGTAAGAAAATAATTGCTAATTATGATTTGAGGAGCTTTCAATTGATGAAATAGACAGAAATCTTCATCATTTATCCTATAGAATTGTCAATAATGCTGAATTTAAATTGATCACCAACATGGCGGCCATCTCAACTTAGGAGATGTGACGTCATATGCACGACGGCTCTTTTATTCTAATTGGATTCCTTTAGAGATGTACAGGACATATTTAGGAAAACTTCATTGAGATAAAGTTTGACTGCATTGCTGTAACGTTGGGATTATGGTTCTTATAATGTATATCCGCGGGATCATTGTATTTCTGTTATATTTAAGCACAATACGACAATCTAAATATTATACGTATGTTATGACAAGAGCAAGCCATGCGATTGTTTGTTAAAGCTGCATTGATAAATTTGAACCATTTTCAGTCCCGTCCAACACCACAGCATTTGCATAATGAAAAAACTTATGTCACTGAGCATTTTCCAACACAAAGTGATAGATAAACCAATGCAAGAAAACAGACTGCATTCATTCACACATGATCTTATATCATGGAGAATGTAGTCTGTCTGTAGCACATCCCACAGACTATACATGTTTTCCCCTAGAAAAAAAGTGTTTACATCAGGCCTTACCGAGGGCCCGCACTCCCACCCACCGTCCACGGTTCAAACGGGACAAATCTCATTTTCCCCGAACGCCTGCTTTCCTCCCGCCAGACGGTTATTTGATTTCGGTGCCATAGAATACAGGAAAAAATGTCCCCTTAGCAAGTGAATTCAGCCTCTGCCGACTCGACCTAAAACAATTGCTACACGATAAAATCTAAGTCTGATTCTGGTTAGTTGTCCGGGACTAGGCAGTGGGGACGATAAAACGGTGTAGGAGTGACTCTCTGGGCAAATACACGGACACTACTCACTCAGGGGGTGAAGGCCGCCTGTACGCCACGGCTCGATACTACGTGATTTATTCATATACTGGAGTAAGGCGGAGCATTGACTGTCTCTTTCTCCAGTGTATGGGGTGGTTCCTTGACTCTTTGGAAACTCAAAAAATCTTTATGCATACAAGTCACATTGGTTTCTATATACAAGATCCATAAATGAAACGGAGATCAGGATTGACCTATCCTCTTCCTATTGCCCTATTAAGATGGGAATCCAAACTTGTTTTTGTAGCTCGACGTGTTTCATTTAGATACATAATACTTCCCTCTGTGAGTGAGAGGTGTAGGGGTGAGCTAACAAGGAAATATTAAAGGAAACAAATCTGAGCCCACACAGCTTGTTTTTGTCAATATGACTGACTTACTGAAGAAGGAAGGAATGCAAACAGTCACCTGATTGGCTATTGAGCGTTTTGTGATTGAAAAATCAACCAACAGAGCTAGAATGACATGATACTGAAAGGTAGCATGGCTTTATGTGTAATGGGAACTTGTCTGAATCAAACACCGAGTATTGGGATTAATGGCAGCCAAGGGGATCTGTATCCCCGTGTGTTAGCACGTTTTGTATCATCGTCACTGGAGACTCCATCTTTTCCGACTGTTAAGCGTACATGAGGGATATACGTGGTAGAGGGAACGTAGGCCGGGAGGTAGGCGGATAAAAAACTCTTTAAACATTTAATTGCGTTGCCTGTGAAGTCTCAGATGCAATTTACTCATTTCCTGAGGATAATGAAAAAATCAGTTTGTCGTCGTTCTGTTTTTATAGAGTGAGTCTATAGCAGAGGATGTTCCCCATCTTTAACAAACACGAGTATGATTCTTAATAATTATCTCGTCGGTAACTTCTTAGCTTTGTAATTTAAGAAAATTGTGAAAGATTTGTATTTTAAGCCGACATAAATAGATCTGTCTGGATGCTTTCTCATTAGAAAATGGGTGAAGTTTTAGATTGTGAGATAAAGCTTAATCTCACAACCTAAAAGGTTCCACAAAGAAAACAGTACATATTGTGCCTCAATTTGGCCAATCGAGCTGATCATTATTTTATTAGAATCATTAAGGTATAGTTAATGGCTTCCAAATATCCAGTCGATTCCAATAATTTTGGACGAAAATACATACCATACAAAATAGACTCTAATGGCAATTGACTAGACTTATTTAGATGTTTTATCATCGTCCCTGCTCCTCCGACCGAGCCTCTGGTAAAATCGAATTAGATTTCGGAAGTCAAGTGTGATTGTATGGCGCCAGATTGTTCTGCCTGCCCGCCCTCCAAAATGACCGCTCACCAGACGCCCGACTCCTCTGTCTAGGCTAGTCGTTTCAATCATATAGAGCACAGCCTCCTCAATAGATGGCAATTTACTGCACAGTCCCTCTGGTTCAGGACAGAGATTAGTCCAATATTATCCAAGCGTTTAAATAAAATCCCATCATCAAAGACACTTAGGTACACTGTATGAAATATCTATGCATCAACTTCTGATATTGCCTTCGTGGAGAGCATTATAGATAACGTTTCTTCTTTTAGTATCACTTTCAATTATCTTTGCCAGTATTATAATTATAGTTGGGGAAGGATAGAAGAGCAAACGTTTAATTACAGTGACAAATCTTTGTCTGTTAGATGAGTAATTTCACCCCGAATGCAATATTGGATGCAAGCTTATTTACATTTACTTTATCAAACACCATAAATCCATTTTACTGCTGAAGTCTACTGGTTGTATTGGGAATTAGCATTCTAAAGATTTCTATATCAGGTAGTGCGATCGACTTTTTGACATTTCCTTTCAGTAATATGTTCAGCTTTAGTTTAATTACATAAATGTACATGTGCAGTATAAAGCCAGACACAATCCAATCTCACGTCTGCATAATGTATAACCATTTAGGACAGACGTGATAGTTGTTCAAGCTATAGCGAGTGAGAAGGTCAACAGCTAGGATTCCCAAGTTTCTAACACTAAATTGTAGTCTGGACAACCAGTATTTCTTATAACATGTCAGTCATTAGATGAAAATTGTATAAAGTTCAAGGTTGATATTGAATTGTCTTTTCCAGGGAATAGATAAACGAACATGAGTGAATATAGATTAAACCAATGAGTAGAGAAAGGCTTAGCAATTAAAAGAAAACCGAAATGATGATGCATTTGATTCACAATTCAAGACGGTTTGTTGAGAGAACCTTGATTGAAAGTGTATTAAGAATAGTTTTGTATTGGCCATTTCCTGGGTGAAATTTCAGTAAATTCATATTTATCATACATCACCAGAAACGTAATACTCAGTTACATCATATTAGATAGCTTCATATATATGATATCAAAAACAAATTCAATCATATCGAGATCGCAACGTCAGCGAAATCCAAGCGTATGACGCACTCACTTCCACTGTCTGTCCTTCCACAGAAGAATCTTTGAATAGGCGAGTTTGAAAAAAAACAAACAGAAAAACAAACGAACACACAAAATTTGATAAGGAATTTTACCATATCCATCAACCATATCTCAGCTTTCGAAAGGTACAATCTCAGAAACATACGATTGACTGAACTGAAAATTCTACTAAATTTCTTTTACCCTTCACAGAGTATACCTTAAAATGCGCTCATGGTGACAGTCCAATACAGGCATGATACATATTCCAGGGCTAGTCTGTAAGGGGTACAAGTGACACCTCAAACGATCTATACTTCCCTTTTCATGATATCGCATACAGATGCACGTACTAGGTTTCACAGGCCCGTATTGAGAGTCCTTTTAGTACAAACCCCTTGTACGTCCACCAGTCCACAAACCACCTGCTCGCCGGCTGGCCCTCTAAGTGGTCGACACTCACTTTTTGTGCTGCCCAACAGGACATCAATCGATCCGCCACTTTTTCCTCTTTTTTCTCAATTCTGGCTTGCGATTTTTAAGAGGATTTTCATTTGTGTTACTAAACCCCACTTTTTCACTTTGCCTCTTGTAGAGGTTCAGTTGTTCGCTTGGCGGGGAGCCTTTCCTGCTGAATTGTTCACCAGGAAGAACCAGGATATCTTTGGGCCCTTGAGAAAGCCCGAGGGACTGAGATTCTATAACGCGAGATTATGCCTCCCACACAATCTCGCACGAGAGTGTATTCATATTCCATAAATCCTTTAAATGTTTCCCTTACCGAAAAAGGCATCCATAGAAGGGCCTACATTGACTTTAGTTCTTCTAGATCTTAGGATGTATACACTCAATGCCAACTTTTAACTGTACATGTATACCAAGCCCTTATCCCACGAATGAGCAACATAAGTATACTCCCCAAGAGGACATTGCGTCCCCCAGGTCCGGGGCGTTTGCAATGTATTTGAATAGCAGAACGTATCAAAGGTCTTGAAACGGAAAGTATTGTCCAAACATATCTTCAACTGATTCTTGAATTGGCAAGGTTTCGAATATTGTATTCAAAAAGAAATAACATACAATTATATATCTATAACTGTGGTTTATCCAAAGTTGAATGAAACTTTGTTTTCCTGGCCTAAAGGGAGGAACCCATTGGGCGATGCGAATAATTAAAATTCTGGTCAAATACGGGGTTGCCTACGACCAATGTGTAGAATTTGTGAATGATAGTATATTTCAAGCGAACAACGTACTTTGTAGTATTGCATTTTTGATGATATCGCTCAATGCGTACACATCGTGACAGTATCTCTGTTCATTTTCGACGATTTCTGATCGCGTAAGACAACAATCCCTGATAACGAGATTCTACCAGATTTTCAGCTTCATGGGTTACTCCTTGAACCAAAAGTGTGCATTTACTAATTGATTATCCTAATTCCCACTGAAAAAAGTGTTTTAATAATGTTACATCGCTTTCAAAACGAAGCAAAACTTAATTAAGGTAGGCCATAAAATTAGGCCCTGAATATTCCGATTCAACCATAACCAGCCAGAAAATTCACCACCCTCTCTCTTGGAAAAATCTGGCATTTTTTGTAATGTATTGGTATGGTCGGTTGGGCCTACATCCTCTTTTACTAAACCCCTTTGGGATTCCCCCCTTTTCACCCCCCCCCCCGACACACGCCCACCTCACGGCTGGAGGTGGTGGGCACTGCTCGGGCGGCCAGGCCAACCGGTCATGCCAACATGCCATCGAGGCAAAGCAGAGTGTTCACCCGTTCATTTTAGTGGGTTGTTCCCAGAGAATTGTATAGAGGCTGTAAACACCACAATCAAAGTCATGGGCCTTTCATGTGCAGATTGCGCATATTGTTCCTGATCGAGTGGGCTGATATGACAAAGGGTTATTAGGGAACTAAACGTAAACCCTTAGGTTATACCTCCCTTTGAAAGTCATTCTGAATATGATTATAACTGTTTGGACTTTAAGTACATTATTCATGTCAATAGTTAGTGTAAAAGGAGTCATTCCTGTGGGATTATGCTTTTTATAATGTGAAAATCCTTGGATGCCCTTCTAAATGCCTATCCCTTTCAGATAAATGTGACAACCAAATGAGCATTTTCAATCATATACCATCGTTTTTATTTGAAATGAATATCAGTTGCAAGACGCATGCTCTTTACTCTAAAGACGTAGTTCAGAACGTATTGAGTTTGTTCAGTAAAGATGGGTTTTGTTCAAATAGACCTGTTCACTTTAGGATGTACTGCTGGCATGATATCAAGGTTGGACATAATTGCAGTTTCAGCCACTGACACATATCTGAATGAATGAGTTAGTACTTGTGTTTTCTAAGTCAATAAGGTGTTGATAAATGAGGATGAATTATTATTTTTCTCTCAATTAGGTAATAACCTTCATTTCAGGTGAACCAAAATAAGGTATGTCTTTGTGTTTTTAGGATAGAACATTGTGAGCAAAGCTGAAGGGGTTTAACACTGTTCCCTATGGCCTCCATGGTTCTCTGCTCTTTTTTCTCCATTTTTGCTTCCCAGTCCTACAGCTACATATTATTTAACATCATATTGAAAGTAAAAGCTTATAAAGTTTAGTTTTGGGTAATAGTACTAGGAAAATAACTGTGAATCAAGTATGATGAACATTTTTTTTAAATGTTGATATTATAGAAATAAGGGGCGGGCTAGCTGGCAAAGTGGACAGGTCTAATCACTGCAACTTGCAAGAATTCGGTAAAGAATGTTGCCTAGGCTCAGTGAATTATCAAATATCTATCTGACTTCACTGTCTTCTCAAATTACATTTCAGGAAATCATTATTTCACAAACCTCAAATTGAGAGACATCCATTTTCCAGTGAACACACAATAAGGACATTTGCACTAGGTGCCCTACAGCTCCCCTCAATCCAGAACCCGATTGCCTCAAAAGCTGAGTTCGTCATGTTAGCTAATATTTCACGGGTGCATAAAGTCTGCAAGGAATGCCCTGCCGTAGCGCTATCTGTAAGAGGGCGAAGCCACAGAGGGGAAATGATTTGGAAAAATGACGTTACAGGAGCGGAGAACGGTGGAGGTCAATGCAACTAAAATAAGAGTGACGTGAACCTCCACGAAAATTCATGATAGCGAAGTACTTGAACTGAAAGGCCTGGTCACTTCTCAAGCCTGAAACATTCCCGTTTTTACTGCCTCTACACTAGAATAAGTGCTGGAGATAAAATCCAGGGGGCAGGCCCGCGCTCGTTATTTAGGATTAAGGAACAGTTTTTCATTTCAATACGTCAGGTCGCGTGGCACCCATGTCGGCGTCCATGGCTCTTTAAAAGTGAACCGAAGAAATGTTCTGGCCGAGGGAAGGTAATTTCGGGCTGTAAAAATATTGAAATAGTATGACAGTCTATTATAAAATGTAAAATTGACTTTGACAGACTGAAGGTTGTATTTTCATTTCTAGTTTTATTCCATTAAGAACCACACTCTTTCAAAGAGTTGTCCTATTTAGCCATTTTCCTCACTTGGGATAGAAATCACTAAGACGTATTGTCTTTCACGAGGCCTACTCATCCTGGCAATGTATAGGAACTTTCCACATGTTGAAGTAAATTCTATGTCTACGAGGTGGTTCCTAAACGCAGGCAGATCAGTTTCTTTTTACTGAATAAATTTCCAGCATTTAAATCCCATCATCACCGTTTTCACTGTGCAAAACCTCACGGATTGTCTGTCACATGCTCTCAAAGCCGTGTTTCCAATGTTCAGATTTAGGCCCTGCTACTGTTTCGGATGAATCTTGATTTTGGCATAATAGCATAATATATCCTCCATATCTAAGGGAAATACCGTATGTCAAGCTCAGTCGTATAGGGCACCACCGTCAATTTCTACGATTTGCGTCATAATTGTCAGTCCGACTGCTTAAATCTTGGTTGGTCAATGAATTGTTTTTGCTTGAGTGGAAGGCAAGAAAACAGCAATTTTTCAAGGACATCGGAGACCTTTCATTTAAAAGTGAGATGCACATTTAACCATGGCTACTTGCACTTCTTTCACTACAGTTTCTACAGTGATAACTAAAATAAATTAATAGACTTGTATAAAGCTAGGATTGATGATGTATATATATAATGGTAATGTTTAGAATTTAAATATGTTTGAACCCACAAACTTATAATTTGTCAACGTAGACACTCCACATCGTGAGGCGTACTTAGAATAGGGCGTGGTGGTGGTGGGGGGTGGGGGGGGGGCGGAAGAAGGAAATGAGCCCTTTTTCACCGGCACTGCTTCTGAAGCCACCAAGGGCGACAGAGACGGAAAGGCATTAACATATTCATTAAAATCCCCCGCCACAGCAATGATTTATTTTGACCCATTTATTGGTTCACATGGCCTACATGAAACGGGACCGAAATGGAATCACTGAGAGACGTCTGGGTGCAAGTTTTCTTAAAGCAATATTTGAGAGTATTATATTAATATTTAATAGTTCATAACAGAGGAGAACCAATTACACAATCTAATCCTCCTCTAAATGATTTATTCAGAATATTCTTAACTTTATGGTATTTGAAGTAGAACGCTTCAAACATAATATATGGACAAAGATTCGTAATATAGATCCAGGCCAAGGACCTACAGACGAGGATATTATGTATACATGCAATTTAAATGAATTATCTTGTCTTAAATTTCAATAATATTATAACGACTGGTTCAATAACCACATCAATCTATATGCCTATCTGATAAACATCTGTCGCTCTAACAGTTTATCAATGACGCCAGTGGCCTTGTTTACTTCTGGGAGTACGGACAACCTTGATCTTGCAGCACTCACATCTACCTCCTCCAGGTTTGAGACGCACACAACTTTGTGACGTGAAAGACCTTGACAATCCAGGCAGCACCAGTCCTACATTGGATGGGGTGGAGGGGAACCAAAGTACAGCTCCGCCACTCTGAAGTTTTCACCCAATGCCAGGTATTAGTTTGACATCAGAGACACTGGGCAGCTGCTCCAATCCCTACCCCCTCCCCCGCCCGCCCTTACATTCTTTGCTTTTCACAGGGCTGGCAGAATGAAGGCAGGCAGTGCGAGCCCCATTAACTTGATTTATCGCCCACTAGGCCTTATGATCACATCATCATCTCTCCTAACCTGCATTGCCGCCAACTGGCCAATCTACGGGGGCCCGCAAGTGGGAACTGGGTTTCTCTTCAGGGCCTGCTGTAACAACCAAACGAATACTTCTCTTCATTTTCATTGTTAACTGAAGAATGTTATAGCGAAATACTTCCCGATACTGCTGTTGTTTTTATATATAATATCATCGTGTTGGTTTTTATAGTATACCCTAATTCTATAGAAATACATTGGTTAAAGGTGATAAGACCGACATAGCTGATGCAGCAGTCATAGCGTTGGTTTCTTGGACTGGAAACCGACAACATTTTGGACACTTGTGGAAAAAAATACCTATCACAACCTGAATACCAAAATCAGTCCTCTGGCCTCAGTGAATCTGAACAACTCATTGAAACCCTACCAGAGAAACAATCAACAATCTCTTCATTAATATCAACATGAGAAACCTCACTAAACCCCTCAAAACGACAACTGTTTGATACTGACTGTATCGCAGCAAAGGGTCGATTGCTATTTCAATCACATGCGTGATTATGCTTTTGTATCACCATACCATGCTACGGGCTAGAAAGAACCGGCTTTTACCGTCTTTCACTTCAGGTCCCGCTGTCCCTTAGCTTAAGGGATCTAAATGGCTTTCTGAAATGGAATTCACGCCTCTGCTCGGCTCTATTTGGCGAGACGCAAGCACATGTTTTGCACCGTCCTCCTAGGTAAAGGTCTACCGAATGACGCTACCTAAAAACGCCGTCACAAGGTGCCTGGGGGACATTTGCCTAGGAGGATGTAGCTTTCCCTTTTGTAAACTCAGATAATCACTTTTACTTTCTACATTTAATTGTAGAGTTTATTCATGATTAAACATCCTCACGGTGACTGTGCGAGATAAAGTAATATTTCCACTTCATAGCCATAAGACTGAACATTACCCGGAAATTCATTCAGGAAGTGAATTGCTCTGGTAAATTGTTTTTGCACTTGGTAATTTGCTCGTTCATGCAAACGTGCCATATTCATATGCAGAGAGCATTAAAAATGATAAATCCATGCAGGGGCAGATACAGGATTTTGGCAAGGGGTGGGGGGTTGGGGGGTCCGCCTATAGGCCTATAGGCTAAGTACTCAACGGAATGCATTTAGGCGCGCATGCATGCATGATGTTCTTCTCATTGGCAAATTTAAGTCCCCATAATTTTTTGTAAAAAAACGGGGCGTGGGGAGGGGGGATTGTTAGGAATGTATAATATAAGATTACTTTTATAATTTAAAAAGCAGCTATTGCAAAGCAGCGTAGCTAGAAAGGTCTCACAACAGCTACGCCAATACCATCTCTATCCTTTCTCAACTGGGCAAGACAGAATATATAGGAACAGAAAGAAAAAAAGAGGAGATCTCCCCAATCCCATGGTGCCCTTTCACAGACCGGAAGTCGAGCCTGTCGGGGTCACGTGACCATTGGTGACCACGTGACCCGTTTGGCGCCGCCTGGTGACAAATCCGTGAAGTGCGGTCCGTGAGGAGCACTAGACGGTAATTGTGTGGATTAGGGGCTGACCGGGGGACCGTGTGGGGGGACGGGGGGCAGGCACAGCGGTCACACTGAATGAAGTCGGCACGCCCTTTTCACTGCCCGCCCAAGGCGCCAATCGCTGTCCATTTGTCTGCTGGTCATTGTTTATTTAACCATGTTTCACCGTATGTCCGTGGCGGTATTTTTTTTTCGTGGTTTGATGTTGCGTGCACTTTACATGTGATTCTTCCTTTTAGTGCACATAAAGGATGCTCCGCGAACTGTCTTTGTATATTCCCCCTATTCTAATTGGATGGATGGATTTGAGTAGGCCTACAAATGATTGGAGAAAATAACATGTATCAGTAATTGAGTTCTGCGGAGAACTTTTGTCCTACTTACAAATAAGATCGCAATTGTAGGTGCGTTTGCATCATAGTGCCTTTCATAATTTTTCCTTTGGTATATAGTATATATCATACACGAACGATTTTTGTGGTATTTGAAAGATAACCTTGACTTAGTCAATTCTGTTGGTTAAAATTCAAAGCCCCAGCAGATACGTCACTCAAAGGTTATGTGGTGACGTCAGGACAGCGTCTGGAGAGGCCTCTGGTGTGAACTGACGGCATTCTCCTGACCCGGAACTACTTAGTGTGGCTGACAACTGACTCCCCGGGGGGTAAGGGCGACTCCTTCTCCCACGCAAACCCAGAATAAACCAATGTATTCCTTTGGCGTCCAAAGGCTCAGCTGCATAATCCTTACAAGGTAACCTTACCATAAAGTGGGGATCATCCAGAAGATTACACCCTTACTAGTCATTGTAAAGTCACTTTGATGCAGTTGGAACATGAGGTTTGATAGAGGAATGATAGAAAACCTAGCATAACAAATATTTCACAAACGGACTATGAGTGATCAAGGGATGCCATTACCAATCCACTCTGCGTGCTGAGTGTGATGGAAAATGTCTTGATTCTCTGCCAAGATAATGCATTTAGAATGTGTCCCTTAGCATGCAACATTTGAAGTATATTTCTGGCAATGCTGGTATTTCATACTCACAACTTTCTTTCTCGAACGATTGTTTGAACATATACGTACCTGCAATGATACAAAGAAGAATGGTATTAGCATGAGAATCGAAAGGGAGTAGGCCTAAAGGGAAATACAGACATTATTAGATTGAGATATTACCCATTCAGATTACATACTTAAACTCTAATCCAAACTCTCAATGCTATTTGGGTCTACAAACTGTTTTTTTTAAACCTGTTGGAACAAATGCGATAATTTGCATAACACAAGGAGGCTGTCATAAACATATATACATGAAATTCTTTCAGAAGAACATAGGTTTCTTAGGGTGAAAAGGGGACCTCCCGATATCCAATGGGTGAATAACAGACTTTATGATATTCAATGGGTGAATAACAGACCTTATGATATCCAATTGGTGAATAACAGACCTCTCTATAGCCTATGGGTGAATGACAGACCTTCCGATATATCCAGTGGGGGCATTTTCTTTTTAACTTCTATTTCAACAACTTCATCTGAATGACAGATCTTCTGATATCCAATGGGTGAATGACAGATCTTCTGATATCCAATGGGTAAATAACGGACCTCTCAATACACACTGGCTGATATACGGACCTCCCTATACCCAATAGTTGAATAACGAACCTCCCAATACCCAACGGATGAAGTATCAGGGCTACCCATGCACAAGCCACTTGTCCAGACGAGTAAGGCATGTTATTGCAAATAGGCTTCATAAGTTATACGAGAAGGCTTTTCAAGGACATGTCGGAAGCTTTCCCGGAAAGAGGGAATAGGTTCAAGACAGACTTTCCTGGCTTCTGTTTCTCTTTTAATCACCAACCCTTCAAGTATAGTCTTATACTGGATGTCCTTGATACTGTCCTGTGTACCAGGCATGTAAAGGATACCAAAGAGTTATTAGGACGAAACGTGGCATAAGCTTTAGCAAGCAGGACCAAAAGTAACAGAAAAAAACACCGACACAACTAAACCACATCTGCTCCTTTACCGAAGGCCGTATTGACATCTTTTGTTAAAGTTCTATATTATCCCCATAGTCAAAGTGACTATGGTCAGGAAGTTTTAGTCCTGTCATGTCTTGACTCTGGCGTTCCTATACAAACCCTAAAGGCCTCGGGCAGTGTTGGCTGTTGCCTATCTCTATGAACACCCTTTGACACCGCCATCCCATAGTGCACCTGCCAACATCACTCTCCCAGCGCAGATTGCATTATACTTGGCAGAACGGTTCTGGCCAAATCTCCAGTTTGGGGAAATCATTTGGCAGGCGGCTGACCAGGCAGTCTGGCCCCTAGACGACTGCGGCCTGGGGGAATAAGGAGGGGCCCTCATCCCGGCTTACTGCCCTATATGGTGTCAGCCCTCCTGGTGGGGGAGGGTTAGCAATAGATGATGGCCCCAGACGCCTAAAAACGACAACGCGACATGGGCAATTCTTTATTTCGACAGGCAAAGCTGGGATGGGTATGTGGTTGGGTGGGGTAAGTTTCAGGCAAGTCCATGGGGGATCAATTTTGAATATTTGGCTCATATTTGATAGATTTATAATAATTTGACTTGATCTGCATGGAACCTTGGGGTGGGAAGAGGGAGGAGGAGAGTACAGGCACAGTGGGAACCTCCAGTGGGCTGGTTGATATGGAAACAGTGGTTTAAGGAGAGAAAGGAATTCACTTACTTAAATACAACAGTTTAAATTACTCTACTAGTAAAGCACAAACTAAATATTTCACAAGGGGAGTGTGGACTCTCCATAACGCTGTACAAGCAGTTCCTCATAGTATAGAGGTCTCTGCAAATCTCCCATGGATTGCTTGTTTTCTATCTAAGCAAAAGCAAAGCAGGCTAACTCAATCAAGGTGATTTCAGTGGGGGACCTGGGGACGGGCCACGCGGCGTGGTGTGAAGGGGGCTGAGGGCGTCTTAAAACCACCCAAGTGTAAGAGGCTGTAATAACCCAGGAAACCTACATAACTGACTAATATAAACAAGTATCTACTGATGCTATCAGCCAAATGCATTACATGCCTATAATAGGTTTCAAACTGTGAGATGTCGGGTATTTCATTGCATCTGGGCGTATACTGATTAACGTCGGCATATTACAAATATTTAACAAACCACCGATTCGTTCTCAAGAAATATGAACAGTAATGATAAAGCCGTCTAGTTATTATGTGCCTGGATTGAAGAATATAGGCCTACTCCCCTCGAGGATACGTACACATAGGAATTTTAGAAATGGGTATTCTGGTGACATGATATTGTTCCAGCGCCTTCACTTTCCATTGGAAAATTTGAGTCTCGGGCGCGCTTGACGAAGGCTTCCCTCCGGCACCCCCTACCCAGTCCCATCCCGCTGATGTAGCAGGACCTGGGGCCGTAACTCAGGCACTGCCCAGGACTGGTCAGGGGGTCGTGGTGGGCGGCGGGGGACGCCTTGGGGAGCCGGCCAACACCCCGCCACCAGTCCCCGCTCCTCTCCCCCAAATGAGAATGGAAAGATCCACATACCACCAAACACCCAGCCTTTGGTACGACTACTCCCTTGGGGGTTCTACCCCCTTTGCGGTTCCCATTCTCTCCACCTACACATTTCAACCATTATGTCAGAATTGCTCCAATAACATCAAATAGTTCTTGACCCTAGAGGAATAAGGTAGGGGTATAGGAAACCTTGTGCTCTTGCGTGAATGCATATAACAGGGAAAGCAGGGGAGAAGGAGCTAATCTATATGGCTGGAAAAGATCACGGGTCTCCAATCAGTACTAGATGCTGTGTAGTAGGATAGAGGTCTATGCCTCTCTTTCCCGCCATCCTACAATTCCTTTTCATATACTACTAACATCAGTGTATCCCATTATCCCCTCCTCTACAAGCAATCTACGACGGTCCTGGTTCCCCTCTCTGATAGTTCCCAGAAACCTCAGTCAGTATTTCCACACTGAGCTTTCAATTTTTGCCATCATAAAACTCTCCCTCTGCGGTCTCCTGTACCTCCCCCTCCCCTGTCTCCCCTCTGTCCCTCCCTCCCCACATACCCCTACTGCTAGTAGACCCCCTACGACGTCGTATTGATCCCGACAGCTCGGGGACTGTTCGTCTTGTGTCAATCGGCGGTCGGGGAGGGCCTGGGGCTGGGGGCGTATGGCTGCCGTGTAGGGGGGACCAGTGGGAAAGGAGGGGGAGGGCCTTGGGCTGGGGGCGTATGGCCGCCTTGTAGGGGGGACAAGTGGGAAAGGAGGGGGAGGCCCTGGGGCTGGGGGTGTATGGCTGCTGTGTAGGGGGAACCAGTGGGAAAGGAGAGGGTGGGCCTGGGGCTGGGGACGTATGGCTGCTGTGTAGGGGAACCAGTGGGAAAGGAGGGGGTGGGCCTGGGCCTGGGGGTGTATGGCTGCTGTGTAGGGGGAACCAGTGGGAAAGGAGAGGGTGGGCCTTGGCCTGGGGGTGTATGGCTGCTGTGTAGGGGAACCAGTGGGAAAGGAGAGGGGGGGGGGGGCTGGGGCTGGGGACGTATGGCTGCTGTGTAGGGGAACCAGTGGGAAAGGAGGGAGTGGGACTGGGCCTGGGGGTGTATGGCTGCTGTGTAGGGGGAACCAGTGGGAAAGGAGGGGGTGGGCCTGGGGCTGGGGACATATGGCTGCTGTGTAGGGGAACCAGTGGGAAGGAGGGGAAGGGCCTGGGGCTGGGGTGTATGGCTGCTGTGTAGGGGAACCAGTGGGAAAGGAGGGGGAGGGCCTGGGGCTGGGGCTGGGGCTGGGGCTGGGGCTGGGGCTGGGGGAATATGGCTGCCGTGTAGGAAGAACCAGCAGGAAAGGAGGGGGGGGGGGCTGGGGCTGGGGATATGGCTGCCATGTAGGGGGAACCAGTGGGAAGGGAGGGGGAGGGCCTGGAGCTGGAGGCGTATGGCGGACATGTAGGGGGACCAGTGGGAAGGTAGGGGAAGGGCCTGGGCCTGGGGGCATACGGCAGCAGTGTAGGGGGGACCAGTGGGAAGGGAGGGGGAAGGCCTGGGGCTGGGGGCATTTGGCTGCTTTGTAGTGGGAAGCATTTAGGAAGGGACGGAGATGGGCCCGGATGGGGCTAGGGGTGTATGGCTGTCATGTAGGGGGTGGGGAGTAGGAAGGGAGGGGGAGGGCCTGGGGCTGGGGGCCTATGGCTGCCATGTAGGGGCTGTGGAGTGAGAACGGAGGAGGATTGGCCAAGGGCATTTGGCTGCTGAGGAGGGGACATTTCGGGGAAGGGAAGAGATGGAGATGCGCAGGAAGAAGGGGGCGTGGGGCTTCAGTATGTAGCAGGAAGGGGAAAAGATGTACCAGAGGAGTGTACCCTAGACAGGGACATTATTGTTGCTTAACATTAGGAAGTAAAGGTAATATCTATGGCTAAGGGAAGCGTGGAGATGGGTATGTTGCTATATAGTGGCATATACGGTTGCCTTGCAAGGGGAGGAGTGAGCAGGATGTAGAAAAGAGACGGGCCATACGGGTGGGTAGGTAGTATGGGGAAGGCAATCATATAAAGAGAGATAGTCCAGAGGTCGGGAACACATGGTTGGCTTGCAGGGAAAGCCTTGGTATGGACAGTTTGGGCAAGAGGGGGAACAGAGATGTGCCAGGAAATGGGGGCAGGTGGTTGCCTTGCATGGGTAGAAGGTCGAGCAGTATGGGGAAGGGAATGAATATGGTTGGTCCAGAAGGCTGGAGCATATTATTTTGGTTTGCTTGTACGGGATAAGAATTGAGAGTTAGGGCGAGGGAAAGGATAGAGATGGGCCAGGGGCTTCCGGCATAGTATGTTGAAGGGGAAATTTAGATGTGGGCCAAGGAGAGAGGTGTATAGGAGAGAAGTAGGCTCTACAGGGATAGAGGGGATGACTATATGGACTACGACTAGAACGAGCGTGTGGTGAAGAAATATAGAGCTAGTGTTCAGGATTGAAGGAAAGGAAGAATGGGATTGATGGATATGTCTATGTTAGTAAACTAAGTTTACTGTATCGCCGAAGAAGACCTCAGGCAAACATCTGAGTATACATTTTCGTAGGCAGGACAATAATAAATAGCAGGTGTACTGTGACAGACAGCTCATTATAATTGTAATCGACTGCTAATTGTGAAAGTATGATATTTATAGTCAGATTCTCTTTTTACAACCCTTTAGAGAATATCAGCGGTCCGTAATGGTTTTACAGACCTCATAATTATGCACCACTGGGGACGTTATTTCCCATTGACACGCTTATTAATTCATAAACTATGTCTAAAGTATCAAGCTTAACATACGAATTGACTTTAGGTGGCATAGTATCCATATCATAGTATGAATACAAATATTCGAGCTCTGAAATGCAATTAGTTTGTTTTACTAGCAGACTCTTCAGAGGTTTATGCCCATAATTAAAACTGTCTATCCATTCTGGAAATACAATACCAGTGAATCCCTCAAGGATAAGAGTTAGCTTTCTGATAGTGATAGGGCAGTTGTGTGCTTACCTGCATTATTGGATCCAGGGCTAGTTTTGTACCAGGACAATTATTTCTGTTTGCGAATAGATATGTTTCAAGCATCTGTATCCCGGAGTCGTTCACAACTTACCACGAACTCTACATGGTTATGTTTCTGTTCTCCCTGAACCAAAACCTCCACGGGGTTACTCTGAGAATAGAGGCGCATTTTGTCTCGCACATGCAACATACCGCCACGGGACCGTATGGATATCAACTATAGTCTATTGGCCAGAGGGGTATACCTTGACATGGCGTCCATACAATGTTTTTTGATGGATTCTTTATCTCCTGAATCTTCTGATTTCAAATCTGCCGGGTGCCAAGCTGAAATCCTTGGGCAACTCGCGTTATTCACGTTTTAAGAAAAAAAGTTGAAAAATACAATTTTAATCATAAAAAATGCATTTTTGATTATTTGTTCACAAATACAGTATTGTGGAGCATGTCAATCCATAAAAGATGATAGAAAACATGTTACTAACCTTTTTGTAATATGTAATTGACCTATGACCTTTCTAGGTCATTTATGTAGGTCACAAGTATGAGATATTGTCAATCATTTTAATGAATGAGAATAAAGGTTTCTGTGCATGTCTGGGTCCATGAATAATTGTAAATCACTATTGAACTTCACATTAGAAAGATTCTTTACATAAATAATAACTTATGCATAGTTATCCACAATAGACTTGCTCTTTCTCACTCATATATATCATATGCTTGCAAACATACAAACATATAGACTAAGAATCTTCCAATTGATATTAACTTCACTGAATTTAGGTCCTTAACAATTATTTTTCAATAGACCAAGAATCATCCAGATCATTAGAGTTGTTAAGGGTCTCATGTTATAATGATTTATATCTATTGTTCAAAGTAATCAAACATTTTTTAGACAACACATGTAACTTCATTTACCAAGTAGTTACAAATGATAATAAAGAATTTAGGATTAGAGTAGACTAATGGGCTATGGGGAAAAATGAGTCATATGTTCAGATTTGACATATAGTTTACTGTAGTTATTCACAAAAATGGGTCTATCAAACAATATAGACATTGCTTAGAACTATTCCAAAGTCATGTCAGTATATAAAAAAAACCAATTACTTGTTGTAGAATGCACACACAAACAATGCAAAATATGAGACTTGTATGAGGGCTGTCTTAAAATGCTATGCAGTGCTCTACAGCTATGATTAAAAGGGACAAATTAGGGAGGGACAGCTAGATCTACGAAAAATATGTCTGTCGATAAAATCATCTCCATCTATTCCAATATGAATTCACCTTATTTTGGGGTATGTGTTGGCATTTAAGTTATATTGTTTATAAAAACTAACTTTCCTGGCCTATAAATGTGTTAAAACTTTGTTTCTCTCCACCTTTTGTCTTTCTAATTTGCATCTACAGCTGTGACATAGGAGTGCTCTCATTTTATTAATACATTTTCTCCCTGACTTGTTCAGTCAATGCTACTCCTTAAAACATATATCCCTTTCTAACCATCTCAGACAGTCCCTGATTTTCTTAAAGCACATAATGCTAATGTTTTTTCATAGTCAAGTGTCTTCATTTGACTAATAATTATCTGTAGTTGCAGTAAAAAACAAAGAGCTGTATGTTTTTATGTAGGTGATTTTGTTATCTACCCCATATAATGTACAAGCCCCTGATAATATGAAAAGCAAAGTGTCCCCAGGGTATATCCCAAAAGACTAAATAGTAAAGGATGAAAATATATAGTCCTTTATTGTTGAAGTATATCAAATAGTGCAATGAACATAGTCTGTACTACTCCAGGGCATACAACAGACGTAATCACTAGCCCTAATATCATGGGCTTTATATATTCCCAGAGTTCTGATGGAAGTTCTGATGAGACTTCTGACCAGGGAGTGGGCACGCAGTGCCCTCCAGTGGTCAGAAGTCTGGTCCCCTTTACCTACATGTATAAAGAAGCACACTGTATGGGCCCTACTCCAGGACATGTTCATGAAAATACATACATACTTTTAATTCTGTAAAATACCTGGGTATGATAATCTATAGGAACACAGCAAAAGTCTTTTCCTGTACATCCCTCTCAAGACCCATGTCTCAGAGATTGAGATATCCTAGAAAGAAGCCTATTATAGAGAATTCCCATTCATATTACTTTTTAAACTTGATCTTAACCTGGTAGACTAGGTAAATGCCAAACAGAGATTATCCTGATGACAACTGAGGACCTTATAATATTCTTGAATTCCCACACTTCAACTGCACAATATTTTGTAGATATCTATAGCTGACCTATCAGAGATACTCTTTCAACTCTTGGGAATACCACAAGGTCTGAATAAAAGTCAAAACACATAGAAATGTAAAACTGCACAAATAGGTTTAGGTTGGGTGTTCCCTCTCTCAAGAGCATATATTTTGAGCACTACCAAACAAGTATGTCAAGATAAATATTTAGGTGTGGAAGACATCTACATAGATGCATAAGAAGCCAGTGATCTATTGATTATTTACCCTGTGCTCCCGACGGGGTCACCAAAGGCCAGGTGTGTGGTGTCCTTTCTATGGGACATTGCACATGAAAGACCTCTTGCCACTCTTCGGAACGAGTAAGGTATTGCACCCAGTGGAGGGTTTCTTCTAAATCATATCATAGATACAATTACCCCTTAGCTGAAAAGCATTACCTTGTGCAGCCTGGAAATAACCAATAAGGGTTGGCCAGACGTTAAGCTACCCCAACAAACACAACAATATTGATTACTTTCTTCATACCCAAGACATCACGATAATCATCATTTACTATGATTATTGGTAAGTTGATATTAATAAGTATTTATCTAAAGAACCTTTCTTGTGTGAAGTTTAATAGTGATTTACTATTATTTCTGGCCCCTGACATGTAAAGCAACCTATATTCTCATTCATTAAATAATTGACAATATCTCATATCTGTGACCTACATAAGTGACCTAGATAGGTCATAGGTCAATTACATATAACAAAAAGGTTAGTAACATGTTTTCTATCATGTTTTATAGACTTAAATGCTCCACAATACAGTAGTTGTGAACTATACATCAAAAATGTTTTTTTTTAATGATTTAAATTGTATTTTCCAACTTTTTTTCTTATAACGTGAATAACTCGAGTTGCCCAAAGATTTCAGCTTGGCACCCGGCAGATTTAAAATCAGAGGATTCAGGAGATAAAGAATCCATCAAAAAACATTGTATGGACGCCATGTCAAGGTTAAGCCCAAAAATGGGCTTTGGCAAACAGACTACTACATGTATGGGGCGTTAGGTTCCTCTTAGTACATATTACAATATTTGAAGATAATTCTATTAATAGATTTGATATACGTTCTTACGAAGACATTATGCCTCCTCTTCATAATTGACTTTTCTGTAATAAGGTCCATCCATAATGATGCCTTATATGCACTGCTTTCCTTCCTTCCCATTTCCCTACAACCCATATATCTCCCAAAGCTTCCTTGCTTATATTACCACCAATCTGCGGGTATGTATCGACATTCACAATAAAAACACCCTCGTAGTATACGCAACAAGACCATAAAGACGCACGTTCCCAGCCTATCTCTACATCTCCCCATCTTTCTGTCACAGAAAGAGTACATTTAGAGCCGCAGCATTGTCTTCCACCCACTCTGTTCCTCATTTGACAAATATTGCATCAAGGGGCGGCGTGGGCAGGGCACGTGTTGGTGAGGGGGCGGCGGGCTGCTCTTCCCTTACAGGGCCTTCTTTAGGGCCTTCTAGGGCTGCCCCCTCCTCCTGACAGTGTGCCGCCCTCCTGCTGAGATGCTATCAGCCCGTACCTCTATGCTGGGTACTTTCACCAAGACGCCTGCCCCCGCTATCAGACATGACAAGGATTTACATCACGCACAAGGAAGGAACAGATAATTATGTTTAATGCATAAATAAACCTAATGATACATTTATTACATGTTGAATTCTATCATAAACGTAATTCTTTATTTTACATTAGCCTCATCAGGGGTGGATACAGGATATCATAAAGGGGGGTCTGCGTATAGTCTTTGCTCAGTATAAGAACGTTGCACATTTTTGCATTCGCACTTCACTTGATTTAGTCTACATTTTATCATGTTTAAATCCCTACCAAAAGGGAGGGGGGGAGGGGGTCGGGACCCACTGGACCCCCCCCCCCCAATCAGCCCCTGCTTCATAGAAACGTAGTTTCACAAACCCATGGCCATACTCAGCATCCTATCTCTTGCAACCTGCTCCAGGCATAGCATTGGGGATCAGAAAGCGTGTGGGTGGCAGGAGTAAGGGATATGGCTTCTTGAAGGATACACATGATACAGCTGTATCCTTTATTCCCATATCCATCCATCATCACATCATCCCACAGCATGACGTCCCACCTCCCATACACTTACTGAGTGTGTTTTAGCCTACGGGGTACTATGCTTCAACTCTTTTAGGAAGGTGTACAACTGAATTATCTATCAAACGTTTGTGAACACTTGTAAAGGTTATTAGAAAGTTGAGTAGTTGGACATATTTTTGAAAATTATGTGGGAAAATAGAGTGACGTGGTGAATCGTGTGTGTGTGTGTGTGTGTGTGTGTGTGTGTGTGTGTGTGTGTAGCGTATGTGTATGTGTATGTATGTGTGTCTCTGTGTCTGTGTGTGTTTGTGTGTAGGAGTATCTGTCTGTGGGAGTGTGGGAGGATGGATAGATCAATAGTGGCTGGGTGAATCTGTCAATGCATTGTTGCTGGCCTTGCCCTATCAAGGTTGGACAACTCTCAATAGTAAGGCGCTAGACATCACAACAGTCTTCAATCAGTCTCTAACCTAGCGTTGACCTTTACAGATTGTTCTATTGCCTCTCATTTATTCCTAAGTTGAGAGATAATTGTGCAATTAATTAAGGTCAATCTATGTCCCGCCCGTAACCTTTAAGGCACTGACGACTGATACTAGCTGTAAAGTGGAATTCTTCACAGCTTTAGGCGTGTGTTACAGAATAAAGAGCACTTCAGAAAAACAAAAGTAGTAATGTTGACGGTAGGTAAGCCAAAGTAAACAGCATAAAAAGAGGCAGAATACCATAAAGGTCGTCGACAAAGTTTTAGTACTATGGCTAAGATTAACGATAATTTACAACAGCATAGACAGAAGGAATAGTTTCCTTTATGCGTATAAACTGATAAATACAATACATCAAAACTTCGTTACACCTTAAAAAATAAAGTTTGAATGCATCATTGAAGAGACCTCAAATTTTGTATTACAATTATAACGGTGCAGGGAGGCAGTCTTTTAAGAAGATACTTTATTTTGCTCGTTTTGCGGTATTACTCTCATGTATGGATGATGTTGAACCATGTATATACTGAGGACCCTAATCACTTGAACAGCACCAGACTAACAGCCTCCATGTTCCCTTGTATAGCCTAGTCTATCAGCCTCCATCTCCTCGTAGAATCCCAGTGTAACAGCCTCCGTCTTCATGCAGAGACATAATCTACGGGCTGATATCTGATAGCTAGGAGACTGAGCCAGGTAAATCAACTATGAATTTTGAAGTGTTTCCAATGAAATGAAACATTTCCATACTGCAAACTGATAGGTGATCTGTTAGAGAGGCAATCGCTCTAGGCCATATTGCCACAGTAGCCTCTGTATAATAATATCATATATCTTCCCCTGCAGCCCTGGGCTAAGGACCTGCATCTACATCCCACACCTGTACCTCCCCCGCCTGCGTGGTGTCCCATGCTTCTCCCCTCATACTGTTAGCCCTATAGGCCTATGTCGGTAATCAAATGTTTCCTTCTCACTCCTCCCCAAAGCCGTACGACGCCCAAAGCCATACTATGTCAAAATACACAGGGTGCTAAATCAATAAAGGTTGTAGGGCGTCAGGGGACTTGCCCTATAGGTAGGGACCATTCTTAGATGGTTTGCTCCCTTCCCATCCTATTCTGGTTTACGGAACCTTGTTTCCCTACGTTGTAGGGATTCTCTTCTCAACCTTGAAAAACGTGTACGGCTGTCAAATACTAGTACTGAGTTCAGGTACTATATTATCAGGTAATTGATAGCTAATGTCTTTAATTCTTTTTGCATATACCGTATACCTCCAAATACGTCCACCATAGAGCCATCCATCTTCATAACGATCTGTTTTACTTTGTATTAACGTGAAGAGAAAAGTATCTGGCGCATTTGACTTCAAACATTCATACCTTTAGTTCCAATATAGTTAACAACATAATATTATTTCTTTCACCATTAAAAACATCTAGGCTCGGCGCCCTTTCTTTTCATCTATCACAAGCTCAATTTTCATAGTTGTGACTTATGCCTCACTATGTGAGAGGGGGTCACATTTCTAGAACAACCCCGTTCCCTAAATCACACATCTGGTACCTGATTTGCAGTCATATCAGGACCTACCTGTTCTTACTGTCTGATGGCACGTCTGGTAGCGCTAGTCAATATTTCAAGAAAGGCTTACGCAATGGATTATGCAAGCAGGTCGCCCTTATTTTTATGATAAAATGTTAGCGTTTTACTATTCTAATCTAAATTCGATTTGCAGTACAAAAATGAATATTTCACATGAAAGAGAAAAAGATTGAAACCATTGAAATATTAATACATTCATAAATACAGTTTCCCATCGGGGAAGCCGGTTGGCGTTCATTCAATTTTTGAAAGTATTTGCGGAGAAATGATATGATATTAAATATATTGTATATCTTTGTTGAGATAAACTTTGCTATACAGATATCCGAGAAATCCAGTGCTAGTCAACTCTATCGAATGAAGACGACTATGTATACAGTGGTAATTGTATTTTATAGATAGTGGCAATGTTGTAAATTCTGCCACACTAGACATTCCTCTTTGTAGTCCAACAGTTTACTTGCCAGAAAATTGGATCAGCCTGCTCAAATTCAGTTGAAAGTATCCATCAATATCAAATAGGAGCTATACCATCATACAACATAGGATGTCCTCGGATAATGTCATTGTTTAAGTGCTGCCAGGCCACACACCCCCTCTTCAACTCGTCAATCACATTTTCATAGGACATGGACGGACCTAGGGGGACCACAACTGTCAACTCGTGTTTGGTCTGTACACCCCAGCCATGTTTGTACATGTCTACGGACACTGACTCAGGAGTGGGTGGGTTTTTGAGCCTTAAGGCCATATTCCACTTTGCGTCAGGTACGTTTGCGGCCACTTTTTTCAGGAAACGCAAGGAGTTTGCGGTTCTGATACCAACATGTTGGTATCCCCAAATAGTGGCCGCAAGCAGTGGCCGCAAGCAGTGGCCGCAAACAGTGGCCGCAAACACCCATATTCCACCTTGTTTGGGGCTGCCGAAAAGGCGTTTGCGGCTGTTTGTTTGCGTCTGGTGGCCGCAAGCAAGTGGAATATAGCAGTATATAGCAGTAGGTGCCGAGTTTGCGTTTGCGTTTACGGCGTTTACGTTTGCGTTTATGACGTTTACGTTTGCGTTTGCGGCGTTTACGTTTGCGTTTATGGCCGTTTGCGTCCGTTTGCAGCCGTTTGAGGCCGTTTGCGGCCGTTTGCTGGGGTGGCCACAAGCCGCAAACGCATAGTGGAATATGGCCTTTATTCCCATTAGACACTAGCCCTGAATGCGCAAATGTTGACAAGGTTACCTTTGCACATTTCCGTATATATATTCTGATACCCAAAGCAAAGTTCACATCGAGAGAAGTGATGGTTATCCACTCTTTGATACAGTACATTTCAAAGGATCTTTTCGCTTTTCAAACTATACCCACACAGTATGGGAAGGTCAGTCATTGATAAAGTAGTATAATTATCAACTCTATGGTAAAAAACACAAATAAAAACACAGGCCACCAATCTAGATGTCTTATTAAATCTCCTCAGACTACTTTCCACCTACCTATTACGAGGCACTAAGCCATTACTGTGAACTGGCCATAGTGCAACACATAAGAAACTAACATCTTTTTAACCTGTTTGATGGCATTATTTGCGTGATTCGTTTTTGTACATAGCAAATGTATGTTTGTGGTTCTCATTTACACGATTGTGTCTCTTTGTGCATGCTTGTTTAGAAATAACTAGGTGTTTGTATGTAATTTACATTTGAAGTTAATTCTCTGCTGATCTAAATGTCATCTGACGCATATGCAATATACAAAACGTTAGCAATGTTTATCTATTTCATGAACATTTTCTATGGCGAAGCGGATCACTTACATGTGAAAGTCAGGTGCACAGATAGAAGTGGTAGTTCAATTTGTGACAAATATTTAGAGATACATCTTCTTTTCTTGGTAATTTCATAGCATAGAATAGGCAATTCGAGAAAGGTTATAGCTTATCTAATCGCTGTAAAAAAAAAAAAGGAACGTCTCTGTATTTTATTATGCTAGACGAATTTCATAATTGAATCATCCCTAGAGGGAAATTGATACTAAGCTGTATCTATCTCTTTGTATTGATGTACCACAAAACGAAAATAATGTTGCCCTTTACTTTAGAAACACCTAGAGGTTTCTGTTGGGAGCTAGTTTCATTTATTTTGATTACATACATTTGTATCAATCCTAATTATTGTCTATGTTCATCAATTGAGTAAGTTAACCATTTTACTAACCCCTAAGGGAATATTTAGTCAACCTGACTTGAGGGATAGTCAACTGGACTAAGGACCTTCTGAGATATCGTTGGATAACAAACAGCAGGTCTGTTGACTTGGTAAAACGCCCATAAAACAGACAGTCAGCTAACTTTCTAACCTTTCATTTTTTTCAGTGTAACAGGATGGCTGGTGGTGACTAGATCCATAAACATGGGAATTCTGGTGACGACCCTGACATTTTCAGGATGGCACTTGTGACTATTAACATTATAATGAATAATGACCCATATTGCTGTAGAGAAGAAAAACAAAAGGTTAGAAGATTAGTCAAATCAGGGGTTTGCTATATAGAATTGAAGTTACACATGTTCACTCTAATTTGCTATTTAAACCCTCTCTGGAAACATTTGGCTGATCCATTGGTCAAATAGTAACACAACAGCTCGTCAGCGAGTGCTGTTCACCAATAGCTAGATATCACTCTTAATAGAAATACCGGGTATAGAAGAAATCAATCATAGAATATTAATTTTCTTTGTTATTCTCAGCAGGAGCATTATTCAATTCTGTACCAGCGTCAAGGGCACGATTCCTACCACCCTTTGAGCAAGTTAGCTGCTCCAACACGTTTTGGACACTCAGTCAGCTCAACAATGAACAAAGACAGACTGGAAGTTACCAGGTCCAGTAAGCTTC
Source organism: Lepidonotus clava (assembly GCA_936440205.1). NCBI lineage: Eukaryota > Metazoa > Annelida > Polychaeta > Phyllodocida > Polynoidae > Lepidonotus > Lepidonotus clava. The sequence continues at coordinate 18,041,908 of OW387148.1, forward strand.
GCACGCCACCTCTGGTAATCCCTGATGCTCACCATAAGCACAGTCACATTATGATTTATACGAACCGACCAACAACTTAATTCTTTGGTGTCACACTTCAGAAACCTCGCAAACTGACAGTTGGCACAAACTATGTGCCCGATTGTTGTGAAATGCTTATAAAAGTACTTATCATTCATTCTATGTCGCAATAATATATACATGCTAATCATTAAGATATATATATTGCTCAAAATTGAAAGAAAAAGGTCTACAAATAGCCTAAAACGCAATATTATTTCAGATACCTCAAGTAGGAAGTTTTGTTCACTAATTGAGATAAAAATGTTCTGCATGTTGGCACTGTGCCAATAGGCCAAATTTGTCATCTGGAGTCATTGTTCCTAATAAATGCATTTACCAGGTTCCCATGGTAACCATTTATTCATAAAATAACAACCTCTCTCCTAATAAAGATAACATGAAAACATAATCCTTGTGCGGAAAAGACAGTTTGTGGTTATCATTAATGGACGCAAGTTATGGCTCATTGAAAATAATGTTGTTTCATACAGATTTACCTATTGTTAATGATTGTAATTGTACGTAAATAAAGGTTTCTACAATTGCAATTCAAATATTTCCTGGTGAGTTGATAGCCTACTGTTCAATTAGTTGTATCTTTTGTTCTAGCTGTTTAAAAAAAAACTATTTCATTTTCTAAAAGCTGGAACTCTCCTCTTTCATTGGCGTTCCTGTTTTTTCCCCTTGTGGTTATATCGTAAGGGTGTGCGATAAGTTCTTAGGTCATCTACCCAGATCAGGGCAGATAAAATGAAGGGGAATTGACCAAACTTTTCAAAAGAGGGGGGGGGGGGGGGCTACGGAATCACATTCCCTTTTCCCCGATATCAGTCACGTACTGTATTATCTTTTATTAGGTAGTGTATTGAAAGACCTATAGCTAGAGATATAAATTGCTGGGAATTTCATAAACACCTTTTACTACTTGAACAGGGACATGTCAGTTTATAACCATAGATGGATTTCAGAAATAAACAACGTTTATTTATACTGGGTTTACGCAAACTCTCATCTTTACTATATCTAACAAGAGTTCAACACAGAAAAGTATTCCATTCAAAAGTGTGCGTATATTCATTCGTCGAACGTGTGACACTCTTTAAAGTGTACTTAAAGAATGCCTGAAGATTCGGCATGCCGGGTGAAACAATGCATTAATGCCAATATGCTGAATACAAATTTAAGACCCTGACACGACTACAAGTTCTATGTCACTCAAAACCTTTGCAAGAAACATAAATTATGTTTATGACATCGTTCCAGTCATATATGTACCCCTGCTATTAATCACATTAAAAGTTCAGAATATAATTTACAAACCTAATGATGTTTCTTTTATCAAAAACCATCATAGAGACGCGCTCGACAGGAGTTACGAAACACATTTAAAGGAGAACAGAAAAGCCAAATTTTAAGGCTTTGATATATTGATAACATCTCCAATTAGGCATGTTTTCCAAATTTCATTCTCCAACTGCGATAAATGCAATGGAAATCGATGTTTTATGTTACGCACTTCTAACAGCCCCTGGCAGGGTAAACTCAGGTAGGTATCACGTGGTACAGTGGTGTGTGACGTCACCTAGGCTCAAGGCCCAGGTGCGAACTACAAGGGGTAGCAACGCGAATCTGGGCTGTAAGTAGCAGGGGAATTCTTATTGACTTTCAAGTGCGTCCCACTGAGCTGCAGGGCCGTACAGTAGGCTAGAATTCTTTTGGGTTAGATTTTAAAAACAAAATAGCAGGCATCAAAACCAGTAATTCTAATTCAAAAAAATGTTAGGAAATTTGAAAAAAATCATCAAAAATTGTCGCATTTCTGGACTTTCTGGTAAATTTATTTTTGCAAGACATGTCCGATGTTTTAATCAGAATGTTCAACACATTACCCTAACGTTGGTGCTTATTCTCTGGCAGAAATATCAAAATAATTCTAAATTATGATTAAAATGTCCAAAATGTATAGAAGGATGTCTGATGCATATCTCACGAACGTCAGACATAATGTCCGGCACTTCTAAAATCTTTTCATAAACACTGCAACCCTGAAGTGGACTGTTCATTTTCAACACTGTCAAGAGAGTATGAACTTCCTAGTCCGTACTGGAGACTTGAACAGTTTAAATCAATAAGAAGTAGAACATTGTGAATGCTATTTATGTTGGACAAGTGAATAGAAATAACATTGATTATTAATTTTATTACCCAAAGCCCTGATAAAGTCCATTAGCATTATATCAAAGGACGTTTCAGAAACCACGGGGACCTTTATTATGCAATATCCTATTTGTTGGAATTATATAAATTCAAAGTACAAAAACGTTATATGAAGGATATCTGAAATGCATATAAAAATATTTGCATGTAAGTTGTAAAAACATTTTTATATTATGGAATAATACCATCTCATATATGATTCCATATTATATTATATTATCCAAGATTTCATTACAGGCAGCATTAAATTAAAAAAACACACACACATATATATATATATACATTCACAGTATAGGCCTAGTAGTAAGCTGTTCTAAGCCTATAGCCTAGATGACGTCACAACTCCATATATGGTATCCTGGCTGGACAGTGACAGCTGAGGTGTGAGAGTGTCTTCGCGCCTGTAACAAAGGCCCTCCCAGGGATTACCTGACACTGGCAGGCGTATTTAGACAATTGTATTTCTTAAGATACACATTAATCGACCCTTTTCATATCAAAAAGCAAATATGTAATTTTCTTTAGGGTTGACCTTTAAACTAACATCAGGCAACAGTCCAGAAGCTACACATCTTACAACGACGCCGGCGGCACCATAGCAATGAGCTCAAGAAGTAATTTACATGAAAGTCGGAAGGTCGGCCGGCGCGAAGTGGCTACATAAGCTCCCAAGACAAACATGTGTAAAAAACAAAGTATTATCAGCTGAGTAATTTTAAGACCGTGTTGTAGCAAGATGGCCTTTTCGACGGATGAGTGAGTGATTATTGGCCTAGGTGAAACGCTAAAACTGGCCTCCCAGACAACCTCACCAGCCAGTTACATGGCCAGTTTAACCACTTCGTCTGAGCAAGAACAGACATGCTGAAACCTGTCGTTCATGCATTAAAAAAACTCCCGCTAAGACTTTCGGATGCCCCTCTTCTCCCTGTTCTCGGGAATCGAATCTTATCTGATGTGAAGCCCCTGGGTTGGCTGGCGATGAGGCGGTCCCTGGTTGACGGGTGGGCGAGTTAAACGTGGGCCTCGCTTCATTAGGGATATTGAATAACTCGGCGATGGCCTCGGGGAGAACCCACACACTGCAGCCTTAATGAACCGCTCTTAAATCGAGCTGCTCAGGCTTGTAAGGGGCGAGCAGCTCTCTGCATTAAAGATATGGCGCTGTCTAACTCCAAATTGTCCAGTTTTTACTGAAAGTCAATATTTCTTAGAAATATGATTATTGCTGACTCTTAAATTTAAATGATGTTTTCTCTGATGCAAATGAGTTCTATAATCCCGTCGTGTCCCTTAGCCCACGTAAAACTTTACGCACTTATATTTGCATTAGCTAGGTTATAAGTATTGCCCTATTTGATCGAAACAGATAAGATACAAACATCTGGGACGTGGCATTTGTAAGAGCTATATGCGAACTAGCAAGATGATAAACGTATGGAATGGCGTATCTAAAATCTCTTGGCTGTGTATGTGGACTCTGGGTGGTATAATGAGCCAACATCGTACCTAGATTCTCTGATGGTATGGGTAATGGGTATTTATTATTAACAGGCCTACCTTAAAGAAATAATCCATGAAGCTCTAAGAAAATTGATCACGAGGAAGGCGAAACAAGTAATATCACCAAGTTGTCACTACTTGTAGATCTACTTCTCTAGTAATACTCCCAATTTTTACACTGTGAGAGGTAATATTCCCAATCATTACTGTGTAATACTCCCAATTATTACAGTGTGAGAGGTCCGTTGTGTACAGGGACCTTATTGGGCATAAGGACCTGACTTAACCTATAACAAAGTATGCCTTTGCACTGGGCGCACCTGCATCCCACAACTAGCTTTAGTTTAACCTGCACAACAAATAGACTGTTGGTCCTGCCTTGTTTCTGATAATCCTATTTGATCAGTTACACACAGAGCCCGGTCATTAAAGACATGATTTATGTCAATCTTTCTCTAAGTACGCTGAATATTGAGATGAATAACACAGTTGGTTAAGTAACAATTCTGTCCGTAGAATCTAGATCTACCTGACCTAACATGAACTATTGTAGTCATTTACACTATTCAACTATTTATACTATTTAAACTAATTACACTATCTATTATAGTCATTTACACTATCTTGCTTGCACCCCGTCTGAGAACACCAATCACTATCTAAATAGTTCACAGCCTGTGACATCAGCTGCCTGTGACGTCAGCTGCCCGTGACGTCACCTACCTGTGACTTCACCGGCAAGTGACATGATTGAAAACACAAATTCGGTTGGTGTCAGGATCCTGGAGAAAGACTCACTAGTGCTCACCTTTAACAAGGCTGTAACACCTGTAATAACCTTTGAAAATAAATGCAAAATACCTATAATACATTATCATCCTTTTGTCAAGCCAAATAAATATGATCATTATGTCAACAAATATATCTCATTATAATTCTAACCTTATGATCGTGCTCTAACCGGTGGATGAGCGATTCACATGATGTTTCATAGACGAGATGAATAATCATGTCTTTGTCATTGCTTCATAAGTTTCTTGCGTATTGCCATTTACAATTACATTTGATACACCTAATATGTCCAGTAGCATAATTTCGTCGGATGCAGCTCATCTTTCCGTACCATTTAATGGCAGTCAGAAGCACCCATTCACGTCATATCAAAGACATCTTCTCAAAGAAGGATTGAGATCATTCGTTTTCAAGGAGTGCAGTGGCACATGGGAATCTCAAAAGTTTATTGTCTCGTCTTTGGAGTCTCCAGACTGCCATTTCCCCACATTAAAATTCGAGGATTATAAAGACTTCCTCATAAATAAAATCAGGGTAAAAATGAAAAAGGGCCCTCGCGGTGGCAGGAATGAGATTCCATTCTTCAGAGAGGCTTATTTATGCCTTATGGAAAATTGACGATCACCAGGCCTGGCATGGATCTGGTTTCTTGGGCCGTGGATGACAGGGTATCCAGCTGGAGGAAATAGTGAAAGCCCTAAAACACAGGTGTTATGCCAGCCCTGGGAAAGGAGGGTGTTGGCTGTCCATTGCGCCTCTCATTTTAAAGACATCCTTCCTGAACTTGAAATGGTGAAATTCTAGAGAGGAAATAATCTGCATTTTTATATGGGTGCCATGGCCGTTTTTGGGCCTCTGGTTACCTGTTGTCAATTATTACAATCATACCTGACATTTTTCTAGTAGAATATTTAATGCATCTTATTTTGCCTTCAAGCCATCAAGTAAAAGAATGTCTTCATGAGAAAGAGGATCTATCGGGTTCACCCATACAAGTGTACGGGTGTTTAGTAAGGAAATGTGAGTAAGGAAATGGGACAATGTTTACTCTCATCCAAAAGCTTTTCCATTCTATTAGCCTTGTATGGAATTAGATATTCCACATTGCAATAACAGCTAATATCTGGGCACACAATCCAAGTCTTACTGTTATAGAAATAGGAGAATTGAGGACTCTTTTATCAGCCTTAGTATGAAACTGCCCTCTTCAATAAATGTTTTAAGACTCTGTAATCCAAGCAAGGTTGCTTTTAGAATATCACAATGTCCTGAAATGTCTGTCTGAAAAGCTTAAGTATGAAACTGTCCTTAATATTGAATATTATGCTAGGTCTTTTTAGACAAGTCTGCCTTCTCTTTGATTGCTGTGATGCCCTGGGAGATCATGAGACCTGTTTATCAGTAAAATTATGTACCTCCTCATCGAGTAGAACTACACGTATGCGCAAGACCGTATGGAAAAGGCGCTCTCTCCTTAACTCCACATGGTAGCATATCACTCAAATCCTTCGTGGGTTTTGTGTAAATGCAATAATGTGTGAGAGCAAAACCCACATTAATCTTCATAATGGAAGGAAATGGCCGTGGTTGGAGATAACGTCCGTAGAGTATCATATGACCTCATCCACACTGTAAGCACGCACAGCATATGAATGCAATAATAGATGTGGGTTTTGCTGTGGGAATTGTAAGGTATAAAGGGACAACATTAGCTTGTTCATATACCAGTATTGGCCATTCGTCTTATGTTCTGCTACTTGAAATTGTATTTGAGTTCTTTTATTATTTGGCTTCTGGGAAAAGGAGAACAACAATCACTAATGTAATGGTAGAGAATATACTTTGTAAGTGTGGGTAAGGTCACTGATTGGATGAAGAGATTCAAACCATTCCATTTCCTATTGAAAGCTGACCAACAACATGCAGCTATTGTAGGCGTTGCGTGACCTTAAACAATGACATGGTGGTCAACTCCTCTCACAGACAATGGGCCTACTATCGTGCCAGGTGAAAGAGAGCACAGGCTATTCGTTTATACAGATTGGACACTAAAGGCCCATTCGCCGTGGCCGATTTTTCTGTCGCTTGCAGCTCTGATAAAATTATCGCACGGACAAAACAATAATCTCAGGCCCGATAAAATTATCGCAGGCCAGCGAAATTGAAGAATTAGCATTCACACTAAGTAGAGAGGCCCCCACCGATTGCAAACGATAAGTACATAAGCACCTCAAGTACTACAATTACCCTTCAAGTACCCTGCAGTCGGCTGGAATTCAAACGATTTGATCCAACATGTTAGATCTGGTCGGTTCCAGACCTATCGTTTGAAGTATCGTCTGCACCAGAATTGCAAACGATGAGTGTCGGACTAGATCGCATGCACCGTGATGGCCACGGCGAATGGGCCCTTACTCTTTGGGCCTATGCGATCAGGACCAGTTCACTGTGGCTGCGGCTGATGCCAAGCCATTACTCGTTGAAGGTATTCTGGGAGTATCAGATGTAGGTATCTGGTGCATTTAGTTAGGACTAAAGACCTTATAAATGCTCAAAACAGAATGCAGCAGCCAGGTCTTTATAGTGGGAGCAGCAGCCAGGTCATATAGAGACCCGTCTGTAGTTATGAGCCTATAGCCTGTGGCAAATGGGCTAGGTATGTGGGGTAATGGGGTTGGGGAATGGAGCAAGGTGCATCTGACATTGAGGTTCCAGTGCATTGACACATTCCCCGCCGACGAATTGCTTCATCACCTCATTTGACCCAGTGACCAAATTATGCAGGAACCCCATTCACCAGAGTGCTTTGGGGCTGTCAATCGACAGGGAAATATGTCATTTTCCAGTGACCAGTACATGACCGGTATCCAATAAGTGGGATCCCCTCCTTCTGAATTATTGCTATGGGAAACATACACAAACACTTCTTAATACTGAATTTAGGTAAAAAAAAAAAAAGTATTTGAAAAATGCTATTAAAAGCTATTGAGAAATACTTACATTTATATTAATTCAGAAACTGTAATAATTATGATTATTTTTACTTATTTAGGAACTGTAATCACAATGTATGAAAAAGTGGGCATTTTCCCGTTGGTATTGTAGCCAGGGACAGATTTAGAGGGGTCGCTCCCTTTAGGGCAACTTAAACGTTTCTTCCTACAAAACTGGTCATTGCAGCAATACTGCTATACTGATTTTGCTTTTAATAATATTGAAATACTAAACTATGTATACTGTTACTGTATCCTATCAACGCATCTTTAATCTGAAAGGAGATACTTGTGAGAGTGTTCGAGCCTTTCAGTTGTGCATGCAACGTCAGCAGGGGAGAAAATGAGAAAACAACTGATGTTCTGATCACAACTTAGATTCATTCCAGATATATAATAGAGTTTCCTAAATAAAGTGATAGGTTGTCAGAAGTAACATCGTGCATTACATGAGCGCAAACTCGTAGGTCAAAGTAAAAACCACACCTGGCCTTATCATTATAAAGATTCACTTTCTAGTTCCTTTGTCTATGGACCTTCTAAAGTAACTCTGCAGCAGATATTAATATTTTATGCTTCAGATGCAGTATAAGCAGCGAATATGCTTGGCTGTTATCATTAACCTAGTTCCTGATGTAATCCTAACATATCTCATTTGCATCTTATAAGGAAACTACAGAAATCTGACACATGAAAATGATGGGAATCTAGCATTTCGGGGCAGTCAGTATATCAGGCATACTTTAATATCCTTCTTGACAACCTATGGGGGGTCTCCCCACCGGCTGGGTACGGCTATCCGTGTGTTGTGGCCATCGATCTGGGGCTCAGGCAAATTACTTGGTGGAAGCTGGGCGTGCGAACAAGTCCCTGGGCCAAGCCAATTACCACCCCTTCACAGACCTGCAAAGCTACACCTCTATAAAAACTGAAGAAATTTTGGAAGAAAAAATTGTACCATGGTCTTTGTATAAGGTTTCTATAAAGGCATTATTCTTACTTCGATAGGTATTTATTTCCGTTGGTGTATGTTTGTTTTTAGGTGAATATGTTTTCTAAGTATATATATGGTAACTGTAGTGAGATTATGTAGGCAGAAGGAATCGTTGCCGATAATCCATATAGATTTAGGGCAGAGCGAGAGGTCAACTGGAAGCAAGGTAAATATTGGCTCATCATGTAAATCCTCCAGAGCTTGGTGTACACGGCCCCCTCAAGACTGTGAATCAGGCCATCCGTCACTCGGCAACCTTTTACATGCCAAACAGCCCCGCCACACGGCAAACAGAACCCCCTGGGAATCTGAGCAGAATTAACAAGCAATTAATTTGTTGTCACGGTCTTACCCTTTCTTATAATATGTGTGGCATGATCTGTGCTGGACATTGATTTTGTGTTGAACGTACACAATTATGTCTTGTCATGTAATAAGAATGCAAACAATGAAGGGAAAATGTAAACAATGGAAAAATAATATGATTACTTGAGCAGCAAATTCAAGGCGATTTTATGGCGTTTCCTACAGTACAATTTCTTGTTTGATTCTTGTTTTCATTAACTAAACCAAGAAACTTCAAGTTATAAACCCACAGCCTGCTTCTTTTGTCAGTGATGAGTATGAAGAACAATTAGGCCTAAGTATATCCCAGCCTATAGGTTCACAAAGTCATAACCCCTGACAATGTTAACGTGCCCAACACAGCTGACCGGTGGGGTTGGCGTGCGATCTGAGTGTGTGGGGGAGTGTCAACACGAACTCATCAAACAAACCCCATAGGCCTACAACCCCTACTCACCCTTCTGCATTGGGAAATGGCGCGCCCCACCTCAGTATAGGGGGCCTTCCACGTTCCGTTTTTCTCACTTATTCGTCGAAGACTAGTGTCTATTCACCTGCCATTCAGCAAAGTGCCAACAAGGAACATTCTTTGATTTTGCAAGTGTCAATCCTTCCCAAAAATGCGACTTTCACAATACCACACTTTTTAGGGAAGAGGAAAGGTTATCATTTGAACAACTTATGAGCTTGCTTTTAAATGTTGATGTAGTTATGGTAAAGAGAGTGAACAGGTTCAACTCTAGATCTCATGCACTCATTTTTGCAGGATGGCGCCTTGTGTATCTTTGTACACTCAAATCAGTAATTCATACGATTCAAAGTAAACACTGATATTTTTTTAATTTAAAATATAAACTAATACCTAAAAGTTGACATACGTTCCCTTTGGGAATATAAACAGTAATATAAACCTTTATTCAAAAAAAAAATCAATTGTCCTGAGCAATATTACTTTTGTTTAAATGTATTGCAATCGAAAAAGTACCAATAACCTTGGAGTTATTGCATACAACATAAGCAAATCAGTTCACTGTCATTGAATACAATAACTATGGTGCGGAAAGTATAGTCTGTTTCTGACAATACTCACAGATCCCATCAGAATGTGATCGTATTAGATACGTACCTGCAAAGAAGAAAAGAAAACAGTGTTTAGAATGATACATGTTCAAATAATATCAAATAAATATATGCTATGATGTTCCACTTCGATATGACGATATAAGTTGGACTGACTTAAGTACATTTTGAAATATGATATGGACACCTGGAAGGGAACAGATCTTGTGAAACTAAATAAATCAATGTATTTAATTTATGGCGGAGAAAAGAAATGTCAATCTGTACTTCATATACAACTTACAGATACAAAATAGATCTTACAAGACGAAGCAACTTGACACCATTGATGCATATGATCAATGAAGCATCGAATATGAATAAGTTACAACTTATTATTATAATCGGATGAAAACATTTTCTGGTCAACATGGCGTCTAACACAATAACAATCATATTATCATGTCCGTTATCCAACTGTTTTTGTTCACAAGTAAAACTATCCCAGTTTAGCTGTGTATTTTACCACAACATGCATAATGTTGTATCAATTATCGATATATACAAGCCCTGCTACAACCTGCCAACATACTGGGACTTTAAAACACCGCCCCTCTTAATTCTGATTACTTGCTAGTATCTAGCAGTTTGAGTTTCAGGCCTTGTGATCTGGGTGTCCCCGAGGGCATTGATTGCCAGTCCTGGCGCACACTCATCCCTTTCTCAAACGCATCTGAGAAAATCAAGCCTGACAAGCTGGGAATCACAGGAGGCGGAATTAGAAACAGACTCAAAACACAAGAAAATAGAGATATGGATATTTGATGAACCTCAGGTGGGTGGAGGAGGATGGGACCGTCTCGAAAGTTGGCAAGAAGTCTAACACGAGAGAAATTAATCAGCCAGTACTGGATGATTGACAGCTTTGGGAGGAGAGGTTCTAAATATCGCCCATAAAATCGGTATGTTGGTATGCATTAGGTAGACAGAGGAGTGATAATAGCGATTGGCTATGAATAAGAAATCTGCGATAGGGGTGGCTTGACGTAGATCATCTCTTATCGTTGGTGAGCTGGGGTCCATGTCACGACGACTCTGCACAATAAACGACCATGTCAGCCCCCACACCGGAGATAAGCATGTCTGCGCGATTCAAATAATCCATACATTAGGAATGCACGTTGACTGCCCAGCTCTGGGCCAATGATAAGCCGTTTGCAGGCCAGGCCTAAACACTTTCCCATCTCATTTCTTTGTGGCAATCTAATTTCCGACGGTGTTTTTGCGGAGCTCTGGGCTGCTGATCAGCCGTGGGAGGGCCGTGGTGGTTGGGCACGGGTCGGGCATGGCGAGGGGTAGGGTGCAGGGACAGCCCCAGGCAGAAAGGTGCAAGGCAATTCTCTCAGCGATTCATTTTCCCTGCAATAGGGGTGGCCCACAAGTGGTTTCCCAGCGCTGCAGATCATGCCTATATAGAGAACCAACAGTAGTAGTAAACACAGGTAAAAGACAATTGTGATTTTGAATCTGTGTGTTTTTCGCATTACATATGTACGAGGACACAAGTCATTCAAACGCCCTTATACTTACATGTGTGAAATATAATAGAAAGTGCATATTTTTGGCTAGTATCTCGATCGCAGTATACTTCATATTTCTTTTGAAGAAGTTACTATCATGTTTGTATCATAATTCATCACAAATAACCGAGGCTTACTTTGAGTTAATGGGTAGCCCATGACTGAAAAGCCTATTTGAAAAAACAAGAATTGAGCCCCTCGAGTACAATGATTTAGGTACGAACGTTCAACCCATTGTGTTTGTGTTTGTAATCAGGATCCTTTCACAGTAGTAGATATTGTAAGGACATGTCGTTCTTCTAAAATATTTGAGCATCTATGTGCCTTTCTAAAATGTGAGCTGCTGTCGATTTAAACAAAGAACCCATTATATAGTGGCATTGTAAATGGAAGGCCACAAAAAGGGATATGACTTAGTGTCCCATTGTGAGTAGTTTCTAAGCAGCGTACCTTTGTAAGATTACAAAAGCTTTAGCGTGAGGAATATCTCCCAAAGTGTCGGAAAGAGGTGCTTTTATAAAAGAAAGCGAATTCGTGTCACATAAATATCGCACAATCCTTGATGTATACACCAAAATTGTTGCAGGAAATCATGCATTTGCCTTTATTCTAGCTAGTTTTATTGTGCTCTTAACAGCCCACACTCCTTTTTCATAACGACCATTTATGTGCGCTGAAAGCCGTTTTCCTTCCCCGCAATTGTTTATGCAAGAGCCCCCAGGGTCAAACCAACAACTAACGCTCCACCTTTCACCCCTCACCCGTCACCAACAACCCAACCCCTACTCCCCTTTCATTTCCTATTCAACCTGGTGGTTGTTCTGGCCCGCCCTCGTCGTCAGAAACTGACACATAAAACCGGGAGCTGCTCACCTTCCTCTCCCCCGCGGTGTGAGCGACTCAGCCCCAGGAGCACTGATTGGTATTGGCTGCTGCCCAAATTAATCCCAACCAGCTCCTTAATGACTGATTTCTCCATCAGCAATATCCTCTCCTCCTGCAAGGCAGCAGTTGCAAGCCGGCAACAGGCAGGAATCAATGAGTGTTTTTTGGTGTATGGATCTGTTTGTAGGTTTTGGTGGTAACATGCTTTGTTTACGGGAGGGTTTGTTGGGCCATTGAGTAATTCCTCTACTTATTGCTATCAATATTATTATAAATTAGGGAGGAATTAGTTTATAGTCAGTGGGTACGAGCCGTAGGTTACTGATTAACCACTCAAGGAACTGGTAACACAGAGCTCCCGTTATCCCAGATTCTACAAAGTAGTTATTTTATTTCTCAAAATAAGTAAAATTATCTTTTTTATACTACCCCCAAAATACCTGAATAATTACGGTCGTGGCTCCTGAAATAGTCAATCGCATAGTCCCAAAATGGTCTGTCTCTTTCGATGTACACGATAAGCTATGCGTTGTGACTAAAACCTATGCATGTGCTGCAATTGGACCTATCAATACATTTTCCACGAAATATGCTGTAAACTGAAATTGATATTTAACCGATCAGAAGATTAAGTTACAATTCCAAGAGGTGGTTTCTAAATTGTCCTCTGAACGTCTTCATCATGTCGGAACCTATTATGGGCCGCAGCTATGAAAAACGGGTTAGATGATTAATCTCATTGAGACCTTGTCAGTTTGAATGGGACTCATTTATCGTCTGACCGAGTGATCAGAGTAATCGTAAACCATATAAAACCATTTTGACCCTTAAGAAAACAAATAATGCGACACGGGGTAATAGCCACAATTAAATGAGTGAGTGCTCCGAGAGGTCTAAAACAATTTCAAGGAACGTACTATCCTTAAATTCTATTGTTAAACGAAGTCCATCTTCAAATGTTGAGTACAACATGAATGCAGTTATTTGATACTTTTCTTAAGTCAATAGCACTGTAACAATGCATGGTATAAATACCAATCATTGGTTTGATAAAAACCTCTCTCCAATAGAGTTGTAACATTGTACAGTATACATATGGTATCAATCATGGGAATACTATACGCCTTTTTAATTTGTGCAATCTATGTTAACTACGATGACCTCTAGCACCCTGTGGTGTAGCCTCAGTTTAGGGACGTGAATAAACATTGCCAATATGAATAATAGTTAGAATATTATTGTTAATGCAAAATAGGCAAAGGCAATGCATACATGCGCACTCTGCCGCAAAGCTGCAATTGGACTAACTAACTATCCCTTCAATGGAATCTCTTGATTGGTCATTTCAATACTTTATAGGTCATATTTAGCGTCTTTCTAGGTACAATTCAGTCTCAGCTACCACTCACAATAGTCGTTTAGCAATATTTGTATTGATATTTTAGTGGGCACCGGAGCAGATTATATTACTAACGATTAATCCTCCCTCGCAGGGTGAGGGGACTTGTTTTTAAGTAGTCCCTCTCCATAGTAATCAATAATCTCTTTGTTCCACACCGATCTTGAGCACTGTGCTGTGTCAGGGAATAAAAGATGAATGTAATTTGTACTCTCATTAAACTGTCAAGGAACTAGGAATCGTCCTTTAGTGATCATGTGCGTCTGCGTTCATGTGGAGGACCCGATAGAATGGCCTAACACGGCCAAAGGCCAAACAGTGCTGATGAAATCAAATTATATGAACGAATAAGATTGATAGGAAAGACTATGACATATACCTATCAATATCTTTCCGCATAAATAAAGAACTGATGTAAAACCATATCCATTATTCTATCTTAATTTCATACACATAAATATACCCTTTATAAGAGAACCGGAAATTTAAAACACTGGCTCGCAAATTGACGGATATAATATTATAGAAGCATATCTATTGAGTGAATCACTTCTTTATCAGAATTCCCACTCCAAACGTCTAAAAAAAGGATATCAATTCAAAATCATTTATTGCATGTTTAAACAACGTTTTCAAGCCAACTCGCCATTGACTGGCGGTTCGTAAGGGACGTCGTCAATTCAATAAGCCTCTTGTAAAAATCATAGCTTCAATCAGACTACAAACTGGTATTTTAAGTAAACTATACCTGCCGGGACGATTTCAGCACAGGAACACCTGTGGCTGCATATCAGATTGAGATGAGTCTACACGTCTTCCCAGACCGTCGTCGGGTTAGGTGTATGTAAGCATGGGATCAGACAGGCTGGGGTGCCGCCAGTCAGGGAGGTGGTGAATATTTAACTCGCCCCTCACCCTCACTCTCAACATCATTTCTGCTTTATATGTTCGGACAGCAAAGGGCAAAGATGGGGAGTCAGTCGTAGACGTAGTGTGAATGTAGAGTTTACTAAACAACGACCAGAGCACTGGCATGGAGGAATCTAATAACACTTTCTTTTTCTTGATTCAGAACCACATCTTATAGGGTGAGGTTTTCATATAGTTGCACTTAAAATGTGCTTCGAAATTATACTTTCACAACGGTTCTGGTTCACAGTTATGATAGTTACTAGGATAAAAAGAAAATGATGAACCAATAAGGAAAGAAATAAGATTGAAATGAGGTTGAAATATACAGAGACTTAATATAAAACGTCCAGTACTATTGCGAGCAGTTCATAAGCAGGTAACAGCAAGCAGGTAGAGTTAAGTACTGCCACCAACAGGCACGATTAAAGGGTAATCAAGGCAAATAATAGCGCCGAAGACGGGAAGCAAAAGTGGAAGAACAGGGGTATTGCTATATGAAAGAAATAGATAAGGGATACTTCAAGACCGTTGTCTCAAGATATCCCTTGTTCTGCGGGCTGACAGAAAATAGCGTGCCCGAACATTTCAAACTGCCAGATTGGTAAACTATTCCCGGTGAAGACTGAAAAGTTAAATACCTAGATTAACCACCGTTAAAAAAACAATAACACGGGCGTGCACAAATCGTTGAATTTGCTGAAGACAATCATAACATCGACTATAAATATTAGTTATTAATATTAGCCTAAATGGACCCGATCCCTCCAGTGTCCATGGACCTAGTAAGATAAAGACATCACAAGCCTGTATTATATGTCATCAATGTTCATCATTACTATCATTTATTCACCTCGTCGGAAGAACTTCATGTATATTGAAGAGATGATTAATAAAAAAACAAAACATGAGGTTCAGAATTTCTAGACATAACTGTCATCATGCAATAATTATGTCTGAGGTATTTTTATGCATTGGAATCTCTGGTGTAAATTGGCTGAGTTCTCCAGAAATGTTTCCTTTACACCCCATCTTCTTGTCAACACCTCAGGGACCACAACTTGTAGATCGAGTGTTTACCAGGGCTGACGGCTTCTGTGTCGTCCCAACGGCCATATACCACAAGACCTAATGGGGAAACTGCCGAAGACAATATTACATAAGGTGCTAGATAGAAACGATCGTACAGAGAATTAAAACAATGTGCAGAGTAATTTTCTTCACATAGGCTATAGAGGATGGGCAATGTACATCCGCATTGTTTGGTGAATGGGGGCCTTTTCAGTCTTATCAGAGTGCTTTGTCTTTTGATTGGCATATTATGCTGTCAGAAATGTAAATTTGGACCTATCCAAATTTCTCAAACATACATAATTGTCAATTATCTGAAGAAACAATTCCGTTCAATTAGAAAACATAAAACCGTTATTTCAAAGGATAACAGTTATGCTTTTACTGTAACTGTTACTTCTCACAGTGTAAACCAGCCCTTAAGCTCCAAAAGAGGTGTCTATGGGCTTGTTTTGTAATTGAGCTGTGCTCTCAGCGCAAACAGTTGTCCATGTTGACTCTCCTCAGGGTAGCACTTGGGGCTTTACCAGACACAATGTGTCGGTATTTATTACTGTACATCAGCATGTATCACTGTGTATCATTGTGTATCACCGAGGGTCCTCCTTAATACTCAGCAGTAGAAGTAGATGATAAACCAGAGGGAGGTGCATGCCTGGTACAGCAATATTGGACAGCGCGATGAACCAACCATTGTTAACTTCTTTTTATCGTCACTGCTTTAGCCAGGCATTATACATTGCCAATGATTCTAAAAAGATTATAAGGACGGAGAGACGGTGGGTGTGAGGAAAAGATATACGATATCTCGATACCAAGGGAAAGTCAAACAGAACAAATAACCAAACTTATAATTTTGATATCCTAGAGGTATAAATTTGAAGAGAATATACATGTACTTTGCAGAGGACGTACAGCTGGGCTTGTTTCCTGAAGGCTAGACTAGTCAAGAAAATGGCGGGGCAATCGAGTCAGTCCAAGATACACACCCATGTTGATACCTGCCACACTCAACAGTAAGGACCGACGGAGGCAGTGCAAACTAGATCTAGATCAGAGCACCCCCTCTACCTCCGCCATTCCCCCTTTCCCTCTTGCCTCATCGCCCAGCAGTGAAAGACTGGCCTTGCCCACTGCCCACCTTATCACCCGTCATTACATTCTGCTGCATTGACCAAGTCCACCAGCAGTCAGCCAGGCCTCTTTCCCAGTTTTTTTTCTCCCAGTCTTTCCATCTGAACTGTTCCATATTGGCCTGCCTGTCCCCCTGGTTGTATGCACGTGCGCCCGCGTGCATGCCTGTCATATTCACTGGCCATGTGCTATTCAGTTACCCATGTTTTCACTGACGTTTGTCAGCTTATGTGATGGCTGCTTTGGAGGTCTGACTAGTTATCTGTCTGTTTGTGTGTACATCTGGATTTTCTGTCCTATTACCTGCTTATCTTTGGTTGTCAGCATACGACTATCTGTTTTGGTCAAGCTTCTGCATATATTTTACACTTCATAGAATATGGTTTTGGGTTCTGAACCTACATTAATCAGCTGGTTGCATTATTCATATTTAATTTTGAATCATTCCCCTTTATAATTAATGTGATTCTTCAGTGAATATCTTTCTCCCTTTGTGTATCGCCATTTATACACGTTTTAATCTTGGAAGCTGGTGTGACTGTAATTTTTAATGACCTAGATGAAGCCCATTTCCATCCTATACTGTCCTTTGCTGCAAAACAACTGCTTATCTAATCTACAAATGCCATGAGACGCATTGTCAGAACAGTCTAAGGCCTGGAGAATTCTCCTTACTTGACTGACTGCCTTTCTCAATCTCCGAGCATCTCCATAACTCCGCTATCCACACCATTATCACATCCTCTCCCACCCCCCCCCATCCCCTCCTCCTCCCCCAAACCAGAAGAGTTTGCTAATCCGCTCTATTGGCGTGTGATATCAGACGTCTGCAGTGAGCTGCTCGGCACGCCCCCCACACCGTGAGGGAGCAGCTCCGAGCAGCTCCGAGCAGCTCACGTGGGGTAGGAGGGGTTAATTATAACCTTTAGGGGCTCGTTCGGCTTATGTGTAAGTCTGTTTGCGAATCACCATATTTATAGATTATCCTCTAAAGACCCTACTGGGGATTTAACCATTTGGAGGACAAAACCTCAGTTTTAGCATTATTGTGTAGTATATCAATTACATCGTACGCTTCATTCGTTCCCCCTGGTAAATCAGATACCCTTAAACCATGAAATAATAATGCAATGTACATAACGCCTAATTTGCCGTGACCATTCGGCATTACCAAGTTAATCATTATACTATTGAATTTATTAATAATACTGCATGATCTGAATTGATAATGAGATTGAATAAATAGCACTGTTGGTTGATGATATCAGATATTGCATTGTTTCGACTATAATGATAGGTAAGTCGAAAGTTATGTTATATTGATCCGCAAATCAATGTAGCATTATCTAAGCACTTTGAAATTTCCTCTAAGAGTTTAGATCGTAGTGAAATTACCAGAATCAATTCCCTAAACGTGGTGTGACCAGCCGCACCTCCAGCACCTGAGCCCTGATCATACTTCTCGGCCGTAAATTCACTTACTCCATAAAGGTTTTCGCTGCGTTACGCTCACAGTGGGGAAAAACGTGAAGACGAGGTGTTACACACTCAATTTGTTCTGATTGGACAAGGAGCCGGCGGGGAGAGGCGCTGGTTATGACTGAGGCGCCGTCAATGGAGACGTGAGCAGCTCGTCGGCAGGAGGTGTTCAGCGAGCTGCTCATCATAGCAATCAGTGGGCAGGGCCACCATACCTTTAGGGGGATATCAGGACTAGCTTTCACTTTTCCATCACTCTATTCCTATCCCGCTTTTATCGCTTTTTCCCTTTACAATGACTTGCTCTCAAAAGTTCATTCGTTTAACCACACTCATACTGCTAAAATCTCCGTTATGTTTAACTCATAGATTTGTATATCACAAGGAACATGCATAAGGCTAGGTTTATCGTTTAAATGAAACTGGAGGACTTCCACTGATTATGTATGCATTCCTTAACCCCTTCAACCCTCAATTCCTGAGAATATTAGGTAGAAAATATCTGTAGACAAGAGAAAGTAAGCTTTCCAACGCTGCAAACCTTTTAAAAATATTCTTTTTAGAAGCTAAGAATGATATGGTTGTATGAAGTGCCCTACCTCTTGTATGATAGAAACACCCCGGTCCTGATTATCATATTACTTTCCATGTTACGGCAACTTGAACTTTACCATATTTAGTAAGGAAAAGAAGGCATATCTAATCAAAGAAAATGATAGAAATGCAATAACATTTTATTCAGAAGGTTATTGCTGTACCTGTTTGAAGTATTAGATTAACAAATATATTTTCTACGTTATATATGACAAATGTTCCATTGACCCTAAATATTCTTTTTTCCGTAACCCTGGTAACATAATAACCTTTCTTAAATGTAGAATTTCCTGGAAAAAACATTCCATTGCAAATTTCCCATAATGCCTCATTCATGAAAATTTGGTTATTTCTGTAAATGCCATTGAATTCTCTACAAATTTTCATATAAGTCAAGTTTTCACATAAAATTACATAAGAAATAAGTTTTTTTTCAAATAATTCCTTAATTATTGCAATTAAGAGGGTGATTTCGAGGTTTTGCCATATTTGCCCTAAATTGGGCATGATGTCCTGTACTTAAATATGGGCTCTAAAAGAACTAATTATCTTTGAAGGATAATTTATAAATTAAAAAGCTGAAGATTCCCTGGAGCATCAGAAATAATTTGATATTTACCTTCTGACTGTAGGTTAAATACTAATTTTGCAATTAGAAAATAACCATGATATAAGGTTCCAATTTATGGGTAACAGCCATGTTGTGGCCAAATATGGCCTTATGGAGTGGAAAGGGTTAAATTTCAAACTCCCCCCTCCCCAAAGCAGCTTTGAAATGACTTCCGCGTTTTACATGGACGAAAGCGTTATTTGTGGTCTTGAAAATTAGAAGATTATGTCGAGACGGGTGATCGCTTCTGAAACTCTCGGACGTTCCAGGCCCACTTGGAGCATACAATCATACTAAATAAATGGCCCTACTACCCGATGCCGATGTAGAAAATACAAAGAACTTTTATAACCGAGGTATGTCAATTTCATAATGGGTTTTGTCATACAAAACGACAGCCAGTAAATGAGAAATGGGGATGAAGATGGACGATTCTCTTTTTGCTATGAGAGGCAACGGCATAGGCGTAGTCAAGAAATGAACTGCTGCACCAAGATACACGTTATTAATCTTGAATTTAGATTTACTACTCTGGTGGAGACGAAGCGATGACCAAAGATAGCCAAAGCCAATGCCCAAGCCTCAGCAAGAAAATCCATGTCAAATTAATATATATTTTTGACGTTATCGCGGAGAACATATGGCAGCATGCTGGAAAGTTTTGGGGATAGAGATCGTTATCAGACATTAGAGGGTTAAATCTACTCTATGCGTATCGCCTCTGGATCGTATCATATTGATTTCAGTCGGTTTCAACTGACCACCCACACACATCAGACAATTTCCACACATTCATAAATAATAAAGGTACTATAGATTTTCCAACTGTATTCTAGAAATCCCTTTTCGACCCATTGCTTAGTTTCCCTCTCACGCTGTGCACCTCCCTCCCTCCCCCTCCAGGTAGTCTTCGCTCCTCTCCTCCTGATGCTTACATGTGGCTTTCTGCTGTCCTTATATGGTGGCAGATAACTAGTACACCTAGCTCCCCAGTGGCCTTTTCCGGCGTTTTCCGCCTTACTGTTTACAGGATTGAGACAAGTCAGTTTATGGAAAGATGCGTCGAAGATGGCATACTGTATTACTTGCATTGTGGGCTAATTGTAAATTGGCGCTAATTGACAGGGGGCGACACTGCACCCCTGTGTTTGTTCTCCCCACTACAGGTGGCGCCGTCGCTCATCTCGCGAGACTGCTCGGTGCCGCCCTCATATAAAACCACTGACGGCACGCTCGCCGCCCTTCTCTCCCTCCGACGCCGCCGAGTAAGTACCTTCACTGACGCTCTGATCACTGATCTCTGAACACTCTTTTATTTATATACTACCGGCAGTCATTTACCATTTTCTTAGTTCGGGGGAGAGAAGTCATTGTTTCGGCTCACATACTCCACACTCTTCTTTACTATGCCGGGCAGAGGCCGGGGGAGACGCGCCGCTGTGGCTACGGACCGGGACTCTGTCAGCCGACACGTGTCACCTGCCCGTTCCCCAGACCCGCCGCCGCGGCAGAAGAAGCGGACTGTGGCTGATAACGCCAAGGCCATTAACGACCTTCAGGTCCAATTCACTGATATGTCTACTATTTTAACACAGGTCGCTAGAAAACTGGACGCCATACCAGCCGAGACACCAGCAGACAAGGACGCGGACGCCTCTACGGACGGCTCGTACCTGACCGGAGCGGACCCCCACTCGGGCCCGTCGCCACGGAAGCGGCACCGCTCGGACATGGACACCGCGTGGCGAGTCTCCCCAAGGACTCGCCCCCGCCATGCTTCTACTAACTCTCATGCTATGTCCAGTCGTTTCAGATACTCTAATCACCCGGCCCCTCTCTCCCCACTGAAGGAGGCACCCCTGCAGCCGTTGGGCTCCTACTCTGCCAGGTACAAAGAACCACCATCGTCCCTGGGAGAGCTCCACGGAGATACGGAGCTCCAGCAGCGCGTGGCCCACCTCCTCACCGCAACACTAGCACCTGGCCATCCCTCGGGTAAGAAATTATTCGCCCACTCTTATGTTCAGAGGGGGGCAAAGAGAGTTAAGACCACATTGGGCGAGCTGACATTAGCTGAATACAATCTGGGTTTCATGAGGTTGATGAACAGTCGCGAGGTAGACCCGGCCGATAGGCCCCACATGTTACTTCATTTAGAGAATATCAACGAGGACGCTACCCTTTATGACTTCGCGGACGTTAGGTCCTGGTCCGAGGAGGTCTGCGCCCTTGTGGCGGACTCACGCCTGACATGGGACGATTATTATAAAATCGACCTCCTCCGCCTGAAGCTATCACAGGTAAAACGCAGGCAAAGGGACCCCAAGGAGGGGAGACCCGGAGAGGGCACAGGCCTTGGCTTTGACACCCTTACTGACATCTCTCCTGAGGTTCGGGCGGCCAAACCCGGCCCCCCATGCCGCCACTTCAACACTGGCACATGCTCCCACCGTGCCCACCACGTGGTTAACGGCTATAGGCACCTCCATATCTGCTCCTCTTGTATTTATCACAAGTGTTTGTATTTGCCCCATCAAGAGAAAGATTGTAGATCCAAAGACTACCGTAAGAAGACCACCAAAGACGCGGATCCGGGGTTTGGAAAGTAAATTGTCACTCTCCTGTCCCACGTGACCTGTCACACCCAGCCCCAGCACCGGCTCATACGTGCATATCAACCTCCGATTATATGGCAGTTCTCTATCATGATGTATCTGACATTTCTCTCTCTGATTCTAGGACGATCTTTGCATCCGGCCCCCCGACCGTACCTTGCACCATCGACGGGGAAACCTACCAGGTTCTTCTCCCTCCGGTCGCTATCGCTCATTCAACACTCGTGGATGACGTACTCCCAGCTAACGGGGGATCGCGCGCCCGCGGAGATTCCCCCCCGTTCGTCCAGGTTGCCTCCCCGGACCCCGCCCACTGCCCTCAGGCTACAGACGCTGCATTCAACGAGCCTGGTCTCAGGGCTCTCAAGGTGGGTCCAATAGAGTACGCCTCCGTTGTGAGAGATATCTGGCCGTCGGTTGCCCCAGACGCCTTGCGTGCATCCCCCTTCCATTTAGACATTTACCATCGGGTCAGACGCACTGCCCTACCAAATTATTTGGATGCAAGGATCCCTATCCCTTCCCAGCTAAACTGTGACGCTTGGGAAGAAGCTCTGTTTGACTACCATGACTCTGAAATCACTGATTTTCTCAGATACGGGTGGCCCGGTAATTATACCGCCCCTACCCCACCGACTCCCTCCCACAAGAACCATCCCAGCGCAACTCAATTCAAGCCCGCGGTTGACAAGTTTATCTGCAAAGAAATGGCTAAGGGTGCCATGCTCGGCCCTTTCTCTACTCCCCCTTTCGTGGAGTGGACACAGACTAGCCCTTTGATGACAGTGGAAAAGAAGGACTCTGACGAGCGTCGCGTGATAATTGATCTTTCCTTCCCCTTAGGTGAAGGGGTCAATTCGGGCGTCGCAAAGAATATGTTCCAAGGTTCACACCGCCACTACTCCCTCCCCACCATCCACGATCTTATGGCTCTTGTTGTCAGGGGGGGTCGAGGGTCGTACCTGTGGAAAGCCGACCTCGAGCGTGCGTACAGGCAGCTCCGTAGCGACCCCCTCGACTACCCCCTGATGGGGATCCAACATCGCGGGAGTTATTACATCGACATATGTCCATCCTTCGGATGCCGGGGATCCGGGGCAGCCCAACAGCGGGTGTCCCGGGCCCTCTGCTACATTCAGTCGATGTCCGGCTATACGATGCTTGCCTACGTCGATGACTTTTGCGGCGCCGAACCATCATTCCACATGGCAATGCGCTCCTTTACCTGCTTCGAGAGCCTGTGTGACACACTAGGGCTCAAGTTGGCCACGGCCAAGACTTCCTTCCCCGCGACGTCGCTGGAGTGGTTAGGGTTTCATTTCGACACCCTCGACATGTCGGTGACCATTCCCCACGACAAACTGAAGGAGGTCGAGTCCCTGGCCGCCGTTTGGGCGTCCAAGAGACGTGCTACACGCAAGGAACTTCAGAGCCTGGCTGGCAAGCTGAACCACATCAGCCAGTGTATCCTGCCCGCTAGGCGCTTCATGGGCCGGATCCTCGCGAAGCTGCGGTCCGCCCCGGTCACCGGCTCCGTCCCGGTGTCCGACGACTTCAGGCTGGACATCGCCTGGTTCATCACCTACGCTCGTGAGTGCAACGGCCGGCTCCTGCTCACACCTGACCTCCCCTCTGTTGAGATACAATGTGATGCGTGTCTTGACGGAGGAGGCGGTTTCTCCAACTCCGAGTTCTACAGCTCATCCTATGGCGACGACATTAAGTCATCGCACCACATCTCACAAATCGAGGCCCTGAACATTCTAGTAGCTCTGAAAACCCTGATTTCACCCTCTGTTCGTAACACCGAAATTATAATCACCACTGATAACTCAGCTGCGATGCATTCTCTTAATACAGGTAAAACCAGAGACCCCGTTCTACAGGCCTGCTCCCGGGAACTCTGGCTCTTTGCATCACTCCAGGAGCTCAGCATCACTGTTAACCATGCTCCCGGGGACACCCTCGTGCTGGCTGACGCCCTTAGCAGGCGCCACAAATCCCGCCACCACGACGACATCGCTACCCAGATGACACGCCACATGAACCTTGCCCCCACCTCACCGTGCCCAATTGATCATGTGCTAACCATAGATCTTTGATTTCAGGTCCTGCATCCTCCCTCCCTGTCCAGCTTCAGCGTTCCATAAACGCAGCCTACGCTAACTCCACTACAGAAAACCAACATAGACAGGCAAAGTCATATTTGTCATTCATGCTAGCGTGTAACGAACACTATTTGTCCCCCTCACCCCATTCATGCCTTCTCTACATTCAATGTTTGGCAAATTCACTAAAAAACATTCGTTCAGTCAAGAATTACATATCAGGTGCCCGGACATTCCTAACCCGTATGGGCGGAGACATTAAGAATTTCTCTTCCCCTACTGTTGATCTACTTTATCGCGGACTAAACCGCCTGTCAACCCATATCCCTGCTCCGGCCCCAGCCCTCTCCCGGGTGACTCTCTTTCGCCTGTGTGATGGGCTCCTAGCGCTGGGTCCGGATGGCCGAGTGACCAAGGCGGCCCTCCTCTTCGGGGTGGCCACGTTCCTCCGCCAATCGAACTTCCTGCCGATCTCGCCGAATCAACCCTCTGAGCATATGGTGACGAGAGCGGACGTTAGGAGGCGCCCCGGCTCCGTCACTGTAGTGGTAAATTCCTCAAAGACACACTCCCGATCACAGCCCCCCGTGACCCTTATGCTGGTCTCGGTGCCTGGGTCTCCCTACTGTCCAGTTACTGCGTGCTTGTGGGCGTGGCGGGCGGTCCCCGCTGGGCCCTCCGCGCCTCTGTTTCTGCTTCCCTCAACAGGTGTGCCTCTGACCCGACTGGCCTTTGTCTCCATCGTCCGGGCGACCCTGCAGGCCCTGAACGTACGAGATGCCCGAGACTTCACGATCCACAGCCTTCGTCGGACGGGAGCCCAGCTGGCGGCGCTGGGGGGGGCCCCGGACGCCGAGGTGATGGCCCACGGAAACTGGACCTCTGAGGCCTACAGAGCGTATGTCCCACGACCCGCCAGCTCAGCGGTTCCTGCCGCCCTGGCGTCAGTTTTGGCCTTAGGCTGAGCTGTTATTGTTATCGCGACGAGCCGCTGTACTTTTATCTCTTTTAATAATTATTATTTATTGAGACTTTAATCACCTTCTTTTATCATGTCTCTCGTGATTAAAGTTTTTAGTCCAAATGTTTTTAAAACTGTGTCAGTGTCCACTTTCTTCAATTGTGGGCTAATTGTAAATTGGCGCTAATTGACAGGGGGCGACACTGCACCCCTGTGTTTGTTCTCCCCACTACAGGTGGCGCCGTCGCTCATCTCGCGAGACTGCTCGGTGCCGCCCTCATATAAAACCACTGACGGCACGCTCGCCGCCCTTCTCTCCCTCTGACGCCGCCGAGTAACCCACCCACCTCGCCCTTGTCTACAAATCAAGTCTTCGATCAAGTCGTCACGGCTACGGCCTTAGGCTGAGCTGTTATTGTTATCGCGACGAGCCGCTGTACTTTTATCTCTTTTAATAATTATTATTTATTGAGACTTTAATCACCTTCTTTTATCATGTCTCTCGTGATTAAAGTTTTTAGTCCAAATGTTTTTAAAACTGTGTCAGTGTCCACTTTCTTCAATTATTCCATCTAAACAGGTTAGTAGATATCATCTTTCATGGGAAGGTCTAGAATATGATAGTGTGTAAAGCCGATGGCAACATGTTGGGATCGAATCCATCAACAGCAAACAGTACTGATCAAATAACATTCAAAGAAATTTTAGAAGCGAGCACATCTATCAGGCTAATCTGAATATGCCTGATGTAGTGTTTAATACTTTTAATTTCAAACCTCAGAGCAAGATACTAGGATCATGATCCTGACAGCTTCAGGTGTACATAAATACTGACCTGTTATTGAGCTGAAATGGCCATCAATTATATACTGTTACAGTGCTGTGTCTAGCAGGAGTAGCGCTACAAAATAACCCCGCATGTATGAAGAAACAGAGCCAAAATCTACAATAGTCATTAGGCACAATCATAGTTATGTGCCTTTGGTTCGATTGATTTGACTGACGGTACATGTGTCACAGTAGAAAGGCTAACCAGTATTGAAAGAGGATTGCTTTAGAGAAGTAGAAATATATGTATTCCAATTTTCTCAATATAATTCGCGCTTTAGTTTGTAATTGTGATATCAATTTCTGCAGTAGTCGGCTGAAAAATGATCCAACAGCATAGTGACAGTTTTATTCACCAAATGGTAACTGATATATGGTTCTGAGTTGAATTTTGTATCTGGCCATTAAACAGGATGGTAATATTCATATGTTGTTGAAATGTCAGATCAAAAGGCGGATTCTGAAAGAATCATAACTATACGCATCCAACGATTTTGTAAATCAGTTAGTTATCATAACTCTACAGCCAAAACTGTGAGTCAAACAAACGAAAACATCAACTTCCAAGCCTACGTTTCACTTTGGATAGATGCATGTCTACTGCCAACAGTCATCAATGCACCATCATGACTGCCTAAAATCGATAGGAATATTTAGATCATTTCCAACATTCCATGTGCTTTGAAAGCATAATAAATAAAAACATGGACCATTTATAACCAGTCAATGGCAAGCACACCATCAAGTCTCTGGGGAGAAATCGGAGCTGAAAGCCTCTAATATTACAAGTGGCCCATGGTATTTGGTAATATCTAGATCTCTTGCCCCCACACCCCATCTCCCCTCTGCCCACGTCCCTGGTAGTGCTCTATATGAAGCGGCCTAAATCGTCCTGACGGCTGCCGAGAAGGCTGACCGACCGATTGGCGCGGCGGGGGATGAAATAGTCCAGGTACCCACCAAAAGAACCTCTAGACGGCAATTCCCTGCTTCCGGGCAAGACTCATACGGACAATTCATATCCCCGTAAACCCTGACATTTTCTCTCCTATTTATGCGGTATAGAGATGAACAGCGTTTGCTTTCCCCTTAAGTGGCAATATATTTTTTTGAGTTTTTTTTTTATTTGTGAGAGTGGAATGCAGGTGAAAGCATTATGCAGCTGTTTTATATCCAAGTCATAAGTCCAAAAGGGCAAACAAATCTTGTGACCAAACGAATGCTTGTCGTTGATGCAGAATTACACAGTGAAAGCTTACATTCAGCCTACGAGTGAAGCTTGCAGACAATTCACTCAATCTTTTTAGTATCCATAACGAAATGCCACGACAAAAAAGCCAAGGTCTTTTGATAGTATAGTTTCATTTATCACGGCGACTTGGACCTTGCTCCAAGGATACTACTCATATGAGATTGGCATGAAGGTTTGTACGCAGTCGTTTCTTTCGCTTTCGCCATCGCTAATTTCATAACGGACGTATTTCTCTGTGCTTACGCATGCATATTATGCATTTTCTCTGTTTTTGTCCCACCTTTAATTTCAAATACACCAACTAATTAATTATACCGTATTGAATTAAAGATTATTAAGAAGAATGGAACATATAGACGCCTTCATAGACCATTGTCTGGGACTAAAGTATATCTTATTCTCACGCCCACTCCAGATGAAATTAAACCACTGTCTTTAGAAGTTTTAAATTGAGATGAGATTAATTGCGAACCAACACATACACCGCCCACATACACGGATATACAATTCGTTTTCCGACAAAGTTTTGCATTTGTAGGACTTGTCTGGCTTTCACAATAGGAAGTTTCTACTCACAAATCATTTAAAATGATATTGAAGCAGAGATTATTCAGCTGGTTCTCCTTTATAACTCAACAAGAAATCTGCTTTAAAAAAAGTGAGTTACCAATTTGTAAGACCCCTGTGTAGTAATGGTACAAGCTCTCCATATGCTAATGTATTTGATCACGCATAAAGTAAACCCCAAGTACTTAGCCCAAACCACATGTTAGGCTACAGTACCCCTAGCCCTTCCTGCCCATTACAACATGTACAATCCACTCCCATGTTTCCCTAATGGAGAGGAGGAAGTGAGTGAATACACGGGCCCTACCCTAAAACACTCCCCGCCCACCCGTACCGGCCGGATCAATGGGCCCTCCAGGGTTATTGAGTCTCCAGCAATAGGCCTAAGGGGCCACACACCCAGGAGGGTTGGCGGGGAGGAGGGTGAGGGGGGCAAAGAAAAGAAACTACAGGGTTAGGCAAAGTGTTTCTTAAAAAAGTGTTTCTATTGTCTTACTTCTATGATAGAAGTGGGAAAGCGGAGGTGGGGAAGGTTTAGGACTATTGCTGAAGGACATGTACAGTGTCAAGGAGTTGGCAGAAATGCGGCAATGTGTATGTGTCAGTTGAATTGACTATCGGACAAAGAAAACGAAGCACACTGAGTCCAGGTTACATAAAAAATAAATGTAATATCGAATTTCCTATTATTGTTACGATTGTTTAAGATTGTTTCTGATTTTAGGCCCTAAAAAGATTGACCTTGAACGAAAGCTTCAGGCCAACTTTACTTACAAAATCAAAATTGATGTTTGCAAAACCTCAAAAAAGAAAGGACCCTTTTCCTATTAGAAAAAATGCTTAAGTGTGCCAGATTGAATTATACAGTGCTACCCTGTGTGTCACTGACGCATTACCTTTTATCATTTCTCACAGCTCATTATTATGAAACTGATTAGGTATTTAAAGCCAATCTGTTTAAAGGGGACAAACATTCTTTTTACAAAATATTATAGGGATGTGATACATGATGAGTCTTCTCCAACAACAATGGTACTCCAATGTATGGCTTATTATGAAGGAAAGGAGTGGGTGTAAACTGCATCCACAGAAAAAGAAAACACTTAAGAGGGATGTGGTTATGAAAGCTGAAAGAGGATGATTGCCTAACAGATGCAGCAATTCAAATCTCACAAAGAAATTACTGTCGGTTAACCTTAACCTGCAACGACGTCAACATCGATCATTAAAAAGGCAATTCACTTCAATACCATATATTCCTAAAAGGGAGTTTTACACATTCTGCCAAAATGTTTACGATAGCCTTCATCATTGGCCTTATGACAGTCCCAACAGTTCACCCAAGGGTCCCGAGAGCCTTAGGATAGCCCCATTTCTAACGGAGCATATCCTTATAATGATTTTACATTATGATTTCTGGAATTTTGTTCCATCCTTCTACTGATATTATTGTAACAATCGCCGTAAGGGTAGCCATCGTACTGTGTAAACCGGGCTTAGGGAAGTTGTTGATCATTTGCCTAAGCCCCATTCGCCCTGGCCAATATTTCACTGCGATCTAAAAATCGCAAGAATGAAGAACTAGGCTTTTGACTGAATAATAGCATAATCTTATACATTGATGGCTCATTTAGTAAACCACAAACATATTTCCCAAAAATAATTATTCTAGATACAAGAAGATTGCAATTGTATCTCAGACCGCAATGTGAAAGTGCCCAGGGCGTTTGTACCTTAACGATGACCTCCTGACAGTGTAGCGCAACTAGAGTAAGTCAGAGTGTATGCGAACAGACTTCCTGACCAGTCACCTCCTGCCCCTCGTCCCCGAGCCCCCTTCCTGACCAGTCACCTCCTGCCCCTCGTCCCCCCGCCCCCAGTCCCAGGTATTCCTCCGTATTCCTCCAGTAGGCCCCATCTGTGCAGGGTTAACAGCCCCTAACCCCGGAGAGGGTCATGTTTCCCGCCGTTTACATCTCGGCATGTGGCTTAAAAAACCCTGGAGTAACTCATATGACTGCAACATGTCGGTAGGGGCCAGATGGCAAGGCTGTGTGTACGCACGTGCCGGGAAACAATAATGGGGTTGGAGAAATTGGGTGGCTGAAAAAAGAGCTCGGGTAAAAAGAGTACCAGGCAAAGGTTACGTCGCTGAGGGCTTTACATGCCAGAGGCGTGCCTACCAAGTACTATATCCTTGATGTATATACCTTATTCTCTGTCTGAAAAAAGAAATATGGTCCATGTGGATAGTGGATAAGTAGTTTAATGGTATGTTTGGTACATACTTTTTAACCATCGATTGATGCCTTGAAAAACACACGGTCATGCAGACACGCACGCACGCACACACATACACACGCGCACACACAGACATGCATGCACACACGCACCCACATACACACGCACACCCTCAGATATATATTTGCCAATAAATCATACATATTGCCTCAGATCCTCTATAGTATCGACGCTTACCACAAACCTAGAAAAAACGTAAGATATGAACAAATGTAGGCTTTAGTTAGGATACAAACGAGTATCCCAGCGGGCCCTTCAGGCCAAAAGCGTATTAAATTGACTCAACCCAGTGGCAGCGCCATGTACGTTCATTGAGAGGGGGAGGCGTTAGAGGGGCATAAGGGGGCAGGGGGAGAGTAGACGTTAGGGCCTTGGGGGAAGGAAACTACAATTCACCGAGAGGAACTTGATTAAAATAGCTGAGTTGGCAGAAAGTACTATGGACCCTTACTCCTCTGAGAGGCCAGGAATCAATATGGAATATGTGAGCGTCAGGGGACGCGATGTAAGTGTTTTAAACGGGCACTTTGGGCAGATGACAGACATGGCGGTCGTCTCGGGGGTACGGCTGGCTGACGGCTAAGGACGGGAGGTGTCATTAGACTTCACGTACACGCCCACGGACCACCGTACTATCGGCTTTAAGCTTGTCTAACGGGACACGTCTCACAGACCACGTAACACGCACTCTCAAACCAGACCTTTATGCAAGTGAATTACTTTGGGCACCCACTGCGTTTGTTCATCGATGAATTCAATTCGCATGCACTTGCGGAGGTTTAAGGGTGGGTCGAGGAAGGGGAGGCAAAATCCAATCAGGAAAACCTTTACAAAAGCACCCCTTCCATCGCATATTCAAACGTTGGTTCGGTAATTGATACTGAGGTCTATGCTGATTCTCAATCGTATACATGAATTCGAAATGGTCTGTCGTTATCTATTGGTGCATCAAGATAATCAAACAAATACAGAGAATATTTCGTATAGTCCTTCATGAGACATACTCACACATGTACCAACTCACCTAAATGCACTCACTCTTTCGGTGACCTCGTCGTACTTTGTATGATTCTAACATAACAGCAGAGGTAGCTGCTATATATATATATCGAATCGAAATGCGAGTGTCCTTGGCATCACACCCTATTCGTTCTGATCAGGGACATAGTGCAGAATGTGTATAGCGGATGGCTAGATAACAGCTTAGATCAATATCATTTTGATTAGTGTATTCACCGTCCGTGATATGAAAATGTACAGACAGGTGGTCTCTGTCCGACCATTCTTCCATTCACTGAGCCTGTAAGATTTCCGAGCTCTCTCTTCTCGAGTTGAAAGTTAAATTTACAAATGGCGAGGATATTTATCTTTTTTTTTTTTTTTTTTTTTTTATCAAAATCTTGCTCCAACCCCATGGCTCTCATCTGCCCCCACAACCAACCTTACATGCCAAGGGAGCCACACCTGCTCCCACTCCCCTTACTGTTGGTGAAGGGCGAGCAGCTCACGTTTTTAAGTGAGCTGCTCGTATGTAGGTTCATAGTACTAAATGACCAAATACTATAAAATATGCGAAATACCGGCGCTCCATTACCTTGATTGAACAATGGTAATTGCAGGTAAAACATTATGGTTATTCCAAACAAGAAATAAGTGAAAAAGGACCTGCCACATTTATCGGGTTTGGTATTGAAATTTTAAAACGTAAACGTGATTATTAGTATTTTCTCTAACCATAAAGATATTACCGGAAGAGGAACAAGAGTTAATCTTTAAATAAGTCAATTCATTGTCGGCATATGCGATTAATCGGTGTTAGGAAATGAATATAAAAACGACAA
Organism: Lepidonotus clava; assembly: GCA_936440205.1. Classification (NCBI taxonomy): domain Eukaryota; kingdom Metazoa; phylum Annelida; class Polychaeta; order Phyllodocida; family Polynoidae; genus Lepidonotus; species Lepidonotus clava. The sequence goes on from OW387148.1 coordinate 18,074,008, forward strand.
AAAGAAAGAAATAGTATTTAGAGCAACTTTGGCTCATGAACGGTGCATATGAGTCGTTGCCGTAGAAATGCACATTTCTTTGTGGGCCTGACTCAATTTAACAAATCTAAATAATTTAATTTCAACCGTTCCTTTATAAATCCAAGTCCTGTTTAAGGCCAAATATGCATCTTTATAACAACTACTGAATTGGTATGCCTTTTTGTGCTGCCAAGACGCTCAGATTTCCTCAGGCAACACAAAATGGACGATGGCATTAGAACTAGCTGGCCTGGCTGATAATAAATAGCCCTCCACTACATGAACTGAGGCGGAATGTTTCAGGTTCCCCTGCTCCTGCCCAACCTGCCTTATCCGTCTGCCCCGTGTCATCTTCCCCAGTGCTTTTATAATGCTTTCCGATAGGGGCTGTCCTAGCCATCGTCATCTATCTTAATTACCGGGAATTTACAATGGGTTCGGGTTACTTAACGAGGCGTGGTTGCACGCGGAACAACTCGGATATTAATTTCGTATAAAAAGGGCCACAGTGGTAAAAGTTGTAATCTGAAGGGTGTCTACAAACAGGGAAGGAGCTGGTCGGAAAGGTATTGACCTTGTAATTGGACAGAGGATCTATTAATCTTATGAGGTGTACTGTGCCACTAGGAATAGCCGACGGCGCACGAACAGGTAGGCGTGTGAGAGCTGAAATGTAATAGAATTCCCAAACAAAAGTTGAATTAGCATTAGCATGTTTTTCATTATTTGAATGTATATTTCATGAAGAATACAGAAATCTTCCTTATATTGGTTATCGTATGGAAGCCAATGGTGTCTGTAATTTAGGCCATGGTCAGCATATTCACTGTTCACCATTTTGCTTTTCATTCTTCAATCGGTGGTAATAAAGTTATATTATCTATCGCTGATTTAGAAACATAATAAATAATTAATGTCTTAATGCTTATTGTTTTGCCCTCAGTTGACACCAGCTAGAAGGGAGTACATGTCCCGAGGGGTACCTCAACTAACCCCTTTTGGTTGGACCCAAACTGCAGAAACGAATGCAACGTGCGTGCACGCAAGGGCTTGGTATTGTAATGACCGTGAAAATAAATCATTCAATACGTTAGAAATTCCCACAGACATGAGACTGGTATGGGTACGTTCGAAGCATGGTATGAAAACCGGAATGCAAATTATGCATGGTAACATTAAACCTGGCATATATATAGAAATCGAGGGGAGAGGTCCCACGTGACTCTTGTTAGACATTGTAGTCCAATCAGATTATACCTAACATGTACTTAATTATCTGGTATATCAAAGAGAATATCTGCAACAGTGATCATAATGGAGTTGAGTGACAGCGCTTCAACTGCTAATATCGGAATTCTGTCTAGTGATTAGGGATTTCCAGATCCAAACTTTGTAATGCCAAGGAGTTTGTCGTGCCAAGGAATTGATACTCGATAAGAGAGAGCTTGGGATTTGGCCCTATGGTCGTATGCACTGCCATTGACGGAAGGGCCGAGTATAGCCAACCCATACATGAAAACGAACTTATACTTCCCCCTTTTCTTCGGCAAACTATGAATGACCTGCTCAATGTAGCTGATCGTACTCTCTTGATGTTCGAGCGCACCCTCACTGGTTTTTTTATCCTCCAAGCAAACAAAGTACAAACCTGGAGCAGAGAGAGTAAAATTAAAACGTTTTAATTCTACAGTCCCTGCCTGGAGCCAAGAGAGGTTTATCACGTGCACAGTCTACAATTAGAGGGTCAGGCCTATATTGTGTCATTATGAATTTATCCCAATTTTTCCTTGCGCTATGAATAAGACCTTATAGACTACTATTTGGTGATTTCCGTGTTCTAATAACCCTAGGTAACTGTTAGATAAGCGTATTGCTGAATACTAAAAATTGATAGTTGATAATTATGCATTAGGCTATTTAGATTATTGAAAACGAATTTAGCATAATTAAATATCGTTCTAGATGTTTTAGAATAATGAGTAAAAAATGATTTCAAATTGATCACCTGCCTCTTTTTGGAAAATGTGACGGCATCTGCACAACGTCTATAGCACGAGGGGACGTTTGTACGGAGACTGGTTCTTTATACCGTTATGGTTAAGCTTTGTAAAATGTGTACCAAGTGTTTACTGTGTTCCATCGATGTGAATTTGCGTATCGAGTGGCTTTCACAGACGTTCAAACATCTATTCATGGCGACCATTCTAGCTTTGCTAGGCAACCTTTTACGTAATGCAATGTAAACATATTCCAGTGTGGACTAATGTTGACTCTTTTGTACAAAAAGAAAGTGACCACTAGAGGGTGTTGACTTTATGCTCCTCGTGTTAGTCGCTATTATCCCTAACTGATCCAAGTAAATGGGTAATATTGATGTAGGGACAAAGTATATATGACACTAATCAAAGAATGGCCAGCATTGATCACTTCCTACTTCAGTATAGAAGTACTATATATGGCTACAAACACTCCAACAACGAGACAGCTTCAGACTGGGACAAAGAGGGATAAAACCAAGAGCGATAGAAAGATATATGCTATTTTTATATATACGGGCTACTAAAATACCAGTTCTAATTTCATTAGGTAACATATGAACTTTATTCAGGAGTGAATTGCTGTATATACGTTACAACACATTAGGAGAAAATTATTGTATCTATTGCATGCTTCTGAAAATTAAGAATGAATTGGCTCACGTGATTAAACACTTATATCATACATATACCAGGGACAAGCTTGCAAAACACACTCTAATACCAGGGGTGAAGAGGTTTTGAAACCTGTCACGAATAGAAAATACTTAGCGTGAAGGACAGACAAAGTTAGAGGAACTAAAGTAACCAGGTAACAAGAGGGATGATTTCTATTCACTGTTCCCTCTTCCCCATGGGACCTATCAGTATGTGGCGAACTGTGAGTGGAGAAGGCAGCCGGAAGGTAGTCCCACGCCCAGCTCCCAAGAAGTAACTAGGTAATGGAAGGACTATCCCTCCCCAAAGTTTACCTGAGACAAAGACCGCAATACCAGCAGCGCCAGCTGGTGGGTTATGAGCGGGTCACCGGACAAGGGGGTTGGGGGCGGGCTGGGCTCGGGCCAGGGTAAGGGAAACTGTTTCATCTTGAAAGGTATATAGAGAACTGGTACAACAATGAAGTTTGAAGCTACCTTAATAATTCCTTTTGGTGAGACCCTAAAGTAAAGTCTTACTAAAACGTCCCATTTTTGTCAAACGTAATATTGACAGCATACTTTATGCATGTGTTCAAAGTGTGGAGAATATATCCAACTCGACGCCTGACTGGTGGACAGATGTTGTTAAAGATTTATTAAAATGAATCAATAAAGTGGCATGATCAACATGTTTCGACTGGTCAAGGTCTTCTTCAGGATGCATGAGTGTAATATGTAGAGCACAATGGGGCCAATGGGCCAGGTCATGATACGTGTAAGATGTAGGTTATATAGTATAGAAAGGGATCTGGGGGACAGTCCAATATAGGGGTGGATTGGTTCAAGGTCATCGGTTTTAACAAAACTGGACCTATATGATATTATGGCAGTGTTTTAAAATCCTATGTGTATGGTTGCAAGGTAATCAAAATTACCAGTTGGCAACTTTTACTATGGTTGTCAGTCGCGGATTTAGGGGGGGGGGGGGCGTGGGGGGCGTGCGTCCCCCCCCCCCTTTTTTTTGACCAAAATTTAGATTTTTTTAATGTAACATAATCCTGGAAATTTTCAAAATAGCACGCCCCCCCCTCTTTTGAAAAATCCTGGATGCGTCCCTGGTTGTTCGATCAATTGCATAACATTGTAGAACGTCACAGAAGGTTATCAGAACGTCGTAGAATGTTACCATTGAGTCACTCCTTGGAAACGTTGGCATCGTTTCCCTTCCGTTTCAATGCTCACCCATGCCGGAATAGGGTGGATCGGATTAGTGGCCAGAAACATCCCCATGTCCTCTTAGCCTGGGGAGGTAATCATTCTTCCCGATTGAGCTAAGTTGGTGGATTTTACTGTATCCGCTAAGTCGTTTGCAGATTAAGTTGTGTCCATCCTTGGCCACTGGTGAAGAGGTCACAGGACTATTGTATAAATCTCTGAGGGCTTTTCCAAATCCGTTTCATTGGTTTCTTCCTCATCAACTGGATTTGGCTTTTTATTGCTTATTGGATGTTTTATGCTACTAAACCTATTAAGGAGGAGAACAATAAAAGCTAATTATGTATCATCACAAGTGGAAATTGTATTAATGTCATTGAAAGGAGTAAAGAATGTATCGTGTGACATCAAAATTATTGTATACTCTAAAATAACATTTGAATTTAAATATTTATTAAATATTTGAAATCAAATGTAATTTTAGACTATACAATAATTTTGAGATGTTATGTACATGTCTTTGGCCTTTGTAATGATTTATGAAAAGATGCTCTTACTATACTTCTACTCTTATACAATGTTTAGAACATCTCTATGTGAAGACCTAATGGCTGAATTCGTTGCTTTTTTATATTACGTGCTTCTGAAAGAATCGCCGGCATGAATGTTCAATGATGAAAGTGGCATACAATGTTGCAGTTCTAAGTACCATTGATTGTTCATCAATCTACATTGTACGCACTGATCTAAACCACACGAAGGACGACACATACACTAAGTGATATTGACCAACCACCTTTGATGGTGGGATGACCACGGCCGTACTGTACTCGGTATAGCTTAACCAGGCCGCATTTACTTAAATCACATGATCAATCTAGCTTGCCTTAGCCAATCAGCGCCCGTTCTGGTTGGCCCCTGGGGAGGGCCCCAGACCGCCGGTTCCCACCGGGATCTTAGTGATGTGATCGATCAGCACCTGGTAGGCCTTCAACTGACCTCCCCCTCCCCTCTCACCCCCTCCACAGGCCGGCAGGGGGCACTGTGTGTTAGCAAATAGTGTATTAGTAGTATATCAAAAGCTTTTCTTTGTGTCAATTCGACCATTCCACTTGTGGCTGGCTGGAACGAACTCTGACTCATGGCCTCGCCATTATTCGTATATTGTAGGACTCGCTTCTGGCAATACAGAATCCAAATGGCCTAATCCATGGATGCAATAGGGCCTATGGTTATCCTGAAGGTGGTATCATCCCGCGGCCAGGTGGCGCATCTGTGCACAATAGCAAGGTTTCGAATAGATTTCCTGGCTAAATATCATACTTCTATAGCATCTACTCAGTACTGAAGGGGTGGTTTGGACATATAGTCATTGAACCATCTCTAATCCATTCCCACACACCTCTCACATCGTGTCAGGTTTGTTTCCCACTAGAGACGAACAGACTGAGCGGCCTGGAATAAGAGTGTGACCGATATGGGGCCCCAACGCTCGTCCCCTTATGATCCCCATGATATGATTTTGAAATAGGCCTATTATACGAATGCAGATCCCTCTTAACTTGCAGGACTCTGCTTTCCATTGCATATAGGGCCTATTTATTTATTTTCAGTCAAGAGCTCTAGACCAACTCAATGCCTATGGTGCCATGGTGCCATTACTCTTAGTATTATGACAGATGTGACTGTCAGATTTAGAAAGAATGTATTTGATAAAATCACTAAATTCCTCCCCTTTCTACACCCAAAGCCCCATAGGTGCAGCCCCCTAGGCAACCACAGCTGGTTCCTGGTGCCGCACCAAGACCACCCAGCGGACATGCAAAGAACCAGCGAAGCACTGAATGGCCGTCCGATTCGACCGGCGAACGTCCAAAAAGTACCACTCTGTGAAAATAAACACCAACAAAAAGCACCCTGCCAGGCGCCGCCTGAGATATATCGGGACAGATTCCCTGATTGACTTGACTTGAAATCAAAACTCTGTCTGCACCGGTGTATAATTGGTCTTTAACCAATCGTAACGCTACCGACCAGCCCGTGGGGATATATTTAGATCGATCGCTTGGTTTTACTTTTCTTTTTTGTGTCTTTTTCCCTTTCCGTGCAGCTCGGTGCCGTGAGCGATAATTGGGGATAATTGCCGTAATTTAAACACGGAGTGACCTCTGGGCACGGGGCCTTGTGCGCACGCGCAGCGATGGGTGTAAACACGAGGGACACTGGTAGGATCAGCGGCCGTAAATAGAAATGCGATTATAACCATCCTCAAAAACTAGTAAATGGCTTGATGGTTTTAATTGGTATTTCTAGAATGGGATTGACAGACAACTTAATTAATATAACTGGTCCTTAATCGGTAAGTGAATCTAAATTGGCCTGTACCGTCTGACTACAGACTGATCAGACTGACTATACAGAGTTATACCAAGCTCAGAAATGTATAGGCCTACCGTGATTAGATGCAAATCTAAATGTTTTGTAAATCGTTAACTTTCTCCAAGTTGTCATTGCTCATTATTCATTCACGAAAAATATGTTATTTGAACATTAGAGTCTACTATCAAAGTACTAGTCTTTTTTGCTGATTTTAGAACCTCACTCACAGTAATGCACCACTTATAAGTCCCTTGGCGACGGTGACGTCACAAACTGTTGTTTACTAAATATCTACCAGTAAAATAAGTAACCAGCCTGTCAGTGTGATATCTCAACTTAAATGCAATTGCCTTTATAGAATTATGTACAAATAGCTTTCTTGACTAGAGAAGAAGATTTTTTTAATTATCTTTTTGCATCTCCTTTTAGACCAACTGTCCCATAACATAATCAGAAACGACATGGAAAGTGGTCAGACCTAGTCCGAGGTTATATAGACTACACAGCTGAAACCAGACTTGCGTCTTGCCCCCCCCCCCCCCCCATACACACATATCTATTGGAACCATACAAAGAATGGGAATGCACTTAGTCTATAATATTATGCCCCACCCCTCCACAAACACATAGACAATTTCATACTCCTTTATACAATGTTATGTCCCTGGCTTGCAATCAGTCCGCGGTTCAGCCGCGATTCCTTGTGATATCCCTTCCCTTGCTGTTTTCAAACTTCAGCCCAGAACAACTTTGCTAAATCACACGTTAGCACGACCAGACCATTTTGGCATTACTACCACCTTGCTGAGTGATAATGAGTGAGTTACGGGCACCTCTATATCTGTAGACGTGTGGGCTGTTACCTTAAAACACATTACAGGGTCGCCGCAATCCGCTGAGTTTATTAGACTGCCTGGCTTTGATGTCTACTCATTAGGCTAATTGCCCTTCATTGTGGTGTGAGGCGTGCGACATATGGACTGGATAAGGGAGGTGGGGTGGGGCGAGCGTGGGAGGTGCCAGGTCGTCATTGTTCCAGCTTTATTCTGGGGAAGAGGTGGGTTCTGTATGGGACAGGTGGTTTTCTGTTTTTTTCTCATTACACTCGATTCATTACTCTCGCTACATTGTGTGGTAATCTTGCAGCTTGGGTCCGCATACCAATGCACTTCCTCATAGTTCAAATCAGAGACATGGTTCTGTTCAAATAAGTCAATGGTTCGTCACACCTTATTTCTGGCTAATTGGATCGTTTGATATTACATTTAGATTCTGGAAATAAGGAGTTAATTGCACATTTGGGAGAAGATTGTTGACAGTATTGCACACAAAAGGTCGAACCAGCTAAATATAGATACAGGCTACAGATAATTCCGTCGGATAGGAAAACAATGAATCAATTAGTCTTTAACTTGGATTATATGATAAAATCTCATATCACTTTTGGATCTATCTCCCATTCCATACGCATTACTCTCCCAATATTCCCATCACCTCATGCCGGTGTTATTTTGCATATTGGTCTTGACATTCCTGCATTTCTAATTACAAGAATAATAAGAAATCTGGGATAAGCTTGGGAATTGGGACGGAATCCTATGACTGCCCTTCAGTAAGTTGTGGATACCTCTAAAGTTAAAATGCATGGAGCATGCCTGGTCATAATTCATGAATGGTACTATCATCCATACATGGGATCACGCGACCTTGGCTGCAAAAAATATTTAAAAAAACGTTAACCAATTGCAAACGGAAGTGATTGTAATCAAGTATGACGTTTCTTTATGGTCTTTGTAACTGCACCATTTCATTGGAGCCCAATTATGCAAGTGACACGGTCCACGAACCGGTCAGTATCCTCTCTATGACTTCAGCTCAGACAGAATCACTCAGAGAAAATCAGGAGGTGTTTTTCCAGCTTTAGAGTCACTGATATAGACACCAATCCCTGACTTCAGGATCAGTTTCTTTTTTTCTCTGTCATTCCTGTGTCCTTGGTACTGATAAAACATGGGTGTCCTGCCTCCCCTCTCGGCCACAGAGGTTAATGAAGTAAAGGCTTTTTGTGGGGCTCCCTTCTGATAGGGGACTAGGTTTCCCCTGGGAGAGTAGCCCAGGGTCAGGGGATAAAAACGTCCTAGCTGACCTCCATCACTCCCCCTCGGTTGATTCCTCATCCATTCATCCCCGTCTCCCGACTCAAGATAGAAGCGTTGTCATTGAAGTGATTTCCAGTGGCGCAATCTCAATTTACGTCCGATGTATGGGGGTAAGTAAAGGGTTGGGCTGCCGGGACGGATCCAGTGAGGGCAGGGGATCGAGATCAGGGGGTCCTTAATCTCTGCCCCGGCCCCCTGCCTTTTTTCCTGGGGACCCAAATAACCAACGGAAGGGGAAATGTCCCAGATATATTCCAGAATGCATTATATGCCAATTTACATGTAATACCTACGCCGGGAGTAATGCTTTTGTATAGACCATCCCTCCCCCTGGACATACTAGATCTGATTTTGTTGTGTTGGACAAAGAGGACTCTAGGGAGTTCTCTTGAATGAATCAGAACGCTGGCGTGTTCATTTCACAAGGCTGGATACAGCAGACGGGATTATGAGTTGAGGAACGTTCCCTTCAGGCTATAAGTTGTAAAACAAGCACGTCATCTTATTTATTCAGAGATACCTTCAGGACCTGAAACCTTCTCCCTGGAGTTACATTGACTTTGGTTAATAATTGAACGATTAATCTAAGAGTTTTTCCTTCAGACCAACGAAATACCTGAGAAAATCCCACGTATCCTAAAAATCTAACTATGAAATTTAACTTTCGCAAACGTGGACTGTGTTTTCAAGATATTTATGTACCTGTCGGCTAGAATTTGTTGATATTTTTCGAAATTACTGTTTAAAGAATTGAATTGTGGGATCGTGTATTTGATCTTATTTGATCTGTCTAAATTCAATTTCAGGCTAGTTTATTAGATTATCTGACAGAGTCGGGTTGTTCATTGTATGGCAATTTTAGTTATCACACAGTTTCCTATAGAAAACGCCAGTTAAAGTCTTACATTTCATATAATACAGAAAACAAGTGATCCGCGGAGGGTAGACGTACAGTATAGCTGTATAACAGCTGCACCCTTTCGATTGACATCTCTGGCATTCCCAAAGATCAGGGAATATTTGGTATAATCTGCATATAGACAATCCTCTGGAGAAGGGCCCAGGGGAGGTACCGTGTCCTCAAACCACTCTCCCGATTTTCATGAGACTCTTGGACATCTGAAAGCAGCTGATTAAGTAACCATCATGACATGGCTACCTGCCTTCAGATACAGGTAGGTTGTACAGGTGTTACGGAGCCCTGCAGGGTCCCGACTGCGTCCTCAGAGCCTCAGGTTTGGGGGTAGGTCGAGTCCCATTGTCGATATCGACGGAGCAATTATATTCCTTGTCATTTTGAGGGAGCCTATAACTCCCTTGGTCCGCTGCGGTAAATCAAACATTCAATGCACACGTCCTTGAAGGTTCGAGGGAACAGTGCCTAACATTTACCCGATGCTATGAATCAATTAAGCCATCACAGGGGTTCCGGAGGGGGAAGAGGTTCTCCTATCTTTCGTCTCTATATGATACGAAACGCCAAAAGGAAGGACATTTGTAACCGGCAGACACGAACGGAGTTTTAGTACTTTGTTCACCTATTATGCCATATCTATATATATCATAATTATGATGTTGACATCCCTTCTCATTTTCAAAACCACCGCTGGCAATAGTAATCGTGATTCGTTGGTTTCTGCTGAGTTTCTACTGTAAAACCTATCATGTATAGATACCTGTTTACCCTACCCTCCCCCCTCAGGAGATAACTACCTAGTCGCACCCACCAACACCTCCACGCGAGCCCCTCCCCCAAAGTACCGGTCTCCGACCCTCAAGACAAGTACGCTGATGAAAGAACATGTAGGGTGAAAAAGGGGCACCAACTCGCCAGTGGTAATTACAGTCGTTTTATCACTCACTCCCCACCCTCCGAGCAGTTCCGAGCAGCTCTGAGCAGCCTTGAGCAGATTACAGGGCATCGGAATTCCCTTTTAATTAGCCACTCCATCAGCAGTGGTACAACTCTGATTTTACCGGACGTCCTACCTCCTCCTGCCCCTCGGATATCTCTTTTTTATTATCATCGTTTTGAGAAACTTTCTTTTTGTGCTCACGAAAACTCGACCTTTCGTCATGAAAAGGGAAAAACACCAGACTTGGGGACTATATAGTTGAGTTACAGCACTGTATGAGAGGCGTTTTTTTCAGAAGTTCATTAAGTTGAGATCTGATTAGATCGCTGTAAGAGATTAGGTCGCAGCTCTTGTTATGATGTTAAAAAGCGAAGTGGAATTCTGAAGCTGAAATTACGTACAGTGTTTCTGATAAGATATGCCTCTTAGGCCCTGCGAGGGCAGAGGGGAATATTCTGTCAGCATGACAATCCTGCCAGAGTAAAAAGTGTGTCCATTACATACGCACCTCTAATTTCTACTCTCCAAACAGAGGCATTAAAGTACATCATTGGCGTAAGAATATGGGCATAGTGGAGTGAATGTGCAATGAAGGAGGAGGTGAAAATTAATGGGTGCTGACTGTGCTCCGACCCCGAACACTGCCTTTACAGAGTAGTTGTCAAGATCTTGAATATTATAATATTACAAAGTTAAGTTACATATATATGTTTTCCATTTTTTCATACAGTCTCTTAAAACTGAGTTTGAGTAAGATCAAATGTCATATATCATAAGAAATTGAACTCTCCTTTAGAGGGACTGTCCATGGTCTACCATGAAAATAAGGGGCTGTCAGGCTGCCAATTCAAGAATGGTCAATCCGCAGCCACGTGAAAAAATACCGACCAGTAAAGAATAGGTGACCCCCGCGATATGATCGATGAATAAACAGCTGATAAAATAAGTCTCGAGAAAAAGAATACAAGTAGTTATAGAATACAATTGCTACCTAGCAGTGGCGTTATTTTATTTTTGATTTGTTGAGAAAAGGATGTTACAGCAAACAGAACAAGATAAACGTTATATTCCTGGTGTGTTTCCACCCTTTCAGCACAAATGTACATAACCTTAATGAGGATTATGTTGCTCAAAGAAAAATATTACCGGATGACATTAACATTCAAACATAACTCTCTTAGGGCTCTAGAAGAAGGAAGATCATCAACTATCCTGTTCATTCCATTTTCCTTCTTCAAAGTCAGGTACTTTAATGTTTGATGCAAACGTGAAGCATTAAGTTGTAGTATGCTTACGCATAACATTTTTGCATTCGGACAGATCTTTGCAAACTAGATCCAATACGTTTTGTTATTTCTTTTTTGAATGTTGGGTGGGGCCTTGTGCTGGCGTAATGGATCCCTCCACTCAACGAAAATGCCTTCCCATCGATAAACGTTTGGGGAGCGTTGGTTATTCCATTGCACAATATTACCAGTTTTATATTGCACCTATCTGATCGCATCAGAGCTACCCTGTAGTGAGTCCACAACGTTAGCCAGCGGTAAATCTTACAACAACATTAGCTGAGTCAAGGTGCAAAGATGCTATTTATTTTAACCTTTAGAGCTTCCGACAAGTTTTGCCTGCCCATCGGCTGCAGGGTCTCGGCATGGAGGTTTGGACTGTTTTTCCAGGTTTGCAAGAGCGAAAGAAGAGACATTTCTTCGCGGAATCAAAGAGGCCTGTGCTAGGAACTAACCATATGAATCAACACAGAGAGGAATGAGGTATGCACTGGGCAAGGTGAAATCACCAAAAACTATTTCTGTGGTCGTTGTTTTACGAATTCCGTTTTCCTGCAAACTGTGCATTTATGCATAATTCTGCTGGAAACGTTCATCGAACTGCCGTATTAGACCTCTATCATTCTCCAAACATCTAAATGCGTGAAGATTTCCATAATTGATCTCGTTTCTGGATTAGCTGACACAGACAGGTCCTAGGCATAGTATTAACTTCAACTCTAAGCCATGGCATAATAGATTCAACAGCTAAAAGCTGAATTAGCATAAATTGTCCGTTATTCCGTGTGATGGATTTTTAAAATTTCAGCAATGGAAATACGGGCTATTCGGCATTTAACTTTAGTGATAGTTCCTGACAAAATTTTCATTAACCACTATGATCTGTACGGGTCGGAGCTAACAGGGACCGCATCCTGCATTTTAGAACGGATAATGAAATTATGGAATCAGATGATACATCAGTTGGTTGGGATTTTATTTGAAAAATACCGTATACAATAAACCCTGCTAGAATATAAGCAGTCAAAAGCGTTTCAACGTATTGTCCAGAACGCCAGCATATCCCACTATGTTACACATTAACCTCGTATAGTTAGTAGGTAGAAATAAAAACGCCTCTGTCCATATATATCCTTTTTTTCCCTGTCAGTTTAAACATGGTTTTGCATATGAGATGTGAGAGCGCCTTATTCATTGGGTACCTAATATTTGCACTGCTCCTAAAACTAGGTGCTATAATTATTTTGGCAATAGAAGTTGACTTCCTTAATGAACTCAAAGGACAATGTCGCATCGTTCTTTTTTATAATCAACTTTCGTTTTAAATAAGAGGATCTTTAGACCCTACATACAGACTGTTGTTGATTATTGCTGCAGCTGCGGCTGCCAATAAAAGAAACATTTAACGGACACAAAGAAAACAACATTATGTTCAATAACCTCAATCATTCAACAATACCCTTCACTAATCCCCTGATCAGCCAAGCTGGATTATGATATATTACGGATAGCATAACTATGCCAATAATGTTTTCAGAACTCCCATTTTTAGTTCATTTATTCAGACACCCTGCGGATATCGCATCATAATAAGGCGTGGGTAAGCTTGCTTTCGTAAGCTTACCTTCGATATCAATTTCATTTTATTGGTCGTTTTGGTAATATGTGTGATTTACATAGCCTGCTGGCAACAGGGCTTGGTGGCATAGCCTATGAATATTCATAGCAACAACTGCCTGAATCTATTGTAGCCATAAGGACACAACGCTAAGCCAGTTTGTCAAATGTATGTACACACAACTATGAACTGGGACCACTAAATCATGTGCTATAACAGTAGAGGATAATTAATTGGGTTGGATGATTGGGATGACAATAGTATTATGGTTGTCCTGAGGTGATTGATCTGGAAAAGCTCAGCGATTTTTTCTTGGCTTACATGGTTCGACGTGAATGAAAATTGCTAGCTATTATCATTGCTACTGTCATTTAATTAGACGATCAGTCCTGTTGATCTATATGCAAGTCGTCTCCCCTTTCTATATGTAGAAAGCATATCAACTAGAATTGATTATGATGGGCTTGACCATATCTATAGAGAAGTGTATGCATTAGAAAGAGCATTTAGATACATGAGGTCCCTCAGTAGTATGATTAAATAACTATGCCTCAAATATAATGTAATGAGACAATTAAAATGTGATTAATTTAGAAATTTTCATTACATGTATTGTCTATACAAACGTTACAGTCATTACCATACAACTGTACTAGTCATTTGTCTCTTTTCATCAAAATGTTAGCAATTCTAACACATACAGTTAGCCCACATTGCCCTATTACTCAGTGGCTCTGTCCTAGGGATAGCATCATCAAATTCCAGACTGCCCTTACTGCACCCACCAACAATGAGGGTGATACAAATTTGATAATACTTTTCATAAGGATAACATCAGACTCATAATGCCGAGTCATGATCTCACGCATACGTGTGTCGTTACACATCTTTCACTTTCCATTCCTGAAACCTTCCCACACCTTTACATCAAGGCTTATTTCTATTTATTGTCTATATAGCCGCTCCCTACTTTCCTCCATGCCTTTTCTCACCACCCTCCCCTTTCCTCCTGATCACCCCTGACCTACCCCCTTAACTCCATATAACTACTTCCACCTTCCCGACGTCTCTGACTCCCTCACCTTTCTTTCATCCACCCCCTTTCCAAAAAAAGTCAAAAACAAAAACACAGACAAAAAATAAAAACCCGATGAGCAGCTCCCTTCTCATGACACCTGTAGGCCTGATCACAACCCACCTGCTCCTTCTGCTCGCCTCTGACTCGGAGCTGCTCTTTGACGCCCCACCCATAAACTGCTCGCCTATAATCCGCTCGGCCCAGGCCCACCCAAAGGGCCCAATGACATTGATTAGAAGTTACCAGAGGGCAAAGGAGCCGGCCGAGGGTTACAGCTGGTAACGGTCAGACGGGCGCAAAGAGACCTATTAAAGGGATTAATCCGGATCAGTTAAGGACTGGAGGAGCGGCTATAGGTCTATTGGGACTGGTTAGAGGTAGCTTGGGCCTCCGCCCTCAGGTAACAATAACTGGCCTCCAATCAGTAGAGCAACAACTTCTTTTATTCAGTACATATTATTGACAATACTTTACCAGGCGCTCCGTGTTGTAAGCTACAAGCAGCATGTAACTCTGATTAGGGTTATATTTCTCTCGTCCAAGGATTTATTAATAAAGACGTGAGCAAAAAGTAATACAAAATCTTTGGACAAGAGAATAGATTAGTTGTGTAATATCATAGAGAGTGTATACATTACTATTCAGTAAGACATTCTATGTCTCAGATATTAGGGAATTATACACTGCATACTCATTAGACTGTTAAGTACGGTATTAGTATTGCCAACATCCTTTAAATAGTTGAGGGCAAAATAAATGAAAAACAATTATTGACGCATCTCGGCGCAAACATTAGCAAAAACCGACTATAGAAAATCAGAACAGTAGGCCTCACAGTCTGAGCTCCTTCTGTTAGAGTTACAGCCAGATATACAGCTTCTCACTCCCAGGGCTGTTGTATTTATGTCGCTTGTTTGCTCTTTTATAAAAAGCCACAACGTATTATACATCGTACATCTTTGGTTTAGTAGCAGTTTGATGTAATCTGAACATCCCAGGTCAGGACTCCGTATGCAGGGCCACGTTCAGCACTGTGTACTTATGCATAACACACCGCATCGGTGGGAGGAATTTCCTATATTCAAACGTGAGTGTATTTTTAAAAACACCGCTACAAATGCTACTACAATGTTTAGCTAACCACATACCACTGTTTTTGCGCTTCCAACACAAATAATCTCAATATGAATCAGCAGACATGTCTTTCATTCATTTTTGTATCGTTGATTAAGTGACTGAGTGAAACCATACCCTTGTCCCGAGGGATAGGTACCAGTTATATTCACAACGCAAATCACTCTGGTCCAGCGCCAAGTAAGTAGGCTCTACTGTTTCAGTCAGTAGTAAACCAACTTTTTTTCCATTTATAACAGACAGACACCTCCCTGGTCCAGAGACACCATCCCACCTACCACCAACTCCAACTCGTCTTCAATCGGAGTCAAAGGCGCCACAGCTGACCTTTGAAAGACAACCGAACAAGGAAAGAAAAGAAATAATAGCCTCCAGGCCGAAACCAATTTCTTTCCGATCCCAATGACCGGCGTCGGCGGATTGGGCCTGAATTCGCCGCCAGGTCTTCTGTAAATAGAGGCTGGCTATGGGGGAGTGAGTGTGGTTACTAACTGGTTACTCTCAGAGGGCGGAGGGGGAGCAGGTTCTGCTGGATGGAGGCAGGCGGCGGTAGGCCCTGTTCTCTGCGGAATGCTGACATTTGGCCGGTCCGACACTCGGCGCGGCCAGTGGTGCTAACGTACTGACGTGGGTCCCTCAAGAGGCCTTAGATCTACGAGGCCATGGTTCCTTTTGATTTCCAATGATATTGGAATGATGGCGAGCAATAGTTACCCTTATTCTGATTAAACGTGGAAAGATCAAGAGTAAAAGCCACCACGATCTCTCCCCAAGATCAATTGCGTCCTTAGAACTGTTGAATTCGGTGACGTAAAGATCATGGAGGCGAAGATTAGAGGGGAAGATGAAACACACTTTGTAAACATTCCAAAAGTAGATCATTGTTAATTATTTGTCTTTACAAAAGGAGCAATAAAGTTTTAGATTGGTATTGAACCAAGTTTATAACCATTTTAGAGATTTATCCCTACAATTGTGTTAGCCAGGTCATTTATATAACTTATATACCTTTAACATAATATGTTAAAGGTATATAAGTTATATATTATATAGATGGATACAAAAAATAGATATAGACAGGTATAAAGAAAAAAGATAGATTTCGGTCAAACAAGAAAGTTATTGGGAGTTTATAATCCAATAACCACTCTTTCACTATATATCTATTGGCTGAAAACTAGTATACTTTGATTTCTTTACAAATTAGTGAGCGTTGTACTTTCGTGTATAGTAAAGTTCTGTCTGCATTAACATAGTAGTATAGGATGGCCCTCAGACCACATCCCTATCAGTATACTCAACCACACTCCCCAGGGTCTATAACCAACCACTGTACGTACATCACTCACCAACTCAACGTACTATCTGTCCGTCTCAGTTTTTTCCCACGTTCTTCTTCGTAACTATTGCTGTCAAGAAGATTTATGTTTTCCTATATTGGTAAGCTTTATCTCAAGTAATGTTTTGCATGGAGGGAACCGTACTGTAGGTATCTTGTCAGTCCTACAAGCGGACGCTCATTTTAACATTGTAACAGGTTTTGCAGTGTTACTAGTATTTTGGTACGATCTGAAGGATGGGAACGAATTGGGCGGCTTTAATGTATGATAGTTTAATATAATAAAGACGTGATAAAGAAACCGTCAATGGAATCGTTCACCAATGTTATTCAAAGGTCCACTTCTAGATTGTACTTTAGTTGTATGTCCGACCTTATGGCACCTGAAGGAAAGGAATCGCGGGGGCGGAACCACTTGTAACTAATCTAAGTCCACTTCCGGGTCAATTGTCACGTGACAAAAGTCAGGGTCACAGCAGGTAGATTGGGTACCTAAATAGCGTCTCCCTATGGGTCTATAGGTGGTAAAGGCCGTTTAGACCCCTGAACCCGGACCCTGTCCTCCCCCACTGTGGGGACACCCATGTCGGTCCCGTTTCAAAGGATTCTGATAATTCCTTCGCGTGCGGCCGATCCGTCTACCTGCATGCCTTTAAGTGACAGGACAGGAGTGAAAATAGACCAGAGGACTGGCGAGGACAACCTTAGGACAGGAGGGAGGGGACAAGGAGAGAGGGAAAGGAGAAGGATGTGGGGGGGGGGGGGGGGGTTAAGGAGAGAGGGA
Organism: Lepidonotus clava; assembly: GCA_936440205.1. NCBI lineage: Eukaryota > Metazoa > Annelida > Polychaeta > Phyllodocida > Polynoidae > Lepidonotus > Lepidonotus clava. Next base: position 18,091,551 of record OW387148.1, read on the forward strand.
AGGGGGTAATGAGGGGATTGTTAGGGTAGAGGCAGTACAGAGGGGAAGGGCAGGGGGAAGAAGAATGGACATAAGGGGAAGGACGGGAAAGTGTCAAGGGGGGTTAAGGACAAGGGAAGGGGCAATACAGGGGGGAGAAGAAGGAAGGGGTAGGTAAGAAGGAAAGATATGGGGAGAGGGGATTAGGGGTAAGGATGAGAAAGACTCGTGGGGCGGACTGGGAGCAGTAAGAAAGGGAAAGGAAGGGATTGGTAGATGGGAAGAGAGAAGGAAAGAATAGGGGAGAGGGCAGGCTTGGTAAGGCCAAGGGGCAAGATGGGGGAAGTAGAAGGGGAAGAGAGGGTAGGAGAATAGGGGAGGTGAGAAGAGAAAGGGAAGAAGGAGAAAGGAAGAGGTAAGCAGTGGGAGAGATGAGGTTGGGTGTAAGGAAGGGCAGGATAAGGCAGATGCAGTACAGAAAGGAAGGAAGGAAATGAGAGGGGTTGGGTAATGGGATGAAGGGAGCGGGGATCCGAATTTGAGGAGGAACACAAGAACAGGAGAATCGGAGAGGTTGGAGATGAAGGGAGGAGGCAAGAAGAAACAAAAGTGGTGACGAATGGGGGGGGGGGGGGGGGGGAGGAAGAGGGGATGGGACGAGACAGAGAGAGAGGGTCACATCTCCAGCGAATAGAAACCGAGACGAAATGGAGAGGGAGCGAAGAGACGGGTATTGTTGAATACATAATGACACGTAAATCGTGACTAACGTAAAGGAAATAGCATTGCAGATGAGATTTGCATAAGTAAATAGGGGGAACCGAATAGGCATGAGGATGTCTGTTAAAATACACGCTTGAAATCGAAATGTGAGGAAGTGGACTATAATATACAGACAGGTGTAAAACACGTAACCATCCAACAAAAATGCGGACTTGAAAAAGCCTACAAAAAATAAGGTTCATAAGCACAGGAAATAAAAGTGTATGTGTAGAACAATATTCAATAGTGTTCAAGGGAAAAAACACTTTCTGATGGTACTTTGTGAAAAAAAAGAGGACATTACAGTCGATGTGATGCTAACAGGTGAAAAGGATATCTAAGTATGATAAAAGTATTTTAGGCTGAAATTAATGTACCAAAATAGATTTTTCAATGAGTAACATCTTAGAATTTCAAGATAATAGTTATAAAACCTATTTATTTTGGCAGCATCGTCTTAACGCAAAGTAATACGAGGAGGAAACCGCTGAAGACCAGTCACCTGAGTAAAATGCCATATTTAATGATGATGAATTTTATCTAAAACAAGGAGCTGAGACATGTCAGTAATAGTGTTTGAGCGTATTAGAGTCCATTTACTTTACCTCCGAAAGGTTCTGATGGTGCGGACGACTTTTTGTTGCATCCCCAAGGTAACCCAAAAACCCAACACAAAGTGGTGGCCCGCCCACTCCTTGTCATAACTGTAGGTGGGACTGTCATATTGACATGTAAAGTTTACCTTACTGTCAAAATAAGAAAGGCAGGTGGCCTTGACTGGAAATTTCGTCTGTAAAGGTCAACCAGCTCATGGAGGATTCATAGGAAATGGCGATATCACTGAGGGGTATTGCTTTGAAAGGGGAGAGGGGGGAGTGCAGGATATGCTCAGCATGACAACGTTAACGTCTTGAACTAGGCTATGTTATATGGTGCTACATTGATCCTACATGAAATAATTGATATTATACCACTGATTAAAGAGTGACACGATTGCAATGACAAATCCACCTTTGCAAGACCTTTCCCAAACGCCAACGCTGTCAAATTATATCCAATGATTCTAGAAAGGTATTGACAGGTTTTGCAAGTGTGGGGTATACACACACACACACACACACACACACACACACACACACACACACACACACACACACACACATACATATATATATATAATTAGCCTTTATGCCCGCCTTTATGGCTCCTTTCCGAAATCTAATATTGGGCAGTAATTTCTATCGTGCAATGATTTCAATTTATAGTTTTACGAAACATCATTGTAATTTTACGGCAGCTTATGAAATTACTGAAAACTCCGGTGAATTATTTGCAGCAAGTATAGTGCTGGAAATGTGAAGGTAATGTTACTTGATATTATGACCTTTGTCAGAGGTCTCGAAGCTGTCTGGTGAACCTTTGGAGCCCACAAAAGAAATGCATCCCTATGTGTTAACAACAAAATACGGCCGGTGGTTTTACACTGGTTTCCTAATAACATTTTGCGTTTTAGCATGTAGAGAAAGGTCACCCATACAGCTAATTGTTTCCCCTGGTCGATTTCCAAACTTTTCCAACCTCTCCATCAAAATGGTTCTTTTCTGAGCCGAGCAGTCAGACGTAATTAATATGATAATACGTCTCACTTGTGTTTTAATATCTCTGCAAATTCAATAGTATGAATTTTTACTGAAGCCTCCATGGGCATGTACGAGGTGTCTTATAACCAACTTAACCTAGACAATCACATCCAAATCATGATCAGGAAGTAAAATTATCATCCTCCCTTTAGCGGAAACCTCACATTTTGACAGAATATCTTAATGCTAGATTAAGATGAAATGCAAGAAATACATTGTATTCAAAATCGCATTGACAGTGGCTCATGTCATCAATCAAATCAAGCACCTTCAATTTCGAGTTAAGTAGAAAAATTAAAGCCATAGAAATTCAGTCTGCATAAATTTGCCATATGCCAAAGGTGTGTTACGCCCCATTCCCAGTCAAACTTTCATGGTCCGAGCTCGGAAATGATTCGGTGGATTAAACTGTTAACTGTGTGTATCATGAAGTGTCGAATTTATCCAACGGTACCCCGTATGGTTGTTGCAAAAACAATACATGCAGGATTTCAGATACTTTTTTTCAAATTTCTTTTATCTATTTGTGCACCAATTGCAACGAATAACTGCAATGAGACATTACAAGACTTCCCACTACCCGATCTAGTTAAAGCCTGTATTTCACATAGCGGTTCTGACTGCCCACGCTTCGATGATAAGACTTCTCCACGATAATACGACTAAAGGCCATGCATTCTACATAATCTTCTGAAAAGGAATTAAAACACGTTCTAATCATATCATATCTAACGTGTATCATTAACCCTTATTCGCACTGACTAGTGGAATACAGCCTTTACGTTATTCCCAATTGATCCCCAGTGAATGAAAAGAGGGAGCTACTCACCCATGAGCTCGTGGACGATGCTGCAGGGCATGACGATGAGGGAGACGAAGAGGTCGGCCACGGCCAGCGACATGAGGAAGTAGTTGGTGACGTTCTGCAGCTTGCGCTCTATGCTGACGGCTATACAGACGAGCACATTCCCCGTCACCCCGGCCAGCACCACCACCAGGAGCAGCAGGATCTCCCAGTTCATGGCCCCCTCCTCCTGGTCCTCCTCAAGGCCCTGCCCCGCCCCGCCCCGCCCCCAGGGCAGACTCAGGTTATCGGCCGTCAGGTTGTAGGACGCCTCGCCGTAAAAGTCGTAACAGACCAGCCCGTCACACTGGATGGTCGACTCCATGCCAAACGACGAGGTCGTGGTGGCGGGGGTCGCCGCTGTGGGGTCCTGACCCCCCTGGGAGGTGGGGTCCGCGCGGAGGGGGCGCTCTGAGGTGTGGTTGTGGGGTAACTCCTGGTGGGGGTGGGGTGTGGTAGAGGGGGGCAAGACCTCCCCTCCTGGTGCCAAGGATCTATCCTCCGATCCCTCCTGTTCACTCTCCCCTTCCTCCTGGGGCTGGGTTTGGGTGGTAGCTACCTCTTGTTGACTGTACTCCGTGGATGATGCTGTTGTTATTTCTATTGTTGTTGGTGCTGTTTTTGTCGTATTCACTAAGTGTGGTGGGGCTGTGGGCAGTGCTCCAGTGGGTGGTGGTGGTGGGGCGGCAGTGGCCGTGGTACGCTGGGGGTGGGTGGCTGGAGGCGGGGAGGACCAGGTCTCCGAGGTGGGCACACGGCTGGCAGCAGGAGAAGAGGGGCCCGTCACATTCCCAGAACTCGTCGTCACACCGTCTACAACAGTAGTTGTAGTAGTAGTAACTCCACTGCCTCCTCCCACACCTTCTCCTCCAGCTCCTCTCGGCTCCTCCCGGTCCCCTACTCCCGGGCCGTCCTCTCCCGGGACCGCCGGGCCCACCTGGCCGCCCTCCCCGCCGCCCCCGCCCCCTGCCCTCACCACCCCATCAGTGGCAGAGGTAACACTTTCACTGTGTAAATCCGCGAGACGGTCGCTCTGATTCTCATCAGTATCATCATCCCCTTCACCACTGGGCAGATCCCTGCTTAACTCGGGCCGCTGATCCGCCGCGTCCTCCTGTTCTGATGTGGCCGCGTCGGCCGGCGCGACGCCACTGATATTACTCCGACTCCCGCCGCCGGCAGTGGTGCCGGGTACTGGCCGAGTGGTGGTGGTGGTGGTGGTGGCTGGAGAGAGGCTGCCGCTCCCTCCCACTCCTCCCACCTCCTCCTCCTCCTGGGTCCCGCTACCCAGATCCCCCGTCAGAGGGGGCACACCTCCAACAGGGGCCCGCGCCGCGTCGTCGGGACCGTCACCGGAACCGGAAGTACCTGCACTTCCGATGCCGACGTCGCGCTCGTCGTCCTTAGGGAGCGGCGCGGCGTCGGAGGGGCGCGGGATGTGGGTGTGTGTCACAGGGGGTACGTCTCCGCCCCCTCCTACCCGTGTGTGGCCCTCCTCTACCTTTAACTGGATTCGCTGGTTTCCCCCGTGTCTCCTCACTTCCCGCTGGTCTTTTAACAAACCGCCGGGCGGTAGCGACGGTTGGCCGGGTGTGACGTCATCACTTATTCCCGCCGCCACCCCAATAGAGGGCGTCGTGTGAGCAACAGGACCGGAAGTAGAGTGGCGTTGTCGGGGAGGAAGTGCTGACACAGTTTTAGTGGTGCTGGAGGTAGGGGAGGTGCGTACTGATCCATTGGAGGAGGGGTCAAGTTGATCCTCGGGCTGTGAGTTAAGAGCCACTTCCCTCCCCTCCACTGCTTCTCCAGTGCCTCTAGAGAGGCTGGAGTTAGTCAGACTATAAATGCTAGCCTTTCCCAGCCCGGGGGCACCGCTGCTGCTGCCTGTCCCTCCTGTACTCGCACCCCTCCCTTGCCTTATCCCACCTCTCCCCTGCCTGGCCCTACCCCTCTCCCCTCTCAGCCTACCCCCACGTGGAGAACCCCCACTTCCATCCTGGCGTCGCTCCAGGCCCTTACGTCCCACTTCTCCAGGGCGGCCGTCCCTTCTCCTCCTGGAACGAGACAGTCCCAGGGGTAGGTCATCCACCCCTGTCTCCCGTCCCCTCTCCAGCAGCTCCTCCTCGAACCCTTCCCTGGCCACTCCTCTCCTGCGTCTGGGTCTAAAGCCCTCCAGTCCTCCAGTGTCCCTAGAGATATTCCTGACATAACCCTCATTACCGCGCTTTCTGCCACCAGCACCATAACCCAGCACAATATTAGATCTCCTCCCCGTAGGGTTGGTCGACAATAACCCGGATCCATTTTGCATAACCTCTAATAGGAGGAGTGAGTCGGTGTGAGGAGTGGGATTGTTTAATAATAACGGGGGCAGAGGGGGGTCAATTTGTGAAGGGAAATCCCTGCTAGTCCTCCCTATTAACCTGCCCTCTTTTAGAGAATTATGGCCCTTTAGCATGGGTAGGACCCCCTCAATGGGCGCCCAAGGGGTCGTTACCTCCTGGTGACCCCCGACTCGAGGAGGGTCAGCATAGTGCCTCGGACCTGGACCTGTGGTGAGGGCGTGGGTGACATGGGTACAGTAGATGCCCCATAAGGTCGTCAGAAGGTCCGGTAGAGTCCCCATAGCACATAACTACACAATCACAACATCACCGGGCAATAATAGTCGTTTTTTAAACTATGCAATCCCATACTAAATTGGCCCAGCTTTTAGACATTTTTTCTATTGCACCTCCTCCAACATCACAATTCCTTTACTTTGCTCCTCTCGTCAGCGTCAGGCATGTCTTTGTATTAATCTCTGGTTCCTTAGCTCCTCTGACATCTCGTTTTTTTCCTTGACCACTTTTGACCAAAGGCAGTGTTTACGTCTCCGTGACATTTCAAAGCTCGCAGCAGTTAATGTCACTCTGATGTTCTGTAGGAGGCGAGGCTCGTCCCTAATACCGAGCAGCTCTGAGTAGCTCCGAGTAGTTAAGAGTAGGTCCGAGCAGTTATGAGCATATCCGAGCAGTTACGAGTATCCTACAGTCGGTGGTAGAGGCCCTCTGAAAAGACAGAAAGAGAAAGAGTAGTCATATGAGTGGGGCAATAGATGAACGGTAATCAATTCAGCCTGTTATATTAGTGTGGTATATGTTTGTTTTCAATAAGCACCGTGGACAAGGTTCAAGGGTTGGTTTACTAATCCATATTGAACCCTGGATACAATGGGTCAAATAACATACAGAAGCATGTTTCGGCTATATAGGGGCAAAGGGTAAGTCCGCCATAGCATGAAAAGTTCTCGGCAATTATCTTGGATATCATAATATCAATAGGTCCATTATATGAGCGCAGCTGTCCAAGTGATATAAAAGATATACGTTTATTCTCTTGATGTAACGATGATTTAAATAGTACTGCAATTCACCGTTTCTACTTGAAGTTCTAATCGATTTTCAAAATTCATATTTGGCATCCCTTGATACAGGTTCTTATGGATATCACTATGTTGAGATTTAGGTGTTTTTTTCCGGAACATCCATTCAACTTTGCCAAAAACCATGAGCGATAACAGGATTAACTGTACAGCATAGAAATAAAATGGTTATAGAGAAAAATAATTTCGTTTATGCTGCTTTTGCACCAGGCTATTTTCCCCAATGTACCTTTATCTCGTGCACCTCTCTGCTATCCCCATGATCATTCCGTCCCCATCTACTCGTTTTCCCCAGCCTTAAAAACGGTCGTTAGGATCCGGCCTTTCCCATAAAGTGATATTTGGTCAGTCGTTCCTTGCAGTCAAAAAACGCACACATAAATGTAGAGCTAGGAATTAGGAGGAAATTGCTGAGCCTTGAAATACGAGCCAGGAGTGAGGGGTGGGAGTTGGGAGTCGTCATTAGAGTGGTGCAGGAGGAAAAAGTAGGCTAACAAGCCACTTACCGACGCCGGACCGCCCCCAAATTTAAAATCAATTCAGCGCCGATATGGAATCTCTATTAGCTGCAAGCGCCGCCGTACAACGCATAATTTCACAACTGAAATCATTATCTACCCGAGCGCCCCCTGTTTGACGACTCTATACTTTAGTTAGTTTTATGGTGTAGTTGCTATATAGGTGTGCCTGCTTCATTGTCGACCAGGCGCGGCGAGGTAATTACCGTTCAGAGCATCGTATAGTACAGTATAGGGAGAAACTGTTGGACAGTCTTTTGAATCGAATTAAATAAAAAAAAGTTTAACGTTGGTTCCAATAAGCATTATAAAGGGCTTGTCCGGTATCTCCCTGAATCTTTTTTCTTTGTGTGTGTGGGGGGGTTCCACACAAACCGGGGGGGGGGGGGGGGGAATGCCACTTGCATGCGCGCAATCCATCCCTTAATCTTTTCAAATTCCTGGATCCGACGCTGCGCTAGGAAACCGTCCTAGGAATAAGTATTATCAATTGACTAATTTTTCATATGACAACACAAACCTGGGCAAATCTGAGGGCGATTCTATGAAAATATTCGAAAAGATTGCTTGCTGAATAATAGTGATAAAAATGACATGTTACATATAGGGGATGTTCAAAATTTAAAGGTGGGAACCATTTTCATTTGAAAGTACAGCTCGCCTTTTCACATTTTACTAAAATGATGGAACAGTGAGGTAGAGAATACATATAAAATGTAACGTGAAATGAACGGAAATGCTGAAATGCCATCTTCTAATAATTCTTTTGTTTTCATAAAGTCTTTGTTTTTGCAAGTCAGGGTGGTTTTACGAGGGGATCCTGATATAGGCTGAACATGGTAACGAAGAGCTGGGACAATGAAATACCCAGTGTAAATGGTGACCATAAAGGGCAATCAGTTCCTCGCATCCTCAACTACGTTGGTAAGGTTAGTGTAGGATGCTAACAGGTTAAACCTTTTAGCATTGCTATTGAATTATAGCGAAATATTGAACAGTCCCGACATTTACAGAATATGCTTTTTTTTAAAATTTAAAACCTGAGAATCTCAGTTTTCATTGTGTAATGTTTTGATATGTACAAAATCATTAATGTAAATCTGATATAAAATCCAATTCTGCAAATGATAACCTATACTTCTGTCGTGGTATACATAAACATTTGCAGGTTGCGGGCAATATAAAACTAGGTAATAGTGGAAACCGATATTGCAAGAATAACACTTATCATCCTGTCTGATTATTGTTAGGAAAAATAGGAAATTTATAAAAAATATCACCGATCATAACTTGCATTATTACAATAACTAGCCCTAATGCAAACATCCCAGGGGCCACATTATTTAAAGGAAATTCTCAATATAGATTGGGTTAACTTGATAATATCTTTCTATTCAGACATCTCAAATTACACTTGGCCAACTAAATGGAAAGGCATGTCTCAATTATAGGCCCCAGATGTCTTCTAGTAAGAGCTTTCTTGTGTCACCCGCCACTTGATTCATTAAGAAGGCTCCTCAGCCAGGGGGCGCAGCAGTATAGCCACGTGAAATACTAAACTCACATTGTCCGCTAATATTGAGAGTTGGGAGTGTTTTCGAGTTAAATGCCAGACAACTACAGTTAACGCTGATGACATTATCGTAAGTAACCCTCTCAATATCCGTCGGAGGCGCAAATAACTTGAATTTATACTTTCACTCTAACCAGCCATATGAAGTGTTTGGCAGTTCATCCATATTAAAACCCACGTGTCGTTTCACAAGTATGAAACTGTGTACGTGCAATTCAAATAAATACCTATATTATATCTAGCGATATTATCATCCGATACCGTGAGGCAGTTTGTAATAACTTATTGCGGCAATATCCCAAAAAATATTCAATAATGCCGCCCAGGTTAGCGGCCAAAACCTTTCATGAAATTTCATGAAATTGCAAATGAACATAAGCAATGTCATTGAATTTCAATGTACACGTCAAATGATTAGGAACAACTTGGGAACAAGCCTGAGCTAGCGTTCCTCGGTATTCTATATTGATTTCACCCACTTTTATTGGCTAATTTCCTGTTAACATAGTATCTACACACTGGGCAAAGTGCAGCCCTAAGACTACCGTTCTGAGAAAGACTATTGAGATCACAGAATCAACTGATTTTTCATACTTGGCTTAATGTCTGGATCATTTGTTCACCTGTTTCTTATATTCTAGTTAAGGCTTTTGGGATTTCAAACCGTCGTAGACTCCTGTATAAACAACAGTCACAATTCAAAATGGACAATAGGTATTGTGGTTTGGATTATGAACGATGCCATTTTATCAGCGAATACTAATCAAACTGAATACTGGTACTAATTATTGGTAACAAAAAACACATTAATCACCAGTAGGAGCTATCCCCACGTGTGTTAGACCAGAGCAGCTGACTAAATACGGGGCTGTGGTGTCCTGAAACCGTGAGACCAGAATCGATGTTACATCCGACAGTGTTTGGGGAGGTATCGACTAGACTTAGGATGGTCAATTGGCTCTGCCAGCTGAATGGAGGGCAATTTGAAATTGACTCGGAATGAGGGGAACTCCATTACCAAATACACACACGGAGTGTAATTCACTTAGTGGGTGGCCCACTGATCAGAGTGGTCTTTATGGACGTTTAGTGTATACCGGTACATACTATATGAAATATTATAGTTATACACAGTGTGTCTTTCATAGGTCGTGAACCGTATCAAACTCAAACTCCAAGTTGGGTGGACATTGTTTAATTTTATTTACTGCTTTGAGAGTATGTATCAATCAACATGTTTCGGTTTTTCAACCTTCATCAGGATTCAGTGTCTTTGTATGCACTTTAACTGTATAGAAGCTGGACCTTTTTCTTCTTTTTTTTTAGAATAATTAGACCATGACTATGTGCTCATCTATAATAATCCTGGAATTTTATACCCACGTTGATGAGTATTGTACTAATTCAAGATGAGCATTTAATTACACAAATGACTTACATAAAATATGGACCACTGATATTGCGACCAAGGCCTTTCTGGGTATTGTGACGTCATCCACACAAACACTTTCCACTCCCATCCAAGAGAGGCCTAATCTTTCAGTTTTTCAGGACTTAGTTTTGCATGATAATTTCACCTTGGTAAGTGATTGGTAACATGTGCAAACATTGTCATCTCAGCAACTCAAACAACTTTCTTTGGCAAGCAGTTGAGACACCCCCGACGTCATTGTTAAACAAATTAACCTCAAATCACTTCTTTAGGATGACGACCTTTAGATGTGCCGATATAATTCGATGACTTTTGCCAACTCAGATGTCTATGTAACATTTGAGCGGAGATAGCACTTTGTCAGACAAAGACTGCCGTCCCAGGCCGTCACGACATCAAACAGAAAACCTGTTTGAAAGGACGGCTGGGACACCTGAGGTAAAGGTGAGTGGTAAAGGGTAGAAGGGAGCAGGTCTCCGTAACTCTACAGGGTCTGCCGACAACACAGAGGAAGAAGAGACAAACAGGGGAACGATGACACTCAGCAAAATAACTGTAGTAAACAAATATCTGCATCAGTCAGGAAATTCTGACTTCTTTGAGTTTCCGTACTGAAACATTAGAAATATTAAGATTTCCCTCTTAATATTTTACATACTAAGGTTCGTCAATGCAGGTGGCGATATTTCTGTTGGCGTAGGGGGGGGCGGGGGTAGGAAAGGGAAGAATGGGAAATTGCATTCATGATCAAATCTTGAATTCGCCCCTGCCTGTAGAAGGTAAACGAGGTAGCAAGGGCCATTGTATTTACCCTTGAAGACGAAAAAAAACTATCACAGGAAAGGGTTAATGATTTTCTACATATCTCCATTCGAATCGAAATATTACAGGTTGCTTTTCTAAGTGAATTCAATTGGCTTATTCCATATCAAAAAGGTAATTTGCAAGACGCCATGCTCATGATTTTACACCTGTTAAATACGATAAGAACCATTGGTCTGGCTCGCAATCCTCGCTGCTGCGCAACAAATGTTATTTGTTTCCAGGGCGGAAACGTTATGTCCAACATGTCATAATATTTGCAGCCACTTGACCAGACGTTTACTTGCCGAGGCAACTACGCCCAGTTATGGATAAATAGTTTACATCTATGTGTATCCTGAGAAAAGGAATCGTAGGATATTGCCAAAGATTGTATGCAATAATTGGTGAACTTCAAAGTTTTGCATGTGCCTCCCAGCACCTCTCGGACCTGTTTAGTAATTGTATCATAAATAATTATTTCCCCCTTTTCTTTCGGGTCCACGAGATATGTGCTTCTCTAAAGATGTAGTAATGATCTACTGGTGTAATTTTGGTTCTGGGGTTTGAATGCTGTGCCCAATGTCCCCAATGGCTATCTTATCAGCTTGTTAGTTTTGGGTACCGGGTGGCAGATGAACATTTCTCAAAGGGCTTCAGAGCAAAACACGAAATGTCATACAATCATTAATTTTTATAGATGTTGAAGTCTTGAAGTCATATTTTGATATAAATTGAAATCTGACGAAGAGATCTTGGCTCAAACTCATTAAGATAGAAATCCGAGTTCAAATTTATCTCAAAAGCATACTTTCCTGTTGGAATCTGGCAAGTTCTAAAGGGCCGGCTCCACTGCCCGACAGTCGGGTTGAGTTGAGTTCAGTTGGGCTGAGTCCTATAGTGGAGCCGGGGCTACGACTGGAGTCTTAGCATTTTCCTAAGACTGGATCGTCGGGTCTTAGATCTTGATATGTCAAAGATGTACGATTGGATCGTCGGGTCTTAGGGGGGTGTGCAATAGATATTCATATATACCATGTCATCTTCATGCTACGACCATCGGATCGTAGCCTGTGGCATGGTAGAGTTTTTGCTACGACCAGACAGTCACAGAGCCCTGGCTCCTCACACAGCTACCACAGTCTAGTTGAGTTGAGTTTGGCAGTGGAGCCGGGCCTTAAGTCTGATAGGAAAAATAGGTTTTGTTACATTGTGAACAAATTTAAATATTCCACAACCATGACGTCCAGGCCATATTGGGAAGCTGCGTAGTTGTGAGTCATGTGTATTGGCATCATAAATCACATGGTAAATAGATTGATCTAAACTAGCTACATTTCACAGATGCCCATCAACATCGACCGGGCCCCCTTAATAGCATTGACATGTCTGTTCAAGGTCGGAGTTTAACATATTCCCAATATACAAGGTACTATTTCAAGGCTGGTTAATGGTCATTATTGATCACCTTGCAGGGGTTTCCATACATTTTAATCACAGTATAACTGTTAGGTATGCCACAGGGTGAGCTATGAATTGTATACACTTTACAGATTTCAACATACCATAGTAGATGGTGTGATTTCACTCAGACTTTCAGCGTAGAGGTTAAAGGTCGGGTTGTCCCAACCTTTCAATCCCCTTTCAATACATGGATGCCGATTCTATCTGCCATTTTAATCGGCATTCCACTGTAGCTAAATACATGAGAATGTATGCTCAGAAGTGACTGAATGACAGTCCCCTAAAGATATCAACCAGATGCTTTCAAGAAACATCGGACAGGTTTGGTGGTTAGATAAATGATGAATTGACTAAATTAAAATAGTTGTTACGAAACACAGGATTAATACGTGGGTATCTGCCTCTCTTGATTACCAAGAACATCCAAACCATCCCTGCAGCTACTATCATTTTCTATCTTGTGGCGAAAAGAACATTTTGAATCCCAATAAATGTAATATTCGTATTACACTTCGACGTTAGAAAGTGAAACTGAAAGGTCCCTGGAGCGAAGTCTTTTGTTATTCGAGACAACAGAGGAAAAAAGGTCGTCCATTTTAATACCTACTTAAGGCAAACAATATCCCATATACCATTACGGTATTTATGGTCTAAAAGGATACATTAGAGGCGTATTAGCCAGCCACACGGATCTGACATATTCGACATGAGTCTCCTTTTATGACATTTTCTAGATTAGCCTAGTTATTTTTGAGGATTGATACCTGAATCATATCTACTTTCAGTCTAGAAAGTTCTCATCGTCCTCGTAACTACTTATTCTATACATGCAACTTCAATAATTATTTTGAAGCCTGGACATGAGAACAAACATTACATGCTTTTCCATGACATGACAATACAGAAAGTGAAATTGAGGTGGCAATTGAATAGATTTTTTCGGAATTTAATTGAATCTTTTGTCAAGATACAAAATGTTAACATAAAATACATTATACATGGCATTTGTTTTGGATATGTTATCTAGCTTTTCCAGCTACAAGCAGAGAAAATTATACCAAAATGTACCCATTGATAACCGGACCATATAAACTATGAGAAATTATTAATAGGGCCTATGGTATTTGCTCTAAACAAACTGCTATAGATCATTGCAGCAAATAGCGATCAATGGACATATTAAGCTTTTCCAAGGTTTTGAACTGTAATAGGACAAAGTACCATCAATTATTGGCATATATTATGCAATATAAATGTAATTAGGAACTTCCTTTTGAGTTTCAGATGATTTAAAGCATTTTCCACCCTTTAAATTGACAAATTATCCTTGAAATACTCACAAAATTTGGCTGATTATGCATGTTATGTGTGAAAAGTACCATATTTGCAAACATATATTTTCTCTTTCAAAGCCTGATTGATGGAACTGTGGACTAATACTGATAAGGTTTTTATAGAATGAGGCAAATGTAGCATCTGACCTTCATATATATAACTAAATATTAACCTTTAATATCAATAATCATGAAAAAAAGGCCAAAAATAACTACAATTGACCTTTAAATTGCAACCTAAATACTTCAATTATGCTGTCTTCGGAAAGATGCAAGCACACAGTTGGACATTAGCATGATGTTTAAGTACATGTTACCCTCACAAACTGTTATGATTGCAATATTTTTTATATTTTGCCATTAGAAAAACTATTGGATAGTAAGTATAGATAATTGTATATATAGATGCAACAAGAATAGGTAAGAAATAAGCAAACATTCTATAAAAGAATTTAAATTGCTGCTCAGTGCCCAGATGGCTTATTGGAAAAATCTGTGCAAAATGGCGATATTACACAATTTCACCTCAGCCTTCTGACTGTGTTCATTTGCTCAATAATGCTTGCATATAGGTAAATGACATATCATTACATTCCAAATTTAATTCTCGAAACTTCCTATTGAAAGAATTGAAATAAATTGTAAATTGAAGATTCTATTTAGAATTAAGTTGTTGGAAGTCAGGAAAAATACTAAATTTCAGGAAATTTTGGAGGACATTCCAAACAGTTGGAACACATTTCATTTAGATTCATATTATACATTTTCTTAGCTTTAGAACGATACCAAGATGATTGAAATTCATCAAGAATTGTAAGAATTATAAGGATTTCTTTGAAAAAGGTCAGAGCAACTTAATGTTTTTGATCGCTATTTGCTGCAATAATCTTATACCAAACATTATGCCATTAAAAACTAAGAGCTTGATATAGCCAATCAATTTCTGTGGTGTTTTGAGATTCACGAAAACTATTCATTATTATAACATCCTAAGCAATCTTTCTGTAGGTCTTCGCTGGTCTTTGTCTTCGTTAGTCTGTCTTTATCCTTGTCCTCTCCTGTCAACTACTATAATTATGTATGCATGTATGTACTCGTAGAAAATTACAAGTATTTTCTTACAACTGAATGAATGATATGATAAATGGAAAATTCCAATATGCATGTTTTGCCGTTTTACTTGTAACATTTCACTCAGACTAGACAATTGACATATGTATTTCTTTATTCATTTGTGTTTGAAGACCTTTGTCACTTTTGGAAATACATAATTAGTTATGCAATTATACCAAAAGCTAAAAAATGTATGGTAGGAGTTCACGCGGCAGTTTTGGAAAAAGAAAGAGGACTCTTTTCTGGTAGACCTTAATAAAATATTACGAAATGTTCTCAGGGTAACTTCTCCAAAAGTTCCGATACAACACGTATCTTACTTTACTTAAGTAATCAATGCTTCACGATGTTGCCAGTCACACACTTGGAGCATTTAAAGGACATTAACTTTTCTCCACTATGTGTGATATTGAGGAACATTTTATTTGCTTGCTTTGGGTGACT
The DNA here is from genome assembly GCA_936440205.1 of Lepidonotus clava. NCBI lineage: Eukaryota > Metazoa > Annelida > Polychaeta > Phyllodocida > Polynoidae > Lepidonotus > Lepidonotus clava. The sequence goes on from OW387148.1 coordinate 18,106,879, forward strand.
TTCTTCAATCCTAGAAATGATTAAATTGATTAATAAAAATGAAATATGGATCGTATGTATTGAGCACTAATCAATGGGTAGGAATATTAACTGTTGTCTAAAAGACAACCTTTTCAATAATTAATTGAGATGTGTTACAAGGCTATAGGCAACATAAAATTAGTATATGACCTAGTACATGTGCAATAAAGGTTCTGGTTAAAATCAAAGACTAGTAGCACAACGTTACCTTATCCTATATATATATATATATATATATATACTTATAGGATAGTATATGCTGTAGTCATAGAATAATTTTGTTATTCTTACAAACAAGATTCTGTTGTAAATTATAAGCAATCGTGTGTAATGTGGATAGAGGAGACATAGATATGTAACACGAAACATGAAAATCTATCTGAGAATCCCGTCAGGACTGCGAAGAGCTAGCTGTTGTAGATTGCATCTACCGTTTCCCTAAATAGCTACACTTACAGAAACAATAGTGCCACTTGGTGCTTTTCACTGCAGAGACACCTCTATGTGCTGTATGCACACCGCTGCTCATACTAGACAGCATGGCCATCCTATGTTTGCCTAATATTGCTAAGACAATAGATGATACATAGATATATTTAATCTCTATTATTTACTACCCTTTAGTCAAAAGGAGAAATGGCGAATTTCACTATTTCCGGGTTAAGAATCCTTTGTCCATCGAAGAGAAAATGTCGAAAAATGTCAAAGAAATATTTCCCTTGCTCCAGGAGCAATATGTTCTTGTTACATAGGGCCGAATTTAACCCTTGCAGTTTACGGTTGTTTCAATATTTTCTTCTAGAAGCAACAGGACACCCGACTTATTTAAAGTCAAAAACAAGTATAGCTTTACCCATGGGACTGTTGTAGGATTTACTATATGGAGGGAAAGAACGCAGTGTGTATTCTATTCTGCATAGTAAGTATGTGGATCTGCATTCATAAGTCAGTTCCTCTCTGATTAGTTCCTTCTGATTCTGTTTAAAAGGGGCGTGCATTTGATAACCCCAGTTAAAACCAATGAAAAATTAAACACATCAATTTATGACAGGATAACGGCAGCTATGCAAACTTTTATTTCTGCTCTATATATGTATATGATATACATACACACATAGATATATAGTTAGATATACATTTATATTCATATATCTATAAAGCTATTTATCCGTGGGCTTCAACCTTTTTGTGAGTTCCAATGTTTTTCTAGTGTAATAGGAGGATCTATTGACATACAGAGGAAGAAGGGCTTTTAATCTCCAGGACAACGCTAACACAGGGTTCTCCGGGTCACCTCTCCTGCCAACAACAGGTGCAAACCACTTCACCAGGTAAATGGGGTCACCTTAAGACTGCCTGACCTTTGACCTTTCACATTTGACCCTGATCCCTGACCCCATTCTGCTGTTGTCACGTGGTATCACCTGCCCTTTGGAGATTACCACCACGGCGTCCTACCCAAACAAAGGCCCGGCTTTTACCGACTAATGCCCCATGACAGGTCTTTAAGGGCCTTTCCATGGCTGATAAGGCTTTTTAGAACTGAAGAGGATGGTCATTCTTTATGTCAGGCGGGTTTTAACATAGTATTATTTCCAGTAGTTGCATGAGCGACTCCCACCAAGATATTTTTTTCCTTTGGATTGCATTGTATGTGATCATTTAAAAAAAGGGTAAGATGGAGTATGAAAACCTCTTTTTGATATGTTTACTTTGGTAAAACCATCAATTGGCTTTTTGCAACCTCTGGAAGAATGAAGTCCAATACACACAGTGCAATAGGGCTCCTTAATAATACTATGAAAGCAACGCATTAGCCCGAAGGGCCCTGGAGGAAAACCACAATCAAATAGTTTCTTTTATCCTAGTATGAGTATGGTAAGCAAAAAATGCAACCTCACCATGATTTAAGGCACCCTGAATGTTAGCCTACCAGCCCACCCAGGCCATATACAATGGCCCTCCATTGACTCCCCGGCCGTGGTGTCCGTATCTGGCCGGGCTCAGCCCTCTCCCCCCTCCCCCCGACACACGTCCGTCATCCCCGGCCCTACAGGGGGATTAAAGGCTGGAGGCTACCGCCAGCCTGGAGGAGAGGGGTGGGTGTTGCCAGGCAAGCAGGGAGGATTATGAAGGGGACTGCTCAGAATAAAGAAATTAAGACCAGGGACTAACCCATTCAAAACTAATGTTATATAGATATTAAGGGAGACTTACGATTTAAAGGCACTGTTTTAACTTGAATGAGCAGTTATTTTCAGTGCTGGTTTTATTGGTAATTTATCATCTATTTTATCGCTATATGGAAGTGTACGGTATGAGCAAGAAAAATAACTTATGTACAAATCTTGTAGTTATGCTTTTTATCTAGCTAGTTCTGTAAGTTTATATAGTAATCATGATGATTGGTATTGGTGAAAGTACCATCAATCATTCCACTCATATATTTGAGGTATCCAGAAGATTGAATTAAAACCATTTTGATGCACATTAAGGTGACTGTCCTTTGATCAGCATTCAGCCTGATCTTTTAAGAACCACATAAATATTTTGATGGTTGACCTTGTTCACTTTCTGATTTCAAAAACAGCTCATTACTAATTCTTAATTTCATTTGACTGGTTCACCTTATGGTGAACCTTTTATGAGCGTGGAAACCATCCAAGGAACCAAGCAAAAACTGTATTTTTCTAGCATTTCTTCCTCTTGAACTACTTCAGAAACTGAATAGGTAAATTCGAAATTCTCATGGGGTCATCTCAAGACCTGAAGGACTGACTGATTTTATCAAGATGTGGATTATTAAGTCTGGAAGAAACAGGGTTCTTTTTAAAGGTTTCGTTCTATCCCCAACATCGTCCTAAATTTAGACGTCCCGACTTGCGCCATTAGTGATAAAATCTGCCCGGGTCATTAAAGAGCTTCTTCCCGTCCTCGGGGACGATAAATGAAATAAGGAGGCGCCGCATACTCCCACCGGGGGGAGTTAAAATGTAATTTATTGTTAACAGGTGTTTTTGGTCTTGAAAATATTTGCCAGCTCACTGAATGCCAAAAAGACGACGCTTTCACACAACGAATCGAAATTTGAAATGGTTAGTGGATACTAAATCTTCAACTAAAAAAAGAAAACTATCACTAAAAAGCAAAGGTTGGGTTAAGGAAAATTGGCATTCGCGTTTGATTTTCATTAATCTGGAAGGCGCCAGCTGAAAAATGTAGAAATGAAAACCCAATAAAAGCAGACCTTGGGCAGCTGCAGCAGGTAAAACTCAGAAATCACATGCTCTCGACTTTTTACATTTCACTTTTTGCTCCTTTTTGTCCACATTTTCTTACCTCCGAGTTTCATTAATTGCCAAACACGATCTCTGAAGATAAAACCCATAACTACCCGGTGGCTTCATGTTGCATAGCAAGAATTTGGTTAAATTCCAATTACTTTTTATAGTATGTACCAAGAGTAAATAAGCGTCACGTGAAAATGTGACAGTTACCATCAATGTTATCGGCATAACATCACGAAGTCGAGTTGGGGGATCCTTAAGACGCATTCTTAGTTTTAACGGCTTTTCACTTAAGAAGCAGACATTTTTATGTGAAAATAAACCCCATCCCCCGACATTTTTGTATGAAGGATAAATGGTTTGCGGAGAAGAGGGTTCTGAGAGGATCCTCCCATCCTTCTTCATCAATTACTTTAAATGGGCCCAGAATATCATGTCCTTTGGGAGTAATCGTTTGGGAAGTCTTTTAACATTTGGCCTATCAGTCAGGAAAAGTAGACTTAATTCCCAGCACGACCTCCACTCAACGAGTCATCAACCACTGCTTGATGAATGGCTCAGAGATGCTCGGCCTTTCTTACCTGCCGGCCGGGTGAGCTGCTCCCCGACCCACTAACTCATCTCACCCCCCGGCACCGCACCTGATCCGGGCTGTGTGTTGATCACAGTGACAGAGGGAGGTCTAGAAGGGGCCATGTGCCCTGCAGGTTTACCTACAGTGAGGCCTTCTTTAAATATATGAGCCCACAGTGAGGTGGATCAAGGATTTTGAAAAACAAGAAATGTGTTTACAGGCTTAGTGCTAAATGGCAACATACGGCACTTGTCCCTTTTTTGTTTGTAAGGAAGCTCTATAACAATGATTATTTCTCAGTTTTCAGAATCAGTTATTTCCTACTAATATCGACTTTCCTTAACAGGCTATTCAGAATTCCGTATACACTTCTCTTATTACCAATCCAAGCCACACGAGAAGCATTAACAAAAGATGTGAATGAGCGCCTAAATTACTGTTAACTTCCTAGCTATATTATGCTGATTGATTGAGGATAACCCTACCCTATCTGTCATACCGATACGTTTAATCAAAATTGAAAAAATAAACAATATCTATACCATCGCGGTTCGGGGCAGATAAAACGTTACTGCAGGCATTACGGAAATGAATGATATTTTATCAAATTCACGGCATAGAAATAGTATGTGGTAACAAAAGTTATATAAAGTTGTATGTAACAAAGATTGATATTTATATAAAAGAAGGAAGCTAGTATGAAATATACGAAGAAAATGATTGTGTGCATGGTTTGGTTCAAAGTTTTATGGTGTATGGACGGATTGAGGCAATTATTGTTTGAAGGTTAGAGAAAGAGTGGGGTTGGTGAAGGGTTTGAATTTGTTATAATGACAGATATGGGCCGGTAGGGGGAGCCAGGTGAGTGGTGGTGAGAGGTGGCTCCCGGTGGTGATAATGAGAACGCCTTCTTCCCATAAGGAGTATGCGCATAATTGTGGACTTGGTTTCTGAGGCTCTCCTTGATTTTATTTGCATTGAAAATGCCAATAAATGGCCATACCCACTAAGTGATTTTACTGTCGCTGGGTGCTCCCTTTAGGTATGGTGTGGATTCTGGGCGACAGGTGATGGGAGACGGGATCAGCAGGAAAATCAGCAGAAAAGTATCAAAATTGCTTGATCTGATAGTTGCCCAGCAATGATGACGGCCATTCTCCCAGTCTCCCGGTACCCGGCAATCATAAAATTGCTTAGTGGGTATGGGGCTTAAGGGTCCATAGAGGTATAAAGACACAGGGAATCGCATGTTTTCAATGAGGAATATAGGTATTTTCTCTATTTGATTCTACAAACCACAATGCAAAATTATCAAAATTTAGTAAATTTTTTAAATTTTCAAAATCAATCCTGACATCTTCAACTACACTCATATAAATCATATTGCCAGTTAAAATCAGATATTGGTGGCTAGAAGTCGATAATTGTGATCCTTGGAAAGAGGATCTGTTTGTTTTTGTTTTCTGGTCTGCAATCAACTTGTTGGGGAATCCCCCCACGTGACCCAACTGCCCCATAATCAGTGATGTCATCTTCAGGGTCAATAGGTCAATTCCTCCCCTTTCCTTTCTGTACTGAGCCAGGCTCATCCATGTTTGCCTCCTCTCAATTCCCACATCATTCTCCACCCAAAATAATACTCATTAGAGACTCTGCTAGCAGAGTGAAAATGCAGGGGGGATTCCGGAAATGCCATTTTGATGATGTCATCAGTTTTTGGGTAAACAATCTAGGTATTTGTGTGGACCACACAACAGACCAAAACAAGTCAGAAAATGAGTATTCATGACAGTCTAAATCTGTTTTTGAATAGAATTTTGCATACCATTCTGTTATCAGATGACTCATGATCATACATGGTTTGTAAACAAACTAAGTTCACTGAAAATTTTATTTGACAATATATAACTGATTTGCGTTGTGGTTTGCTTTAAGGCCATTAATTATTGTAATGGCGATAGCTCTAAAACTGCTATGGTAAATTATCTTTCTTCACTCTATGTATTTATTGGACAACAACCCCCATTAGGGGATTATGAAATTCACTTGTATGTTATTTCAAATCAATTTTAGAAATCGAGATTTACCTTTAAGTTATAATACTCAAGTTATTCTCATACAATTTAATGAGCTGTTTGAGTTTCATGAATTATGTAGTCATAATTATAAGTTATTTTTCTGTCGCTTGTTCATTTGCCAAATGTCAATTTCTGTATCATTTCAGCAGAAATTAAAACTAGTACTGGAAGGCAACATTAACTTGCTAGATTTGCTCCATAGATTTGAATAATATATTATACTGAAACGGATTTTTTATGAGCTGATAGATATAGAAACCTACACCATGTTTATAGCCTCGCGTTTAATTGTGGATCTGTTGAAAAACAACAATATCTATTTAGTCATATGTTCATAACATCTTAATATATGCACAGCCAATTACTGGTATGCTTTGTATCATAAAAAGCCTAAGGGTTGAGGTATTTTTGAGTGGATCAAATTAATATGACAGCAGTTTTATTATGCTTCTCCTTTAGTTATCAGCGATGTTTATGGATATCTGCAAAATGTCCCAGAAACATGTATAAAAGGGCATGTTTAACTATAAAGATGAATTTTGTGAAGACCTTTTCAACTGTATTGTGATTACCTGTTTTTCGATCATAATTGATTGCCTAGCAAAAGCAGGAGGATTTAAAATATTCGGATATCTAAAACTCTAGAGATAAATCATCATGAAATATTGTATATAATACCAATTATGAACCCCCTGACAATTCATTGTTCAAATGTATGGTTTCCTATAGATTACATATTTCCTAGAAACAACATTGTGTAACACAATAGCTGAGCAATGAGGACCCACGACCGTCTGAATATTAATATTCATTTATTTTATCAAGTTTCACAAATGTTCAACGTATACTTCGAATTATGAAACCTTTGTTTTTCTGGCTTTGTGGAAACCAAAGATCCGTCCAAAGGAAAGACGAGATGAAGAGCAAAATATGATTCAATGATTTAATGGTAGCCCTTTTTCCTGAAATTATCCAAAAGCTATTTTGGAACATGTCATTTTGAAATGTGGAAGTCTTGAGGATTCCAAAACGTTTTACAGATCAACTTTACCCTCCTAAAACACATTAAACACAAGACAGACCACAATAGAAATATCTAGGTAATGATCTTCTGGAGGTCTTAGTTAAATAACATTCTCATCATGATAAATAAGGAAGTCTGCGGATGAGTTATTGTTAGTCAGCTCTTGTTTGTTTTTCTAAATGACATCCATCCCATTACCTTAATGGAGTTATGCTTAGACTTCTTTAACACACAGACACAACCAGAAGAATTCGAATTTGCGTTTCATGGTTCTAGCCCAACCATGCAAATGCTGATTCAGCGATTCACTGCCTATTAGAGGAGACAAAGTGGACATCAATCTGATACGCAGATGTAGTTTATTAAAGCAAGGTTAAGGATTAAGAGTAGGCTCCTACTCTGTTGTTGAAATGCAGATTGGTAGTAGATACCTAGGTTTAGGGATATTACATGTTTCTTCATAAAATTGCAAGACCCTCCTTTATATACATAATGCCAACTTATCTTCTCTCTTTTGGGACTGTCTCAAACCTTTTTAGAGCTCCCTACAACCTTTGCTGGGCGGGATAGTTTGTTATCTGGCTTTTCTTTGGTTCTTGGTTTTTGGAAGCCAAGTTGAATGGTTAGCTCCACAATAAGATAAACTTTACAACTTAAGGAAATCTAGTAAATCCTACAGAAGGACTAACAAGTACATACTGTGCAGACACATTTTCAGGTCATCATAGGGTTCCAGCATATTTTGGGGTCTTCAAGGTTGAGAACTGTGCAGATGAAAGCCTGTCCAAACTTGGGCGATTTGATTTCCTTGGTTGGTGGACGACTAAGGTTGTTAGTAGCCTGGCGACCAACTCCCCACTAGCACCTTATGTCTGGTGACTAAACCACTAGTTGCCATGGGTCTAGGGCAAAAAATCTGACATGTTTCATATTTTTCTATACCCATCTGTGACTAGATAATCATCGGGCAATGTACTAAAGTTTTCTTCTAGTCGCCCGGTGATTAACTAGAAGAGCATCCCAACATGGGGATTAGTCTTTTTAGTAGCCTGGCAACTAGTTGCCTGACGATGTTCTAATTTCTTAATCGTCGGCCAACTAAAATTAGTCACTGTCCTTGGTCGCCCAAGTGGGGACACGGCATAAGTCTCATGTCTGAATTGCACTCACAATGTAGCCACTATTGAGAGGACCATCACTGTAAGTATTACAAGGATACCTACCATAATTTAAATATTATCAGTCAATATCTTCTAAAACCAATTAATTCAAATGCAGAATTTAAGCCTCTTGTAGTTGATAGTCAAACTCAATCTGCATTGAGACACAGTTAAACATTGAAACTTGAGACAAAAAAATGGTGCCCCCGAACCCAAGGGCAGGTTATGTTTTTGTCAGTGCCTAAACACGTCATAATTATGAACAACCAGGGGCCAATATAAACGCTTCCAACGGCAAACGGGATAAAGAGGAAGAGGCTCACTGACCTTAAAGTATCCGTGATGAATATTAATGATAACTGGTTTGTACCTCATGGCTCTCCTTTGATCTAATGGTCAAACATATCGCATATAGAGACCAAAGTTCTTAGCGGTTCGTACAAAATGACATAGTGTTGGAGCTTGTTGGGAGTTTTAACGTAGAATTTGCCATTACTGTATGGCTCTTGTCAGCTGTTTATATGGGCCCATTGTACCCTTGACAATAGCTAACGTTTATGGATTTTGAAAAACATCAGTTCACTTTTAAAATCCCAAAATACTCACATATCTTACAGAGTATCATCTATCATGAAAGAATGCAGGTGCTTGCCCTTTGTGCAATACAACTTCGACTATGAAACGTGATACTCCTGATATACCACACATATAGGGGTAGTCAACATAACAAATTGGTCTCTCCTGTATATCGGAATTTTGTGTGCTACTTGATATCAAGATATGCTTCAATAGACATCTTTTTCAAGGTCTACCAAAATATAGCCTGCACTATTACAGGTATGCCATATGAGTAACACATGATATTGAAGTCAATTAACTTTTTTTAAAAAAACCCATCAGGCTTTATAGCAAATCTACCTATACTGCTACAGCTCATAAGATGCAAACATGATAATTATAATTATCGTTTTGAACGTACATCTCAAAATAGCTACTATCGCCAGACCTTATGGCATTTGTAAAAATACATACTGGCATTAATATCGATGTGTAGGTCTGTACGCTACTGCTGGTGAGTTCCGCCCCCCATTGAGCTGTTAATAGGTCATGTGACATACTAGGATCTTTTTATCATTAATCACACTATTCATATATGACTGGTGTATTCTTCCATTGAGTTGATGTCTAATAAAGAGGTATCTAAATAGTTCATACAATGTAACCAACTAAACCTTTAGGTATTACAGCTGAAGTTGTAATTCTTTTCCTCTAGAGAAAGTTAACAACTATCTGGTTTATTTCTATCCAAAAGATTGATGAAAATTATTTGGTGATTGTTTCACATAAACAAATGAAGTTTATCTTCAGAACAATAGCCTTAGAGGTGAAGGAACACCTCGAAGTCTAGAGCGCTAAGAAAACTATGCCGTTAAGTATCCATAAATTGGAACTGATTTAGATAATTAAAGGTATTAGTGAACGATTGATTACGTTCTAATTGCTAGCCTGGGTCATAAAATACCTGGGGATAAGGTCAACTGCGACTCTTGATGATGAGTCACTGACTCAAAAATGGCTGACATTGGGCAGGTTTTGCAATCAGAGGCGACTCAAGCTGAACAGCGGGAGCGTGGCAGTGGTAAGACCTCTAGGAATAGCAAACCAGTTTAAATAGAGCTAGGACTTTAATGTCAATTGTCACTTCCTGCTCTCTAGATCTGTTTTGATGGAAGTTTAGTACATCAAATGGACTTTTCGTTTGGATGGACTAATATGGCCAAATTGTCAATGTTTGAAAGCTGTTTATGTGCCTTGACATATTTGAGCTCCTTTGAAATGAAACTTTTAATTATCTTTTTTATTTAAAATAAATTTAACAACAATACTATGTCTAGGTTTGTTTTTCTTGAAGGCATTGTTGCCCACATGCCTATTCTAAACACTTTATACTAAAGGACGTGCATACGCACAGTTTAGAATGATACAATGCCTAGTGCCCAAATATATATACACGTAGCTTTTGGGAAATCCATTCCACCGATATGTCAGTAATAAATAAACTCAGTCGAACTGAAGGGTCAATTTGATTCTATTGGTGGTATGGCATTCAGTGTGACTCACACTCGTATTAATAGGTATTCCAAAACCAGGTGTATCATCAACGTCTATAAAAAGAGCCTTACTCGTCTTAGAACAGACGTTTTTAGGTGTTCCATAAACAGCAGAATCCGTTCAGGCAAGTCAAACTGGCTAGTGAAGCATAGCGCAATGTTATTGTCCAATGCTTCCTTTATGCTACAAATAAAGTGTCTTCCAATTTATTTCTGATGTTCATGACTCATCAAGTAATGCCCATATCTCGACAGTTTTAAGACATAACACAAATAAATGAAAAACTGTCTTTGTAAGATGTGGCTCTGGAATTGATAAAATAAAAATAGGTAGGCATAGACACCCTAGCTACTCAACAACCAAGGTACCAATCTGCAGGCATCGCTATGGTACAATCAATCACTGTACTAATCATTTCAAGTCTCATCGTCAACTTACAATTCTACATACTATGATCTTGTACGCTTTAGATAAAGGCAATTATGATAGGTAAGCATATAAGATATACAGTCTTCCCGTTCTTGTTCTGTGCTGTTGAATCTCAATTTTATTTATGCCCTTTCCTTTTATCTCATAGTACCGTATCTTTAAACATGCAAAGATTACATAGCGGAAAACCTCTCTGACAGAATTGTAATTACCCAAAACACTAACAGGTTATTTTACATATATACACACACATATATTATATATATATATATATATATATATATATATATATATATATACGTATAGTGACCTATATATATATGTAATGCAACTAAGAAACAGTTGTCCGCAATCACCCCCTTTTTAGTTCAATAGTATGAGGTGTGTATCGAGACAGCTCATGATGTGAAGATATGCTTCACGTCTTTCTCAGCTTCAAATCAATCTCTTACCCACCGACTGGTTGCCACTCCCGTTCACATCTATCAAACCAGATACAACTCGGTTTAGACGAGAGAACTCCCAATAAAAACTTAATGAGCTGATCGTGTAGCGTAAAAGCATTCCGACGTTGAACGATCTCTGCACCTCGGCCCCTGGGAAGGAGAAAAGTGAATATTTTGATAGAATCTAACAAGGGAACACCTCGGACTAATCTGGCCCCTTCTCAGTCGGTGCTCAGACATCGGTCTTGCCTCCCGAAGATAAAGCAGTGTCGATGTGCTTTGTCCTGGCTTACGCCGCCGGCCGCTGGTGGGAATTGCTTTTCATTAGATGCTTGTCGAATCCCTGATGGATCACATGTAAACGGACTAAAAACGAACAGACCCCCCTTACCTACGGCTTCCCCACACCACGCCGAGCATGAAATAGTCTGCTGTGACTAGCATTGTCTCCGCGAGGCAAAAACTATATTGAGAGGTTTGATTAAGTTTTACAGGGACCGCTTTGTTAGATGCCTCTTGTGGACATTGGAGACAAAAGACGGTTTTTACGTTTTAGGAAAACACGCAGTTTTATTATATACCTATGAATACCTTAAGGCCCGTGAGGCAAGCACGTATATATAGGGTCTAATTGAAAGGAATGATGTGTTAGGTTCTAAGGGTGAATTCGAAATCAGTAGACTAACCGTTACTCGTATGAAAAACAGGCTTTGTTACCGTGATTGGCTCACGATAAGGACTCTCTCAGTATACAGAAGAACCTCATGCAGACTTGGCTATAAGTCCATACGACCTCTGCCTTGTATAGACCCCAGACCAAATATACAGTTGCTAAAACCCCATGACAACGGTTTGGTAAAAGGATCCACTCGAAAGTGCACCCTGTGACCTCAGCTGGTCACTCGTCTGAGCCCAGTCTCTGCTCATGCATAGAAAAGACTCCCACTTCTCCCCACTCTACTATCAGATGTATTTTAAAAGGTGGACGAAAGTTGCCTCTGGTCAAGACACACTATAGATTAATCTAAACACCTTCATTACTTAGACCAAAATAATGTGGCCAGATCTGTTACCTTCTTGCAAGGGAATCAGTTTTGAGGATATATATATATATATATATATATATATATATATATATATATATGCCTACTATGTAAATAAGAAGAAGAATTATTTAATGCAAAGTAATTTGAAACTGAATTGTTGGCAGTAGAGAACAGCCTGGAGCCTTACTATCTATGTTTGTCAGAGTATATGGGGTACATGAAATTGATAAATAGAAGTGGTTATGAATACATGTGTGTGCACCTACACATCCTACAGAATTGTATATCTTTTGGATATCTAGTGCTAGTAAAGGACTGATCTAATAACACGGGAACAAACTGGTAGCTGTCCTTTGGGTCGGATCTGCAGGACTGATAACCAATGGCCTGTACTCAGCAACCCATGAGGTACACATGGAAACATGTTATGGACACTCTGCACATCATTACTCAACAAGGTAACGAGTGATGAGGCAAAGTGGTTAAATATTATTGCACTTCTCAACGTTTCAATACCTTTGCCAAAGTTAATATTAGGGGTACATATGATTGATAAATAGATCTGGTCATGATAACATGTTTATGCATTTCCGCATCATAGAGAATCTTGTGTCTTCAGGATACATATTCGAATTACCACAACCCCGTAATAAATATCAAATAGGAATGAACTTGTTCTGTTGAATGTATTTCAAGCCTCCCCCTCCCCCCATTGTATTTCAAGGTATATCATAATTCAGTAAATACCTGTAGTTTACTCCCTCTGTCCCCGGTGACTGCTCCCCTTCGGTATAATCCGTGCACAGAACTAGGATCCACAAACACAACTGTAGACAGAAGAAGCCTGATCGTCTGACCCCTGACCCCTGACCCCGGTCACGGGTCAGTGCACAGCGCTAGATCCGACCATATGCAGCCACCGGTTGACTTATGGTGCACTCAGACATAATGGACTTCGACAGGACAGGACTGGTAAGGTTGTAAATTAAGGAACAATTAACAGTACACTTTGAATCACTTAACGGCCCGTCGCTTGGCCCCTGTGGGTCTGGCTAGGGTAGGACAGTGCTGGTCAAGGGGTATACATCCACCAATTACAAATCTAAGTTTGTGATATACGTTAATAAATCCCTTCAAAACACTCACATATTGCAATGTTTACTGACTATTTGCAAATTTCACTTAGTCTTTGGACATTTTCACATTATTTTGCAACAAGATTCTTCATAGTACATACAGCAAACATTTATGTTCAGTGGACCCTTTTTCACATTGGCCAAATTTTCCACCCCTGATGCTCTAGATCAACGTGCGTGGACATAAAAACCTGAAAATTCTAATGCAAATGTCAAAACAATTGCAAAAACAATTCTTTTCACATTTGTACTTTAATTGCGTTCAATAATTGCATTTGCAGTACCAACTTGGAGTAGTCATATGAAGGCGAATAACCCAAACGCCAGAGCACCAAAACGTATGACGTTTACTCCTCAAAGCATAAGTACTGCTTGTAAAAAGCCGAACGCTTGTCAGTGCCTTGATGAAATACTATGTATTCATTCCCTCTATCACTTGATCCAACCTTGTGTGACATTCTCTGGTAAGTCGGGGTTGCCGATTCTTACAACAGAGGAACGTGGGGGTTGTTCGGGTCTCGGGGCGGACGGGGAATCCGGGCCAAGAACCGAGATGTGTTTCTAGAGTCGTGCCTCGCGCACGAGGGGGGGCTGAGCGAATCGATCGGGAATCGGCACTCGATGTCAACGGAGGACTGCGGGGGAGGGAAATTATGGTAGGGGTACGGGTCGGCCGGGGTTCGTCTCGCTCTGTCTCCCAGACCAGCATTCACCCCGACCGGGCGGTCCACCCCTGAGTTCCGGTCCGCGGGGGCGACGGGCCGACGGTCGCCTATTGTTTGGTAGCGTGGGGCCGAGCATGCCGCGCCCTCGTCCCCGCGGACTTCGCTCCTTCGTTCCGTTCCCCATGTCTTCGTGCCATACTACGCCTCGGTTTCCGGGACTACTTCGGGCCTTCGTGCCTTACTCCGTTCCCTCGTTCCTCGTTCTTCGGGCCGTCGGGCCCCTTACCCTGTGTTTCTACTACCTATCTCGAGCTTCGACTGTTTTGTCCTAACTTCTGCTTAATTACTCTGATCGGCTCATCTTTAGCGGTTGTTTCAGGAAAGAGGACACGTCTGGACACCAGGAGAACTGTTAAAGAACTCTGTTTATTCGGGCCTCACCGCCCCTTTATATACTAGAGAGGTCAGCCCTGATTGGCTGCTTTCGGTCACGTGACCTACAACTGACGTCACTTCCGGTTTATATTTTCCGTTTCCGGTTTACATTTCACTTCCGGTTTACATATTTCCGGGTTTCGTTCCTTTACATTTTCGTTCCTTACATATTCGTTCTTTACATATTCTTTCTTTACATATTCGTTCTTTTACATATTCGTGCCTCTTTTTCAGGCTTTCTATACTTTCGTTCATTATTACATATTCGTTCCTTTACATCTATTTCGTTCTCTTACATATATTTCGTTCTCTTACATATATTTCTATTATTACCTTATTTCTATTATTTTGACCTCTATGTATTTTGGATGAATAGCCGTTCATCACACCCTCCCGCACCTTCTTGAAAGGTGGGAAAACACGTTTTACAAAATTTCAAAACAGTTCATACAGCAACGACAACAGAACATACTCTAGAACCAGAAACATTTCAATCCTACGCTCCTTATCGGCAGAGGAGGAGGTGTCACCCTCTGTCCTCCCCGGTCTACTTCGGAGGGCCCCCGGGGCCTATCCGGCTAATTATTATTTCTCTTCTTTCTTCGTTTTTCGTTCTTCGTTTTTCTCTCTTCTTAGTGAAAGTTCATATAATTCGTTTTATATATCCTAGTCTCTTTTTATCTTCGTCAGAGTTCTTTATCCTGGATCTATTTAGGACCCGTTCTACACCTCCTCTTTTTTTTTCTCGTCTTTAGGATGAGCGAGCCGGTCGTGGCTCTCCCACCCGGGACTGGGGGTCGGTCGTGACCCCGTCGCCCCCGCTCCTCTCCTCTGGGCTCTATTCACTTAGCCCCTCGGCGCGTTTTTCCTCGCCTTTTTACCCTCATTAGGACAGAGGGACCGGTCGTGGTCCTCCTGCCCGGGGCCATGGGTCGGTCGTGACCCGCAGTGCCCCCGTTCCATTCGTTTTTCGTCGTCCAGACGTTCTCCCCTAGTTCGGGTGGAGAATCGGTCGCGACTCTCCCACCCAGAGGCCAGGGCCGGTCGTGACCCTTAGTCCTCTCGACCCTCGGTCCGTTCTTCCGTCGTCCAGACGTTCTCCGTTGTTTTTGGGTAGAGAATCGGTCGTGATTCTCCCACCCGGTCGGTCGTGACCCCTGGTTCTTCCGTAACTATTACTCTTCTCTGCGTTCTCTTAGGTGATGATGATGATTTTAAGGATGAGTTGAAGAAGAAAGACTGAAGTTTTTGTAGATAGAATGTTCTTTTTGGACTTCGCACCCTCGGTCGCCTCGGCATTCAGAGCCCTCCAGTGACTTTTTCACGTTTGGCAAGGACAACATGTTCGAGCCAGAGGCCAAGGTACCCAAAGAAGAAGATGGCGTTGTATGTGGAAAGGAACTTAACTTCATGCATCAAAGCTTAGAGTGGAAGCTTCAGCAGACGACGTCGCGGGTTTCGTGCTATTTGTCACAGTGAAACTTTGAGATGGAGTCCGGGTGAAGGTAAGACTGAGAAGATTAGAATCATTGATTATCGATGAGGTGTCCGTTTTCCGTACAGGAACTGAAGTTTGACTTTTACGACACATGTCCTCGTGGTTAACCCAGCACCAAGACGTTCAGTCCTCGACCACGTCGACACACTCGAAGATTTCAGAAAGAGATGTCGGAGAGAGTCCACCATAGTAAAGTATTTCCGTCACCATTCCGGGCCCAAGTGGCATGACAACAACCGGAACGGAGACCCGATTAAGAAGATAATTTTGATGAAGTTTCTTTTGATGACAGGAGCCGGTGCCTCTCATCCCTCCCCCCCTCCGTAAGCAACGGCAGGAAGACAAT
The DNA here is from genome assembly GCA_936440205.1 of Lepidonotus clava. Classification (NCBI taxonomy): domain Eukaryota; kingdom Metazoa; phylum Annelida; class Polychaeta; order Phyllodocida; family Polynoidae; genus Lepidonotus; species Lepidonotus clava. The sequence goes on from OW387148.1 coordinate 18,123,136, forward strand.
CCTCTTTGGGGCGAGAGGGAGGCTCCTTCGTTCCACTGATGAGATGATTTTCCTAAGAAGAGGATTCCTGCTTCGGGCACTCGGGCCCTCGTTCGTCTCCTAGGCTCTCGGGCCTCGCTCTGCTTACTAAGTTTTTCTCTTCGTCCTCCCGGAGGACCATGCTTTTAGACGATTTTCGTGAGACTGTAATACCAACAAATAGTTCGTTAATAGAAGTAAGTTTAAGATCCGGTCTGGTTTGATTCTGGAGTAAGGCCACAGTCGTCCACGGTGCCATGTCACCTTGCATGAAGCCACTATGCCTATGACGAACGCCGAGACAACAGCTCCGAGCCGTTCCGGGCTGCTCCTAGGTACGGCGGTTCGAAGTTGGTAAGTTGAAGATATTAGTGAGAAGGAGAGGAAGAAGCCGTAGAAAGTGAAGATGGACGACATCAACTGGGATCTGCACCCAACGTCAACCTCTGAGATCCGGAACGGGCCCATCTCAAAAATAGCATATATAGAGAAGAACTCATCCGATGTCGAACTCCAAGAAGGATCGCTCCTCGTCGCTCTTTGCAGACCTCTTGAGGCGTCTATCGAGGCATCCGCGGCCGACATTCCAAGCACCACCTCCCTGTATATTTCAAAGACTACTTCCCTATATGTTTCAAAGACTATTTTGTTTCGTTCCTCGAGAAGAAGATACCAGGAAGTACGACATGGAAGCAGTCACTGTTGTTACCGCAGGTAAGATATTAATATAAGTTTTTAGTAAGTCTATTAATTTTTGTTTCTTGTTCATGTATTGCTTCGGTCGGTCACGAGCCAGGGCCCCTAAGTTATCGTCCCTGCTCGTGCCTTGGTCCTCCGGGAGACATCTACGACTCGCCGTAATCCTTTCACGACTCGCTGCATCAACTCTGGCACGATAAAACCAGCATTCAGGTCGAAAAATTCCATTTTGCCGCTCTTCGTATGCGGTAAGAGGCTGAAGACAAGGAAACTCAGAAGATGATGGTACATGAATCCGGGCTCATCCACATTCTGATCGATCCATCCGAGATCAAGAAGACTAAGTTGCAGGGAGTAGAAGTGCCGCTAGAGGACAGAGGTCGTCTCCTCCTCGCCCCCAGATCGCTCAAGGCAGCACGGGAGAAGGGTTTTCAGTCTTGGCCCGCGCCAGCCTTTCCTCCAGCGGCGAGTCGCCGGCCCACCGGTACCTTATTTACCCCGGCACGACCGTCGACTCAAAGACTACAATGACAACACTATCTGTCCATTCTGATGATTTCCTTTCTTCGATTCCGCCTCCCAACTTTCACTCTCGCTCCTGGGCCGCCCGGCCCGCTATCCATTTGATTTCCGCGACCGGACGATCCCGTTCCACCTGCTCGGTCCCAACCAACGCAGCGGGCTCCAGGGAAGAAGAGGAACAGCTACAAACTTGTTTTTCCTCCTAGCGCCTCCTCCCGTTCCGTATTCGCCCCGCAGGCTTGGTAAGTTCGTTCCAGTCATGGACCCTCCAGCTCGCTGATTACGCTCAACACCTCCTAACACATGTGGTTTCGTTCACTTTCGCAAGAAGATTCCCATAAAGAAACTAGTAGGAATAAATTAAGATAAGAATGTTCGAGCCCGCCAGTCCGTTCCCGATGAATTTAAGTAAAGTTTCGGGCCCGTCCAGCGGTCTCCAGGAGAGTCTTTTATCCAGGCTTCGGCCTCCTGTGCGGCTCAGGTACCTCCGCCTCGGCCCGGTTCTCTCCCTGGGGGTTTGACACTATGGGTGAGGAGCCAACGCCCCGTAATCCCTCCCCACCCGACTCGCGACGCGCCATATTCCGCCTCTGGTTCCGTCGCGCTGTTTTTCTTCCGTGCAAGACCTCGAGCAGCATCTACTTCACCCTTCCTCTTGGCGTCGGATCGGTAGCAACAGCCTCTCCTCCCTAGCGGGGCGCCCGAGAAGCTGATCCACCACTCCGCTCTGTTTTTCCACCTCTCTTGTGGTCTTCAACAAGTCATCCAGTTGATCCTCGTTTTTGTACATCACTAGGGTCTGAGCCAATTGGACGGTCCGGTTGTGTTCGTTAACTAGCCGGTCGACTCCCGGGAACTCCCTGGTCAACGGCCCCAGTGCCGCCGTCGGGAACTGCGCCATCGCTTCTTCAAATGTCTCTGGCTTGCGGCCCGTTTCTAGTGCCATCAGGAACGCCATAGACGCCGAAGCCATTGCTCTTGTCTTGGCCGTCATTCCTCGCACCTCCCTCGGGGGCCACACCAGTTGCACCCGAATGGCCTCTTCCGCGTCCCAGTCTCGTACTGCTCGCGCCGTCACCGGAAAGTGTCCCTGTAAGACCTGGTGAATGGCCTGTGTCCGTAATAACTTGAGTCTCGGTGTTTCTTTAGATGGTCCTGCCGTCGGTATCTCCGTTCCTATGGACCCGAACACTGAATCCGCTCCCGACTCGTCCAATTCTTGCTTCTCCGGCTCGTATCCTCTGGTCTCGGCCTGCCCCAACTCCATGTCCTCTGAGTCTTCCACCTCCGCGTCCATGGACTGGGCAGCCGGTATTTGTAATCTGTGTATCACAACCCGCGGTTGTAGCGCTCGCCCGTGTTTATCCTCGTCCTTGAGTGGGGTATCCGGTCCTGGCGGCGATCCCATACGTTCGGGCGACGGTGGTCCCGGGGTCTCCTCCGATCCTTGCGACCCGAAGAACGAGCTCCCCAAACTGGCTCGAGTCAGGTTGTCAACCGCCGCCCGTGTCTCTGGCGTGTCTGGTGCTACCGTAATGTCTCTCATTCGTTTCAGTCCCGGGGGCGGCACTATCGACTGCTTACATACCATCTTCTCCAGGGGTGAATCCGCTCTCGTCGGGGTAGGGGTAGAGAACAGCGGCTGTGTCGAGGCCATCGACGCCGTGTCCTCCGGTCTGGCCGCATGCCGAACATACTTTACTTTCTCCACTCGCCCCGACGGTTTGAGTCCCTGCCTTTCTGCCATCTCGCGTAGAAACCTCCCTAGGTACAATGCTTCTCTTTCCACCAGCCGGCCTCCCTGTGCTTCCCGAATGCTGTCCTCCAGCTCCCGGTCGGATATTGCCTCGTGGTAACCCCTGAACGATCCCTCCCGGTTCATTGTTCCTTTTAAATATCCGGGGTACCTCGGGTGTCGTGATTCGTATATCACCGATTTCTTATGAACTGTCATCATAGTAAATTGTGCGTCGCTACAAGGTGGTTCTAGTCCCGTGGTCCGTTTGACTCCTGTCGAGGTCTCAGGCTGTGACGGTCCCAGCTCTCCCGTGCTACTAGACTCAGCAATAATCAAGGACCGATCGCTTCGGACCGACATACTCCTGCCTGACTCCGACTGGTCCGAACTCGTTCCCTCCTCCAATTCTCTCGGGACTTTCTTGACCTTTTTCCACTTCTTCTTTCGCGACGGCTCCTCCGCCGGGGATCCCTGCGTCGGGGGCCTCTTGAAAGCGAGCGGCTCCTCTTCCTCTTTTACTTTCAGACGTTGGTCGTCGGACGAGCTCACCAATTCCACCACCTCAGCCCCCGGTGGTATTCCTGAGCAACCCGGCTTCGGGGTGGGTGTGGATGTCCGTCCTTTTCCTCTGCCCGGGAGTCCTCGTCCTCTCGGTTCCCGTGGTTCTCCCTGGGCGTTTAACTTCTTAATTCGGCTCTGTACCAACCCTGATATTTGGTCTGGTGTCAGAAGTGGTTTCGGGTTGACCACGGCTCGGCTCGCGCTTCGCGGCGACTCGGTGGCTTCCTTCCGCACTCCTTTCGCGGCCCTCCGAGGGGAACGACGCGTGGGCGTCGATCGTTCCGCTACCTCGGCCAGGGGTCCCTTCCCTGCTGCTTTGGCTGCTTGGGCTCCCTCGCCGGCCTCGTCGGCCTCTGATCCTTCTTCGGTTGCTACCTGCTCCGGCTGCTCGGCGTCGCTGTCCTCGGACCCTCTCGACGCCCTCGGGTAGTAAGGTACGCGGATATGCCGTCGCGGCCTCTCCGGTGCCTCCTTATCCACCGCCCTCTCAGGGGGTTGAAACCCCTCCGGATGGCGCACCGCGTAGTCCCGTTCCATGTTGGCTACCCGGGCCGCCGTTTCATCCCCAGCTGCGAAACTGGTGTACGGCGGTCGTCCTTTCGGGTCCAAGGCGAACGCCGCAGCATACTCCAGCCTCAGAAGGGGGTCTTGCTTCGGCATCCCCCTCTGCAGGTTCCCTTCGTGTGAGTCCGTCATGTGCTTCTTCCAGTCCTGGTGTGTCGAATAGGCTCGATTCGAACACACCGGGCACATGTAGTACTGCTTCCGTAATCCATCGTGCTGGCCTTTAATATGCTTGACCAAGTGCTTAAACTCCTTTCCGTGACAATGTCCTTCCCAGCACTGTCCGCTCATCGTGTCCGTTTTCCGGGCTTTCGGGGCTCGTTCCAATCTTGAAGCTCGTCCCGTCAGCCTTTTCCGTTTTTGTCTCGTGGTGATGCTGCTCGTCTCGCTTCTCTGCTTTTTCTCTTGTTTTCTTCTCCTTAGCTCAGTCTGCTCGTCTGCGATTTGATGAATCCTGATCGGCTGACCAGAATGACCTGCTCCGGCGAGCGCTCTGCCTTTTATAGCCGCCGCAGGCGGAAGTGGGCGTGGCCTGCACTAGCGACCCCTAGCGTCAGACTCACCATCCACTTCTACGGTGGCGCCCCCTACTATTTTCCGGTCCCCGGGGCCCGCCGCTGGTCACCGCCTCGCCTGCTTTTTACCTCGCGGCCCTTCGCCCGTCCACGCGTTTTTTCCTAGGCCTTTTATTGCCCCACCGGACGTCCTCGGTCTTTTCATCCTCCGTCGCCTTCTCTTGCCTTTTTCATCTTGGCCCTCACAGTGCTTCCGCACACTTCCCGGAGAACACAGGGGCTCGACGTTATCATCTCCTCGCCGCTGCCCCGTTCTCTTTGTCCTCTTTTACTCCTTTTACGACCTACTTTAAAGCCCGTCCTCGTTTCAGGCCTCGCCTTTTACAACCGTCCGTTCGTTCCTCCGGCGTTCCCGAGAGTGCCGCATCTACTCTCCTCCGGTCTCCTGGACGCTGTAAAGCGGTATTACCAAGTCGGCATTACTTCAAAAGTCTTCACCAGCTTGCCACCGGGTCTGTCTTCTGTTGTAATCCAACCATCTTTTCCACGCTGTGGTTCCTCCGAACTGACCGGAAAGCGGCTCCGTGGGACTACTTTAGACATTCGGGCCGTCGTGGCTCCCGAACGCCGTTTTTCGTTCCAACCCCGCATTTCCCACCTATATTACATCCGCAAGAGAACCAATCTTCAGCTAGGTAGCAAATCTCTACAGCCTAACGACCTGCACTCCTACTGTAGTGGTCAACGCACCGCCCCGACTCAATGGCCCCAGGTTGATCAGTCCTTTTTGGCCAAAGCCTTTTTGTGTAGCGCCGATTTGGTCGTTCCCTTGGTCCTCTTCCACCTGCGGAATCGAGACACGAAAACGACTTCATCACAAAAAGGGGTGCCCCGTTTCCTTACGTGCCCTAGCGCGCCCCACCCCAAGCATTTACTGTGCAGCCTCGTATCCTTGCTGGTCAGCTACCATCCAGGCTGGCGCAGCGTGTCCTCGGTAGGGTTCCAGGCGGTCCACATGGACTACCCCCCCCGGTTTCCCTCGTTTCTTCCGTACTACCACCCGTCCTCGGTCAAGCACCTTGACGATCAGTGCAGGGCCCATCCATGGAAATCGCAACTTCGTTCCTTTGTCCCTATCCACTACCGTATCGTGCACCCAGACCAGTTCTCCGGCGTGGTATTCCCGCCGAGTCACCTTCCCATCGTACTCGTGTTTCTGATGGATGGCGGCTCGTTTCAGCCCCGTCCGGGCCTCCCGATAGGCCGCGACTAGCCCTTCCTCCAGGCTTTCCACATAGTCGCCTACCCGTCGGGGTTCCTCCTCTGGTCCTAGAGGTCTCCCATAAATTGCCTGTCGCGGCATCATGGTCTGTCGGCCCAGCATCATCATATTCGGTGTCACTCCCGTGCTGGCTTGCGGCGTTGCTCTATAACTCATCATCACGAGCGGGACCATCTCGTCCCATTCTCGGCCTGTTGCTCGGCAGCTGGCTTTCAAACAACACCCCAAAGTACGGAAACTTCGTTCTATGTACCCGTCACTCCTGGGGTGGTACGGCGTCGTTCTTGTTTTGTGTATTCCAAATAGTGCACAGACCTGAGCCACCACCTCGGATTCGAAATTCGTGCCTTGATCCGAGTGTAGTTCCCGAAACGCGCCGTACCGTGCTACTACTTCTTCAACCAGTTTGTCCGCCACTGTCGTTGCCTTTTGATCCGGGATCGGGAAACACTCCAACCATTTGGTGAAATAGCATCCCACCATCAGGCAATACTTATTTCCTCGTTTGGTGACTGGGTACGGGCCCGAAACATCCATGGCCAGCCGTTCCATCGGCTCCCCCACTATGTACTGATGTAGCGGCTCCCGTCTTCCTTGTCCCTTTTTCAGCAACGCGCAATCACATTCTCGACATTCCTTCCGCACGTCTTCCCGGAGTCCCGGCCAGTAAAAACCTTGCTCCAACAGGGCCGTCGTTCTGGCGACTCCCAAATGCGCTCCTGCCGCGCCTCCATGGTATTCCCTTACCAACTTGGCCCGTTCCCCTCGGGGAACGACCAACTGGTTCCTCCAACCATGTCCTTCCAGTTCCCAGTACTTCCGATGCAGCACGCCATCCCTGAGGCTTAATCGTTCCCATTGCCTCCATAGGATCTTTGTTTCCCGGGATTCCGGAGATATGGCCTCCCAGCCTGGCCGGTCCGCATTCTCTTCCATCCGTGCGACAATCGGCCCTATATCTCGATCCCTCCTCTGCGCTGCTCTCATCTCCTGCGGGGACCATCCGGGCTCGTACCCCCGGGCCCGCGTCACTACTCTCACTTTTTCGGTATTCTCGTGCTCCTCTCCACATTGTTTGCACGGATACCGGGACAACGCGTCAGCGTTCCCATGCTTCCTGCCCGGTCGGTGTTGGAACGACACATCATGCGAGTCGATAATCTCAATCCACCGAGCAGCCTGCCCCATCGGTTCCTTACTTCTCTGCAGCCAACTGACCGCGCTATTATCCGTCCGGACTATCACGCGTTGACCATAGATGTAGCACCGAAAATGCTTCAAAGCTCGCACCACCGCCAACAGTTCTTTCCGCGTGGTGCAATACTTTCGTTCGTTTGACTCCAGGGTTTTGCTCGTGTAAGCTATCACCCGTTCCTCCCCTCTCTGCTCCTGTGATAGCATGGCTCCTGTCCCCACGTCACTGGCGTCCGTGTCAAGCCACCATTGTCCATCTTCCTCCGGGAATCCCAACACCGGGGCCTCCGTTAGCGCCTTCTTCATCGCATCAAATGCCTCTTGTCGTCTCGCGCTCCACACGAACGGTTCCTCCTTCGTTGCCAATTCATACAAGGGGGCAGCCAATTCCGTGAAGCCGTTTATATGCCTTCTATAATATGAACATAATCCCACGAAGGCTCGTACCTCGTGGAGATCCCGAGGGACCGGCCACTCGGTTACTTGCCGACACTTTTCGGGGTCGGGTTCGATCCCGTTGAATGAGACAACGTGCCCCAAGAACGGAATCTTCTTCTGGAACAGCTTACATTTTCGCGCCTTTAACTTCAGTCCTGCAGCGTTCAATCGGTCCAGAACCCGTACCAATCTTTCCAGAGTCACTTTAAACGTTGGTCCAAAGACCAGTATGTCATCCAAGTATACCAGACACTCCTCCCACACGATTCCTCTGAGGATTCTTTCCATCAGTCTCTCGAAGGTGGCTGGGGCGTTCACTAGCCCGAATGGCATCACTTTGAACTCATACAATCCTCCTTGAGTCACGAAGGCCGTCTTTTCTTGGTCCTCCGGTGCCATCTCCACCTGCCAATATCCGCTTGCGAGATCCAGACTGCAAAAGAATAGGCTTCCTCCCAAGGTGTTGAGGCTGTCCTCTATCCGTGGGAGCGGATAGGCGTCCACTTTCGTAGCCTGGTTCAGTTTTCGGTAGTCGATACAGAACCTCGTTCCTCCGTCCTTCTTTTTGACTAGAACGGTCGGGCTACTCCACGCACTCCCGCTCTCCTGGATAATCCCTAGATTTAACATATCCTCCACCAGTGCTCGTTCTTCCTCTCTCCTGGTGGCCGGATACCGTCTGACCCTCTGCTTGATCGGCATCTGATCCCCCGTTTTAATTCGATGTTGTACTAAATATGTCCGTCCTAACTCATGTTTCGAGGTCGCAAACATGTGTTCCCGGGCCATGATGGCTTTCTCCAGCTCTCCGCCTTCCTCCGTGGTCAGGTCTTTCTTAGCCTCCTCTATCATTTCAACGAGCGCTCCAGGGGGTTCTGTTGCTTCACTTCCTATTCCTCGTACCTCTTGTACGAAGGTGGCTTCTCCGAGTACCCCGCCGGTTTCCAATTTCGCGCTCTCGGTCCCTCGGTTGGCCACCCAAACTTCATTTTCTTCTCCCAATGTCACCGTTCCTGGGATCACCTCCAGTCCCATAGGTAATCCAGCGCCGGTGATGACAGCCAGCTGTCCACTCTGTCCTATGTCTACTCTCGTTACTACTGTTACTCGGGTCACTTGGAGTGGGGGTATTTCCGTCGTTTCCTCGATTCGCACGACCTGTCCTCCGACGGTAACTGCCCGAATCCCATCCGTTCTTTGTTCTGCTCCCGGGATTCGTTCCCCCTCTCCCTCCCCCTCGGCGGGCAGGAAGATAGCACTCGCGTGGGGCTTAACTGTTAGCCGGTATTTCACCGCGAAGTCGTTTCCCAGGATCCCTTCATCTCTACCGATGTCTGCCACCATGAATGTCCACTTCAACACGCGCGTTCCCAATTTTACTGGCAAGTTCGTGCATCCGTAGCACCGCAACGGACTACCATCCACCGAGCAGAGACGTCCTTCATATCCATCCAGTTCTTCCCATTTTCGTCCCCACTCTCTCCAGAGGCGTTCCGACAGCAGACTGATCATAGATCCGGTATCAACCAAAAAACGGACGACACTCTCTCCCACCGTCCCGGCCACATAAAGTCCACATTCTCCCATGCCTACTACTTCTCTCGCCGCGCCCGAAGGGGGCCCCGCGCTTACTGCGACGGCGACTGTCCGTTTCCCTGACGCTGAGAACACTCTCTCGCGAAATGGCCCTTCTGGTGACATTGATGACACTCTAAATCTTCTTTTCGCTTCTTAAACGCCTCCCTCCGGGCCGTTGCTTGTCTTCTAGCTTCCCGTTCTTCTGCCAATTCTTTCATCATCTCCTCCAACTTACCGTTTAAGGCCATGATCTGTGTATTGGCGTCCTCCTCGGGCTTCACTGCCCGCAGGAGGCGGCGTGAGTATCGTTCCTGTATTTCTACCACCTCTACCGCCTCCTCTAGTGTCTTGCATCCTTTCTCTGCACACTTCAGCTGAAAGTCTTCCCCAACTGCAGCCTGGAACGCATGTAATGCTGCTTTTTCCTGGCTAGCGTAGTCGTTGGAGAAGTAGGCTCTCGATGCCAGTCGCCGGGCATTATCAGCCAACTCCTTCGCTGTCTGGTTCTTTACACGTTTCAATCCTGCCAACTCTTGCAGAGCATTGCACGTGTCCTTCTCCTGACCGAACCTCCGGCGCAACGCATCCACCCTCGCTGAGTAACGGAGTCGTTCCCTGTCCGGGAGCCCGACAAAGTACATTCGTGCCGTTCCCGTCAGCGAGAGAAAAAGCATCGCCGCTTTTTCCTCGGCCGTCCAGCGTCCCAATGTTGCGTACTCCTCAAACTGGTTGATCCATCCCTCGAAATCCGGTTTACCGTCATACTTCTCCGGTCGTAAACTGAACTTCTTCAAACTCGCTCCTACCTGGCCGGTCTGTTGTTGTTGAGCCCGCGCATTCTGCTCATCCGTCGGGGTGGACGTTCCCATAAAATTAAACTGCCTACCCATGATGGTCGTGTCCTCCCCTTTGGTTTCGATTTTCGCACCTCCTTTCTCCTCCCCACCTTCCTTGAAGGCGACGTCAGAATCCATCTGCTCGAAGACTGCCGCGGTCGCCATGAGTATCCAATACCGACGAAACACCCAAGATCCACAAGTCCGTATGTGCCTATTTCAGCACCACCGCTGCCACCAGTGTGACGTTCTCTGGTAAGTCGGGGTTGCCGATTCTTACAACAGAGGAACGTGGGGGTTGTTCGGGTCTCGGGGCGGACGGGGAATCCGGGCCAAGAACCGAGATGTGTTTCTAGAGTCGTGCCTCGCGCACGAGGGGGGGCTGAGCGAATCGATCGGGAATCGGCACTCGATGTCAACGGAGGACTGCGGGGGAGGGAAATTATGGTAGGGGTACGGGTCGGCCGGGGTTCGTCTCGCTCTATCTCCCAGACCAGCATTCACCCCGACCGGGCGGTCCACCCCTGAGTTCCGGTCCGCGGGGGCGACGGGCCGACGGTCGCCTATTGTTTGGTAGCGTGGGGCCGAGCATGCCGCGCCCTCGTCCCCGCGGACTTCGCTCCTTCGTTCCGTTCCCCATGTCTTCGTGCCATACTACGCCTCGGTTTCCGGGACTACTTCGGGCCTTCGTGCCTTACTCCGTTCCCTCGTTCCTCGTTCTTCGGGCCGTCGGGCCCCTTACCCTGTGTTTCTACTACCTATCTCGAGCTTCGACTGTTTTGTCCTAACTTCTGCTTAATTACTCTGATCGGCTCATCTTTAGCGGTTGTTTCAGGAAAGAGGACACGTCTGGACACCAGGAGAACTGTTAAAGAACTCTGTTTATTCGGGCCTCACCGCCCCTTTATATACTAGAGAGGTCAGCCCTGATTGGCTGCTTTCGGTCACGTGACCTACAACTGACGTCACTTCCGGTTTATATTTTCCGTTTCCGGTTTACATTTCACTTCCGGTTTACATATTTCCGGGTTTCGTTCCTTTACATTTTCGTTCCTTACATATTCGTTCTTTACATATTCGTTCTTTACATATTCGTTCTTTTACATATTCGTGCCTCTTTTTCAGGCTTTCTATACTTTCGTTCATTATTACATATTCGTTCCTTTACATCTATTTCGTTCTCTTACATATATTTCGTTCTCTTACATATATTTCTATTATTACCTTATTTCTATTATTTTGACCTCTATGTATTTTGGATGAATAGCCGTTCATCACACTTGGTAGAAACATGACGTAGAACCAAAATGTATATACTTTACAACGGTTGAAAGAATAATTCCAATAGATAACGTGAATCAATACTTTTTTTTTACTAGCTATCATAATGTTCAGAGTAACAATCACAATATACTAAATTGAACATGCACACTTTGTGCATTTGTATACATACGACGATGTCATAACAACATCTTACAGAATCGACGTAGAAACTTTGTTTTCGCTTTAGGCGCCAGACATTTATAGCATACCCATTGAAAGTTGTTGTTGCAGTCTGGAAGATTTATGCTATCAATTTGATCAGAAATAAGTGAAAAGAGAAACTTATTTTGTCCTAGAACCGTGAGATGCGGGCACATTGTTGGGAACTAGCCTTAGTGTATAGATGACAAAACAGCCGTTTTTCTTCTCTCCATATCTCAACCACCTAGATCGTTTATCAAAGAGATGTTCTTTTTCAGTGTTGACCTAACATTAACGATAGCAAGTACATTTCAAAAGATGGCAAAGATGAGACGTTTTCCTTTGACCCCAATTTTTTTTTTATATCGTTTTTAGCATCGCAGTAGAGATTAGACACGAAGGAGATGAAGGTATTGGTGAATGCCTCACGAGGGGCCTACTTATGAATTCTATGGGGTTTACATGTATGTTGTGATATTCACTAAGTATATATACAAGAAACAATAGAATCTTGTAACCAAATGAGTTGTTTACCATTCTCCTATGTAGGCCTATACGTATCAATTTCCACAAAGGTTTTCATAAAGAAGAAATGTTGATGTTCAAGGTAATGGTATTGAAGCAAAATATGACATTTCTTTCATTTTTCGTTTCAATCATACCAGGGGGCCATTCCATAAAAAGTTACGAACATTTAAAAATTTACATTTCATTCCAGAAAAAAGATACGCACAAAAATATGATTCTGCTCACTGTACATAACACCAAAAATGTGTACGTATCTCTAAAATAGCTGCGACATGTGATTCAGTGTTCGTAACCCATTTTTAATATTCAAATATTATTTTCATCATGAAATTCTAGGGCCACAAAGCTTACTTTATAGAGAATCTATTAATGAAAACCAAATTGAAATCGGATGAAAACTCATGCAGCTATCAAAGAAAAGAGAGAAAATAAATAAATTTCCATTTTCTTTTCATATGTCCACATTTGTGTACGTAAGTGTATATAAGTGTACGTAAGTGACGTTACGAACATTGTTCCTTACTTACACTATTTGCGCACATTTCAAGGAGAAAACGCATCACCTACGAACACTTTTTGTGGAACAGCGCCCAGTATCCTCAGCCCAGCTGCTACAGTATAATCTGTAGTTAAGTCATATCTGAATGTATGTGCATCATGTTCATACTTTGTATTTTAAAAGTTATGGCCGATAACCTTGCTTGACTACAATATCAATATACGCATTATGCACTTGTTCTATCAGCTAATTACGTGAGCCGGTAATCTGTTACATCTTATGTATATCGCTATCCAGACATGTATGCAGACAAACACCAGTATACACACAAACACGCACCCATATATGCAGATAAATAGATAGGTAGATATAGACATAGACATATGATTGATGCTTTACTTCTGGTTCGTCGATATTACTTGATCAATTATACGTGGAAAATATATCAAGGCAGTCTTAATAGTTTTACTAAATTCATACAAACATTCCAAATTTTGCACTTTTCCATCGAGTTAGTCCAATCTCTTAGTACCTAAATAGTAAAGACTACGTAGCACTTGCTCCTTTAGACACATCCTCTGGTCGCCCCCTTTGAAAATGGACAATACCCTTTAAAAAGAAAAGGATTGGGAGCTCAGAGAAGATCATTCAAGAAACGTTATGGTTGATAAATATTTACCTTACACTAGCGGAAATTATAGAAGTGAGTATTTCCCGATTTAGGTCTAAATTTTGTTAAATTTCTGCAGCCTCATAAAGTATAAGAGAATGACGGGCCCGGGCACATCCTATGTAATGTTACTTTTAGATAATTAAATCCAAGTAACCGAAGCAATGAATGCTCTAATCATATTGGTTGGTCGATACGGAACAGGCCTATACTTCAATAGTCGTTTTATTAACATACGTGTAACGGGTGAGTTGACTTTGCCTGTCCGCTCACGTGCGTGGGGAGCCATGCTCAGTAGCGTCACCTGGTAGGTCACTTACACACTACAACATGGGGTCCCCTAGTGGGCGAGAGCTGAACTAAACACGTTTCAAAAGAACCCTTCCAGGTTTTCAGGACTCAAGGCCTGGGTGTACGTCCGTAAATCAAGAAAATTCCAACGGAAGGGAACAACAGGTTTCCCGTTTAAAAATACTTAATTTTAAAAGTTTACAAACTATTATACCTTGCCGACCTTGGGTATATTGCATCAATCTTCCATCTTGAACTACGCCACCTATCAGAGCTCGTCCTGAAAACTCTTTTTTATGAATCTTCTGTAACATCTTTAAATAAACTGACTAGGCATTACCATAGCATAACTGAAGGAGCTTAGATTAATTAGCTTCCAACTCTTTGAACGAGTTCAGCGCATCTCCGAGCATCTCTGAGCATCTCTGAGCATCTCTGAGCACCTCTAAGCAGCTCTAACCAGTCTAGATTGGTCATGGGTAGCTGAGATCTAGGCTGATGGATGTCGAGTTGATGTGGGCGTTAGGCGGTGAGCTGATAACGCCTTCTTGTCCCGGCCAGATCCATCATTGTTCTGGGAGGGGGAAAGGGCCAGAGATAACACTGTCTCCTGCCTTCACAACCCCTGTACCCTGATTAGTGTCGTCTCCGATAAACTATCCACCCGTCTTACTGAAAGGTGCTTTGATTGATACAACTGAGACGTATGGACATAGCATGGAACTGTTGGCATTCTATGATGAAGGAGACTGGGAAGATAATTGGGTTGTACCTGCTGGTGTAACCCGTTCATAGGATGTATTTACCTGAAGGTTAACGTTGCCACTCCATTATAGTAGACACAGATGGAAAGAAATGTGCACGTATTACTGTAAAACTTCACTTTAACACTCCGTAATCGAATTGAACTTTTGATTTTGTTAGATGGACATTAGTTATTCGTGTATAGATTTTACTTCTGTAAAGCAATCTAAGCGACAAAACCGTGCTTAAAATGACCAGAGAGCTCCAATCCATTATAGTGTGCGATAATCTGGCTATACTCGTCACTGACTTAATTGACTAATTTCCGACATCATTCCAGGTAATCAAGGGTTGTATTTATGTTATAAAGCTCAGCACACGTGTATGATAAACAGTCACTATTCAAGAAACTCCACACACAATTCCGATGCCAAAATCAAATATGTCGAACCTCGATAAACAACTTGGCAGGTCGGGTTACGCTAAATCTCTCTCTTATGTGATGTAACAACACATGTCAACTTAGAGATTAGATACAGTTTTAAACCTGTCTATATCTACATGGGGAGGCAAAACACAATCTCAGCCACAGTAGGGGTTGCTATGTCTGCAACCCTCCTCCCGCTGTCCGATGACCCACCTCCTACCCACCAGCCCTGCTCAGTATTCCCGGCCTACCCCTCCTTCACTGTAGCAGAGTGGACAACAGGCATTAGGGTGTCTACCGCCGACTTGGACACAGTAGGCCATAAGAATACTCGAGGAAAAACTCTAATTGACCACAGAGATTAAAATCTGAACCATCCTCCTCGGGTACAGAACCGACAGGCCAGAACTAAAGATAGGAATCTGAGGATAAATTTCTCCCTTGGAGAAAATTGGACTCCATGGCCGATTGCAGGATATAGGGCCTATGGACATGAGACTTTGGTTGCGGGGAGATGCTTATTGGGTCTATGTGAAATAAAGGAATGCATTACAATGTCTATGGATATCAAAGAGGATACATGCTGAAAGGATGGGAAAAGAGTTAAAGTCCACTGATTTAAGTCTCGCTTGCCATGATCATTGTAAAAAAATATATGGTCACATTTCGTATATTTTGATTAGGATAACAAATCAAACTATACATTCAGAGGACTTCCCCTCATAGTCAAAGGTTAATAATTTATTTTTAAATTTAAGAAGTGATAATTGTTTTAAGATCATATTTGAACTCCCCTCAGCTTAGGCTGTATATTGGATATCTCGCCAAGTATACTTATAACCACCATGGCGTTCCTTCTGACTAGGATTGGAACTAAAGTATTGCAGAATTTAATCATTGATATAGCAGTATGGGCAACACTTGTTATGTGTAATCCAGGATTTTGATCTCTTTTAAATCTCACCAGACATCTTCATAACGGCCTTTATCTTGTGTGTATGAGTAAACTTACTTTAACCACAAATAAACAACCAGGTATAAACTGATAAATCACACAGCCTTTTTTAGATTGTTAGGAATGAGTTCAACACAACACATTGTACCTACCACCAACCACTCCTACCTATGCGTATAATCCCCGCCCTTCTCTGACCAGTCTTCAGACGAAACCTAAATGAAATGACGCTGCCCGGGGCGTGGAGCCTATTTAACGGGGGCTTTGAAGTCGGTGACGGCGGGAGAAGAGGTGCTGAGAGGGTCACGGTGAGAGTTGACCCCGCGAAAATGACTACAGAATCAAAAAAAGACACTCCACAAGGAGGGGCGGGGTGGAGGAAGAAGGGATGCTGCGTTAAAAATCGTATTCAACACCGCAGGGTACCTTAGCCCACGTGTGTAATTCTTTCCCATACTGCTATTGTAATTCTATTGGTAGAATTATCTATTGGTAGTTCGTAAATCTTCTGATTACATCGAGCACACCGCAATTACAAGCATGTTTAATTAAAGTAGAAGCAAGCGAGATAAGGATTGGTGATACATCCCTGGTACCTTAGTGCACGTTCGTAGTTTGCATTTAGGCTATACGTTATATCTGAGGATACCATTTCTATGTATTGAAAGGTTTTCAGGAAGAAAGTCAGCGTCAATTGATGATCACAAAAATTGTACCTCTGTGACATGATTTTATACACTAGTGATCACTTTGATTTGTTCATATACACGCGGTAACTAAGTGAATGTCATAACTAGAACAGCAACATAGCACAATTGCATAGTCAGAGGTATAACACAATGTATAAGTTTGCATTTCTTACTTTATCAGAAATAGAAAAACAAACCCAATATCTTTAGGTGAGGGAACATTGGATTTCATCGAGTGCTATTTAGGCAATTCGATATGCTTCTCAGAAGATGGTTCATTCCAGACACTGACGTGAGCATGGTTTCTGTCCAGTTCGGTACGCATTGCGTCTCTCTAGTGAAACAGTTTAAAAGAAGTACTGTTACGCCGCGGTTATAGTTATCCTTGGCAGACCAAATAGCTAATTGATATACATCGTTTCTATCAATAGAAATTATAGAAGCTATATTTCAATACATAGTTATCTACCCCACTAAGTATCAATATCGAAGATAACTATACACAGGATCATCATGACCACCTATGAAGTATGATACACTGGTGCACATTCCGATACACCTCGTGAAATATTTTTGACCGTCAATACCTTTGTACATTTTGAATATCCCTAAGGCATCTCAGTATTACAATTTTAATAGCTATTGGACCAGATAATATGACAACTTCAAGGTACCACAAGGAGAGCCTTCCCACAGCACCTAAAGCCTAGGGGCCCTGTGAAGTCTCAGGAGGAGACCCGCATTTCTTTGAACAGAATAGACTCTTGTCAGAGAAGGCTCAGGGTCCAGGCTCAACCTAAACCCCTTAAAGCCCTCTGCTCTGCCTTTTCACTTTTATCTCATCTCTTTGTAATATCCTTCTTCATCCGCCGTATCTCGGTGGTTCCCGTCCGATCTGGGTCTCCGGGTATTTGCTACTGCTGGTGCCTATTTCCTTTCTATGGATCCTCTCACATAGCCCTGTATCTTCTTCCGCTGCAGTTTTCTGGTTTTCATTCCCTTTATCGGGTTAACCCTTCATGTGGGGTTTCGATATATTATTAAAAATAGTGTGCCATGGTTATTTCTAAGCATCACTCATGGAATTAATTCAATATTCAGCCTTCAACCGTGTAATTGTTGCTTTTGCCTGCTTATCTTACTTCTAGGAAGACTATGTAGGAAATGCCTCATATCGTTCTCAGCACTTCATAATTACACCCCGCTTTCATGAGTTCGCGCACTGCAGTATGTAAACAATGTCTTTCATAGACGTCTTGAATCCAACCCTTTATGCCTGGGTCCATTGGAACCCACATCCCAGTACACTGGTTCAGACATAGTTCGCTAAAAGAGGGCCACGCAAGTGAAAAGGGTGTAAAGGTAAATTCAGTATGCGTGCACCAGTAACCCTTTTCCCCTCCATCCTTCATGTCAAATAGAATACCTTTAAAACGACTATGAATATCTGTATTTCATTTGGTTCTGTAAGCTCCGGACCCCTGTTGCACAAGATCTCTCCCTTCCTATATTATAATATGGCAGGGCACGTTATCGTAGATTGTCCCACATAAAGCCGACCAGTGCTCAGCCACCTAGCGGTGCGGATAATCACCATTGAGGCTGGGCGAGGCGATTGGACTCACCTCATTAGGTACCTCTACCATTACCACGTACAGACAGGGGGTTGTGGCCGCACTGGGTTGTATAATGAGCGGGGTAAAGATACGATTCAGGTATTTAAAAAGGGGTCTCACCCTAAGCCCTCTTTTAAGGCTAACCTCATCCAGTTATGCTTTCACATGCGATTACTTGATTCGTGAAGTAGTTTTCTCTGCTCACCGTTTTTTCTTCTTTTTCATAGATGAGAAAATTGCGTTATCACATGGTGATTAGCATGTAACACCTTGGTTTTATTGATGGAGTGATTTCCTTCTCAGTCGCCAATTGCGGCAATGTTTAGTAGCACCAACGTATCATGTTACGTTACTTAACGTAAGGTATATCTTTTCCCAATCATCATTACTTCATGTAATACATATTATGTATATGTATTATTTTGTAGGTGGATACATTACATATCTTGGATTTAGTCAGTTAGTGGTTTCAGGTAGACCGCCTACATGTAAAGATACACCAGTTTATAAATATCCCTTGAGGTTTCTAAAAGTACCCGGTGCGTGGTTTCATTAGTACAACTGATATAACCTTATAACTAGGGATTTCCTTTATCAGACATTTGATACTTTTGCATCAGCCTTTACTTTTACATCTTAATGCAACGTTTTTAAGCTTTCGATGGCAATTTGAACCTTAACGAAACCCTCCCATCCCTGTCCGTAAACGAGTATTATAAAACTGAGATTTCTTAACCTACGTATCAAATTACCCCCTACATTATGAAACAGGCAACTCTTGTTTCTGTGGTTTCCCAAGAGGAACAACCTTTAGCGAGAAAGGTGTTATTAAAGTTATGGGTCTCATAAACTATTATTGGCAATAAGTGAGTAGGGCTTGGGGATGCGACAATAAAGATCAGAGGAAGTCTTCATTGCAAATCACAATAAAAATGTGTGTATTCCCGCCCTGTGGCAGTTCTACGCATGCCCAGTGAAGTGGTGTATTATTCCTCCTACCAAGTGCCCCTTTCATTAGACCTCTGCCTCCTTCATCAGGTTATTATTCTACGAGAGGTTTGTGTCTGAACTGTTTTTTACTAGCCAAAACACAATGGAACCAAAGCTTTGGTAACTGAAGCATTAGGTTACGTGAACATACTCCCAGCCTGTTTTTCAAATATAAAAGCATCGACCAAAATTATGATGGTTCTATACCCTATGATATTATTTTCTTTGTTTATGCGATCTCTTACATATGCATATTACACAATTTGTCACGTACACGACAATGAATGACGATGGTGTGAATCTAAAAGCGATTTACTAAGTGACGTTTCATGCACAGACATTATACGCAACAAGCTCCAAATTCCAATTTCCAAATACTACTAACGTGCCGGATATATCAGAGGACCACGTAAAATAATATTTTTGAACAATGTATGTGATGTGGCACGTATAAGGCTTACAAGTATGAACAAGAACCAAATCCCCATTTTAGTATACTACTGACATTCGTGACATTTGTTGAATGTACAATACAGTTTATGTTAATACCTAGGAACTGTGGTCTTCGTTAGAAAAGAAAGGAATTATTCAAGAACAGTTACTCTGAAACCTTGCATTTTATAACGAGAATATATCAGGTTTGGGCATTGGAATCACGGTCTCACCAAAATAAAAAACTATCAAGACTACTGTCTGTCCGGCTGTCCGGCATATTCCCAAAATTAGATTATTCAAGCTCTTGATTCCCGTCGCAGGATGTGGGATCTTTTCCGTTCACAACAAGCTCTTGATTCCCAGTATGCCGAGCTACATATGTCGGAGCCTCTAATCTTTTAAAGTTGGTTCCGGTGGGTAATCGGCTGTTGCCTGAGATGTCAATCCTTGAGGACAGAGTAATAAGGGCCCATATCTTCGTAACCAATTTGGCTAATCAGTGAAACTTCGATTAGCCCCTCATGATTAGAAATCCCGTCAAGCGTTAATAAATCTTAAACTCAATGATTCCTCTTCGCGGCCCCCAGTTCCCCCCCCCCCCCCCCAGCATAAACTGGGTATGGGCCTGACTGCACACATGGATTTTGAATGCTATTGCTAACAAGAAGACTTATAGGCCTAGCATATACCTACACAAAGTCCCTGTCCGATTTAATCAGGCTAATAGCTGAGAAATGAAGGCAGCTGATAAGACCAGTGTTAGGGCTAGTGAAATCTTTACAGTGCTTTTTTTTATACTGAATTCTTGTTATTTTTTCTTGTCATTTCTTCTTCTATACCTTCCAATTATAAGGCTAGAAGACTATGTCCGAAGGAAATAATTTCGCCAGTAATGATCTCAATATAACTTTTTCCTTTCACTGGCCTAAATGGATACTTGTTTGCAGTGGCCTATTGGTAAAACAAATTAAGGGCCTAGCCATATTACAGACACGCGTGTATATATATATATATATATATATATATATATATATATATATACACATATACATTATATAGTCCCCTATATATATATATAAATAAATATATATATACATATAAAATCATATATAAAAGGTCTGTGCTATTCCTTTGCTGAGGTACTGATAAATTTCAATTTATCTCGTCTCTATGCATTGTATTCGATTGCATTCGGTTACATATGCAGTTACCTCCTCATATTACAAAGCGTCTGATATTCAGGGCACATAATGATGATGGCTATAGAATGACATTAATTTGTAAGAATTATTTTTTATTTTTTATTTTTTTATTTTTATTAATTAACCACTTTCACATACATGTGCTCTTCCAAGTAGGTGTAGAACAATCTTGAAATATCCATATGGAATATAACTTATGTACATAATTGCAGTATAAAATAGAATGATTGACATTTAATCTAATATAACTTAACAGCTAAATTGTAGGGTAGTTGCAATAATAAACATAAGCAGGCTGGTATACAAATAACCCAAAATAGGTATTTGTGCAATTGTCAACAGTGGCTTTCCCGCGTTCAGTACAGCCATAGCAACATGTTATTTCAACTCAAGAAGCGTTTTATTGACTCCACAATATAAAATTTTGACACTTTTCCGGAAGCTATCTAAGGACTCTGATTTTTGAATTTCTGTAGGTAATAGATCCCATAATATTGCTCCTCTCCATAAAGGCGAGTGTTTGTAGGTCTCAGTTCTAGGAATCTTCAGTTTAAAGACAATTTTCATGTCTCTACGAGTTCGGACATTTTTAGGAATATCAATATACATCGGACTCTGGCTTCGCTTGAACATGAGTTGCAATAACATGAGCTCACCTCTTTTACATATATAGTCAATTTTACATTCGGCATGCAACATGTCAGTGCTGATATCAACTGCATGGCGGATATTCAAACATCTACGAAGAGCATGATTCTGTATCTTAAGTAGATTGTTAGTTAGTTCCTGAGTACTGCATCCCAAAAGGAAGTTACAGAATTCAACACTTGGAAGGACACTTTGCTTAAAGAATTGTAGTCTAACATTTCTTGTTAAATATTTCTGTATGCATGACAGTTTGAAACATTTCTGAGTGAGGGTTTTCTGCATTTCATGCATGTGTTTTTCGAAACATAGGGTACTGTCAATGTACACTCCTAGGTACTTGTAGCTATTACAGAGTTGTAAAGGCTTACCATCATAACTCAATGAAAGGTTGTCAGATTTGGATAACATGTACCTACTAGCGTATAGGCATACTTTAGATTTGTCAATATTCAATCTTAGACGATTAGCAGTGAACCATTTTTGACAATTGTCTAAGGCAGATTGAAGCTTGTTTTTAATATCAGTTAGATTAGATGATGTTACATACATAATAGCATCATCAGCATAGAGCTGGATGGTCACATCTGAGTCAGTATGACAGATATCATTTATATAGATAAGGAAAAGCAATGGCCCCAATACAGAGCCTTGGGGCACACCAGAGGTGACATTGACTCCATCAGACACCGTACTGTTAAGTAGCACCTGCTGCTGCCGGTTACACAGATAGTCAGAGAACCAGTTGTAACTATTTTGTGAGATTGGCATAGACCTTAGTTTACTCACAAGTCTTGTGTGATTAACACAGTCGAAGGCTTTCATAACATCCATATAGACTACTCCAGTATAATTTAGGTTATCCATTGACTTGTATAGTTGGGTTATATAGTCAAAAATTGCGTCGCTGGTTGAAGAATTTGGTATGAAGCCATATTGATTTGGACTAAGACTATCATTTGATATACACAGATTATGAAAATAATACAATCAAAACAAGCGCATGTAGTCATACAAATTCAAATAATCCTTTTCATCCGTCAGCAAAAATAAACGTCCTCAAGAATATGGTATGCACGCTTTAGTTGGGGGTTGTTACAGACTGGGCCTGAGTGACAGGTGGTACGCCCTCTCTCGGCGGGCACACCATCGTTACGACCAATGAGAGCCCTGGACACCCTGACCTCGGGTCGAGACGATCACCATGGTGACAGACGTGAGGTCAGGTAGTAACATAAAGGGACGACGGAGTGTCTAAATGGAGAAAATTGGAGAATTCAACTGGCGACACATGGTCATTTAAAATAAATCTGCTTAGGTATATGAACTCACATCTACTTTTCAAAAAGCAATCGAACTGTCAAAAAAATGACATACATGTAGTCTCCTTAGTTCCTTTAAATGTTTAGGAATATCATTAATACATGACGCAAATACCCAGTCCGAGCTCAGGCTATTCCCTCGACGCATTTTCCAGGGTAAACACAGAGTCAAGAGGAAGCGTGTATAGAACAAAATATTTAATTAAAAAAATTTCATAGTTCCAATAAGACACGATTCAAACTAAGATATACGCGGCCGCCTAATAGTAAAGGAACGGTAGGATTTGCTCAGCAGTGACGTACTCCACATCAGGACTAACTGCACGGACGCCTTGGTCTGTTGGCAGGCTCCAATTCTCACGTACATTGTAATGAAGTCAGGTACTCCTCGTTCATTATCTGCCTGCCTTAGCCCACACTACAGGTGTACATTTATAGTGGGCCCCGTAAAGGTCGTGTACTTTGCTTGCATATCCTCATGAGAGGGGCGATTGGCTGAAATAGGGTTCGAATTGCCTTGTACTTAGTGACCCACTGATAGTTCTTTAGTGGCTGTCGGGATAGGGGAGGGAGGTAGAGGAGGTCTTGGTCCACATGTTGCTTTCCCAATACAAGCGGCCAAAAATCTATTACTGGGTACATGTTTATACCTTGAGGCTATTTCCCATAACCCCAATCATATAGAATGTCCATTCCCTGAACATTAATCTCCATGAACAATATCCATAAAATCCCCTTGTATTGCTCAGGCTCTTTTACTACTTTCCTCCACCGTTATTCATCCTCTTTATGTACCTCTATACAGGTCATTTCCTGAGTTAAGGCCTGGCCGCTGGAAGGTATTTAAGTCACGCCCCATGTTAAAACATGTGGTTAGTACCGTGGGAACCCTCATGAATGGAGTGTTCTAGGCTCACTATTTTCTCTCAGGGCGGCGCTGTGGCATGGGAAGAGGCTGCCTGGGTCTTTATCACTGGTAAGGCCCTTTGGGAAAAACACCTTGAGGTAAAGAGGGAATTACCTTAACGGTAAAGAGAGCGTTGTTTAAAAGGTAAAAAACGAAACTCGTAATAAGGCTATTAAAGGAGAATGGTCTCTTTTTTGCTTTACAGAGGAAACATCTTCAGGAGGCCTTTTGATATCTTCATGAGCGGAAACTGGTTTATCTTTGTTTCGCAGTGGTTTGTTTACAGTCACTGTCTGGGGCGGATGCAGGATTTCCGAAAGTGGAAGGGGGGAGGGGGGCGTCAGTAAATTGGCTAATTACTAAAAGTGTGTGCATTTTCCCCTCTGTTTTGTAATTTAGGGGTCCACCAAAATCATCCGCCCCTGATAACCACACCTTTCCGGGATTCGTAATGTAACATCAATGTATGTATTCACTTAGAAGCAGGCCCGCCCCTCAGAGGGTATGGTTCCTGATTTATGATATACAGGGGCATAGGTCGAAGGGGTGAATGGAAATGTCCTCCTACTCCCTCTTTTTCTTTCTTTTTTCTTTTCTTTTTTTTTCTCTTTCTTTCTCTATTTCTCTATTATATTTTTAGGGGATGGGGGTCACTATTTACACAATTTAGGATTGATGCCAAAGACCAAGCCAGAAATTACTCATTGCTGAAAGGGTTCTCTATTATCTGTTATGTATCTGTTATCTTACCGCCCTTGCTCTGCCATGCGAAAGCTATACGTGAACAGTCCTGTTTAGATGAATGATTATGATTTAAAAGTATATTGTTTCAATGTTATGTGAAGGCACATAACGGCCATCAACTTTCTTAAGCTTCCACAATACTAGAATAGGCATTGAACCCCATTCTTAGATATTCAAGAACGAGATAATGAGCCCATGACGACCAATTTGTAGAACCCATTGAAAGCCAGCTATTTCGAATGCTGCCACCATTTCAATTGAATCAATGAATACCTTAAATAACAAGCGAACTTTAACGATCAAGCTCGATTCTTCATCCGAAAACGCTGAAGCAATTTTGCTAGATGCTAGATGGTCCGTGAAATAATAAAGGTTCCCGTGTGGAAGATAAAAAGTCTCCTCTTTTCACTTCTCGTTAGATTTATGCTTCTACTCCCACTCCCATCTCGCGTAGCCCGTGACAGTGACAGAACCGACGCCTGCGCGTGTCATTCGGGGACAAATTGAGTTTATTGTTAGCACCCCTAACTCATCACTCCTGTAACAGTGGATGACTTCTCGCCAACCCTGACTACGGAGCTGCACGTAACAAAAGGAGTCAGTCAGGTCTGCTCGCCGGCAGAGTAAAAGGGGGCGCTATCTCTGATACGGGCTTTCTGTAACACCACGTCCCTGCAGGTAATGACGAGACCAAAATGTGCTGAGTCACGCCATACCGGAAGTAGTCATGATCACGTGATGGGAAGTCCTTCTCAGCGTCCAATCGGGAGCCAGGATACAGTATGGTGTTTACCGTGTAGGTATTTCCTAAGTTAAACGCTGTTGGCACGAATTCTATTTGAAGCCAGGAAACCGAGGTTAGTCCAGACATATTTCAAATAAAAGGGGATCTACAAACCACGGGAGGAACAGCTATATTTCAGTAACTTTTAGACAATGTGCACACTATGCTAACTATTCAGCCACCATTATCAGATTACATATGTGTATTTTGCCAGACAGGCTTTTAATGTTGCCGTTAGCTAGTTTAATTGCAATTCGTTGATCTAGACATACGGTAGGCCATTGTTGCCAGGGGTCACGGTAAAGTTAACCATCAAATATTATCACCCAAAGGGGGTAGCAAAAAAACAAAAAGAATTATGAAAATTTGTTCGACGGGTTGTTCCCAAAGTCTGTGAAATACAGTAAAACATATCAGTATCCTTTTCACCATAGGGACCAATGCTTAAAGCCTGTCAGCCAATCAAATTATGTCCAACATTCCATTGCCTTGAAATAACACATTAATTTTCTAGTGGCTGGCAGACCTGTAAAACACCTGTATATCTACCAAAATAAATATTGATCAAATTTAAGGAATCATTATGTTTTAGCAATATTTGGGTTTGTATAACAAAACATGATGTTCGCATATTCTAGTGACTTAACTTGTGGAGGATGAGATCACTCATGATGTAATTTATCCAACCCTTGTCAAACCCCAGGAAATACACAATGTAAGAAGGGCTTATTGTATCAGGATCGGAGCTATAATAAGAGGGCAAAACACTGGAAACCATCCAAGAAACTTGACCCCCCTAACACTCTGATCCTTCAATTGGATATACGCATTAGCCTCGTGAGTAGGACGTTCGTCTCATATTTCGGAGGCCCGGATTATATTCCCATCATGAGCAACTGTTTGCGGGACCACCCCCATACGTCAAGGTGTCTGTGGCATTGGCGTCTGTGTGTAATACGCTATACTCCTTCAACATACTACTAAACCACTGAACTCTCTAGTGTTTCCTCCATGGTCCCCTCTCCCCCTACAGGAATAACATATTGTTATTGAACTTAAGCCGTCATGCTGATGTAATTTCGAAATATCTAGCTATTCAAACAATTTGACATTTCACTCGTGTTGCTCAGATGTCCAGTGCTGTGAAAGTGGTAACAATGATAGCATCATGACTATAGCATTGTCTCACACAACTCTACCTCAATCCACTGAACATAGTTAAGTTTGGACATCCAACAATGTTCTTATCCAAATCAACTCCTAATGGTTATCCACACAGTATAGATGCCACAAGATGAAGACGCTGCTACAAAGTGAGTCCTAGGGATGAGGGGCAATCGATCTATTATAGCAGGATGAGCCACTCTGCCTTTAACTTAAAAAAGGACAATCTTGAGCCGCAGTCGGGTCGTATAAGAATTGGTATATAAATCAGAGGTTGCGCTACGTGACTTATCCTTCGTTTCGCTGAGTAGAGTCTATAGTCTTCTCTAACAGTGGGATAGTGCTTTACCGGCTGATGTCGCACGCTTGAGTAGTCAGTGAATATGAGGAGCTTATTCACTGTGTACTGATTATTTAGATTTTATATCTTAGAATATATTGATATAAACCTTATGCTTCATACAACTTCACAATCTGAAAAAAAATAGATAAAACAACAAAAATACTACAAAGACTATGAAAAATGTAAACGCATCCATTCATAAGATAAACTATGAAAGTCGACCCCAATATCCTTCAGTAAACCTTCCCAGCAGGCCACAGCGTCCAGCTGCCCCCGTCCCATGGTGCAGCGGGGCAGACAGCTCCCCCTACCGGCCCTCAGCCTCAGGGATTCCGGTCAGGCGGGGTCTTGTGAGATTAGATTGATCTGTTTCTGTGGAGACCGTCAGGGTCTTATCTTCTCTGATGTTTTAATCAGCCTCCCCCTGCCTGTCCCTTTCTGCCTGTGCCCGAGGAGGGGATACCATGTCTGTATGCGGGGCGGGGTGGGTATAGCAGGCGGCAGGGGTGGGGCACCCGGGGGTAAGGAAGGAGGGGGGCTATCCTAATTTGACCATGAATCAAACCCCGACTCAAGCGTCATTTACTCAACTCTCATGGTGACGTTAGCTATAGTGGTGTAATCAATGACTTCTGATTCTAACAGCCATTTGGAGTTGGAGGTCGAAGCAGTTACTAGCGCTGTTGATGGCACTGTTTGCACTCAATGTTAACCATTGCGTTGAAAAGTAACACTGAAAGATCGTCACCTACCGAAACTTGTAGTCTGAACTTTTCACATCAGCTGATGTATAATTACATCAATATCAAAGCATCACCCTAGACTGGTTTGGGGTGGATATATACGAATAATCCTGGGCGCATGTGTGATGAATGTCTATTCATCAATTATCAAGGTTGAAATATGAAAAGTAAGACGATGCGACAGATTAAAGTATATTTTGTAACGAAAAAAGCCCGAAAAGCCCGCAAAAGCCCGAAAGGTCCGAAATTGTAAAGGCCCGAAACCCGAAAGACCCGAGAAATATGTAAACCGGAAGTGATAAAAGTAAACCGGAAGTGACGTCATTTGTAACCACGTGATCAGAAACAGCCAATCAGGGCTGACCACTAGACTATAAAAGGGGCGGTGAGGCCCGAGAATAAAAGAGTTCCTTCGCAGTACTGCTTGTGTCGACATGTGTCTTCTTCCTATGGTAACTGATAAGATGATCCAATACAGGCTAATTAACTAGAAAGTACAAGTAAAATAGCGAAAGTTAGAGGAAATTAGGCGAAAGTTAGGATGGGGTCCCAAGGACCCGAGAGACCGAAACAGGGCACGAAGGCCCGAAAATGGCCCGGATGGAGTCCCGAAAACGGAGGACCGAACTGGCACGAGGGCCCGGAATAGGGAGCGGAAACCCAGAGACCGGGGCCACGAAGGCGCGACCGGCTCGGCCTCACGCTACCAAACAATAGGCGACTGTCGGCCCGACATCTCTGCTGGACGAGAACGAGGGTAGATCGTCCGCAGTGGGCCCTGAAGAGAGTGCCAGCACCAAAGGGAACGGCCCGCACCCCTCCCTACCATTTTTCCTCCTCCGCAATCCTCCCCCCGCTAACAGAAGTGCCCGTACCCCGCGCCCGGTGGCTGAGGCCCCTCGGTCCAGCCCGGCCGATACACCCCTCCCCCGTCGACAAATACCGATTTCCCGATCGACCCACTCAACCCCCCTCGTGCGCGAGGCACGACTCTAAATATCACATTTCGGCTTCTTGCCCGGACTCCCTGTCCAGCTAAGACCCGAAACAATCCCCACGTCCCTCTGTTGTAGGAATCGGAAACCCCGAACTACCGAGGAACGTCAAACATGTAACTTCAGTATGGGTTTAAAATTGTACATTATAATGTACATATTTTGGTATTTCATGTCCTGATCTGACTGACTCTATGAACGTCAAAATTATTTGGTCACTGCCTATGGATGATGTATGAATTTACACTAAAAGACTAGCCGGAACAACCTTTTGTGTTATCGCCAGCGATTCATTAGGCCATCAATACAAACTACCCCTCCATTTGTCTCTGTTATTCAACATGCCACGGGGAATAGTTTTTGGCAGCCCAGTTTATTAGAATAGAGCAGTGTCTTAATGCAGTGAGGCTCTATCCTGGGGTATCCTTCTCCCAGTGACCGTTTTCATATACTACAATCCTCCAATGTAAGCGTAAATAACTGGACTGCTGTTTGGATGTGCTGGAGAAAAATGAGGTTCAGATGGGATTTGGGGGACTAGAGATTGTTCAGGCTCCTCAGGATATTCTTGTTTTGAGGCTCGGGAGAGGCTACTCGAGAAGATCTAATAAAAACAAAGGGAGAATGTCAGTGGAACTATACTATTGCTGTGTCATTACTGTTACATAGCCATGGTTACTTTGGAGGACTGGGTTGTCTCATGGCCACCCTTGATGCACCTTTCCAGGGCCCAAGTTTGGTCTGGGGGGCCCTCTTATCGGCAGGTACGTGAGTCACACTAGGATCTCGGTGTCCTGGCTGGGACATATCCTCAAGTGTTTGTGATCTTCATATTGGTCTATCTACTTCTCAAACATAAGAGTTGAGAGCCTTGACGGACACTGTGGTGACAGGGAGTGGTAAAATACCTGGTCTAGGTTATTTTCTAAAACTGGCCCTCAGACATGGCGGGTTCAGCGTAGAGCCTCCCAGTGACGGGGAGTGGTACATTACCCAGTCTGGGTTATTTTCTAAAACCAACCCTCAGACTGGGCAGGCTCAGGGTGGAGCCCTGTGGTGTCGGGGAGTGTTACATTACCTAGTGTGATGAATGGGTATTCATCAGGTGTCAAAGCAAGAATGTGAATGTAAAACGATGCGGTAGATCTTTAAGTATATTGTTATGTAACGGGAACGAAACCCGAAACCCGAAACCCGAGAAATAATGTAAACCGGAAATGACGTCAGTATGACTGCGTGACATCACTATGATCACATAATATGAAATAGCCAATCAGAGCTGACCGCTAAGGTATAAAAGGGGCGGTGAGGCCTGAAAATAAAGAGTTCCTTGATAGTACTCCTGGTGTTCACACGTGTCTTCTTCCTCTGATAGCTCCTTAGGAGGACTCCAATCGATAAGATGATCTAATATGGACTAGATAAATAGGAAATAGACGTAATATTGGTAAAGTTGTAGCCAGCGGCAAACCCCTGACCGGAGGCATTAAGGCGCAACTCCCACGTCCCTCGGCGGTAGAATCCGGAAACCCCGAACTACCGAGGAACGTCACACTAGTCTGCGTTATTTTCTAAAACCCACCCTCTGACATGGTGGGTTCAGTGTAGAGTCCCCCAGTGACTGGGAGTGGTGCATTACCTAGTCTGGGTTATTTTCTAAAACCAACCCTCAGACATGGCGGGTTCAGCGTAGAGACCCCCAGTGACTGGGAGTGGTGCATTACCTAGTCTGGGTTATTTTCTAAAACCAACCCTCAGACATGGCGGGTTCAGCGTAGAGACCCCCGGTGACTGGGAGTGGTGCATTACCTAGTCTGGGTTATTTTCTAAAACCAACCCTCAGACATGGCGGGTTCAGCGTAGAGACCCCCGGTGACTGGGAGTGGTGCATTACCTAGTCTGGGTTATTTTCTAAAACCAACCCTCAGACATGGCGGGTTCAGCGTAGAGACCCCCGGTGACTGGGAGTGGTGCATTACCTAGTCTGGGTTATTTTCTAAAACCAACCCTCAGACATGGCGGGTTCAGCGTAGAGACCCCCGGTGACTGGGAGTGGTGCATTACCTAGTCTGGGTTATTTTCTAAAACCAACCCTCAGACATGGCGGGTTCAGCGTAGAGACCCCCGGTGACTGGGAGTGGTGCATTACCTAGTCTGGGTTATTTTCTAAAACCAACCCTCAGACATGGCGGGTTCAGCGTAGAGACCCCCGGTGACTGGGAGTGGTGCATTACCTAGTCTGGGTTATTTTCTAAAACCAACCCTCAGACATGGCGGGTTCAGCGTAGAGACCCCCGGTGACTGGGAGTGGTGCATTACCTAGTCTGGGTTATTTTCTAAAACTGGCCCTCAGACATGGCGGGTTCAGCGTAGAGACCCCCGGTGACGGGGAGTGGTACATTACCTAGTCTGGGTTATTTTCTAAAACTGGCCCTCAGACATGGCGGGTTCAGCGTAGAGACCCCCGGTGACGGGGAGTGGTACATTACCTAGTCTGGGTTATTTTCTAAAACCAACCCTCAGACATGGCGGGTTCACTGTAGAGCCCCTCGGTGACTGGGAGTGGTACATTACCTAGTCTGGGCCGGTCTGGGCCCCGTGACAGATCACATCTGTCATCGTCATGGGCCCACCAATATACGGCCCCCGCCGGTTACATCTGACAGCCCTTCATTGAGACTGCACGGCCCAGCTGACCAGGCAGGGGCGTTGACGCTTCATTTAGCATTGGGGTTTTGGTATTTTGGCCTTTGAATTTGTTTGAGCTGGTATAGGGTATGGTTATTGTAGAGTTAGCCGATGTGGTAGACGAATGTATGTATGTGCTTTGATTAAACGGAAACTTCAGAATGATATATGATTATAATTTGGCATATGTGAACTGTGCAAATGTCTTTCTATGAAACAATGATTAATGTTTCAAACAGAAAGGGGTAATGATTGTTATTTGGAGCAAAACTTTTGCAGTGTTCTTGTGGCCACTATATAGTGCTGCATAATCAATGCTCATACATCGCGTACTACATAAACTGAAAGCTGGCAGTGGACGTATTTACAGTTTGCCCTCAATTGTATGTATTCATCATTTTTGTACTGGAATATAGAAAGGAGTATTCCATCCTATGTTTAGTAGCACTGTATTTCTTTGTATCTTTTTTGAGCTGTCATAGATATTGTGTTAATGAGTTTCCCTCTGTTGTCTAGCATTTATCAATAAATCTAGCACAAATCCAAAAGTGTATTTTATTCTAGAATTGATTTGTTGTTTTCTTTTATTTATAAAATGTTTATTTATTCTAATAGGTTGACAGACGACTGGGCAGGGATTCGTTAGTTGGGTTCTATTGGACTCCCGGGAGGCCGGAAAGACGCATGGGGAGATTCTGCACTGAGTGCTTACTTTACCGGACGTGAGTGAAATTCAACATGGCCGCCCCCAATGGGTCGAGAACGAGACTGATGTGTGCGCATATGGAAACGACGTGGCTAGTTCCTGTCGTCGTTGACGCTGCCCTACATACGTATAAACCATATGTCTGGGCGCATTGGCATCATGCCATTGACGATGGATGCGAGGAGGTATAGTAAAAGTCCTGAACGTTCTGTTTCCCGTCAATCAGGTGGTATAGGCCTCGAACTATAGCTATATATAAATTTACTTTCCACATATATTAATGTATAATAAGGAAGATTTCAAAAACCTTATTTAAACGTTTTGTTATGGACTGCATATCTCAATGTCCACTACCCCTGCCTACAGATATATATTCCACGAACGATCTACCATTCAAGAGTAACAATATTTTGCCATATATGCATGCATCGTGTTATTAAAGCCTTCCACATTCATGATAATGAGAGCGAGGCCTGACGAGAGGTATTCGGATATGGAGAAGATAACATTGCTCCAAGTATTATCAAAAAATGGTGTACGAGGAACACATGAAAAATCATATCATACAGACAGACTCTCTGCATTCCACTATTACGTTATAGGGATTTTAAATCATCGTCTGTTTCTCCGTTGCTTTTTAACATCAGTCATACGAAATTTCGCCGAACTTTATATCATGACATTTTAGATCTGCCGCTATCGATTTTCTTTTGCAATCTTAAAATGTCAACCAATTCATCTCAACATATATCCGTCAGTATCGCATTCTAATTAGCATTTGCAGCGATGCAACATTCTGACGGTGACCATTCTTAACAAGGTTTGATCTGGGTTTGACTGATGACTGCCCCATGTAATGGGCCCCTTCTCTCCATATCCTCCTCATCATACACCTCATCTCAAAATACGATACCGTTTTCGAATTGTTTCTAGTACTCGTAGACAACCCATTTTCTTCTCACTAAATTCATTGCCCCTTCTGATGCCCATACTCTTGGGTAGATATAATTCAAGCCAACCTGTCCTCACCCCCCTCATTCCCTCTATTGCTCTTGTCAAATATTAATCAAATAGCTATCCCCCTTTTCCTTCCCTCGGCCCTTCTAACCAAACCTCCTGTCCCCGTTCCTTACTGCCTTTACATACCTTTTTTTCAACAATTTTTTTTCTAAATTTAGAATGCCATCAAAGAGCTGTAACTTTTACTGGCTTTTCTCTAATTTCTCCCCTTTTTATATCAATTTACAGAATTCCATTCCATTCATTAGAATCAGAGATTTCTACTATTTTCTTAACAAAGAGATTTTCGTAACAAAGAAACATTTCCCTGTTAAGCAAAAGTTCGTTATGCTATCATTGTTTGATCCTCAAAACGAAATTCTATTGTGCAACAGGCCACAGAGAGTTTTGTGTAATGCCATAGCCAACATTAAACCCTGAATTGACAAAGTATTGGACTTAGTAAGTAATGAAATATGTCGGTATCAAGAACATCCTATGTAACATCGATATCATTTGGACGGTGTACGAAGTCACTTTTTTCTTAGTTTTTATAATGCACAACGGAATAATACGGAAACCTTTGGTTGGTGCTTTATGTTTATGCGTCCATCGGTCTTTGACCGTTGAATCCCTCATTTGTCAACAATGGTTTTTGCTTTGATTGACAGGGTGACAGGAAAGCGCTGCTCCGTTCAAGATTATCCTTACTTTTTACAGATCTGGGCATTATTAGTTTAATGAGGTTCTGTGCGAAAAACCCTGGGTGAACGGATATCATAATTACACAAAAACCTAATTTCCGTTCTTCCCCTTAATTATTTTCGCACCAACTAGAGGTCTCGGGGTCATTTTTTCAACCATTTAATTTGCATTACGCTTCGGAGAAATCAATTATGAACACATTTTTTCCAAAAGTGTCACATTGGTCTATCCCAAATATAAAAGACTCACAAACTAAATTCAGCAATTATAAAGTAAGGGGAATTGTTGAAGTTTCACTATGACATGGAAGATAGATTTTTACTTACCTTATGGTAAAATATATTGTAGATGGGGTAACAATTTCTTTGAGTTGGTAGCGCGGGAGTCCGAACATGCTGTTATTAGACTCTCCTGAACCACAGCAGTAATATCCATGTCTGAAAGAAAAGGAAAAAGTTGTAAATATTCTACTTCATTACGAGCATACTGTCACTGTCACACCTTTTACTGAAACATTAAAACTGACATTAAAGGTCAGTCGTCAGAGTGATAAGTGAAAGAAAAAGAAGCTACAATGTAGTTTAAAGTACCATTTCACATATTATATTTTTTAAGTTTTATATATTATATAATTATCATAGAATCTTCACGACCACTGCTCTACTCAGCATATCTTTAAATAAACCCAACAAGCAACTGATAAGGGCCAATAATATTAGAAAACAGGTGTGTTCACAACTCACTTTATCGGCAATAGGTTATTGAATGCTCTGCAACAAGATACAACCTAAATCTTACATCTCAGAACTCAAATTGACTGTAGTACACAGTAATACGATCTGCTTATAGTAAGTTCTAACATCAAAATCTGTATGCGAAAAGGAAAACATACAAGCAAACCTTTAAACATACAGTGCATACTTAAGGATTTTATATACACAAACTGTGAATAACGTTAATTATCAATTATTCAAAGATGTTGTTATTGACGATTTCTTTTCTGCGAAGCAGGACACTGAAGTCAAAATAAATTATTCAAAGATTTTGAGAGCGCTGAGAAATTTACGTGCTTTGCGTTTCCAAAGGACTGGACAGTCGTGTCGAGGAAACGTTAACGATGACTTCACAACCTTTCTTGCGTGTTAAAATTAGGTTAAAGCTCATCTACTGATGTGAATGAGTTTGTATATAATGACATTTAAACTACCAATTTGAAGAAATAAACGTTTATTCAGCACAACCTCTTTTTTACATTATAAAAGAAATAATTCTAGAGTTTATACAAAAAAAACGAAATGTAAGTGGCTTAGATATAATTGTATAGCTTATATCAATAGATACGAAGTTAAACAAGAGCACTATTTTACCTCAATAATCATATAATTGTATAAACATGCTATAAGGGACAACCTTTTTGTCTTCAATTAATAAAAATGTCGGCCCTATGATTCTATAAGGTCTATCAACGTAGATAGCATGCAGATTAAAACGCCGTTAACTAGGAGAGAATTGTGTAGTAGACGTAATTTACCTTTAACTAAATTGTAATAATTCCATTAACGGATTTCCGTCTCCCTGTTTTGTTGGTGTACCTATTAACTTCTAACACAAACAACACATTTTATGCGGCAACACAATGCCCAAAAAGCTCACACTATAGTTATTCATCAATAACTATAAAGATGAGGGGGGCGCCGGTGATATTTATAAGTCAAAGTGTCCCGAGGAAGAACTATTTCTATTTGTAACCTATTGTTTGTCTGACTCTACTGTGAGGGGATCGTAGAAACCCTCTATAGTTTTTAACACA
The DNA here is from genome assembly GCA_936440205.1 of Lepidonotus clava. Taxonomy (NCBI): domain Eukaryota; kingdom Metazoa; phylum Annelida; class Polychaeta; order Phyllodocida; family Polynoidae; genus Lepidonotus; species Lepidonotus clava. The sequence goes on from OW387148.1 coordinate 18,158,146, forward strand.
GTCACTTTTTCACAACGCTGTTACATTTAGAGTAATACTGAAAGGTCAAGAATATCCATTTCCTGGTTGTTTTATTACAAAAGTAGTACCTCAACTAGGTTTACTGCGGGTATGCCATCTATCCTGAGATGTTGTACATGGATATCCTACAGCCGTTAGCCGCTAATCATGAATGATATTGGTCCAACTCTATTTACCTTTAATCAGTAGTTAGAAATCATGAAGATTGCCAGGAGAAGATGTGTATGTAAGTGATATATGGAAGCTGAAGCTGTTTCATACTGACTGGGGTTGCTGGCATAACAAAACGAATATGATTATTATCTTCGATGCCTTTGTTTTACAATTGCACCCGTCTAATTAAAGAAATAATTATTATGAAGAAAATCCGTTTTCGTTGCTTATTTCAAAGTTAAGTTTCTTAGATACAATTAAGTTTTCCATTGGCATTTTTTTGAAAAGTGATAAATAACACAGGTAGCGAAAATAAGGGGAAAAGAAGATGATAACGGTTGGGTATCCAAGGATTTCTTTTTTTGGGGGGGATTGCCATGATTAAATCTGACAGTACATTTCAAAACTTCTAAAATAATTGGGTTAAGTTTAGACAAGAACGTATCGATGAAAAACACAGCCGAATCTGATCTGTCTAAGTACCTGGGAGACATTGGGTTCCATAAAGAAAACCTCCCTTCTAAGAACTCTACGGGTCTGGCCCCTGCCCCTCTATAGCGGTCACGTCTGTCTACAAGATTATTCCTGTCGTCTCAGACCTGCACCTCCTCACAGTGAATGTTCAGAATGATGGGTTCGCTGACATTACAATCTGTGCGGTAACACACTTTTTATGTCTTGTCGAAAGGTCATAACGGAAACGAGGAGTGTCACATATTTTTAATTCCTCTCAGACAAATGGTTATTCTTAAGCCAAATCCTCGACCATAAGTTACACTGCGCGAAATAATGAGATGTGTGTTATTAACAACTAACAATAACGTTAACAAGTTGGTCATTTCCAATTATCAACATCACCCATACCAGCAACATGTACTATTCTTAACTTGAACATGGCGATTATCAAAAAGATATTTTCACCGACATGGTCAACTTAAATGTGTGAAACGTTTTGAATTACTCACTAATAACAGGAGACCCACTTATCCCTGCCTGCCTTGCTTAATCCTTCCAATTGACGCGCAGAGTTCTAGTTAGTCGCCAGTTCAAATAATAACAGTCCGAGACCACAATGCTAACCCCTGGTCCATCTGACGTGTGTTATTGTTATGATCACAGCTCCCAGGAAGCGGTTCTCTTCCCTGTTTACCAGTTATTTGTTGTCATTTAGTCTGTAAGCAGCGTTCTTATACCAAAATAAATATGGTTTATCTCAACAACAGGAAACCAGCGAACGTTGGGTGTAAAAGTGGGCACCATACCCTTGTCAGAAAATTAAACATAAAAGAAGAGAACTCCAGATTCTCCTCTTTCCAGAGAGACTGCTTCACTAATCAGTAGAGGTACTTATTTTAGTGCCGTACACATTTACGCGCATGTCCTGCCTGTCCAATATTATCCGAGAATGAATTTTGAATGCCACAGTAATATAGATAAACGAAATATCCTAGATACCCAAAATATCCTAGTTTACACCTCATTGGTACGGCACCGTACAGGTACTTATTATTGTTCAATAATCCCATCCGACAAGACCGATGTACTAAAGTTGATATCATAATTATGTTGATGGAGACATTAACCTGCTGTTCATACATAATCTAGTGTAACTATTTATTGAATGAATTCAGCAATCGTCCACAACACTGTCGTTGAGTTTAATGTATCTTCAAGACATTAAATATTGATGAGAAAAGATATTTACGCAGTTGACTATAACTTTAGGTATTGAAATAAAAAAGAAGAAAGACTTTCTTCTATGTACAATACAATTTACAAAGAGGATTCAATTAAGTGGTGAATGTCTTCAATAAAACTATAGTACTCCAAATAGTGGACAATCCCCTACTGCAGAAGAAGTGGCTCCCTTTTCACGACGTGTCGTCCGTCGTCTGAGTTGGCCGAATGATTGATTGTTGTAAAAACATTTACATATTCACAAAAAAGTGATACTGATAGAGTTAGATCGCACTGGGTACCAAGGGATTGCTTATCAGTGCCAACCCTTCCCGTTGTCCCTCTTGTCCTAATGTTGTGTATTTCAAAGTAGGTGTTGAGAAGGCGAATATTCATTAGGAGAAGTGACAGTGCCTATCGACGCCCATGTAAATGTACCTCACCTCATACTGCAATAATTATATGCAAAAGCTTGATGTTCTTTTTAAGAAAAATAAGTTTCAACTCAAAGTTTTAAGATGCAATGCATTGGAGCAATGTTTCTTGTAATTATAATATACTTCTTCATGAGATGTCACAAAGTCTGGCCGTACATGTAAACAACACTTGTGCATCAATTTAATGACAGAGAATTCTGCCCATAGGAACCTGACTAAAGGAAATGGCGAGGGGATGTTGCACAGGGTTGCAAATACCTCTATTTAGAAAAGAATAAACCATATGAACATCATAGGATCAAAACCACCAAAATTTGGAGAGCATTGGATTGTTTGCTTTAGAGTATCTTAATTCATAGATTTAGATATTTTTATTTATGGATCTTTTATTGTGGTTCTAAAAGCTACTTTCGACGACGAATTCATAACAACTCTGAAGAGCTTTCCTCTCAACTCCAGACTGGAAATGTACTTCATGATTAATGGAAAAGGCGTCCTATCTCAACACACTTTTTCAATTCAGTTTTTCATCTGCATCCTGCTTACCCTTTTGTCTCTACCCTTTCTTTTTCACTGCAATCTTTTGCCCAATCACATTTATTGTGTCCACTTACAGCCCCTTGATGCCACCTCCTGAACGTACAGTCATCTTCCTGACAAAAGGGGAAGGGGGCAACAAAATGAACGTCAGTAAAAAATGAAAACTGATCAATGGGGTTGACAAAGAAGCAGTTTCTTTACCGCAGGCCTGATTTGTGTATCATAAAAGACGACGGACTATTTCCTAGTTTGTGTTCATGAAAGTTTGAACGTAATGTTTTTGAATAAATTGCAAACTGTGAAGGAAAATGATTTACCTTTTTATTATGTAACCTTTTTAAATGATTGCTAAAACAAGATTGTAAAACCTAAGTATTCTTGGGATTAACAACGTCATTACATTTAAGATTAACAACACCGATTATGTGTTATCTACTGATAACCAATAACATTGGGCAAACCTTAAGTTCGAGAACGAATAAAATCAAAGTCTACCTGTTCAAAATAAGAAGTCCTCATGATCAGAAAGGTATTACTAATCGTACCGCCAAGTTCCCCACTATACTATGGCAGATAAATCCATGCGAAACTACTCTAATTGACACATGTCTTACAGGTACACAGTGGTGACACGTACTTCAATATATTCTGTAAATCCAGGCCCATAGTGATACGTGTTTTTTTCGTTGGCTAGGCCTATATACCCCAATAAGTGGACCTAACAAGGTGCGTTGGAGTGAATAACCATGTCGCTACTGCTGAATTTAGCCCTTTAAAGGCGTTCATCGGTACAACATTTGTTTTTATTGGTCAGCTTTAGGTGGATGATCTTTATACATGTTCATATAGCTAAGGTACTGGTACATTTTTCTGTCGTTATACCTTTGTCAAATAAAAGCAGTGCAATCTCCGTTTTTCTCTTCATAATTGATCTAATTTTCACAACATGATAAAATGCAATCCCAATCTATGGCCCAACCCCCCACTCCCTGTGGTAAACTACTGACGCACCCACGACGTCTGAGGGATGATGGTAGGAGGTAACTGACCGTGTACCTGATAACCTCCAGTTCTTCTGACAAAGCGTCTGTCAGTAACCGTAACTAACCCATATAGACAGCGATACTAGTAGGCTGTAACTAGAGGGAGGAGGTTGATGTAAGAAATATACAGTAGAAATAATGTATGTATGCATGTGCGCATGTGATAAAAGGACGTTTCGACACACGAAATAAATACATTTGACATACATTTGTTAGGTAATATTCTTAACCCAAGGCCGGTCATTTTCTCAATGCCCGGATTTTCTGTCTGGTCACCACAAACAAACTTCTTCCTCTTGCAAAGGAAATGGTCTTCCTCCTTTTGCAAAACGGGCCTGTTTCTTAAATTGAGGGCAAGTCCCAACATCTCTGCTATACTCATATTGGAACAACTATGGTCTTGATTCTCCTAAAATCCTGTTAACCAATCATACTGAAGCATGTAAAGAGATGTGCCTTTAATAAGGCAGTGGCAGAATAGGGATTCAGATCATACCCATGGGTCGAACATAGTAGGGTGCTGGGAAATAATACATATCCCTTTGGAGTAGGATCATAGGCCATCCCTATTTAGGCACCAAACAATGATCAAACCTACGATTCCTCGAGGCACAACCCTCGGACGGCAATTGTCTTACATCCCCCACCTGCGGGCCCTCCTTGTTTGGAATGGCCCCCCACTCGGAGCCTCTTACCTTCTTAGGTTATCCGGTCCCTATAGGCACCCCTCATTATAATATCACGTGACAATCGACTTTCCGCCGGCACACACTCACTTTGCTGCTGCGCGTTGAACAATCTACACGTACCATGAAGCCAGGCCGCAGACCGAGCACACGGGCCCACCCGAGGGGAAACGTTTCGCTACCAGTTATCCCCAATTACAGGCAAGTTAACCGCTCTCTGCAGGCTAGTGTTCATGATGAATCAGCGCAAAGTAAAAACGAAGAATCAAAAGGCTCCACGGAGGGGGAGAGTATAAACTTGGCGCAGCCCGAGGGAGTACAACAAAGACTCACGGTTATGGAAGAGGGTTTCAAAGGTCTCTCAGGAAAAATGGACAAATTACTGCATTCCTTGGGACAGGAGACAATAAGCTCCGAGAGACAATCAACCCCAAGACGGGAGGAACGGAGGTACGGGAGGGAGCACGCCGACGAAAGGCAGAGCTCACGCTCGCAAAGGCCGCCGGCGCACCAGCCCACGAGGAGACGGGTACAGCTTGACGCAACGGACCGGGAAGACCCTCGGTACTACTCATTTGAACAGGAGTTGATCAACGCTGCACCCACGTTTAGCCACCACAAAGGTAAAGAGAACATTCTAACCGACTTTTTCAATACTAAGACACTTCCCCGCCCCTTCATGTTCATTGACCGCCCTGGAGTGGCCACGGTGAAAGAAAAAATGCAATATAAGGACAGAATGTCATTCGTGGAATATGCGGCGGCATTTACACGCATGCTGCAGGACACTCGGGTGTGTTCGCGAAGCGAATGGCCGCATCTAGTGAAACACCTGAGCGAGGTCACGGAGGACGCTCAGGACCGACCCTGGCCGGCAGTTAGAGCGTGGTCGGACAAGGTATTTGAAAAAATCGAGAGGGGAAGCCTGCACTGGGATGACGATATAAGGATACAACAGGAGAGGATAAGGCTGGCGATCGCACCACCGACCCAGCAAAAAGCCTCCCAAGGTACGAGAGACATACCATGCCCGGAGTTTAACAACGGCAGGTGCCACCAAAAATCGGCCCACACAGAGGCCGGGATCAACTATGTACACGCCTGCAGGCTGTGCGTGGCAGCGACGGCCGCCCACTGGTCAAAGTTCCCGCACCCGTTTTCCGAATGCAACCGTCGGGCACGGATGAATGGGCAGCAACAAGAAGGCGGATATAAACAACCTCCCTATAGGACGGGGCCGGCGGGCCCGGCCCACGCACAGTTTCAGCAATACAATCAACAGCGACATCAGAACTACCAACAGCCGAGACAGGTTCAATTTGTCTCCAACCAGCTCCCGCCCACACAGGCACACGGCCTACAAGGAGCACACCCGGTAAAAAACGAGTGAGGGGCATGCCCGGGGGGTTGAGCCAGACGGGCTCCCCCCCAGATGTGCCCCAACGCCCGCAGCAGAGGAATGGAACGCAGGCGGCGGGGCCCGTGAGATCTACTGCAGAATACACTCTGCAGGTACCCGGGCCCGCGCACCACAAACACTGCGACAACTCCATAAGGGTACACGTGAAATCAACCGCGGCCAATGAACCGCAATCACCCGTGTCAGGACAACAACTAGAACAGCAGCGAGCGCACGTGAAATCTACGGCGGTATCAGCGCCGAGTTTACCCGTGCAGCTGGGACGGAGCCCCACGGCGGCAGCGGCCCTCTCTCGCCCCCCCCGGACGGCACCACCAGCCACGGCCCCCGACAACACAGTGGCGGGTACAACGGCCCCGCCCACACGGCAAGGCCACCACAATGTGGACACCGATAGAGAGGTAAGAGTGGAGTTGGCAACCAACGCTCCCCACCCACCTGGGATACGAGTTAGTAAGCCCCCACCCATGTTCTTTGAGTCGCGACAAGAGGTAGACAAAGGGAGAAAATGCCACACCCCCGTACAAGCTCAGGGTAAGCAGAATATCCCCATGTTATTTAACCTTGACCCTTACCAACCAGACTTTGAAGCCGTCAGACTATGGTGTTCTGACGACAGGTATGAAGCACTAGATTCGATTAACCCGTTCCACTTGAAGAGACATAGAATAGATAATTGGCCCAACATGTCGCTGGCGGCGCCGACCGAAGTAAGGCAGATTTATCAGGCGGTGAGGGCCACTGGTCTCCCTAATTGCCTTGAAGCTAGATGTAAAGTTAAGTCTAGCCTTAACATTGAGACATGGCGCCAGCACGCAACGGGTTCACCGGAGGATGATCAACTAATTGATATGTTGGCTTACGGTTTTCCGTTATCATATTGTGGCCCAGTGTCTGACACAACTGACCTTGATAACCATTCATCGGCTAATAAATACCCTGATCATGTCAATGAATTTATTACAGAAGAACTCGGACATGGCGCAATGCTGGGACCCATGGACGCGCACTTCTTCAACGAGTGGCAACACAACGCCCCACTGATGACCAGGCCGAAATCAGACCCGACAAAGAGGCGAGTGATTACCGATTTGTCCTTTCCATATGATCGATCAGTAAACGCCTATATCAAAAAGAATGTCACCATGGGTATAGAGAAGGACCACTCCCTCCCCACGGTTAGCACACTGGTAGATAAAGTAAGGGACATAGGGACAGGGGCCACAATGTTTTCGGTAGACATATACAGGGCTTATAAGAACTTTAGGGCATGCCCACTCGATTGGCCCCTCCTTAATGTAGCCTGGTCAAATGACGGAACACAGGACGGAGTGAAGTATTACTTGGACACAGCCTTACCGTTTGGGGCGAGATTATCAAGCATGTACTTCCAGATGGCGTCGAGATTCATAACTAGGGCCCTGGCGGCAATTGGAATCGACGCAATCATGTATCTCGACGACATGGTGGTAGTGGCCAGGACCCCGGCCCAGGCTTATATAGCCTTTGATCGTGTGAGACAGTTCCTCAGGGACCTGGGTATGCCGGAGGCGATTGAGAAAACTCAGCCCCCATCCTATAAGGTCAAGTTCCTTGGCGTAATCGTCAATGCTAGAATGATGACGGTCACACTACCCCAGGACAAACTGAGGGACACAAAAGCACTGGTGAAAAAGATGGTCAAGAGAAAAACAATAACACGGAAAGAGACACAATCGCTGGTCGGCAAGTTGCTCCACGTGGCAAAATGCGTACCGCCAGGCAGACTGTTTGTAGCCAGAATACTACAGGCTATGAGGGAGATGGACCCGGGCCCGGCGCGGGTGAGTGATGAGATGAAGAAGGACCTCCAGTGGTTCCAGAACTACATGCACGACTGGAACGGGGTAGCCATAATCCCATCCACCGAAATACACAGGACGATAGTGGCTGACGCCTGCCCAAAGGGCTTCGGGGCCTCGGATTACCATCAGGCCTACGCCCTGGCTCTGGCTCCAGAGGTGGCGGACAACTATAACATTACGGAGCTTGAAGCTACGAATGTGTTAGTTGCAGCCTACACATTCATACAGGACTTAGACGAAGGAAAGACGGCTCTGGTGCTATGTGATAACATGCCCGCCGTTCAGGTCATGCAGACCGGCCGGGGAAAGAACGCACGACTCCTAGAGTGTGCCAGAAAGCTGTGGCTACTCCAGGCGCGGAAGGCAATTAGAATAGTCTTCCGCCATACCCCGGGTGTAGATATGGTCCTTGCGGACACACTGTCTAGAACATTTAACAGTAGAACTAATATGTTAAACACACAACGAATCATAGACTATTATGACCTTGAAATTTGTGTTCCACGAATTGATGTTGCCTTGTCTCAAGAGTCTATATGATTCCAGGTCCGCACTTCGATGGATTGGTCAAAAGGGCGAGGCAGCGTCAGCTCCAGGCGCGGGCGAAAGGCACCCAGCGCAATCAGAACACGGCACTAAGGACCTACGTGGACTACTGTAATCAATATCACATAACACTGCAAGCCCCTACGGTCACAGAAGTATGTGCGTTTATTGAATTCTTAGCCTTAAGGCTCTCTTCCCCGGCATCCATAACCAACTATGTAGCCCTAATAAGGAAACACTTTAAGGACTGCCAGTATGACCACGCTCCGTGGTATACACACAGGGTCACCTTGGCCCTCCAGGCGGTGCTCAGGACGAAGCACCATATTATTAACCAACGCCCGCCTATGCCCATACAACATCTGAATGCGGTAATCACACATATGGCGGCTCGCGACGATTCCCACTCGCTGCCACTTATTATGACGATGCTATATCACGCTGGTTTGCGCCAGGGCGAGCTTCTTCCGGCAGTGGCAGCAAGATTTGACCCACAGAGACAGCTTACGAGGGCCGACCTGACAATACGGGACGGCGCCCTAGTCATGACTCTGAAAGCAGCGAAAAACATGAAGCTGTATAACCAGAGGAGGAATATTACTTTCCTCCCCACCAACAACCCACAGAACTGCCCGGTGCGACTATATGGGGCCATGCTTGTCGCGGCCCCGGCACCCTCCCATTCCCCGGCGTTCATATTCCGGGACACAGGACTTCCCATAACCATTAGGTATATGGTGAAGCGCTTTAACGCGGCTCTTCACCACCTGGCCCTGCAACACTGCGGATATACCCTTCACTCTATCCGTCGTACCGCGGCGACGGTAGCCTTCCAATCAGGATCTAATCACCTGGACATACAACGGTTCGGGGGCTGGCCCTCTGACTCCCACAAGCAGTACATACACTCCTGTTCCTCAACTGGAGTCAACTCCGCCCTAGTTAGGGCTATTAATCACTAAACTTGGGTCTGGCACCACACAATATACTCATTTTATTCGTATATTATACAACCTCTACAATTTTATGTGTGGTAATAAAACTAAATAACGCCAGCCCTCGTTTCTTATACTCCTTTGTGGTGGGGTCATTCATAGTAATTTATCACTTTAATTGTTTGGAATGGCCCCCCACTCGGAGCCTCTTACCTTCTTAGGTTATCCGGTCCCTATAGGCACCCCTCATTATAATATCACGTGACAATCGACTTTCCGCCGGCACACACTCACTTTGCTGCTGCGCGTTGAACAATCTACACGTACCACCATCCCACCCCTCATCTAATTATACAATTTTACGTGCCTATAGGGCACCACACAATATACTCATTTTATTCGTATATTATACAACCTCTACAATTTTATGTGTGGTAATAAAACTAAATAACGTCAGCCCTCGTTTCTTATACTCCTTTCTGGTGGGGTCATTCATAGTAATTTATCACTTTAATTAATGAAATATGACATGGTTAGTAGGGGGCATATAATTTGACATCCTTCTTTACTCAGACCGCCTTCGAGTCGCGTCCTCCAGTGCCAAAATGTGGCCAAGGACACAATACGATGTCCCAACATTCCGACAATATCAAATTTTCATAGTATTAGGACAATCCAATCGTTTCGATAAAAAAACCCATCTCATCGATGCATACTAAATGGTAAACTGTACACGTTGGTTTTTGTTTATAATTTCAGTGTTAACGTCTCAGACACAGCAATAATCCCGAATTTGATTGAAAATATGATATCCCTTCTCCCTCTAATTAGTCTAGCGATACATAAAACAAAAGTCATCTAAGAAGGAAAGGTCTGGAATTAATTTGTAGTAGGCCAAGGCCTGTAACGTGAAACTTGCAAATCCAGGGCAGTAAACCTTTAGATCTGGCAGACGTTGTTCGAAAGCCAATACTCAAATTCATCAACCTCAGGATTCAGGCAAGGAAACTAAGAAGGCTGAAAGATGGAGGACAGAATTGGGTTTCCCTAAAACAGGAAGTGTCTCAGTTTGCGTCCATCTGAACGCATATGAATCTAACTAGTTTTTATACAAGGTGGCAAATTGAATTTCTTAACTAAATACCGACAAGATTTATTCGGAAGTAACTTGATTTTAACTAGCTGAAACAAAAGCGGAAATTTGAATGGATGGGTTAGATTGTGTTAGACTCCATTGTTGTAGTGTTCATTGAACATTGCAGGGTAGTAAAGACACATTCTGAAGAGCCCATCATAAGGGTAGAGACGAGAACATGGTTTGGAGAAGTGTGGGCGGTCTGATAAAATATCATAAGGTGAAACAAAGGACCTGATTGCGACCAGTAATCTCAATGGTGAGGGACTGCTTAGTCAGCAACAATACCATGTGGAAGAATAGGGCTCAGAAATTAGTGGGAAAACTACCAAACAATGGAATACCAGACTGAGACAATGTCCCCATTAGGGTATGGTGGGCAGTCGCGATGCCAAGCTCAATGTATACTCAATGCTTGGGTACCGACATATAGATGCCATAAACTAGACCACATCCTTGCGTCACGAGCGGTGATCATATTGGTACTAGTTCAGAACGTTTCTTGGAAAAGAATTCGTTGATTTGAGTGGAACAAACATCAATGGACTTTCCCTTTATATTTTGTTTAATTTCCTAACCTTTCTCACTTCTCACTCTTTTTTGCATTCTGTTATACCAGTTCGTGTATTGCTGAACATTTTGAATTAGAAAACAACTTTTCATAAACATTCCATTTCATAAACATTCCATTAGAAACATTTCTGAATGTGCATTTGGCCAGTTACATATTCTAAGTAGCCAGAGCTGTTTCATTCGGAATCAAAGATGATTTATTTTGTTATAATATGCCCGGGTGATCTAACTTATCATGATAAAATCAAGCACATCTACCTTGCATATGTGCAGAATCCTGTTGGGTTATATTTCATGCCATTTAGTTACCGAAACGAACGCACAAAGCTTACGCTTCACAATATTCTTCCAGAAAAACTGATGGTCACTCAGTAACACGTCAATATCAAACCCCCGCAAAGATTGCCATGTCAACAGTAATTGCGGCTACAGATAAAGAACACCGTAGGCTGGGGTGACTTCACTAGAGCAGACTTCTAAGATGTGCCTGACAAAGTTTACTCACTAACAGAGTTAGCAAATCAGACTTGGCCACTTAACGACAATCTCGTTACCCCCTAATGTGTGGCCCTTGATCTCCGCGGGCACGAGGGCCAGTGTGTGGGCTGGGGAAGACCCGCTGCAGACATGACTGAAAGTTGCTACTCAAGCAAATATTATGGATTTGTATGGGCATTGACACATTCTTGTGTACATGTATGTACTATGTGATCAATCATTTCAGAGCTGAACAAGTTTATATATAGTTTCCTAAAATTAGGCTGATGATATACCATTGATGAACTAGTGATAAGACTTTCCTATCATTTATTTACTGCATTTAAGATGTAGTTTCTTATGTTTACTTTTACATCTGATTAGGAAGACCACACACGTTCTTTTTACATGTGATGATAGCTCATGGAAATGAGATATCCATTTTTTCCCAGATGAGGGAGAAGCTTATACCCTAGTCTTTCCAATCGCTTGATCGTAATTACAACCTTTACACATTAATAGGGAAAAAAAGATTTTTCTTTTGGTTTGTAGAGTGTCTAACATATTTGACACAGATGTTGAGTTTTAGATTAAACAAGAGATTTTAGTTATACACTCCTTGAAACATTTAAGAAAAATACATTAATACCCTTGAAGAATTATTTTTCCAATTTCCTGTTTCTCCCTTACATTCACTACCGATTTTGCATTAAGTATCGCTTCACTGACCACGTGTTCCAATGGAAGGTCAGTGATATAAACTGACCGTATAGACCATAGGAAAAAGAAAATTGGACCACTTCTGATGCACATAGGATTAGGTTCTATGCGGATTGGATTTTCTCCCCATGAATTGCGTGACGGTCTGCAACTTGTCACAGAGATTGTGGTTGACCTTGAGTCCATGCCAAGGTCAGATACAGAACCTGCAATTTCCCATCGATAAGAAAAAGGGTGTAAGGGGCAGTGTAGGGGTAATGCTGGGGGGAGAGGGGACGGGGTGGGATAAGGTGTGGGAGGAGATGCCTGGTGCATGGGGCAGTGCAAGTAAGAATCTTTCGCCAAGAAAGATGAATTTTTAGTTGTTCTAATGAAACATTTGGAGGATATATTCATATTTATAGAGTAATGCATCTTATGGAGTGATCTACAACTTACCAGAAATGGTATGATTTTATCCCCTATGCACAAAAAGATTGCCATTCAACTTAAAGTTTACAGCATGGAGTCAATATGGGCATAGTGGGATCTCTTGTCTCGTCTCAATATCACAGGACAATGTGGAAGACCAGCTTTGCCGAACAGCTGAACGCAACTTAACTGGCAAAATAAATTATACAAAAAAGGATTAAAGGCTTTTTCCACATGCTGAACAATGTCAGTATGTGGAAGGAATTGTTATCGCTACCATGTAACTACCTAAAAACTACCAAGGCACTTTCACAACACTTTGATGTTTCAACAATGAAATTGCCAAAAGGCATAATGGAAGGGGGTGTGCTGCATTTCTATTGGTATGGGTTGCAGGTAGACACCAACAAGGAAAGTTTTACCATCATGTATCACTAATTGCAATAATCCACTAGCAGAAAATCGCAAAGACACTTTCGCATAGTGGAATATAGCCTTACAGTAGATATTTGATGTAGAGATAAATCAGTTCACATAAGACAAGCATGAGCCTTTTCGAGTATTTTCATTCAGTTGTGACATTCCCCTGTGCCTATGACTGTGCCTAGTAACACCACTACTTGGGGTCATCAAAAGGGGGGCAGGAGGAGTGGGGTAAGAAGGGGAGGAGAATGGGCAGAGGAGAATGGACAGAGAGTAAGGGCGGGGAGATGGCAGCGGACTGACAGCCTCCGCTGGTCAACACGACCCTCTAAAAGCAAACGACTGTAGCCGGGCCTGGTGTATGGCCGACCCCTTACCCTACCCCTACAGACCCATCCCTCCTGGTCACCCATATGGGGCCCTGTCCTGTGTACCATGGACCCTGAGGACCTACCGGCTACTCCTTAAAACAGACCTCTGTGAGTCTTCCCACCTGCTTAAATGGTCTGTACCGAATATTGTATTCATAATGTAATATTTGTTTTCTCGCTGTTGGATTTCTTTTTACATATGCATTCAATGTAGCAATATGACTTAGTTGCATTGAAGAGATGGTATATTGTTATAGCAGTACCTGGTGAAATGACTCATTTGTAATTGTTCGCGTGCATGTTTAAATGAAATTTACTGCTTCCCAAATAGCTGCTGGACAGGGTAGGTGAACAAACAGGTGTTCCGCTAAGGAAAAGACAACATACTTTTCTTGTTTGTGAAAGATGTGTAGAAATACCGATATTTATTTGGGTATTCTTTCTCTGGGTCTTCAGCCCTCATCCGTACCAGTTACTAATTCTGTGTAGGTTTGACGAGGGGTGGTCTGTACAGCGCGACGGTTGTTACTAATTCTGGGTGTTCCCGGGGTGTTCCTTACGGGAGATGAGGAGAAATATGGTAAGATAATATTAATCAGGAGTCCAAAAAATGTGGGTAAAGTACGGGCTTTGAAATGATTTAGGGTTGAGAAATAGGTTGCTGTACTCCCATGAAGCCATAACGAATACCTCCATTGTAAGTCCTTTTTTGATGTCCGGAGCACGTCAGAGTTCTTTGCGTTACTACCTGACTTTATCTTTTTCTCCTTCTTTGATTAATGTGGCTTTTAGGTAAGTATTTACCTATCCGTCCTCCTGATGGTCTAATTATCTGGACATCAAAGCTCAATAAATAAGGCAACTGGGGCCTTTGTACCAGAACCCTTGACAAGGGAGGGCGGGGAAAACCCTGCCTGTCCGCTACATATCTTAGATAGAAGGTCTTACGTACACTATTTTGAATGAGAGACATAGAATAGTGTACCTCCTACCATGAAAAGTTCCTATTTGAAATGTCATTAGTTATGCAATTCTATCGGAAGATGACGCTAGATGGCCCTAATAAGTTTTCTATGTATCAAATGATTTGACTATAGGTTTGATAATAAGTACATGCGAATGCGATGGGGTGCCTGCTTCAAAGTCAGGTGTCATATACTTCTCATGTCAATACTACGAGGCGTAGAGGATGCGCATACGGTTATAAAAACCGCACAGTGGGTTATACCCCCGCATGGCTTTAAATCAAAGTGGACACAGAAAAAAAGGACATAAGATATCGAAATATGCTCTAGACATTATACACTGAACATGTATTTTTAGAACCTTGAAGGTCTACAGTAAGTGCGTTTCTTTGTAGTACATGTATACTAAACGAAATATCTGGTTCTGTTATTCGATTATTCTGCTTTGTCACTTGGTAACCTGGTGAATGAAACCCAAGTTTATTACTAGGCTGCTTGAGCAGTCAGGGACCCATTTCCCCTCTCCTTGTATTTCCCCAGGGCGGGGTGGGTGGAATGGGTGGGTTGGGCGGAGTTGGCGGGGTGAAGCCCGGGCTTGGGTTGTGGTAAGGCCTTGAGCTCCGAGCGACTCCGAGTAGCTCGGAGCAGCCCTAAAGAGCCCCGAGCAGCTCTGAGCAGCTCCCACCAGCTCCCACTAACTGTGAGCTACTTCCACCAAGTGTCCGTAATTGGCCCAAGGGGAGTAGACCGATTGGGGAGGGAGAGAAGAGTAGTGTCGGACAGGACTGATGTCCTTTGTTGTTCTAGGGGCTGGTGAGTGAGGGTGACTCTTGGGAGTATGTACTCAGAAAGTAGGTCCGGGTGAGAGATTGGGATATAGGAGGATGTTGATAGAAGTAGTTATCCAATCGTTTTTCTGGGTGGCAGTAGGCGGTGCGGGGACTACTCCGGAGGTATACTGCCACCAAATTGCCCGCCAACGTTACGTAAATGAGTCCGACTTACACGAGTCGGACGGGGCCCGTCAATGGGAGCGGCATCTAATCGTGGCTGCGGGAGGTGCTCAGAGCCACTCGTGCCGGGGCGGAGGGGGCCGGCTTTACCTCTCACTACCCAGACGGAGACCCACTGCTTGTTTCTGATTGAGTTGATTAAACCCCTTAACTGCTGCCCGCCCCGGGGCCTGTGGGGGATTGTAGGGGTGAAGGAGAGGCCTGTGGGCCTGGGGCTGGGGCTGCCACATGGCTTGTGAGGCTGTAAGAGGGGCCGGGTAAGAGTGGGAGTCGCGCATAGCCCTGGGGTGTACGGAGTGGATAGGTGGGGCTTTAAAAGCGATGTGTGCAAGGCATCTGCCCTTAGCTGTCCTTTTTTATATATATAAAAACGTTGTCATTTATAAAAGAACATAGATGGGCACTAGAGTCTAAACTGAGGTTGTATTTGGTAGAAATTAACGGTGGCAAGTTAACGATAATGGTATGCTTGTCAGGGGCCCTTGATTGATGGGGTCCCCACTATAGAGCATATCGAATTAAAGGAAAGGCAATGTCACACTGTAAATTGAAGTAAGGCCAATGTCGAAAGTTCCTATTTTGGTCACATGTCACTAAGCTCCAAAAAAGGGTATTGTCGTCGTGTCGAATTTCAAGGTCTGGGTCCATTTAATTTGCTAGGCAATGAACAATATTGTAAAAGTAAGAATCCAACGGACATAGAGTCGTTCAGGTGCTAGCCTAACAGCTGGATAAATTCAGATTTGCCCGTCTTTGGTCCCGGGTAGATCCACATCAATATAGGTTGATGGAAGACTACTACTATAGGCACAGTGCAGAAGTCAGCTGACAGGCTTAAAGTGTGATAACTTTCATTTGCTTTGCCCTTCGTTACTTCTTGGAATAGCTTTATTTTGGTACTTTTTATTCCATTTACATTGGAGTAGTATACATCAACAGAAAGCCGACTATCTTTGGAATACAACAGGCAACGAAAACCGGTCAAGGTTAATTCAAAATTTGTATTTAAAGGTGTACTACCTGTCAGGTTTATACCTAGATAGCTATGATATTTTTCATCGTAATCGGTATCTGATCCAGAATAACTGAATATATAATGCAAAAGGTTGAACCATAGACATGCATTGTTGAACGAAATGTCGGCTTCAGAATCCTTATCATCCTAGTGATCATCTCGTTGTTGTATGAAATATGAATGCCTCCTTATAGCTCGAATATGTATGAATTATTCCTTTTTTATCAATAAACTTAGTACTTCCGTGTGCTATTTATGTACGCAACAAACAAACACATTGTCTGATGCTATTGACTATATGTTTACTATACCAGAGAGCACTAGCTAAAACGGATGCCCTACACACCATATTATATAGTCCTCTAAAAAAAACTAATCAACTGTTTTTATAATTCATATAAGAATAATCTCATTGCGGTTGCCTTTTGCGTGGGTGGTCGCCCCAGGATATTTTTTGTTCATTTATCATCCATTGCCTTCTTTGCAATTTTTGCTTTCTATTGTTAGTAGCCAGAGTATAAAAACAACTGAACCCCTCTATCCTTAAGTATTTGACATTTATGTAGTCAGTCAATCATACAATGACTACTTGGGAATATCAACTGGTCTACTTCATGTCATTTATTACCCATCTTTATGTTCTCCTGGGAAACCACTTGTCATTACTCTATTGCTTTGGGAATTAACCATATACAATCTCCCCTAGCCAATGACAGAGAGTGTTGGATGCTAATGTAATTAATTCTGCAATCATGTGATTTGATCAAACCCCATTTGTTATTTGAGATTGTCTGGATGGTAGAAATGGAAAATGAGATATAGCAGCTGCCGGTTGTTTATAAATATCTCTAGTTCTTTGTCTAGAAACAAATACTTTATAACTAAGGTTAAGAAGGCTTATTTGGTGCTTTCACAAACTGATTTGATATAAAAACCACTTATTTGATAAATACAGTTACTAAAACTTAATGGTCGATATATGTTTCACTTGAAAATGATACTATCCTTCGGTACAATTAGTCCGATTATCCAAGATTGTTGACCACTCAGTAAACTGGTAGAAGAGGAATCTTTTTTAGGACAATCAAGTTCAGACCTAGGCTCCAATTATGCTACGCATTGCGCTCTTATTTCAAAAGGTTGTATCTTGTTTTATTCTCAGATCTAATAGCATCATTACTGTTTATCACGTTCCAACTTTTATGGAACATTTATCGAATACCACTTCTGCCTAGTGTATAGTTATATAAAGGTATAGGATGCTTGACAACAACATACTAAAAACAATTTACACACATCTTCAAAAACCTATGAGGCTTAGCATGTTTTTCTCTTGAGTGGATGGTCGATAATGAATAGTTATTTATGGGTAGTTCTATTTGGTTCTTCTTTTAACTCTTTTAGGTTTTGCTTTCACAAACATTTCCCTCACGTTTACGTTTACGATTCGGTAGTCTAACTCTTATTGAAATCTTAATGTATGTCCAAATAATTATTCGTTCCTGGAAGTTATATTTTATAGTCTTAGACACATTAAAAGCTTACTGGTTAGACTGCACTGTAACTGTCTTATTTGTGGCTAAATGATGGACATCGCAAAGTGTAATATAGATAAATAATTGAGACGCCGACCAGTTGGCGAACCACCACTAATGATCATCGTATTGAAACAAGCTTTGTAAGCAAATGAATTTAATCGCATTGTCTCACTACATTATTTTCGCTGTCTGGCAAGAGAAACAAAAACAACATGTTTAAATGTTCCTCTTGCTCGGGATACCGCGGTACTTGTGCTTTGGTCTTCGTTTTCAGACAGAAGTGATCTTTGCGTACAGATTATTTCCAAACTATCATGTATAGATTTAAAGAATTGGTATATGGGCATTGACCTATGTACATGTTTGTTTTTGCACTATGATATATCTGCATGCATGTAATTTTTCGGTTTCTTCCTCACTCAATGCAATTACCATTAAAAACGGTCATCTTTTTTTTTTTCATTTGTAAGGAGATACGTCAATGGGAACAAGATGTTTGTAGTCAACTCAGGGAGTAAGGTTAGGACAAGCGAGCAGGAGTCTGCCACGTCCGCATAATGAAATAAACAATTATGAACCCATTTGTCCTGCTCCTGTTTTTGACCCCAATCCCCAATCTGGAAAGTAACTCCGCTAATTGGAAGAAATGTTGTCAAAAGGAAGTTCAGTTTCGCGGATGGGAAACAAACAAGAGGTGCTGATGAATTAACATCCAAGTCGCATCTCGAATAGAATGCAACCTCAAATTACATTAACAGAAATAAGGAATAGTTCATACGTTCTCCATAAGAAAACTAATTGATTTTTGATTAAGAATTTGAGACCAAATAATATGTTGAGTCGGGGATCAAGTAGGTTAAAATGCTTAAAGTAGTCTTCAGGGGCGGATCCAGAGCCGGTGTTCTGGGGGGGGGGGGTGTAAACCCTCACCCCCTTTATAAAAATGTAAAATAAAAACACCAGATTTACACATATCTTCCAATCTTTAGATGCCCCATTCCCCCCCCCCCCCCCCCGATCCACCACTGGTCTTATTGATCTAGATTTATAAAGCGTAGAGCATGCGGAAAGAGAGATTAACGTTAATATGTACATATTTCTGATGTAAAACTTAGAAAAAAACGAAAAAGAATCTTTCGCTGTCAGTTAGAATTACACATTCCAGTGTATGAAATAGTGTCACCCTCAAGTCCAATTGAAAGATCAATGAGATATATGGATGAAGTCTTTCAGGTAAATAGTGGTTAAAAAAAGTGAACCCAAACCAAAAATATGGACGTGAAATTGTGAGATGACGAGTTGAAGATCATAGGGCAATACAAATACAAAACAGCAGTTGAAACCTGCAAATGATAAATTCCATCATTTCCAATTTTATCTTTAATCCACAATCCTAATCTTTGAATTGTGTGATACTAAGACATCTTGTGAGACCATCGAAATCAATGAAGTCCCATAGAAACGCTGCAAAATGACATTAAAAGCACATTAAAACTTCGTAATTACAGAAAAGGCCTAGAGCTAGGTATCGGTTTCTTTTGGCTAATCAGTATTGATAGGGGGTTGTGATGATCGGGGTGGATTTATGGGGGCTCAGCTCGATCCGTGCAGGCGGCAGGTGATTAACTCTGTGTACTGGTATCGACTGAGACACCATAAAACCTCCACGAGGGGCCTGCCAAGGTGCTAGTAAGTAGAAAAACAATGAATACCTAACTTTAAGACAGGTGGCACATGGCCATAAAAAAAAAGACCACAGAAAACCTCAGCTATTATTTCAAAAAACTATCTTTGTTAGCTCATAATCTCTTCGCTTGCCAATAGTTCTTGTTCATCTTGGCAACTTTCTTGTCCTCACTGGGTTAAAAAGGCCATTAACAATGTTAACTATTGATTGGGCTGTGGGGGTGGGGGTGATGTGTCCAGGTATCACCTAACATTCCTGAGTGTTGTCAGGATGGTGAACCTGGACTATAGGTTAATCTAATGGGTAGTTTGAGAAGTCATAACAGGCTCCAGAGAAGATATCTGACCCTACATGCCCACCCACGCTGTCTCCTACGTCCTCCTGGTTGTCTAGACCTAAAGGTAAGAGTCGTGACCCCTCAGCCTATCATACATGCTCTGTTTGAGAATTAATGGCTGTGTCCCTTATCTTATCTAGTAATTTCAACTAAAATGGAATGTATTTTACTTTAATAAAATTGAATAGAACTAAATTAGCGTTACATAGAGCAAGACATTATTGAGTATTGCGTCCGAAACCCCCATCTAACTGTATAGTATGTATCATTTTTCATGTGCATCATCAATGTAAATATAGAAAGGAATGATTATGGCTATAGACTTAATATGTTTGTATTTAACTAAAATAATTGAAAAATACTTAGATATGACTTTGATTCCCTTTTGGCACTATAAAAGTCAATAGTATAACTGTGTAGAATGCATACGGTCCTTATATTATGCTCCTGGCAACAATATAGTGAAACTATAATGCTATTTTAGCTGCCCATTTTGATTTCAAAACACAATGCAAAGCCTTTGGGTCTCTCTGCACTAAACATGGCAGTCCTAGGCAAATATATGAGGAAACTAAAAGAAAGGTTAGCACAGAGAGAGTCCAGACATCCCAGACACACTGCCCGCGGCTTTAAATGGGAGTAGGAGTGTGTGTGTTGGACTATTTATAGAAAGTGTTCAAACAACAGGAGGAGGTGGCTAGAAGAGCAGATACTGGGGAGGGTGGGGGAAGGGGATGTCAGCGGTCGGGACATGGGGATAAAGATATTGTTTGTAGGCATTGTGCTGTTTCATTGATGGTTTTGCTAAGGTGAAATGTCACGCAATCAAATAAAACATGCAAGCCTGGAGGTTTTATTGATCGCCCTTAGCCTGTTTCTTTTTCTTTCATATTATCAGATTATACAATTCAGATGTCATATGATGCTTCATACCTTTCTTAACCATTGGCTCTATAGTCCCAAGTCTTCTAGTATAACAGAGGGAGGGGGTAGGTGGAGGGTGTCCACTTACATTTATGCTTGTGGTTCCCCCTAGATTCCCTCATGTTAAAACATCCACACACAAAAAAAAAAACAAGCACAGAGGTGAAAGATACCCTGGAAGTCCAAAAGCCTCCTCATCCTCTAAACAAAAGGGCAGGAAACCAAAGGGCATTGGCCTTTATGTTAGGCTGATGGGAATAGGTCTTAATCCCGCCTTGTTCGGGCTTCAGGGCCTTATCAGCAGGCCCCACCTACAGACCCATAAGGGCTCAGGGGCCAAGGCTGATAATGGGACTTTCACCTGGTAAAGCTGATATATGCTGCTTTCCTCCAGGGCTGGTGTCTCTATGCTGTTGTCTTCTTTCCTTAGGGCAATAGTATAATGTAGTTAGCACGTCATACACGTTTTCTTCTGTTACTGTTGTTCTTCTGTTATAGTTCTCTCTTTGTGTGTTCAGGTCACCTATGAAGCCTGTGGGGCTTGGTTTTATGCAGTGTTAGAAAAAGTAACCATTACAAGGAAACTGTACAGTAATTCCATAAAGTATTTCTACATATTACCTGTGGATCATCATTATGCTATCATACCAGCAAGAAACCCACAGGGTCTTGACATGCTATAACCGTTGTTTCTTCGTTTCCGTGTATTATCCATATTGAAAAAAGAGAACAATTCAAGCCTACTTCTACAGTCTTAAGATATGCAATAAACCTGTATGACTAAAAGAAAGTTGATAAGACGTGATAAGACGATTCAATTGACTTTAACTCAAAATATTGTATTACGGGGTCATGATAAAGTGAAATTATATAAACCATTTACTGATAGCAGCAGGGTGTTGAAAAGTCCATATTATATGGGTTGTAATTTATGGGATCAGTTGGATGTGGAAATTCAGAGACTGGATAATTTGGCGGAATTTTGTAGGGTATTGAAAAAATTAGACCTAGCAGCAATTAATTGATTGGTATTGAAGGGATTAGACTTTTGTTGTTGTGGTTATTGTACACGTGTATTGTGTTATACTTTAATATGTATTGTATTTGTGTGTGCTGTTTCTTTTGCATATGTGTATTGTTTTATGATTGTAAAAATCTTCAGATGGCTGATGCCATGGACTGATTGTATACTATATATGATGAAATTATTGTTATGTATTCACGCTATCGGAAGAGCTCTGTACAAGAGAGATAGAATAAAACATTAAAAAAAACAAAAAAACTCAATAATCTAATGATTTTTACATTTTCCATGATGTTATTTTCAACACAGGGTAACTCAATGACACATAAAAAGATGAAAAACACAGCTTCTGAGGCACGGTGGGACCTGTAAGAGAGCCATCGGGTCAATGCTTTATAACAAAAATCAAAGCGTTTTCTCTGGTCAGAAAAAAACGAGGTAGGTCTGCAAGTCCCTAACTCCTGCCACCAGCAACCGATACGCCCTGCTATTGGCCCTTAGTCGTCACGTGACCAGTCAGCTTGAACTCCATTGGTGGAGGAAGTCAAAGTGGTCTCTGAGGCAGTGGTACGGGAAGCCTCTCTGACAAGGACTTGGACCTCAGGGCATTCTATGTCGTGAATGAATATCAAAAGATAAATTTCTGAGAAACTATTATGCTTAGTAGCTTGATATCATCAGTGTTCAGTAAAACATGTATTTCATTTCTTGTAACAAGTTTAGTGATTTTGAGGATGTGTATTTGATATTTCCAAAGTCCTTTTGCATACTCTGGTCTCCGAGACGTATAGCGTGATGACATACAAACTGTCATGTATAGATGTAGGCTTTATCACTAAAGTTGTTTGATAAACTCGTAAGAAGAAATCGCCTTGCATTTTGAGTAACAATAGTTTCTACGAAAATTTAGTCTTTCTTAAGTACTGGAGATGACTGAACAGACAAGTACCAATAAACGATGAGAAGTGAAGAGGTCATGTTGGCTTATAGATGTAGCTCACAGGATTGAGTCGATACTTGTGAGTTGTTGAGGATTCACGGGATTGTCGTTCTTGCAACCTTTTAACATGACCAGACGCCAGTTTGTCCTCGTGCCCAGGTAAGAGAGCACATGAGGAATAGGGAAAGGGAAACAGTGAACTGAAGGTTGTGCCTTGCTCATGAGGGTTGACTGCTTAGTAGCATTCGGAGGATGGAGTTGAAAGAGAAGTCCAGGGTGGTGAGTTCACAATGTTTACGTTCCTACCAAAAGTGAATGAGGCTCGAGGCAAAATTGAACTTGATTAAGGACATTAGTGAAAGTAATCGAATTAGTAAACATTGTGAAACAAATAACAATTGTCCTAGATGTAGAGACAGAATTAATGGTAATTAACCCTTTTCAAAGTCAGTTTTGATATCGCCCTAGCCATTGTGTAATAAACGTATCGTACAGTGTAACCAGGCTGTATGCAGTTTGACGTGCCCGACTGGTGCCCCTCTGAGTAGTGGGGCTATCCTGTAATACGCCAATTTGACCGGATAGACTGGCTGTAGTAGAAGGCGGCATGTAGCAGCCAACCAAAGGGTCGGGGAGAAAAATGGCCCTCTACCATAGACCCCTGTGTGCATAGGAAGCCTTTCTGTCTAGGGCTCTGCGGCGTGGGGCCACTCTGACAAGAAACCAGCAGTGGTGGAGGGCTTGAAATGAGTGTTTTTGACTGGTCTATTTCTCGGCGGTGGATGTTGTTGACTTTATCTTTTCATGTCTGTCACTGTATGGAGAGCTGTTGTGCTGATGGGCAAAAAAGGGACATCACAGAAAAAAGTGATGCTGTGAAATAGTTCTTCCTTGGGTAAAGGATGATGCTGTTTTTAGCTTGGAATGAGAGCACTATATGACAAACCTTGTTTTATCTATAGCTACATCCACATACCAACGTTAACCTAGGGCTTTGACTCTAAGAACCATGCAATTTTGAATAGTGGTAGGGCAAAATAGGCGTGCAGTTACTGTTACCACAAAAATATCGGACTTGAGGAATCAATATGATCTTTGCCATACCTATACAAAACATGTAGAAACCTTATACAGATCTATTATAATATCGATGTGTATGTTCAGGCCTGTTTCTTGAGGGTTGACTTCTTGAACTGCCGGCATTAGGAGCTATCTTAACATAAAACTAGGTTTTTGATATTTCTAAGAAAAATGAGTGAGCTGAATTCAAACAGGGGAATCATCGATTCGTATGACTAAAATCCCTTTTGTAACTATTTGTTTCCTAAAATGGCCTCTCGGGACAGCGACAGAAGAGGGACGGGGCACCTGTTAAATCTAACAGATTAATTGCTAGTGCAGTTATATTATAATGTTACAGAGAATTAAACAATATTATTATTGTTATTCCTCTAGAAATAGTTACCACAATTACATGATGTACTCTTGTGGTTAATTTTCCCTCAACCTCTCTCCTTCCTGACCATGGTTTAACACTATTTCACATGAAATTACGACAGGTTCGAATTGTAATTTGATCTTGTAAGAAGGATATACCTAGGAGTTCCTTGTTACAAAGTATCTAATTTTTTCCACTGCTCAATTTGGGTTTAGTAACATTCATTCTTTATATATAGGAAGAGGACATATCTGTTTGAAACATTCATTGTTGAATTAAAGAAACATTTGGAATACATCTTTATCTTTATACCACATCTTTGCACATTAATTTTAGTTTCGCGGCATATTGGACTTTTTTTTTTCATCTGATACAAGCAAATGTGTCACAAATCGGGTTCAATATCAGTTACTATCTTTCAAAATGATCATAATTATCATTGAAGTCTTTTTCAGACAACTTCCAATGAATGCCAGGTAAAACATAGGGTTGCATGTTTTGCCGGAAACCTATGGGTTCGCTTTTATGACTTTAATGGGAATGACCTGGAAATTATTAAAACATAATGAGATCCTGCAATCAACTTTTTTGTGATGGTGATTGATCCGCAAGGTAAAGGTTGTCATTTTTGGGGACATGTTTGGGTTATGCAATAAGGAAATAAAATGATTTGCAGTCAGGGGTTCCTCAGAATATTCCTCATTCCAAACCTGTCATCACCTCGTGATATTATAGAGTTAGTTTCCCTTATTCCTAAATGATTTTTTTTCAGTTTTGCCCTAAAATGTGGTGACATTCTGATCAACTAGAATGTTTCATTAGTAATCTGACTATCATCGTCAACCACTTAAGTCTTATGTAAGAGCAAACTGCTGAGTTGGTACTCATTTGGGGGAATTGACTGTTACTTTAGATAGATGGAAGCTGACGCATAACAGTAACATACGAAACGTTACCATATGTGCAGGGTGGACGGCTTTACAGACTCTACAGACAGAGGAGGGCACATACATGTTCCTTCCTCTATCAAAACTTATGTATGTGTGTATCTATATAGTGATTGAAGTGTCAGAATATACTTTTAACATGCTCCTTTTTAACTATAACTGTCTAGACGGTTAATCCATGGCCATATATCAGTTCCCAGATACTTTCCAAATGAATGTACATCAAACTACTATGCTTTTGAAATGCCAAGGTCCTCATAAAGTTTATTTCCTGATATATATAATAAAGTTCAAATGTCTGTGCGTACAGAAAACTTCCACAAACATGATTTACCAAAGGTTAATTGAACGCTCATATCTCACAACTCCTTATTCCGACTACCTGCAGGTTATTTCCATGTCTTTTAAGACTAACCACTCTTTGAAGTTGGCTGCCTACTGTCTTTATGAACCCATAAACCAGGTGGACGGCTTGGATTGCTTCTTACCGGCCACGAGCCTTTGTTCATGGTGATGCATGGCGTTTGGAGTGGTATTAATCCACAGAGGTGGGCGTGAGAGGCATGGTGAAGGAGCGGTCTGAGCAGCTCCCGACCTGCTCACACCGAGCAGGTATGCGTATTTTGAATAGGGACCGGAGTTATTTTGTGGACACATAGTTTGGGTCGTTAAGGGGATGCCAGAAGTGGGAGTTATGACAGGAATATCGTATCAAAACTCACGCTTCTCTTCCAGGTTATTTCAATAAGAATTAAACCCAGTATTCCATAACTGTACTTTGCTATAGCCGAACCAGTTATTACGCATTGGTGTGAATTGGTACCATAAGTCACATGAAATTAGTGCGCTAATTTAGAATGCTGACGTTGCAAAGTACCAGTTTTGGGCGTGAATTACCATCAAAACAATATCCTTTGGAGTATATTTGAGTGTCCTGTAAACAAAAGTCCCTTAAAAAGTGCAAGCTTATCCCTAGAAATTGCAAATCGGTTCCTGGAATAACGGGCAGAAGGTGTACAATCTGCAATGCAGTTCATTTTTAGCTGGAGTGAGAGTGTTGCATCCTTTATCTCAACATAAGTAGCATGTGGGTATCACGATGTCATGGAGTAGTCCCGCTTATACCAGGCAATATGCAGGGGTGTTGCTTTATGCACCGACCACGTTGCATGAAGGCCCATTCGCCCTGGCCGATCATTCTGTCGGATTGGGCTCCGATAAAATGGTCGCATGCATAAGACGATAATCTCAAGGCCGATAAAATTATCGTAAACCACCGAAATTCAAGAAAATATCATTCATACTGATAAAAGAAGTCCCTACCGATTGCAAACGATAACTTTTCAAGTACTTAACTACTTCAAGTACTACTTCAAGTAGCCTACAGTCGGCTGGAATTCAAACGATTTGATCCAACATTTTAGATCTGATCGGTTCCTGACCTTTCATTTGAAGTATCGTTTGTACCAGAATTGCAAACGATAAATGTCACAAGGGATCGCATGTACCAAATCTGCCAGGGCGAATGGGCCTTGAGGCACTTGGCATCACTTCTAGATCTGGTTAAACACACTGTCGGTGTTCGAAGATCCTATTTCCCTACTTACCCTGCTAATTCTTTAGCAAATAGATCACAGTCAGTTCTCTAAGTATCTAGAGTTTGATACTCTGATATTTCCATCAAAGCAATGGAAAGCGGACATAAAATAACTGATTAAAAAAAGAAATGGTTGTATTTCACTAGTCAATATTTATGCATGATCCCGGGAACGGTTTGCTGGAATAAAATGCTAAGGGCAGACATGTTATTATAGCACGAGAAAGGCTTTTCAATTCTCTTTACAAGTTAACATGGAATGTATAGCATATAGGGAAGAGCATTCTCTGCAATTTGGTGTATTGGAATACGTCCTACTAAGACATGCGGATTTAAGAAAACTAAAAGAACCAAGCGTTACCTGTTTGCCAGCTTTTGAAAGTATACGGCATTTCAGCATAGTTACGCAAGGAGATCATGGGCAGAATTATTGCATCAATTCCTATGAGAAATTAGATTTTAGGGGGTTTATAAGAAAATTATACTTTAGTCTCTGAAAAGAAATTATTCCAATTTGCTCTCTCTAATGATAATCTGTTCGGAGATTAGGTTCCGAAACAATTGTAATGAAAATTAATGGTACCCTGGATAGCCTTATTGTCTGTTCTGAATGAAGTTGATACCTCATCTTGCAATTTTTGTCACTGCATCGATCTAGGAGCCTCATTATAAGAGAGGTTGAAAGGATGGCAGTGGTTCAGTAGATTGTCCTGTTTGGTTATGTAATCTTCCTTTATTTTTACTCTGCTCCTTCAATTCTTGAGTTCAGTGCCCCTGTCTTTGAGTCTCTCTCACAATCACAGTCTTGGTGAATTCACGCACATTTACTGCACTGAAAACACAGAGTTGTCAAAAGTGGTGCCAAAAACGACAACCCAAGGTTGTCACAGGCTGTGTCTGTGTCTGTTAGACAAAAAATCTTATTTATGAATATTTTCATGTTGTAGATATCACAGTCATTATAATGGCATCCTATTATGTTATTACTAGTTAGGTGTGGCCATTACACATAGGAGGCCTATGAGTTGTATGGTTTTGACACCATTCACTTACAACACTGGGTTGATATAGACAGAGGCCATGACAACCCTGGGCTGTCACTTTAGGCACCATTCACCTACAACCCTACTGGGTTGTTATCCAGCCTCAGAATTCACAATGACAACCCTCTGACCACCCGAAAGTTGTCAAAGGATTGTCACAAGGTAGTCACACAGCATTGATGGCCTGAAATGAGCCCTGTGATGACCCAAAAGTCACCTATGAGAGCCCAAAAGTGACCTGTGACAACCCTTTGACAACCTTGCAGTGGCTCTCTGACGACCTTGTGTTTTCAGTGTGGTGTTCCTCACCCTATTGACTTGATCACGTTTGTTCTGTCTTTATAGAAACAAAATGAATTCCGATTACCTTGTTATATGGGAACATTGTTTATTCTAGCAAATAACGGAAGACCCTTGCACAAAAACATCACGATATCATACTTTATCAATTATCACTTTAAATGTTAGTACAAACCCATATACCCGTACAAAACCCAACTGGAAATCGCATTTAACTTCAGATTAACCTCCCCAGTAACCCTAAGATGACCTTCGGCAATAGGTAATGCCCTTCAGCGACCCTGAGGTCCATTCTGACCACAGCAGGAAGCAGTTGACTGAGCCCCTCCCCCGCCCAAAGTGAGGGGGAAATCGTTAGTTCTGCTCAGTAGAAGTGTCTCCATCTGACCCTCCTTAGCAGTGGACTTCTTCCAGCACAAATCTCATGACTCAGCACTTTCCCTGCAGCAGAGTCTCTCTCTAGAAAGGTTGACGAAGCCTGCTGAGCGTGGGAGTTAATCTAGAGCAGTATTTTTATCTGGAGGATTAGAAAAGAAAATTGATCGAGAAAACCAGACTAGCCTAAACTGACAAGGAGGGAGTGAAAAAAGGACTTTCCTTTTTCTGGTTGTCAATGTGAATAGGCTCTTTATCATTAGATTGGTGGTATTTTTCCTCACAGATCGTTTGTTGTTTAATGTGAAGGCTTAGTATGTGTCAAGGCGTTATTGATGAATGAGGCAATAAACTAGGGGTGTTGATGTTAGTTGATCAGAATGTCACCGAGTATTTGTCCATGAAAAAAACACAATATGAGTGTTAACTTTTTTTGCATCTTTTTTTTTACGCATAAGCACGGTGCTCCGCTATCGTTATGGACTTGAAGAAACGTTCTTGGCTATGGATTCCAATGGAGGCAATGCAGTGGTAGTTAAAGGGGTGTCAGTGTGCAGAAGCGTGAAGTAGTTGCATAGTGTGTATTTTTTTATATCAGGACACGGGTCTTTAAAATTTGAAGACCCGTGTCTTGATATCAAAAGAAATATGAACATTTAATATTCATGTACATCAATAGACACGATTATTGATAAAGACAATTGATTATTCCTACTCTATTGTTTAGACATATACCTTTTACTGTGATAGACTCTGATTATACAGAATAAAGTATATAATCTTGTTATAAGTTGGTATAAGTAGGCTTATTTGAAATGAATATCTTGTGAATAGTCCAGAATTCTAGTACATTGCCTCCCGAGTAAAAAATAATTGCTTTTGCAAAAGCATCAGTAATGTACAATGGCTCTCTACATTATGAACAATAGCTGGGAACCGGAGCTACGATGTTCCTCTGATTTTGACATTTGAGAATGAACATTCAAAAGTCTATAAGACATCATTTTCTCCATGTCTAGTTTCAAATAACACCCTCTGTCTTTCTTTTTCACAAAGGATAGACCGAAAGCTGTGAGGTCCTGAGCGGCCTAGCAGATACTATGACAGATCTAAATAATAAATGTTCCCACCAGTCACCAGCTCCCCACCACGTGACCTCTGGCCGGCCTCACACTGGTACCTGGCGTGTCCCTACATGTCCCTGTCACTGCTGGAGACAACCTACCGAAACCAGCGGCTCATCCGTCATAGTTGAGACGTCATGACTTTATAGGGGTGGCTCAGACCTTTGGAGGCAGTGCCTAGTGCAGCCCATATAGAATTCACAAAGCAGGCATGTTTCTAAGTCGTGTTTGAGTGTGTCTGAAACCCTTCCAGAGTTATCGAAATGGATAGATATGTATAGATATCTGAATATGAAAATAAAAAAATGCACTTGCAATTATGTCCCATTACTTTTGATCCTGAGCATAAGAAGTATTGTATTTCTTCTCATCCCTAGTATCTTAAACATTACACACACATAGGTACGAGTATAGGGGGTGTAGATGGGGGTCCCTATGTCGCCCTGTCGAATTTAAGAACTGGCTCTGTCGCCCTGTCGAATTCAAGAATTAGCTCTGTCGCCCTGTCGAATTTAAGAATAGGCTGTGTCGCCCTGTCGAATTTAAGAATTAGCTCTGTCGCCCTGTCGAATTTAAGAATAGGCTGTGTCGCCCTGTCGAATTTAAGAATAGGCTGTGTCGCCCTGTCGAATTTAAGAATAGGCTATGTCGCAGTGTCGATTTTAGGGGTCTACACCCATAGTATAGGCAGGTATGAACGTATGTGTATTTTGTGAGATATTATCTCAGTATGATATTGTGTGTAAGTATTTTTATCCATGGTTTTGCAGGCCAATCATCAGGTTGAAATAGAACCCACATTGTTGTAAAAGCCTGCTAACTGATATTCAAATTTCCAATATTGAATCTTCATTCTCCATGTGCCTCCAATTCTAGAAACAAAAGGCCACAGAAGAAGACACTTTTGCTGTAAGGCAATGAGAGTGCCATATGTGATTTGATTCTCCCGTATCGTCTCGTTGCATGTCAGACTTAAGAAATGACCGTGCTCAACGGTCCTTTTTAAGGAGCCAAGGCTCTGATGCTTGGCGACACCCGGCTATCCCAGGGTGCCATCTGACCATTTGAGAGCCATCCACCACTGACAGTATGGGTCATTTGTAGCAATCTAGGCGGCCATTTGGGGAGAACTGTGACGGCCACTGTAACCCTGTAACCATCGATTTGTGGCCATGTCACAGGTGTGGATTGTGGGAGTGTCCCTTGGGGACTGAGTGACCGTTAGAAGGTCCCTCCCTGACCCAGTAGCTGTACATAGAAAGTGGATGACCCTTGGGGGAGGAAGGCCTGACTACTATAGATTTAAAGTAAGTGCCCTTTCTGAAGGTGGGTAAGGAAAAACTATGGTCGCACTATTATATTTCCGGATTAATTGATCTTATGTTTTTAAACTATATAAACCCCTCTTCATTTTTCATCCTGATTACATTTTAAGCTTAGGCCTGCCCTTCTTGCAAAAAAAACAATGTATGTGGACACATTGACAGGCAAAAAATATTTGTGAATTTATTCAATCCAATATAGAAAATGGGGGATTTTGGCAAAACATTACATTATTTTCTATTATTTACGTCTTACGGGAAATGACAATATTATTGTTTCACTCATTACTATCGGTTTTTGTGGCATGGGAAAAATGCCAAAACAATACAGTACAAAATGTTTATTCAAGGACCTGTTCTGGAGTTAGAACAACAGAAATCTCTGACCTGAAAACGCTGCACAGGCTGGACAGGCCTTGCGTGCCGGTTGGGGATAGACGAGTGTTTTGGTTATGGACTGAGGTGTGGTGGGGGGCCCTAGGGGCTGGGAGGGGTGCTGTGGATGCTGTGGGAGGTGTGAGTCCCAAACAACCCCCGGTCAGGGGTGGCGTGGGGCGGGCAGGGATCAGGTGGGCACCGGCCAGGGAGGTAAGTGGTGGCCGCCGGGGAGGAGCTCCAGGATATACTTCTTCATGCATGACTTTAGTAAACACGGATATATAACTACAGGAATATGGAGAAGATGGCATGAAAGAGCAAACAAGTAGAGAACTATGTACAACTGTAAAAAGAAGCATACTTATTAATGGAAACTAAAGCCGCGTCCCCACTTGACAGACGAGGATTTAAGTTGCCCGGCGATCGGTGTTAACCCGTAACTAGTGCTTATTTTTGGTCTTGGTCACAATGGTAGGAAAGGGTTAATGCTAGTTGTCAAGTGACTAAAATCTTAGTTACCCAAGTGGAGACGCGGCTTATCACTGTGTGAGAAATGCCTGGAAAGTTAAAAGAAAATCTTCTGTGGTCTATGCTTTAACCACCTCATGGGGTCGGCCAATTTTGTGATACCCCGTGCTGTCTGAGGGCTCGCAGTCGTATTACTACCATAGAAAGCCGTGATGTAGCGAAAATATTCTGTGACCACACTTATTTGATCAATCTGTAACTTGCTGAATTTTATGTAACCGTTCCTTTATCTTATGTGATTTTGAGACCCATCAAAACAGAATGGTATAATATTAGTTTCTTTTAGTTATGTTGAGACCTTACAAATACAGAATGTTATAACAACATTATCGTTTTAGTGAAAGAACATAACCAGAATGTTACAATGATGTCGTTCTGGCAGGTTTCAGAGGCATCATTGGATGTCGACAAAATTATGTAACAAGATCCATAACAGAACTAAACAGAATTTTACTGCAACGTTTTGATAACATGTTTGGTTACCTTGGTCATGTTAACATGTTATTTACTTACTTCTCTAACAATTACAGGCAGTACATAACGGTAATGCAGACTAGAATGTGGCAAAAACAAGGAGCACTGTAACCTTGTACCATGGTCCTCCTTTTAGATAAGATTTAAATCATAATAAAATGATATTCATGAGTATTCCAGATTCTAGTTAAGCTCTACATAACTATTTCAAGAGGAAGCTTTTGTGAAAGTATTTCTGAAGATGGAACTTTGATTTAACCAACCTTATCGATTTCCTAACGGAGATCTGTGTAATAAAACGTTGTTGGTCTATGGCTTGTGGATTAAAAACGTTTTTGCTGGAGGTGGGTCGACCGGGTCTTGCAACATAGCCTCTGGGGTGAGATGACTGGGATGCTTTGATATGTCTTCTCTGATTTGCAAGATAACCTTCTTTGATTAATTTCATAGACAACGGTCTAAGTATTGACTTACTTGCTGTGTAGTGACCTTTGAAAACTAGTTAGGCCTTTACGTAATCGGATGATAGGTTGAGGTTATTATAATATCCCACGCACCCTAAATCCGACTAAAACTTTCAGCTCTAGAAATGATAGCTTGTGTGTTTGTCTATCAAATGTAGAAAACCAGTTCTTCCTTTATCTAATTATTTTCATTTGGGACATCCTTGATATCGGTGGACATTCGAATCCTGTAGAACCTTCAGACCGGTAGATTTTTTTTATGTTTAAATCCCAAGACATCCATTAGACCTACCTTATTCTGGGCACTATATATATGTAAAATATGATGGTTAAACAAAACATCAAAGGATATTTCATCTAACATCACCGCAGGATCCCCTGATATAGTGTCAGCTGGAATTATTAACATACATAAGTGTTTATCCGACCTGGCGATGAGGCAGTGTATGGACTTTTCATTGACAAAACCGCACAAACTTCTGTTTTGGTGAAAGTGTGCAGTATTCTATGGTTGGCCTTAAACCTTGACCCTCGAATCAGGTGCTCAGAATCGCTTAGGAAAGCCGACAAATTGCTCTGACAACTCAATCTGCAAAAGTTGTGAAATGTCACTTGGCGAGCCACACAAATGTCAAGTGGTCCCCTAAGAAAGCTTAAAGGGGCTATTTGGGACTGGGGACCTCCGGCCGACGGGATAGGTGGTCTGTGAGGCCGCGTGCCATAAGTACTTAGGGATGACTTCTATGGCAACAGAGTCACCGCTAGTTTGGGTAATAATAGATTGACGACTGTTTTTGTCCCAGACTAGTTTGACTTTTTAGCGTGCCACTAAACTTATGTTTGATAAGAAACAAGTACCAGGCATTCAGGACGAAAGGTATGCACCAGGGTATTGATAGGCATGTGCAATACAATATGGAAATAGAAAATACAAAGTCAGCTCACAGTTTCTGCATTACCCTAAATTGATGTTAGTGACATTAAACTATTATTACAATTTAGTGTTACGATATAGTGCCTTTGACCTATTACGATTTAACCATCAAAGATGCAAAGCGTGGTTTTATACGTTATTCAACCAGTACCAAAACAGCCACAACTCACAGAGTCTTTTACCTGTTCCTTTCTTAAAACTCTGAGTCTCTATAATTATATTTCTCTTTAAGAGCTCCTTTGCTCTAAACCTACGTCAATTCTACTCGCACGGCCAGTCATGTCGGTCCACATCTGGACTTTAACACGTTTTCCATTGAATTTTCACTCCACATTTCCAGTCGATCTGCGATTTGGTTAGGGCAGTGGTCCAGAGAAAGGCCAGGACGGACCACGTGGAGAGACGCCCAATTGGCACCAAGTCTTAAATTGAATCAGAATCGATCGGGGCTGTGTGTATGAACGGACCCTGCTGCTGGGGAGGAGAGGGTAAGATGGGAACATCGGCAAGAGTGCTCGTAATAGTAAAATTCCATTCAATGTTAAAAGGGGCTTTGCATATGTGATGGTGAGATCTTTCTGGGTCAACTGGTCTTTAAATGTTTCAGTATTTACTCCATGAGTGTTGGCTTAGTCAACACGTACGTAATCAGAGTTAACTGATGGAATTGATAAAATTCCTGATTAATCCTGATTGATCTTAGCTGTGCGACCACGAAGGGCTGCGTCACATTTAGTTTTGTACCTTAATCTTTGAAAAAGGAAACAGTGGGTTAAAATCGTGTAACATCCTGATTCCAAATCTATGTCAGTTGGTGACATAAGTATATTTTCATTTATTCAATTTCATAATGTTTATTGGCATGTTATCATTAAACATTCAGGTGCGCTACTGGAGGAATGGCAACAGTTTGGAAATTAAAAAACACTATTTTGTGATTGTACTATTATATGAGGTTCCATTCTGCATAGTGTAAATGTCTGTTTCGATGTTTGGATGTGCTCGGGAAAATTGGAGTTTGAATGGAATTCAGGGGACTCGAGCTTATTCAGAGACTTGAGCTTATATGGGAACCCAAGAGCTTTTGTGCATTGAGTGTTTTGAGGGAGAATCTACTCAAATGGTTTTACCATGGAATGGCCGGCGGGAGGACTGTTGTGGGTCGAGGCCTATTCTGTCATCATGTCATCATCTTGGTTCTATTGTTACATAGTTGTATAGTTAGAGCAAAGATCATGTACCGCCGCTTCTAGCCCCTTACTAGGCCCGGGAATGTATGATCTTTGGTTAGAGGATCTAGTCTTCTAGTGGCCGCTCTCAAGGAACTTTCCCACGGCCCACATTTGATCGGCAGGTGCCCAAGTCGCCCTAGGATCTCTGTAGCTAAAACATATCATGTGACATTATCCCCCATAAATCTAATGTTTATCCCATAAACCACAGACTTCGTGTTACACCTAGACTATTTTGTACTTTATTTTTGGGACATTTCATATTTCAAGTTACTTTTCAAGTACTTGAGTATTTACATAATAATTCGGGTATTTAACCATTTGATTACCTCAAGATACTTCCTATAATGATTACACAATTATCATAATAGGATTCACCATTGAAGTTCTACAACTAATTGATGCAACACAATCTTCAACTCAAGTGCTTGGATTCAATAAAAACTGTATTCAGTTCCAGGAAATGCTCATAAGAAATCAGATTAAATAATGATTTGCAATCTAATAATTTTATAGAGTTGTCGGGTAATCGAAATGCTGCAGATCAGGGATATTAATTCCTGTACACAATTACTTAGGCTGACGGCCTTGAGAGTTCCTGATACTTTACGTAACTCCTGAAGGAAATCACATAGATTTAGTTCATTTTAGTGTATTTGGAGACTCAAACTGGAAACATTTAATGGTAGCTTATCATAAACTTTCATTTTGATGTAACTGGAAAGACTTATTACTGTCACAGATGCATTACTTCTCACTTCCAGATTAATCTGATGTACAATATGATAATCAGGATTTACTAATATTGTTGTAGCTCATAATTCTATCCTCCTGCTTGATAGGCCTAAGAGTACAATACTTAGAATACAGGATACGCAACAATGATAGTGAATATTTAAATGTCGTCGTTGGAAACTCAGAGTCGTTAAGAGCCGACTTCATCTCTCCCCAAGTGGACGGGTAATTGTCATTCATCACAAGATACTTGAGGCGCTGCTGTGAATCTCTATATTCTCCCAACGACCTCAAAGCTCTCTCCGATCAAGCCAAGGACAACTTCCATTCCCCTCAAACTAGACTCGAATCCAACTACTGAGTTCAATCCGCAATTTACTGGGCGCATTCAGAAACGCATTCATCACGGCCACAGATCAATCGTCGGGTACATTTCCGAACGCATCCATCAGTGGGGGGCTCTGGGGGGCCCGGTGGGGGCAGCCCCAGCTGTCAGTGAGGGGCTTGGGTCGCACGCAGCCTGACACATGTGACTTTAATGGGGCCTCTTCATGGGGCCTGAACTAGCACGGTGTGAACTGCCAAAACAGAAAATGTTGGGTTGCAATGGTGGGCTCAAAGTTCGTTTCTCAGCTTTAAATTTGTTTTTAGGCAAATGATTTAGCTACAGTTAAACGATGTTCTATCCATTGACAACTAAGGAATGAGGGGGCCGTTGAATGAAAGAAGAGAGCTGTTTTATTGAAGAACCGGGAGTTGTAATTTTCTTTTGGATATCTACAACGAGGCTTGTGCCCTTGGGACCAGCGTTTTGTTTAGATGAATGCCCTGGAGGCCCCAAGCAGTCACTTCTGGATTTTCTAGCTTGTGCCATTCTTCTGGATGGTCTAATGACTCTTGTTACTCATGTTACTCATGTTGGACGTATCCCCTTAGCTCACTACCCCGTCATTCAGCCCAAGTTTATATATTCTAGGTCCAGGCTGTTATTGCTATTCAATAGGTCAAGTGTACTGCACTAACACATTTTTCACTTATTTTTATGATTTTTTAGCACTACATAGGTAGATTTTCAGATAATATTTTGTCTATATTTTGCGGCATCAGGGCTACTGAATCGAAAAATAAACTTGGACTTTTTTGCGTTGTTGGTATAAACCTTATATATTTCGAAAGTTATAAAAGTTCGAAAGTTAAATATCTATAAGATACCAGTCAACTAAAATCTGCATAACTTTAGCCTAATGGTATCAAATTGCTGGAAACAGTTAATCACCTCCGTTAAAGAATACAAACCTAGCGTACTCCATCATATCATTACTCTTCTCCCACCTCCACCTTACTTCATCCATCCTTTTCATCCTCTCTCACAGAAACTAAAGCTCGCAGCAGTCACAGAACTTGAGCCGGGAAATCGGACCTGTCCCTCAGTTTCCCGACCCAACATAGCTGGTGGCAAAGGAAGGAGAAGGCATCATGAGGCTTTAATGATCCGCCCCAACATGCGATATGATCGTAAACTGAAACACACATTTATATCCCTCAAGTCCTACCAGAGAAAGTCCCAGACTCCTTGGCTAGGTCTCTGGTGTTGGAGGTTGCATCCAATCCAGATGACTTCTTCCCCTCAGTGAAAACTAAACCGTTACACCTTTACCGCACCAGCGCAACGTCTATAATATAGCACTGCAAAAGTAGATGCAAATACGGGTAAAAACGTGGAACCTAACGTCTGAGGATGTAGATATATTGCTACGTTAGACACCGAAACAAAACTTCGAACCGGTGCCATTCAAATTAGTTTCTCATTTCGGTTAATTGCATTGCATGACTTGACTGAGTTTTATCTGTTTTCCAGGTAGCCTATAATGACAGGAGATATTAGATAAGGATTATATAAGGCAGTGCAGCAAGGGCACCTTTTTTATTACCCGTATGTCTAAATAAACTTTAATGTGCGACGCATCGCATGTCAGCACTAGATAATATTTATCAAATTATATCTACCCTTTGACTCTTAAGTGGATCTCGCACACGTATAATGAAGTCAAACATGACATCTGGCTGGCATTTAATGCGCCCCGGCTGCCTGGATGATTGTGATATTACTTAAATTGATGGGGTGGAGCCACCATTTTAGAAAATAAACCTGAGATGAATTCGTTTTATTTTAAACGGAACGTGCTAGTAGTATATGGAAACGAGGATTTAGAAAAGGTCGTGTTTTTAAATTTGGACAAGATCCATTGTATATGCGACAGTTTTTTCATTGTAAACACTAGAAGTACACTTAAATTTGGTGCTTGTCACGTACATTGTAAACGATTAACATACAGCTTCGCAAATGTTGCATGGATAATAAATTGTTGAGGATATCGTGTCTAAAGCCCAGTCGTTTGCACGACGTCGCCTGGAGGTAAACATAATTATGCATTATAATTAGGCATTACGGTGTCAAGGATATCCTTCTACGATGACATCTTGAAGTCAATTGTGTCTTGTGACCATCGTTATAACCCAGCGGCAATAAGTTTTATCAAGTAACTAAAGTACTAAGAGAATTCCTTTTATCACAGTGGATATTATATTCTCTCTATAATGGCCTATAAACAGCCACAAAAGCTATCCTTCACTTCCTATTATTCACTATAATATATAGCTCATTTCCCTGCGAGAATATTAATAATAAGGTTGAAATCATTTACAATAGAATGTAACAGCAACAGCCAAGTCAGCCTTGTCGAAGACATATTGTCTTCAAAGGGCCTTGCTGCCTGGAGAGTCCCCTAAAGCCTCCTTAGCCCGACCCCAGCCCTCCATCACCCCCCAACACGGCTGACACGGGTTGACATAAGGCGTCCCCCTGGAGGCCCGCCCCTCCCGGCCGTCACGCCCCCTGGGGCCGGTGGGGGCGGTGAACTGGGTGCTGATCCTGTCGTTGGGATGTCCCGGGGAGACAGGGGGATCGGACCGGGCCGGGCCAGACAAACAGGGCATGGGTGCTGGTGGTGGGGGTATGATAGAGGTTGCTGTTATAGTAGGGGATTTACAGTATAGCTTGGGCTTATCTAGGTATCATTAAATTTTGATGATCTTAAGAAATTGAATAGGAGATTTTTGGCCATTTACAATTGTTAACATGCATGCATGTGGAATCAATTTGATGAGAAATAACAGATGATTATATGTGTGGTATTGAAACCATGGATAGTTTAAGTGATTTCTACGTCATAGTTGATAACTCGAGGTATAGTTCCATTCCCCAGTACATTCTACATTAGAGGTAAACTTCATGGTCAAACGTTAGTGTGTTATCCACCAATATCATTCGCGTTGTGATTTATTATATTTCAGACGAGAAACTCTACTCTTATCGAAATATTCCTATGGGGTGTTTGATATGGGGTTTTGGATTGTTAAAAGATTGTTATAAGCAGATAAACAAAACTGACAACTGCAATCAACGCCAGTTCAGTCACAGTCTGTGCAAGACGTTAAACGCTAATAAATAATTGACACTCCACGTCTTTTAAGAGGCTATTATCTCATTAACGATCCAGCCAATGCTATATACTCAATCAATCGTAGACATACCTCCTTATCTTAATGTAACTCATTTTAATGTAACTCACATGCTTTTTTTGTATGTACCGTTGGCTAAACATATCAAGTAGGAAGTGTTCTCTGTTA
This sequence comes from Lepidonotus clava, assembly GCA_936440205.1. Taxonomy (NCBI): domain Eukaryota; kingdom Metazoa; phylum Annelida; class Polychaeta; order Phyllodocida; family Polynoidae; genus Lepidonotus; species Lepidonotus clava. The sequence goes on from OW387148.1 coordinate 18,197,582, forward strand.
CGAGTGCTATGGCGGCTGGTGCATCAAAGTTTCTACTTCAACATCTTACCATTACCTTACTGCGCACTAATTCAATAACTAACCATGGAGTTGAGGGTAAGTAACAGCACAAAAAGATTATGTTTCAAAGATACCGATACTATCAGTCTATAAATCCGGGGTATATACTAGACTGTAACGGCCAATTGCACCAGCTAGATTGGCATCACACGTGCAGCACGGTGGAGACGCATATATCGGCATTATATATCATAACTGTTCTTTTCATGTTTTTACGAATTGTATTAAAAGGAAAGATAGATCACCAATCTCAGACTTTTCCATCTCAATTTAGATACAAATGTTCTGATAATTGGTCAGTCTCTTAGGACAGTACGATGCTTTCTACACTGATCAATCTAGACCTATTAATCATATATTTATTGAATTAAATTGATAGGCGTGTGAAAGATAGGCCTAAATAGTCAGTGAATTTGATATTGCGATAAGGTTAATCAGCATGATTAATCAACAGTCCAGTCAATATTACCAAGAGACTCAATACTCTGTATGTTATGATGCTTATTATTTTCATAACAAAGCGCCTTATTCGAGGCAGTTTCAGTAATCACATCAAAAAGCAATACTGACGCCAGTTGACAATTCTAAATTGCTGATTCTGCAACCCGCCAGACGCTTTCCCATCAGTTGTTTTAACGCAGAACCCACTGGTGTCGGCCTTATCAACCATCGGTTCTGCCCCTTTACTAATCAACTTGTTTGTGCTTTAACAAGAGCACCTTTGGCTGTAGCTACCACAGACCTGCATGACTGGAGCCCCTTTGATCCTTTCAGTGCTATTGGAATTTTATAGTTTAATCAAGTTCTGTAAATGTTGCTTTTCTAATCTGCATTAGAGTTCCCGAGCATGGAGCTGCTCTTTACACATTTAATGACGTGTTTCTAATCACACGAGTTCCTTTGGACTCAGACTAATCAAAGTGATCCGGTGCACTAGAGTCAGCTATGGTTTCTGTTGTGTGGGTCAATTAGCTTATTGCTACCCACATACAGTATTGCTCATTATTGAGGATTCAACTCTTAGTTACTCCTCCTAATTCCAACGAGCATGACTGTAATGTTTTTTTTTAGATATGTGTTAAAACCAAATAAGATATTTTCAAAATATGTACGCTAGTTTCTTCCTATTTACTATAATTATGGAGGGCCATTTCCTAACTGTTACTGTCTGAGGATTCACTATTGTTATGGACAACTACTTTCTCAGCCAAAGTGAAGGTGAATTTCAAATATTGTTATTAAAAAAAATTCAAGTGTATTGTTGTATTTCCCCTGCAAATGGTGAAGCTTAGATAATCAGTTAGTCTCTTGAACCATGCCCTTTATAACTCAATGTCTCTCATCCCAAGTTTGGGGTTAAGTCTCTGATATTGACACCCAACGCAGCAATATAAGCTGTATACGGATATTGGGAAATTCTGCGGGCAGCTGCTGTTAAGATCATTATGAAAATGATTGTGTCTTGTTCGTGACCGGGAAACGTCTCAAGGCGCTCATGCAGAGAATACAAGCCCAATGTTCATGAAAGCTGCAACTACGTGGTCTCCATACGTGTGACATGTAAAGATCTGTGCCTGTCATGTTCTGCTTGGTTTGTCAACGCGCCCGGGATTCTTCATGGAATATTAATATTGCTTATGGCGACGTACACGCCGCTCTACTCCCTTTGGTGATTACCTAGTGTTACTTGTTTAAATGAAACAATGTTATAGACCCATACTAAACCACTAAGATGAATCATAAGACTCGAATGCTTTGCTAGCCATGGTTACTCTGTTCTCAAAAGCTCAACCCCTCACTCATCTCAATTAGACTGCAGGAACCCAAGGCAATAACAGCTTTCTTTACGATCCCATACTCTACTCGTGTTGGCAGATACGAGTGTAGGTAATAACATGCTTTATCAAAAACACTCAAAGTCGCAATTTCACCTGGTCTTTTTTTAATTGAAACACTTTATAAAAACAAACTCTCATATAGGTTACTACTTTAATTACTGCTAGAATTCGAAACCACTAATTACAGCAATTTGTTTGAGCTCACATGGATACCATGAAAAGCCCTCGGTCTTCTATTAGGGCTTTTTGATAGTTAAAACTTTGAGTGTTGAATTAGAACCTCAAACAAGGGTTAAGTGATATTATCTTTTGTCCAATCCTTCCTTTTTAATTGGCGCAGTTCTTCAACAGGATTGCCAAGAACATCATCCTTTTACAATCAGCAATTAGGCCTAAGCCGACTTATTTTTTAAATCATTATCAAACAAATAATTCTATGCTGCTGAAGACAGATTATCTCGAAAGTAAGTGTCTTTCAATATTTCTTGTAATAAACAGATTGTGTCGTACACGAGTCTTTCTTTCGGTATACCCACATTTTTTCACCGTTAATGAGTCCCTTCTTTAAGGAACACAGGAGCCGTACCAGGGACTTAGTATCATTAAGGCTGATGTTGCGGTAAAAGAACAAAAGGCTGCTCCTTTAGGGAGGCAGAACTTCCCCTCAGACCACCCAAAAGGCTGGGGATGGTGCCGTCATTAAGGCGATTCTGGTGAATTAAATAGGCTCGGACCTACGCTAAGATGGTATTTCTTTGTCTTTTGCTCTTAAAACTCTTCACATCTGCTTTAACTTTCTTTAGATAGTGTTTTTTCTCTGACTTTTAATTGTATAATGGCCTGGGAAGTAATGAGGGTACTGCACGGTGGTTCATCAGTACTGGCAGTCTGAGAGGGGCTGGTTTATTTGATGTTGGGTCTTTATAGTGAAAGTCATGTTGGCCTATACGAAACCACAGACAAATCATAGTCTGAATAATTATGCAATAACATCCCAACCCTTTTGATTTGGACTTTCCTTTCGACTGAATTTAAATCTGAGAGAGGTTTACCAGTTTAGGCCTGCATGTATAGCCAGGTATCTAGTGAAGTTAAAACCTTAACAATATAGGATGTTATAATAATGTGCTGTTTTCTTTAAAGAACATAAACAGAATGTTACAATAATGTCACAGTGAACTGTCCTGCCTCAATGTAAGGTGCTAGAGAAACTATTGGGTGCCATCAAAATAACATAACAAGAATTAAAACAGAACTAAATAGAATATTACTGCAGCATTATAGTAATATTGCATGCTTATCTGGGTAATCCGGTGGCCTAATAAAAATATATCAGATGTTTACTATTATAGTATCTAGAAATGCAATAATTGATCGGGCTCATTAGGGTATCGCCACCCTTGCTATTTGTTGAAATGGAAGGATTACATATGTCACAATAATTATTGGGCGAGCGGAGGGTGTAAGAAAATTCCCTTTATGATAAACCCATTCCAAACAGCGTATGTTCTGGGGTCGCACAATGGTTGGACAAAATACATCATCTAAGCCATGCCAGTCGCAACCAGTCAGATCGCCGGAATAAGGCAATAATTCCAGTTTTCATAACTATCACTGAACTATTGTTAATGTTTGATTTAAGACTGCGTAAGATTCGTGTATATCCAAGTCTTCATGAGTTGCTTTCCAGAATGCCTGAGTAATTCAGACCGCGTTTAAAGTTTGTCCATTCACTTCCCAATAGTTCAAAAGAAATGAACGATGAGGGAGCTTCTTAATATGAAAGGGTTTTTATTCAGTAAACATCTCATCCCGAGTCAAAGCCACCATGTATAAGTCTTCATCAGTCCACCTCCCATCTCCTATCAGCAATCAACCACATTTAGAACACGAGTTGCTCCAACGCCTTCTAGACCATTCTAGTATTCAGCTCTAACACAATCCTATGTCCGAGGTAGTGGATATTGGTAAACTCCAGTCTGTTACACGGAGTCGATGTACTTACTCCAGGTATAACTCCTTGGCTAAACATGTTTAGCTGATGTTCTCACTAAACTAAGTGACTACTAACTTCTAACCAACTAACTAACTGCTCGCTCCCTACCTTGCAGCGCCTTTTATACTGGTTAACAGGTGGCGCTAGGAGCGTAAGATATTTCTCCTAGAAGTAGACTAGAAGTAGACTTGCTAAGCCTGATCCTTGTTGGATTATATATCATGACAATATATTAAAAGTACTAAGCCATTAGTACATCACGACGCCCTGCTAAGATATAAGAACTTTACATTAACTGACATATAGACTATTTGCCATCCAATCCAACTGCAGCTACGGGGATTATTTCACAAGCTTTAGGAGCAATTTGTCGAATAAAATGCATGGGACGTTTTGTTTTACACTTCTTTCAATGGCGAATAAACCAGAATGTAATTGTAATAACATTTTTATGGTAAACTCTTATTATGATCTTATTAACTGGGGTGCGCTTAATGGGATGGGGGGGGGAACGGAATCTAACATCCAGCGGAATATATGTAATAAAAGAACGCCCTCCCCCTTCTTCGTTTCCAAAAGATTAATCATATGAAGTCCAACCATACAAATTTGAGGATTTTCTTCTTACAGCATCAGATAAAGGTTCTACCTCCAGGTTTTGGGTTCCCTAACATACCCCCCAGCACCAGCTGATTCCCTTCCCACAGGTTCACGTCATTTGGTCGGCCAGCTGTCACGCTACATAAAAACTATCATTTATCACTGACTTTTCTCTTCTTTTGACATCCTTCCCTTTGACATTTACATAAAAGGGCAAATAGGGGTCCCTGACAACAGAGACGTTATCGGACCGTTCCCCCACCGGGACGCTGCTGCAGATGATGGACCCTGATTGGTCGATTGCGGTCACGTGATACACTCAACCAATCAGCGTTCAGATTCCTAACACCTTGCGTCGCCGACGTGTCAACTTGGGGAATCAGAAGTCATTTTGGGTGACGGGACAACGTCTTATCGATCGGCCACGGCCATGTCGGGAAAAGTTAGGGCTTCTGGGGAAGTGTTTTCTCTGACCCGTGTCATGTGACATGCAAAAGGTGTTACTGGGGATAGCGGTTCTCTGGGCAATGGGCCTCTAAGTCAGGGTAACGTGGGTGGCTGATGCGAGTAACATTCTTTTACTGCAGACTTAAAGGTTAGCCATCGCCATATTACATGGGCAATAGTAAAGCATATAGGCACATGAAATGTTGCAGGACAAGAATTTATTTCTTGACTTTGAGGTCATAGATATCCGTGATTTCTGAATAATTGAAACATAATATAGGATAGGCCTATAGGGCAAAGAACAACAGTAGGCCTATGCCCAAAATAAAAATGTTACTTGATCCAACAAACGTTCGTCTACCCTTATCATTCAGTCCTCGTCAGGTTTAAGCAACAAAAATATGAAAAAGTATTGTACATCCGTACATTTAAAGAAATCAGCTCATCAATCTACAGAGATATCAGATGGGATTCTAGGACAATCACCCCTGGGACAACTACCCCTGGGAAAACTACCCCTGGGACAACTACCCCTGAGACAACTACCCACTAGGACTATTACCCCCTAGGACTATTACCCCCTAGGACTATTACCCCCATAGGACAACTACTCCTGAGACAACTACCACTTAGGACATCTACCCCTTAGGACAATTACCGCTATGGGTAGGACAACTACCCCTATGGGTAGGACAACTACCCCTATAGGTCAACTACCCCTCTAAATAGGACAATTACCCCTAAAGGTAGGACAATTACCCCTTTAGGACAATTACCCCTCTTGATAGGACAACTACCCCCAATGGTAGGACAATTATCCCCATTGATACAACAACTACCCCATTGGTAGGACCTGCCCTGGGTGTTCAGGGCTGGGCAAAGGAGGGGGAAGGCAATAGGGAGCTGTCCTCGGTGTCCAGAGAAGGAGGGAATTGTCTTATCATAGGATTTGTTGTCCTACTAATGGGTGTAGTTGTCCTACCATTGGGGGTAGTTGTCCTATCAAGAGGGGTAATTGTCCTAAAGGGGTAATTGTCCTACCTTTAGGGGTAATTGTCCTATCTAGAGGGGTAGTTGACCCATAGGGGTAGTTGTCCTATGGGGTAGTTGTCCTACCCATAGGGGTAATTGTCCTAAGGGGTAGTTGTCCTATGGGGGTAATAGTCCTAGGGAGTAATAGTCCATAGGGCTAGTTGTCCCCAGGGTAGTTGTCCCAGGGGTAGTTGTCCCCAGGGTAGTTGTCCCAGGGGTAGTTGTCCTGTCACCATCAGGATGATATAGCAAAATGTTCCTAATGGTATTCCTGACATTGAATGAAGCTTGCGTCGATTCGATGGAAAGGCATAGGCTTGACTAAGTTGATTGAAATAGCACTCTCAGACCTTAGTGATGACATTTGCATGTTATTACTTCCGGTTTTAACAGCCTAAACAACTCAAGGTTTCTCCTTGTGGTTGTAATGGCTAAATCTGGTCTGGACCGGAGCTATAGGGGCATGGTTAGCTTCTGTTTTACTGATATAGAACACATATGTTTAAGGCATGCGGGTGATAATCTATTTATTATCGACATTACAATTTATATGTATCAATGTACGTCAATCAAAATACTAGGACTAATACGAGGAAAATATTAATTTGTACGTTATACAGAATTGAAGAATCTAGCTCCTGTACTACCCGCGTGAATTCCAAGGAGTCCTGTTCCCCTGGAAAAATTATCAAATACATACACACAAATAAAAAAAGCTGACTCTTAAAGTAACTAACATTGAGAGAAAACAAATATAATAACCTTCAACCTACTCTGGGTAAAATAATCCTAAATCTGTTCGAGAAACTCTTTCGAATCTACATATTGCATTGAGTATCTTACAAAGGAAATTATTAGTTATCCCATCACATCTAATAAGTTTCTCGTTTGAATTAAGTCAATAATTTAGTATCATCCTCATGTACATCAAATGTTAAGATGGAAGTGGGTGTTATCACTTAGATAGAAACCAGCAAAAATATAAGATTGGAGACTAATTCACAAAAATTGGTGGTAATCTAGGAGCAATATCACTTGTAGAAGACTGCACTACTATGCAGTAGTCCCTGGACTCTTTCTAGTGACCAACACCAGGGGGAACTAAGTACCTCTGCTCTGTGGGTCACAGAGGGAGCCACTGGACAAAAACAGACTTGCCAGGAACCAGCTGGCCTGAAATCTACATGACACATTCCTCTCATGCCAGGCAGTTAGGTGACTGCCTATAAAAGGCTCTCCCCCACCACCTCTCCTGCACACTCTCTGCAGATGCTGGACGATTTACTCTACTCTACTTTACACGCCAAACCCGATCATACCACGATGGGTAAGGCTAGGCGACGCGGATCAACGGCCGCCGTAGACACCGAGGCGGAGGACAGGCCCGATACTCCCCCTAAGACGAAGAAGCCGACGGCGGCGTCGAACGCGGTAGCCATCCACAACCTGGCAACCACAGTAGACGTATTCGGAGCCCAGCTGGGAGAGATCACGGACATGATCAAGCAAATGGTTAACAAACCAGCGAGTCCGGAATCACTCGGACCGTTCACACCGCGCTACATAAACACCATAGCAGACCCCGGCAGATCAGAGAACATACCAGGGCCAACCACGCAGGCACGCGCCATGGAGCGACGGGCCCAGTCCGCCAGCCCCCTCAGACACGCGGGACCGGTAGGACCGTATGCCCAGCAGTCAGCGGCCATGAGGGTCGACAGCCGCGGACGACTGCCAACCATGCCCAGGCCAGGGCCAGGGTGGGGCGCGACCGCGCCACCCACACAGTACCAGCAAGGGACAGCTACCGGACTCAACTTCGCAGGCCCCTACGCGCAGCCGGCAGATCAACTACCACTCCACCCCTGGGACCACGCAGCAGCACCTACTGAGGCGGACGGGGACAGCAACTTAACCAGGCGTGTGGCGGAGGCTCTGCAGACGGTGGTAAACCCCTACACGGCGGGAACAGGTAAGCCGGTTCATTTCCCCCACCAGTTGGTCACGAGAGGAGTGAAAAAAGCTAAGACTAGCATGGGTGAGCTTACTATGTCAGAATACCTCTGGGGTTTTATACAAATGGTGAAAGCAAAAGGGGCGGGGGACCAAGAGACCGTCTACATGAATATGCACCTAGAGAGGATGATAGAAGACGCCAAATCGTATGAATGGGCGACAGTCAGAGCATGGTCGGAGGAGGTCTGTGCCCGAGTGGCCCAGCACCGCCTCACATGGGCTGACACATATGAAATCGATCGACTACAAGCTCAGATCTCACATGTAAGAACGGCTGGTAAACAGGCTGCTTCAGGGAAGGAGGGGGTAGTGTACACTCTGTCCGAGGAGTTGCTGAGGGCCAAGCCAGCACCCCCGTGCAAGGCATATCAACAAGGGAATTGCACTAGCAACACGGATCATGTCCAGAACGGGTATAGGCATATCCACATTTGCACGTATTGTCTGGCAAATAAGTGCCAGTTCCTTCCTCATCCACTAAAAGATTGTAAATCAAAGAGCTTTGGCACCCAGAAAAAGCAAACCCAGGAAGCAGGGTTTGGGAACCAACAAAAGTAAACATCAAAGAAACCCAACCTAACATAGTATCTAAGACTTTATTTGCAGGCACTGAACAGGCTCGTACCCCAAGGAACGGAGACTGCACGGATGGTGAACAGCCGCAGGCTAGCCGCCGCGCCCATGAGGAGGATGAGGGCACGACAGCCCAACCCCCCACGACATCTGAACCCCGGGTCAGGCCTAACGTTACGGACTCTGAACACGACCACGCTCTGAAGGTAACACCGTTACAATACAAACACTTTGTTCTCACTAACTGGCCAATTCCCACTGAGGAGGCCCTACTTAAGACCCCATTTCACGCACAACTTTATTACGACGTCCGCCGATCTGGCCTCCCAAACTACATGGGCGTACGGCGTCTCGTTCCGTCACAACTCAGGTGCGGATTATGGGAGGGGGCCCTGGCCGAATACGAAGATAGAGGGATCGTTGATTTCCTTAGGTTCGGCTGGCCGGTATCATACACGGCCCGTGCTCCCCCCACCCCAGCCTCCACCAACCATGCCTCAGCCATAAGGAATGAGGGAGACATCGACATATTCATTAAGAAGGAGATTGAGAAAGAAGCCCTCTTAGGCCCCTTTGAGGCCCCCCCATTCAGCCCATGGACGCAACTCTCACCTCTAATGACCCGGGACAAGCCGGAGGGGATGGGAAAAAGGGTCATCATAGATTTGTCTTATCCGAGCGGGGCGAGTGTAAATGATGGCATAAGGAAGAACTTCGTCCAGGGGGAGGAGAGGGCTTATACCCTCCCGACGGCTTGGGACCTGGCGGATCTGATCCTGGCCGCAGGCCCCACCCCTTATATGTGGAAATCGGATCTCCAGCAGGCGTACCGCCAGCTCAGGGTCGATCCGCTGGACTACCCCCTCCTGGGCCTGGCCCATCGGGGGAAGGTCTATATTGACATATGCCCCAGCTTTGGGTGTCGCGCTTCTGGGGCCTCTCAGCAGCGTGTCTCGGAGGCTGTGGCGTACTTAATGCGCAAGAAGGGCCACAGCATTTTAGCCTATGTGGAAGACTTCTGTGGCGTGGCTGGATCGGTCCACCAGGCAGTCACGGCACTGGCTGATTTTCAAGATCTCGCACTTCAGCTGGGGTTGGCACTGGCTCCGGACAAGACCACGTTTCCGGCAAACAAAATAAGATGGCTGGGATATGACTTTGACGCGGTCGCTAAGCGGATAACGATCCCCCCGGCGAAGCTACGCGAGGTCGTACAAGAAACATCGGCCTGGGACGGCCGCTCTTACGCGACAAAGCAGCAAATCCAAGCCCTGGCGGGGAAGCTGAACTATATCAGCAATTGTGTGCGCCCCGCGCGCAGGTTCATGTCTCGCATATTAGACACTCTGCGAGCTGCCCACTACGCTGCCACGGTCCCCTTAGACGAAGAGTTTAAGAGGGACGTGGCATGGTTCCGCGAATTCGCCCATAGCTGTAACGGACGAATAATGATAGAACCCAAGCTCAATCAGCTCGTCATAGAGTGTGACGCATGCCCCCGCGGCGCGGGCGGACACTCGAACACCCAGTTCTATGAACTCACGTTCCCGGCGGCATGGACGCAGGAACACCACATATCCCGCTTGGAAGCACTTAACGTCCTCATAGCCATCAAGACTCTCACACCCCCGAGCGCAAGAGGGAGTCGGCTCTTGGTCCGCACAGACAACATCGCGGCCATGTACGCGCTATCATCAGGCAAAACACGTGACCCCATATTGGCGGCATGCACCCGTGAGATCTGGTTGATTGGCGCTACCTGGGACCTGGACATCCTCATCCACCACACGCCAGGGGTATCCCTGGTGTTGGCCGACGCCCTCAGTAGAGCCTCCTTTGATCCCGACTTAGCTAAACTTGCAAACAAAATGGTAGTGACCAGGGGGTTGAATCGCGCTGTGCCTGTTGATGTTACCACTGTCTTAACCTCTGATTTGTAATTGCAGGCCTCCGTCAGGACCCTCTGTTCACCCAGATGATGACAACTCGTGGCGCAGCCTTCGCTCCAGGCACCCAAATCAACAGACACCGACAAGCTCGCATGTATTTGCGTTTTATGATTACATATGACTTTGACTATAAACAACCAACCCATCTTGCCCTGACACTTTATCTACAGTATTTGGCCAACCACTACAAGAACATTATATCCATAAAAAATGCGTTGTCAGGAGCCAAGAGTTGGGTCATACAGGCAGACGGGGACATTGCGGCGTTCTCCGCCCCCGAGCTCAACCTCAAGCTTAGGGGCATCATCAGGTTATCTACTCATATCCCGGCCCCTTCGCCTACCCTGTCCCTACACTACATTAAATATATATGTCGTATACTTGCAGGCGCTGGGCCAGTGGGCCGCACAGCTAAGGCGGCGGTCCTCCTGGCGTACACCTCAATGCTTCGGCAATCCAATCTTCTCCCAGGTGCCGCCCATACCACTCACTACCTTCGCGCGGCTGACGTAGTGGACACAGGCGACACCCTATGGCTGCGCATCAGGTCATCCAAGACCATCCAGCGGCCCAAGGACCAAGTCTCCATACCGATCCCGGCAGTAGGAGGCCCCTACTGCCCCATCCTGGCGTGGCGTGAGCACGCGGCTCGGGTACCTTATAACCCAGAGGCCCCTGCTTTCCACCTCCCTGGGGGACAGTCGCTCACCATACAACGGCTCACATCCTACATCAGATGGGCCCTCACTCTGGCGGGCCACCCCTCTCCTGAATCCGTCACCCTCCACTCACTGCGTCGTGCCTCGGCGCAAGAATGCGCGCGTCGGGGTGCCCCCCGACAGGACATCATGCGCCATGGTACCTGGAAATCGGCAGCGGTGGATGCCTACGTCCCCAAAGAGCTCTACACTGCGGTCCCAGACATTATGAAAGCATGTTTGGCCGTCAAAGACCTGCAGTGTGACTAATGTATTACGTTGACTTAACATTCATGATCTTATCTTGTTTTATGGTGAAATAAAAACAAGTCCAAAGTGAACTCTTGCATCTCCTTGATTGGAGACTAATTCACAAAAATTGGTGGTAATCTAGGAGCAATATCACTTGTAGAAGACTGCACTACTATGCAGTAGTCCCTGGACTCTTTCTAGTGACCAACACCAGGGGGAACTAAGTACCTCTGCTCTGTGGGTCACAGAGGGAGCCACTGGACAAAAACAGACTTGCCAGGAACCAGCTGGCCTGAAATCTACATGACACATTCCTCTCATGCCAGGCAGTTAGGTGACTGCCTATAAAAGGCTCTCCCCCACCACCTCTCCTGCACACTCTCTGCAGACGCTGGACGATTTCCCACCCACCACACCCTATTTTAAGGACGATACATACTTACAGGCCCGTCAAAGACCTGCAGTGTGACTAATGTATTACGTTGACTTAACATTCATGATCTTATCTTGTTTTATGGTGAAATAAAAACAAGTCCAAAGTGAACTCTTGCATCTCCTTGATTATAATGATTTTTATAGTATTCTGCATAAAGATTTGCAAAGAGTTAAGGCTATAGCTTTATCATAGCATGAATGCCTCAGGCATGCAAGTCATGTGATTCAGTGTTACATAGTTATTACTGAGTGCCAAAGCGTATTTTCCCAATCCTACCTAACACCACCCCGTTCTCCCCCTCACCCTACCCTCGTCAAAACCCTGAATCCATGGTGTCACGGTGGAGATGATGACTGGCAGGCACACCATCTCCCCACCATCTCCTCCCCATGACCCTGTGTAACTTCCCACCCCTCCCTGTCTATGGGATTACTCCTAATATTGCTGCATCCAATTGACGGCGAAAGCCGACACTTCCTTTTCATCGATGTCCACACTAATGATTATAAGACGCCGAGTGTGCATTTGTCGGTACTTATTATGTTTTAAATAGGCAGTACTTAATAGTTCTACTATTGTATTTCCATTTATAATAACACATCTTCTTTATTTGCTGATGTCGGATGGGCCTAGTACTGATGTCATCGTACCAAAGTTCATATCAAAATAATTCAACAGTATTTGGGAGTGATTATATGTACATGTTTTAGAGGATACAAAAATGCCACAATGATCGAAATTCGCTTAGGCAAGAAATGCAATGGCGGTATATCAAAGCTTGCTTTGTATTGTTGTTGTGGAAGTATTGGTATTTTGGCAATACACCCACTAAACTAACAGCCCATTGCCTATAGAATAATAATTGATAACTATGATTGGGCTTATCTACGACAACTTGATTACCACATTCCCTAAAATGGCCTAACTGTACAATGGACTGCCCGCCTTCCGCAAACCGTCTATGTGCGCAACAATAAAAGTGCACGGTATTTTCCTATATACTACATTCAATGTCCCCTGAACATACATTATATAATATTATGTGGATTGCTCCTAAAAAGAAATAGAGTTACAGGAGTAACAAAATGCAAATGATTTAAATTCATATTTGTAATTTATATAGGTTCTTCTCGTGTAAAAGATACAAGCCAGGCACTTGTTGCCGCGTACATAGCATTGTTTGTATTGCGCATAAACATGTTATTGCTTGTGTTGGAAGCATTCCATACACTGCATAACTTATACAGTGGTTCTATAAGTGACATCTCGTGTACATGATACATCACACACGCGACAGATTCCCATTTTCCTATATCACCGACCTGACCATACCCTAGCTGGACATCGCGTAAACAATAAAGTCAAATCACGCGATTTTGTCAGGTACATAGCAAAGAATGTTCAAGCGACGTCGTGCATTATATAGTCGGTGTCGGTTAGGCCCAGTCCAGCAAGGAATATACCGGAATATGCCAGGGTGACGTTCATTTATCTGCACCGAGGCACATTTGTCATTCAGTTATTAATAACACGCTCATTAGGCTATTTTCTTCAAAATATTGATCTGATTGGAAATATCCATTGTCCGGTGCGATGGACGCTATTTACACTTAGATAAATGGGTCCCTCACTGTGAATAACATGTCTACGTACCTGCATCTACCTGAGTTATTTTCTCTATCAGAATGAATTAATATCTACATTAGGTCACAATCATTATCGTTGTCCATGTACTTATCATTTTCCCGTATTTTACACAGTACTCATATATAAGAGTCTGTGGTGAGTACGAATCTCGATCTCTAGCGCACCAAAATCGAAGAAATGGCATTTACACTGACAAAAGGAAGTTCATGCAATTGCAAACGATCATTTTCTCAAGTACTTGTACCCCTGAATCATCTGGAATTCAAACGATTTGATCCAACATGTTGGATCTGATAGGTTGCAGATTTGTCATTTGCATGACAGTTTGCAACCAGGAGATCACACGACTATTGTCGGAAGAGATCGCATGCACCGCATCGGCCAAGGCGAATGGGCCTTAACACTTGTTTCCATAGCTGACTGGTGACTGGGAAAACTCATCCATTTTATGCCGTCTCAGCTGAATCAACATTGGTATTATCAAAAGCAAACTTCAGTGTAACAGTTAAGAGATGGTTAATTTTATTGACGGTAGACAATCAGATTCCGTAGGAACCAAAATTAATGCAATACTATTATTAACACCAATCAAAGGGTAGGACGTATGAATAAAGATAGGGATGAAATGTATGCATGGTGAGACCAAGGTTGTTTTATTTGACACAATTCCGGCATAGTGCCGCATCAATAACAGATAAAAAGGCATGGAAAGAGGACAACTATCATTATACGCTTTGAAAGGAAATTATCTGTTGACTATAGGAAAAATAAAAAAGCAAATTCTCCACATCACATGGCAAAAGAGAGAAAACTGTATTTCCATACCAAAACTAAGGATTCAAATTCCAGGCCTTAGGATCAGGAGACCAATAATAACCTCCTCTCCCAAACTATCCGCCTCAACAATATCATTGGCCCGCGTTTATCAGAGGGCCTTCCACGCGCCATACACACCTCCAAGTCTAAAGTTGATTTGCATCTGGAATAAATGAGCGGGAGCTCCCCGGGAGTTGGCTGTAAAAACACGAGTCGACGAGGTACAGGAGGATAAATGGTGTAAGGGCATGGGGTGAGCCGTTAATCACACTGTGAAATGGTACAATGCTTTGGTGTTTAGCCGTGAAAATCCACTCGGGGATTGTATGTGTTTTTTATTGCTGTTCACTTCAGTTCACACTTTGTAAGCTTTGACAACCCTCCCGACCGTGTCTAGACTATACTGCTCATACATAAGTATGTTTAGGTTAAATAAAAACAAGATTGATGGCGAATGTATACACTTGTGTGCGAGCCTATTATATTTAGTTTAGAAATTGAATCACTTTCCCATAATGTATATCCTTATAACTTAAGAGATGTATTTATCGCACTATTTTTGCACGTTGCTGCCGCCGCATACACTCTGAAAAGCTCATAATTTTCACTCCCATTTTATTATACTACTCACAGTCTCAAAGTGGTGCACCAATAAGCTAAGATAAAGGTAACGAGTCTATACATACAAGAATACACTAAATGTAAATAATAAAAGGTCCTCAGAAACGACCAGAAAGTCGATTTTATTATGGGAAGCAAAGTTATCTAAACAGGTGATATATGATCAGAAAAAGATTGACATGACAAAACAGCGTGGAAAATGTCTTGCACTGCAAGATATTGGTCGCTTGTATTACTAAAGTGTTTTTGAATCACTGGAAACCCCCAAACCCCCGTCCATGCCACGATCTGGTCACGTAAGTCTGATGCGCTCCTTGAGAATGAGCTATATGGTTATCGGTTGTTCTTGTGCCTATATATTTATTCACAAACAAGAACATCGTTGTAATATAAATCTGAGACCCACAAAAGGTCAAAAGATGCAATATCACATACGGATAATATGATGTCCCAACCTAAGTAGAATTGATCCGTTACCAATAGATTACCTGTGCTTAAGACCAAACAATCAAGTAATGTGACATCAGGTTTCCATAGTGGACCTTCAATCAGGACAACCTCGTTGTAGCTGGCGCACTAATCGGTAGGCTGCCCTCTGTATACGAATATTGGTCTACTTTCATAATATATTTTGGGTAAAATACAAAAGAATAACACATAGTAGTAGCTGGCAATTTTACTATTCGTTTTGGGTACAATTCGGTCATCGCCCACATCAATACCATCTGTTTGATATATCATGTCAACCCTCGTTTGAGTATAAAAGATCATCACAAGTATTCTAATTGAATACAATGGGTTACCGATGAATTTGATTCGTGTTTCTATATTGCTAATGATAACAGATGTGATGGATAGGTGACATCGGTCCCTCTGAGAATCGGGATTTTCAGTAACGACCACATCTAACCTCCTTCAGCAGACTTTCCTATCGAGAAACTTTTATACAGATAGTGATTTTTCCATACTCTGGCCCAGCCTGCAGCTGAGGACCTAGGAGAGCTTTAAATCGCGGCCATTGTTTCAAAATGGAAGCTGCAAAGTCTATTAACCACTTCGTTAACTATCAATACCTCAATCTCCAAACCGAAAATGGCCGTTTAAATGGGACGGACACTAATGCTCAGATATTGAATTCGCTCCGTTTTTACCCCCACTGGAGGAGCACGGGAAGGGTTCACCGGCTGAGCAGAAATAAAGGCTCCCTAACGATTACAGTAGGATTTTACTTTTGAGGAGGAGGAGAAGGAGAGGTTGGGAGATTATCTATTGATTGCCCCTCACTTGAGGACCGCATCAGTTGTCGTCTGTCCGTTACGGGTTTTAACACGTGACCGGGCGGATGTTACAGAATCGTGGGCGCAGAAGGCATTTGGACTAAAATGGCGGGAAAATCTATCGGAGCTTGTCACTGGCAGGATTGAATCGAAATACAGGGCGCCAATCCAATTTCTGCTTTCTCTTTTTTCTTGTTGAATTCCTGCTGTATTGCTATCTTTTCTACATCCTTTTGTGATTGAACTAGCTGTGTCCATGTCAATTTGGAACGGAATGCTTAGATCGCTTTTCCTGAAATTTGGAGGGCTCTGAAAGAACTAAACAATCTTCTTAACTGCAAAATTCTATACCGATGTATATTAATATCTTATATACGTATATTTGGCTGCCCTTTGCTCTGGCAACATTTCTACAATGTTGCTACGGCAAAATTCATATAAACTTGTGTCACGTTGTGCTTAAAACCCCTGCCTAGATTTCAATTACCGAATGACGTTTTCCTGTAATAAACACTTCTCTCCACTTTATCCTTGGTCTCACCATTGATCCCCTGACCCCGGGAAGAAATCCCTCAGAATACGAATCGAGGGACTTAACTTCGATAAGATGAAAAAGCCCGGTCTAACTTGATGTGAGCTTTGATCAAGTCATTTGCCTAAAAGCCCGAGATGAGTGATTAGGGTAAGCTCTAAGGTCCCACTCCCTGCTGCTTCTTAGACTGCTCAATAATCAGTGAAGGCCTCTAGTGGACATGCGCGTACATGGATTCAACGGGCTATTTTGGAACTGTATTTTTCTTTAATAATAATGTCTACAGGGTCTTTCTGTTGATCAAGTGAAATAATGAATGACGTATGAGCTGACTTCGATATAATAATACATTCTTATGAAATCCATAATTCTACTTATGGCCAGTTACAAGCAATCATTTGAAGCCGTTAAATTACAAAATAGTCAGATGTAATCGGTAGGCATTTTAGTTCCATGCACACGGCTCTGGATAGGTGGTGCAGGGGGGGATCTTTAAGACACGTATGTACTTGCATGTACTTGTTGCTCTTTAGTTACTCCCAATGTCTGATATAAATTATGAACTCTTTCTATCCCGATATCATTTATCATTCCTCTCAACCCATTATCGTTCCAGAGGAGTCCATGATGCTAGCAATCATTTGAAATAGGGACCTAAATGACGTTTATTCGGGCTAGTGTGATAATTGTCACTTCAGAGAGGGTTTACGTCGTAGGATTCTTACTTTTAAACGCTAGAAAGTCTATATAAAATTATTGTGCCAGCCAATAAAAAATAAAATGATACTTTTTAAATTTGTTTTCCTATATTAACGATGTCGCCCGATAATATTTATCCGCCTCAAAAAGTTCCACTATTTAAGCGACACATTGTCGCGTGTATTTATTATACTATACACGCGATAAGCTAGTAGTATAAGGAAATGAGAACTTTCAGATGGTTTGATTGTTGTCACGTTAATAGTTTGTATTATATGGGCGACCTCATGGACAAGGCATTGCCTACACGCGTGACGCCGCCCAAATGAACTCCACTATTTTATGTGACAACCCATCGCTTGAATTGATTTCATTATATAAACAACAGCCCAAGTAGCATAAAGAAATGGGTAATTGTAGATGGTCAAATTGTTGTCACCTACAGAGTTCATATTATTCAGGCGACGTCATGTACACATCCTACCTAATACATATGACGTCATGTGTACTATCCAACCAATGTAGGCGGCCTCCCTTTCCCTTGCACGACAGTGCGACGTCACTAGAAAATATTGTTTACTTTTTGAAAGTTTATATTTATCTATGTAAAAGCATGGTGATATCTGCCTGTCCTGAAAAAAAAACCCAGAACGGCCAGGTGTTCTGGAATCACAGGACGTCCTAATATTACCTTTTAAAACTATTTAAAACTTCTATTTACGGTATTCAAACTAAACATCATTTACTATTTATTTTCATAATGTATTTGACACTTCTATTATTGTATATTTATATAATCATAGAAGTGTCAAATACATTATGGCCTACAAAATAGAAAATACACGTATCCATAATAAGGCCCCCAAGGTCGGCGGCCTGTTGAAAAGAGGAAAATCAATGATGCCCGTTAGATTATATATTATCATGTTTTTTTTATATTCAATAACAGGTGTCGTACAATGTATACATGAGTTCACATTATGCCTCTATTGGTTCTATTACACACGCGATAGTAGTGGTAGTAGTATAATCAAAATGGGAATTTACATATGCTCTGATCCTTGCCACGTGTAGGCCTATAGTCCTTATATACAGGCGACGTCGTGTATATATACTTTCTCTGATATAAACGACGTCGCACACACGACGTTCCGTACATAGTTGGATCGCCCATGGCGCACATACAAATTCCTGCTGCATGTCGCGTCTATAGAAGAAACAATACATGCAAATACATCGAATATAGACTGATATAAACGACGTCGCGTCCTATCACATAATGAAATGGTAAAACAATTCAATAAATCGCAACAAGGACATCTCTATTGCAATGAGTTCCACTATTCAATTGTGACTGTTCTATGAGAGCAATTTTAAATCTGTAAACAGTTATAAAAAAATAGCTATTTGGATCTGAAAAATCTTGATATCTTACGCATGGAAAACTCCGCTAAAGTTAATATCCATAGAAAAATGTATAATATACATTTTTCTTTATGTTTATGCTTTATGTTTTATGTTTTCTAGGGTAACCATCTTTTCAATTTGGTAAAGAGCCTGATATATATACAGTAAAATACATAATATTTGGGTAATTATATTGTAAATACCCAAATATTATGTATTTTACTGTATATATGTCAGGCTCTATACCAAATTGAAAAGATGGTTACCCTAGAAAACATAAAGCAAGTAAAGTTATTTACCGCAAGCAAATAAAAGTTATTTCTTTAAGACTGCTGGGTTACAAACTGACATGTTCATTTTTTTTTTATAGAAGTTTGAGGGGGTTTAAATAATCTCCAAAAGCTTCCACCATAACTTCATGCAGTGCAGTAACCAAACACTTCTCCCGAACCATCTAGACCAACTTGCATGCAGGAACCCAGTGCGCACATTCATGAAAACGGTGTATAAAGTAGATTATTGATCGTTCTTATCTTCTCCTTGGAGGAGACGATATAGAATATATCATTTCAATATTACCATCCTACTTACACAATACCGGGAAGTCGGTCCTGGCTCAGTAGATGTCCCCTCCAGCGTGCATTACCCCGGGGCCGTCCGATAAGATAAGGGGACAGCTGCAGAAAAGACCATTACAGTAGGCCCATAATAGTGATCGACCAACAGACCTGGCCATGAGAGTGGTGGTTCAGATATGGGTCAGCATGGGCGGGTCTAGATGGTTGAGTTCTCTCCCCAGGCTTGGGTAGGTTGCTCCTCAGGACCCTTTCAAACCCGAGTGGACCTCGATCCGTGGGGCGAATTCCCAAGATTGCCCCCAAACCTCCCTCGTCACAGAAAGTATGCCAAGTCAGCAGAATTGGGGTTAACACCCGCCCCACTTCCCGTTGGCCCCCCATTGATTGTCAAATGTTGAAACCCGAATGGGTTCCATTTCTTATGGATGGGTTTTTCTATAACCGAGCTATGGACCCCTGGGCTCATCTATCATAATCTGAAAATATAAAAGGACAACTATCCATGGAAGCCTGTTCAACAATATCATATTATTTTGAATTGATAGTGAATGTCAGCGTGTTCTATTGTATAAATATATCATATAGGGCCTATGTGATGGTGGTTTTATACCACTTACGGGTAGCTGTTTTGTTGATGGCCCGTTGGCATGGGGCACACATCTCTGGAGCAATTTTAAGGATAATGTTCTCACTCATAAGTAATGTTGAATACGTTTCTACCTCGTTTCTAATGTCCTGCAGATAAGAAACCCATGAGAATTAATGTTCTTATCCCCTAACTTTAGGTAGTCAGTAGGAAAGGTACACGGTCACACCAACATGCTTTAATTTGTATCAAGCTTCCATTACGGGTTTCCTAATGCCCAAGGTCCCACTCATCACTCACCACATCATTCAAACCCCACCACCACTTTCTGGGCCTGAGAGCCTTCACCGTGTTTCTTTGCAAGGACTTCAAGGGGTGCGCATTGATTTTAAAATTTGCAAGAAAGCCTTTTGTGCTTGATCAATAATTACCTTCCGCTGGGCGGCAGGGACCATTCATTTGGTCAAAATGAGCCCATAAAGCTTCGGAAAAACGTCCATAAAACGAGCGGAAATGTTCATAAAATCGGAGAGAAATGACCGAAACCTGGCGCTCAGCTAAGAGTCAGGGCGATAGAGGGGAACACCCTTATGTTGAGGATACCCTCCTGTGGTTCATAAGTGTCAACTATTTTACAGGCTTTCAGGTGAAACATGTGAAATGTTAATGAGCTTTAACATTGTTAGTTTCTCTTAGACTCAGGCAGTATTTCAACAGATTTACCCGTTTACAATCTACAAAACTGAAACCAAACGTTGTATAGTGAAATATTTGTTAGCACCCTCACGATGGCATACTCAAAAAAGAAATGATGATAAAAGAATGTATGACTATTTTTTCGAACGTGGCCCTCAATAGTTGCGGTTATTCAACAGTAAAAATACAGGCATTCTGACTAAACATGGAGGAGGAGGGGTGGTTAATGAAGGGAACAGGCAGGTTTTTTGTCCTAAATGGTTGAGAATGCGGTTTTAAATGGTGTTGTCAGAGCGGCGGGGACCTGAATGGTGTGTTTGCCACAGAGCGGTTAATGTTTGCTGCTGTTGATGGTTGTTTGGTGAAGCAATTCGGACCTAAAATTCACAGCTAATCCACAGATCGACCTGATTTGTCGATCTCACACCAATAGTAAGGAGGGAACACATCAAACCTGTAACGATGTTTGAGATATCTGTGCCTTTTCCTCCTTTGATGAGGGGACGCTTTGAAATGTAGGGGGAAATCTGTTATAAGCAAACTAAAGTGGTATTTTCATTTGGGGGAATGGGAAATGCTCCCGGGGGTAGTTGTTCCAGGGTGGATGCTCTACGGGTGATTGTCCCAGAAACAAATCAACTTGTGCAATCCGTACCTAAACCCTTGGTTTACTATTGTCTAGGCGGTGCTGTACCCAACGGTGTGTGTATGTTGAGAGGGTGTCGATACCCTGCTCGGTTTTGGAAACGTCTGGGTCATGCAAACTAGAACGTAGCAAATTTATTCAACATGGTTGGCTGGAGCCCCTCCAGATTTTATATGGAACTCCCTCAGTTTTATCTGGAACCCCTGGTATTCGCTTGGAACCCCTCGGTTAAAATTAAGTCTGTTGGATACGGCCCTGCTACACATTGCAGACAGCCATACTTTCTTCAGCTCTTATTAAGCGCCACTAACTTTGAGCTGTTTATATTGAATTTGAGTGAATGTTTAGAAACAGTATGCGGCCTAAGTACCAATCTCCTTGTTGCTGAGAAGTAAAGGTTATCGACCAATCACCGAGTAAAGTGAGAATAAAAAGGTATAGCGTTGCGCATGTCAGGGCCGTTTGCCTCAGATATCGGTTTACTTGTGGACTACCTTTGAGACTCACACCTGAATCAGAGTCCCAGACCACGCCTGCACCTCACGCAGGTGTCTGACATATCACGACCAACTCGGGAAACAGGCATGGCCGATCCAAGACAGAAACTGCAATTGCCTGTTTGAAAACTTAACTTTAGAAGTAATTTAGATAGTTTACCTACAGACTTTTCATTAATCAAAACGTGTCACGAGTATGGTTTTCTTTTTCATGACTTTGTCATCAAGTATTTCTTGACCACAAGTTAATTAATTCCATCTCCATAATCTTATAATTCAAAATCAGAAATTGCATTAATATTGATATTCACCAACACAAGAAAGGAGAAAGGTATGGTCAAATTTGTGGAAGAAACCCCTATTTAGAAGTAAAACCTCTGAGCTAAATATCTTGAAAAGCGTTATGTGGCCATCATCTGATTTACAAAATGAATTTAAGGACTTCAAATGAAAAAAAGATCAGTATACATAATTGTTTTTGTAAGATTCTTCTTTTAGATATTGTTGTCAAGATATTTATCATTTTTCCTCAATTTCTTTTTGTCGATTCATAATAGAAGTTTATGTGGTAAAGTTTCTCGGATTTTAATGGATCAACAATTCATTTCGTTTCCAAAATATGGAAAATAGGAAATCTTTTTTGAAAATGAAGGAGAGAACTGCAGAGAATCTGCCTGCACTGGGTGACACACTGTGAATATTTATAATTAGTTCCCCTGGTGGGGTGCGTGGACCATGTGGTCCTGGAGATAACTGGCCGTCTCGTCTCATCTCACGGGCCGAGGTGCCCCACTCCCCGCGTGACACGCACCAAGTCTACCCCCATACCCCCCTCCACCCCCACCCACAGAGGGGGTCCTCATAGACCTTCACTGCCACCTCTATATTCAGGGCCGAGAGTAAAAACTTGAGGTTGTTTTTTTCAAAATTTCTATTGCTTAACAAATGGTGGATTACTTGTAGTCTCACAGAATAAGCCTGTAGGTAACACCAACAATTCGCTTATCCTCGACTATCAGTTACGAATATCTTTAAATTATTAGATTTTACGTTCAGTCTCATCTATAGGTTTCGTAAGATATAGTTGGACACACCTATTCTATAACACGTCATGTATTTAAACAAATCAGCTGATGTCTACCTCATAGAAGGCCTATAAAAGGTGACTTGTTCATTAAAATGAATCACTGTCCTCTTTGGTGCACAATGGTTAACGTCACCTATGCTTGAGGAAACAACATCATGATGATTGTCCTTACGACCGAGGGATAAGCTTCGGGGTCTTAGTGGCTCGAACACTTACTGGCCTGGGGATGATCTCAACTGAACAAGAGTTTGGATGGGTGTTCCAGCAAGGTTTGCATGTTAGGTTAGATACTCGATACTCCCACCACAAATATGTAATGACAACAGCAGGCAGTCTTGCAGGCTAACCTTTGAGCTACGACATTATCTCTTTTTATCACTTTTAACCATCAAAGTCTCCAAAATTACAACTTTGAAGACCCTGAAATATCTCAAGTCCTGTCCACCTTTTCCCCAATTTCCGATCAACAACAAGCTAGGCATTTACATTAGCAACACATTCGATATACATAATATGACATGGAAGAAAACTAAGGAAGTGATGGAATACAAATAAAAGAAATGTGAATGTCTTGCACAGTCGGCGCTGAATACTGTTCTACCTCCCTCCCACAACAAACACAATCTACCAGCTTTTCCTGCCACTTCCGCCACAATGGATGGGCTTATCTCGTTAGTTGACAGAGCTGTTTTTTGCCTCCGAGAATTTGGAACAAGAACTGGAAAAAAAATCAGCCAACTGGGAAAAGGTCAGTACACGGTGCAGGCTTGGTCGTTTGAGATTAAATAAGGATAAGCCTTTTTTTTTTTAACTCGTCACAGGTTGTGTGGATAGTGGCATGTCAGAATGAAAACATTACATGCTTGGGCCATTTCATTATGGTGTTCATTTTGATCTTCCTATGGAACTGTTTTCATCTGGTGCTAAGGATTATGTAATTGGTTTGGTTACATTATTTGTATTTTCCCACTGCATGGTGTTCACTTCAAATTGATTTCAGAATCCTTGTTTAGGTACAAAGGAGGCTAGGATAAGGCTGAGCTTCTGATTTGCCTATCAAACGAATGATGTTATCCAAACGTTTTCCAATTGGACGTAATTCAATTTTATTGAATTTAGAGGTCACATTAAAGGGATTCAATATATATTATTCCTATATAGCCATAGGCGCGATTTGTCATGTCTTTCTTTTTTCATTGAACTGATTTTACTTTGCATGTCCATATCATGTGAAGGTGAAACACATCATGGGCTTAATCTAAAAAGTTAACTTATCAATTGTGAAAACGAGCATGTAATGCCAGCTAACTAGAGGAAACTAATTATGATGGGATTAACCCAATGAATAGGTGGAACTTGCATGAACGGCTGCTACATATAATGCCCTTTTGCGGAATTCTCGCTGCATGTATGGAGCACCACCAGTTTTCCATACCAACTAAAATTGTCAATGTCACAACGCATGCCGATCGGACATATGGAATTGTCAATTTCATATATTCAGAATGATATGCGTTGTGGCAATGGATCTTCAATTCATGGAAATTCCGCATACTTAATATAGAATACCCATTCCTGCACCCCATGAATGGAAAGGCACCTTTATTCTGCCGAAGCAGAGCGCTGACCGAGCGATGGCCCTGCATGTCCACCCTTGGCACAACCCAATAGCACATCCCTCACAGTCAAGGGTTGGCCTGGAGACGGATGAGGGGAAACATGATGCCCCAGACACATGTCCAAACCCCAGTTAACAAAGAGGGTCTCGGTACTAGATAGGAGAGTGACTCTGAGTTCGGGGAATGCATTTTCCCACCATCTTGTCTAATGTCCTTGTGAGTTCTTTTAACCTCTTTTGTAGTTTCAAACCGCTCAAAAAAGTGTAAGTGTGTTTCGCTGGGTAATATATCATAAACAAGAAGTGGGCTGAATGAAATGGAAACCAAACGGAAAAGAAGAATGGAAACATTTTTTGGGCGAATAGGTGTTGCAAGTATACACAACTGAATAGGACTCAACGAAGGTCATTGGAAATTGTCACGTTGAACTTGATTTTGCAAACTGAACATGTTAAATAATTTGCTTGTATTTCTAGGCAAATCAAGGATTTCCTTGACGATTCTAAATCGAGCAGGAATAAGCTCTCAGCGTTATCTATAATATTGTCTTGTTGAGGTAAGGACCTGCTTTAAGCACTGACAATTCCATCGGCAGTATCATGTATTGCAGATGCCCCAAATAAGTGAATAGCAGGCATAAATCGGGTTTGCTTCCTAACGCGCGATTGAACCTTCAACGAAGCCAAAGTGCACACAAACAACCGCCCTCCTCTCCCAGGAGCCCTACTTTCCATTCAGATAGTAAATGGGCCTAATTCTACAATGGTCTATGTCCTACTAAATATTAACTTTATAGTATGGCATCAGGTACAGGGGGGTTAATAGAGCCTTTGAAAGGACGTCCCATTGGTGGTTTATCTTTTATGGGCCAGCCTTTTGAGGCTGTTTAATGTAGTAGGTCATATACCGGTTTAGACCGTCGGTGTACAGGTCCGACCATTGTATGGATTGACATTGCCTGATCGTTGTGCCCGTCCAATCAGTCATACTCAGAGTCTGAAACCTTCTATGTATACACCTTTTTCAATAGTGCCCTTCTTGAACTGAGCGAGTGGGATATTGGTTCCTATGGGACCAAGCCAATGTGGTTGGGAACGAGTCGTATTTAGGAGGGTTTACCGTGCAAGTTTGTAAAAAAGGTGCACAGGTTGCACTGTGGTCCATCACATAACCAAACCCTCAAAACTGTGAGAGCCAAGCGAGGGTTTAGATATGGGTCTCACAACAGTGATATCCTTCAGGTTTTCAAAATGCAAACCCTGGCTGTTGCGATGGTTTTGACCACATTTAATTGAATGACGAATACAGTTCCGCCACTTATCTACTATATATATTTTAAAGTCTGAGGTATACTGCTATCATTTGTTGAAAACAGAATCTGAAAATTACCCCAAAATACCCTTCTTACACATTTATAAATCCACAAAGTTTGATACACTCACTGCTCAACAAGGATGACTCTCGCTTTTGGTGCCAATCCTGGCAACAGCGAGACCCGTTATGCGATGGAGCATAGCAGGGGGGTTTATGCAAGGGTCAGTACAAACCCACATGCACAATGATGTAGGCTGAAACTGCCTCACGTGTGGTAACATCAAGGTTCTATGATTTTATGTTTTAGTTAATGACATCAATCACACAGTGATAAGAGAAATAATTGTCATGCTTTTGAAGAGTCACTTTCAATATGATTGGCATGATTTATGATTTCCTGTCATGTCATTACATTGCGTGTCAATAGCAGTCATAACTAATAGGACAATCAATATTTTTGCAGCTTTGTACACGGCCAGGCACTTGACGATTACCAATATAGAACCGGCGCTGCCTATGTCAGAATGCAACATATATATTTTGTAGCCGTTCTTTTGTTGTTTTTTAGCCTAATGGCCCATACGATTCGTCCATACATTCCTATGGCAAGAAAGGATGTTAATATAAAGGAACAGTATTGATGAAGAGACCAACATAGATATGTTGTTAGGAAACTAAAGATTTTTTCCTTATTTTCCGATTTTTTTTCAGTCCACAGCCATGCATTGACTGGCGTTCCCCTGGATTCAGCAATCTCAGCAATTGTTGGAGGGGTGGCACCAATTGCTATGACCACTACAACAGGCCATGTCGTCCACCTGTCGCCACCTGTCGGCGATGAAACATACCCCCTGCCGTTACCTTGGTTACGGAGGGTTACGGGAAAAAACGGAAATAGTAGGGCAACATTAATGTAGGTTTTGGGCAGTGGTAACAATGACTACAGATCGATGTATGCATGGCTGGCTGCCAATTGATGTTTTGGGTTTTCACAGCTATTTATGACCAGTTCCCTTCTTTTTCTATGGTTTGGTGTACTATGTAACCGTTATCTAGAATTGAAAGGCCTGGTTAGTGTGGAGGCAATTTGGTGCTGCATACTTATATGCCAGTGAACCTTTTTGCTTATGGTACCAAGTAGGCTTTTAAGGAAAGAAGAGCCTCGAAACAGTGGGGTCGAGCTCGGATCATATATAACTTGTAGTAAAGCGACCCTATTTGACGTCATGTTAACCATAGAAGTAGTCAACGTGGGAATATCCGTGCGTCAAAAGGTTTATTAGTCAAATTGATCCGGACAAAATCAACCTACTTTTTCGAATTAGTGGATTTTGACCGAGTCGGCTGACGGTCCTGCGCTAAAATTGGACAATTATAATCAAATAATTGTCCAATGTTTGCACTATTTCGAAATACCAATCAATATGCAAAATTGAAATGTACATGTTTGGTATGAATCAGTGCTAGAATCGGCCGATTATAGCGCCGATCAGTCAGGCGACTTGGTCAGTATTGCCTAGTGGGTATGGGGGTTTAAACTAAAGGACCATACCCTTATATGAACATGCCTACAATGCCCGGAGACAATGGGTGTTCACATTTTGAAAATATGTGTCTGGTTGTATCGCTTTTTTTTGCTAAAACCTGACATAAAAACTCACACCGACTTTAATGAAGTATGTGGCCTGTGAAGCGGCCATTAGTGGGAAGGGCCGACGCCAAACAGTGTTAGAGCTGTAATGAGGTGTGAGCACAGAGGGGTGAGGGATTGGCGTAACGGACCTATGATGTATAGGGAAGGGGTGAGGGTTAACTAACCAAGACTAGGTGTCTACACATTCTACAGGCATTAGTGTCGTTAGTATTAGATATCATAGTTTTCCTCTGACGACCTGTTGTGGAGGATTACAAGCTTACACGGTTTACCATATATGGGCATGTGACGTCATTTTCGCGAGTAATTTCATTCTCTCAAAAGCGTCCCATGAGACATTAGTGTAGTTGGTGTAGTCACCGGAGTGGCTCGCAGTTGGTGGAACCGTGTAAGTGTGTTACGGTGGTCAATCAGTTCAAAGGGAAATGTACTGTCATAATTGGGACCTCTTCCTGTTATGTGACTATAGGGTTAATGCGCCTAGAGCCCCTTTGTACATGATTTCATTCCTCCACTGATTTAAAGTTCACGGACAAGCCCAAGTCCAGATCAGCAAACTTATGACACTGCTTTATACATTGTCTAAGTGCCATAGGCCTCCACCTCCGCCTTAGAACACTTTCTAGACATTTCGATGTAAATACAATTCTTATATCAGGTATACCAGATGTCCGTGCAAACCTGTGCATACAGATCATTGGAATATAAAGGATTACCTTGTACTTGTATAGGTTGGTCCATACCGGATGACAAAGTAACGGCCAATGCGCATTCAAAGAGCTGTTTTATTCCTTGACAGACCAGGTCTTGTTTTGAAACATGACCGTGCTAAGTCAGAAACCAATGGGAAAAGGTCGGGGATCATCAGCCGATCTCGCCTCGTCCAACACCGGCTCGACACCTCGACCACAAACATACCTATAATTAGTCACCGCCTACAGGGCGGGATCACCACGGGAAATGTCAACGACCACCACTCTATTGTAAACTGTGATCACTTCCAACACGATGGAGACGTGGTTTATTTTCACTATGAATGATCTGGTGATGATTATTCAGGAGAGGAGACGCCATATTTCAGTACCTATTCAGTCTAGCTTTCACACAATGTTGCACTGAAGTTACACTTTTAGATTTCCCTAGACCCTATGGATATATTGAGACCTTATTTATCGAGGGTATGATTAATAGTACTGAGGTGTGATCAAAGCATGGAAGAGTCGCTAGTATTTGTGATCCCATACTGAGAGCTACCGGTCAAGCCCAAAATAATCAGTGTTTTTGTCTTGGTGTCTTGGCTATCGACAATCTATTTTGAGCTGAATAATTATAGTCAGGTTGCGTACACCTTTGTCTATAAGCTGAATAAATCAAAATAGTAGAGTTAAAACTCTCTACACGTCCTATTAGAAGAAGTATAGGTATCTATAGCTGGGAAATGGAATGGGATTTGTTCATCGATACCCAATCAACGATTATTGCAGGTTGCTTTCCAAGTAAATCAAGTAAACATTTCGGCAAAGGGAGAGGCGTGGTACGGCAAAGGTGGAGGGGTGGTACGCTATGTACTTCCCTTACTCTATGGCCTATCCTGTTCGACAGCTTGTGTACAAACTTTTGTATCTGAATGGGATGACATAACTTTGTAGGCGTTCAACAGAATTCAACGGAGTTCAATAAAGTAAATATCGTAATATTTGATAATGACCTGTTTATCCGGATGATCTTAGACTGATTGCTCATTACTTGTAAAATGTACTGATGACTCTACATTTCCCATGTCAGTACCACTTCATAACATCAAACACAAACGTCAACTTTAACCCTTGTATTTCTATGGACCCCCTATACCATTAATGTACACAGGGCGGCCTGATCTGACCCAGTCAGACCTGACCATGCCCTCCGGTAGGGGCACTCCATAG
Organism: Lepidonotus clava; assembly: GCA_936440205.1. Classification (NCBI taxonomy): domain Eukaryota; kingdom Metazoa; phylum Annelida; class Polychaeta; order Phyllodocida; family Polynoidae; genus Lepidonotus; species Lepidonotus clava. The sequence goes on from OW387148.1 coordinate 18,227,080, forward strand.
GCCAAGGACGTACTCCAACACGTAGGCTGTGAGTATTGATCCCTGACCGTGGAGGTAGAACCGCTGTGACAAGTGAACGGCGACCGGCCCCGTCAATACGCTCCCTGATAGGACAATTTGTGACCGTATGACTCGGGACCCCTCCCTTTGGAGGCCTGATTAGATTTCCCCTTCAGCAATTGGGGCAGGGTGCACGGGTGCACGGGGAGAGGGAAGGGTTAGGACACAGTGAGGAGGGCCTGAGATGGCAGGCTAGAGTATAGCAAGGGTAGTTATGTAAATTGTGGAATGGGCAGTGTGGTCACAGGAGATTGGTAAATTTGGGGGTCGGGTTGTGTGTTCAGGGCTGTTATGTAAATTGTATATAGGATGGGCAGTGTGGTAAAGACAGCTTGGTAAATTGAAGGATGGACAGTTATATGAATTGGGGATTGTCAGTTTGGTTAGGGCAGTCGAGATAATAGGGGAATGGAGAGGAGAGGTAAGGGCAGTTGGATAAATCAGCTGATTAGTAGTTTGGCCTTGAGAGGTATCAACTTTCCAGTGGGAGGCGATGAAGGGGAAGTTACATAGATTGGGGAATGGGAGTTGATAAGATAACATGGCGGGGTGGGGGTGGGGTTGCTGGACAGGGAGTATTGAGGAAACACCCTAATGTGAATATTGGATCATAATGTTAAGTGACTGGAGACTGCGGCATACATCAACAACAGTCATCTTATAAAAATATGTTATCACCAATGTCAGACAATAGAATGTTACAGACAATGATGTTGATTGACACCTCTATTGCTGAGCTCAGCATTTGCATGAATTAAAGCAGTAGTATATTGGTAAGTAATACCATAATGGTGAGACAATTTGATGAAATGAAAATAAATGTTAGCTTGGTACATTACCATTGTAAGTTAGATTTTAGGGTTAATTCCGATTTCAAATGTTCGGTTCACTGCACACATTCGAGGCGGGAGAAACGATTGCAATGCCTGTGAAAACAAGTTTTGATTCAAGTGTTCAGTTCCTCAAATGGTTACAATTTACTGTTTGATTCCCTCCGAAAGTGGCAATATTGAATTTTCCCTGCACTTAATGATGCAAATCCATTTTCAGGGACCAGTGAAAGCTCTCTGTACCACTTAATATTTGGTTACCCTTATCAGTGATTTTCAGGGATGATTAAGTATGAAGGAAGACAACCATGGCTTTGAATTCTTAACAGTCTGAATTTTAAATCCTGATTCATTTCACTGTTGATAAAGTGGCTTCTCGCTTAGTCCGTGTATAAGAAAAATATGTTTTATAACTGAATCTTTAGGTACGTCGATTCTTAATGGTACAACTTTCAAGTAATAGATGACAATTAATTTGATCACGTTGTTGTGATGTAACCTCTAATTGAGAAACGACCGAATAGCTAAATCATAGCTTAAACTGACTGACCTCCCCCTACGTCAGGATAGGTTTTCAAAATATTTTCAGATGAGTGAACTTCTTGGCATTTTACAGCTTATGAAGATTACTTCGCAAATAAGTTCTTAGAACAGCATATCTATATAGGTAAAGTGCTTGACTCACTAGTGCTGGTGTAGCGTGAATTCAGTCAGGATTTGTGCTCTGCAAAGGACTTTCAATGAATAAAGAAAAGAAAATGGTCAAGGAAATCATTTATACAATATAATTTTTATGTAGTTTTACCAGTACCTCAGATATTGCGAAAGCACCATTAGAATAACAAATCCTTCATACTCATAAACGTTCACTAAAGAGTTAGCAAAGGCCGGCCAACTTGTTGCTTCGATTTACCAGTCCATCAACAATAGATATCTCAAAAGTGAATGAGGTAAGTCTCAGCCAGATGACGGTTGACCTTGCTAACTATCGACGCCTAAGTAACCCGTAAACACTCCCGTCCAAATGAAAAACCCAGATAAGCGTAGTTTTGAATTAGCCTTCCTATAGCAATTATCGACATCAACACACAGCCGTCCTACAACGAGTTCACGGATGGGACCGCCACAGCAAACCGCAGCATAAAGAAAACCGACTCAGATTGTCAGGCAGAGAAGCGGAGCTGTGCTCACTTATTATAAAACAACTTGAATAACAATTGTTAGAGTCTAGGTCAAAGAGCCTCCGACAAAGTCTATGACGATAGTGCAGACAGATGATTGACTTACCAACTGAAATAGAAATTAGTTACCTTTGTTATAAATCGGAATTATTAATTATGCATGATATACGTATCCTATGTCTGTTTATTCTATGATGCCAGATACGTATGTTTAGAGTCTCAAATAAATTTAGATCAGTCAATGCTTATACATAATGCTGTTTACGCTTTAAAGGTCTGTTGGTTATTATGAATGTCCCTTCATGATCAACTGGTGTTTCCCCAAAGATGTAATGACAAAATCATAATGAATTGCAGGACATAACTTTATGCATCACAGATACGTCAATGAATGTTATCGTTCACTTTGACCTTGCTAGAATGGCGTACACAGTACTAGCCGAGTCAGGCAGTATGTTCTCCCCATATATCGCTTTATACATGTAGCGTCTATCTATATTGCCTATAGGTATACATCATTCTAAGGTGGCAAGGGCATTTGATTGTATCATTATTCGCCTGCCTGTATAGATAAGCTTTTTCCTTCTTCGTTCTGCTCTTTTTATTCCCATCTCCTATTTTTTCTTTCTACCTCCTCAAGCGTTCAGTCATTGATTTCCTTAGGGCTGGTCTAATTTGGAGAGGGCAGTTAAATGCGTTTTTCAATAGTGAACTGATCGATACTAAGTTAAAGCCAAAATGCCCTGTGAGAATACCCGACGTGTTCATCAGTATCTGGTGTATCGGGGGTTAACTGTGTAATCCCGCGTCTCGGTTTTGCATCATGCATGTTTCATTTATTTTACTCCTGTGGTCCAATGCAATGCATAAAAAACATGCCATATTGATATTTGGATTAGTAAGATTAGTCCCTCGTACCTACGTACAATCTGGAACACCATCCTAATAAAAAAAAACATCAAAAGTGACTGGGGAAAACATTTCAATAATAGATTTTACAAAGCATATTTTCTATGTCGTAGGGTCTCCAAATAGCATGAGTCTGAGAAGGCTACGTTTTGAAAGACGTGTAAATAATTAATTCAAAATCCATGACTATCTTATAAGGGAGTGTAAACCTTTTTAAAACGCACTGCCCAAAGGAACATGTCTTTGCGAGCCATACTATAGTATGTTGCTAAAATGTAGCAATCGTGTTATAGCGCTTATGTTCTGCATCTTTGTCTTGCCTTGAGGTATCTTGATTGGGCCAGATTAAAGCCTCAGCAAATGGAGAAAACCGCCCGGTAATTGTTTTCCTGTATGATGAAAGCAGTGCACTGCGTGTGAAGTCCCGCATATTGACGCCTTGTGCACCGGTTTGACTTTAATTCCAAATCAAAATAACACAATATGGTTGGATTCGCCTCAGGGGAAGCAGGAAGTAATGATTTATAATTGAGTGTTCGTCTTGGCTTTTAGGCGGAGAATCTGTGTATAATTTGATATCATTATTATTTGATATTAGCCGCCTAGACCGTAATTGTAAGGATTGAGTAACAACAACAGTATGTGTTTATTAGATATGAAGCCCTAGTAGAATCAAAGACAAAAAGAAATGTCAAAGTAAAAGCTTCCCACGTATTGCTGTTTGCGGTAAACATTTAAATATTACTGAATAAAACATCACACACTATTAGTAATCCCCACCTAAATACTGTCAGAATATGAATGGGCTTTCACTGCCAAAGGAGAAGCAACACTCTTACAGACTTCCTTAGAAGCTTATTAAGCTTGTCTTTAATGGGACAGATCTCTTCTTCTCCTTAATTAGTAATGACAGCCAAAGTGTCGTGGCGGTATATTGTGGATTGGTGAATGATATAATCACCTCACAGCGCTCCGCACTACCGCCAACATTGCTAAGCCTCCGCTAATGCTAACAGAACTCTTCAAGCCTGACGGCGAAAGGATATTTTTATGATATTCTTTAACACGGTTTTAGCTTGTTTCCCACTATGCGTTGTTTTATCACACCTTGCTTGAGTGGAGTTATCAACATTTTTGTAAACACATATTAAAGGTTATTGGTGACAATGTATACCTCATTGCAACATGAGAGCAATTAACGGCCTACATGTGGAACATATGGCATTACAATACTATGAAACTGACAAAAGAAAGGCGGTAGAAATCATTGGTAGAGGATTAGCCATTATAAAAAAAAACTGTACGGACCTAATCCCTAACCTACATTGGGATCGCCGATGCTGGTAATTAGAATTAGTTTTTAGATAGTTTTTTAGAATCCTCCATAACATTAGAATCCCATATGGCCACTCTGAGAATGAAACAAGGGGACCCTTGTAGGTTCGACCCTATTTCTGTTGATGTTGAAGCTTTCAAAAGCCAACGTGCGTCCTTGTATCATACTGCTCCTGTACCACCGTTTGATATTATTCACCTATTACATTCACTTCTTTCCTACTATGTATCCCTCCTATCTATCCTAACCGCTCTTTTTATAAAACGCTGCCCCATATAGCGTCACCAGCCCCCTATGGCGTCCCAACCATACATATTCATTGGCCAATAAAGTAACATCTGCCAATATAACCCTGACCAATACCCGTGACACATATATAAACCGACCAGACAGTCATACACGTAGGTGTTATGGTCTGTGCGTGGAAATCTTACTTTAATGGCTAATAAAGTCTTTTTATACTCCAATAAGTTCTTTTCTCATATAGAAATATGGACATCAACCATTGCTGACTTAACTCATCTGTTCGGTCGGGTTGGGATATGCGCCATATAGTGGGGTCCATTAACAACATTTTCGTTACAATGCGGATAAAAGCACTAACTTTTTAATAAGGCACCTCTGAGGCATAACTATTAAATCTAGAAGGGGAGCCACCTTGAAATACCAAATGAAATTTTGACAAATTTTCTATGTTTTTTAGCATTTGAAACTTAAGGTATTTAACCAAAAGACCCCACTAATAGCATCCAGGGTGTCACTGACCAACTCCTGAGGAGAAAGACCCTGAGACTGTCGAACCTGGAACTGCCGAAAAACACTTCTCAGTATGCAGTGTACCTCACTATGACAATTCTATTAACCCATTTAGTCAAAAAGTAGCCAAATTTCAAGCTAAAGTTCGAGGCCAAATACAGGATCCCAAAAGGGTAGTGCATGATAATAACGTAAGTTCTAAGACGTCGCTAGCATGGTTTTGAATTCCCATCAAAAAGGTTGATTCGTTTGCCATGTTCCCCCTTGTTTCCCGTATTACCCTTTCCCCCTATTTACACCAGCCTCTCCCTACGGATCTTTCTCTGAAAGTCACAGCCAGCTGCAAATACAGTCTAGTATGGTTACATTCAAGATAGTTCTAGCTAGTTCAGTAGGGATGACCCAGCCAATTTAGTATTGTGTAATAATTAGATAGAATTATTAAGTGAATTACTCAAAAAATGACGCGGACTGAATATGACAAGAACTTGATATGACATTAAAATGATGTAAACTTGACAGCCTCAAATGTTAATTGCCTTGAAGACATGAATAATCTTGCAGATTTGACTATTTTAGTGTTCTTATCACAAAGTCTGAATGGACGAATCGACAGCTATGTATCCCTTGGCTGCCTATACACCTACTTGTTGTTCTTTTAAACTTTGGGAAATAATATCATGGCAGTAACTGCACCCAAGGACAGGTCCAGAAGTGAGCCAAGGGGCACTGGTAACCCGACCACCGTGTGCCCAAGGACAGGCCCCAGAAAGTGGGTTCAGGCTTTTTCTCAAGGCCTAGGCCAAAGGTCCACCAAGTCCTCGAGCCCCACCATAGCTCGAGGGGATTGTCCCATTCCCATTTTCCCTAAGTCTCCTTAACACACAGGCTGGACATTTACAATTGTGTCCCAGTAAGAATGTTATCATAATGACCAAGGATAATGTGGGGGACCAGCTGAATATGTCAAACAGTGAGCATCTTGATAAGGCTATCAATCATAATCTCACGAGCCACTACGTGTTCAGCTTATTCAGCTGCCTCTACGTTGCCTTCTTGTAGTATACCATATGTATAGAAAGAGACCATCATAATTGTGTAAGTACCAGAAACCAACACTCTTCGGTATATTGTGGACCAATGTAGGACCGAGATGCATAAGTCATGCCCGCTCAAAATCAATGACCCCTGTGGAAAAAGGTGGGCCAAAAATGATACTAGAGCCACTAAGCTTACTCTAAGCGTTTCCCATTATCAGCCATGCATGATGTGTGCGCTATAGGAAGAGGTACAAGACTCTGAAAGAACCTTTCATTCCCTCACACATTAGGGCGAAGTCTTCAAATAACTGTTTATCGGTATAACCATAGGAGCATCAATTATCAAATAAGAGACAGATATATAGATTGTGTATGAATGATCCTGTTTTGTAATAGAACATTTAGAGCTAAACCAACTATAGATCATATCAAAGGATGGCGGATAAAATTGCCCTACTCTGAATATTACCCCCAATTCATTATACTACTATATCCATCAGAAGACACAAGGATCATATCCGTTATATGCGCAACAGATGTTAAGGATCGGGAATAGAATCAATATTTGAGATTTACATTCATTCCCAGCCAAATACCCTGCCATAAGCGGTTTTATTACGTTTTGATAAATGAGACTATATCCTACTCTGGAGAATTATTATTGTATCACTTTGCCAGATAACAATAGGTCCCATGTGGAAGGCATTGTATAGCTCCTGGTAATTCCCATAAAAGCCCTCCCTATATCCCTTATCACCTTCTTATCACATGCCCCTGGTTAATGCAGGTAGGTTGGAATTCAGGGGAATGTGTGGGGGAGTGGGGGTTATCTTGTTTATATGAATACGCCAGGGAACGGAATAATCCACAACTACATGATAAGCAGGGAGGCTTAGCGACCCGGGGCCAATGTGTTATCCGACTTTGCATTCATCTTATGATACAAAAGCCTGGAAAAGGTAGGGAGGATGAGGGTTGTCGCGTCTCGACGTGGACGGTTTGATTAGGACAGGGCAGGGCCAATGACCTTTAAATAGACAGTAACACAATACCTCTTGAGATGTAGAGATGCTATTAAAGTGATAGTATATCTGCAGGTGCGTTGGGAATTTCATAAGATAAGCTTTTTAGGTCAACAATTATAACGAAAGGGGTCAAGCCAAGATCTACACTCCCCACACCTTAAGTAACATAATTATTATAGAGACACTTATTACAATTTGCTATTCCTTAACTAGGTTGGTTCATAATGTGACGAGACAGGACTAGACATGAACAGATTACTATTTTACATTTGACAGTTCGGTTTATAAGTGGTGTGTCTTGCAAATATTTGAAAGCTGTTTTATATCTAACTTAAACAACAGTTCATTATTCCCTAATTAGATATTCAAACGGAAAATCTAAAGGTTATCCGTCTAAGCCTATCAATATGCCGAGTCCTTATAAGGGAATTGGAGATTTGGAAATGGATAATTTGAGTAAGGTTTAAAAAATAATTAAAGGAAAAGTGGAGGCAAATGGAATCGGACCGCCCGACACGTCAAGAAGATCCCCCGTACTGTGGGGCGGCTAAAGAAGACTCTGCCCCCGGGGCGGGCTGGTTCAAATTCCAGGAACCATTTTGCAGGCGCTTTAATCAGAAAGCCCCCAGGGCTGCCGCAACCAATCCTTTTGTCACATTACTACCATTAGCCACTTTGTCCGGCCGCTTCCCGTACGGACACATTCCTATATACAAATCCAGGTGTTGCCTGAGGCAAATCCCCAGCTTGCACATACTACTAGGAGTCTGGATGTACTGTATGAGCTGACATATACGTAAACCGTCGTCGTTCCCTGTTGGTCCCTTGTTAGTTGAATTTATTGCAGCCTCTCCTCTACTAGGGTTGAGACCAGGAGAACAAAACGTATAATATTGTATAGTACAAGAAATGTTCTTCACAATAGGACAAAGCATCATGTCATTTTTATAGATTTTTCTGACGACAAACTACTTTTAGTTTGGCATTGGAACATGGTATTTCATTTCTGATAGAACCACCCTAAACTAAGATATCAGATTAAAACCTGTGGAATCCCAGAAATGCTTTACGTATCCTAAGCTGCACCCATTTGTCAATATCTTTTTTCTCTGGAAACATCGCAGAGTCGGCGTCGCCCCAGTAGCGCATTCCTCCAGCAGTTGGTATTGGTGGGTTGTGAAGGCGGGCCGTATAGAACCCCCCAGCGGGGGTCCCCCATACAATAACACGACCTCGCCTTATGAGCGCAGTCTATTCCAAAGGAGCAATAGTAGAATTCCTTGAGTTATGGCAGCTTCATAGATTTCCATTTCCTTTCTAGGAATGGAGTAGGCCCTGGGAGAACTATACAGGGCATAGCATACGGAGTTTTACGAACTACTCAGTAGCATTCATTGGGGTTTTATCATTTTTGTTATGGCTGTTTCGTTTTGTCTGAGAACAATCTTGATTCCTTGGATAGGTTTTCTTTCAAACTGGAGCATAGATTTGTCTATTCAGCTGAGTGAACTGATTCCAAATGGCGTAGACAATAGACCAACATCACGAGATTATCCTTCTTCTGCTTTACTCTGAATTAGTCTAGGACCCTTTGATCAGCTATTGATAGGTTGTGGACCAACCTAGAAGGGATTTCCATTGAATTTTATATTCATATTTTTGCTAACCTCAGGGCAAGTGATAAAAGTTTGAGCACACAGAACAATGCTCTATGAACGGAGGTATTTCTGCTGGTTTTACTTTTCAAACATATATATAGAAGGGATTCCCATTAAATTTTATATTCATATTTTTGCTAACCTCAGGGCAAGTGATAACAGTTTGAGCACACAGAACAATGCTCTATGAACGGAGGTATTTCCGCTGGTTTTACTTTTCAAACATATATTGTAATGTATGAGCGACCAAGTGTAGTCTTCTATCCAGGGACTGGATATGCCCATTCATTTTGACCAATGCTGGAAAGTCCCGCCCATATTGTGCGCACACCTGCACACAAGAGGTCTCTCGAGGTGTGATACTTATGACGCCATAAACATGGTAGGCTGTCGTTCGGATGGCCCGGCCTGCACAACATTAACAGTGGTCCCTGTCATGCCAATGTATCTCATCGTTTAGGTACATACTGTTAGGATAAGAACATGGTTTGTGTACGCGCACTATTTAGAAGATTATTTGTGCGTTTATCATGGCTGACATGTTCCAATTTATGGTATGCTTAGGTCACATTCGTTTCCTTAGGACGGGGTAACCAAAAATAGTTGTTTTATCTTTTGGTAAAAAGGAAAATGATTTTTTTTGTGGGAAAGGAGGGGCAAGAAAATCTAGAAAGATCTGTTGATGTAGTAGTGAAATCTCCATTCCTGCGGTCAACCGGATCCACTTTTTTTCAGACCAATAAGAATAATTCTGAATCCCTAAACCACATGTGCCCTTAATTGAAATGGTTCCAGTTTTTCCATTCGACCTGGAAGAAATATAATATTATTCTAGAATAAAAAGAGACATAATGATACTTACTATTCTCAGGGTGAAGTAGAGTGTCCCTCCTTCCTACCGACGATAGGGTACAGTCCCCGGTGTGTGAAAACAGTGAAGGGCCTCTTGTTAGCAGCTGGCGTAGTCCGACTGGGGTGGGGCTAGTGGGGAAATCAACTAGTATGGTGATTTAGCCTAATCCAACTCGGATTATTTTTTGTGAAATATATCAATAATCATAGGCTTAGAATGAAGTCCATTGGATACACAAATTCAAAGTCGCTAGTATGTGGTTTCCTTTGACAGCGAGGAATATTTGAATGATGAGTGGATAATGATAATTATGATATCTACTAAGCACATATGATTTGTGGCCTGTGAATGTTGTCATATGACCTCGACGCAATTTTATGTAGTTTTTAGTTTTTACGCACATATAAAGGTCATTGAAACCGGCTTATAATTATTATGACACCAACCGGCTGATTCGAATTCCAGATGATGACTGTGTCGTTTACACGTGAAGGACTTTGAATCTCAAAGTAACAGCATCCGAGGGAAGAACAATTAGTTCAACCTCAGAGGTTTCCTTCAAAGTGTAACTATTCTCCGTCTCCTGACGAAGCTCCCCTCGTCACGCCCCTCGCGCCCCTCGACCAAAACCGGAAGACGCATACCTCAATTGTCGATCACGTGCCTGCGCAATGGAGCAAACACCGGAACCGGAAATGCGTCCTTGTCGTCGTCGTTGGCCGGTCGGCGCGGCGGGGAGGGGAAGTGTGCGGCGATTGTCACCCCAGTGACAACTCTGCCGGGAAGACGGTGTTGCCGCCAAAACGCGAGCCTCTTCCTTAATTAAGGTCACAGCCTTTTGGCGGTGGAAGGAAAAAAGGTAAAAGTCTCTTGGTGGCAGGCCCTAGTGGCTGCAGATGTAAAGGAGTGGCTCAAGTAAGATAAATTGTCCTCAGGGTTTATCCAAGTGGACGCACTCGTTGTAAAAAGACACAGGTCCCTTAGGGAATTATCCAATGGTTTTATCGAAGTAAAGAATACACTTTTCCTAAGGGCATTCGCCAACTGTTCATGAGCGCGTGTTTCTAGATTGTGAAACACGGCAATATAATCTAGCGAACTGTCTCATATGTGATATTCAAATGTAAAAGAAAAGTCCTTCTAAACTCTAACCAACTATTACTGATTTGATTATATCTCTCTAGACCTATATCTACAGGCCAATATGAGAAACAGTCCCATTACAATTGAATACCTTTTGATAACAGTATCCATAAAACACTCCAGTTTAGGCCTTATATCCATGCCGTATCCATGCCGTGGAGCCTTAATCCATCCAGCCGCTAGTAGTAAATGGCCCAGTGAGTAGTAGAGAGTGAGTCCCTCACCGACTCACTGACTTGTGACTTGTAGCTCCTCCTACTCCTCCAGTAGCTGCTCCTCCAGCTGCAGGCGGTGAGCAGCTCACTGCCTGGTGTGGGTGGGGCGGTCTCCGACGGCCGGTCTGGGCCGAGCTGCTCCTGCCGCCTACACCTCTCACCACCACGCGTACTGCCTCCACTCCCTCCTGGGTGCCTCCTGGGGGAGCGCAGAGCCGCCTGTGGAGGCCGGCCGCACTGCTGGCACGTCTGGGCACGAGCCTGTTGAGACTTGGCTTGGCAGTCTGCTCAGTAGTAACAGCGGACTCTGCCTTTTGATATCTTACTTAGTTTTTCTTGCCCATGGTCGCCTCAGTGCCTATATATCAACAGTCGCTCTTGCGTTGGTGTCGTCTGTGAGTATCTCAGGGGGCTGGGCCTGTATTTTTTAAAGGAAAAGAGTGGGGCTTCTCACATAAGCGTCCTTAACGTCGCAAATTCGTGCCCAAATAAAAGCATGTCCCATACATTGTGTATTGTAGGTTACCAGCCAAGTGTGATCGGGGGGGATGTAAGCACCTCTCTGAATCGTTGATAAAATGAAGTCTGTCGGCTCCTTCCATTTCCTGGTGCCCCAATAATAGCACTGTAACATTTTCTTTGAGTGTAAACGTTTGTTTCTTCCTTCACCATTAGATTAATCTTACAACCGCCTCCCCTATAGTAGTTTCTGTAGGGTGTAAATAGTTCTTTTTTGTATGGTGTAAATAGAATACCAACACCAAGCTTGTATGGTGTAAATAGAACACCACCTTAACTATGGAAGGTCAATTGTCAAATAGATCACCGACAATCCTTCCATCGAAATTACACCAAAGTCACTTCGCTGTCTGTGACAATTTCTTTTCTAATGACGGAAACGGTTTACTTTCTGGGATACAATAGTAATCGGAAGGCTGCCTGAGGTATATCTGTCGAAATTAGACTTGTAGACACTTGTCTGGTAAAGACTCTGACATGTCATGGCCCTGTTTTTTTTATCGTCAAGTTGCAAAATGCATTTTAGATACGGATGCTGTACCTAGATTGCATCTTTACCAGTTGATAGTTTGTATTAATTTGTAAGATAATCTTTATCTTTTAAACGCATGTATATTACATTATGTTCTGGTGGTTCTTGATGATTTACGTCATCCACATCAGCACGCATACATAATTTGCATTTCAAATGCATGTGTCAAGGGAGGATTACTTTCATCGTGCTATATATTTTATTATTTGTATTGGTGTTCTTCATTCAATTTGAAACAGGAAATCAAGGCGCATTTGGTATATCTTCGGCAATACTTGATTAAAACATCACCTTTCCCCCTGATTGAAACTACAAAAGATGAGTTCTGGGCTAGTGGATGTAATTTGAGAAGCTTGCAATTTAAAAATGGTACCTGGAATGGTAAAAATGTGTTGGGGACGATGCTTGTGAACTTGCGTGAAGATCTAATATGGGAGGATGCTTGTAAACTGCTGAAAACTACATAAACTCCAGAAATAGAATAGTGGAGAAACACTGAGCACAACGCTAATTGGTCCTGTTAGGTACCTCTTAAAGTTACCGACTCCAGTTATGTAATGTTATTAACAGACTGCCCGTTCGACCTACTGACCGGCATTATTTACATTTATAGCGTGTTTGGATAAGTATACAAGGGAGATTAAAATATGAGGGATTGTACTGTAATATATAATTTTTGATCATGGTTTGAATACGTTAGTTGTAAAGACTATAGATATACTCATCAAGATGTATATATTTTCTAAAACTTTTTCCCCACGGAGCATCATGATGTTTTATGATCTTATAGGAATTGGTTATAAATACATTGACATTAGAGATCAAATGTGACTGCATGCAAACAGCAGTTACATGTCATACAATCCTGTCGAAAATTATAGGCACAGATTGTATTTTCGCACACTATGTTGGGCTACCTGCCCCCTGCACTTACTCATCAACATACATTCATCATATCTCCGGGGATTGCATATTATCATGATGTTACTATGAAGCCAGAGTTTCTATTTTTAGATTACACTTGCCGTAATGCCTGAAAACATTAAGGGATTTAGCATATTACATTTAAACGTACGTAGCCTCTTTAACCATACCACCGAGATTGTGAATTATTTCCATGGTTATAGTATCATTTGTATAACTGAGACTTGGCTGCACCCGAATTTATCAACTAGTCTAATTGATATAGATGGTTACAAAGTCTTCAGGCAAGACCGTTGTATAGGTGATAATAAAGAATTTAAAAGAGGTGGTGGGATATTATTGTATGTTATAGAATCATTGGCGAATTATACAAATATTATTGATCATTTGTCTGCATCAAGTTAATTTACTGAACAATTGTGGATCTCAATAGATAAACCTAAATTTCGAAAACAATTAATTGGCACTGTGTACCGCCCTCCAAACGTGAACATTGATATGGGGCTGCAATTGTTGTCCAATTCTTTGACTTATTTACGTACAGACAATATTGACAAATTTGAATTAACGATATGTGGAGATTTTAATATTGATTTCTCAAAAACTCGCTCATCAAATTATAGGATGTTAAGAGATTTAATGAATGATTACAGTTTACATCAAGTCATAAAAGGATATACCCGAATTACTAATAGGAGTAGATCGTTGATCGACTTAATTTTTACAAACATGGATTGCATAAAAGACAGTGGTGTCCTAACTGTATCAATCTCGGATCATTTACCAGTTTTCATTGTGAGGAAGAAAACAAAGATTAAAAGGGAAAAAGAGTATGTCGAGGGTCGAACATATAAAACATATGTTAGAGAAAATTTACAATCAGATATATTAGATGATGTATACTGGGCAGAATTTTGGAATATAAACAAAAGCCCTACAGAATTATGGGAATTATTTATGAAAATTATTGAAAAGCATATAAGTAAACATTGTCCAATGAAAAAGATATTTGTCTATAAACAACGACCAGCCTGGGTGCTGGTTGACAGAAGATGTACTGGAAAACATCAAGTACCGTGACGAATTATATAAAGAGATGATTAGTAACAATACAGCTGGAAATCAAATCTTATATAAAAACCAAAAGAGATATGTTGTGAAGCTGATTAAAAACACGAAGCAAGAAGTTGTGTGTACTTTATTGGATCAAAACAAAAATGATCCAAAAAGGTTTTGGAGATTGATACCACGTTTGACTGGTTATAACTCAAAAAGTGCAAAGGATGTACCTAGTCTTATAAAGGATACAATTACGGGTGATCAGATTTCTGATGAAAATATTATTTGTGATAAATTTAACTTACACTATAGTGAAATAGGTTATAACCTAAGTAAGGATAATAACACCGCCTGGGTGAAAGGTAAATTGTTTAGAAAAATAGCAGATAAAGATCTAAATTTTAGTTTTGAAGCTTTCACTCCTAATGTTGTGGATGGTATTGTCAGAGATCTGAATATTAGTAAACCGTCAGGTATAGTAAATATAACCAGCTTGACTTTTTAAAGATTGTGCTGAAGTACTTATCCCTGAATTGGCGTTTTTATTCAATCAATCTTTGTATTATGGTGAAGTACCACTTGACTGGATAGAAGGTGTTATAACTCCCATACCCAAAAGTGGTGATCTCCAGGATATAAATAACTGGAGGCCCATAACTATCACACCATTGATATGTAAGATTATGGAAAAATGTGTGCACGATCAAATCATGACTTATTTTATTGAATGTGATTTGTTAGATGATAGACAGCATGGATTCAGACCGGGACATAGCACGGCCGGAGCTATCTTTACCTATTTATACGAAATTTATAAAAAATATAAACAACAAAAAGGTCACTAGTTCAATCTACGTGGATTATTCCAAAGCATTTGATTCATTAGATTTAAATATATTACTACATAAATTAAAATTATATGGTTTCGATAATAGAGCACAGAAATGGTGTGCTAGTTATATGCAACATAGGAAAATTAAAACCAAAATACGAAAGAAAATATCTACATCTATGAATATACACTATGGTATCGGTCAGGGTACATGTCTGGGTCCATTGTTCTTTATTATCTATGTCAATGACTTGTTTCAAGAATTTGCTGGATATGATACTAGTGTTATCATGTATGCTGATGACACTGTTATGTTTACTAATTGTGACACAGTGGAAGGGGCTATGGCTAAAAATAACTTATCTTACAATATATTAAAATCATGGTGTTTAACAAATAGGCTCACAATTAATGTTAAAAAAACAAAACATATGTTGTTTGATTTTAAGAGAAGGGTAGACCACTTGGACTTGGCTATTAACAATGAGTTAGAAAGTGTCCAGTCTTACACATACTTGGGTGTGACTATTGATAGTGAACTCCGATTTGATAAGTTCATAAATGCAGTATGGAAGAAGGTTAATCAACGCCTTTATAATTTTAAGAAAATACGGAAATATATTAATGAGCCCATAGCTAAGCAGTTATATAAGCAAACTGTTCAGCCACTTTTTGATTATTCAAGTTTTGTTATTGATAGTGCAAATAAATCTGAGATAGTTAAATTGGATCAATTACAGGAGAGGTGTTTACAGGCTATACGTTATAATAGTGGTAAAGTTGATGATGTATCAGAACTATTCTTATTGTATAACATTCAACCCTTACATGCTAGGAGACAAAGTCAGTTATTGATGATGATGTATGGACTGAAATATAATGAATATTATTTGGAACCAGTTAATCCAGATAGACTAGTAACAACCCGAAGTAGTGATAAGGTGAAGTTTAAAAAGGAATTCACTTCGTCAACTAAGGTTCTTAATAGTAGTTACTATAGAGGGGTTGACTTATGGAACACTTTGTCTGTGCACGAACAACTGTTAACTGATAAAAAACAGTTTAAATGTGAAATTGAGAAGAAATTGTACAAATAGAAACTGTATAATTTGTAATTTTATAAAAAGGCGGGACTCTCTGCTCATCAACTCATCATTTCATGTATCACCATATCCAAGGAAGAACTTATTTGTATAAGATTGGATTTAAATAAAAAAAATTTAAAAAATACCATTTACATAATATACCTATATTCCTCATAACAATTTGGCTCAACTTTTCATCCAGGATATCATATGCAATAAAACAGCTGTATATCATATCTAAGTGAAGCGAGTTGTCAAACTGAATAATAATAAGCCTGCCCTGCGCTGACAATAATCACCATGCTTTGAGATGGGATGAAAGCATTTTGGACATACTGGATCAGAACACGTGTATTATTTTCGAAAAGGGGAAGGATGTCTGCCATTCAGAGCAAATGCAATTGGGCACTAATTGTAAATTGGTTATAATTGGACCTGAACTCATGTACCTTTTAGTCTACCTCCAGGTATGGTCAACCACGGACTACACCTCACTCTCCTCACCCCTCAGAGGTCGCTGCACCTTCCACCACAGCACTCTGGCGCCAGGCGGTGCCTGGCACTGGCCCCCTTTATAAGGCAGGCCCACAGCATGGACCTTCACTCCTCTGCACACCACCGTACCTGCCGGTCAGACGATTCTGCACCACACTGCTCTACACTGCACCCACTGCACCACACTGCACCATGCCGCCTAAACGTCGGGCTGCCGCCGCTGGGCTGAACTCTGATACAGGTGGGTTACAACCTCCACCTATAAAAGCTAAAAAACCTACAGTTGCAACTAATGCACAGGCAATAGCAACACTTTCTACTCAAATGGCTGGTATGGACGGTCAGTTGGCAAATATTGCTTCACTGCTGTCTAATTTAGCAGCCAATAGCCCGTCGCAGGCGGCAGCCCCAACTAGTCAGCAGAACCTGGGTAATATGCAGGCAGCTCAGCTAGCACAAACAGCTGTTGATTCTAATGACATTATTACTGAGACAATGCAGGCCCCTGCCCTTCATCCGACCTTGGTCGGACCAACAGCAGCACGCGGGCGGGCGCTGCAGGACTATCCCCAGAGCACGACCGCTCCGGGAACCGTTCCACTCGGCGCGACTGCCCAGGGCGTCATGGCTGCGGGCACGACCGCCCAGGGCTTCGTACCGTTGGGCACGACCGCCCCGGGCTTCGGAACAGCGGGCACGACCGCCCAGGGCTTCCCAACAGCGGGCACGACCGCCCAGGGTCATCCAACACTGGGCACGACCGCCCAGGGTTTCCAACTACCGGGCACCTCGGCTGTCGGGCTTCAGCTGGCGGGCCCGGCCTCTCACGGCCTGGCCATGGGCGCGACCGCCCCTCCGTCATCGATGTCCCGCACTCGCCACCTGACGACCGGGCAGCTCCCCCACCCCAATCACCAGACAGCGGGGTGGGCTGGAGCGCACGGCCTATCGTCTAGAAACCAACCCATGACCCGGGCAGCGACCGCGTCTCTGGCCCCGCATACGACCATGCCGTGGGCGCCAACTACGCTCCAAGACCTGGATCAAGACAGCGGGCTGACCAGACGTGTCGCGGAGGCGTTGCAGGCTGTGGCCACGCCATTCACGGGTTCATCGGTCGCGGGTAAGCATGCACAATTCCCACATCAACTTGTTAATAGAGGGTCAAAGAAACAAAAAACTAATTTAGGTGAACTATCAATGGCAGAGTACCTATGGGGCATAATTCAGCTAATAAAGGCGAAAGATCCAGTGGATGAGGAGGTCTTCTTTATGAACGCCCACCTTGAGAAGCTTACAGAAGACGCGAAGACCTATAGCTGGGAATCAGTCCGTTCCTGGTCAGAGGAGGTCTTGACGCGCATCTCACAGGGTCGCTTGGCATGGTCAGATTCCTACGAAATAGATCGTCTGCAGACCCAGTTTTCTCATGATCGTACAAACCAGGTAAAAGATCACCCTAAGAAAGAAAAGCTAGAGAAAGGTTACAGAATGTCAGATGAAATGCGTGCAGCGAAGCCAGGGCCTCCCTGCAAGCAGTTTCAAACGGGCGGGTGTAGTCATTCTGAGGATCACATTAACAATGGATATCGCCACCTCCATGTTTGCACTTATTGTTTAGCTCACAAGTGCGAACTTCACCCCCACTCCCTCAAAGGTTGTCGTACGAAGAAGTTTAACGACTCCGGTAAGAAAGACCACGGGGAATCGGGGTTTGGGAACAACAAATCCAAGTAGACATAAAAGCTTCTAAAGTATCCAAGCACCCTACTGGGGTGATCACTGAACCAAACACTGCCACTGTACCAAGTCACTGTCGCAATGAGTTGATGGCCACTACTCTGGGCACTCAAGCATTGCAAACCACTGATTACACTGAACCTCCGGCTGCTATAGAGTGGCCGGAACCATCGAAGGACAGTTATATAATAGCCCCATTTCATATGGCGCTCTATTATGACGTCCGTAGATGTCAGCTATTAACCAGCTTGATATTCTCCTACATCATGTCCCGGGTCATTCTCTGGTCCTTGCTGACGCGCTCAGTAGGGCCAGCTTTGACAGTCGCCTTGCCCTTAAGGCAGAAACCCTCGTTGACAAGTTGGGGTTGTTGCATGCTATCCCTGTTGAACTAAACCATGTTCTCTCTTCTGTGTGATTCCAGACCTGCGCTCCAACCCCCTCCTGGCCCAGCTCAACGCCTCCTATGCGGCCGCGTTCTCCCAGGGCACCATTCAGAACCGGACCCGCCAGGCTCAGGCTTACCTCCGCTTCATGCTGTTTCATGAATTTAACTCCTTAGCTCCTACCCCATTACAAGTGCTATTATATATTCAATGTTTGGCCAATACTCACAGGAACATTACCTCAATCAAGAACTATATGTCGGGAGCCAAGGCCTTTGTTACGGCAGCTGCTGGAGACCCATCGGCGTTCATGTCTCCCTTCATTCCAAACCTATTTAAAGGCTTAACTAGATTGTCTAATCATGTACCGACCCCGGCTCCGGCCCTTAACATTGACACTGTTAAAGCCCTCTGTGATCTTCTTGCAGTAATGTCTCCAGACGCGCTCACTGTGCGATGTGCCGTCCTCTTCGCTTTCTGCTCGTTCCTCCGACAGTCAAATCTCCTATTGGTCCCAGGGTCTGGGGCTGTCCACACGCTCCGTAGATGCGACGTAACGGATGAACCATCAGGCCTGTGGCTAAGTATTAACTCATCCAAAACAATCTATGACCCTAAGGCTCGGGTCATAATCCCGATCCCTCCTATTCCCGGCCCCTATTGCCCGGTTCAAGCTTGGCGTGACTATGTGCGCCGTGTTCCCCTTCCTTCGGAGGCTCCAGCTTTCATGCTGGCCCCTGATAGACCTCTTACCCCTGCTCGCATGACAACCTATATCCGGGCTGCATTACATGCCCTGGGCCACCCTCAGGCCTCCCTGGTAACAGTACACTCTCTCCGTAGATCAGGGGCCCAGGAATGTGCCCGGGCGGGGACACCGCAGAACGAACTCATGCTCCACGGTACGTGGACATCCTCGGCGATTAACGCCTATGTCCCGAAGCGTCTCTATACAAACATTCCATCAACAATTAAACAGCTGTTTGGCCGCTAAACTTACGAGGAGGACATTGACTTTTAGCATATATATAATTCTTTTAACTTACACCTATTTATGTTTTAATGAATAAATTGTATCCAAACCATGTGATCTTGTGTCCAATTGGGCACTAATTGTAAATTGGTTATAATTGGACCTGAACTCATGTACCTTTTAGTCTACCTCCAGGTATGGTCAACCACGGACTACACCTCACTCTCCTCACCCCTCAGAGGTCGCTGCACCTTCCACCACAGCACTCTGGCGCCAGGCGGTGCCTGGCACTGGCCCCCTTTATAAGGCAGGCCCACAGCATGGACCTTCACTCCTCTGCACACCACCGTACCTGCCGGTCAGACGATTACCCACCCACCACGCCCTCTTTTTATGTGATTTTATCTTCAAAGGGCCGCTAAACTTACGAGGAGGACATTGACTTTTAGCATATATATAATTCTTTTAACTTACACCTATTTATGTTTTAATGAATAAATTGTATCCAAACCATGTGATCTTGTGTCCAATTATCCCCAACACGTCTTTTATCAATCACTAAAAAGTCTATCCTCTCCAGCAGTAATGTTCTCAAAACAATTGCTTCATCCAAACTGGTACTCACACAGATCTACGTTGCCACTGCGCGTTTCGTCACCAGGAGTCAGGACACGGCCATAGGGTTCGGGTGGCGCAGATTACGACTGGAGTCTGCTGGACCCACCACGGGAGGAGACAGATCTGTGATGTTTATGTTTACTTTGGGGTGTCGCATCGCCCCCAAGGCAAAGACAAATCGACCCTGGAGGGCCCCTGGAGAGCGCTCCATCTTTCCCCACTTCCGGTTAGAAGGGTGGACTTCCGGCGTCGATGAAACATGCCGGGACGTGTTTTTATTAAGTGTGTCCATAAACGTGCGGAGAATCACGCGGGGGCGATGGGGATAAGATGAAATGGTTTGACGACATTAATAATACTCACATTTATCATTTATCTTGCACGATCACCAGAAATGCGTGGGACCCAAATTAACATAATTATCATTATGTTTTTGGGTATTTATAATTCTTGTAAATTGTGCTGGCGGTTATGGACATCGATTGTCTCGAAGTTCAGATATAGTTATTATCACAATGATGACGTCTCAAGAAAGGAAGAATTGAAAGCACAGAAATATTTCATCCATCTGGCCGCTTTTAATAGTGTATATAGATACATTACCCTAATTCCATATACTACTCTTATTGGTTTTACCACAATTGAAGAAAGTTTTATGTAAAGTAATAAGCTTTTCCTTGATTCTAGATTATTAATCTCATTTTACCGAGTACAAAAAAATGCTATGTGTAACGGGTCCGCCTATGACATACACAGCTATATAGAGTATAGAGTCACAACTTTTCCAAACGTTTCCAAATGCCCGCTTCAGAAACCTTATTCACTGTATAAATATTGTGCCATATGGGCTTTGAAGATATGCCATATGGAAAACGACAAGAGTACATACACTTAGAAAGCTTGACGGTATAGCTTGTTTACATTTTTTTATTTTCTGTCTATTTCTTCAATTTTTTATGCGTAAAAAAAACAAAAACCGTTTGCCTGCTCATGTAAATGATGAGACCGGGTGATGAGGCTCATGTAATGCAGAGGCTGGTCTTACTGTGTTAGCTTTACAGTCGACTGGATGTCTATCACACGAACTACAGCTTAGTAGAGTTGTTTTTTTTCGTTGGGAGAAGGGGAGAGGAAAGTGGGGTATATTGGCAAAGCTACTACCCCTGTCAAGCTGGATAGACCATAGATAGGACGAATGGTCTGGAGGAGATGCCACCGCGGAATAGGTTAAATCATAGATCTAGAGCAGCGTTCTCTCTATCTACGTTTAAATACAGACACGTCAAGCTGTCCGTCCGTCTGACCGACCCGCCTCCAGCCTGCTTCACTGCCTCCTCCCTTGTACCATTCGAGGCCTCCAGCCCTCCGTTTTTCTCGGTTCTCGCACACGGTTACTCTTACTACGCCTTGTTTATTCTGCCCCTCTTTTCTAGTATTTGTCTAGATAGCCACGTGTTGGTTTCTAGCTTCTCCTTCCTCTTTCTCTCTCCCTTTCCTCTCCCTCCCTTCCTGCTTTTCTCTATGACTGCCTGCCTCCCGGCCTGACTCCTGACTCTCTGCCTACTCCTTTCCTTCCTCCCTCCTTCCTTCCTCCCTCCTCCCTCCCTCTCTCCTTCTCTCTCTCCTGCTTCTTTCCTCCCTCCTTCCTCCCTCCCCTTCAATCTCCCCCTTATTCCCTCCTGCTTTTCTTCTGCCATCCTCCATTCACCATCCTCCTCTCTTCCTCCCTCCCTGCCTCCTCTTTATTTCCCCCTACCGTCCTCCACCCTTCCCCGTATCTCCCTCCAACACCCTCCTTACCTTTACTTCCCCCTTCCTTCCCTATCCCCTACTTTAACATATTGCCAACAAAAGAAAACAAGTTGGCTTTACCAGCGGAGGACGGAACAGATTGCCCCCAGTCACTTACCATCAGGGCGGGTCGGGGACGGGCCGTAAAATGGGTGGAAGCACTCAGGGACCGGGGGCCTGGAGAAGTGACCCTGACAGGGCTGGTTATGACTGAGGACACGTGCTGGGGCTCCTCCTGTTAGGGTACTAAGCATGGCCTGGCCTGCTATGACCTCACAACAAACACTACAGGGCGCCGAATGTTAACTGTTCCTACATGGTAAAATCTGAGAGGTTAGGGCGAGTTTACACGCATGATCACCACATCGTTTTAAATAACCTCCCCAGAGGGTAAATCGATTTAATTAGCGTATGCAATACTAACGGTAGAAAACAGCAACCTATTCAATCTGGTACACTAAAATGATACAATAGAAGACTAGCAGGAAATATAAATGAAGAGGAAAAATGTATCTTTGTAAGAAATCGTTATCTTTAGAGTTACCTCAGACAGAGAGCACTGTGAGGTAAATGATGCCGCCTGTGTTTATTGACTGCAAAATACCATGGCGCCCCATATATTCATAATACAATGCTTTGTAGCAAAACTTGAGTTCAAACATTGTTTTCAGAAGTGTAGACACGAGCGTAGACACGAAACTGGTTTACTATTCGGTCTCTTGTCGAACCCTCCCTAAGGGCACTGGAGTAAAGCAAAAACTGAATCAATAGGAGTACTAAGTGAGCGTTGTGCTGGAGCCGATACCCTCACCGTGTGCCGGGCGGGGGTCTCCTGGGACCTCCTGTAGCCCGGACGTACTCCTGGGGAAGGAGCACTGAAACACACCACTCAGGTCGGAGTCTACCAAGGGGCGGTGAGGTCCGGTCGTATGAACCCATCAAGGGTCTGTGACATAGAGTTTTGTAAGGAAACATTGAATGATGAGGATAGTTGTTATTGACCAAAGTCGGTCTGACAGAGCACAGACGTCTCTACGGAACAATGTGTAATTGAAATAGTTTAGAAATAAAGCTTTGAAAAAAGCACCCGGAACTGATTCATGTAATGTACTCGATTTAAATTGGAATTCTTCGTAGAAAAATGTGTAATCTCCTGATTTCTGTATCAATGATTACATAGTTCAAATAGGATCCGTAGAACGGCTGAAATCTTAAATTGAGTTATTTCTTGAAAAGTATGTCACAGAGAAACATTGAATACGATTAGAGTAAAACTCTCCTTACGATGAGTCGCAATGCGACAGACTGCAGGGGGTGGGAGTGGGGGTAGAGGCATAACAGGGAATCGAGGTATAGATGAAAAAGACTTAGTCATAACTGAATTATACTGTTTAACATAGAAACAATATATTTTTGCTGTTTTTTCTTTGTTTTTATTTTTGTTTTGTTTTTATGATGTTTGATGCCGTTCCCTAAATTGAATGATTGTTAGGAAAGTGGGAATGTGGATATTCAGTACTGCAATACTGGAAAATCCACACGTATATTATGTAAGAAAGCAACTAATTTTAAAAACATACGCAATTAGATTATATGACAATGGTTCACATTTAATCAGGATCATTTAGGAAATACAAATCCAATTAAATCTGCTATTGTGACTGAAATCGAATTTAAAGATCAAGTCTCAGCGCCGTTGATAAATCTACTTTTGCCACCCTCCTCAAACCCTTTAAATCATCCGTTTCTATCAATTTACTCTTTTTGATAATCCACGATGATTAAGATCCTCCCAGTAGAATGAAGTGATTCTTTCCATGTCCATTTTTAGTTAAGTCTTAAATCGATTTCAGATAGTTCACAGATTTATGACTCAAAATCGATACGAGCAAAGTAACAGGAGACGAATGATAAAGTGTGCAGGTAATGGACGACTCAAATACAAGCAGAAATTGGTCGACAACTAAAAGGATTATTAGTAGGAGCCCTTCAGAAAAGACAAGATGTATAACCTTGACGTTTAAGAACCACTGTACTAAACATTACGGGACCAAAGGTGAAAAAGCCTCAGAATTGAGATATTCTCTCGTTTTGTGCCTCACTTCTCGTTGTAACGGGTATCGGCTCAGAGTGCGCTTCAAGCAATTAGGCCTATTTGTATGGTGGCAGGATCGCATCGGATGAAGGCCTATATCTTAATACAGCTATTTTGACATTCCTTGGAGTAAGGAGCTGGCTGCTGGCTGCCTGTTTGCACTGGATCGTCCCCTTAACTACCCCTGACAGGGGGACAAAACCTGGACGGGCCTGCTCGATACGTCAGCCGGCTGGGACAAAAACTCCCGTCCAATCGCTGGGACATGCCGGGGAAAATGGGAGAAGAAAGGCCGCTGAAATTGAATGCATGCCAATGGAGTGTAATTAAAGACGGGACCAGAGGAGAGGCGAGACTGGAAATGCACAATGGAGGAGTCCGGTTAGGGAATGACGAATGTAGGGAGCAGGGGTAGGAGACAGGGGAGGAGAAAGGGTAGGGTATGGAGCTACGGGTTGAAAAATGACAGCTATGGCGCTGCAGACTAATAGCCTCTGTGGCATTCATAGAGATTACGATTGATTATTGCTTGTGATATTAGAGACCATTTAACAGGGATCGACAGGTCAGCCCTACTTAAATTCCCATTTGTCTTTCATTAGTAAGGATTGGTAACGATTCAGTACTATATCATTGCACCCGACATGACAGTATTTTTATTGCCTACTATAATCTTTTCCTATCTGAAAGAAACAACTGATAGTTCACACCAGCACCACCTGGTTAGAAAAACATTTAACTTAAGATTTCATATCATGTAGATTTTAAGTTCTGAACCCATACTCAATGAATGATATTATTCAGTTGGTGTGTGTCATACATTAATACCTTGTATACACTATAAGTCATCTGGTGAGAAAAATTTGAAAACAGAATCTTTGCAAAAGAGAAAAAGCTAATTTCTAATTCAAATCAATATATTTCAGCGGATCTTAAAACTATTCGATGGGGATCAACTGGTGACGATGGTTGTCAAGTTTAAATTTACTCTAGTAGGTTTATTATATTGGTGACTAACACATTTGTTATTTCTAAAAGTTAACATAATAATTAATAAACATTTTCAGTAGGCCTGAGAAGAATCAATCTTGAATTTTCAAGGAAATTGATAAGCTGCAAGCTTTAAAGTTTACATAGGCTCCTAAGACCCTTTCTTCCTCACGTATTACCTGAACAGTTTGGCTTATTTTGGTGTTACTGAGTCAGTCGGTACATCTACATTAATTTGTATCAGTCCATCTCTTTTGTTATAAAGGATTATTCAATATTAGATTCAAGAGCTCTGCACCTGGTGCGTCCCCTGATGTGTCACCGTTCGTTCCTTTAGGTAGCTGTAAAGGTATATTGTAACATTAGAAAGGCTCATTGGTGGCTAAAAAAAAGAAATTAGACTGTTGACTATTGTATAAAAAAAACACAGTGAATGTAAAATGCAACAACACTACTACCTCGTGACTTATATATGTAGCTAGGACAATATTTCAAGTTCAGTATCCGTAACTGTTCTCACATGCAACCGATCTAGAAAATTAACTTTCATCGCTATTGCTATAAAACTGACCTGGCCAAATAGCAAATTGATACACACGGGAAAAAAAGTATAAAAGTTTTCCTCGCTATAGCATCAGGTAACATCAGATTCCAAAATCATACCAGATTTCCAAAATCACCAATGACTTTTCAATGGAGGTTAGTTAAATTCATGGTATTCTCGCAGCCCCTCACCCCCGCACGTGGTGAGTATACATCACACCGGGGTATACAGTTTCGGGTACAGGAGGAGAAGCCGGCACTTAGCGGTGATGGAGCAGGGAACAGACTCCAGGGTCTGCCCCGACGATCCGTCTTCAGCGGGCCGTATCGTCGCCTCCTAGCTCCCGCCATTTGTCTTTTATGTATGTGGTCTATGGGAGAGAACAGCTTCCTTGCATCAGTGTATCCATGTATGTAAAGTGTCTTATGTTTTATACACGTGTTTGTTAGAAGTATGGTATTCAATAACAAAATGTCAAAGGCAAGCTCGTATGTGCAAAGTTTCCTGGTACATGTACTCTAGCTTTGTTTAAAAATAGAAAAGACCCCCCCCCCCCCCACCCGAAAAAAGAAAAACACAAAAAACGAAAGACATGATCGTCACATTCTGCAACCTACTGCTTCGTCCTGCGACGTCGTCGGAACATTCTTTAAGGTTTTTCAGTTTAATCTAAACGCTAGTTGGACTGGTTTACCGAATAAGGCTGTATCTACAGTTTCATATCTATAAACTTGGTGTTTGTTAACATAAAGAGTACACAAAGTGAGGTCCACGTTCGTTTATCTTATTCTCTTTAAAGATAAAACCATGTATCAAAATACAATATTGATGCCCTCCTACCATTTATCATCGATACTTAGAATTATCATCATGATAATGATTATAGTTATCATATTGTGACGTTCCTCAGTAGTTCGGGGTTCTGAATTCTACATAAAAAAGGGACGTGGGGGTTATTTTGACTCTCAGTCAGACTGAACAAGAAACCAAGATGTAAAATGAAGAGCTGTGCCTCGCGCACGAGGGGGAAAGAGCGGCTTGACTGGGACTTCGGTATTCGGTGTTGGTGGGAGCTGCCTCGGTCCACCGGAACCGGGGTATCTCAGACATCGAGGACTAGGGGAATGGTGCTTCTACTACCAGATGGAGAACACGGGGGAGGTATGGATGCGATGGGGGTGGATTCCTGCGGTCTGTCAGCAGCGGGCGTCCTTTCTCATGTGCCTCTCCAAGGTGCCAGTTCTTCGGCGTGTCGGGAGTATCGGGCCGCCGCTTGCCTAAAGGGTGGTAGCATGGGGCCGAGCCGGTCGCACCATCATACTCCTAACCACCGGGGAACTGCTCACGATCTCGGGTCTCCGGGTCTGTCTGGTCTTCTGTCTTTGTACCGTCGGTCGAGCTACTCCGGGTCTTCCGGCCATGTTTCCATCCTTCGGGTCTTCAGACCCCGTACTACTTCTTAATCTATTTTCTAAGAACTTCTCCTAATATTATCTTACTCTTTAGGTTATCTAGTTAACTTCCGATCATCTTATCGACTTAGACCCCTTTTTGGATGTTACCATAGAAAGAAGACACATGCAGACATAAAGGAGTACCAAGATGGAACTGTTTATTTCAGGCCTCACCGCCCCTTTTTATAGTCAACTGCTCAGCCCTGATTGGCTACAAGAGATCACGTGGTTATAATGATGTCACTTCTGGTTTGACACTTTCGGGTTTTCAGGTTTAACACTTTCGGGTTTTCGGGTTTTCGGTACCTTAAAAATACACTTTTACAATTCTATTCTATTTATTTTCGATGCCAACGCTGATGTGCTGATGAATGGACATTCATCACAATATCATACAAGCGGAGATATTAGGGCTTACAATAGGGAGTCAACCATTAGCATGCAAATATTGTTCATATTTGATAATAAGGATGGCGATCCAGTTACTTGATGCAAAAAGTATGCTTGACGGAATGCAAGTACTAGCCAGCTTGTCAGTATTTTTAAACCACCAACACCAGCATTGCGTGTTGAGCTTGTGAAGCAAGCTTGTTGTCTACTTTTTCAGAATTAATCCATTGATGTACAGCTATAGCCCTAATTATACTAGGTGTCGGATCCGTGTTCGCGATTGCTGGTTTTGTCCAATGCGAATGCTTCACGTTCATATCATATTACACTTCGCATCGGATCCAGCACGAAATATATTATACTACGCGTTTTGGGTTGCATTGGGCAATTAGTTCGCGTTGGAGTTTAGAAATATATATATAGATCCTATATCATACTTCGCGTTGGGCAGCTAGATTCACGATTGCTATTCGTGTTGGCAAAAACGTGTATGAAAATGTCCCAACGTGTACCAGCCGACGCATAGTGTAATACGGCCTTAAGTTACATATCTGTGCAGTAATTAGACACTAATACATTATATTATGATATTTTTATAGTATCACTACTTTTAGTATGAATTCTTCTCCGATGATTGAATACAAAATGCGCTTTGCTTTATCAATTAACCTAGTGATGGAAATGGTGGCCATGAACCCAGGTAATCTATGCTGTCCAACCCGGGCATCAGTTCAGTTCGGTAAGCTACTGGTTCAATATCAATAGCCTACACCTATCTGTGTGGATAAGCCCTATTGTACACATGCAGTGTTGGTAGAGAACGATCATTAACAAACAAAAGCTTTTGTAAAGTCGGTCGATCAGTGCCTGCAGTGTCAACTCTCTACAGGGGACAATTTGTATGTGTTATATGTCCACATGATGAATATTTCAAGGAGAATAGAGAAGAAAGAACCATGGAAAGACGACGACAATGGTGTCGGGTAGTTCGGATTGATATAAGTAGGAAATCTCAAACAGAAACATTAATGTTAGATGGGTATCCAATGCGCTTTCAGTATTTGAATGTCAGTGACACACATTATGACATATACAATGGCAAAACAATTAATCTACTTCTATCAGAGGTCACACATTTAAAAGGCAAAAATGTAATGCTTAGAAGTCGAATGGGACAGCTTGATTTCAATCATGTTAGGTCACCTGGTTTATGGCAATACTCTATCTTTTTTTAAATGTCCATAGGTTTCACAGTACTGTGCGAGATATACTTGATACAACTTTCATTGCAATAAAGTAAAAGCAACCCCCAAGTGTCAACAACTTATCATGACATTACATTAATCTGAAGGCAGTGTAAAATCTGACAAAGTCAAATCTCAAACTCAGACATTTCTTTTTGACATGCGGATCCATTGAAGTATGCACGTCCCACTCTTCTGAAATGATTTGCTTCAAGGCTTAGGAAAATATATATTTTTAAGCTTTATTTTACAATGGAAGAACTTCACTCTGGGTTCTGCTAAAAAAATATTTTGACTTTCATAGCAGAAAATGTCATATAATATATGGCACCATATTCTGACAAAATAGCTTTGGTGATACGTCGTGCTGAATTTGATTGACAATTTACTATGGAAATATGTACAGCAACACGATTCTAATCGGCAATCTCGTGCAATGTATTTCAAATCATAGATACGTGGGTCAATCCAGTGACCTGAATTTCTAATATTATACAATGTGTATTTCGATATATAGAATTGCCACTGTTGATTAAAAAAAGGGAAAGAGTAGGCAATGCACCGCCACAACGAATGTCCTTGAAGAGCATCCATTGGGACTCCAGGCAATTGAAATCAAGAACCTGATTTAGTTGGTCCCTTTAACACAGCCGCAGATTCATTAAAATACATTCAAAGACGTTGCACCTGCCTTCTTGTCGGCTATGACACCACCCAACGGGACGAAATAGACCACCAACTATTCTTTATAGTACACGCTGCACTCATTGGGGGGGGGGGGGGGGGGGGGGTCAGCCTGGCTTGTGCTTACTTTCAAGTACGTCTTATTAGTGTGTATAGGACATGTACATAATAACTATACATGGCATTATATAAACATCTCAACATGAAATCATGATATGATGTGATGTTATTAATAATGTGTTTCATCATTTAAGTATTCTAACAAATTAGGTAAATTCATATAACATTATGTCACGTTGCTTTTCAGTTTTATGCGGATACTTGCACACAACTACATACGTGGACACACATAATATATACATAATAAAATGTTGGAAACTACACCGAACCCGACACAAGAGTGTTGATGACTTGGTTTTATTAATCAGACGTATTATAATCGGTGAATCAACTAGTTTCGGCTTTTCACGGCCTTCATCAGGATTGATAATATATACATGCACACTCATACGTGCACACTCATACGTGCACTTACTTACATACATACATACATACATACATACATACATACATACATACATACATACATACATACACACACACATACATACATATTTACATTCATAATAACATACATTAAATCAAACATTCTAAGCAGTCGCTTTGTGTCGGCAGGCATTTTCAAATCTAACGTCCCCTAAGAAACACGAAAAGGACGACGATGAATAAGGCCTCTGAAGGCTAATGACGGCAATTAGGGATAGCTCTTTGAATTCACCACCCGCCATATTCTATTGTAAGTAGTCAATATTTGATAAACGGGAATAGCTATCAAATGCAAAACTAAAGGAACAACTGCAATTCCCTTGAAGCTCTTACTAAGAATATCAAAATAAATATAAATAGGCTTAAACCGAAAGGGGAACGGTGTTACTGTAGACGCGGATAGAGGAGAGTTTAAAGGGGCCCCTCATTATAGAGGCAGCTTAGAGCAGGGTTCAGGGACGTGTCCCTGCTGCCTGGCTCTATGACGGATGCTCCAGACGTGCGAAGGGCCTTGGTATGAAGTGATTAGCAGCTGTTTGGTTGTGGTAGAGAACGGAAGGCTTGAAATGTTTGGGGTGAATGGGGATATTTCAACTACAATTGTTGAAGTGCATCCAAGGTTATATTACAGTCGGTTTAAGCTAACTTGGATTGTTTTGTTTTAAATCATTATCATCCGCGTGGATTGATGGCTTGAATGGATCAAAAAACAAACGATAGGAGGTGTCTGATGAAATTTGGTAGACGACGGGGCAGCATGAGTTCCATTCAATCAACACATTTCAATCAAAGAGTTAGTATTTTTTAGAAAATGTCTCGGGTTTCGAGTGGGGGGAGGAGGTTCGTTGAAATGGGATTTTAGATGACATGCGAATATGTTACAATAAGAAAATATTCATGTGAACTCATAAAACATAAAAAGTACCCTACCATTGCTAATTTACTGTACTTTCCAACAGCTGAGTGAGGTCGAACATGCCAATAGTACTTTGATGACAATTTTAAGATTCGATTTATTACACGAAGTTTATGAGCATTTATCATGATTGTTAGGAAGATGTTTGGGAAACAATGATGTAGCAACAGTTGCACCTTTTTCATGTTTATTCACCCCCTTTTTCAGGTGAGACAGGTGGCGGGATACACACTGTAAGTCAACTACCTAATGCACGTTAGTTTCAACCTACAGCACAATAAAACCCCACTAAAAGCACCAAGTAGGTATCCACACGTAAAAGCCTTTGGGGACCTTTCATTTGACCCCGTCATTGGTCCATCCACTATGTATCATTAAAAGTAACACGTAAACAGATAAAACAAAGATTTATTAGGGGCCCGAAGCCTGTTTGGTATCATTAGAACACCTTTATCATACTTGTATACCTTTAGCTCAACACTACAAATAAAATACTTTGAGGGTGACATTAAGCAGTATTTCAATCAATTGACGCATTCAAAACATTGGTGCTATTGTTTTGCCCTTCAGCACTAGCCGCACCTCCTTCTTGTTACTCAAATTATATAAAGTAGTTGGTACCAAAATATAACCATTGGTGCAAGCTATTATCAGATCCAAAACTAGATGCTCTTTAATACCCGTTAACATAACATCATTTTTCAGTAATTCATTTTTTTTTTTATAAATTTGATGACTTGGCCTTCAGACAATGTGAAAGTATTTGTGATACCAATATAGAATTAGCTAATTTGACTGATATACAGAAACCTACGGGGAGTATATTTGGGAAAAGGTACCTAATGACATATTTGGCCACCCTGTGGTCACTAGTTTTGGAGGTTTGTTCATCTTATGAAAAAATTTCTTAACATGCAGCTAAAAGTTATGTTTTATAATGTTTCTGAAGTCCCAGGGATTCTTCTACTCTTTGTTTTATCATTCTACGATATATAGTTCCTTCACAATCTTATAAACAATATAGGCCATTATGCTCAATTTGGGCCAAATCTGGCAGTACCTGGCATTAATTGCCTCTTTGTTACATTAACAAGTGGCTTCATAACCGAGTTCACCAGAATTATTATAGAAAGTTGACTATGGTCAGTGTTTTATTTTTTGATAAGTGACTGATTCCAGCGAAGGTTGTTCAGGATCTCTTCCGTTCACATACACATCTTTAGCCCAGGTACTAGAGCTTTACTTTGATAATGCGCCACATGGAATCATGTCAGGTTGGGAATAAAACTGCAGAAATAACAATGTCACATATTACACTCTAAACCCCTGTGGTCCATCGCATAATCTCATCGCTATCGTTGTCCACCACAGCGAGACCCATCGCTGTTGAACAGCGATAAAACCCAACTTTCCTTGCTGTTGCGAGGGTTGGCACACCCAAATTATAAATGTATTGAGGGGACATTTTGGGTTTGATATTTTCACATTCTGCTTTCACTACATAGTAGATGTGTCCTTTGGCTTATGAAACGTACAGGAGGCAAGTGGCGGTAATATATTTATCAGTCAATTAAATGTGTCCAAAAACTGCACAAAACCATCGCTGTTGCGAGGATTGGCACATTGAAATCCTTAAGGATATCATTGTTGCGAGACCTGCATAGAAGTCCTCGCTGTGGTCTCACGGTGTTGCAAGGGTTGGCTTATGCGACGGAGCACTGACCACCATACACAAATTCACCATCTATAGCGCCATGGAGAAAACTAACTCCAGCCCCCGCCACCAGGGGGTGTTGTCTCCATGGTGGGGGCAGCCTCCTTCCGCCCACACATCTCCCCGATAGAGGGCGCCATTGTGACACCCGGAAGTGACGTCGACTCTCGGCATTAAAGGACACTTCTCACAGAAGCCTTGGCATCCCACGATAAGCCACGTGACCCTGATCGAACCCAGAACGAGGCTTCATGCTAGATGTCTTGTCGATTATAGAGAACGAAGTAAAACCATCGGGTTTTCAAGCAAAATGGGGCTTGTCAGGAACCATTCTTTAGCCATGTTTCCAAGAGTTACTGAATTGTCCCAATTCTTGATATAGCTCGGTTCGACATTTTGAATTTTGAATCGAAATATATATATTGCTTGAGGGTTGTGGCTAGTGTCACAGAATAACATTTTAAAGTGATTACCATTATAATTCTGTTATGTTTGGAATAGATTTGCGTTTTGTTGAGAACCATCAGATCTTTGTCACTATCACAGCAAAATGTTATACCCAATAACATAAAAAGAAGGCCTTTAGCCTAAACAGATTGTAATTTTTCTTTCGATAATAATTATGTTGAAGAACTAAAATCGTTGATACAGAAACACAATCTCGAACATCACAGAACTGAAAAATGATGTATTTTTGATTGTTTATTTGAAAGTCATATTTTCTTTTCCTAAGCCTGATTAAAATGTTACAAGTTCGCTCCGCTCCCCTATCGGCTGATCGGATCCCCCTCCCCGCCCAGAAGATAATTCCGATACTCTACATATACCTTAGAGAGGAGCGGGACAGGGGCGGGAACCAGCCTACGGGAGGGGGAACAGAGAACTGGGAGGAGGAGCAAAGGGCCGGCAAAATACGGACGTCGCGCACCTAGCGGGTTTTTCCGCTCACAACGAGTGGCGCCACCTAGCGGATTCCTGCTATGGGCGACAATGGGGGTACTGCCGATTGCACGAAATTCTACTTGCCTCTTTGAAAATAATTTCAGTAATAAACCTACAAATCGTCCTAGATGAATGTTATGAAGGTAAAAGCCATGCTAAATAAATAGTAGAATGAAAGATTATGTATCAGGAAATTTGTGTTGTTAACTTGCTAACCTTGTGTTATTAGTTGCTATAACCTTAGAAGAATTGGATAATATTTTTTTTCTGTGGTGTGTTACTCGAGGCTAGACACTGGGGGAGCAAACTGTGCACAGCACAACACAGGTTTTAGCCTTACTGTATCCATGCCACGCAGTATGGAAAACGTTACCTTATTAAAGAAGGAAGTTAATTATGAAATATATGGGAAAAAACTATTTTTAAAGTTATTTTATGAAAAAATATGACTTATATGAAATTTTTTAAAGATTCTCATGACATTTACTAAAAAATCAAAATTTTCATAAGCAATGCATCACGGGAAAATCAAAATCAAATGTTTTTAGCAGAATTTCTGTGCATAATTTAGGTTAGCGAGTTACCATGGTTACAGTAAAAAGAATATCAAAAATGATAAGAATATTTTTTCATAGGTAATGTAGAAAATGTTTTTATCTTCTCAAAACTGAAAACAGTGAGTGGAACAAGCACTCGTATCAAAAGTTATGGCACTTTTAATATTCTCAGAAATAAGAAAAATTAATTTTTTGATAAACATAAGAAACTTTAAGTTGCCATAACATGGAAGCAAGAACAGCAATTGGGAATAAGGGGTTCTCAATGTACAAGAGGTGGGGAGGTTCACACACATTTATCTCAGGTTCTATCAGGAATATTTTAAAATGGTTTGCAAAATTTGAAAGAGTAGGTTCTCTACATTAAGAATAATGCTGACACATTTCACCATGTTTCATGGGATTTTGTGACCTGATTAATTGGCATTAGGTACCTTTTCCTAGATACGCTCCCATGTAGGCTCTTTGATTAATTACAAACGCTACCACTTACATAATAAGTTTCTGAACTTATTGATAAGCTTTCAAGGGTCTGGTGTGCAAGAGACTGATGGGGCAAGGACTGATGAGTCAGGACTCTCAAACCAACAACCCAACTGGTTACCGTTACGTTCACTGTAGGATTAAACTCAATTCAAAGCCATTGTATTTATTTGAATCAGTTAAATGATATTATATACAGGATGAAGAGCTCAAGATCTAGCAAAAAGTGTGTACATTATTAATGGAATGTCTCTTTACCGCTTCCAGACCTGTGGACGGCCTGACTATAGTGCGGGGTGGAGGTGGAGTCCTTTAGCCGATTAGGCACAAACTCTGGTCGAGTGGTCCCGAGCTACGCCGAGCGGCTCCGAGCTGGGCCGAGTGGCTCCGAGCTAAGCCGAGTGGTCCCGAGCTAGGCCGAGTCTCACCGACATAGGCCGAGTGTCCCCCACCCAGCCAGAGACGTGTCCAGCTCGGAGCAGCTCAGGACTCTGCCGGTCACTAACCCCGTTGTCAATGAGCAGAAAGGCCCCGGCCCCCAAACGGCGGCCCGGTCGTCGGGCCCGATCGATGGGTGTCGACTGAACCATAAAATTGGCCACACAGAAGGTAGCCTTCAGCCGGGGCCTCAGCGGCCCGGGCCCTGAAGCCCCATTCGCGCTGGCCGATGATTGTGTCGCTTGGAGGTCCGACAAAGTTATCGCACTGAGAAGACGATATTCTAGGGGCCGATGAAATTATCTCATGGAAGCGATATTGAAGAAATTGTATTCGCCCTGAGAAGACAGGCACCTACCGATTGCAAACGATAATTTTCTTAAGTACTTGTCCCCTAGAATCGGCTGGAATTCAACCGATTCAATCCAACATGTTGGATCTGATCGGTTGCAGATTTATCGTTTGCATTATCGTTTGTACCAGAATTGCAAACGATAAATGTCGTAAGTGATCGCATGTACCAGATCTGCCAGCGCGAATGGGCCTTTAGTCTTATCGGGCTGTGTGACTACGGGTTATCCCAGCTCAGCCGCCGCGCAAAGAAAAAAGCCCGATTTCCGTGTTGGCCCTGTAATAACACAACGCCAGCTGGGGGCAGGACCTAGAATCAGGGCCGGGGAGAGTGGTTTAGGTCGAGACGGAGAGAGACAGAGTGAGGTGTAAGGGAGGATAGATAGGGCCAGGGATGGTGACGGAGATATATAGACACAGATCTAGAGGGTTGGTTTAGGCCAAGGAAGTGTGCATAGGTCCAGACACTGGCGAGTGTCACAGATAAATGCGTATGATAATAAGCCTAAACGGAAGGACCTAAACGGAAGGGACATTCAGATAAAAACCTTCGAGCAAGGCCAATAATAGAGATATACTGTTGAAATATTCTCTTCTTACTAAAGATATCTACGACAAATGATTCAAAATATCTGCTCAATTTATTTGGATAAACTATTGGCAATGGCTTCACCTTTGAATAACTAATCTAGATAGGATGGACGGGTGCTCATTATCACACTAATTTTTAAACATCTATAGGTTATAAACAATCATTTTTGTATTATTTCTTAAAATTCTAAAAGCCATGCAATTGGTTTATGGGCTTCAATGTCGCTATAAAAATCGATCTGTTTATGGTTGGCCACATAAAAAGGGCACCACCCCGGAGAGGGGCTTGAGGAGTGAGGGCTGACTGTGTGCTTAGGGAGGGGACAAGACTGAGATGACCATACACGTTTGTATATAATAAGGACTGACATAAACCTATTATGGAGGTAGAAGGGGATACCGACCGTAAGCCCCCGTGGGAGAGGACGGCGAGGTCCGAGCCTCCAGGGTTGTGTCTTTAACCCTTCGGGGATATAAGCCGTTTATACAAAGTGTATCCCAGATCAGAGTGACCATGGAAAGCCGTGTCAGGTTTGTGTTCTTTATGTTTTCGGTATTCAATGGTACTTTTATATTATATAAACCAAGATACTTTAGTTTGGATAGTCAATTTGAAGCTCAGTGCCTGCATTAAAAAGATGATAAAATATCTCTTAACGGAAAACCTCGTTTGCTTTATTTCAACAACGCCAATTTCATCATTTTATTGTTATCATTGATCTCATTGACTACCAACACTTTAAAAGGGGATACGATCAGTTACATAATGAACATAACTTTACATCCACTAAAGTATTTATATGAAGTTAAGCTTTTGTAATTCGAAATAATCAATTAGTTGGCAATCAGAAATGAACAGGTCCATCTGAAAAGTGTATTCCAGTAACCAACGTCCAACAAAAATGCACCAATTCAAACATACCAAATGTACATTATTATGTACAGTTCGATATGTGTAATATTAAAAAACGGTGATCCCCATAAAAAAAAATGAACTAAAGAATATTGAAACAAACACAACATGGTTTGGGGAGGCTCTGGCAGTACCATGAGTTCTGGTTTGATTAATGGTGTATCCCACAGGGGGCACTGATGACGCCGCCAGTCGTCTGGGGACCATCTCCGTGTTTAGCCTGTTCCCCTTAAAAATAATAGTTGCCTCCAAACAGCCCCAACTAAAAATGTCGGCTTATTATGTTCAGCTCATAACTCAGATGTATGGGGCAGTAGTACTCCATTTACTGGGCAATATTGTGAGAAATCGTTGCATTTTGATTAAACAGAAAATGGCGTGCCCTGTTAAAAGTTATTGCACATAGGTAAAACGGAGCTGGGAGGAGGGCACCGGAGGGCGTAGAGGTTGGCCGGCAGGGCTGTGAAACAGAAGCGGAAGTTTAGAAAGCGCCAAATGTAAACTCTTTTTGAGTTGAATTGTGATTCTCAGAGTTGGTTTATAAAGAAGATGTATGCTGTATAATACATTTTCACAGGGCATTGGGTTCTTTGGGGTACAAATCAAAATGTCTTAGGATTGAAGTTAGAGATAAGCTTTATCAATAATCATGCGAGGAGATATCGCAATTTCTGAATCGAGACAGTAGGGCACAGGTGCATGGGAGTCCCAAATTGCTAAGCTGCTAATCAGCCCATCCCACATTGGGTATATCCTGGGGTTGGACAAGGGATGGACAAAATAGACATAAATATATTAATTTTTTATACCATCTTTGTCTCCAAGACTTGGGATTACTGAAATAAGCAAAAGCTGTGTTTTTCTGTCTCCAAGTACTGCTAAAACATTATCATTTCTTAAATTTCATCAATTGACAGATCTGCAGGTTTGCCAGCCAATCGAAATACTATATTTCAGGCCAAAATAGGGTTGGACATTAAAGGTTGAACTGACAGGCTTTACCATTGGTTCCTATGGGGGGAAATCCAAAATATAAGGTTACATTTTAGAAATTTTAGGAGTAATCTGTCAACCAAATTGCATTAGTTAATTTTGTATTATCCTATTGTCTTCTGATTATAAGTACAGATGCAATTTTGAAAATATTTCATGGTAAATGATATTGTTGGTATAAACTGGGATGGGATTATTGTGGCACTGAGATCATGGATTTGTTTGGTAATATCAGGGGGATGGGGGCAGGGAAAAAGACAATGAACATATCATACCATTGTATTCCCTATAATGAAAAAGATGCAGTCAACATGACAAGAGAGTTCCATACTTCCACGAATTCTCAAAATCTACAATATTGTTTGCGTACACAGGGTTAATTGCCTGTACCAATGATGGCTGGTATCTCAGCCGAGGATGTTACCTCACAGAATGTTACGTCGCACCTTGGCTATGACTGCAACGCATTTTCGCTTAAATGCTCAAATTACTAACTCAAGTAACACCTAGACTACTGTACGAAGTACATACCCTGTAATGAGAACTCATGATATCACGCTTTGGTTGTTTTGGACGTTAAAAGCACATACATCCATACAGTGCCTACCGGTGGTGGCGATTATTCGGTCGTTTGGAGATTACCCAAATATATGACCCCCGACACGCCAGGCCCTCACCGCTCATCGCGCGGGGCTTACCGGGCTATTACCAGCATCGATTTACCTCCAGTACCTAGGGGTAGGTACCGGAGACGGGCCAACCCCAGAGATCTGCAGCTCATTTGTCTCATTTGGCCCTCAGATACACCAAAAAGAAGAGATAAAGTAAACGCACCTACATTTGGGTTGTACATAATGAGCGTGATATTCGCAGATCAAACTAGTCCAGGAGCCAAATCCAAAAAATGACTTTTTTCGTAAGAAAAGACGGAGGATCTAAAAGTGGTTTTAAATTGTAGCCCATAACCTGAAGTTTACATTTTGACGTGTTGGCATTTGCGCAACACGCACATTTGGCCGGTATCCATGGCAACGCATAGCAACCACAGAATTTTGAGAAACACTGTGAAAAAGTAGAAATATCAAAATAATTTTTCATACATGAGCAAAAGTGTGCATTGTTGTACCTCAAATGAAAGCCCATGGAGTTGGGAATGTAAAAGGAGAATGACTTTTGTTGTCAAGGTGACATGGTTGCCATGGCAACCAAAAACATTTCAAAATTTCATCATTTTCACTACTTTTTCCCATGTTCTTTTTGTTATAATGACAATAATTAGGACAGGAGTGATAAAACTATCATTTATTGAAAGCACAAGAGTCCACACTTTGTATCCATGGCAAAAATTTCCATTTGTTCCATTTGTTACTCTGCCTAGCAACCACGAAAATGTCATCATGTGAATTTGGCAATCAGTGTCCATTTTGGGGCAAATTTGGTGGATTTCTGGAAATATATATAGCAGTTCTACAATACATATCAAACTTGCACTTGCTTATCATCATTATTGATGAAGACTTGATACAATACATCTTTTTTTTACAGAAGAAGGAAGTTTCTAAGGCACTCCAGTTGCCATAGCAACCATATGAAAGCAGGAGTTGAGATGATTTCTTATGGTTTACCCCTTTACGAATGACCTTTCATTTCTGGAAACGAGATCTGAATGTATTATTACTAAAAGTTAAATTTTGAAGACATAACATCAAATGGT
Organism: Lepidonotus clava; assembly: GCA_936440205.1. Classification (NCBI taxonomy): domain Eukaryota; kingdom Metazoa; phylum Annelida; class Polychaeta; order Phyllodocida; family Polynoidae; genus Lepidonotus; species Lepidonotus clava. Next base: position 18,266,599 of record OW387148.1, read on the forward strand.
TATGCTAAAAAGGAAAACATTCCATTAATCCATTTGTTCCATTTATTACTCTGCATAGCAACCATGAAAATGACATCATGTGAATAGGGCCATCCGTGTCCATTTTGGGGCAAATTTTGATGGATTTTGATACATTAGATACATAACAACTGTACAAAACATTTTAAACTTTCACCTCCTTATCATCATTTTTAATGATGAAAACTTTATGTAAGATAATTTTTTCATATGAGAAAGAAGTTTCTATGACAATACAGTTGTCATAGCAACCATATGAATGGGGGAGTTCAGCAGTATTTTTATGACGTCTACCTTTACCAACGACCATTCATTTCTAGTTATGAGGTTTGAATGCATGTTGAATATATGTTCAATTAATATCAAGTTGTTATGCTAAGGAGGAAAACATTCCATTGATACTCTGGGAAAAAGCTTTCATTTGTTCCATTTGTTACTCTGCTTAGCAACCAAGAAAAGGCCATAATTATGTGGATCAAGTTGTCAGCATCCATTTGGGTTCAATTTTGGTCAAATTTTACAGAAAATATCAAACTTGCACTGGCATATTTTCATTTTACTAATAAAGAGTATATGTAAGACATCATTTTCACATACGAGAGGCTCCGCCTCTAGATCTAAGTCTAATCAATTTACCGTAGTCAGATGGGGCCAGCCTCTCGTATGCTGTTAAACTGATGGTGCTATGAGATTGGCGGAGAGAGGCTACAGACATGGACTAATTTATCGGGGATGACATAGTCTGTAAAACCTGCCTCAATCTGACGCCAAAAGTAGATCGCTACGTCCACTCGCTACTATTATACTTTATAGGTAGGGGAACGTAGTGGGCTCTGCCATCGTTGAGATTGCCCCGACTCCACTACGTCCACTCCCCCGTCTTCCCCAGTCTAGGGATGACGCTGGTTGCCATGACGATGTACGTTGCCGTGACAACACTCGTAGACGTGACAACGGTTCACGAAGAACCCAGGAATTCCCATGTAGACCACCACTGAGAATGGGTGCCACAAATCTGCACTCTCCGAGCAGAAAAGAGTATGTGTCCAGTTTTCTGCTCGGAGAGTGACGACGTCAATATGGCGTTATTTCCGGTTCCTCTCATAGTCTTCAATCCGGGGACTTTCATGTTTTGTTGGTTGGGAACCAACATCAGGGACCAAAAAGTAGGACAGGGGAACAGGTTAACTCATCCGAGATGTTCAATTTGGGACCCTTTTTATCCGGGGATGAGGGTAGTTTCTAAGATATTCTAGTTGCCATAGCAACCCTATGAAAACAGGATTTGAGCAGTTTCCCTTCCACCTCTCATTTCAAAATATTAGAACTGTATGTGCTATGACTACTTGTTAGTTAATTTTTCAAGGCATGACATCAAGTTGTTATGCTAAGAAGGAACATGTCCCATGTGTTATATTCATAAAGAGGGATAAAGCTCTTTCTATGCAGATATATAATTCATAATTATATCGCCCTTTTCTCTCAAGTTTGATGATTAGGTGTTCATTTGAGAGTATATTTTGTTTGTAGGATTAGTTTAACGTCCGGCCAACCCTTCAGGGTTCTTTTACCAGACTGCACAAGGTAAAGCCTTTCAGTTCGTTTTACGCCACAGGGGCGGTGATCAAATTTATTAAATGAGATGCCTATTTGTAGCAGTGGGACCCAATGCCCTCTCTTTTTTAGTGCTGCCACACTATCATGCCATAGGCCAACACAATACCCCAACCAGTCACATTATATTGACACCAGGCTGACCAGTAATGTTTCATGGTTCTTACTTTATACCAAGTGCCAGGCAAGCAGTGACCACTACCATTATTAAAGTCTTTGGTGTGACTCGGCCAGGGATAAATCCCAAGACCTCCCAGACTCAGGGTGGGCACTCTACCAAAGAGCTACTGAGTCTGATCCCCCATTAGTCGCCTTCTACGAACAGCAAGGGGCTGCTGGGGACCTATTCTTCCCATGAGGCTCCCAAAGGAACCCCCACCCCAGATCCCCACGGGGGCTGAGAGTATATAAAAGCACCTGAACTTGAATTATCAGGCCTTAATTAATGTAGATTGGGTTAATTTGACTGATCCTATTCCTGTGTTGAATCTGACTTGTGTGTCCATGCAAACAATTCCTTGTCAATTAGTCAGCCATCTGTATTAAAGGTATACAAATTGGTTTTCAAATTGTAAAAAATATCTACTAACCTCCACACTGGGAAAGATACAGTAATTTTGTATACACTTTCATACGCTGATATAATTGCTGAAGCACTAGTGTTCAGTCTTCCTCATCAGAATATGTCGCCTTTGATATAGTAATGTTTGTGCAGTTGTCTTGCAACCACAAGCATTAGTGCAACAGAGCCCATTTTTAACACAAGAGCAGCACCATGTCTCACAAGTCTTTGTGCACTTGCATGATATGAGCATGGTAGGGGCTACTGGTGCTGGTGGATCACTGTTCCAATCTAGTTGCAAGTCTCTATCTGTCATGATCCTTCCATTTCCATTTGGTGATGGTATTTCATGGTGTGGGACTAATGCACTGCGCCAAATGGCAGCCTGGAAGTTTGCATGCTCAACATGTTTTTGCAAAGCATCTTGGGTTAGAGGTAGTAGATGGGATTAGAGATTTTTGAATTTGCAGAATGTTTCATACCTTGCCTCAGTAACACTGTGTGACATGCTGTTCTGGAGTTTGCATACAAAATGCTCTATTCCTTTCAGTAGATTTTAATTGAATGGAACTTTTTGTCCAAGTTTGCCAAGTACCGCTCTGTGAGAAATTGTAAGGTCCCATCCTTGTTTTTTTCGACCAGCAAATGAACTTGAAGAATCACAGCCTCTTATAGCATGAAATCCTGGCAGCATGTTGCAAATATCTGGTTTGAGTTCTGTGGCTAGTTCATTAGGTGTTGACAATATGAGAGTTGCTTGAGGTTCCTGAAACCAAAAGTACCTCAGTGGGGATTATATGTGGAACATGATAGGCAATGACTTCAACATCAGTATCTGATGAGTTGATAGTGACAACTTTGTGGCCATTGCAAGCAGCATGCAATGAGTGCTGAAACATTCTGGTTTTGGCATCATGGTAAAGTATGATAAATATCTCATGCATTGATTATCAGTATATGTGTAATTGTTTAGTTTTTAGAACAAGGGCAACGGAAGCATGCAGTATAGCACAAGAATTGATAGGTCGAGACAAGAAGTGCTTATTAGGTATAAATGAAACTTGATGAGGTCAAACAGACCATGTGATCAGTGTTAACCAATGAAATCAAAGTTCATGATAATATAAGAAGCAATGACGCATGAAAATAAACAGTTTCTTTATGGTACTTAATTTGTCAACACCTCTTCCTATCCTTAGCCAGAACCACCTCAGGACTAAGAATACCTAGAAGAATACCGGGAACAAAGAACGAGGGAAGAAGAATAGTGTAGTATAGGCAAAAGTGGTGATTGGACTTACAAAAATAAGGGTTTCCTGGGCACAAGAACAAAAAACATGACACATGCGGGGAATATACAAGCAGGCATGGGGAACGAGATATCGGGTAGACAGCCAGTACACTACCACCCTTCTTTTATTGGCAACAGCCTGGCTTTCTGGTCCCAGCAAGAAACGTATATATGCATAGGCTCATGATGCCCGGCCTCCTCCGGCCCTCCCTCTTAAGATCACCGGAATCAGTTAGCTCTTTCGACGATTCACCATTCAGCCCACCCTCTTGCGTGAGGCACAACTCTGAGAAACTTGACTAAATCAGTGCTCCCGTGTCCTGTCTGCTTGTCCTGAGCCTGAGGCCTGGACAAGCGACTCCATAGGATGTTCCCATTCTTTCTTTCATTCCACAAAGAATGGCCAGAGCTGGAAAGAGAAAAAATTAAAACAAAAGGAGCTACGATATCAGTTGAAGACCCTTTTCATTACACGGATTATCAAAGCAGTTGAACCCCCGTGGGGGTTCCAGGTAAGAATAGGCCCCCAGTAGCCCCTGCTGATTGTATAAGGCGACGATAGGGGGGACCCAGCACCGACCAAGTGGTTCTTTGGGTTCAATTCCCGGTCGATGCTTGGTTCACTAAGGGATGAGGTGCAGCAAAAATGATTTCCAGGTTTTGATCCCCTGCTGTTTGCCTGCCCTGTCACCTTCTTCTCATAGATTCGATCCCCAAGACAGAATTTGTCCCAACTGGTTTTCGCCATGAAAATGACCTTGACTGTCGGTACGGCGTAAAATACCCCCCACTCACTCACTCAAAGGAGTTTATGTGGAGAGAATCACAGTTGTTGCAGAAACTGTTTTTCTTTTCTCTTAGGGGCTGCAAAGAGGACTCAATCTACAGATGAGACAGCCAATGGCAGATCGTCAAGTTCATGAGAACTTCTCTCGTATACATTTCCTGAGTCTGAGCAATAATGAGAAGACATACAAAAAGTGTGCTGTCTGCCTCGATCACTTTCTCCTTGTCTGTAGTTTTTGACTTCCTGTGTATGAAAGCATCATCAATTGCTTTTAGGTTTGACCATTTCATTGGTGCAAAGAAATCTTCTTTGGTAGTATAGATTTGTTCGTCTATGAAACTTTGAAGGGCGTTGTCACTTATTTCTCTTGCAGAAAGAAGATCTCTGGTTATTTCTCCATTTGCTACTTCAGTGGTCCCTCTATTTGTGGCCCCACTTACCGATTGGGGCCCCCTCATCAATGGCCACCCTTCTGATGTGGCCAGCTAAGATGCCAAGAAAAGGGCATGTTGAGATGATCTGGTGCTAAGTAGTCACACTTAGAACAGAGGAGGGGTGGCCAGGAAGTGTTGATAGGAACTGGAGGTGAGTGTTCACACCTAGAAGAAAGGGGGAGTGGCAAGCAGGTGTTGAGAGGACCGGGTGGTGATAGGTCACACTCAGAACAAAAGAGGGGCCTGGAGGTGTTGAGAGAACTTGGTGGTGGTGAAAAACAAGAATTTTGAAATGTAGATCCTAAAGGATCTATTAGTGAAGAAATGTGCAAATACCACTGACCTCAGGCCTGGGTGGCATACCCCCCTCACCTTACCATATGTACACACACCAGTAGGGGCAGTCTTTTACCCTTGATTGTCCACTTCTGACCACAGGCCTGAGTGGCATATAACCCCCTCATCTACTGTAAATGTACACACCAGCAAGGGTGGTCCTATATCCTGACTGTCCACCACTGATCCAGGCCTGAATGGTGTCTCCCTCACCCCTCCTGCCCACGCCTATAGGGGCAGTCCAACTAATGATCCATGAAGGTGGTGACCACAGGCATCCAAGAACTTATATAGCGGAATTCATTGAACAAAAGAAGGGCCAACCTTCTCAATAGATTTACACAACCTGCCATTAGAATGTCCAAGAGAACAACACACTACACATCCGACCTTTATAAGTTAAGAAATGGGCCATTTGATAATGACCACAGGCACCATAGTCGATGTGGTTAGCTGGTCTGCTTACCTTATGTATAACAGACAAGGTCTTTACGTCCCTGCCTTGATCAGAGCAGCATGGACGGAAGTGACATTTCATTGGTTGAAGCAATGCAAATGAGCTGTTGACATCCCATTAAGGATGGGTCTGAAGGCCCTGGTCAGGTTGAATGAACTGCTGGTGCCCTGAGAAGGGCTTCACAGAGTGTGACTTGCCAGCAAAAATGATTCATTTATATGCAAGCGATATCCCTGGTAAGTTAGTATTTGCAAACATTTCATTTTAATGGTTTCCTGAGTCATAGTAAGTTGTGTTGACGTCATTCTCTGTTGCTAACATGGCCACCTTTAGTGTATATATAGGTAAACAAACCAGTGGTTAGACTTGACTACGCTGCCTGTGATACTGACAGTCGCGTTCTATACAGCCCATTTATATACTAAAAAGCCTACTCGTATAATATGGATTTGCTCAAATCATGTCAATAAGATGCTCCCCTTCACCAAAGGTCACCCCTCTTATGCTGCCAATTTTCAGTTTCTCCATTGGTAGCCACATAAATGCGGGAGTGCTGTATTCCTGATGTAACGCTTCTTAAATTCTTTACCGGTTAAAGGGGTTGTTTTCCCAACCATTATTTTTTTCTTGGACAGAACGTACATCCTCTTCATCCTTTGTCATTCTTCCTGGTCTGAATTCCTTGTGTTCTCTTTGGGTTGTGGAAGAATTACTCAGACTTCTCAGATCTTCAAGAACAGATGCCCATGTGTGTACAGTAGCTAGCGATTTCTTTATAGCTGTAAGTTCCTAGGTGAAGCCAACCATCCCCCCTAGACATTTTGTACTGGTTTACTGTCTGCTCAGTGGTTTGGTCAATTGGGATTCTGGTGAATTTTCCATGACCTCTCTGTGATGTGAATTCTCCCCTTACCATTTGACAATATATGCATCAGGATGGCTTTCCTCTAGTCATTTTAACCCAATACACTGGTAGGTATCTTGAATAGTGGTGCTTATGCAGATTTAAAGCCCTGTCACCTTCTCATGATGCACGGATGAAGCGCAGAAGAAGCAGGATCATCTTCATGTAGCTGATCCAGAATTCTTTAATTGGACCTTGGGGTACAGTGAGATAACTTTGGTAGAGGTTGAATAAGACTTTGAACTGAGGAAGACTTGTGAGTCAATCAAAACCACTTGAATCCAAACACTCCTTCAGCTTTGTGAGATCATTAGACATTTCTTTGAGATCTACAACATGGATGTCACTCTCTGATAGCCATTGACAGAAATCCTGCAAGGAGAGTCTGAAGTTTACCAAAACTTTTTATGGTAATGATTTATATTCCTTTTTGATTAACATGTTCTGCAATGAGATTTATAGATCATATGCTGGATAAAAGATTAAAAGCTAGATAAAAAAAAAAAAAAACCTTGTGCAACTGGACAGCACAGTTGTAATATCTTCCTTCAAGTACACGATGCCAGACACAGAGCCAGCAGCTAGAACTCCACTCTCGATGAGGAGATTGGTCAGCCCTGCATCCCCAAATATCTTGCCAATGATACATAGAAATGTGTAGGCAGTATGGAATGCGCTCATGCGAAGGACTATGCCAGCAGCAAGACATTAATTTTGCTATAGAATCTGAATAGCTTTAGCATACAATACTTGGTCAAAGACTATGACACAGTCTCTATGACCCAACTCTTCTGCCATTGCAAGACTTCTTTTCAATGCACTATACACAGACCTGAGGATCAGAGGGGGTTGCATGTCCAATGATACAGGAAGCTATTTCCTTCATTGAGCATGAGGAATTAAATGCTGTCCAAGTTGGAACAGAACGATAAGTAGATGAAGTAGAATCTTTCCTGTTGGTATCAATAGGGAATCTTGACATTAACCATGCAAAGTCTTTGTACTCTACTTCTAAATTTTCTGAGGCATCAGTTGTCCTTGCTGATTAAATGGCTCTGGTCCTCGTTTCTGTTTTAGAGCATTTCCCTTGGCTATTCTTCTGTAGATGGTGTTCATGGTTCATCGTCCATGGTTTGTACACCAGCTTTTGGTTGAACAACAATTGCATTCATGACATGTGTTGTTTTTTTACCATCAAAGGTCTCCCCTTTGGAGTCATTGTTATCCCAACAAATCCCAGCAGGACATTTGATAGGCAAGCACTTGGAAGGTATTTCCCTTCTATCTCATTCTGCAGATGCACTTCTGCTATAGCTGTTTCTATTTCCTCCAGCTGTGGGTAGAATACACTATGCTCAGATTTATTAAACAGCATCCTTAGATCCTGAAATAGTTTTATATCAGATTTATTACTGGTTGTACGAATAGAATGTAAGGAACATTTTCCTTCTGAGCATAACAACTTGATGTTTTGCCTAGAAAAATGATCATGCAGTTATAGTACATAACATGTGCAAGTTTGACATCTTCTGTAAAGTTGTTATACTTATCTAACAAATTCAACCTAAATTGTACCCAAATGGATGCTGACAACTTGATCCACATAATTATGGCCTTTTCTTGGTTGCTAAGCAGAGTAACAAATGGAACAAATGAAAGCTTTTTCCCAGAGTATCAATGGAATGTTTTCCTCCTTAGCATAACATCTTGATATTAATTGAACATATATTCAACATGCATTCAAACCTCATAACTAGAAATGAATGGTCGTTGGAAAAGGTAGACGTCATAAAAATACTGCTGAACTCCCCCATTCATATGGTTGCTATGACAACTGTATTGTCATAGAAACTTCTTTCTCATATGAAAAAATTATCTTACATGAAGTTTTCATCATTAAAAATGATGATAAGGAGGTGAAAGTTTAAAATGTTTTGTACAGTTGTTATGTATCTAATGTATCAAAATCCATCAAAATTTGCCCCAAAATGGACACGGATGGCCCTATTCACATGATGTCATTTTCATGGTTGCTATGCAGAGTAATAAATGGAACAAATGGATTAATGGAATGTTTTCCTTTTTAGCATAACAATTTGATGTTATGTCTTCAAAATTTAACTTTTAGTAATAATACATTCAGATCTCGTTTCCAGAAATGAAAGGTCATTCGTAAAGGGGTAAACCATAAGAAATCATCTCAACTCCTGCTTTCATATGGTTGCTATGGCAACTGGAGTGCCTTAGAAACTTCCTTCTTCTGTAAAAAAAAGATTTATTGTATCAAGTCTTCATCAATAATGATGATAAGCAAGTGCAAGTTTGATATGTATTGTAGAACTGCTATATATATTTCCAGAAATCCACCAAATTTGCCCCAAAATGGACACTGATTGCCGAATTCACATGATGACATTTTCGTGGTTGCTAGGCAGAGTAACAAATGGAACAAATGGAAATTTTTGCCATGGATACAAAGTGTGGACTCTTGTGCTTTCAATAAATGATAGTTTTATCACTCCTGTCCTAATTATTGTCATTATAACAAAAAGAACATGGGAAAAAGTAGTGAAAATGATGAAATTTTGAAATGTTTTTGGTTGCCATGGCAACCATGTCACCTTGACAACAAAAGTCATACTCCTTTTACATTCCCAACTCCATGGGCTTTCATTTGAGGTACAACAATGCACACTTTTGCTCATGTATGAAAAATTATTTTGATATTTCTACTTTTTCACAGTGTTTCTCAAAATTCTGTGGTTGCTATGCGTTGCCATGGATACCGGCCAAATGTGCGTGTTGCGCAAATGCCAACACGTCAAAATGTAAACTTCAGGTAATGGGCTACAATTTAAAACCACTTTTAGATCCTCCGTCTTTTCGTACGAAAAAAGTCATTTTTTGGATTTGGCTCCTGGACTAAACAGGCTCGTTGTATAGATAGATGCTAGAAAATTCAAATTAAAACTCTTAATTAGATGGTTAATTGGCGTATTAATCATGGCAGGCCTGTGGTGAAAATTGAGTGGATTCTTCATGTTGGGTAGCGAAGAATTGATTGCTGATGGCTTAAGCATTAATCGCGCTGTTGGCCTGGGAGGTTTGTGAATTAGATAGGGAATTGATGTATAAATCAGCTTCAGGGGAATATGTGTGGAGGGTCCCCCGGGTTTTATAGTTTAGATTAGAATGCCTTTCTTACAGACGCAGAAAAAGCGGTAGTCTAATTAAACAATTATCGGAGTGACGCAATAGTATTGACTTTCCCTCCCCTTGGCTCTTTATTTGCAAATTTACATAGAATAGTCGCTTTTGATTCATCGGACTATATATTTGAATGAACTCTACTCAAAACTGTGTTTCCTCTGACTAACGAACTCATGGCTATCTGAAGTTTCAGAATTTTCTGACCTTACCGTTTCTCGTATTCTTGGTTCACTCCTTTATGTTATTACCAATGGAACTGGAAGATCATGACTGTTTTCGTTATATGAACCTGCAATTAATATTTTAACCCTTTCAAGACGCCACAAAATTGTGATATAGTGCCAAATGGACACCAACTTACTCGATGAATATCCCCAAAAGACGCCACTGATAACACAAAGTTTTAAAGTAGACCAATCACAAGCTAAAACATAAGTAGTAATTATCACTTCCAAATGTCAATAGTTAGAGGGAGACAAAAATCGACTATTTCAGCAGTTTGAAATAGAAAAAAAATGTTTTTTATGTTTTTTGAACATTAAATTCACAATTCTGATATATTTGCTATGTATCTCTCAGGCATCAGGCGTCTAGGCCTGGTGATGCCTGAGAGATACAGGAGGCTAGGCCTGGTGATGCCTGAGGGATACAGGCGTCCTGAAAGGGTAAAATCATAAACCGTGAAGCGTGATTGTTGACATCGGTGATCAAAATATTGGAATCATAACAGAGAGCGCCGGAATCGTGATGATCAATGATAGCCGTGGAATGTTTAGTAACATTGACGAAATCGGTGGTATATTATATCATAGGTTAACTACGATTATATTACATGAGCAAATAAAACAAGCAACGGTAAAGTATCTGATCGAGAGCTAAGTTGTAATCCAAATTCAATCACTGATATAATTGAGGATACACTATCAGTGATATGTAAGGTATGGTTGATTCATGGTCGCTTTATGCACGGCCAATGTAACAATGCTTGATTGAGTTTGAGGTCGATTTCCAACGATAATGTTGTAAAACATGTGTCCTCATGCATAAGGCATTATGTATCCATCGGTGGATGGAATACGATGATACTACGTGACATATGCCCTGAATGTATGATCAGAACAAATTAAGATGCCGATCTGATAGACACATATCCGAACACAGTATAGCTTAATGTCTATAATACAATCGCTGCCAAGTCTTTATTCATTTATGCGAATGGAGACAGTATACATCTATCAGCTGTATTCACTACTGACAACTCTGAATTCACAACGCAATACACCATGCGCCGCGTATAACTGAATGGTTTGAATAGAAATACCTTTACACTATTGAGAGGCAGTTCATGTGAGTGCCTGATGTGCAAGCTGTATAATAGCAGTGGCAGTTGAGAACCAATTTATAACAATCACAATATGCGTAATTATTTTGCCCAGCCATGATTTCCATTACATTATAGAACTGGAAATAAGATTGGATCAACATGGTACTTCAGATATGCCGCCAAGATGATATACAATTAGCCATTTGTTAAAAGGTAAGTGTTTTAACATGACCAGTGTAATTAAAAGCAAATTACCCAGGCTGAAGTCTTTAAAATAACTGTCATGACGGACTTACCTTTTCTAAACTACACCTTTTCGTTTCAGCAAAATGCCAAACAATGACATAGTTGTCTATTGTTGGATCATCCGTCCTTCTTTTCAGAAACCAAGCCCTTGAAATGGGTACGGTGAGGAGTTAAAAGGTTGTGAGGAAAGTTGCAGAGTATTGCTTGTGATTAAAAAAACATGGTATTTATACAAGGTGAATATTTGTATATATCTATTTATCTTCAAAGCTCGGGACAAGCATATGATAGCTGCTTCAAAGATTGCACGGCTTATCTTACCACTCTATACAACTATATGTAACACAGCCCCTAATCTCTAGCTTGGGTATCCCTATACAGCATCTACATGGCACTAGGCTCATGGCATTTTCCCATTTAATTATGTAAATCCGGACCCCTATGGCCGCCAGAACGAGCACGTGAGAAGAAGGAGAAGAGGAAGTCATGAATAAACATGGCGGACACCCAAGGCTGGTCGTGGCCGAATTCTGACAGTGATGGGGCATTGAGAGGTCCCCTGACGGCGCATTGATCACCGTGTACTGAGTGATAGGGATCGGGGAGGAGGGGTTAATTAGGGAACTGCTTTATGAAAGATGGGCGTTAATTCGTTGTATACAGCCTGATGGGTAAATTGGTTTAGTGGTTAGCGTGTGGGAGCTTTGATTAAAATATAGGAAGGCGTGTGGACCCACGGGCCAACTGTGTTGAGGGTATTTAAGGGGGTTGAACACTTTAACGATGCAGGAGGGTGGGAATTGGAGAAGGGGTAGGGAGGGGGGGGGGGGCGGTCAGACAGCTGACAGCTGACAAGAAGTGACAAGTCCCTGATGGGTTTTAATGCAACATGGCAAGCCTCAGCATTTATGCATGGTTTAATGCAAAGTAGGCTCTCATAATGGAAAACTTCGTTTGCTATATTTCAACTACGCCAATTTCATTTAAGATTTAAGCTTATGGCTCCTCACCCGAGACTGACCTTAGTAAGCCCCTTTAAGAACACCAAGTAGTATATGAAAAACGACATTTTCTGCGGGCGACCACAAAGTAGTAGTATAATAAATTGGCATTTTTCTCCTGGCGCTGGCCCCCACTAATAAAACCAGGGGCCTGGTCATCCGGCGCGGGATTTGATGTCGCCTCATGGCAGTTTACTGATTATATGGAGAGTCAGTAACCGTACACGTCCACAAAGGTCATGCGATGGCCCCATCAGCGGCGGCCATTCTGCCCCGTTAGACCTATTTAACCCTAGGTATCAGCTCCACCACATGGCGCCGCACTCTCCACCATACCGCCTTGGCCCTTAGAAAAGGCCTCGTCCCCTAGAGAACAATAATTTTTCATACAGCGTTTTAGAAATTTGAACACCCTTCTTAAATCTACTCCCAAGACGGTGACAGGACAACTACCCCCATTGGTAGGACAACTACCCCCCATTGGTAGGACAACTACCCCCCATTGGTAGGACAACTACCCCCATTGATAGAACAACTACACCTCCTTTGCCCGGCCCTGAACATCCAGGGCAGGTCCTACCAATGGGGGTAGTTGTCCTACTGATGGGGGTAATTGTCCTACCAAGGGGGGTAGTTGTCCTACCAATGGGGGTAGTTGTCCTACTAAAGGGGGTAGTTGTCCTATTTGTAGGGGTAATTGTCCTAAAGGGGTAATTGTCCTACCTATAGGGGTAATTGTCCTATCTAGAGGGGTAGTTGTCCTAAGGGGTAGTTGTCCTACCCATAGGGGTAATTGTCCTAAGGGGTAATTGTCCTAAGGGGTAGTTGTCCCAGGGGTAGTTGTCCTATGGGGGTAATAGTCCTAGGGGGTAATAGTCCTAGGGGGTAATAGTCCTAGGGGGTAGTTGTCCCAGGGGTAGTTGTCCCAGGGGTAGTTGTCCTAGGGGTAGTTGTCCCAGGGGTAGTTGTCCTAGAATCCCTAAGACGCTACCCTGAGGTGTATGTGTATGTATAGATTCTTCTCGGTAATGTTAATCCACAGTTTACGTCATTCGGGGTCACTTAGATTAGGTAACAATAAGCCAGCCCCGTTAATCTGACCTAATACCCTCAGCTCATAGTACTACCATTTAAGCCCCAGACATACTGCCCAACTAACCTCAACTAGACTGTCGTAGCTCGCCACGCTTCAGACCAATTTAAATCATCATTAACCCTATGCATTTAGCAATGCAATATTGAACCCCTTTCCTCCAGTAAGGCCGCATACATTAGAGAGGTGCCACCCATGCACAAGAATAAATTTCCTTTGCTGTGTACTGATTAAGGAGTAAACACTTGATATAGCCTGCATAGATATTTTCCAATGTTCCCAAAGTATCACGGATTCTTCTACACTTTGTTTTATGATTCTATAATAAATATTACGTTGAAGACATTCTGTACAATATAAGGCCATCTTGGTCATATTAGGCAACATTTGGCCACACAACGAATCAAGTCCTCTATTAGTTTTATGTGGGGAATTATTAGGCAAAATACATCAAAAGCTATTACATTTTTCATATTTGTTATGATTTGAAACTTAATTCCTTGTCTGAACAAGGATCGATTCAAGTTGCAATAGGATAGAAAACAAAAGTGATGATTATCTGGCTGCTGGGATTTCTATTCTATATGAGGCAGAGAGATATTCAAACAACAATATCTCAGCTTCTAACAGGAATATTCTGAAATGGTTTGCAACATTTGAAATGTAACATTATATCGCATACGATTTTCAATCTACATCCTCATTAAAAGAGGGTCGAAATTATTAATGATTATATTGAACTAGCAACCTGCTTTGCGAGAGGCAACACGCATCCAACATATAACATTTTTAGAGGTAACCTAGTCGCAAACTTGTATTCCCCTACTAAAACTTTGAATAGAAATAAATAATGTTTTATGTTCAGGTCCTTAATGAGGCGTAAAAGGAAACTAAGGGTAATTATATTGTGATACACGTTACTCTCCAGTGCACCAGCCGTGCATGGCGGACAGAATGATGCCCTTATTGAAAGAGGTCAGACATTTGATTTCACACATTAAAAATGAGTGTGGTTTAATAAAAAAAATATCAAAAAAACATTCTTCTAGGGGTCAATGAGACTTCTCAGTGTGTATAAACATTTTCCATGCCAAAATGGGAATAAGGACTCATTGGAATATACAATTATAAATTCGAGGTCAGGCAAATTATTTAATAAGTACAATGACCCCCCCCCCTCCTTCCCATTACTCTGTCTATGGGTCATTCAGGCAACCTCTGTTCTTCCCTGCTTGCACAGCCTGTAACCAAATACACATGCCCACCAACCTGACCCCACAAACCCTCATCCAATTACAATTGAAGGACAATGAGTGTTCTGCAGTGATAACAATTGGAAAGAAACCTCATATCCTCTAAAGTGAGAGAGGGGTGCCTTTGAGTGTTTGAAGGACAACCGTCTGTCACAGAGTCAAAGTGTGGTGTTCTCTGACCTCCTGTTATCCCAGGTAGGCCCTTACTGGAGCCTGAAATGGTCTTTTGGGATTCTTATGTTGAGTTGGTTGATGTTTTAGAGTCTAATGGTTGCTTCCGCTGTACTTAGATCTATCAATTGGTTCTGCATCAAACAAAACGACGCAAAATGTTTAAAATCCTTAAAAGAGTTTGCGACCAATAAGAGGTTGTGACCTGTCTTTTAGGGAACTGGTGAATAATTCCAAGATTTCAAATAAGAGAAAAAGAGGAAGAGTTATAACAGGAGTTGCAAGGTCATCGCTTAATGAAGAAGGATGCAGTGAATTAGGCTTCATTGCTAATCGATCGTATTAAAGGGAGCCAAAACCAATGTCGTGTTAAAACATGACAAAATTTTACAAACTCAAATAACTATAAAAACATGTTCTAAAAGTCTAACTTTAGCCATTGGTATAGTATAAATCATGATAACTAACTATAACTTTATGTGAATTCTATAATACTCATATCATTTAAGCCTGAATTCAGCAATGTTTGTAAACAAACCAATTTTCGTGGGTCACCAAAATTGACCAGGGACAAGTTTTGATGTATTTTGATGTAGTTCAACTCTTTAATGATAGTCTATCATTTACCACAGGCCAAGGCCATGGCCATGTAGTATATTTCAATAGTTAATAGAATTTACAAAATTTTGACCCATCATCGCTTTCGGCTCCCTTTAAGACGTATTTCATAAAGTTTGCAATCATTGGCAGATGGAGAGTTTGTTACATCGATATCCATAAAGCCTCGCCTTAAAGCTCATCTTCTATAGTTGACAAAAGAAGGTGCACTTGGTTATTAGCCTGTGGCAAAATGGGTATTTACTCCTTCTCAAGAAAGGGCGTTGCGGCTTTCAAGAAAGGGAACCACAAAAATGAACATTTAAAAGCACAAGGATGCTTGATTTAAAGCTTGATCCTTTCACTCTTTAAGAAGTAGAAAGGTCATCTGTCACGCGGTACTTTTTATGTGCATCTTACGAACCTGTGTTTTGACCAGACAATAATGATGGCTTTGAATGGACAGCCTCAAAATACTTGTTCCCTTGAGATAATTTTGTTACTTGAGGAGGAAGAGAATTGAAACTACATTCAGGCACCAGACGCTTGAGTGAAAACGCGAAAAGCACAGAAATCCTTTTTATGTACTCTGTAAAATACAGTTTATACATAAAACTGAAATCCATCTGGTTTCTAAAACTGCGTTAGTTAACTCACTCTCCTACAACTCACTGTTCTGACAAGCAACATGGAACTTGAATAGGGAACCGCAATGGTCTACCATCTTCGAACAGTATCAACAAAAGATGTAGAATCAATAATTATGGAATATATTTCAATAAGTATTGAATCATGCCGTTTCTCTTTTGAAGACACATACCTACTCTTCTTAGGGGAGATCTCATTTTAGGTGTCGTACCGCTGATAACTTCAATTAAGTCTCCCTCGTATTTAGGGGCAGCCCCCTTCCCCTCTATATCTCCCTCCATTTCGGGGAGGGCAGACAGCCCACCTCTCCAGGACCGTCAGTACCTGTCGATGCAGGTACGTTATGCGGGGTCAGGACCGGCATGGATCCCCAGCCCCTAGTCAAACAGTGGCCGTGTCGGGGGTGGACGAGCAGCTCGCGACCTGCTCAGGTGAGGGGAGCAGCTCATACAAGGGTAATGAGCGGGTCAATGGCCCACCAGACAGGGGCAGTGACCAGGCACCTAATGATAGCTCCGGGATTATCATAGGTACACTGGGCATATTGACGCACAGCGTTTTGTCGTTTTTATTATGATTCGATCCAAGCTAATCTCTTGGTTTTAAGAGACATCGGAACTTGTCTATGGCGTACGGCCTACTAGGATGCAATTACGAGTATTATAGAATTAGTTTTTATTCAAAGTTTTAAGGTGTGACTATTTAATCTTATATCTTAACTCCCCTCGAATGTGAAGTGATAGAGGCATCTGTAGCACAAGTAGCGGAGAAACTGTTTAGGATACTTAAAAAACGTTTGCAATGATGTTTGTTTATACTAAATCTACCCAACAAGTTTAGCACGTACGAGTTTATAAAATCTATTATTAAATTGGGGTTGTTGCAACATTAAATGTAACTTCTTTGGTCTTATCATGTGCTTTCACACAAAGAAAGTATTATGTAAACATTTATGGCAATATTATGTATAATCAGTTCCATCATGGCGCGGTTTGAATACACAAGGATAACTTCACCTCCATGCAAAAAGCGTTTCCTATGTGAAAACAATTGGATAAAACTTGTATTTAAAACGCGTTTGGAACACTAGAAATTGTGTAAATAGTATCCTATAGAGGGAATGATTTGATTGAACTACAAATCACATGGTCTGGAACGTTCCATAGACGTGATTCTGCAGGATAGCTACAAACATTGGGCTAGCTGCATTGAGATGAGAGCCAGACACAAATCACTGTTTCCCTGTATCCTGTGATTTTGGAATAACTAAAGAATGACTTGACTATTACTTTGACGAAATGTGCGCTGATATTATGGGCTTACAATAAGGGAAACCCATCAACAATGCCTGAGTGGTTTAGATAATGCGTCTGGAGAATAGACCTGTTTTCAAAGGACTTTTCTTCACGTTGAAATAGACATTTGAATTACTATTAATCCCGATGGTTCCACAATTTAGAAGCTTGTATATTTCAACTAGATCAATTTGCCTTTCAATGAATTTTAGGATAGATATTCTGTAGTCATTGCAATAGTAAATATAGGCTTAAATAGTTCCAGTTTAACTATCAAATCATTTAAACAAACCATCTATTCTTTGAACCGGCCCACAACCTTCGCGAGCCTATATATACTGGCCCACTTCATCAAAGAGATCTATTTGTATATGTCTGAGGTACAACAAAAAATTCTACTTTAATAATGTCAGTAAATATTTGCCTTCCTGATCGCGCATGAGCCAGCAGAGACCAATTGGGCGGTGATGTATAGCAGAAGTATTTCTGTCTGGGTTCCCAGAAAGTCAATTTTTAAATAAACTGGGCCAAGCGACCGGGGGCACAGCTATTGGAATGACACACATTTATTTGAATGACAGTTAATGCATAAAATTCTTTCCCCAAGGGCTACTGGTAAAAATAGCGTTCTAAGAATATATATAGGTTATTTGGTCGTCTGTGAATTGATGTAAAACGAGGGTTAATTCAGTGTTAATTGTTACATTCACCAAGATAACTGTCAAAGTAAAGTTATGCTCAAGGCAGGCATAATGTTTTTATATTTGACCATAATCATTTCTTGTCCGTAGATGTTCCCTCTTGGATCAGTCTGTTGCTTTGGAATGCAGGCTATATCTATTGAGTTAAATGAAGTCTCTAGATTTGTTATGTTATTTGTAATATGATTGACTGGGATGAAGAACTCGATTCTGGAGCAGTCTAGACACTGATCCCTCGGGTACCAAAGTGGTGGCTGTTGAACTAATCATGCGCCTTTACCAGCAGTTAATGGTTATGTCCTGGTTACACTTTCCCCAGACTCAACCTTCTTCGCAATCGAACTGTTCTACACTTACCAAGATACTAAACATGAAATAACTTGCCCCGTTCATTCTATAAACATGTATTCTAAAATAAATCTGCATTCAATTGATAACTTCTTTAGATATAGAAAAAAAGAGAGAAATGCTATAGTTCCTAAGACATATTAAAACATTAATTTTATCTAACCAGTCAGTTACAGTTCTAGATATAGTTTCGGCAGATCTACATGGGTTCTAGATCAGCGGGAAACAGTCGGACTTCCCCGGGTACAGTGGCCCCTCGCCGAGTGACTGGTGTTCAACTCAGTGTAATTGAGTTACTCGCAGCCACTCTCTCCCAGCTCCCTGTGTCAACTTCTCATTGGGCGAGCTCGGCTCGAACCGCCACACCTAAGGAGACAACAATGTTCCCGCCTCAATTCGATTCACTCCAACTGCCACTGGATCGATCAGGATGTGCCAGTAGGTCTAAGAAGTCTGAGATTATTCAATCTAGAACGGTAACTAATTCATCGCGAAAGACTGCACTCTAAATACCTTGATGTTGGCACAACCAACTCGGTTTTGCACAGACTCTGATTGCTATTTAGACCTAGTGCCTAGGATTCTGCATGTTCACACATAAATGCTGCAGGGATGGATTCAAGATACCAGTTGCTAAGACCGATTGTTCTCCTGTATGATTTGATATAAGTAAACATAGTTATCAGATTACAAGTGCCATAAGAGATCATTTTATCAAGGGAACACTCCCATTAAGTGACGTTCCGCCGCTGCCTTCAATTTATGTTGCAGTCCCTAGGAACCCAAATGCTATTACTGCGAGTGCTAATCCAGACGTAGAGAAATGGGAGATACTTTGGTTAATGCTGAGGTGAGCATTCTTTCGTTTGGTACAATGTTGTAATCAGACTTTGCTACAAGGCTCTTTGAATAGCCGTCTCGGCCGCTTCTTTGTCTAAGGACAATGGATTTAATAAGATGATTGGATATCCGCCAGAGAATTCCCTTGCTACCCAGAGGATTTCTTAAAGTTCAGGAGCCAATTGTTCACGATTAAACACAAAATCGTATCGATGACACAAAGCCTTCCCTCCTTTAACGGGTCAGAATTTATCTATGGGTAGAATAAACTAGAGCTAGACATACTTCCGAAAGAAAGTTACCTGCATGTATGGCTATACTGTAATTTTAAAAAGCAATTATAAATACATGAATTATGTCAATTTACTGCATATAACATAAATGCTCATGCATTAGAAAGCCCCCGACACGAAAGTGAGATTAATTTAATAAGGGACAAAAGGAGGCGCAAATATAATCTTTGATTCATTATCTTACATTTCTATCACTTTTTACTTTCACAGAACCACAAATTAAGTGTTGGCTCATGAGCACGGGACTTCGGAGGTTCCTCCGCGGGGAGCATATCAATCTACTCTAACCCAATTAAGGCCCATGCCATCTTAATGGAATAGTTGGACAGAATTACCGGCAAATACTAGACTCAATAGGTAGGATCACTCATACTCTAAGGTGGTAAGACAACTACTTCTTACTCGAAAGAATAATGAGAGATTGAGAGATCTCAAATTTCCAACAATTGGATCTTGTTTTGAAGAATTGCTAGAGGGAACATGGCTATAATTCAGTTAACAATACTACACTTTCTGCTGATAGGTAACTAATCGGTTATAATTATTACTGAACAGTTATCTAGATTAGGAAATTGACAGAAGTTGAAGGACTTCACCAGTCATTATAAAAACCTCAGACGCCTGATGTTATGAAGGAAATGTTATTAGATAAGATACTCAAAGTATGATGGTGTGATGTTGATGCGTAACTATAAAAGGGGGCAGTATAGCCTGAAATAAACAGTTCCTTTATGGTACTCCTTGTGTTCCCACTTCTTTGGGATGGACCATCTTCTGCTTAGCCTGAGCCTGAAACCTTGCAGAGTAGAAGTTTATAGATAAGTACAAGCCTAGCCAGGGATCCTGAATTACCTTGAAGTTAAGACGTTTAGCCTGAAAGCCTGAAGATGGCCTGAAAGCCTGAAATGGCCCGAGAACCCGCTTCAGCTCGAAAGACCGGCATGGTACGGAAGCCCGAAATCATATGCAGTCGGCCTGGAATGATGGGAATGGAGGTGTGACCCACTTGGCACTGCAATACCATCTTTTGAATGCAAGCAACGATCTGCGCTCCCCGAAGTCTGGATCGACAGGTAGTCAGACAGAACACCCGAGAGCAGCCCAAACCCTAGACAGGCCTCCCCCCACTCTTTTGCCTTCGTTCAGACACAGAGACGCAATCCCTCCTATTGTAGCTATGACACCTCTTTCGGTGCCTCCAACTGTGTAGAACGAACCCCAGCCTCCCCAAAAGCTCATACAGAACATGTCCGTTCACCCTCGTGCACGAGGCACGACTCTCGATCTTAAGCTTACAAGCTGGTCACCTGCCTGAGATTCTAGCTGGCCCAAGACCAAGAAACCCGAAAAGCCCTTTCATCATGGAGCACAGAAACCTTGACTCTTCAAAAAATAACACAATTGCATAACAATCTCTTTGACTTGTTTATTGGGATGTAACTTAATTACTTGGAGTACACTGTATAATTTATGTGGCAATATACAACTAATCATTTCATTCAGATCTATGCTTCTGTGATGAATGCCTATTCATCCAAATATGTAGAGATCAAAATAAGAGAAAATAAGGTAATATTATAAAAGGTATATATGTTCGTAAAAGGAACGAAAGTGTAAAAGAACGAAATATGTAAAAGGAACGAAAGTGTAAAAAGCCCGAAAAAGAGGCACGAATATGTAAAGGAACGAAAGTGTAAAGGAACGAATATGTAAAGGAACGAGACCCGGAAAGATGTAAACCGGAAGTGATATGTAAACCGGAAACGAGAATGTAAACCGGAAGTGACGTCAGTTGTAGATCACGTGACTGAAAGCAGCCAATTAGGGCTGACCTCTAGGGTATATAAAGGGGCGGTGAGGCCCGAATAAACAGAGTTCTTTAACAGTTCTCCTTGTGTCCAGACGTGTCTTCTTCCCTGAAACAACCGCTAAGATGAGCCGATCCGAGCAATTAACCAGAAGTTAGGATAAAACAGTCGAAGTTCGAGATAAATAGGAGAAACTTAGGGTAGGGGCCCGACGGCCCGAGGAACGAGAACGAGAAACGGAGGACCGAAGTAGGGCACGAAGGACCGAAACCGTCCCGGAAGTGTAGGCGCAGCATGGCACGAAGGCATGAAGGGCGGAACGAAGAAACGGAGTCTGCGGGGACGAGGGCGCGGCAGGCTCGGCCCCAAACAATAGGCGACCGTCGGCCCGACGGCCCCGCGGACCGGAACCCGGGGTGGACCGCCCTGTAGGGGTGAATGCTGGTCTGGGAGATAGAGCGAGACGAACCCCGGCCGACCCGTACCCCTACCATAATTTCCCTTCCCCGCAGTCCTCCGTTTGACATCGAGCACCGATTCCCGACCGATTCGCTCAGCCCCCCCCTCGTGCGCGAGGCACGACTCTAAAAACACATCTCGGTTCTTGGCCCGGATTCCCCGTCCGCCCCGAGACCCGAACAATCCCCACGTTCCTCTGCTGTAAGAATCGGCAACCCCGACTTACCAGAGAACGTCACACTGGTGGCAGCGGTGGTGCTGAAATAAGCACATACGGACTTGTGGATACTGAGTGTTTCGTCGATATTGGATGCTCATGGCGACAGCTGCGGTCTTCGATCAGATGGATTCTGACATCGCCTTCAAGGAAGGTGGGGAGGAGAAAGGAGGTGCGAAACCCGAAGTCAAAGGGGAGGAC
This sequence comes from Lepidonotus clava, assembly GCA_936440205.1. Classification (NCBI taxonomy): domain Eukaryota; kingdom Metazoa; phylum Annelida; class Polychaeta; order Phyllodocida; family Polynoidae; genus Lepidonotus; species Lepidonotus clava. Next base: position 18,288,707 of record OW387148.1, read on the forward strand.
ACGACCATCATGGATAGGCGGTTTAACTTTATGGGAACGTCCACCCCGACGGATGAGCAGAATGCGCGAGCTCAACAACAACAGACCGGCCAGGTAGGAGCGAGTTTGAAGAAGTTCAGCTTACGACCGGAAAAGTATGATGGAAAACCGGACTTTGAGGGATGGATCAACCAATTCGAGGAGTATGCAGACTTGGGACGTTGGACGACTGAGGAGAAGGCGGCGATGCTCTTTCTTTCGCTGACGGGAACGGCACGAATGTACTTTGTCGGACTCCCGGACAGGGAACGACTCCGTTACCCGGCGAGGGTAGAGGCGTTGCGTCGGAGGTTCGGTCAGGAAAAGGATACGTGCAATGCTCTGCAAGAATTGGCGGGATTGAAGCGCGTAAAGAACCAAACAGCGAAGGAGTTGGCCGATAACGCCCGGCGGTTGGCGTCGAGAGCCTACTTCTCCAACGACTACGCCAGCCAGGAAAAAGCAGCATTACACGCGTTCCAGGCTGCAGTTGGGAAGACCTTCAGCTGAAGTGTGCAGAGAAGGGATGCAAGACGTTAGAGGAGGCGGTGGAGGTGGTAGAGATACAGGAACGATACTCACGCCGCCTCCTGCGGTCAGTGAAGCCCGAGGAGGACGCCAATACACAAATCACGGCCTTAAACGGTAAGTTGGAGGAGATGATGAAGGAATTGGCAGAAGAACGAGAAGCCAGGAGACAGGCAACGGCCCGGAGAGAGGCGTACAAGAAACGAAAAGAAGACCTGGAATGTCACCAATGTCACCAGAAGGGCCACTTCGCGAGGGATTGCTCTCAGCGTCAGGGAAACGGACAGTCGCCGTCGCAGTAAGCGCGGGGCCCCCTTCGGGCGCGGCGAGAGAAGTAGTAGGCATGGGTGAATGTGGACTTTATGTGGCCGGAACGGTAGGAGACAGTGTCGTCCGTTTTTTGGTTGATACCGGATCTATGATTAGTTTGCTGTCGGACCGTCTCTGGAGAGAGTGGGGACGAAAATGGGAAGACCTGGACGGATACGAAGGATGCCTCTGCTCGGTGGATGGTAGTCCGCTGCGGTGCTACGGATGCACGAACTTGTCAGTACGATTGGGAACACGCGTGTTGCAGTGGACATTCATGGTGGCAGACATCGGTAGAGATGAAGGAATCCTCGGAAACGACTTCGCGGTGAAATACCGGCTAACAGTTAAGCCCCACGCGAGTGCTGTCTTCCTGCCCGCCGAAGGAGGGGGAGAGGGGGAACGAATCCCAGGAGTAGAACGAAGAACGGATGGGATTCGGGCAGTTACCGTCGGAGGACAGGTCGTGAGAATCGAGGGGACGACGGAAATACCCCCGCTCCAGGTGACCCGAGTAACAATAGTGGCAAGAGTGGACATGGGACAAAGTGGACAGCTGGTTGTCATCACCGGCACTGGATTACCGATGGGACTGGAAGTGATCCCAGGAACGGTGACGTTGGGAGAGGAGAACAAAGTTTGGGTGGCCAACCGAGGGACCGAGAGCGCGAAATTGGAAACCGGCAGAGTCCTCGGAGAAGCCACCTTCGTACAAGAAGTACGAGGTACGGGAAGCGATGTAAAAGAACCCCCTGGAGCGCTCGTTGAGATGGTAGAGGAGGCTAGGAAAGGCCTAACCACGGAGGAAGGCGGAGAACTGGAAAAAGCCATCATGGCCCGGGAACAAATGTTTGCGACCTCGAAACATGAGTTAGGACGGACAGACTTAGTACAACATCAAATTAGTACGGGGGATCAGATGCCGATCAAGCAAAGGGTCAGACGGTATCCGGCCACCAGGAGAGAAGAGGAACGAGCACTGGTGGAGGATATGTTAAATCTGGGAATCATCCAGGAGAGCGGAAGTGCGTGGAGCAGCCCGACCGTCTTGGTGAAAAAGAAGGACGGAGGAACGAGATTCTGCATCGACTATCGAAAATTGAATCAGGCTACAAAAGTAGACGCCTATCCGCTTCCACGGATAGAGGACAGCCTCAACACCTTGGGCGGGAGCCTATTCTTCTGCAGTCTGGATCTCGCAAGCGGATATTGGCAGGTAGAGATGGCACCCGAGGACCGAGAGAAGACGGCCTTCGTGACTCAAGGAGGGTTATACGAGTTTAAAGTGATGCCATTCGGGCTAGTGAACGCCCCGGCCACCTTCGAGAGACTGATGGAAAGAATCCTCAGAGGAATTGTGTGGGAGGAGTGTCTGGTATACCTGGATGACATATTGGTCTTCGGGCCAACGTTTGAAGTGACTCTGGAAAGATTGGTACGGGTTCTGGATCGATTGAACGCTGCAGGGCTGAAGTTGAAAGCACGAAAATGCAGGTTGTTCCAGAAGAAGATTCCGTTCTTGGGACACGTTGTCTCATTCAACGGGATCGAACCCGACCCCGAAAAGTGTCGGCAAGTAACCGAGTGGCCGGTCCCTCGGGATCTCCATGAGGTACGAGCCTTCGTGGGATTGTGTTCGTATTATAGAAGACATATAAACGGCTTCACGGAATTGGCTGCCCCCTTGTATGAACTGGCAACGAAAGAGGAGCCTTTCGTGTGGAGCGCGAGACGACAAGAGGCGTTTGATGCCATGAAGAGGGCGTTAACAGAGGCCCCGGCATTGGGATTCCCGGAGGAAGAAGGACAATGGTGGCTTGACACGGACGCCAGTGACGTGGGGACGGGAGCCGTGCTATCACAGGAGCAGAGAGGGGAGGAACGGGTAATAGCTTACACGAGCAAAACCCTGGAGTCGAACGAGCGAAAGTATTGCACCACGCGGAAAGAACTGTTGGCGGTGGTGCGAGCTTTGAAACATTTTCGGTGCTACATCTATGGTCAAGGCGTCATAGTCCAGACGGATAATAGCGCGGTTAGTTGGCTGCAGAGAAGTAAGGAACCGATGGGGCAGGCTGCCCGGTGGATTGAGATTATCGACTCGCACGACGTCTCGTTCCAACACCGACCGGGTAGGAAGCATGGGAACGCTGACGCGTTGTCCCGGTATCCGTGTAAACAGTGTGGAGAGGAACACGAGGGTACCGAGAAAGTGAGAGTAGTGACGCGGGCCCGGGGGTATGAGCCCGGATGGTCCTCGCAGGAGATGAAAGCAGCGCAGAGGAGGGATCGAGATATAGGACCGATTATCGCACGGATGGAAGAGGATGCGAACCGGCCAGGTTGGGAGGTCATATCTCCGGAATCCCGAGAAACAAAGATCCTATGGAGGCAGTGGGAAAGATTAAGCCTCAAGGATGGCGTGCTGCATCGGAAGTACTGGGAATTAGAAGGACATGGTTGGAGGAACCAACTGGTCGTTCCCAGAGAGGAACGGGCCGAGTTGGTGAGGGAATACCATGGAGGCGCGGCAGGAGCGCACCTGGGAGTCGCCAGAACGACGGCCCTGTTGGAACAAGGGTTTTACTGGCCGGGACTCCGAGAGGACGTGCGGAAGGAATGTCGAGAATGTGACTGCGCGTTGCTGAAAAGAGGACGAGGAAGACGGGAGCCGCTGCATCAATACATAGTAGGGGAGCCGATGGAACGGCTGGCCATGAATGTTTCGGGCCCGTACCCAGTCACGAAACGAGGAAACAAGTACTGCCTGATGGTGGGGTGCTATTTCACCAAGTGGCTGGAGTGTTTCCCGATCCCGGATCAGAAGGCAGTGACAGTAGCAGACAAGCTGGTTGAAGAAGTAGTAGCACGGTACGCCGCGTTTCGGGAACTACACTCGGATCAGGGCACGAATTTCGAATCCGAGGTGGTGGCTCAGGTCTGTGCACTGTTTGGAATCCACAAAACGAGAACGACGCCATACCACCCCCGGAGCGACGGATACATAGAACGAAGTTTCCGCACTTTAGGGTGCTGTCTGAAAGCTAGCTGCCGAGCGACAGGCCGGGAATGGGATGAGATGGTCCCGCTCGTGATGATGAGCTATAGAGCAACGCCGCAAGCCAGCACGGGAGTGACACCGAACATGATGATGCTGGGCCGACAGACCATGATGCCGCGACAAGCGATATATGGGAGACCTCTAGGACCGGAGGAGGAACCCCGACGGGTGGGCGACTACGTGGAAAGCCTGGAGAGAGGGCTAGTCGCGGCCTATCGGGAGGCCCGGGCAGGGCTGAAACGGGCCGCCATTCATCAGAAACACGAGTACGATGGAAAGGTGACTCGGCGGGAATACCACGCCGGAGAACTGGTCTGGGTGCACGATACGGTGGTGGATAGGGACAAGGGAACGAAATTGCGATTTCCATGGATAGGCCCTGCACTGATCGTCAAGGTGCTTGACCGAGGACGGGTGGTAGTACGGAAGAAACGAGGGAAACCGGGGGGGGTGGTCCATGTGGACCGCCTGGAACCCTACCGAGGACACGCTGCGCCAGCCTGGATGGCAGCTGACCAGCAAGGATACGAGGCTGCACAGTAGATGCTTGGGGTGGGGCGCGCTAGGGCACGTACGGAAGCGGGGTACCCCCTTTTTTGTGATGAAGTCGTTCTCGTGTCTCGATTCCGCAGGTGGAAGAGGACCAAGGGAACGACCAAATAGGCGCTACACAGAAAGGCTTTGGCCAAAAAGGACTGATCAACCTGGGGCCATTGAGTCGGGGCGGTGCGTTGACCACTACAGTAGGCGTGCAGGTCGTTAGGCTGTAGAGAATTGCTACCTAGCTGAAGATTGGTTCTCTTGCGGATGTAATATAGGTGGGAAATGCGGGGTTGGAACGAAAAACGGCGTTCTGGAGCCACGGCGGCCCGAATGTCTAAAGTAGTCCCACGTAGCCGCTTTCCGGTCAGTCCGGAGGAACCACGGCGTGGAAAAGATGGTTGGATTACGACGAAAGACAGACCCGGCGGCAAGCTGACGAAGACTTTTGAAGTAATGCTGACTTGGTAATACCGCGTTACAGCGTCCAGGAGACCGGAGGAGAGTAGATGCGGCACTCTCGGGAACGCCGGAGGAACGAACGGACGGTTGTAAAAGGCGAGGCCTGAAACGAGGACGGGCTTTAAAGTAGGTCGTAAAAGAAGTAAAGATGACAAAGAGAACGGGGCGGCGGCGAGAGGATAATAACGACGAGCCCCTGTGTTCTCCGGGAAGTGTGCGGAAGCACTGTGAGGGCCAGGTGACAAGGCAAGAGGAGGCGACAGAGATGAAAGGACCGAGGACGTCCGGTGGGGCAATAAAAGGCCTAGGAAGAAGAACGCGCAGACGGCGAGGGGCCGCGAGGTAAACGGCAGGCAGGGCGGTGACCAGCGGCGGGCCCCGGGGACCGGAAATAGTAGGGGGCGCCACCGCTGAAGTGGTTGGTGAGCTTGACGCTAGGGGTCACTAGTGCAGGCCACACCCACTTCCGCCTGCGGCGGCTATAAAAGGCAGAGCGCTCGCCGGAGCAGGTCATTCTAGTCAGCCGATCAGAATTCATCACATCGCAGACGAGCAGACCAAGCTAGGAGAAAAACATAGAAGTGAGACATCACCACGAGGCGGAAACGAAGAAGGCTGACGGGACGAGCTTCGAGTTTGGAACGAGGCTCGAAAGCCCGGAAAATAGACGCGATGAGCGGACAGTGTTGGGAAGGACAGTGTCGCGGAAAGGAATTCAAACACCTAGCCAAGCACATCCGAGGCCAGCACGATGGAGTACGGAAACAATACTACATGTGCCCGGTGTGTTCGAATCGAGCATATTCGACACACCAGGACTGGAAAAAGCACATGTGGGAATCACACGAAGGAAACCTGCTGAGAGGGATGCCGAAACAGGACCCCCTTCTGAGGCTGGAGTATGCTGCGGCGTTCGCCTTGGATCCGAAAGGACGACCGCCGTACACCAGTTTCGCTCCTGGAGACGAAACGGCGGCCCGGGTAGCTGATTTGGAACATGACTACGCTGTGCGTCATCCGGAGGGATTCTACCTCCCCGAGAAAGCGGTGGACAAGGAAGCACCGGAGAGGCCGCGGCGGAGGATTCGCGTACCATACTACCCGAGGGCATCGAGAGGGTCCGACGACAGCGACGCCGAGCAGCCTGAGCAGGAAGCAGCAGAGGAAGTACCGGAGGCCGCCGAGGCCGGCGAGGGAGCCCAAGCAGCCAAGGCAGCAGGGAAGGGACCCTTGGCCGGAGTAACGGAACGGTCGACGCCCACGCGCCGTTCCCCTCGGAGGGCCGCGAAAGGGGTGCGGAAGGAAGTCACCGAGTCGCCGCGAAGCACGAGCCGGGCTGTGATCAACCCGAGACCACTCCTGACAGGAGACCAAGTGGCTGGAATAGTACAAAGCCAAGTAAAGAAGTTAAACGCCCAGGGAGAACCGCGAGAACCGAGAGGACGAGGACTCCCCGGCAGAGGACTCCCGGGCAGAGGAAGAGGAGGAAGATCCACACCAGCCCCGAAGCCAGGTTGCTCAGGGATACCACCAGGGGCTGAGGTGGTGGAATTAATGAGCTCGTCCGACGATCAACGTCCGAAAATTAAGGGAGAGGAGGAGGAGCCTCCAGCCTTCAAGAGACCCCCGGCACAAGGATCCACGGCGGAGGAGCCGTCCCGGAAGAAAAAGTGGAAAAAGGTGAAGAAAATCCCGAAAGAACTTGAGGAAGGAACGAGCTCGGACCAGTCAGAGTCGGGCCGGAGTGCGTCAGTTCGGAGCGATCGGTCCTTGGTCATCGCCGAGTCAAGTAGCGCAGGAGAGCTGGGACCATCGCAACCCGAGACCTCGACAGGAGTAAAACGGACCACGGGACTAGAACCACCTTGTAGCGACGCGCAGTTTACTATGATGACAGTCCACAAGAAGTCGGTTGTTTATGAGTCGCGACACCCGAGGTTCCCCGGGTACCTAAAAGGAACGATGAACCGGGAAGGAACGTTCAGGGGTTACCGAGAGGCGAGAACAGACCGGGAGCTGGAGGACAGTATTCGGGACGCGCAAGGGGGCCGGTTGGCGGAGAGAGAGGCGCTGTACCTAGGGAGGTTCATCTTCGAGATGGCGGAAAGACAAGGACTCAAACCATCGGGCCGAGTTGAAAAAGTGAAGTATGTTCGACACGCGGTCAAGACCGAGGAAACGGCGTCGATGGCTTCAACACAGCCGTTGTTCTCAACCCCTACCCCAACGAGGGCGGACTCACCCCTGGAGAAGATGGTGTGTAAACAGCCAGTGGTACCGCCCCCGGGACTGAAGCGGATGAGGGACATCTTAGTGGCACCGGATACGCCGGAGACACGATTAGCTGTAGAAAATTTGAACCGAACCAGTCTGGGGAGTTCGGTCTTCGGGTCGCAAGCATCGGAAGAGACCTCGGGACCGCCGTCACCGGAGAGGATGAAATCGCCACCGGGACCGGACACCCCACTTAAGGACGAGGACAAGGATGGACGAGCACTACAACCACGAGTTATGATGCATAGACTGAAAATACCGGCTGCTCAATCCATGGATACAGAAGTAGAGGACTCGGAAGACATGGAGTTGGGACAGGCCGAGACCAAAGGGTACGAGCCAGACAGGCAAGAACTGGACGAGTCGGGGGCGGCTTTGGACTCAGTGTTCGGGTCCATGGGGATGGAGACACCAACGGCAGGACCATCTGGAGAAACGCCACGACTCAAGTTGTTAAGGACGCAGGCCATTCAACAGGTCTTGCAGGGACACTTTCCGGTAACGGCACGGGCGGTACGGGACTGGGACGCCGAGGAAGCAATCCAGGTGCAACTGGCGTGGCCTCCTAGGCAGGTGCGAAGGATGACGGCCAAGACGAGAGCGATGGCTTCAGCGTCTATGGCGTTCCTGATGGCACTGGAAACGGGCCGCGAACCAGAGACGTTCGACAAGGCAATGGCACAGTTCCCGACGGCAGCGCTGGGGCTGTTCACCCGAGAGTTCCCGGGAGTCGACAGGTTAATTAACGAACATAACCGGACCGTCCAGTTGGCTCAGACTTTAGTGTTGTATAAAAACGAGGACCAGTTAGACGACTTGTTACAGACGACGAGGTAGGTAGAAAAGCAGAGCAGACTAGTGGACCAACTTCTCGAGCTCCCGGCCAGGGAGGAGAGTCTGCTTTTACCGGCCCGACGTCAGGAAGAAGGATGAAAAGCCTCGAAAAGGAGAGAACGGTGTATGCTGCTTAGAGTCCTGTACGGAAGATAGCGCGACGGAACCAGAAGCGGAAAATGGCGCATCGCGAGTTGGGTGGGGAGGGATTATGGGGCGTTGGCTCCTCACTCATAGTGTTAAACCCCCAGGGAGAGGACCGGGCCGAGGCGGAGGTACCTGAGCCGCACAGGAGTCCGAAGCCCGGACAAAAACTTTCCTGAAGACCGCTGGACGAGCCCGAAACTTTGCTTTAAAACATCGGGAACGGACTGGCGGGCTCGAATATTCTCATCTCAAGTATTCTTACTAAAAACAAATTAGGTAGTTTCTTCATGGGAATCTTCTTCTTGCAGAATTGAACGAAACCGCATGTGTTAGGAGGTGTTGATCGTAATCAGCGAGCTGGAAGGTCCATGTCTGGAACGACTTACCAAGCCTGCGGGGCAATACGGAACGGGAGGAGGCGCTCGGAGGAAAAGCAAGTGTGGAGCCGTTTCGCTTCTTCCCAGAAGCCCCGTTGGTTGGGACCAAGCAAGTTGAGTAGGACCGTCCGGTCGCGGAAATTGGACAGATAGCGGGCCGGGCGGCCCAGGGAACGAAAAAAAAAGGATAGTGACGGAACGTCGGAGCGAGAGTCACTTGGTCGGGGGGTCAGACGGACACCCGGCACCCGTCCGAGTGACCAAGAGGAGCGAGAGTAAAACAAGGAGGTGGAATCGAAGAAAGGAACTCAGAACGAACGAACAGTATTGTGTAATTCTTGAGTCGACGGTTGTGCCGGGGTAAATGGGGTACCGGTGGACCGGCGACTCGCCGCTGGAGGAAAGGCTGGCACGGACCGAGACTGGAACCCTTCTCCCGTGCTGCCTTGAGGGATCTGGAGGCGAGTGAAAAATGACCTCTGTCCTCTAGCGGCACTTAAAAACGAACTTTCCACGGCTCGTCTGGACTTCTTCGGGCTTCGACCGTCTTGATTTTGGATGGATCGCTCAGAATGTTGGACCGGATGGGCCCGGATTCATTGTACCACCATCTTCTGAGTTTCCTTGTCTTCAGCCTCTTACCGCATACGGAGAGCAGTAGAGTGGAAAGTCTTGACCTGGATGCTGGTTTTAGCATGCCAAGACCGATGCAGCGAGTCGTGAAAGGACTACGGCGAATTGTAGATGTCTCCCGGAGGACCGGGGTGCGAGCAGGGACGGTAGCTGAAAGGCCCTCGCTCGTGCCCCACTAAAATAATACATAAACAAAACGAAGTTAATAGACTTACTAATTTATATATTAATATCTTACCTGCAGTAACGACAGTGACTGCTTCCATGTCGTACTCCCTGATGTCTTCTTCCCGACGAACGGAACAAAATAGTCTTTGAAACATATAGGGAGGTGGTGCTTGGAACGTCGGCCACGGATGCCTCGATAGACGACTCAAGAGGTCTGCAAAGAACGACGGAAAGCGATCCTTCATCCCTGACTTGGAGTTCGACGTCGGATGAGTTCTCTCTAGATCCAGTCTCTTGAAGCTGGCTGAGATGGGCCCGTTCCGGATCTCAAAAGTTGACGTCGGGTGCAGATCCCAGTTGATGTCCTCCATCTTCCCTTTCTACAACTTCTCCTTCTCCTTTCTCACAAATATCTTCAACTTACCGACGGCGCGTGTCAAGGCGCTCAGGATGGCTTCATGTAAATTGGCATGGCGCTTATGAAGACTGTGGCCTTACCCCAGAATCAAACCAGACCGAATCTTAAACTTACCTTTATTACGAACTATTTGTTGGTATTACAGTCTCACGAAAATCGTCAATGAACATGGTCCTTCGGGAGGAAGAAAAACTTAGTAAGCGGAGCGGGGCCCGAGAGCCCGAAAGACGAACGAGGGCCCGAGTGCCCGGAGTGAGAATCCTCTTCTTAGAAAATCATCTCATCAGTAGAACGAAGGAGCCTCCCTCTCGCCCCAAGAAGGATTGTCTTCCTACCGTTGCTCACGGGGGGGGGGGGAGGGATGAGAGGCGCCGGCTCCTGTCATCAAAGAAACCTCATCAAAAAGAAAATTGTCTTCTTATCGGGTCTCCGTTCCGGTTGTTGTCATGCCACTTGGGCCCGGAACGGTGACGAAAATACCCTATTAACTACATTGAACTCTCTCTCCGATATCTTCCTTTGCCTCTAAAATCTTTAAGTGTGTCGGCGTGGTCGAGGGCCGAACGTCTTGGTGCTGGGTTAACCACGAGGACATGTGCCACAAAGTCAAACTTCAGTTCCTGTACGGAAAACGGACACCTCATCAACAATTAATAATTCCAGTCTTCACATACTTACCTTCACCCCAACTCCATCCAGAGTTTCACTGTGACCGATAGCACGAACTCCGCGACGCCATCTGCTGAAGCTTCCACTTGGAACTTTAACGGTTGAACTAAGTTCCTCTTCACATCCATTGCCATTTCTTCTTTGGAACCGTTGGGTACCTCGGCCTCTGGCTCGAACATGTTGTCCTTGCCAAACGTGAAAAGGCATTGGGAGGCTCTGAATGCTGAGGCGACCGAGGGCACGAAGTCCAAAAAAAAAGAACATTCTTTCTACAATATTCCTTCTGTAAAGAAAACTTCAGTCTTTCTACAAAACTTCATCTTCAAATCATCATCACCCAAAAGAACGCAGAGAAGAGTGATAAAATGGAAGAACGAGGGGTCACGACCGACCGGGAGGGAGAATCGCGACCGATTCTCTGCCCAAAAACAATGGAGGACGTCTGGACGACGAAAAACGGACAAAAGGTCGAGAGGACTAAGGGTCACAACCGACCCTTGCCTCTGGGTGGGAGAATCACGACCGATTCTCCGCCCGAATTAGGGGAGAACGTCTGGACAACAAAAAAACGAATGGAACGGGGGCATTGCGGGTCACGACCGACCCATGGCCCCGGGCAGGAGGACCACGACCGGTCCCTCTGTCCTAACGAGGGTAAAGGCGAGGAAAAACGCCGAGGGGCTAAGTACATAGAGCCCAGAGGAAAGGAGCGGGGGCGACGGGGTCACGACCAATCCCCAGTCCCGGGTGGGAGAGCCACGACCGGCTCGCTCATCCTAAGACGGGAAAAGGCGCAGTACGGGTCCTAATAGACCCAGGATAAGAACTATGACGAAGATAAAAAGTATATAAGAGACTAGGATATGTAAAACGAATTATATGAACTTTACCGAGAAGCGAGAAAAACGAAAAACGAAGAAAGAAGAAAGAAGAGAAATAAAAATTAGCCGGATAGGCCCCGGGGGCCCTCCGAGGTAGACCGGAGAGGACAGAGGGTGACACCTCCTCCTCTACCGATAAGGAGCGTAGGATTGGTAGTTTAAAATGTTTCTGGTTTTAAAGTATGTCCTGTTGCTGTATGAACTGCTTTGAGATTTTGTAAGACGTGTTTTCCCACCTTTCAAGAAGGTGTGGGAGGGTGTGATGAATGCCTATTCATCCAAATATGTAGAGATCAAAATAAGAGAAAATAAGGTAATATTATAAAAGGTATATATGTTCGTAAAAGGAACGAAAGTGTAAAAGAACGAAATATGTAAAAGGAACGAAAGTGTAAAAAGCCCGAAAAAGAGGCACGAATATGTAAAGGAACGAAAGTGTAAAGGAACGAATATGTAAAGGAACGAGACCCGGAAAGATGTAAACCGGAAGTGATATGTAAACCGGAAACGAGAATGTAAACCGGAAGTGACGTCAGTTGTAGATCACGTGACTGAAAGCAGCCAATCAGGGCTGACCTCTAGGGTATATAAAGGGGCGGTGAGGCCTGAATAAACAGAGTTCTTTAACAGTTCTCCTTGTGTCCAGACGTGTCTTCTTCCCTGAAACAACCGCTAAGATGAGCCGATCCGAGCAATTAACCAGAAGTTAGGATAAAACAGGCGAAGTTCGAGATAAATAGGAGAAACTTAGGGTAGGGGCCCGACGGCCCGAGGAACGAGAACGAGGAACGGAGGACCGAAGTAGGGCACGAAGGCCCGAAACCGTCCCGGAAGTGTAGGCGCAGCATGGCACGAAGGCATGAAGGGCGGAACGAAGAAACGGAGTCCGCAGGGACGAGGGCGCGGCAGGCATGGCCCCACGCTACCAAACAATAGGCGACCGTCGGCCCGACGGCCCCGCAGACCGGAACCCGGGGTGGACCGCCTTGTAGGGGTGAATGCTGGTCTGGGAGATAGAGCGAGACGAACCCCGGCCGACCCGTACCCCTACCATAATTTCCCTTCCCCGCAGTCCTCCGTTTGACATCGAGCACCGATTCCCGACCGATTCGCTCAGCCCCCCCCCCCCCCCCCCCTCGTGCGCGAGGCACGACTCTAAAAACACATCTCGGTTCTTGGCCCGGATTCCCCGTCCGCCCCGAGACCCGAACAATCCCCACGTTCCTCTGCTGTAAGAATCGGCAACCCCGACTTACCAGAGAACGTCACACTTCTATGCTTTCGCAGGATGCCTACACTTTTTCAATGCTTCTGTATAGTTTTCTGAAGGTCAAATTGTATAAAGTAGGAGCAGTTCCAATCTCAGTAATAGTTAAGAAAATATTGGGTTCCACATTTGAGTGTGTATTTATAAACACCATGGGTTTACCTTATTGTTTCTTAGCATGAAGCTCCTATACCCTACATTTGAAAACTACAGGTTCAGTATAGGCCAAATGCAACCGCAATAGTAAACAGGTTGTAATACAGAAAGAAGTATTATCCAGCGTTAGTGTTCAAATAGTTTCACTTCTTTACTTAGGCCTAGATCGTAACTGCCACAATGTCATTCTTAAAATTTCATCATTATTTTCATACTTGCCGGAAAGAAACTATATATAGTCTTTAGTTATTTTCAATAAACCTAGAAATGGAATTGAACCCAAATTTTCAGAATTATACCTGATGTTAAAATCAAGGCTAATGCTTCAGGGTCCAATGAAATCAACTTTTTGAAAGAAATTGAATTTCTTATACTCCAGTTGGCACCTCCTTGGTCCCCTCCCACTTCCAAGTACACGCGCCCTATGGTACTATAAACATATCAGTCTGAAGTGCCTATACCTTCTCGTGCCATTCACACCACACAGTGGGTGCCTATCGCTCTTCCACCAGCGCCCAACCCATCTTCCACCACTTCACCAACCACCAACATCATTAGGCCCTCGTCCCCGGCCCCTCCCCACAATAAGCTCTTTATCCCGGCGAGCTTCAACCCTTTACCCCCTGTAAAACAAGCCACTGGCTCCCCGGGTCTAAATCTAGCCTCCCCGTTACCGTCGACTATAGTGCCCTTCCCCACTTACCCCAATGCCCTTCCTGGTCGAGCAAACCTCAATTGCATCACGATATATATGATGTGCCCTTCAACATGCCTGCCCTCCCCTTTTCAAAAAGGAAATACGTAAAAAGAATGAAATAGGAAATGGAAAAAAAAGGGGGGGGGGGGGAAATAAAAGGCCACAGTGTTCAGCTCTACTTTACAACCTCCCCCCCCCCCCCCCAACCGCCAGTTATCTTGTCTTGTTTGGAAGGAGTAAAGATACGCGTCCTAAGAGAGGTTTTGCACCTATGCGACTTGAGGTGCGATATCAGAGTGATATTAAGATGTCACAGAGAATTCACACAGCGGGACAATATGATTGCCTAAACTTGGCTATTTTGATTATTTTATACATGTTATTACCAAGAATTATATTTCTGATATGTGCGACTTCACGGGTAATGAGATCACATGTATTGATCAGATGTTTCTGAAGGTGGTCAGTAAAAATTATTTAAAAGAAAAGAAAAAAATCTTTTCATCCTCGTGCAAGAGGCACGACTCTTAAACAGACGGTCTCCCATGCCGAAGAATTGGTCAGACCAACTATTCTACAAAGGAAAGATTAATGACTGGAATACGTTTTTCGTAACGTCATTGATAGGGGCGCCCCCTACGAGAGTCTGTGCAACCAGATCCAACGCGACGTCGTTTTTGTGACGTCACAAAGATGTGGTGACGTCACGAAAATGGTAGAAAAAAAATGACGTCGCGTCGTATCTGGTTGCACGGACTCTCGTAGGGGGCGCCCCTATCAATGATATTGTGATGAATGCCTATTCATCCAAATATGTAAAGAGACCAAAATAAGAAAAGTATGGTAATATGACAAAAAGTATATATGTTAATAAAAGGAACGAAAGTGTAAAGGAACGAAAGTGTAAAAGCCCGAAAAAGAGGCCCGGATATGTAAGTAGGAACGAAAGTGTAAAGGAACGAAAGTGTAAAGGAACGAAACCCGAGAATGTAAACCGGAAGTGACATGTAAACCGGAAGCGAGAATGTAAACCGGAAATGACTTCAGTTGTAAACCACGTGACCAAAAGCAGCCAATCAGGGCTAACCTCTAGAGTATATAAAGGGGCGGTGAGGCCCGAATAAACAGAGTTCTTTCACAGTTCTCCTTGTGTCCAGACGTGTCTTCTTCCCTTAAACAACCGCTGAGATGAGCCGATACGAGTTAATTAACCAGAAGTTCGAGTAAAATAGCAGAAGTTCGAGGTGATTAGGCGGAACGGGGGCCCGAGGGCCCGAGGAACGGGAACGAGGACCGAAGGACCGGGGTAAGGGCGCGAAGGCCCGAAACTGGCCCGGATGGGGTCCCGGAAACGTAGGCACGGAACGGCACGAAGGCCCGAAACGCGGAACGGGGACCCGGAGTCCGCGGGAACGACGGCGCGACTGGCTCGGCCCCACGCTACCAAACAATAGGCGACCGTCGGCCCGACGACCCCACGGACCGGAATCCGGGGTGGACCGCCCTATCGAGGCGAACACCGGCCTTGGAGATAAAGCGAGACGAACCGCGGCTCCCCCTTACCCCTACCATATTTTCCCTCCCCCGCAGTCCTCCGTCTGACACCGAGCACTGATTCCCGACCGATTCGCTCAGCCCCCCCTCGTGCGCGAGGCACGACTCTAAAAACATCACATCTCGGTTCTTTGCCCGGATTCTCCGTCCGCCCGAGACCCGAAACAATTCCCACGTTCCTCTGCTATAGGAATCGGCAACCCCGACCTATCAGAGAACGTCACACTGGTGGCAGCGGTGGTGCTGAATAAGCACATACGGACTTGTGGATGCTGAGTGTTTCGTCGGAATTGGATACTCATGGCAACGGCTGCGGTCTTCGATCAGATGGATTCTGACATCGCCTTCAAGGAAGGTGGGGAGGAGAAGGGAGGTGCGAAACCCGAAGTCAAAGGGGAGGACACGACCATCATGGATAGGCGGTTCAACTTGATGGGAACGTCCACCCCGACGGATGAGCAGAATGCGCGGACTCAACAGCAGCAGACCGGCCAGGTAGGAGCGAGCTTGAAGAAATTTAGTCTAAGACCGGAAAAGTACGATGGGAAACAGGACTTTGAGGGATGGATCAACCAATTCGAGGAGTATACAGACTTGGGACGTTGGACGACCGAAGAAAAGGCGGCGATGCTCTTTCTTTCGCTGACGGGAACGGCAAGAATGTACTTTGTCGGACTCCCGGATAGGGAACAACTCTGTTACCCGGCGAGAGTGGAGGCGTTGCGCCGGAGGTTCAGGCAGGAAAAGGACACGTGCAATGCTCTGCAGGAATTGGCGGGATTGAAGTGTGTGAAGAACCAAACAGCGAAGGAGTTGGCCGATAACGCCCGGCGACTGGCGTCGAGGGCCTACTTCTCCAATGACTATGCCAGCCAGGAAAAGGCAGCATTACATGCGTTCCAGGCTGCAGTAGGGGAAGACCTTCAGCTGAAGTGTGCAGAGAAAGGATGCAAGACGTTGGAAGAAGCGGTAGAGGTGGTAGAGATACAGGAACGATACTCACGCCGCCTGTTACGGGCAGTGAAGCCCGAGGAGGACGCCAATGCCCAAATCACGGCCTTAAACGGGAAGCTTGAGGAAATGATGAAGGAATTGGCAGAAGAACGAGAAGCCAGGAGACAGTCAGTGGCCCGGAGAGAGGCGTATAAAAAGAGAAAAGAGGATATGGAATGTCACCAATGTCACCAGAAAGGCCATTTCGCGAGGGATTGCTCTCAGCGTCAGGGAAACGGACAGTCGCCGTCGCAGTAAGCGCGGGGCCCCCTTCAGGGGCGGCGAGAGAAGTAGTAGGCATAGGTGAATGTGGACTTTACGTGGCCGGAATGGTGGGAGAGAATGTCGTCCGTTTTCTAGTCGATACCGGATCCATGATTAGTTTGCTGTCGGACCGTCTCTGGAGAGAGTGGGGACGAAAATGGGAAGACCTGGACAGATATGAAAGACGCCTCTGCTCAGTGGATGGTAGTCCGTTGCGATGCTACGGATGCACGAATCTGTCGGTCAAATTGGGAACACGTACGTTGCAGTGGCCATTTATGGTAGCGGACATCGGTAGAGACGAAGGAATCCTCGGAAACGACTTCGCGGTGAAATACTGGCTAACAGTTAAGCCCCACGCGAGTGCTGTCTTCCTGCCTGCCGAAGGAGGGGGAGAGGGGGAACAAATCCCGGGAGTGGAACGAAGAACGGATGGGATTCGGGCAGTCACCGTCAGAGGACAGATCGTGAGAATCGAGGAAACGACGGAGATACCCCCACTCCAGGTAACCCGAGTAGCAATAGTAGCGAGAGCAGACATGGGACAAAGTGGACAGCTGGCTGTCATCACCGGCACTGGATTACCGATGGGACTGGAAGTGATCCCAGGAGCGGTAACGCTGGGAGAGGAGAATAAAGTTTGGGTGGCCAACCGAGGGACGGAGAGCACGAAACTGGAGACTGGTAGAGTCCTCGGAGAAGCCACCTTCGTACAGGAAGTACGAGGTACGAGAGATGATGTAAAAGAAGCACCCGGAGCGCTCACCGAGATGATAGAGGAGGCTAACAAAGGTCTAACCACGGAAGAAGGCGGAGAACTAGAGAAAGCCATCATGGCCCGGGAACAGATGTTTGGGACCTCGAAACACGAGTTAGGACGAACGAATTTGGTACAACATCGAATCAGTACGGGGGATCAGATGCCGATCAGGCAAAGGGTCAGACGGTATCCGGCCACCAGGAGAGAGGAGGAACGAGCACTGGTGGAGGATATGTTGAATCTGGGAATCATCCAGGAGAGTGGAAGCGCGTGGAGTAGCCCGACCGTCTTGGTGAAAAAGAAGGACGGAGGAACGAGATTCTGCATTGATTATCGGAAACTGAATCAGGCTACGAAAGTGGGCGCCTATCCGCTTCCCCGGATAGAGGACAGCCTCAACACCTTGGGCGGGAGCCTGTTCTTCTGTAGTCTGGATCTCGCGAGTGGATATTGGCAGGTAGAGATGGCACCCGAGGACCGAGAAAAGACGGCCTTCGTGACTCAAGGAGGGTTATATGAGTTTAAAGTGATGCCATTCGGGCTAGTGAACGCCCCAGCCACCTTCGAGAGACTGATGGAGAGAATCCTCAGAGGAATTGTGTGGGAGGAGTGTCTGGTATACCTGGATGACATATTGGTTTTCGGACCAACGTTTGAAGTGACTCTCGCCTATTGTTTGGTAGCGTGGGGCCGAGCCAGTCGCGCCGTCGTTCCCGCGGACTCCGGGTCCCCGTTCCGCAATTCGGGCCTTCATGCCGTTCCGTGCCTACGTTTCCGGGACCCCATCCGGGCCAATAGCTTACACGAGCAAGACCCTGGAGTCGAACGAGCGAAAGTATTGCACCACGCGGAAAGAGCTGTTAGCGGTGGTGTGAGCGTTGAAACATTTTTGGTGCTACATCTACGGTCAACCCGTCATTGTCCGAACGGATAATAGCGCAGTCAGTTGGCTACAAAGAAGTAAGGAACCGATGGGGCAGGCCGCCCGGTGGATTGAGATTATCGACTCGCATGACGTGTCGTTCCAACACCGACCGGGTCGGAAGCATGGGAACGCTGACGCGTTGTCCCGGTATCCGTGTAAACAGTGTGGAGAGGAACACGAGGGTACCGAGAAAGTGAGAGTAGTGATGCGGGCCCGGGGGTATGAGCCCGGATGGTCCCCGCAGGAGATGAAAGCAGCACAGAGGAGGGATCGAGATATAGGACCGATTATCGCACGGATGGAAGAGGATGCGAACCGGCCAGGTTGGGAGGTCATATCTCCGGAATCCCGAGAAACGAAGGTCCTATGGAGGCAATGGGAAAGACTGAGCCTAATGGATAGCGTGCTGCACCGGAAGTATTGGGAATTGGAAGGACAAGGTTGGAGGAACCAACTGGTCGTCCCGAGAGAGGAACGGGCCGAATTGGTGAGAGAATACCATGGAGGAGCGGCGGGAGCGCACATGGGAGTCGCCAGAACGACGGCCCTGTTGGAACAAGGGTTTTACTGGCCGGGACTCCGAGAGGACGTGCAGAAGGAATGTCGAGAATGTGACTGCGCGTTGCTAAAAAGGGGACGAGGAAGACGGGAGCCGTTGCATGAGTACATAGTAGGGGAGCCGATGGAACGGCTGGCCATGGATGTTTCGGGCCCGTACCCAGTCACAAAATGAGGAAACAAGTACTGCCTGATGGTGGGGTGCTATTTCACCAAGTGGCTGGAGTGTTTCCCGATCCCGGATCAGAAGGCAGTGACGGTAGCAGACAAGCTGGTCGAAGAAGTAGTAGCACGGTACGGCGCGTTTCGGGAACTAAACTCGGACCAGGGCACGAATTTCGAATCCGAGGTGGTAGCTCAGGTCTGCGCGATGTTTGGAATTCACAAGACGCGGACGACGCCGTACCACCCCCGGAGCGACGGATACATAGAACGAAGTTTTCGTACTTTGGGGTGCTGTTTGAAAGCTAGCTGCCGAGCGACAGGCCGGGAATGGGACGAGATGGTTCCGCTCGTGATGATGAGCTATAGGGCAACGCCGCAGGCCAGCACGGGAGTGACACCGAATATGATGATGCTGGGACGACAGACCATGATGCCGCGGCAAGCGATATATGGGAGACCTCTAGGACCGGAGGAGGAACCTCGACGGGTGTGCGACTACGTGGAAAGCCTAGAGAAAGGGCTAGTCGCGGCCTATCGGGAGGCCCGGACAGGGCTGAAGCGAGCCGCCATTCATCAGAAACATGAGTACGATGGAAAGGTGACTCGGCGGGAATACCACGCCGGAGAGCTGGTCTGGGTGCACGACACGGTAGTGGATAGGGACAAAGGAACGAAGTTGCGATTTCCATGGATAGGTCCCGCACTGATCGTCAAGGTGCTTGACCGAGGACAGGTGGTAGTACGGAAGAAACGAGGAAGACCGGGGGGGGTGGTTCATGTAGACCGCCTGGAACCCTACCTAGGACACGCTGCGCCAGCTTGGATGGTAGCCGACCAGCACGGATATGAGGCTGCACAGTAAGATGCTTGGGGTGGGGCGCGCTAGGACACGTGACGGAAGCGGGGTACCCCCTTTTTGTGATAAAATTGTTCTCCTCTCTCGATTCCGCAGGTGGGACAGGACCGAGGGAACAACCAAAATAGGCGCTACACAAAAAGGCTTTGGCCAAAAAGGACTGATCAACCTGGGGCCATTGAGTCGGGGAGGTGCGTTGACCACTACGGTAGGCGTGCAGGTTGTTAGGCTGAAGAAAATTGCTACCTAGCTGTAGATTGGTTTTCTTGCGGATGTAATTTAGGTGGGAAATTCGGGGTTGGAACGAAAAACGGCGTTCTGGAGCCACGGCGGCCGGAGTAGTCCCACTTAGCCGGTTTCCGGTCGGTCCGAAGAAACCACAGCGTGGAAAAGATGGTTGGGTTGCAGCGAAAGACAGACCCGGCGGCAAGCTGACGAAGACTTTTGAAGTAATGCTGACTTGGTAATACCGCGTTACAACGTCCCGGAGACCGGAGGAGAGTAGATGCGGCACTCTCGGGAACACCGGAGGAACAACGGACGGTTGTAAGAGGCGAGGCCTGAAACTGGACGGGCTTTAAAGTAGGTCGTAAAAGACGTGGACATCAAAAGGAGGACGGGGCGGCGGCGAGAGAATAACAGCGACGAGCCCCTGTGTTCTCCGGGAAGTGTGCGGAAGCACTGAGAGGGCCGAGTGACAAGGCAGAGGGAGGCGACGGAGATGAAAGGACCGAGGACTTCCGGTGGGGCAATAAAAGGCCTAGGAAGAAAACGCACAGACGGCGAGGGGCCGCGAGGTAAACGGCAGGCGGGGCGGTGGCCAGCAGCGGGCCCCGAGGACCGGAAATAGTAGGGGGCGCCACCGCTGAAGTGGTTGGTGAGCTTGACGCTAGGGGTCACTAGCGCAGGCCACGCACACTTCCGCCTGCGGCGGCTATAAAAGGCAGAGCGCTCGCCGGAGCAGGTCATTCTGGTCAGCCGATCAGAATTCATCACATCGCACAGCAGACGAGCAGACAAGTGAGCAGAGAAGCGAGACGAGCAGCATCACCACGAGGCGGGAACAAAGAAGGCTGACGGGACGAGCTTTAAGTTTGGAACGATGCCCGAAAGCCCGGAAAACTGACGAGATGAGCGGACAATGCTGGGAAGGACAATGCCGCGGGAAGGAGTTTAAACACCTAACCAAGCACATCCGAGGCCAGCACGAAGGAGTACGAAAACAATATTACATGTGCCCAGTGTGTTCGAGCCGAGCATATTCGACACACCAGGACTGGAAAAAGCACATGTGGGAATCACACGAAGGGAACCTGCTGAGAGGGATGCCAAGGCAGGACCCCCTTCTGAGACTGGAGTATGCTGCGGCGTTCGCCTTGGACCCGAAAGGACGACCGCCTTACACCACATTCGCTCCTGGAGACGAAACGGCGGCCCGGGTAGCTGACATGGAATGAGACTTCGCTGTACGCCATCCGGAGGGATTCATACCTCCCGAGAAAGCGGTGGACAAGGAGGCGCCAGACGGGCATCGAGAGGGTCCGATGACAGCGACACCGAGCAGGCTGAACAGGAAGCAGCGGATGAACCGCAGGAGGCCGCTGGGACCGGCTGGGGATCTCAAGCAGCCAAGGCAGCGGGAAAGGGACCCTTGACCAGAGTCGCGGAACGGTCGACGCCTATGCGCCGTTCCCCTCGGAGGGCCGCAAAAGGGGTCAGAAAAGAAACCACCGAGTCACCATGAATCCGAAACCACTCCTGACGGAAGAACAAGTGACTGGACTAGTACAAAGTCAAGTGAAGAAGTTAAACGCCCAGGGGGAACCTCGGGAACCGAGAGGACGAGGACTCCCGGGCAGAGGACGGGGAGGAAGATCCACGCCAGCCCCGAAGCTAGGTGGCTTTGGAATACCACCAGGGGCCGAGGTGGTGGAATTAGTGAGCTCGTCAGATGATCAACGTCCGAAAATCAAAGGAGAGGAGGGTGAGCCTCCGGCTTTCAAGCGACCCCCGACACAGGGATCCACGGCGGAGGAGCCTTCCCGAAAGAAGAAGTTAAAGAAGCTGAAGAAAATCCAGAAGGCGCTTGAAGAGGGAACTAGCTCGGACCAATCGGAGTCGGGACGGAGCACGTCGGTGCGCAGCGATCGGTCCCTGGTCATTGCCGAATCAAGCAGTGCGGGAGAGCTGGGACCATCGCAGCCCGAGACCTCGGCAGGATCGAAACGTATCGCGGGACTGGAACCTTGTGGCGACGCACAATTCACCATGATGACGGTCCATAAGAAGTCGGTCGTTTACGAGTCGCGACATCCGAGGTACCCCGGGTACCTAAAAGGGACGATGAATCGAGAAGGAGCGTTTAGGGGTTACTGACAGGCCAGGACAGACCGGGAGTTGGAGGACAGTGTTCGGGACGCAAAGGAAGGCCGACTGGCGGAGAGAGAGGCGCTATACCTGGGAAGGTTTATCTTCGAGATGGCGGAAAGACAAGGACTGAAACCGGTGGGCCGAATCGAAAGAGTAAAGTACCTTCGACACGCAGTCAAGCCAAAGGAAACAGCGTCGACGGCTTCAACACAGCCGTTGTTCTCGACCCCAACCCCGACGAGGGCGGACTCACCCCTAGAGAAGATGGTGTGCAAGCAGCCAGTGGTTCCGCCCCCGGGGCTGAAGCGGATGAGAGATGTCCTAGTAGCACCGGATACGCCGGATACACCGGAGGCACGAATGGCTGCAGAAAATTTGTCCCGAATCAGTATGGGAAGTTCGTTCTTTGGGTCGCAGGAATCAGAGGCGACCCTGGGACCGCCATCACCGGAGAGGGTGAGATCGCCACCGGGACCGGACACTCCACTTCGGGACGAAGACAAGGACGGACGAGCACTACAACCAAGAGTCATGGTACATAGACTGCAAATGCCGGCTGCTCAATCCATGGATACGGAGATAGACGATTCAGAAGACATGGAGTTGGGGCAGGCCGAGACGGGAAGACACGAACAGGACAAGCAAGAGCTGGACGAGTCAGGGGCGGTCTCGGACTCGGTGTTCGGGTCCATGGTGTCGGAAGCACCAGTGGCGGGACCGTCCGGGGAAACGCCGCGACTCCAGTCGTTAAGGACGCAAGTCATCCAACAGGTCTTGCAGGGACACTTTCCGGTAACAGCGCGGGCCGTGCGAGACTGGGAGGCAGAAGAAGCAATACCGGTGCAACTGGAGTGGCCTCCCAGACAGGTGCGGGAAATGACGGCCAAGGCAAGAGCGATGGCTTCAGCGTCATTGGCGTTCTTAATGGCGCTGGAAGCGGGCAGCGAGCCGCAGTCGTTCGACGAGGCAATGGTACAGTTCCCGACGGCAGCGCTGGGACCGTTTACCCGGGACTTACCAGGAGTCGACAGGTTGATCAACGAACATAATCAGACCGTCCAGCTGGCTCAGACTTTAGTGTTGTACAAAAACGAGGCACAGTTAGACGACTTGTTACAGACGACGAAGGAGGTAGAGCAGCAGAGAGGAATAGTGGACCAACTTCTCAAGCTCCCGGCCAGGGAGGAGAGGCTGCCTTTACCGGCCCGCCATCAGGAGGAAGGCTGAAAAGCTGCGAAGAATAGGAAAGTATGGAAAGTAGCGTGACGGAACCAGCGCGGAGAATGGTGCGTCGCGAGTTCGGGTGAGGAGGGATTACGGGGCGTTGGCTCCTCACCCATAATGTCAAACCCCCAGGGAGAGGACCGGGCCGAGGTGGAGGTACCTGAGCCGCACAGGAGTCCGAAGCCCAGATAAAAACTTTCCTAGAGACCGCTGGACGAGCCCGAACTTTGCTTTAAAAACATCGGGAACGGACTGGCGGGCTCGAATGTTCTCATTGAAGCATTCTTACCAAAACAAACCCGGGAGTTTCTTCATGAGAATCTTTTTCTTGCGGAGTTGAACGAAACCGCATGTGTTAGGAGGTGTTGATCGTAATCAACATGCTGGAAGGATCCACGCGCGGAACAAACTTACCTAGCCTTCGGGGCGATACGGAACGGGAGGAGGCGCTCAGAGGAAAATATGTAGCCGTTCCATTTCTTCCCAATAATCATCAGGGACCCCGTTGCGTTGGTTGGGACCAAGCAGGTTGGATGGGACCGTCCGGTCGTGGAAATTGGAAAAGTGACGGGCCGGGCGGCCCAGGAAACGAGAAAAGATAGTAATAGGACGTCGGAGCGAGAGTCACTCGGCCGGGGGGTCGGACGGACACCCGGCACCCGTCCGGGTGACCAAGAGGAGCAAGGATTAACGAGGAGGAGGGATTGGAGAAAGGAACTCAGAACGAATGAATAGTGTTGTGCAATTCTTGAGTCAATGGTCGTGCCGGGGTAAATAGGGTACCGGTGGACCGGAGACTCGCCGCTGGAGGAAAGGCTGGCGCGGGCCAAGACTGGAGCTCTTTTCCCGTGCTGCCTTGAGGGAAAAGACCACCACCTTCTGTGTATCCTTGTCTTCAGCCTCTTACCGCACATGGAGTGGAATTTTTCGACCTGAATGCTAGTTTTGGCGTGCCGAGACCGGTGCAGCGAGTCGCGTGATGACTGCGGAGAGCTGTGGATGTCTCCCGAGGGACCGGGGTGCGAGCAGGGACGGTTGTTAGAAGGCCCTCGCTCGTGCCCCATTAATAATAAGCAACAGAACGACGTTAATAGACTCATAAAATACTACTCTACATCAATATCTTACCTACAGAAAAACCATAACTGTTTCCATGTCGTACTTCCTGATGTCTTCTCCCCGATGGACGGAACAAAATAGTCTTTAAATCATCTCAAGAGATGATCGTGAGTACGGTGGCTCCGGATGCCTTGGCAGGCGAATGAGGCGGTCTGCCAAGAACGATGGAAGCGATCCTTCCTCCCTGCCTTGGAGTTTTGATGTCAGATGAGTTCTTCTCTAGATCCAGTCACCTGAATCTGGCCAAGATTGGGTCCGTTCCGGGTCTCAAAGGTGGACGTTGGATGCAGGTCCGAGCTTCACTTCTCCATCTTCTCTTTCTACAACTTCTCCTTCTCCTTCTAAAAATATTCTCAACTTACCTACGAATCGTCGTACTCAGGAGCAGCCCAGGGACGACTCGGAACTGTTGTCCCGGTGCGTGTCAAGGCATTCGAGTGGTTTCATGTAAATGGGCATGGCACGGATGACAACTGTGGCCTTACCCCAGAATCAAACCAGACCGAATTTTGAAATTATCTTTGCTGCGGATTTTGGTGGTACTACCTTCTCAAGAAAATCGTCAATGAGCATGGTCCCTCGGGAAGAAGAAAAATTCAGTAAGCGACACGGGGCCCGAGAGCCCGGGAAACGAACGAGGGCCCGAGGGCCCGAAGTAGGAATACTCTTCTTAAAATCATCTCATCTATGGAACGAAGGAGCCTCCCTCTCGCCCCCAAGATCTTCCTACCGTTGGACACGGGGGGGAGGGATGAGAGGCGTCGGCTCCTGTCATCAAAGAAACCTGTCATCAAAAAGAAAATTGTCTTCTCATCCTTAAAGAATCTGGCCTCCGTTCCGGTTATTGTTGTGCCACTTGGGCCCGGAATGGTGGCAGGATACCCTATTAACTACATTGAACTCCTTCTCAAATATCTTCCTTTGCCTCTAAAATCTTTGAGTGTGTCGGCATGGTCGAGGGCCGATCGTCTCCTACACTGGTGCTGGTGCTGGGTTAACCACGAGGCCACATGTCACAAGGACAGTCCGACATGGCCGGCGACTGCAAAGTCAAACTTCGTTCCTGTACGGAAAACGGACACCTCATCAACAAGTAATAATTCCAGTCTTCATACATCCTAACTCCATCCAGTGTTTCATTGCTAATGGTAGCACGAACTTCATGGCTCCATCTTCTGAAACTTCCTCTTGAAACTTTGACGGTTGAACTAAGTTCCTCTCCACATCCATTGCCACTTCTTCTTTGGACCGGTGGGTACCTCGTTCTCTGGCTCGAACATGTTGTCTTTGCCAGACGGGAAAAGTCACTGGGAGGCTCCGAAAGCCGAGGTGCGACAGAGGACACGAAGTCTAAAGAACATTCCTTTCTACAAAAACTTCAGTCTTTCTACAAACGAAACAAACCTCATCCTCAAATCATCATCACCTAAGAATGCAGAGAAGAGTGGTAAGCGGGAGGACGAAGGGTCACGACCGACCCTTGCCTCCGGGCAGGAGAATCACGACCGATTCTCTGCCCGAAAATGAAAAGGAACGTCTTGACGACGAAAAACGGACAAAGGTCGAGAGGACTAAGGGTCACGACCGACCCTTGCCTCTGGGTAGGAGAATCACGACCGATTCTCTACCCGAATTAGGGAGAACGTCTGGACGACGGGAAAAAGACAAAACAGGGGCGTTACGGGTCATGACCGACCCATGGCCCCGGGCGGGAGGACCACGACCGGTTCCTCTGCCCTAACGAGGGTAAGACGAGGAGAGACGAGCAGGGCTAAGTACATATAGCCCTGAGGAGAGGAGCGGGGGCGACGGGGTCACAACCGATCCCTAGTCCCGAGTGGGAAAGCCACGACTGGCTCGCTCATTCTAAAGGAAAAAGGTGGAATACGGGTCACGATAGACCCAGGATAAGAACTATGACGAAGAAATATGTGTATAATAAGAGACTAAAACGAATAAAACGAACTACAATATGAACTTTGACGCAAAACGAAGAACGAAGAATGAAGAAGATAAAAATTAGCCAGATAGGCCCCGGGGGCCCTCCGAAGTAGACCGGAGAGGACAGAGGGTGACACCTCCTCCTCTACCGATAAGGAGCGTAGGATTGATAGTTGAAAAGTGTTTCTGGTTCTAAAGTATGTCCTGTTGTTGTTGTATAGACTGGTATGAACTGCTTTAAAAATTTTGTAAGACGTGTTTTCCCACCTTTCAAGAAGGTGCGGGAGGGTGTGATGAATGCCTATTCATCCAAATATGTAAAGAGACCAAAATAAGAAAAGTATGGTAATATGACAAAAAGTATATATGTTAATAAAAGGAACGAAAGTGTAAAGGAACGAAAGTGTAAAAGAACGAAAGTGTAAAAGCCCGAAAAAGAGGCCCGGATATGTAAGTAGGAACGAAAGTGTAAAGGAACGAAAGTGTAAAGGAACGAAACCCGAGAATGTAAACCGGAAGTGACATGTAAACCGGAAGCGAGAATGTAAACTGGAAATGACGTCAGTTGTAAACCACGTGACCAAAGCAGCCAATCAGGGCTAACCTCTAGAGTATATAAAGGGGCAGTGAGGCCCGAATAAACAGAGTTCTTTCACAGTTCTCCTTGTGTCCAGACGTGTCTTCTTCCCTTAAACAACCGCTGAGATGAGCAGATACGAGTTAATTAACCAGAAGTTCGAGTAAAATAGCAGAAGTTCGAGGTGATTAGGCGAAACGGGGGCCCGAGGGCCCGAGGAACGGGAACGAGGACCGAAGGACCGGGGTAAGGGCGCGAAGGCCCGAAACTGGCCCGGATGGGGTCCCGGAAACGTAGGCACGGAACAGCACGAAGGCCCGAAACACGGAACGGGGACCCGGAGTCCGCGGGAACGACGGCGCGACTGGCTCGGCCCCACGCTACCAAACAATAGGCGACCGTCGGCCCGACAACCCCGCGGACCGGAATCCGGGGTGGACCGCCCTATCGAGGCGAACACCGGCCTTGGAGATAGAGCGAGACGAACCGCCGCTCCCCCTTACCCCTACCATATTTTCCCTCCCCCGCAGTCCTCCGTCTGACACCGAGCACCGATTCCCGACCGATTCGCTCAGCCCCCCCTCGTGCGCGAGGCACGACTCTAAAAACATCACATCTCGGTTCTTTGCCCGGATTCTCCGTCCGCCCGAGACCCGAAACAATTCCCACGTTCCTCTGCTATAGGAATCGGCAACCCCGACCTATCAGAGAACGTCACAATATCACAAAAAACCTGTAGCTGACGGCCTGAGTTGTGTATCTTTGAGTAGCTATATTATTTTTGGTCAGACCAAGACCTAAAGTCAACCTCCTTATGTTTTAGGAGAACGGAAACCCCCGCTTTCCTAATATCATCACAATCTCATTTTCTACTAAAGTACATTTACAGTTGCCCCAAGAGCTATGGTTGTTGTCAATGTGAGTTACAGATGCACCATTACATAGATAGCTAATAATACACATAATACTGACGACGTTGATTAGAATGTTCTGGTTACAAATGACAGTAGTCACTTTGACTACAACACCAGCTCATACAGTGTAACTCATAAATTCAACGCAGGGTTGAGGATAGATAGCAATAATGATTATTTAAGAATCAACAAGAAATGGTTAGGAACATGCAGTACCAGTGCAGACGTTCTGTTGTCTAGCTACCACTCCGAACTACCCATCAGGTTGCGCATCTCCTGATCAAACAGGAGCCTATACTCTGCCTTTACTTATAGAATCCTGTGACTGCTGCGTAGTTGTGGCTATTATAACAAAGTCCTCTTAAATCACTAGATACGATGCCTGACTTTAGCCAAATAGAAATTGGATTGGTTTATGTCCCTGCTCTTGTACAGTATATCATGACTGCTAACGACTTTTACTGGAATAGGTAATTATTCTGTTATCTAGAGCTTGATGTATGCCCAGTAAGCTTTGACAATAATACATTATAAGAACAGATACCTAATCTATCTAGGTCTCAATAGTTTCATTATTTGCCAACTATTAACCTAGTATTTTCGGTACCCAGCCTGAACTTGTCATGAACTAGGCAATCAGTCTTTATGTTTGTTCGTCTTTTATTGAACGAGCTTTTTTTTTTTTTTCAGATATAAGAATCATCTCGAGATTGCAACAACCTAAGAAAAAATAACAGTACCTAATACAGGATAGAGAACACTATACCGACACCATTTAAAAACAAGGAGACATTGCTGTCCCCTTTGTCCAAAATGTATCAAGTCGCAAGCCAACCATCTGTTTCCGCCTTATTATTGCCTATAGTCCAGGAGCCAAATCCTGAAATCAGTCAAAATAAGGATTTACCCTCCGCGGTGAGCCCCCTGGATTTTCTTGATTTTTTTCACCTTATAGCATCCTAGGGACCATGAATCAAGACGGTTCCGAAGAATTTAGGTATGCGAACACTGTCTAATTACGCGATTTGTGCTTAATTAGCAAAAAATGAAAAACGCGTTATTTCAAAATTACTCTGGAACTATGTAAGATATAATAACATGCAATATGTCATCTGAAAGGTAATTTTTTTCCTGATTTTTTGGTATATTGTTTGCTATTATCATTAATCATGGCAATGAGTAATTAAAGAAAAACTGTTGTTTCAGTCAAAATCATTAGAACTTAAGGATCCGAGGTTAAACTCTGGAATTGATAAACCAAGTCCTAGGTATACTTAAAGGGGATCTTTAGGTAGTTTTTAAAGAAGGTTGCATCTGATTTCATTGGAAATATAATGTAGAAATGATTTTTAGCTGATTAAATTCTAACCGACTACAGGCTCATTTTACACTTATATTTCAAAAGGAGAGATGATATCATGAAAATAACACAATATATCCTAAAGAGATGTGGAAATGATAATCATTATCTCCCTAGGCTGGTATTTCAGTGCTTTCACAGCCATTTGGGCACATTTATAATATGGTAGCTATTTGGAGAGCATTTTGGATCACAGTGAAAGATGTGTCACAATGAAACTGTGGTTTGAGTAAGATTTCTTTCCTCAGCATAATACCATGATAATGTTTCAGTTTGATTACAAACCATCTTATTAGGGCCCTTGCATTAAGTTTGTATGCATCAAGGGGGGGAGGGAGGTATGAAGTCTTTGAAAATATGTGTACTTTCTAGTACAAATCCAATGCATATTTATGACCAAAGGGGGGTAGGGATCTGAAATTTTTGAAAATGTGTGTACTTATTAAATGGAAGGCCCCTTATAGTTCCCTCTACTTCTTGTTTACATAAAGAAAAGAATAGCTTGTAGCAGACTCACCCAATACCTGACCCCAATCCAGATTTCTGAGGGTATACTACTTTAAAGAAGAGATGAATCCCAAAAAGTATGCTGTCATAATCAAAGGTTCTGAATTTAGAAAAGAGTCCTTGTATCAATATGCCAACTGCAAAAAGACCAAGTGTGCTATTTGTTAAACTTGTAAACTTGATAGGTGTGCTACCTCTGCCAAATTGGTGGTTTTGATAAATTACTAGATTGCACTCTTGGATTCTAGACCCATGTGCTTATATAAATAAGTAACTTTGCTTGACCATACACTAAATGGATATCTTATATTTTATTCTATATATGGGTTACTGGTATTAGTAATTTGATATTAAATTATGATCATGGTCACAGTTCATTTCTAAGAGCCAAACTTCCAATCCTCCCAAATTACCAATACAGGTTAGACCAGCCTTTGGTCATGTGTGATGAACGGCTATTCAGCCAAAATACATAGAGGTTAAAATAATAGAAATAAGGTAATAATAGAAATATATGTAAGAGAACGAAATATATGTAAGAGAACGAAATAGATGTAAAGGAACGAATATGTAATAATGAACGAAAGTATAGAAAGCCTGAAAAAGAGGCACGAATATGTAAAGAACGAATATGTAAAGAACGAATAACGAATATGTAAGGAACGAAAACGTAAAGGAACGAAACCCGGAAATATGTAAACCGGAAGTGAAATGTAAACCGGAAACGGAATATATAAACCGGAAGTGACGTCAGTTGTAGGTCACGTGACCGAAGGCAGCCAATCAGGGCTGACCTCTCTAGTATATAGAGGGGCGGTGAGGCCCGAATAAACAGAGTTCTTTAACAGTTCTCCTGGTGTCCAGACGTCTCCTCTTTCCTGAAACAACCGCTAAAGATGAGCCGATCAGAGTAATTAAGCCGAAGTTAGGACAAAACAGTCGAAGTTCGAGATAGGTAGTAGAAACATAGGGTAAGGGGCCCGACGGCCCGAAGAACGAGGAACGAGGGAACGGAGTAAGGCACGAAGGCCCGAAGTAGTCCCGGAAACCGAGGCGTAGTATGGTACGAAGACATGGGGAGCGGAACGAAGGAGCGAAGTCCGCGGGGACGAGGGCGCGGCATGCTCGGCCCCACGCTACCAAACAATAGGCGACCGTCGGCCCGTCGCCCCCGCGGACCGGAACTCAGGGGTGGACCGCCCCCCGGCCGACCCGTACCCCTACCATAATTTCCCTCCCCCGCAGTCCTCCGTCAACATCGAGTGCCGATTCCCGATCGATTCGCTCAGCCCCCCCTCGTGCGCGAGGCACGACTCAAGAAACACATCTCGGTTCTTGGCCCGGATTCCCCGTCCGCCCCGAGACCCGAACAACCCCCACGTTCCTCTGTTGTAAGAATCGGCAACCCCGACTTACCAGAGAACGTCACACTGGTGGCAGCGGTGGTGCTGAAATAGGCACATACGGACTTGTGGATCTTGGGTGTTTCGTCGGTATTGGATACTCATGGCGACTGCGGCAGTCTTCGAGCAGATGGATTCTGACGTCGCCTTCAAGGAAGGTGGGGAGGAGAAAGGAGGTGCGAAAACCGAGACCAAAGGGGAGGACACGACCATCATGGGTAGGCAGTTTAATTTTATGGGAACGTCCACCCCGACGGATGAGCAGAATGTGCGGGCTCAACAACAACAGACCGGCCAGGAAGGAGCGAGTTTGAAGAAGTTCAGTTTACGACCAGAGAAGTATGACGGTAAACCGGATTTCGAGGGATGGATCAACCAGTTTGAGGAGTACGCAACATTGGGACGCTGGACGGCCGAGGAAAAAGCGGCGATGCTTTTTCTCTCGCTGACGGGAACGGCACGAATGTACTTCGTCGGACTCCCGGACAGGGAACGACTCCGTTACTCAGCGAGGGTGGATGCGTTGCGCCGGAGGTTCGGTCAGGAGAAGGACACGTGTAATGCTCTGCAAGAGTTGGCGGGATTGAAACGTGTAAAGAACCAGACAGCGAAGGAGTTGGCTGATAATGCCCGGCGACTGGCATCGAGAGCCTACTTCTCCAACGACTACGCTAGCCAGGAAAAAGCAGCATTACATGCGTTCCAGGCTGCAGTTGGGGAAGACCTTCAGCTGAAGTGTGCAGAGAAAGGATGCAAGACACTAGAGGAGGCGGTAGAGGTGGTAGAAATACAGGAACGATACTCACGCCGCCTCCTGCGGGCAGTGAAGCCCGAGGAGGACGCCAATACACAGATCATGGCCTTAAACGGTAAGTTGGAGGAGATGATGAAAGAATTGGCAGAAGAACGGGAAGCTAGAAGACAAGCAACGGCCCGGAGGGAGGCGTTTAAGAAGCGAAAAGAAGATTTAGAGTGTCATCAATGCCACCAGAAGGGCCATTTCGCGAGAGAGTGTTCTCAACGTCAGGGAAACGGACAGTCGCCGTCGCAGTAAGCGCGGGGCCCCCTTCGGGCGCGGCGAGAGAAGTAGTAAGCATGGGAGAATGTGGACTTTATGTGGCCGGGATGGTGGGAGAGAGTGTCGTCCGTTTTTTGGTTGATACCGGATCTATGATCAGTCTGCTGTCGGAACGCCTCTGGAGAGAGTGGGGACGAAAATGGGAAGAACTGGATGGATATGAAGGACGTCTCTGCTCGGTGGATGGTAGTCCGTTGCGGTGCTACGGATGCGCGAACTTGCCAGTAAAATTGGGAACGCGCGTGTTGAAGTGGACGTTCATGGTGGCAGACATCGGTAGAGATGAAGGGATCCTGGGAAACGACTTCGCGGTGAAATACCGGCTAACAGTTAAGCCCCACGCGAGTGCTATCTTCCTGCCCGCCGAGGGGGAGGGAGAGGGGGAACGAATCCCGGGAGTAGAACAAAGAACGAATGGGATTCGGGCAGTTACCGTCGGAGGACAGGTCGTGCGAATCGAGGAAACGACGGAAATACCCCCACTCCAAGTGACCCGAGTAACAGTAGTAACGAGAATAGACATAGGACAGAGTGGACAGCTGGCTGTCATCACCGGCGCTGGATTACCTATGGGACTGGAGGTGATCCCAGGAACGGTGACATTGGGAGAAGAAAATGAAGTTTGGGTGGCCAACCGAGGGACCGAGAGCGCGAAATTGGAAACCGGCGGGGTACTCGGAGAAGCCACCTTCGTACAAGAGGTACGAGGAATAGGAAGTGAAGCAAAAGAACCCCCTGGAGCGCTCGTTGAAATGATAGGGGAGGCTAAGAAAGACCTGACCACGAAGGAAGGCGAAGAGCTGGAGAAAGCCATCATGGCCCGGGAACAAATGTTTGCGACCTCGAAACATGAGTTAGGACGGACAGATTTAGTACAACATCGAATTAAAACGGGGGATCAGATGCCGATCAAGCAGAGGGTCAGACGGTATCCGGCCACCAGGAGAGAGGAAGAATGAGCACTGGTGGAGGATATGTTAAATCTAGGGATTATCCAGGAGAGCGGGAGTGCGTGGAGTAGCCCGACCGTTCTAGTCAAAAAGAAGGACGGAGGAACGAGGTTCTGTATCGACTACCGAAAACTGAACCAGGCTACGAAAGTGGACGCCTATCCGCTCCCGCGGATAGAGGACAGCCTCAACACCTTGGGAGGAAGCCTATTCTTTTGCAGTCTGGATCTCGCAAGCGGATATTGGCAGGTGGAGATGGCACCGGAGGACCAAGAAAAGACGGCCTTCGTGACTCAAGGAGGATTGTATGAGTTCAAAGTGATGCCATTCGGGCTAGTGAACGCCCCAGCCACCTTCGAGAGACTGATGGAAAGAATCCTCAGAGGAATCGTGTGGGAGGAGTGTCTGGTATACTTGGATGACATACTGGTCTTTGGACCAACGTTTAAAGTGACTCTGGAAAGATTGGTACGGGTTCTGGACCGATTGAACGCTGCAGGACTGAAGTTAAAGGCGCGAAAATGCAAGCTGTTCCAGAAGAAGATTCCGTTCTTGGGGCACGTTGTCTCATTCGACGGGATCGAACCCGACCCCGAAAAGTGTCGGCAAGTAACCGAGTGGCCGGTCCCGCGGGATCTCCACGAGGTACGAGCCTTCGTGGGATTATGTTCATATTATAGAAGGCATATAAACGGCTTCACGGAATTGGCTGCCCCCTTGTATGAATTGGCAACGAAGGAGGAACCGTTCGTGTGGAGCGTGAGACGACAAGAGGCATTTGATGCGATGAAGAAGGCGCTAACGGAGGCCCCGGTGTTGGGATTCCCGGAGGAAGATGGACAATGGTGGCTTGACACAGACGCCAGTGACGTGGGAACGGGAGCCGTGCTATCACAGGAGCAGAGAGGGGAGGAACGGGTGATAGCTTACACGAGCAAAACCCTGGAGTCAAACGAACGAAAGTATTGCACCACGCGGAAAGAACTGTTGGCGGTGGTGCGAGCTTTGAAGCATTTTCGGTGCTACATCTATGGTCAACGCGTGATAGTCCGGACGGATAATAGCGCGGTTAGTTGGCTGCAGAGAAGTAAGGAACCGATGGGGCAGGCTGCTAGGTGGATTGAGATTATCGACTCGCATGATGTGTCGTTCCAACACCGACCGGGCAGGAAGCATGGGAACGCTGACGCGTTGTCCCGGTATCCGTGCAAACAATGTGGAGAGGAGCACGAGAATACCGAAAAAGTGAGAGTAGTGACGCGGGCCCGGGGGTACGAGCCCGGATGGTCCCCGCAGGAGATGAGAGCAGCGCAGAGGAGGGATCGAGATATAGGGCCGATTGTCGCACGGATGGAAAAGGATGCGGACCGGCCAGGTTGGGAGGCCATATCTCCGGAATCCCGGGAAACAAAGATCCTATGGAGGCAATGGGAACGATTAAGCCTCAGGGATGGCGTGCTGCATCGGAAGTACTGGGAACTAGAAGGACATGGTTGGAGGAACCAGTTGGTCGTTCCCCGAGAGGAACGGGCCAAGTTGGTAAGGGAATACCATGGAGGCGCGGCAGGAGCGCATTTAGGAGTCGCCAGGACGACGGCCCTGTTGGAGCAAGGGTTTTACTGGCCGGGACTCCGGGAAGACGTGCGGAAGGAATGTCGAGAATGTGATTGCGCGTTGCTGAAAAAGGGACGAGGAAGACGGGAGCCGCTACATCAGTACATAGTGGGGGAGCCGATCGAACGGCTGGCCATGGATGTTTCGGGCCCGTACCCAGTCACCAAACGAGGAAATAAGTATTGCCTGATGGTGGGATGCTATTTCACCAAATGGTTGGAGTGTTTCCCGATCCCGGATCAAAAGGCAACGACAGTGGCGAACAAACTGGTTGAAGAAGTAGTAGCACGGTACGGCGCGTTTCGGGAACTACACTCGGATCAAGGCACGAATTTCGAATCCGAGGTGGTGGCTCAGGTCTGTGCACTATTCGGAATACACAAAACAAGAACGACGCCGTACCACCCCAGGAGTGACGGGTACATAGAACGAAGTTTCCGTACTTTGGGGTGTTGTTTGAAAGCCAGCTGCCGAGCAACAGGCCGGGAATGGGACGAGATGGTCCCGCTCGTGATGATGAGTTATAGAGCAACGCCGCAAGCCAGCACGGGAGTGACACCGAACATGATGATGCTGGGCCGACAGACCATGATGCCGCGACAGGCGATTTATGGGAGACCTCTAGGACCAGAGGAGGAACCCCGACGGGTAGGCGACTATGTGGAAAGCCTGGAGGAAGGGCTAGTCGCGGCCTATCGGGAGGCCCGGACGGGGCTGAAACGAGCCGCCATCCATCAGAAACACGAGTACGATGGGAAGGTGACTCGGCGGGAATACCACGCCGGAGAACTGGTCTGGGTGCACGATACGGTAGTGGATAGGGACAAAGGAACGAAGTTGCGATTTCCATGGATGGGCCCTGCACTGATCGTCAAGGTGCTTGACCGAGGACGGGTTGTAGTACGGAAGAAACGAGGGAAACCGGGGGGGGTGGTCCATGTGGACCGCCTGGAACCCTACCGAGGACACGCTGCGCCAGCCTGGATGGTAGCTGACCAGCAAGGATACGAGGCTGCACAGTAAATGCTTGGGGTGGGGCGCGCTAGGGCACGTAAGGAAACGGGGCACCCCTTTTTGTGATGAAGTCGTTTTCGTGTCTCGATTCCGCAGGTGGAAGAGGACCAAGGGAACGACCAAATCGGCGCTACACAAAAAGGCTTTGGCCAAAAAGGACTGATCAACCTGGGGCCATTGAGTCGGGGCGGTGCGTTGACCACTACAGTAGGAGTGCAGGTCGTTAGGCTGTAGAGATTTGCTACCTAGCTGAAGATTGGTTCTCTTGCGGATGTAATATAGGTGGGAAATGCGGGGTTGGAACGAAAAACGGCGTTCGGGAGCCACGACGGCCCGAATGTCTAAAGTAGTCCCACGGAGCCGCTTTCCGGTCAGTTCGGAGGAACCACAGCGTGGAAAAGATGGTTGGATTACAACAGAAGACAGACCCGGTGGCAAGCTGGTGAAGACTTTTGAAGTAATGCCGACTTGGTAATACCGCTTTACAGCGTCCAGGAGACCGGAGGAGAGTAGATGCGGCACTCTCGGGAACGCCGGAGGAACGAACGGACGGCTGTAAAAGGCGAGGCCTGAAACGAGGACGGGCTTTAAAGTAGGTCGTAAAAGGAGTAAAAGAGGACAAAGAGAACGGGGCGGCGGCGAGGAGATGATAACGTCGAGCCCCTGTGTTCTCCGGGAAGTGTGCGGAAGCACTGTGAGGGCCAAGATGAAAAAGGCAAGAGAAGGCGACGAGGGATGAAAAGACCGAGGACGTCCGGTGGGGCAATAAAAGGCCTAGGAAAAACGCGTGGACGGGCGAAGGGCCGCGAGGTAAAAAGCAGGCGAGGCGGTGACCAGCGGCGGGCCCCGGGGACCGGAAAATCGTAGGGGGCGCCACCGTAGAAGTGGATGGTGAGTCTGACGCTAGGGGTCGCTAGTGCAGGCCACGCCCACTTCCGCCTGCGGCGGCTATAAAAGGCAGAGCGCTCGCCGGAGCAGGTCATTCTGGTCAGCCGATCAGGATTCATCAAATCGCAGACGAGCAGACTGAGCTAAGGAGAAGAAAACAAGAGGAAAAGCAGAGAAGCGAGACGAGCAGCATCACCACGAGACAAAAACGGAAACGGCTGACGGGACGAGCTTCAGGATTGGAACGAGCCCCGAAAGCCCGGAAAACGGACACGATGAGCGGACAGTGCTGGGAAGGACATTGTCACGGAAAGGAGTTTAAGCACTTGGCCAAGCATATTAAAGGCCAGCACGATGGATTACGGAAGCAGTATTACATGTGCCCGGTGTGTTCGAATCGAGCCTATTCGACACACCAGGACTGGAAGAAGCACATGACGGACTCACACGAAGGGAACCTGCAGAGGGGGATGCCGAAGCAAGACCCCCTTCTGAGGCTGGAGTATGCTGCGGCGTTCGCCTTGGACCCGAAAGGACGACCGCCGTACACCAGTTTCGCTGCTGGGGATGAAACGGCGGCCCGGGTAGCCAACATGGAACGGGACTACGCGGTGCGCCATCCGGAGGGGTTTCAACCCCCTGAGAGGGCGGTGGATAAGGAGGCACCGGAGAGGCCGCGACGGCATATCCGCATACCTTACTACCCGAGGGCGTCGAGAGGATCCGAGGACAGCGACGCCGAGCAGCCGGAGCAGGTAGCAACCGAAGAAGGATCAGAGGCCGACGAGGCCGGCGAGGGAGCCCAAGCAGCCAAAGCAGCAGGGAAGGGACCCCTGGCCGAGGTAGCGGAACGATCGACACCCACGCATCGTTCCCCTCGGAGGGCCGCGAAAGGAGTGCGGAAGGAAGCCACCGAGTCGCCGCGAAGCGCGAGCCGAGCCGTGGTCAACCCGAAACCACTCCTGACACCAGACCAAATATCAGGGTTAGTACAGAGCCGAATTAAGAAGTTAAACGCCCAGGGAGAACCACGGGAACCGAGAGGACGAGGACTCCCGGGCAGAGGAAATGGACGGACATCCACACCCACCCCGAAGCCGGGTTGCTCAGGAATACCACCGGGGGCTGAGGTGGTGGAATTGGTGAGCTCGTCCGACGACCAACGACCGAAAGTCAAAGAGGAAGAGGAGCCGCTCGCTTTCAAGAGGCCCCCGACGCAGGGACCCCCGGCGGAGGAGCCGTCGCGAAAGAAGAAGTGGAAAAAGGTCAAGAAAGTCCCGAGAGAATTGGAGGAGGGAACGAGTTCGGACCAGTCGGAGTCAGGCAGGAGTATGTCGGTCCGGAGCGATCGGTCCTTGATTATTGCTGAGTCTAGTAGCACGGGAGAGCTGGGACCATCACAGCCTGAGACCTCGACAGGAGTCAAACGGACCACGGGACTAGAACCACCTTGTAGCGACGCACAATTTACTATGATGACAGTTCATAAGAAATCGGTGATATACGAATCACGACACCCGAGGTACCCCGGATATTTAAAAGGAACAATGAACCGGGAGGGATCGTTCAGGGGTTACCACGAGGCGAGATCCGACCGGGAGCTGGAGGACAGCATTCGGGAAGCACAGGGAGGCCGGCTAGTGGAAAGAGAAGCATTGTACCTAGGGAGGTTTCTACGCGAGATGGCAGAAAGGCAGGGACTCAAACCGTCGGGGCGAGTGGAGAAAGTAAAGTATGTTCGGCATGCGGCCAGACCGGAGGACACGGTGTCGATGGCCTCGACACAGCCGCTGTTCTCTACCCCTACCCCGACGAAAGCGGATTCACCCCTGGAGAAGATGGTATGTAAGCAGCCGATAGTGCCGCCCCCAGGATTAAAACGAATGAGAGACATTACGGTAGCACCAGACACGCCAGAGACACGGGCGGCGGTTGACAACCTGACTCGAGCCAGTTTGGGGAGCTCGTTTTTCGGGTCGCAAGGATCGGAAGAGACCCCGGGACCACCGTCGCCCGAACGTATGGGATCGCCGCCAGGACCAGATACCCCACTCAAGGACGAGGATAAACACGGGCGGGCGCTACAACCGCGGGTTGTGATACACAGATTACAAATACCGGCTGCCCAGTCCATGGACGCGGAGGTGGAAGACTCAGAGGACATGGAGTTGGGGCAGGCCGAGACCAGAGGATACGAGCCGGAGAAGCAAGAATTGGACGAGTCGGGAGCGGATTCAGTGTTCGGGTCCATAGGAACGGAGATACCGACGGCAGGACCATCTAGGGAAACACCGAGACTCAAGTTATTACGGACACAGGCCATTCACCAGGTCTTACAGGGACACTTTCCGGTGACGGCGCGAGCGGTACGAGACTGGGACGCGGAAGAGGCCATTCGGGTGCAACTGGTGTGGCCCCCGAGGGAGGTGCGAGGAATGACGGCCAAGACAAGAGCAATGGCTTCGGCGTCTATGGCGTTCCTGATGGCACTAGAAACGGGCCGCAAGCCAGAGACATTTGAAGAAGCGATGGCACAGTTCCCGACGGCGGCACTGGGGCCGTTGACCAGGGAGTTCCCGGGGGTCGACCGGCTAGTTAACGAACACAACCGGACCGTCCAATTGGCTCAGACCCTAGTGATGTACAAAAACGAGGATCAACTGGATGACTTGTTGAAGGCGACAAGAGAGGCGGAAAAACAGAGCGGAATGGTGGATCAGCTTCTCGAGCTCCCCGCTAGGGAGGAGAGACTGTTGCTACCGATCCGGCGCCAAGAAGAAGGGTGAAGTAGATGCTGCTCGAGGTCTTGCACGGAAGAAAAACAGCGCGACGGAACCAGAGGCGGAAAATGGCGCGTCGCGAGTCGGGTGGGGAGGGATTACGGGGCGTTGGCTCCTCACCCATAGTGTCAAACCCCCAGGGAGAGAACCGGGCCGAGGCGGAGGTACCTGAGCCGCACAGGAGGCCGAAGCCTGGATAAAAGACTCTCCTGGAGACCGCTGGACGGGCCCGAAACTTTACTTAAACTCATCGGGAACGGACTGGCGGGCTCGAACATTCTTATCTTAATTTATTCTTATTAGTTTCTTTATGGGAATCTTCTTGCGGAAGTGAACGAAACCACATGTGTTAGGAGGTGTTGAGTGTAATCAGCGAGCTGGAGGGTCCATGACTGGAACGAACTTACCAAGCCTGCGGGGCGAATACGGAACGGGAGGAGGCGCTAGGAGGAAAGATAAGTTTGTAGCTGTTCCTCTTCTTCCCTGGAGCCCGCTGCGTTGGTTGGGACCGAGCAGGTGGAACGGGATCGTCCGGTCGCGGAAATCAAATGGATAGCGGGCCGGGCGGCCCGGGAGCGAGAGTGAAAGTTGGGAGGCGGAATCGAGGAAAGGAAATCAGAATGGACGGATAGTGTTGTCATTGTAGTCTTTGAGTCGACGGTCGTGCCGGGGTAAATAAGGTACCGGTGGGCCGGCGACTCGCCGCTGGAGGAAAGGCTGGCGCGGGCCAAGACTGAAAACCCTTCTCCCGCGCTGCCTTGAGCGATCTGGAGGCGAGGAGGAGACGACCTCTGTCCTCTAGCGGCACTTCTACTCCCTGCAACTTTGTCTTCTTGATCTTGGATGGATCGATCAGAATGAGGATGAGCCCGGATTCATGTACCATCATCTTCTGAGTTTCCTTGTCTTCAGCCTCTTACCGCATACGAAGAGCGGCAAAATGGAATTTTTCGACCTGAATGCTGGTTTTATCGTGCCAGAGTTGATGCAGCGAGTCGTGAAAGGATTGCGGCGAGTCGTAGATGTCTCCCGGAGGACCAAGGCACGAGCAGGGACGATAACCTAGGGGCCCTGGCTCGTGACCGACCGAAGCAATACATGAACAAGAAACGAAAATTAATAGACTTACCAAAAACTTATATTAATATCTTACCTGCAGTAACGACAGTGACTGCTTCCATGTCGTATTTCCTGATGTCTTCTTCTCGAGGAACGAAACAAAATAGTCTTTGAAACATAGAGGGAAGTAGTCTTTGAAATATACAGGGAGGTGGTGCTTGGAACGTCGGCCGCGGATGCCTCGATAGACACCTCAAGAGGTCTGCAAAGAGCGACGAGGAGCGATCCTTCTTGGAGTTCGACATCGGATGAGTTCTCTATATATGCTATTTTTTTGAGAATGGGCCCGTTCCGGATCTCAGAGGTTGACGTTGGGTGCAGATCCCAGTTGATGTCGTCCATCTTCACTTTCTACGGCTTCTTCCTCTCCTTCTCACTAATATCTTCAACTTACCAACTTCGAACCGTCGTACCTAGGAGCAGCCCGGAACGGCTCGGAGCTGTTGTCTCGGCGTTCGTCATAGGCATAGTGGCTTCATGCAATGTGACATGGCACCGTGGACGACTGTAGCCTTACTCCAAAATCAAACCAGACCGGATCTTAAACTTACTTCTATTAACGAACTATTTGTTGGTATTACAGTCTCACGAAAATCGTCTAAAAGCACGGTCCTCCGGGAGGACGAAGAGAAAAACTTAGTAAACAGAGCGAGGCCCGAGAGCCTAGGAAACGAACGAGGGCCCGAGTGCCCGAAACAGGAATCCTCTTCTTAGGAAAATCATCTCATCAGTAGAACGAAGGAGCCTCCCTCTCGCCCCAAAAGAGGATTGTCTTCCTGCCGTTGCTTACGGAGGGGGGGAGGGATGAGAGGCACCGGCTCCTGTCATCAAAAAGAAACTTCATCAAAATTATCTTCTTAATCGGGTCTCCGTTCCGGTTGTTGTCATGCCACTTGGGCCCGGAACGGCGATGGAAATACTTTACTGTGGTGGACTCTCTCCGACATCTTTTTCTGAAATCCTGAAATCTTCAAGTGTGTCGACGTGGTCGAGGACTGAACATCTTGGTGCTGGGTTAACCACGAGGACATGTGTCGTAAAAGTCAAACTACAGTTCCTGTACGGAAAACGGACACTTCATCGATAATTAATGATTCTAATCTTCTCAGTCTTACCTTCACCCGGACTCCATCTCAAAGTTTCACTGTGACAAATAGCACGAAACCCGCGACGTCGTCTGCTGAAGCTTCCACTCTAGGCTTTAATGCATGAAGTTAAGTTCCTTTCCACATACAACGCCATCTTCTTCTTTGGGTACCTCGGCCTTTGGCTCGAACATGTTGTCCTTGCCAAACGTGAAAAAGTCACTGGAGGGCTCTGAATGCCGAGGCGACCGAGGGTGCGAAGTCCAAAAAGAACATTCTATCTACAACAACTTCAGTCTTTCTTCTTCAACTCATCCTTAAAATCATCATCATCACCTAAGAGAACGCAGAGAAGAGTAATAGTTACGGAAGAACGAGGGGTCACGACCGACCGGGTGGGAGAATCACGACCGATTCTCTACCCAAAAACAACGGAGAACGTCTGGACGACGGTAGAACGGATCGAGGGTCGAGAGGACTAAGGGTCACGACCGGCCCTGGCCTCTGGGTGGGAGAGTCGCGACCGATTCTCCACCCGAACTAGGGGAGAACGTCTGGACGACGAAAAACGAAGGGAACGGGGGCACTGCGGGTCACGACCGACCCATGGCCCCGGGCAGGAGGACCACGACCGGTCCCTCTGTCCTAATGAGGGTAAAAAGGCGAGGAAAAACGCGCCGAGGGGCTAAGTAAATAGAGCCCAGAGGAGAGGAGCGGGGGCGACGGGGTCACAACCGATCCCCAGTCCCGGGTGGGAGAGCCACGACCGGCTCGCTCATCCTAAAGACGAGAAAAAGAGGAGGTGTAAAACGGGTCCTAATAGATCCAGGATAGAGAACTCTGACGAAGATAAAAAGAGACTAAGATATATAAAACGAATTATATGAACTTTCATTAAGAAGAGAGAAAAACGAAGAACGAAAAACGAAGAAAGAAGAGAAATAATAATTAGCCGGATAGGCCCCGGGGGCCCTCCGAAGTAGACCGGGGAGGACAGAGGGTGACACCTCCTCCTCTGCCGATAAGGAGCGTAGGATTGAAATGTTTCTGGTTCTAGAGTATGTTCTGTTGTCGTTGCTGTATGAACTGTTTTGAAATTTTGTAAAACGTGTTTTCCCACCTTTCAAGAAGGTGCGGGAGGGTGTGATGAACGGCTATTCAGCCAAAATACATAGAGGTTAAAATAATAGAAATAAGGTAATAATAGAAATATATGTAAGAGAACGAAATATATGTAAGAGAACGAAATAGATGTAAAGGAACGAATATGTAATAATGAACGAAAGTATAGAAAGCCTGAAAAAGAGGCACGAATATGTAAAGAACGAATATGTAAAGAACGAATAACGAATATGTAAGGAACGAAAACGTAAAGGAACGAAACCCGGAAATATGTAAACCGGAAGTGAAATGTAAACCGGAAACGGAATATATAAACCGGAAGTGACGTCAGTTGTAGGTCACGTGACCGAAGGCAGCCAATCAGGGCTGACCTCTCTAGTATATAAAGGGGCGGTGAGGCCCGAATAAACAGAGTTCTTTAACAGTTCTCCTGGTGTCCAGACGTGTCCTCTTTCCTGAAACAACCGCTAAAGATGAGCCGATCAGAGTAATTAAGCCGAAGTTAGGACAAAACAGTCGAAGTTCGAGATAGGTAGTAGAAACATAGGGTAAGGGGCCCGACGGCCCGAAGAACGAGGAACGAGGGAACGGAGTAAGGCACGAAGGCCCGAAGTAGTCCCGGAAACCGAGGCGTAGTATGGTACGAAGACATGGGGAGCGGAACGAAGGAGCGAAGTCCGCGGGGACGAGGGCGCGGCATGCTCGGCCCCACGCTACCAAACAATAGGCGACCGTCGGCCCGTCGCCCCCGCGGACCGGAACTCAGGGGTGGACCGCCCCCCGGCCGACCCGTACCCCTACCATAATTTCCCTCCCCCGCAGTCCTCCGTCGACATCGAGTGCCGATTCCCGATCGATTCGCTCAGCCCCCCCTCGTGCGCGAGGCACGACTCAAGAAACACATCTCGGTTCTTGGCCCGGATTCCCCGTCCGCCCCGAGACCCGAACAACCCCCACGTTCCTCTGTTGTAAGAATCGGCAACCCCGACTTACCAGAGAACGTCACACATGCTTCACTGAGATTCATCCTATCAACTAACAGGAT
Source organism: Lepidonotus clava (assembly GCA_936440205.1). Taxonomy (NCBI): domain Eukaryota; kingdom Metazoa; phylum Annelida; class Polychaeta; order Phyllodocida; family Polynoidae; genus Lepidonotus; species Lepidonotus clava. The sequence continues at coordinate 18,332,331 of OW387148.1, forward strand.
TTTGCCATATATCCAATTTTATTAGGAAGTGTACCAGAGGAACTGAGACCTCTGTGTGTGTACATACATATCAATATCATTGGCAAGACCTCAAACAAATATCAAAACCTGAAACAATACAGAAGTTCCTGATATATCTTTCTATTTCAAAATTACAAATTTTTGGTATAGCCATTACTGGTTTCCCAATACTATCTAGTAGCATTACCACATTGAGCAGCGTGTGCACAGCACCCTTGCTGTGGGACCATAACCAAGGCAGTATGGTATTAGGAGAATGTACAAGAGCAACAAATTCCGTGATTCTGGTTGTAACCTCAAACTCTCTGTTATATAAACCTCAGAAACAACATTATTCCATTATCAAAATATAACTGACCATTTTCATTTCTCAACTGCTATGAACAAGGATCCAGTTTCCCTGACCAACAGCATGAGACAGCTTATAGTTAGATACTAAGAGAAAGGTCAATATGGTAAATACTCAGAGACCCAAAACTAAGGGAGTCATTATTCAAATATATGACTAATCCTCTAGTCTATGATCAGTTCTTATAATACAACACTGAATACTTAGTCTATAATACAAAAGGATATAAAGCTAAGTGAGCAATGAACCCATACAGCCTGGAACTGTAAACCCTCTAGTAGCAAAAGGGTAACAAAGTTTAATTTGGCAGATTGGTGGTAGGATGTTAACAAAAGTTCAGCAGGTGGTCAGCAATCTCACAGTTTATGGCACACTATATATAGGCCTACAGTGTGTTGCACCATGGGAGGCTGCCCTTATCCCCCAGTTCAGGTCGTTCAGGGGAAAGGCTAGACCTCTCCATCACTGATAAGGTTATGAAGATCCACTACCTTCATTTTAGGGCTGGAAGGCAACATTATCTAAACAGTTAACTTTATCATTTTATCTAACCAGCTGCAGTGATGAACCCCATGCTCCTTGTGGAATTATGTGATAAAATTGAATAATAAGACAGCCATAAGTAGCCAAAATTTAAGCCTGCCCCTCTCTCTGAGGGAACCTTTATTAGGTTGTAAGCACAGTGTCTTACCAATGGGTTAACTCACACAACAGGGAGATAAGAACCCTAGTCTGTCATCTTTATCATTCCTCTGTCTCTCCAGGCCTCAGGCCTCAGGCCTGTTGCCAGGGTGAGGTAAACATTAAATATTGGGGCCAGCAATTAAAAGAGTATTTAAAAGAGTATTACAGCCTACAACTCCCACTCTCCCTATAGGAACATGCTTTTTAAAGATCAGTGGGTACAGGGGTATGTAAATAGAAGTTTGCTGCATATTGTTTGCTGCATATTGTCAATGTGTGAATCTTTGGCAATATAAGGAGCCATCCATACCATTTTGAGTAAATAAATCAATGACTATACTAGTTTGATCAGGCAACAAAGATGAGCTTGTCTGCAAATTACATGGACACATATTTCTTGCTAATGTTAACTTATTTTACAGCTCCAATGTTGTATACAATGGACTAAATGGCTCAGAAAGCATTGAAATACCAGCCTAGGGAGACAGTGATAATGTCTTCAGGATATATTGTGTTACTTTCATGATATCATCTCTCCTTTTGAAATATAAGTGTAAAATGAGCCTGTAGTCGGTTAGAATTTAATCAGCTAAAAATCATTTCTACATTATATTTCCAATGAAATCAGATGCAACCTTCTTTAAAAACTACCTAAAGATCCCCTTTAAGTATACCTAGGACTTGGTTTATCAATTCCAGAGTTTAACCTCGATCCTTAAGTTCTAATGATTTTGACTGAAACAACAGTTTTTCTTTAATTACTCATTGCCATGATTAATGATAATAGCAAACAATATACCAAAAAATCAGGAAAAAAATTACCTTTCAGATGACATATTGCATGTTATCATATCTTACATAGTTCCAGAGTAATCTTGAAATAACGCGTTTTTCATTTTTTGCTAATTAAGCACAAATCGCGTAATTAGACAGTGTTCGCATACCTAAATTCTTCGGAACTGTCTTGATTCATGGTCCCTAGGATGCTATAAGATGAAAAAAATCAAGAAAATCCAGGGGGCTCACCGCGGAGGGTAAATCAGGATTTTCAGATTTGGCTCCTGGACTACTAGTCCTAGACCGGATAGGCTGATCACATAATGGCCTTGTTTTATTGTTCATAAGGTGTCCATTCTATGTCTGCTGCCATATAGTTGACGGAAGGTACTTTCCTTCTGTTGTTTGATACAACAAATCGTTCAAATGTTTGAATTGTGTAAATAGATGAATAAGTGTCCTCTTGCAGTGAAGGATATGGAAAGACTTGAAAGGAACAATAATCCATAAGAAAATAAAGTCAGAATATGGTGAATAGCTTTGTACCATTCTAATCAGATTATTATCGAAATTGTAGAGAACATATCTTTCTAATACATACAGTGAAAAGGCATGGAATGCCTTATCAGAAGTGGAGAAAATCGATCAGTGTAATGGAGCCTCCACCTGCCCCCTGCGGACATCTCGCACTGAAAGCCCTCTCCCCAAGGGGTCAATGCAGACTGGTCATCCAGGGCCTCAGGACCAAAACCGATTTGGAGGGGGCATATAAATGGACTTTAGGGCGCGGGGAGGGGGCCCACTTTGTACCTGCGGCCCCCTACCTCTCAATAGGACCCCGACAGACCCCCAGGCCCGGGCTGAGGCTGAGTGGGCTGGTTTGATGCCCGCGTCCAATTTCTTCGATTTCTTCCTATGCCATTTTGTTTTTATTTCTTCAGCGTCTTATGTTTCTGTTCCTCCTGGGCGCTGTGTCCAAAAACGCTACCATCCAGGTTCCCATTTTCACCTCAATAAGTGTCATTGCTCAGTTTGAACAGCCTCTTTATCTTTGTCCAGTGATTTATAATTTGATATTTAATTAACCCTTTTCAATCTGACACCTTTTATTTGGAGATATGGGTACATTTGTCACATATTCAAAATTATTGATATACTCTATAAATCCGATACAATAGTCTATTTGCTCTAAATTGATTTCTCCTTTATCGGCAATTATGTGGCTAAATTAATAAATATCAATATTTCTGTGTGCCTGGGGTGACAAAGCATGCCCTAAAGGGGAGTGCCTCCAGGTATCAAGTGTGTAACTCTGGGAATACTTTTAGAAATTTTGCCGAATGAAAAAGATATTTACCCCTATCTAGGACTATCTTCGTTCCCAGATTCAGCAGACGTAGCAGTATCATTTCATTATAAGCCTTATTCAATAAGTAGCAACATGAGGGTGTAGGATCCCGTACAGCATCAGTATTTATAGTGTCAGTGTGACGACCTGTATCCTACTGACGATACCCCCTGGCCTCCTCATCCTAATCTATCGCCACTTACACAAGCGAAAACCAACCATGCCACACCGTATGCCCTCAGGCAACTTTCAATAAGCAGTCCCGGTGACAACCAGTAGCTTGTCGGTACAAGTTGCCTCCAGGGCATGCAATAGATAAGTGGCAGGGAAGGAGTGATACTACCTTTAGTGCATGGGTCAGCCAGGGAATGGGGTTAGGGGATATAGGACCATGCCATCACTTCTGCGGCAGACCTCAGTATACAGGGGGCATAGGGCCATGTTGGCACACATGTTACAAGCCGCAGCTCAGCAAGCTGGTCCATGCATGGTCATTGGGATACCTATCACCCATATTTAGCCTCCTATAGTGGAGGAGAGGGGCGGCCATGCCATCACTGATGTGACAGGGGGAGGCGGGAGGTATAGGGCCATGCCTGTAACAGACCCAAGGATATTCATGAAGAAAAAAATGTTAAGTATCAAAAGCTTCCACAGTAAAAAATCCTTTTGGCCATTTTCTCTATATCTGTGGGTATTTCAAACATTGTTTAATTGCTTAGTAAAATACTGATGTATGAACGGCTTTACCGCAGTGCCGAAATTACATACCTAAGGCGTTAATCCCACATTCCACATGCCAAGGAATATATCCCGTTAGACCTTAGTACAAAAAGGGTGTCCACGGTGAAATGACCTGCTCACCCATGTCTCAACTCATATTACCGAGTTGGCGGGACACCAATGGTTATTGAGTTATTACAGGGCAGGCAGAGTGCATGCAGCATGCACATTGAGTAACACAAGATAATCACTGTGACTAATATCCCTAATTGAATATTTGGAATATAAAGGGATTGTATCATGTCATTGTATTGATGGATGTGACATGTTAAGAGGTTGTGGCAGTTTCTTCATTCGGTGGTCATTCTGATGGAGGAAAATAGCTAAAGCAATTCAAAAAATAGGTCAGGGGCGGTTTTCGTGTTTCAGACTCATCCAAGATTATATATACATATATAATATATACGTGTATACATGCTGTATAACGAAACACTACATAGATCTACATTTCTTCATCAAAATATCCAATAAAATGTGAAAGACTCTAATTGCACCCCTTTGGAATGGAAATTACTAATTACTCTGTGGCACATATTGTTTATCCAATTACTATTTCTCCTAGAACTGTGGCATGGGTCGGAACTTATCAAATAGCTATCCATTATAAGATTCACAATTTGTTTCACCAGGCTCTTTAGTTTAGAAATACATCCTTCTTGTCGCAACTTGCTTTTTCTTGAGGTTAGTAAGATAGTACAATATTGGTCTGATCAAAATTATGTCGTGACACTGACACTGACAAGTGCATTGTTCTCCAGCCATTTAACTTTCAAACAAAGCCCCCATCAACCCTCAGAAATCTTGCTACATAATACAAAACCTAGCATGGTCCGCAAAAGCCAGTGTGGGGGATTTGAAGTTAATAATGTAATACCCAAATCCCCGGAGCGGGCCAACGGTGGCCCTACCTGTACTGGTCCCACGGCACCCCTAGGCTCTGTGGGATGTCTGCCCAGACTTGTATATCAAGACGGTAGGGGCCTCACATCATAGCGTTGGCTTCTCTAGTGCGGGACATGCCACTCGTGATATCGTGAACGTAATATACTCAAGAAAATAGAAACATTGAAAAAGATGTATTAATACTTAAGGAATCTGTGCCAAATATAAAGTATAGATTAACGAAATGATAGAAAAGGTACTGTCATTCCATTTTGTAACTTTTTTGAATTATTCTTTTAGATCATAAATCAGGATAACATTGAGTGAACGTTGCACACCTACACTATCTAGTGGCCTGAACAGTGAAACATGTAGATTGAAATCCCCTATTTTAAAACAAACGCTTTTCACGTACGAAGGAGGAGGCTACCACTTACATACGTGTGAACCTCCTTACCCAGGGATGGTCCCGGGCGTCTAAATTCCATTTTACCGCAAATTTAGAGGGGAGTGATTGTGATCTATGGATTGTGCCCAGAGTTCTAGTTGCAATTTCGATCGTCGGATTTTAACTTAGTGTACACCCAATCGGTTAGGTTATCTTTGCATGCCAGCTAACAAGGTCTGGGTTCAGATAACGTCTCCACAATCAGTCAGAGATGCCAACCCGAAAAGACCCAGCACAAGGCAAACATTGGTCATAGGCACAATTAAAATGAAGGGTCGAGAAAACGACCTATGATCCCAAGCCTTTAACAAAGTGTTAAAACACATTAAACCTTGAAACAATGCCATGGATACATGCAGCCGTGCTTTAGGCGGTTCTGTGCATATTGCATTTGAGATTCTTTCAGATTTTGTTTGTTAGTTTGTTTTTAATCATGTCTCACTCAGCGCCTCATGATTCATATTGCATCTTGTGTGCATCTTTCATTCTATAAATTAGTGTTATTATAATGTATCTTGCTAGGCTTATTAATTGTGCTGCAGTTTTAGAAACAAGGTCTAAGCCTTAACTACACAATCATGTTCAAGTTAATGATAATAGTTACCCAAATTATTACAAAAACTTCATCCCATAAAAGGTATATATGCACTAGATCATATTGTGCCATTCAGAGATTGCCATACTGCTTTAGCTAAGAAACAAATCAAAAGTGAAAGAATATTAAAGAAATCCAAAAAATCCTTTTTATGGTACTGGTGTAGATTTGAGGGATGTGAAGAGAAGTCATTGGAAGGCAGCATTGAGAAGCAGAGAAGGCTCTGACAAGGTAGAAATGTGACACGTTTTGACAAGGCCCACAGACGGGTGGATGTACTCAATCCCGGCCTGGTTTGATCGGACAACCTGTAGCGTGGACAATCCCCCACCAGCCTGAGCGTTCGGGGGAAACAGGGGTTAAAATTCCAGTCACATAAGTACTAGACATCCATTTTATTGATCACTTACAGAAAGTCCTGTCATAAACATTAGGGCCAATGTTAGAAATCTGTTCTCTTCTTGACATAAGAGCATATCTGAATCTCTAGGCTACGTCATGAAACTATACTGATATGAAAGCCTACCCAATCCTAAAATACTATTTGATCTATTCCTTTTTGTTTGCTTGTCTCAATCCAAACAGCACAGGATTTTGTCCAAAAATGTTAAATTTCCCGCTGCAAATATTTTGTTGCCGACAGCGCCCAATGTCCCAGGTGACCTGTTAGTTGAGGGATGACCCGCTGGGGGCAGCACCCAGCCCCTGTCTGCCGTCAGGGGGCGCCACCTGAGCCCGGGGGGCAGGTGACGTCCGCCGTCAATACGCCCTGAGTGGGCCCTGCTAGGTGGGAGCACTGTTTTCTACCCAAATCTCTCATAGAATAAGTAAAATATAACACATGCATTAACCGTGTATTTTACATCTATTTGAATGTAAAATTATAGAATTATAGTGATTGACATTTGTAATCTAGTTAATACTGATTGAGGCAGCAGCAAAACCTAGAGAAGTGAAGGTCACGACACATGTCTGTGATTTTGTTTCCAGCTTTATAGAGCTATGCCAGTTTACATCAAAAGGAAAGTCTCATATACAGTATCACATTATTATAGGCTTAGCATCCGCGTTCAACAATTTGAAATGAAACGAGTCCATTATACCCAAGCCTTGATGGCACTGTAATTCAGCATTGTGGTTGTCTTGCAGCACCATAAAACCATTTAATTGGTCGAATTTATGAAGTCCGCACCTACGGCACTTGTAAGGACTGAGAGAGAATACTACAATAAATATGGGTCATTCCTATAACTTTAGTTATTGAGATCTGGCTGTGCTTTATCCAACCTCAATGATGAAGTAAGTTTGGAATGAGCCTAGTCAGCTGCTAGTATCCATCTTTTCGTTTTCCAGGGAAATGAATTATATAGCAATTAGATATGAATTTCTTGGTTTAACATTGTATTGCTTCATTACGCCATTGTGGGGATTATAGGTAGAATTTGTACTCCTTGATATCATTAAGGCATTAATCTGACAGCACCCACCCCATCGCAGAATCCGATACCCACAATTTTTGCACTATTTGCACTCTGAGCCGGATGGATGGAGAAGTCTATAATATTATGTACCATGGACGTATACACTTGCCTATTTAACTTACTTTCTTTAATAAGGGGCCCTTTTCTATACTGTGTGACATGGGCACAGTAAGGTTAAGAGTATGTGTTTTGCTGTGAACAGTTTGCCTCTCCTGTATGTAGCCTCGAGTAACACATCACAGGAATCACCTCTTTTTTTGCACATTTTTCTCATGTTAGTTATTAGATAAAATCCTGCTGCACTGATCTTTCGAATCATCTTTCATGTTATGATTTCTATTTCATTCTGGCGAGATTATTCCACCCCACAAGCCCACACAAATTCGTCCGATCGGCATTACCCCAATTATCGCCCACAACGGGATTTCGCTAGGTGGCGCCACCAGCAGTGAGTGGAAGATCCGCCAGGTGCGTGACCATAGGGGTGGACAGATAATGACACTTCAGGAGTATGGGGGTATTTTCTCCCTGAAAACTTTTGAATTTTCTATGTACAAATAGACGGGGTTTAAGGAAATTACAGAGATTTTTTAGGGTTTTTTTTCCCTAAAATCAAGGAGGTTATCAGCAGTTCACACTAAAATGGACGTTTTTACCAACATTACAGAGGCCTCTGAAACCTTTCCCTCACGACTAGAGGCGGAGCCTCTTGTCATGCTTGAAAGAGGCCCACTGGGGACTCCATGATGCGTCACTCCATAACAAACAAGGTCAACGTCCCTTACCGGAAGTCATCAGCCCTCAAGTGTAAAACTTATGCGAATTCATTCACCAGGGGGCATTGGTGACGACGTCACCAGCGTCACGAGCTATATGTATGACGTCATGAACCCTAGTTGTGACGTCACACTCACGCTTCGATGCGTTGTAGTCAACCAGGGTTGGTTCATGGGTTGTACGTTCTACACATTCCTTTTGCGCTTGATTTACTAGGTAGTAGTCACAATGGAGCTGGTGGAGCGCACTGGGACAGAAATGGTATTCGGAGATTATATCCGGACGTGCAAGGAACGCTATATTGTTTGAGATGGGGCAATATCTCAGGAGTGAGCATCTATCGTGACAATATTATAGCATACAGTAAAAGGTGACTTCAATGTTTTCTATGCATATCATTAAGATACTACAAGACTTGCTGCATATTGGAGTATAGGGCCTTAGCGAAACGGCATTTCATTGTATGTGACGTCGTTTACGCGATCTTGTGCGAATCTGTGCTCGATGTCACCTCTTTTAATCAATGAATTAAGAACGCGACGTGAATCAAAGTAATCTTCCCATACACTACTCACATATGCACATATTGTTCGTAAATATAAGATTTTATGTGAGATCAGTTTCAAATTCTCATTTCTTTGAACTACTCTCAATAGGCCTAATTGTCCATCCCATGAATCGATCGCATTAAAGTAGTTCAATAAGTTACCTCGCATGTACATATACGAGACAAGCTCAAAATTAGCCTTTTCATATACTACTAACATGTCGAGTGTAAAATAGGATATAAGTGTGCGACAATGTCACGTATATTGTGATACAAAACGAGTAAGGCGACGTTTCGCAGACAGCACCCTATAGCCTATACCACCATGTTTGTATAAATTCGTATAAATTTCAATTATTTAATAAAATATGTGAATAAAAACAGGATTCCTGTCGTTTCGTTTCCTGCAATCAACAGACAGTGAAGTACTAGTATAGCCGGCCTGATTTTACATGTACACAAACAGAAGATGTAGATTTATCTATTGTAGCCGAGCCGAATGTAAGTATGAAATGCCACGTGATTGAATAGGATGAGCATAACTTGTGAACAAGGTATAAAGCGTACTCTAACATGGAGATAGTTGATGGTGACTGTGTAGCAAATGGGTCAGCAAATGCATACCTTGCCTCAATCCATCCTTCCAAAGCAATACAATGGGTATTTATTAAACATCCCCAAAACAGGAATAAAATCAAAACTAACACAAATTTGAATGTATTGACTCTAAAAACTGAGATCAAAATTAATAAACATCTTCGACGTCAGTGTCTATATCAATTCGGAGTAATGTTGTCAAAATCACAGAATCAGAATCATTGCTTCTAATAACCTCAGAATATGAGTTGACAACTAAAAGCCCATTGCCACTGTAGGTCTCATAAGCCAATGTAATTAAGCTATTTCAACACATACGCCTGCCATCTATGCTTTAAACCTCATGGGTAAGGTACGAACGAGTCTGTAAGTCTGTACTCTTAAAATAGTAGATCTCTATATTATCTTTAAGCAGTTATTATTTCAGTTCCGATTACAATATTTCGAGATAAATAAATTGGAGGTAAAAGATGTTGTCTGTATTGATAAAAACCTGTTTTTATTTAAGCACTGGCATGGAATGGAAAAACATCAATAAAAAAGGCACTCTGCATCCTTGATCTTGTCACAGGAAACGGGATGAACAGACATGGCCTCGGGCGAAAATAGGGGATAAGGAAGGCGTGACGTCATCGGACGAGTGAACATCCTTTGAGAAAGGCGTCAACGGAACCGGAAGCCATTTTAAACAGTGTCTGGAGGGAATAAAATCACCATCCCATGCCACTAGATCCTTTAGTTCCAGAACGCTGTATTAGTGTCGTTGTTGTTTTTTATGGACGGCATAAAACCTATGAATAATGCTTGTCATAATTAAATCTATAATTTGTTTTAAAATTGAAATAATATTATATTAGGACCCTATATAGGCCTACATACCCACACACACAAAACCTTTCTTGTCTCAGACCCCCTAGATACGTTATGCACATGGCATCTATGGCTTTGGAGACTTTAGGCGATAGCAGATTCCTCCACACTGCTCAACATGAAATATTACTTGTTCTAGTTTCTAGATATAAGATAGATTAGTTTCAATATACAAAGAAATATTTTCATTCAATTTCGGAGATCAGAAACAATATTTTGCTATTTTCAATGCTTTTGTTATTTGAGGAAGAATTCTTATTATTTAGGAAGATTGTTTAAATTAAGACATAACCGATCAATAACAGAGCATGTCCCTTATCTAATAAGATTCCTGAGGGTGCAACTGAATTGTATTGAATGACGCGGCTTGGTCTTTATGTGTGTACAGCATAGATGACATTGTACACATACATCTCTACTATGTGGTACAAACTCCTCATTATGTTGGGGAAGGCATCAAGTCAGTTTGTCCCTTTAGCCACAGTATCCATTATAAGACATATCACAGAGACGGCTGTCCATATTTACGATGACGTAAACATGCAAAGAAAACAATGTCATTGTCAATTTCAGAACTCTCTTATCATTTTCTCCGTCAAATCATCTCCAAAATTGACCCATTCCATGCCTTCAGCATGCTGTCAACAAGGGAACCCTTTTCCCACTATCTATAAGCAGCGGGCTTAAGGGGGTGACGGCTCAGGCCAATGTCGATGTAAATCATGTTTTAAAGCTGATTTGTTATTTCTGTTGCCTTCTTTGCCATTTGCGTCTGCTTTTTATATTTTGTGATGGCAATTTCTGGATAGCATCTAACAGGAAAACTAGTAGACGTTTTAACGTCGAGGGCACTTCTATTTGCATCGGCATGATGACCCAATTGAGCACTACATTCCTATTTTCGAGAGGTATACTTCAAATACCCTACCCTGCGCTCCATTTGAACAACTGCGCATCCTATTCTAGTTGGTACAATGTAATTTATCAGTGGCAGCGTTTCAACAAAGGTCCTTGTTGACGTTAGGCATAGTATAAGCAAGGAGGAAAGAAAGAATAGTGCGTAGCTATTATAGATCTTTGGTAAATGTGCATAGCACATTCACACGATTCATTCATCATCTTTACAAGTCAAGTTCCCGACCGCCGCTTCCACTCTGCTATAGTGTTGAATGGACTAAAAGGCGGGACATAACCTACAGTGCTGAAGGGTGGCTGTAGAGCAGGGGCTGTTCGCGTGGGGTGTGGGGGGGGGGGGTGTCCAGGGAGTCCTGATCACCCGCTCCCTCTTTTCGTGGACCCCTAAACCACAAAGAGAGGGGAAAATGTCGCTCACGTACATGTGAATGCACATAGTTTTAGTACTTAGCCTATATGCTGACCCCCACCCCCCTTTTGAAAATCCTGTATCCGCCCCTGTAGATGACCATCTGAACGTTTGACCTTGACACATACTAAAATCAGAGGGCACACGGTTCCCATTTGACAGCTTGGGGGCAGGTTGTAAAATGTAGGGTTGGAGGAAAAACGGATGCCCTGGACTACCGCCCAGGTGCCTGGGTTTACTTCTTATGTCAAAAGGGATCAGACCTCGCCGTAAATGGCATTAAATATACCAGGGTTCAATCTGAATCACGTATAGGGTGGGGAATTGGGGTTGTGACATACTGAGCTCCAATGCCCCAATCGTGTAGCGACGTTGTGCAGATGACGCCGAGCCTTCAAAATTGGGGTGGACGCCATATTGGTGATCACTTTCAATTGGCTATCATTTACTATTATTTATTTCTAAAGCATCTATGAAGTATAATTCTCTTTGTTTTATCAAAAGAAAGCTCATTGAATCATAATGAACAATTATTTTAGATAAAATGTGATTATATTTTAGAGCCATTTGGTTGTGGTGACCACATGGTGATCACCAAAATCTGGTCATGTAACCCTGTCTGCATAAGGTCTATAGACCTAGCATTACTCTTCTCACATCTTCTGTAGCTCATGAATGACAAATAATGAGACTCCGTATAAGTATACAAAGGGGCCTCAGGCTTACACCATCCAGGAAATGTATGAGCACTTTCTACTAATATAAACATTGAATTACTTAGACTTGATGTTTTTAACGTTTCAGAACAAAACATTAGTACATTAAACTGAATATCCTATTAGCTTAGAAGATACCATACTCTTTTGGATTGTATAACCATTGGGCTAATTGTAAGCTCATGTATGTGTAGTTACAACTGATTCTTTATCACAGGTTAAAACTACCAGTAAACTATGCCTGGTCGAATTTCAATACCCTTAAGAAAAAAAACCTGGGTAGAAATACCCAAAACTGCATTATATTGTCATAATTATAAACGAAGTTATAAACGAAGCAAAACGAAGTTGAAACTGTAAATTTAAACAGATATTTAACAGTTTAACGATATGATATTTACTGAGGTTAACTCTTATTGGCTGGCAAGGCCAGGCAGATTGTTACAGTTGGTTCTGGATGATGTGCCGTGTAACAGGTTGAAAAAGGCCATGTATCTCATTAATGTTTCACCGGTCGGATGACACTGGAGGAGGGTGTGGGAGAGGCGAGACGCGGGCTGCTGGGTCTACATTACCGCCACTCCTTGGAGGAAGGAGGAATACAGATGAAGAATATTATGGTGCGTCAGGTGTGCAGTATTAGGGGTGCCTTGACATTGTACCCGGCTAAGGCCATTATCCACGGAGCGACAAAACGCCAACTGATATTCTTCTCGTGCATTTTTCGCATATTTAGAATGTTTTTTCCCTCACAAAATACCTTTTTTTTCACGCGGATTTTTCAAAATTATTTGGGAAATTGTATTATTTGTATGAAAAACAATTATCTAACAAACAGATTTTCAAAATCGGTTCAAAATCAGCCAAAATCGCATCGTGGATCATTCCCTTTTCTTGAAAATTAATGAATTTGATTATCATTTATAAGCTCGAAGAACTTTATTATGCTAATGTCAGATGGCTAGTGACATGTAAAGGTATTTACGTAAAACCATTCCAACCATCAATTTTTATCAACCTGTGTGTACTGTAGGATGACATCGCGAATTTTGAAAGCATTGCAGTTTTCCTAAATTGGCTTAAGTAATGGAAGTAATAATTATCACAATACATAATTATGTAATGTTAGATAACGTGCGTTGTCATTGTTGACCTACATGTACAAGTGTAGTTCCAAGCCATATTTGGATGACCACAATGATTCTAGACAACACAAGTGATGTAGAATAAGCAAAGAAAACGTCACTCAATTAATGTTATGTTTTATAACGATATTGTTCGATGTTTTACATAGGGAAAAGATCTGCTTATTTGGCATCAAGTTGTTATTGTACCTGTAGAATTGCCTCAGGGTTGACAGACGGTGTGTAATAAGAGCGTTGAGTCGCGTGGACCCGGGAACTGATTGGATGAATTACATCTTATTTAATTACGAGGGAATAACGTAATTAATGGGCGGTGATTCGGTCACGTGTGGATCGTCACCCTCCGCGGGACCCACATATCTGCTTCCTTGCCCGCTTTTCTACTTCCAAGAACTTAGAACAGCAAGAATGGCCTCTCAAAGATCTGCCTGTAAGCGTTTACTACTGCGGCAACTCATTGATAGTATAATCAAGTTTTGGTTGACTGTCAAACGTAAATTTATCAAATACTCCAAAATAAATATGACAAGTGATGACCATCCTTTGATCACATGTGACTGGGTTTTGATCATACCAGGCCCAGAATGAATTGAATAACCGAAAGAGGAAGTGTGCAGCCTCTATAAAGACATACGATCTCTGTCTACTTGTCCTAGAACTGTGGCAATTTGGGTATCCATTGGGGAGTGTGATGATTGGGGCATAGACATTATAGCACCCTGGCATCTTTCTCTCCCAGAAATTGTTACCTATATCCGAGAAAATAATCAATTATGTGTGAAGCATATTCATGCCACATGGCTTGCTAAACAGCCTCACTGTGCGACCAGCCTAGATATTATTTTCTATTTATATCAACCCCTCCAAAATATTGCGAAAACGAGACTTATTCTAAAGGGGAAAGTTTTAGTTCAATATGTTCTTTAATTGATATTCAAAATCGACGTAGTTCGTTGTGTTATATTAAGAAAGAGAGACATGTGAGGTTTATATTTCGTAACTGGTAATACATATCAAAGAGGAACCTATTGTAGGGAACAATGCCTTATGAAAAAGCATATTATGATTAAGACATAAGTACAGGAGTCTTAACTCAACAAGTAAAGGTAAGATTGTTGTTATCGCGTACTACAATCTAAGAGTATTATGTAGTATATATATAGGTAATCTTGTATTTTAAATTACTAACCATAATACGAAAACGGATGTCATAGATGTCATATGACCGTTGGTTCAATGTTCAAAGTAGCTATTGCATTCTTTATGGTATGAATACGTCCAAATAATGAATATGCCATAGTGATGTAATTAAATGTCCATCTTTAAAGGTCCAATAAGAAATATTTGCAGATCCAAGAGGACAGATTGATTGAGAGTCTAAAAATCCTATTTCAAATGGAATATTTGCAAAATGAACACCATGACTGATACTTTTATTAACATTGTAATTTCAGAGAGCCATTTGACATTGGATACCATGAATACGACTCCCACCCTAATCAAGTATTTAAGTTTAGATCCGTTTGATTGTTTCATTAATCACAAGGAAACCTTTCGACAATCAATCTGCTTTCTTATGTCCAGGAACATGTCCTTGTCAACTTCACTTATGGTTCAAGAAATGCAGGCAGAGAAAATACAGCAGTCCTCTTGGTGAATTTTCACCACTGGGAGTTTACTGGTCATGACTGGTAACAATAAGAATTCAGTAAATACATGACAAACAATTAAATGTTTTAATTGAGAAATAACAGCCTCAACATTTATAAGCATTCTATGGGAACGGAAAGCTACTGTCTTAGTGATACCTTGAGTTAAAGCTTATTATCTATATATAATGTATCACTTCATGCTAAAGTCTTTAAAATAATATACATTGTATTCATATTGTGAACCCAATTTATTGTAACCTGTGTATATTGGTAACTGCCATGGAGCAGCAGATGGATCAGTGTTCTGACATTGCATCAATTGGGCTAGATATTTCACTGTACAAGTACAACATAGTCTGCTAGTGTCTTCACTTTCATTTGGCACAACTGATATTTTAGTACTAATATAGAATTAGGGTATCTGCCTGGGGGTATCTGGTACTTTTCCAGTGTATATCATAAAGTTACGGACGTATCTCTCTCAGTTGATGCTGTGACAAAAACCTGATCCACTATCTCTGGTGACCAGTTAACCTTAACGTTTACTATGACTGTTTATACCTGACTTATATGTGCACAAATTCTTTTCTTTTTTTTGGTGGGGATTGGGGCGGGGAAACAGCTCTCAGAAACCACTCGTCCTGGGTCCACAGTGAAGGTGCTAGTTGGATTTTATTGGCAAATTCTGAATGATTTGTTTGGAATCTCTCAGATTTCGAGATGAATAGGGTCAACCTTGTTTCTGTTTGTGGTCACCCCACTAGACTGGTTGTACCTGCCCCCACTATATCCTAACCCCAGCCTATCCCTGGTATGCATTCCATAAAAAAACGGCGATATACGATAATTTTGATGACGCAGCTATGTCATGTCGCAATATTTTTAAAAAAGCGTGTCCATAAAAAATATCGCCACTATATTTTACCGTCATAAAAAGTTGACGCCACCCTGCATTACCGCCGCGATATATCGCGGTTCGACTGACACAAGAGCGCGGGAAACTTAATTAGGTCATGGCGGCCACCTGTGCATTTTACCGGAAGTCACCGTCTATTTTGCCGGCGTTTCGCTGGTTCTTGACCGCGTTCGTATGTAATACTACTGCCATTGCTGGGTACAAGCTCATACGCTGGTTCTCGGCAAAAGGCAAGTTTTAAGCTATGTGCTCATCCCGGCAACAAGTGCGGGACGTTGTTTTGACGCCATCACAGTCACCGAGAGAAGAAGCATCATAGATGAAACCCGCCGATTTCCTGCCCATCATTCTCCTCTTCGTCCTTCTACAAGTCGCCACGGTACGTATTAACATTTCTAAGTTGTCAGTGCATATTGTAAGACGTGTGAGATAAACACGTCGTGTAGTTTAAATCATTTATGAAAGCAAAAATAGTATCGTATCTGTCGGTCTTTTCCCGACTGCCCCCCCCCAACCCGCCCCATAGTACCCTATGTTTCGGGACGGGTTTAGAATACTATTTTTCAATACAAGCTAACTTACTAGGGTTTCAGTATAAGGTGAATCCGTACGCGTATCTACAGGAATCGTGTTTGACTTTATAAGCTACGAAATGGCTCCGTCCCCCTCTCAAAATAAGAAAAAGGGTTTGTCACCATGTGAAATAATGAACTTAAGCTGACGTAATTCTCCGCAATTGTAAATAGAATACCGCCTCTCATATATAGTAATATATAGGCGTCAGTACCACACTGTATGAATTCTCCAAATGGCGGTAACGTGCATCATGTAAAATAATATATATATATATATTTCCTTTTTTCAGATGTCGTCCTCAGTGGGTGGTGAGTCGCAGGACCCGTCCACGATAGATTACAAACTTAGGATTAGCTCGATCATGGACGTGCTGTCCAGAGGTGTAGACGCGAAGGACAAGAAGAAGCTGGAGGGCATGTTACAAGATGCACGGGAGCAGTATCGTAGACAGGAGGAGCTCAACTTTGCCTATTACATGGGCAAATACACCAAAGCCACGAAAAGTGAACCTGAAACCGATACCGTTATCGTCGTCGATGGTGAGGACTCGCCACTACCAGAAATGACTTTGCCGAAGAAGAAAACAAAAGAACCTGTCGCGTCTACCTCCGGACAGCCATTAAAGAAAAGCCGACCTGCCGCCGAGCTAGATGAATCCGATGACGACGATATCCCTGTGAAGGTGAAACCTCCTCCTAAGAAAGTAAAGGCAACCAAGGTAGTCGAGCCTGCAGACCCTTCTCCAGAATCAAGCCCAGCTCCCAAGAAGAAAAAGAAACAGGCAGTTACAAAGAAGGTTGTGACTCCTGCAGTTCCAGAGAAGAAAAAAGGACGAGGACGTGGTAAAGCAGCAGCCGCTCCTAAAACGCCAGCCCTTGAAACCCCTTCACCAACTGGTCCCGCCTCCGGGAGAACACCCAAGAAGGCCAAGAAGAAGAGGAAGTCTGCTGCAGGTAAAGGCAAGAAAAAAGACCTGGGCTGGTGTTCCTCGGACACCGATGACGAGGGTCCACTGACGCACTCCTGCTATGAAGACGAGGAACTGGAGCTGCTTTACAACACCGCCAAACAGGATGAGTGAGTAAAACTGAAAAAAAAAGAAAAAAAAAGACACACATATATATGTATCGCAGTAGTAACAGCAAGGAAATGTCTGAGCATTGGCTGAAAAGTAAAAAATCTCACAATACTTTTAGAGAACAGTCTGTATTCTTAGGAAGAAGTTTTATTTAAAATATCAAGTAATCTAAACGCCGTACATAGTAATCATCAATAAGTATCAAAATATCACTGAATCAGAATATCAAAATGTTGACGTCGCGGTAAACTAATATTTTTTTTTTTTTCATTATTCAGAGACGCTGTCCTCGGGAGGTGGGCAGAGACAGCAACCCACGACCACAAGATGAAAAAAAGGAGGGCCATCTACAAAAAGATAAAAGACAACCTCAACTCGCAGTTTGGAAAGAAACGCCGGAAGAAATACCTCTACTACAAGATAATCGATCATAAGAGTAAAACCCTATTTAAAGTAAGTAACTGTTAGTGTGGAGGTGCTTTATTTGCAGGACTTGTAATAATAATTTTATCTAATAAAGAAACAAGCTCCTAGTGTTATGGTATTTCCCAAAAAGTCATCTTTTTCCCTCTGTTTGGTTTCATTATGCTACCAGTATTGTAATAGTAATTTATATCACCACCACTTAAAAGACGTTATAACCCAAAATTAATTGAAGTTCATATTATTTAAATTTCTTTTATCATAGAAACGTCGACTGGAGAAGGCATACCAGTATTGTAATATTAAATTATATCACCACCACCTACACGACGGTACAACAAAAAATAAATTGAAGTTGATATTATTGACATTTCTTTTATAATAGAAACGTCGACTGGAGAAGGCATACGGCTACAGTGGCGCCCCTGCCATGCCAGACAACGTCGGCCTCACGGCGACACAGCTCCGGTGCCTGGAATTTTGGGGGGTAGAGGCTTCAGGCTGTAAGTATTTAGATATCTATTATCGCCTTAACATGTAATGCATTGAACCTGACATATCTAGTAGATTATTTACATCTATTTAGAAAAAACACTTGACGTTAATATATCTTATTGAGCTTGATACTTATCGTCACGATATTTTTAAAAATAATGTCAACCAACATCTAAACATAACGACAATTTTAGTAAATGAAATAATTCCTCCATTATATATTAAATCATAAGGTCAAAGTTTTGATACAAATCAGTCATTCCAGGGGCTCGCAAGACAAAGTTAGACCCCTCCTCCTCCTCCGATGACGACGACGACGATTCCTCATCAGAAGCAGAAGCCATCGCCATGGATGAGTGCTTGGCTGATCAGAAGAGACTGCACGACGAGTCGAAGCCGACCCGGGGGAAGAAGAAGACGGACGAGGAGGATATCCTAGAGAAATACAGTAAGTGTAATATGGAATAGTTGTTTTATTTTAAACAATGAATGTCGCTTGCTCAGTGTATGTTGCGCGATATGAAAAGCTAAATAATATTGCATTGATTGTACTACTTTTCTGTCGTTATTTTCAGCTCTCGATAACAAAAACATATCTTTATTACTGATCAAACTTGTTTATATTTTAGAATTGAAGGGTCCTGCCATCGGGACGATTACTGCAGCATCACCCAACCCAGAGGAAATGAAGAAAGCCAGTTCCCGTCGACCAGCGCGGCAAGTCCGTACAGCTGCTGCTGCTGCTGCTGCCTCCGCCGCTGCCTCTCCCGCGGCCGTCAGTGAAGAGGACGAGGGCTTAGATACACCCAACAAAGGTGATTATCTATTTCGGAGAATCAATGTGTCTTAGAAAATAAAACTTAAAAAATAACTTGATCCTATACCTTGTGAAAGTAACTTTAAAATTAAAATGATTTGAAACGTTAACCTCAGAACTAAGTAATCACACACAAAATATATTATCAGCAAGAAAAAGCAAACATTTTTTAAATTTTTTTTAGTGAAGAAAAGAACCCCTAGAATGTGCGTCCGAGGCAGGACCTTTCATATGGTAACTCGTTCAATTGAACGTCAACTGAAGACTCCATCAATATCTGTTTCTCTACAAGAACTCGACTGGAGTCCAGCCCCTGCCGGCCGTGAGCTGTCGTTTGCCGAGGAGGAGCAAGCAGAGACCCAGGACCCTACAGCAGGAGGTATTATCGTCGCGTCATTTATCCCTGTTAAATATAGTGATAATTGTTCATATTTTTAAGAAATAGTAGGGTCAACTTTCATCAGGCCACAAGTCGTAATGTTAGCCCAAGAGTCGATCTTCACATTCTTGCCGTCACGATACTTATCACACCTTCATACAAAACATAGCGTTACTTTTGAAACATATATGTTACAGTCTTTTATATTATAGTATGTATTGTATCTCATGACAAATGTGATTTATATATCAAAGAAATTCTGACAAAAAATTATTCTGTGCAGTTATTTTGGTATTTACTTACCTTACAGACCCCCTTGACGCGATGAACTTTGACGACGATGCCGACATGAATTACTCCGTGCATGTGCGCACACCGGACATTCAACTGGGCCAACGTACCAACGTTACAGAGGATCTGCCAGAGAAAACCCAGGAGACTGAGGCCCATACTGATGTGAAGGACAACGCATCAACAAAACCACCTAGGTCTCCGCCAAAGTCTACTACTACTGGTGCTTTCACCACAAGTTCGGCAGCAGAGGGCCGTATTATTGAAACCATGTCAAACAGATTTGATGTGGTGGAATCGGGACTCATAAATTTCCATACTGACATGGGTGCGATCAAGCAGGAGTTGGTGTTACTGAGGTGTGACGTCCAGGGACCAGCAAAACAACCGACTGACCAGCATATCGCAGGAGAACTTAAGACGATACGGAATGACGTCAACACTCTTGGGGGCGAATTTTTCCAAGTCAAGACTGGCCTAATTGATATTGCAAATGAGTGTGTTACTGCAGGGAAAGCTTGTCATGAAATGAAAGCTAACATGCTGGGCATGAAGGGGGATATCTCCGCTGTGAGAAGTGACGCACACACCCTCAAGTCGAAGTCGTTGGGACTAGCCAGTCAACAGCAGACTCTTGTGCAGGAGATGGGTGCTGCTAGAGAAGACATCCGTAATGTCGCAGCAGACTCAACCCTAGTAAAGGAGGACGTACAAAGCGTAGATAATAATGTTTTAAGTATGCGTGTCGACACTGCACTGTTAATCAGGGAAGTGGGTATCCTTAGGGGCGATATCGCCACAGTAAAGAAAGAAGTGTCTTCTTTGAGAAGTAGTCAAAAAAAAATAGAACAAACTCTGGAAATAATCAAATCAGCGGTATTGGGCACCCAGGGAGTGATAAATTTAGAGCATGTGGAGATTAAGTCTGACGTTGACGAGCCAGTACCTCCAACCCCTGGTCACGATAGGCCTACACCGATATCTCGACACCAAGAGTCTTCGTCTATTGGTGGCACCAACACCAGTGAGGTTGTTTTCCGTCAGCGTGACGGACAACAGACTTACGCTGGCAGCAGTGACTTGACTGTCCCCCTGCCCTCGACGTCAACCCCTGTAACTACTAGCGCACGTATTACACTTTTTGCAGACACCCCAAGTCAGGAGGAAACGCAGGATCCCAACGCGTCTCTTATCCAACAAGAACATGTCCTTGCAAAGAATACTGAGCCTGACTCGGACTTAGAAAGTATGCAGTGGCCGTCGTTCCCCCACGATTCTCAGCAGGACATTGCGGCTGAATCACAGGAGGTGTCAGCAGAAACCAGCGGGGCTTATTATCCCGTAGTGCATGAGGATGCTGACGGGGGTCAAACAGTGACTCAGGCTTACGTACCCGGTCATATCGTGCGGCAACTTTCAAGAGCAGCTTCACCTCAACCTTCTTCTAGTAAAGCGGCAGAAACACCCACATTAAGACCAAGAGCAAAGAGTCCTGTAGTTAGCCCAGAGCCCAGGCGAGGTTCTCGTATGAAAAAGCCTACTCACCCCAAAGACTGAACATGCGTCAATTGTATACAACGTTTTTTTTTATCACTATTAAATAGACACTGGCTTTTATGATTCTAATTAATATCGTTTTTGCCTGCATACAGAGTTAGGGTTGTGTCATGTAGAGATAATGGACAGAGATATAACAATTGATGTTGAAAAAGACAATTTATTCAACGGTATTCTGAAAAATTCGGAGGTATAAGTATTTGAACCAGCAACTGTATTTCTGGAAAGGACGAGTTTAAATTTGTATAAAGAAATTAAGTCATTACACTTTGAAAACCGGTTTGAAGTGTTAGGTTACTCGAGTAAAGAAAACGTTGTTGTGACGATATTTTTCAAAGTTTAAATTCTGCTGCGACGGCAAGTAAGATTCAGTTACAAGAATGTTACAGAGTGTTTTGTCTGATACAATAAGATTACATCTCTGATTTGTCAAAGTTTAAATTCTGCTGCGACAGCAAATAAGATTCAGTTAGAAGAATATTACAGAGTGTCTTGTCTTATACAAAAAGATGACATCTCACATTTCGCCAGAAGTTCCAAGTTTACTACTGAGGGTATGTTTCTTAAATAGTCTCGATAAATGTTCGTGTAAAACTCGACAATTTGAACGTTCTGATTTATCGTCCTCAGACATTCCTCGCACCGCGAGGACGTCGTCCCCTGCGACCCCTACCCCTTCCTGCTGGCTGGCGGAGTGCTTGAGGCATTGGCCCCCCGTACTGGGCGTAGATGTAGTTATCACGCCTCTGGACTCCCTCGAGGGAAGGGTTGTCCCTGGTATTGGGGCCTTGGTCGTGGTCAGCAACTTCCTCGCGGTCGATGTTACGGTTGTTGAGGAGGAAGCGGTATCGGGCGTTCACCTGGAGCGTCATTTCCAGGTCGGGGTCGCGGTTCTGACCAGGCTGGAGTTTGCGAAGGCCCCAATCGATACACCGATTGTGCAGCACACAGCAGGCTTTCACGACCCAGGAGGCCTGAAGGGGATGCATCTCGATAACCCCTCCACCCGATTTGGAGAGGCATCTTAGAATAAAATAGAAAACATAGTATTTTAATTTCTGGGAAAGTTATGTAACCGGAAAGCAAGATTATAAAGTGGCGCATACAAGACAATGGATGAATGACTACTCTTTGGATCCGACAGTTAGAGTTATTATTTTGTGTTGTAAATATTGGCGATATCTTTAATTAAGATGCATACCTCCAACGCGACTTGAGCTGTCCGATTGTACGCTCAACTGAAGAACGCGCGCTTGTCTGGGCGAACTGGTAGTCTCTCTGCCAGGGTTCTAGTTCTTCCAGGTTTTGGGTGCGGAAGGGCGTGAAGACTTGTGGGGTGAGAGCATAGCTGTCGAAAGAAATAATAATACAACGTTATTATTACTTAGAAAATATTTTGCATTGTGTATATAATATAGAGAGACTTAGAGAAAGAGAGATATATGTGTTAGAAGTTAGAAAATTGAATTTGTAAAAGTAATACTGCCAGTGCTAGTGTCATGTCTAATATAGAGACATATTTCACAAATTTACCCCGTCTGTTGAAATGTGGTTAACAATATCGTGACGGTAGGGTAAAAAAATGACGTGTGATATTTGGCTTTTATGTTCTGTATATTTTTTATCGCTGTTTACTGACGTTTAACCTACCCGCCGTCTCCTAAGAGAAAGTATGGTCCTAGTCGACCATGGTTGGCGATCTGCTGTCCCAAATCTGAATAATCCAGGACAGCCTGATCGTGGTGGCAGCCAGACATACCACTCTCCACAAACGTTATTCTCTCATCGTGGTCACTGGCTATCTGTTAACATATAATTGTGAATATATTTTAAACTTGTATGTTATTTTGTGTTTTTTATGCATTGTGGTGCTTGACAAAAGACGTATATAAGAGATCAAGGTTATGAAGGGTTAAAGAGAATAAAAATGTAATTGTCTGTACACTATTTGCTGAATTCTATTTGTCATCATTTCTATATAATTATACTCACAAGAACGTTCAGAGCATGGTATCCCTTGCGGCAGACGTACGCATGCTCATTCCGGACGGGCCTCTTTATAGGGATGTAGGTGCCGTCGATACACCCCACACACTGCGGCATCTTGTGTCGTTCTGCGAAGCGGAGAGCTGACTCGTGTAGCGCCTCACCCTAAAAAAAGATAATATGACTTTAACGTTGACGATAATATCGATCATTATGACTGAATAATTTAGTGAGGATTATTGCCATATTTATAGCGAATGCAGCTAACAGATTACATAAGGGGTCACCTTCTGAATATTTTTGACCGCATATTTTCCTTTTTTTTTTATGGACTGCTAAATCAATGAGGGTAATGATTTTTATCATTTACCTTGGGGAACTTGATGTACTTCTTCCTGCGCGAAACGAGGAACTTGATGAAGGGTAGTATGGCCCTACCGATGCTGGAGGTGGAGCAGCCCCCCTGGGTGTCGGACACGACACCATAGTAGGAGCCAGTGGCCAAATACCGTAGACAGTAGCACACCTATAAATCGGAAAAATTATAATGAATGAATAGCATTAATTTGCAAGTACAGTTAGGATACACTGGGGTTATTTTATTTTAATGGTGATAATTTTTCTAGGCCTACTTCCATAAATTATTGGCGATACTCTGAATTTTCGTTATTTTGCTGTGGGTTATTTTCTTTCATGTAGGCCTTCCATAATAATATAGCGACATTCTTCTCATTTACCTTGTGGAAGAGGGGGATGGGCTTTCCTCTCTTCTCATGTTCACCCTTCCCAGGGCGAAAACGGCTGGCCTCGAACTCTCGGGTGAGTTCCTCCACGCAGCTAGGGGGAAGGCGAAATCTTGCCTGGAAGTCTTTGATCCTCGGCCACCTCACCCTTGGGTCAATGCGTTCGCGGTAGACTTTCTTTGACTTGCACCGTTTTTGCCCCCACATACGGCTGTAGCTTTTCCTTTTCAAGTAGGTAGCGAGCGCAAAATGTTGAAAACGCAGACACCTGCTGGTCTGAGGTGACCTGGTCTTCCTCCTGGGTGCTGAAATAAAAAATAAATGATAATTATTACTTCACTTTTATATAACTTTGACTGTAGGTTAAGAATTTGAGACTACAAAATTAGAGTGGTTGACACATTACGTGCAAGAAGTTAGAAATATCACTTGAAATAGACAGAATTACAAAATATCACCATTTATTGAAATTCGTCTAAATTCATCTATTATCGCTCACTTTGACCTCAAATCATTGTTTAGTAACTCTACAATACTGTAGGGGCCTTTATATTCAGACCAAACACTTCTACAGTGATTATAGTATATAGAGGTAAAAACGCTGAAGCGCGGTAACACTCTAAATATTGAAAAGTCAAGAAAAAGCTCATGTGGCTTATTTGTGTGCTCACCCATGTTGGAAGTATCCCAGAATGACTTGCGGTTTCTGTTAAAATCGATTTCAACGTTAGAGAATAGGTTTAAAAGGGGTTGTAAAACACCACGATACCAAAATTTGGTATCGCCGATTTTAGCGGTTTTGGACTATCGCGGGGTGCTGGCGATATATCGCCAAAGTTTTATGGAAGCGCAAATATCGTGGCGATATATCGTCGATTTTTTATGGAAGGCATTTTGGCCTCGCGATACGCGGTAACCCAAAAACAAGTATCGCCGATGTTTTATGGAATGCCCCCCTGATGGACCCATTAGACCTGCTCCTACCTTACTCCAGGGTCCCGTCGTCCAGTCACGTGACCAGGTCCCTCCCCCTGGTGGTGGGAATGGTCAACACAGTAGGTAATGGCGCCCCCTACTGGGGGTGGCGTGTACAAATAAGGACAGGCGGCAGCTGGAATAGGGCTGCCTACCAGAGTGAGCAATGGGGTATAAACATTAACCAAAGCATGGCCATTACAACATCGTCGACTGTTCAAGGGTTGTGTTTGCAAGGCGAGAGGAAATTACAAAGTGCAGAATGGGTTCCTAGACCCATGGTGTACTATGATAAGAAGGCCTCCGTTTAGGTGTTCTATCTAGCTTATAGCTTACTCCATGTTTTCATATGCCTGTAATGACACAAAGTACAATAAAGTAAATTCAGTTGTTATCTATGTTTTATCTATGTACTTAGAAAAGTAGACTCCAGTATCGTCATACAAGGTTAGGTGTACAGGAGTGAACCAGTGGGTTGGCTCAACAGTTAGAAACGTTGGATTTTACAGTCATTTATGGGGTAGGTAAACTGATTAGGAAAACTAATTGAGTTCCCCGGTTGAGTTCTTCATGCATTTCATTCAGATTGTCTGAAGTGGCGCTAAAACTCCACGAAAACTTCGCTAATCATGGCATTATTTATTTTTTATCACGCTTAACAACTAATATTGACTATATTCAGTTTGTTTCTGTAAACATATATGTTTTATATTTCTTTAGTTGGTTGGAAAATTTGTTCATTTCATCATTGATTGATTTCCATTATTGGTATATTTTCTATAGTTCTCTTAGACAAAATTGATTTAATACCATAGATACCATAAACCAATGTGCTAATGTACTAACTATTACTCATAAAGCTCTCATCAAAGAAAAAGGATGTGGCTTCAAAAAAAGAGCATAGCAATAACACTATAGCTTCATAAACATCATGTTTAATCAACATGCGTCAGCCGTGAAATCCTGGTCTAAGCACACAATTCAGCAGAGTTTACTCTAGCACAGCGCCAGGCACATTGTGTCACCATAAGATAGAACTTGGTAACATTAAGGATCGTTTGGGCCAGAACTATGGAAGTGTCAATATTGTGAACATTGGTATAGAGAATTAAATTTTCTATCGTGTGTACTGAGTATTGAAACGTAGTACGTCATTAGCGAAAATATTTATAAAGGTGGTAAGGATTTATTTTGTTTACAGGCAGAGACTGCAAATAGGTGTGGCATTCCCATTAACCATCTTAAGGATTACAACACTATTTATGACATTGGATTCTCGGATCTTTAAATTATGGTAAAGGGATCTTGATCAAATTTGGATCAGACTATATTTTCCTACTTGTTTTTGTATTTGAAATCGCGATTTCATCAATATTAATTTTTAGCTTTGCCTTATTCACTCAAAAACCAGATCTTCCACTGTCAACTATGTCTATATCTATAATTGATATTTTTAAGTTAGAATTGAAATAAAAATCTACATTGTGTCCTAGGTGTGCAGAAGGTGAACGGGACAAGAAATTAACCCAGCCAAGGATGCAACGTTATTATAACATTGCAGCAACGTTCTGGTTGGTTCTGTATTTGGTTCTTGTTACGTTTTTTTGTTGACTCCCAATTATGTCACTGCAATGTACTTCTGTGACATTGCACTGTGACGTTATTACAACATTATGGTAACATTCTTCAACCGAAACAGAATGTTTTATAACATTCTGTTTTGGTTTCATCCTAACCTCACCAAAAGTAATTTTTTTTGTGTTATGATAACATTCTGATTCTGATTCTGATTCTGATGAGGTGAAGTTTCAACCTTACCATCAATAAAGTAATTGTTATGTGCCACCTTAGTAAGTAACAAACTGACTAAAAAAAAGGTATGGTTGCAGAATGTTTCTGTTATGTCACAAACTGGCTGGGAAGCCTGATGCAGGAAAAAAAAATAATTTTCTTCACATTCTGTTCAGACTTATACATGCAGATAAGCCCACATTCGGTGAGAAGTCCAACTCTTCCTACCATAAAGGGGGGCGGGGTCGCGATGATTGCATACTAAACTGTTGGTCATGGTGAGATGGTGTTTATATTACATCTACCAAAAATTGCCCACGCATGTATGTTAACAATTTTATAGGTGAGGATTACATGGGAAGTGAACGATACGTTTCATACTGTTGACATAAGATCTGTGATAATGAAGCATGCATGCTTGCAATAAATACCCAAATTTTAACAACAGAATAAAAATCTACAGTCAGATCCGATCCTGTCATATCAAGCACCTGTATCAAGTCCTATCGGTCTAGCATTCTTCACAATTTACATTTACCTTTGGTTTCAAAACTGTACTGTTTTCTCTTTACCTCGTTATGAATGATCCACCTTCTTTCCCACAGTATTATCATTGTATACATCATTCACATGGTAATAGTTTCCGAAATCATCATCCTTTCCCTTTACAATCACTGTTAGGCCTTTAGTATAAGTTATACCCCCAAATGGTTGTTCCCTATTTCATGCTTGAGTTAACCTCCTACTTGTGGTCCCTTGGACGTCTTCTTTATGGTCACATTTATCTGCTGAGACTTCTGAGAAGGCAAATCCCTCTACTATAGAGTTCTTTGCTATCGCAGTCACGATTACTTATTGGCCAATCATTCCACTATCTACACTGAAAACACAGAGTTGTCAAAAGTGGTGCCAAAAACGACAACCCAAGGTTGTCACAGGCTGTGTCTGTGTCTGTTACACAAAAAATCTAATTTATGAATATTTTCATGTTGTAGATATCATACTCATTATAATGGCATCCTATTATGTTATTACTAGTTATTAGGTTTGGCCATTACACATAGGAGGCTTATGAGTTGTATGGTTTTGAAACCATTCACTTACAACACTGGGTTGATATAGACAGAGGCCATGACAACCCTGGGCTGTCACTTTAGGCACCATTCACCTACAACCCTAGGGTAGTCAGGCAGGACTTTTGACTTCTGTGACAACCCTGTGACAACCCTATGACAACCCATTCTTCATTTTTGCTTCTCTGACGACCTTTTTGGCCCAAAGCAGTCGGGAGAAAATGACTACCTTTGGGTTGTCATCCAGCCTCAAAATTCACAATGACAACCCTCTGACCACCCCAAAGTTGTCAAAGGATTGTCACAAGGTAGTCACACAGCATTGATGGCCTGAAATGAGCCCTGTGATGACCCAAAAGTCACCTATGAGAGCCCAAAAGTGACCTGTGACAACCCTTTGACAACCTTGCAGTGGCTCTCTGACGACTTTGTGTTTTCAGTGTACATGTGCGCTGTTTGCCAATGGAGACCCGACTGCAACAAAAACAAAATGACTGCAATGGGATAATTATGTTTAAAAACGCTAAATTTTCCGAAGAAAAACACACATGTTTATATATATATATATATATATATATATATATATATATCATCTACTTCTTAGCCTTATCTCTGTATTCTTTTATTTCTTCTTTTACATACATGTATTTGTTACAATCGACTACTGTTTATTGTTCATATTTCCTTGACATTCCAATCCGAGAATTCAGTGCGTCTTTCCGACAACTTTCCCACACAGTCCAAGATAAGTAGGATAGGACAGGCAAGGGATTGACAGAGCTGTACATGTGAAAACGTCCTCCTACAATTCGATTCGAGCTTTGCTTTCTGAGAATTGGTCTCCCTGAGATGTTGAGACGCTTTTACCTGAAAAGGCCTATATAGATTAAGGGCTTCTAGATAGCTTTTGGCTTCTTTCCGGGCTTGAGATGGGCTTCCAAGAACCTTTCAACTGACTTTGATGATGGCTTGGAGGAAGATTTATAGTCAAAGGTAAGTAAATAGATAGCCAAATATATGATTATACATCTGAGGAGTGTCTATCCCATAACATTATGGGATAGACACTCCTCAGATGTATAATTGCATGAAACACATATTAACAGTCCTAGCTAGCTGTGCAATGCCGGTTAGATATCTTTAAGATTAAAGATAATCTAAGACATTGTCTTAATGTCTGAATCTCACAGAAAACGCACATCGTCCGTTGTAGAATCATATTTGATAAGATAAAGCAAGTAGAGCAAATAAACTATAGTATCTGTCGAGACATAAAAATGAGGTAACTTATCCTGGGTCACGTGGCGCGTATCCAGATAATCCCCCAGAAATGAGTTTGTTTCTGGTTTTACCAGACAAACTCGGCCTGATATGAGACAAAGTAGGCCCTGTCCAGTCGGGTCAGGCCCCACACGGCCACGAGCACCTCGCTGACAAATGTAAAACAAACAAGGTATTGTGCTTGATAAACCCACCACAGGCCTCAGGGCGCACGGCTGCTATCTTCTGAGTGGGGGCCCAGACCCCCATAATACAGACTGCTGTAGGGGTACTCTACCTACTGTAACCAGGTGGGGACCTGGCCAGGGGCCCTCACCTGCTATGCTGATTTTGTAGAAATATGCTTCGTACTCTTTACCCCTAACGTCATTAAAAAAAATTACTTTTTCACGATTATTTGTTCTCTTAAAGTACCGCTTGTAAGTGGGATGGGGAGATGAGAGTGTCTGACACTTCCTTCTCAAATTTAACGCCCTCAGATCTGCTTGGAATCCATTTTGATTCAATTTTATCCTGACCAGATGTACTTGGAACCCAATCGAATATTGAGGCTTTGATCAAGATTAAATTTTGATTTCTGCATCAAAGTTTAGAACAATTGCATTGTATGGCTATTTTGGTGAAATGAATTTCATAATTATTATGGATTGTACAGTTATTCCTTTCAACATCTTGACTGTCCGTTTTCGGAGTGGAGAACCTCAGAAGTTGGAGCTGCATCTCAAAAACTGCTCCTATCTCTCATGTTTTTTCTCTGCATCATTTCGCTGTTTTCTGCATCGTTTATGATGGATCTTGGAGC
Source organism: Lepidonotus clava (assembly GCA_936440205.1). Taxonomy (NCBI): domain Eukaryota; kingdom Metazoa; phylum Annelida; class Polychaeta; order Phyllodocida; family Polynoidae; genus Lepidonotus; species Lepidonotus clava. Next base: position 18,362,510 of record OW387148.1, read on the forward strand.
CGTCTCTTATCATATGATGTGGCCCTTGGAGTTGGAGCAAATCAGACTAGTCCCATGGGACTGTGTGAAGTTATTGGAAAGGTTCAAAAAAGGTATTTTCCTCGATCATTCATTTCTTGATCTAACAGTTATATTTTAGGGTATCTTTCTCTACTGCAAATGCTTTTTTATCTTTAAGACTTTACCAATAAATTTTTTGGCTATGATAAAAGCAAGTACATGTATATTCAATTATACCTAGTTCTTTGTGCACCTCTCAAGGCGGTGATCCACGTTGCGACAAAATTGAACCGATTTTCAACCGATTTTCAAAATATTTTCTATCTCGAAAATCGCTTGAAAATCGGTTGGAAATCGGTTGGAAATCGCTTGAAAATCGGTTCCCTTTGGAAAAGTCGTGACGTGGATCATGTCAACCGATTTTTTCAAACCGATTTTAGAACCGACAGTTGAAATAGAAAAATATTCCAACCGATTTCAAAACGACAATGGACCGACATAATTATTAAACTTGTTTAATAATTTTGGACCGATTCTGGACCGATTCTGGACCGATTTTATTATGTCTACGTATTTTCAATGTTATTTCATTAAATTTTGACTATATTAGAACGAAAATATTACCAATATGTATCAAAATGAATATTCTTTCTTGGGATGTATTTTTTAATGCTTTACGATGTGTATTTTACTATTTTACTTTTTATTAATAAAACAGATTAAATAATATATATTTCTGGTCCTAATGACCATATTAAGATATAAAATGTGAAAATATTTCGAAAATTTTGATAATTTAGAAAACCGATTTGTTTTTCACTGTTTTCCTATTAATTTGTGATCCAGGATTCAAGGAAATAATCAGTTTTCATCTCCACTGTGGATCATGGGTGTAGGACCGATTCTGGACCGATTATAGGACCAACAGGTTTAATTACCAAACCAATTCAGGAACAACAACAAAAATCGGTCCTAAAATCGGCTTGCCTTTTCATCGCTTTGGAAAATGTCGCAATGTGGATCACCAGCTTTATACATTATACATTATAGTTTAATCAACCTTTTTGAAAAAGAATACTTTCTTTTAAAAAGCCTATCAAAGGGAGCCAAAAGCAATGTTGTGTCAAAATATGACAAAATTTTGCAAACTGAAATAACTATGAAAATACATTCTAAGAGTCTAACTTTAGCCATTGGTACAGTATAAATCCTGATAACTACCTATAACTTCACTTAACTTCCATAATACTCATGTCATGTATGCCTGAAAACAGCAATGTTTGTAAACAAACCAATTTTGGTGGCTCACCAAAATTGACTTGGAATGAGTTTTGATGTATTCTTATGTAGTTTATGTCTGTATGCACAGTTTATGCTTTACCACAGGCCTAGGCTATGGCCATAGAATATATTTCAATAGTTAACAAAATTTGCAAAATTTTGACCCTATATTGCTTTTGACTCCCTTTAATGGAACTTTGGACTTATGTTTGTAAAACTATAAAAGAATAAAGGCAATTGCAGCATCTTACATTTATATCTAAATGAAATGAATACTAAGCTTTAATCATTTAAATATGGAAAAATTACAATAAATGCTAAGATTGGTCTCTGAGGACCTATCAAATGTGACAAGCATGGCGTCTTTGTAAATCAAACGCACACAGTTGGACATTATTATAAGTTAATGTTGATAGTCCCTTATAAACTGTTGTGATAGCAAATTCATTTCTACGGACCAACATGTTAGTAAGTAATTATACGTAATTCTATATTGAGAGAGAAAAGAAAAAGCTAGAAATTATCAAACATTCTATAGGACTCAGATTGCTGCACGGCACCCAGATAGCACATAATAAAAACAACACAAATGGCGATAATTTTTTTTTATAAATTTGCCTCAGCCTTCTCACTGAATATAGTATAAGCACATAATATTGGTGAATGACATACCATTGGACCTAGATTCCCATTTCAATTCTCTAAACACCCTTATGGCAGAATTAATAAGATATTGTCGAATATGTTGAAGTACACGTGGTTGGAAGTCGGGAAAAGTACACAATTTCCCCCAAAATTGGAAGACATTCTAGATCTCCCAACAAATCTCCCTTCCGACTGTAGTTTTCACCATGGATGTCATTATCCTCAAAAAACAACCAAACTGCTTTTTTCTAAGAATCGTCGGTATGTCTTTTCCCTTATCACAGTTTTATGCACTGACTTGCAGTTGGAATGACTGGTAAGCAATTTTCATTGATAGCTCCATAATAATATTATTATACCCGTTACCTTCTTGATAATTTAGGTGTTCATCAGTTTATAAGCTATTCTACTGTACTATTGTACAGATTCGGTTTACATTTACATCTGTGAGGCACTAGAACCTATGTAGACAATGAAAAACTGTACCCTGTGTAATGACTAAGGCCAATCTAAATTTTCGGTGGATGAGGTAATCTTAGCCTGTTCCAAATAAAGAGAAAGGTAGCAGATAGTCCATGGGTATCATGAGATAGACGTTGTCCAAGGCCGGTCCAGGTATAGGTCAGAGTAAGCTTTGCAGTATTCGAATGAAGTTGCTTTGGGTCTTGGTGATGTGTTCTAATATAGGCACCACCCAGGATCGACCACCCATATTGTCCAATGCCAAGACGCTAACCATTAGGGTAAAACAGGGTTGTATCGCGCACAGTGGTGTATCGCGCATTTTTTATTGATGGCCCTTAGATATAGGGGGACAAAAAAAGAATGACATAAATGGCTTTTAATTGATGGAATTCGCCATGACCTTTGAACTGAACTATGGTATCACTTTACAACCTCTGTAAATACTGAACTATAGAGGTTTAATTATCCATTTAAAGTTAATGCGTGTTTGTGATGTTTCGTTGTATAGATAAAAGCTAGCTCCATTCGCAGTCTCTCTCCTCGTCGACCGCGGTCGTCCAATACATAATTATAGTTCCCTCATCATGTAAGACGTGAACACTCGTTGTGAAAGGATTTGTTGTTTATTATCCAATGTCTAGTCGTTCCGTGACAAGAACTCGATTGACCATGATCAGTCCCGAGGTTAGAGTTCCCTCAAACACATTCAGTCAACGCTCCGCGCTCTAACACAATTTCTATATGCCTCTCTCCAGAACCTAGGCTGCAGATTAAAGGTCCAACCTTCACAGGATGTTTACTCACACAGTGCTTGCAGCTACTCTGGCTAGCTAAGAGCGGAACACATTATTATATGGTGGTACGTCACACCATAGAACTGTAGGAGAGCGGGAATGCCGACTCATGCGTCACCTAGCGTTTTACGTCATGAAACTCACGTCATTTGCAGCGCCACCACCGGTTTAGAGACAGAACTATAAATCTAGGTCACACCAACGTGGGACTGTCGTAGATTCAAGGTGAGTGAAAGTTTGTTTCACCTCGTATCCTATAAAAAATCACGTTTCTATGTCACACATTATGCTCATACATTAAGAAACGTAGATAGGTTCACCCACTTTCACATGTATTAAACTTCTCATAGATATAATCTTCGTTAAAACATTTGCAGTGCTCAACTTATCACTGCCTTAGGCTCATCACGACGGTAAACTCCACCTCTTGACTTGTTTCCCGTCTTTTTTATTGGTAGCTACACGAAGACATAATCTATACATAATAAGCAGATATGCCCGGTTATTCAAGGTTGAAGTCTCTTTTTCTAATATTAGATCTCACACTAACAATCTACTTATGATCCACGTTTTTCAAGGGGGCAACCAGGCCCCTGTAAGTTACGCTTGTGAGGAACCTGAACTTAGCAAGGCCGGGCCTGGGGCAGGGCCTGGGCCCGGTTTCAGGGATCTTCCTAGGGGTGCTGGATGTGGGATTCCTGTATCAAAAATGTAATTCCTGCACTATCAGGGGTGTGTAAATGCTCGCAAATTCGCAAGAATGTGCAAATTTCGTTACGGAATGTGTGAATTTTGCCCTAAAATTTAAATAGGAAAGTGAAAAAGGAATACAAAAACGTGCCAATTTATGATTAGATGGTACAAATTTTACAGGTAGATCTAGATCTTGTTTTGCAAAAACAGGTTGGGATCTGCACACCCCTGACTATGTTGACTTGGAGGGCACCATTACCACATTGAAATTATATAGACAGATTTTAACATAAAGTAAAAATAACCCACGATTTAAAAAAAAAACTACTTGTAAGGAAAATGGGGCTTTCAACAGAGTAGATATATAGATCTAGGATGGGTATAGACCCTGATAAAATTCAACAGGGCAACATGGCCATTTCTTAGAATTGACATGGGACATCCCTAGTGACATGCAACATGGCTGATCCTTAATTTGACAGGGCAACACAGGTATTTCTTAAATTTGACAAGGGACATAGGCTTTAGTGACATGGATCGTGACATGGATCAGACATGTGCATAGTACTTTCGCGCATTCAATGCATTTTTCTGAACGTATTTTTCCAGTTCATGACTTAATTGTAGTTCTGTGTCTACAAGGGGACTGGACTTGAAGTCAGTACGCAATTTTTGGCGTGATTTATTCAAAATTGTATGTTTTAGAGGCAAAAATAGGTTATATGATTATCTTTAATAGGAAAAACGTCAGGGGGCTTATAAATAAACATTTTCTTAATTAAAAATCATGAAATAACGGGACAACCCAAATACCCCAAATCTTCTGTAGGGTGAAAAGGGGGGTATATCACGCATTATATTCAATGCAAGCAGACTTTTGTTTTTCATTTTTTGTTTATCAAGATTTTGAGTTTGGATACCTTGTCTTCTTCTGAGTTATACAGCCATACGAGGAGTATCTGTCAATATTTAGATTTTTTTCCAGCCTTAACCATATAACCATAGAACTATAGGAGAGCGTACAGTTCTATGATATAACACAATATACTAAGTTTAGGGTTTATTCCAAACATTGAGTTATGATACATTTGGGGCACTGGATGGGGGGTCCCCAAGTCACTTGTCAAATTTAAAAAACGGCAATGGCGCGTGTCTTTGTCCCTTATTTTTCCCCATGTCGCATGTCAAATTTAAGAAATGGCCATGTCACATGTCACTATGTTTTTAACCTTCCCTGTTGCGTCGTTAAGCCCCCATGTCTCATATTGAATTTAAAAAACGACTGTGTCGCAGTGTCGAATTTAGTGGTCGACCTTTGGCTTTATTTTGTGTATAACAGGCTTATATCGTGGATAACATGTTTTGTATCACGCATTGTTAAAGGAATTGTCAGGAAATATAAACAATAATGATTTTTTAAAGAAAAATGAGTTAAGTAGATCTACTGAATCATAGAACTGTACGTAGCTCTCCTACAGTTCTATGGCTGAATATATGCTACATTTCAGTGGTACCCTCCACGTCCAGGCTGGTAGGATATGCAGGTACCAGGGACATGATAGGCCAATCTAATAAACTTCTACAAAATAATGATTTGAAAGTAAAGAAATATTAAAGGGACGTTCTCGTCTGTGAGAGGAACTAAAATTGCTCCGTTGTAACTCCCGTACCGCGGCACCAAATTCACGACGTGACCAATCACGTTGTGTAATTACGTTCTGAAAGGGCAAAACACGACGCCAGTGACGTCGTTGCTAAGCTTACGTCGGCGGATGTATCTCAGTGAACTCACGGACGAGAACGTCCCTTTAAAACAGGGTTGTATCACGCACATTGTATTAGTGGGAATACAATTTTTATCAAAACTAAGTATTCATGTAGTATATAACATAATGTAAATATTCAGTTCAAGCATCACAGAAAATTTTACCAAATATTGGCAATTTTCTTTCATTTTTTATGTATTCCAATATCTCAGGGCAATTTCTTAAAAATGTGTGATATACTACTGTGCGTGATACAACCCTGTTTTACTCTATATTAGTTTAATGTGATATCTTATCATTTCCATATCTGATACCAAAACAGTGATGCCTAATTTTCAAACTAGACACCTGCGTGAAAACTAATGACTTAGAAATAGGCTGTTGCCAGATTTTACACAATTTTTCATGTATTTTTCTGAAATTACCAAATTTTCCCATATCTTTGGGGTCAGAATATGCAAAACATTTCAAAAAAAGGTTTTATATATCGTGAATACACTTTCTTACAGTTCCCTCAACCACAGAAGGGGAGGGTGGGCATCATATTGCCAATGCAGTGTTTTCTAGATCATTTTTCCTAAGAATACAGATTTTTTTAGAAATCCTTTGGGTCGGCCTTCCTGATCTATCAATTGAATAACATGCTTATCAATACTTTCAGCCATTTTACCACACAATCATCTACCTGAATTAAAGGAAACAACAATGGCAGAGGAAATTGAAATCAGTTCAATATTCAAGGTGAGTATCATTTTTAAAATTAGTTCAAAATCTAGCAGATATGCATGTTCATCAAAAAACATGTTGAAATTGGTATCCTGTCTACTAAAATAATTACTCAAGTCTTACCTTATCAACTGTTCTGTGTCAAGACTAGTACTGCTCATTCCATATTAATTTATGCATATCTAAAAAAAGTACATCATATCTAAAAAAGGTTCTTCATTATTTCTTCAGGAATTCGAGGAGATTGACATTGTGACCATAGGCAAGGCCAAGGGCAAGCGGACACGCACAAAGGTAGGACTGTTTATTCCACAGTGCTGTATGATAACAGACATGATCCAGGACATGAATGAGTTGTCTTGGACCATTTTAGTCAAGGTAGGCTTAAGGTTAGACTATGGTGATGAGGGACCACTTCGCTGGGCTTCCAAAAATGTAGAATAATCATGTGGATCCTATCTACCTAAATATGTTTTATATATCATTAGATACCAGTTTAAATAGACTATTTCATTATATAAATTATATGATTATGGGTAATAGAATGAAAATAGAAATTAATGGAAAGTGGGAAAATCATGTTTTATACGTAATTTTTTTGAAATGAAATATCTCAGTTAATGATGAAGGAATACACATAAAATTTCATATGCATGTAGATATTAGTCATGTTGAGGGAACCGTGTCTCAGAATTTTAATTTAGGGACCAGTTTTAATTTTATGAAATCTAGAAAATGAAGTTGTAGAAAATGACAAAAAAATGCTAAAAGTTTCCCGTTTTTTGTCATAAAATCAAAACTAGGGCATAAATAAAAAATCTGAGACACGGTTCCCTCCAAACAAATGTTATTGACAATATTACCAAGTTTCAAAATTATAGAAATAATATTAAGTTAGAAATCTTGGTTCAAAAAATAAAAGTGAAAAAATACAATTTTAATAATTATTTTCTCGAATTTAAACTTATAAATGTAGTCCATTGTGCCATTAGATAGAGAAAAAACAGAGCTTTTAAATGATATATAGTATGTACGAATATCATCAATAGCCCAGGAGATATGGCAATTTTAGTTAATCTACTGCTCATCACCGTAGTCTAACCTTAATGACCAGAAAATGGGTGTGGACAACTAGAAAATGATTTTTGGTTGTCCTTATGAGGAGGCATGCCACACTTCTGCAGATTGAAATTCCTTGGTTTTTTAAATACTTTTGGTCATTTTTGAGATTTGGGGTACCCTGATAAAACTTGATTGCCAAAATTAAAAATATGATAAATTTTAGGATAGGTTTCTTGCGCTTTTAGTGAGGAAACAGTTTTTGGAGTCCTCCTAAAATATACTAGGTGTATTTCTTCCCTTAAAAAGAGTTTGAAATTTGTTATTGCAGGGTTCTCCCTAGAATTTTTTTTCAAATTTCAAAGGGGGGCATTTTCAGAAACGAGGGGCCATAACACACTAAGCATATAAAGCATCATTATCAAAAAACAAAAGCTTATAAATAATGTATTTTTTGCACAAAACTATTAAATCAATTTCTCAAACTAATATTGCAGTTCAATGCTTTTAAATGCGTATGTACTAGTTTAAAGTCATATGCTGGCGTACAGGATCTTAGTTATTGCTAGTTTTTTTCTTCATATTTTCGAAATAAAACCTCTGCAAGAAAAACTAATGACAGAAAATATGACTCTCATAGAGCCACAGCCCTAGGTATGCATATACTTATGGTCTATGACATGGTGCTTATGGCTTGACCATAAATGATTGAAAACCATTGTCTAATAACAGTTTGTACTAAATCCAGCAACATATGCCTTAATTTATGTCTATGCACAGTATGGTCGAGACCCTTCATCCATCTTTTGTAGGCTACATTTTTTGCCAGTTTTTATTAAAATTTAATGAATAAGCAGAGTAAAGCTTCTGGTTCACCACCAAAACAGACGACCAGATGTACCAAAATAGACCCAGGTGTGTTCAAACTGAGGTGCGCTAAAAAGTACTTTTGTTTCTGGTGTACCGGCCAGGTCACGTCAATTTTTGTGTCTACCCAGCTGGGATTTAATATATATATATATAAAACAAATATAACTGCATGTACAAATCAAAGTATAACAGAAATAATAGATGAATTTAGGCTTTGCTGAACTCCATCGCTTAGTGAGAAAGTGTGCACGAATTTTCACACCTGAGAGGTGCCACTCCTTTCTTGGAAAAGGCGTTATTGCCTCCTCACCCTACTACAAATGTTTTTTCCTGGTTTGAGAAAAAAAAATTAAAAAATTAAAACTTCCTGGCCGCCCGGGTGGCCTCAATTTTACCCACCTGGCCCATCGGAAACAGAACTTTTATAGTATTTCCTGAAGAATTAACCCCTCTAAGATATACAGCAAAATATAATGAAAATATATTCAAACTTCACACTTTTCTTTCATGATTACGTTAACCAATGTTATTCAAGTACATACAGATTAATAAATATCAGATGGTTTAATTTTACCTCTAATTTTCATATTATTTGATTTCCCGTCATTAGTGCATCAAAATCAGCTCCTCTACTGTACATGGGCCTGAATGATTAGGTCTGGTGCTGGAATGGCCCACTCCACAGGAGCTCAGTGAGGGAATGAAAAACACGATGCATGTGTCCCGCATCCCGCACGCCTAGGGAGAACCCTGTATTGATTAATTTTATCATTTTCCACAGAAATGACATTTTGTGACCGTCATGCCCAATGAGCACCAAATGATTTTTAATAATCGCTAAACATTGCACGTACTAAATATTGTTTTCTATCTATCTTGATAGCTGGTAAATGAATTAGGAATTTTCTTGACCATGTGAACCACCTGAAAGTGTATGTAGGCAACTAGATTTTTGCGAGTGATTGTCCTCTGAAGAAAAAAATGTCCAAATTTCTGTCCTGAAAAAATCTATCTAGCATCTACGATTTCAAATTTATAAGTGAATAACATTTTACTTTTGTATCTAATGTAATTCTATACTACAGTTGACTCTAGCCTAAGCAGACATGGACGGGACTAGATGATCTGCCATTTGAAGGGTGATGATTGCTGAACTCAGAGTGGGCAGTGGGCAGATCTTTCAATACCTCTAGACATCCCCCTCTTGATTCCAGGTGTGACCACTCACCTTATCTTCTTCTCAATACTTCTGGACCACCCCCTCTTGATTCTAGGTGCCACCACTTGTGCACATTTAATTCCTCTCAATACCTGTTAAACTGCCACCTCTTTCTTCTAGGTGCGACCAATTACCTCCTGGTCCTCTCAACACCACCTTGCTACCCTCTAGCTACTGGGGGCCTATTCTTCCCAGGAGCAGAAGTCCCATCCCCGTACCCACGGGGGTAGAATCAGTTGTGCATTGCATACAGTTTGAAAGGATTATACTAGTGAGTCAGTTTGGTCAGATAATAGATGTATTCTTAGTATTTATTTTTCTTCTGCAGCCCACTGTCCTCCTGTCCAGTGAGATTATTGAAGAAACGAGGAACAAGCTGATATCAGAAAACATCATAAACAGCACTGTGAAAGAAGCTCTGCTGACCATACCAGGTGAGCTGTTTATGTCCTCTAATTTGAATAACAGTGGGTATTTAGCATTTGTTATGAGTGGACAGGCACCAGCCTGAGGGCCATGGTCAAGTGACGGGGGTGGGGGTGGGACCCCATTCTGCTCTATGCCAATAACTAGTAGCAGTCAGTCAACGCTATAGACAGCAGCTACAAAATGTGTGCATGGACTGTGGGGTGAGTCAGGCAGGGAGTACTCAGGCTAGGCATGCCCCATGGGAACAAAGTGGTTAGGTTGGGTGGAGAGAGTGGAGCTGACACCAATCTGCCACACATCCTATCTTGGTACATGAGTATTTATGCATGGTTGCTTCATTAAGAACATGCATACCAGGGAGTATTTCACAGTAAGCTTTTCCATTTTTCAAGGATGTTATGTGTACATTCCCTTTTTTCATATATAAGTTCCCAACACAAAATTGCTTGCCATTTACATTTTTCTTGCTTTTTTTTATATATATAATTAAGTAAATCTGAATAATTCTCCATTAAATTTCAGTGGATGATCTTGCAGCTAGCTTGTTGTGGGTGAACACTTGCCTGGTAAACAGAGGAGTATTTCTTTCTGCCAACCGAGAAAAAGTGTGGGCAGCCTACCACCAGAACCTGATTAAACATTTAGATAGCATGGCAGCAGTGACCAAATCTAAGCAAGCAGCTTCAATTCTTGCTTTGCGCATAATGAAAGAACTGGTTGCAGCCAACTATACAGAGCCAGCACCTGTAAAGTTAATGACTCCAAATGTTACTGAACGTGAAGAGGAGGTTATTGCTTATATCTCTGGGTATCTCCTTCGGAAATATAGCCATACACCGGAAGCACAGGCATTGATGTCAACACAGGCTACAGGTCTAACATCTTTGCTGGACAGAGGTGGGCTTACAAAAACCAAAGAAAGCTTTATTTCTCTTGTACGTGAACTAGAGATAGTATTTCGCCAGCTACCTCAGAAGTCAGTTGATTTATGTTCTTACGAAAGTGAAATATGCGCCCAGAATATCCCATCTCACCTATTTCAACTCTTAGAATGTGTTGATTCATCTGCTGAACAAAAGGAAGCCTTTTTTATGGGTATTTTGCATCTCTTTTTTACTGTTCGTGCACATCAAAAATGTAGGCATTTGGTTGAAAACTGCATTAAGGTGAACAAAGGTCACAGAAAGGCAAAACCATTGCGGGACAGTATTTCAAGTACTTGAAGTTCTGAGTGCTTTTTGTGTTTGAAAGCTGTCAACAAGAGTCAACACCTTTTGCATAGGGGCAGGGGGCAACTTGGCTACATGTATACTGGGATGTGTGGTCCCAAATGGGATGGAGATGGGTCCTTTTCCAGGCATATGGAAGCGAAGTGGCACACCCCTAATGGGTGTGATTTTAGGGTTTCTGTTCCCATATCTGTGTCATCTTAAAAGCTCTATTGCTGTGTGGATATTACAATTAGGCTTAAAAAAAGTGAGAGCATAAGTCAAATCAGGGATTATATTGGTTTTGGAGCTATGGGTATGTTTCTGATATTCAGGTCCACACATGACGGTAGACATATTTTGAGTTGCCCCCACTAGGGATCTTTGTCCTTTTAATTCAATTTAAGTCATCAGAAATGATATGTTCAAGAAAACAATAAGTTGTACCTCCAACAAATGATCACTTTTTTTTATTTCTTTCACGGCTTCCTGAGCATCACATTACACTGTCTTTCACTGAACTGCATAGTAGAAGTAACACTTCCATCTAGTAATTAATTTATTATGATGGTTTTAGATTAAACTTCAGTTACAGCAATGGTTACAGTTACAATATATACATGCCATCGTTTGTTGAAAATTACATTTTCAGATTATCCGATTTTGGTAGAGAGGTTAATGTATTACAGGGACAATGAATAAATTGTGTTCCATTGATGTATTGCTACCCTCTTAATAAAGTTTGACTTCTATAATGACAAAATTGATCACAGTATTGCTAGTTGACTCATGTAGAGAATGAAGTATTGAAGTTACATACCGGTCTTTGAGAAGACAGCTGTGCAAATTGACTTTGTGGTATGCTATGTACATTAATCTACCAATCTTATTGGTATGCTATGTACATTAATCTACCAAACCAGACTTTTTAGTGTTAAAAAATCAATTTGTATTTCAATTATGCTTTAAAAGAAATTAGATCAGACACGCATGTAGAGAGTATAAAGCATAAAAAACTTACCTCTGGTAATCATGTCATCTTTCAGTCACTTTCAATTTGAATACTAATGTGAAAGTCCAAGTGACTCAGTTTATTCTCCCATTTCCCTATCTAGTATACATTTTAGAGGGCTCTTTTGCCATCCAAAACTTGGTAATTTACATCTTTTCTCCAGTCACATGGCAAATGATGACACTATCTACGTATCACCTATCGGAAATAAACCCCTATCTTATGATACATTTCACATCTACAACTAACACATATTACCACTGGCATGCATTAAATTCATAATACAATTTGACTATTGGAATAACTCTTTCAGTAAAAATGGTAGAAACTGCATTTATCATAAATTGCTTTTCTTAATTCCTTTAAACTTAGTAGTTTAAATGCATCATACCAGACACAATAGTCACATCACCACAGGATCTAGTGCCTCTTAATCTTTGGGAGTGGCTGGTCATCTACTGGAATGGCTGCATGCTGTCTTGGTCTGCCTCGTGTGTTCCCTTTGGGATTGAACCGGAACGCTAGGGTCCTCTGCAGCCTGAGTTGGTTGTCTTGTGGTCTAAACCAAATAAAGTAGTAAATTAATGGATATAAATATATAAACAGCAATCTTTATATTAAATGACGTTTCTATAATATATGATGATATATAAAAAGTTATTTGTACAGTTTCTCACACAGTTTATTATTATAATTACGAGCTCTTTCCAGTTAAGAATCACCTCATCAGTTTTCTGTGACACTATGGTGGTTAGGCTTATAAGTATTGGATAGTCCTTTTCAAACAAGTAATGGGCACCTATGCTTAAGGTCAGGGCAATCTGGGGAGTGAATATGCCTCCCTTGACTTCAAAACTGCACACTGAGGGGGTAAATGGCTATTTGGGACTGGAATATAGGTGGTATTTTAGTGAGGCCCTCACTGTGAGACTGGTCTCATTATTGAAGCAAAACATGGAATAGAGAAAAATGTATCCAATCTGAACAAAGAGTGGTCCTTAAGAGAAGTGGTTTTCTTAGTGAAGTGGTTGTTGAGTGAGCCTCTACTGGTCATAGTAAGAGTGATAGACTTTGCCCACAGACAGATCAAAAATAGATTTCCTTCAAAACACAGGAAGAATGTTATGGGAATTTCAATTCAAACATGTTCAAATAAAGCATAGTTCATACCCAAACTCATAGACAGAGGGATTCCGTGATCGATGGCCAAGTCCTCGATGTCGCCCAAAGTATTCTTCAAGTGGGTCTTGGCAGAATGTGTTGCTCAATATGTAGGGGACCCCATGGTCTAGGAGGAATTTGGCAGCACCAGTGAACCCTTTCACTGTCAAACATAATTGGAATTGATTAACAAAAACAGAATGGAAAAAAGAATTTTTAGTTTGCATTCTCTCAGGGACGCCAGGTTTCTTAATTCCTGGAATATCAAGCCATTTGGTATTGTAATACCGAGAACCAGTTTATTTCACAATGTCTAGCTTTTCTAATAGTTACATAACAAAAGAAAGCTATACACCTCAAGTTTACGATCTTGGCCCCCAACAAAGATGTAGTACTGAATGGTTTGACATGAAAATAGAGATTTCTGTTTTTCAAGGACTGTATCATAGTGCAGGCTCAAAATCACGACAAAAGGATTATTACTTTTTTCTGAATTGAATTCAGTTAATTCTATTTCACTATGAAAAACGTTTTTTTTTTTTATAAAATGTCCCCAATCTCAGAGAGTAAACTTCATTTAAGTAGCAGTTCATCCAGGGGTTAATCAGTACTCAATTCGAGGTAAAATGAATATTTCTGAGTGCAAGGAAACTATTTCTATTTGTATAGTAATTATTGATATCACCTGTTGTAACAACTCCTTCGAACGTTTGCTGTGTGAGAAACATTTTATCCTTCTCAGCTTTGCTATAGCCCTCTCGTGCTTGGATGTTTTCCTTCCACTGCAAGAGTTGTTGAACAACATTCGCAAGGAACTAGATAAAAAGAACAGGAAAGAATAGCAGATGAATTAACAATCAGTTCTGAATTCCATCACCACTGAAAGCACTCATGATACAGCTAAGGATGGAGAGAATGTTATAGCATTTACTTCAGTTATTGTACTAACATTTTCACATTTTTCACCTTGTGTTAAGAAAAGTGAAATTCTGTATCAGTTCAGATTATTCATGAGGCAAAAGAAGGTGAAATGTCAGGAAGAATGTGAATTTTAAATAAATTGACAGGCTCAGTTTGTGAATTACATTATGATACTATGATATTTGAAATGAATGTCTGCCTTTTTGAAACAGACCTGGAACCTCGGATCTTCTGTATCACGGTAAGGGGCTAGGGCTGGTTTCCTTTTTGCCACATGTTCTGTGAAGGACCTTGTGTTGAGACAGTCGAAAAACTCATCACACATCAAAATGAAACGAGCAGTCTCACTTGCCTCAGGTCTATAGTATTGCTGCAACACCTTTCCAACAGACTGACTGAGAACCTGGTACATGAATTAAATTCATTTTTACTTAAATTATTTATAAAGGTGACACTTTGTGAATTTTCTGTTGTGTTAAGGTAACCCGGACCTAATATTTTGGGACTACCCTAATTTTTTTAGATGATGTCTTTTATGAAACCCCCCCCATAAAAAATTAATAAAAATAACCAAAAGTAAAGGAATTTGAGGCATGTAATTGATCACGAGATATATTTCAAATGGTAGAAACTGATGTATAGGAGATCTTTTGTGGTTTCTGAGTTTTCAAGAATGAAGAGTCTAATTCTTTAACTTAAAAAAAATAGAAATAAATATTAAAACGACCTGCCACTCTTAGTTTTTGTCAACCTGTGTTACCTGAACACAATTATTTACATTGTTAGGCTTAGTATTAAATCATTATAGGGTAAGACTATTTTATCTGGTTTTATAAATGTTACCTTCAACTAAAAGAAAACCCAGTATATGTGGATGCCCAGAATTTTGCTACTGTATACACATTTATATATATATATATATAGTGAAAGTGAAAATACACTATTTATTTTACCTGCACTGCCAGACGCACAGACATCCTTGATGAAGGAGTGAGTCGTACATGGTCATCTCTAAGTTTTGACATACGTAGTTCCTGCATTTGATCATCAGCATACAATTGTTTGACATGGCTCCATAGAATGTCTTGTCCATTATTCTAAAAAAGAACCAGAGAACATTGTTTTCTTTATAATATCTACTAGCACAGGATTGATGAACCAGCTGTCTTTGGGTAAACATCATTTATTGATGTACCAATTCTTTGTGTGTGTGCAATATTAAGGTTTATGATTGAAACTGAAATAACAGTACTGATTATATTAACATAATGGTTCAGTTACTAATTGAAAAATGTATATATTTCCTTGACAGAAGGTTCTATAATGCTTTTTTCCACTTTTCTGTTTTGTTCACAAAATTTACTACCCTTTAAAATTACTTGATCAGTCCTGCATTTAAACTTATAACACATAACCAAGCCATTACTTTGGCAATATTATGTTGAATCTCAGACAAAAAATCTGACATTCATCAACTGCTTTGATATTCTACGGCCTATATCATACCCAGAGACATCGTGTTCCTCCAAATTTTGAACTTTCAAGATTGTTCCGCAGGGTCTTGATCAGATGTGGAGGGTCTGATATGAAGAAGAGAGGCCGTGGCTCATCCTGGGCATAGGGATTAACTGTCTCATGCACAATGCCCTGTCCATGCATTCTGTAGAGTTTCTGATTCTGGGATGCTTTATCTGAAGTGCTGGAAATGACCTGACGGAAGAGCAGAACTAGTATCTCATTTTCTTATGATAATTGTCATAGTGTCTGTATTTTCCAGAACAAAGCAAATTCTGAACTCAATGAAAATGCTGCAAAAATGCAAATCAGCAAATTTCAATAGCAGAAAGCTTACTTCATGAAATAAGGGGAGACAAGTTAGAATTTATCAAATATTTTACCTTGAGACCTTGCTGTTCAAGGTATGCAATGGCTTCCCACATCAGTGGAAATAACATGTCTGCTGTTGTTGTATGTGTAGCAAAGTACCCCAGTGCTTGCTTCAGATTACTGTTGATACCAATGGCCATGAAGACAAGGATGTGACTCGCCATCATTGTCTCCGTTTCCTAAAAGGCAGCAAGTATAGAGTAGTATGAAACCCACAGGACAAGACCTGGATACTCATATTTAATAATTTAGGTATAACATGTTGGGAATTTTGCCTTTGGATTCGTAATTAGGTATTTGAAAGATTTTTCAGGGCAAACTTGGTGATTTAACCATCGTTAGACACATTTGCATGTACAGTGGTTCCCCTCTTATCCAGCCACCATTGGGGAATAAACATAGTGGCCACATAAGAAGGGTGGCCGTTGGTGGGAGGGAGCACAAGATTAAGGCAGATTTTGGCTAAATTTGAGTTTTTAAACACATTATTTACAGACTATCTAAGTTATTTAAAAAAAATTTTAGTTTAAGTCCCCTGCTCACAAATCCTACAGGCCATTTGCTGGGGTCGTGCTGGGCTTCAAAATGGCCTAGCCACTGGGGCAAATTTGTTCCAGAATGTATTCTACACATTTGGTTCAATTCAGCAAATTTAAAAAGTAGCAAGATATTTTGTTAAATGTCCTAGAATATTTTCAAAAATTGTGTATGGAAAGATGCAATTTCCTGCAATTTAGACTAGAGATATGCAGGGATATGAAGGGATGCATGGATATGTCGGGTTTAGGTAAATAAGAACCTGTGCACTTATATAAAGATTCGCATTGTGTCGTATCTAGGGGCCATATATGTCCTTGCCACACAGAGTTCTGACTCACAAATGCGAGGGTGGCAAGCAGCTAGTGCGAACACAGCAAGTTTGTTCTATGGGCGACAACTCACAAGCCAAAAGCTCTCAACACTTCCTGGGTGTTCCTCTTTGATCTATGTACAACCACTCACAAGCCAAAAGCTCTCAACACCTTCTGGGCACTCCTCTTTTTTCTATGTGCGACCACTCACAAGCCAAAAGCTCTCAACACCTTTTGGGCACCCCCCTTTGTTCCATGGGTGACCACTCACACCTCAGAAATGGTGTATCCCCATTTTTCGTGCTGATGCCATTGGTTCTCTGCCTTTGGGACCTTGAAAGTGTGGCCGCTGGCCGCATCAGAGAGGTGGCTACTGGTGAGGTGTAAATATAGAGAGAAAACTGTCTGTGCCATCACTTTGTGGCCACATAAGAGGGGTGGCCGCTTGTGAGGGGGGCTGTATATAGGGGTTATATACTGTATATGCAGCTTCTTCATATCATTGGAAAATGGCCATTTACAGAGGACTACGTTTTTTCATATGGCTGCCACAACCTGCTATTATTTTTCTGTCCAGTTGTATGCTGCAAAGGCGGCCTTCATCATGCAGTAAAGCTGTTTTACTGGTATTCTGGTGAATGGCAAATATTCACATTCGTACAATTTTTTCCTTCACTATGCAGAAACAATGCAAGCATCTTAAGAAATATAATCTAGGGAAATGCTTTTGACATGAATGACAAAGTGCACCCATTATAGAATTTCAGGGAGTGATTAACAATATTTACCTTTTTGAAGTTCCATGCTTGTGGGTTGATAAAACCAACAATTTCTCCACCTCTACGATCGTAGACCAGGTCCCCTCTAATGGACATCTCGTCATGTAGCAATGCAACATATTTCTTTTCTTCTGGCAAATCATGCACAAAGTCCTTGATGTCCTAAAATAAGGAGTAACCAGTGAAATCAGACATCCCATGCAAAACTGTAAGACGTAACAGTAGTTAAGATGAATTTGACTCAATTATAATAATTTTTCAGTTTCTGACAGGCTATTTTATCTCTTAAGCTTAGCAAAGCTGTTCAAAAAAGGCTGGTGATTGCCTCTTTGAACCATTTATTAGTGTATTCCTTGGTGTCATTGAATTATGTTACAGGAATATTTGTGTACAAAAGAAACTTACTTCAAAGACATGTGCCTGGAAACCCTCTTTTGGCTTGAAGAAATTAGTATAATCTCGAAGTGTTGACCTGTTGGGGAGGTGCAGAACTCCAGTGTTTCGTAGGGCTTCGTATGCCCTTGGACTTTGATAGTGCATATATATGGCGAACCTAAAAACATATGTAGATTTACCAAAAAATTACAATTAAGGAGAGAGTCCTTCAAGATGGCTCTTGCGCCATGCTTCATTTTTAATTATCCTCAGATGGTGGAAATCCATGTAATATAATTTGTCAAAATTAAGACTTGGTTACATCATCTCATGATATAAGTTATATGACCATGGACTGGGATACCATTCCATAAGGAAACTGGGAACTGGTAAAAAATTTTACTTTTATTTTTCTAACTGTAACAGCTTGCTTGATATTCAGGCCAAACATATGAAATTGATATGCACTGATAGGTTATTCACTTGAAATTTTGTTGTGTGGGCCCTAGTTTCCATTCAGTAGACAGTCTGGGTGACATGAATCACAAACCATTTCTGTCATTTTGCCATAACAGTAAAAACAAGTGCTTGAAAACGATCTGTGTTCCCTCCAAATGTTATTTGTAAAGTTTTTTGTTTTTTTTAAATCTAAAGGATTAGCGTGAAATAAAATACTAAGGTTATCCTGTTCAAAAAATAGAAGTGTCACTTTCAAGGTAGCATCGGCAGGTGAGGGGCCATCAGGATGATCTGGTAATGTGGCAAGTCCAATATCCATATATTAGCACATTCCATTTTCTATTTTTTTCATAGAGATATTAATCAAATATATCAAATGCAATTGAAATGAAATTTCTACAACAGAACTTAAAATAGCTTTCGATTTCCTATTTTCTGTCACATATCTCATTAAATTGAACAATGCATAAAACAGGAAAACAGACAATTGAATCCAGTCTTAATATGCAAATTAGGTACCGCCCACCTCATTAATATTCATTTTTGCTGGTTTCGGCATCTTAAATAGGCCGTGACAACGTGGCCTTGACAACGTGGCCTTGACGACGTGGCCTTGACGACGTGGCCTTGACGACGTGGCCTTGACGACGTGGCCTTGACGACGTGGCCTTGACGACGTGGCCTTGACGATGTCGCCGTGACGATGTCGCCTTGACGACGATGTCGCCGTGACGACGATGTCGCCGTGACGACGATGTCGCCGTGAAGTTCATTGCGGGCTTGTTACGTACAGTGCAGGTTGAGTGTGAGTGGATAGCACAGGACCCCAGCGTAATAAAACAGGCCCTTAGTGGACAGGCTTTAGCCCCGCCCTCTTCCCTGTTCAATCATGTTAGCGGGGGGGCCCTAGAGCCCTCGTACATCCATGTTTTTACCTCCCTTCCCACCTTCCCTTAAATCCACACCTACTCTCTGATATACTAAATCAGAGAGCAGAAATGGGTACCCTGCTTGGAGAGTGATGCCCTGCTTGGAGAGTGATGCCTGTCAATCATGTATGCTCATTTGCATATTAAGACTGGGTTCAATTGTCTGTTTTTCTGTTTTGTGCATTTTTCAATTCCATGACATAAGTCTCAAATGTAAAGTATTGGTATGAAAGAAAATGTTTTTATATGAATATTGGACTTGCCACATTACCCCTTCATCCCATCAGCCTCGTCGTTTCAAAAAAATAGAAGTGAGGAACTTAATTCTAAAAATTGTGTTTTATATATTTCATAGTCAATTCTACTTTGGTCACATCATCAGTTCTAGTTGATACTTGCCACTCTTCACCGGTCTCTATCTTAAATTAGCAATTTTGAACGTCATAACCATGGGTCAGAACTAGTAGTTATTAATTTCAATATGTTCTACTTACAGACTATCAGTGTTTAGGTAATGCTATTTCAATAGTGTTCATGTATTGTCAAACACTTGATTTGAATGACTTATTCCTTGCCTGACCATCATAGGGTGCCATCTCATGCCTCTTGGATCTCGTGTTGCTGCTTTTTTTTGTTGTTCCCAGAACAATTGGAGAAACGGGTCTTCTATTTCTGCACCTTCCATTACCTGATTCAGACCCTCCTGTAATTGAATACAAAACAGGAAAGTATCTGGTTAAAGGCAGGTTTCTACATACTAATAACCCCAGAAACTAGTGCCTGATGTTGACTGATGAGATTGCACCTATAACCAGCTATCCCTTACAAGATTGGGACTGGCTGTGTGGAACCACAATGTTTGTATGTCCCTGTATAAATCCGGTGCCTTCTTCAGCCCAAGGGTTGAAGTTATATTACATGCACAGAAGGATCAGCACAGTCAAAACTACCCCCTGTGGACCATAACATCCGTATTGGCTGAGCAGAGTGTAATCATGGACCTAGTACCATGCACAGCCGGGTAGTTCTATACATAAAAGCTATCTTTGACAGGCAGCAGGCTATATCAAACATTTGGAGGTCCAAATGTGAGTACTAAGTTTATGCAAATTTTTTCAACTAATGAATTTTCACAAATGAATCCCAAATATATTTGCCCCTTACCCATTATCACCAGTCTCATATTTTTGCAGGAAGGTCCTACCTTTACATCATCAGGGACACTGATAGTTTCTGTTGCAAGTTGATTCTTAATCCTCTCTAGCTCAGCTGCTTGGCATTTTAGTTGATTACGTACAGTCCGCACTTCTTGTATAAGGGCTGGTCTTGACGCAGATGACAACGGGGCATTTATTGACAGGGGTTTCAGATCTTTTTCCCTCTGTGCAATCTTGACGGTTTCACAAGATTTGCAAAGTCCTTTAGAAGAAAGATGTAATTAGTTAGATACGAACTTACATATTTGTAATCTTACACCTTGCATTAATTTCTAATTCTTGATGCAATCAATTAATTTTAAGTAGTTCAACGTTCAGTTGAATTGAGATAAAGACATAATTATAACATGTAATGAAAATTATTAAGACAATAGATCAAGTCAAGGCCACATATTGAATAATGCAAAATGCTAATTAAATTGTTGTTAATAGTTATATTCTAAATCAACATGCTTTCCATTTTATATCATAGAACCTACCAGGGGTGCCCATCGCTACTGGACAAGTCTTTGCCCTTGGGTCTGAGCCAGGACACCAACTGCACTCTTCAAGATGCTTACACAGCTTCTTCAGTCCAGACACCTCAACATCAAATTCGCTTTTAACTACTGCACCTGAAAGGAAATTTCATACTCACTACCAACGGTGAACCATGAGGATGGATTCCCTGCCAAGTATGCAAAGTCCAAAAAGAAAATTGGCCAAGTAAGGACAATTCTGCAGCCATGAAAACGAATGCTTCATCAGTTTGTACCCAGAATATGTACACTATGCATGTTCTTTATCATTGTTATTTAACCGGAAGCTGTGAAGACCATGTTGCAATTGCACGCTTTCAGCAACTTTGTGCGAAACAGGGACCTTCCCATACCAGAGTACAAAATTATGGTGCATGATTTTGAAGCCAGATGCCTGTAAGCACTGGAACCCTGTAATATTAAAGCTAATGATTAGAAAGCCTAGAAATAGAGATATTATCATCCTACCTTTGTAAGTAACTGTAGGTTTGAAAGTTCCTTCAAACACTACTTTGATTTCGATGTCAGCATTGGAGTCTGTCTTACCAATGACCAAGGAGTCTTGTATGCATGAAAGCATTACCCAGGGTGACTTCAACTTCTTTGTTTCCTCTTGAAGCTCCGAAAAGTCCAGAAAGGCCACCCGTATAGGTACTTTTGGTGCAGGCCGTTGGAACTGTACCAGCAGGTGTTAAGTAGATTGCAATATCTTATGACACATGTAAATTGGATTTATATATATGCTGATATATCTTACAAAGCTGAAGTTATATTCCCTGTTCAGGATAGAATATTGTGGTTGAAGTTACATTAACCAAACCCAGTCAATGGGATGCGATGCTAAGATGCTTGTTTCCTCTGTGATATTTGTAATGTTCCAAAATGTCATATGAGTTTGTCAAACCAGAACTTATGAACCTGACATCAAATCAAACATAACATCAAAAGAATCTGTAGAAGATAGTATAAGGATTGACATGGGAGACGTAGTATTGGTTTGGATAGAAGAAATGTATAAACTCTTCTTTGCAATGCATGTACTACTTCAATTATAAATTTGATATTGATATATCAAATGCTGTAAAGTATCTATCATAGATAGCCAAACTGAATATATATTTATTCATTGGGAAACATAATAATGTTTTTCATGTCACTAGATGCCATGTTAATCCTTAAATAACCTTAAATGCAAAAAAAATATATTTCCATAAAATATTCCTTACAGGAGCTTTCCTTGGAACTTGAGCTTGCTTCTCAATGCTTTTCTTTGGCATAGCTAATGTAGGTAAACTGTTTTTCACGAGCGTGTAACCTTTTCCTGTTATATAGATATTCAGACATTAAACATCAAGATGTATTACATAGATCTTGTGCGGACATGGTAACATGATCAATTTCTTGGCGAACACCACATGGTGATCAGGACCACGTGGATATGGAATAAATTCAGAAAACATAATTATATATGAATATAATTGCTGGAAAAGATCCTTTGAATTTGTTTACAGTAAATGTTTGTTCTTAATATTCCAAATTATGACTTATGCTGAAAATAAATTGATTTTTGGAGATGTGACGTAATCTGCACAATGTCTATAGATTGAAATTCATCAAGACCCCTCTAATGTAACTTTCTGGGATCAATAGAGTAAGATATGTTTGACAGTCTTTATGTGAATAGCGCAAGGTGATCCATGTGTGGTAGTATGAACATGGGTACGAACCCTTTAGACCCAAATCTTTCCACAGCCACAAGAGGGTCTACTCCCCAGTCTAGCCTTAGCTACCTGGTAAAATATACATTTTTCTGTAATTTTTCCATATATTTGCAAAGGGAGCACTCTAAAGAGTATTCAACATATAAAAACTGCAAATATATCATTTGAAAGCCCTTTTAATTCCCTTGCCAATACTTGAAAGTAGGCCCTGAGGTAAAGGGGGAAGGGTGACGGTCAACTGTAGATGCCAAGGGGGCCCTCAGGGTATAGAAGGAGGGTGAGGGTCGACTGTAAAGGAGAAGGGGGCCCTCAGGGTAAAGAAGGAGGGTAAGGTTGGACTGTAGAGGCCAAGGGGGCCCCAGGTTAAAAGAGTAGGGTGAGAGTCGACCACAGAGGACCAGGGGGGGCTCAAGTTAAAGGGGAAGGGTGAGGGTCGACTAGAGAGAACCAGGGGGGGCTCAAGTTAAAGGGGAAGGGTGAGGGTCGACCATAGAGGACCAGGGGGGGCTCAAGTTAAAGGGGAAGGGTGAGGGTCGACCATAGAGGACCAGGGGAGGATAGTAATCGATTTGAGATGGCCAGGGGGATTTCAAATTTCTAAAAATAGGCTAGGGCCCACCATCCTTCAAAGGTAGGCCCTCCTTCTCTCTTAACACATCTATTCAAGGCCACCAGACCCTCTGGCACATCTATACAAGGCCAACCGGCCTTCAAGGGGTCGGACCCCTCCCTTATTACCCATCTATTCAGTGCCCACCAGCCCTCAGAGGTCTGACCCCTCCCCTCTGATACATCTATCCAAGGCCCACCAGCCCTCAGAGGTCGGCCCCCCTCCCCTCAGACACACCCATTCAAGGTACACCAGCCCTAAGAGGTTAGCCCCCCACCCCCTTTTCCCTCTGACACATCAATCAAGCCCCATACCCACTAGGCGATTTGGGCCTCATCACCCGTCAATATGCTATATTGAAATGAACAGGCTTGTTAAAATCATCGGCTGAATTGTCGGGCAATTTTCCCTGTGATTCATATCAAACATGCACATTTCAATATAGCATACTGATGGGTGCTTAGAGAAAAGGCTGTACCAGTCTTCAGAGGTCAGTTTTTGCTATTCTTCTCTTCGTTTCTCTTTCCTCCTCCTTCTCTCTCTCTCTCTCTCTCTTTTTTTTTTTTTTTTTTTTTTTTGGGGGGGGGGGCGGGCCTCTGGCCCCTCCCAAAACCTGCCACTGGTACCTCCTCTCTCTTTTGCTAAATGTCTAACTTACTTAATATGACGCCCACCTCATGCAATGTGATAAATAGCAATCATTTGGACCAAAAGTCTAATTCTTTCATAGCATTTAAACCTACAGGGTTGCCGAATCCTCAAAGAATATAAGAATTACAGTACAGTGCTAAAAAAAACGGCACATTGTGAAATGCTAACCTTTTAATGGTCTGCTTCATCAGTTTGCTATGTTTAAGATCGTAAGGAAAGTGTTGACAGATATAAAAAGGAATATGTCAAGAGCAACAAGTCTTTGGAAAATGATGGTTTGATATGGTATTTTATTGGAGGGGCAGTGTTACTGTTTTATTTATCTATGACAGCTTTTTTCTACCTATCAATTCTTCATAAAAACTACCCAGAAGAACAAACTTTGAAAAGGCTTATGGTTATAGGGTAAGGTTATGACTAAGGCAGGGGCGTTACTAGCCCAAAAAGTGTGTACATGTAGCTCTAGTCCTTCTATTAGGTGTGATAAAATATGTGTGTATGTGGCTGTACTTTTATTTATGATTAATCAAAGATGTGAAGATGGAACTTCATTGTGAGCACATTCATTTTCTGGCATAGTAGCTACAGTAGTACTAGGTGCTACGCTTTATTAGTGTAGGTGGGTTTGCACATCCTGGACTACTGGATCATATTCACCCCAAATCATGAGAAATAGGGGGATTGTGTTTGTAATATGAAACAGGGTATGCACGATAACAGACCAAGCTGTGCGTGATACAATGATATCAAACACTATATTTCACCTTTGACATGTTATGGTAATTTATATAATCTTCAAAATGAAGTTAAGGCATGCAAAGACCTTGTGCAGACGTGGTCATGTGATCAGTTTTTGGTGATCATCACGTGGTGATCATGACCATGTGGCTATGGAATGAATACAAAATTTACCTATTCTAAGTGTCAATAACAGTTGATTATATTTCGGTAAGCTTTTTTGAAATCTATTTGGGATAAAGATATTATCATACATGTTTAATGATTGCAAATGATATTGATTATGTTTTGATCACAAATATGGCGGTAAGCTCACTTTGAGAGGTATGACGTCATCTGCACAACGTCTATATATGTGCCCAGGACTATACTGCGTACATAATATTATAAAAATGTTTATATTTTTGTATGATATCATCCCACGTTTTTTTTTTACATCCCTGTAAATATAAGCTGAGTTTGTACCCATGGAATTCCAGATGCTATATATATTTAGCATCCTTGTACACATGGATGCTAAGTACATGTTTGTCAAGTACACTGTACATGCAGACTCAGAAAGGTCACGAGCACAATGATCCTCCTGTGTGCAGACATTGTATTAAATAACTATGTATTGCATCACCAAATGATTTAGAAAATGTTTTAAAATCGGGGGCTATGCCATGGAACCCCCTTTTTATTTTCTTTCTATCTTCAAATTAGGTTCTCATTTGTTGAATTTTAACAGTGTGCGCATATAGAGCTTCATTTGTCAACTATCATGGTGTAACAGCATCAAGAGGGAAAATATAAGAAAAAATCTCTATTTTGGGTTCTTGATTTTCAACCATCGTTTTCTCCTTCAGTGATATAGATATTTGAGATAAATATTTTGAAGAAACTGTTTTGGGAAAAACAGTTATGCAGGAAAACTATTTTAAAGATTAATTTAGGAGATTTATCACTTAGGTGAAGAAAAGAATTTATTTGTTGAGGAGAAAAATCCCGTGTATAAACAATGGCTCATACTCAGTAGTAGGAACACTTTTTTTGTACCCAAAGTAAAGGTGTGGTTTAAGAGAAATGTTTGGAAGTTGCGAATCTGTCATGAGAAAAACGTTAGAATATGACACTTTACCATTGAAATAAGAAAGTGAGATGTTCATGAAAAACAAATTATGAGCAGCATGTCCTGCAATTTCAGTCTGTATTGATTTTCCTGGGGAATACCTAATGTGATAAATGTAAATCAAAGCGTCTGTATCCTTTTCAATTCCAGAATTTCAAATATGGCTTAAAATGATTTTTTAGCAAAGATGTTCCTGTAAGAATATTCAGATGTGAAATTCAACTAAACGTTATAACTTAAAGAAGCATGCCGTTCTAAGGACATTTTATTTCTTAATTTCTACTATCAATAGAAATTTTATGAAGATTTCCGCATCATTTTCCACATTTCTTTGCAAAACCAAGTGGCATATTTCATGGATTTTGATTAGAAATAGGCCTTTGGTCACATTGGGACACATAAACATGCGTCCGTATTAGCTGTCTGAAGAAGAAATAATTTTCACTTTTAGCAGTTTGATGTTGTTTTATTGAGTGTAACCCACTATTCCTAATAGTGTGGAAACTTTGGTAAAATCCCTTTTAAACACTGCACCTATTGGGAGCTGCATCCTGATATTTGAGGTTTGAGTTTTTCATACATTTCTGACAGAAAGACTTGAGAAACTTCATCTGAGTTTGGTCATTACAAATTATGAATGTTTACTCATAATAAATCCACCACTGCTTAAAATTCAAGAGAATTTCGTTGATGTCAATTTTTTTCGTCATTAAAAATTCCAGTTTCCTTTTTAAAAAAAATCAAATTTAACAGGATAAAATTCTATTTTATTTTGGATATCCACGTCCATGGCCTGGTATGTGAAAAAAGCAGTAAACATTTTAAAATGTCCAGTATTTCAAGATTGACAAATGTCTATCTTTCTTTTTCCTAATAATTTTTTTAGCAATGTTGTCCTGTGGATGTGTGGGGATATGTTGGCAGGCCTGTAAAAAATGGGAAGATAACTTGCAGAAACTAATATGTAAGAGATGAAAAATGACGTTATGGAGTTTATGACATTAACTGAGATATATAGTGCTAATTTACCCTACATTTTTGGGAAAAACTGCAGGGACATTTTTAATATTCGTCATGCAACATGAGGACTCATCTCTATTCCCAAGAGGCTTGAAAGAAATTGATAGGCCTACATAGAAAAGCATTAGAAAACGGCCACTCTTCATCATCATAAAATTCAACACTTCACAGAGGTTTTATATAACCATGATAAAACTCGACCAGTTTGAAGATAGGTAATATCAGGACCAACCCTTAAATACAAAACAAAATTCAAGGCCTAGATCTAGAGTAGATGAGCCAGATTGCGCACATCACTATTCTTCACGCATTTTACTCTTTTTTTATGAACGCTATTTTTCTCAAGTCATCTCAAACATAATATTTTTCCATGAAATATATCAGGTCATTATGGTTTAATAGATTTAGGAAGTATTTATTTATTCTAAAAGCAAAAATTATGTGTTGACTTCTTGATTATATGGAAAACGGGTGGGTTCCTTATAATATCTTTTTTTTTCTCAAATGATGAATGAAATGATAATTTTATTAATGAAAAACATTGTAATGTCTCAAAATACTACTAATATTAGTTTGAGGTCATGGACCGTCATATGATTATCAGAAATGTAATTTTTTAAATATATTTGAGAAATTAGACTCAAGCATGAAAACTAGTGACAATAAGTTGGACAGTCACCATTTTTCGTGTATTTTCCACGTGTTCTTCATTTTACACATTAAAAATGGGTAAATGTGCGAAAACTGACACCAAAGTGCTTGAAGATAGGCACATAGGAAAATGATTTGATGGCATTTCATTTTCAATCATAAAATGTCATTTTGCTCTTATTTTTTTCAAATACAATTAACCTAGCCATATCTCCCCTAGAAGATCGAAAATCATGAAAATAATAATTATTTTCAACAATTTATTACAGCAAATCCCGTGTTAGGGCCCTTAGACTTAGTGTGTAAAAACATGGTAAAAAGCGGTGCACTGTTGAACCAATAGGCCTAGGCCTATGCTTAGGCCTGCCTTATCAGGAATACTACGACTAGTAGGCCTACTGATCAGATTTTTTTTTTCACAATAAAAACGTATTTTTAGAAAAAGAGGCATTGATAAATTTATACATTTAACACAAAGCAAACAATTTTTAGCCTACCATGGAACAACAAGCACTTTGGCTCGAAGTGTTTTGTGCATATCTTATGTTTGTCAGGGTTAAACTTTTTGTCACTACGACCGATAGTGATGATCAATCTCCTCCTCCATTCATCATCTCCACACCCCTTCCTTGGGAATCCAACGTAGCTTATGTTTTCCCCCTTGGTTTTTTCATAATAGTTGGTACATTCTGGAATACAACAATTCAGTCCGCCCTTCCCCATAGTGGCTATTAGAAGGTTGGGCCCATGTTTGTTTTTCGTCACTGTAGGCTTGCTACGTCCAAAACTTCACAAACGATGATCTAGAGCAGTTCCTCACAACTTAAAACCTTGTCACGTTAGAAATAAAACTAATGTAATCTTTACAACTGTCTTAATGTCTGTTAACTGTCCTAGCCAGTTCTGTAGTTATTTTGTCTGTATTTTCGTTATTTCTGTTGTCAACGTCAGTCTCCGTCAGTCTCCGTCCTCTCCGTCGTCTGCTAAAACGGATGCGTCATTTGTTGCATCTCTAAACCGGTGGGGGCGCTGCGAAAAACACAAGACTGGTGGCGCCACTAGCGGAAAACGGCGGAAGTCGGCTTTCCCGCTGCGTATAGTTCTATGGTCACACCATAGAACTGTAGGAGAGCGGGAATGCCGACTCATGCGTCACCTAGCGTTTTACGTCATGAAACTCACGTCATTTGCAGCGCCACCACCGGTTTAGAGACAGAACTATAAATCTAGGTCACACCAACGTGGGACTGTCGTAGATTCAAGGTGAGTGAAAGTTTGTTTCACCTCGTATCCTATAAAAAATCACGTTTCTATGTCACACATTATGCTCATACATTAAGAAACGTAGATAGGTTCACCCACTTTCACATGTATTAAACTTCTCATAGATATAATCTTCGTTAAAACATTTGCAGTGCTCAACTTATCACTGCCTTAGGCTCATCACGACGGTAAACTCCACCTCTTGACTTGTTTCCCGTCTTTTTTATTGGTAGCTACACGAAGACATAATCTATACATAATAAGCAGATATGCCCGGTTATTCAAGGTTGAAGTCTCTTTTTCTAATATTAGATCTCACACTAACAATCTACTTATGATCCACGTTTTTCAAGGGGGCAACCAGGCCCCTGTAAGTTACGCTTGTGAGGAACCTGAACTTAGCAAGGCCGGGCCTGGGGCAGGGCCTGGGCCCGGTTTCAGGGATCTTCCTAGGGGTGCTGGATGTGGGATTCCTGTATCAAAAATGTAATTCCTGCACTATCAGGGGTGTGTAAATGCTCGCAAATTCGCAAGAATGTGCAAATTTCGTTACGGAATGTGTGAATTTTGCCCTAAAATTTAAATAGGAAAGTGAAAAAGGAATACAAAAACGTGCCAATTTATGATTAGATGGTACAAATTTTACAGGTAGATCTAGATCTTGTTTTGCAAAAACAGGTTGGGATCTGCACACCCCTGACTATGTTGACTTGGAGGGCAACATTACCACATTGAAATTATATAGACAGATTTTAACATAAAGTAAAAATAACCCACGATTTAAAAAAAAAACTACTTGTAAGGAAAATGGGGCTTTCAACAGAGTAGATATATAGATCTAGGATGGGTATAGACCCTGATAAAATTCAACAGGGCAACATGGCCATTTCTTAGAATTGACATGGGACATCCCTAGTGACATGCGACATGGCTGATCCTTAATTTGACAGGGCAACACAGGTATTTCTTAAATTTGACAAGGGACATAGGCTTTAGTGACATGGATCGTGACATGGATCAGACATGTGCATAGTACTTTCGCGCATTCAATGCATTTTTCTGAACGTATTTTTCCAGTTCATGACTTAATTGTAGTTCTGTGTCTACAAGGGGACTGGACTTGAAGTCAGTACGCAATTTTTGGCGTGATTTATTCAAAATTGTATGTTTTAGAGGCAAAAATAGGTTATATGATTATCTTTAATAGGAAAAACGTCAGGGGGCTTATAAATAAACATTTTCTTAATTAAAAATCATGAAATAACGGGACAACCCAAATACCCCAAATCTTCTGTAGGGTGAAAAGGGGGGTATATCACGCATTATATTCAATGCAAGCAGACTTTTGTTTTTCATTTTTTGTTTATCAAGATTTTGAGTTTGGATACCTTGTCTTCTTCTGAGTTATACAGCCATACGAGGAGTATCTGTCAATATTTAGATTTTTTTCCAGCCTTAACCATATAACCATAGAACTATAGGAGAGCGTACAGTTCTATGATATAACACAATATACTAAGTTTAGGGTTTATTCCAAACATTGAGTTATGATACCTTTGGGGGGTCCCCAAGTCACTTGTCAAATTTAAAAAACGGCAATGGCGCGTGTCTTTGTCCCTTATTTTTCCCCATGTCGCATGTCAAATTTAAGAAATGGCCATGTCACATGTCACTATGTTTTTAACCTTCCCTGTTGCGTCGTTAAGCCCCCATGTCTCATATTGAATTTAAAAAACGACTGTGTCGCAGTGTCGAATTTAGTGGTCGACCTTTGGCTTTATTTTGTGTATAACAGGCTTATATCGTGGATAACATGTTTTGTATCACGCATTGTTAAAGGAATTGTCAGGAAATATAAACAATAATGATTTTTTAAAGAAAAATGAGTTAAGTAGATCTACTGAATCATAGAACTGTACGTAGCTCTCCTACAGTTCTATGGCTGAATATATGCTACATTTCAGTGGTACCCTCCACGTCCAGGCTGGTAGGATATGCAGGTACCAGGGACATGATAGGCCAATCTAATAAACTTCTACAAAATAATGATTTGAAAGTAAAGAAATATTAAAGGGACGTTCTCGTCTGTGAGAGGAACTAAAATTGCTCCGTTGTAACTCCCGTACCGCGGCACCAAATTCACGACGTGACCAATCACGTTGTGTAATTACGTTCTGAAAGGGCAAAACACGACGCCAGTGACGTCGTTGCTAAGCTTACGTCGGCGGATGTATCTCAGTGAACTCACGGACGA
Source organism: Lepidonotus clava (assembly GCA_936440205.1). Classification (NCBI taxonomy): domain Eukaryota; kingdom Metazoa; phylum Annelida; class Polychaeta; order Phyllodocida; family Polynoidae; genus Lepidonotus; species Lepidonotus clava. The sequence continues at coordinate 18,393,793 of OW387148.1, forward strand.
GAACGTCCCTTTAAAACAGGGTTGTATCACGCACATTGTATTAGTGGGAATACAATTTTTATCAAAACTAAGTATTCATGTAGTATATAACATAATGTAAATATTCAGTTCAAGCATCACAGAAAATTTTACCAAATATTGGCAATTTTCTTTCATTTTTTATGTATTCCAATATCTCAGGGCAATTTCTTAAAAATGTGTGATATACTACTGTGCGTGATACAACCCTGTTTTACTCTATATTAGTTTAATGTGATATCTTATCATTTCCATATCTGATACCAAAACAGTGATGCCTAATTTTCAAACTAGACACCTGCGTGAAAACTAATGACTTAGAAATAGGCTGTTGCCAGATTTTACACAATTTTTCATGTATTTTTCTGAAATTACCAAATTTTCCCATATCTTTGGGGTCAGAATATGCAAAACATTTCAAAAAAAGGTTTTATATATCGTGAATACACTTTCTTACAGTTCCCTCAACCACAGAAGGGGAGGGTGGGCATCATATTGCCAATGCAGTGTTTTCTAGATCATTTTTCCTAAGAATACAGATTTTTTTAGAAATCCTTTGGGTCGGCCTTCCTGATCTATCAATTGAATAACATGCTTATCAATACTTTCAGCCATTTTACCACACAATCATCTACCTGAATTAAAGGAAACAACAATGGCAGAGGAAATTGAAATCAGTTCAATATTCAAGGTGAGTATCATTTTTAAAATTAGTTCAAAATCTAGCAGATATGCATGTTCATCAAAAAACATGTTGAAATTGGTATCCTGTCTACTAAAATAATTACTCAAGTCTTACCTTATCAACTGTTCTGTGTCAAGACTAGTACTGCTCATTCCATATTAATTTATGCATATCTAAAAAAAGTACATCATATCTAAAAAAGGTTCTTCATTATTTCTTCAGGAATTCGAGGAGATTGACATTGTGACCATAGGCAAGGCCAAGGGCAAGCGGACACGCACAAAGGTAGGACTGTTTATTCCACAGTGCTGTATGATAACAGACATGATCCAGGACATGAATGAGTTGTCTTGGACCATTTTAGTCAAGGTAGGCTTAAGGTTAGACTATGGTGATGAGGGACCACTTCGCTGGGCTTCCAAAAATGTAGAATAATCATGTGGATCCTATCTACCTAAATATGTTTTATATATCATTAGATACCAGTTTAAATAGACTATTTCATTATATAAATTATATGATTATGGGTAATAGAATGAAAATAGAAATTAATGGAAAGTGGGAAAATCATGTTTTATACGTAATTTTTTTGAAATGAAATATCTCAGTTAATGATGAAGGAATACACATAAAATTTCATATGCATGTAGATATTAGTCGTGTTGAGGGAACCGTGTCTCAGAATTTTAATTTAGGGACCAGTTTTAATTTTATGAAATCTAGAAAATGAAGTTGTAGAAAATGACAAAAAAATGCTAAAAGTTTCCCCTTTTTTGTCATAAAATCAAAACTAGGGCATAAATAAAAAATCTGAGACACGGTTCCCTCCAAACAAATGTTATTGACAATATTACCAAGTTTCAAAATTATAGAAATAATATTAAGTTAGAAATCTTGGTTCAAAAAATAAAAGTGAAAAAATACAATTTTAATAATTATTTTCTCGAATTTAAACTTATAAATGTAGTCCATTGTGCCATTAGATAGAGAAAAAACAGAGCTTTTAAATGATATATAGTATGTACGAATATCATCAATAGCCCAGGAGATATGGCAATTTTAGTTAATCTACTGCTCATCACCGTAGTCTAACCTTAATGACCAGAAAATGGGTGTGGACAACTAGAAAATGATTTTTGGTTGTCCTTATGAGGAGGCATGCCACACTTCTGCAGATTGAAATTCCTTGGTTTTTTAAATACTTTTGGTCATTTTTGAGATTTGGGGTACCCTGATAAAACTTGATTGCCAAAATTAAAAATATGATAAATTTTAGGATAGGTTTCTTGCGCTTTTAGTGAGGAAACAGTTTTTGGAGTCCTCCTAAAATATACTAGGTGTATTTCTTCCCTTAAAAAGAGTTTGAAATTTGTTATTGCAGGGTTCTCCCTAGAATTTTTTTCAAATTTCAAAGGGGGGCATTTTCAGAAACGAGGGGCCATAACACACTAAGCATATAAAGCATCATTATCAAAAAACAAAAGCTTATAAATAATGTATTTTTTGCACAAAACTATTAAATCAATTTCTCAAACTAATATTGCAGTTCAATGCTTTTAAATGCGTATGTACTAGTTTAAAGTCATATGCTGGCGTACAGGATCTTAGTTATTGCTAGTTTTTTTCTTCATATTTTCGAAATAAAACCTCTGCAAGAAAAACTAATGACAGAAAATATGACTCTCATAGAGCCACAGCCCTAGGTATGCATATACTTATGGTCTATGACATGGTGCTTATGGCTTGACCATAAATGATTGAAAACCATTGTCTAATAACAGTTTGTACTAAATCCAGCAACATATGCCTTAATTTATGTCTATGCACAGTATGGTCGAGACCCTTCATCCATCTTTTGTAGGCTACATTTTTTGCCAGTTTTTATTAAAATTTAATGAATAAGCAGAGTAAAGCTTCTGGTTCACCACCAAAACAGACGACCAGATGTACCAAAATAGACCCAGGTGTGTTCAAACTGAGGTGCGCTAAAAAGTACTTTTGTTTCTGGTGTACCGGCCAGGTCACGTCAATTTTTGTGTCTACCCAGCTGGGATTTAATATATATATATATAAAACAAATATAACTGCATGTACAAATCAAAGTATAACAGAAATAATATGTAGTGAGACGATGCTTAGGTGTGGTAGATCCCAACTGCAATACCGCTCTGAACTCTTAGTTTCAGATTTCCCACCCTTTTGGGAATATTACCCAGGGTGCATTGCCCTGATCTTCCTGTCCACTGTTTCATTGGTCAGTATTGTTTACTGACCCCACTTGACCTGTTATTCTCTCCCCTGATTGGTCAGGGGTGTGTTCTGCTTTTGGTTAGGCCTGCAGATCAGTCTTGTTGAGAATATTTGTATCTTTATATTAGTTCTAAATGAAATTGCTACATTAAAAAATAAAATTAAAATAGTGTTTTATGAAAATTTCTATTGGTCAATTGCTACAGTGTACATCTTCATGCGGTTTCAGCCTTTCAGCCTCATCAGTTGCATAGTGGGTTATTTGTGTGTGTGAAGATGTTTAATTTGTCTGGTCCTGCAGGTTGGTATTTAAATAAGTTTACCTGTTGATGGGACCTTTTGGTTCTGGAAATGTCCACTAGGTGGGGACACTTATCACAGAGTGACATTTGGAGGTTCCTATATGAACCATTTGTCTAGTAAGGGCTTGTTCTGTTTTTATGGAAGTTTTATTGAGTTCAGGCTAGTATTGTGGTAGGTTGAAACAGGGGATCATAATAAATATGTAATTTTCCCTACTGTTTTTATTTGTCAACATTACTATGGTGTAAATGTGAGTTGACTTTAACTTGCAGAAAAAATTTTTTGACGTGGCATTTGTGTTTCAACCATACCGATTATCCAGCACGTTCATACCCCGAGGGGCCTGTGTATTGAGTCTGTGGATCCAGTTGAACTCAATATTGTTCCTAAGGATGCCAGCTCGTTTGCTGTCCGGATGTTCGTAAATGAAGTCTACTATATAGACCTTCATGTCATGTTTCCCTTTATGTCCATTATTATTAAAATGGTAGGAAACATCAGTATCTTTTTGGTTTTTTATACCGTATAAGTGTTCTCTCAGTCTGTCTTTTATTTTCCTCTTCGTTTGTCCTACATATTTCAATTTGCATTTCGTGCACTCTATGCAGTATATAACGTTCGAGCTGTTGCAAGTCACATTGTGTTTGGTTTCCATGTTTCTATGGTCCGTTTCTATGTGCCCACTAGTATCTAGGATGTTGCAATAGATGCAGTCTTTTTTCAGGCATTTGTTCTTGTCGGTTTTTGATAATGTTTCTACTTGTTCAGGGTGATAGTTTGTTCTAGCTCTCACTAGATGATCCCTCAAGTTTTTCGGTCTTCTGTATGAAGTCATTATCGTTTTTCGATGTATATTTTTGGTCGTGCATGAGCGGGCCAAGATATCCCAATTGTTTTTTACAATCTTGGGTATATGTTGGTCTTTTTCTCTGTATGTTGTAGCAAGTATGATTTTTTCATTTTTTGCTTCACCAGATTTTTCTTTAGGTTTTAACATGTCGTGTCTATTTAGATCTTTCACTTTTTGTTCTGCTTTGTTGAGTGAATTTTCCGGATACCCCTTCGTTCTGAATTCTGATTTTTTCGATTCCAGATGTGTTTCAAAGTCCCTAGGATTTTGACAAATTCTTTTGATGCGTAAGAACTGGCTATATGGTAGGCTGTCTTTGCATCTTGGGGGATGTGCTGAGTCATATCTTAGGTAGCTGTTCGTGTCAGTCGGTTTGGTATATAGGTCTGTGTAGAGTGTTTTGTCCTCATTGCTTTTTTTGACCCATGTGTCCAGAAAGTTTATTTCTTGTTTTGACCATTCTGCTGTGAATTTTATGGTGGTATGGTACTTGTTGATGTATTCTAACCATCTCATTAATTCTACTTCCCCATGTTCCCAGATGAAGAAGATATCATCAATGAATCTATACCATACTTTTGGTTTCAGATGGTAATTCTCTAGGATTTCCTTTTCTAATTTGCTCATGAATAGGTTGGCGTATGTTGGGGCCACTCTGGTGCCCATCGCTGTGCCTCCTATTTGCAAATAGTTCTTACCATTGAATTGAAAGTTATTTCGTTCCAACACTAATTTTAGTAGGGTCAATAGACTTTCATTACTTGGTTTTTCTTTTTTGTTTCTGTTCGCTTCAAGAGTTTGTCTTATGCTCTCTATACCTTCATCATTTGGTATGTTAGTGTATAGGGAGGTCACATCTAGAGTGCCTAGAATTTCATCACCTACTGGTTTTTGTGTTTCTATTTTGTTAATGAAATCTGTTGTGTCTTTGATGTAGGAATTTTGTTCCTTCACGAGTGGGTTTAGAAAATAGTCTACAAATGCTGAGATTTTCTCTGTAGGGCACTCGTTTGCTGACACAATAGGCCTCCCGGGTGGGGGGAGGGTTTTTTTGTGGATTTTGGGCAAGAAATATATCTGAGGAGTTTTCGGTTTGGGGTTACTGAGGAGTTTTTGTACGCTTTTTGTGATGTCACCGTTTTCTACCATTTTTTCTAGAGCCTCTTCTATTTCTAGTTGGTATTCAGTTGTTGGGTCATTTACCAAGGGCTGATAGGTGTTTTGATCCCCTAACTGTCTATGTGCTTCTATGATGTAATCTTTCGTGTTCTGAATCACTATGGCTCCCCCCTTATCCGCTGGTTTTATTACGAGCTCATTGTCTTTGGCTAGTGTTCGTAAGGCTTTGCGTTCTGACGCAGTAATGTTTTGTTTGTGTAGTCGTTTGTAGGATACCTTACCCAGGTCCATCTCGTTGACTGTTGCAAACGTTTCCATTGCTGCCGAGCCGGGTGGGGGCCGCCATGCTGTCTTCTTCTTCAGTTTGAAGAAATTCGTACAGTTACCATAAGGGCTTACTTTGCTACTGGTATCCGCGCTGGCTATACTGCCAGGGTTTTGAGGTGACTTCTTATTTGTTTCTAGTTTTTGGAAGAATTGCATTGTACGTAATTTATTATGAAACGTATCTAATTCTTTTCGTACTTCCCCTGCGTCCGTTACTAATTGTGTTGGACAAAATTTCAAACCTTTTCCCAGAATGCTGGTTTCAGCTTCCGTCAGATCTCTACTTGAAAGATTTATTACTGTTTGCCCCTGTATTTCTAACTTCTCGTTTTTCTTTACGATAGGTGAAATACCGGTTGTGCTTTTCTCACATTCCACAATTACAGATTTACCAGTGGTTTTAAGTATTCTATCTTTATGAACAGATAACTCATTACCATTAGTTTTTGAACAATCAGACAATGTCTGTTTACTACCTTCTTTGGGTTTTACAGCTGTTTTCAGTATAGCTGGTCCTCGTTGGCTCGCTTGATCTGACCACGACGCCCTGGGCGGCGTCCTCGGCCCCTGCGGTTTCCCCGGCCTCCGCGGCCGCGAAAAGGAGTGCCATCATCTTCCGGAGTTGACTGTCCCCGTGGCCTGCTTAGTGAAGGTACAGGGTCAGTGACATCATTGTTGGTTGGGCGTCTTTGGTTTAGACGCCTGCTGCGCTCTTCCAGACTCCTATATTCCCGGTGCCTCTCCCGATCCGATGTTTGTCGGATGGACTGCCTCGATGATTCCATGATGCGGGAAGCACCTTCTCGATCATCCGGATGGGCTTGGTTGACCATGTGTTCTACCGTGGTTAAATGGCCCGAACTGATCGTGGTGAGACGAGTATTCTCATCCATCAGGAACGCCTCAGTAGCCTTCATTATATCGGAGGCTGCTCGACGGCGTATCGCGTGGATTCTATCTAATAGCTCCCGACGTTGTGCAAACGGTGGTAACTTTTCTAACCCAGCGCTCCAGGGTTCGATCAGTCCTCTGGCATTGGCCTCCTTGAACCACGAGCTCCGCTCGTCGATCTTGGCTGCCTCCACCGCCGCGTTCCGAGCCTGTTTCCAAATGGCCCGGGCGGCCACGGGGAGTTGGGCCAAGTCGTTGTCCTGTAAAGACAAAGCGGAATTCTCAATATCACATTCATTGTTGTTTGATATCATATTTTTATCGAAACTCAATGGCTTGTTGTTATCATTGAAGTGATTTGTTACAGTTTTCAAAGCTTCTAAATTCTTTGAGAACATTTCGCCGAAACTGTCAGTGTTCGTGCATTTATTTTCATATGTGTTGTCCCGCTGCCTTTTGTTTGGCGGGGATACACTTTCTGTGTCTAGACTGACCAGATTCTCGAGAGTGTTGTTTAATACAGACACGTCCCGCATTGAACTGTTTTCACCACGTTTGCGCTTAGGCGTGTTGACACTGCTAGTGGTGTTATGTACAGGTGTCACTCGGTCAGGTTTCGTACACTGTCCGGTGCGTTCTGTATTCAAATTGACAGTAAGTCTACGTGTCCCTTCGTGGGCGCGTGCAAACATATCAATTATGGTTCGCTGTTTAGGTGAACTCATTGTGTGGGCAATAGGTACGGTGAAACTTACCTCTTCCTCTTGCTCCGCACTGACGGGCGCTGCGTCGGCCGGCTCCCCGAAGGTAAACCGGCTCGGCGGTGGTGGCGGTGGAGGCGGTGCCCCGGCGTTCGCCAACATCGTGTCCGTCCCTGTGTAGTAGGAGTGTGTTCCTATCGGTCGCTTCTATCCGGTACACGCTTACTGCGTGCTGTTGGATCGTAATGGCAAATTATGTAGTGAGACGATGCTTAGGTGTGGTAGATCCCAACTGCAATACCGCTCTGAACTCTTAGTTTCAGATTTCCCACCCTTTTGGGAATATTACCCAGGGTGCATTGCCCTGATCTTCCTGTCCACTGTTTCATTGGTCAGTATTGTTTACTGACCCCACTTGACCTGTTATTCTCTCCCCTGATTGGTCAGGGGTGTGTTCTGCTTTTGGTTAGGCCTGCAGATCAGTCTTGTTGAGAATATTTGTATCTTTATATTAGTTCTAAATGAAATTGCTACATTAAAAAATAAAATTAAAATAGTGTTTTATGAAAATTTCTATTGGTCAATTGCTACAGTGTACATCTTCATGCGGTTTCAGCCTTTCAGCCTCATCAGTTGCATAGTGGGTTATTTGTGTGTGTGAAGATGTTTAATTTGTCTGGTCCTGCAGGTTGGTATTTAAATAAGTTTACCTGTTGATGGGACCTTTTGGTTCTGGAAATGTCCACTAGGTGGGGACACTTATCACAGAGTGACATTTGGAGGTTCCTATATGAACCATTTGTCTAGTAAGGGCTTGTTCTGTTTTTATGGAAGTTTTATTGAGTTCAGGCTAGTATTGTGGTAGGTTGAAACAGGGGATCATAATAAATATGTAATTTTCCCTACTGTTTTTATTTGTCAACATTACTATGGTGTAAATGTGAGTTGACTTTAACTTGCAGAAAAAAATTTTTCTGCAAGTTAAAGTCAACTCACATTTACACCATAGTAATGTTGACAAATAAAAACAGTAGGGAAAATTACATATTTATAACAGAAATAATAGATGAATTTAGGCTTTGCTGAACTCCATCGCTTAGTGAGAAAGTGTGCACGAATTTTCACACCTGAGAGGTGCCACTCCTCTCTTGGAAAAGGCGTTATTGCCTCCTCACCCTACTACAAATGTTTTTTCCTGGTTTGAGAAAAAAAAATTAAAAAATTAAAACTTCCTGGCCGCCCGGGTGGCCTCAATTGTACCCACCTGGCCCATCGGAAACAGAACTTTTATAGTATTTCCTGAAGAATTAACCCCTCTAAGATATACAGCAAAATATAATGAAAATATATTCAAACTTCACACTTTTCTTTCATGATTACGTTAACCAATGTTATTCAAGTACATACAGATTAATAAATATCAGATGGTTTAATTTTACCTCTAATTTTCATATTATTTGATTTCCCGTCATTAGTGCATCAAAATCAGCTCCTCTACTGTACATGGGCCTGAATGATTAGGTCTGGTGCTGGAATGGCCCACTCCACAGGAGCTCAGTGAGGGAATGAAAAACACGATGCATGTGTCCCGCATCCCGCACGCCTAGGGAGAACCCTGTATTGATTAATTTTATCATTTTCCACAGAAATGACATTTTGTGACCGTCATGCCCAATGAGCACCAAATGATTTTTAATAATCGCTAAACATTGCACGTACTAAATATTGTTTTCTATCTATCTTGATAGCTGGTAAATGAATTAGGAATTTTCTTGACCATGTGAACCACCTGAAAGTGTATGTAGGCAACTAGATTTTTGCGAGTGATTGTCCTCTGAAGAAAAAAATGTCCAAATTTCTGTCCTGAAAAAATCTATCTAGCATCTACGATTTCAAATTTATAAGTGAATAACATTTTACTTTTGTATCTAATGTAATTCTATACTACAGTTGACTCTAGCCTAAGCAGACATGGACGGGACTAGATGATCTGCCATTTGAAGGGTGATGATTGCTGAACTCAGAGTGGGCAGTGGGCAGATCTTTCAATACCTCTAGACATCCCCCTCTTGATTCCAGGTGTGACCACTCACCTTATCTTCTTCTCAATACTTCTGGACCACCCCCTCTTGATTCTAGGTGCCACCACTTGTGCACATTTAATTCCTCTCAATACCTGTTAAACTGCCACCTCTTTCTTCTAGGTGCGACCAATTACCTCCTGGTCCTCTCAACACCACCTTGCTACCCCCTAGCTACTGGGGGCCTATTCTTCCCAGGAGCAGAAGCCCCATCCCCGTACCCACGGGGGTAGAATCAGTTGTGCATTGCATACAGTTTGAAAGGATTATACTAGTGAGTCAGTTTGGTCAGATAATAGATGTATTCTTAGTATTTATTTTTCTTCTGCAGCCCACTGTCCTCCTGTCCAGTGAGATTATTGAAGAAACGAGGAACAAGCTGATATCAGAAAACATCATAAACAGCACTGTGAAAGAAGCTCTGCTGACCATACCAGGTGAGCTGTTTATGTCCTCTAATTTGAATAACAGTGGGTATTTAGCATTTGTTATGAGTGGACAGGCACCAGCCTGAGGGCCATGGTCAAGTGACGGGGGTGGGGGTGGGACCCCATTCTGCTCTATGCCAATAACTAGTAGCAGTCAGTCAACGCTATAGACAGCAGCTACAAAATGTGTGCATGGACTGTGGGGTGAGTCAGGCAGGGAGTACTCAGGCTAGGCATGCCCCATGGGAACAAAGTGGTTAGGTTGGGTGGAGAGAGTGGAGCTGACACCAATCTGCCACACATCCTATCTTGGTACATGAGTATTTATGCATGGTTGCTTCATTAAGAACATGCATACCAGGGAGTATTTCACAGTAAGCTTTTCCATTTTTCAAGGATGTTATGTGTACATTCCCTTTTTTCATATATAAGTTCCCAACACAAAATTGCTTGCCATTTACATTTTTCTTGTTTTTTTTTATATATATAATTAAGTAAATCTGAATAATTCTCCATTAAATTTCAGTGGATGATCTTGCAGCTAGCTTGTTGTGGGTGAACACTTGCCTGGTAAACAGAGGAGTATTTCTTTCTGCCAACCGAGAAAAAGTGTGGGCAGCCTACCACCAGAACCTGATTAAACATTTAGATAGCATGGCAGCAGTGACCAAATCTAAGCAAGCAGCTTCAATTCTTGCTTTGCGCATAATGAAAGAACTGGTTGCAGCCAACTATACAGAGCCAGCACCTGTAAAGTTAATGACTCCAAATGTTACTGAACGTGAAGAGGAGGTTATTGCTTATATCTCTGGGTATCTCCTTCGGAAATATAGCCATACACCGGAAGCACAGGCATTGATGTCAACACAGGCTACAGGTCTAACATCTTTGCTGGACAGAGGTGGGCTTACAAAAACCAAAGAAAGCTTTATTTCTCTTGTACGTGAACTAGAGATAGTATTTCGCCAGCTACCTCAGAAGTCAGTTGATTTATGTTCTTACGAAAGTGAAATATGCGCCCAGAATATCCCATCTCACCTATTTCAACTCTTAGAATGTGTTGATTCATCTGCTGAACAAAAGGAAGCCTTTTTTATGGGTATTTTGCATCTCTTTTTTACTGTTCGTGCACATCAAAAATGTAGGCATTTGGTTGAAAACTGCATTAAGGTGAACAAAGGTCACAGAAAGGCAAAACCATTGCGGGACAGTATTTCAAGTACTTGAAGTTCTGAGTGCTTTTTGTGTTTGAAAGCTGTCAACAAGAGTCAACACCTTTTGCATAGGGGCAGGGGGCAACTTGGCTACATGTATACTGGGATGTGTGGTCCCAAATGGGATGGAGATGGGTCCTTTTCCAGGCATATGGAAGCGAAGTGGCACACCCCTAATGGGTGTGATTTTAGGGTTTCTGTTCCCATATCTGTGTCATCTTAAAAGCTCTATTGCTGTGTGGATATTACAATTAGGCTTAAAAAAAGTGAGAGCATAAGTCAAATCAGGGATTATATTGGTTTTGGAGCTATGGGTATGTTTCTGATATTCAGGTCCACACATGACGGTAGACATATTTTGAGTTGCCCCCACTAGGGATCTTTGTCCTTTTAATTCAATTTAAGTCATCAGAAATGATATGTTCAAGAAAACAATAAGTTGTACCTCCAACAAATGATCACTTTTTTTTATTTCTTTCACGGCTTCCTGAGCATCACATTACACTGTCTTTCACTGAACTGCATAGTAGAAGTAACACTTCCATCTAGTAATTAATTTATTATGATGGTTTTAGATTAAACTTCAGTTACAGCAATGGTTACAGTTACAATATATACATGCCATCGTTTGTTGAAAATTACATTTTCAGATTATCCGATTTTGGTAGAGAGGTTAATGTATTACAGGGACAATGAATAAATTGTGTTCCATTGATGTATTGCTACCCTCTTAATAAAGTTTGACTTCTATAATGACAAAATTGATCACAGTATTGCTAGTTGACTCATGTAGAGAATGAAGTATTGAAGTTACATACCGGTCTTTGAGAAGACAGCTGTGCAAATTGACTTTGTGGTATGCTATGTACATTAATCTACCAATCTTATTGGTATGCTATGTACATTAATCTACCAAACCAGACTTTTTAGTGTTAAAAAATCAATTTGTATTTCAATTATGCTTTAAAAGAAATTAGATCAGACACGCATGTAGAGAGTATAAAGCATAAAAAACTTACCTCTGGTAATCATGTCATCTTTCAGTCACTTTCAATTTGAATACTAATGTGAAAGTCCAAGTGACTCAGTTTATTCTCCCATTTCCCTATCTAGTATACATTTTAGAGGGCTCTTTTGCCATCCAAAACTTGGTAATTTACATCTTTTCTCCAGTCACATGGCAAATGATGACACTATCTACGTATCACCTATCGGAAATAAACCCCTATCTTATGATACATTTCACATCTACAACTAACACATATTACCACTGGCATACATTAAATTCATAATACAATTTGACTATTGGAATAACTCTTTCAGTAAAAATGGTAGAAACTGCATTTATCATAAATTGCTTTTCTTAATTCCTTTAAACTTAGTAGTTTAAATGCATCATACCAGACACAATAGTCACATCACCACAGGATCTAGTGCCTCTTAATCTTTGGGAGTGGCTGGTCATCTACTGGAATGGCTGCATGCTGTCTTGGTCTGCCTCGTGTGTTCCCTTTGGGATTGAACCGGAACGCTAGGGTCCTCTGCAGCCTGAGTTGGTTGTCTTGTGGTCTAAACCAAATAAAGTAGTAAATTAATGGATATAAATATATAAACAGCAATCTTTATATTAAATGACGTTTCTATAATATATGATGATATATAAAAAGTTATTTGTACAGTTTCTCACACAGTTTATTATTATAATTACGAGCTCTTTCCAGTTAAGAATCACCTCATCAGTTTTCTGTGACACTATGGTGGTTAGGCTTATAAGTATTGGATAGTCCTTTTCAAACAAGTAATGGGCACCTATGCTTAAGGTCAGGGCAATCTGGGGAGTGAATATGCCTCCCTTGACTTCAAAACTGCACACTGAGGGGGTAAATGGCTATTTGGGACTGGAATATAGGTGGTATTTTAGTGAGGCCCTCACTGTGAGACTGGTCTCATTATTGAAGCAAAACATGGAATAGAGAAAAATGTATCCAATCTGAACAAAGAGTGGTCCTTAAGAGAAGTGGTTTTCTTAGTGAAGTGGTTGTTGAGTGAGCCTCTACTGGTCATAGTAAGAGTGATAGACTTTGCCCACAGACAGATCAAAAATAGATTTCCTTCAAAACACAGGAAGAATGTTATGGGAATTTCGATTCAAACATGTTCAAATAAAGCATAGTTCATACCCAAACTCATAGACAGAGGGATTCCGTGATCGATGGCCAAGTCCTCGATGTCGCCCAAAGTATTCTTCAAGTGGGTCTTGGCAGAATGTGTTGCTCAATATGTAGGGGACCCCATGGTCTAGGAGGAATTTGGCAGCACCAGTGAACCCTTTCACTGTCAAACATAATTGGAATTGATTAACAAAAACAGAATGGAAAAAAGAATTTTTAGTTTGCATTCTCTCAGGGACGCCAGGTTTCTTAATTCCTGGAATATCAAGCCATTTGGTATTGTAATACCGAGAACCAGTTTATTTCACAATGTCTAGCTTTTCTAATAGTTACATAACAAAAGAAAGCTATACACCTCAAGTTTACGATCTTGGCCCCCAACAAAGATGTAGTACTGAATGGTTTGACATGAAAATAGAGATTTCTGTTTTTCAAGGACTGTATCATAGTGCAGGCTCAAAATCACGACAAAAGGATTATTACTTTTTTCTGAATTGAATTCAGTTAATTCTATTTCACTATGAAAACCGTTTTTTGTTTTTTATAAAATGTCCCCAATCTCAGAGAGTAAACTTCATTTAAGTAGCAGTTCATCCAGGGGTTAATCAGTACTCAATTCGAGGTAAAATGAATATTTCTGAGTGCAAGGAAACTATTTCTATTTGTATAGTAATCATTGATATCACCTGTTGTAACAACTCCTTCGAACGTTTGCTGTGTGAGAAACATTTTATCCTTCTCAGCTTTGCTATAGCCCTCTCGTGCTTGGATGTTTTCCTTCCACTGCAAGAGTTGTTGAACAATATTCGCAAGGAACTAGATAAAAAGAACAGGAAAGAATAGCAGATGAATTAACAATCAGTTCTGAATTCCATCACCACTGAAAGCACTCATGATACAGCTAAGGATGGAGAGAATGTTATAGCATTTACTTCAGTTATTGTACTAACATTTTCACATTTTTCACCTTGTGTTAAGAAAAGTGAAATTCTGTATCAGTTCAGATTATTCATGAGGCAAAAGAAGGTGAAATGTCAGGAAGAATGTGAATTTTAAATAAATTGACAGGCTCAGTTTGTGAATTACATTATGATACTATGATATTTGAAATGAATGTCTGCCTTTTTGAAACAGACCTGGAACCTCGGATCTTCTGTATCACGGTAAGGGGCTAGGGCTGGTTTCCTTTTTGCCACATGTTCTGTGAAGGACCTTGTGTTGAGACAGTCGAAAAACTCATCACACATCAAAATGAAACGAGCAGTCTCACTTGCCTCAGGTCTATAGTATTGCTGCAACACCTTTCCAACAGACTGACTGAGAACCTGGTACATGAATTAAATTCATTTTTACTTAAATTATTTATAAAGGTGACACTTTGTGAATTTTCTGTTGTGTTAAGGTAACCCGGACCTAATATTTTGGGACTACCCTAATTTTTTTAGATGATGTCTTTTATGAAACCCCCCCCATAAAAAATTAATAAAAATAACCAAAAGTAAAGGAATTTGCAGAGGCATGTAATTGATCACGAGATATATTTCAAATGGTAGAAACTGATGTATAGGAGATCTTTTGTGGTTTCTGAGTTTTCAAGAATGAAGAGTCTAATTCTTTAACTTAAAAAAAATAGAAATAAATATTAAAACGACCTGCCACTCTTAGTTTTTGTCAACCTGTGTTACCTGAACACAATTATTTACATTGTTAGGCTTAGTATTAAATCATTATAGGGTAAGACTATTTTATCTGGTTTTATAAATGTTACCTTCAACTAAAAGAAAACCCAGTATATGTGGATGCCCAGAATTTTGCTACTGTATACACATTTATATATATATATATATAGTGAAAGTGAAAATACACTATTTATTTTACCTGCACTGCCAGACGCACAGACATCCTTGATGAAGGAGTGAGTCGTACATGGTCATCTCTAAGTTTTGACATACGTTGTTCCTGCATTTGATCATCAGCATACAATTGTTTGACATGGCTCCATAGAATGTCTTGTCCATTATTCTAAAAAAGAACCAGAGAACATTGTTTTCTTTATAATATCTACTAGCACAGGATTGATGAACCAGCTGTCTTTGGGTAAACATCATTTATTGATGTACCAATTCTTTGTGTGTGTGCAATATTAAGGTTTATGATTGAAACGGAAATAACAGTACTGATTATATTAACATAATGGTTCAGTTACTAATTGAAAAATGTATATATTTCCTTGACAGAAGGTTCTATAATGCTTTTTTCCACTTTTCTGTTTTGTTCACAAAATTTACTACCCTTTAAAATTACTTGATCAGTCCTGCATTTAAACTTATAACACATAACCAAGCCATTACTTTGGCAATATTATGTTGAATCTCAGACAAAATATCTGACATTCATCAACTGCTTTGATATTCTACGGCCTATATCATACCCAGAGACATCGTGTTCCTCCAAATTTTGAACTTTCAAGATTGTTCCGCAGGGTCTTGATCAGATGTGGAGGGTCTGATATGAAGAAGAGAGGCCGTGGCTCATCCTGGGCATAGGGATTAACTGTCTCATGCACAATGCCCTGTCCATGCATTCTGTAGAGTTTCTGATTCTGGGATGCTTTATCTGAAGTGCTGGAAATGACCTGACGGAAGAGCAGAACTAGTATCTCATTTTCTTATGATAATTGTCATAGTGTCTGTATTTTCCAGAACAAAGCAAATTCTGAACTCAATGAAAATGCTGCAAAAATGCAAATCAGCAAATTTCAATAGCAGAAAGCTTACTTCATGAAATAAGGGGAGACAAGTTAGAATTTATCAAATATTTTACCTTGAGACCTTGCTGTTCAAGGTATGCAATGGCTTCCCACATCAGTGGAAATAACATGTCTGCTGTTGTTGTATGTGTAGCAAAGTACCCCAGTGCTTGCTTCAGATTACTGTTGATACCAATGGCCATGAAGACAAGGATGTGACTCGCCATCATTGTCTCCGTTTCCTAAAAGGCAGCAAGTATAGAGTAGTATGAAACCCACAGGACAAGACCTGGATACTCATATTTAATAATTTAGGTATAACATGTTGGGAATTTTGCCTTTGGATTCGTAATTAGGTATTTGAAAGATTTTTCAGGGCAAACTTGGTGATTTAACCATCGTTAGACACATTTGCATGTACAGTGGTTCCCCTCTTATCCAGCCACCATTGGGGAATAAGAATAGTGGCCACATAAGAAGGGTGGCCGTTGGTGGGAGGGAGCACAAGATTAAGGCAGATTTTGGCTAAATTTGAGTTTTTAAACACATTATTTACAGACTATCTAAGTTATTTAAAAAAATTTTTAGTTTAAGTCCCCTGCTCACAAATCCTACAGGCCATTTGCTGGGGTCGTGCTGGGCTTCAAAATGGCCTAGCCACTGGGGCAAATTTGTTCCAGAATGTATTCTACACATTTGGTTCAATTCAGCAAATTTAAAAAGTAGCAAGATATTTTGTTAAATGTCCTAGAATATTTTCAAAAATTGTGTATGGAAAGATGCAATTTCCTGCAATTTAGACTAGAGATATGCAGGGATATGAAGGGATGCATGGATATGTCGGGTTTAGGTAAATAAGAACCTGTGCACTTATATAAAGATTCGCATTGTGTCGTATCTAGGGGCCATATATGTCCTTGCCACACAGAGTTCTGACTCACAAATGCGAGGGTGGCAAGCAGCTAGTGCGAACACAGCAAGTTTGTTCTATGGGCGACAACTCACAAGCCAAAAGCTCTCAACACTTCCTGGGTGTTCCTCTTTGATCTATGTACGACCACTCACAAGCCAAAAGCTCTCAACACCTTCTGGGCACTCCTCTTTTTTCTATGTGCGACCACTCACAAGCCAAAAGCTCTCAACACCTTTTGGGCACCCCCCTTTGTTCCATGGGCGACCACTCACACCTCAGAAATGGTGTATCCCCATTTTTCGTGCTGATGCCATTGGTTCTCTGCCTTTGGGACCTTGAAAGTGTGGCCGCTGGCCGCATCAGAGAGGTGGCTACTGGTGAGGTGTAAATATAGAGAGAAAACTGTCTGTGCCATCACTTTGTGGCCACATAAGAGGGGTGGCCGCTTGTGAGGGGGGCTGTATATAGGGGTTATATACTGTATATGCAGCTTCTTCATATCATTGGAAAATGGCCATTTACAGAGGACTACGTTTTTTCATATGGCTGCCACAACCTGCTATTATTTTTCTGTCCAGTTGTATGCTGCAAAGGCGGCCTTCATCATGCAGTAAAGCTGTTTTACTGGTATTCTGGTGAATGGCAAATATTCACATTCGTACAATTTTTTCCTTCACTATGCAGAAACAATGCAAGCATCTTAAGAAATATAATCTAGGGAAATGCTTTTGACATGAATGACAAAGTGCACCCATTATAGAATTTCAGGGAGTGATTAACAATATTTACCTTTTTGAAGTTCCATGCTTGTGGGTTGATAAAACCAACAATTTCTCCACCTCTACGATTGTAGACCAGGTCCCCTCTAATGGACATCTCGTCATGTAGCAATGCAACATATTTCTTTTCTTCTGGCAAATCATGCACAAAGTCCTTGATGTCCTAAAATAAGGAGTAACCAGTGAAATCAGACATCCCATGCAAAACTGTAAGACGTAACAGTAGTTAAGATGAATTTGACTCAATTATAATAATTTTTCAGTTTCTGACAGGCTATTTTATCTCTTAAGCTTAGCAAAGCTGTTCAAAAAAGGCTGGTGATTGCCTCTTTGAACCATTTATTAGTGTATTCCTTGGTGTCATTGAATTATGTTACAGGAATATTTGTGTACAAAAGAAACTTACTTCAAAGACATGTGCCTGGAAACCCTCTTTTGGCTTGAAGAAATTAGTATAATCTCGAAGTGTTGACCTGTTGGGGAGGTGCAGAACTCCAGTGTTTCGTAGGGCTTCGTATGCCCTTGGACTTTGATAGTGCATATATATGGCGAACCTAAAAACATATGTAGATTTACCAAAAAATTACAATTAAGGAGAGAGTCCTTCAAGATGGCTCTTGCGCCATGCTTCATTTTTAATTATCCTCAGATGGTGGAAATCCATGTAATATAATTTGTCAAAATTAAGACTTGGTTACATCATCTCATGATATAAGTTATATGACCATGGACTGGGATACCATTCCATAAGGAAACTGGGAACTGGTAAAAAATTTTACTTTTATTTTTCTAACTGTAACAGCTTGCTTGATATTCAGGCCAAACATATGAAATTGATATGCACTGATAGGTTATTCACTTGAAATTTTGTTGTGTGGGCCCTAGTTTCCATTCAGTAGACAGTCTGGGTGACATGAATCACAAACCATTTCTGTCATTTTGCCATAACAGTAAAAACAAGTGCTTGAAAACGATCTGTGTTCCCTCCAAATGTTATTTGTAAAGTTTTTTGTTTTTTTTTAAATCTAAAGGATTAGCGTGAAATAAAATACTAAGGTTATCCTGTTCAAAAAATAGAAGTGTCACTTTCAAGGTAGCATCGGCAGGTGAGGGGCCATCAGGATGATCTGGTAATGTGGCAAGTCCAATATCCATATATTAGCACATTCCATTTTCTATTTTTTTCATAGAGATATTAATCAAATATATCAAATGCAATTGAAATGAAATTTCTACAACAGAACTTAAAATAGCTTTCGATTTCCTATTTTCTGTCACATATCTCATTAAATTGAACAATGCATAAAACAGGAAAACAGACAATTGAACCCAGTCTTAATATGCAAATTAGGTACCGCCCACCTCATTAATATTCATTTTTGCTGGTTTCGGCATCTTAAATAGGCCGTGACAACGTGGCCTTGACGACGTGGCCTTGACGACGTGGCCTTGACGACGTGGCCTTGACGACGTGGCCTTGACGACGTGGCCTTGACGACGTGGCCTTGACGACGTGGCCTTGACGACGTGGCCTTGACGACGTGGCCTTGACGATGTCGCCGTGACAATGTCGCCTTGACGACGATGTCGCCGTGACGACGATGTCGCCGTGAAGTTCATTGCGGGCTTGTTACGTACAGTGCAGGTTGAGTGTGAGTGGATAGCACAGGACCCCAGCGTAATAAAACAGGCCCTTAGTGGACAGGCTTTAGCCCCACCCTCTTCCCTGTTCAATCATGTTAGCGGGGGGGCCCTAGAGCCCTCGTACATTCATGTTTTTACCTCCCTTCCCACCTTCCCTTAAATCCACACCTACTCTCTGATATACTAAATCAGAGAGCAGAAATGGGTACCCTGCTTGGAGAGTGATGCCCTGCTTGGAGAGTGATGCCTGTCAATCATGTATGCTCATTTGCATATTAAGACTGGGTTCAATTGTCTGTTTTTCTGTTTTGTGCATTTTTCAATTCCATGACATAAGTCTCAAATGTAAAGTATTGGTATGAAAGAAAATGTTTTTATATGAATATTGGACTTGCCACATTACCCCTTCATCCCATCAGCCTCGTCGTTTCAAAAAAATAGAAGTGAGGAACTTAATTCTAAAAATTGTGTTTTATATATTTCATAGTCAATTCTACTTTGGTCACATCATCAGTTCTAGTTGATACTTGCCACTCTTCACCGGTCTCTATCTTAAATTAGCAATTTTGAACGTCATAACCATGGGTCAGAACTAGTAGTTATTAATTTCAATATGTTCTACTTACAGACTATCAGTGTTTAGGTAATGCTATTTCAATAGTGTTCATGTATTGTCAAACACTTGATTTGAATGACTTATTCCTTGCCTGACCATCATAGGGTGCCATCTCATGCCTCTTGGATCTCGTGTTGCTGCTTTTTTTTGTTGTTCCCAGAACAATTGGAGAAACGGGTCTTCTATTTCTGCACCTTCCATTACCTGATTCAGACCCTCCTGTAATTGAATACAAAACAGGAAAGTATCTGGTTAAAGGCAGGTTTCTACATACTAATAACCCCAGAAACTAGTGCCTGATGTTGACTGATGAGATTGCACCTATAACCAGCTATCCCTTACAAGATTGGGACTGGCTGTGTGGAACCACAATGTTTGTATGTCCCTGTATAAATCCGGTGCCTTCTTCAGCCCAAGGGTTGAAGTTATATTACATGCACAGAAGGATCAGCACAGTCAAAACTACCCCCTGTGGACCATAACATCCGTATTGGCTGAGCAGAGTGTAATCATGGACCTAGTACCATGCACAGCCGGGTAGTTCTATACATAAAAGCTATCTTTGACAGGCAGCAGGCTATATCAAACATTTGGAGGTCCAAATGTGAGTACTAAGTTTATGCAAATTTTTTCAACTAATGAATTTTCACAAATGAATCCCAAATATATTTGCCCCTTACCCATTATCACCAGTCTCATATTTTTGCAGGAAGGTCCTACCTTTACATCATCAGGGACACTGATAGTTTCTGTTGCAAGTTGATTCTTAATCCTCTCTAGCTCAGCTGCTTGGCATTTTAGTTGATTACGTACAGTCCGCACTTCTTGTATAAGGGCTGGTCTTGACGCAGATGACAACGGGGCATTTATTGACAGGGGTTTCAGATCTTTTTCCCTCTGTGCAATCTTGACGGTTTCACAAGATTTGCAAAGTCCTTTAGAAGAAAGATGTAATTAGTTAGATACGAACTTACATATTTGTAATCTTACACCTTGCATTAATTTCTAATTCTTGATGCAATCAATTAATTTTAAGTAGTTCAACGTTCAGTTGAATTGAGATAAAGACATAATTATAACATGTAATGAAAATTATTAAGACAATAGATCAAGTCAAGGCCACATATTGAATAATGCAAAATGCTAATTAAATTGTTGTTAATAGTTATATTCTAAATCAACATGCTTTCCATTTTATATCATAGAACCTACCAGGGGTGCCCATCGCTACTGGACAAGTCTTTGCCCTTGGGTCTGAGCCAGGACACCAACTGCACTCTTCAAGATGCTTACACAGCTTCTTCAGTCCAGACACCTCAACATCAAATTCGCTTTTAACTACTGCACCTGAAAGGAAATTTCATACTCACTACCAACGGTGAACCATGAGGATGGATTCCCTGCCAAGTATGCAAAGTCCAAAAAGAAAATTGGCCAAGTAAGGACAATTCTGCAGCCATGAAAACGAATGCTTCATCAGTTTGTACCCAGAATATGTACACTATGCATGTTCTTTATCATTGTTATTTAACCGGAAGCTGTGAAGACCATGTTGCAATTGCACGCTTTCAGCAACTTTGTGCGAAACAGGGACCTTCCCATACCAGAGTACAAAATTATGGTGCATGATTTTGAAGCCAGATGCCTGTAAGCACTGGAACCCTGTAATATTAAAGCTAATGATTAGAAAGCCTAGAAATAGAGATATTATCATCCTACCTTTGTAAGTAACTGTAGGTTTGAAAGTTCCTTCAAACACTACTTTGATTTCGATGTCAGCATTGGAGTCTGTCTTACCAATGACCAAGGAGTCTTGTATGCATGAAAGCATTACCCAGGGTGACTTCAACTTCTTTGTTTCCTCTTGAAGCTCCGAAAAGTCCAGAAAGGCCACCCGTATAGGTACTTTTGGTGCAGGCCGTTGGAACTGTACCAGCAGGTGTTAAGTAGATTGCAATATCTTATGACACATGTAAATTGGATTTATATATATGCTGATATATCTTACAAAGCTGAAGTTATATTCCCTGTTCAGGATAGAATATTGTGGTTGAAGTTACATTAACCAAACCCAGTCAATGGGATGCGATGCTAAGATGCTTGTTTCCTCTGTGATATTTGTAATGTTCCAAAATGTCATATGAGTTTGTCAAACCAGAACTTATGAACCTGACATCAAATCAAACATAACATCAAAAGAATCTGTAGAAGATAGTATAAGGATTGACATGGGAGACGTAGTATTGGTTTGGATAGAAGAAATGTATAAACTCTTCTTTGCAATGCATGTACTACTTCAATTATAAATTTGATATTGATATATCAAATGCTGTAAAGTATCTATCATAGATAGCCAAACTGAATATATATTTATTCATTGGGAAACATAATAATGTTTTTCATGTCACTAGATGCCATGTTAATCCTTAAATAACCTTAAATGCAAAAAAAATATATTTCCATAAAATATTCCTTACAGGAGCTTTCCTTGGAACTTGAGCTTGCTTCTCAATGCTTTTCTTTGGCATAGCTAATGTAGGTAAACTGTTTTTCACGAGCGTGTAACCTTTTCCTGTTATATAGATATTCAGACATTAAACATCAAGATGTATTACATAGATCTTGTGCGGACATGGTAACATGATCAATTTCTTGGCGAACACCACATGGTGATCAGGACCACGTGGATATGGAATAAATTCAGAAAACATAATTATATATGAATATAATTGCTGGAAAAGATCCTTTGAATTTGTTTACAGTAAATGTTTGTTCTTAATATTCCAAATTATGACTTATGCTGAAAATAAATTGATTTTTGGAGATGTGACGTAATCTGCACAATGTCTATAGATTGAAATTCATCAAGACCCCTCTAATGTAACTTTCTGGGATCAATAGAGTAAGATATGTTTGACAGTCTTTATGTGAATAGCGCAAGGTGATCCATGTGTGGTAGTATGAACATGGGTACGAACCCTTTAGACCCAAATCTTTCCACAGCCACAAGAGGGTCTACTCCCCAGTCTAGCCTTAGCTACCTGGTAAAATATACATTTTTCTGTAATTTTTCCATATATTTGCAAAGGGAGCACTCTAAAGAGTATTCAACATATAAAAACTGCAAATATATCATTTGAAAGCCCTTTTAATTCCCTTGCCAATACTTGAAAGTAGGCCCTGAGGTAAAGGGGGAAGGGTGACGGTCAACTGTAGATGCCAAGGGGGCCCTCAGGGTATAGAAGGAGGGTGAGGGTCGACTGTAAAGGAGAAGGGGGCCCTCAGGGTAAAGAAGGAGGGTAAGGTTGGACTGTAGAGGCCAAGGGGGCCCCAGGTTAAAAGAGTAGGGTGAGAGTCGACCACAGAGGACCAGGGGGGGCTCAAGTTAAAGGGGAAGGGTGAGGGTCGACTAGAGAGGACCAGGGGGGGCTCAAGTTAAAGGGGAAGGGTGAGGGTCGACCATAGAGGACCAGGGGGGGCTCAAGTTAAAGGGGAAGGGTGAGGGTCGACCATAGAGGACCAGGGGAGGATAGTAATCGATTTGAGATGGCCAGGGGGATTTCAAATTTCTAAAAATAGGCTAGGGCCCACCATCCTTCAAAGGTAGGCCCTCCTTCTCTCTTAACACATCTATTCAAGGCCACCAGACCCTCTGGCACATCTATACAAGGCCAACCGGCCTTCAAGGGGTCGGACCCCTCCCTTATTACCCATCTATTCAGTGCCCACCAGCCCTCAGAGGTCTGACCCCTCCCCTCTGATACATCTATCCAAGGCCCACCAGCCCTCAGAGGTCGGCCCCCCTCCCCTCAGACACACCCATTCAAGGTACACCAGCCCTAAGAGGTTAGCCCCCCACCCCCTTTTCCCTCTGACACATCAATCAAGCCCCATACCCACTAGGCGATTTGGGCCTCATCACCCGTCAATATGCTATATTGAAATGAACAGGCTTGTTAAAATCATCGGCTGAATTGTCGGGCAATTTTCCCTGTGATTCATATCAAACATGCACATTTCAATATAGCATACTGATGGGTGCTTAGAGAAAAGGCTGTACCAGTCTTCAGAGGTCAGTTTTTGCTATTCTTCTCTTCGTTTCTCTTTCCTCCTCCTTCTCTCTCTCTCTCTCTCTCTTTTTTTTTTTTTTTTTTTTTTTGGGGGGGGGGGGGGCCTCTGGCCCCTCCCAAAACCTGCCACTGGTACCTCCTCTCTCTTTTGCTAAATGTCTAACTTACTTAATATGACGCCCACCTCATGCAATGTGATAAATAGCAATCATTTGGACCAAAAGTCTAATTCTTTCATAGCATTTAAACCTACAGGGTTGCCGAATCCTCAAAGAATATAAGAATTACAGTACAGTGCTAAAAAAAACGGCACATTGTGAAATGCTAACCTTTTAATGGTCTGCTTCATCAGTTTGCTATGTTTAAGATCGTAAGGAAAGTGTTGACAGATATAAAAAGGAATATGTCAAGAGCAACAAGTCTTTGGAAAATGATGGTTTGATATGGTATTTTATTGGAGGGGCAGTGTTACTGTTTTATTTATCTATGACAGCTTTTTTCTACCTATCAATTCTTCATAAAAACTACCCAGAAGAACAAACTTTGAAAAGGCTTATGGTTATAGGGTAAGGTTATGACTAAGGCAGGGGCGTTACTAGCCCAAAAAGTGTGTACATGTAGCTCTAGTCCTTCTATTAGGTGTGATAAAATATGTGTGTATGTGGCTGTACTTTTATTTATGATTAATCAAAGATGTGAAGATGGAACTTCATTGTGAGCACATTCATTTTCTGGCATAGTAGCTACAGTAGTACTAGGTGCTACGCTTTATTAGTGTAGGTAGGTTTGCACATCCTGGACTACTGGATCATATTCACCCCAAATCATGAGAAATAGGGGGATTGTGTTTGTAATATGAAACAGGGTATGCACGATAACAGACCAAGCTGTGCGTGATACAATGATATCAAACACTATATTTCACCTTTGACATGTTATGGTAATTTATATAATCTTCAAAATGAAGTTAAGGCATGCAAAGACCTTGTGCAGACGTGGTCATGTGATCAGTTTTTGGTGATCATCACGTGGTGATCATGACCATGTGGCTATGGAATGAATACAAAATTTACCTATTCTAAGTGTCAATAACAGTTGATTATATTTCGGTAAGCTTTTTTGAAATCTATTTGGGATAAAGATATTATCATACATGTTTAATGATTGCAAATGATATTGATTATGTTTTGATCACAAATATGGCGGTAAGCTCACTTTGAGAGGTATGACGTCATCTGCACAACGTCTATATATGTGCCCAGGACTATACTGCGTACATAATATTATAAAAATGTTTATATTTTTGTATGATATCATCCCACGTTTTTTTTTTACATCCCTGTAAATATAAGCTGAGTTTGTACCCATGGAATTCCAGATGCTATATATATTTAGCATCCTTGTACACATGGATGCTAAGTACATGTTTGTCAAGTACACTGTACATGCAGACTCAGAAAGGTCACGAGCACAATGATCCTCCTGTGTGCAGACATTGTATTAAATAACTATGTATTGCATCACCAAATGATTTAGAAAATGTTTTAAAATCGGGGGCTATGCCATGGAACCCCCTTTTTATTTTCTTTCTATCTTCAAATTAGGTTCTCATTTGTTGAATTTTAACAGTGTGCGCATATAGAGCTTCATTTGTCAAC
Source organism: Lepidonotus clava (assembly GCA_936440205.1). NCBI lineage: Eukaryota > Metazoa > Annelida > Polychaeta > Phyllodocida > Polynoidae > Lepidonotus > Lepidonotus clava. The sequence continues at coordinate 18,419,260 of OW387148.1, forward strand.
TATCATGGTGTAACAGCATCAAGAGGGAAAATATAAGAAAAAATCTCTATTTTGGGTTCTTGATTTTCAACCATCGTTTTCTCCTTCAGTGATATAGATATTTGAGATAAATATTTTGAAGAAACTGTTTTGGGAAAAACAGTTATGCAGGAAAACTATTTTAAAGATTAATTTAGGAGATTTATCACTTAGGTGAAGAAAAGAATTTATTTGTTGAGGAGAAAAATCCCGTGTATAAACAATGGCTCATACTCAGTAGTAGGAACACTTTTTTTGTACCCAAAGTAAAGGTGTGGTTTAAGAGAAATGTTTGGAAGTTGCGAATCTGTCATGAGAAAAACGTTAGAATATGACACTTTACCATTGAAATAAGAAAGTGAGATGTTCATGAAAAACAAATTATGAGCAGCATGTCCTGCAATTTCAGTCTGTATTGATTTTCCTGGGGAATACCTAATGTGATAAATGTAAATCAAAGCGTCTGTATCCTTTTCAATTCCAGAATTTCAAATATGGCTTAAAATGATTTTTTAGCAAAGATGTTCCTGTAAGAATATTCAGATGTGAAATTCAACTAAACGTTATAACTTAAAGAAGCATGCCGTTCTAAGGACATTTTATTTCTTAATTTCTACTATCAATAGAAATTTTATGAAGATTTCCGCATCATTTTCCACATTTTTTTGCAAAACCAAGTGGCATATTTCATGGATTTTGATTAGAAATAGGCCTTTGGTCACATTGGGACACATAAACATGCGTCCGTATTAGCTGTCTGAAGAAGAAATAATTTTCACTTTTAGCAGTTTGATGTTGTTTTATTGAGTGTAACCCACTATTCCTAATAGTGTGGAAACTTTGGTAAAATCCCTTTTAAACACTGCACCTATTGGGAGCTGCATCCTGATATTTGAGGTTTGAGTTTTTCATACATTTCTGACAGAAAGACTTGAGAAACTTCATCTGAGTTTGGTCATTACAAATTATGAATGTTTACTCATAATAAATCCACCACTGCTTAAAATTCAAGAGAATTTCGTTGATGTCAATTTTTTTCGTCATTAAAAATTCCAGTTTCCTTTTTTAAAAAAATCAAATTTAACAGGATAAAATTCTATTTTATTTTGGATATCCACGTCCATGGCCTGGTATGTGAAAAAAGCAGTAAACATTTTAAAATGTCCAGTATTTCAAGATTGACAAATGTCTATCTTTCTTTTTCCTAATAATTTTTTTAGCAATGTTGTCCCGTGGATGTGTGGGGATATGTTGGCAGGCCTGTAAAAAATGGGAAGATAACTTGCAGAAACTAATATGTAAGAGATGAAAAATGACGTTATGGAGTTTATGACATTAACTGAGATATATAGTGCTAATTTACCCTACATTTTTGGGAAAAACTGCAGGGACATTTTTAATATTCGTCATGCAACATGAGGACTCATCTCTATTCCCAAGAGGCTTGAAAGAAATTGATAGGCCTACATAGAAAAGCATTAGAAAACGGCCACTCTTCATCATCATAAAATTCAACACTTCACAGAGGTTTTATATAACCATGATAAAACTCGACCAGTTTGAAGATAGGTAATATCAGGACCAACCCTTAAATACAAAACAAAATTCAAGGCCTAGATCTAGAGTAGATGAGCCAGATTGCGCACATCACTATTCTTCACGCATTTTACTCTTTTTTTATGAACGCTATTTTTTCTCAAGTCATCTCAAACATAATATTTTTCCATGAAATATATCAGGTCATTATGGTTTAATAGATTTAGGAAGTATTTATTTATTCTAAAAGCAAAAATTATGTGTTGACTTCTTGATTATATGGAAAACGGGTGGGTTCCTTATAATATCTTTTTTTTTCTCAAATGATGAATGAAATGATAATTTTATTAATGAAAAACATTGTAATGTCTCAAAATACTACTAATATTAGTTTGAGGTCATGGACCGTCATATGATTATCAGAAATGTAATTTTTTAAATATATTTGAGAAATTAGACTCAAGCATGAAAACTAGTGACAATAAGTTGGACAGTCACCATTTTTCGTGTATTTTCCACGTGTTCTTCATTTTACACATTAAAAATGGGTAAATGTGCGAAAACTGACACCAAAGTGCTTGAAGATAGGCACATAGGAAAATGATTTGATGGCATTTCATTTTCAATCATAAAATGTCATTTTGCTCTTATTTTTTTCAAATACAATTAACCTAGCCATATCTCCCCTAGAAGATCGAAAATCATGAAAATAATAATTATTTTCAACAATTTATTACAGCAAATCCCGTGTTAGGGCCCTTAGACTTAGTGTGTAAAAACATGGTAAAAAGCGGTGCACTGTTGAACCAATAGGCCTAGGCCTATGCTTAGGCCTGCCTTATCAGGAATACTACGCCTAGTAGGCCTACTGATCAGATTTTTTTTTTCACAATAAAAACGTATTTTTAGAAAAAGAGGCATTGATAAATTTATACATTTAACACAAAGCAAACAATTTTTAGCCTACCATGGAACAACAAGCACTTTGGCTCGAAGTGTTTTGTGCATATCTTATGTTTGTCAGGGTTAAACTTTTTGTCACTACGACCGATAGTGATGATCAATCTCCTCCTCCATTCATCATCTCCACACCCCTTCCTTGGGAATCCAACGTAGCTTATGTTTTCCCCCTTCGTTTTTTCATAATAGTTGGTACATTCTGGAATACAACAATTCAGTCCGCCCTTCCCCATAGTGGCTATTAGAAGGTTGGGCCCATGTTTGTTTTTCGTCACTGTAGGCTTGCTACGTCCAAAACTTCACAAACGATGATCTAGAGCAGTTCCTCACAACTTAAAACCTTGTCACGTTAGAAATAAAACTAATGTAATCTTTACAACTGTCTTAATGTCTGTTAACTGTCCTAGCCAGTTCTGTAGTTATTTTGTCTGTATTTTCGTTATTTCTGTTGTCAACGTCAGTCTCCGTCAGTCTCCGTCCTCTCCGTCGTCTGCTAAAACGGATGCGTCATTTGTTGCATCTCTAAACCGGTGGGGGCGCTGCGAAAAACACAAGACTGGTGGCGCCACTAGCGGAAAACGGCGGAAGTCGGCTTTCCCGCTGCGTATAGTTCTATGGTCACACCTTAACTCCTCCCTCATTTCACTACTGTCAAAGTGAAACATTGGCTTACACGTGCGCTTCTAAGCTCACGTTATGCTGCCCAAACATGGACTGGCCACCCGCGTCAGTACAATCGACGGCGGCTAAGTTCGAGGATAGATATGGTGGTAATCGATCCTTGATTAGTGTCATAACTTTGAGTTACCTTGTCACTAAATTTTAATAATAATTTTTAGAATCTTCGTGTACAATGGTATCCAGCATACAGTAAGATGTTTCAGTTTGTTTACAATGGTATCCATCATACATCGAGATATGTAGTTATAATTAACTTAACCAATTTTAAGGCTGAGGATCTTCCCATTTTACAGTACTCAATTAGTCAACCAGCAGTTCGCTCATATGCAATAGTACCAGCGACATCAATACAATGTACCTTATCTGAGTACTCAATTGTCTACCTCTAAAGACCAGTATTAATAATTCACCAGCGTTACCAATACAAAAGAATTCACACATCCAGTTGACAGGTCGGCGAAGGCCTAATAAAGAGGTGATCCATATGTATTAACATGGAGTTTGTCCTTTCATTTACAACAAAGCTAAGCGTTCAGCTCGTGCAGTTTTTTAGTTGTTCGGACTTGTTTAACAACTTAGTCTCACCACATTTGATAGGTCTCATTTACAATCAAAATAGGTCGACATGAGATAAGTCTTCACGACTCTCATTACTCATAGTTGTTTTTCTTAGTTTTTCGTTCCTTTTTCCCGCACTCGAAACGATTAGGAATGACTAGTATGTAACCTAGTCTAATACATTTGCAATTCGTTGCACCACAACATAGCACACAAATTACATGCACAGTTTTCAAAACCTTGCCAATGAACAGAGAAGGCAGTATTTTTTCCAATTCAACAGGCAAAAGTGAACAGAAGGACTGTATCGTCTCCAAAACGACTGGGAAAGAACTCACAACGCATACAGGCAAGGATTATCATGACAACACACGATTAACAAGATAACTAGCGAACTGCAAAAGTTACCGTCTCGTATACTCTATAGCGTGCAAAGTTCAAAGATTGATTATTCCACCATTTTCAAGGAATCCCGTCAACAGAATAGTATTAGTCCAAAGGGCGTTACTCTAATCCCTATGATGAGAAATAGATAAGACGTTCTCACCAGAAGAGAAAAAGAGATAGACCTGTCATTCCATTATAATTGACTAATGACCATGGGATATGCCATTCAACTAGGCAAGAACACTACGCTTCGAAACATTGATGAGGATGATCAAGAGGTATGAAAAGACTGAAGTGTTTGGTGAACTCCCATATTTTAATGGTCGAGTCAAAAGTGGAAAGTGACAGGGGAGGATTTCTGACCCACATTGTCTCGATTCCGAGCACTAACCCTCTGATGAAGTTCCCCATGATTTAGGACTAAATCACATATAATGTCCAAACCTGGTGTTTTTAGGTAAGTAAGTCAGACAACCCTTATCTACCAAGAAGTGGGACCCAACATGTTTGGAACCAGGCAGTCAACTGACTGCAAGACTTCTTCCCGATAGACAATAACTGGTATAGAGCCCAAATGGACGGTCAGGTCGCCAGCATCGGAAATGATCTCTTTTTGCATGACAACAACAGCACCTCTGTCATATCCTCAAGGAAATTCCGTCAATGGATCACTTGTTCAGTCAAGAAGCATTGCTCCGACTACCATTGTGAAGAACCAAACGGCTCAAGCATCAATGGGGACAGACAAGTTTAAGACGAAGTACAGGATGTGTTCCTTTTGGAAACAAGCGACTCAGCTATAGAAATATCACCACATGTCAAAGACATATTCACCAAATGGCGCAGATCATGTCAAGCTACCAATGGAGGATATCAAGGTAAGAGTCGGTCCATGCGATGCAAGGCCGTCTCAAGGTGCGGCACAGAGTACTAACCACTCACTACCTACCATTGAGAACTCCCCCCTCCCAAATCTCCTAAGACAAGAGTCATTAGAAGTAAGAGTTGGTAATGTAGACGTAGTATTAAGTCTACAGGTGACAGCTTTCGCTTAGAGTGAATGACAATAGGTGGAAGAGAACACAAGAAGCATGTTTATCAATGCCCTCGAACATCACATGAGCAGGATGTGAATGTTACTGCAAATCTTACTTTGCAAGAGAATGACGGGGTGGACATGAATTCCAAGATGGACCAGTCTAATGAGATGACGACAAACCATTATAGGTTTTCACATAGGTTTTTCGTTATATGTACTGTCCCACACCAGAACAGCACCTACAACATATTACAATATAGCAAGTTTTAACAGTGAGAAAGAGCTTCCGCGGTTTTACTACACCTTCAGATAGAATTTCTATAGGACACCTTTCCAAAGTCAGGCACATGTCTTTTATCCCAATGGGACATAAGCAGTGACAGTGAGATATTTGGACGCCCCTACGCGTCACAAACACACGGTTCGTGGCATGGACATATTTACGCTTTGACTTGGAATACCCCGATCAGCAACTCTGGGTCGCGGGGCTTTGATGCAGCATCTGCTCGCCCAGCAAGGGTTTTAAGGTAAGTTAATATGTTCAAAACAACAATGCCGAAATTAAGAACATCGCTCACGCACCGTTCTGGACTCAGCCGTCACAAAAAGGTGTGTTTTATGGTAAGTTTTTGCAAAGAATGATGATGAGTTTTGTACAGAAGCCTTACTGTAACAATATTTTGGCCCCAGGTCCCTAAGAGTCGACCTGTTACCATGGCTTTTTGAGATGATAAGAGTAGTAGAAGACTAGCGCCATACCTTCACCAGCCTATCTTTCTTTTCCCTTATAGGATTCATCATGCAATTACCATTTAAACGGAAGAATCTGCACTATTACCACAATATCACGGTTCACCTACCACCCGGTTGACCAATGAAACCGGTAAGTGTGAATCGAAAAACAAGGATCCACCCCACAAAACAGGTTGGTCAATATGAGAGAGGTAAGTACAAACCATGAAATAAAGATCTTTCAGACTTGCTTTTCCAATAACACAATTGTTTTTCAACACAACATGCAACATGAAACATTTGTTTTTAACACAACATGCAACATGAAACATAAGTTTTTAGAGCTATTCCAGCAATTGACCTCCATTAACAACTGAAATATACCCTTCCCCCCTTTGTTTTGAGGCTCCCGCCCATAGTTTTGAAGAGTACTATTTTACAGCGAGAGACCTCCCCTAGGAAGAATTATAGATGGTGTGGCGCATAACGGACCCCAACTTCCGAGAGCGTCCACCAAAGCTGACTCACATCGTCGTGCGTTGACTAGGTGTGGTAGGAAGGCTTCCTTCGCTACCACTTAACATCCTAATTGTTCACTCACTCAGTTCACAGCCCGCTGATGAGCTTCACATAGATGTTTTTCCAACCCTTGATTATTGTGTTCGGAGCAATCCTGCTCCCGAAATATTTTTCTACCTTCTGCCTTATTTAGCATAATCAGTAGAGCCAACTAATTGAGGTTCTTTGCCCCTTTTAGCAGGTTTTTGCGAAATTATAGATTCCATAATTACATAAATTATGTATAGTCAGCAAAACCCGATCAGCACCTTGTGAACCGAGTGGCTACTCACTAAATTCTATAATTTCTATTATTTTACCCGGGTTCTCCACCAATTGAACTATAGAGGTTTAATTATCCATTTAAAGTTAATGCGTGTTTGTGATGTTTCGTTGTATAGATAATAGCTAGCTCCATTCGCAGTCTCTCTCCTCGTCGACTGCGGTCGTCCAATACATAATTATAGTTCCCTCATCATGTAAGACGTGAACACTCATTGTGAAAGGATTTGTTGTTTATTATCCAATGTCTAGTCGTTCCGTGACAAGAACTCGATTGACCATGATCAGTCCCGAGGTAAGAGTTCCCTTCAAACACATTCAGTCAACGCTCCGCGCTCTAACACAATTTCTATATGCCTCTCTCCAGAACCTAGGCTGCAGATTAAAGGTCCAACCTTCACAGGATGTTTACTCACACAGTGCTTGCAGCTACTCTGGCTAGCTAAGAGTGGAACACATTATTATATGGTGGTACGTCACACCTTAACTCCTCCCTCATTTCACTACTGTCAAAGTGAAACATTGGCTTACACGTGCGCTTCTAAGCTCACGTTATGCTGCCCAAACATGGACTGGCCACCCGCGTCAGTACAATACTTAGGCAAGTAATGACAAAAAAACTAATTTGCATGTAGGGCCTATATGTAGGGTGTGCGATACAAGCCTGTTTTGACATTTCTATGATAGTCAACAATTATTTTTTTGATCACATTTTACTATCAATCTACGGATGGGGTGTGTAAATGAAGAACGTTTATAGACCTATAGTCAATCTCTGACTCATTTTTCATTAGAAAATCATATCATTTATATTTTCTGACCATCTATTGTAAAATGCGCGATATAAAACCTATATTATGTGCGATATAAGCCTGATATTCATTATGTAAATCACAAAAATAAGATATAAGATAATTACGTTTTCAGTATAGGGTTATAATATTAGAAAAGCCCAATTGCTCTGGCAGATAGACCTAGTTCTGTATCAAAAAGTAAAATTGAAGGCCATCTCTGAAGAAACTAATAAATTAAAGACAAAATATGGGCTATAGAATATAGATTTATCAATATTTCTATAAAATAACAATAAAGTTTTGTAGGATTTTATGAGATATCATGTCGTAAATGGTTGCCTTGGCCATCAACCATAATATTTTTTTCATGAGATTTTCAATTTTGCCCTTAACTTATAAGTATTCTTAATATGATGAGTGATATTAAACATGTCAAATGCGCGATAATAGCCTTACACGCGCGATACAAAACCTGAAAAAGTATTTTGCATTACCGTATCTTACCCTTGGATATAATAGGTTTGGGCCATTGGGAAAATAATAATTATATCAATAGGTAGGTCGCATATTATAAAATAAAATCGGGAAGTCACATTACAAAAACGTATATAGGCCTATAATTATGCAGGAGACAATAATTCTGTACAAATGTAATTAAATGCGCGACATACCCCCAATTTACCCTAGACCACCACCAACCCCCCTCCCTTTACTCAAGTGATGTATTGACCACTGCACCTTGCAATTGGATCAAAATTTAAGAAAATCCTCTAACTTCTGCTCTTCGTTGTTTGTTCTATAGACGTTGTGCAGATGGCGTCATGATGCCTACAAATGGGCTGGCGCAATAGGCCTTTTAGTGATCATTTAAAGATTATTATTTATAACTCACAATTGAAAAACATCGAGACAGATATTTCTACCAAAAAATAAAAAAGTAACATAATGTCAAAATTAGGAATATTTGCTATCAGATTTCATGAATTTTATATCTATCTACTATAGCCAATAATTATTATGATTTTTTTTTTTTTTTTTTTTCAAAAGAGCCTCTCCGAGTCGACAATCATTTTTTTTTTACTTTCTTCCCCTTTTTCATTTTTGTTCAGGTCTTAAAGGGACGTTCTCGTCCTTAAGTTTTTGGAGATACACCCGCCGACGTTAGCCTGACAACGACGTCACTGGCGACGTGTTTTACCCTTTCAGCACGTAATAACGCGACGTGATTGGTCACGTCGCGAATTTGGCGCGACTTTAGAGGGGTTACAACTTATCAAATTACGTCCGTCTCACGGACGAGAATGTCCCTTTAATGCTGAATTCGTTACGGTATTTTACTGATCATTGATATGTCTATAGTATTTAATTTTTGAAAGACCCATCTGGAGAAAGGCGCGGGGTATTGTGACAAGAGTATTGGACGTGCTGACATCTGACGAGGAAGAGCAGAACTAAAGACTGATTTTGTGCTGCCACCTGACGACAAGATAAGAAAGGTCTAATTACTGGGGGACACTATTTCACCAAAATATTCCAGCCGCCGCCGGACCAACGTGGGTGAAGTGGATAGAACGAAATTACACGGTAAACACGTAAAAACGTTTGATTTGCTTGCATTCATGTGGCTAGAGATTACACTCGTTACTTCTATGCATTTGACAACTAGAAGTGTGGTTGTCTAAGGGCTCAAGGCTCGCGTGAAATGAGTAACCGAAGAAGAACCTGAGCGATAATATGTGACTTTGTGATTTACAATCACTGTCTGAACCGAAGAAAGAATTGTAGCTAATTATCATTATGATCTTTGCTGAAGACAAACTAAATTGCTTATCAAATTAGAGATATACACAGATAGATCTAATATCTATACTTTAAAGACAGTCTTGCCGCCTCCGTTAATTTATACATGCAGAGATATTTCCTACTTTTGTCATTTTAAAGTTTTGTAGGATTTCCTACGTTTTGCGTGATTTTTGGACTGCACTACTGTTTTTTCTTAATATCGGACGCACCTCTCAATCATCTTTTACATATTTGGGATTCATACTAGCCAAACCATCGACGGCCAGTGTTTACACAGTGCAGTGGGAGAGATGGTTTGACAGAGCTAGGATTCATACCTAAAACTAAGGCTAACTCATCCCAATTCGAATGGTAGACGATGCGTCCTCTTGCCTATAAGTCTTCTGGCGATCAGCCCTGTGGGGTGGACGATCGGCCCTCTGTTACAAGACGATCTGCCCTGTGACACTGGGCAGATCGCAGTGGACGATGCGTCCTTGTCATTTTTTCATTTCTCACATCCCTGGGATAATTACTCAAAAACTCACAAAACTCACAAAATGTACGTTCTGTGACGGCATTCATGTACCACTTAACAGCATAACAGTTACAAGAGGCTGGCTGATCGGACTACTACAAGGTACAATAGGGTGCCTCGTCCAGGGCACTAGGGCGCATCGTCCATTGCAATAGGGCGCATTGTCCGCGAAAATACGGCGCATCGTCCAGGGCGGACATGCAATAGGACTCATCGTCCATATACCCCCAAGTCCACAGTTTGTGGAGGGGGCACCCCGGGGGGGGGGGGCACCTGTCGAGGCTGTTTGTCACTGGCCAATGGCATGCCAGCAGGTGCCCGCAGAGTGCGCGAATGGAGCGGTTTCTTGGACTGCCCTTTTAATATCTATTTAAAGTAGCCCCGTGGGGGTCCAGGTTAGAATAGGCCCTCAGTAGCCCCTGCTGATCGTCAGAGGCGACGATAGGGGGGACCCTGCACTGACCAAGTGTTTTTTGGGTTCAATTCCCGGTCAGCCTTGGTTCACTAAGGGATGAGGTACAGCAAAAATGATCACTGGGTTTTGATCCCCTGCTGTTTGCCCGCCCTGTCACCTTCATCTCATAGATTCGATCACCAAAGACAGAATTCGTCCCAACTGGTTTTCGCTGTGAAAATGACCCTGGATGTCGGTATGGTGCAAAACACCCAACACTCACTCACTCACTCTATTTAAAGTATTTTTGTTTTAGTTGAAAACTATTCAAATATGAATTAAAGTCAGGTCTCTATTCCTAGATGCTATTTCCTTTATAGTTACCTTGAGAATAAAACTGTTTCCTTCTTTTCCTATTTTTTCATCAGTCGCGAGTGACATCTCTGTATGCTTTATTTTATTCACTTCCCCCCAAAATAGATCTGCGTGATTTTTTCTCTCCAGCACCCCAAAAAATCAGTTTCAAAATTTGATATTTAGAACGCATTTCACGATATTTTAGGACTAATTTAGGTTTTCTTGATGCCATTTCGGATTTTTTCACTGTTCCAAACCTACATCCCTGATTTTTTGTAGGAATTTTGGGATTTTTCGAATAAATATTTAAATCTAGCAAATATGCAAGTAACTTATGGTGTCTTATTGTTAACCATTGAAGTAATACGTTATATTTTAAAGTTTCTTTAATGACTTTTAGTTATCTCGTTTGCAAGAGAAGCCTTCAATGCTTCAGTGACAATTAAGCTCGACATTGGAAATGAGGATCTCCCGGGGAGGGTCTCAAGAACGTGCATCTCGTACCCATATTTCGGGGAAATCGTTTTTGGCAATACTGGGGCTATATACTATGGCAATGTATGGAGATAATCCAGCTATTTTGTGTTTCTGGGAATATTCTGCCGTAGGCTCCAATGCTATAGACGTCCCATTTGTGCCAACCATCGTCGATCGCGATTTCCCCGAAAAATGAATGCATCGCTGTTTCTATTTCTCCAGAAGGTATCCGAGGTTCCAATACTGCCGAACCATGAGTGAGGGTACGATAGATACAGGCCCGACCGAAAGTGCCCCACACCCAGTTGAGAAGTCAGGGGAAGTAGATGCACAACTTACAACATGTTCAAATACAGGTAGGTATACCATACAGGTAGTGTGAACTCCTTCTGGTTCACTGCACTACATTCACCAACAAGTGATCCCCATTGCCAGATTTTAGAATCGGTATCTAACCGATTATTTGGTTAGGGTGTTTATTTTTTAACAAGACATTGACGTTCCTATCCCAATTTTAGTTTTCAGACAAAATAAGTACCATATCTTGATAATTATTATGTACTTTCAAGTATGGAAGAAACTATTGTTCTAACCACACCCCAAAATGACCTTTCTTTTAAATGCGTTCTGTCACAGTTACTCCCTAACGCAAAACTGTCAGTTGACAGGTAGAATGTAAACCGAATGTGTTAGATTTAAACATAGAGATGTATGTCTATGTTTCAGGACAATTCGCTTTTTAAATTGTATTATATAACATTTCCTTCTGACTACAGAGCCAAGTGACAGTTCCAGTGTGGATCCTGTGGTCCAGGACGAAGAAAGGGCATTATGTACAGACAAGATGGACGTGGACATATCTGAAAGTAAGGCGCAAGGGAAAGATCTCAAAAAATATATGAAACTTCTCAAGTCGACAGTTTTGTAAAAATCAAATTTTCCTCTCGCATATTTTAATAATTTTTAAACAAAATAAAAAGAATTTTTTTAATAATCTTGAAAAAAGTCGCTTAGGAGCTTGTGAATTCATGAATGTCTCTTCTTGTCCATGTATAATCATTCATGATTCTTTCACACTGTCTCTATTTTTCCAAAGTTTTCTTCTTCTTCATATTTTAACATATATATACACATTGTGAACTGGGTTTTTTTCTAAACAGGGCAATAGAGTATTTTCTTAATACAGCAATGTAAATTCGCTTTTTGTTTCAGATTTGCGATTTATTTTGATGTTCACACTATTTTATCAAGATTCAATGCGCACATCACCTTTTACAGCATATTAGAAAAATTTCAGATTTTCTTGACGCTTCTTCCTATTTTGTCATGACATCTGATTCTCATCAATTTTATCATTATAGTGTTAATAACCAATCAGAGGTCAGATGTATTTAACGGTAGAGTAATAAAAGGCAACTTTCAGTGTGAGGTCACTGTATGCTAATTCAGAACCATTTAAAGACTATGCAGCAATTACTACGTATATGAAATGTGATGTATGTATTCTCTGTTAAACCAGGTGCGGTAGTCCTAAATAAGAACGAAGAAGATGAAGATTGTCAACAAGCGGTGAGTGTGTCCGGTGACAAAGAAGTACCACCATCTGATTCAGCACCGCAACAGGTACCTGAAACATGTGAATCGCAACCCAAAACTGACGCCACAACGTCTCCTGAAACAGAACATAGTGACACAAAAGCACCAATAAGCGAAGAGCAAGGTTCTAAACGCTCTGCAGATGAACAGATCATAGAGGAACCAACGGTAAAGAAAAAGAAAAGTGACTGCACAGAGACTGAGGATAGGGAAACACCACTGGTTGCTGAGTCCCAACCTTTAGTGGAGGAGGAGACGGCTGTGGCTGAATCAACGGGGCCTGCCTCTAAGCCTACCTCTCCTGGCTCTAAGCCGATCTCTCCTACCTCTAAGACAACGCCTGAACCAGATCTAGATCCCGACGGCGGAGGGACAGAACCGGAGGCTGTGGACAGCCTGGAGTATGTGTAAGTAATCGTGATTTTTTACGTTGTTTAAGAAAAAGTAACATTTCGTTTCTTTTCGCATTGATTTGGTAGTAATAAATACATGTCAATCATACACTCATCTAATTTGAAACTACACTTTTGTTCCTTCTTGAAATACCGAACAAAAGCATATTTTCTGTCGGTTACTAAGCATATCTTTTGTAACTGAGTACTATGATAAATATCGATGAACTGGTCTTGCCCCCTCTCCTCAGCACTGACATTTATTTACCGGTAGTTCTATTTTTCAGCTACAACCACGACTACTCTCACACTCCCTACCTCATCAGTTCGACGACCGAGGTCTTCAAAAATAAACCTGATAACTTCCTGAAGGGATGTAAATGGTAAGGGACATATGTGGTTTCAAAGCACTGCTTAACTGAAGGCAGCTGTTGGCAGTAACTGTATAATCCTATTTTTGAAATGACTAATGTACAGTAACTATGTTTACATTATTGATCACATCTACCCAATCTTACAATACATTACACACTTGGGTTTTTTTCAAACGTCGATATCGAATTTGTTTGCCCCATAGTGTAATATTGTTTTAAAAAAGTACTGTATGGTGGCAACTTAATATGTTATTATTCTATAAATACCTCTCATCCACCATTTTATACAGGTCCCCCGACGGGACGTGCTTACTGACTAACTCTGACGACAACAGTCTCAGACTGTTTAACTTGCCCGGCGAACTTTACCACGGCCGGGCAGTCGGACTCCCAGAAATGGTAAGAACAGACCCTACTCTATCAACTTTAACTGATATTCTTAAGCCTTATCTAATTTCTAGCTTCCACGGGGTTACCAATGTACATGAAAAACTGGGGAAATAACACATCACCCGAAACATTTCTCAACTTGCCAAGTTGAAGTTTTAATTTCAAACGTGTTTTTTTCTCCTTTTTTTTGAGAGAACTATAAAATTAGTTTTCCCGTATTTTTTAACTATAGGTTTTGCAAATGTGTAAGAGTTGTATGAATACTGTCTATGTTACCGTCAGTCGGAGGTCCTTAAGATGCAGGAGGCTGAGTTAATCTACGACTACTGCTGGTACCCGAAGATGTCCTCCACAGACCCCGCCACCTGCTGGTAAATATTGTCATTCAGTGAATATAAGTGATCATACAGCCTGAAAACGGTGTTTAGGGTTTTTAATCATATTTTAAGGAATGGAGGCACACTGCAACTTTAGATATATAAAAGGTTGAAAATCACAAATTATTATTTTTTCTGACATCAGTATTCTCCATAGCTCTATCTACTTTCGTATTTTATCCCTGATGTAAACTAAGTCCATTCCCATAATGATTATCACGTGGAAAAGAAAATCATTGAATATACGTGTCTGATTTTCGCTGCATCGCTCTGCTTCATTGTTTCACATGGTAACTGAAGCCCAGCATAAAATTATAATGGAATTTAGGGGGGGGGCGTGGGGGCACCCCCTTTTTGGACCAAAATTTAGTTATTTTTAATATAAGATTGTCCTGCCCTTCAGGCAGGGAGAAATGTTCAAAATATCACGACCCCCTTTTGAAAATTCCTGGATCCGACCCTGGAATCCTACGATACACATACCTCAGTTGTCCATACCCTTTGCTCCTAGCTTGGTGAGTACGAGCCGTGACCAGCCCATCCACATGTGGGACGCCTTCACTGGAGAACTGCGCTGTTCTTACCGACCCTTTGACCACCTGGTAAGCTCTACCTTATCTCTTCCAAGTCTTAATTTCAATATTGGATGTTTACTAAATGACTAATATCCATATACCGTACTAACAGGATACTTAAAATTAATAATTGACACTTAAAACCTCTATCAAGTGAAGAAAATCGGAGGTTGGCTGCGGCAGTTCAAATAATACTCTTATATTTCAAATTCGGTTATAACACACTTTGTTCGAAGTTAATCAACTCTAGACCTGTTTATACAATCATCCTGTCGTACCGATTTTGGATGACGCTTGGATCCTTGACTTTGTTTAAAGATGTGTCAACTAATCTGCAATTGGCAATTTTTTTCATTATCTATGTGCAAAGAATTACTGAAGGCCATGAGCTTTTTGTGATATTACCATCATTCCGTCTATAGTTTAGAAATATAATATAATTTCCTAAGATTTAAGATATAACCTGTACATATGATAAAGCAGACTTTCAGCCAGCTAATGTGTTTGTTTATTTTTTCAGGACGAGCTTACCTCTGCTCACAGTCTAGCCTTCAGTCCTGATGGGGAGAAGTTGTACTGTGGGTTTAACAAAATGGTGCGTGTGTTCGATGTCACCCGGCCAGGGCGCGACTGTCTCAGCCGACCTACGTATGGTAAGTTGTACTGTATGGTTAACTGGTTGAATGAAGATGACAGCAGATATACCATAGGAGTACAGTGTTTAGATCAAAAAAGATACAATCCTTTTTTTTTCGATCCAGGATCACATACAATCATGTGGTTTTCATGATGTTGAAACAATTACATAACAATCAATATTGTATACAACTTCACCACTTTACAGTGTTTTCAAGTACCGGTAATACTTTTAACTTTTGCACAAAAAAAAAATCTGTTTCTAAGCATGACAAGAATTTGCCCTTAGTTTCCTTATTTTGAATATCATATGGTAGCAGTTTCCAATATGAGTATGCTCTGTACTTAATATTCCTATAATCTTGTCATGAAACCCTTCCCGTAAGGTAGATATAAAAGGTAAAGAGTAGCTTCTCGTTTTACTGAGTTAAAATCGTGAACTTGTTTGATTCTGTTACAGTGAAGATGGGTCAAGCAGGTATCATATCCTGTATCGCCGTCGATCCCTCCTCCCCGTCCACCTACGCTGCAGGCTCCTACTCCAGGACCAGTGAGTCGACTTTTATAAAACCATAAACACTCTGTAGGGGTTCCGGGTAAAAATAGGCCCCCAGTAGCCCCTGCTGATCGTAGAAGGCAACGATAGGGGGACCCGGCACTGACCAAGTGGTTCTTTGGGTTCAATTCCCGGTTGGTGCTGTGGTTCATTAAGGGATGAGGTACAGTATCTCATAGATACGATCACCAAAGACAGAATTCATCCAAACCTGTTTTCGCCATGAATATGACCTTAGTTGTCAAAACGGTGTAAAGCATTCATTACTCACTCACTCACTAAAACCATAAACTTAATAAGTAAATAAATTGTACTTACCCGTGTCTGTTGAGTAGCAGGTGCTTTTTACAAACGAGACTAGTATTACGCGCTTCGAGAAATCTCACTATTAAACTGTTTTAATAAAACAAATTGTAGAAAAAGAAATTAATTTTCAAGTTATCTCCTAAATAGGAAGTGTCAGCAGTAGATCTTTCTTACAGTTAACGGCTAGTGGCTGTTTTTCACTTTGAAGACCATGTCGCCGAATAAAGAATGTCAGTAAACCTCCCCATCCCCTGTGGTATCTATTCCAGTCGCGGTGTACTCGGAGCCGGACGGGAACATGGTGTGTCTGTTTGAGGGCCAGCAGGGCGGGGTCACACACCTCGCCTTCTCCCCCGACGGACACCGCCTCTACAGCGGCGGCAGGAAGGTAAGTATACAACATTATCTTGGGCGTTAAAAAACAATTATTTGTGACCCAGAGTTGAACTGGTCACGAATAGGTTTCCACTCGAGATCATTTTTGTTTTAATTTTCCCCATATTCATTCAACAAGTATCGGAGGAAAAAGGGAGAAAAGCAGGTATATCCCATATTCCAACTGGTATGTTTTTCACCCAGCATCTGAACAGGAATCCAAAATAAAAGGGGGCCCTAAGGACATTACAAAATAGCAGTATCAGTTTTGATATTGTTGACTCGAGAAAAAAAAAGTATTTTGCTGATAAGAGTTACACGACAGCCTGGCTTAGCATAAGAAACTGTTGTGTTTTTTCAGGTTACCCATTCTAAAACACCATACTGATTTCCGAAACCAATCCTTAACGCAATAATTATTTTGCGAATCGACATGATTATTCACTTTCGTTTCGGTGTATATCTAGAACTCTAGAGAGGAGGCTTCTGTAGAACAAGGAGACATTCCAACTGATTACTTTATACCCTACGAACCACAGTATGAGACGTGTATTACCAGACATAGACATTGCCATTCCTTTGCTATAACCTCTCCACTTGTTCTGTTTAAAAGGATCCTGAGATTCTGTGCTGGGACATGCGGAATCCGGGGACAGTGCTGTACACGATGTTACGGAAAGTGACGACAAACCAGCGGATTTACTTCGACATGGACTGGTGAGTCTCGGAAGGCTGTGGTGTCGGTACAAGTCTTGCTAACCGCTAGATGTAATTGATATTAGTTATGAGTGTTATAAAAGTTGCGAATTTATACCCAAAATAATATGGCTGATTACTAAAGGTCTGCTGGACCGATTTCGTTCTTGTGGCCTTATTTTTAAGAGAAGGAATTGAATTCTTACACCATAGGTGCACAAGGTAAAAAATCACAACGGAGATATACTTGCAAATTCTCATATATAGATTAAATATTCACAAAAACGTGTTAAAGCATTACAATTCAGCTCTTATCATCGTGAATAATACACAGAAAGTTTCAATTGTTTTGTCTTTTCTTGGTCGGCAGAGCTATTAATAACTATTTATTACGAGATATTCCTTGATTTTATTCCAGTTCGAGACAGAAAAATGGACATGCCTATAATTTCATACGTGACTGTAGTGACCTTTTTCAGACGCTAAGATTACCTGATCTACCTTCATACATCCTCTAGTTGCGGTCAGTACATCAGCTCCGGTAACCAGGATGGGACGGTGTCCGTGTGGGACACGGCTGTACCCCCGGCCGACACTGAGTCCTCAGATGAACCGCGGCTAGAGCCGGTCATCACCTACAAGGCCCACACAGAAACCGTCAACGGCATCAGGTAGGATATCAGTCGGCATCTTAAGTCAGATCAGGGTGGGGAATAACATAATTTTGTTATTATCATTACTCACTCAGGGTACCAACCACACAGGGAAAATGCAACAACAAAATGTCCCTGATGGGGAAAGCACAGGGAATTTGCAAATTTTGCCAAAACACAGGGAATTTCATTTGGCCAGGTTCTGTAATTCCTGATTCTCAAGATATTGGGGATTCGACTTTTTGTTGTTGGGTTGTCCAAACTTTTTCTGCACGCATAGGCTTTTAGTTGAATAACTTGCTGGATATGACACAGGGAAAAATTGCTGCAGGACAGGAAAATCTCAGGGAAAACACAGGGAATTTGAAAATGGAACATCTGTTGGTACCCTGTAACTGAAATTGTATTTGATTGTTGATTTATTTTGGTCAGATTTTATGGATTTCTAAGAATTATATTAAGACGCTTTTACTCCATTTTCATGTCAAATTACTTCACTTTTTGCAAAATGGTGGATACCTTTCTCTCATTATATCTAGGTCTGCCGTACTTGAAATTAGCACCCCTCATATAGAGATTCCCATTAAAAGATGTCTTTCCTTGTTTCTTTGTTTTTCAGCACCCATCCTTCCCTCCCCATCCTGGCCACTGCCTCCGGTCAGCGACATTTCCCCATGCCCGACTACGGCTCGACCGGGGAGGACAGCGAACCAGAGGATGAAGTCGCAGTCGACAACTCACTCAGATTATGGTGGGCTGGACCAGCATAGGTGATACGGGACATTAGGAGGAGGATTGATAGCACCCTGCTTTGACATAGCAGGGTAAAACGGTTCTAACAGACCGAGTCAGAAGTGTTCACTTCGGGAGAACAATTGACGTTTCTCTGCCTCTAATAGTTGCAGAGAAATGGTTACTCATGTACATAACACATACAAGTTCAAACGTAGAGTCACTGACAGGCCTATAGAGCTTAGATCACGTCAGTTTTTTTGACTCATTGAAACTACATGGATCTGTATAATATTGTAGCTTCTGAGCTCCGTGCTATAGGTTTTATATTTATACCTTTGCACGATGCCTTACACCGTAAAAAAACTGAATGAACGACCAGTGACTATTAGATATGAAGACAGGAGTACAAGACTGATGGAAAAGATTGAGAAATGAGTCCAACGTTGACGTTGTATACCAAAGGTTATATCTTTACAATATTTTCATGAGTGTCTTGAGAAGTCATCAGATGTATAAATGAACAGATGTGTGTATAACTATACCACACAGGATCAAATAGCCATCTACATTCCAAAGTTATCATGATGTATACGAAATAACGATCTCAGTGTGAATAGAAAAAAAACTACCTTTTGTTAGTTCTCTCAGATCAGTGTATTCTCAAAAACGTAGTTTAGATTTAGTATGGATGGTGTCTAAAGCAGCCGTCACATAATGCATTTATAAAAATATCCATCACTGAATTAATTTTGGACTTCGGTTTTCACAACTGAATCAGTCATACAAAAGACTGACACTGTACAGTTTGTCACAAATGTCAAATGCAGTTACGTTAATTTCTACATTCATGCAAGGTGCTATTCACATATTTCTATTTGATAAAAGAATAAGCTTGATGCTAAATGTATTCAACAAACATGCCAAATTTTGAATTAGAAGAGAATAGCAATAATCAAAGATACCGAGATTACAATAAGATTTATTGACAACAGGGCACAGACTGATAAGCTCTATGTTACTTTCCGTCGTAACTACATTAGGTTTTGTCTCAAACTATGTTATACAGGTTGAAATATAATTTCTTCTTTGAACGCCGGAAAGTGGAATGTTGTTATGATCAGAATTAGGTTCGAGGGAGTCGGGGTTTCAAGAAGCTTTACTTTTTCATATTCCAAGAAATGATATTTCTGTTAAACCTGAGTAAATCCATAGTATTTTATACGTATGTAGTGTGTTGAACTTTTCTTCCACCTAAAATACTTACGTACTGTGCATACAATTATTGAATGTCGATGCTCGAATCATGTCGATCGCTCCATTGTTCTCATTATAAAATAAATAGTCTACAATAATTATTTCCATATAATTTGGTGTGGCAGTGTTCCCCCAGAGGCCTGAAAATGATGGAAATCATGGCGGATGCAAGTGTTGGATGTCATGGACTTCGAGAGTTACACGAGTTTGTAACATATCTTAGAAAATAATGCATTTAATCTTTATTTGACTAAAATCAGGAATTTCAGCGATAATTCAGGTGGTATTACTCCAGTTTCAGTATACAATAGATATGTACTTCTACCTCAAAATTTGTGTGTAGATCAGCAACAACAACCGATGAAAACCAATAAAGGAAATATGTTTATATTGCATGGGGACATTTCAGACTGAAAGAAATCTATAAATATTAAATGAAAAATTCCGATAGACAAAATGATCAGTTGGTCCCGTCCTGTCAGCGA
The DNA here is from genome assembly GCA_936440205.1 of Lepidonotus clava. Taxonomy (NCBI): domain Eukaryota; kingdom Metazoa; phylum Annelida; class Polychaeta; order Phyllodocida; family Polynoidae; genus Lepidonotus; species Lepidonotus clava. The sequence continues at coordinate 18,439,753 of OW387148.1, forward strand.
CACTAGAGGGGCAAAAGTACACGTGGATCAGAAGGAGAATGGATGCCCCTCCGAAGGCCGAGAACTCCCCCCCCCCCCCCAACAAAAAATAAAATAAAATAAAATCCGCCTGCTATCAAATAAAGTTCTTTTATAGTAAAAAGAGTGACAACAGCATAAAAGATTGAAAATGTTTTTAATGATTTAAGAGAAAAATTTATTGATATTAAAGGTATATTTCTTTAAAAAGAAAAACTGGTATCTGGTATGGTTGGTCTTTCCAAGGTTCACTGCAAACTGGTCCAGGAGGGATAAATCAGCCAAGTTTATGCTGAAAAAATAAAGGAATAATATTAGTAAAATGAAACAACTCTCAGCTTTGGTACTGAGAAAAGAACTACTATTTTATAACAATCTATACCTCAGTTTTATGTATCAAGGAAGACTGAACATAAAGTTATCCAAAACTATCCCTTTACTATCCCACTTATACCAAAGAAAAACTGGCAAAGTTTATACCTTCAGCAAAATGGTGCTCAGGCAGTGGAACTCTGTAGCCCTGTAGGAGGTGGAGGTGGTGCCCTGGTGTGGTCTGGAGTAGAGCCTCCGGCGCCCGGTGTGGGTCTGGAGCAGAGCCTCCGGCAGAGAGGGTACCTGTGAGCTGTAGTCCTCTCCTACACACCTCACAGGGAGAATGAATTCTGACTGGAGCCTCCCACAGCCGGCCTTTTATACCCAGCCAGCCCCTGGGGTCGTTGAGGGTGGTCGTTGAGGGTGACCTAAAGGAGTCCACTCAAGTGAGGTGAAGTGGTTGAGGTGTTAGTGCAGTTTCAATTGGTAAGGTCAAGGTCCTTTGAGGTGGCAAAGAGTACATATGCACCTGAGAGCTTTAAGTCTCACTCAACCAAATAATTCTCTAGTACAGTGAAAAAGCAAGAAATATGAATCAGATACTTTATCAGACTATGAAACATAAATCTGAGGTGTAAATTAGGCACCAATATGTGCTGGATATAATAATGTTTGAAAAAAAAAACCAGTTTCTATACCTTTTCAGACCAACCATATAATATAAATATGGAAATCATTTTATTCAAATATAATAAGAACAAATTTCTGGGATCTGTAACACCCCCTTCCTTTAAGAGAAGAAAATTTATGTAATTCTTCTAGAAACAATAAATTTTCTGATCACATGATTATAACTATATACAAAGGTAAATGAACAAATTATACTTTATACCCGTGAGAGGGAGTCGGCGTTGGTGTTCTTATTTCCAGAGCGATGGACAACCTCGAAGTCGTAGGCCTGGAGAGTCAAGCTCCAATTAAAGAGCTTCCGGTTCTTATCTTTAACTTGGTTCAACCAAACTAGTGAGTTGTGATCTGTCTCAATAACGAACTTCCGTCCAAATACATAGGGTCTAAAATACTCAACTGCCCAAACCAAGGCTAAACATTCTTTCTCCACTGTCGATAATCTACACTCACGAGGTAGGAGTTTTCGACTGGCATAAGCTAATGGATGTTCTTCACCATTCTCCTTTTGACAAAGGACTGCACCCATTCCTCTCTCTGAGGCATCCACTTGTACATAAAATGGCAAGTCAAAGTTTGGGAGTGTGAGAACTGGGCACTTAATCAAAGCACGTTTCAAAGCTTGAAAGGCATCTTCACACTCCTGGGTCCAAACTACATTGTTGGGCATTTTCTTCTTAATGGCATCTGTCAGGGGCACTGCTATAGTAGAGTAGTTCTCAATGTACTTGTTGTAGTACCCTGTAAGTCCTAAGAAAGACCTAACCTCTCTTTTAGTCTGTGGTTGAGGAAACAACCGTACTGCCTCCAGCTTACTTTCAAGCGGTTTCATTGACTTTGCACCAACAAGGTGGCCCAAATAAGGGACTTTCGCATCACCCAACTGGCATTTACTAGGCTTTGCTACCAAGTTTGCCTCTGACAATTTCTCAAAGACAATTTGAAGATGCTTGAGGTGATCTTCAAAAGTTGCACTGTAGATGACCACATCATCTAAATATGCAGCTGCAAAGCCCTCAGTGCCTTTCAACACTGTATCCATCATTCGGGTGAATGTCACTCCTGCAGTTTTCAACCCAAAGGGAAGAACTGTAAACTCGTATAAGCCATGAGGAGTTCTGAAAGCCGATTTGTCTCTAGACTCGGGAGACAAGGGAATTTGCCAATAACCCTTCGTAAGATCCAGCTTACTAATGTATTCAGCTGATCCTAGGTTTTCAATCAAGTCCTCAATTCGAGGTAGAGGATATGCGTCAAATTTCGTGAGTGCATTAACCTTTTTAAAATCAATGCATACTCGAATGCCAATCTGTTTCCCATTTTGCTTTTTTGGTACAAGAACCACAGGGGAGGCCCACTCACTTGAGGACTCTACAATAACTCCCTCATCAATCATCTGATTGATTTCTTTTGCATAGTCCTCCTTCCACACCTGTGGGATGCGGTATGGATTTTGACGGATGGGCTCCGCTCCTTGGACATCAATATGATGTACTGCAATGTGTGTGGTCTTGGGTTTGTCAGAGAATATCTGACTATGCCCTCTCATAAGAGCTTGTAACTTAGCTACTTCACTTTGACTAAGATTTTCTGACAACTTGACATCTTCCCAAGTTTCTGTCTGGTTCAGTACACACGTTGACAGGCCTTCAGCAGTGGAAGGATCATCTTCACACAACTGATCAACATATAGAACTACCTCCTCCCTATTCTTCCACCTTTTCATTAGATTTACGTGATAAACACACAACTTCTTTCTTGTCCGACTGACATCTAATTCGTAGTTCAAGTTTGACACCTTTCTGACAACTCTGTACGGCCCCTGCCATTTAGCTTCTAGGGACTTGTTAGAAGTGGGTAGGAGTAATAAGACCTCTTCCCCAACTTCAAAGTTCTGGTCTCTGGCTTTCTGGTCATACCAGGCTTTTGTCTCAGCCTGAGAGTCAAGTAAATTCTGCTGAGCCATTTCAACCGATTTAAACAACCAGGATCTACTCTGGACAACATAGTCAATCAGGTTTCCAGGATCATCCCTGTCCACCCATGCTTCCTTTACCACAGAAAGGGGGCCTCTAACGGGCCAACCATACACAAGCTCAAAGGGTGAGAACCCTGTACTTGCTTCTGGTACTTCTCGGTATGCAAACAAGACATAAGGCAGAAGTCTGTCCCAACTATTGGGAACGTCATGAGTCATGCGTCGAAGCATGTTCTTCATGGTTTGGTTCCATCTCTCTACTAGACCATTCGCTGCTTGGTGGTAGGGAGTGATCGAGACCTGTTCAATTTGTAACTGTTTACAAAGCTCCTTTACTAATTGCGACATAAAGTTGGTACCCTGATCACTTGAGATCTCTTGGGGAATACCTACTCTTGCAAAAATAGACACCAGAGCATCAGCAACTGTCTCAGCACTCTGATTTCTAAGGGGTACTGCTTCTGGATACCTAGTATCTAAGTCAACAACAGATAATATATATTTGTACCCTTCTTTGGTTCTAGGCAATGGACCTACAATGTCCATGAAAATCTTCCGAAATGGAAGTCCCATTGGGGGAATTGGCTGCAACTTAGCCGGAGGATCTGACACACGACCGGTTGCTTTCTGGCAGTCAGGACAAGTTTCACAAAAATGTTGAACATCTTTATAAATACCTGGCCAAAAGAAATGGGCCAACAACCGTTCCTGTGTCTTCTCCACTCTGAGGTGGCCTGCCAACGGAATTGAATGAGCCATAATCAAGAGATCTTTCCGACAAGATTCGGGGACAACTAACTGATCTATTTCGCGATCTCCTTGATCTTTACAAATCCACTTCCTGTGAATTAATCCATTTTTGAGAAAGCAACTCTCGTCTCCTTGACTATTCTGAGTCACTTTCTTCCTTACACTTTCGAGTGTTTCATCACTCTTCTGATACTCAATCAGCTTCTCCCTACTCAGGTATAGAGGGATACTGTCTGACCCTAGATTTGACTCTACTAGTGGTGTAGTTTTAGTCCCTAATCTGTCAACCTCATCCTGTACTACTTTTTCTTTTTGCTCTCTAGTGATCTTTGATGCCCTAGTCTCTACCGGATAGGAATCCTCACACACTACAGGGTCATCTGAACTTTGGAGTAAGGGGGCAAACATTGCCTTGATGTCTACATCAAACACCTTCTCCATGTCATCATATCCTAGAATGAGATCTGGTGCCTCTGAGTCTGAGCGAACACCAGCAATTATCTCATGCTGCTTCCCAGTTGGTGATAAACCAACCACTATTTTGGCCAACAAATAATTTGCTGGGCCTACACCGGCTCCCTTTACTTTGACTTTCACACCTGTGTAATCAGAGGGAGAAACAAATCTCTCATTCACCAATGAACAAGTGCTCGCGGTGTCTAACACCATTTCTGTGGGTTGATCATTTACCCAAGCTAACCTTGTAAGCTTCAACTTGCCTACATTTCCTGCTTTTTCAGAAATAAGACAGTCTTCTTCTAGAACTTCAGATCTATGGCTGTCACTTTGTGCCAACCAGATATTCTCTGTATTTCCATCTGGAAATCTATGTGTCACCCAATAAGAAGTCCCCTTGTGCTCTTCTTTAGTCTCAACTTTCTTACCTTCAGTACAATCTGACTTATAATGACCCTTTTTCCCACAGTTAAAACAGGTCACAAACTGGGCTCGGTTTCCTGATCCTTTTGCCTTTCCGGATTCACTACTCTCTGCCTGACTCTCCTTTCTAGTTGGATCTCCCTCACTATGCTTTTCATGCTCAGAGCTTTTCTGGTGAAACTGCTTTCTTTTCTGAAAAGGCACACCTAGTGCTCTGTATGTGTTCTGTTTAGAAAGTCGGTAGGTATCTGCTAAATCAGTTAGCTGTTTCACTGTCTCTGGCTGCTGTTGTCTAAGCCATGTCTGCAGTTCAGGTGTTGTATTAGTTAAGAGCTGTTCCATAAGAAATAGTTCTTCTAACTTTACTGCATTCCCACGATCCTCTCGAACCCATTTTTCAAAGAACCCTCTTGTCCTTATACCCCATTCTTTGAAAGTCTCTTCTGGGGCTTTTCTTGACTCTCTAAACTTTCTTCTGTAGTGTTCAGGGTTCTTGTCATATCTATCAAGCACAGCGTCTCTCACTTTATCAAACTCTTTTGAATCTTCTAAATCCATTCTGATATAAGCCTCTCTAGCTTTGCCTGTCAACACTGCTGCTAATCTTGCTGCCCATTTGTCTCTTGACCAACCATTGGCCTCAGCCAACCTTTCAAAAGTTGTCAAGTAGATCTCAATATCATCCCCTTCAACATAAAGAGGGATCCTAGGACCTTTCACTGAAGTAGGGTTATCATTCTCCCTGCCCTGTCTATTGGCAACATCTAGCTCTCTCAATCTGAGTTCATGTTCCCTTTCTTTTTCCTTCTCTTCCCTTTGCCTCTCATTTTCTCTTTCTTCAAAAGCTCTCTGCCTTTCCTTCTCTTCCATTTCTAATCTCTTCAATTCAAGTTTGAGTCTAAGACCTTCTGCACTCTCTTCTACTTTTGGACTTTCATAATCCTTGATAAGTTCTCTCAACTCATCTCGAGTTTTATCTGTGGGATCAATATCCCTTGAGAGACATTCTTCTCTCAAAGTCTCCACATTCATTTGCCAGAAACCCTTTGGCAAAGCCATCTTTCCTAACAATTCCTATGTCACAATGTATAATAGGGCTGACAAAATAGTCTCTGACACCTATCCAAGTACACCTGTGACAGTCAAATAGTCAACAACCTCCATAACTATCTACCTAAACCTGACTGTATACATTAAACTCATTTCTACCCCCACTGTCAAGCACTGTCACACACCTAATGTCTACCTGACACCTGTGACTAAATTAACATTCTAACTTAGATTCTTTCCTAAGTCTGAGGTATGAGTTACAATTCAAGGTCAAGTAAGAAAGCAGGATCAAATCTCACCAAACTCTCCAAGTCCTACTTCTGGGCTGCACCACCACTCTGAAACAGTGAAAAACACAGAAAATGTAAGTTACAAATCAAATACAAAAAAAAAACAGTTGTTGTCACAGAATTACTATCCTGCCGACTGCGCCATGTTATCAAATAAAGTTCTTTTATAGTAAAAAGAGTGACAACAGCATAAAAGATTGAAAATGTTTTTAATGATTTAAGAGAAAAATTTATTGATATTAAAGGTATATTTCTTTAAAAAGAAAAACTGGTATCTGGTATGGTTGGTCTTTCCAAGGTTCACTGCAAACTGGTCCAGGAGGGATAAATCAGCCAAGTTTATGCTGAAAAAATAAAGGAATAATATTAGTTAAATGAAACAACTCTCAGCTTTGGTACTGAGAAAACTACTATTTTATAACAATCTATACCTCAGTTTTATGTATCAAGGAAGACTGAACATAAAGTTATCCAAAACTATCCCTTTACTATCCCACTTATACCAAAGAAAAACTGGCAAAGTTTATACCTTCAGCAAAATGGTGCTCAGGCAGTGGAACTCTGTAGCCCTGTAGGAGGTGGAGGTGGTGCCCTGGTGTGGTCTGGAGTAGAGCCTCCGGCGCCCGGTGTGGGTCTGGAGCAGAGCCTCCGGCAGAGAGGGTACCTGTGAGCTGTAGTCCTCTCCTACACACCTCACAGGGAGAATGAATTCTGACTGGAGCCTCCCACAGCCGGCCTTTTATACCCAGCCAGCCCCTGGGGTCGTTGAGGGTGGTCGTTGAGGGTGACCTAAAGGAGTCCACTCAAGTGAGGTGAAGTGGTTGAGGTGTTAGTGCAGTTTCAATTGGTAAGGTCAAGGTCCTTTGAGGTGGCAAAGAGTACATATGCACCTAAGAGCTTTAAGTCTCACTCAACCAAATAATTCTCTAGTACAGTGAAAAAGCAAGAAATATGAATCAGATACTTTATCAGACTATGAAACATAAATCTGAGGTGTAAATTAGGCACCAATATGTGCTGGATATAATAATGTTTGAAAAAAAAAAACAGTTTCTATACCTTTTCAGACCAACCATATAATATAAATATGGAAATCATTTTATTCAAATATAATAAGAACAAATTTCTGGGATCTGTAACACCGCCACTGGTGTAAGTAGCCGTCTGTGGTGTGGATGTCACTCTAGATGCGTGTGGGCGCCAGTGGGGTAGTGATGTGTGAAACACAGCCATACCGGTACAGGGTGCACGGGTCAGCGGCAAAGCTTGAAGGGTACATCACAACTATAGCGTTAAAATAATTATGCATACATGTATATAATTAGCTCTTTGTTAGCCCTTTCAGACTTTACGGCAATGCAACGAGAACCTAACTGAACCACACTGGTGGTCCTACTCCCGCCTAGTCGGCGCCTGTACTTGTATAAATCTTAACAGATTTCCTACATAGCCTAACGTTCTGTATTCGCAGACTAATAGCGGTCATCATGATATACATCTTAGAACTAGAAGACGGTTTCTTTCAAACAAAGCAGGAAGCACATGATCTGTGCGATTTTAATCGTATCTAAAATGGTGCAGTATACCCCTTCATCAACTTCATGGGAAGGCAAATCAAACCGTAAGTTCAGATGTGATGCACCGGGATGTAGTTAATCTTATATGAATTATAATCAAAATACTTATACTGAAACCGAATATTATTAGGCGTGCGGGGTGGTGAAGTGGTTAGCGCATCCGTCTGCTGTACAGACGGCCAGGGTTCAATTCTGGGCCTGGGCTGGGCTACTACACCACACTGCAGTCTCCCTGTGCCAACTACAGAGATATCAAAGTTCCCTAGAGGACCACCAGAAGTGTGTGTGGCCCTATCTATGGGACCATGCACATTAAAGAACACCTGCCTCGGTAAATTTGTTGGGGTATGGTCTCTATCTTCTCATAGATTCATTCATTCCATACATTCACTCATCAAATGACAGAATTATCAAAACTTTGTTCTTGCCGTGATATGACCTTAGATGTTGCTATGGCATTAAACCCAAATTACCAATCAACTTACTGAATATTATTGGTGTTTCTACTTCTGGTGTTGTTTTTTTTAGGTAAGTCCCCAACCCCGTCACTTGACCCCTCTCAGTCTGTAACAATGAGACGTCTCTTCCCTTGTCTGCCCTCTATCTCACCACCATCTCCGGAAGTGGGGGTGGTGGTGACAACCACGCCTCCTGCCGGCTCCTTTTGTCAATGTCTAATTGATTTACTAACTGTCTAATGGCACCCCTGATCCTTATCTAAATCAAACTTGATTTTTTAGCCTTTAAATGTAATCAATAAGAAAGCAGATGGGGCTATAATCCTCGGAAGTAATATATGTCCTCCTTGGAGTACAACAGCCAACAGTGGGATAACAGTGATCAGGGGTCTAATCATAGGCTTACTACTACAGCAGTGTGTCCATATGCATTAACAAGACACACACACCCCTTTTTTATTATTTTCTTTTTAATTTGTAGTTAGGATCCCCTCCAAAAGAATGGAGACTGTCCCCTGAAATCGTGAACACCTCATCATATAAATTCACTGTTGTTTTTCTCAATAGTATACTATGCAACTAGTACACTAGCTACCACAAGGGCATCGTGGGAGATTAGCATGCCAATTATGAATAGTAATTCAGTCGTTGAGCAAATAATAAATATTGTATTTGCAGATTTTTTCCCCCAGAAGATGAATATGGAGCTTTGTGCTATTTATGTATCCATCAAATACTTTTCCAAAGTGTACCCCTGTTCATGTGAATTATGTTCCCATCTGTACACTCTTGTTACCATTCTCACTCGGACACAAGTACCATTGGTGTCTGTTGAACCATCCTAATCACACCCACTTCATCACGAGACCTAACCTTTGGAGCACCCTTCACGTCCACCTTAATGCCCCTTCCCGCCGTCCTTACTATGTCTCGTCTCCCAATGCTCTCACTTAGCTATACGGACAAACCCTTAACTCACTTACCGTACTACACGAGATGTCTCTCCTGTATCGCTTTAGCCGTTTTCCCAGTAAAAACGAATATGCCCTGAGGGTTTGGGCATTGTTCAGTGACTCCTCTTACCCCCGAGGGATCTCCTGTCTCCCAAAGCAGACGTATAATCAACGCTTTTCGTTTAGATATTTTTCCAGTCTTAATGTAGGGCAAAGATACATATTTACTACACAACACCCAAGGGGTTCACTCTATACAAAAGGTTATGTTGACGGGGGCTTTGCTAATTGCATGCCCTGGATTATTCATATGTAAATCTTTAAACTCATGCACAGATGATAAATGATTTATGTCAAACGTGAGAGCTCATAAGCCACATTCCTATATCAATAACTCATAGCCTTTACTATTGACTTGATGGGAGTATTTTTCATTCATTATCACACCAAATAACTGAGATTTCAAGCCTATAGCCCCAGCCAATAAGTACATATATAATTATTTAGATATATATACAACAAAGACACAAATAGATTATTTCAGCGTAAAGTTCTGAATTATGGGTATAATTCTACCCTCAAAATCATGCATAGATAAAATTAATTCTGAATTCTAATTCAAAAAAGTCCTAGATCGCGCATAGATTGGGTACAAGCTATTCATGATGGCCAAGATTAAGTTGTAGTTGTTGGAGGCATAGCAGAATAATTGTTAGAGTAACATATGTGGTGAGTAATTAAAAAACACTAGGCTGGAATCTGCCAAGATATAGTCCTCATGGTTACCTATATAGTTTACTTTGCGGTATAGAAATACCTGCCAGATTCCGTCCAAATGGAAGGTCTCTAATCGCCACTGCTGCTACATACCACATTACAACCCCACAAACGTCTTACCAAACTTTTTATCATAATGATGAGGCACCAAATGTTAACCCCATGATTTCGCTGTCAAAATAATTGGACATATTGACGTTTTTTCAATTTCGTTTATCAGGTGGTAATTAACTATTGTATTTTGAAACGTAATTCTTCTGCCGATTAGTTGTAGTATGGCAATTCAGACTCATGTGATGCATATGGTGGAAACAAAGGCCTGTAAGGGCCACCTTAACCTGTGTATTCAATGTGACAGTGAGTATCATTGTAATTGATCTCTTACAAAATGCACACTTTAAGAATACAAGGATATACAGCACTTCAACTAGGCTGGTGATCAATTGGCAGTTTCTTCAATTACTATAATCATAATATATGTATTATGATTCATAATTAACATAATTATAATTTTGCTAGTTTGTCTAATTATCTCTTGCCTTTAATGATAAGAAGGAAACAAAGGTGTTGTGTAGTATACATGTGCCAATGGGTACAACATTTCTTTTGGTTTTCGAACAGTGGCACCGTGAATGTATTGGAAAGGAAAGGGGTGTGTGTGCGTGGGGGGGGGGGGGAGGGGGGGGGGGGCTATTGGAAGAGTATGAACCCAACACTTTGCATCCTTGCCTCTTTCTTACTGCTGACTCGTTGGGGTGTAGACTTAGCAGGTTAGTGATCTCTGTGGTAGGTGTCAGTGGGTTATCACTTTTCCCCCTTGGCAGACCCTTAGTTGGCGAGGCAGCCATAGGGGCAGAACGCATGGCTGAATGGACTGGGTCCAACTGTAACAAGCAGGAAATATAGTTATTAGGCCTGGACCTGGAAGTCGCTGTACTGAGCTCGGAGGGTTCAGTTGTGTGCCTTTCATTAGCTCGAATTATGTTTTTTTCCTACAAATAATGATGCATAACAACCGGGATCAATAAAGGGAAGTGGAGAACAGGCCTTAAGGAGCTGTTCAAGATGTAAGTCTTATTTCTGCAAAAATTAAGTTATGATATTTCAAAAGAGGGAAGATTGTATTGCTATAACTTTGCTGTATAAATTGTGTTAAAGGAGGTGGACACCGAGAAAGGCCTCTCACCTTCATGTTTGGTTATGGGATATGCTACCTGAGGAAATTCAGTGTGCTACAACTAAGGTAAAATTCAAGAATCAGATACAATGATTTTTTTTTGCTGGATAAGGATTATAACTTGGTACTGACTGGAGTTCTGTCTTTGGCATAATGGTACATAATCACTGTACCTATTATTCTCATCTTATGCATCTGTATTTACCGATCTCCAGTATTTTTCCTCTAACACAACTGGAAGAACACGATCTGTATGAACGTGAAGTTGTTTAACAAAAAAATAAAAAATGTCAATAGATCTCCATTCTTGATACCCTATATGATCTCTTACACCATTACCCCTGCCTACACCCCTACACGTGCCTGAAACGTCATCGTCCCTCCCACCCCGTCACGTTTTACAGATGGAGGTGTTGGCTGAATCCCCCTAAACCTGATAAACTCCAGCCTTATGACTCCAATTTCTGTTAAATAAACTCCCCGCCCGGTTACATGCTTCCTTTGTGTTACCCTGACAGAGGGGTTGTGTTAAGTCGGACTGAAAGAAATGGTTTAAAACTAGTGTTTATTGACCAATAAAGAACTCCGGATCAACGTTTAGAATTACCACAGTTAACAGGTTACAGCGATCTTGGTCAATTTTCTAAAGATCAATCTTCACTTACTAAACTTAGCTTGTTTATATTACCGTTAAATGGAAAAAGAAAATTTACACTTTATGGTGCAACCATAAAGGATTCAGTTAACCAATGTATACAACTTTCTCTATTTTGGCTGTCATGTCCCTTTCCTTACGAACATGAATGTAATAATACATATCAATCCAACTGACACGATGTTCTCCTTTATTTGACATAGCTGTGGTGGGTATCATTTCCCTTTAATGGCATGAACTATATGCCTTTTTGTGCATGAAAAAGAGGATATTGCTTCCCAACTACCCCCTATTATTGGTCGCCAGGGAGGGATATTGCCCATCATTAACGATTAGGAAGAACTAGTCAAGCAGAGATACCATAACTATATATTGTAATCACCGGCCCATAATCATGAGATCTTGGAGTGAGAGAAGCGAAGTAGTTATCTAAGGTTGTTATTTGAAGGATACTTTAGTCTTTGGAGCATTAGATGTACCTTTTTATTTGGACAAATTCAGTGGACACTTTAAGGACAGACATAGATTCTGCCCTGAGTTAATTTTAGCGCTCTGTTCCCTACTCTCTCCTCATGCTGATGAATGTTGTTTACACACCTGCTAAATAGGATCCCTTAAACAGCTGAAGAATTTGCTCCCACTACCTTTAAGGGCGGCTCTTGGTAAGTTTGACCAGGCGTTATACAGATAGCATGTATCATATGCCACACTCATATAACCTTCCGCTATTCATAATATCTATAAGATTTCGTGCCCTGCTGGATTTTCCCTTTACCCCCATTATTACTACCCTAATGTATTTTGCATGGGTAACCTCTCCGCTTAGCCCCACAACCACCCAAAACATATACCTCTAGCTACAATCAAGTGCAGCCAAATTCAAGCAGGTTTTGCCATGCCAATGTGCAATACATGACCTTTCATTCCAACAAATCTCTTAATCAGCATACACCTGACCAATGCAATCAAAGTTTTACTCCTATGCCCTCCCTGCACACACTACACGTACAAATATTAAGTAAGTAGGAATCAAATCAGGATGGACTTAAATCTCGGTTTTAGACATGCGGCCCAGGGAACGATCCAGAGATTTCAAAATTTTACATTAAGAAGTCTAAATTTGGCAAAAATTATGTGGGGGGTAGGAGCGCGCGCCTCGGATCATGAACTCCGACCACGAGTCGGTTGATTCATAGGCTGCTTTTCTTCACCTTTTATAACGGCCTATTCAAAAAGTGCCTCCCTGACTGTGTCCCGTCAGTCTGATACCCCTCCCCAAGTCTACTGTTACAGCCCTTCTTTTAACAGGGCCAGAATTAGGGAGACTTAAGTTCTTCACCCCAGCGTGGTCTTCTATGGGGCAGCAAAGGTGAATGGGTTGTAACTTATAGATAAACCAGACGGTATTGTTATAATGGTGACCATTCAATATGTGGTCTTAAAATGGAATTGATTTTGAGTAGTAGATGCGGCATATTAGTTTAATGAGAATTCTGATGCAGTGAAATCTAATTTGATGGTTACAAGCTAGCCTTAAGTCCAAACCAAAGAAGACAGACAGAGAAGAAAAAGATGTGGCGAAAAAGGTTTCTTAAATGAGTGTATTTCTTCCGGAAATCCTGTTTCCGATATCTTTGCTTCTCCAAAAGACATAGAACAGAAATGCAAAAAGTATTGCTTTGACTGTATCCTTCAATAACCTTTGGAGGGTATCTTGGAAATTAAAAATGGCGAATGCTTCGGGGTTTCTTTATTCAGAAAGGAAACAAAATAGATGAGTAACAGGACACAATGTACATGTATCCGCTCTTGTAGTCTTGGTGAAAAAAGGCACTCAATTACAGTACGTGCGTTATGTTTATGCACATCAGATAGTTAGAAGGTACATTTTTAGAAAATGAAACTATAGGTTATATTGAAACTGGAGATGCATTTCTCGGAATATTAATATTCATAGTGATATAGCGATAAGGTACGATGTCGGTTTTATCTTCTTATAGAATGGAGTTATGACCAAACCTAAACAGCTTGTCAAAATTAATAGTCATTTGAAAGTAACAATCTGACATTAGATAATCATTTCACAAAAGTGTCAGTGAACTATTGCAGAATTGCAGGAATATTATTGGGAGCCAGCAGCACATAATCACATCGAAGAAATTATAATGTTGTGATATACCTAAATAACAATAACTTCCCATTCTTGGCTGGCGTTGCTATCATCTATCTGCTGGCAAATTTGGGTCTCCCCCATTCCAACTTCCTTCATACGTTATAGGGAATTGCGATCCCAAAACGATTATCTGAACCAATTCGTTTTATCATAGGTTCATTATTGAAGATGCGCATAAGTCTAATCCTAACAATCACAAGCGAATTACTCCTATTATGAGAAGAGCGCTTCAATGATTAATATACTTGATTGTAGGGCAACCAAGTAATGTTATTATAGAGTTCCTTGGTCGCTCGTGCTGGAGGGCGCTGGTCCAAGTCTCCATGGCGCATGCCCAGAACCCCGACCGCTCTCCACCTACGCTCCTGGCGGCGTGCCCCAGAACTAAACGGTAGTCGCTAAAATAGGTGGTGGGGATGATGTGGGCATTGTGTGAGGGTGGGGGTAGAGGTAGTAGTGGGCATTGGGAATCATGCAATGGGGGATACACTTTGAGGCTAAGATGTAGTGAGTGCAAAATGCAGAAGTTCGCATGCGACTGGTGAATTAATGTTCCACCATTATTACTCATCTTGACTGAAAACTGTTGCTCATGATCAAGCTCAGATGATAGATTGAAACTAGCATAGAGGTATTGAGATTAGTATTTACTTTGAATATAACACACACAGTTAAGGATTTACAATTTCGGAAAAGGAGGGAAGTTTGTTTCTCTAATGACTTCTAAGGTATATTTGATAACGAAATAACTATAAATTATGAGGTAAAAAGGTAGGGGCCTGTGAGTGTCAATTCTAAGAACATCTTTAAAACACCATTAAGGAGGGAGTGGCCTCCCCACCCAGTCCTGGTACCACACGGGTGACCTGATCTAACGGTGGAAGGCAAGGGGTAACAGAAGCTATGGCTTAGCAGCTAATCTTCACATCTATCAGGAACCAAGTCTAAGCATCATGATTAAACATTTACGAATGACCTTCGACGTGATGAAATAACTGTTTCCGTTAATTGCTTGTGATTTTCCATAATTATGCATGTTTTTGCTCAATGAAATACATAATTTTAGTCAGTTATGAAATTGTATCATCCTATCCCATTTGGGCAACAAAGTGTATCAAAATGTGATCTGTCCGCTCGGCATGTCATACACCCCCACCCCATCCCTCGTTTCCCTTTTTTGGAGTGGGGGTCTATGTGTGCATGTCGGTCTGTGATCAGTGGAGGGACCCATTGCCAACACCTCCCTACCACTGGATGTTCTCCTGTGAGCCCCCACAGTCACAGCAAGACGTAGGGTACAGTGTACAGGACCTAATGGATTACCTATGAAAGACACTCGGCTATACCAATAAAAGGTAAGTCAGGTGGCATTTACCATGCACTGAAGCTGTCATTACATATAAGGGAGAATCACCCAAGATATATGTTTTATCAGTTAGTTAATTCTACAAGATAATATTATGATAATGCCAATTCTAAGGAACTAGAAGCAATATCAGTTATTGCATTCGAGTGAACTATTGAATTTCAGTTTATTTTGTGCCTATTTGTTTTCTTTAGATAAAAAATGCCTTTATACGGTTTTCATTTCTTACAGTCTCTGCTATTCATTGATCCTCCTTCTGTCTATAGAAGTGCTAAATAGCTAAAACATGACAAATTCATAATTCTCTTGATAGATATCATGTCGGTCCTAATTAAGGCAAGGAGCTCTAAGTAGTTATACAAATGGTTTTACGCTGCTGTATGTAAGAAAAGTAATGGAAATGCTGCTTTATGACCATACGTATTCTACCGGATGTGAATTATTAGTTTAATGTAGGCCCTACTGTAGGGGTCACTTTTTTCCCGGCAAGGGAAAATAATAATGTAGAAATAATTTATGAGCACCTGTAAGGCCGAAAAATGTAACCTCGAGCAACAAAATAATGATCTACAAATCTTTTGTGACTTCTCTGTTCTCCCATCAGGGACTCCTATATCGCCAAGGGTTATTGGGTGGTTGTAGAGTAGTATGTATTCTTGTGGTTCCGCTAGCCTCTAATGAAGGTATATTTATCGCATATTATGTTAAATATTGATCATAACAAATGTACAAGTTGAGGGCTCCTTGCGAAGAACTATTGATATGTCTGGCTATGTAATAGGCAGGAATGAACATTATAAACCATCTTGATTATTCTAAAACTTCACTTCATATGCCAGTAGTGAGTTTGTTGACAGTGTACATGATGCATCGTGGCCATTTATTTTCAGTGCGCCTGTGCTTCACTGTTACGTAGGGATTTATGGAACATGTTCAATCCTTTTCCTTTTGGGCTAATATTCAAATCCCTGACATGCACTCGATAACATTCACAATTATCATAACTAACATTAAAAGACATTCAAGTAAACCATAATAGAATCTGAGTTGGCCTCTTCGTGTTTAAAAATATAGATTTTGATATCTTGTATTCATTCCCCCTGACAGATCAATATGATTTCTAAGGCTAATCATGTCAGAGAATTGGGGAATATACAACAATTTATTATTTGCTGAGGTTGAGTTTGGGGCCTTCCATTTAGTACGTACGCACAAAATCACAAATTCTAGACCCCCCCACCCCCCCTTAGGCCAAAATACGCATTGAATATGTATAGGAACGTACGCAAAATTCCAAAAAATTCAGACCCCCCAACCCCCCCTTGGTGCGTACGTACTTAATGGAAGGCCCCTTTGGACCAGTTTTAAAAACTGCTCAATACCAAACGGTTAACCATCAGAAAAGGCAATACATTGATGCCGATTTATCTTACCGACTAGTTGACGGAGACACCACACTGTGGATCAAATAGACCCGAGACATTGCGGTTAGTGGCGGGAAAGTAGCAGTGTCTGCGGCGATAATTCTGTTTGTCGTCTGCTGCCATTTGTCATGACGTGAGTGTGGCTAGAGTCAGGCCAGGTCCTACACAAAGAGACAACTATTAATGGGGTCCTTGTCGGAAACAGCCATTTATCTTGTACTGATCGAAAGGAATAGAATTGCCTGATCTAGCCAAGTTCTATTGACGTTCTAGTCACTATGTTTTGGACCCATCATGTTTTTGCGTCAGGTGTATGAATGGGAATACAGGACGGGAATGAAGCTGTCTCTCTGAACTAGCTGCAGACAGGGCCACCCTTATACGGCCATATCTCACCGTGTAAAGTACACCCTTGTCAAAAAGTACATACACAGTGGTGAGGAGACTTCCAAGAGGGCCGAGTCAGTAAAACACTCCGCGTGAAGAAAGATATGGCCTAGTAAAGAGGACCATGAAAGAACTTTACGAATTGGAAGATGCCTTTGGGGATTTGAATGTGGCACGTGTGCACAGTAAAGCATTCTGTTCTGCTTTTTCAATTTTCTCATCATTTTAAGGGTAATACAAATCTGATCAGGTACAGCCTACTAAATCTACAATTTTCTGATCATACAGACTGCATCATCAGAGACTCAAGTATTTTCATAGATACAGTTTTTGTTGCTGTATCTCAGAGAATAGCAGAGTGAACTCATGTTACTCAATTTTTAAATTGCTAATATTATGTTATTCAGTGACTTATCTACTTAAAACATTAATTACGTTTTGTTTTATCAATGGTTACATTTAAGTGAACTTTAAAAAATAATTTATGGATCAAAAATGTTTAAGGGTGGGTTGTTAAACTAGAGTATTGTTGACGAAATTTGAATACCTATGCTTTATTTGGCCATCTCACGGACATATCAACAAGTCCATGTGGATGTTCAGAACTTAAAGGTCCGTCTATGCCTTACAATGGCAGTTATTTTTTCAAAGACGTCACCAGTCACAGTAGATGTTTGCCCTGAGAGTCCAGTTTCCCATCCCCGGTGTGATATCCTCAGGGTTGTGTAAGTTGACTATGTGAGTGCCTTGGTCTGGACCCAAAGCCCGGAAACGGTGCCTCCTGTGGGTCCCACTTGACAAACCACAACTCAAGGGGCTGAACAAACCCTTAAAACATATATAAATGGTAGGATAAATTAACTTTATTCATTAATACATGTAATAGATACAAAAACAGTATTTGTATTATCAGCTTGAATTGGTTAGTTGGTTTCGTTGGCATCTATAAAATGCATAAGTAACACCTTATGTATTATTTATGATTAATAACCAGTACCTGGTGTGCTCGTATATCACCCCTCTATCAAACGCTAAGAAAAATATTGACTGTACCTTTCAGCATTTCGCTGAATGCTGTCATGTAGAGCCTATAAATTATCATATGAGTCCGGGTACCAGTGGAGGTCGAGTGGAGGTCATTTACATTGTATATAATAAGCAGTAACCCAAGACGAAAAAGAACACCAGAAAAAGAACAGAAAAAGAAGGAAGGGTAAATATATGCACTGGGTGGCATATGTAATTATAGTATGCCATGCAGTGGGGTAATAAATGTCCTTGATACGTAGACTAAGACAGAAATATATGGGATGTCTGTGCTCAAAGGAAAAATCCAAGCCCAAACACTTATGATATAATATTTCCGTTAGGAAGTCATATTACCGAATTAGCCTATATTTATGTTCATCTGGCAACGTGAAATAAGAACATATTGAAGTGGATATGTACATATTTCAAACTGCTATTTGACGTACCCTGTTTTACCTCGATTTCTTTTGCCCTTTGAATAGTAGTATTTGATCTATAAGTTATCTGGTTTTAATAACCAGCTTGTTTCTGGTGCAAATTCATATAACAAATTAATAACTTTATCGATCCAATAAGAATTCATAAACCTTGGGCATTATGGACCATTTGATCCGTATACAATCAACATCATACCTTTAAGGCTGTCCTGTAAGTTCTACCTCTGCTGAAACCCACCACATTACGAATAATAGACATCTTATCAAAAGGCAAAGGGCCTCAGAAATTCACTGGAGGGATTAACATACCTGCTTCTCTGATGATTTACATCCTGTGCTATGAGAACATGTTTTTATCAAAACCTAGTCATCTATATTTTTTCAGTTAACAGTTATAACAGTTATGTTAGGACGGTCTACCCTCTCACCCGTACTAGTGAGCCTCATTCCACACCAAGAGACAATTCTTCAGTCTACTTATCAAGGCTAAGGTATAAGCATTGATCCTCTAGTCACCTTTTGTCAGCCCAAAACCACAGGGCTAAGGGTGCAAGGCTGTGAGGTTTGGAAGGGGGCTTATACGCTGTTCAAAAAGGGAAAAAAACTAGAAATTGCAAAGAATGTAACCGTTAGTTAAGAGGGAGATTCTGATTTTAGGTAGAAAAAGTTGCTTACAATGTAATCCTATACCCAAAAAAAGTCTTATGCACTGGAGCTCTTTACACTTTGGCAAATTGGCTTCATCTCATAATCAATTAAAGTTTTCATATGTCTTTTTGGCATCTGAAAAGATAAGACAATTTCAAGAGAATTTAGTCAAACATTATGTGAATACTCCTGATTCACTTTTCCCTGTCCCTTTTTTTCCATGGCTTAAGTGTTAATGTTAAGTTTGCTTGATAAAAGGATCTTATTACAAACGTGGAGCCATGCAGATGTGTGGCTCACTAATGCACTCACGTCTCAAAGTAACTTAATATCCAGAACCCTAAGACACTCTACAGTCAAGGGCCTCGAAGGATAAAGGGACAAGGAGGTAGCGGTGATAGGTCTAGGGGTTTTCATCAAAATATGAAGCATGGAAAAG
Organism: Lepidonotus clava; assembly: GCA_936440205.1. NCBI lineage: Eukaryota > Metazoa > Annelida > Polychaeta > Phyllodocida > Polynoidae > Lepidonotus > Lepidonotus clava. The sequence goes on from OW387148.1 coordinate 18,459,217, forward strand.
TCTATCTTGCCTAAGAAGACTGAAATTGTTACCATGGGTTTCTTAACCTTTTATCACAGCAACTGTCTTTCACATAATTCTTGTCTATAAGAACACATCGATAGCTGATATAGGGCAAGAGGCAGTTCAATGGAGGTGGGGGGGGGGGCGTCAAAAGGGTCCTGACCCCACCCCATCCTTTTTGGTGAGAACTTTAGCTTGAGTAGCAAAGAAAAAGATCGTTGCAGGAGTGCGTCTGAATCTGTAACATTTCAGTACGCCTACTTAGCTTATATGTCGACACCCTCCCGTTTCACTGTCCTGTATCTACCCTTGCTACCACCCATACATACAGACAGATATCAAAGAGGGAAGTGTCAAAGTATCAGGTGACCCTAAACATTTTAGCTCACCATGAACCTATTCCAGTCAACTGCAGCTTAACCCTCTCTTCACACAAAACGCTGAAGTTCAGCTAAAATGTGTCCGGAATGATGTTTCATGTTTCTCTTTAAATGGAGGTGAGCATAGTAGCTTTGCAAATACTTTCTAAGATCACTATATACACACTACATTCGTCTGTAGACTCTTCTGTGAAAGAGAAATATTCTATGAGCTCCAGTCACATATTATGTAAAGTTACGATTCCAACATTCAGAAATGCATTTTCCCGAAAAGCAATAACCCATATAACATTGATTTCGCCGTGTTTGATGAGATTAAAAGAATCATAATTTGGTTGTCTTTATACACAAGTTAATCAAGGATGAAAAACCTTCACGCCTGAAAAACCGTATTCCCAATTAGCCTAGTCTTCTATTGTGTTGAACTTGCAATATGCAGCGCTTGTTTGTAGCCTGTGTATCAATGCCTCTCACTGAAACGTATCCGTCGTGCCTACTTGATTTACTTGCAGGATGTTATTGAAAAAGATTGACCCATTATTTGTGCCCAACAGAAATGTTCTCTAATATAAGGTCATCCTATTTTTTCAGTACAATGTGAGCGTTCAGTGGAGGCATCCGTCCCACCTTTACGGTTACCATGGTCACTATGGTCACCATGGTCACCAACCACCAGTTCTGTATGGCCCTGCTAGTGGCTCTAGTTACAGGTAAGTCTGATGATAAATTCTTAAGTAGAAAAAACGTAATTATGATATCCTGGCACGATATGTTATCGTGGCACATGATAATGTGTCATATACATAGTGAATCGGAGAGAGTAATTGTCGCCTGGCTATAGAACTCCCTTATTTCAATACACAAACATAAAATTTATCACACATAAAAGCTAAAAGGGGAGCAATATCATGACAATAAGAATATGAAAATGACAACAATTATGATGAATGCATTATTATATGTCGTGGCTGAGGATATAGAAAATAAAACACGTAAAACAGACAATGCTACGTTATATACCGAAGCTTTGATTGTTGTTTTACAGTAACCTCGAGCAATAGGGGTATACGAACCGGAAGTAGTGAACACCAATACCACCATCCGGCGGCAGGGGGTGCTCCGAGCAGCGGCGTGACCAGTGATGCGGAACTCAGGGATTACCTGTCCCGGGACAACTCACGGACAGGGGACAACTTAGGGAATGGGGACAATCACAGGGACAACCAGCACAACTTAGATGGACAAAGGGGACATGGACGGGATCCCCACAGACACCACTCAGGACATAAACATGGGAATGGGAACAAGGAACATGAGGGGGAAGTCACACTATCCGGACATCATCCGGGGAAATCTAACGGGTATTATAAACCAGAGGCTGTGGCCATTAGCGCCAAGGTCATTGGCCCCTCCAGGAGAGGTCATCACAGGCGGAAATTACGCCATAAACGAACTAGGTCTTATCCGCGCGACGGGGACTTCCGGTTTGGACCGGAAGTGCCGCAGAACGAGGAGCCGACGCGGTCCTTCCGCGGCGACATCGACGCGACCGACGATCCCGACGAAGCGACGACGACACAGCCGACGCTCCGGCCCTTCCGGTCAACATGGCCCCCGTGGCCGACGCAGAGACCAAGACCTACGCCGGTAATACCCACACGCAGACCCCCACCCATACCGGAAATCGTCACAGGCAGACCGAGACCGGAAATAATCACACGCAGACCGGAACCGGAAATAATCACACGCAGACCGGAACCGGAAATAATCACACGCAGACCGGAACCGGAAATTGTCACATACAGACCGGAACCGGAACCGGTACCTGACCCTGGGCCTCGTTGTGGTGTCGGAGGAGCAGGGGTGGCTTTTTAATTTGCTTATTCTTTTTATTTTTACCTCAACCAGTTATATATTTTTATTTACGTTGTTGCTTCTGTAAGATGCTTCTGGTCCAATGCTGAATTGTATACATTTGTTTCATCTCAGTGATTATTGTAAGTAGCCAGTTGTTTATTCCCATTATAATTTGTATAGGTTCTGACTTTCGGCATATACATGATCTTTCCAAATTAATATTATAAAGCTATAATTTGTTAACTTTACAATTACAAATATATTGAACCATTATACCAATCAGTATCCAATACCACCATTGTAGTCCAAGGCCATTTTGAAATAACCACGACGTTCTCCCGAATTGCTTCAACCCATTCCCATACCCTATACATGCGTGGCTTTACAATAGGCATAGTGGTTATTGTTTAATTATTGTTTATTTGTTTTATATGTTCTCATTTGTTTCCAGCCAGGGGGTCAGTGCTCAAGGCCCTGTGGTGGTGGTGGAGACAGGCAGGCGGTAGGTGGTGCTGCGGTAGAGATTGTCCTACTAAAAAAGACCATGGGGTTGGGAATAAAGGAGTATTGTGTGATACTGTTTATTCCCTGCAGGGTGCCTTTAGATATCAGAACTAACAACTAAACCATGTTGTTCTTTGGTGTAAGGGGGGAAGGGAGGGAAAGGGGATCCTTCTTTAAACAAATGCCCGGCCATACGTATGCCATAGGTCATCCCTTTATTTGTATTGGTGTTATCTGACTGGTCCACGGCTACAACACATGGGTGGCCTGCTGGTTGGAAAAGGTGGTCAAATCTCCTATTTGCCTTTCTGCTGAGCTTCTTTATTTTTATCTGAAAAACTTCCAAACAGCTTGAGTGCTTCCATTTCTTTGAGTTTATCTAAAAGACGCCATACATATTGGACCACAGTAGCGCATTTCCTAAAATTCATGTTTTTACCGAATCCTATTTGATTTAGCCCTGTTTACCTCCAATTGATGTGTCTCTAAACAGCTGCGAACATTGCAAATGTCTTTAAATGATTGCTTTTACACCAAATATTCATTTTTTTTCTTACCAACTCAGAGTATTTGAACTTTTAACCAGTGACGGGTTTTGCCATGCAAATATATATATTATAGTTGTATTTAATATGAAATTCTTGCCTCCGAAGTCCCTTCCCCCCATTGGTCAAATCTCTAGATTCGTCACTGGTAATGAGTAATGTTCCCAGATTTTGTAGAGGTTTTAAACTTCCCCCTTCTCCTCCAGGGTCGGCCCGGAGAGAAGGGCAGTCAGGGGCAGCGGGGGCAGCCCGGGGCCCGCGGTCCTCCGGGCAGGCCGGGACAGAATGGCGACACGGGCCGGGACGGGCGGCACGGAATGCCCGGACAGAAGGGAGACCAGGTCAGGTTTGGTCAACAGTTTATTTTTTGTATGTCTTACATGGGAAGCAAAAATGTTTCATATTACCATGTTTATTATACTGCACCGAATCGTCCATATTGATACTTCATGATGGCGTTCAGTAATTTGGATTTGTAAAGTATCTTAACAGAAATCGTGTTATTATTTCAATTACTTTCATAAGATTTCAATAAGATGCTTGGTGAAGTTTGATATATCCTTAGATATTTTAGAAATTGATTCCAAAAAGGGAAATTCTTTCACATTCCGCACTTTGTGCTTAAATTTAGGCTCGTTTTAACCAGTCCCTCTCTGAACCCACACACATCTATCTTTTTGTAACAACGTTAACCCTGCTAAAACGTTCAGTGCAACTACCTCTCGGTAAAGTCTTCAAAAGGTCTCTGAATTCCAGCCTTCGTCTTCAGAAGAGGTGTGGGATAGCAACATGAAGGATGTTACTTTAAGTGTGTCCTTTACAGAAACAATATTGTAGTAAAGAACCTGTGCAGACGTGGTCTTGTATAATGCGTTTTTCTGATGACTACATGGTCGCTATGTCAATTATAGTCTTGAACAAAACCATGCAATTTTCTTTTAGTATAAAAGAGGGATAACCTTATTTTTTTCAGGGTCCAAATGGTTCCCCAGGCGTGCCCGGCGTTGAAGGGGAGCCGGTAAGTTGCCCATATAATTTTTAAAATTATTGACTTAATACTGCTATACTGTTTTTCGATCAATGGAAACATTGCATACTTTTATCATTTGGACTCTCTAAACAGAGCCGCCCTTAAGCGACAAGGAAATTATTACCACACTTGACAGGAGGAACTTTATTATCTTGATTGGTCAAACCTTATGTGAAAAACACGATTAATGCCTTTCATGACAATTTAGTTATAAAAGTATCTATATTTGAAAATAATAATAATGATTTACGTATTCTCACCACAAAAAGGACGCTGATGCATTCCTCCATCACATTCTTGTTACTCCCAAATGTAGAATAACCTTTTGCGTCTTGCAAATTCCAGTTCGTCACAAATCGTGTCCATTCATAGTTCATAAATCACACTGCTATATCTTTTTCCCCAGGGCCCAATGGGTCACCCTGGCAGGGCGGGGTTCCCCGGAGTCCCGGGTCTACCAGGTACTATAGGACCGAAGGGTGAACCAGGAGAACCTGGTCGGACGGCTGACAAGGGGGACAGAGGGGACATGGTAAGTTGTATCTTACCCAGCAAACAGGACACGTGTATTCCTCAGTTTGTTACGTGTTTTACCAGTGTAGTACTGATGTTGTTGGACCCGTACTCAGAGTAATATTAGCCATATAACAAGTTTTACTCCATGTTTTCACATGGTAAAGCATCTGTGTAATTTTCTTTTTCATATCACTTTTTATGCATTTCACATGGTCAATTTCATTATTCTACATCTACTTACATTTTAACTTGACAGTTTTATCATTTCTACATTAGGTGTCATTCTGGTGATGTTCTGGTGTAGTGATAATCCCTATGTAAACCATGTAAATAACACCAGTTTTAACACGTGTTATTCATATGTTATTCTGGTGTTGTGTGAAATCCTGTGAATAATCTGAGAAAACCCCTTACCTGTGACACCAGATTCAGACATGTATAAAATCAGTGAAAAACATGTGTTTTACTCAGGTCCTACCTGAGTTTTATCTCAGTTAAAATGGGTAAATCTACTTGATAACCCTGAGAAAAGCCTGAGTTTCTGTCGGTTTTATTCATGTGAAACTCATGCTAAACTGGTGATATAGAATTATTTCCAATGACAAACCTCAAGTTCATTATACCAAATAAGAAATGAAATCATAATGCAAAATTTAGATATCTAAATGTTCATTTCCAAGAAATATCAATGCTCTAAAAAACATAAATATAACTGCCTTACCCCTATGAGTATCGAAATCCTCAATAGCTCAGTGGTAGAGCACTGGAAATGTATGTGAGAGGTCCCCAGTTCGCTCCCCGCATCTTTTTTTTAGCCAGGTGAGAACAAAACACGAGATTTACATGTGAAATCTCGTGTCAAAAACTCGTGTTAGAAACTCATGGGGAATACCAGAAATGAGATCCACAGAATCCCGAGTTATACTCAGGTTTAAATCACGTGTTTCACACCCCTTGGTCCCATCCCTCAAACGTGCACAACACGTGTCTTTGTTACCTGGGTATGTTGATCCCCACTATATGTTATATGGATTAGAAATTCGATGACTGCATTATAAATAATCCAAGATTGCTGCAGATCCATTACAGTTTCCTAGAAACTAAGCAACGCATACCTTTTCAAACCATAACCTTGGACTTCTTGAATTATCCTGACTTGCATAAACGTTTTCATGAACTGTGATTTAAATAATACGAAGTACTTTAAACTGTGCAACCTCCTTTAAACAAATTCAATACACTTGATAATTTCAAGACTATTGTCACTAGGCCTATATACTATTAATAATTTCATTTCAGGGCCGACAAGGTCCGCCTGGATTACCTGGACTCAACGGATTACTGGTGAGTATATGGATACATTTAAAGAAAAAATAATTTTCTCCCTGGACTGAGAAAGCTGCCCTTATAAGTATTCGTATAACATGGACAGTTTCATGAATGAATATTTCTTCACATCGTAAGATAATGTGAGTTCACAAGAAACATCTATTGTTACCACAATTATTCAAACTTGAAGATATTCGACCTACTGATTTTTAAGCATTATTGATGGTCATCAGAACACATCAACGGTGTCTGTACATAGGACTATGTTTGTATAAAAATTACCATGTGTTTCTCTGAAAACCAAATGGTAGTTTTACCTGTAGCTGACATATAATTCAAACTTATGACAATGAAAGGATTATAAGATATTAAACAGGGGCGGATCCAGAGGGGGGTCCAGGGGGTCCTGACCCCCCTCCCCCCTTTGGTGGAACCCTAAACTACAAAAAGAGGGGGAAATGCCCCTCGCGTATGCACGATTGCATGCGGTTTTAAGATTCTATGTGCACGAGGATTTTCACGAAACACGAGGATACAGATCCACCTCGTGCGTATTAGGAACAATTATATGCACGAGGTCGTTATTTTAGGCACCTTCACGCACGAGATAGAGACTGAGGGGAAGGGCAGGGCCAGTTGGGGAGGGACAGGGCCGGGAGGGGAAGGACAGGGCACGAAGGGGAGGGACAGGGCCAGGAGGGGAGGGGAGGGACAGGGCCAGAAGGGGACTCATTCTCAGGGTTCGAAATTAACGTTTCAGGCCGTCAGGTCGGACATACTAAAATGTATTACAGGTGTGAACAATTCGGGCTGATTTTATTGTAATTTTCTCAAAATTGGTCAGCCCTGATTCAAAACTATCAGCCTGGGGCTGACGGGCTGACGTTAATTCCGAACCCTGCATTCTACTGACCACTACGATATGCCCCTGTCCCCTGACGCCTCCCCTGTCCCCTGACGCCTCCCCCTGTCCCCTGCCACCTCCCCCTGTCCCCTGACGCCTCCCCCTGTCCCCTGACGCCTCCCCCTGTCCCCTGACGCCTCCCCCTGTCCCCTGACGCCACCCCTCCCCTGTCCCATATACCATTTCCTACTGTCCCCTGCTGCCTGCCTGTTTTCTGCCATTTACCCTTGTCCTCTGCCCCCTTCTCCTGTCCCTTGCATCCTTCCCCTGTCCCCTACACTGCTTCCTTCTATCCTCTACTGCCTCCTCTTGTCCCCTGCACCCTTCCACTGTCCCCTATACCGCATGGTCGGTCACAGGGTGGGAGAAGTAGAGGTGTAGACGAAGGCCGACAGGGGAAGATGAGGGATGATAGGGATAAGTGAGGACTGCAGGGGGAACTTGAGGGACAACAGTAACAGATGAGGGCTGGCAGGAGAAAATGAGTGGGGTTGATATGAGGCTGCCATGAGGAGATGAGGGCTGACAGGGGGATATGAGAGCTGACAGGGGGAAATGAGGGCTGGCGGGGGGAGATCTGGGAAGATCACGGCCCTCTGTACAACACCACGGCCCTCTGTTGACCCTCACGGCCCTCTACTGAGCATAACGGCCCTCCACTGACCATCACAGCCCTCCACTGACCATCACGGCCCTGGGGCTGATAGGGGAAGCTGATGGCCGACAGGAGCTATTGGGCTGGAGAAGGGCCACGTGTGTACAGCATTTTGGGGACCATATTACACGAGGTCTCTTTTCCTAAAAAGTCCATACACGAGGATGAGGATCAACCTCGTGCATATAAAGGTCCTTAATACGCACGAGGTCGTTTTTGACCTCGTGCTTATAGACGGTAGCGTTTTAATACTTAGCCTTTATGCTGACCCCCCCCCCTTTCGAATATCCTGTATCTGCCCCTGTTAATCATGAAATAACGAAAGTCTAAACCAAAGATCGTTTGCTGATGACCACACAGGTACAAAACTCATTGAATTTGGTCATCTGTGCCCGTCTTTCTACCTTTCCAGGGCCCTCCAGGTCCGCCCGGGGAACCAGGCCAGGCAGGGTGGAACGGCTGTGACGGGAGGAACGTAAGTGAAGCTTTAGTCATCAGAGTTTATAAACTTACTTTACACTTAGAAGTTCAATAGATTGGTGTTCCTACTGCTATACTGGATATATTGTTGCAGTCCACGGTGCAACTCCTTCTTAGACAAAAAACGACTAATGGTAACGTTCTGCAACGTTCTAATAAGTTCTACGACGTTATCATGTTCTTTTCCAAGAAAAGCTATCCTAAAGGTAATCCATAAATTCATCATCTGCAACTAGCTGCAATAACAATTATTGATTCTATCAATACGTCTGCTAAGATAATATTATTAATATGTTTTTGGTTTAATGACATGTTTACAGGGCACCAAGGGTGAACGTGGTTATCCCGGATTACCTGGTTATGCTGGCTCGGAGGGTTCAAAGGTAAGTATAGTCATGCAGTAGCGTCAATATGACGGAAAAACATAATTTTTTCACTTGATTGTGTGCATCATAACGTTGTTACATTCGGTTACCAGCTGAGTATGTATGTTCCAGATGATATTCCTCATATTTTTGTATATAATTATTTCCTTGAGAGTGTTGTCAAAAAGAAACAAGTGTCTTATCATCTTATCCAATTTCCCTTTGGTTTTAACAGGGTCAAAAGGGCGATCATGGTAAGTACCTGCATAAACATCTTCAATATTTGCCAGAAAGTTAACGTTATTGTTTTTGTTTCATTAGTATTCCTTTTATATAAACAAATAAAGTAAAGGCTTATTACTAATTAATCCTTAACTGAGATCTATACAGATTTCGATAAGATAATGTCATCAGATGGTCATATCTGAACTTGCTGCACCTTTCCCACAGGTCCCCCCGGGCCTCCCGGCCAGCCATGGGGTCCGTACCCAGCACCTGAAGGGGGTCCGGCTCCCTGTAACACATGTAGGAACAAGGTGAGGCACATGAGCTTTAAACACAAAGTTTTCATTTTAATTTGGTATGATGTTCACTACAGGGCAATTATATATTATGGTGTGTGTGTGTGTGTGTGTGTGTGTGTGTGTGTGTGTGTGTGTGTGTGTGTGTGTGTGTGTGTGTGTGTGTGTGTGTGTGTGACGTAGTTTTGAATCAATATAAAAAATATATCAGTTAAAGTTTTCAAATGATCATGCTGAGACAGAAGAGTAAACTCCCACAAAAACGTAAATCTCTTTAATGGCTTTAACTCAACACGATCTTCATGCATAAGGAGCACGAGTCATGAATGCATTCTTAATTGAAAAGACAATTACACATTATGGTATTGACGGGTATTTTACAATATAAAACAATTAATCTTGTTTCACTCTGACATTGGTCACAGGGTATGCGCGGCTCTCCGGGTGTGCCGGGGATGAAGGGGGACAAGGGCGACTCGTGTAGGCCTGAAGACTGCGGCGCCACCTCGGGACGGCACTACGAGGTGATCGTCCGGGACGTCATCAGACGGGTACAGGGACGATTCAAGGTATTCGCATTACCATTATGTCTCTATCCGTTATGCTTGATATTTGTCCTGTGTTTAAAAAATACATTCCCTAATAAATAGGGGTAATAAAACCTATATCATTGTAGTATATCCTCTTATGACATAGTGGTAAACATCTACCATGAAGAATACACTCCCACTTGAAATTTCAGATACTAAAGACCAATATTGATATTCATAATTACCTTGACAATGCCACCCTCGATTAGGGACAGTTAAATGTGATGTTATTAATGTAATATTATATTGTCTTGCCATCATTTAATTTGCAGGGAGAAAAGGGAAATAAAGGAGACCAAGGTAAGCTTATTTAATGTAAGAGTAGTAAGCAGAGTTAACAATATATAATAATAGATGAGAAGTCCACAATGGGTAAAGAAAATAGTACTAGTGGCTATACAGCTCTCCGCAATGGCCTACCACAAAAGGGTCAGGCAGCAAACACACAACTAACAAGTTCCAACAACTTATTGCGGCCTTCGTTTTGTAACATTAATAAATATCTCATAAAGTCATGTAAATTGTTTGTCTTAAGCAGATTCTGTTACAATTCATAGATATATTCATCCTTTGGTTATGTTTGAACACTGAAATCCAATAGACAGATGGGCCTAATTTGACATACAATGTCATTGCACTCATCACGGACATGCCTTTAATGTATGTACTAGGTTGAATCAGGTCGTCGATTTTATTTAAATACATCACAGCCATCTATGCATCATCTTATGGCTCTACACCCCTAAATTCGACACGGCGACACGGCCATTTCTTAAATTTGACATGGCGACATTGATATTTCTTAATTCGACATACGACATGGCTATCTAAGTGACATGTGACATGACCGTTTCTTAAATTCAACATGCGACATCGGGACCCCCATCTAGAGCCCCCATCTTTAGACTAATTGATAGCAGAACCATTCAGAATCATAATGAGGTTTTGTTTTTATCTTAGGTTCAGCCTCCTACGATGTCGTATCTGGAGCAAAAGGTTCCAAGGTAAGCGTCTTGTTTGAGGACGCAATCTATTTTTTCATCAATGCGAATTATACTAGACCAACTTTAATCAAAAGAATAGCTCAGGTCAGAATGGTTCTTTTATACTTACCAGCTTACCACCAGGTGGCGAGTGCAGACAGATCAGGGTGCACTTTCACGCCACCTGGAACCCTCCTGAGATACTGAAAATTTATAATCAATTGATGACCACATCATTGCCTATGCCTGGACTTCAATGATAATCATATTCAATCATATATTCCATAATCCATTGCCGTCCATAAGATCGACGTGGTAGAACAATAATTATTACGATAAATGTGAATGGTTATTAATAAAAACATTTTTCTCTTTATACATTAATTACTCAACGTATTATCTAAACGTTGTCAAACTAAAACTGCAATACTAGAACCATACGATTTGAAACACCATAAGTAGTTCTACAAACGTGCTGAGAGTTATTTGAAAACTAGGAATTAACCAATATCTGTAGATATGTTTGAACAAACTTATTCTTTGCAGGGTGACTCAGGATACAACGGTCGTCCTGGCCCTGCCGGACCTGCAGGCCCACCAGGAGTTGTTCCACCTTGTCCCCCAGGTCAAGATGGTCGGCCAGGACACCCGGGGAGAGACGGTCAACCTGGGGAAAAGGGTGACTCAGGCCTCCCTGGACGACCAGGGCCACCAGGTGACCCAGGGAGGGGCCAGGTGGTCCCAGGAGGGAGAGGTCAGAAGGGGGAGAAAGGAGAAGTTGGGAGAGGTCTGCCAGGGGAGATAGGACCGCCTGGGTATCCAGGAATGGCTGGTCACACAGGTCCTAAGGTGAATAAGCAATGGATTTACACTCATCTACTACTTTGAATTATGTCAACTTAATAATGATAATTTTATAGGATGGTTTCTACTATATCAAATTGATCCTTCAACTTCGATGTGAAAACAATTTTTCATTCTAAAGATGTCAGTAATTCATCAACAGTACTTATCTAACCTTTGCATATAATATGTAATGAACGCTGCATAATTTTACGTGGGAGGGGAAGAATGTTATAAACGTTAATTGTAAACTCACAATGATTTGATTTTAAATTTCGAAGGTAAATGGAGACAATTCTCTATGACATAAGGAAGCACTTCTTTTCTACAGCATATTTGGTTCTGTACATTCATAGATGATACTACATACTTTAACAGGGTACTAAGGGAGACTGTGGGCCTGCTGGTCCTACAGGCCCTTCTGGTCCCCCTGGCCGTCCAGGGTCCTGGGGCTCAGGTGGAGGGGTGACGGGAGCCATACAAGGCCCCCCAGGCCCCCCAGGTACCACTGGTTTACCAGGACCACCAGGGCCTCCAGGACGCACGGGGCTGGCCGGGACCGATGGGGCTGGGGTCGGCCGGGGACCTCCTGGACCCAGGGGAAGGTCAGGTAAGTTGAGGGACTGGACATTTGGTACTTTTACACTTGCGGCTGGAACTATAATATAGTTCCAGAATTATGATATTATTTGTACTTATCTAACTTTTTGCACTTATATCTAATGTCATTCAATGCAGTAATATGGATTAATAGAAGTATTCTTTATATTTAATATCTACTAAATTATACTTAAAAGGTGATCCTCAGATCAAAAGAAGTAACCTAGACTTTCATTTAGGACCTGTAACTCTATTTGTCTACAATGAATACCATGTTTAAATCCAAAGCCATTTATACTTGCCAATGTTGAGCATGCATGTCTAGATCTCCATCTTCCCTCCAGGTACCCCTGGCCTGCCGGGCCCTCCAGGGTCAGCTATATACATCTATGCCCGTCACAGCCAGCTGGAGAACCGACCAGCCTGCGGTGACCGTCACGCCCTCCTGTGGACCGGCTACTCACTACTCCACACTGAGGATGAGGGCAGGGCCCATGTACAGGATTTAGGTAGGCCTTTAAGAAAGAACTGTTGGGTGACATTATTGTAAATACCTGGCCTGCATGGGGCTCAGGGCGATGGGTGGAAAGAGTAGTGTCTCAAGCAGGGTCAGGGCTGGGGACTCTCGGCGCAGTTAGGCCTGGAGGAAGGGTAATGGGGTTATCAGGGTGAATCGTTCAGGTAATTATTGAGTTTGTCTTGAGGAATCACTGTCCCCAGATCCGCTTTGGGGGGTCTTGAGATGTTACTAACTCAAGGTATCACTGTCCCCAGACGGGCTTCTCAGCTTGTCCTTGGATATTAGTCTCATTATGCTTCCCTACCGGGGCTTCACCACCCAAGTAATGAATAACCTACAAGCAGGAGTGAAAAGATGAATATCAAAATTGACAAGAATATATTTTCCTTTAATCGCCACTTTCTACAGGCAGGCCAACAGAGTGCATGCCACTGATTAGTTGATATAAGTAATGTGAGAGATAACACAAAATACAACAATGTACTGACGCGGGTGGTCAGTCCATGTTCAGTAAGCTTAGCGTAGTGTTTACATCAGCACATGCCTTAGCTATAACTAAAAGTCGAAGAGTAAGGAGGAGTCTAGGTAATGACATGTTGTACTGATGCAGATGGCAAGTCCATATTCGTTTAGGCTTAGCAGCTTCATGCTTATATCAGTGCACGCTTTAGCTGTAACTCTCTGTCAGTGGGGGGAGTTAGAGGAGGAGTCTATGTGTGACATACTATCCTAAAGGGGCGCACAGCGCTCGAGCTCAGTCAGAGTTAGCTGAACACTGTTGTGAGTAAACATCCTGGAAAGTTTGAGTCTTAGAAGCTGGGTCCTGGATTTGGAATAGAAGCAGAAAGACTGTTTTAGAAAGGCGGGAGCGTTGACTGAGTATGTTTGAGGGGATTCCGTTAACTACACTAATCTGCCATTTGCAATCATTAATAATATGATATGTATCTGACTTTATGCAATGGTATCAGTAGATGATCAATTGGATGTGACTATTTTCTTGTCCTACCTAGGTACGGCCGGGTCCTGTCTTCAACGTTTCAGCCCCATGCCCTTCATGTTCTGCAACATCCGGGGAACCTGCACCCACTCCCGGCGCACCTCCACCTCCTATTGGCTGGCCACTGATCACGTGATGGGGGAGAAGCCAGTCGAGAAGGAGGCTGACCTACTGACCCACATTTCTCGCTGCTCCGTCTGCCAATCACCAGCTCCCATCATGGCCGTCCACAGCCAGGGTCCTCGGGTACCCGTATGTCCGCAGGGCTGGAAGGAGTTGTGGAGGGGCTACAGCTTTGTCATGGTAAGCCGAAAGCATTTCTGTATTTGCAGGGGCGGATACAGGATTTTGAAGAGGGGGTTCCACATTTAGGCTAAGTACCAAAACGGCTTGCATGCATGTGCACAACGTCTTTTTTCTCTTTGGCAAGTTAAAGTCCTCACCAAAGGGGGGGGGGGGTCCCCCTGGACACCCCCGTATCCTAGCGGACCCGCCCCTGATTTGGGTGTTGTCAATTTACATAGGTCTCTTGATCCATTTGTAAGCATCTGTATCCTTGTATGATGAGAAAGAGTCCATGTATCTTTACGGTCCCTCATGGGGCGTTTAGATATGGTAAAACTATTATCAATTGTATGGTAAAGAAGAAATACTTCTTTGCAATCAAAACATAAAGTAAAAAGATATTTCGTGTCATCTGACACGAAATAATAGGCCCTTTTACTTTAGTTGAGCCTCACCTTGATGGGACTCTGTATTATAAGTGTGGTCTGTTAACAACATTCTCATTACGGAGCAGATATAATCACCAAATTTTGCATGAGGCATCTCTGAGGCATAACTAATAAATCTAGAAGGGGAGCCACCTTGAAATACCAAAATGAAATTTGGACAAATTTCGTATGTTTTTAGCATTTGAAATTTTAGGTATTTAAGCAAATATATTGACTATCTTGAATCAGATCTTTTGTATAGATTCCAAAAGCAAATCATTGAATTTCCTATCCTATGATCTACTAATTTTGACACTAACAATGTGTTTCTAGACATTTCAGAAGCTGAGATATAAGATTATTGCAATAAAAGTTGGCCATATTTGACTTTTGGTCCCCACTGGGGTTGTGTTGATATTTCAAGGTAGCTCCCCTTTAAATTCAATGAAGGGGTCCTGTGGGATCATCATACCAAATGAAGTCAAGAAATCTTGTTGTGAAAGAGTAAAGTCTCTATTCTTTCTTTTGAATTATTTTGGAATCCGGCGGTCATTGTCAAAGGTCTCATGCTAATAAATTCAGCCATTTTGAAATCTGTGGCATTGTATTGGATGAATATTATATCTTTTGAGCCCTCTAGATTATAAACTGAACTATAGAGGTTAATTATCTTGTTATTCATAGTGTGCTTTAGTAGTTGTAATTAAGTCGTAGATAATAACTAGCTCCATACGCAGTCTCCTTCTTGTCGACTGCTGTTGTCCAATACATAATCATAGTTCAATATCATGTAAGACATGAACACTCGCGTGAACAGATATTGTTGTTTATTATCCAGTGTATAGTCGCTCTGTGACAAGAACTCGATTGACCATGATCAGTCCCGAGGTAGGAATCCCCTCAAACACATTCAGCCAACACTCCCGCGCTCTTACACGATTTCTATGCCTCAATCCAGAACCAAGACTGCAGGTTAAAGGTCCAACCTTCCCTGGATGTTACTCACACAGTGTTACAGTGAACTCTGGCTGGCTGAGAGCGGAACACGCTATTATAGAGTGGTACGTCACACCGTGACTCCTCCCCCATTTCACTACTGTCAAAGTGAAACACGGCTTACATGTGTGCTTCTAAAGCTCATGCCTTACTGCCTAAACATGGACTGGCCACCTGCGTCAGTACAAAACAACTGATATTGGAACCATTTCCACTTGTCTAGATACCTTAGCAATATTGGTCAGCCATCTTGGATTTTGGATTTCTGCATTGACTTCAAATGTAAATAGTTGAATTCCCTGACCCATAATCTCCCAATTTTGACACTAACCATGTCTCTTTAGTCATTTTAGAAGCTGAGATATAAGATTGATTAGAGCAAAAGTCGGCCATATTGTTTTTTGGTCCCCACATCCGTCCTATAAATATTTCAAGGTGGCTCCCCTTCCAGATTGGATAGTTATGCCTCAGAGGTATCTCATACCAAATTTGATGCTTTTATCTGCCATCTAATGATTTCACTAAAAAATGACAATAACAGACCTCACTATATGTTGCATGGTAGCCATGTACATCAACAACTTCCTCCACCCTACTGAGGGACCCACTCTAGGAATCTAGGAATCATCTTAGAACTGACATTAGATTTTAACTATCAGTGCAATCTGGGGCAGTTTCTTGAATTTTTCTTTACCTTTATAATTGTATCCAGCTACCCATATTCGTGCTTTCAACATATGAATTATTTCATAACTCTCCCTTTCCCCTCAGCACGCGGTGGGCTCCATGGGCGGTGGTCAGCCCCTGTCCAGCCCCGGCAGTTGTCTGGAGTACTTCAGGGCCAACCCCTACATAGAGTGCACCGGTCAGGGCAGCTGTCACTTCTTCTCGGATAAGTCCTCCTTCTGGCTGGTCAACGTGGACCGGGCCGCCCCCGTCAGCGGCACCTACACCATGGAGGAGGTCAACGAGAGGGTGGGCAAGTGTAAGGTGTGCATACTGAATATATGAGAGGGTCTGTTTGTTGGTTAGATCTTGATATGAGAACGGATTTATAATGGTTGTGAATCTGTACTAATGTTTCTAAAAATGATTTTCCAAACCACGCTGCCTTGTGTGGAACTCGGCCAAAGAAGGGCTAGCCAGACAAGCCTGGGGGTTTTCTCTCTTTGAGCCAATATAAATTGGTGATGTTGAACCACCAGTAACTCGTTATATATACAAATAACATGAATTCTGTAACAATGATATGTTAGTGCAGAACTTAATATTTTTATTGGTATATATAGATCATGACTGGGGATATACATCTTGTATTTTCTAAGTATTTTTCAATATTAAAAGGTTTGATTTAATTCTGGCCAATGAGAAGGGTCCCCAGAGGCCTTATCAGCATTATGTAATAGCCCACTACCAATCAGGTGTCACGCTGCTCCCACCACGTGGGTTTGTTTGTCTGACCTCCACTGGACCGTGACGGCTGACCAGGGTGTGGAGGAGAGTCTATTGATTAATGTGTGGTTGAAACAACATCGCTTCAAAATTAATAAAGATTAAACAATATTTTTCATGATATTGTAAACACCGACAACTTTTATGCAGTGTGCACTTCTCATAAACCTTTACTCGGGTTTCTTTTTATAATTTGCCATGTGATTATCAGTGTTGGTATATTCATCTCTCTATATTATGTTGATAAAATTCTTATTTTCGCAAACCTAAAATTCGCACACGATTGTAGAATGTTGTATTTGCCTGTGATGTATATTTGACTAACGTGTGGCTGTAAACATTCTGACTTATCCAACTCTTTGTTATAGTATGTTTTCTATCACTAATGTTTAGATTATTTTCATTTATTTTTTCTTGTGTAACCTAATGAGGTCTAGCGCCAATGTAAGATCATAGAACCAACGTCTATGATATAAGTATAACAGTTCTGAGTGGCAGGATTTAGAGTTGATGATATCAAAGGGTTTAATAAAGTTGTGAGGGTTTACCTACACAACTCTACACTTGAAGTTGTATTAATGATATTCAGATGTATACTTAGGTTACTTATTCCTGTATTGTTGTGTGACATAGGGCCATTTACCTGCACATACGCACAATCCTTCTTCTAACATTTGACTAAGTGAGAATAGTGAAAGATTTGAGGCACCAAGTCTTTTAAAGTTGAAAGGTATTGTTTCATGAAATATTGTGCTACTGCTAAAAATAAAAAAAAAAATTTATGACAGTAAATTACTGTACATAAATCAATTTTTAATCAATCTACTGCTAAAAATAACTTTATTTGAATCTTTACTTTCCATGCCATGTGGTTGAGAAAAGGTGGTGAACGGAATTTAGCTCAGAAATACAGATCTTATTTCTTAAACATTTCTTAAGGAAGAACAAACATAGATAAGTTTCCACTGGCGTCATGTCGAAATGTCACTTTGTTCAGAAGCATAATTATACCATTCATCCATTGTTCCAACACCATCCGTCATATAGGGCACCTCATACAATGCTCAAACAAATCTTGCCTTTGAATGTTGCTGCACAATTCATTGGGTCGTGTGCATTAGTTGTACTTTAGTTGTTTTTAATTTTACAATAAAGAGGCAATGTGACTTTCTGACCAATTATGTGTTTATTTTGCAGTGAAGAAATGCATGATATCTTAGCCCTATTATATTTCACAAAATGTAAGCAAATATCCCGTCGTACAAAACGATCCAAGTGGCAGGCCTCGCAATGTAAAGGACCTTATACACAACAGTAAAACAATTTTAGTGACCTTCGGAGGAACATAATGATAGCTATTTCCAATAAAGACCTTTGTCTCTACTATGAGTAATAAATGATTATATATAATAATGCAAACGACTCAGCTCATAAGATAGAGAAATGGTCCGTTTTTCACCAACACCCTGGGTCTTTTCCCTTTCTCCTTTGGATTAGGCGGTTTGGGTGGCTTTAGCAGGTTTCTTTGCCGTGCAAAGTGGATCAGCTGTTTCTGGAAATCCCTGTTTGTCAGCAGCAGCGTCCTCCTGCTCTTCATCCGGGTTATCACACCCAGGAGGTCCCACCGGAACTCCCCCATGAGGTAGGCTGCGCAGATGGCCCCACTCCGGTTAATCCCAGCTGCGCAGTGCACCAACACCCGACCTCCGGCCTTAGCAGCCGCGTTTATAAACACCTTAGCCTTGGGGTAATGCTGGAGAATATTATAATCTCCACTGTCCTGGGCGTTAAACTGGAGGTATCCCACGATGCCACTCCCCCGTGGGTACGGATTGGCTGGGGACATTTTGAAAGCGGCACAGTTTAACACATGGGTGATGCCCAGTTTCTTCAGGTAGTCCACGTTGGCCGCGTCGTTGTAGTTGCCGATGTAGAGCTCGTCGGTGAGTTTGGCCGGGGACTTGGTCGACCCTGGAGGAAGTGCGCACTCACAGAGGATGCGGCGGATGTGGCGCAGGTAGAACTCGTCTGACCCCACCTGGAACTCGATGGGAGGAAGGTGGGCTCGGCTGGAAGCCATCTGCGGAATAAATCATAGATGTGTATATAATAGAGAGAGAGCTCGAACCAACATAAACTGTATGTGTTTGATGTCTGTAGTTTCTTTCGTGAAGTGCAACTTGTATTTCTTAAAACCATTTACAGACTAACCTCAAAACGCGCATATTTCCTGTTTTGAACTGTCAACATGAAATTTATTATTCTATGTTGACAGTTCAGAAGAATTCAAAAAAGGCATAATGCGCGTTCATGGTTCAGACCAGGCTCAAATGCGAATAGTATCTGATTATGCGCGCGTTGAGCCTGGTCTGAAACAGATATCATTATGCCATTTTTCCTACTTCCATCGGGATTTCCTACGTTTTAGTTCTTCTGGATTTCACCACTGAATATTCTTACATCGCTTTAATGTCTAATGTATTTTAAGTTTTAGGTACTAAGTTTAGTATTTTTTAAGTTTTAGGCCATCTAATTTCGAATCTCATTGCTAGAAATCATAATACTATGACCTATTATTGTTCTAGAAACTTCTAGAAACAAAAGTAGGAAAATTGTTCCGACTTTTTAGTTATTCGGGAGTGGCAGATTGTAATTAATTTTCCCCTATTTGGAAAGGTGTATACGCGAAACATTTACCATTGTTTCATTCGTGAATTCATTCAAGTGAATTGCAACGCCAAGTTTTACCTAGATACAATATATCGCCCCGTTGAATAGAAACATTACTCATCCAAAGAACGCGCTGTTCACATTGGCCAGCAATAAATCTACATCTTAGAAACCAGAATACTTGTTTTCATATCTGAATGTATATACGCAACATAACATTAGATGTACGTGACTCATACCTTACATTCTTTACTCTAACACGACTGGATTTGTATATGGGAACCCCCGATACAATAGCTAGATCGGTGTACACATTGAAACATTGAATCGTCGAATAAAGTTGATATTCTATAATTACTCCAAGATAGAAATGCTGGACAGAAACGCTGGTTCAAAGCTTAACATTTCTGTCTTGGTTCAGCATTGAGATAACTATGTTATTGTTGATAATCGGAGATAAACTAGTCTAGTGTATGAACAGAGCAATAGGCCTATTAATGTTATAAAGGGTGTAATTGCAATATGACCTACAAGTGGACGAAACATGTATACCTATAATATGATCGAGGTAGGTGTTACACCTTATTGTATTAGTCATCGTTGACAGGAATCTAGCAGTGTATATGAAAGGATGTCCTACCCATTTTGTCATTATATTGACATGCTCTACAATAAAATAATCAGCGTTATCCAATAGCTTACCTTACAGCCTGCCTTCACCACAAGGTTTTCTGCCTCAAAGCCTGAACACCGAGTGCTTTAACCAAGTCACCGTTTGACAGGTACATGGAAGTCGGTCGGGGAGACTTCAGACCTTAACATGCCATGGCAGTAGTGGGTTTGTGTAACAACAATAACATAACGGGCCAGCTCAGTACACGCAGACGTAATCCTAGCACGGGAACACAGTGTGCGATTACTTACCTTCTAGCTGAGGATCGGTTAACATTAAATTTTGAAATTGAAAATGATGATCATTAATTTTTCTAACAGTTCATCAGAATATTGGATTAAATATATAAATGGGACTTACATTTTGCATCCTTACCTTGGAGTTTGAAATGTGATTACCGGTATTGTAAAATAAACTCAAGCCATAATTTCAGGTGAAACGCAGCTGACTACATCCGAAGGTTGGAAATAAATTTTATAATTGTGTTAAGTAATATCAGCATGTTGCATTATAATCTTTGAGACGATATTCTGCATCGTTAAACTTCTCTTAGTTTGAATGACATCAATTATTGCGTTAAAACGACTATATAAATAGTGTCCCCTTACCTATAAGCATTTATTCCCCACAGACAATTGGAAATGCCATCCAGTGTTAAATCAAACGTATCTTTCAAATAAATACCTTAAAATTAAGGTGACGTGTTTTGTTGTTTCTGTAAGACAGGTTGAGGAGTCTTACTATATGCCTATATATGCCTGTCAATGTTTCCGAGTGTAAATAGACCTTTATCCGAATCGTCAACCTTGTGTAATGGGTGGCCAATTGGCACTGAAGTTAATCCAATCATTCACTCAAACGCCTACAGACAGGATTAAAGTCCTTTACACAGACAAAGGGACTATAGAACATCACATATTTGTTTGTTCTAGATACGAGGCCTTTGTTACATTTAATCTTAAGAACTGATTTTTAAGGTAATACATATTGATTATTGCTGACGCATTTTTTAAAAATATTTATTACAAAAATTGAAAAGAGACCTATCGATTCAAGTTGCTTCTTAAAGAGGAGTTAATAATTGTTGGATTTTTTGTGGAACTGCCTAAAATCAGTGGTCTGCGATTTGAGTTCTAACATTGATTGCGTTTATTTGTGTGAGTAAAGTCTACATGCTCTAGATCTACCACATTACGCTGAGCAGTCAACCACTTAGACATCTTGTGTTGCGCTTAGGCAAACGTTAAGTATACCTGACTGGTCCTGAAAAGCCTTATTAATTCAGTGTAAAGTGGAAATGGCAATAATACCCTCTTCATTATTATACCCAGGTTAGGACTGGGAGAAACGGTATTATAACGATAAAGAATAGGAATTGTGCTTAAAATGGGCAGATATAATGGTAAATTAATGTCATAAATAAGATGTGTAAGTGGATTATGTAAGCACTAAAAGTGTAGATATTGATAAAACATAGCTTGAATGGGTTACTAATGAGGTATGAATAGATTCGCTCAGGTTAGGAACTTTGTAAACGTGTAATGGGGCGCAATGTTCAGAAGAGAGCTAGCCAAAATCAATAGGTGTCCCCATACCAGAGAGTCGGTGGGGGGCCAGCAACACAGCTCAAGTCGGAAGGTGTCAAGTCCGCCATGGAGGAAAAAATCCCTCTCTTTTGTTGTGGTTATTGGCAGTCAGTAATCAGAATGGGTCAAAGAACTAAGTACACGTGAGCAAACTAACTTTGGAGCTGACCCAAAGATTGCGGTATAAAGTAAATATATATCAGCACCATGCATATATCGATTGCGATACTATATGAAATAGGCAGTTGTGAACGTTGGATTACGCTAGCTGTAGGATACCCTTTCAGCCTAGTTCTTTGCTCTTTTTTTTTGGTAAACAGTTAAATACATGGCCAAGATTATATAATTCTCTTCTTCCTAAAACGTCTTTTCAAAAATCTAGTGAAAATAATCCAGATGAAAACGTGGTTTAGAGTTCAAAGACATAGGAAAAGACAGGTATTGTACTATAGAATACAAATGAGATGATCAAAGTTTAAAACGTTGAAATTAAAAAATGCAATCTGATTCAACGCAGATAAACACAGGCTAGAAATGTGGAAATGTTTTATTTGATTCACTTACATACACATGCTTCACTTACATGGCACAGATACCTTGTAGACTTAAGCTCTATATATTGTAACAGGCGTGGATCGTTATTGCTCCTAGCGTCTAGGTTAAACCCCTGTTGCCAATACACGAAAGAAACGATTCACTGACTAGAGCCTAAAATATATATCATATTACTTTTTGAAACATCTTATAAAATTTGAATAATTTCTGACTTATTCTGTTTTATAACAAAGTTGATACTGCGGCGCTTGCTAACATAATTATTCTGTTGCTCCAACTATTGAAATAAGTTTTGGGATCAAGCCAAGAATCTGCTAAAAACACACAATATATTATTTTCACTTCTTCCCCAAAGGGAGCGCCCCAATCAGTAGCAATGTTATATGGTTATGGGAGGTGGAGCCACCGTGTGGGGAAGTCCTGTAAACAGAGCTATCTTACAGGTCATTTCAACAAATTCTCTCGAACTGACATTCATGCATTTGACTTGGAAATACAGCTACACTCATTCCCTGACTCACCTAACGACTTTATAAACCCTAGACAATCAATATCAAACCAACAACCGGATATTCCAATGAGCAGGGTCGGATCCAGGTTTCTCTTCTTTTTGTTTTCATTCTATTCCCCCTATACTGATCAGCTGCTCATAAAGTTCTATATGAGAAGTGGTATTATGATTTCTCCTCCCTTAACATATTCTCTAAGCACGTATCACTAGTTTCTTTTGCAATTATTACAAGTTTCACTTTTATAAGCAGATTAAGCGAGCATTTATACAACTCGCAGGCTAATGTTTTACATGAAGACATCGACGCTGGAACGTTTCATGGACCCAACCCTGCTCTACTGGTAAATTATATAATTATTATGAATTTCAACAACTCACAAGGGAGGTTTGGCGGTACAAATGTAACAAACCCTGATCTAGGATATACAATTCTAACTGTAACTAACTAGATATACTCAATCTACATGTAACATTTGCTTCCTCATTTGAAACAACCACTGCACCTCTTCTGTTATTGGAATTTGACACAGGAATACAAGGAAAGGTAAAAGACGACAGGTAAACTGCAAATAGGCTACCGTCGACGTAGCGGCGGATTTTGATTGGCCCGTAGGGGGAGTGGATGTAAAATCTTTATTTGTGTCCTTTTCTTTGGATGAATCCTTTGGCCTGTGTATGTGAACGTGCACACCCTCCAAGTGATAACCCCTATCAGTTTTGGGCCTCCTTTGTTTAAAATCCCTATCAAAATTAGGATACGTTGTATTCATCTTATTATTATTATTGTTCATTCGCTCTCTGTAAATCACAATCCCCTTGTGGATCTTCCTATTGGGGGCTGACCCAGAGTAAATTGTGAAGATATTCTTCTCCTTGGGGTCACCATTTGCTTGGCTCTGGTTGCGGAGTTTCTCGAGCCACTCCTCCTTGAGCCTGGCCAGGTAGTCCTGTTTGTTGGTCTTGTCTCTGGGGTGGCAGCGTGGGTTGTAGATGTTGTAGGTGTAGGTGCCGTAATAGGGCGGGCCCTTGGGGCCGGCAGTGGTGTGCCCCCCGCCCCCACTACCGCCCCCTGTCGGACGGGTGGCGTTCACCCATGGCGGGCTCGCCGTTGGACCCGCCTCTCGTCCGAACCAGTCGCCTCCGAGTTCGAACTGAAATTTAAAAAATACATTATAGTAGTTTTAGTGGCAACGTCATAGATTTTGGCTTTACAAAGTCTAATATCTTGTGGCAGTGCATTTCAAAAATACCTCACTTGATGCATTTTCGTTTGGTTTTGGTATTTTTTATTTATTGGATGCACCTACGTCTTGGTTGGGTAGTTTTATTTATTGAAGATCTCAACCAGTTTTCTCATGTGAAATTGATATTGTGTGCACATGGTTACACATATGAGCAAGGTATTGTATTGATTATGGTAAACGTATGGTAATTGACATGGTAATAGTGTGTCCTTGCCCAATAAAGACCTTCAAAATTGTGACTGATCGCTATATTCTCCCCATCATAGATATCTTATTCGTTGTGGTTCACCTGCAGACTAGCCTAAATCAATGTGTATGCTGCGAAATGTGTAGACAAGTCACAAGGCTTAAATGTAGGAATTTTAGATAATTATTGCATTATTTGTGGTTCAATATTATTTAAACTAGCAATGGCTATTTTCCTATTTTGTATCTATGATATATATTCAATATATTCAAGCGGTTTTGAAAATTCATTCATTTGAAAAATATATCTAAAGCAAGTACGCCCTATTTGTCAATTTTCTATAATTTTTCAAGAGTTTTATCTACAGAATCAGGCAAAAATTTAACCTGCAGGTGCCTAAATACTCTAAATCAGCTATCTGAGTATTCAATGTCATCACAACATTACCTCCATAAACTTATGCTATATAAAAGGAAGACCGGTTTATGAAGACTTCGTGACAAAATAAAAACGCTTTTAAACAATGAAGCAGGATACCAATTTCATTTATATACAGGACAATAATACCTGCATGGCGCAAACTTACACTGAGAGACAAATCAATAAACGCCATTTATGTTCTGAAATATTGATGTGTTCTTTAAAACAATAGACGTGAATGAAATGTGTGTGGTCTGCCAAAACACACCAGTGGGCCTGGTGCTGGCGGTGGGTCCACAGTTCTGGGCCCACAGTAGTCGTCTCTCCAGCCCACCCCTGCCTATTGACAAGGCCCTCTCCTCATATCGATACCCAGTGTTCTCACCGAGTTGGCAACATTTACCAAGCCATCCAATGGTATAAAATACTAGTCCTGCATTGGATCATATCGGTTCTGCATCATTCAGTTGTATAATAAAAGTTGTGTATCCCATTGTATATTGTATGATAAAAGCATTGTCTACCATGCAATTTCCATCGTCGCCATGCTGGCATCACTTGAGCCTTGGACCTTCTGAATAACACTCGCTCTGCTCTTTATGCTCTCTCAATCGTTTGGGTAAAGTTAGGTATATTTCTGCATTTACATTGTTTTCTGTTGTTTCGGAAAACAATTCCTTGTTTCCAGACAGCTATTTACCTATTGTATTTCTCATTGAGAAAAATTAAACATGTAACAGTGCAGGGGCATCCAGGGATGGTTCCAGGAGGTCCTGACCCCCCCTCCCCCCCCCCCCCCCCCCCCCCCATCCACCCTTTTGGTGGACCCATAACCTTTCGAAATGTATCCCCCCTGGACAGATTGTACCTAAAACCCGAGTTACTGGACATTGGGAATATATAGGGAGTTATTAAGTTCCTCAACCCGCTTAACCTATGATTACTTTATTCATACATGTATGTGAACTTAGCTTAGTTGTGTGCAAAGTGCATTACAGTCTTTGCCGTCTCCATGAACACTTTTCCTTCCAATTTTTTCATCTGTGATATTTTGTAAAACCAACTGACAAGTCTCTACCTTAATAACAACATATGCCAAACACATCTTGTCTGACTCTTCTATATGTACCTGTAGGTAAGATGATAACAGACAGATCTGGTACACCTGCTTATGCAAGTGCTGATTCCTATCTCCATTTTACTGTTACACTGGGGTATGTTAGTACAATCTAGTCAAGTATTCTCTTCTTCGCTTTGTCCTCATATCTGGGTGACAATAATGTTGTCGTTGGCGGTTTCGTATGATGCAGTTGAAGAACTGCATTACACGGGCATTTACTACTTGTAAAAATTAATATTAGCAACGATTGCAATACAAAAAGCAAATCATACCAAAGCAGCCTTTCTGTACATTATGGATAGACAACAACCCTTCGGGACCAATCTGCAGCTCTTTCATAAATGTATAGTATACCATAAGAATTGCCGTAAACCTGATTAAAGGAACCCTATCTACAATACTGGTTTAGGTGGGCTGGGAATCATAATCATGAGTTTCTATTTCTTATTTTTGAACAAGGATATCTCCCTTGCAACTACACCTTACGGGCAAATAATTTGTTGAACAATTAGGTGACATTAATTCTCTTTAGGAGGGAAAGGGTCTCTACCTCTAAAAGGCCAAGAAGTGTTACTCTAAACCAATCGAAGACATAAACTTATAAGTTAAGAATATGAGAATTCACGGATAGCTGATTTATAGTATTTTAGACACCTATATATTCCAAATCAAAAATGCGTTTCCGTGGCTACACTATATTATGTAATAATACATGGTTTGCTTTCTAGTGAGTATTTTTACCACACTATAATACGTACACAAATATTATGGCTGGGGAGTGGGTATTTGCTTTGCGTAGCTTAGTATTGTCAGGATAGTGCACCAGGTGGCGGTTCACATACACGGTACAAGAACAAGCCAGAGTTGTTCCGAACAGTGTTGATGTCTATACACTATGACATCGTTAGTATGTATAATACCTCCATAATATAAATAGCCATCTAAAGGATTGTACATATTTAGACTAGTACACTTCTTTTCTCACAAGATTTGCGACTTAACAAGGTGTCTTCTTCATGTATTATCTATGTTACACTTAAAAAACCTGTAAGGGCACTTTGTCTTTGATAGCTATAATTATTTGTTTCTTCTCAAGTTATTTCTGAAGTTATTCTAGTTTATCATATAAATAGAACACGAGAAAATAGATGTACTGCTTAGGTGCTGCAACAGATGGAATACCTTGTTATCTGTTTATCCGTGTTTATTGAAATGCTATAACAAACCATGGTTAAAGCCATGGAAATAAAGGCTGGAAATTACATCCAAATCAACTGCAAGATACATAAAAATGGGCTATAAATAGGCCCTATTCTCCGGGTCGCTTAGGATTTTACTGTATAAACATGATCAATTCCAGAGTGTAGATAATAATAGATGCATAATTTTAATCAATTAGGAACATCTTGTGGTAAGTGATTGCCAAAATATTATGCCAACTTCTCTTGCCAGGAATATCATAATACAGACAAAGGGTGCCATATAAAACGTATATAATATAACCTTCGTTCTACACGATTGGCACGGCTCCCAAGCCCCACCATTGATCACCTGCTGAAAGCCGGCCACCAATGTATTCTGTCTCAATTACAATTGTGATAATATTTGAAGGCCGATATAGCCCACATAACCAGGCGGGTAGCGATCCTGTTAGCTGAGTATTGGATGTATGACCAGGTGCATTAAGCTTCAGGGACGCGGATAAGGATTTGCCTCATTTCTACAAGGTCGACTAGTCAATATTACCTTTAAAATGAGCCATGTAAAAGTCGGACTCCAATCCAGACTTGAGGCCAGACAAAATACCATAGCAATATAGATGTTATGCAACCTAAATATGTTTATTTCTGGAATGAGTATACATACCTTTTCGAAAGAAAACGCATTGAAGGCTTTTCAGAGTTGCCTGGTCACATTTGAAGAATGGAATAATCATAATCATAATAATTATGATTATTCCATTCTTCAAATAAGACAGAAGATTCCATGTGAATTCCAAGCTTATTGACATGCACTTTGATAGGTCTACAGTCAATATTTACATAGAAAATAACCAGAAATAGTAAAAGAAGACAAAATTAGTCTAAAAATGAAATTTTGTGTAGTTTCATTTGATAGGTAACATTTTCAAAACTTTTGCACATTGTTGCCATGGTTACCGGAAAGTTAAAAGAACGTCAAAACGTACATATGGTGCTAAGATTAAGTAATTGGTTGCCATGGAAATTAGATCATGTGACAAAAATGACAAAATAAGAATAGCAGTTTTCAATAGTGAACGCCTCTGAAGCCCCATTCGCCCTGGTCGACGGTTCTGTCGTATAGACCTGCGAAAAATTTATCTCATGCTAGCAACAATAATCGCATCGTAGAGAAAATTATCGCAGGCTAGAGAAAATGATCGTAATGCATTCACACTGGGAATTGAGGTCCATTGCGATCACTTTTGTAAGGAATTTCGTAAGGAATCGCACAGGATCTATACGAAAATATTCAACATGTTGAATAATTTCGCAAGAGATCAGGTCCTACAGGGCTACGATAATGCAACGTTGCCAACGTTCACAGATCGCAGAGATCTGCGAAAACCCAAGTTCCCCACGGCGAGTGGGGCTTGAGTGAACGTTTAGAGATGAACTATAGCTAAAGCCTATAGAAAAATGAAACCATCGTTAACGTTGCAGGGCCTAACTTTAATGTGTAATACTATAAAACATTCAGAATCTTTGCATGACGCACAATGATACTTCACGGTATTTTGTGGAATAAAAAGAAAGAAAAGCACTGAAATAAAGCTACAACTCTTGAGTGGTAGGGTTTCCTGTAATGTAGTTATCTGATGTTTAAACAAAAGCGGGGCAGGTCTCACTGAAACGCGAACAGAGCCATACATAAAAGACACCCCCATAAATCAGACACAACATATTTGCTGACGGCAACTCTTCACAAAGGTACCTCAATGTCATTGAATAATGCACAACAGGTTTACGCCATCTTGACATATTTCATTTGATCATGTCATGGGTGGGAAATAATAGCACGATTGAGTCTCGCTGGGGAGGAACATTAAATCGACCACAGGTATTGATCAGGGTAATTGTCCTCTGCTCTAGGGTCAACGGTGTGACTTTTTGGCTTTCAGATTCTCGTATTAATAACAGGATTTCCCTCTCAAAACCAGGGAGGTGGGGCACAGGCCATGCCATCATATAGGGGTATCATAGCATTACCATGGGATATCACTGGGATGTACATGGGGTACAACTATATCAGAGACGGACACTATCTAAAACATACTTGATCTTGTATGAGTATATCCCAATTATAAACATAAAAATGATGCAAACAGCAGAGATAACAGCCTGCCAATTTCCTAGTTAACTTTATTCAAGGTCTCCCAAGGTTGAATTAAGACACCTATTTTGAATTTTGGAAAATGTTGTCACGGCTGGGCTTCAAACATAATCACACTGTTGTCTGGGGCCAAATTGCCTCAAAATGCCTCGGGCAAACATAAGACAATTCTATGAAACTATGGGGCGTATTTTCTAATTAGAGTTCAGCGACTTTTCATAATAGAAAACGTCTTTGTCACTAGGACATCAATGTATATTTTGCAGGGCGTTGCCCTCTGAGATTATTTGAAGTGGTTGCAATTCGCAGACAGAAGGGCAAATGCGAAGCTTAAAAAAATCTAAAGGAAACTTAGTGGAATGAGCTCCTTCTGGGTTAATACGGTTATAAGGAAACACCAGTTTGCAAAAATACAACACAATACATTCAACGATAGTTAAGTTCACATAATTTTTGTCTGTAGTCTTCGGTCTCACTTGAAAGATTAAACCTTTTAATAACAAGTACAAAGTCACCCTAAGCTTTTATGTTCTACTTTCTTTTATCTCTTTCTTAACCTGGTAGCACCAACACCTTGAAAGGAAAATACGCCTTCCTGGTATCACCTCAAATTAGGCTTGAATAAACATTTTTTCTCAGCGCTCCTTATCGACCCTCTCATACATAAACACTACAACCACACCCAGTCATACAAATAGACTCCCCTTAATATATCATCCCGGAATACATGTAGCTAGGTCATTGTCTGTGTACGAAACGTTGCGTTGCTTCCGTGCTCGGTTTCTCTTTTAGATAGTATGATTTCACCGAAAATATCAAATAGAGTACCTGTAGTGCAATGTCATTGTACCATTGCATCAACGTTCTGTTTAGTTTTGCTTTGGTTCTGGTTATTTTGATTGCACCCAAAAACGTCTTTAGAACCTAACATTGATTGTTGCACTCTGACGTTATTGTGACATTCTGGCTATATTCTTTTACATAAGAATAACATTATTATAATATCCAAATGGGTAAGGTCTCAGCATCACTAAAATGTAGTGTTATTATAACATTAATTATAGTCAGTTTCAACTTAACCGAAAATAATGTAACTGTTATGTGATCATTTGTAACAGACTGACCAACAATGTATGGCCACAAAATGTGCCCATTACATTGCTGCTTGCTTAGGGCACACCTATAGGTTTACCTGCTTTAATTCTATGCGTTTAAAACAATCATAATATTGGGCACCAGCACCCTGAAGTCCATGATCCATGATGTGGCAAAACGCCAACCGATTTTCTTATCATACATTTTTCGTATTTTTAGAATGACACTTTCCTCTGAAAACATTTTTCGGATAAGGATTATTCAAAACTATTTGGAAAGCTACACATTTCATAAGGAAAACAATTATCTAACAAACAGATTTTCAAAATCGTTTCAGAATTGGCCGGAAGGCATCGTGGATCACCCCTCAAGAAAATGGTGACTGCTACAGTCTATTCTTTAGCTAAAGATTTCTTTGCACATGCAACAACACATAACCTCTTTGAAAAGGCTGTATTTCTTTTGTACAGAGTATACGTTAGTCTCAAACTCTGCCTCCATATATTATGCTCTTTGATGCAGAATGCTATAAACAATTATGGGTTGAGCAAGCCCCAACAAAAGAGGCAGGTGCAGTTGTCACAGTGTCATTTGCGTATACCGTAATGACTATAATACCTTTTGTCAAATCTACATGTATAAAACGCTCATCTAAAATATTATGATACTTAACCAATTGCCTTATTCTGAACTGATTGGCCATGGACGGTCGTGCTGTGGTCAATAAGCCCTTACAGACCAAAATAAGCAGGAGACTACCGCGAGTACAGCTAATATTTGTAATAAACCAAATAAACCTCTCGGGGAGCAAACACTACGTGAGGATTGGGGTTGACACACTTGGAAACAACAAGTAATTGGACCCAGGAGAGACCTATAACACTATAAGACGGGGGTGAGGGGTTAAGGGGTGAGGTCAACAGTTTCCAGGAAATGAAGGGGCAATATGCCGGGGTGGGGTGGGGGGGGGGGGGGTTAAGGTGCACCATGGAGAGGCCATATCAAATATTCTAGCATAAATTCGTCCACATTACATTATCAAATTGTATTTTTTTGAGGCAATATCAAACAAGAATATAATTGATACTCGCTAAACTACATGTATGTTAGAAATGTTGTACCTAATGATTGGTGTACTTGAATAAAACAAACACAATCATAACTTTCCTACCTACATTGAGTACAAAAAGATCAAAATACTGTAATTGTGATATGAAAATGATACTTACTTCCTTACTGTTTGCAGAGACATGGAACAGAATGGTAAAGAAACATTAGTTGAAGGAGCATACATATCATAATGATTGACAACGTTGTCCCCAACATGAAATCCCACGATCAAAATATAAAAAGAATAATATTATCTTGATAATCATTCTTATTACAAATAATTTTATGATATTCCTGTAGTTGTATATTATGTTGCTGGATATTCCATGAATATGAAACGATCATAAAAAGTATGAGGTTATTTGAGTTTCATGTGATTGTTCTCTACACAATGAATTGTAATAAACCTCTTTCTATTTGAAAAAATATCATCACTGACACAAGAAAACCGATGTTTGTCTTGGTATCCGTGATGACTGTAAAGAAGCTTGCGTTTAAACTCCTGAGGCAGTTATTTCTCATTCCCAGCTGGTCCAGGGAAACAAAGACTAACAAAAAGATGGATGTAAACAGTCAGGGTACAAGACGTCTCGACTGTTAAATGAACAAACCGCTGCCTCTACAATAGAAACCGATTGTCTATGTAGGAAGACTATACATGGTCTAGCAATGGAGCCCTTACGGGAGGAACAATGAGCAGTGACTATTTCACAAGCGCTAAATAATGTTATCACTCATTGGATTTTCACCATTCATCGCAATTTAATCATCTTCAATGATCTCATTTCTGCTAACAATATAACTATGACATGTCTGTTTTATCCACGTCTAGTTATCTAAGTCATAGGCAATTCAATGGCGTCAAAGACAGCACAGAGCTGAAAACTACTCGATACGGGAAATTTGTCAAATATATAAGATTATTATATCAGTCACCGTCACCGCCTTCTGATCGGGAATCGGGAAACCTTCCAACCATTTGGTGAAATAGCACCCTACCATCAGACAGTACTTGTTGCCTCTCGTTGTGACTGGCTGCTGTTTAAACACATTATTTCTATGTTGAAGTTTTATCCATGTCTGGTTATCTATACATAGGGAATTCAATGGCGTCAAAGACAGCACAGAGCTGAAAACTATTCGATACGGGAAATTTATCAAATATATAAGATTTTTATATTAGTTGTTTAAACACATTATTTCTAGGTTGTGGCTAATTGGCTATGTATCCGACGTCGTTTACATAAGGGATACATCCTTTGTACATGTATTAAACGGTTTTTGGCTGTTTGAGATAAACTATGTGCGCAACAAGAAGCACTATTTTCATAATTATGCTAATCATACATACACACATCAAGATTACTGTCATTATGTGTGAATGATTTATACAATAATATGTATAAACACCACTCTAAAAACATACAAACAAAATGCTATAAATTCCCATTTTCATATACTACTAACATAATGTTACGTATAACAGGTTCAATACCATGAACATTGTGGAACAAATGTAGGCGATGTTGTGTGTATTTGATTTAGAGTGATAAAAAATCACCATTTTATATACTACTGATGTGCCTCTATCTCATCGCATATAGAGTAGAGTCTATCCATGAGATGTATATCTCGGGAAATAATATTCACGCGATGCTATACATTATAGGCGGCGCCCTGCTATGGCATCCACTCTGGCTTGCTGGCGATTTGGTCAGATATGACATATGAAACAAAGGAACAAATAAAGGCCCTTGTGGTTCATTTCTATCTATCTATCTATCTATCTATCTATCTATCTATCTATCTATCTATGGAAACACTTTGTATGGCATGTAACAGAATTTTACGTTTAAATAATTATATGCGGGGATTGCAGAATCTCCGTTCAGATTAGCCAAGGCAAAGAAGTCTAAATACTTAGGAGTATAGTTTAATTGATAATACCCTGAATTTTCTTATTGTATCCATGTAAAACAGATAGGCCCTATTACACGTGAACTCTGCTATATGAAAATTTGCTTCTTCTACACCAATTACTTCAGAAATTATATTCTTGGTGTGGTATCCTATCTTGGTCAGACAAGATCAGTAAAATTACCCAGATGAAAGTTACCTTTTTGCTATACTACTTCCTGCAGAAAGCAGCATTTTTCATGAAGATAGCGAGGTTAACGATACCTCAAATACATCACATACAATATTAGGGGTGTAGATGGGGGGGGGGGGGGGTCCCAATGTCGTCCTGTCGACTTTAAAAAATGGTCCTTCTCCCACCCGTCGATTTTAAGAAATGGCCCTGTTGCATGTCCCTAAGCCCAAAAAAAGCCGTGTCGCCCTTTCGATTCTAGGAGTCTACACCCATGGTGTATGGTAATGCATTCTATCCGTGATACTCAGAAGTCAAAGGGACACATTTTACATGGACACCCAATCAGTGGGGGGCCACCAGGCGGCCCACACCGGTCACAGGAAAGGCGCCACCTCTCGGGGCCCGCACGCACCTTTTGGCTGGGGGCTAATGGCGGCCGACTCGACCAGTTGACGGCGTGTGTGGTGTGGTGAGTGAATGCAATAAGTTTCAAATGTTCCTATTGCATGCTCGGCCCGCCGATCGATACGGCGAGCGGGTAGCAGACATCACTTTGGCCGCGGGATGATCTATTAGGTGCTTTATAAGATGGTATTGATTGTCATGGGATAGCCAACCCGTCTGATCTGTTTAGTCACAGCACAGGGCCCTGCATGTGTGACGCTGGGCCCAACCACTGGTGGTCCCAAGGACCGGCGAGGGCCTTCTCTGATTGTTTCTCTGTGTTTTATTATAATCCCATAGTACATGTAGGCCTATATGTAAATAGCTCCGTAACATCAGCTTCTGCCTGGAGTTCGTCCTGTTTTCATATTCGTTTTCCGCATTTGCTCTCCGGTCTCCTCTCTAGCACTGTATAGGCTATATCTCTGGTTTCTTCCCTCTTGTTTTTTACTTTTCTATGCTCATTTACTTCATGGCTCCACATGTAAGATGTTATGATAGATGTAAACTGACACACATGCAGAGTTACAAGTTACTTCGTCCATAGTGTGTGGTATACCTCTGCAATTTCATTCATGTGTTTCCCCTTTCCTACCGTTCTCATTGTCAGTATCTTATATCAACACATTCATCACTTATATGTGTACATATTTACTTTTGTGTACATATAATATGTACACAAAAGGATATCACTCGGTTATGTCTTCACTTATATTAATTCTGGGGCCCCCGACGCCTCCCACAACCAAATAGATTTCACTTATATTAGGATTAAATCCAACATTTATGGCAAGTGACTTTCACCCAGTTAACAGCACTATTCAAAATTTAATGTTGTTATCTATTTATGTTTGAATATTGAGATATTTGTGTTTTTTCCTTCCATGGATGAAACTTGTTCATTTTCCCCCAGCCTACATCTTTCCTATAGACACTAAAGTTCACATTGCCTTCCTATATGGGCCTTTATTCGCGTTCTAGAAGGGTTTGCGTGTTTTTGTCTGATATACGACACGGTGTGCAATAAGAGCAAAAGGTAGCAACAGAACTACATCAAACATTATTGTGTTATACAACATCGTCGAAGGGTTCTCTCAGAGAGGAAAAAATGGAATGATTTGCCTTTGATATCTTAAGATATGAAGGTTTCACTTCGCATTCTGAAGGAATTTTGCCAATGCATGGTGTAATACGACCTTACCTGAGGTAATTACATGTCTAGAAGATAGCGGCGTTTTGCCTCTTTAATTTCATTTAATTCTATTTAATATTGTTGAAAGTTACATGACATGACCAAATTGAACGAATTTACAAAGGAAGCGTATCCATATGATAAACTAGATACGTTTCAATTCAAATTTATGACATTGTACAAATAAGCTTGTCTTTTAACAAACACTCATTATTTCCAAAGCGTAAAAATAAATGAGTTGTCAGAACCCTATGCATAATATTTGTAGAGATGGGATATGATATATAAATCTGACAATGTGAGGACAACTCATAAAGTAGGTTTTATTTAGGACCTATCCGCAGTACCTTTGCTTTCACAGACCTGCTAATCGGGGATATTTGTCTGCACGGATCTCGACCATTTTGCCCATAGCCCTTTTAATCACCCCAATACGCCCTGCTTGCCAGCCCTCAGCTTCCACCACATGGAGGAAACGTCCCCGGTCCGATCGCCCCACCGCAAATGGCGGACTGGTCGGGCTCTAATTTGCCTACTTCGTTAAATGGACCCGTTTCCGCCAACCAAAGACGGGTGTAATTTGGCCGGGCCCCTAACTACGGTTTCAGCGTCGCCCGGCTCTACCGACGACCATAAAAGTCAAACGTGATACACTTAGCAGACCCCTCCACTACCGCGCATGCGTCGGGGGTATTTTACGACAACCCACAGTCGGCGGACACTTTGTACACTCTCCTAGCCGTTTTTGGTTCGTTATCGTCTTTGATCAAGTGGAGTTTGACTGAGCGGGCGTTCCTCTGCTTATGATCTGATTTGATGTAGGATGGTATATCTGAGACATATTTTGACTCAACAAAGAAACGGTATTGCTTACTATTTTAGGCTTAACTTATAATTCCAACAGTAATGCATTAATACATCCTGCTACATTCTGCCATAGCCATTTTGAAATTCATATGATTATACGTATACGTTACCTGTACAGGAATCTATCCGCACGCCCTATATATACCAAGCTTCATTTCCCCACTATTTGTCTGTATTAAGTCACAGTTTGGGAGAATAGCTCCTTTTTCAGGCCAAGGGCTTGTCAATATAGTGCTTTTGCTCCTTTTCGGGGTTGGGCATTTTTGCCTATTCACTCATGGCTGTGGGGTGGATTTGACCGCCCAATGCTTCAATCAATAACCATTGCTGGGAAAGGATATGGGCGTGCGGTGGGCGTGGGGTGGGCGTGCTACGGGCGGGGGACCGGGCCCATAGCCCTGGGCCACGCTGGGTCCATTAGGAACATGTTTGTCTGTCAGAACTCATTGTCAAAAAGAACTGCAGCCACCCCAAAGCTTTCACTGCCTATCAACACTGGTCAGGCCAGGGTCCTCATGCTCTAGATTAATGTTCTTACCCCTACCTATCCCTATACCAAAAGCGTCCAATTGAAAATCACTCCAAATCATTTTCTATTCCCAACTCCCCCTACTGTTTCTGCCCTATCGCCAGATCTCGGGTTTCTGTTACTGTTGCCTTTGGCGTAAACATATTAGCTGGCATGCTAATTAGCCATAGTATTAATGCGGGACCGATGTACGAGCGCCGAGGTGAATTTATATGCCTTATGCCAACTACAAGGTTCTGTAATTAGGTCTAATTTTAATGTAGAGTCATTTTTAGGTAGCGAACGTCTTGTTTAGAAGTGTGGGGTAATAATAAGCTAGAAAGGAATGGAATGCCTGGGAACGAAGTGGAAGACAAGAGTAAATGTAACTGTCATTAATCTATCAAGAAATCAATGTTGTTGTCAACGGTTTAAGGAGCAAAATTTTGGACACATATATTTTTGTTAAAGAAAATTAGGGACAAGGGGCTTCGTAGGTTCTCGTCCCTTTTCGCAATTATGACATTTCTGACAATGTTTTGGGTATTGCCCAAAAATTATTTTTAGAAGAAAGCAGATCATGAGGGAGGGGGGCAGAGGAGGTCCGAGTAGCATTTAATTTTCACCAGACCTAAAAACTTTTCTGTCCTCCCTTTTTAAGAATTTTTTTCTGGGCTAAACATTTAAACAGGTGTGGTAAACATTACACAATAGTATTCCGTCATTTTATTGTTTTTTCGTCTGGAAGCCATGGAGGATATGGTTCTCATTGAGAGTACGAAGGTTTTCCTAATTGGTCATGTATGAATCATTGGAAGTGTGTCAATATTCCCCCTATACGAACAGTTAGTAACCTAGCTAATATTGTTCAACAATTACCAGACATACATCTCTGGTAGCACAATCATAAGCCATGCCACTAAGACAGTTCGAAAAGTTTCTGAAATCTCAAAAGAGGACTATTCTCAATGGAATCTTATTTCATACGCGTATCACTTCTTTATGCTCTTTAAACAATACAAACTACAACCGAAGCAGTTGTCATAGTAAGCTGGCCTCCCTCCAACATAGAGTGGGTGTAAGAGCCAGCAGACGCCCAGACCTGTATCATCCACTTAATTCACATCCCGACTAACACAATTCAGTGAGCTTTATGAGATGCCCGTACAATGTATGATAGAGTTAATATTACATCGATACTTAAGATTGAACAGATGATTTCTAAAGTCCTTGTTGATAACGACCATTACATAACACCCGATTAAAATCTTTCAAATATTGATATGCTGGATTTAAAACATTCATTTCCAAAACGTAACCAGGAGGTCTCAATGAATTATCACACTTCCACTTCACAAACTTTGGCTGTCACACTTTGGGGCCAACTGACCAATACTTCACTGAAAACACAGAGTTGTCAAAAGTGGTGCCAAAAACGACAACCCAAGGTTGTCACAGGCTGTGTCTGTGTCTGTTAGACAAAAAATATTATTTATGAATATTTTCATGTTGTAGATATCATAGTCATTGTAATGGCTTCCTATTATGTTATTACTAGTTATTAGGTATGCCCATTACACATAGGAGGCCTATGGGTTGTATGGTTTTGACACCATTCACTTACAACACTGGGTTGATATAGACAGAGGCCATGACAACCTTGGGCTGTCGTTTTAGGCACCATTCACTTACAACCCTAGGGTAGTCAGGCAGCACTTTTGACTTCTCATTTTCTTCTGTGACAACCCTATGACAACCCGATCTTCATTTAAAAATTGCTTCTCTGACGAGCTTTTTGGCCCAAAGTAGTCAGGAGAAAATGACTACCTTTGGGTTGTCATCCAGCCTCAAAATTCACAATGACAACCCTCTGACCACCCCAAAATTGTCAAAGGATTGTCACAAGGTCGTCACAGAGCATTGATGGCCTAAAATGAGCTATGTGATGACCCAAAAGTCACCTATGAGAGCCCAAAAGTGAAGTGTGACAACCCTTTGACAACTTTGCAGTGGCTCTCTGACGACTTTGTGTTTTCAGTGTTCGTGGCGGACAACTAAGCATACAGGTGCATTTATGTTATCTGTTTCTGATAACAAGAACTGAGTCAAACCTGGAGTTGGGCAGCAGCTGGCACCGAGTTGATAGACTGATGCTCACCTACCTAGCCGGCAGCGGTCGAGACACTTGTCGTAGGGCTTCATGTCGTAATACATGCACAGCCCAATGCAGATGCTCTGCGCCCGGTCCTCGAATGTGACACTGCAAAGAAAACACAGACAACAATGAGTTCGTTTTTAAGGTGGATAAAAGCAGTAGGAGTCGGTTAAGGGATGTAGATTGTATTATCACAGCATTGTTGTGGATGAGTGCCGAGATTGCAGTCTTTGCCTGCATGGGGAAAAGTATATTTTTTGCTACTACCTGCACAGGCAAGGTGCGAGGTAACGGTCACGTTGTGCGACGTTCTAAAAACGTTATGCGTTATGTGTGATGTCATATCCTTGGCTAGGTAGGAGATGCCAAAAAGGTACCAAAACCATCATATCTTAGAAATGATAATTGGTAGAAATTCGAGTAAATCGTTTATGTATGCTGATACTGGCACAAATCCCTGCTTATTCCTGTTCATGAGTACATAGGTGTAAAATGAAGTCACTAACAGAACAAATCTAATTCAACAGTTAAACATAGAATGAGCCGATGATCAAACAAGAGATAATTCTTTTTTTCTAATACTTTTATTGAATATTTTCAGATACATCTGTTCTTCCAGATATTACAGTGATAATGACTTATAACATATATATATATATATATATATATATATATATATATATATATATACATAATATCCTCATTAATAGTACTCAGGTAAATACTTCTAATAAAATAATGAAATTATACAATGAGAATGAGTAAATAAAAGGGATTTTTAAAGTGAGGATCACTCTCAACGACCCGTGGACTATAACTATCAGTATATTACACTTTCAAATGGTTGACAACAAATAATCCAGCTACTGTGAATGTTCATGTATCTAGATCACTACATAAATACATATCTTTGTATTTTATAATATTTCGTCGCTGCCAGCGCAAGCTTACACCTATTAAAGGCACATGTCCCCACAGTAAGTTGTGTAGTAAGAATTAAGCGTGTTTTTGTTAGCTGGTTACTCGCGGTGCTAAGCGGGCACTGCAACCACTACAAGATACATTACTTTAAGAAAATGATTCCTTATCAATTATCATCATGATCAAAGGTTCAGCCATGAGCCACAGGCCTTAGATCTGATGTCCTTGGACGACCCCTGTCTGATCCAAACCTTAAACCATCTGTTGAATATCACATATAAATCCTGACAGGAATAGAAGAGGTAGATTCAGTTGAACATTAACCAAGCCCTACAGTCATACACCTACACATGTTTAATTACCTCAAAACAACTCCATTGGGATACGTCGGAAAATCAGGGGTAACAAGTACAAGTTGTTATCCTTCTTTTGGTAATCAATTTGCAAATATATGCAAATATGTGCCGCGCCATAACTGTCTTGTTAATTCAATGCTAACTTTATCTATCTTACTATCGAGTTCTCGATTATAAAGCAGTCTGTGGATATGACTATCTAAAAGGCAATCTATTAACTTTGTATAGATGTACAAAAAACATGGACGTTTACGTCCATTAGTAATTGAGTAATTCTCGACATAATGGTAATGATGAATTCAAACATAAAACCCGGCAGCCGTTGGCATTGAGTACATTATTGTTTCAGAGATAACTATCATTTAATTGGCTCCCAAGGCCTTAGTAATTAGTAGGTCGTTAAGTAGAATCCCCCGTGTGCATGATATCGATTACTGCGATGGATACTTTAGGTCTCGTACACATCAGTCTTTCCAAGTTGTAAAATAGGATCCCACGTCAGGCAATTTACTATAGAGACCATAATATCATTGCTTAACCGGATATCATTATGCAGAATAAATTCGTATATTCATAAGGCTTGCTGTTGCAAAATCAATTTTCTCAACCAGACTTCACCTTTAGGATATGTTGTTTCACAAAGTGAAATGTGACAACTGGTATTTTCCTTGTTGCATTTTTCTTAACCGAATATGCCCATACCTTGGTTTAAAATAAAATTGTGACCAGTCATGAAATATGGTAAGCTAGTGGGATGCAGGTCTTAGCCATTTTGTTCCATTATTAAGTGAGTTGTTGATGAAAAGAACCCAATAATGCACATTTCACTAAGAAATGTATCCCACACTGTTAAAACAAGTGTTTAGAACCTAAACACTTTCCTAAACACTTTGGTGCATCCAGTTTTGGAACACTTCATTTCCCTAAACATGTTTAAATTATTGGTGTTTAGGGTTAAGTGTTTAGAAATGTGTGATATTTAGGTGTTTACCTTGAAGTGTTTATGTATTCAATGTGTTTGTAGTCCAAATGCTTAGGATTTATTTGA
This sequence comes from Lepidonotus clava, assembly GCA_936440205.1. Taxonomy (NCBI): domain Eukaryota; kingdom Metazoa; phylum Annelida; class Polychaeta; order Phyllodocida; family Polynoidae; genus Lepidonotus; species Lepidonotus clava. Next base: position 18,500,111 of record OW387148.1, read on the forward strand.
TGTTTAACAAATAATTTTTAGCCTCAAATTATTAAGACAACATGGCATGTAAGTCAATATAACCAATTTCTTTGGTAATTTTCACTGATATTATTCTAGAATGTTATGTACCTACAATTCAGAGAGGAAAACATGTTTCCTGATCTCAATTGATCAACAAAGAGGTAAAATTCAAGCCTAGAGTTAAACCTCTTTCAATAATATGATGCAAGGGAAATGCAGAATTGACCTCTGAGCTGAGTTAGGGGTTAGCTACCTCTAGTGGGTCCCAGAACTTTAAGACCCAGACCCTAGTCCCTCTGTCTGTCTTCATATGGAAAAGGTGTCTTAGCAAAGTACATCTTCAAAACCTTGAATAAGATCATTTTCCTTCAACTCAAAATGGTTCTAATGTATTACATATACAAACACTCTACATTACCTAGAAAATTCTCTTTTTTTATAGTGAATTTATATCAACATTTAGAATAAATCTCTAAGAACTACAGAACATTGGCATGCAGTGTCACCTGGTGGAGTACAGCTTAACTACACACATAGTAAATCCAATACATGTTTAGAAGAAGAAAGTGTTTAGGTTTTGAACACCTGCAATTTCATGTGTTCAGATTCTAAGCATATCTAATCCAATACATGATTAGAAGTAGAAAGTGTTTAGGTTTTAAACACCTGCAATTTCATATGTTTATATTCTAAACATATCTAATCCATACACGTTTAGGAAGTACAAGTGTTTAGCTTTTAAATACATGAGACTTCTTGTGTTTAGATTCTAAACACGTTTAGCCCCTTAACATGTTTAAATTCTAAACATCATGTTTACAGTGCAGGCAGAATTTCCCAGAGATTATGAACAAAAAACATTTTATCTATTTACGGATGTTGCATTTTGGGTAATTTTGCAAGGAATGTCCATTTCAAAAAGAGTATTACAATGATGAATGTTGTCATGGTACCATGGCAATGACAAAAGAAATGTTCAGATTGCAATAGTATTGTCAATTCTGAGATTAAAAGTTTTTCACTTTCCAGTAGTGAAAACTGTTATTTGAATAAAGATCTGTGTGAAAAGTTACTGAATTTTGAATAGTTGTGATAATTATGAAATTGTGATTTTTAACTAAATGTTGTTCGGTTCATACTATAGGTAACCAGAGCAGGGCATCTATATGATAATCTGAAATGACTGTCTCGCCATATCTCAGTTAGATAGGATAACCTAGACAATGGCTTCTTATATCTGTCTGGGAAGTTTGCCAGAAATAAACCACTAGTTTTACTTACTTTTAACCAGACTGGAAAGCTGAATGTATACTGAAGATAACTATAACTGTAAGATAAACTTGTTGACAATCTCTTACATTTCATGTGTTATTATTGATATTATGTGTCACTTATACATGATGGACCTTGTGTTGATGGCATAGGCCCGATGACAAGATAATGGTTGTGATACGAGGTGCAACAAAGAGTGAACTAATTGCAGAATCTAAGTTAGTTGTGAGTATTTTCTCGGTTCAAAAACACCCATGTAGACATACAACTTTCTGACTTGTGAACTGATTTTGTGACTCTATTCTGTAATGACAAATTATTCAGTATTTTGAATAATCTGTATCATGCATAATTTCGGACCGACTTTTGACCAGTCTAGACTTTTGGTGTTATTCAATGCACTTTTAAGTTGATTAGCTCCGATCTAAAATTAATCAGGCTCTCATATGGTAATTTGACCTCATTTGATGATTTGTTTTACTCATTTTGAACCTACTTTATCTTAGGAACCGTTTATTCCACTTGCTGATTCAAAGATATGAATAAATATGTTACAAAAACTATTTATTTGAACCGTGCAACCATTTTATTGTTGTTCTTTTGACGCCCATAAATTATCTAGTCTTCGGAACAAGGAAACAATCAGTTTTTAATTTCCATAATGGATCATGGGATACCGATTCGGGACCAATTTCAAGACCAACAGCTTTGATTTCTTCACAAACGATGGACCAACAAAACAATTCGGTCCTGATATAGTTGGTCTGTACTTTTTTGTTGATTTGGGAAATATATATTGTCTTGTGGAGCAGCAGCTTTAAGCCAATGATCCATAATGCAACATTTCCCAAAACTACAAACAATTAAGGGGCTAACCGATTTCAGGGCCGATTTGTCTTTTTCTGTCCAAAATCGTATAGGCAATTAAATGTGCTGGTCCTAAAATTATTCCCTTGTTCATCAAGATAGACGGAATTTCATTAGTGAACATTCACTTTATAATACCTAAAATGCTAACTATAACTATATATCTATGTCTTTTCGTAATATTTATCCTAAAACAAGTTACCAAGGCATTTTTATGAAAAGGTTATAAGACCTGAATTAAAGAAGAGTTAAGCTGGTGATCCACGTTGCGACATTTCCTGAACCGATGAAAAAAAGAAATAGCCAACCGATTTTATGACCGATTCTTTTTTGTCGGTCCTGAATCGGTTTGCCAATTAACCTGTCTGTCCTGAAATCGGTCCAGAATCGGTCCAGAATCGGTTCTACACCCATGATCCACACATATGATGAGAATTGGTTATTTCCTTGAATCCTAGATCACAAATTAATAAGAAAACAGTGAAAAAAAAATCGGTTGACTAAATTATCACAATTTTGGAAATATTTTAATGATTCATATCAAAATATTGTCATTACGACCAGAAATATATATTATTTAATCTGTTAGATTAATAAATAGTAAAATAGTAAAATACTTGTCAAAAAGCATTAAAAAATATATCCTGTGAAAGATAATTCATTTTGATATATTTTGGTAACATTATCGTTCTATTATTCCCAAAAATAAATGAAATAACACTGGAAATACTTAGATATAATAAAATCGGTCCACAATCGGTCCACAATCGGTCCAAAAATATTAAACAGGTTTAATAATTTTGTCGGGCCGTCGTCGGTTGTAAATCGGTTGGAAAAATTTAGTTTAAAATAGTGTCGGTTGTAAATCGGTTTGAAAAAATCGGTTGACATGATCCACGTTGCGATATTTTCCAAAGTGAACCGATTTACAACCGATTTACAACCGATTTACAACCGATTTACAACCGATTTTGGAGATAGAAAATATTTTGGAAATCGGTTCACTATCGGTCCATTTTTGTCGCAACGTGGATCACCGCCTTTATGTGTACTTCAAGAGCGACTCAGGGTTGTGTGAGGACAATCCTAGTAGTAGTCTCTATCTAGCTATATTTTAGGATATCCTGGTACTCATAGTTACAACAGTTTCGCGCTTTATGATGATGGACAAATCGTGAAACTATTCAATTTGATAAGCCTTCTTAGGGTAATTGCTTGACTTGTACTTGAGTCCATGTACAAATACAGTGTCAATTACAATTGACTCCAATTCTCTGCAATTCTTCGTCATTATACTCTTTTGAATTCAAAACACTTTTCGGCCTAAAATGGTCATAATTATAAAAACACCCCCAAAATAGGAATTTGTCCTGATGAAATAGCAGTAGAAAGGAGCAGCAAATCGATTTGCTCTTATTTACTTAAGCATGGTTCGGCTTTTGATCAAAACTACAAACATGTTTTTCTTCCTGATTAATTGCGGCGATAAAATAATGAAATAAGAGTCAATAATTCCGATTAGTTTGCGAGATGTTGAAGTGATGTCATTTGAAAGCAGTTTAACATTACATGAAGATCACAAATAAAGTAAGCAGTAACTATAAATAAAGTGCTTTGTAACACTCTGCATTTGGAAAAGTATATTGTTTAACCATTTAGTTCTAAACAATCAATGAATCATGCCATTTGTTTGGTTGAAGTTATATAGGGAAGTACTGGTATAACGAATTAAAATCAAATCATACACTTGATGATGCCTCGATAACTAAATTAATGTTTGTTTTATTCTGCTCACAGTTGTAAGCTTTTGGTTGTGAAGATGGTGATTATTACCAGTGATTATCATCTACAGTTTGAGAACAATGAAATAATTATAAAGATAAATAGTGCCAATTAACTGGTTCGCTTTCACGTGTTTTGAGTACCATAGCCTGTAGCCTATACATAATTATTTTTGTTGCAAATTTGTCACGGATCCTTTACTTAGGGTGTTGTGTATCCTCTTTTGATTCTCCAATAATATTTGTTTCCTTTTGTTTTGTTACTAAGTGATTTAAACTTTACAAATCTAGAGTTTTGCTGACTCTATCGACAATCTATCAGAGTCATTCGCATGTTCCATAAACATCGCATACTGCTCCTCCGTCAATACCTGTGATACTTCTTTTCTTAGTAATTTAGCCATACATCTCTCCGACCTACCGATTCTGGTGGTTGAAAGCCAGAAACATTAAAGTGAGTTAAAACAACTTAACATTTGACGTATTATCTGACTTAATAAATCTGTGTTGACAATGTATATCGAATGACCTACATATGCAACATATATACGTTGGCGGATCCAATGCTTCAAATTTATTCATAATACAAATCTTATATTACCAGCTATTACCAAACGTTGAGTACAAATCGGCCGTCGGATTGATTTTGGGACAGACTTCACTTGTAAGGGGTGATTAGAGCAAAGCGCCATTGATAAGTCACGGCTATATAGTATCCCGGCCATATGGCAACTGACGGTGCATGGCTTAACGATTATCCGGGTAGTAATTCACCGTGCATTCAGTTCTCTGTCCAACATCCCATGCTTGTAAATATTGACGTTACGCGGATCCCTTAAATAAGCCTTTAAACGCTCATTTGCACTCTGATATACTGATCAGTGACGAGCCTAGGATTTTGAAAGCGGGCTGCCTTCAGTGGCTACACCCAGACAACCCAGGCAAGGATGTGGCGTCATTTTAACGCTGCAGCAACGTTCTGTTTTTTTTCTGTATTGGTTCTTGTTATGTTCTTTTGATGACTACCAATAAGGTCACTGCAACCTACTGCTGTGACATCGCATTGTGACATTATTATAATGTTCTGGTTACATTCTTCAACACAGACAGAAGGTTCTCATAAAATGTTCTGTTATGGTTTTGTCCTAAACTCAGCAAGAAATGGTAAAAGTAATGTCATAGTAACATTCTGATTTGGTGAGGTTTCAACCTCACCATTAATAATGTAATTGTTACATGCCATCTTAGTAAGTAACAAACTGACTCAAAAAGTATGGTTGCAGAACGTTCCTGTTACGTTGAAGGGTGGTTAGGAAGAATCCAGGTGACGTCACAGAACGTTGTTGTAACGTCGCAAAATGTCACAGAACGTGGCAGAACGGGACCGTTACGTCCCACCTTGGCTCACTTGTCTGTTAAGATATTAGCACTGAAAGAGTGGTGCATAATGCATGCATTGTGCATTACCCGCATGTCTTAAGGTCAAAGTCCCTGACCAAAAAAAGGGGGATACCCCCACTACCCACCACTACTGATGTTCGCCGGTTCTCACCTGTCCTCTGTGAACAATGTTTGCCTCTCCTGCCATTGTCTCCCTAACTTAAGGCGTCATACCAATAGAGCGCCCATGGCTCAGTTGGTTATGAGTAACTCGGTAAGCTGGGTGGGAAACCCTTGAATAGAGCATGTCGAGAATCAGCACCCGCGGGCTGTATCCTGAGGGAATAAGTGGATTTAAAGGTGACGTTAGGTAACCAGTGACGTCATTAAGTAGGAATCAGGGTGTTGACTTGTATAATGCATGACCTCGTGATTGACCTCTGACGTCATATGACTTCCGCCTAATTTCTGGGATAGTCAATGAGGGACAAAGGGATATCGGATGAACATCTGTGAATCATTCTCAAAGAAAAACGCGATCTGCAAACCATTCAAGTTGAATTCGATCAAGTCAATTATTTATCAGTTTAAATGTAACTTACAAGTTGATGTATTGTCTTTTTTTTCTCGAAAATCTTTCAAAAGAATAGGTAGATGTTTTTTTCTCTCGATCCGTTGATCACTATAGGCATAGAGAGCTCTATCTCTAAATTAGTGTTTTTTTAAGGGAGGGGGTCTCACAGGCATCCAGCCACAACCCTCCAAAGAGAACGTCGTTTCAAACAATTTACGACTCGAAATAAGTTGTGCTCTCAGCAGAGCAAGGGTACCTATATGCGTACCTTGATGGGGGGGGGGGGGGATCCCATGTCGCACGTCCGATAAAAGAAATTATCATATCCCTTGTCACTTAACTCCGCACCCACTCCTCATGTCCCATGTCGCCCCTAAGACCTTCTGATGTCTCATGTTGATTTTAAGCAATGGCCCCTGTCATGTCGTTTATTTTTTCTTCATGTCACAGAGCCTTATGTCGCATGTCAATTGTAAGAAATGACCATTTCGCCGTGTTGAATTTACGGGTCTAAGGCCATCTATGGTAAAAACGGACTGAAAGCACAATATGCTCTGCTCAGGCGTGTTAACGTCGGTTACCATTCGTGCCACATGTGAACAACATGTATACATATAGTTCCCTTGATGCAAGACGGTTTAAGTAATGCCACATGAAACTCACGAGTCTCTTTACTGACGGATTTTTGGGTATTCAGGAAACATTGGCACGGCCCTTTGATCTTTTCAGCACACATATATATCTATCGTTTACCAAACGTATTTACATATAAATGCTAATCGTATTGTTTTGGGTTGCAACATGCAATTGAAATGGAGAACCGCTAGATATTTATTGTTATTTCCTTATAGAAGTTTAAGTCGTGCACTACGGACCTATGCATAAATGATTAAGTGTATCTGTCTCCTTGTAACACAGAGTCATGTGGATACCATGGCCGGTATAGAAGGCATTGTAAGAGTCTTAGGATGGAATGAAGGCCGTACCTCATCACAAAGACGTTTCAAGGAGTCGCCTAAAACGTTTTACAGACTTGCCCCAAAACGCGGTTATATCAACAGTTTGACAAAGGCAAAACTTGAATTTTGGGGTTAGTCTTTAAAAATATAATTGAGAAAAAAAATGCTGATACTCACTAAACATCTCTCTTCCTGGGCCGTGATATGAGTTTGTCGTCTGTGTTGACATCCTCCAGCCCCTCCAGGTCAGACTCCAGCTGCAAGAAATACCATTTATGAAATAAGATAATATGGTTACGGATCTGAAAAAAAACATAAAGTTGGCGGATCAAGTATCTAATGAGAACCTTCAAAACAATTGCAAGTAAAACAGTTTTGAACAAAGGAAAACAATGAATCCCAAAACATTGGACTCGAGTTAACAAAACTGGTCCATTTCATAAAAACACATGAAGATCAGAAAAAAAAACATGAAGAATCGCACAGAAAGCATCCATTTCGTGCAAGTTTTCAGTTGATGAATCAAGTTTTTGAAAAAGAAAAAAATTACAATAAATGTTATTGGGTTTACGATAAAAAAAAGGGCTAATAATGAGAATACCGATGTGTGCACTTACATGACATTAGGTCTGAGAGATGGGAGCTCATGGTTAGTGGAAGCAATCCTGAACGTTTAAAGCCTTTCATGGATGATATTTTATTTTACTCATGCAAAATATGAGCTTGGTTTCAAGAAAAGTTAAGTGCGTTTTTTAATCTTGAAATAGAAAATCCAAACTTCAAATGTGACCATCTAGCCTACGTTTGCGCAATATCAATAAAGAACCCTTCCAAGGGATTATCTGATTTTTACAAATTAGCAAAGTAACCGCATGGGCGTAAATGAGAGTTTTCATTTAACGAATATCAATATTATATATATATATATATATATATATATATATATATATATATATATATGAGTTTGCCTTTGCGAAGGTGGATCATGTGTGCATTCAAAGTGAGTGGAGCTATATGGTAAGCTTGTTGATGCTTAGTAAGTCTTAGTTACACGGCAAACCACTATATAGTTCATTTATGAATACAGACAGACAAGTTTAAATTCATATTGTCTGGAAATTAAAATGATAAAATCTTTTGAAAAAATATCTCATGTTGCAGTTGTTTTAGTATTTTAGATTCGCATATCCATCATTAGTAATGACTCTGTAATTGTTCAGCTAGAAGATCAAAAGTTTGGTAATCGGTGTTCAATTTGAGATGGCGACAAAAATGTATAACCACAGGAGGAGGGTTCATAGTAGATAACTCGTTTCGGATTCAACAAACATGGTTCATCGTTCCTTATTTCAGCCTAAATCTGTGACTACTTCTTTTTGATCTACCAATCATATCGTCTTTGTTTACAACAGAAATATACAAATAAAGGGTCGAATAGAATGATAATTCATTAATCAATTCAAACTTGTAATGGCAAGCACCAAAACGGTAGGATCTTATTTTCACCAGAGTTGATGAATGTAGTCTTTCCTAAATACCAATGATTTAAAGGTTTGATTACCCATCTTACAGACGGAGCCAATAGAAAGGTTAAATTCGATGGAGCTATTGAACGCAAATATTAGTCTTTGGTTGAGTGGATTATGGAATAAACGAGAAAATTGTGAAATAGCGTTTCAAGACCGTATCCAATTCAGGATTATCAATTCTGTACCATGATGAACATGTCATCGAGGCAACGACCAAAACTGACAAAGATCAAGAAGCAAAATAAGATCTAAGGCTTGGCTGCCACACGCCACGTGCTTTTCAGACAAATTGGACAAAAACCGTCTCCTTTAGACCAATCGGTCGCTCCGGGGTGTGATTGATTTCACGGAATCATAGCTCCAGACCCGCCCCCTAAGGTTAGGGCCATGTTCAACTAAAAGGTGACTACAACCGATCAGAAACCAATTGAGCACACTGCATATCATTAGAGAAATAGGATCATGTCAGGAGAGTCATGATAGTATCACCAATGTCTATGAAACTAACAATTTCTAGTAATTATAGATCCAATATTGTCAATCTCCCCCACTTCCTTTTATTGAATGAAAAATAATGATAATCAAAGAAGTCTAACGTCGTTGATATATATTTGCATAGACATATGTTCATCCTATGTATCTCTATGGTAGTTATACATTTCTGACTGCCTGAATTATGAATACAATGTTACACCTCTAAGAAAAACCCAAAATTCGTCAATGACGGGAAAGGACTGCATGCATACACACAAATATGCAGCATTAATTTTACATAGTCCATACATAAACCTAGGCCTAATACTCGTTTGAAGATCACCAAACTAGAACTATCAACAGGCAATCAACTCCTCAAGTTCCTTGCCAAACAGCTCCCTTGAAAGAAGCTATCAGGTAACTCTTAGCGTTTACTGACTATCAAGCCCTGACCAATCGCCTGGTTGTTAGCTCCAGTGGGAACAAGCCTCATGAAACCGATCCGATGGGATTTTGGTGTAAAACACAAGTGCCTGGGCGGGTTGAGTTTCAGCCCCTCCTCCCTCCCCACTGTTAAGGCACTACGGAGGCTGGGATTATGGGTGGGGGTGGGTGGGGGGCTGTCGATCTCTGCCCGATCAAAATGACAGATTTTCTACCCGTTGATTTGCGGCCGGCACTTTGCGAACAAAGGTGGACTGACAAATGACAAAGTGGGCAGCACGCGAGATTAGCATTAGGGGGCCGCCTGAGGAGGGAGAGGGGTGGGGAGGAAAGGGTAGACGTGGTGGCGTGCGGGTAGGAACAGGAGGGGTGAGATGAGGGGTGAGATGGGGTGTGGGTGTGGTTGGTGTGAAGGGGTTGTAGTAGAGATTATTAGTATAAGAATGTTATGTGGAGATTTGCGGGGGCTGATGTGTCGTAGGTATTTGCATGTTTTCTTATGCAGATACTGTTGTGTTCTTTATAATATCTCTGTCGTTGTGTCAGACATTTTTACTTTGTTTTTAAAAGAAGGGATCTGAATATAGCACTACTGCCCACCTGTAAAACAAAAGTGGTATAGTTTGATACACATTCACATTATATGTATTTAATTAATCTCCCAGTCAACAGCACCATTAAGCATCTGGTGTATATTTCAGGTAGGCCTTATGCAATACTGGAGTCAAATATCGCATCAAGAAGAATGTCTTTTTATGAGTGCTATAAGACCATACAATGGCAACGTTGCTATCTTGAATGAGAAATACGCAAAGAAAGTTATCCATGCGAAACCTTGATAGGTGTATCGTTTATTCCAACATGTTGTTTGCAGATTCTATTCTAGCAACGCAAAATTTGAAGGACTTAGTATTTTACTCCATCGGTACGTCATGGCTTTGGTCTGTGTAAGGGTTTCCCAGGTTGAGTACAACTTGTTTTGCAGTCAAGCGAACACTATTGCAACATGTGAATAACAAATCACAGCATTAACATTGCTAACTGCTCTACAAGAGATGAAATAATTAAACTATTAATGGCACCCAATGGGTGCTATAATGCTGATAGTAGTGACTTAGTCGAGCACTAACACGACTACGGCTTGATTATTTCAATTGACCCCAATCCGTATACTTCCTGACCGGTGCCAACACTGTCAGATGAACTAAGAAGTACAAACAGAAACAACCTTCAGGTGCTAGATGAAGGGGACAAGCTTCAAAGGGATTCTTGTCACATCTTAAACATGGTCGTCCAAAGTTTGAAGGTCGATGTCCTATCCAAACACCTAGGACACTGCTAACCGTTTCGAGCATTCTGTCTCTGGGAGTGAGTACCACAGGTGCATATCCCCTGGTTTCATCTGTAGTTAGGCAGTAAATGAAACGACATGGCTTAATCTTAATTTGTTGCGAAATGTGTACTTCACAATGTACCGTGTTTTCAAATCCATGATTAGCGACTGTGGGGTTTGGCACACTGGGTTAGATACTTAGATAGATAACACCTGATTGTTTTTAAACTGTACGCCAAATTCATAATTATTTGCACATATGTCAAGTTCCAGTTTTCCATCCAGTTATTTTCTAGAGGAGAAAGACACAATCTGTTGTAGAGATGTGACATAACTATTTCCTATTCCCTTCCGCAACAAGCAGTATGATTACCGAGAGCATCGTCAGGGAAAACTTTAAATCCTTGAGATAGGAAATTGTTAGTTTAATTATCAGGTGCATGATTTGTGGGATCGCGACCTTTTTTTTGAAAATTTCTTTTGAGATTTTCTAACACTTCATCAATCATGACCAACAGACCTACTCCATAAAACACAGGTGGGTCTTAATCCTTACATCCTAATTGACTAGTTAGGCAACACTCCTAGAGACGTCCTTTCTCTATCTAAACCAAATAATTGATGCGGCCATTTTCAATATGGGACAGAATCCGATAAGCCCACAGCCTATAGTAAGCAGCACATCTACCTAGAACTATAAAAAGTCTTTTCCTTTAGACCTTAAACTAAAGAAAGCTACTTGGAATTTCGGAACTGACTAGAAAGAGGCAAAATGCTTAGGACACCTGTCAAACAATGAGATAATATTAAGGCAGGGTTGGCATCTAAATGAATGTTTTAGATCTGGTGGCACCGCCTTTCCACTTGAGGGAACTCACCTAAAAGGTTCATACAAGACACCATCAAAGAAAGAATGTCGTTATATTATTGCAACAGGGTTAGCTACTAAATTAGTTCCCAGTAATGTCCCTGTCATTGAACACTGCAAAATCCTACCGGGATGTATTTGTGACGCTATTTTGTGACAAAACATGTTAAAGAAATCCTATTCCTAATGGTGTGGTATTAACCTACCCTTATGATAGTATAACCATGCAATTCTTTTTAGGTTTGGTCTTCACCTTATTAGTAAGTCTCATTGCCATCCTATTTATGTTGGTTCAAAACCTAACCCAATCAGTGTCACTGTAAGGTAACTACTCCCTATTTGGTGGTTTCAGATATTTACTTATACATCACCTAAATATAATCTGGCATCTATTGAAGAACAGAAAGACCTGAATAAAGGTCTGATTGCAGAAACTCTCATACGGTTGCTGCTTCCCAGGCAAGCAGCAACGTAATGCGTAGGTTCTGTGACCAAACTTTTTTTTCAGTCTGTTACTTGTTAGACTGTCATAATTATAACAGTTATGTTATTTTAGGTTAGGTTGAGACTTACCAAAAAGGAGTGTTATGATAACATTACATGTTAGAGAAGTTAAAACCTTACTAATACAGCATGTTATAATAACATTATTTTTACATAAAAGAATGTAAAAAGAATGTCACAATATCATGACAGTGTAATGTCGCTACATATTTTTGGGTGCCATAAGAATACGCATCAAGAACCAAAGCAGAACTAGACATAACGTTGATGCAATGATATAATAATGTCGTATTCTTGCTTGGGTTAGTTGGAGCCTGTTCCTTGGTCCTGAAAGTATCACAGTTCTGAGACGGTCTTATAACGTTAAGTGATATTCTGTGAAATCATCAGAATATTTTGTTACATCACACCCTTGGCTAGGAGATTCCCAATTAGACAACAAGTAAATAGAATAGATAACAATACACTCACCACATCAAATGGCATCCCGGCTACAGGCAGACTCTGTATGAAGGTGACGGCCACCAGGGACAGCCCCAGCACCGACAGCACCGTCTGGGACGTCACCAGCGTCATCCCACCTGACGACAGAGGGGGTGATCAAGGGGTTAGACAGGGTCACCAAGGGGGCAGTACCAAAACTATGTAGTGTCTATTTAATGAGAAAACTGTTCTGAATTTTTGCACTCGCTTGATTAGTTCTATCCAACTTCATGGTAATGAAGACTAGTAACAACAAGAGGTGATTAGGTTCAGTTGGATTTATCAGTTGAAGTTTATACAAGAACTTGATTTCTGTATGACGATACCTACACGAACTAGACATTCTTGGGTTAATTATAAAGTTTATTGATTATTTTATTCAAATAGCGTTGATTAATTTAACTAGAAAGACATCTATTATCTTTTCGATTTCCTTACTAACGACTTCATTATTGACGAATCCACTCCATATACCACATGTTGGTATTAATCATCTTGCTTCACTGTTAACTAGCTACTGGCAATGAAACCTTCCTACTTAGTAAAGTCCTTTTAATATTACCAACATTGCATATGGCGCTATGTTCATTCTTTAATTTCTCTGCACTGTCGCTGTTTTCATTTATACCGCGGCTATTAAGTTACATTTCTTTCACAAACAACTGGTCGAAAGGAAACCTGATATTACAACTAATAAACGTTGAGCAAAACATCAATTATCAGCTTTGACTAGAGATATCATATTTCACAATAAAATGTATTTCTATTGGTCTAAATCTTATCCCTTACTAATCATTACCAATCATTGGCAAAGGAATGTGTGGTTGACTGAAAGCTGATGTAGTTTTGTGATAGAATATCAAAAACATGTGGATTTTGAAACAAACATATAAAGGCAAAAACCTGGTTGATGAAGCCGCAATTCATAGCCTGCCAATTTTCTCTCTCCGCACTTGTTTGTTTGTGCCTTTTATGTGACAGACTGATAGGTCTGATATCCCACCAACCACCTTTAGGGCTGCAAATATGGTCATGTTTACCAGTGTATAATCTTGTTTTGCAAAGTCCATTACAATTAGAATTGATCTAGCAATATCCCCTTTAACATAAACCCATGTTTCCCCATTTTAAAAGTATGAATAAAAATCAGGCAGAATTTGAACCAGGGTCACAGTGAACTAGCGGGCAATGTCCATACAGTTCACCACCAAACCTCGGCTCGGGGTGCAGCATCTATACCGCTACCACCTAGCGCAGCCTACTGAACATGCCGGGCAAATAATTTTTCAAACGCCAGAGATAATGACAGCACTTAAAATGGGTCCAATACTTGCGAGGAAAAGAGCCACTAAGTGGAACATAAATAATGCGATCAGGCGCACGCCACAAGTTGTAGAGCCGGCGTATGAATCCCAACTTAAGTCATCAACTTGGTCCTATTTTTCAGTGCCCATTTACTGCTTGGTTATGACTGGAGTTAATGTCTTTTTGTTAAAACAGAAAGACGTGCATGTCAGAAAATGTATTAAGTAGACCCGAACATAAAACAGAATAACATCGAGGCTGCATATCAATATTCTGGCCAACATTCTCAAAATGTAAATTGTTTTGCCCTTGACTTTACTTCATGATGATATACGTAGAATGGTGCTTTATACGGCTTTATTGTTTAATGTGTGAACATAAACATGTACGTGTATCTATGTATGTATGTATGTATGTATGTATGTATGTATGTATGTATGTATGTATGTATGTATATTTGTATGTATGTAAACATGCATTTTTGTATAAATGTATGTACTTTAGTCACGATTGTAGCTCAGCTAATTTTTTGTATCATACTCTAAACTCATTTCTCTCCACTTTCAAGCTATAGATCTTGTGCAGATTTTAGTGATCAACATTTCGCTCATCACACCACATGGCTATCAAATACATCTATAATTCATAGCTAATAATTGTTTATTATGTATGATTGAGGTTTCTTTTCATGAAATAGACAGCATATATATGCTGTAGAATTGTGAATAATGATACATCTAAACTGATCACCAACATGGCGGCCATTTCAAATTGAGGTGTGTGACGTCATCTGCAGAACATTGACAAGATAACGACAAGGAACGAATCTCTCAGCTGTGTGCAGCATTCACACAGATGTACCTAAAACTGCACCACCTATAAGGATACATTATATGCACCATATGAAAGATTCTATCCCTATTTATGATAATATGATAGGACGTATCTGTCGAGCAGTATGAGGTCATTTTTACGACCTGTTGATCAGTTGATGGAAAAAAACTTCAACTTGAGGACCGATCGAAGAACAATTTAGTCAAAGGGGTCTTAAGAATGAGTGAGTACAACCTGAAGCGCGCTTCATTATTTTATCAAAAGACAATAAGCCCATCCCAGTTTTGTCCACATTGCAGTTTACAATGAAATATTTTCGAAATTGCCTCCATGCTTATTACCTGCATACTACAAAATTAACCAGAGCAATTTGGGTGACAGATTGCCTCTAAAGCTTGTAAAATGCAGCCAATATATTGGCCTTTTTCCCATAGAAATCAATGTTATAGCCTGACAGCCTAACCTACAATGTCCAACCCTAATGTTTTTCGATTGGCTGGCCAAACTGTAAATCTGTCAATTGCTAAAATTTAAGAAATCTTAATTTTTAAGCAGTATTTGGGGATATAGTAAAAATACAATCATGCTTGTTTCAGTAATCCTAACTCTAGGAAACAAAGAAGGCTTATATGGTTAGTTTTTCCAACCCGTGTCCAACCCTGGGATATACCCAATACTTAAGATCTTAAGATCTTGGGATGGACTGTCCGAATATGAAAAAAAATCAAATTATATCTGTCCATGGAATGCCATCAGTAGGTAACACGATCTGCATGGAGTGTGACCTGTTTACTCTTTAGATGGTTATAAAAATGGTTAAGTATGACTTGAATGATACGTCATCATATTAGTCCACATTTAGCGAAAAAATGTTCAAATTCACTCTATAAAGCCATTTGAAATGCCAGTGGTTGACATAATTATTTCCATTATTACCTGTAAGGTCCTTGTCATCAACAGGCACATCGCTAACGGTCCATCAATTGATAAAGCTTATGTTTGAGTCGATATGATAACAAAGGATTATTGGACAGAAAACTTAGCTTTTTCACCTTAATCTTTTTAACGGTAACTCAGTAACTGATAAAATTATCAAATTGAAATTGCTTATGTTATTCTTGGGCGATGTGTCCTTCAGATCTTTCATTTAGGCTTAGTATGTCTTTTACGTCAGAAAATGGTTTTACAACATTTTGAATAATCATATAATTTTCTTCAATTCATGAAAAAGGGACTTAGATAAATTGTGATAATCTGAGGCTCGCTTTCCTTTAAATGACCTTCATGAGCATAAATGGTGAATGACCACGACAATAGTTGTCCGTTGTCCACTACCCATTGTCTCTGATCCCAGAGCAATTTTGTTTCTGTATGAAGGCCTTAAAACACATTTTCAGAAACCAGGCGATCATTTTACAATACATCAAGTTAGAAAGGTACTTGTCCGTTTTAGTGCTGTCTCCCAACAGTTGAACATGATGTTTAAATGAGACCGAATGCCCCTGACGTCTTAGAGCTGCTCAGGGGCCCTGAGAGCAGCTCATTATTTAAATGACATACGTCACGATCACAGCATAGGTTAGCGGCATATGAGTATGACATGGTTGGTTCATTACTTTTTCTATTATCGTGATCGGCAATTGATCTTAATTAGTTGGCCTTTTGCCAAAGGATACGATGTTCAGATTTACATCTGTTCAGTTCATGTGCTATGATAAAATATCTAGAATGCTCCATGCAGTTTGTGCATACGTCCATTCCCACACGTTAAGGCTCGAAACCGTTTTAGAAGTATTTGATATATATATATATACCTAGTGCGAGTTTCACACTAGGACAATTGTATACGTTTCTCACATCTCAAAGTTTAAGAAAAGATGTTTTAAAAGTCAGTAGTCTAAAACCTATGGTTAACAATAGCAATGTATGATCATAAATCAGAAATACAACCTTGAAAAAGTCCAAATATCTCAACTTAAAATACAATCTTAGAAGTATGACCAGTGCGAAAGCCCCCCCCCCCCCCCCCCCGACTATATAATATGTTATATCCAAAATATTACTTTCATGTAATATCGAACGACGAAAAGCATAGCCACTCTCGTTCTGATGTATTAATTTTGTGTTTACATATTGCTTATCCAATTGACGTAGCTTCAGGTTTAGGTACATATACATTGTGAGATTGCTCTTCCTTGTAACAGAAGACAGCTAATAATTACATTGTCATATGAGTATTGCTCTGTAAGTTACTGGATATCTCTACAATATAGAGTGATCAGAAGATCAACGGAAATTTGGTACAAAACCTAGCCGCATATTTGATAAAGTAGCACTTTTTAGGGACATCACCTGGAATACGTCCTTGCCTCATATTACACTTATTTGAGTTTAAATCTGAAAGGTCACATCATGATACATGTATTCTAAATTCAGCGAGGCTAAGGTTTCCAGTTTTTACACGTAAATGAAAACAGGGGATCGCCTTCAAATGTCATAATTATATACATTGAAATGTGACCAATATCGACCGGGCTTTGGAGGCAGCTGGGCATTATATACGAAGTCTGACCCAGCCTCTAACATTCCCAAAGATGCTGTCTTTCATGTTCATATAGTGCCTTTGCATTAAGATAACTCATAAAATATCCGACTTAAGCCCCATACCCACTAGGCGATTTTATCGGCGACTGGGGACAGGCAACTGGCAGAATCGCTGGTAAAATTGTTACCAATTCAGATCATCTGTTAGAATGTAACATTCAATATTACATTCTAACAGGTGATCTGAATTAGTAACAATTTCACCAGTGATTCTGCCAGTTGCCTTTCCCCAGTCGCTGGTAAAATCGCCTAGTGGGTATGGGGCTTAAAGGATAGTGAAATGGTTAAATGATATGTAGGCCTATACATTATACATGGTTATAGACGGCATGTTAGACAGAAACGAACTTACTGTCTTTTAAGGGCATCTTAAAATTACCTTCGTTCCTGAGCTTTATATGTCTAACAACACTTGCATCATTACTTATGCGATCTGTATGTGCAGACAATGTTCTGGAGCGAAGTGAGAGACTCTCCTACTAGCATTGTGTTTTACTTACTTAGTGTTTTAACCGGAACACTCGAGTATATATGTCTTAGTATGCCTATTTATTTATATCCTGCAAAAAGGTTGCCTTTTTTTAGACCTACACATGATGTGTGTGGGCTGACATATATGTAGGTTTCTTGCTATGCACTTATCTGGCGTGACGGGGGAGGAATTGATAATGTAGTACTACTTCTGGTTGTTCGTTCGTATTTTACTGGATACATTTCTTTTAGAGTTTTTTTGTATTGACACGAGTATGGGGTGTCGATGGGTGGTTCCATGTTGGATATAGGATTCTAGGAGAAAGTCAGGTCGCCAGTCACTATGATTACAAATTTTAACTAATTTCAAGTTCTCATAAATAGAAATAACCTGTGCCATTTCACTTCTTTGTTCCTATGTCAATATAGCCCTTATTATCTCGCAAGTTTATTAGAAAAGGTCATGTCGCCACCGAGCCAATTTAAGGGATTTACAGCTAATGTATTGCGCATGTATAGATGCATAGGCCCAATGCGAATCAATGAGAGAGATTCCCTAGCAGATTACGTCAGGAAATTCGCACTATTCTAGTCGGATGAATGTCCCTTGATATTATGTTATGTACCTGCATTAAGATGTAAAACAACCCTAATCTGCCTAAAATCTTAGAAAATATTAGATTTGTCGGATGTCTAGCCCCTGACTGCTACAGGGTGTAGCCAGAAATTATATAAGCACATCCTCCTTTCCTGGAAATTCCCTTGAATTACGTGAAGGTAAACCGCCATGGAGAAGAAGGTTATGCTATATATCTTCCGCACCTAAACGCACATCCTCCGGGCCCGTAGGATGAGGATGTTATGTGTAGGTAAGGAGCTTATTGCATAAACTCCTATCCAAGGTGGTTTACAATTTTGTACTACGTCCTCTGAGTTTCATGCTGATAAATGTGATAGATAATTTTGTTTATATTTCTATACTTCATTCATAAAGGAATTGCATTTCTTTTTTACTTTTGGTGTTGTTAAACATGTCCTTCATCGATGTTCTGTTTTGGAGATGCCTGTTGTTACTAGCATCCATCTTCTTACATTTCAATATGACATGCTCTACAGTTAGCTTGGTGTAACATTGTTGACAAATGGGAGCATCTTCACCTTTCAAGAGGTGTTCATTTGTCTGCCTGGTGTGGCCTATCCAAAGACCCACCAGTTTCACTAGTTCTGACCTTGTCAGGCACTCTCTTTTAATTTTTTCACTTTTTTCTTCCAGTTTGGGTTGGACAGAATATTGTTCTCCTCTTTGTCCCAGCTGCTTTGCCACTTAGATCGAATATGTGTTTTGCTTAGTGGCAGCAAATCTATATATCATATAGAATTCTAGCAACCTCAGGATCTTCGGCAAAGGCCCTTTTGGTTGCTTAGTCTGTCTTTTCAATACCAGAGATCCCAATGTGGCTAGGTAGCCAACAGAAAATCACTTCTTTTCCTATCACTTTCGGGTTGGTGTGACTTTGCTGGATATATCTGATTATAGGATTGTTAGGCTGGTGTTGTTGGATAGTTTGTAAACAGGTCTTTGAGTCTGAGAAGAGGATGAACTTTTTGTGTCTCGATACTTTGATCCAGTCTAGTGCAGGTGCTAGAGCATGTGCTAAAAATGCTGGCTTGGCCATGAAGGGCACCAGTCACATACTATATATATGTGTGTGTGTGTCTATGTTCCTACGTTGCTGCTGCACCCAGGCAAGTTAGTCTCTTTAGTGTAGTGGTGAGGACTACCAACTCTCATGCAAAACATCCAGGGCACGAACCTTGTATGAGCCTACCTGCTCAATAATGTTTTATAAAGATTTTATCTTAAAGAAGAGACGTACGATATGAGCATGATGGTATGTGTATGGCTCAATGTTATTTCAATAGATATTATTATTATCATTCTCAAAATCGGTATGAAATAATTATAAGCCTATATCCTGTATGTACCTAACAGCTGCCTCACTAGGGTAGTACATAAGCTATATCACTCCAAATTTTAAGGTTGGGAGTCTGGAAAATAGATGCTAAAACATTTGAAAAATTTGAAACTGTCTGCATCATGTTTCAAGACTTAGAAGACTTGAAAGATTACATTCCGGAGTGGTATAAAGCACCAAAATACAGCATTTGAAGACCGAACAGGCAGTTTCTAAACCGGAATTGTCAGTGCAAAATAACCATGCCTATTAGGCTTGACTCAGCCTTGACATACTGAAAGATAATCAGAAACTCAGAATAGTAGTTTTGTACTTTAACATCTGTAATACTTTGCTAGATGAGCGAACTCCTCTCGAGAGCTAGATTATCAGAGAATGCGCCCCATGTCGTCCTTGAGTCCCTTTTTAGAATGTGTTATGTAGAAGTAACGTCGTGATATCTGTAGAGTCTGTGACCTCTACAAGGTCGATTAACCTTGGGAATAAAATTAGATTAGATGAAAAAGTCGAAGTCATTTCGTTGTCTTCAAGAAAAATTGTATATGTCAATGCACAAATTTGATTGAAGCTCAAAACAAAGCACTCCCAATTAAGTTTCCTTCTAGGAGGTAATTTTATAAAGGATCCATCCTGAGTAATACATTGGGTTAAAGTTGTAGGATCAAATATATCTCAAGGTTGAACAGTGATTAACAATATTAAATGAATTTGAAAAGGAAGTGTGTAAGGTGGATTTGAGACGGCTTGTAATTTGACTGATGTAATAATTATCTATGGGTGGTTTTAATATGAATATAATGTAATAACATTCTTTCATGTCATTTATCACAGTCCTGGTAATATGTTGTCATGTTATTGAAATCTATGCTCATATGCTAGCGGAAGAGCTTTTGCAATCAGAGAGATAGTTTAGAAAGAGAATTGCAAATATTGGAGACGCGGAAATGGAAATAAACTTAAATAGAACATTATGATTATAGGTGACCTGATCTGCGTGGTAATACCAAATGCTTGCCAAGTAATACGGATCGAGGTCAAACAAGCCAGAGTGGAGAACTTAATATCAGGTGGTCAATGCTTCCGTCAGGAAATCAAACCGCCCACTATTATTTGTTCAGGTCTACATGCCTCATGCGGTATTAGGCGGAGATTGACGTTGTAGGTGGGGAGTGAGAAAGGTGCCCACTGACGGCTTAACCGGCCCAGGTCAATGAAGGAGCCAGCACGGAAGGTATACATTAATATTGCCTTACACATGACCCTGGTCATTTAAGGGTGTAAATTGGTGTGGTCAATAAGTATAGCATTACAGGGATATTAATTTCTGGGGTATAGGCTAAACATGAGTGGGTAGAAGTAGTCATGGTTTGTTCGGTTTCAAATAGGTCTACATGGAACCTAAGTCTTTTTAATTGCACACACAATATCGTATGGCCATTGATAACTATAATCATTACAGTCTTGGTAATGGATGATGAGCAATGATAAAAAAATAACAATATTGTAATCATGTTGTTCATCAAGTATTCCCTTGTGATGTAAAATAAAAAGTCTCATATGAGTTTTCATCATTATCTTTGTAAAATCATATATCTTGTCGGCATTTGTGAACTTGGGTCTCTAATTGGTACGATATTTTAGGCCCTCTGTATAAAGATAATAATGTTTAATTCTTTATGTTCAAATGTTTTTTCAACTTAGTCTTTGCATCTGAAGGTAACTGTATGTTTGGTCTAAAAATTAGCTTTTAGTGCTCTAGTTTGTGAAGGGTGAAAGTTAAAAAGAGCTTTATTGTACACTGTAATCACTTATAAGCAGTCTGTAACCTAGAATGAGTTAGACAATTAGATGAGGACTGAATGTCATATAGCCACTTTTTACATTCTTATCAGTTAAGGTTGAGACCAAACTTAAACAGATCCAAGATGTAACATAGTCATTTGAAAGTGATGATCCGCAATCATCTAACAAAAACCTCACTTTGCAGTTTGGTCACTGTTTCATTATTGGGTACGATTTTTTGGCGATAATCATGAGAATGAGAGATAATGTATTCATGTTTCAGCATTATTATGTTTAACGCACTAGCATAAGTTGACTTATATCCACCGTGGTTTAAATACAATGATGCCTGTCCTCATATTCACTAATTTCTTTCTCAGTGTCCTTGAATTTGGTCTAAGGGTCCTGGTTATCATTGAATCCTATTCGTCATCCTGTTGGCGCAAGCACGTAACAGTCCTGGCTAGATATACACCTCAAAGCAACACGTAAACCAAGCATGCCTTTCAAGGCTGGCTAAATGAAAACCTTGTCTCACAATGCGACAAATGTGTACTAGGCATAAACTAATGTCATTGTTGCTGAGTATGTTGCATATACATACTCTCATGTATGCATGTATACTTTTAGTTATCTTAAACACTAGGCCCTATGTATCCATAACACATATTTCTTACATTGACTTTGTAATTTTAGAATTTTTACTGCATGACTGCTACCTACATAGAAGATCAATTTTATTGAATGTTGTTGAATGAAAGATAAATAGATAAATAATGGTGTGCCAATTACTGAATTGATTCGGGATCGGTCTACTAACTTTGGTTGGCTAGGAGTCGATTCAAGATTCTATTCTAACAGTATGTGTTTTAGATGGTACCTAGGTCTCTGTTGCTTCCTAGACCTAAACCTGTTAGCCCAGGCATGTTAAAGTACATCCGTGACTAGACATAAACTTAAGGCTACACGTGAAGCAGACATGCCATCAGAGGTGGGCCGAGTCTATATTGACGACTGATCTGGCCCCAGCACCAAAGTTTACAGGTCGGTGGTAGAGCCAACAATCATTAACAGAAACCACTTGACAGGAATTCTACATACTTCTTACTTTGTATTTAAGGTGTCGGTGTAATATGAATCGGGGTCGGTGATTACTGCATGTATGTATGTCATATGATGTATTGTTTTTATGCTTAATTAAAGTAACGTCCATTTCATGTTATCTCTCTCGGGTGTTTAGGCTTAAATATAATCAATGACAAGGTTACCTGTCAAGAATTATATGCACACTGAAATACATCTCATTTCTTAGCTTAGATAAACCTTGATTATGATCACTGTTAGCTAGAAAATACTCACTTAATGAGGTCTCAGGTTTGCTATTTATGATCGACAGGTGATTTCCCTTCTCTAACCTGTGTAACACAACACCAGAGTAGGGTCCCCTGGGATCTGCCGTGTCAAGAAATCCAAACCACAGAGGGACAATTAATCTCCCTTGTTAGTACTTTCTCTGTGAGATTGTATATTAGGAACGCCTCAGTGCCCTGAGATTTTTGCATCAGCTCAATTGGAGGACCATGAATGTATCGTGAAGTTTTTTTGTTTTTTTTATTGCTTTTTATTTAGGGTTCGGGGATCACCATTGGTGATTTTAATTCCCCTCCCTCAAAATCAATACAATACTTGGTATTACATCCTTGTAAGATAAATCAGGTAAGCAAATGATTCAACGTTGACATTTTGGTGAGAACCCATTATGAAATCCATTAATGAGAAAGATGAATATGATGAAAAATTGGATGAGTGCATAGATAAAGGTTGAATGGTTTCATTTATATCGTATTATAAATATGGGTTAATAAAAAATAATTCAAGGGAGTTTCGGAAAGATTCTTTCGTACGATTATTCCTAAGAAACGAAGGTAAGGCATTCCATTGTTGTACAGTTCTATAGATAACACTACGATAACATCTTTTATTTACAATTTTTGGAACTATTAACAAAATGTCTAGTCATAATTTCCCTATCATCAACATATTCAGGTCTTCCTGCAAGTAAGTATCCATATAGGCTTAAGTGTAGGATTCTCCTATATTTCAATGTATACAGTTTAGCATTCCGATAGAGAATTTCTGATCTTACACGTTGTTGATAGGGAACTAGATATTGATTGTAAACAATTCGCAGTGCATCGTTTTGCAACTTTTTTGATATTGGTTATCCACATATAGAATGTTTTGATCATATAAGAAATCAGCATAATCAAATAAGGGCAATATCATTGATTTATAAATAGTTAAGGCAACAAAATCAGTTACAAAGTGTCTAACTTTCCTTAAAAATTTCAATTTCAACTGTACTTGGGATGAAATCTTCTTCCTATGTTAATTCTTTAAGTTAATTATAAGAAGATGGTCTGAAGAAAATTATACACACGTAAGATGGCCACATTCTTACACCGCGGCCTTACAAGACTTACATTAGATAAGATTATTCCTAGGTAAGCCGACTGGTGCTCTATAGCAGGTATCAAGAGGTTACGCTAAATACTGAACACACGGGAGGAGGACCAGTGTAAGCTAATCGGTGATGTATGCGGACGATGGAAAAATAAATGGCAAATAATATGGCCTTGAACTATAGAGGTTTAATTATCCGTTTAAAGTTTATGCGTGTTTATGTTGTTGCGTTGTATAGATAATAACTAGCTCCATTCGCAGTCTCCCTCCTCGTCGACTGCGGTCGTCCAATACATAATTATAGTTCCCTTATCATGTAAGACGTGAACACTCGTTGTGAAAGGATTTGTTGTTTATTATCCAATGTCTAGTCGTTCCGTGACAAGAACTCAATTGACCATGATCAGTCCCGAGGTTAGAGTTCCCTCAAACACATTCAGTCAACGCTCCGCGCTCTAACACAATTTCTATATGCCTCTCTCCAGAACCTAGACTGCAGATTAAAGGTCCAACCTTCACAGGATGTTTACTCACACAGTGCTTGCAGCTACTCTGGCTAGCTAAGAGCGGAACACATTATTATATGGTGGTACGTCACACCTTAACTCCTCCCCCATTACACTTACTGTCAAAGTGAAACATTGGCTTACACGTGCGCTTCTAAGCTCACGTCATGCTGCCCAAACATGGACTGGCCACCCGCGTCAGTACAGCCTATCGGACATTAGAGTGATCTATTCCAGTTGAATAAGGATTCTACTGAAAAATAAAGTCAAAATTTAATGTTATACAACAAATTCACGCATACTACGTACATGCCTATTTATTAATGTTATTGATATGATAGCAATGCGTGCATGTTGCGTGAACTGGCATTTGGACCTACATGTCACTGTTCCCGCGCGGCCTCTGTTGCATGGGTTTTCAACTGTTAAAAACTGCCTCTTTGGGCTAAACGTTTCCTTTTTTTCCACTCGGGATTCAAAATCAAACACCAAAACAGTAAAGTTTGTGACTATTTCAATTAAAATGCTGTCATCTAAGGAAACTGTCTGCCTCAGTGCTTGAATATCCTTTTAGTACACCCCAGCCCCCAACCCCAACCCCCCAACCCCGAATTCTGAAGCTCGTATAAAATGTGTTCAATCTGTCCCTTCTGCCGCGAGTCAACCCTTCTTATGAAGAAAAAAGTCATCTTCCATTTTTTGTCATTTTTTATGTGAGGTGTGCAGGACGATATCCGATCTAAATGCCTGTAAAATGCTTTTCAGACCAAAATAAGATGGCATTCATAAAAGACAACCGCGTCCAACACGCATGTTTCCAATCCTAAAGCGGCGTGTACAACTCAACCGAGAGAAGTGCCACAATTTGATATTGGCTTTTGATGACCCCCAAACCCTTCTGTAATACTCCTACCGTGAGTGAGCTAATGGTGTAATCTGGTAGTATTGACATGCCACATGGCTGTTTTTGTTTGCCGTGCCTTTCAAGCAATATTTTTGAGGCGCTGTTTGCTGTCTCGCCACTAGTAAAATGAGTTTCCACGTGACCTTTCTGCTACTTCCTAAAGCTTCTGACTAGTATGATAATTGTGTAAAGTATCAGTAAGCCTGTAGTTATGACATACAATATGAAGCAAAGTGGACAAAATGTCTGTATTCATTTTTTTTCTCCTAGTCATAGTAATTAAATACGATACAAGAGAACGTAGGGTCGCAGCTGGGCACTCAGGCCCTCTGTCGTCCACATTATGATGGGGTACGATTCATAATACTGCTGGCTACTCTGAAATGCTGTAGTTCTCTCGGTCTGGCAATGACGTTTTAATGTATATACTCTCACCAAAAAGGTTGATTATCATTTCATACATAGGAACGGAACACTCCCATCTGGTCATTCTTGTCACGCCTGACGAAAGCCTTGTTCGTGTACTAATTTATGAATCTAGATATAAAAAATATTAACCAATAAATCAATCGGACTGCATAATTGTATCATTTATACAGTTAGAGAATTCTCTATACACAAAGAAATACTCGGACCCCAGGCACCGCTTGTCTAAAGTCGCGTGTAATCTCAAAACCTTAGTCGTTCTTTTTCTAACATAAGAGACAATTTGTCCAATGCACCTTCAAAGGACGACGCCTTCTTGTGCAATGTCGCGGGAATATGTCACACTATATACACGACAATATAGTTTGGATTGACTTTCTTATAGATACTATCAAGAAAATGACATTAGTAGCATACAAAAATTGAGATTTGATGCTTGTTGAGTACACTGTTGGCCACAGTATCGCACTCTTTCCATAGTATGTACTATATTGCCACTTGCATCCATCCTCTTGCCGTATATGACATTGTAGTTTCAAAAAATATGCATGTCATGCCATTTAGTGAATAGCGTCGAAATGCATGATATCACCTACTACTATATATATAACAATATACTACAGACCTCAGTTTGTATGCATGCAGTATTCTACTGTAAATAATCATTTAACAGTCACATTGTATACATTCCTGGCATGATAATAGTCGACCAATGATACTGACCTTAGCATGCATGTGTATGAGTAGTATATGAAAAGAGCACTTTGATTCTTATCATCTAATGAAATTCAAAATCAACGGATCCTTCGTCAAATTACACAACAAATAACTATCCTCTATTGATAGTTTTAGATGAGAGTAAGTAAAAAGAAAGTGGGCCTTTTGTTCCACACATAGGATGTATGGGGTAAAGGTCTCAGGGGCCTGGGGGTATTGGAAAAATAATACAGCCTTATCAAACTTACCATTGCTCTAATGGTGCATCTTGCCAAACTAGAAAGGATGGGCAGTATTTTACGAGAAGGTAATTTGACATCATAAGCAAATTGATAGCAAGTGTTGTATTAGTCTTGGCAGAAGGGTGTAAAATTATATATGACGTAAAGGAAAGCACACCAAGACACCAAGACGCATCTTATTTTCAGAGTTAGGGCGGGTGGGTTACCATGCACTGTATCCAGTAGCCCTGGGTTGTTAAATAGAGACCCGTTTGGTGGATGTGTTCTCACGTCAGCTAATCTTCTCAAAATGGGAACTGATAATTGCAAACGATGATTTAGCCCCAACTTCCACGTCTTAGTATGGAGAAGATTCCTACAACTACTTTCTCCTTTCTACCATCTCCCTATGATATTACAATAATCAGAACACATACATTACCATACTATGCCTGTGTTGTTTTCTCTTTCACGAAAACTGCTTGTTTGGCAATTTTCTTATTGTAACACCTAAATGCTATAATAGGATGAACTTTATCAGCTGATAGGATCGTCCGCAGTCATGATTAAATGTTATTCATAGTTTTAACAGGCTTTCACATTCTGCTCTTTTCAACCACCATCGACATCCTTGCCACCAATACCAACAACAAACCACCACGGTACGTACCCTACCTGCACTCCACCCTCTACCCCCCAGAGCAGCCCACCCACAGACCGGACCTATTCCCACTACCTGCCAGCCCAATGGACTTTGGACATGAAGTCAGTTTTGCAAAGTGCTTTCCAAGATTGGCCTGACAAATGTGGCCCGGGGCGTGGAGCGGTGGGGCGGGGCGGGCCATAATGTCAGAGACGGAGGGTGTAGGGGGACGGCCGGCCAAACTGTCACTACACTGATGACAACGTCATGGGGTCTAATTGAAAAGTACTCAAACGGAGCAGGTGGGGGGTACATGAGAGAGGTGACTGGAGGGTGCAGTAAAAGCTGGGGTGTGGGTAGGCTGGGGTGATTACCGGAGAATAACATAGGGGCAATGAGAAGGGAGGTATTGGAATAGGTGCTAGTAAGGGGTAAAGGATGGAAACTGTGAAGGGATTGATATTGAGACGGACAAAGAAAAGGAAAAAGGAAACGAGAAGGGGTGTTTTGGGAACAGGGACAGTTAGAGGGTTTGACAGGGAGTAATGATAAGAAAGGGTACTTATTGGGACAGAGGCACACCTATTGAGCAGGATAAGGAAAATGGAGAGGGACTAAGAGGCTGAAATAATTGGGCATAATCAGAGGAAGCGACCGGAATTGAGAAAGGGAAGTTATTGAGCAGGAACAGGGAAAGGGATGGACCTGGGAAGAGGAAGATATTGAGCGGAAGCAGGGATATGGACATGAGCATGGAATGTGAAATTATTGAGTGATGAACAAGGAAGTAAGAAGGGGCTAAAAAGTGGAAGTAGCTGACCAGGACCAGGGAAAGGACACGGGTTACGACATGGAAGTTATTTGGTTAGGGATAGAGAAAGAGGCAGGGGATGAGCAGGGAAGGGGGAAAAGGGCTGGGTTGGAGTTAAAGCAGGACAAGAGACAGGAGCTGAGTAGGGAAGTTCATTGAGAAGAGGCAGAGTGGGACAGGAGTTGGGAAGGGAAAGTTGTTGGGTTGGAGCAGGACAGGAGACAGGAGCTGAGAAGGGAAATATATATAGAAGAGGCAGAGAAAGGGACAGGGTTGAGAAGGAAATCAGAACGTTTTGAGGCAGTTGTAGGGAAAGGGGAAGGGGCTGAGAAGGCATGTTATTGGGGATGGTTTATGCATGCGCAGACTTCACGAGTATAGAATTTCTTGAAAACACAGACACAAAGTCCACACATACAGATCTCCTTATATACCCGGGCGTATATTAATTACAACAGTAGTTTGACATATAAATAGGTCCGCTAGAATAAAGCTCCAGTCACAAACTGTGAGTAAAATTTAGTTTCCACTTTTGCTCGCAAAATCTGCTCTTATTGGCAATCTGCAAGACATAATCCCAGTAGCATACACTGTACTAACAGTCTGCAATGGGAACAAAAAAAACCACCACTAATGTTATCACCTGTCATATGAAAGCTGATTTTATCACGACTTTACATGTGAAAACCACTCACCCATGTCCTACATCCACGTTTGTAACATACCTTACGTGTACCCTCGTGTAAAAGAAATACTATGCGGGCGGGGGTCCCCTTCCCATGCCTACATGTGTAACATCAACCAAATTATTGGGCAGGATAAAAGAAAGAGACAGGGGCGAGAGTAGTACATATAGGTAACAAGTACAGAGAAAGGGATAAAGGATGAAACGGGACAAGCGGACACGCAGTTTGATATCATTTTATGATTATCTGAAGCTCCATGCCTTTTGGGTAAACCAGAAGCTACTCATATACGGTGGCTACGTGTGTACGATCGTTGTTCGGCATATGCGTGGGTAGTGGCATTTGTGCCTGCATAAAGTGGATAAGTACTTATCAACGCGCCGAGTCATTTAAGACGTAGTGAGTAGAACTTCCGCTTAGTGAAACTTGGGTAATGAATATGACATTTAACATGCCTTTGCAAAGGAAGCTTTTTAATCGTAGACTACATCAAAACCAGTATGAAGTTAGTTATCAAGGTTTTCCGACCACATAGTATCCTGCTAAACACTCATAATGTCTGAATGAAATGTGGTAACTCATTATTTAAGTGATCTTATGTGACAGCTGTATTATTATGCTTTTCCTGCCGTGATAAATGAAAGGTTGAGTACTTGTAACCTGTTTTTGTTAGATTATTGAAACAAGCCGATTAGACGTTGTAATGATTTGTTTCTTTGCCTCCCACTCAACTAAATAAAATCATTCTCAACAGGTTAAACGTGGATGATATTGGGTAGATAACCGGCACAGCATGTCATTATGACATACAATGTAAGCACGAATAACTACTATCTCTCCATTATCATAAATATGATATTGTAAAAACTAGCAATTTGTCATCAGAAATATGATAGAAAAGGGCATGCTTACAATAAATTTGGAACTAGTTAGGCCGCTTCGTTCAAAGCAGAAATTCGGTAGGCATTGAACAATCGTGCCTTATATTACCCATGCATTTGCCTTAAAAAGACAACACAAGAGTGATCGCCCCCTTTTGATAGTAAGCAGTTCCTAGCACAAATGCCCCCAGTATACGCAAAAACATCCTACGTTCTACGTACCCCAAACTGAGTGTATGCCTGCAAAAATACCCAGGGAGGACTTGATATTTCCCTCCGTGTCAGCCCAGACAAACCAGGCTCCATTCATAATGATATGCATAACTCTGCCCAGTTGACAGGCCTATTTACAAACCGCTGGTACCTAGCGGACGGGTCGGGATTTGTGTATATAAATCTATGGGCGGCTACTCGCTGTTCCCTGGCGTGAGCTGCTCACATCCATTGCTCGGGGTGTCGGCGGCCGATTGTCTGACGGGCTAACAGGGAGGGTCATTCACTCAGGTGGAGCCGAATGGAACCGACTCACAATAAGGTCAATGGGCAAAGGGGGATCAATGAGGCAGTGAAAGGAAAACCTCCCAAATAGGGATCGCTGTGCGAAAAGTGTTAATTACAACAGAGTGCCCGGTCAGAGTGCACTGTGAAACGTACTGCTCCTGTTTTTGCAATTTACCCATCTTAAATGTATTAGATATACAAACTTAGATGTGCAGAGATATATATCATGTTTTGTAACTTTGTATTTGAGATACGAAAACACATAGGCCTACCTATGATTTACCAACGATGTGGCTAAAACCAAATCGGCTATACACGCGACGTCGTCTACGCGACGTCGTTTGAAGTAGGACAGTGTTATCCCGACGTCCCTTGTAATAATAAATTATCGCATAAAATATATGGAAGACCATAATTATATAATGCACACCACGCGACCATCTACCTATATTGTGAGATGAATCTGTATAGGCCTATAGACAATGCCAAGCAAAACCTAAACGAATAATTATGTGAATGTTCACATTTTGACTATCGATATATCAGCTAATATTAAAGCACATAATTTTAATCATTGGTCTCTTTACACATCGTCCCCTAATTCAATTTTGATGTTCTTACATAATTTTCTGAATTATAACTCTTTTGAACTAGCATTTACAAATAAGTAGTATCATTGATCCCTTCTCGATAACATCTCCCTACTGATTTCTATTTTTTGTCTTTGAGGACGTACAAAGTTTTTCCCTTGTACACGTTTAAGCGCATAATCATTAGTATTTTCTCTATCAATCCCTCTACCTCCCCAGGTCCCAGTCTAAAGTCTACCTGTGTTTCTGATGATATGCTGGGATGAAGGCCACTGATTTTAGACACTGTGATACACAATTACTCTCCGCCCTGAGGCGCTTTGCCTAGCTTTCTATCCGACTTTCATGTAGCACAGAACATGCCACCTAAATGGACTATTATCCTACTCAACATGGGCGATAATAGAGCCTTCCTCCATGGTAATTTCCCAAATCAATGCATCTTTGCTTATGCCCTAACTGGTCGGCGACTTTCGGAAAATATGTTCCAGAGATAGGGGGTTGGAGGGGCGGGATGATCCGGTGGTCAAAGAGCCTTCCATGATGCCCTCTCAGCGCTGAAAGGATGTCTTCCCGACCACTTCCGGCCCAAGTGGGCGATATTTGGGAGCCTGCTAGGGGTGGGCGATATTTGGGAGGTTTTGGCTTCAGGGACAGAGAGCAAGCCTTCATAATGGGCGGGGCCTGCGAGCATTGACTGACTCCGGCAAAAAGCAGAGCTGGGCCCGGCTGTTGGGTAAGTGAGGTTTGCTGCAGGAGATGAGGACAGTTAGGGTGAACTTCCTCCCAGCCTTACACTGCTCTGGGGTCAGGGGGTCTGCTCTCAAAAGTCTGTAGAAACTCTTGCATGCCATGCATAAGTGGAATAGACTGCATTCGCAAATCATATTACTCCTGTAAATGTTGATTAGTGGCCCTATTATTCTTGCTGTTTGTAGAATTTGCACGTCAAGTTATACCTAGTCGAAATGGGAGTCTTTTTTTCTCCAAACCTGATAATGCCCAATCGTGGATGAATCCTTGAAGGACAGATTGCAGCCTTCAGTTAGAATAGGCAAATGGTTAGAGGGCTATATATGGGGGCTTCTAATGTAAAGAAATAACTGATAAATGTGTATATGATCGGATGGAACAGAGAGCTTGATATTAGAACTAGTTTTGAAGTGTATATCAAATATGAAGCTGGTTAGCATGCAGCAACAAAAAGACTAAAGGTATACATACACATGAAGAAACGTTTAAAAAAGTGCGTTTTATTTTCAAAGGATACTGCTATTGTAAAGCTTGTGTCTCTATGTTTATATAAAAAGTAATGCAACGCCACATTGCATGTGAATTTACTTTAATCTAACCAAATCTCTGAGTGCAACATCATACATGATGTTATACATGGCAGCTCTATAAGAAATAATATCAATAAACGCTGTTTTTTCTATGAAGGTACGATGGGTCAATTATCCTGTGATTACTTAGGTAAGGGTCGCTCAGAATAACACGCAGTCTTAACCCTACAACATGATAGTTTATTTTTCTTGTGCTTTTTTGCTGGACCTGTCATTGGCAAAAAGGAAAAATGGGAAGTTTTGTAGTTGGTGGGATTGCCGTTGGCCATTGAACAACAAGTAAAAGCACTCGGGTAGACGAAGGGCGCCGGGGGCCCCGTCACGCTATAGGAATGGCCTATGAATACGCCCATGAATTTACCACCTAGACTGCGTGCGCCCTGGTCGGCTGAACGGACTCCATTTCTACCCAAGAATAATGTTTTATTGCCTTTATTTTCTACATCAATTGGGGGAAAAAAGGTTTTGAAAAAAGGGGTACTCACTTTCCATTGTTCTTTGGACAATGTGGATGTCTCTGACGTTTTCCTCCATTTTCAGTTATGATTAAAGTTTTTAGCCGATACGATGTATGTTTTAGCGAAAAGTTTACAATGATTTCAGTTGCGCTGAATTCAGGCATCCCAGCCCACACTTTAGTATTCATGATATGAAGGTTTTTTCCAGTACATGCTAAGTAGACGGTTCTGAAACCCTTTTTTTCATTATCATTATTTTAAACATCAATGTTTTTCAACATTGATATGTATCAGTAACGAGTATTCAAGACATTGAGCCAAATAACGAGTATTCAAGAAATTGAATCATCTATGGAATCATGCCATTCCCATCATATCCAAAGATACATATTTATCATAGAACGAAGGAGTTTATGGACAAAAGAAACCAGTTCCAGACGATATAAAGGTCTTATTATTATGGATATTTACCTCAATATTCGTGTTGTTATCGCATGCAATAATGTTTCTGTTTTGAAAATTGCACAAAAACGTCTACAGGGTCCTCAAAAGACTTCTACTTCTTCGAAAAAAAGTTACACAAGATCTGAATGCAAAACAAAGATGTCCTCGATGTAAATGATTATGTTGGATGCGTTGTGTATTGATTTTGGCGTTGTACATATTTCCGGGCGCTATGAACTCTATTGAACAGGTATTAAAAAGAACGAAAGTAAAAGAATAAAGTAAAAACAACATGGTCAATAACAACGCTAGCTAGATTGCAAACGATGACTTAATAAAATCGTCCATTAAGGCTAAATGCGCGAAGTATTTAAATACACGATCATATTTCGTATCGATCATGATATATAATCTTTCATGAATTTGCATAGAGCAGTAAATAAAAGAGATGTCGCTGATATAAAGTGACACGTCTGTTAACCTCATTGTATCCATTTATCTTTTCATTTTATTGACCGTAATGTCAAATCCTAGTAATCTAATTTACAACATTAAATAGAGATACCAGCAGTAGACTGTCCCTTTGCATTGGGTGGCGCCGAATCTAGGCCTAATATAGATAGTCCTATTTACCCAGTGATCCCTGCACAACAAGGTCAATTTAAACCTAATGCCCCGTGATTTCCAAAACAACCTCAATGTTTACATGAGAATTGATTTCTTTAACCCCCAGCCCATCCTCACACACCCCTCCCGATACCACCGGGGAAAAGCATTGGGGTTCGCAGGTCAGCAAAATAATCACCTGAAATTGCACTTGTCAATTTTAGAAAATAGAGGGGAGGAAATATTTGTGAATGAAATGCACAGATCATTAAAGTTCGCCCTTAAACATCACTCTTTTATAGGCTGCCCCGATTTGCCCGACAGGGGTTCCCTCTTACTGAAATGATCAAATGATTGTACCAGGAGTATCAAAGGCCTGACAAAAAGATAACAATGGCGGAGTATTATCATGGCGGGACAGGGCGTGCGCCCATCGAAAGCTTCGATCCAAGCCTTGTTCGCAATATCGACCTGATCATCAAGTGTAAAAAGAAATCGATCCTTGTATTTTTATACAGTTTTTTCTTCTTTAATTCAAATTTTCCCTGTCTCTGCGTTTGGCGGACGACTGAGTCCAAGCGCTATAGATGTGAAACTGTGTTTGTTGGTAGTGGGTTTTTTTTTTACCTTGCTTTTTCGTGTTTTCTTTTTTGTTTTATAAATTAACAGGTCAATAGATTCATGGGTCAGATGCAAAGGTTGTCTTATTAATAACGATGATTTCAATCTTCTCAAGAAAACCCTACAGCGCATTTGATATGAATGAGATATTATCTTGATAACGAAACATATTCCATAATGACTTCCAATGCTGAGATCTTCACCCCCACCCCCACCACCCTCGCCCCACATACCCCCTCACACACACCCGCACAAAAAAAAGGGGGGGGTTGAAAAACGTCTCTGTTGTTATGCAGGATATAAGATTACTAAAAATTCCCCTAACGGAAGTGAGAACGACTATACTATGCCTCTGTAAATAGCCACAACAGCAACAAGCCAATTAGTTTAAAGCGCCAGGGTTATTCAATTAACAAAATGGTCTATGTCCCGACTACGCATATTACATGGTTCTCCCTGTTGTTTTAGGGTTAATGACAATCAGTGCATCAGTTCAGTTAAAAAATATACATTGTACTCTGCTATGTCTCAACTAAACTTTTACGTTTCATAACATCCTTGAAACCATTGCTATTGTGTCCCAAAATATACGTGAAAACAGCTACGTGATTTTAATAACTTTGATTTTCGTTCTCTTTGATGCAATGACAAGAACGGCACATTGCCATTGTCAGCACATTAAAAAGAAAAGTGTTCTTTACCATTGTCTCGTTTATCTCACGTTACCAGTTACTACACCGATATCATTATAATGCTCATTTCAAACTTTAAACGAAACTAACTGTTGCACACTTTCAAACCATACCCACTATTTAACATCCGTATGAGTACCACACCATTTCAAAACTATATGGATCTGTTCGCGTCCGAGTGCTTAAAATTGCACATCGTTGTATGTGGGAGGAGGTATGAGTGCTAGTAGTGCAATGTATATGATGGAATGCCGCGTATGGCGTGTGACGAGGAATAAATGGAGCAAGCAGAGAGCTGCTCAGGCAAGTAGTAGGAGTAGGGGTAGCGCCTCTTACCTTGTTAGTGTTGAGCGAGTAGAAGTTTGCTTTCCCTTACGTCCAGCGCCAGTACCACCGCCACCACTACTACCACCACCACCTCCACCACCTGTGCGCCGTCCGGCCGTGTGTTGTAGGTATCGTAGCGCCTCCTCCAGACCACCGCGCCTCCCACCGCTGCCGTACACGTCCTCCGCCCAGCAGACCGCCCGCCGCAAACCGACAACTCTCTACTACTTACACAGCGCCACGCGCGTCGAGGTGGTGTGTGTGTGTGGCGAGTGGGGGGTGGGGGTGGGGGGAGTGATTGTGTAGGAGTGGTGGTGTGAGTTGAAGGGGAGGAGGTTAAGATACATCTCGTCAGGGGTGAAGAGTGGTAAGGAGCTGACAAAAACTGATGGGGATAAACATTGTTATTAACTAGAAGGACAGAAGGTGGGACGGAAATGTTAGGAAAAACCATACAGGTTGAAGCGTTCGTTAAGTTTATTTGGAATATGCATGGATAATCAGTTTAATAGTATTCGAGAGTAGCGTGGTATTTGTGCCTATTTAACGAAAAGAAAAATATAGTTCTTTGGTTTGCGGATGAGATACAATTTATTATTCATTTATTAATTTTCTTTAATTAGAAGTTTGAAAAACATTGACCACAGGCTGTCATGACAATTAAGCGACAAATTGGAGCCTGATTAAGATGTTACAAGCGGCGAGAGGTTCGGGCAGTACTTTAAGGAGCAGAGAAGGCAATAATCGTCAGGCAATGAGCGTAGTCGATCATACATTAATGGGCAGTAGACATAAGGGTTGGAAGGTAGTGAGCGCAATCAGGCAGTAAGAGCAATAGGGTAGGCAGACAGTAGCAGAACATGTTGAACAGTCATTTAAAGCAGAGTGATAAGCATTGGGCGGTGAGAGACGTCGGGAAGTATAATATGCAGTAGGTCTATGTGGTAGTTATTTGCAACATAGGTAATTGGCATCAGGCAGTTGACTCGTCGGGAGGCTCTTTGTACCAGTGGTAAAAGGTTAGCTAACAGCTGAATCTGTCGGGCAGTTATATGATGCCAGAAAGAAAGATGGCAGGCAATAAGACATACCAGGCAGTTAATTACAACAGAGCAGGAAGTGAATAGGCCTATATCAATATTATTAGAGATAAGGGGCAACAGGCAATACAAAATGCTAAATGCGGCAAAGTTAAAGGTAACGGGCAACAAGCAGTAAAAAACGTTAATGTTAATTGCAGCAGAGGTGACGGGGAGCAGGCGGTAGAAGCAGTAAAATATGTCATAAGGCAGCCTAGGTAAGTAACATCATGCAGTATAATATGTTGATTAGCAGCAGAGGTAGGCAACAGCAGGCAGTAGAAGATATTAATAAACTGCAGAAGTAATTAACAGCAGACAGTAAAATATATTGATAAGCAGCAGAGGTAAGTAGCATCAGGCAGTAAAAGATGATAATAAACTGCAGGAGTAAATAACAGCAGGCAGTAGATGTTAATAAGTAGCAGAGGTAAGTAGCAGTAGGCAGTAAGTACAACCAGGGCCAGCAGTAAAGTAAGGAGTGGCCGTGGCCGTCAGGCGGGGCGTGTCCCCGCACCTCTCAGCCTGTCACGTCGCTCAGGGCCATGGGAGACGATGATTGACAGACACCGCCGGCCCTCTACCCCTCCCACCACCAACTCCCTCCCCGCCTTTCTCGGCACAATCTGCTATGGCGTGCTGAGCTCCACAAAACATAATTGGCTTACTCCAAAGGCTTTTATGGCAGGTGCTCGATCCACGAGCTTACCAGTCGGGATGCACTGACAACACATGTTCCATTATAACTATTCTCAGAGTCAAAACACTGGTCTTATAAATGCATAGATGATGTTTCACTGAATGGGTGTTCTTATATCTAACCATACTTGCAACTCTCACTGATCAACTGGCCATGTTGATTATAACAAACTGCTTATCATAATTATAAACCGAGCACCCAATGCATCCACCTTATAGATTTTAACCAACCAAATAATTCAATAGTTATATGATATTGAACCAATATAACTCGGTGGTACATATTTTCACAACAATTCCCTACCATAACACTTAGGTTAGTCAATGTAAAGAAATCTTGAATGCTGAATTGGTGTACCGGGACATACAATACAACTCCTCTCCCCACTGTTCAGAGCCACACACCACGCACCCCCAACTACCCCCTTCCTCAGGCAATTCAATGTGTAAACTGACCCCAAACCCTCCATTCCCAGGGGCGGCATCAGACACAGTTAAGGAATGTGCCGGAGAGTAGCACTGGAAAATCTGCATCCAGAAAGATAGACCAATTCTTAGGTTGATGGAACATTGCAATCCAAATGATGTCTTACCTGTTACTGGCGCTTATCCACTACTACTGTAAATGATAATATATATTTAAATTCAGTACACATTCTTTTTCAAATTACTCACAATGTCTGATGTTAAAACAAGATTCTGACAAATACACTTTTCTTTATTTTCAGAAAATGTGAATACATGCTTATCTGAACACGTTTTGAAGTAGGGGACTGTCGTAGCGCGTGGCGCGAAAGTATTATTTTCATTGATATTATTGGCCCTATTTGGGTTGGGCTAAGCGGCCCTGTGCTTCCCGCTCGCCCGGGATGAAGCCAGCCACGTTGGGATTATTCATGTTTTACCTAAGCTTAATAAAGAGGATTACAAGTGTACAACTGCTTCCAACTTCTTCCAACTACCACAAAATGGCGACTGAGGATGTTAAGAACTACCAGAGAGGGGAGAAATCCGTGAGTTTTTCCTGAAATGCTGCTGAGAAGGACTGAAACTCCACCCTGCTCTGCCCTGGGCCTTGCCTGCCATGCTGCCTGGGCCCTGCCATGCTGGTTTTACAACTGCCAGTCTGGTTTCTACATCATCACAGCTTGCTTTTTGGCTCTACCTACAACTGCTGACAGCCAAAAGTGAGTTTTTACATGCAGAGTTATGCAACAACTGACTCTGTGTGATTTCTACAACAGGCCTACTGAGATCTACATTATTTACAACATGTAACTGGGCCTACATTTTGCCAAATTGCCAGGTGAACTGCCTACTTTTCTATCAATACAACTACAATGATATGAACTGGTGATTATACAAGTGCAAAAACTGTGTTTTTCAACTACTACAAGTGTTGGTAATACTCTAAATACTCTGCCCAGGTTATCATATTTTGAGTGCACTATTTTGATACTGTGTATGTATTACTTTTATACTTTTCTAGTGCTACTTGTGTGTTCAAAACTACTCAAAATGTCAGGGCTAAGACAGCCAGATACCTTTTTAGACAAGCCTGGTCCTATGCCTATGCCATGGAAAACTTGGTTAGCCCAGTTTGAAAATTATTTGATTGCTGGGGGTGGTTCAAATTACCCTGTTGCTAGGAAAAAGGCACTACTTTTACATTGTCTGGGTAAAGAAGGGCAGAGAGTGTTTCAAAATCTTCCAGAACTGGACAATCCACCAGCCGGTACTAATGACTACCAGAAAGCACTTCTCATTCTAGAAAAACATTTTGGTCCCAAAATTAATGTCGTGGCAGAACGTTACAAGTTTCGCCAACGCGCACA
Source organism: Lepidonotus clava (assembly GCA_936440205.1). Classification (NCBI taxonomy): domain Eukaryota; kingdom Metazoa; phylum Annelida; class Polychaeta; order Phyllodocida; family Polynoidae; genus Lepidonotus; species Lepidonotus clava. The sequence goes on from OW387148.1 coordinate 18,539,007, forward strand.
ACGTCCCACTGAGTCGACACAGGACTACGTTGCCGCGCTCAGGGAGTTGTCAGTGACTTGCAATTTTGGTAACATGCGCGATGAACTTATCCATGACCAATTAGTTGAAAAGACTATTTCAGAGAAAATCCGGGAGAAACTCTTCATGGAGGAGGATCTGACGCTGGCGCGTGCGATTCAAGTGGCAACGCGCATCGAGGAGGCCATGGAGGGTGCGAAAGCCGTGACCGCGTCCGCGCCTACAACTCCGTCTCCAGACGTCAACGCGGTCCAGGGGTCGAAGCCCCGGTACAAGAAAGGCTTCAAGCCGAGACCTACTACAAGTCCCGGTACGACTACCGGTTCTACGAAAGGTAAACCGAAGGGTAAGGTTAAGCAAAACATGTATTGTTATAGGTGCGGATCCAAAAAGCATAAAGCTAACTACGAGCATTGTCCGGCAATAGGCCAAACTTGTAACTCTTGTCAAATGGAGGGTCATTTTGCCAAAGTCTGTACAAAAAGACTTATTCAAGAAGTTATTGACGCAGATAGCGATTCAGAATCGGATTCTGATGTAGAGGTTCTTGCTACCGAAGCTACTGTAAAGAAAAGAAAGCGCATTCAATGCAATGTTCATGTAAACAGTGTACCCATTAGACTACACGTAGACAGCCTAGCCGATAGATCAGTTTTAGATCTCAATACATTTCGTGAGTACTTCGTAGACGAAGCTATCGAACCGGCAGGTCCCGAAGATGAGTTAAAGTCGTATACTAAAGATAGTCTACCTGTCGTTGGTACATATTCTGCCGAGGTGCGTTTCAAATCGCGTTCAGCTACTGTGAAGTTTGTTATCGTAAAACGCGGTAGATGTTTGTTGGGTCTTGATGCCATAGAAGATCTAAATTTGTGTATCACAGGTAAAACCCTAACCGTAAGTGAGGTTGAAACAAACAGTGAGTTGAATACTATCAAAGGGTTCCAGCACAAAGTAAAGATTAACCCGAAAATTCAAGCTGTACAACAGAAGTTACGTAGACTACCCTTAACTGTCCGTAGTAAGGTTTCACAAAAACTTCAGGAGCTCGAAGCTCAAGGTGTTATTGAGAAAATTGACGCATCCGAATGGGTATCTCCCATAGTTGTATCGTACAAAAGTAACGGCGACATAAGGTTATGTGTAGACCTACGAGAGGTTAACAAATCTGTAATTCCTGATGTATATCCGATTCCGTCGATCCAAGAGCTTTTGTGTGAGTTGCATGGTGCTAAGATTTTTTCACAACTAGATATGGCGAGTGCTTATCACCAACTTGAGTTGCACCCTGATTCATGTGATCTTACAGCTTTTATCACCCATGACGGTCTGTACAGGTACAAGCGTGTTTGCTTTGGTCTGTCGTCAGCGCCTTCTGCGTTTCAGAAAATGATGTCAACTATCTGTGTGGATTAGAAGGTGTACAGTGTTATCTCGACGATGTAATTGTGTATGGTAAAACCCAAGAAGAGCATGATCGTAACCTGAAAGCTGTGTATGCGCGTCTGCGAAAACACAATGTCCAGTTGAATAAAGACAAGTGTAAAGAGTCTGTAAGTACTCTAAAGTTTCTAGGTCATACCGTCAGTGACGTAGGTATCAAAATGGCCGAATCACAGATTCAGGGCGTCGTCGAAGCGATGGTTCCTACTGACAGGAAGAGTCTACAATCTTTTCTCGGTTTGGTAGGTTACTTTGCTATGTATGTTCCCAACTTTGCTAATGTCGTTGAACCAATGAGGGCTGTACTTAGAGAGGAAACCTTTGTTTGGAATGCCGAAGCGCAGCAAAGTTTTGTTTCAGTGAAAAATCTGTTGCAGGAGAACTGTACGCTAGCTTTATTTGATACATCAGCCGAAACTGTATATGTCATGTGTGACGCATCCGCCTATGGACTAGGTGCTGTATTGAGTCAGAAAGTAGATGGGAAAGAACGTGTTGTAGCATGTGCGTCTAGAACTTTGTCATCCGCAGAGAGAAACTATTCTGTTGGAGAGCGAGAAGCTCTCGCATGTGTATTTGCTGTAGAGAAATGGCATGTATTCCTTTGGGGAAGAAAGTTTGTTATTAGAACAGATCATAGTGCTCTTACGACGTTGTTAAGCAAAGGGACAGATAGGAAGTCTATGCGTATTGCTCGGTGGTACTCAAAATTAATGAAGTACAATTATGACATAGAATATCGTCCTGGTTGTGACAACAAGTTAGCCGACGGGTTATCGCGCGCTCCACGTAAACACAAAGATGAAGAATGTGATGTAGAAGACGAACAGATTTGTGAGATTGTTCATAACGATATGCAGACAGATATTCCTGTAACATTTGCCGAACTGCAGGTTGCTACCGAAAGTGATGTAATTTTGTCTGAAATCGCAGGTTACGCGAAAGGTACGTGGCCAGACAAAAAAGATCTGAGTCCAGATATACAGAGGTATGAAAGTGTAAAAGAAGAAATTTCGGTGTATAAAGGTATTCTCATGCGTGCAGATAGAATTATACCGCCCGTTAGTCTTCGTAAGAAATTAGTGTTGCTCGCGCATGAAGCTCACCAAGGTCAAACACGTACGAAACAAAGACTGAGAGATTTGTATTGGTGGCCAAAAATGGATAACAATGTTGTAGAGTTACTCCAACAGTGTCCTGTTTGTCAAAAGTTAGACAAAGGTGTTAAGACTGCTTACGCACCGTTAGAACCAGTTAGTTTTCCAGAAGGTCCCTGGGAAAAACTAGGTTTAGATATAGTAGGTCCCATTGAAAAGGCTCCAGCGAATGCTAGGTATGTTATTTCTTTGGTCGATTACTACAGCAAGTGGCCAGAAGTTGGTTTTGTTTCTAACGTAACAACGCAAAGCGTTCTGACTTTTCTCATGTCTGTATTTAGCAGAGAAGGTTTTCCTCTAGAAATTGTAACTGATCACGGTTCGCAGTTCATGTCGAAAGAATTTAATGACTATTTAGAGGAGAGGAAAATCAAACATTGTCTTTCTTCGGTGTACTACCCACAAGCGAATGGTGCTGTAGAGAGGTGGAACTCTGTGTTGAAAAATGCTGTCCAGAGTGCTGTTGTTAAGAAAGAAAGTATCAAAGAAAATGTACTACAACTACTTGCTTGTTACAGGGCTACTCCACATGCCACTACAGGCGAAAAACCATGTAAACTGTTGCACGGTAGAGACATGCATACTAAACTAGATATCGTTGGTTTTAGAAAGAACGAAAAAGTAGTTGACATAGAAAAGGTTCGAGAAAGAGTAAAGGAGAAACAGAGTGCATACAAACGTAATGCAGATAAGAGCAGGAACACAAAACATCCTGTATTGAAACAAGGTGATCTGGTTAAATTAAAGAAACCACAGTCGGTCAGTAAAGGTGAACCACAATTTACCCCACCTGTGAAAATAATCCAGGTAGTACGACCCGGTACCTACATGTTATCAGATGGTAAGGTATTTAACCAATCAAAGTTGTCTCCTGTAAAGGCTTGCGAGGAACCGGAACGAACCGTAGTACTACCCAACAAAGATGTAAATGTACAGGGTAAAAATACACAGAAAGCACCCGAAAAGATTGTATTGCGTAAAGGTGAAAGGGTTAGAAAACCATCTGTGTGGTTAAAAGACTACAAGTGAATTTGTACTACAGTGTTCATTTGTCATGTATAACTATAAAGAGGTTCATACTACTTTAACTACTCCTTTAAAAGAAAGGGGAGTATGTCGTAGCGCGTGGCGCGAAAGTATTATTTTCATTGATATTATTGGCCCTATTTGGGTTGGGCTAAGCGGCCCTGTGCTTCCCGCTCGCCCGGGATGAAGCCAGCCACGTTGGGATTATTCATGTTTTACCTAAGCTTAATAAAGAGGATTACAAGTGTACAACTGCTTCCAACTTCTTCCAACTACCACAGGGACCAATGGTACAGCAAATACAAATGTGCACTGCCAGGCACCCTGCTTCATGTGACTCGGGTTTGACAATCCAAGACCTCGATACATTGGTTTCCATTTGATATTGCAATCGGAGAATCTTAGTCTAAACTACACGCACCCTACATTCTATGTCATTCTCCTCCATCCCTTGGTCTCTCCCTATATTAACCTAGACCTGTTAAAGGACTGGTAATGAGTGCGAGATAAGAAGGATGAGAGATGTGAAAGATTTAGGTGAGAGAATGAGGGAACTGTAACATTCAGTAGGGAACAGGCAAAGGTGATACAGCTGTTAAAAACAGGGACAGGTGATAGGCCTACCGACGCTAAAGTAGACTACATAAGAATATGATGTAGGTGTTCAGAGAACAGGGAACAGGATACAGCAGATGCAGGTGTTAGAGAACATGAAATTATGAGGCGGATGTCTGATGGTATGAAGAAGAATGGGGGCACAATGCAAAAAGTAGTAAATAATGATAGATACAGTACAGACAATAGTATCGAATATGGGCGAGTAAAGGAAAATGTCCAGAGTGAAATGCATTAAAGCAGACATAGTAGAAGAGAGGCTGGTGGGTGATGGGAAGATAGAGTACATATCAAAAAGGAAAGAATAGGCTTGATCGAATATAGAGTGACCGTCTGCGACTTTTGGTTTAAAGATAGGAGGCAGAAACAAAAGGAGGGTGAAACAAAAACTGGCGTCGCATTAAAGAGTATTTATTTTTAAAGCTCTTTTCTGTTTATGCAAAGGGAATACTATGCAATTAAAGACATGTGATGTCTGCAAGGTCGGTAACATAACTTAATGCCTAGGCCCTGTATGCTAAGAATTGCAATAAAAATGAGATGAACATAGAAAAACAGAGAATCAAGGGCGAATGAGGTTCTTTCTGTGTCTGAGTGGGAGACACAAGGCAGCTGCGTACCCAGATTAGACATCGAGTATTAGATTATTAGACTAGGGTGATAGCACATTATACAGAACTTGTGTTTTATTTATCTCATTTTTTCTGTTTTGATACATGTTTTACAAAATAATTCCGATTTATTTTGAAGTTGAGGATGCTCATTTTCGTTGTTGCCTCTCATTAACGACGCAAACACGAGACATACACAGATATACCGAAACACAGTATACTTGAAACTAAGGATATATGCGGTATATAATATCAAGAGCTCATACAAAGGAAAAGAACATAGTGAAAACTACAGTCAATCATAGACTTTTAAATTTGATACCTTAGGTCATTTTACTTGTATGCTTTACCGTCTGAGCAAAGTCAAAGTCATTCTATGCCCTTCTAAGCGGCCCCTGGATAAATATACATGGATACAACCCTACGAGTGAGAAAATAGAGAAAACAACGACAAGGCGAGCAGCTCATAACATACCGATTACATACACAACTCTATAGCTACTGATCCCCATAGCGCTACATGGGGTGCTCAGCGGCGGTAAGGGAGAGTAGGTAGATCTTTAATGATCTGAATTTAACAGCCACTTACTGCTTACGCTGCAGCCCCTCCGTGGGAGTGGGGTGTGCTAAGTGAGCGCCCACACGTTACACCATTACGGGCCGCGCACAACCTGCCCCTACCCGACGCTAAAAGCTAGCAAATGCCCACTGTAAATGCTTGGATATTTTGCACTCCCTAGGTGAATGTTTCAATGATTTTAAACTTATTAAAAAATGTATGGATCTGGGAATCAAAATGTGCAATAATGGTTGATGTTTATAATGTGAAAACAAAACAATAACTAGCGTACATATCATGTCTTCACGTAAAGCTCGATGAAGCTGATCAGCAATCAATTTAAAAGCAAAATTAGGAAACTTGTAAATGCAAAGTTTGGCCAAAGAATGGCTGAATTGTTGACGTTCGCGAAATCGTATTTACAACGAAATATAAGAATATATATATATATATATATATTTGTTTTGCAAGTGAAATGAAGAGATTTACGTTCCATTTTGCGTCAGAAGCTGCACTGCTTGCTACAGCCATAAAATCTGAAATATCAATATCAGCCCGGGACCCTGGCTTATGGCAGCATGATCTCTTAATTTAAGCATGTACTAAAGAAAGCAGGCTTAGCCTTCTTAATACAAGATGGTCTTTTTTCAGGAGTTATAAAGGGTCTGTTTAACACTTAAGGGACAAGCCCTCGCCCCTAGGAACTTCAATGGCTGACCTGCCATAGGTTAGTTTACCGAAGTGGCTTTAAAAGTATCCTTATGCGGTGTGTGGTGTGCTATACATTTATAGCGTAGTATATGGAAGGCGTATGCATGTCAACAATAAGTTGAAGTTCAAAGCAGCGATACACCAAATTTTTTTTGGAATGTGATAACAAACAACTTGAAGGCGCTCAGCTCTGATTTCACATAGGATAGTTTACTTTTGTCCCATTGTGTTTGTTTGCTCTTTCGGAAATTAGAAATTAGTTCTCAGAAATGAGGTTAACTTCCCAGATCCGATCGAAATAGATACAGCCTCTCTTTGTTGTGTAATGGACAGGGAAGTATAAGGTAGTTTGCATGTAGGCCTACTATGAATTGAAAAATATAAAAGCTTTAACTGCTTTAATAATCGTTATCTCAACAACGCAGTGGCTGGTAGAGTAGTCTTGTTTGTCAACAAGATGATTATCATTTTAGTTAGCTGAACTAAGAATAGTGTTGTCGTGCCCTCTTCTTGATTGACAAAACCGTATACAATGTAATTGCCTGGGCGTTATCTAATGTTGATCACAGTTTTCTAGGTTCCAAAGAAGTTTAAAAAACCAAGTTCTTGTTATTGAAATGCAATTTAGTATGTTCGTTCCGTTGACCTATTCTCACAGTATTATAGATCCTGCATTGAGGCCTGACGTTTGGCCAGTAATTCGTTTTTCAGATTAGAAACTGTTACATTGAAACCAATTGTTTTATACTGAACTAGTCAACTCTGCAGTATAGCTTAACACTTGTAAACAACCAAGCTGACAAATGTTGACAATTGGAGACTTTGTAAGTTCAATAAAAACTGAAGTTTGCACTCTATAACCCTAACGTCCACTGATCACCTTGGTTCTAAGGGGTTAAAGCAGAGAGGGGGGAACAAACACCGAGACACCGTCACCCTCGTCTAAGTCACGTGACCCAAACACTTCCGGTTCCGGTCTCTTACTTCCGGAAGTCACGTGACAAGGAATCAAAAGACATGCGCGTCTGACCCTTTCTCTTTGAACCGTTTCTTTTCGAATAACAAACTTTTGATGGTTTCTACCAAGAACCCCAGCCCATTATTTTGCACTCAATATTTCATATTCTATTTCAACAGAAATGGCGTCGTTGCCAACCCACCTGCTTCTGGGCGCGTTGCTAAAACGGCCAAATACCCTGCCTTTTAAATCAATTGATTCAGCTTTCATCTTTAGACATGAAAACGGGCACTACATTCATCAAGTGGGGAGTGATCAACCTGTCTGCGCATTAATTGCCGCTCTTTGGAGGAGGCCGGCCGGGGAACGGGAAGGATTGGAACAGCTATCGGCTTAAGGTGCTGAATGTAAGCTTTATTTTGTTACCGCTAGAGTAGAAAGAAAGAAATTATGTGTTGTTACTGCCAGAATAAAACGAACTAAATAACTAGACAGTGTTCACTATCCAGCCGAAGCTGGAGATCACGTGAACCAATGTTCATATTGTTACTTCCTTTGTTGATGAAATTGAAGAATGGATATTGCATACTATGTAGTCAAGAAATGCATTAACAAACTCTTGTTCATATAATTATGTTGTAAGATAGCTGCTGAATGCATAAATTAATTCAATGTCATGGGGCCTCTCAAAAGCGCAAAAGTTATCTCCTTTTGCAGTTCATAGATCATCCGGAAATAAGTTTTAAATTGGGGAAATCTATTTTTTCATGAAAGTAAATGAAAATAATTATATTATGAAAAAAATGTTTCGTCAGGTTTAGTTCTGTGACTCCTAAATATAATAGATTTAGTTTTTTGTGTGTTTTTGCGACTACTTTAAGTGTCTTAACAGCCATCCTATTCTCGATCCGTCCCTGAAAATGAAAGGATCCGTACAAGCCGCACGCACTAGCCTCACCAGGTGGAAGCACAGTGCTGTTTGGCCTACTTCGGAGATTGTTTCATGAGGATAACGCTCTGCCCAACAGGGAAATAAGGTAATGGTCTTATCGCATTGGACTCATGCCTTTCAATGCTCCAGCTGAATTTAGGTACGATTTTATCATGCCAATTCTGACATGATACCTCCTAAATTCCCAGACTTGATTTGCATTGCTCCAACAGCTTGCTGATAACATCTATTAAAATTGAAAGAAATATGTTGTGCTAAATTTTAAAAGGTTTCAGCCCGGATGATAACGGATTAGCTTCGCATATAATTATATGATGTATTACTATGCATTTAGGTCTATTGAATTTTAAGCTGATGAGGAAATTGTATAGAACTAAGCTTTTACTGGTGGTCATGTACTGCCGGGCAGGTAGGTCAGGAGTGATTGGTCAGTGGCTCTTAGTGCCCAGGGTATTGATGCACGAGCCAAGTTTGGGTGCACCCCACCCCCCCTCCTCACCTCGCACCCCTTCCCACTCCCAGCTGACCCATGATTGCTATAGATCCCAATAGGGGGCAGATTGTCTGGGCCGGGGGGCAGGGCGGGTGGGGCCGCAGCAGTTAACAATAAGAGCAGTTGGCAGTGGCCGCCAACAACCACCACAATAGGGGCAGTTGGTCCAGTGTCCATCGCAATGCCCGCTTGTTTTCCATGGCCTGATGGATAACAAAAACACAGGTCCCCATTGCACATGCGCACCGGCCTGGAGGGCTGCGGTACAGGAGAAAGGGGGATAACAGTTGTGCATGCTGGGTAATGGGGTCCTATTTGCATGTCTAAAGAGGATCGGACCCTCCGGCGAGCATGGTATGGACATTACATGGTCACTCCCCAATACTCCCCTAACATCGCCCCATTTTTACTGACCCGTGGCTATCAGTGAACCTCAATGGGGTAATGTTTGGTGAATACATCAAGTCAGAGCGTATTGAGAACGCATGTGACCTGTCTGTGATACAGCGTTTAATTTGCAGGGAACTCGATTCCCTAAGGTTAATCCATAATAGGTTAACTATAATATTGGTAGGCCCTATGTTTCCTGTTTTACCTTTTCATTTCAGCTGTAGGCATTGCATATATTATATACATATAATGTATACATTATTTATACATATGCACACATAGTACAGACCAAGGGGGCACAAACAATTGTTATTGCCCTGGTTTGCACACACCACAGAGGGCTTTGTCCTGAGACATAGGTGTGTGCAAAGAGGGGGGGGGGCAATAACAATTCCTCAGTGCACCTGCGGTCTGTCCTTTATTCTACATCAAGTATACAGAGAATCGTGGGAAACAGTTTTGACATTGTGATGAACGGCTATTCAGCCAAAATACATAGAGGTTAAAATAATAGAAATAAGGTAATAATAGAAATAGATGTAAAGAACGAATATGTAAAGAACGAAGAACGAAATAGATGTAAAGAACGAATATGTAAAGAACGAATAACGAATATGTAAAGAACGAATAACGAATATGTAAAGAACGAATAACGAAAACGTAATGGAACGAAACCCGGAAATATGTAAACCGGAAGTGAAATGTAAACCGGAAACGGAATATATAAACCGGAAGTGACGTCAGTTGTAGGTCACGTGACCGAAGGCAGCCAATCAGGGCTGACCTCTCTAGTATATAAAGGGGCGGTGAGGCCCGAATAAACAGAGTTCTTTAACAGTTCTCCTGGTGTCCAGACGTGTCCTCTTTCCTGAAACAACCGCTAAAGATGAGCCGAACAGAGTAATTAAGCCGAAGTTAGGACAAAACAGTCGAAGTTCGAGATAGGTAGTAGAAACATAGGGTAAGGGGCCCGATGGCCCGAAGAACGAGGAACGAGGGAACGGAGTAGGGCACGAAGGCCCGAAGTAGTACCGGAAACCGAGGCGTAGTATGGTGCGAAGACATGGGGAGCGGAACGAGGGAGCGAAGTCCGCGGGGACGAGGGCGCGGCATGCTCGGCCCCACGCTACCAAACAATAGGCGACCGTCGGCCCGTCGCCCCCGCGGACCGGAACTCAGGGGTGGACCGCCCCCCGGCCGACCCGTACCCCTACCATAATTTTCCTCCCCCGCAGTCCTCCGTCGACATCGAGTGCCGATTCCCGATCGATTCGCTCAGCCCCCCCTCGTGCGCGAGGCACGACTCTAGAAACACATCTCGGTTCTTGGCCCGGATTCCCCGTCCGCCCCGAGACCCGAACAACCCCCACGTTCCTCTGTTGTAAGAATCGGCAACCCCGACTTACCAGAGAACGTCACACTGGTGGCAGCGGTGGTGCTGAAATAGGCACATACGGACTTGTGGATCTTGGGTGTTTCATTGGTATTGGATACTCATGGCGACTGCGGCAGTCTTCGAGCAGATGGATTCTGACGTCGCCTTCAAGGAAGGTGGGGAGGAGAAAGGAGGTGCGAAAACCGAGACCAAAGGGGAGGACACGACCATCATGGGTAGGCAGTTTAATTTTATGGGAACGTCCACCCCGACGGATGAGCAGAATGTGCGGGCTCAGCAACAACAGACCGGTCAGGAAGGAGCGAGTTTGAAGAAGTTCAGTTTACGACCAGAGAAGTATGACGGTAAACCGGATTTCGAGGGATGGATCAACCAGTTTGAGGAGTACGCAACATTGGGACGCTGGACGGCCGAGGAAAAAGCGGCGATGCTTTTTCTCTCGCTGACGGGAACGGCACGAATGTACTTTATCGGACTCCCGGACAGGGAACGACTCCGTTACTCAGCGAGGGTGGATGTGTTGCGCCGGAGGTTCGGTCAGGAGAAGGACACGTGTAATGCTCTGCAAGAGTTGGCGGGCTTGAAATGTGTAAAGAACCAGACAGCGAAGGAGTTGGCTGATAATGCCCGGCGACTGGCATCGAGAGCCTACTTCTCCAACGACTACGCTAGCCAGGAAAAAGCAGCATTACATGCGTTCCAGGCTGCAGTTGGGGAAGACCTTCAGCTGAAGTGTGCAGAGAAAGGATGCAAGACACTAGAGGAGGCGGTAGAGGTGGTAGAAATACAGGAACGATACTCACGCCGCCTCCTGCGGGCAGTGAAGCCCGAGGAGGACGCCAATACACAGATCATGGCCTTGAACGGTAAGTTGGAGGAGATGATGAAAGAATTGGCAGAAGAACGGGAAGCTAGAAGACAAGCAACGGCCCGGAGGGAGGCGTTTAAGAAGCGAAAAGAAGATTTAGAGTGTCATCAATGTCACCAGAAGGGCCATTTCGCAAGAGAGTGTTCTCAGCGTCAGGGAAACGGACAGTCGCCGTCGCAGTAAGCGCGGGGCCCCCTTCGGGCGCGGCGAGAGAAGTAGTAGGCATGGGAGAATGTGGACTTTATGTGGCCGGGACGGTGGGAGAGAGTGTCGTCCGTTTTTTGGTTGATACCGGATCTATGATCAGTCTGCTGTCGGAACGCCTCTGGAGAGAGTGGGGACGAAAAAGGGAAGAACTGGATGGATATGAAGGACGTCTCTGCTCGGTGGATGGTAGTCCGTTGCGGTGCTACGGATGCACGAACTTGCCAGTAAAATTGGGAACACGCGTGTTGAAGTGGACGTTCATGGTGGCAGACATCGGTAGAGATGAAGGGATCCTGGGAAACGACTTCGCGGTGAAATACCGGCTGACAGTTAAGCCCCACGCGAGTGCCATCTTCCTGCCCGCCGAGGGGGAGGGAGAGGGGGAACGAATCCCGGGAGTAGAACAGAGAACGGATGGGATTCGGGCAGTTACCGTCGGAGGACAGGTCGTGCGAATCGAGAAAACGACGGAAATACCCCCACTCCAAGTGACCCGAGTAACAGTAGTAGCGAGAATGGACATAAGACAGGGTGGACAGCTGGCTGTCATCACCGGCGCTGGATTACCTATGGGACTGGAGGTGATCCCAGGAACGGTGACATTGGGAGAAGAAAATGAAGTTTGGGTGGCCAACCGAGGGACCGAGAGCGCGAAATTGGAAACCGGCGGGGTACTCGGAGAAGCCACCTTCGTACAAGAGGTACGAGGAATAGGAAGTGAAGCAAAGGAACCCCCAGGAGCGCTCGTTGAAATGATAGGGGAGGCTAAGAAAGACCTGACCACGAAGGAGGGCGAAGAGCTGGAGAAAGCCATCATGGCCCGGGAACAAATGTTTGCGACCTCGAAACATGAGTTAGGACGGACAGATTTAGTACAACATCGAATTAAAACGGGGGATCAGATGCCGATCAAGCAGAGGGTCAGACGGTATCCGGCCACCAGGAGAGAGGAAGAACGAGCACTGGTGGAGGATATGTTAAATTTAGGGATTATCCAGGAGAGCGGGAGTGCGTGGAGTAGCCCGACCGTTCTAGTCAAAAAGAAGGACGGAGGAACGAGGTTCTGTATTGACTACCGGAAACTGAACCAGGCTACGAAAGTGGACGCCTATCCGCTCCCGCGGATAGAGGACAGCCTCAACACTTTGGGAGGAAGCCTATTCTTCTGCAGTCTGGACCTCGCAAGCGGATATTGGCAGGTGGAGATGGCACCGGAGGACCAAGAAAAGACGGCCTTCGTGACTCAAGGAGGATTGTATGAGTTTAAAGTGATGCCATTCGGGCTAGTGAACGCCCCAGCCACCTTCGAGAGACTGATGGAAAGAATCCTCAGAGGAATCGTGTGGGAGGAGTGTCTGGTATACTTGGATGACATACTGGTCTTTGGACCAACGTTTAAAGTGACTCTGGAAAGATTGGTACGGGTTCTGGACCGATTGAACGCTGCAGGACTGAAGTTAAAGGCGCGAAAATGTAAGCTGTTCCAGAAGAAGATTCCGTTCTTGGGGCACGTTGTCTCATTCAACGGGATCGAACCCGACCCCGAAAAGTGTCGGCAAGTAACCGAGTGGCCGGTCCCGCGGGATCTCCACGAGGTACGAGCCTTCGTGGGATTATGTTCGTACTACAGAAGGCATATAAACGGCTTCACGGAGTTGGCTGCCCCCTTGTATGAATTGGCAACGAAGGAGGAACCATTCGTGTGGAGCGCGAGACGACAAGAGGCATTTGATGCGATGAAGAAGGCGCTAACGGAGGCCCCGGTGTTGGGATTCCCGGAGGAAGATGGACAATGGTGGCTTGACACAGACGCCAGTGACGTGGGAACGGGAGCCGTGCTATCACAGGAGCGGAGAGGGGAGGAACGGGTGATAGCTTACACGAGCAAAACCCTGGAGTCAAACGAACGAAAGTATTGCACCACGCGGAAAGAACTGTTGGCGGTGGTGCGAGCTTTGAAGCATTTTCGGTGCTACATCTATGGTCAACGCGTGATAGTCCGGACGGATAACAGCGCGGTCAGTTGGCTGCAGAGAAGTAAGGAACCGATGGGGCAGGCTGCTCGGTGGATTGAGATTATCGACTCGCATGATGTGTCGTTCCAACACCGACCGGGCAGGAAGCATGGGAACGCTGACGCGTTGTCCCGGTATCCGTGCAAACAATGTGGAGAGGAGCACGAGAATACCGAAAAAGTGAGAGTAGTGACGCGGGCCCGGGGGTACGAGCCCGGATGGTCCCCGCAGGAGATGAGAGCAGCGCAGAGGAGGGATCGAGATATAGGGCCGATTGTCGCACGGATGGAAAAAGATGCGGACCGGCCAGGTTGGGAGGCCATATCTCCGGAATCCCGGGAAACAAAGATCCTATGGAGGCAATGGGAACGATTAAGCCTCAGGGATGGCGTGCTGCATCGGAAGTACTGGGAACTAGAAGGGCATGGTTGGAGGAACCAGTTGGTCGTTCCCCGAGGGGAACGGGCCAAGTTGGTAAGGGAATACCATGGAGGCGCGGCAGGAGCGCATTTAGGAGTCGCCAGGACGACGGCCCTGTTGGAACAAGGGTTTTACTGGCCGGGACTCCGGGAAGACGTGCGGAAGGAATGTCGAGAATGTGATTGCGCGTTGCTGAAAAAGGGAAGAGGAAGACGGGAGCCGCTACATCAGTACATAGTGGGGGAGCCGATGGAACGGCTGGCCATGGATGTTTCGGGCCCGTACCCAGTCACCAAACGAGGAAATAAGTATTGCCTGATGGTGGGATGCTATTTCACCAAATGGTTGGAGTGTTTCCCGATCCCGGATCAAAAGGCAACGACAGTGGCGAACAAACTGGTTGAAGAAGTAGTAGCACGGTACGGCGCGTTTCGGGAACTACACTCGGATCAAGGCACGAATTTCGAATCCGAGGTGGTGGCTCAGGTCTGTGCACTATTCGGGATACACAAAACAAGAACGACGCCGTACCACCCCAGGAGTGACGGGTACATAGAACGAAGTTTCCGTACTTTGGGGTGTTGTTTGAAAGCCAGCTGCCGAGCGACGGGTCGGGAATGGGACGAGATGGTCCCGCTCGTGATGATGAGTTATAGAGCAACGCCGCAAGCCAGCACGGGAGTGACACCGAATATGATGATGCTGGGCCGACAGACCATGATGCCGCGACAGGCGATTTATGGGAGACCTCTAGGACCAGAGGAAGAACCCCGACGGGTAGGCGACTATGTGGAAAGCCTGGAGGAAGGGCTAGTCGCGGCCTATCGGGAGGCCCGGACGGGGCTGAAACGAGCCGCCATCCATCAGAAACACGAGTACGATGGGAAGGTGACTCGGCGGGAATACCATGCCGGAGAACTGGTCTGGGTGCACGATACGGTAGTGGATAGGGACAAAGGAACGAAGTTGCGATTCCCATGGATGGGCCCTGCACTGATCGTCAAGGTGCTTGACCGAGGACGGGTGGTAGTACGGAAGAAACGAGGGAAACCGGGGGGGGGTGGTCCATGTGGACCGCCTGGAACCCTACCGAGGACACGCTGCGCCAGCTTGGATGGTAGCTGACCAGCAAGGATACGAGGCTGCACAGTAAATGCTTGGGGTGGGGCGCGCTAGGGCACGTAAGGAAACGGGGCACCCCTTTTTGTGATGAAGTCGTTTTCGTGTCTCGATTCCGCAGGTGGAAGAGGACCAAGGGAACAACCAAATCGGCGCTACACAAAAAGGCTTTGGCCAAAAAGGACTGATCAACCTGGGGCCATTGAGTAGGGGCGGTGCGTTGACCACTACAGTAGGAGTGCAGGTCGTTAGGCTGTAGAGATTTGCTACCTAGCTGAAGATTGGTTCTCTTGCGGATGTAATATAGGTGGGAAATGCGGGGTTGGAACGAAAAACGGCGTTCGGGAGCCACGACGGCCCGAATGTCTAAAGTAGTCCCACGGAGCCGCTTTCCGGTCAGTTCGGAGGAACCACAGCGTGGAAAAGATGGTTGGATTACAACAGAAGACAGACCCGGTGGCAAGCTGGTGAAGACTTCTGAAGTAATGCCGACTTGGTAATACCGCTTTACAGCGTCCAGGAGACCGGAGGAGAGTAGATGCGGCACTCTCGGGAACGCCGGAGGAACGAACGGACGGCTGTAAAAGGCGAGGCCTGAAACGAGGACGGGCTTTAAAGTAGGTCGTAAAAGGAGTAAAAGAGGACAAAGAGAACGGGGCGGCGGCGAGGAGATGATAACGCCGAGCCCCTGTGTTCTCCGGGAAGTGTGCGGAAGCACTGTGAGGGCCAAGATGAAAAAGGCAAGAGAAGGCGACGAGGGATGAAAGGACCGAGGACGTCCGGTGGGGCAATAAAAGGCCTAGGAAAAACGCGTGGACGGGCGAAGGGCCGCGAGGTAAAAAGCAGGCGAGGCGGTGACCAGCGGCGGGCCCCGGGGACCGGAAAATAGTAGGGGGCGCCACCGTAGAAGTGGATGGTGAGTCTGACGCTAGGGGTCGCTAGTGCAGGCCACGCCCACTTCCGCCTGCGGCGGCTATAAAAGGCAGAGCGCTCGCCGGAGCAGGTCATTCTGGTCAGCCGATCAGGATTCATCGAATCGCAGACGAGCAGACTGAGCTAAGGAGAAGAAAACAAGAGGAAAAGCAGAGAAGCGAGACGAGCAGCATCACCACGAGACAAAAACGGAAACGGCTGACGGGACGAGCTTCAGGATTGGAACGAGCCCCGAAAGCCCGGAAAACAGACACGATGAGCGGACAGTGCTGGGAAGGACATTGTCACGGAAAGGAGTTTAAGCACTTGGTCAAGCATATTAAAGGCCGCGAAAGGAGTACGGAAGGAAGACACCGAGTCGCCGCGAAGCGCGAGCCGGGCCGTGGTCAACCCGAAGCCACTCCTGACACCAGACCAAATATCAGGGTTAGTACAAAGCCGAATTAAGAAGTTAAACGCCCAGGGAGAACCACGGGAACCGAGAGGACGAGGACTCCCAGGCAGAGGAAAAGGACGGACATCCACACCCACCCCGAAGCCGGGTTGCTCAGGAATACCACCGGGGGCTGAGGTGGTGGAAGTAGTGAGTTCGTCCGACGACCAACGACCGAAAGTCAAAGAGGAAGAGGAGCCGCTCGCTTTCAAGAGGCCCCCGACGCAGGGATGCCCGGCGGAGGAGCCGTCGCGAAAGAAGAAGTGGAAAAAGGTCAAGAAAGTCCCGAGAGAATTGGAGGAGGGAACGAGTTCGGACCAGTCGGAGTCAGGCAGGAGTATGTCGGCCCGAAGCGATCGGTCTTTGATTATCGCTGAGTCTAGTAGCACGGGAGAGCTGGGACCATCGCAGCCTGAGACCTCGACAGGAGTCAGACGGACCACGGGACTAGAACCACCTTGTAGCGACGCACAATTTACTATGATGACAGTTCATAAGAAATCAGTGATATACGAATCACGACACCCGAGGTACCCCGGGTATCTAAAAGGAACAATGAACCGGGAGGGATCGTTCAGGGGTTACCACGAGGCGAGATCCGACCGGGAGCTGGAGGACAGCATTCGGGAAGCACAGGGAGGCCGGCTGGTGGAAAGAGAAGCATTGTACCTAGGGAGGTTTCTACGCGAGATGGCAGAAAGGCAGGGACTCAAACCGTCGGGGCGAGTGGAGAAAGTAAAGTATGTTCGGCATGCGGCCAGGCCGGAGGACACGGCGTCGACGGCCTCGACACAGCCGCTGTTCTCTACCCCTACCCCGACGAAAGCAGATTCACCCCTGGAGAAGATGGTATGTAAGCAGCCGATAGTGCCGCCCCCAGGATTGAAACGAATGAGAGACATTACGGTAGCACCAGACACGCCAGAGACACGGGCGGCGGTTGACAACCTGACTCGAGCCAGTTTGGGGAGCTCGTTTTTCGGGTCGCAAGGATCGGAGGAGACCCCGGGACCACCGTCGCCCGAACGTATGGGATCGCCGCCAGGACCGGATACCCCACTCAAGGACGAGGATAAACACGGGCGGGCGCTACAACCGCGGGTTGTGATACACAGATTACAAATACCGGCTGCCCAGTCCATGGACGCGGAGGTGGAAGACTCAGAGGACATGGAGTTGGGGCAGGCCGAGACCAGAGGATACGAGCCGGAGAAACAAGAATTGGACGAGTCGGGAGCGGATTCAGTGTTCGGGTCTATAGGAACGGAGATACCGACGGCAGGACCATCTAGGGAAACACCGAGACTCAAGTTATTACGGACACAGGCCATTCACCAGGTCTTACAGGGAAACTTTCCGGTGACGGCGCGAGCGGTACGAGACTGGGACGCGGAAAAGGCCATTTGGGTGCAACTGACGTGGCCCCCGAGGGAGGTGCGAGGAATGACGGCCAAGACAAGAGCAATGGCTTCGGCGTCTATGGCGTTCCTGATGGCACTAGAAACGGGCCGCAAGCCAGAGACATTTGAAGAAGCGATGGCGCAGTTCCCGACGGCGGCACTGGGGCCGTTGACCAGGGAGTTCCCGGGGGTCGACCAGCTAGTTAACGAACACAACCGGACCGTCCAATTGGCTCAGACCCTAGTGATGCACAAAAACGAGGATCAACTGGATGACTTGTTGAAGGCGACAAGAGAGGCGGAAAAACAGAGCGGAATGGTGGATCAGCTTCTCGAGCTCCCCGCTAGGGAGGAGAGACTGTTGCTGCCGATCCGGCGCCAAGAAGAAGGGTGAAGTAGATGCTGCTCGAGGTCTTGCACGGAAGAAAAACAGCGCGACGGAACCAGAGGCGGAAGATGGCGCGTCGCGAGTCGGGTGGGGAGGGATTACGGGGCGTTGGCTCCTCACCCATAGTGTCAAACCCCCAGGGAGAGAACCGGGCCGAGGCGGAGGTACCTGAGCCGCACAGGAGGCCGAAGCCTGGATAAAAGACTCTCCTGAAGACCGCTGGACGGGCCCGAAAACTTTACTTAAACTCATCGGGAACGGACTGGCGGGCTCGAACATTCTTATCTTAATTTATTCTTATTAGTTTCTTTATGGGAATCTTCTTGCGGAAGTGAACGAAACCACATGTGTTAGGAGGTGTTGAGTGTAATCAGCGAGCTGGAGGGTCCATGACTGGAATGAACTTACCAAGCCTGCGGGGCGAATACGGGACGGAAGGAGGCGCTAGGAGGAAAAACAAGTTTGTAGCTGTTCCTCTTCTTCCCTGGAGCCCGCTGCGTTGGTTGGGACCGAGCAGGTGGAACGGGATCGTCCGGTCGCGGAAATGGATAGCGGGCCGGGCGGCCCGGGAGCGAGAGTGAAAGTTGGGAGGCGGAATCGAAGAAAGGAAATCAGAATGGACGGATAGTGTTGTCATTGTAGTCTTTGAGTCGACGGTCGTGCCGGGGTAAATAAGGTACCGGTGGGCCGGCGACTCGCCGCTGGAGGAAAGGCTGGCGCGGGCCAAGACTGAAAACCCTTCTCCCGCGCTGCCTTGAGCGATCTGGAGGCGAGGAAGAGACGACCTCTGTCCTCTAGCGGCACTTCTACTTCCTGCAACTTTGTCTTCTTGATTTTGGATGGATCGATCAGAATGTGGATGAACCCGGATTCATGTACCATCATCTTCTGAGTTTCCTTGTCTTCAGCCTCTTACCGCATACGAAGAGCGGCAAAATGGAATTTTTCGACCTGAATGCTGGTTTTATCGTGCCAGAGTTGATGCAGCGAGTCGTGAAAGGATTGCGGCGAGTCGTAGATGTCTCCCGGAGGACCAAGGCACGAGCAGGGACGATAACTTAGGGGCCCTGGCTCGTGACCGACCGTAATATATAGTAAAAGCAATACATGAACGAGAAACGAAAATTAATAGACTTACTAAAACTTATATTAATCTCTTACCTGCAGTAACGACAGAGACTCCTTCCATGTCGTATTTCCTGATGTCTTCTTCTCGAGGAACGAAACAAAATAGTCTTTGAAACATATAGGGAAGTAATCTTTGCAATATACAGGGAGGTGGTGCTTGGAACGTCGGCCGCGGATGCCTCGATAGACACATCAAGAGGTCTGCAGAGAGCGACGAGGAGCGACCCTTCTTGGAGTTCGACATCGGATGAGTTCTCTATATATGCTATTTTATTGAGAATGGGCCCGTTCCGGATCTCAGAGGTTGACGTTGGGTGCAGGTCCCAGTTGATGTCGTCCATCTTCACTTTCTACGGCTTCTTCTTCTCCTTCTCACTAATATCTTCAACTTACCAACTTCGAACCGTCGTACCTAGGAGCAGCCCGGAACGGCTCGGAGCTGTTGTCTCGGCGTTCGTCATAGGCATAGTGGCTCCATGCAATGTGACATGGCACCGTGGACGACTGTGGCCTTACTCCAAAATCAAACCAGACCGGATCTTAAACTTACTTCTATTAACGAACTATTTGTTGGTATTACAGTCTCACGAAAATCGTCTAAAAGCACGGTCCTCCGGGAGGACGAAGAGAAAAACTTAGTAAACAGAGCGAGGCCCGAGAGCCTAGGAAACGAACGAGGGCCCGAGTGCCCGAAACAGGAATCCTCTTCTTAGGAAAATCATCTCATCAGTAGAACGAAGGAGCCTCCCTCTCGCCCCAAAGAGGACTGTCTTCCTGCCGTTGCTTACGGAGGGGGGGAGGGATGAGAGGCACCGGCTCCTGTCATCAAAAAGAAACTTCATCAAAATTATCTTCTTAATCAGGTCTCCGTTCCGGTTGTTGTCATGCCACTTGGGCCCGGAACGGTGACGGAAATACTTTACTATGGTGGACTCTCTCCGACATCTCTTTCTGAAATCCTGAAATCTTCAAATGTGTCGACGTGGTCGAGGACGGAACATCTTGATGCTGGGTTAACCACGAGGACATGTGTCGTAAAAGTCAAACTTCAGTTCCTGTACGGAAAACGGACACTTCATCGATAATTAATGATTCTAATCTTCTCAGTCTCACCTTCACCCGGACTCCATCTCAAAGCTTCACCGTGACAAGTAGCACGAAACCCGCGACGTCGTCTGCTGAAGCTTCCACTCTAAGCTTTAATGCATGAAGTTAAGTTCCTTTCCACATACAACGCCATCTTCTTCTTTGGGTACCTTGGCCTTTGGCTCGAACATGTTGTCCTTGCCAAACGTGAAAAAGTCACTGGAGGGCTCTGAATGCCGAGGCGACCGAGGGTGCGAAGTCCAAAAAGAACATTCTATCCACAAAAACTTCAGTCTTTCTTCTTCAACTCATCCTTAAAATCATCATCATCACCTAAGAGAACGCAGAGAAGAGTAATAGTTACGGAAGAACGAGGGGTCACGACCGACCGGGTAGGAGAATCACGACCGATTCTCTACCCAAAAACAACGGAGAACGTCTGAACGACGGTAGAACGGATCGAGGGTCGAGAGGACTAAGGGTCACGACCGGCCCTGGCCTCTGGGTGGGAGAGTCGCGACCGATTCTCCACCCGAACTAGGGGAGAACGTCTGGACGACGGAAAACGAAGGGAACGGGGGCACTGCGGGTCACGACCGACCCATGGCCCCGGGCAGGAGGACCACGACCGGTCCCTCTGTCCTAATGAGGGTAAAAAGGCGAGGAAAAACGCACCGAGCGGCTAAGTAAATAGAGCCCAGAGGAGAGGAGCGGGGGCGACGGGGTCACGACCGATCCCCAGTCCCAGGTGGGAGAGCCACGACCGGCTCGCTCATCCTAAAGACGGAAAAAAAAGAGGAGGTCCTAATAGATCCAGGATAGAGAACTCTGACGAAGATAAAAAGAGACTAAGATATATAAAAACGAATTATATGAACTTTCATTAAGAAGAGAGAAAAACGAAGAGAGAAAAACGAAGAAAGAAGAGAAATAATAATTAGCCGGATAGGCCCCGGGGGCCCTCCGAAGTAGACCGGGGAGGACAGAGGGTGACACCTCCTCCTCTACCGATAAGGAGCGTAGGATTGAAATGTTTCTGGTTCTAGAGTATGTTCTGTTGTCGTTGCTGTATGAACTGTGTTGAAATTTTGTATAACGTGTTTTCCCACCTTTCAAGAAGGTGCGGGAGGGTGTGATGAACGGCTATTCAGCCAAAATACATAGAGGTTAAAATAATAGAAATAAGGTAATAATAGAAATAGATGTAAAGAACGAATATGTAAAGAACGAAGAACGAAATAGATGTAAAGAACGAATATGTAAAGAACGAATAACGAATATGTAAAGAACGAATAACGAATATGTAAAGAACGAATAACGAAAACGTAATGGAACGAAACCCGGAAATATGTAAACCGGAAGTGAAATGTAAACCGGAAACGGAATATATAAACCGGAAGTGACGTCAGTTGTAGGTCACGTGACCGAAGGCAGCCAATCAGGGCTGACCTCTCTAGTATATAAAGGGGCGGTGAGGCCCGAATAAACAGAGTTCTTTAACAGTTCTCCTGGTGTCCAGACGTGTCCTCTTTCCTGAAACAACCGCTAAAGATGAGCCGAACAGAGTAATTAAGCCGAAGTTAGGACAAAACAGTCGAAGTTCGAGATAGGTAGTAGAAACATAGGGTAAGGGGCCCGATGGCCCGAAGAACGAGGAACGAGGGAACGGAGTAGGGCACGAAGGCCCGAAGTAGTACCGGAAACCGAGGCGTAGTATGGTGCGAAGACATGGGGAGCGGAACGAGGGAGCGAAGTCCGCGGGGACGAGGGCGCGGCATGCTCGGCCCCACGCTACCAAATAATAGGCGACCGTTGGCCCGTCGCCCCCGCGGACCGGAACTCAGGGGTGGACCGCCCCCCGGCCGACCCGTACCCCTGCCATAATTTCCCTCCCCCGCAGTCCTCCGTCGACATCGAGTGCCGATTCCCGATCGATTCGCTCAGCCCCCCCTCGTGCGCGAGGCACGACTCTAGAAACACATCTCGGTTCTTGGCCCGGATTCCCCGTCCGCCCCGAGACCCGAACAACCCCCACGTTCCTCTGTTGTAAGAATCGGCAACCCCGACTTACCAGAGAACGTCACAACATCAACATCGGCATTAGGCTTACCCTCCGGGGCAACAACAGCTCCTTTAATCACCTGGTTCTGAGAGGCAGGGCAATGGTGAAGGTATAGGAGTTCG
Source organism: Lepidonotus clava (assembly GCA_936440205.1). NCBI lineage: Eukaryota > Metazoa > Annelida > Polychaeta > Phyllodocida > Polynoidae > Lepidonotus > Lepidonotus clava. Next base: position 18,561,518 of record OW387148.1, read on the forward strand.
AATCCTAATATAGTAGATTAGTGCACGAGAAAAATGATAAGCAGAGGTTAGTCATACCATTTCATACCAAATATATATGCCCATGCACACGAAATACCATTCTACTAAGGTCGTCCGGGGAAGCGTAAACATAATCTTCCCTTCAAAGCCTTCTAGGGTCGGCTAGTTTTGCGCATCAATTATGGATTGATCCAGTTAGTAGGTCACAAAGCGGTAATAGGAAAAGCTGTTCACATTTCAAAAAAGTGCTTCCGACTTCGCTTTTCCATTTAAGGGACTAATTATGCTTCTTTATATTAACACTATAATAGGGCCTACATGTTTATCCTATATGTAAAAGACATTTCTTCCTATATACGCCTAGTTTAAAAAGGGACCTACAGGCTTACAAGTAGGGTTTGAGTGCATTAATTCAGAGCCAAGATTGGAGAAGGCACTCCAAGTTCATGCCAGCTCCCTCTGCCCCACGTGTGCGGCTAATACGTGACATGCACATTGGGGACATAACACCCCTCATACGCCTTTACCCTTATCATATAAATAAGGCCGCTGCTTACGGCGATCCCACTACACATCCATCTGTCAGCTGACAACCAGCCTCTCCAGGCACGCAATGCGCATGCCCTGGCCACTAGCGCCCCCACTTAACGGCCACAAGAACTAGGGGGAGGGGAAAAAGACCGACCGTCCGCTAAACGCCGGGGCCGGGGTAGGGCTAATTGAAACGAATGGAGGCAGAAAGCTAGTGATATTTGGCAGAATTGCAATCATTGGAGCGGCCGGGGAAAGGCAATGGAGCCAGGAAGGCCTGGTAGGGCGGGTAATCTACGTTTTAGTTACCTTAAAAGAGGTGGTTAACATCTGGGAAAGAAGATTGACAACTGTGAAGAAAACAGTCTAGCTTTTACAATCAGAATGAAAACAGCCATGGCACCTTTTTGTAAGTAGGTGGTGGAATCCTAGGGAGGTAGTGACCACTCAAAGACAAAGATGTAGAAAACCTCTTCATTTGACCTGAAGATTGGTCGGCAATTAAACTTTGACCTGAGGTCTGCCTGCACTGTTCTCTTGCTGTTTTTAACGGGGGATAGTCCACTGATTAGGTGCCCGGTCAAAGTAAGATGTAATAACGAACAAGAGGACAGAACGATACAGGCTTCATGGGCTTCAGCTATTTGGACCTTTGATTATGGCACGGTTTGAGTTTGGAGTCCCTTCCCCAATCTTGACTCCGAATTAATGCACTCAAAACCCACTTGTAAGCTTGTAGGTCCCATTTAAACTAGGCGTAGGAAGACATAACGTCCTTTATGTATAGGTGAGTTATAAGGATTTATGTATAGGTGAGTTATAAGGATGAACAATTGGATTACCCCTGCACGGAATTGTGCCCAAATGATCAACTGGGTGGCACCGGAAACCAGTTATGTATACTGAAAACTGCCCAGTGTAAAATAACGTCGTAAAAAAAAAGTTATGTGGTTTTTACAACTAGGATATAAAGCTGGAGCAAACTTGTAAGGCCAGCCTATTGAACAGTTCAAGACCACATGCATAGATGACTTATTTCTTAACATCTGCTACTGTCATAATGAGATCGCCGTGCGCCATTTATGCACTCCTTTGGAGCCTAGAAAAGCAAGAGAACAGAAATATTTGAAACGGCATTCACGAAAGGTTCACTCTAAGTCAACAACGTTTAGGCCTATATGGAGAATGGCTAGTAAGCCATCGGGTGGCTTCGGACGGCGTGGTTAGATTGTGCAGCCACCCTGTGGTTAATTAGACCTATCGTCATGCTGTAGTCAATGTACTTGTATGAAGTGATCAGTGTTGGCAACCTGCAGGTCGAGCTGCTGACTATATTGATTCGCCATCTCTGTTCCAGCCTTAGAATCCTTAATGAATAAAAGTAGAATAGGTTTGTTAGGCCTTGGAAGTTTTAACTGGCCTTCTTCTAACGCACATAAGACAACTTTCGGCATTAGGGATAGATACAGGAGGTTGAGGCCTATATAATATGTTTTAACCTTTGATGTGACAATCTGAAAAACGAAAAATACAAAACGTATTTTTTTATTGCGGTAAATAGTTAAAAGGGATTATATAACCATGCGTTGACATATCCTCCTTATGACCTTCTGATTGGTATCAAAGCTTACCTATATATTAGATTTGATTTATTTCAATATCATTTTAGGATAAGATATATATGTGCAAGTACAAAATAACCTATGAACACTTCGTAATACCGTTTAAGAAAGCCGTGATATCATGTAACGTCGACATTTGAGCTGTTGAGTTTAGGCGGATAGTATAAATCATACTTTCAATGCACGTCGAAATGCACTCTCGGCACGTCGATAAATAATTCTGACATATAGAAATAAAACCCCATAGATCAAGACACTACTGGACAACCTAAACATGCAATGTGCATTGCAGCAAGTCTTTTACCAAAGAAAAAGCCACACAATTGCATGCATGCCCTAGTACCACATTGCACCACAGTATATGAGGTCGCACACACCCTTTAATCTCGACAAGTCACATGTTCCAAGAAGGGAAGTGAAAATCTCTCCGCCCGGCTGCGTCTTGGTCCATGCCGTCAGAGGCAGGGCATGTGACGTTAATTGATATTGAAGGTTGCATTATGTAAATGGGTAACGGCAGCCGTTACAAGCGTCAAGGAAACCGTTTCCCTGGGCGAAAGGCGAGCCCACGTGGCATCGGGTGGCTGATGGCTGGAGACAAGCGCCCGGTGGAGACGGCATCGACTCGGCACCGCTCCGAGCAGCTCGGCCCGGTCTGATGACGGCTTCAGGTTGTCCCCAGCATTTCATCGGGCGTTTTGCATGATTTGTTTTTATTTACTGTTTTGGTTCTGTTTCCGCACTGCGCATTGGAAATTGTAGTCAAGTGGTTGTATGTTGTTTCCCCCCAAATATGGACATCGCCTTCTTAGAAATTATTTCCATTGCTTGTTTTTACTTCAATTCAGACACCCCTTGATCCGGCGTTCAAATCTATAGTTGTGTAGTGTTAAAACTTCGGGTATCGTATACTTCGGAAATACATGGGATTAGGTCCGAAATTATTTTTATTGCATGTGTGATGAATGTCTATTCATCAGGTGTCAAAGCGAGAATGTGAAAGATGAAATGATGCGATAGATTTAAGTACATTTTGTAACGGGACCGAAACCCAAAACCCAAAACCCAAAACCTGAGAAATAATGTAAACCGGAAATGACGTCAGTATGGCCACCTGACGTCACTATGAGTATGACCACGTGACACGAAATAGAGTTGACTGCTAAGGTATAAAAGGGGCGGTGAGGCCCGAAAATAAAGAGTTCCTTCATAGTACTCCTGGTGTTCACACGTGTCTTCTTCCTCTAGCAGCCCCTTATGAGGGATCCCACTCAATAAGATGGTCCTATATGGACTAAGTAACCAGAAAGTAGAAGTAATATTGGAAAAGTTATAGGAAACTTAGACGTAAAATAGTATGGGGTCCCAAGGCCCGAAGGACCGAGAAGCATAGTCCGAAGGCCCAAAACAACCCAACCGACAGCCCGAGGACGGAAGACCGTCCAGGTGCAGAAGCCCGAACACTGCGCGAAAAAACACCTTTACAGACCTTTACTAGTGCACTAAATGTCATGTAAAGATGCAGATTTTGAAGGGTGACCTTTCCCAAGGCAATTCTTGACCTTTACATTCATTAAAGGTAATACCTTTAGCTATATTCAGTAAAGGTCATGGAGAGGTCATGGATAAAAGTGACCTTTTCCTAGGCCTTTACTGAATTTTGGAAAGGTCACCTCTCCTTGTACCTAAATGTGTAGTAAACGTCATGGAAAAGATGATCTTTCCCAAAACCTTTACTAAATTTGGAAAGGTCACCTTTCCTTTTCCTAAAATGTGTAGTAAATGTCATGGAAAAGATGATCATTCCCAATGCCTTTACTGAATTTTGGAAAGGTCACCCTTCCATATACATAAGTATGTTGTTAATGCCATGGAAACTATGATCTTTCCCAACCCCTTTATTGAATTTGGAAAGGTCACCTTTCTGTTTCCTAAAATGTGTAGTAAATGTCATGGATCAGATGACCTTTCCCAACACATTTACTGAATTTTGGAAAGGTCACCTTTCCTAGTCCTAAAATATGTAGTAAAGCCATGGAAAGAGATGTGCTCTGATTGGTCAATAACCCTTTTCAGCTTGGCCAATCACAGCCAAAGATTTGGCCCAGATCAACCAATAAGGAGAGGGTGCTTTCTCAGAGGTCAGTTGTTGGGGGTATATAAGTTAGATGGTTTGGAAGACTCCCCCAGTCTCCTTTGAAGTCTCAGACTGACTGGACTGAAGAGTGAAGAAGTAACTACAATTTTGTAGAAGATTTGAGACTGGATGTTGTAAAGGTTACCTTTTCAATGCCTTTACTGGGCCTCAATGGTCAACTTTACAAAAATTGGAAATCATTAAAGGTCACATCTCATGAATCATATGGATTGATTTATATATGAAATACAATATACATTAAAGACAATGTAAATGTCACCATTGATAAGTTGCAAAGGCCATCTAAATGTCACATTAAGCGACCTTTAGTAATATATAAAAGGTCACCTTTATGACATTTAATCTTCTTTACATTCATTAGATATCACCTTTGATGGCATTTAGGCTATCTCAGGATTGCTAAAAGGTCACTTGCCTGGCAACATACAAGTTCATGAAAGGTGATAATTAATTACCCTAAAGATCAAGTAAATATCACCTTTACAAATCTTCAGTGAACATAATAGGTGACCTTTAATGAAATTTAAGTTCAGCAATTATCACCGTCTCAGACATATAATGAACCCTTAAAGGTATGATAAAGGTCACCTTCAATGGCCTGCAATATTTTTTGGAAATGGGGCCATTAAGGACAGTAAAGGTGATATAAAGACCACCTTTACCAAAAATCAAAGGTGACCTATCATTTTTTGGAAAGGTCCTTAAAGATATAGTAAATGTGCCATTTACAATATCTTTCCAAAGAAATTAAAGGTCTGTAAAGGTGTTTTTTTGCGCAGTGGAAATAGCAAGCGGCAGTCCCATGACCGGAGGCATCAAGGTGCAACCGGCTCGGCCCCACGCTACCAAAACATAGGCGACCGTTGGCCCGTGACCTCCGGCCAGGGGACGAAGCGGTAGAACCTCCCTAGCTGGCCTTAGAGAGACATAGAAGAGGCAACCCGGATCCCTACCCCAATGCCCTTTTGCCCTCCGCCATCCTCCGCGCTTGATGGCTGCAACTCCTCAGCCCGGCCTGACCAACACACCCTCCCCCCTTCAACGAATACCGATCCCCCGACCGACCCACTCAGCCCCCCTCGTGCGCGAGGCACAACTCTTGATCTCACATCTCGGCTTCTTGCTCGGCCTCCGTGCCCAGCTGAGAACCGAAATAACCCCCACGTCCCTAGGCGGTAGAAACCGGAAACCCCGAAATACTGAGGAATGTCACACATGTGTTTTACTTCAATTCAGACACCCCTTTATTTCTAAAATATTTGATCCTGCATTCAAACGTATGGTTGTGTGTTGTTAATACTTCAGGTATCGTGTACTTCATATGGAACACTTGGAATTAGGTCACAAATTAATTCTATTGCATATTTTTACTTCAATTCAGACACCCCTTTACGTTCTAAAATCTTTGATCCGGCGTACAAATTCATGGTTGTTTAGTGTTAAAACTTCGGGTATCCGTATACTTCGCATGGACTCCGTATGGAATACATGGAATTAAGTTCGGAGTTAATCAATCTGTGAGTTACAAAATACACGGCAGTTTTCTCGTTCTGACTGGACAAAGGCAGTGATATCAGGTAGGCCTATGCATATCAAGTGAATAAGGGCTGATATATGGATATTATGACCGTTGTCCTGGAAATCTTATAGCAACCCTAAAAACTGCCAGATGTTAATTAAATCTCTATAGGAATTCATACTTGTATTACTTTTCTTAATGTGGACACACGTGCCTTTCGAATTTAGGGTTCTAAACTTCTCCGTCCTGTATAGTACAATAATTATAACCTTTTCTGACATCATTTTTCAAATACGTCAAAAGTCGCTTTATGCAAACATCTTATTCAAAATTTGACTCATTCTATAGATATATTTACATAGATGTTTTACCTATAAAAATACTTATTTTTCATTATAAATATCATGATGGGCATAGATAACGTACTGATTTCTTTTGTCACGTCCAATGCTTGTTCCAAAGGAAAATAGATAATAGCCAGTTTCATGTTCGTAATTGCATTTCACTCATAAAAATGAATATGATTTTTTTTCATGTAATTACAAAGCAATTTCATTTAAAATAAGCATTGAACGTAACAGAAACCTTAACTGCCATCAAGGGGAATATTGTGCATTGATGCAGTTAGTAATGTTACAGTTTTTCTATACTGATAACAATATGGAAAGAAAATTGTATCTGTTTAATATGCATAGGTGGTGCTCTACACCAACCCTCCCCCTAGTGGGTGGCATTGGCAGCTCTTTGTCTAAAATCAGTCTACAGGTGGCATCACCATCACAGGCTCACCAGCGGAGTCTGTCTCGGGGAAGGGACTTGTTATTCTGTATTTCATGAGAACTTCATACTCATTGATAGTACAATTATATAATGTACTCCGTAAGACTTGTGGCAAAGTACTAGGAATCAAAACCAGCTTTCCATTTGTCAATAAAATCACTGCAGATAATTATAGAGCCTACACTGATTGAATTGAGGCATAATTTTGTTATGAAATATTACTGATAGAAGCTGAGATATGTTTGTATGAACCTTGCTACCTCTTGTTCCCAATAACCATAATTTGTTTCCAAATTTATAATGGCAGATTATAGTTAAACATGTTAATTAAAAAGATTGAGTTTTTTAACTATCAAAAATACCAAAAATGCAACAACCTTTGATAGGAGTGGTTGTTCTCACTACTGTTCAAAATATTGAGACGAGTAAAGCACTTACTGCATTATTTAAAATGAAAAGGATATTTTTATAAGTATTCCTTTTTCTATAACTAGTGATGACTGTTATTCCATCCATACATAAGTGCCATGCAGGCAGCACTCAAGTCAGACAGCTGATAGTTGTTGTGAGTTTAAGTTAACATCCTGGAAAGGTTGGTTCTAGAAGCTTGTTCCTGCAGTTGGAATTGAAGCTGATTGACTGTTTAGGGATGGGAGCATTAGCCGAGTGTGGTTGAGTTGATCCTACCCTTTGGAACTGTTCATTGTTATTGAGATCTTGTCAAGAGTACATACATATACAGGATATGATAAAAGAACATCCTTTCATGTGAGTGTTATGTCTTACAAAATACGGAACTATTATTATGTATTGGACGACTGCAGTATAGGAGCTATAGCTAATATCCAAGGCAATCACTCGACCTAAATTAAGACCTTAGATTTAATGGATATTTAACCTACTATAGTTTACTCCCATCATTATATCAATTAACAGTAATGTGACACACCATAGGGAAAGGATGCTCCCTCCGGGAATTCAACATTTGAGAGGACGTTTTCTAACTTTCAAATGATTCCAAATATATGAAATTGTGGTGAATATCAATGGAGTTGACAGGTTCTGGAACATATTTCTGAAATGCTAATAATATTATATTGAATTATTCAGTATTTACTGCGACATTTGATGATATAATATAATTATCCAAATAAACATTGAAAGTTCTACAATGTTGATATGACCACAGTTTTTGATCTAGAAATGGCATTCTGTACCTGTTTGAACTTGGAATTTCTTCAAGTTACACTTTCCAATACAATGTCACAATTTTTACAAGAATCCCAACAATCATTTGTTTCCATGGCAACCAAATGACCATTGTATGGCAAGATTTGAAAATAAAAACATTCCACTGACATTCTAAATAAGGGTATTTTGTAATGAAATAGAATATTTAGGGTATCTTAATTTAACTATACACAAAAAGTTAGTCTGAGGTAGTTTTATCACGAGATCACTATTAGCATCAATTTACTCATATCTCTCTAAATATTGCCCCTAGAGCATAGGGTACCACTCCATCGGAGCATCCTTTCCCTGTGTTGTGACACTGACTGATGGTCTAAGAAGAGTCGAGAGGGCTTACTGTATTCCTTGTTCTACAGGACATTTGACATTACTGTATACAATACTATGAAATCAAAAGAAGTTATGTAGCTACTGACAACCATTTAAATGAATATTAAAACGTGAAGCATGTAGAGATCTAAAGAAAACCCCTTTACTTACGATGCTGATCACTGTTGATCGTACCTATCAGATAAGTTGACCTCGCTGATGAAATGTAGAAATATTGTTTAATCACTTCCAATGTGGGATGAGAAGAATATCTAAACATGTAGGTCCTAATGCTACAGAATAAAACCGATGATAATTGGTTATAACACTGAGCAGCCAAACTAGACTCGCTAAATCAATTATCTTGGCCAAAGGACTAAAATCATTATCATTAGAATACACGTATCCTGTTTAGGTGGAAAAAAAACTAATTATGTAACTTGAATTAGTCATAATACACTCGAATGTTCAGGAAATGAGTCATGAGTTTCGCGTCGGGGATAATGACAGTCTATTTCCCCTGTCTGGGGCCAGCAGGTGTTAAAGCTGAGGGGGCACAGGGAGTGTTAAAAGCTGATTGTTCATACACAGTAGACGGTCGCTGACGAGTTAATTTTCATTTGTGAAATAAAGAAGTGGCCTAAAAGAGGCGGCGTCAAAAAGGGGTATGTTAGTGAGGGCTTGAAATATTGTTGAGGGAGAATATTTAACTGTCTAAATATTAGCACGACCCAACTTTTCAAAGAGCTGGATCCGCCACTGAAGGGGGTGGGGGTGGGGGCATATACAGTGGGACCATTGCATTATTTATCGACTATATTGACCATCGTTCTATGTCAAAAGATTGGGGTTTGCAATTTAAAGTTGAATTGTGCATTCCACCTGTTTAGCATACCAAACATTGTCCTGAACAGCATTGCATCGGACATAACCATTAATTATCGCCAATTCGCAGAAGCCCACATCCTCTGATGCCATACGGCCTCGCCATACGCGTTCAGGTTTTCACGGTTTGCGGGCACCTGGGCGCCTTACATAAGTGACCTGGGAGTCAGCACACAGGTTTATATATAGGAGGCGTCCGGCGGTTAAAGTCACAGAGACTGGCCGACCAGCTACCAGCACACACTACTCTCACCTGCGCGTCCACGTGAGGTGAGTGTTTATATATACCTTCACTCCCCTCTTATAAGCACTCATTTAAGTGGGCCCTCTCTTAATATGAACAATGTACACATATAGTTGTAGCATTGTAGTCAGAACTAGAGAGGCTTCATTATCTAATTATAGGCTTATAGCTTTAGTTGTAGGTTTTCTAGGAGTGTGCTTGAGGGGCCTATTGACTTGTAGTTAATCGAGCCAGGCTTCCGCCACCTGTAGTGGGTCCATTAGAGGCCCGCATCCGCCGCCAGATTGAAAGACATAGCAGTGTAATGAGTTGTTACACAAGGGGACAGGGCCGGTTAAACTACAGGTAGATGGGACAGGGCAACAACCTTCAAGGGAGCACTATACCATTTCAGTTCTTTAGTCATAGCCATCAATATCTGGAGAAATGCAGTTCGATCGTCCCTATCAATGAATGCAGTTTCTGCAATTGTGCATCAGATTCTGCTGTTTTGCATCGTTATTGTGTGGAAAGTTTTATCCAAAAGTGTTCATAATTATTCAGTTTTCCATACTAGAACAGTTGTGTCGCGAAAAGCAAACCCTGGCATGTGCCTTTTCAGAAAAAAATAACTATTGCATTATCTATTTTTATATATAATAGCTTTCGGTATCATGCATGCATTAATCTTAGGACCCATTAAAGTTATTTTAAGCAATTCTCAAAGTAGCAAAGACACGAAGAGCGATCATGAGGTCATCGTTGTGATCTGTTTAGAAAATTGTCAGGATAATACGAATGACAAGCACTTTCATTTGTAATGTCTCGGAGGTGATTGTAGAATGTTTTCTAAAACAGTTCTTACTATGTACATTATTTTATGAAATGTAAATATTCAAATACTTTCACTACTTCCCTTATATAACTGTTCGATAAGAATGACCAATTCGGTTTGTTCATTAAATCAAAGCACTTGAGAAGAGTATACCTCTTTAGATAGCTCCCATTACTATAATATTATAGAAAGGGAACAACTTGAAAACGACCTAAAGAATTTCGCTATAAAATATACATAATGTTGGCGAGCGTAGGGTTGGCCGGGATCAGTCAGGTGAACCCCCAGACCTAAACATATTGTAGTAATCCTTGTAAATCTACCTTTCACCTCATAGCAATCCTTCATACCGGTCATAAGAACTACATGGTCAGACTTTATAACCCAGAACATGCCATTTATAAGCCTCTGTCAGCTGATTCCATATCTTAACCCTGCGATCAGCAGCTCAGGCCAACACTAGCCAGACCCTTATTACAGAGGTATCCATGTTTCAAGGTCTTGTCCCATATATTATACGTCTGGAAACAGGTCATATAGTGGGTTAGACAGGCGTCAGTGTCATTGGATACGGGTCACTGAACTTGGGTTTCAAGGAAAACTCAGATCACATACTGTGACCTCAGTAATTTCCTTCAGAACGTACTCAACGTTTGAGCAAGCTGCATATCACTTCCCGGCCGGCCGTCCCAGTATCATACTATTGATCCGTAAGTATTGATTCCGACCCGCCCTGCTTGTTCCCTTCAGTCGGGAAAGGAGGCAGTCATGCAAGACTTTACCTTCACACTAGGGATTTTATAAAATATAATAATAGATAAATATCCATTGGGGAGGTGGACGGCAAGTATAGCACAGGTCACCCGATGCACAACACACTTACCTCGAACTCATTACAGGTATAGTCATACAGTACAAGTACCCGGGAATTTCTACATTTGGGACATTTAAGGTAGGTAAGGCAAGTAGGTCACAGGAGCTGCTCACGAGTTGCTCCAAGACTCAGCGAGAGGGACTTATTTATTAAGGCTATTTTATATGTGTCGTTTCTAGATCCTAGATCAATTTAGCTAGCTGCAGGTCATACAGTACAACGACCAGGGACGGATCCAGGGGAAGCCCCCCCACTTTTTTTTTTTGGGGGGGGGGACAATTTTGATATTTTTTAATGTAAAACCGGCCCTCCCAGAGGAGGTTTCAGGACGTTTATAGACTCCCCTCCCCCCTCCCCACTTTCAAGAATTCCTGGATCCGGCCCGGATGACACAATCATGGGCTACTGGTATTCCATGCGTAATCCAAAGTCGTGTAATTGGTGAACTCACGAGATGAGGCCTATTATACATGGCAAGCCAAGCTGAAAGTCATGTCGTGAGCGAAGCATGATGAGAGGCTAAGTTCTTTGGTTCGTTGTCCTACTTTACCTTTCGTTCACTGAATGGTATATCGTTAAATATATAAATATACACATAATGATATACCATTGGGTATTGTGTGTACAGTAAGGATTTAGAGATAATTATGTTGTAACTCTTTTTTATTGATTGTTAGAAAACGATACTAGATAAACGAAGTTGCCAAGGTTGCTTAACCTTTAGTAATCTAGTTGGTAGTGTGTATTTTTTCGTGAGCATCTACTAGGAAGAAGGATTTCCTTATTCTATCACGATTTATTAGCTCATCCTTTGAATGCTAGAGTTTTTCAGGATAGAAAGAATTCAAAAGACAGAAAGGAAATGTCATGTTCACTGTAATATAAAGAGCTGCCAGCAATGTGCAAGGTAATGTATACTGTGGCATCTATGAATAGAACTAGAGTAATGAGCACCAGCCAGAATTCTTCACGGAATCCAGCCATGCGAAAGCCTTGGGGGCAGGAGCAGGCCTCTCACATCCTGAATTTTGGAACGGACACGTTTCAATACAAGCAAGGTATTCATGCATAAACAAATGGAGTTATAGCAAGGTTCTTACAGTCCACTTTGTGTTGCAGATACATTACAGGAGCTACACTCCCTACAAAGCCAACCCCGATCACCCAAGATGAAGACCAGTATTCTCAGCCGACCTTACTCCTGGGTATGTGCGGTGCTCCTCCTGGTGTCCACCCTACTGGAGCCGGTGGCCGGCTGGCCCTCCGGGGCGCCATTCTCCGCCTGCAGTAGCGGAATGACCCCCGGCCACGGGTCCGAGTCGAACTCGGCCCTGCCCTACTCCATTAGTATAAGCCCCAGTACATACACCGCCGGAGCCTCCATCACAGGTGAGATATTCTAAATTAAGTAGTGCTCTTGGAAAAGTTCGTTTCTTAGAATAAGTGCTTGTCTCAGGGAGTTATGGATGTGGTAAACGTTCAAGGCTCTGTCAGATTATCTAAACTGATCGAGGCGTCAGTTTATATCTGGACTTTTGCTATAAAAGTTAAAAAAGACAAACTAGTAGAAACACGTGTCGTTAATTGCGGTTTACGTTTCTGCAACAATGAACGTTGTTTCCTGGCGAAGTTTTCCCCCTGAGTTTTGTGCATTAAAGCTGAAATACTGTAGTTCAAATTTGATATTGGAAGAAAAGAACACAAAACAATGGTTTGGGTCCTTCAGAATAATTGCCAAGAGTTCTCAAGGTTCTTAAAATCTTAACTAACTTGCCCATCATAATATGTAATTATGGTTATTTAATGTGATCTCCTTACATACGTGTACTGCTTCCAAGAACTAAGCCTGTATTTGTGTCGTTCTATCTGCAGTCACCGTGTCGGGTGGGTCGTTTCAGGGCATCATGATGCAGGTTAGTAATTAAGTTAACAGTGACATATGAAAATACTTAACCCTTTCTCCACGGCAGAAAATATCTTTCAAGTACACAGGTGATGCCATACCAGGCATGACACAGTCAGCAAACTCATAATTATAATGAACTTCACTAAAATCATATTATAAATGATAATAAGAACTAACGTTTTATTGAATATGGCAGTTGGATTGTGGCAAATAATAAGATATTAAAATTATTGTGGTGAAGATTAAAATTCAAAGGTCTCTTTTGTATATTTTTTTGGCGGTACAGACTTATAGGTGGTTTGATATCAGCAATTTACATTATGCTCAATGAGAAAATAGCCCCAGGCTTGTCCGACTTACTGTTCTGAGACAAGTTCCGCACGAGGTGGCGCTACCGGAATCCCTTCTTTTTTCAGCAGAGTTGAGGAAATTACCAACTGATTTTTTCCCTGTCTGGTTAGGTGCAGGAGGTGGGCTCCAATACTCCCCACGGGCGGTGGACCACCTTCGCCACCAACACCCGCGCCCAGCAGTGTTCTAGCGCGGACGACACCGTCACCCACGAGAACACCAACGCCAAGAACAACGCCGTCTTCGTCTGGGAGGCTCCCGACGACCTTACTGCCAACCTCGAGGTCGTGTACGTACTATAAATCATATAATAATTGTGTTTTACACGTTTTATGCAGTAACGGACGAGTAATGTGTATCAGGGGTAGAGGGGGGGGGGGGTCGGCACACAGGTTAAGTACTAAAAAAGTGAACATTCGCTCACACACGCGCGACATTTGCCTTCTGTGTATAGTATAGGGGTCCACCAAAAGGGGATGTCAGGACCCCCTTGACCCCCCCCCCCCCCCCTGGATCCGCCCCTGTTATACATGTACATAACCATGTATATATAGATATCACCAACCATGCACTTGTGTATCCAGAATTTAGAAAGGGATGGGTTCCATTTTTTTTATTTGGATGTTATGGTTTATCATTAGACATAGCAGCAAATAGTTGATGGGGGGGGGGGGGGTCCTTGTGTCGCGTGTCGAATTGAAGAAATGTTCAGGTCGCATGTTCCTCTATTTTCAATTTCCATGTTGATTTTAAGAACCCCCATGTCGCAAATGACCGATGTCATGTCATTCAAATCACGGAACCTTCCGTGAGCCTTTGAACATTTTATCTGTGAAAATCTATGCACATGATCTGTAATTGAAAAGACCTTCCTACATGATAGTGTCATAATTATGTAGATTAGAGATGCTTTAACGTTCATTCAGCCCATCATACATGGTCCCTATAGATATTTCCAAAATGCATTAGCCACCAATGTTACAATAAGAATGATCCTTGATAATCATTTTGTCCTCTTATGTTCGTTTACGCAGCGCAACAGTGGCGCAAGCAAAATTCGTTTGGTGGAAAGAAGTGAAATCCTCTCCTCTAACGTTTGATGTACCAACAACGACAACAACAACAACAGCAGCAACAACCACCACCACAAGTAGTGGACAGTCGTCCGCGGCGAATGGTGGAGCAAACGCGGCTCCAGACCCGACCACATCACAACCCGACTCTTCACAAAATGGAAATACACAGGGGGGGACTGCTTCGTCTGCAGCATCGGACAATGTGCCCGCCTCTATACGTAAGTATATTGTGGGGTTTTCGAACTAATTGTGAAGTTTGGGTAAAGTTTTCTCATTTGGGAGACGGGAGGGGTAGATAACAGGTAAGCTTATTCTTTTCCTGTTGAAAGGAAAAATACATTTTAAGATGATATATATGACATTAAAGGTGATTCTCTTTATCACAACCCCTGGATTTCTCGATCTGTGGTATGCATTATCTTTTTATGAATATTTGCATGGTTGGAATACCCTTACTGACCTTATATTTGAAACTTGATTTTTGCTAACAAGGTTCTTTCTTTCATTTTTTCAGGCCGTGCTGCCTACGCGCTGTCTGTTATAGTATTGACCACTGTGATTTCTCAACTCCTGCAATGAAGAGAAGGATGCTTGAATAAATAGTAATAAGAAATTAAAAATGTGCTTTTAAGTACAAACATGCATATTATGTCGGAGGGATCCATATCGTGTAGGCAAGTGAAAGTCGAATACGCATATTTTACATAGATCCGAGTTGTATAGTGTACACATCATCCTAACAATTCATATCCATAAAATGAAGCTTTAAACACTGGAAAACAATAATTGAAATTCTTAATTGTTGGGAAATGGCTAGCCCTGTTTTCGAGTATTTATATAAAGGCTCTAGTATTATTGGGACAGAGTGAGCTGGTGCTAGTGTTATAGAGGTTTGAATGATGAGTAGGAAAAGATGCGACGCGGCAACTAAGCAGTAAGGGTTAAATAAGCCAGGTAAATGGCTGCTGTTGACTCAAGAATAGTTAGTCCATTATGTCCAAATGCATGTTCTATAGCCCAAATCAGTGTACTCTGATACTAATGTACAGATGTTGTTGTGATTATAAAATTTATATTGTATATCTAAAAAAATGATTTTTTTTCTTTTTCTTTTTCTTTTTTTTTATTGAACAAAACTATCTCGTTTACAAAAAAAACGCGTTTCAGATAGTCGAAAAAGGTGTTGAGTACATAATTATGGTAAATAAACAATTATAAATGATAAAGATGGTAATGAAGTTATCACCCAACTAATCCCAGTATTATCTAGGATACATTATTTTATAAATATCTTATATCATTTTGTAAAATGTCATGTGTGCATTATCAGTAGAGCGGAGATTATGGGTTATGCAAACGATTCAAACGCTGAACCTGCATAACAATTTTGCGATGTAGATATCTTTCGGTATGACTTATTGAGGCTTACTTGATCCACATAAAGTTGTCTTGTGCATCAATTCACAAAATAATTATACACTGACAAAAATATAGAAGTATGATGAGAGAAGTACTTAGTTCTCTATTGACACATCATCGTTTTTTGCAACGTGTCAACCAATGCGGCCCAACCAAATCTCCACTGGCATTGGATGGGATTAGTATGCACCAATAAAGAAAAAAAAAATAGTGATAATTGACAATAGTATTGTACCCCGATAGGCTATTCAGTTAAACTGACTTAAAAACTTCTTTCAGATAATGATTTTAAATAGAAGGGTTTGTTTGAAAAGACCATTGATCATCGGTCTAAGTCAAACTTAGAGTATATATATACAGGGCAATACGACATGAGATCTGATTGTATATAATATTATGGTTCTGCCAATTTACAGTCTATGTCGACACATGTCTCTATAATCAATTTCACAATTTCATTAAAATACACTGAAGGGTCTAGATAATTATGACTATGCCTGCAAAGTACAATGGTCAAAGATTATCAGTGTATTATGTTCCCATAATTATAGCGAACTGTTGTAATAAGCTGTTCCTATGTGGTCTTTGTAAGGGAAATTCATTTCCACAGGCCCTAATAAAAGAGATATACCGGATAGTTTGTACATACATCACGAAACAATTCTACTTTTTTCCAGTTCTGGCTGTTATACTCTCTAACTACTAAGAAGGTGCTCATGCGTTCTGCTATGGCTGTAATAAATATGGTTAATTTCAGTAATAAAACTCGCGTTCGTTTCTTCATACACGTGTTACTCAACATTGCAAACTCCCTAAACCCAATCATCATTGCCACAATTTCTCTACAGTTTATTTGATAGGAAAGTCCGTTAAGTAAGTTTGCATCAAGCGGGAGGAGAGGGTCGTCTGACATTTTTGAAAATATGCTTTCGTTCCTATAAAAAAAATCATTGTGTATCTCTGGCCAAGAGGGGGGGGGGAGGTGTTTTTCGAAATGGAAGGCCCCATGGGCATTCTAACCGGATGTTTATTTTGGGAGGTTTGGATATCTCTGAGGCAAGGTGACACAATTGTTCAAGCATGAAAATCATTCTTCGTATCTGTTGATGACATGCACACAATTCTATGGACAGTTCCCCTCGGCATCTCTGTGAACAATCTTTGTCGCTTAGGATGGTTCCTGGTGAATGCAGCCGAGGTATCACATGAGACGTGTAGGTGTGAATACAATTATAGTGACAGCATGAAGAGACTATGCATAATGTATGCATAGGGCCTACACACGAATCGGCTCGATGGTCAAACTATGACTGCACCAGGCCTTTGGACATATAGCCTAATTCAAATACCAGTAAGCAAATGGGGGGTGGGGGATGTTCCAATTTCCACCTTCATATTAGGATGAATGTATGGGGTGATTTTGTTTCTTGTGTTCTATAACTTCGATGGTAAATATTGTTCTCGCTGATTACTAACTCTGGAAAAAATAAATATGGATTTTAAAAGAATAATATTCAGAAACAAACATCCAGAAAAATGAAAGGCGCCATGCCATATTGGTTTCTACTCAACTATTAAAGCGGTAGAGCTCGAAATTTGACTCTCTGCAGGATTAATTGTGTTCTGTGTTAGCGTTGGCTTTAATGATTAAAGTTATTTGCTTGTTATGTCATTGAATTTGTTTATAGGGGCTGCAGAAGCTCCTTATACCCCTGCCCTCCACACCCACACCCACGCACCTAAATTGTACAAATCTAAAGAGTGGGAGAGTTGCACATTTGAATGCGCCACATTTGAGTGCATAATTATAGTTGGCCTCTCATCTCGGCCTCGACCCTACATGTTTGCAACAATGCATTTCTCTTGCAAGTATTCAACAGTCTATCAATGGCACCATCACTATCAGGGAAGTACCGTCTGGGTGACAATACATCCATGAAGTATAGAATAGCCACTGCATTCATGATCACGGTTTCGACAGGTGCATTGACGTCCAATACACCGGCTGTAACGCACACCCATTCCAATTTCAAGTAGTGTTACTGCTTACTCAATGTTTCTCTATGTAAAAAAAATCTACATTGTCGCCATGCAAGTTCCCTTCCTCTGTTGGCATAATACATACGGTGTCCTACCTGTGAATGATCATTATTTGAGCGAATCTACCTGTAATGGAGCCATAGTTGTTCAGGATAAAAGCATTCTTTTGAATTCATTCCATATATATGTATGAGTAGACTTGTATGAGATATATCGGGTTTTATGGATTGTCATGCCCTTGTGCAAAGTGGCCATTTTAGCAGGGTATATGAATACATTTTCTGCTAATCGTGTGAGTGTCTCCATAGTGACAATGTCCATTAACCAACAAGGTGACAGGACAATTACCCCCCGGACACTTACCCCCTAGGACACTTACCCCCTTGACACATACCCCCTGGACACTTACCCCCTAGGACACTAGGGGGTAAGTGTCCTAGGGGGTAAGTGCCCCAGGGGGTAAGTGTCCTAGGGGGTAAGTGTCCGGAGGGTAAGTGTCCAGGGGGTAAGTGTCTGGGGATAAGTGTCCGGGGGGGTAAGTGTCCAGGGGGTAAGTGTCCGGGGGGTAAGTGTCCGGGGGTATATGTCAAATACAAAATCAGTTGAGACACAAGAAAAGTAACCAATTCGGTATCACCGAGTGATATTCATATAACAAAAAAAGAAGATGTGAGAACTTAATTTTATATAACAAGGTAGGGTTTTTACACTTGAGAATTAAGCTGTGGTTAAATAAACCAAAATCTCTGTCTTATCAATTTTTTATTGGTGAGGTTTCCATCTCTCTGATTCCAGACCCATTCCAGAACCGTTCCAGAACCGTTCCAGACCCATTCCACATCCATTCCACATCCATTCCAATGCCCTAGCTGTTCCTTCATGAGAAGATCAAACCATACCAATTAGGCTGCTTTTTACTATGACTGGTTACTCTGATTTATTGGAGGACTTAATAAGTAGGAATTCACACATTAATGCATGCTTGAATTTTCCGGTTTCTTACTAACTTAAGATACTAATTTCAGTAATTTTCACTCTTCCCTTTCAGCTACATTTTAAGAATAATCAACTACCTTCCTTTTCAGAGATAGACAGGGTTTTTAGTTTAAAATAGGACACCTTTTCTTGTACCAAACATCATTGTATTAGAAGACTATCGGTAAAATGATGTATTCCCGTTTTTATTCTAGTTTAAGTTTTACAAAACAAGTCTGGATAGATTGTCCAATTCATTCTGAATCCTATGGTATATGAGGTAATGTGGTGTTTGATGAGTGTATGACAATGAAACAACATTTCAACATACAATGTCGAAAATTTGCTCAGAGAATTTTCAAATTAAACAAAATAAAGAATTATGTAAATATTGAAACCCAAATACTCATTTATAAACAGACAATTCTGCGGGTTATAGAATATGCAAATATAATGTTTTACTTATGCACCAAAAGCAACCTTGATAAGTTGCAAAGAATGCAAAATAAAATACTCAGGACGGTCCTTGATATATACAGTCCTTTGGAATATTCCGTCAATGTAATTCACAATCTATGTAGGATTGATTTTCTGAGCAAACGACGTGAGATGCATTTGTTGACTGTCATTCACATAAACCACACCAATGATTCATGGCTAGGGCATAAGGGAGATAGAACAACCAGATACTCTGAGAAAAAAAACTTTGATGTAGAAACTGTCAATTTAAACATCTACAGTAGGAGTCCCTATCATGTTGGTGTAAAACTTTGGGACAAACTACAAATAAATATGCAAAACTGCCCAGATAAGTCTTCATTTCAGAAAGAAATAAAAATTGTCGCAACATAGTGCACAAATATGAAAGTCCATAAATCTGCATACATACCCCTACCCTACACATGACATAGATATTACTACATTTTACATTGTTAATATCACACAGTCCTATATGACTTGCAAACCTTTTTTTGAAACCTGGAAACCAACCAACTGCTTAACTTAGCTTGGTTGTTATTTCTAGTGATAGATTTCTTGTATGATGTTGTATGATCATTGAACTACCTACATGGAAGAACATTTGTATAAATGAATGTGGTTAAACAACAACAAAAAAACTGTAGCTCATTTACCTAGAAAGTTATGGTTGGTTGAAAAAAATGCCCTTTTCCATAACTTTTAAAATCACCTTTTCTTGGTGCATAGGTCTACAGTACACAGGGATTTTATTCAGAAATATTATTAATCATTCAGAAACTCTACCACTACAAAGCTAGCTCACCCGTAAATCATTAGAACCGACTTTTAGCTTGGGAAACTTACTTTTGATACACAACAAAAGTAACTTTCCACAACTGGATCACTCTATTAGAGACGTGTCTGTGTATGAATGACCATGTCTGTGTATAAATGATCAGATCCCATGTTTTATATCCTGGTTTGAGGTTATAATGACCATTTCGATGATGTCACCACACAAATACTCTCGAACAACAGTAGTTTTTGTGTCTTGATTTGAGGCTTTTGCAAGGATTCTTATGATGAAATTTTAAGTATCTCCAAGCACTTTTTGGTCCAAAGCAAAAACTACACCCCATAGACTTACTATTGAAAAACGTGAACTCTCCAAGCACAACGACAGTTGTAAAAGGGAAAAGGACACACACACCTCCGCTGGTTACCCAGATCCATGCTTTTCACCACATGATTTTAAGCTGGTTTCGACAGTTTGAACCAACTACAGACTCCGACTTGTAGGAGGATCAACGGAATCAACAGAACAATTACAGAGAAAAAGATATCTAAAATTTATGCAAAGGGAATTGCCAAATCCCCCTTGTCCAGAATTTCCTAAGAAATGTTTTGGGAAATATTGTGATACTGCTCCAACATCCTAACTGCCATTTGGAGCAAAACTAGTGGGATCATGTTAATTTGTTGTGGTTTGTCCAAAATTGAACAATTGCTGTTTTGGCATATTTTTGCCGACTATTACATGGCTTAGCAGATATTATGATGGACTGTTGGTTGTTTGATACCGCAATTTAAAGCTTTAAATTCATAAAATGCGTCTGTAACATGAAAGTTATCGTATGACGTTGGTTTGGACTTTTGTTATAGCATGGTCAAACATTATTGCGACAAAGTTTTCGGATCATGTAAAAACCCTTATGAGATAGGTTAACATTAAAAAATAAATAATATTTTAATATGACGTTAACCCATCATATATGATATCGTTGCTATACATAAGGGTAACCTTAACTTTGGAAAAGTTTTGGAAAGCGAGTCATATGGTTATATTTAATATGGCTACGAGAATGGGTTCCGACCCATAAATGACGATGACTGAGCCCTTTCTGAAATGAGGAGAAACCATTAATCTTATCTGATCATGCATGCCAGTTATAGATTAAAAATCTATACACCCATTGCCAAAACATAGACCTTATAATTATGCTTTGGGTGTGTAGATTTTATAAAAAATATTATATTTAACATCTCATATTTTTAGATATAGACAGAATATCAATCTGTCCATCTAGTCCTCCTGAACAAACTGGAATTATACAAGAGACGGATGTATAGGTTGTTGTTGCCTAGCAACATTATTCTGTCAAAACCATTTTCCCTATAGGGGTCTAAATCTAATGGATTGCTGGCTGATTACACTATAATATAGTGTCACCTGGTGAGTAAAATGCAGAATTTTAGAATCTAAAAGTTTCTTTTTGAATATTATGGATAAAACATGATTTCCAATCAAAATCAAACATTGAAAGAAAATCAGTTCCATTCCAGCAAGATTGTAAAAGTTGCACAATGGCGCCACCTAGTGAGAAAAATTATGAAATAGCTGAAATGTTACCGCAAAATGGCAAGCTATGTAAAATGAGTATTCATCTCTCCTTGACAGTTATCGCAGTAACCTTCACAATTAATCATCTACACATGTTTTCCCCTAAGTTGACATTAACGTAAAGCCTTTAATATGTCAATCGCCTAGACTTAAAATATACTTTAGACCCTTGAGGGCTCATTGTTGGACATTGGGCTCGACCAGGTAGTATTTTACCATGCAACCAATTTCAAGACTGTTAGTATTATAATGACATTTCTAAAGTAATGTACATTGTTGTAGACCTATATATATATTTAACCATTTTTTGACATTGTACTGACGCTGGTGGCCAGTCCATGTTTGGGCAGCATAAAGCCAATGTTTCACTTTGACAGTAGTGAAATGAGGGAGGAGTCACGGTGTGACGTACCACCTTATAATAATGTGTTCCGCTCTTAGCTAGCCAGAGTAGCTGCAAGCACTGTGTGAGTAAACATCCAGTGAAGGTTGGACCTTTAACCTGCAGTCTAGGTTCTGGAGTGAGGCATAGAAATTGTGTTAGAGCGCGGAGCGTTGACTGAATGTGTGGGGACTCTTACCTTGGGACTGATCATGGTCAATCGAGTTCTTGTCACGGAATGACTATACATTGGATAATAAACAAACAAATCCTTTCACACGAGTGTTCACGTCTTACATGATGCTGGAACTATAATTATGTATTGGACGACTGCAGTCGACGAGGAGGAGACTGCGAATGGAGCTAGCTATTATCTATAGAATTAAATACCACTTACACGCACTAACATTAAATGGATAATTAACCTCCTTATAGTTCAACATGAATAACCGTCAATAGGAAATATAAGAACAAGAATATACGAAAAGAAACGTTAATATGAATGCATAAAACACAGGCACAATAAATTTTATATGTACAATGGTTTATTTTCCATGACTTCTATTGTGCATACAGCACAAAATTATCATGCTTTCATATGTAGCATAATTATTTTACAATTTCATCTCTTGAATATCAATCTTGGATAAAATGGTACGAATTATATCACAGGTTTACATGAACAAAGAAATGAATAACGCTTCATAATCGATGCCAACTGATGAAAAAGCTGGACGGGAGCATGAAATTTGTTTTTATCTGGACGGAATGTCTTCTATAACATGTTAAACTAGCCTTACGACGTGCTTTCTCGGCGAAGCTTAATGTGCATGTATGACACTGGTAACATTTGTAAATTAGATTACGTCAAAATAGTTTTGTGTTCAACAATAGAGTAACATCATGCATGGTGTTTCATCGACCTACCTACTGGCAATATCTCCAAAGAAAAAAGATTTGTATAACTATTACGTCTAAACTTTTTGACCTATTAATCGTCATTCTAAAGTTTGGATAACTCGACATCGACTTAAAATATAAATTGAATTTAGATGTACAAGTTATATGTAACACACGTCGGCAAACAGGAATGTAAAGAAACAATCATTCGTCAACACCAAATAAAATTCACATTTACGGATATTTAAGGTTCTTTCTGTTTTGTTACAGTACGTGACGAGAAGCCCATAATAATGTAGTTCTGTAGGTTAATAATCACAATGTTTTTATCCAATAAATAAGTGCTCTTTTGGACCTAGGCCTTAAGTTGTTTTCGTAGTTTCATGCTGAACCTCCTGGTTCAATCCTTGTTCCAATTAACGATTGCTGAATCCACTGCGAGCGCTGCCTTTGCTGCTTCGTCGTGAACTGGGTGCTGAAAAACACCAAGTATTCTCTTTAGTCATCACTACAAAAACTTTATCTGTCAATGGACGTACTTGTTGAACAGCATAAATATATTTGAAACAATATTTGAAACAAAACCTTGAAAAGTATTCTGCTAAAACCACAAATTTAATAAACTGGAAATTCCTGTAAATCTTAGAACCTAACCAAACTGGAACAATCATCATGACTGAGGTCGTTTTTCATGTACATGTACTTACTGTGCAAACTAATCTCAAGGGGAATTCACGCTTAAAGTAAAATAAATATCATGTAGGTAGTTTTGACTTTTACTCTAAAACGTTGTAACACTGAATAAGATACAAAACTGCTTAGAAATCATATTAAGTTATTTTTGATAATCTGTGTTGAGAAATCTGTTGGTGAGAAACTTGATATTACTGATATTACTCTTATTTTGGACGGTTTACTTTAACTTTGGCTGAACCTAATGTACATCTTGTACCCCTCTAATATTTACCAGTCTATAAGCCCTAACATTCTACTTGGAAATAGGTCTTGATTATTAGGGAGTGGGGGGATATTGAGTTACATATCTAAGTAGTGTTAAACTTACGTTTATCTCCGAGTGCAGCCCCTATGTCCACAGTACGGACGTCTGCGGTGGCCATCCCGGAGTGTCGGGAGGAGGCACTGCGGGCGCTGTGTACAGACGACATGCTGCTGCGGGCTGAGGACGGCCGAGAACTGTAGCGACTGGAGGCGCCTGATCCACCACGGGCACCAGGGGTCGGTGGTGGAGGAAGGTTAGCCTAATGGAAAGAAGGTCAAAATTACTATGATTTCTAGCTAAATGAACGGTGCCTTTTTATGATTTATTTCTTCGTTAATTTTTTCCTTTCACAGAGATATAGACACGTATGATATAAATTGACGGAATTTATGATGGTAATTTTGATAATAATCATTATTTTACAAATACTGAGTTTAGTAGTACCTTCTTCTTTCAAAATATTTAACATTTGAAAAAAACAACTTATAGAAGCTCACGAATCGTAAAACACTACAACGTAGTTAAGATTATTGATTGAGAACTTACCTGTGAGAAGTAGAGGTGGACGGCCTGGGCCAGGTCCGGGTACTGGTGGACCACCTCTCCGATCTGAGCCGTCATCGACTTGTTAAACTCCCTCATCTCCCGCACGTCAAAGTCCCGCTCCTCTGGGGTATCACCCTTACTCTTCTGCGTGTTACGCATGTCGCGGGCATACTTTGAGATCT
Organism: Lepidonotus clava; assembly: GCA_936440205.1. Classification (NCBI taxonomy): domain Eukaryota; kingdom Metazoa; phylum Annelida; class Polychaeta; order Phyllodocida; family Polynoidae; genus Lepidonotus; species Lepidonotus clava. The sequence goes on from OW387148.1 coordinate 18,586,142, forward strand.
AAAAATGGGAGTATTGAGCATGTTTTACTGACTGATATGTAGATTAAACGTATTTAAAGTACACATTCTCTTGATGTGGAAATGGGAGAATAAGTCATTTTATTTAATCTTTTTTTTTGATAGACATTACGCTATATGGTTGTTTTTTTCCCTGTAAAGTGACCTTGTAGATGGCATAGTAAATTTTATTAAGATAGAAATGAAACATATAACGTGTGGCTGTAAACTAGCTGGTTTTGTTTACAGTAAACCTCATCTTATTTTGCGTAGATTATTCCTCTGTGGATATAGAAATTAGATCCGTTAAATTACACTTACCTGTTTGGCGACTCGCTCTATTTTTCCTTTCTGCTCTTCCAGCTCCTTGTTCATTTGTAAGATTTTGTTCTGTTGAAATTGAAGACGTTTACATTATGATACTTCGTGTAGAAAGGAGAAAAATATCTACCATTATGTCAATAAGATATAAGGGTAGTTTTCATCTAATCAACTGATGAGTAGCTTTTTAAATATCTGATGTTATCCCACAAAGTTCTAAACATTTGACATCAAAATTCGACTCAGTTCGTTGGCACTAAGGTTGTTAAAGTCAAACATAATGAAGAAAACCAAGTTTATCATGTGCCCTTACCCTTTTTTCTTCTATCATTTCTACGTATGCATCCTCGTCCCTTGCTTGGTTGTCGAGTGTGTGGCTCATAGTCTGGAGAAGAAGAAAATATATGGAGACGTATATTCATACAATACAAATAGGGGTCTTCTTTCTATTCATATTGGAGTATAAAATGCCGGAGCTCGGAAAACTACACGAATGTTTATTATCGATGAGGTCACAATCTACCCTTTAAGAAATATTTCTAGGAATAATCAAATTATCCGAGATGTCTGTTTTCACACCTGAGTAGCTAAGATTGCTTTTTGTAACTGTTCTGAAGATATTTTGAAAGCGCTTACTGGGGTACATTTTTTCCGTATACTAATATATTATTTCTTCCGCTGACAAGCATCAGTTTTAAAATGTATTAATGATTCAATCCCCTACCTGCAGATCCTCCTGCAGCTCCCTGATCTGGCGCCGTTTGTACTTAAACTTGTCCATGACGGCCCGAAGCTGTTCCTCCAACTGCTGCTTCTCCTCCATGTCTTCACCTAGAAAAACAATCAATAATATTGGCTTTGAAAATTTGATGTACAGAAGAACTGCTTTACCGGGTCTGAAAAACCCAGATAAAAACACTTAAAAATGAATAAAAAAGAAAAGAGAAGTAAATCACTCATACAGAACCAACATATTTTCACATTATTATTCTCTTGCTCTGACTTATCGGAAGATTCGCAAAGAAAGATACGCCTAAAATTCTAAAGCATTCGCATACTAATAAATCCCTGTAGAGCCATTCAATATTCAGAACATGTGAAAGTATGAACCTGTTACTTTTATGGTATAAATCTTCGTGGGTATTGCAACCTCAAATGCAGGAGATCTAATAAGAAACCAATTTTCCCTCAAAAGCTACATAAAGATCAGGGCAGTACTCACTGGAGTCGCCGACCTTGTTGAAGCTCTTCCTGTAGGTCTCGTTACGCCCGTTCATCAGTCTCAGCGTGTTCTCCAGGGCCCGGATCTCCTTCTCCGCCTTCCTGATCTTGGCGTCCAGCTCGTCTCCCTCCCGCTGCAGCTCCTCCTTCTCCTGGGCCGCCTGAAACAGGGAGCACCTGGTTTACTACTTTGTCTTTTTTTAAAAAAGATATGGGTGCACTTCTATGAAACGCGCAATTAATACTATATTTACGGAGTTTTGTGTGTGTGTACGCACTGTTTTAGAAGTAGCGCAATATTTTACTATTTTAATGACATTCAGGACTTTTATTTCCTCAAAAATATTTTACAAAAAGGAGAAATTGAAAAGAGCGCTTATCGGTATTTTGGTTTTGGAAATGGGGGCATACTATGAAAACTATACCATGATTGCGATATTTCAATGACAATGAAATATCAAGTTCTTATGATAAACACCTTGATAACGTAGTAGGCCTGTGAGCGTTCCTCTTCTCCCTCTGGAGGAGCCATAGACACCATGAGAATCTCGTATCTGAAGGAAATAAAACACGAGTAATAAGCAGGAGAATGTCTGAACTACTTTGTTTTCTAACCAGGGACTGCCAACCGTTATATCTATCGTAAATCAACTGAATATGGTATGTGTTCTCGCTTCTCTGAATAATTACTTTATTCAATGGTCCCAAAAAGACATAGATTCAGGGTGTACTGAAAAGTTTACTATGTGAACATCACACTGCCTTGACAATGAGTTACTGAGAACACTGAATTACATGTTTATTTATTCATTTACTTGATGAAAAAGTCGTATATCTAGCGAAACTGTTCGTCTATAAGTCAAAATCTAATGCTTACAAATATACATGTACTTATCCCAATGTTTTAGCTATATGAAATTATTTCTTAAAGCTGAGATAAGAGGTACAACACATTTACGTTACGTGATGAACTGGATCATCTGAAACTCCCTACTGATACACACTTTACGCTAGCGTCACCTAAGATAACACCCACCTTTTCCTGAGCTTGTCTATCTTGGCGATACGTTCGTGCAGCTCAGCACTGATCTGGGTGCGCTCCTCGTCGCCCGCCTTGAGCTGGGCCTGCAGCAGGTCCTTGTGTATGCTGATCTCGTTACGCCGCTCCTTCATCGCGGTCTCCAGCTGAAGCCGCCGCTTCTCCAGCGACAACACGCCGTCAGCCTTGTAGTGGAGAGTGTCGCGGAGTCGCTTCATCTCCAACTTCAGGATGTTCTCGTCCACCATAAGTTCCTGTGGAAGGAAAAGGATACGTTTTGATGATATGAAATATATGGAAATTTAATCTTAAAGCGAATTTGATAAGCGTTTTGAAAATGCTTATGTTTTAAACCAGTTTTGAATCAAACGCCACTTGTCATATTTGTCTTTTCTTCTTACTACCTTGCAGATCAAAGTTATCAACATTTACATCTAACGAGTGGGTTGCACTCTATGACTTCTATTCTCACATCTTGTCAGCAACAATGTTCCCATGGAACAATTGGCTGTGCTTTCTCTATTAACGGAAACTATTACTTAATAAAAATTTCCTGTGTGCACTTTAAAAAAAAGAAATTTCAGATGAAGCACTGATACATTTCTGACATTATGTGCGCCTACTTTACCTGTTTCTTGTTGATGAGTCTCTTCAGCTCACGCTGGGAGCTGTCGTTGTGCAGGTTGAGCTCCTCGATCTTTGACGTCTGCCCGGCCTGCTCAGCGCTCTTCTCCTCCAGGTCACGCTTGACTCTGCGCACGTCGTCCTGGAGCCGCTTGATCTGCAGCGACAGCAGGTTGTGGGTGGCCGTCTTCTGCTCCAGCTCCTCGGCCAGCTCCTTGATCTTGGCCTCCAGGTGCAGCTTCTCCTCGTTGGACTGCTCACCCTGCATGCGGTTGATGCGACGCTCCAGTTGTTGGATGGCAAAATCCTGTAAACAAACGTATATTGTTAGATGATGATATTTTGTTTTTCATTAGAAATTGCTGTGGTTATTCTTCACTATGCACACTATAGATATCGTAATTGATGTTTGAAAGTTTAGCATTCATTATGATGTTTAGCACTATGGTTTTCAAAAACGGATGCACGTCTATTTAACGGGCTTCTTTTGTCATTAAATTGAAAGGCGATAAATTGGTAGTTAACAGTAATGGATTAAAAATATTTCTATAAGAAAAAACTTTTTCTTATATCATTTTGATATTAATCAATATACCGGTATTTTCCTTCACGAGATTTGACCATAGCACATATGATTGAAGAGTTTAGAAAAAGCTCCCACTGACCTGGTTGTAGACAATCTCCTGTTGTTTGAGGGAGTCGTGGTCCAGTTTGCCGATCTTACTGCTCAGATTACGTGCAGCGGCCCGACTCCCCTGGATCTCGGCTTCTGTGTTACGCTCCTTGACCCGAGACTGGTGGAGCTCCTGCGTCTTCTTGAACTGCAGATCTCTCAGCCTCTTCAGCTCCGTCTCCGTCTCCTGCTGCTGCTGCTCCTCGTCCTGGAGCAGCTCATCCATGCGAGCAGCTCGCTCCTCAGCACTCAGCGTCGACTCACTCGCCACTTTGAGCTTCTCAATGAGTGCCTCGTGTAGGTGACGAGCATTCTCCAATCTGTTGGAAAATAAGTTGTAAATAGTATTCCGTGAGATTGAATGTATATTTGTAATAGTTTAAGATTATAAATGGAGGATTGATACAGGTTCTTTAGGTTACGATATTGATTCATTCTTGTCTTTTAGTAAAACTTCAATATGTCATTTTGAGCGTTCGACCAATTTTTTAACGGCTGAGATGTCAAATAAATTGATGAATAATATCAGTGACGCCCCACTGCTTATGCTGAAACATTTGCAAACAAATGATATGGTGTTATAAAATACAAATACTTACTTAATTTGTTTCTCAGCGACATCCTTCTTGAGGTGAGTAACTGCGGATCGTGTGTTCTCTAAATCAACGGCAGTCCTGTCAACTGTCCTCTTCAGGGCCTCCAGCTGAGATGCAAACCAAATACACGTGTTAAGAAAAAACGTGCTAAAAAAATTTACTCTCAATATCCATTACTCAACTTTAAGAGAATAACAACTTATTATGTTCCTTGGTTATGCGTGCGTGGTAATTTGATGAGCGAGGAGAAATTCGGAGCGGACAAATACAACAAATAGGACGGGATATACTCAGATGTTACATGATTAGAGTGAAGATCATTTAGCTTTATTTTAATGATATCACTTTATTGCAACATCTCCGGGTGCAGAAAAACCCCTGAACGCATCAATACAATATTGTTTCATTTTCTTTTCAAATATGCTGTTTTTATTTTGATAGGTATATGGGGTTAATCTGGATGATTTTTAACGTTTAAAAACCAATATTAAAAAGATATTCTTTATACTGACCTCACTCTGGAACTGGTCTCGCTGGGCCTCGGCTTCCTGGTACTCTGACCGGATCCGTGCGGCCACCCGCTCAGCTATGGCGATCTTCTTCTCCTGCTCCCGGTTGTTCTCGATCTCACCCTCCAGGAACTGCTGCTTCTCTTTGATGGTCTCCTCCCGGTTACGCACCTCTCCCTTCACACGTGCCAGTTGCTGAAATTTGCGAAATGCAGTTTTTTTTTTAAAGAATTGTCAGAAACTAGTGTTGGAGGTCTGTGTTCGACATTAAGAATTTAAGGGATGCTTATCCTCTTATCACGTATTTGAAATATCCATGAAAATATATGCGACATGAAAATATGTTTTATAATATCACAAAGTGATTCCTTTGTTGTTCGTCAAGAAATTATTTGTAACCGTATCACCAGAGTCCCAGAATCCTAGTAGATGTGGTCATTTCTACTATTCTACATTGGTCTAACAAATAACGCCCGAGAACGTCTCCACAAGATCTCTATAGTAATATGTTATGTGACAGTAATACTTACACTGGCCAAGAGGTCCATTTCTCTGTCGCGGCGCTGCATCTGTTCTATGGTGTTCTCCCACTGAGAGATAAGGTTCTGCCGCTCAGCGTGAGCCTTGCGGAACTCCTCTGCCGTTTTGTCCAGTTCAATCTAAATAGAGAACGGGAAAACACGATTTAAATATTATCAAAATGTCTTCATCTCCCTCATCTTGGTTAAACTCACTTAAAAATAAGTTCAAGGGTAAATTAACAATATTTACGGAATTTTATAAATGTAACACTAACAGCAACGTCATGAAGGTATATAATGCTCTTCATTAAAATTAAAAAGACCTATACAAAATTGATAGAAACAAGAACAAAAGTGTTTAAGTATCAGCCGATGTTATACCTGTCCGGTGAGTGTCTCGGTGGTCTCCTGGTCCAACAAGTGTCTTTTCTTCTGGGCCTCCTCAGTCAGGTGTTCGATGCGCAGGGACAACTCCTGCAGGCAGAAATCATAGATATGATATATACGGTTCTAACAAATGAAGGGAATGCTAAATTTTATATATATTCAATTGATGTGTAAGCATGTAGCATATATATATTGTCAATTTAATTTGAGTGAAAATGAAATAAATTGACATTATGGTGGATCTTTTCAGGATGCCGAATATTCTTACTTTGCGCAAAATTCTTTCTTTTGTATCCAACATGCTGTGGAACAAAGCTAAAACTGGGAAAAGACATAGGAATCCTTGATTGCTTACTTAGCACTTGATCATGGCTATTACTCACCTTGACTTTCGCCTCATCCTGCCGCGTGTACTTGGCCAGGATCATCGAGTCCTCATCTTTGCGCGCCGACTCCTCCAGCCAGGCCTCCAGCGCCTGCTGGTCCCAGTTCATCTGGGACTTGAGGTCCTCCAGGCGCTGCGTCTGTTTGAAGATGTTGTTCTCGTACATGTTCTTCTTCTCCTTCAGGTCGTCCAACTCGTGCTGGAGGCGTTTGACCTCCTGCCCCAGCCGGCCCTCCTCCCGCTCCGCGATCTTATGGAGATGCTCCTCTGTCTCAATCTCCTTCTTACGGGCATTGAGCAAACCCTTGGAGAAAAGGAAAGTGGTGGGTTTTTGTTACTAAAGTAATTGTAGCCTGTTTCTATAAGTATTGCATCAGTATTATACAAAAAAAGTATGTTCAATTTCAGGATAATCTTATGAATAAGATTACTGGAGTAAGGGACGATATTCCTAGTGCTGTAGATCCATTTAATGTAGTTGGAAAGAAATTAGGCTTTTACGCTTACAATGACGCAACGTCCACCCATTGTCCGAGTCATTTATTTTTAAGGTTTATCTATTAGACAGTTAAAGGTCCTGTCTTTTTACCTTTACACATCTTATTGAGTCTAATTAAGTTTGAAACACATTATACCTATGGAATATGCAATGTTGTAATCTTACCTGTGTGTGATGAAGTTCCTGACGAACATTTTTGAGGTGGTTTGACATAGAATGGACACGGTCATCGTATTCACTAAGTCTTTGCTGGAGAGTAGTGATTTGTTTCTGTTTGTATTGTACCTGAAAGACACAAAAATAGTAATCTTAATTTAATGCCCTCAATATAAATTATCATATGGTAACTTTTTATATGAATATAAAAGTAACGCCCTGAACAAAAATAGACACGTGAAACATTATTCTTATTAACATGTATGATTCCTTCATTATCATTTCTAATTCTGGGGTAACTGCAACGATTTCTTTTAGCAGTGTAGCTATCGCATTTTCGGTTTCAGGTTGCATCATAAGTTCATTGATATCCAATTTTTTTCACTGAGCGAGACATGCTCGCAGTGCTATTTCCCCCACTCTTGGGATATTTCCTTTCAACAAAGCATGTAATTTTGGAACAGTGACAGTTGTGAGAGCCATAGTTCCAAAAGTAATACCTGTCTAAACCACGTTAAGAGTAAGGTCTGTGGGCCCAGGGTTCGAAATTGACGTCAGTCCCAGGCTGACATTTTTTGATCAGGGGTGATAATTTTGCCCAAATTTATAAAATTATTAGCCTAGATGACCGACTTTTTCTGGAGGATAAGATAACTACAATCTTGTTTATTTCTTTCCATATTCACGTCTATGTGATAGACAACTGATTGTTTCTGATGCCACTCCTGACTGATGAAAAAATAGGAAAAGTAGGAAACACTTTTCCTATTCTTTCCCTAGAAGCAACTAGGGGGGTAATAACCTACAGGAATAGAATTTGTTTGTTTGTGGGTTTAGTGTAACATCCGGCCAATCCTTTAGGATTCTTTTACCAGACTGCACAAGGTCAAGCTTTTCAGCTAGTTTTACGCCACAGGGCGGTGACCGAATCTATGAAATGAGGTGTCTATTTGTAGCAGTTGGACCCAATGCCCTCTTTTTAGTGCTGCCACACTGAGATATCATGTCATAGGCCCACACAATGCCCCACCCAGTCACATTATACTGACACCAGGCCGACCAGTCATGTTTCATGGTACTTACTTTAGACCGCCTGACATTGAATTTGTATTTGATTGGCTTTAAACTAACACAATAGTATTCTGCAAAACTGATTTTTCCTAAATTGCTTTAATATCTGTTTTTAAAATCACCAAAAAGTAGGAAATCTACAAAAGTAGGAAAAATGGCATCTCTGCATGTGGGGCATGACATCGTGTTGAAAAAAAATCAAATTCAATTGTTTTCAGAGAAACATTTGTAGGTTTATGCAGCCTGAACTGTTTAATTTCAGTTTAAGTCTGGCTTCTAGTCAAGAAAATCAATCTTTCATTCTTTGGGGCCCTTATAGTTATACCCACCTTTTTTCTACTGTTTGTTGATTTGGTTGGAGGGGGGGGGGGGGGGGGGTGCACTCAATATGTCAGTTCTAGACGGGGTCATAGGTCGCATGACAAAACATGTCAAGGGGAGGGGGGGGGGGAGCTGGGGGGGGGGGGGGGGGGTCAAAAATAGCATGAAGTCATTTTATGGACAGCTGGAGCACTTTGTCCTCTTTTTTTTAGTTTAACCATAAGGGCCTAAAAAGTGACTTAGAAGTTAGAGAGTGCCCAAGTTGCCCATTTTATTCACTGTAAGTTGTAACAAATTTGACTAGTCTCTCTTCGGGCATCATTAATTTAGAACCTAAAAGTTCTACTTTTAGGTTCTTTGAGTTTGAGGGGAAAAAAATCAGTAGCCTTGTGTGAAAGTGGAGTGGGTGGATTAATTAGTATCCCCCAGAATGAGTTAGCACAAAAATCAAACATTATACATAACTTCTCTGGGTCAGACAGAACAACTTACATGAGGTAAAAGTAAAAAAAACAAACTTAGCCTTATCTAGGCTAAGTGTTATGTTGATTATTTATAAACCTTTCCATTCCAATTTGCGTTTTTAATAACAAGTTAATTGGTTACGGTATTAATTGGCTTGGTGTATTACGTATGCATAGGTGACTGTATGCACTTAAGCTGAAATCTGGGGCAAAATCTAAAATGACTTATGAGTCATAGATTCATTCACTGATTGAGTCTGACAGGAATGGCCCAGGAATCGCTTGCTCACTTGCTGTCACTGTGTCAGATTCAATGACACTGACAGTGCCAGTCCATTCAACGGTAAACACAGTTGCATTTGGGATGACAGTTGTATTTTGACTACAATAGAAAATACATAAATCAACCCCTTACCTCTTCTTCCAGTAGTTTGTTCTCCGCATTAGCAACGGGCATAGTAAGCCCCTCATCCCACTCGAAATCGCTCAAAATGCTGCTGGAAGGCATCTTGAAACGAGGAGTTCGCGACGATAACGGATTGATGCTGTCCTCCCTTTACCGAAATATTCCCATCGACAGTTATTTCAATCGATCATGAAAACGATCTCTGGCAGGACTGCTACTTTGAGAAAGCTTTGGGTGAGCGAGAATAAAAGAAATGAGGAGGAATTCCCAAATAATAATGCTGGCCGAGGAGAACTCGGCGGTTGTCAACCTCCAGGAATGGCGTCTTGTTGTGGTTACCCAGTCACGTGATCACCGTGGTCAAAATGGCGGCGCCCTGTGGGCCGAGCCGCGGCACGCGACTCGCCCTTCTGTCTGTCTCAGAGACGAAGTTAAGAAAAATTGTGTCAGATTCAAAGTTTTTAGACATGACTAAATGATGTAAAAGTTAACTGAGCGTCTTAGGAGGAAGCTTATCCGTAGTTTCTTCTGAAACAGTGGAACATTTAGCAGCACGTCCTCTTTCTCTCCAGGGAGCGCCACCTCCGCCATGTTTTGACTTAGCTGGTTCCCGAGTGTTGGCTCTCTCGCCTACGATTTAAAAGCTATTTATCAGGCTGAAGACCAGCGAATGTTGTTATACAACAGCATGAGGGGCGCGAGGACAATCTTGGACTTGGATTACATAAACATCGGTTATAACTCGTTGTAGATGAGGGTGAGTTATAAAATACTTATGAAACTAGTCAATAGGAAACACTTAGTGTCTGTAGATCTACACGGACCTAGCGCAGTCCAGACAAGGAACTAGAGATTTGAAACCAAATCGCTGTTTCTGAGCAAGTAAGTTGACTTTTTTGTGTGTGTCGGACCCTGAAGCTGAACATCAGGTAGGTCAGTATGCACTGAAAATGATAGGTGGGCTGTCGCACACATACGGTGATACCTCTCTGGATACGGTGATCCTAATCAGTGTTTCCTGGTATGAGCCTGGTTGTAGATCTATGACATTTCTGAGTTTATAAATGATTTTTAACTTATTAGATCTACTTTCAACTTCAAGGGTTGCAACCTAACTTAACATAATATTTTTCATTAAGAGTAGGTAGCTCATTTGTTAAATATAAAAATAGGGATTGGAAGGTTTTGGAGTTTGTTGAAATTGCATGTTCAATCCACAGGGCTCAACATTAAGCATTGCCTGCCTGCCGGGAGCAGGTAAATTTTGAGGAGGGGCAGGTAGATTTTGATAACCACCTGCCCGAGGGGCAGGCAACATTTTTGTGACATGATAATAATCAATCAAATAGGGGCAGGTGAATTTTGGTTTGGGCAGGTAAAATTTTAAATATTCAAAGTAGATCTACCTGGTAGTAACTGTGCGGTATCAGGCTAGGAAAATCTGCGTGTCCGCGTGTCCTCGACGACCAGAAAATCGTTGTGGACGACCAGAACATGATTTCTGGTCGTCCTCATGACGACCAGATAATTCTGAATGAATCACTAAAATATTTACCTGTAAAAAATTGTTTTCTGTCTAGTTTGAACATAAGAAATTGTCTATATTTTGTGGACTACCTAAAGTTGCATGTGGACGACCAGATCTTTGCTAATGGTCGTCCTCTGACGACCAACATTTTGGCCAAATTTTCCTAGCCTGGGTATGTAGCAGTACACAAGATGTAGAACAACTACTCTTTAAGTGTCAAAGTGAGGGATTATCACTGTACATAAAAAAAAAATTGAGAAAAAATATTTTGTAGATCTATACGTAAACAAATTTCCAAGAAAAAACTGTCATTGAAAAAACTTCAGGAATTCTGAATGTCAGACTTTCTTGCTTAAAGGAATAGCAAGATACTACACAATCAATTATCTGTAGCTTTGTAAAAAGTGTATATGCAGCAGTAAAGATACTCAATGCATGAACTTGCCTCACCCTAAAATAGGGTGTCACATACGGTGCTGACATGAATGTTACTACATTAGTCAAATAAACCATTATTGCATTGTATTGTATAAAGCATTTGTATTTTTTGTTTGACTTACGGATATATACCGTCATATTTATACATTTCAGTCTATCCCTAACTTGGTAAGGTCTTGGTAAAACACTTACCATGTTAGGTGGTTTAATTTTTCTGGCTGGCCTCATGCATTTTTGTGTATCTGCAGGGCTTGTTATATAATTTGTTCTCATACCTGACTGACCACTAGACAATCAACATCCCTGATCCAAAATGTAATTGATCCTATAGATTTAGACTGAGGTATGCACTGTGATGTGTAACCGTTGTCAATTACTGTTCACTATCAGATTCTATTTTTATGTTTAAACGAATGCACTCTTATACTCAAACGAAATTATGAGACTTCAACGTGTGCTGTAGTCCATAAAATTCCTGTTTTCAGGTTGTAACCGATGAACTTTCTGTTTTCAGGTTCTAACCCAGGTTTTTCCGCTGTGCTACGGCCACATCTCTATCGGCTTGGGTTTTCTTCTCGTCTGCCCGGCTTATGGGTTCATCCGACTCAGTCTGTCAGAGTAACACACCAACACAACATCAAGAAAACTTCCTCACAAGGTGAAAACAGGGCATACCCTGCAGGCTAGGAAAGACTGCTGGCGACCATATATATCATAGAACTTCCTGAAATATCAAAAAGAAAATCTAAGTCTCTTATTATTTTGATGATTTGTTAACATATTCAAACAGGTCATACTAATGTGGGCCTACCTATTGAAAGTGAGAAAGAATAATGGTATAGTTATAGCAAGTCACGTTCTACTTTGTAAAGTATGATGACAATGACATGATTTTAGACTGCTGTGCCGAACAATATGAGCAATAACTAATTTACATTTGTTTTTATCCAAGTTGTGCATAAGATTTACAACCAATCAACTATGATTACAGATCTGCTCATACAATGCCACACGACCTGGAAAAGTCGAAACAGGAGGCCCTGTGGGGGCTGTTCGTGGGAGATGCTATGGCCATGCCGGTCCACTGGTACTACAACCCACGCGACATAAAGCGGGGATACGGAGGGTGGCTCACCGGTTACACTGCACCCGCCAAGAGGCACCCAAGCAGCATCCTCACACTGTCCGCTGTTGGTGAGTATATCTATAAAAATCGTTTTTGTTACCATACATCTATGTGTCAATAAGGTAATGTTACGTTCATTCGGAAACTACGAGTATGAAAGGTTAGCAATAAATCTTGGCACTAAGGGACGTCATATGGTTAGTCTATCTCGTAAAAATTTCTAATTTGATTTTATCCTCTGCTGTACTTGGAATTTTCGTGGAAGGTATTTGATTGACTCTGGACTAATAGATGTTTGGATCCAGTTTGTTCAAAAAAGCAAATTGTAATCTTCCAATATCTTCTTGACTCGGCTAGAGAGAAGCGAAGATAATACAGAATAAATAATATTATTATTGAATTTACAGACGGCAGTGGGAGGACGGGATGGAGCAGCAAGAAAAAGGCCGTCGTTGGAAACGTCATCCTGCACGACAAACTCAAGTACTGGACGAGTGGGGACCGATCCACGCACTACCACCAAGGTAATGATTTAAACGGTTATCCTTGTCATGATTAACTCTCAATCACATGCCCAATGGTTTTATTTTACCAATGCAAATAGACGTGTGCACGAAGTTCGTTCACTCATTGTCAGAATCAGCCAAAAAAAAAATTGACGTTCACCCATCTTCTGTTCCATTTCCTATTTCTTTAAAGTTTGGTCATAGTTCTCTGTTGGAAGTTTTTTCATGTAGAATAAACTTATCCGATAAATATAACTTTCATTCAGCGGAAATCCGAGCTTAATTTAGATCAATGTTACTATATCTTAAGCTCGGATGATGAAAAAAATCCCCGTTGTCCCTTCTCAGGTATGTCGGCAGGTGACAACACCCTGAACGCGATGACGGCCCTGCAGACAGTACAGGTGATACAGAAGTTGGACCCTGAGTGTACGTTAGACCCCGCCGCCCTGAGAGAGGCCGTCCTGGAGAACTACGTCAGGTTCATGACTACACCAAACTCACACAACGACACATACGCCGAGTCCTTTCACCGCGGTTTCTTCCAGGATTGGAGCAACCTGGAAAACCCACCCAGGGACGGTAAAAGCATCGTCGACTTCTGTAATAAACGGTGAGCACAACTGGGCTTTATATATGAAGGGGATATAATGTTATCTTTCTACCTTCTGTTGAGATCAGATGAAAATTGAAATCATATTATTTTGTCTAAATTATCTGTTATTCTGCGTATTGTCAAAAGTGATTTGGAATTATTACAATAAGTTTTTGGTATGGCTCTTGTATCACTGCAATACTCAGCTTTAATTAAAATATTATATCTGAGTGCGTGATCACTGCATGTTAATGAGTTAATGAGAAGCTGTTTACACTTTCAGATATATTTCAGATTAAGTTCAGATCACAATCAAAATCTAAAAGCTATAGAAGGAGTGAATACATACTGCATTCTGATTAGTTGATATTGTCATGCATTTAACTTTACGGCGAACTTGCCATCTCTTAGCCTCCAAGCACAAACAAGATTCAGTTTTTTAGCCACCCCTGACCTTCATCCCTGCTTATAATAAACCTCGTCTCCCGTCCTCCCGCAGGTACACAGCGGTGGAGCGGAGCGGCAGTGAGGACCACCAGCTGGCCGTGGTCGGGGCCCTGGTCCTCACCGTGCCCTGGATCCTGCACTACGCCCACCGCCCGGCCGACGACTGTGCCCGGCTCACCGTGGAGGCCCTCCGCCTCACCCACCCCGTGCCCTCCCTCATGCCCTACGTCGACCTGTACGCCCGCACCCTGCACGCCGTGCTGAATGGTCAGCCCCTCAAGGAGCAGGTGCTCAGCGCCCTCTCGTCTAAGGTGTTGGGGGGCAGCAGAAAGAGGGAGGCAGTGGAGAGACTCTCAAAACAAGCCCGCAAGTGAGTATCACAAAAGCACCATTTCAAGCAGCTAGTTGATAACCAAGTGCTCGTAGTTTTAGGGTCCAATGCTAATTTTCCGCTATTGTCTTAGACGGGCTGACGTCACAGAACAATATAGTGAAATAGCATAAACGCAACGATTTTGGGACCCGATAAAGCAGATGGACACTTTTCACCTCCATCGGTGCCTGCACGATGCGAACTCAGTCGTATAGCTGGTATCGGCCTATCACTTCTGCCCAACTGCGAGAATAGTCAAACGCGGCGCTTCACAGAAACAGCAAATTTCCCGTCTTCTCAATATCAGACTTAAGGCTAGGGTATTGTCTTTGACTATTTCAAATTTTGATATGCTGTTGCGCTTGACGCGATTTTCACAACTCAATCAATAACCTCGTCTCTTCAATTTCTGATACCAAAACACTGCATCCGCTGAGACATCTTCAAGCTCAGAGGTGCTGCCCCTCCCCCCTCAATCTCATGGACGTACCCTCGCTATGACATACATTGCAAAACGTGATATCAGAATTGTTCATGCCAAAGTGTCTGGCCTTTTCTGCAATGACATTCTTATGTCACTCATATTTTATTTTCAGATACGCCCCGGAGTCGGAGGCCCGGTTAGAGGTCTACCAGGAGGCTATAAGCTGGTTGGGCATGGCCTGCTACATTGACGGCTCCCTGCCGTCACTATTGTTCATCGCACACGAGTTTCACGATGACTTCAAGCAGGGGGTGCTCGCTAACGCCAACTGCGGAGGTACGTTCTGTCTATAATTTCCATTATGAGGGATATACATTATAATATTCAGAATGTGAATATAGAGTTGTATCGATTTGTTAATCCTAATAGTTCCACCCTTACCCAGATTTTATCTGAGGAATGCTTCTTTAAATTTCACCAAATATATCTATGTGTAATAAAGCCACAACTTGCTGAGCCTTTATATACGTGTCTGATGTTCTCATCAAATGCAATTTGCAGCTAGTACAAGAGAATAATGTCTATGTATAAAATAGTTCAATAATAACTCCCTCTCTCTGTTTTCTAGGGGAGAACGTTCACCGCGGGGCTGCCCTAGCCGCATTACTAGGGGCGGAGTCGGCAAACCGTGGAGACGGGGTACCACGGGACCTAAAGGAGGGCTTACACACTACGCAGAGTGACCTCACAGAAAGGATGAAGAGTAAAATATGAACCAATTTTAACTGCAATGAATATAACGGATAATTTGCTAATGGAATGAGATGTATTATTGCATGTTTATTATTTTCTTTGTATGACATGTAACACAAAATGTACCGTATATTTTGATATGGACTTTTCTGGTATAGATTATTACTGTAATCCTTCTATCTATAGACCTTAGGATATCAGTCTTTTACTGAAATTGATATACACATTTCGATCAATAAGTAAACTACTATAGTTCAACAAGTATCAGGGATACTATGTGGTATGTATAAGAAATAAAAATAATTATATAGAACAATTCGGTTTTGATAATAGTATGGAATATGCAACACGTTTCATTATTTCTTATAATAGATTTAGGCAAGGCAATTGTCCGGATGTAGATATATTACATATGTAGTTGTAAATATATTTATTTTCCCCGCAAACAACAGTCTACCTCATCGGAAATAATTTTGTATTCGAGAATTATGCTCCGAGATAAATCTATAGGAAGTCAACACAAAACCAACGACATTATTGGGAAGTTAGCAATGGTATAATATCGTCGTTCAAACTCTATGAAAAGGTGCTTCACAATATTTATTAGTATACCATTTATAGAAGCCAACCAGATTATTTAAATAGATACTTAGCATATTGTACGAATAACATTCAGAAAATAAATCCAAGATAATCCTTGTTGTATGATAAAAGTTACATGAGATTTTATATTTGTTTATCCAGCTACGTCATATCGAGATTAATATTAATTTTGGAAAAGTGTGTCTTACCTTTTTGATTTGGAATTGTGGGCGTTGTTACTGCCGAACAGATTTTCTATGCATGTGTATAATTATCACTGCATGATGATGTAAAATAATTTGAATAAAGCTGATAAATTAATCGAAATATTTAGGTGCTTCCGAAAAGGACTGTTTTAATTCACAATCGGTAAAATCGTTCTGTAGCATTGTACATACGTACACCTGTTTGGAGAAAAAAGAAAACTATCGAGATAAGGAAACCATATATATATATATATATATATATATATATATATATATATATATATATATTTAAATGTAACTAGGTCATGTACTATAATGTATGCCCTCTGTGTGAGCTTCATGCGGGCCCTCTTACCCGCATAAAGTCCAACAAAGTCCTTTCTAGTTTAGGTCAATACTAAAATCATTACACAATTGCAAGTGTTCCGAACATCCAAGTTCGAAATGGACTGTCCTTATACCCTCCAATTATATAACAAATTATACTTTAAGTAAAATTATAATTTTCAAGATTATTTCGATGCAAAGCAATTAAGAACTGAGGGTAAAAGGCTTTTTCGGTAAAATGTGTTAGGGACAATATTATTATGTTTTCTATTAGCAGGAATTGATCTAGAAAAAAGTCGTGGGCGTTTAATGGGAAGTTAAGGATAGATCAGGTGATATAGATGGATAGCCGTTTTAGGAAAACGGCAATAGGGATCAACTTGTCCGTTTACACCTTTTAAGACCTGGGATAGCTTATTTTCTACTTTTTTTTTCTTCATAATTTGAATATATTTGGTATGAATAATTCATTACGGAATAAAATTTTGAATCAATTATTTCCTATATCTTACCTGTAGACTAATGAAGGTCAAGATTCATACTGGGAATAATCCTTGCATCTGATCAGCCAAATTAGTTACGAAGATATGGGCCCATATGTAAAATAGCAAAAAGGCTTTTTACGTGATTTTCTTATGTCTTAAAGACAATTATAACAAGAACTTTGCGGTAAAATCGTTTCCTAAACAAACGAATTTGAAACAAATAAAACAAAGCGAAGCCTTTCTTATTGGTGTCTTATGTTTTATTGTTCTTATTAGGTTTTATTGTTCTTACTCTTTACAATAAATAGAAAACACAATTAAGATGACTGAATATTTATATTCACCACCGTCTTCCTTTCAGTTTGAATGAAGTTGGTTGCAAATTTGTCGCATTTCATTATCAAGTAAAGTTTTATGTTCTGTTACTAAGATAGCAGTACTTTTGGTGCAATGAATGACCAGAAATTGTAACTGAACGGAAATCACTTTTCAAAACTTTTTGACAATCCGGATTAAGCAATCCCGTCTTAGGAATACGTTAAACAATCCCGCCTTAGGAATGCGTTGGGCAACAATATGCATGACATGCATCATAGACTGAAAGAACAAGTTGGTGTCATTTAAAAATCATCGATCTATAACTTTCTGTACGTTTCCATTAAAAAAAATCATTCGGTGCACAATAATGTCATGGTTTCACGGTTAGCAATAGATTCATCAAACCACCAATGAAACATAGACAAAACCGCGAAGCGTAGAAGAGATTTGGCTGATTTGGATTTTGAGTTTGTATTAAATTCTGAATCTGATAAAAGAACTCACACTGTGAGCCAATATCCAACGGACCCTTCCTCTATTACTTTGTCAAATGAACACTCAATTAAATAAAGTGCACACAGAATCGCGTTACAACACAAGGACGAGAAGTTCCTACAAGTTACCTTTACAAGTTGTTTGTTATTCTTCACCCATAACACATCTCGCACAGGGTGAAACCACAAGGCAGTTAATGCGAGTACATATCTCACTCACAGAGAGTTAATACAGATAGACAAGGAGTATCCATGTCAAAATTATGAACTCTTACAGATGTTGGTCATGATCGTCAGTGAGAAATACAGGTTGCAAATTCGTTATCAAAGATAATTAAAACTGTTTACATCTTGCGACGAATCGTGTCCTATACATCGATGGTCTACATATCATCACCAAACCCTCACATGTAGTGCAGAGATATGACAGATATGCTCAGTGTGGCCTATACCATGGAGACCTATGGTACATCAAGAATCCGTACAAGGGCTGCACGGTTGGCAGCATGAGGCCCCAGAATTGACAAGACAAAGAGACCATTTGTTGCAAGCGGCTGTAGTACTTACCACTTGCACTGACAATAGCATGAATAGTAAGCTAAATTCGCACAGTAGAAATTGGGTTTTGTCTATCGTCAAGTGAAGAATTCCCTTATGTATACAATAACGGTTCTCTTCAAGAATGACACCGTTACGACTGGGAGAAACATTCACGGTTTATAATCATGATACATGTGCATGAAAATAAAAAACCACGAGTCATCTGGATGATATTGTTCAGGTTTTGAGTACAACTAGTCCACGTCTACTAATAGAACAAATAAGATGTACAAGTCTTCGCATTGATATGAACTAACAGATTTCTCAGCCAGTCTGGGTACAATCAGTGCGATCACTCGGTTCCCTGACAAGAGCTTGACTTGACTAGTAGACCAGATTTGAGTAAATTTTACAATTCAATTAGAGTGATACTAACTGGTACATCTAAAACAAATTGATACACACAATAACTGGGTTTAGTTCACTCGCATACAGTGATGGAATGCAATAACGTCTACGCGAAGACCCATCTTTACGACCTCCACACACACACTTTCACACGATGAAACAATACAGCAATGTGAATTATGGGAATCCCAAATGCAATCACACACATACAATTGTTTTTCTTTTATACATTCAAGATTTCTTTATTTTTCCCTAAAAATCACGCATTCACATTCTAATTTTTACATAATTTACTTGTGTCTGTTTACTTGTTTTCTTCCCATCCTTGAGTAAAAACTTCCCCGGGTCTGTTGTTTCGCTTGTTGTTATGCTGGGAAGCAGACGTCGTGAGTTGTGAGCCCGAATTCCCTGAGCGGGGCTCAGACCACCACCAACAGTTGCCTGTTTTCGGGGACGGTCATCATAAAGCTCAGGAATTCTGACGCATAACCGAGTCAGTCCGCCTCAACCTGCAAATGAACAAAATAAAATGAGTATAATAATAATTATATTTTCTTTACTTTATTTTTAAATTCAAATTAAATTTTCGACCCATGTTACCTGAACACAACTATTTATTTCATTTTTTTAAAAGGCCTAAGCAGACCAGAAAAGTTTACGCTAGAATTATAACTCAATTTGCTGATGGTGAGATGTTTACCTGCTATCTAGCACCTGCTGCCTGCTCTACTGGCTCAGCCTCATGTGGTTATCGATGATCTGGAATATCTCCTGGGGCGATGGTATTCTCCCAGTTTCCAGTTTAGACCACACAGGAACGTCTGCAGGTGAAGAGGAGGAAATATAGGTAAGGAAATAAAAGATTGATAACTGAATTTCTACGCAATACAATACCTGCCACTCACTGTGACATATCCAAGGTAACTCTCACTCATTTAAGTATAAAATGTGAAGACATGAGTACAGGAGGATATTACACGGTGTCCTTAAAATACTCACTTTAGATCTTTCTCAAAAATCAAACATTGTGTCTCACGTTAAACAGCACAAGACTGACGTTTTAATACAACGTCAGACTGTCTTTTTGCAACAAACTGAAACGTCGGACGCATCCGGATGTCATTGTTAGTCAGATATTTTTGCTGGAGTTCCATTCTGCGATATTTGAGCATATCAGATATGTCGGTTACTAGAAATTTGTGATAAACTTTCCACAATAATCAATGTGAATTCTATTTTTCAGACAGAAATGTCACATCTGCCGATAAAAATGCCGATGTCGTATTCTCGAATTACATGTATCATAAATGATCTGAAGATGTGTCTGAAAAGCTCGGAATTCCGCGCTTGTGTTAAAAACCCGCATATCGTTTCTGGCCTATTTCCATAGAAAAGCGGATGTTTCAGTTCTCTGATTGTGAAATTATTATTCAACAGAAAAATAGAACTAAACGGACGTGCAGTGTCAATGTGTGTCAAACGTTTAACATTATGTTGGACGGCTACCTTTTCACTAAACTACCATTTGGAATTATGATAAATTGGGCGTGATTAGGATGCCAACTCTCAATGTGTATTTCATACCAATTTTAAAAGCTCATTCTCTCGCCAATTTGAGTATATAAATAGTTTTTAAACAAATACCCTGAAAAAAATTATGCGGTCGGTAAAGTCCTTGTCAGGGAATGAGAAGTCCCCCAGACGGGTCCGCCATATGCAATGCAGACTTTTTCTATAGACTACTACGAAATAAAACCCCTGCCCACTCCCACCTCAAGAGTTACAGATAGCAAACTTGAAGAGTCACCTAAACGTACACGTAAAGTATCTGTCACTATACATTCCAGAAGTACATAATTTAGATGCAATAATATATTATCTATCTAATTTTTAAAACACTTAGTGCCGCCAATAGGGTCATTTACCCCCTGACCTCACCTCATACTTTAAGAGAAAAAAAATCAGTACCTATATTCAAACACGCCCCTAATGAATTAGCGAATGCGTTTATAATTTTGACACTTCTAGGTATATGGGAGTTGCCAGAGCTTACCCCTAAGCCCAAGGAGCATGCTTAAAGCCAAATAGCCGGGTCACTCACCGTTAAAGCTGATTTCAAACGCTCCAGTAGAGATAAGCTGCCCTTCAATGGCGTTGCAGACAAAGAAGAGCATCATGCAGGCGTACATCTGTGAACGAGCAAAATAAATGTAAATATATGGATGCACAGGTGTGTGAAGCACTCATTCATACTCATAGTCATGAATAGTTCGTCGGTATTGGTGCTGCGAGACTGTTGATCAAATCTATAGTTCAATATTTTCTCATATCAAGTAATCAAAATATTAGAAATTATCAAATAACAATGTTTACGTGAGAAATTATTCATAACGCAACTACATAATAATATGATAATTTTGAATAGTTCCGAAGTATTCCAGAAAATGGGTGTAGACCAAAAAGGTGAATTTTAGAACCATGTCCGAATTTGATTTGTAATTTTTATACATTCTATGGTATTCGCTACTGTAGCCTGGGATGTAGGTTGGGGACAGCGAAAAATTCGGAAATAGCATTAACAAAATCTGTAAGTACCATAAAATGTTGCGAAACGTGTTGCAATATGCACAATATTTGTTTATCTATATTGCTAGAAATGTTTGGTTACAGGAGGGGCTATCCTACCTTGTTCTCCATGGCCCAGTTCCAGGGCGCGGGGGTCTGCATGTTGAGCCAGGCAAAGGGGTTCTGCCCCCCTATGATGAGCCCGATGATGATGAGCCGTGCGTAACCCATGATCTGAGAGATCATCAGTCTGATGGCGTTCGGAGGGAAGTTGTCACCCTGGATGTGGAGGTCCGGGTACTTCTGGTGCAGAGCGTCGGAAAACTGCTCATACACCTTACGGTACCCTCACGAGTAACTACAATGAGAAATGGGAGCACTCAATGAACTCTACGTTATAAGAAATTAATTTGGTAAGCATCAAATGTATTAAAATGTGAGATTGGATTATAATGTATGACCTATACGTGCCCTGAATTGACCATTCTGGTCCGTGTCGGGATGTCTTTACCCGTTTTTTGTGCGTCCGCTTTGTAAGGTAAATCCCTCCATGACATAAGAATTAGCACGGCAAAGATGCAGTGTGTCGCTATGTGCAACATTTAGACTTAAATTAGCAAATATGGATAATTAATACAATAACTTCAATTTCAATAAGGAAATAAGCTTTTATTAGGAGTAAGAATACACTCTCACAGCTTATCTCACAGACACCGGGCTGTGATGTCATCTAAGCTCTCACTGCGTCTCAGTAACAGGAGTCTGTATGTGCAGTAACCCATAGCAAGAGCCTTATCAGCTTGTCCTACTGATGTCACCTGCACTCAGTAGAAGTCACTTTGCAACTTAGATTTTAAGTATTTATTTCTCCTGTATTTATGAGATATTAGTAGAATTTTTTGCAGAATACATATTCAATAAAATATGAAAATTACAATTAGTTTCCCTTTGCCAGGCTTTGGGGTTCTCCTTTAACTTAAGTGTATAAATAAAAAGTCGACCTACATACAATTTCTAACATCTAATACACAACTGAAGTGAAATGTATACACTAAAATTGGAAAATCATAAATATAGATCTATGTGCAAGGAACCCTATCGACTGTAACGTTAGACGTTAAGGATAGACAAGGGTTATCAATGGCCTTTTCAGTAAAATTGCAACAGTTTCCTTAATAACGCTTATCTTTTAATGTATAATATATCAATTGAAAGGGCAGATTTTCCTCTATCTAATGGTATCTATAGTTCTTCAGTAAAGTGTAAAGTAGAAAAATAAGTTATAAAAAAGTGATTTTTTCACTTTTATTTTATGAATGTTGATATCTTCATAAATAATTTCTCCTTAGCTCTGAAACTTTACATGCAGTTCAAGAACTTTATTGTGGAGGGAACGGTGTCTCACTTTTTTGTTATAGGTCCTGGTTTTTATTTTATCTGAAAAAACGGGTAACTTTTAAATATTTTTTTTACTTTTTTTTTCATTATTTTCTAAAAAAATAACCAGGACTTATTTACAAATTCTGAGACACAGTTCCCTGCATAAGAATGTTCTGAATGCATATTCAAATTTTCAACCGAGTGCTTAAAGAATTAGGTGAAATATCCACCTTTAAAAAATAAAAGTTAAAATAAAAAAAATGTTTTCATGATTCATTTACTTGGTCAGGTTTCAACAAATTACTATATATTATGGATGACCATGTAGAGGACATATTCAAGTTTAGATATGAAAACTATTGGCCAGATATTCCTAAAATTGAATGATGATAAGAACAACAGATGCAAGTACCACAAATTACACCATGATAACCCTTGTCTATCCTTAAGTTAGTCTGTAGCCTAGATTCTAGAACTGAAAGAACAAATCACAATGCTCATCAACATCCGATCCGCGCTGCTCTTTGCTTCACTCCAGTCAAGTGCAATCAGAAGCGAGGCCGAGGGTAGTGACTCGTGTGCATCGTCATGTGACACTCAGGGCTTATCATTATCACATCTGCTGCCGTGCTGATGGCTCAGCTCAGTATTTGAGTTTCATTACAAAATACTCTCCTATATAATATATTATAATTTACCATTGGCCAAGCAAGACCCACACTAAAGTTGTCCAGTAACGTTTTTTTGGTGGTCCTGGGCCGCAGGAAACCCGATTTGTCATGTCCTGGAACACCCATCCCAAAGTCAAGCCTCACACTCCCAGAAACCACTGACACTACAGTGACGCAGCGCAATTGTACTTACCAAAATAAGAACTTAAGTGTTGGTCCAGCGAATTTAGACGCTAGTTTTGGTGTCGGGATGTCTTTACCCGTTTTCTGTGCGTCCGCTTGATAAGATAAATCCCTCCATGACATGAGAATTAGCACGGCAAAGATGCCGAGTGTCGCTATGTGCGACATCTCCGCCATCTTGGCTGGCTACGGGTCTCACGCCAGCAAACGACGCGAGAGGGCCGTGCTACTTTGCAGCCCTCTGGCTGTTAGGAATGGAACTAAATTGGCGTTATTAAATTATTGTTGTGACACCTAAATCTTAGCTGGTTCTTGGCTGCATTGTTACTTACATTTACATTCAAACAAGATAGGGACCAGCGAAAAAGGTATCATGGCGGCCAAAACGAGTTTAGAAACTTACAACTGTCTAAAAGAGAAGAAAGATGCGATAGAAAGCGAAATGTCGGAATTGTTGCAGGTATTGGAGACAGTAAGTAAGA
The DNA here is from genome assembly GCA_936440205.1 of Lepidonotus clava. Classification (NCBI taxonomy): domain Eukaryota; kingdom Metazoa; phylum Annelida; class Polychaeta; order Phyllodocida; family Polynoidae; genus Lepidonotus; species Lepidonotus clava. The sequence continues at coordinate 18,610,163 of OW387148.1, forward strand.
TTAAGTTTTACATATAAAGGGTTGTGTGTGTGAATATGTACTTGTCAGGGCAGCAGTCTCCAGACTTACACTCCCTAGCTTGAGGCTGAGGGGTTGTGTCATCAAAATGACATCGTCATGCAGCCTTGCAGGGGGAGTGGGGGGGGGGGGGGGGGGGGGTCGCCCCCTGCGCCCTCCTCTAAAATAAAATTCACCACTGCTTTTGGACGTCAGAAACTAAGGACATACTATGGTTTCCTATTACGATTTTGAATTCCCCAACCATTAATTTCACCTAGTCTAATCATTATCATATTTTATGAGAAATAAAGGATTTTAAATTCGGAGGTAGATCTACCTGAAAAATGGGGCGATACCTTTGAAATGTCAGTATTAATAAAGTTCGGATATAAGCATCATAATGATAAAAAAAAAAAAAAACCTTGGTTAATGGGTATGGGGCTTACTTGATTAAGCTCTCTGGATTGATCATACTTATCCAGAAATTCTCTCTGATGGAAAAATAATTATCAGCTGTAGATCTAAAAATAATTAGATCTATCGTAAACTCTCTCTGAAAGCTGCTGCAGCTTTTCTATCGTTTAGGGCTAGATCTATTGTTAAACAGTACGATCTGCTCCCCTAACACCTCTGACGGCCTATGTTCGCGGCACTGCCGAGGGGGTCCAATGTTCGCACTGTGTTCACACTGACGGCCCCTGGTCGCTGGAGTACCGTGGGGGCTTAATCGACGGTCCGAATCGGGAGTGGGCCTAATCACCTGGGCCCATATCTTCATAACTAATTTGGCTGATCAGGGAAATCTTGATTAGTATCCCACAATTAGAGATTCTGTCTATCAAGAATAAATTTCACATCTGAATATCCCTCGCTGATACTATTTTGCAATAATAGATCTACCATCAATTTTGGTACCGGTAAATGATAAAATTGCTGATCTTAAGGCCCTGATCAAATTTTCCCTGGGCCCTGGTCTTGTATGACTGAAGTTCTAAAAAGTATAATCTGCGGCGGCTTAGTCTGATTCTGCCTAGACTAGAGCTAATTGCATTAGACTACTGCAATGAATTATAAAAATTGTTTTAGTGCTGATTCATCTTTCAGTCATGTAGACTACTAAACCAGCAGGAATTGTATATAGATCTATGATTTTGATGGTTTTGAAGGGGTCATGTTTCAAAGTTTGCCATTGACAATTGTTTGTAGGAGTGTTGCAAAGTATCCTTTGATTTAGATCTATCACTGTAGACTATAGATATGTATTCAAAAGAAATATCAGTATAATAAACTAGGCAATTATATTAATATTGATAACATTTTTTCTTTACAAACGAACGGTGCTAGATGCACAGTAAACCATTTAATTTTGAACGAACTAGTAGATCTAGATTCTACAGTGTTCGAGACAGACTTTTTTTTGTATTCTCGGCCATCAGGGCCGATAAAGTCTAAAAGAAATTCGGCCCTAATAGGTTTCAGTCAGCCAAGAAAAATAATGTAAATGACGGCCAAAAAGTTGTATAAATGATGACCAAAATGACGGCCGAAAATAACATAAATGGCGGCCAAAAAAGTCTGACCAAAAGTTGCAAAATGAAAACTGAAAATAGCAGAAATGGTGAGTTAATGTTTTCCCCAATTTTAGTCAGCCCTGATCTAAAATTGTTGGCCATTGGTTGACGGGCAGATGTTAAGTCTCGTACAACGCTTAGTATTCAACTACTTTTTACAAGGTCGGAAATTGCACTCTATTTCCCTAAAACACCAAGGATTTCCTCATAATTACATACAGAGAATTACTTTTTACAAAATAATGATGATCATAAAGAAATAATTTCTGTCATCATTAACGCCACAAATTTAATATTCATATCCAATATTGTCAAAATTTTGCGTAAGCTCTGATCGTGTCACCTACAATGCTGGAAAAAAATTTCAGTTTGCCATCTGGGCCAGTTTGACATAAATTTTGGTACAAAATGTCGGCCCTGGTCTCAAATTTCCGACCATTGGCTGATGGGCCGGCGGGAGTTTTGAACACGCCCTTACTGAGTACCTATATATATTAATTGGTAGATTATGAGGCTGCACCCCTATGATCGACACTGCAACAAAGGCTTTTCTTAAATTCGACATGTGACATGGGGCCAACCAACACAACAGGGAAGATTAAAAACATAGTGACATGCGACATAGCTATTTCTTGAGTTTGACATGTGACAGGGAGTTGAATAAGCAACAAGGACATGTGACATGGCCATTGTTTGAATTTAACATGTGACATGGGGACCCCCCATCTAAACCCCCTAAATTAAGAAAGAAAAAAAAGGATAAAAAAAATAAACTTTTCAATCATTAAGTCATTATGGTTTATGCTCTCAGCAGGGTGTTGGAATGGCAGGATCTCTGGTCGACAAGGATGACTTTCCCCGCGCCGACATTGACGTTTACAGTGTGCGGCATGCTAGGCACCGAGTAAAATGTAAGTAAGTTACATGTGACGTTGGCAGGAAATATGTACGTTTTGAGATATTTGCTGTATATCTTTATGTAAAGAGTACATTTTCAAACCAACTTATGAAATGATGAATATATATACAGGTCCAAACGGAAAATATACCCAATGTTAGATTTTTAAAGAGTTCAAGGCCCATATAGTGCTATGATTTATATAATTTTATATAGTTAAGCCTTTTATCACGTTGATGTAGTTCCTATCAATCATCTTGATCTAAGCTAGTCTGCAGGTAAAATAATATTATATGAAATTAACTATCAGGCCTTCCAGCTGGTGGTGTAAATAAAGGTGGCCGGGAAATTCTTTTTTTTCATATACCAGGCTAGGAAAATCTGCATGTCTGCGTATCCTCGGCGACCAGAAAACGACATCCAGAAAACCAATTTCGGTCATCCTCCTGACGACAAGATATTTTGAAGTAGTTACTTGAATTGTCCTATATAAAATTTGTTGTTTTTTTCAATTATGAATATGTACCAATACAGTGGACAACCTGAAATATATGTGGACAACCAGATTTCTATTTTTGGTCGTCCTCTGAGACTTTGGAGGAATTTTCCTAGCCTGTACATACAGTATAAAGCATATAACAGAACTTTTTCTTTTTTTTTAAATTAAAAGAAATTATGTGCACCTAAGCTTATAATACCCACCTGGCCGGTTGACCGATTACCAATATTTTTTAGGATCACCTCAGTGAAAACATTTTTTCTTGACAGGTCTGCAGAATGACCACAAGGTGCTTATGAAACAGATTGAGGGTCAGCTTCACACGATTCATGCAGAGGCTCGTGAGCGAAAACTGAGTAGCGGGGTCGAACAGATGGAGGTCTCTGAACCAGCGACTCTGAAACTCACTGCCTTTGCCACAGTGGACCGAGTCGATGCAGGGTCACCTGCTGCACAAGCTGTAAGTCTGAGTAACTGTAAATCAATGTTCCCACACAGGTCCTAATAGGTCTTAAATTGGTTTTCTCAAATTGCTAGAAATTCTTGCATGGTCGTTTATGCTCAGTTAACATGCTAAATTAACATCCTGAGGGTATAGCATACAGTACACCGTAGCATAGGATTTAAAATTTCTGTTTGCCTAAAGAATACTGAACAGAGACAAGATTTCAGCAAAATAATAGTGGTAATATATGTCATTTTTGTTGCGGTGGTGAACTTGAGCTGTGGGCTATGTAGGTATTAAGGGACCACTGCAACAAAGGGATATGTTGGTGTTTGAATTATTTCAAGTGTTGTTGTGCACTGGGTGTGTAATGGGGCTATTAGTAGAGAGGGGTGGGTATGAGAGCAGTGGAACTGGAAGTGTGCTCACCTGTGACCAACTGTACCCCCACCAAATTCTTCTAAAAGGGGTGTGGCTTGGGTTTTAGGCTCCTGATTGGATGCTTATGTCAGTGATTGATGTCTTATTACCAGCCATACAAGCAACACTGCACATGGGTCCTATATATAGAGTTGTGTAAACTTTGAGAGACCAGGAAGCCTAGATTGGCCTATAAACAACATTAATTTTATGTTTCCAATAAATGTACTCATGTATTCATATCTGAATAATCCTTAAAGTATAAATGTTCAAACTGTTTTTTACTAATACACATTTGATTTATTATTATTTAATTATGAAATATATCTTCATTTCAAATCAATTTTCATTTCGAATTTTGAGAAGGGCAAAGAAAGAAACAGAAATTCAAATGTCCTTATATATAACTCTGACCCCTCTTACTATTGCCACCACTGACCAATCAGGCACCATGACCAGTGCCCCAGGCAGCAGAGTGGGGTTTGGTGGTAGGTGGGGGAGAGAGGCGGGAGCGGGTGCATTTCTACAACCACTACTACTTTGTAGGGAGTAGGGGCTAGTCCTTCCATGACCTTTTTTTTATAATATACACTTTGAGGAACAGTGGGTCTGACTGGACAGACGAATAAGGGCCTGGCATGAGAAGGGGTGGACGTTGGAGTTGATGGGGGGGAGGGGGGGGGAGAGAGAGTAAGGGAGGGGTGTGTAGGTAGGGGAGGCATGGTCCGGGCTCTCACCATTGCAACATTGGCCTCCGGCTGAAAATGTCTAGTAGAAGGAAAAAGTATGAATGTTTTGTTGAAAAAAATGTCTGATGTTCAAGGGTAATACATTGGACATGGAAAAAATGTTGGTCACGTCCGGATATCTGGTGGTTTTGGGGATACACTGCACTGGGTCATACATACTACAGATTTCTGTTTAGTCTGGAATAATTGAGAAATCTGTCTACAAAATTGTACCCAAAAATATAATGTGGTAGGTGTTCTTGATAGGCTAGAATTTTCTTAGGAAATTTTCGTAGAAAATAGCGCATAGAAGGGTGACATATAGAATACTAGCAACAGTTGTCTATGATATAAGAACATTATGAATATTATATCACATAGAGTCATGGAATGTCATCATATCGATCCTTTCAGACATTTCCTAATATTTACACATTTGCGAAAGAAAAATTGAGGTGACATTTCCGCTACATGTAGTATTATTAGATGAAGCAAGTTGACATCTACTTCGCCACTTGATAGAGTCAGAACCAAAAGAGGAATGAAATTTACAAATTTTACAGAAATCCCCAAATTAGATTGAAAATGCCTACTTCATCTGTGGTGTTTCTTTTTATTCAATGTAAATTCAATTCAGAGAAGAAAATATCTTTTTGTACTTGGTTCGAGGAATAAGGTGACATTGGTAACCTGATGATGGAAGAATAAAAGAAACGAAAAGAAAATAATTACACTTGAGCATTCCAAAACACATGAATATGAAATGATTTTTCACAAAAATCACTGCCTGTGACTAGCATGCCCGATTTTACCAATCCTTTGTTTTACTGCATCTAAATTTGATTTGAATATCATTTCTAATAGTTGGTGGCCTTTTTTTGTGTAGGGATTGAAGGTAGGAGATGAGATCGCGCGGTTTGGATCAATCACAGAAACAAACTTTGAGAACCTGCAAACAATAGGAAATGTGGTACAGCACAGTAAAGGGGTAAGTATCAACACAATGTTAATGATCTTGACCTAGTCTACCCAGTGTCCAAAGTTACGGAAGAACCCTGTCCAAAGTTACGGAAGAACACCTGAAAATGGGTATGGCATATTCATATTCATAAAACGTTATATTTTAAATCTATCTAATAAATTTATAATCATTCAATAATAATTATAACATTCAAAATGGGAAACTTTTATAAAAAGCCTCATAGCTATCATCAAGGCTGTATGATTATAATTCTTCATGTATGCATACACAATTTCTAATTATACACCACTTTACCTTCGCCATATATTTTCCTTAAAAAATATGTTTTTATGCCCCATAATTATGCTAATTGATATATATATGTGTGTGTGTGTGTGTATGCATTAAATACATAAAATATTCATATAGCACTCCTGCTTTGAGGCTAAGCTACAGGTAGTACAGTAATCCTGTAGCCCCCATGTGAAGTCCCCTTTGTTCTTACCAATAGGGGTCAAAGGTCACTGAGTTAATTAAAAGGCTAAGCACACACCCAGTTTCTCTCTCTTGGAGGCTCTAACTTGGACAGTCAACATCTCGTCTGTAACAAGAACAGGAGTTTGTGTTATAACTTAAACACAGAAAGTACACATCAAAAACTAAAGTACTTCACCTGCACCCAAGGTGCACGATTCTGAGGCAGGGTGTGTGATTGTCAAATGGGAGCACCCGGATGGTGCAGGTTTTTCACCATTTTAAATAGTGTTTGATATTAATGTACACACCGAAATATCTCTGGATGCATACTTTTATAACCTCTGCACCTGGCTGATGCATCAAGTAAAACCTTAATTTTGGAAACTGCTACCGTAATTTGGAATTATCTTTTAGGGTTCTAATACTGGTGGCGGGTTTCTCCCAAATCATATCATATATATCACAAAGCTGAATAGCACTACCTTATGCAATCTGGAAATACCTCTGAAAGGATGGCTGGACATTAAAAATACTTAAACAAATATATACAATCCCATTCCAATGTCATATCTACATTTTGTCATGACATATCCACCATACGAGTATCACCTACAAGTATTTACTAAATCTATAGTATTGAAAATGGTAATTTTTATATACACTCTTTTTACACACTTTGTGTCTAAATAATAATAATCAAAACATATATCAAATATGTCAAACATGTATAAAGTTTACTGTTTAGTAAAGTTTATTGTAACATTCATTATAGAACGTTTGTTAGCATTTCCACTACCCCTATAGATACTGTGCAGATTAATTCAGAACTGCTCCTTATGGGCTGGCATCCATATTGGTGATATAATCATCATTATTTTACACCATTATTGGTGATCTACTCATCATTTCCATTTTTGAAGCATTTTATCACAAAGAGATAACTTGTGTTTGAATAACAGGTGGCTGTGGTTTTGATGTATCACTTAGATAACCATATTATTTGATTGACAGGTGAGTGTCGCTGTGACGGTCCTAAGGGGCGGGACAGAGACTAGGTTAACTCTGACACCACAGACATGGGGCGGACGTGGACTACTCGGGTAAGTCTTATAGTATGATTACGAAATCTTAGCATTTTATTTTCAAAAGAGAAATTGTTTCATTAAACATTGCTTGAACAATCTTATTTCAACCAACAAGTGTCTTAAGATAAAGCCCCATAGCTGCTAGGCGACTTTAACATTGACAGTCAATGGACGACTAAGAGAATCACTAGTGAAGTCGCTGGGCAACTAAATTAAATGGATTGCCGGTGACTCCCTTGGGTATGGTGCACATTCTGGGTGACGGGCCACAGGAGCGCTAGTAAAATTGCTGGTAGAATATCAAACTTGTTTAAAATTACAGTCGCCCAACTTTTTTACCGGCTATTCTCCCTGTTGTCCATCGATCTCAATAGTTAAGTTGCCTAGTGGATATGGGGCTTACGGGTTACAATATGTCATGTAACATTGTGGTAGCACCATTTCTGAGAGTGTGTGCACATTGTTATGATGTGATCTCTTTTCTTGTTTTTGTGATGTTGAAATAATGCAGGTTGAACAATTATAACGGTATACACAGCCTCTCGTAAAGGGCATTACCATCAATGATGTTATGTAAAGTGCATACGAAATGGTTGGTTCATGATGTTAACTTTTAATATGTGTCAGTACGGATGCCCTGGAAGTGAACAAGTTTTGTTTATTGGGAGTCCCTAGGTATATCTATATAGTGTAGTAGCTAATGGTGGGGACTCCCTCAATCAGTCATGTCTTTAACCATTTAATTCTCTTTGTTCTCGATGACCGGTTACACAATCTCATGTTCAGCAGTTGAAGGGCATTGTCCTCCAATTGTTGTTAGAATCAGGCAGTGTAAGAAGCTAGAAGTAGGTTACATAACCATTGCCTGAGCTGAACAGCCCCTACCGCTTCACATGAGGGCCACCACTGTCACCTGCAGGTGGGCAGTTCCAGGTTGGTGAGTGATAGGTCACTCAGTACTTAGACCTATATAGTAGTGGCCCTTTCTTAAAACCCCTCCCTGAGCTGTGTATGACAGCAAGAGTGGTGGTGGTCAGCAACTATAGCCCATATTACACATAGCCCTCTGATATTAGGAGGGCCTTTTGTTTACTGAGGGACTACCATTGCTCATGCATGAGCGGAACTTTGTAGCTAATTTGCTTCTTCTTGTTGATATTCTATCTTTAATGTGAAGTTCTTTTGTCAATGTTTTAAATTAACCACTTAACTGCCATGCTCCTGGGGGTAATTTTTAGGCAAAATGGATGTATTTTTGAACAATTATATTCCTCATACTTTTCCACTGATGGGCATGTTATGGAATATCATTTTTTAGCGTATGTCCTGAAAATTTAGGAAACTGCAAAAAGACGTTTTGTTAGCCATGGCAACCGTTTTGTTGATTTTTTTTCATGTAACATTAAGATATGAAAGTGATCATGTATTGTTTGGCCAAATTTTCAAAATGACAATAAAAGCATCATGGATACTAGAAATAAAATCTCCATGCAATTCTCTAAATTTTGATATATCAACTGATTTTATAGCAACTTTATGTCAAAAGATGAACATATCGAAGAATGCATGTATTTTTTCAAATAATGCACAAAAATGCACACAATTAGGCAATTTGACTATATGGCAAAAATATTTCCATAGCAACAAGTATTAATTAATGATTAGCTATATTTCTATGTATTTTTAGTTTCTTATGGGTTCTATAATTTTAAGCAGCAATAACGTTTCTAGGACACTGTTACCATGGTAACCATGCCATTTTGTACATTTTCTTCAATTTCATAGAATTTTTCCCCAGAAATAATGCATAATTAATTAAGTTTCCTTGGCAACCAACAGTTTCAGTGGACCTTATCTTTTGGAGGAAAAACATACTGTAAACAGAAATATGTTAAAAAGACGTATTCACTCTACTAGAGATCTATTCATATAATGTTGGTGGTCCCTTATGATCTCTTTGAACAGTAGCCTGTTTCTGGCCCAGTATGCGGGGGGTCTAAATGTAGGTCATGATAAAGCATAAGTTCCTTGACAAATTGGCTCCCATTAAGAAGAATCTATTGATTGCACCTTTTTTACAATGCGATACCTGTGGTGGTGAACCACTATGGTCAGGGCAATTGTGTGACATGACATTGTGATGGTGCCCCCGATTTCTCTTGGGTCATCATTGTTTATAACTTTACAACTGCTGTCTCACAAGTCCATCCTTCCAGTGGTGACTTAGCTAATAGTTTTGAATAGTACCTACAATTAATTGTTTATTTTGTGTTTATTAGAAGTATTTAGTAGGTTTATATAAAAAACAATTTCCCACCTGGTTTGATCTGTAAATTATGAAGCGTTCACTCCTCATAACGCTCGTGCTCTCATAATATACCAATGTCATTCTTGTTCTTAGCCAGAATAATTTGGAAACAGATTTAGAATTTGTCCATTCCATTGGTTCTGCAATTGATGGTCAATTTTGCCAAATTTTTCAGCATTTTTTGGTGAATTAAGAAAATGTGTTGCTAAAGAAAGTATTGCCATCGTTACCATGCAGAATGACAGATTTATTAAAGAAACCAATTTGAGAACCATGAAGCTCAAGGGATGAGCTTTCCAATAATACCATGTACCACTATTCTTTGATAACATATCAGTTAATATTAATCTATTTTTCACTTATATACCCTAAATATGCAGTCTGCACCCGGCAGTAGTTTCAAAATTAAAGAAAAATTATTTTCAGCTAGTATCAGTTAACCCTTGAGATCCCAGTGCGGCCATAGCTGCCCATGGGTGTGTACCCCAATCCGACCGTAGCTTCTTGGGAAAATGGCCGTATTTCCATTATTTTTCCATAACTTTCCAAAGAAAACACTTTTGTTAATATTCACTATAGAAAATTGACCAATAATATGTCGTTTAAAAGCTAATTCAATTTCTCTTACAATGCTACCCCATTGCAACCCCATTTCTATAATGTCAATTGATAGAGATCGGGCAGCCTTTGAACTCCTCTGATTGCAAGAGCTTTAGGGATTTCTGTAGGGAAATCCGTGGAAATCCTGGAGAAATCAAGCAATTAATCAATGCAACCTGTGGGGTCTAAAGGGTTAAAAAGACAGACATTTTGATGGATCCTAAAAGGAATATATTTAGAAAACTATCTAAGTAGTTGTTGTTAAATGAATTACTTTTTTTTCTCAATTTCCAGATGTAATATAGTTCCAATAAAGAGATGAGCAGGCAGCCGGCCGAAGTGAGAAAAACATGTATTATCCCCAAACTTTTGAATTCTCAAACATATACAAAGATGAGTAAAGTAAGTCCTACTAAGTATGTCTTAAATGGAAATAACATTGCAGATTCTCAAGCAAAAGAAAGGTGCTTACAAAGGTCTTCAAAAGTCTGAGATTAAATTACAATATTCTAATATTCCAGTAAAAAAGCCACGAATTTGTACATTTTGTATTTGAGATCTTTAAAACACCTGGCATATATTATGAGAAACTCCACGAAGTATGCATATTCTCAAAGCTTTGAACGGCTATATTATGCCTGTCCTTAAATTTAGGATATAAATTCCAGAATCTGGTTATTGATAGGAATCATTATAAAATGAAAAAGAAACGTTAAGTGATTTGTAGCTGCTATTTTTCAATAAAAACATAATACATAAAAATCAGCATTGTTTGATATATTTATTCAACCAATCAATTACACATTCAACATAAATTGATGCAGCATATTCATAGACCAACTGAGAACAACAAACTCAACTTTAGATCCTGACTTCTAAGTTCTAGATAGCGGCATATGTGACCCCCCCCCCCCCCCCCCCCCCCCACCACCACCACATAATGAGGCATAAGTCTCAGACAGCAGTTTTTGGCCTTTTTGCAGATCCCTGGAGAAAGTGACATAGAAAAATTCTTTCACCGTTGTAAAGACTATGAATGTAAATAGAATAAATATAATCTGTATAGAATTCAGCCTATTTGATGGGGCAAAACATGATCAAAGTTGACAAGGCACAATTCGGTTGGTATGGAAGTGATGTTTGTTATGAAATTCAATGTGCAACGTGCCATATGTCTCATTGATCCATCCCAAATATAAAATATGGCTGTGTCACTGGGTAAATGTTAGGCGTCCAGAAAATTTAAGATTTTTTAATGTAAAACTCTAGGCCCAATATTTTTGAACAGGATATTTTTCTTTGTATAGTTGCCACAAAAACATACCGAAAGGTGGTCCTGACAGAAGAGTTGTGGGTGGAATTAATGGACTCAGATGACCCTCATTAATCAATCTTATCATACCACAGCCTGGAGGAAACGTCCATTGGATCAACTCGTAGTTGTCGGTAGGCTCGTGATAGGTCAGCCTTCCAAATGTAGCAACCTTGTCCCTCCATCCTTACCTTCGTCAATCTTATCATACCACAGCCGTCCAGTGGATCAACTCGTAGTTGTCGATAGGCTCGTGATAGGTCAGCCTTCCAAATGTAGCAACCTTGTCCCTCCATCCTTACCTTCGTCAACAGGTCTCCTATGAAGGGTAGGGTATATTCTCGGTATTGACCTTGGAACATTATGTGGGGCTATCCCTGCGTTTACCCCTGAGCCTTTTGGGCATGACAGGTCAATGATTACACGTCGTTCAGAAGTCCCTTTCTTAGGTCGGGTCATGAGGGGTGATGTCTGTGTCCAAGGGGTGAATGGCACCTCGGTGAAAGGGCCAAGCATTCCATTAAGGGAAATTTCTTTTTCAAGAAATCTGTCTATAAGGGAGGTCGGGAGTCACCGTTTGCACATGCGTATTCCTTTGGCGCCACTACCAGTGGGGGGTCAAGCGTGACACCCAGCCAATGAGGAGTCTCCCATTGTACCACGTGACACAATATGGCGGCGCCCAGTGCGAAACTCCCGAGTAGCCTATAGTAGCACTGGCATGATTAACATCTGATGGGAATGGGGGGGCATTCTCGGATTCGGATATCCGGGCGTTTGCTGTAGGGGGCGCTCCAGTAAGGTGTGAACATTGGTGAATGCAACCCCATAGACTCAATGCTTAAGGAATCATTTTATCAACATTTTGGATAATCTAAGAAAGGTAGAATCTTCTTACAAAGATTTGGCCTTTATATCATATCCAAGGACATATTGTGTGATTTCTATAATTAAATGGATAGTTTAAGTATATATTTTCACTGTTTGAATGTTTCCTGCCCTCCCTGTCCCTACCCTTATCAGTGGTATCTTAGGTGTTGTTTGCACCAACAGAAATGGCGGAGATAAGGCCTAGTACCTGGCAACGGAGGGGTCCCGTATCCGAGAATGGCGCCGTGTAGCTTATTCTATAAGTTCTGCCTCCCACACCTCCAGGTGCAACACACGACTAACCTCTCGACATCCATTTTCACTTGCGGCAGCAGGCCGGCGCACTCCATCCGCCGAAATAAATACTGTAGGGCTCAAAGAGCAGTTACCAGTGTCTCTATGCTTGATATAATATTATGAAGTCTGTTTGCTAGATTCATTTGTCTTTCCTGAAATTTGAATTGAATTAGGCCTACTATTCATCCTGTCAAAAAAGGTTCATTTTGGCAATACTCTGGTTATAAGATGATCCCAAACTTAAAACCCCACCTACTCCGGATTGACATGGTCCCTAACCAATATTTGATGTATTATGATAACATAACAAGAAGTCTTGAAGTCTTGGGGTTTATTTTAGAATATTTACAAGGAGATTTATAAATAGGATGTCTTAATACAGTGTTTTCCCTAAAGATACAAAACAACATATCCTACAGATTTAAACAAAACTGTCTTAATTTGATTTGATCTTGTTGAGGGTGACCTTACTTCACTGTATACATGTTATAAAAATTGCTCAGCCTCGTAAACGTACACCTTAACAATGACGGGAATACACGTCCAAGCATTTAGAATAGTATATTAAAAACTCTAATTCACCATCGAAATGGCCCCTAATACAGCAGGCAGTACATTTCTATGTAGAAACATGATAAAATACATACGCCCTCAAATTCATACGTTTTATTACCCACTTGTGCGACGAGCGGTGTTATTGATTGGGAAGGGAGGGGACGTATTTCCAAGCCATACACACCGTTCCTATTATTTTGCTATTTTGGCATTAATAATATCTCATAATATAACAATCTGACAATAAGACGGTCCTCGGTGGGGCCCAGCACGGTTCATAATCGACATATTATTATAACATTTGTATATAGGGAATAATTCAATGCTGATTTCTTGGCACAAATGTGACACATGCTAAGTTTGTATGATAGCTTTTCTATACATCCCTAAATGATAAAGTATGGTCTTATGAATCCTTTGCGAAGCGGGCCCCATGCAACCATACAAGGTATGTACCCTGCTTGAGGTAGATTTATATAAGGAACTGCATAAGGGACTGTCCAGTATTCCAAAGCAAGCGTTAACTTTCATATTTGTCGATACATGCGGGTAAAATGAGCAATAGTCTATTTCCAACAACCCGTAGTTACACCAAGTTTGGCACAATACAAAGAGACCCACGACTCTGGGGTCACCCCACTAACTCCCAGACCGCGATCCGACAGGGTCCTGTTCGTTTAAGACGGGCTATAATCTTTGTACCGCCCGGCAGGAAGTCTAGATCCATGACCCGCGCATGCGTGTGCATCTGCGCAATGGCCGTACCACAAGAAGCGTCCCAGAGAATGACCGTTTTGTCCGAGGACCCGGACGCCAGCTGTTTTCCGTCGGGTGAGAAGTGTACACAGGTGACCTGTTGAATGAGAAAATTAGTCATTGTTACTGAAAATTATACTTGAACTTCATCCTTATTAAACAAAAAATAGCAACATGACATTAATGAAGGATTATGAATTTTTAAACTTGTTATGCCCCATCCCATTGGGCGCTTTTGACACTGTCGGCCGACTGCTCGGCGCTATAAACGGCCGATTCTACCACAATAATCGCAGATTTTAGCACCGATTTATATAAATATGTACATTTTAATATTGCATAGAGATTGATGATTTGAATCGGCATGGAAATCGGCAGATTCTTCTGATAATAATCGGTTGATTCGAGTGCCGATTCAGGCTAGTGAATATAGGGCTTTTAAGAATTATTCGCTTGCATATGCAGTTCTTTTGCAAATGCCAAAGATATAGCATCATGCTGCATGCAACTATAGTAAGCCTACAAGTCTTTTATTTTCCAGAGTTATTTTATAATATTATTGCAAATGTATGGGTATTGGTGTTGGTAATGTTATTCAACCAAACGTTCAAAATTAATATAATGTCTGCAATATTTGAGCCTGGTTGTGTTCTACTTGCACATAAATTCATGAAGTGCTATTTTTAGTGTAATTAATTTCACTTTAGTATTTTAAAAATATTTCAAAAGTTAGAAATTGAAAATGTTGAAGTGTTAGGGAATTATTGAGGAAAATAATTTAATTTAGGGAATTCCCTGACTGCTGGGCTGCTCAGTACTCCCCTTGCTACGTCACAGCTATAGGGAATTCCTTCTAAAGTTATTTTGGGATTCCCTGATTAATGAATGGCTGTAGATGGATATGTATTTTAATTTATTATGAGTTGCATCAAGTCAGGTGCATTTACTTTTTGTTAGAGTGCATCACTCTTTTTACAAGTTCTAGAGGGATGGGGATTCCCTTTTGAGGGAAGAGGGGATTCCCCAAGAACTCCCCTTGCTACGTCATAAATTGGGTGGATTTCCCTTAAAAATTTGAAAAAATACATGTTTATTAATGTCCAATAATTGTGTGCTGACTAAATATTTTCCTTCAAATTTTGCTAACATTTATACTGTAAGTTGGGTATAACATACTGAATTGAATTCTATGAAAAAACGACCATCCTGCAATTATGTGCAAGCTTTCCTTTAAGAATTCAAGAAGGTCGTTTAGGGATTGACCGGTGAACATTGCTTACCGTATTGGTGTGTTTCTGTAGAAGCAGTCCCTTGGTTTTGTCCACCAGATCCTGAAGTAGGACGTTGTGCCACACCCCGAGGCCGAAGTCCTCTCCCACGGTGACCACAAGCCGCTCGTCGGGGGAGGTGGTCAGCAGACTGACCCCGACCTCCTCGGCACCAGCACCGCCCTTCGCCGCCTTCTTGCATGGCGTGCCGGTTAGACCACCATGCCTCAGCCAGCCGCCGTACTTCTTCATGTCTCTCATACCTAAGGCCTTAGGGGGCTGCCACAGCACCACTTCACCCTTAGCGGCCAGGAGGAAGAGTTCAGGAGTGAAGGGGGTGATGGTCTCCACCTCCCGCTCCAACCAGAAGGAGGAGTCGTGGCTGGTGTTGTCCTTACTCAGGTCCACGGCCAGCACCCCCTGTATGGTCCTCTGTCCGTCGTCAGAGTCCTCCTCCGTCCGCTCCGTGACAAACACTAAGTAGCGACTGTTATTAGTCAGATAACACCGCGCCGTTTTTGCGATCTTATCAGGTATGACCACCCTGTTGATCTCCTCGTTGTTGGCGGCGTTGTAGACGAATACCATGGTGCCCGGGGTGTTCTCACACACAAACACGGCCGTGTGCCTGTCCCTGGAGACGGCCATGTGGAGGACGTCCTTGACGCCCGGGAGGAGTTTGACGGGGGTGGCGGCGGGCCAGGCCCACTGCCGGAGGGTCCTGGAGGATGGGTGTAGGCTGAGGACCCTGGAGCCGGCGCCCAGCACGGCCAGGTGGCCCGATCCCGCCGTGGACGGCTGGAGCTTCTGACCGTGACGACCCGTGTTGACGTCCCACGACGACGGCGAGGTGTCGGCGTGACCTGAAGGGTAATATGAGCGATATATCAATTTATCATGTACATAAAAAGGATTCATTTTGGGATTTAAAATATTAAATATATTTGTGAGAGTAAAAATCGTAATGATTCCAAAATGATTTCATAAGGGTTTGACGTTGGCAATAGTGTTTTAAAGCTGTATAGTCGTTGCATAAAACTACAAGGCGATTACATCTATCCACACCTATTTGAACAAAACCCCACGACTGCATCACGACTTTATGAAACAAAAATTATAACCCACATACTAATCGAGTAGTCGAACCCTTCTATTTAGTCGGGAATTTCTCACGCTATGAGAGTTACTAAATTATCTAGAGTTAATAAATGAAAGTGTACCTGTCAGTAAGGTGGAGCCGTCCAGGACACAAAAGTTATCGACGGCGGCGTACTCGATCCTGCCCTCGGCCTCGGCCTCGGACACGGCGGCGCAGCGCCCGGTCTCCTTCAGCAGCCGGCCCAGCTCGAACTGCTTCAGGGTCTTGTCGTAGGCGCACGTCAGGATGTGGCCGCTGTCCGGGCAGAACAGGGAGGTGGTGTCCGCCTCGTGGGCCACCACCGAGGCCCTCTCCTGCAGGTCATTGACCCTAAATACCTTCAGCACCCCATCCCGCCTCAGCACGGTGAGGTGCTCTTCATCAGGCCCTAACCTGAGAGCCTGCACGTTCTGTTGGACCTCCACGTGCCCCGACATCTTGTTCTCCGGAAGATCAAACAGGGCAACAGCTGTGCCGTCCCTGCTCCCGACCGCCGCCACCTTCCCGTTAGGGTGCAGCGACAGGAGCAGATTAGGCCCTCTAAGCCCCACAGAGTTCTTGATCTCCTGGAGGATGCAGGGCTCGCTCATACACAATGTGTACAGCTTACCATCGGCACAGGCCGCCAGGAGGCAGTCCGGCTGGGGCATGCCGGGCAGTTTGAGCAGACACCCTGGAGGAATAGGCTCAGGGAGGGGCAGCTTGTCGCAGGGGTCCTGGCTGTAGAAGGTCCACCTGCTGACCGCCCCGATGACCCGCCGCTGACCCTGGATGGTGTGGGAGGAGAGCGCCCCCGTCTGGTCGTCAGAGATCAGCAGGTTTGTGGTGGAGATGGCTCCGGAGAAGTTCATCGCGCGCCGCACCTAGATAAAAGGCGACGGAAGCAGGTTGAACAACGTTAAACAAATAAACCTGGAGTAGCCTATATAAAGTATTGTTTGAAGGTGGAGGGCTAGCTATATATGTACGCCGCGTAGTGTACGCGACTTTGATTGTGTTATCCATGTAGTGATACACGGTGTTGCCTATATGATAATACATGTGCAGGACAAGAACTAAAGCTTTGTTTCCATATACTACTCATGCATGCAGATCATTAGCATTTCTGTAAGGAATTTGGAAAAGAGGTTTTGCCGCCTATACACATTCAATTCATTATCGACAAGCTCCCAATTCTCATTTCCATATAGTATTATAATTATAACTTTTCATGTTTGATACAGGATCAATGTCGTATATAATGTGGAACAAATGTGGGCGACGTCGTGTGTATATATTGCAAGCAACTTACCCGACAAGCACAAAACCCCCATTTTGTATACTACTGATGTCATTTCCTTGTCGCATATATATTGCATTGAAGTTAATCAAAGGGGTACGATTACCTATAGTGGAACGTGTACGTGTACATGCGACGTTACACAAGGATTGTTAATACTTACAAGACAATACTGGGCTTAAACAAAATTCGTGCTATACGAAGGGCAGAGTGTTATAGATAAGAGATTATGAAAACAAATAATGGGCTTAAATGACTGCGAAATGTAAGTATGCCACAAAATACAGATTATCATAGATAATGCATGAAAATATAAACGATAACAGCTGGTCCTCATTTCGCACTGGCTGTTAGCCATGTCCCTACATCCATAGCCGTTACGTCAATAGGCTCCACTGTGTACACGACAATATCGCATGAGTTGACTTAATTCTATAAGCGACAATTCATAATGACGTAAGTAATATGATTATGGGAATATGAAAGGTATTGCTTACAACTTCTACTTGTATTGTATGAATATATGAGCAATAGCCATAACACGCATAAAACACCTTCTTTACGTTGCTTCGACTGGTTCACAATGTACGCGATATTGTCAAATTGATTCATCCTAGCTATTTGTATACATTTATGCCCCTGTGGAGGGTGAACATGGATAGTCCTATTCATTTTACCTGAAACTCGGGCTCATCAAACGTTTTCCCCACGTCTTCGAACATGGCGAGTCGTGAAGGTCCGGCCAGGACGAGCATCTTGTCGTTGGTGGAGGCAACCATGCACTCATTGAGGGCTCCAGCACTGTTCACATTATTACTTGTCACACAGACTTTACCACACCCGCCCTTAAACATCGAGTACACCACGAAGTTCGTCTTACACAGCAAGTAGGCGCGCCGGTTGTTCCGGGAAATAGTCCCCGAGTACAGAATGTCATTGACCAGGGTTTTGGTTTTGAGGACTGTGTGCGACACTTTGCAGCAGTTCACGTCAAACACTTTAAACAGAGGGCCTCCTTTGAGCCTCCCGCCGTACCCCACCAGCAGCAGGGTGCCGTCCTGGCTCTGGGAGATGATCCGGAGGGGCCCCTCAAAGTACCAGTTCACAGGGGAGGAGCTGATCCTCCCGATGACGGGCCTGAGGGCCTTAGTCCCGGCCTGGCTGAGGGCCTCCTGGGCCTGCCGACAGAGGGAGGCTATGTGCGGGTGGTGGCCCACAAA
Organism: Lepidonotus clava; assembly: GCA_936440205.1. Classification (NCBI taxonomy): domain Eukaryota; kingdom Metazoa; phylum Annelida; class Polychaeta; order Phyllodocida; family Polynoidae; genus Lepidonotus; species Lepidonotus clava. The sequence continues at coordinate 18,628,850 of OW387148.1, forward strand.
GGGGATGAGCTGGTCAAGCAGCTGGACGGGTAGGAGGCTGAGGTCCCTGACCACCAGGGGGGTGGCCAGTCTAAGCGCACTGACCACATGACCACTCTCCTCGTCCACCTCCTCCAGGGCTTGCCAGATGAGGGCCTTAGCGTGGGACCGGTGGGCTTTGGTAAATACCCCAAGGTACAGGCACTGCAGGAAGCGGAGGTTACAGAGAACTTCCTCTTTGAGTTTATCCACATCCCCACTCTGCCGGAGGTGGTGGGTGATGCAGAGCATCTTGCGGAGGTTGGTGGGGCAGAGGGGTTGGGGCCTGACCAGCCTGTCGGCGTCAGGTATGGTCAGGTTGCGTTGGGTGAGCACTATAGTGGAGCAGAGCTTGTCCTCGACCAGGAACACCTTGGCCAGGTGGGCGTGCAACCTCTCCCCTGTAGGCCCCTGGGTGTACCTGGCCGCGGCCACCTGGGCGAACTGTTTGTGGTACCACTGGAGGATGGTGCGGTTGGCCGTCTGCGTCTCCACCAGGTACTCCCGGAGATCCCCCCTCATCCGGGCCACCAGCAGAGACGGCATGCGCACCATGCCCTCTAGCGGTGGGTTGTGGTAGCGGTACACGTCGTTCATGACGTCATCGTCGGCCGACAGCACGTCCTCCAGCTCCCCTTCACTAATACCATCCAGGCACAGCGTCAGGTACCCCAGCGCCGCGCTCACCACTACTTTACCGAACTTATCCTCCAGGCGGCTGAAGATGACCTCCACGGCCTCCGTCACGCTCCCGGGTAGGTCCAGCTGGGTGGTGTAGGACTTCCACAGGCACGCCTCGTCCAGCCACAGCTTGACCAGCAGCGGCGCCGGCAGGGTCTCCGTGCGGGCGGTCAGCTCCTCCTGCTGCTCCGGGGTCAGCGTCCTGCCCTGGAGGAGGGGGTAGGCCCCGACCAGCTCGGCGGCGTCCTGGGCCGTCAGGGGCTGGAGGTGCAGGTTGAGGAAGGTGTCGTCGTTGGTCTGCAGGTGGGCACAGGCGTGCTCCAGGCCGTTGTTCACCTCCGGGGTCAGCGATATGAGGATCTGCAAAGGGCAGGTGACGACCAGCATTAGGGGAGTAACTCATACTCTTCGATAGTAAATTTTATGTTTTATTTTCATTGTGAATGAGCCTTAAAGAACAGGGTGTGGTCACATTGATACATTATATCATGTTTGTTGAATTTTGAAAAAGTTGTTGTTTAACATAATTAAGACATCTTAATCAGCAAAGATCCACCTAATGCACATGTAGTGCATGTACTCAACAAGGGAAAGTACAGACATTATTATAACAAGTCGTGCATGTACTCAACAAGGGAAAGTACAGACATTATTATAATAGGCTGAGTGACGGACTGCATGCCACCAACACCACGAAGGATCGTTGGGCAAACAAATTGAGGATTGCAATTGACTTAAATAGAAAATGAACATTTATCGGCCTTGACATCGAGTAGATAGATCATGAGGAATTATATGCGTGGCTTCATGCTATAATTCTGAGATTATCTGTTCGATTAATGCACCAAAGATAGGACCTTGCTAAATTATATGCATGGCTTCATGCTATAATTTTAATACGGATGACAGCTTGTATGGATGTCATATTCGTTGAACATTGCATAGGGCAGTGCGTGGCTTCATGCCTGCCTATATTAGCAAATACACATTGGACAGACATGAACATTTATTAGAAATTTGTGATGCAGGGCTTCCCGCTTGCAAGTCTTTTTCTGAATAAATATTATATGCGAAATATATTTTCTATATCTAGCATGTACTGTTTTGTTTAATGTGAAATATTAAGGTCAAATCAATTGATGCGAGGCCTCTTGCTCAATTGGATTATACATGTGATCGATATGTATTTTCATGACATGAACCTTAGTCATAATATACATATATTAATCAAGGTTTAACTAATTCCAAGGGTACTCCGCCTCCATTCTACACTTCCTGTAAAACTGTAAATTGTGGGTTGACTGTAGTTAACCCTGAAAACTCACAGTGTTAACGGCACTGGCATGATTGGTCTTGTACACATTTACCAATGTGCAATTCTGTTGCCCTTTTCAATAAGCACAACAGAATATTGTAAATATGTTTTGTCCTGTGATTACCTTTCGCATCAAGTTTGTAATATAGTGTGTAGTGTTTTGATACAAACTTTGCCTTATAAAGCTGCTTCGCTATTAAATTTTGGTGAAGTCAATATATATTCAGTACAAGATCGTGATACTTATCATGTTTATATGGTAGAAAATAAAAATTATGTTGTTGAAAATGGGTTTTAGTATTGTACATATGAACATACGAAGTTTGATGAAGAATATAGATGAATCCTATATCAATATGAAAAAATTTGATATAATTGGGTATACTGAGACTTGGTTGCGACCTGAAATTCCAGATGCATTAATAGAACAATCAGAACATAGGTTACTTCGGATTGATCGAAGCTATAATGGATCTGTTGTATCCATGAAACGAGGTGGAGGGATTGTTGCATATATTGGAAATAGGTTTTATCCTTATACTCAGATTATTGAAAATAATACGAAAACCACTAAAAATCTAGAACAGTTATGGTTCAGTGTTAATAATAGTAAGATGCGAAAACTTACTATTGGTATCATATATAGACCTCCTCATAGTTCTATAGATATTGCAATACAAGAATTATCTGACTCGATCCAATATTGCCAAACATTAACTAATAATGAAATGGCAATTTTGGGGGATCTGAATATAGATTATTTGAAAAGAAATACGTCAGCATTTAAAAAACTTAAGGAGATTGAACGAGAATATCAACTTCATCAAATTATAACTGAACCAACCAGAGTGACATTACATAGTAGTTCTTTAATTGATCTTATTCTGACAAATATACAACATATAGAATCAAGTGGAGTAATACATCATTCTGTCTCTGATCATTATTCTGTTTATATAAACCGGAAAATTAACACAAAATTCAAGAGAATTAAAGAATTTATTAAATGTAGAACTTTTAGAAAATATGATAAACAGAATTTTCAAAATGACATTAAAAACAACTGTAATTGGGCGCGTTATTGGCGTGAACAAAATGTTAATACCCTGTGGGACATCATGCAAGAAATTATACTTACTACTGCAGACATACACTGCCCAGAGAAGAAAATAAAAATAGTATCCAGCAATGATCCTTGGATAAATAGAGAATTAATTGAATTAATTCAGGAGAAAAATAGACTGCATAAGATCGCCATGAATACTCGACAAGTAGGTGATTTTGAAAAATTTAAATCAGAAAAGAAAAAGGTTTCTCTATTGTTGAAACAGGCTAAGGAATCTTATATTTTAAATCAATTAGAAGAAAACGAATCAAATCCAAAGAAATTTTGGCGTAAAATTAAGGATATAACAGGACTTGGTCGAGTTAAGAAAAAGGATATTCTTACTGAAATAAAAGATGAGAACGGAAACAAATTGTTTGGAAAGGATCTATCTGAATATATGAATACTTATTATACAAATGCTGGCGAGATCTTAGCTGAGAAGTTCAATGGAAGGTGGGACAGCTTGAAGTTCCCCACAGTGGTTTCTGTTTTTACATTTAAAATGGTGACATTGGATGAAGTTGAAAAAGTTATATCAAAGATAGATATTCATAAAAGTTCCGGTATGGAACTTTTGAGTTCTCGAATATTAAAAGATGCTTTTCAGGTTTTATGTAAAGAGCTTTTATTTTTGTTCAATATTTGCTTAACCACAGGTTGTTTTCCTACAGAATGGGGTATAGGTCAAATCAAACCAATTCCAAAAGAAGGTGACTTAGGTATTCCAAAAAATTGGCGTCCCATTACACAGATTTTATTACCTGGTAAATTATTAGAAAGATGCGTTCATACTCAAATCTATAATTATATGGAGGAAAATAACTTACTAAACTCGAGTCAATATGGTTTTCGGAAAGGTTTTGGTACAAATACAGCTATTTTCGAAGTTTTACGAAATCTATATGCTTCTTGGAATTGTAATCAATATGTGAGTTGTATTTTTATAGATTATCAGAAAGCATTCGATTCTTTAGATCATACTATCCTTTTAGAAAAATTGAAATTGTACGGATTTGACAAAACCTCTTTGAGATTTATGCAATCATATTTGGATTCGAGAACACAGTATACTAAGTTGGGTGAAAATACATCAAATACATTGAAATTAAAATATGGTATCCCTCAAGGATCTATTTTGGGTCCCCTAATTTTTATTATATATGTTAATGATTTATTCAATAACATTAACATGGACTCTGATATATTTATGTATGCTGATGATACGCTTCTACTATCATCAGGTGTAAATAAAGCAGAGGCAATGAATATATCGCAGACATGTATGAATACGGTGTCAAATTGGTGTTATGTTAATAAGATGAGTATAAATCGTCAGAAGACGAAACATATGTTTATTTGTAGAGGAAAAAAGGAAGAAGATAGTTTGTTACAAATATATATCGGAGCTGATACTCTATCGACCGTGAAGATGTATAACTATCTTGGTTATATAATTCAGGAAAAATTGAACTCAGATTTGTATATAGATTGTATTTTTAAAAAGATCAGTCATAAATTGTATATATTGAAGATAATGCGTAGATATATTGGTGAGGATTGTGCAAAAATTGTATATAAAACTATGATAAGACCACATTTCGAATATGTGGATTTTGTCATAGAATCAAGTACTATATTGAAAGTAAAAAAACTTGATAGATTGCAAAATCGAGGTTTAAGGATAATAGAATATGAGATGAAACCCGAAAAAAGGAAAACTATAACTGAGCTAGAATGTAAATATGATATAAAGGGTTTAAATTTTAGACGTTGTGAACATTTACTTAATATTATGTATATATATAGTATGAACGAATGTTATTTGGAGGTTCAACGACCCAAAATTGAATTGAGAAGTAGAAATAAGGTGAAATTTAAAGAGAAGTTTACTCGACTTACTAAAGTTAGTACAAGTCCCTGGTATCGGGGTATTGTATTATGGAACAGACTAGATGTTGAAATACAACATGCTTCTGATAAAAAATTGTTTAAACGATTAGTACGTGGATGGATGGAAACTAATTATACATAAAAGAAATTGGACATGCGAGGCTTCTTGCTGCCAATGGACAGATGTGCAAATAGATAAAACCGATTGATTATATTTTATTCTGATCAAAACTTATGATAACTGTCGTAGAAAAATACAGGACTGTTTTTGTTTTGTTTTGTTTTCTATGTGTTTTGTATGTATAATTATTATGTAAAAATTCCCCATTGTGTATTTGTAATTGTATTGTTCTTTTTCTATACCAACTACATGAAAAACTTACTTGTAAGATGTAGCTCTGAAATAAAAAAAAAAAAAAAAAAAAAAAATTTCCACAGTTGTAAATGTTTACTGACTAACCAATAAAAACAATCAGTTGCTTTTTTATTATATGTCTATCCATAGACATACATAAGAGTATCTTTATGGTCTATCAAAACGTTGTCTATAGTCCTTGTTCGAGCTGCCTTACCTTGATGTTAGCAGGGACATGCCTAGGTAACCAATGCAGCAGATAAGGTGCGTGAGTGAGAGATAGGCCCTCAATGGAGTCTAGGATCAACACAAGGGGACGGGCGGCGCCGTGGGTTAGCGAGACCTGTGGACATAAACAATCGAAGCATTTTAAAAAGGTCTATGTCTCTTTCAGCAATCAAAATTCATTGCTTTATAACTAAGATTCTTTTATAATTTCCTGATAACATAATGCAATGTACTATGTCTAGACAAACAGTAATCAGAGCAGTAATATATATATATACTTGTTCATAACTAAAACAGTCTCTGCTCAAATAGGGGTTCGATTCCCATATTTTCTAGATCAATCCTTTAGGGACATTTTTAATTGAGCAGTTACGAGTTACTCACTAAAGTGAACAGGTCGGAGAGGTACTTCTGAGCAGCTCCTACATGGGAAAGTGCGTTGTGCTGGATGATTTCACCATAGGCCACACTTATGTGGGTACACAGCCCCTCCAGTAGGGGCAGCAATGAGCAGCTCGCCGGGGACGTACCCAGGAACCTGACCACCACCACGGCCTGAGGCCCCAACCAGGTCTTCACCTGGTCAGCCACCTTAGCCAGGAAGGACGTCTTACCCCCGCCCGGCGGTGACGTCACCACCAGCGGCGGGGACTCCTCCTGTGACGTCACAAACTGCATCACGTGCCCCAGCTCGTCCTGACGCCCGGTGAAAGACGCACACCGTCGACGCGCGAAATTGAGATGGTGCAGAATGTCCGCGTGGACTTTAAGTCGTAGTTTGGCCTCCTCCTCCGCTATGACGCTGCCCTTTTCTATTGCCTTATGTTCGTGGATGATTTCCTTCATGCCCATAAATCCTCGCATTAACTCCACTTTGGAGATGGGTGGCTCCCCCTTTCCCTTTATATTCCCCTTTCCTCCCTGGCCCTTTATACCCTTTGCTCCCTGCATCGTGGGCTTTACATCATTACTAACGTTTTTGGGGATTGTAACGACGTGGGATAGTTCCTTCTTTCGCTGCTCGTCATCACGAGCGCATTGCTCGTCAACAAGCGCCATTACTCCTTTTACAAAGTCCTCACACAATGATTTGAGGTAGAGATTGTGTTGCTCGTAGTCGGCTAGTACTCCGCCCTCCCTCCAGGGGACGCTGTAGGAGAAGACGCTGTCGGCCGGAAGTTTCTCTCGGACCTGCGTCTTAAGTGACGTCATCATGACCTCGGCACTGACGTCGGCTTTGATGCTGTCCTCTGACATGGTGACATCTGCAATAGGGATACAGTTATTTAGATATAATGGCATTTCAGGTAGATTGACACTATCATTCTCTGGAGTTTGTTTGGAATAGATCTTTTGGGAAATCAGAGTTGAATGCAAACTTTAATCTTGTTTGGTGATTTTTGTTTATTTTACCTCCTTTGATTTACTCGTTGGTCTTGCTGCTAAAAAACAAGAAGTAAAATAGCTACAAAGTTCCGCTCATACATGAGCGGTGGTCGTCCCTCAATGAAAAAAAATTGGTAACAAAAGCATTATAATCATTGCCACCAGCAGGACCCATTTCCATATTGTGAACACACCCCTCCTACCACCAGTAGTCACTGTGGGCTATGAGCACTGACCACCACCACTCCTCTGCTGCTGTCACACACAGCTTGGGGAGGGGTTTAGGAAAGGGCTTCTACTGCCAAACACCTATAAGTACTGTACTGACTATAGTACTGAGTGACCTATCACTCACCCACCTAGACCTGTCCACAGATGAAAGTGGAGGTCCTATTGTGGAGCAGTGAGGGCTCTTTGGTTCAAGCAGTAGTTATGTAACACACTTCTGGCTTCTCACACTGCTTGATTTACACAACAATTGGGGGACAATGCCTTTCAACTGCTGAACATGAGATTGTGTAACCAGTCATTGAGAACAAAGAGAATTAAATGGCTAAAGACATGACTGATTGAGGGAGTCCCCTCCAATAGTTCCAATACTATAGATATAACTGGGGACTCCCAAAAATGAGGAAACTTGGAATGCACTTGTAAAGTTTCTATTACTTTTGCTCGATATAACATGTGATTATTGGTACTTTGTGCAACAATGTCTTCTGCCAGATTGTGAACGATTCCGCCAAATCGTCCAGGTCAGAGAGTTTTACATTTTAAAAAAGGTAATATTTGACAAAAATAGGCGGGGTGCGCGCCCACTACCCCCCCCCCCTCTTAATTCGCCAATGTCTGCAATATTATGATATAACAATCTATGATACTGGACCTTTAAATTTGTGGCCGTTTTTGTCGGTGAGGTTGATGCCCTGAAGGTTTCTGAAGAAGGCGAGACAGGAGGCCTCCGGGAAGCGGGTGGTGAGCAGGCCCTGGCCGATCTCCTGTTCCGTGACTGCATGGGTGAGGGGAAGATATAAAGAGTATTAGATGTGAAGGTCTGCTAAATGAGGAGAACTTCACCCGTCAAAAAGTGACTTGATAATATGGCAATCGTGTTAACCATGTTTCAATATCTTGAATGAATGGAATTTGCAATTACATTGAATGAGAATAATCAATTATACAATTGTACTTTCAATTCATCCCCAAGAAACTGTATTAATACAATCACCTGCTGGTACATACTTAAAGCGCGATAAAAGCATAGCATATATATTTACCCTAATTACAATTCCATACTTCCTTGAGAATCCTACGATGTAAAGGAGTAATATCAGATAATCTCTAAGAAGACATCTTTTCTCATGAATGGGGGCATGTTTTCTTGGTGACATTAATAATTATTAAAGAAATTGTGAAGCAACCGTTCCCATGAGACGCCAACCAATACCTAGGTCTATGGCCCGATGCATAGCATAGTGCTGATATATGATATGCATCGGTCCCAATAGACTTAATACAGAACCGACTCACCTGAGTAGTGATAACTATGCAATGTCGCTTCGTCCATCTCATTCCGCTCATGCGCTCTGAGGGCAGCGGCCCGCAGGACTTCCTGTAGTTGTTTCATCGTGGCCCGCCAGGTGGCCGCGGCCGCCGTCCGTTTAGCCTCGTTCTCAGGAGATGTGTCCCCAAAGTGTGGGATAAGGGTACTGATGTCCTGAGAAAAGATGAAGTAGGAATCAGTCGTACAATTTAACAGAAAACAGAGCAACACATTGAGTATAAAATCCAAGAAAGTGACCTGATTCTCTTTTCTCTTTGTGTAGTTTACAGCCCCCTGGATCAGCCCCACGCCTTAATGTATAAGATCAAATATTGGATACTTGAGAAAGGAAGTCAATTATGTATCAATTTCTTAATGATTATTTCATATTTCTCTGGAATGCATTATTTGTGTGTCAAAATAGGCATATCGTCCTCTTATTCTTCATTAAAATTGTTGACTTCATAGAATTATTGTTGTTATCGTGATCTCTCTTTCTATCGTTGTATTGGTTGGTCTATTTGTATTTACCACAATGGATTTAAAGTATTTAAGTGTTTAGGACTCACTCGCACGTGCACAAACCTATAGGTAAGGTTCGTTTATCACTCACACTGTCGACGATCGCAGCATATCCGGGGAGTGTGCGTTACATCCCTTGTTTTCAGTGATTTCAACAGCCTTTGAATATTGTTGGGGTGATAGTAACATGTATAGAAAAAACTTTTGGGTTATACGGCTGCCCTCGGACGTCCTCTAGCAGTGCTATGGCAGCAATGACAACTGCTCGAAGATCTTACTTGTAATCATTTTTATTTAATTATATAAAAAAAACTGCCTACCTGCAGCAGGTGGACGGGCGGCGTGGCGTTGTAGTCCCGGCGGTACCACCGGCCGAGGAGGTCGGGGTCTGAGGCCACTGACCGCAGGGTCTCAAACAGGGGCACGGGGATGGCCGTCGGGATGGGGCGGAACCCGTACCGGTCACCCAGCATCGTCTAGAGGGGGAGGGGTTTGAGATAAAATTATTATGGGGACAGTAATGACAACGCTAAAAATATGGGGACGGTACTAATTTGAAATATGGGGACAGTATTGACAATGTACCACCAATTATAGGCAAAAGCCAAGCCAATGGAAATAATTTCGTATACAATGTAAACTTGGGGCAAGCTCTCCTCTGTGTAACACTATATATAAGCCTAGGTGTGTATGAAACAGAATTATAAAGATACGGCCGCATGCATTATTTGACCAATTCTGTACTGAACAGAAGGAAGGCAGATGTCAATGCAATTAACTTCAGATATATACGGGCAAATTGTGAAATTACACTCTTGATTAAACTTCACAAAATACAACATATACTTTGATAAGGCACTGCCTTCACAATCCAAAATCTCTTTCGTATGTTCCAATTTTGTTCGTATGGTCAATTGTCATTTGGCCTTATTTGTGGCCGTACAACTCACCACAAAGTTGGGGCCCGGAGACAGCCGTTGACAGTGGGCGATCTCATTGAGGCACAGAGACTCCACCGAGTGGTCATTGGTCGAACTATCTGTGATGCCCCACCGGAGGTCGACCACCTACAGCACAAGGTGAAAGGATTTATAGAACGTTTACAGTGGTTGCTCATTAGAGCTCCCAAATGTTACTACAAGACAATTTAGCCATCTCAAGTTGACCATCTAGACTATGATCTGATGATAGCAGATGTAGTAAGTTTTTCATAAGAGAATCAAATAGGCAATACTCAAATAGGATGAGACAGAATGAGAAGTTATATACAGTTTGGCCCCACAAATATTGTTATCATGATAATGGTGATAATAAGGATATGTCAGTATGCACTAACCGTGCTGCAAAATCATAAAATATTATTCGACACACAAATTAGGATGTTGCTGGACACGATGCAGATTTTGGTGTATTATCCATCCCTATCTTGTTCTTTTTGATGAATCACGATCATACAATATGCTTCTACTAGTAAAGATTTTGTTGAAAAAATTCCCATGGACGTTCTATTTTGGTGTTCTGGCTGGCTAACTATAGTATACTTTGAAAAGATGGAGCAATTACATTGCAAGTTCAGTCTCCCAATTTACCTGGAAGTCAAGTCCCTTCGCTTGACAATACCGTCGTACTACTGGGTAGGCGTTTTTAATCAGGAAATTCCGTTCGGTTTTGAAGTCTGAAAATCAAAGAGGACTATATATCAGACTCTATTTTCGTGTACGTCCTTCTACTTGAATTTTTACTGCATTGTTGCTATCAGCGTCCTTCCACATTATAAAACGATTATATTACACATCGATTTGGCAACCTACAAAGCCGTTTCTTTTACAGATTGTTTTTGTAAAAATAAAAGACAAAAACAACAACGGTGTACTTACCAGAAAAGGTTGAGCTTAGAAATATTCGGACCGTGGAGGACCTAGGGGTGGGCAGGTTGTCAAGGTAACCAGTCAACATCCTGTCATATTGACGTGCAATGTCGGGAAGTACTGAAATGAGACAAATTTGAATAATGTATCAATAAGGTAAAATAACATTTTCTATTTTGGTTTGCTTAAATTGTAGTAGGCTGCAGTGTATGATTCCAAATTTGTCATACCTGGTTTGGCCGACGGAAGCTTGTTTCCTTTGTTCCCGTTCCTAAAAGTAAAAATATATGTATTTTAAACATATGTGTAAAACTGTAAAAAAAAACTCTTCTTCCCAGCGATAAATACCTATGATAAGATTTTTAGGAAAAGTAGTTCGAAGCCACATTTCCTCCCATTCAATTTTAGCTGAACTTCCCTGAACATGTTTTGGTAAAATTTATATAATGGTCATGGTCATGTCAGGTATTGAGCTGAAAGGTAATTCACTTTTACTTCTATGAAATGTTGTAAAGAATTGTAAAGAAACCATCCATGAAAGCCATAAGGAAGCCCAATCACACCAGGAATGTCATTTCAAAATGTCTTTTGAAGTTATAATTACCAAAGCCCTGGTTATTACACCTGTATTACAATTAGTATGATGGCCTAATATACAGGCATTTTGGTGGTTAAGTAAATACCCTTACTTTAAAACAAAATAACATTACACAAATTATTTTTTTAAATTTCAAGAAACGAGGCGGACTGTAAGAACGATAGTTGCTACCACTGTCAAAGTTAAAAGATAAAAAAAAAGGAAACAACTTTCCATTTTGATTGTTACAGAGAATAAAAATTAAGAGTGTCATGTTTGAACTTAGTATACAGGTAGACTTCCTCATCTGCAAAACAACGTCCAGTAACGCTTTTGCAACCCTTTGAATATGGAACTGTTGTTAAACGAATATTCAAAAGTTGCCAACCAGAGATTTGCCAATTGTTTTGCTTAATGAAGCTCTTACTACTCACCTTGAGTCTCGCCCCTTCAGCGGTTTGGCCAGCAGTTTGGGCGCAGGTTTGTTGGCCTTGGCCGGAACCCTCTGGGGTGGGGGCCTCCGGGGGTTGGCCCTGCCCCCTACAGCACCCCCAGGTGACAGACCTTTGGGCACCATCCTCCGTTGGTGGTCAGCCATGGGGACGGGCGACGTGGGGGCAGTGTCCAGGGCCCCATACATGTCAAAGGCCCCCTGGTTGGAGGGCAGCGGCTGGAAGGGCTGGTTGAGGCTGGGGCTACGTTTAGGGGGTACCCGGGGGTTGGACTGGCCCCCATTCCCCCGTGGACCCATCACCTTATCACCAGACAGGTAGCTGCCAGACATACCTGTCTCTGTGGACAAGGACCAAAGAATAGGTTGTGATTAGGTTTTGTAATGAGCAGAAGTACCAACACATCTGAGTTTGTGCATAATGGCAGCAACAATAAGCAAATTATAATACTTTGGTTAAATCAATATAACCAATATAACTTGTCCAATCATTTGGATAAATGCATATATTTACATAATTAATATGTTACATTTTGAGGCAGTATGTAAACATTAGAAGCAATGCAACAGAAGGCTTTAGCTATACCGTAATTTCCAAAAGTACAATGATCATTGATGAAGTGAAAAACGATTAAAGTAAGTACACACAATTACCATACCCGCAAGTTGAGATGTATTTGGAAGTATTTGGAATTACACGTATTGCTATCTTTTAAAATGCAACATATCCCCTCACGAAATGTTCACTTTTATTCTTTTTGTAGTGTAGGGAGGAGGGTTGTCTTTGCATGGCTAAGCTTTGTTAGACAGTGGTATAATCCATGTATTGGGGACTGTGCCAGAGTCAAGCGACGGCATACATGTTGGGTACCGATCATATGGTCGGCTGGGCCCCCTCCGACCATAATACGATTATCACTACACGAATATATTTTTCCCTGCATAGGGGTCCCAAATAATCCCTGTTTAACACTTTACTTTGGGAGTCAAGAAGGAGCAATATAATTGCCGAATTTGTTGTTTCATTTTTGATAATCTCAGAAGATGTAAATAAGTAGGTATAACATAAATCCTACTTAATCTAAAACCTTGATTAATCGCGACCAAATGATGTGGGTGAATCAGATAATCGGCTTTACCAGTGTCAACTTTGCGTGTATATATGCCCTGTATTCATTGGGGTACAATTGAAGACATCAGTCATGGCATTGGTTTCGTATGAATGTTTAAATTTACTGTCGGGGGTACATTTACCACAAAACAGGTTCCATTTACATCCGTTCTAATACACGCGATTAAAGAATGGGTTCAAATACATTCTTATGTCTGTTATGGGGCTATCAGTAAATGATGTCAAACTATTTTCATGGTACTTTTAGAACCACCCACGTCACACTGAATTTTTTGTTTTAAATAATTATAAAGATAAGGCCCCTTGATTAAGGCAGTGTCACAGTGTTCAACCTACCCATCCACCCTCTTGTGTGTGACATCATATACAAATGGCTTTCGTTATTAATAAGATTGAGGTGGGTCGTGGGAGGGTAAATTTGAATAAGCATAGCTAGAATTATCATCGCAGGCTTGATTGGGTTAGAGAGTAGAAGGGGGGAAGCAACAAGTTTAATATCATAGAGTCTCACCATCGGTTAGATAGGCTGAAGAGAGTGGAAAAGGGGGTGGCAAGGTAAATTTGAATATAATATACTCCAATAGGCTAACTGTCTGAAGATAGTAAGAGGATGGGAAGTATTGGCAAGGTAATTGTGAATGTGTCTCAGCACAGGCTAGGCTGGCTAAAACAGTGGAAGAGAAGGAGGGTTATTAACAAAGTATATCTCAATATGTCTCATCATAGTTTAGGCTGGCTAAATACAGTGGACCAGAACGGAGGGGGTGGGGATTCATTAGGTAAATCTCAATGTGTCTCTCTATAGGCTAGACTGATGGAAGAGAGTGGAAGGGTTGGTGGGTAGTGGGATAGGAGGAGGAAGGGTCGTAACTTGGTCGATCTCAAATAATTATTTCACCACAGGCTAGATTGGTTGAATTTGACACAGTGGAAGTGTGACAGGTATTTACAGATAAATTCTCAATGTGTTTCACCACAGGCCAGACTCTTTGAATATAGTGGAAGTGAGACGGGTATTTACAGGTAAATTCTTGATGTGTCTCACTCCATGGGTCTTACCATAGGCTAGACTGATTGAACATAGTGGAAGTGGAAGGGGTATTTACAAGGTATATCTCAATGTGTCTGACCAAAGGCTAGACTAGTTGAACATAGAGGAAGTGGGAGGGATATTTACAAGGTATATCTTAATGTCTCTCTCCATAGGCTAGATTTATGGAAGGGAGTGAAAGGGTTGGTGTGGGTGGAGGGAGGGTCTGAACAAGGTCAATCTCAATGTGTCTCACCATATAGGCAGGATAAAGTGGCTGAAGAGAGAGGAAGGAGGGGGATTTTAATAACAAGGTAAATCTCAATGTATCTCACCATAGGCTAGAGTGGCTGAAGAGGGAACACACGGTGCAGCTATGGGGAGTTCTCACTGCAGACATCAAACCTGAGTATGTGTGTGTGTGCAGCCTTAAAGATAGAAATCCACCCTTAAGAAAGAAACCTTGACGTCAAACCCAAACAAGCAAACATCAGTATGTACATGACGCATAACTATCTCTTAAAGCAAAGTAAATTATCAAACTATTCATAACTTTAGAAGTATGTATTGTACATAATCTGATCAAATATGTACACTGAAAAAGAGACATGAATATAGACTAGGGTTATATCAAAATGATAATGTCCTTTAGTGATTCAGTTGAAGTAGTTGCAGAGCAAGATCGATCAGACTTAATCGAATGGGGACAATACTAATCTTCATTAAACATGAGTTTCATTTGGATTTCAGTGATTTGCTGCTTGTTGCATCATGATCTCCAAAGCTACAGAGATTTCTTATCGTACTCACATAAAATATACTGAGGTATTAAAAATGCGCTTTATCTTACAAATCTCCCATATCTACGACCAGGGAAAGGTTCATTGCAAGCCAATGCATCTTTCCTCCCATGCAATTTATCGTAAACTTTCATGAAATATCTCCCTGGTCTTCCCCATTTCCCATTGGGTGGGAAGTTTGATATAACCCGATATCAACAAATTTTGACCATACAAACGGTATATAGCGTTCCAAAAATGTTGGTTAATATTTCATTGCAAAACATTCAATCACCACACTACACTTTGAACAGCGGTCCCCTAAATTGGGAATCGAGGCTCACCACGTCTTACATGATAGAGAGTTTCAAATATCATAACGCATCTCTTACATTAACGTATCTCAATCTTTCAGCAATTGGTAAGTTGAACGACAAGAGCAAAGTTTTGAAAGTCTCTTCAGATGATCATTTTAACCATTGGGCATATTGGTTCGTCCACAATGATTAATTTTAACGCAAAGGTAAAGTATCTTTCATATCAGCTACTTTCAAAAATCTTTCATTAAAAACATCAATGTTGTTCCAATATCATAACTTAACCATTGATTAGGCCTAATGCATCCAGAATAGCTCCCATGAAAAAAAGAGATACTTTAATGCAAATATGTAGAGATGTGTTGTGCGTATAGGTGCCAGATCACCCAGGATCCACTGACCTTGTGGTCGTGTGGCCGACTCGGCCGGGAAGACGAGGTTCTGGCGGGTGGGCGTCCCCCGCCCGTCACCCTGGCCGGCCCGCATCATGCCTGCCGTGTCTACCCCTGGAGCAAGACAAAAAGAAAAAAAACAATCCTTCCGCTAAAAGTTTCAATTAAGTTTTTTTGTAGCCTGCAATAAACATTCATAATTTGGTAACTGAAAAATCATAACATATCGAGGAAAGTGTGAGCTACACAGGCCCACAGTAATTTTTGTCTGATAGGGAAAAGTAGTTACGGTACTCAATTATTAAAAAAATAGCGAGGTCATGTTAAACATTATCATTAACGCAGCTCATTTTCTGCTATTTTGCTTTTCTTTTCAAAAACTGAGAAATCGATTTTTATCACTCAATTTTTATAGAGCGGGTTAGAACAATAAACTATTCCGTCCAGTCATGCAATGATATTACCTAATTATTTAATTGTACATTTTATTATGGTCTTTTCTCAAATAGCATGTGTGGTTTCTATGAACAGTGAAGCATATAAACACCATAATGTTGTTTGATACATGCACCCCTACCGTGTCTATTTGACTTTCCTTGCCAATCATGCTGTTCAATTATTGTTCAACAACACTTGAACCAACATTGCTGTAAGCACTGTAAGTGAATGTGATCATTTGGGAACTTTACCAAATGTGGTCACACAGACCGTGGTACAAGAATCAGAGTGTCTTGGCACTGAGATAGGATCAATTTTTAAAAAAGTAATCAATAGCTATAAGATACACACAGACGTAGAAGATTGATAGATATTTGCAGGAGTATTTTAACGAGTCAGAGAGAAGATTGGTGGGGGTGGGGAGACTATAACGATGCCGGGTGTTATCAAGTTCACCTCTACGTGAACAACTATAGCTGAAAAATCAATATTAAAATTTTATTATCGTGCCGCGGGTTGGGGACGTTTGACTGGGTCGTCTGACTCCTCATATTGTAATTGGCAATTACTTTTCTCTGGATATGAAAATGTTCAACTGCTGGCCCTGACCTCCCATTCCAGCGGGGGATCAAAAAAGGGGGATGAGAGCAGGACGGGGACGGTGGGATATATCTTTTGAAATATACACAATATTCATAAGCATTAAATCTAGATACACCTAACTGATTAGATTAAACTTAGAAACCCGTCCCATGTGATGGACAACGCGCTCCATAAAGGTTGTATATGGAAAAGCGCCATGAACCTGTTTTAATAATTGTAGGCCTATATGCTCGGTCTGCTCTCTGTAGATACTGAACGCTTGCTAAATCTATATGTACACCTGGTGGGGAAATGTCAAAATAAACAATAGGCCCTTGTAACAGGTTCCAGACGACCGTTACCGGCCGTCAGGATGGTCCAATATAAACATGTATACATGTATTCAGATTAACCTGATAGCTAAGTGGACGCTATAGTTGCACTTGAAACCACTTGCCTAGCCTTGAAATATGGGTGCTTGTTATGGTTTCTTAAAGACCGTGATTTTTTAGGAGGTTAAGCTAATTTTCAGTCCTTATTTTTTCATGGGTCTCAGTTATGATCTTAGAATGCATTTCAATAGTAGATACATTTTGCCAAATTTTGACCTGATATTGCTATTGGTTACCTTTAAAGATGTAAGCATTTGGGGAAAAAATGACTGTTTACTATTGGGGCCTAAGACAAAAAAATACTTTTTGCAACATTCTAAAATAAATAACCGTTATTTTGACTTTAAATGCTGCAAATGTCTGGGTAGGGCCATAATGAAAATTTTAGTTGAAAGAAAGCATTTAGATCACAATAGGAAATGTTGTTCTGATCCTGAAAATAAGGAAACAATTGAGAAAATCTGCTTTATTAGCTACAGTTGCCTTCTTTTTTCATTGCAAAAACGTTTTTTTTTTTTAAATTCATATTTGCACATTTTGCATAATTACTACAAAAGCAAATCCTATGAAAAGAATAAAACCACACCCGATGGCGTTGCAGTGGTCACCAATATTTACCTTTAACGACTTATGTAAACCTTTGACATCTCTATGCGTATGGCAAGAAACCAAACATTTCAATGTTGATCAATGGAGTCAATTAGTTGTAAACCTAGATTTCTAAGAAACGACTCACGAGTGTTTACATTTGTTGTACCGTGCATTTAGATGTAAGACAGATTAGTATAATTAATCATTGAAAGATTTCAATCCATGTACGACAGATTAGTATAATTTATCATTGAAAAGGTTTCAAACTAAAGCCGCAGGGACGGATCAAGGTGCATGGCGATTAGGGTGAAGGTGGTCATAGTACCCCTGAATAGCTTAGTTATGTGAACAGGCTCCCACGTACACATACTATCATGGCATTTTTCCTCTTTGTGGTTTCTTGGTCACCAACAAAAAGCTGAAATGGTACTGGAATACATCAAGCCTAAATTCTGCTATTTTGTTTAACAGTATTAACTAGTGTGACCATAGGATAGAACTTAGGAACATATTCGCCCATTATTTTCATGAGAAAATCGGGTACCAACAATGTATTTTATGTATATTCTCTTGGCCAAACTCAGCCGCAATATATGAAGGACTTCCTTGAAAAAAAGTTTGGGTGAATACATTGTTTATCCTGACAATTCTGTAAGGAAAACCTCGCTCTGATTATAACCACTTTCATAAACTCCTAACAACGGCGGGAGTAAGTTTTAGACATTGGACCCCCCCCCTCCCTCCCCTTAGGTTCCAAGTATGGCGCTGCTTCTTGCGTTATTTGACTAAAGACGGCTATTCAGTGCATACAGAATTAAGCCATCATTTGCCCATATCAACACAATAAGTTGTTATGACAGGTAATACAATCTATGGTATCCTGAATGGCCCGTTCAAAACTCATCCAATTTATGACTGAGTCCTCTCAGCTTAAACAAGGATGTCTGAACGGGGTTGGAGGCGTTAATGTACCGACTGCTGGCTTGGATCCCGCCGCACAATGCTGTATTTAAAGTAAGGTTCAGGGATCTATGCTCCAGATTACATGGCCTACAGGCCATTATAAATCCGACTTCATGGTTAATAGGATGAGAGGCCCTCATGTGAATATGTATCGCATAAGAATAGATTGACCAATTGGTATCAGGTATAGAAGGTTAGAGTTAACAGCATATCAAGCACACCAGGAAGAGTCTGTTTGAACTCTCCCCGACCATATATGATAGATCTAAAAGGCAACCGTTAGTAACTTAATTATAACTGTGATAATATCATTTATAGATATCCCCTGTGTCCTTTCACGACAGGTACTAATATTACTTAATCTTTATGATTGACAGTCCATATCCAAACCGGATACGTTCATGACCTTTGAGACTGTGTGATGGATTGCGAAATTCATTAATACGAATTGAAGCCTAAATTATAGCCTTCCACTCAGTTTACTGCCCATATCGGCCTACTACTGATGCATGTTTCAAATATATTACATAATACACAACAGCACGAATCACTAATCAATATCCCTAACTAAGGCGGATCCAGAGCCAGTGCTCTGGGGGAGGGGGCAAACCCTGACCCCCCCCCCCCGCCTACAAAAATGAAATGGAAACAACCGATTTATATAGATCTTCCAATTTTAATATGCCAATTTTTTCTTACTAAGGTCTGAGGGGTGGGAGGGGGCAATTGCTCCTTTTGCCTCCCCCCCATCCTTGGATCGCCAACTGTCCAATTAAGGAATATAAGTCAGAGAAAGGTGCAATCAATATAGATCTACATGTACAGTACTGTGAGTCCAGTACACACTGCCGACCTGCTGACCCCTCATCTACCAACCAACCAACCTATGCACAAACAAATCTCAGTCTGCTCAGCACACAACCATAACGTCCACATATCATTCCGCACTGTACTAAAAAATCTCAAAATATCTTCTAACCTACCTCTTTGGAGATGTGTGCGTCAGAGAGCCATGTCTGCGGACCCTTATGGTATCAGGGTTTCCGCGTGGGGGGAAATCCAGACCAGGGTTTCCCAGAGTTTCCTGGTGGTGCTGGGAGTACAGGTAGTATCCTGGGTCTGCAGTGGTTGCTGGGGCTAGGTAAACATGGTTGGTGCGGCGCTGGTGGTGGTGGCGGGAGGTGGTAAGGGGAGGGGGTCAGAGGCCTGTGGTCTTTGACTGCTTGACCAGGTGAGTACAGCAGTCAGCCACTTATTAGGTGGAAGGGCACCGGTAAAAATAAACATCGTCTCGACTTGTATGGCCACAACCACAAAGCAGGCATGGTGCAATTCTTGGGAGATTTCGAAATTTGGGTCGAAGAAGAAAGTCTCCTTATCGAAATATCATATGATTTATGGTTCAAAATGGATTAATACTACAACTCCCTTTTTGACCTGAAAACATACAAAGGCCCAATAACATTTCTGGCTGCAACTCCTATGGCTGGTTGCCACCATAGAATAGTTAAACATATCCACAAACTAAGTTCTTCCTTGGAAATGAGAGTCAATTTTCGATATAGACAGGTTAGTGCAAAAGAATGTATAGAATTCTTCTTTCATTAGACCTCAAATTTCATGCTTCATTGTAAAGACATAATTATCTATTGTAACATCTGGAAGATCAGATATAATTATCTGAAGATGACAAATAAAATATTATCAAAAAAAATTTAAAAAAATTTGTTACTCTAGTCAATTCATTATTGCAGTCAAACACAGAAAATAAAAAAAACTTTTTTCCCTAATACGAAACGTGATGACAGTATTACTGATGTGATCCTAGGATCCTGCTGGATCACAGTGGTAACTGATAGTGTCTGGTTACAGACCTGAGGCGTCTGGGCGGCGCCAGATTGGTCACAGATTATCTCCTAAAGGCCCGGTCACATATAGAGACTGAACTCAACTCAACAGTTGAGTTGAGTTGGGTCTCCGTTAGTTTTGATATGTGACATAGGGTTAAAACTGGAGTTTTAGGTTTTCTCAAGACTGATCAGTCTGGTCTCCAATCTTGAGATGTTGAAGATTTAAAACTGGTTAGCCTTGAGTCTTTAGCAGTCTTAAGACCCAGTCTCAATATGTGACCGGCCTTAAGACTGGATAGTCTCCAGTCTCAAGCAGTTTTAAGGCCCAGTCTCTATATGTGACATAGTTTAAGACTCAACTCAACTGTCTTGAGTCCATTATCCAATCATATAAAGGCAAACAGACACACCTCTTTTTCTTACATATCATGGAGTTTATAGACAGAGGAAAGAAGACACAAGACTATCCAGTCTCTATATATGTGACCACTCATCATTTTTTCCTTAAGACTGGTTTGTCTGCAACTGTTCAGTCTCAAGTCCTTAAGACTGTTGAGTTGAGTTCAGTCTCTATATGTGACCGGGCCTTAACACTCACCGGTACATAACCAACAGTAATCCTTGGTACATATCACACGACGTGTGCCTCTACCTGTTTGTTATCTCGACACTGATTGGTTTACCTGAGTTGTCTGTGTAAGTACACAGTATCATTATTCTCTGCCATGAGATAATGCATGACTTAGTCAACAATAGGCCTAGAGATTGTCCGAGTTTCCCTTTGTTGTAACATGGCATGATTAGTAAGGATTACTTAAGGAAACACTTTAATTATGGCATATCATATTCATATCTTTACATACATATTCAAACTTAAGGAAACACTTTAACAAGATAGTTTCTCGGATTTCAAGCCTCATGGAAATGCCTGTTCATGGCTCTAAAGCCTTTATTTAGCTTAGAAATAAGAAAAATAAGAAGAATAAGCTAAATCCATGTTATAAATGAAATTTTTCATAGTTATCATTTCTGGTGAAAAAAAATCTGTAATAATAATATAATCCCAGGTATCCTTCGAGAGTCGTCAAAGTATGATACAAACAAAATGCATGCTCTCAATATTTTGTCTAATGAAGATAGATACAAGTTGTTTTTGCAAAATATAGCTTTAAAGTTCTACTTTTAGGTTCTACTAAGTTTAAAATAAAACTAAATGTCACATGTTTTCATGAAAACTGAATGCTTTATCTTAGCAGTAATTCTATGTTTTGACTTTTTATCAACATCCGGTTACCATGCCAACATGTAGAATTTCTAATAATTTCTAAGTTTTATATGAAACTACATAAAGTGTAATTTTGAGCTCAAATTTTGAGCTTATTTTGACATTTTTTGGTCATTTCTCTGTAAACACTGATGATAGACCTTTCAAAGTGTATGTCAATAGACCCCCCAATTCGCAGAGTTGGTCACATTATGTTGAGCTTTACTTGTGTATCATAATAATTGTATAATTATTATAGAAAGTAACTCAAGGTACTCTAATGATGTAAATACACAAAAAAGTAACTACACAAAAAGTGACTCAATAAAGGGAGCACTCTGAAATAACCCGAAAATATGACAATAGTCAAGATGTAACTCAAAACGACAGGTTTATTGGATAACACAAGATTTATGGGTGTGTGTCACGTGATATGGCCTAAGCCAATCAGCATCCAACTATTCATATGTAGCCTATAAAAGGTTGCCTGTTGACCCGAAATATACCTCCTTCAAGGCACTTAACGGTTGGCAACAAGGAAAGGGCAAGGGCT
This sequence comes from Lepidonotus clava, assembly GCA_936440205.1. Classification (NCBI taxonomy): domain Eukaryota; kingdom Metazoa; phylum Annelida; class Polychaeta; order Phyllodocida; family Polynoidae; genus Lepidonotus; species Lepidonotus clava. Next base: position 18,651,072 of record OW387148.1, read on the forward strand.
TGGTCAAGGATGAAGGTGGCGTCAAGGAGGAGGACCCGGTAGAGGGTGAGGGCATGGCAGGGGGAGTGATTCTAGTCAGTTTGAAGTAGATGAGCAAAGTTAATTCAAAGAGACATGAAATTATCCTCTTTCTCTCACCCAAGCCCAAACTGAATGCCCAAACCCTAACCCAAATGCCAACAGGGACATTGGCGCAGGCATGGACCCATGCTTGACATGTTCTCCTCTAAGACCTTTCCATAACAGACACTGTAACAGGGCTTTTATCATTTTGTAAAGAGACATGTTTTGGGTTTAGAAATGTATGCAACTTTATTGACTTTTATTGACTTTTATTAAACTTCTCTTGAGTTTTGACAATCACCAAAGTGCCAAACTCATTCTTAGGAGGCTGACTAATGATATTACAATCCTGAAGACAATCTTATAAGTAATCTATTGTGACTGTTTATGCTTGCCTTCTAGTTGCCGAAAATATAACTCGTTTTCTTTTTGTTTGATTCATTTTTATTTAGGGTTAAGGGATCGTCATAGACGATTTTAATTCTCTTCCCTCTAAAGTCGAAGTACACAGTGAATCCTTGGGGTGATCAATCATATGATCATTCTCTCAACAGTCGACATTACAGGTGGATGAAAACTCATAATGAAACACATTGAATGAGAATGGATGAACAATATGATATTAAACGAAAAAACATCATAGAAACATCAAAAGTGAAAAATTACAAAATATGAATCATTCATAAGGGTTGTCAAAATACAGTTCAACTGCTCTTTTTAAAATAGTTTTGGATTCAGAGTTTCTAAGGTTTACTGGAATCGAATTCCATAAATCTACAGATCTGTAATATAGACTTCGATAATATTTTCGATTTATCACATTTGGTACTGTCAATAATAGACCATCATGACGCCTTGTGACAATGTCACGATCATCAACATATATTGGGTTCTGTGCTAAGCTGTATGCATATTGTAATATATGTAATTTCCTTCGGTAATTTAAGGTAACACTTTTTAACCTATCTCGATAAGGAAGAGTATATTGATTATATATAATCCTCAGGGCGTCATTCTGCAATTTCTGCAATTGGTTGTTAATATACAAAATGTTTTGTTCATATATTAAGTCTCCATAATCAAACAAAGGCAGAATCATTGATTTATAGATAACAAGGGCAGCATCATCAGTAACATACAATCGAATTTTCCTTAGAAATTTCAACTTTTGTTGAATTTGAGATGTAATTTTACCTCTGTGTGCTGCAAAGTCCATATTGTCATCAATAACCAGACCTAAATAATTAAAACTCCTAACCTTATCTAATGGAGTACCATCAAGGGTTATAGAAAGATCTTCACTATCAATATTAATATTGATATTATCTTGCTGCCCTATCCTGTTCCCTTTGGGATCTATATACATCCATTTTGTTTTCCCTTTGTTTAAATTTAACAAGTTATCAGAAAACCATTTACTAATAATCTTAAGATATCCTTCTACTTCCTGGGTCGTATTCCCAATAACTACTGCATCATCAGCATAAAGAATTACATTATTAGGAAAGAGATTTCCTATATCGTTTATAAACATTAGGAAGAGAATAGGGCCTAGTACAGATCCCTGTGGCGCTCCATATTCAATTGACTCAGTTGACGACATATGACCATTCATAAATACCTTTTGTCTCCTATTCCTAAGATAAGAGACAAACCATTTATAAGTACTATTTTTTACCCCTAAATAGTTCATTTTTACAAGCAATAGCTCATGATTAATCGAATCAAAGGCTTTACTTAAATCCAGAAACGCTACTGTAGTTGGTTTTGACATATTAATATTATCATATATCTTATTTGTTATTGAAGTAATTGCTGTAATAGTCGAGTAATTTCTCCTAAAACCATGTTGTTGTTGGGTTAATATATTATTATCATTGAGAAATACATTCAGCCTTCGACAGACTATTTTTTCCAAAATTTTACCTGGTAAAGGTAACAATGAGATTGGTCGTAATTGCTTTACCTCCTGAACCACTGGTACTTTAGGTAATGGTATAACAGTAGCATTTTTCCATTCATTAGGAACAATGCCATATAATAAAGAGCAATTATACATTTTACAAGTTCTATATGGCTGTGACATAAATGCATCTATAACTACAGAAGATCTTAAATTTGATAGTGCAGACGACTTGGAAACATCTGTTTTCTTCAACGTAACAAGCAGCTCATCAATGTCTATTTCATTTTTCATAAAATCCCCATCTATATCAAGAGCAGGTGTAGTTGAAGTAAAATTCTTAATGCAATTTTGAATACCGCCTAATTTATTTAACAAGGGTGTGGCCATATTTATGCCAACATTTACATAGTATCTATTGACATAGTTTGCAAGAGGGAGGTCACTAATAATCTCCTGATTTTGGCCTTCTAGGGAAACAACAGTATTTTGAGTACCAGCTGATGGAAAAATATTATTAATTTCTTGCCAAAATTTCTTGGGATTATTTTTGTTATCAAATTATTTCCCTTTAATTAATCTTGCTTTACTATCTTTAATGGCTGTAGTAACTCGATTTTTCAATATGTATGCCATGTTCCAATCATCATCCTTACCCATTCTTCTTGCTCTATCAAAGAAGTAATCCCTGTCTCGCATCAAGCCAATAATATCATTTGATAACCATAAGGGCTTATCAACTGGAATTTTTAACTCCTTAATGGGACATAGTTTGTCTAAACAGTTTGTAATGTTATCAAGGAAAATTTTCCAAAGTGTATCTGGGTCCTTTTCTTCTGGGTTATCAAAAGAAAGCCAATCACAGTTTGATAATAAATCATTAAATTTAACCTTATCATATGTAGTATAACTCCTCCCAATCACATTCTTTTTTGCTTGTTTAAAGTTAGGCTTTTTCCGTATAAAATATATGGGCAAGTGGTCACTGATATTAAAATTGATAACTCCACTGGCTGAGACAAATGGACAGTCAGTATAGATGACATCAATTAACGTTGAGGTGGTTGGTGTTACACGTGTGGCCTTATTAATTATTTGAATTAATCCTAATCGGTCGGTTAATCTATCTATTTTTAATTTTTTACACAAATTCTTTTTAAAATGATCAATATTAAAATCACCTATAATAATTGTTTCCACTCGGTCATTCTCTTCCTCACTTAATGTATTATATAAATTGTCAGAGAAAGTTTGAGAAGAGCCAACTGGTGGTTTATAACAAATGATCAGTCGTAACGGCTTTATATATGGTATTTTCAAAACATTACTTAAGATTTCATAATCAGGTGTAATTATATTCAATTAAGGAAGCCACATTGTATAAGAATATGTATCACGTATATACACACACAAACCACCTCCTTTCTTCTCAATAGCAGTACCACGATCCAAACGAATCATATTATAACCAGCTAAATGCAAACTTGCACTTGGAATATCCGATGTCAACCATGTCTCTCCAATGGCTATTATATCAAATATGTCCATAAGTTGTCTTATCTGTTCAATTTTATTGAATAGATTCCGAACATTTAAGTGTACTATTTTCACCCCTTTTTGATTTGAAATAGTATCCAATGATTCCATTGAAGATTCACAAGTATCTGACTAAGTAACAAAAAGAAACAAATGATGATAATGGTGATGAAATGAAAATGATAGAATTCAATCATTTTAGTTCTTCCTTGAACAATTGAAGAAATACTAATACTTCTATCAGAGAGTAGGGGGGGGGGGGGGGGGGTCCAACACATTATACTTAATAAATGCATTTAAATGTCAGTAAGTTTGTCTATGATTTCCCAGATTTGTTCAGCAACATAGTCAATGGTTTCTTGTTGTGTCGCAAAATGACAGCCATCTGAGTCCAAGTATTTATAACGGTGCTGCCATCGCCCTTTTCCTAGGCAATGATGTACCTTGGATGCAGTTTGTGGGGTGGTATATCCATGACCATCATTAATTTTAGTTTAGTTAGTGCAGCATTCAGTGTGGTCACACTAAAGTTCATTTTTTGCTGTTCAGATTTTAATGCCTCCGATTTGTTGTACATAGAAATATCCATCCCTACTACCAACCTGGCATGAAGATTTGAATTCCAATACATGATCTCAGTAGATTTTGTAGCTATAATAGTCAAGAACATTATATTCCAGGTTTCTGGTTGCTTAAAGCCCCATACTCACTAGGGGATTTGAGACTCGGCGTTCCTATTTTCCCCTGGTCGCCCTTCAGTATGTTGTACTAAAATGTGAATGTTTGATCTGAATCGCCGGGAAAATCGCCCGACGACCACCTAGTGGGTATGAGGCTTTATCATTAGGATGTTGGACTCTCACATAAGGGGTTGTGCATTCGAAACCTGTCAGTGGAATGTGCACAGGGCGTTTTATTTTGGTTATTTTAAGAAAAAAAAACCTGTTATTTTTATGAGGAAGGCTTTGGTGAAAGTAACGTTAAAAAGATAGAATTTGCATTCTTTCCTGCTGTTGATTTTCTTGATAGGGTCTATTTTCTAAAGTAATTTTATCAGCTTTGATATTTGATGATGTTGTTAGTCCATTTATTATCATTAGGCCTAGTCAAAAACTAATCAAATGTTTAATAGTCCGGCCATCGTCACGCCTAGATCTGGTAACTTCTTCTCAATCACTTTTTCGATCCGCATAATGACATGAGTATACTGCATGTGTGGAGTAATGGATAAGACAATTGCCTCCCATGTGCTAGTTCCATGTTCTAATCTTAACAATTCTACTTTCGTTTTCTTCATCCTGTGATTCATGGTAAGTCAAAATGCCAAATATTTTTTTCAGGTAGTCATTATTCCTAACATTCATACCATCTGATGGTACGATCTTAATTGTCTAGAACGTTCAATTTAACTTAAGCAGTTAAGTTTCCTGTGGTATAGGTGTGCCGTGCTACACAGTCATACACTTTCACTGTATCGTTAACTTAGGTTCTATTCCCTCCTTTTTGTGTGTGAAAAGTTTAACATTTGAAACAAAGAATTTCAGTCAACCACAAATGATTATTATTGCACACCCACTTTTTCAAATCCCATTTTTGACGCTGATACTAACAGTCGGTAAAATACCTCGTCACACTATCATCTACTATGCAATTAGAAACTGTCACGAATCGGTAGCCAAGTGATAAAAGCCGACAGATCGGTCTAATTCATCCACCACTGTTAACTGTTTTTGGTGATCAAACGTGAGGCGGGATAAAATGGAACCAATTGACGATCAACCTGGCCTTAAGTACATACCACTGTAACTAGGTTGGATTAGCCACTTCTCAATCTCTAGATACATTATGTATTTGGACGTTGATGCTTTTTAAAAGGGCATTAAATTAATGTTGTAAGTGTATGGTTCAATATGACATGCATATGATCACGCATATCTAATAATTATGCATGGCATATATTAAGGTCCCCTGAAGATACGCCTCTCTTCTTCCTAGTTGCTTGGACAAGTAAGGTAATGCTTTGGCGCAGTAGCGCTATATTCTGTAATCAAAGATATTACCGCCAGCGCCATACTGCCACCTTGTGCTTTCAAGAGACCCAGTCTACATGTTGCGTTGACATAATTAATGCTGCTTGGACTGAATAGCGTATACATGTTAACTTAAAAGATCAGATATTAAATGTAGCCTGTGATCAAAATGGCAACATTTTTATGTAAGGATAAGGAGAAATATAATATCTACACCAATTTCGTCATGTACATAATTATGGTCTACACCGAGTTCGTGTATAATTATGGTTAGTGTATTCTTTTCTAGCAGTTATTTGACCAGAAAACAATGTCATTCCAAAGGGTTTGAGGGAAATGTCGGTTGGCTTTGCATGTTCAGCTTGAAAAGGATACGCATATATATATATATATATATATATATATATATATATATATATAATATGAACCTGTGAATTAAAGGGAAATAAAGTGAAAATCAAATTTGCGTTTAACCAAGCTTTAATCATTTTGTGAACAGGCAGTAACAAAATATAATGAACATTTCAAATATCTCTCACTAGTGACGTTACACAACTTACTCTAATAGCGTTTTTGTGTTATTGTAGGAACATAACTAAGCTTATTAACTTCCTGTTCGTAACGTCTATGCTGTGATGAAGGCCAGGCACATTTCTGCACCCTGGTATTTTGTGGACGAACTAGATTACTTAATAGGCATTCTACTTGATATGCCAGCCACTTAGGAGACGTAGAATAAATCTATAGACCTTCTTTATTAAGAGTGTTGTCCCCCCTGGTGAAGTAAATGGAACCAATGGTTTAGGTCATTTCCCATAGTTAACCTATAATATGCTTCACTTTATATAGGTTAACTATGGGAAATGACTTAAACCACTGGTTCCATTTACTTCACCAGGGGGCACCACACCCTAATGAAAAAGGTCTATAGGCATTGATTTATGATTTATTAGATCATGCTCCCTCATTGCTGCTTAGATCTATATAAAACAGACCTATTGAAAGCATTGCTTGCATCTGATATCGGCTTCTCTGAAATCACCCCCTTGTAAAGTTCATATGACATATTAATCAGATACAAAAGGCATATCCTGTTATTGTCTACTTATCACTATGGCTCAGAAAACTATTTACGGACGGATTTAGAAGACCTTTAGATAAGAATACCTAAATGTATCGGACGGCAAATATAACATTCTTTCCTTGATACCACTAACAAAAACGTTAAACTTTTGCGATGGGAACAGATGAAACATTAATCCTAACAAAGGTAAAATATTTAGCGCAAGTAACCTTGCTTTCTTTTACTAGCATTACTTTTTCCCATGAAAATCAAGTTTGCCCGATATGCAAATGATATGTCTAGAATTGGTATTTGGGAGCATATTTGGGAAAGGGTACCTACATTCGTTATTGGGTCACCTCACGGTCAATGATCTTCCGGTGAATTATTTGACAAATAGCCAAAAGTTATCTATTATGATGTTTTTGAAGTCCCAGGGATTCTTCCACTCTTTATTTCATCATTCTACGATATCTGGTTTCTTTTCAACTGTATGTAAAACACAGTCCATTTCGTCCAATTCAGGGCTAGATCTGGCAGTAATGCAAATATCTAGAAATAAGCCACATCATTATATTCTATAAGAAATGTATAGACAAAAAAGTAAAATGACTTCAAGTTGCCATCACAAATACAGAAATTTGAAATAGGGGGTTCTAAATGAATAAGAGATAGCAAGGTTCACATACAAAACCTCAGTTTCTATCAGGAATTTAAAAGAGTAGTTTCTCCACAATCATGTCATATTAATATGATGAATTGCCAATTGGTTCCTTTTCTCAAAGATGCTCCCGATTTTGACATGTAACTGAACATTTGTATTTCTGTATAATTACACAATAATCATTTCCATTTTGAATTAGCAAATTTAAGGATCAGGCAGAGGCTGGTTATCAATTATCAGTTGGGAAAGCAAAACTAAAAAGACGTTGAATATTCCATAACAGTTTAGGGCATGCAGAAAAATCCATTTCAACAATAATTTCAAATTCATTTTTTGTATAACCATGTTTAAAATTTGCCATCAAATCAATTATCAAAGAACCTTTGTATGGCAGTTTTTGTATGTCATTGGCATCAAGAAATTTGGCTTACGTCCCGATTTACGTAGGGCTACCTTGATCAGGTATGTCTGAGTTCACTGGGGTACCACTATGATTCCTTATTTAGAGAGAACAGCATTGTACATGTGGAAAGGACGAAAATGTGAAAGGGGAATTAACCTAGCTATAGCTGCATACATGTGAACGCACATTTCACCAAATTCAGGACGTTACAAAAATTAACCCTCAGTTTCAGTTACTTTCATTTTGACATAAACTGCCTTTGGACGGTTTCGGTTTCGGTTTGTATTATTGTTCCAAGATAAAAGTGTTATCTGTAATAAGGTACTATTATAAGCACCGTAACATGCTCAACCTTTTCAATATCAGTTGTTGGCTAACGTTCAAAGGCACATTTTTCTTAGTCTAATACGCCTTGAATATTAATCGAAATAAGCTTAAGCAATGGATCGTGCTTCATAAGTTAAGTCATAACGCAGCCGAACTATACGTATTTTACAACGTATCAAAAGCGAGTGAGCATTATGCAGATCACATAGTTTTGTTCTGAGTAGTTTACATAATCAGTTTCCTGTGTCAGGCTACACAACTGACGCACTGCAGGGTACTTCCGAGACTGATTTATAACAAAACTGTTATACACATTTTCGATTCTGATTTTTATCCCGAAAGGCTTTAAGTTTGAATTAGTACATGATCTTTCCCTCACCTATAGCAATTTCCTATGTATCAATGTTCATCGGAGATCAGATTACTTATTACTTTTACAGGAAGTTACATTTATAACTGGAGTACTGCGTCCACTACCCACCAGACGATGGTAGTAATATCAGTTGTGTCCACATGCTGATTCCTAATGAAATATGAAATTAATGCAATCATTACCAAGACAGACCTGTTAGATAAATAATTACCGGCAGATAATCGGCTATACATAATTTAACTATTGATTATTCTGTGTATGTAATGTAGCACTTTTTGGTCACTTGTTTATTACATTTTAACCTTGATTATCTTTGCAACAGAAGGTACCAGAATTCGGAAAAGACACATGCTTGAGCTCGAATAACTCTTGGTGTATTTGGATATCTGAAGGAATTTACGTCTAATAGCTTTCAAAACGGCCGTGTTAGCCTATCTATCAGGTCTATTCAAATTGAGTATTAAAAGAAATACTTTTATAGTGACCATATCATCGAACCTATAACAATAAGGCAATTTAACTTTATTCTTGCATAAGGGCTATAACAATAATTATAATCTGGTCCATTCTGACCGGGTAGTGGAAGCAATACGTTTGCAATACCTAAGCGAATTCTGTTAATGAAGCCTGTATTCCCTAGGTTTCTTCCTCCTCAATGACGGAGGCTATGAACTCCTCGTACTCGATGGTGCCCGTGTTGGAGGTGTCGGCCATACGGATCATCTCCTGGATCTCATCGTCTGGCACCGACTTGCCCAGCTCCCGGAACACCTGTTTCAGTTCAGCCTTGTCGATGTGGCCGTTACCGTCCTTGTCAAACAGCGAGAAGATCTTACGGAGGCGAGCTTTGCTAAAAGACACCATGCGCACATTGAAAGGGTACTCTTATGTACAACGGTTCTTTCCATTGCTTTTCTATAGTTATTAAGAAAGATGATTGTCTGGTACAATCTCAACGGTAATTCTTTTGGGACCGTCTATATCCACCTTCAAAATAAATAAGTCTGAACTGTGAGAGGCAAACTTAAGATAAAAACAAAATGTTATTGGAGGGGTGGATGGAACAATAGATGTCTGTAATAGGTAACGTTTTTATACGATGTTTCAAATCGATGATTAAATCAGGGTGTCGATGCATAATGTCTAATTGCCCGTTATTTAAATACTTATGTATAACAAGAGGCGGTATTTGAAAAATAATTCTCATAAGGTCTTTGTCTCAAGTAAACTATTGCAAACCATTGTTCGGCCCACAAACCCAATTGGGTGGATACGGTCTGTTTCAGTATTATCTGCTTCTAGTTGCCATGGTTACCTGTGTGCGGCAAAGGGAGCCTCCATCATGACGTCCATGTACTCCTCAAACGAGATCTCGCGATCCCCGGAGGTGTCAGCTGATTTGAAGAAACTCTGCCACAAGGGAGGAGATTCAGAGGCTGAGGTTAACAGGTTAAAACATCTTGCTTTGTGACTAGGTCGGTCTTAGCATTTCTTCCGGAAAAAAAAAACTTTAGCATCATGAAGTCCCCAGTATATTTATAGGGGCAGGTTGTATTTGTCCTAAGGGGCCGTCCATAAATGATATCATGCTATTTTTGACCTTTTTTTTTATCCCCTCCCCCCTTGTTATGTTTCGTCATGCACCCTTGAACCCCCCCCCCCCCTCTCTAGAAATGACATCATTTTAAGTACAAATCCCCCCCAACATCATAGAAATAATATAATTAAGAATGCATTTTTTTTGCCTAGAAACATGACTGTCCCTTAGAAAAATCTTTGATTTTAACTGAAAATAAAAAATACAGTCTTCCATACCTGAACGTAACCTAAAATTGTCTCTGAAATTCTTGAAATTCAAACTTTCGCAAAATGGTGTCATGCTCCACATGACCCCCCCCCCTCCCCCCTTGTCATGTTTGGTCATGGAAGGATGAACCCCCCTCCACCTACTGCTTGACGTCATTTATGGACGGCCCCTAATAGGATGATTTGATGAGAAATTTGTTACACCGTACTTGAGTTCCTTGACGTCCAACATACACAGTTCAGGACGACAAAGGAGGTGGGGGCAGGTTTTCGGTCCCCTTGCTGTCCTACACAGTCCAGTCAAGGGCTAGGGTTCCCCTCAGGTGAACTGACAGACTGTGTCATATTAACCCTTTCAGGACGCTATAGATGCCTCAGGGATATATTTGAGGGTGTTTTCATATAAGCCAACAGGTCCTTTCTAACGAATTTTAGCTTGAATTCTTCCAATTTCATTGTTTTAATGATTATTGTACATAAGATTATCTATCAAGCAAAGTAATGCTTTTTATTCTCTATAAAAGACCTTTTAAATGGCATGGATATTCAACAAGACAAGATTTTACCAGATTAAGGCCATCTAACATCAATATTTAGTAGGAAAATGATTACATAAAAATTAGAAGGTCAAATTATGGTGAAAATATTGTTTTGACAATTTTTCACTCTGATTCAGTTATATGTATAATTTTTCAAAAATTTCCAATCTGAAAAACATTCCAAATGGAACACTTTTGGAATGTTTTTAGGCTAGTAACAAAGGTATCCAAGTAATTGTGTTGCCATGGAAACCAGGTTACAAGGAAAAATCTATTTTTCATGAACAAGATTTGGAAAATCTCAATGGCTATAATATGTTAAAAACAGAATAAGAATATATTAAATAGGCTCCAACTTATAGCTTTCTATCAATCTTTGAGCATTTGCATATATATATATATATGTGTGTGTGTGTGTGTGTGTGTGTGTGTGTGTAATTGCTTCTAATTCTGTTATTTGGAGGAATAGCTTAAATGGCTAAATTAAACTGAAACTGAGGTATGGTACTTCATACGGACATAACCCAAGTTCTAATCACTCTTTTTCAGAAATATTTTCATCAATGAGAAGCCCAATTTTCACTCTTTCCTTGCATATATAACTTTAGACATGCTCAAATGAGTGGCTTCTTGAAAGGGTTAATTGGTGGAGACCATTTCATCAGCCCCAGATCCGTCTTACACAGTCCAGGACTATGTAAAATGGGGGATGTCAGATGGCTGTCACGGTTTAGGTAAAAACCTCATCAGGCCGTATATGGTTGAATTTCATAGTGTCCCCACAGGATCTTTAGGTTTCGCGAGTCAGTGCATAAGCTTAAATTTGAGCTTTGGCTAAGAATCGGATGTCCCTAATCTCTGATGGTAGTATTTAGGCAGTGTGTTATTTCCATCCTCTTCTTGAGTTATTCTTAAGTTAGATGGATGAGGTCATCAAAGTTACGAATTAGTGGGTGCACCCTGGCTAACATTTAATCAGTCTAATAGCTGGTGTCAATGGTATTCAAACCCAACGGTATTTGTCAAGTCATACTGTAGTTAATACAGTAGGGAAAAGAGAGAAAAAGTGCGCGGATAATGCACCGCTCTAGCTCCTATTGTATATCCTTACAATTCAGCAGGCCCGTTCCCAGGGACTGTGGTGGGGTGGTGGTGGCAATCCTTAAGTGGAACTTTTGCTTAATAATTTCAATAATTTAAACCTAAAAGGGGGTGGCGAGGTTCCCAAAGTGGAACTTTTCAGTATTTTATCTAGTTTTTTTAGGGGGTTAACAGTGAATTTTTAAGTAAAGGTGGAACTTTTTTGTACAAATATCCTCTGTTGAGGGGTGGCGCGCCACCCCCATCTCCCCCCCTAGTTACGGGCCTGAATAATTCTTCACTGTTTTAGACTTTGATTTAGATATAACGACATGACATCATTCACATGATATCACAGAAATCAAATTCGATTCAATAAGAGTATAAATAATCTATACAAACATGATTGTTTGAGCTAGATTGATAATAATTACGTTGTTTCTTTAATCGAACTTACATCAATCTTCTTATCCGCGCCTTTGTATCCTTGTTCACGGAGTGCAGCTTTTAGTTCCTTCAAAGTCAGCTGATTACTGTTGTCAACGTCTGCAGTCCTGAAGAACGTTTCTAGGTTCTTCTTAAACACCTTCAAACTGCGAAGAAAGAAAACCATCTGATTATGGACGTGTTTGGGGAATATGCAGCATCTCGACTGCACGGAATAAATGGATAACCGTAATTATGATAATGGGATCTATTGCCGAATGTATGACACAAAATAAATGTTTATTGTTTGTTCGAATTTAGCAATTAAAATGCTAAAAAGTCATGTATTCTTGATGCCTCAGGTAAACCTCTAAAAGTGCTTCCATTAAAATGGTCTGACGTATATTGATGCTGAAAGTGTTCTACGGCACACAATTCTATATTTAGCACGTGGTCATCTTCAAATAGTATCCTGTAAAATCGACACCACTTTTGGGAGTGGTTCAGGTACAAAGGGTAATGCCCATTTAGGATCAAAGCCACAAAGCATATATGGAAAGTTGGCTGCTTGTCTTTCTTGTCTGAAGTAAGTTCTTGTACCTCTGATTCGCCTTTGAACTAAGAATAGACCCGCTCTCTACGATCCCTATTATCCTTCCATATGTAGGAATCAATGTCTGAGGTTATACAACTCTAAAAGTGGGGGACTTTGTCTCCTCCACCTAGCCCTGCCACTTGGAGCAGCATTCGAAGGACAAGTATAAACAAGCATATTCCTGAATCGATATTTGGGGCGGGACCTAAGTTCAGGCATGTCACATGTAACATTAACAATTGGAAGATGAGTTTGCAGGAAGGACCATTGTTTTGAGGCTATGATCTAAGCACAATAATTATTTATCATCTTTAATATTTTCTGCCCGTAACTCTCTAACCCTCTCTATAACTATAATCTTTGTGTCTAACTGTCTGAAACAGTTATGCTGTCCTCCATTCTAATAGTATGTATCATAGGCACTGTAAATGTACATACCATCGTGAATGTACCTCATTTTTTCATAATTTTATCACTGTGAAGTAGAAAACAGCCGACTTTTGTTTTACTTATAAATTAGTTCATTTCAGGAGTGGGCGGTACTAAATCCATATCTATTTTATCAAACAACGATTCGCATCCCCTCACATGGTCGAACAAGGACCTTAACTAAGTTGGACCAAACAATACAGAGACTCACGGTACCCTTAACCTCCCACTCTAGGCACCAGGCACTGCCCTGGTTATTCAATGTGGTCTGGAATCACCTTTAGCCCTTGTCTCTGTAGCCTTTGTCTTTGTACACAATGAAAGAAGTGTTGACTTCAAGAAGTTGGTACTGTATACCAGTACCCCTTGTCATCCCAATCTTACCTGTCCCCTCACCTGAGCCGCCCGCGCACTCACTGCCCCCTTTTGTCTAAAGGCCAAACCACCCCGTGATACGTCATCCTCTGGGTGAACAGGTATACCCGCCAATTAGGGGTATTTTATACATGCATGACAAAGAATTAAGCATATGATAAAGATAATATTGAACGCCGTTTCCTTCTCATTATTTCACTAGAACTTTTTTTGGGGAATTATCTTCTTTACTTCAAATAACCTAACTGTCATTGCGTGGGGGTAATATTGCCAACACGCTTTTCGGTAGAATTATAGAGCATTCAATACTGTCCTAGAGTTCAAAATCCGGTGTATTGGTCATGCGGCCATAGTGACAGTCAATAGTAAAGCAGCATGCACAGTAACCAGCTAAACACCTGGAGCATTGAAGATATTCTGACTAGAATATCGTATTTCTACAACATCCAAGAGAGAATACAGAAGAATACCTCAAACTGTCATTGTTTGTCTGCCAACAACTAAATTCTAGAAATCTGATGATTGTGAGTGAACCTTTCTTGGACGTTTAATTATGGCTTGTATTAACTCTTGTGACATGAGTGCGCATGGTACACCTTCTTATTGTGAGTTATCTTGATCTCTCGTGGTCACAGGAAGAGTTCTTAACCAATCAGAGGCCAGAATAACTTGGGTCTAGAGGATGCAAACCACCCAGTAGCATGGCACCTGCTCACCAAACAACATCTGTCTGGGTGTTCCCTGAGAACACTAGTGCATTGTGGGCAAACATAATACACTTTTTAGGAGCTAAGGAGCTAAGGGGGGTGCTTGGTATGGAACATGAATGACATGAATATCTCTGTTCTAATAAATTGCTAATAATTCATTACTTAAGGATGGAAAGGCGTTACTAGATGACCTCAGAGACTGGGTGGAGATAGCACAAAAGCTCCCAGGGTATTCAGCTACGGCAGAGGAACAGCCCTCGAACTGACAGAGAATGGTACTCTAACGTTGGTCCATAATTATAGACAGAGAAAGTCTCACAGAAATAGAAAATTATGAGCACAATTTTCCACAAGCACTCCACAAGCAAATTCAAGTAGTATTCAATTGTAAAATGCGTACCTTTCCTCCTCCAGTTGTTTCGCAGCTGCCCTGAGTGGTATCATGGTGATGGGTGGGAAGTACTCTAAGACAATTCTTGTTTCTGCAAAAGAAATAATAAGTAACACATTTATAGACAGGTAATACCTTATGATGGAAAATAGGAACGTCTTTACAAGCAAAGGCGCATTGTAGGGCTCAGTAAAATCATTTTAAGATATTTAACCATTTCTCACCTACTTCAATTAATCATGCCATTTGCTGTATAGAAACATCATTTTGCATATTTGTGGTATATATCATATATATTATATAAACTTCTATTTTCTCATTTTTCTCATTTTCCTAGATTGCCGTCCTGGGTCCTAGGGTATAGGTAATGGCACATTATTCAACGTTTCGTCAGAAATGTGAAAGTTTACCTGTTATACTATAAGCCTATATATTTGGATGGCCTATCTAGGCAATCAAAAAACATGCCTCGCTGTGACTCCAAACGATCTTTAAATCAATCCCAGCTACATAATACCTCATATATACACCTGGTATTCTGTTCCTTTACCTGGCTTTTTATTGGTTTAGTTGAACGTTTAGGCAGACTACAACTAATCCTGAGGCAGTACTTCCTTTGAGCTAACGATGGGAATGGGCACCTCTCGGTTAATATTGACTAGTTAGGAAGCAGACTTGCTGACTTATGTCCTCAATCTCTTTGTTAATGCTGTGTCATCATTATTTCGCCTGCTTTCAGATCGATACATCTGCTGCTCCAATTCACTCTCTTCGTTTTAACTGAGTTGAACAGCGTCAGCAAGCTGCTAGTGTCAGATTTCCAATGGATGCTCCAAATTATGTATATGTAATATCTACAAGTATTTGTAGAATTGAAAATTCGTAGTGAATCTTTCTTGTTTTCAGATCCACTGTGCAAACCGATCCTTTTACTATCACGACACGACGTTGGTTGAAAGAAACCCGATAGAAAGTGGGATACAAAGTCAATATTAATCCCTGCCTTAGGTAGAGTCTCAGCACTGAGAAGACCCCCACGTACACCTAGTCTCAGCACTTTATGTTTATTCATGTGATTGATAATTATGTTTTATGAGAAGCTCACTCCTAATTACAGCGTGTGTATGACCTTCAGACAACAGTGATGTCATCTAGTTTATCATTATAACTGCAAAAAATACATTCCAGAAAAGGCATTGCATAACCAAGAAAGTAAAAAACAAACGCTAGTACATTGGATACGTCATGTAAGACACGTGTTTTTAATATTCTATTTATCCTGGATCGGCATAGAAATCCATGTGCATATTACCCATTATTGTTATCTACCCATTGAAGTTATCAATATAGAAAGGCGATGAAAAATATATGAATGGCAATTACTTTTAGAAAATCGATTTGCACAAACAAACTCCTTATAACCTTTGTTCAAACTCACTCAACATTCCTCAAACCTCATGTATTCCGAATACAATTTCCAATAGGAATACCAATGCATTGGTTAATTGCGAAGCTTTGAACTAACGGTACACATACATCATTACCCTCAACCAAAATGATAAAATCATTAAAATTAAGTTAACACTTAACGCACCAAAAGACGTTCGGCACAGGCAATCAATACAATTGTGGGTGTAGGCACGTCCATTGGTACCTAATGCCCCAAGTAAGATATAGTGGAGAGTGGAGACCAGGAGACAGGTGAGGGTAGCTGGAAGGGTCATAATACATTTACACCACCCACTTTTACACCTGTAACGATATCTGGCCGATAGCTTTCTGCCTTGTGGCCATTGGAGATCTATGTCGACAGATGCCTTAAGGTGGCCAATACAGAGGGGTCTAGATTACTCACACCAATCAATGAGGATGTATCATAACCGTTTAAAGGTAGAAATGAAAAGAGTAAAGCCCATATTCAACTATGCATCATTTCACCTACGTTGGGCATTTCACTTGCGTTGGGCATTTTACTTGTGTTTATTGACAGGAACGTATGCAATCATAAGCATAAACGTAAGCATTCAAATGTGAAAAGTGCTTGTTCCCCCTTCTTAAAAACGCTGTGGAAACGAGATTTCGTCCATAATCCGCCATGTTTTTTCGCTGGTATCAGCCTCCCCTAATGCTTTAGGGGGTTTAGGGCCTAGAATATTCCACCTGCCGCAATGCATCCAGCGGAAGGAACTCACGGCATAAAGAGATTTGTATTTAAATCAAAATTATTTTCATTAGTTTCAGATGATTTAGCCTTTAACATTCAACAAAGATACAATGATAATGTCGGATATTAAAATGATTACAGTGACTGTGATGTGCGTTTTCGCGACGTTAGGCAAATAGAGTTGCCATGCCAATGTCGTCAAAGCAACAAACGTAGCAACAGCCGCGTCGTCGGTTAGGGCAGAGTCCTGTGGAAACTAGTATTCGCCTCTGGATATTCCCATTCCATAGCGGACATTGTGATTGGGAGAAGGGGATGCGGCGCAGGCTATGTGGTAACCAGCCTTTAGACCCGCCTAGCCTACTTTGTTTGAGCCGAGATGCTTCTTCTTCTTCTTCTTCTTCTTCTTCTTCTTCTTCTTCTTCTTCTTCTTCTTCTTCTTCTTGGGTTTGTAGGTGTGTATTTATACAGCAGGCCTACTGGAGCATATGCCATGGCATATAGTGTGTTGGTGTGTTGTCCTCAGGGCCCGTGTAGTGTAGAGAGGTCCTCGTCCGGTGGTGTCCGGTGGTGGTGCGATGCGCCGAGATGCGAAGCATCTTGTTAAACTACAAAAAGATTCTTCACTTTGAATTTGTTAACACTAATATCGCACTCTATTTTTTCAATCAGAGGTTCAAAGTTTGTGCATGCCTTTAAATTTTGAGTTTATGAGCTTTTGTCACTTTTGAAACTTCTCGCTTCCTTTGACTGAGACCAACAGGTTATTGGCATTTTGGGCCACCTCATGGCCAGCAATTTCAGGTTGTCCTAATTATAAAATAATCATTTGATACATAGCCAAATGTTATGTATTATACTGTTTCAGCAATCCCAGGGATTCTCCCATGCACTCTTTATTTCATTATTCTATAATATCTCGTTCCTTTACAACTGCAACTACAATACAGCCAATTACATCCAATTCAGGCCTTAATATGTGGGGGGGGGGGATTTTGACCCACATGAAATTTTGTAGAGATTCCCATGACAATCATAAACATATTAGAATTGCATAACCAATACTTCATGGGACATTCTCAATAAAGAATATTAATAGATATATATATATATATAAAACTTTTATAGGCAATGTAGAAAATGTTTTAACTCTTCTCAATATTTCAAATGGTGAGTGAAAAACACACTCCCATCAAAGTTATTGCACTTTTGGTATTTTTGATAATAAGAAAACTAAATTTTGTGATCAATCGTATTTAATATAACTTAAAGTTGCCATAACATGGAAACCCATACAGCAATAATTATTGGGAATAGGGGGGGGGGGGGGGGTCTTAATTTATGAGAGGTATAACGTAGGAAGGTTCATACAAACATATCTGAAATTCTATCAGGAGTATTCTAAAATGGTTTGCAACATTTGAAAGAGCAGTTTTTCTACAATTAATCATGTCATAGTTCATGACATGATGAACTGCAACAGGTCGATCAATTTACCCAAAAATGCTTCCTTATGAATAAATCATGTACAACCATTTTTATTTTAAATGATGTGGTTTAATCAAATATTACGCATTCGTTCTTGACCCATTTACTGCTGAATAATGTCTTTTTCTAGTTCATAGTCACTGAGATATTGGTCCAAATATGATGGGACAGTATTGACTTTGTTGGTCAATAGCAGAACTATATTCAACCTTTGGGTGTCCATGGCAACAAGCAATTAAGAAATATTCGATTCATTTGCTATAAAAAGAATATAAAGGATCTTGTTTCCACAAAAGCAGTTTGTGATTATCATGATTGAGAACTATGTTATGGTTTTCAATCATATAATTCTACACTAATCAGCATATTCACATTAATTCAAATAAAAATAGCAAAATCTTATTTGCTCATATTGCTACGACTTTGTTCAAACGGGATTTCATCATTTTCTAGTGAACTCGTGTTAGAATGCTCCAATGATCATATCTGTGGTTTTGTTTGGCATTTCTGGAAAATCCTTCCAGTTCATGATAGGAAAATCGTTCCTTTGTAAAATGGGTTCCTAGGGAAATGTACTATACAGCTACTTTGTTGGATTCTAGCGCTGATAGGGTTAATAAAGATTTTCGTATACCAGGTTCAAACTATGCACAGCGAAAAAAAATGTCCTCGCCCAATCCTCAACCAGTGCAGCGGAGCAGTGATTGTTCGGCGACAAACCTTTAGAAAAAAAAGACTGCTATCCTTTCATCAGTGGGCACATCCCCATCCTCTTTTGGGTGCACCCATCCAACTTTTCACCCTTCCACCCCCCGCCCACACCCTGGGCTTTAATCCGCCGGACACTGGCCGTCAAGCCAAGGCCGAGGCAGGTGTCCGTCTGAAGGGGGGTGGTCACTGCGTGGGTAGTCAAGGTCTGACCAGCCACGTACCAGCCTCCAGTAGCCTTGGGGGGTACCATTAAGTGTACACATCAAATGGCCAAAAGTCCACTTCACAAGTTTTAACGGACTGTAGTTACAATAAGCCCTTCCCATAAGCTAGACATATTTGCATAGAAATGTTGAATGGGTTAGTAGATATTTTAAACTAAAGTCATTGTGGCACCAAATGAAAATGTCTATTTATGGATTGCAATATAATTATCATGATATTGCAAAATGCTTTTAAAAAATTATTCTTTTCGCATTCATTGAACCTGTAGAGTACAACAGTGGCAATTTTCACAATGTCATTACTATTTCGTTTTAACCTTTGGGATACATAATAATTATCATGTAATGATTTTAACATCCACTATAATTATATCATATGATTCTTATACAAAACGGGACAAACACGTCTTTACTGGCCACTATTCACCAAAAGGCCTAGGACTGGAATACTAGAACAGGGAGATCACACTAAAATGGAAAGAACTACTCAAACAATGTAGAATTTTGTAGCACTACTGCAACTGTAAAGTCCTAAAAATATTTTTATGCTTTTTGATGAGTCCCTATCTGTAAAACGTAAGATGACATGTTTAGTAAACGCCCCCTGATTTCGTTTGAAGGGAGTGTACAGCAAATAGTGGTCAGGTGCTTGGTAGGGATACTTTAGGGGTTGCAGCTAGTGGGATCGCTTTCCATTACCTAATTATAATGTGATCAATAACATATATATATACTCTCACGTCGATACCTAATACGGTTAAATGAGGAAGGTCGTCAGTGACAGGGGATGTCTGAGAGACACAGCATCGCTCTGTGAACTGAGTGGGGACAGGATCTAAATATGGCTTTTTGGGGGAAATTTACTGCTGGAAAATTCAGATATGAAGGTAATTTTCTAAATATAGAAAATGTTTGCACTTGAAATATGCATCCCTATGATCCTACCGACCTTTCTCTCCATTAGCAAAGGTGGGTGCAATGCATAAAGGATACCTTTCAAGTCAGTCTTTTATGTGGTTTATCTATTGGCATCAAACTCGAAAGTTGACCAACATCAAATACACTATTTTAAGACACCTGCACAGGTATGCAGTGTTTTACATTGCAACTACACCTGATGATCATGGTACAAAACAATAAAATTTAGCATGACCTTGAATTGAATATATAGAAAAAGAATAAATAAAAATATTTAGCAACTTTGCAGATTCAGCAATGAATTTAGACCCAATTCATACCTAATTCTCCTTTTGGCATCAAAGACATCGTTTCAAGGCCGGTCCCTGGGGCTACTGTCGACTTCTTTTTATTTCCGACAGATGGGTCGGGGAAGGAGAGGGGAGCGGGGGGTGGAGGCGGTAGGGGCACCTGACTTCTACTGGTTATTGATCAGAACATATCGATAGTTCCTCCTGGGCAGGTGTGGGCAGGTTAGACCTGACCTGATTACATCGGGGACACTTCTAACCTTGGCGGAAATCCCAATAGTCGACTTTTACAGCTGGGACACCTGCCGGCGGCCACAGGAAGCGTTAGGCTTAATACTTTATTCAAATTGCTTATCAGCCCTACGTCTACCACATGGAGACACTAACACCCGCACTTATCAATGGTTCTAATGTTATATTGTAACATCAGTGGAACTTAAAACGTGATAATAAAGTTACTGAAGCTAATATTTCAAAAGGATCTTTCAAGTTATGACGTTCATCAAGCTACGATTTCAAGAGGATCCTTCGAGATATTGATTTACATCGACCGGTGATGTTTTATATATTAATTCATATTCACAAGGGTAATGCATTATTCGATACTGTTTACATTACATTCATTACTGTTTGGGGATAAAATTCCATCATAGCCAAAACTATTCAGATGACTGAAAACCTGATTGACCAACAGGATGTTCTAATCATTCTAATCCTTCCCAAATAAAAGGAAGAAAAAAGATGAGTTTGCTTTCATCGCACAGCCATAAATATAAACTAAAATCTTTTAAAAATCCTTTGGTATGCACTGAGGTCCCCTGGTATTGTCATTTTAAGCCCCATACCCACTACGCGATTTTACTATTGACCGGCGACTTGGGACTGCTGTGCCATGATAGCATCGCCGGTTAAATCGCCGGGCAACTGGATTATCAAACAAATTTGATATAAGTCCGGTGATTCTAATGGCCTCCAACGATCCGTGAGTATGGAGAGCATTCTGGTCGAGGGGAGAGGGGCGAAGGGCGAAGGGCAACTATTACAAGGCCCTTTTACACTATTGCGACTTGGGCTGCGATATGCCTGCGATATGACCATATCTCAAGCAAGTCGCAGACCACTGCGATACTCGTGATGTCGCACCAGTGTAAATGAGTTGTCGCAGAGTGGTGCGACTTGGAGAAGGTGCGATAATCCGTTATTATCGCAGCCGCGTTATCGTAGCCCGTATCACAAGCTGCGATATTTATTTAGCATGTTTAATAATGTCGTAGCAGATGGTTGTAAATAACAGCGTGCGATATGCTGCGATATCTCAGTGGTATCGCAGACAGAGAAGGGGTCCTTATATCTACAAGTATACACGCGATATCTTTGTTTTTATCTCATGTGTGTAAAAGCCTGAATGCCTGCGATATGCTGCGATATGGCTGCGACTTGACTTGGGGGGGGGATTTAAAAAACATCGCAAGGTGCGATATCTTCAAATCGCAAGCTGCGATATTGTTGTATTGTCGCAAGCATCATATCGCATAGGTGTAAAAACACCTATAGGACCGCGGGTAAAATTCGTCGCTCTTGGGGTCGACAGGCGCCGGTAAAATCGTAAAATGGGTACCCCCCGCCCATTTGATCGCTTTGCGTATATTCTACTGTTCGAAGTTGTATGTTAACATTCTGTCTCCCGTGTTAACATCCTTATAAAAGTAATGCCAATTTCTTAAACTAAAAAGTGAAATCATTGGCTTCTAATAAACTTCGAGAGGGCGTGCAAGCCTGTAGTATATTGAGTAAAAGTGGGTCGCATCATTATTCTAGGAGGGTTGTCCCTATGTCTGAGGCAATACTAGAAATTAAACAAAATTATTACCATTTTGACATAATTGACAACTTTTTCTTTTAGAAATAACTGTAATTATACTTCTCTTTTTTGGTATTTATCCAAGGGTACAAAACGCCCATCCATCATAGGCTATAATTTGGTGTGTGCATGTGTGAATTAATTAGGCTGGATCACCCCTTTGGAAGTTCACTTTCTGAAATTACATTCTCTCAAAACAGATTGACGCTGACGTATGCCTGCCGTGATAGCCATCTGACTGACAAACTTCATGGTGTGTGTATCTACCTGCCAGGTGCGACTGTGACTGATACCCTCCCCAATACTCACCTGATACTGTGTCAGCACACCTGAACACACCCGAGCGGGCAGGTGCGAGCCTTATTAGAGGCCAATGGTTCTGACTATATATGGTGAATTATCTACAGTCTATGATGTGCCTAAAAGCAGACCAAAGGTGAAAAAGAAGGGGACAGGGTGCATACTTATTGCCTTTACAGACAGCTCTGAGAATGCCCATAAGTTGACATTTTGAAGCAGGCATAAAATAGACTCTCTGAGCCTAATTGATAAAGGATATTTAGCATAGGCCTATATTACACAATTAGGTAAATCGTTAAAGGATGTATAAGGCTTATTGTACAAAATTGATTAAACATAAACTATACCATTTACACATAAGTTAACATGTTGACAGATCAAACATGAATAATGCTCATTTTAGATTAGAAATGTGCATTATGGCTGTCAATACGGGGGCGGATCGAAGGAATGGGGTTCAGTGGGTCCTGACCTACCCCCTCCCCCTCGATTCTAGAAAAAGAGAGGGACAGGGGAGAATAAATTCACACCATTCTAGTACTTAGCCTATATAATAAATTATGCTGACCCACCCTCCCTTTCGGGAATCCTGTATCCGCCCCTGTCTATATTGTGGGCATTCTATGACTATAAAGGCTGTAAGGATGCTAGCAAAAAAGGGGTGGTGCACGCCCACGCCCTTCTCCCTAAATCCATCGCCTCTGCCGTGGGTAAACACTTTACGTACAGTCCTTTGATACACACCAGACAACTTTCAAAGGTTCTCATCATGATACCCAAAACAAAGGAAGACTCGGCAAGAGATCCATATTGAAAAAATGACAAAGACAACTGTGCTACGGATGCTTAACCTTAACTGAATTACGTATCCGATATCTGCAACAATCCCAATAGCTTCAGAAGTTATACGGTTGTGGGAGCACTTCTACTGCTCACCTTAGTACTCATTTTCCACTTTACTCCTAAACGCTCCCTTGCAGCCCTCCTACTACAAAATACAGACTGATCTATTTTGATGAAAAAACACATACCTGAAATAATCGCTTTACTAGGATAAAACTCAAAACTTTGAACTTTCGAAATGGGATTATGTGCCAAACCATTAGAACGTTTGTTGGCAAAGGAATAAACTAGTGGGCGTTATAGTACACAGTCATGTATTCATCAATAAACATGGGCTTAATCCAAAAAGCATAGTTCTGTCAGCTCAAAACTTTGAAACACTTCGGTAGGATGAGGGTTAATGGGATGGCTTTCTTTGATATGTGAGACCTGGTCTCAAATTAGGTGTCACCATCCCTTCAGAGGCTATTTTTACCCGGTAGAACTGGGTGCGTGAACCACCAGGTATCGACCCTGGAGAAGGGTAACAATTCCTTAAAGGCGGCATCCCAAATGCCGTCAGAGGGCCTACATGCCCATTTTTTCACCTTTTCCCTCTTAATATTGAATTGCCCCTCCACTTCCTCTAAGAGGCCTTATATTAAATATAGGCACAAGGGGGCTAAAATGCGCATTGCATTGTACAGGAAAGTACACACAATTTAGCTCAAGAGGCTGAAGATTGGGGTTGCTCTTAAATTTCTGTGAATGACCCTAAGTACTTAATGGTACTTTCATTCCCCCTTGCATACAGCATCAAAGTAAATTAACAGTCAAATTAGTGTATGAGATTGAGGCCAACTGTTTAAATCTATTGTATAATTTCTTTATGATAGTTTTTTTAGATTATAGAGAGTACACAGCCACGTCCCAACCCCACAGCTCTTGAAATCTAAATATAATTATTTAGGAAAAAACGTTAGGTAGAAGTTTTTTATTATTATTTCTCTCCCCAACAATCATGCTTTTGAGAATTTTGTAGAGCAATTTGAAATGAATAATTGCATTTCAACAAGAGAAGAGTATATCACATAGGAACCTTACCTCTGTCCATAGTTCAGCATGGATTTGTCAAAAACCATTCTGTGGAAATACTTTGCACGATGCCTTAAAGGCGACCTAATTTTTATGGGCTACCACAACTCTCGAAACAATTTTCAGAAAAGGCACCCTAATTATAACAAAACCTTTTGAAATATTGATAAAACCCCAGAAGAAAGCTACCTACCTACCTCAAATATCCTTTCTCATACACCAATTCCGTTGCAATATAAACTCCTATTATGGCCAAATCAATCCTCCCTTTGAGACCAGCCGTCAGAATACCCTGTATACAGGCTGTGAGCTGTGCGCGTCCTGTGGGTGACTGTAAGGTGAGTGCGTGTGAGCAGTCACCTCCTGGGTGGGCAATGAGCTGCTCGCCCACCCCGCTAGGTGTCGCACTACTAATGGCATAAAGCCCAACCCCTCACCTGTCCCTACACACCTTGATGAGACAGCGTCACACCACCAGATTATCACATCTATGGACCGAGATGTCACATTCTCGTAAGAGAGGTAGCTTGAAAGGAACTGTTTCCTATCAATGATAAGTTTGGGATGATGGATATTTTTATACACACGACAGCTCTTTTAGTCCAATTGGAATTTGAAAAAGGGCTAGGCCTACAGGTTTGGAAGAGGACCATAACCACTAAATGATACTAAGAAACAGGTAAAAGGGATGTTTTTCATGTTAATTAATCTTCCCCGTAACTTCACGTGGTCTAAGAATTCATTAATCACTTGTGACTGCCTATCTAGATCTTTCGTTATTTTTACTCCACTTTAAGTTGGTCAAACCGCCAGATATAAAGCCATAGAAATGTCTGTCACTGGTCACTGTTGGATATTTTAACTAATATTTTGTTAAAACGGAAAGAGTAAATGCTCAGCATCCAATGCCTCCCAAACAGCCCTCAATGTATAGTCGTGGGTGTACAATCTCCTTGTGTATCTGGGGTTGACGCCGAGAAGCAGACACGACCTTGGTGGGGTCGTCAGCTGCACCGCCACCTCGCAGATAAAAGACGAGTCTGATCACGACCTTAGCTTTCTGGTCCTTGAACCTGAGGCACTGTTCTGGAACAGACTCCACAATCCAGGCTACCCCTGACAAAGAGCCATTCCACTCCTGATAAGGTGCCATTAACAAAGGGAAAAGTAAGCCACCCCAGACAGAATCCTTTGAGGGGGTCCAGGTTACCCCTAAAAAGGGCACTTATGTCCATGGACAGTATTTTATCAGATACATTTCCACCCTACCCCAACAGGGGCCAATAAGGCCCACAGCTATCCCTGATGTGACAAGGGGAGGAAATAGAATTGGACACGAGTGAAGGGTTTCTTCGCTGTGCTTGCCACGTTTGTTCATTCCATCATTGGTCTGGGCTGTTCCTCACTGTTTGAGAGAATGGGTGTGTGTGTGTAAAGGGTCACTTGTCCATTCCTAGGGTTGGGTGCAGGAAGGATATCGAGGTTTCTCAGAGTCATGCCCCCGCACAAGGTGGGCTGATTGGGGCGTCATTCCAAGGGGGCAAATGGACTTTGAGAGAGTAAAAGGGAGGTAGTAGAGTTCATCATGGGCTCTAGCAGACCTTATGCTTCAATGCAGATGCTTACTGAGCCATGGGGGTCCTGTACGAGAACCGGGATGCTTGGCTGTTGCCGAATAGGGTTGGTAATGTGTTGGCCATCTGCCAGACATCTTGTTCCTCATACCTGGATGTTGACTCATTCTACCCCTCAGTCATGCCGTGGTCCCTGTTTCTTGTACCACTTAGGCCAGAATTCTTCTAAGTCCAATCTTCTAATAGCCTAACTGTACTGTCTAGGCATCCCCGTTCTTTGTGTGTAGTTACCGGAATATCATTTAGGTTCTGACGATGTTTTCCCAAGGAAGGAAGAGGTCAGGACGCAATGGATACCAAAGAGATACTGCTTATTTCATGCGTACACAGACATTTATATAGCTACATTCCTTGTTCCTATTGGTTAAACCCTGTCACATGATCTACATTACCCTGTATGACATCATTTCTCATTACATGTTTCTTGTGCTACTAATTAATTACCGTACTTATTAACTCAGGCTCCAGTGTCATTGCCAAAACACTCATTCCATCTTGGGAACACTCATTATTTTGTGACATTATAGAAAGAATTACAAGTAGGCCTATACATCAACATTTGACAAACAGACAATCAATCCATAATTCTAGCACATAATTTGTACTCATTTTGATTGCCTAAAACCTGTGCTGTTATAATTTCAAGGCTTCAAGTCCTTGATAACAGATTCAACACACCTGAAAAAGGCTTATGAGATCTGCAATAAAAAGCCTATGCTACCCCCTACAAAGACCCCTCATACTCCTTACGAAGGATCACGATATTCCTAAATGCGTATACATGCTATACCCCTTAAAAAGACACACAGTAGGCCTACCTCTTTCAACGGCCCATCCTAGAAGAAAATGAACATATTGATCAGGGTACCACTGGTATTATATAAATATTTCCTGAAGGTTTCTCACGACTTGAAAGATTGTCAGTAAGAGCAGCAGACGCTGGAGGCTGACATACGTCTATGTTCTCTTCCCCCCTTGGTTCTTAGGCCAATACCGGCCTTGTCCCGGTTCTTCCATGTATTGATATTATGCCTTTGTGACACCCTATTATCAATCTAGACGTGGGGTCTTTGCAACATGGTATGGGAATCTTGGATCAAGTCCAGGTCTATCAGCTGATATACATTGCTTACAGTAAAACCCCTCTCTCATATTGTATGACTTTTTAAGCCATAAACAGTAAAATAAATGCCAAAGGTAAGGTTTCTTTATTTAGAAAAAACAACTGGATATCCTAGACAAATAACCATACTTTCCTAAACAGGGGCCCAAGCCACTCCTGGCAAAGACCCATGTTATCCCACACAATGCACAATTTTTCCTCTAACATAAAGTTTGACCTCCACTAAGCTGCAAAAAGGTCCATGTGACCCCTGTAAAAGGCCCCTTTTACCACTGACTAGAGCTGCTTCCGCTGACAAAAGCCAATGCGACCCCCTGAGAAAAGCCCATATTGTTATTGTAACATGCTGTGCGACCATCTGTCCTTTAATCCTTCCAAATGCTTTCAATATCTACCTCTAAATAAACAACCCCTCATCATTCAATTGTATTTTATTCATTGTCTCGGGCAGGAAGTCCCACGCCTGGAGAAAACCGCCAATTGGGTGTACTACTCACAGAGTTCCCCTGAGAACACAATGACGTCAGTGCGACATTAAGAAGTAAGCATACAAACTTGATAAGTGTATATTCAAAGCTTCAATGTTGATTGATGATATCATGTGCAATTCACTGAACCAATTTTAATAAAGCTGAGCATAACGCCACCATAACATGTTGTACCACGTTGCAACAAAATGGTCGTCGATTTATCTATTTCGAGCACAATTCTGAATAGTTGAGAGGACTGCCAGACGAATGGTCCTAACTTAAACTATAATAATTGTTATTTTATAGGATGACCGAATCCTTTTCAAAATGTTAGTTCATACTGTCATAGACCTTTACCAAAGGATCAGAATTTGTTTCCTTGCAAGGATCCTGCTGGTAAAATAAAAAGCGGCATATTGAATACTACCATCATACACAGACATCTGCGTTGCTCCTACTTATGGGTCCATCTTGTTGATGATGCTAATGGTCACACGAAACGATATGTCTGTACTGGTTAACAGAATGTTATCTAGACGCTTGCTAGAGGTAATAATTGAATATATAAAGCATATCTATTTAAACTGTACATGTAACCTGATCGATGATAGATAAGAGAGATCCTTTCGTGGGACGACTATACAGACGGCGTTTTCCTTTGATTATGAAGGTTCAAGCAAATTGAATTAGAATTATGCCGTATTGCAAATACAGAGTTTGTTTTTAAAATCTCTATTCGTACTCTATTGATCTAATACCAAAACGTTCAACCAACCAAAGGCAACCATGTTTACTAAAAATTAATTATAATAATATTACGCTAGACGACAAAATAATTATGTAGTTAAAGTACACTCACTTGTGGCTAAACGCTTCTTAAAGTTATCCTCTGGTGTTTGTTGTATGAATGCTTTGTATACCTAAATGAATTGTAGTCTAATCGATGATAAATAAAATAAGTAAAACAGCGGTACATCCTTCTTATTCTGTCTGATGTTTGAGTTTGGTTATGAAGGTTAAAGGAAGCAAATTACATTTTGTATTCTGTCGTCCTGCGAATTCAGGATTTATATATGAATATTGAGTTTATTTACCAAAAGATGAATCAACCAAAGGCAACAAACTTTACCCGGTTATCTCTGTGCCAATAATCAATTCTGTTTCAAACTTACGACGAACGGCGTAATAATATGTGGTTAAAACTGTATCGTGGCTATAACTACTTCACTTAAAATTGTCCTTGGTTGAACGTGCAAACCCTCATAAACGAAAAGCTTTTTTTCTCAGGTCAGTCGGACCTCACCTACCTGTCTGGGCTTTCTGGGTGGACGGCGGCACCGTGGAGGAAGGTGAAGGTGAGTCGACAGCGGCGGCCGGGTGTAGACTGACACTAGGAGGCACCGCCCGCAGCCTACAGGAGGCACCCCCTGCACCCCGGGGGTGGAGGAGAGGGCTACTGCCGGGGGCTACTGAGGACATGCCGCGCCGAATGTTATCGACAATTTCAACCTTGAAATAAATGCCCCTTAATGTATAATGTACCTTTTCACTCCAAAAAACATGTTCATGCATGATATAGACATGGGCGTTTTGACTTCTCTTGGTCATAATTATGATAGCCTATTTGGTCGCCCTTATTCCTAATGTTTTCAGAACTAAGGCGTCGGTTTTCTAACATGATACTTTATCCAAAATAACAAGACGTTTTGAAATGTTGGGGTTTGATAATCATTTGAAGATGTAGACTATGCGTGTTAAGCATCATATACCCACTAAGCAACTTTTAGAGAGTTGGGCAATGGATCGGCGATAAAGTCGGCTAGTTCTCATGATCATCTGTTAGTATGGTAGGCCCCCTATATTGAATTGTGCGTGTTTTTTTTTTGTTTTTTTTGGTTCAATTTTTTATTTCTGACATGAAACCGTACATTCAACATTTCGGTTTTTATTTTATACCAGCACAAATTTATGACAGCAAAATAATCAGAATATGATCTGAATTGGCACTTAAAATCGGCCGATTCTAGGGGTAGAACCGGTTTATTTTAGTGCCGATTTGTTGCCGAACTCTGTAAAAGTTGCTTAGTGAGTATGGGGCTTAATGTTTATGATAGTTCTTAGAGTCTAATGATATATATATAAGTCCTATCTCTTCGTCTACGTATTGATGTTTGGTTAAGTATAAAGGAGGTCTTGCCATCTCCTGGTGCACCGTCATATTTAAAGTAGTCTGCCTTTTAGGGTGACAGAGTACCTGCCTTGTAAAATGATTGTAAGTTTATTGTCAAGGTGTAGTCATGATGCCACGTCCATAATCAAATACAAGTATAAAAATAGTTTCACTCAATATATGTAATAGAAAACTCGCATTGCCAAGCTTCATAGTATGGATAATTCTAAATTCTTAATCCATTTAGTCAGGTCCAAAACCAAAAGGTTTGTACTGTACTCTGCACTACCACGTCCGATACTGCATAAAATAGCACTCTGAATGGATGGACATGGGAACCATACTTACGATTTGGTGTTCTATGCAAATACAGCAGACTTTAATGTTACCGCTATGCTTTCCTGTTGCTTCCTTCTTGCTACCAACATAATGGTTGGTTGGTTATTGGTTGCTTTACACCCTAATTAACTGCCAGGGTCATATCAAGGGTGGTGATGGTGATTGAATCTATGTGAAGATAGAGACCATACCCCTATACTTTTACCGAGGCAGGTGTCCTTTAATGTGCAGGGTTCCATAGGCAGGGCCCCACACACAACAGCCGGTGGTCCTGAAAGGACCTTTGATATCCCTGTTGTTGGAGACGTTCAGAGCAGTGGAGCAGTCTAGCCCAGACCCAGAATTGAACCCCGGCCGCCCGCACTGCAGATGGCCGCGCTGACCACTTCACCACCCCGCGCCCCTACCAACATAATGTGTAATGGATGGTACATTATCAACGATTCTGACTTACGTATACAGTCATACATCTCTATCGTCATTTGCATCTAATATAAGACTTCTAGTGACCTACTGGGACCTAGAAATGGTCATCTCATCAGTATATTTGAGTTGGCTGGTGCGAAAATCGCCTTCAGGTAATAAGTCATTGCTGTTGCGATTAGCAATTTGTGTAACGACCAACAAAAGTCAATAATATTCCAATACATACAGATAATCTTTCCGCTCACATGTTAATTGACATGCTAGTGTGTCACTACTTTATAAGTGTCATGATTGTTTATAGACTATGATGGCTATAAATAGATGGCAATGATCGAAGGTGAATCTAATGTGCCAGTTAGCAAGGACACATCTTACCCCAAAATAGATAAATCCGCAGTCTGTGCGGTAGACAAAACCTTCCGGTAAATAACAAACTCTAGGCAATTGACCTCACAAAAAATCTTTCCTTTAACAGTACCCAAATAACTAGATTATTATTTCAAACTAGTCAGTGATTTATATCATTTTACAACATTGTTATTATCATAAGATTGTAACAACACAATTTTCTCCGATCATGTTGGTAATTCCTTGGCTGCTTGGTCCTTACCCTTGGCAAACAGGGACGACACTTACACCTCACGCAGATCATTAAGGGGATCAGTGTACACACGCACATCTCGCTGACATCTGGCTTCAGAGAAGGTCGTACGACAAATATAGCGCAACGCAGCTTTTTGTATCAGAGTATCTTAATTGATGGTCTATCCGCCCTGCCGGGGCTATACTCAGTCCGAAAACCTGAAGGATTCAAACTAAAACGGTTTCAGGAGGATTTCAGTATTTCTGAGGAGGTTCCAATCTTATGTGAGGAGGTCCCTGGTGTATTCAAAGGTTCATGTTAACATGAGGGGGTCGCGACTGATTTTAGACGGACTTATTAACACAAAATTGATGTATCTATCTAAATCTTCTACAGTATTTAAAATGTAGGCCTACGTTTCAGAGACCCTTACAAGTAATTGATGAAAATACATAATTACAACAAAAAATCCTTATCAGGCATGGGTTAAAATGGATTTCAAATTGAAATAATTATAGTAGGCAAAAAGAAAATCTAGAACTCCACAGTAGGCATTAAAAGATCATTATTGCACACTGGTGACAAACAAATAGAGGCAGTAATTGGGGGAAAAGGAATCGTTAATTTTATTGTGAATAAAATTAATTTAATTTTAATTATTGTAGATAATGAGATGGTATTGAATAATATTGATGTCATTTGATTGGATTAGGGGTAAGAATAAAATTGGAGAGTGAAATGAGTTGAGGGACACAATTTGTTAAAAAGGTGTGGGTTGGTGGGTTGAATATGAAAGAAGAGGTGTGTGGTCAATGGCGTCAGGTACGTAATTGAGGAGGGAAGAGGGGGATTGTTGGAAGGTTGATATAGTTATGTAGATAGGTTGGGTTGGGGTAGTGGCACCAGGTGCCAGCAATGAATCCCCATTCAGCCTCACAGGCTCTATGAGGGACCATTAAAATAGCACACGTACAGTAACGTGAGCTTCTGAGAAATATGCAACAGTTCAGAATTTTAAAAAGAAAATTAATATTTTTGGGCACTCATATACTTTATTCATATTTAGATCAAAAGGTTTCAGTATGCTAAATGAAGAATTGCATTGTTCAGGGAATAATGATTCATCTTGAAATTGCTGAAAATCACACTTATCAACGTTACATTTGGTGGCTCCAGTGGTTTTATTTCAAAGGTGACTCTTACTTTGTTGCTTACAAATCACAAAATAATAAGCACGGGGAACATTTTTATAAGGTTATATAAGTATACTGGAGTACTGCAATATGTTACTATACACGCCTACACTGAACAATCTTTTCCATTGGTATCAGCCTGACATGTTAAACCCCATACCTACTAGGCAATTTGGGCCTCGTCGCTACATGGAAATGAACAGGTTTGATAAAATCGCCGGCAAATCATCAGTGATTCAGATTAAACATAAACATTTTGTGACCTGCTCTGCGATTTATTTTGAAATTTTCAATACACCATACTGACTGGCGATCAGGGGGAAATACAATCGCCGAGGCCCAAATCGCCTTGTAGGTATTGGGCTTTACAAATGATTACTCAGGCACAAAATTTAATGGGGTTTATTAGTAATGATCAGTTGGTCTTATTTTTCTCGTAAAATAACTTTAAATAGGAGAACTTTCAGAAGCTGTCGAGACCGTTCCAGGGCTGTTGGAATGTTTTTGTGATGTTTACAAATACTTAGCACACAAGTACATAATTAATCTTGATTGAGGTCACATTGGTTGCACACAATAGTAGATGCTCTGTGAATAGCACGTCTTCCAAAGAGGCAGAATGGCAAAAGAAACATGTGTGTTTATATGTTTTTCTATCTCCTATTTTTCACACACAACTCTATAGGATGAGTCCATAAGTTTGAAAACTGAATAAAAAGATGAAAATGCAACAGCTTGTGAGGGTTTCTTGCAATTATACCTGATGCTAGTGTCCAACTGTGTGCCCGTGCTTTACCAAAGACAGCACAATTGCCACGCTGTGATGCTCTCAGAGGTCAATCTGCTTTTATGGTTGGTATTTTACATGCTTTATAAAATTATCTTCCCTTAATATCTAACTAAATACTAAGATATTATGGGAAGATGCTATAATTGGCTATATCATACCAAAGTTTTTTGTTTAAATAGTGGTGGGCAGCCTCGTTGTTGGAACTTTATTAGAGTGCTGGTTAGTATAGGGCACTGCCCGATGCGGGAATCCGAACAGAGTCCTTGATAATGGGGATGGGCCCAATGTGGGCATCCCAGTAGAGGCACAGGGTGACGTTGGGCAGGTTTCACGGCGGGAATCCTGACAGAAGTCCTGGTTAATGGTCTAAGTAGAAGGAAATGAGGAAGATGAGGACCCAGCCAATGATCAAACCCAGGTTCTGCAGGATGAAGACAGTGCTCACGTCCCCAGTCTTCTCCTCCTCCTTCCGCGCCTGCTCGTTCATCTCAGGCAGCTGCAACAGATATGGATGGATTAATGGTGCTTCTGACTATATTTAGACTGACATAATCAAAGTTTCATTGCTATCTAATAATAGAAATAATTTATTGCTGAGCATGGCATGGGGATCATTTAAGAAAACAGATTATTTTCGTACATAATTCTGTGTGTTTATGTAGCTGTGTGTGTTCTTTTGTTCCCTATGCTCGCAGATAACAGAACTTTTTCTTGTAAACTCTTGTCAATATAAAAGTGTTCTGTACATCTGGTACGATGAATTGTCTTTTTATCTCAACATTATAATATAACAATATAACGTGATAAGCTATGCTATAGTTAGATAATGGCTAACCAATTGTAAACGGCCATCGGCTATACCATTGCTGCTGTAGGTCCTATTTCAGAAACACTTACGATAAAGGTAACTCGAAAAGGAATTATCTTTAGCAATGTGAGCTCGTATTCTAGATACTCTGTCATGTATTTCATTCATTTAGATTATATAAAACTAAACACCTTAAGGACGCGACTGTAGTTGGATGATAGAAATGGAAATTACTCACCATCCCAACCAGTGAGATGTAAAGGAACATCCCTCCTGTCAGAGCAAACACCCAGTGGGCTCCATTATCTATGTTCCCGATCTGAAAAAAGACGGTATTTGAGATAATAGTGTGTCAGTTTGAAGTAGGCAAATCATTGTGCTCGTAAACATCAAAATTGTAGAAGATATCAAAATAATAAGCAGGTCAGAGCAGACGTCAGAGTTAAGCAGGACTGGCAGGCCCGCGGCGTTTACCATTCATTCAATATTATTTTTTATGTCGTACATCAATCTGTTAATTTATTTTTTCACTATTTGAAATATGGCCTAGATCAAGAGCTCTAGAGTATCTATCAAGATTAGGCATAGGATAGTACTTACTGGCATTGATGGGAATATGATGGGCATATTGTGGACCAGTCAGTAGTGCAGTTTATATTAATTTTAGTGAAAATAGGTAGCACCACTAGTGTTAGAAGACTACCGTCTGTATGTCCACGGAAGTGCCATAGCGCGCACAAAAAAATGTCAGCCCTATGAATGCTCGCTGTGTATCAGTTGACGTTAACATTTTTTTCTCATTGCACAACTCACCTGAATGCCGGCTATCATGCCCAGGTAGCAGGCGATGGCGGAGACAAAGTTCATGACGGCGGCCTGCCGTAAGGACATGCCAGCGTTCAGCAGCACGGCAAAGTCACCTGCGAAGGTTATGTAAGAACAGTAAGTAAAATAAGGAGGATTCACCAGAATAGCTTGATCGAAAGGAACTGGTGGATAATTTCTATTATGTTTGGAACGAGCTGAAGATGGGCCTATATATATATGCCGATAAACAAAAATGTGAGAATTGACAATTTCTTTTAAAGAATGCATAATGGTAGTCCGTACTAAGAGACTGTGAAGAATGATTTATTAGAAAAATGCA
Source organism: Lepidonotus clava (assembly GCA_936440205.1). NCBI lineage: Eukaryota > Metazoa > Annelida > Polychaeta > Phyllodocida > Polynoidae > Lepidonotus > Lepidonotus clava. Next base: position 18,686,341 of record OW387148.1, read on the forward strand.
GACAGGTACCAAAACTATTGAACAGTATACTGTTGGCTGGTTTCGATAATGTTTCTGGAATTTGATCTAATAATTGTAAAATATGCAAATTTAATTTTAGCTATTAAGATGGCCTACAAAGTTTACAAAAACAGTACTCTCCCGGTTCAGTATAGAGGCTAATCACAACAATAACCATTGTTTCATCCACCATCCACCCCGCGGGGGAGGGGAGGGGATAGACTATACTGTAAAAACAAGTGTTTAGAACCTAAACACTTTCCTAAACACTTTGTTGTAACCAGTTTGACAACATGTTTAGACCCTAAACATGTTTAGAAATTTATGATGTTTAGGTTCAAGTGTTTAGGTATTCAACATGTTTAGGTGTTTAATGTTTAGGTTTTAAACATGTGGGATCCCATGTGTTTAGATAATAAACATCTGTAATCCAAAACATGTTTAGAAAATACAAGTGTTTAGGCTTTAAACATGTTTAGACCCTAAACATGTTTAATTTCTAAACACCTTTTTGACAGTATACCAAAGCCATATCCCCCATAACCTCCATAATTTACCTAATTGTTGTCCCAAACTAAACCTAGAGGACAAGTCAACTGCTTACCCAGTTCGTGGGGCAGCTCCTCGGAGAAGATAGCCAGTGAGACGCCGAGCCCGGCGGGCGGGCTCTCGGTGTAGGCCGACCCGATGCTCAGCCCGTCCATGAAGTTGTGCAGGGCGTCCCCGATGATGATCATCCAGGCCACCGACTTGATCTGGGACGCCGGCGTCCACTTCTGGGCGATGACCGGGGGTGGGGGGACGATTTGACTGTGGCTGGGACGACGTACGGCCTGGAGGGTGGGGGTATATATAATTATGGCAACAGTGGAAAATGATATTCAAAGATAGCAATCATTGTAAGATCAGTTCGACTTATATTAAGAACTTCCTTCGATTTTGTATATATAATTTTCCTTTTTTAATGTTAAAAGGTGCATCCAGAAGTAACCGTTCGTCTTGACACGACAAATAATTACCATCAAACTAGCAACATTTCTACGAAGAGATCATTCCAGCAAGTGCAATATCCAGGAGATCTTAATAGGCAAAATTCAGACTTACAGCTAGTTTGCCGTTTATACAAAATTTGGAACAAGGAGAACAGTTTATTTAAGGGAAAACCTCTGAATACCACCCGCCCCCTCCAATTCGATCTCGCGATTCGCTACTGGTTCACATACACTCCTTATGAATCTAACTTACTAGCTGGATGGCCCGCTTCTCCTCCTCGTCCTGATACGCCGGGTTGTTCTGCCCTTCGAGATTCTTCTTCCGGGCTTCATCTCTCTGTGAAAAAAATAATAAAAATACTTTGTCCTAGGATGTGATGCAAAGTGGTATGACAATATGAAAGCAAATGATAAAATATAAGCACAGATCACAATGTTCACAGAATCTTGATCAAGGATTTCCTAATCTGCTTTTAACGGTTTACAGTTCCTTTCAATCAATAGCATCTGAACAAAGAGGTAAAGTATGCTATAATCTATTAACTATGGGGTTGCATGTAACAATAGAAGCAGAATGTATTGCCGTTACAAATCCTCTTTCTAATTATGAGTCATGGTCAATGATATTGTGTTTATGCACGACTGGACATTCTCCAACAGTATATTTGTCACGGCGTCACGTCAATGTCTAAGCTACGCACTTTTACGAAAACCTCCTTCCCAATAGCAATAATTAGATTTATGATAAACTCACCTCCTTCTTTTTGAAGATGAAGCTGAGGACACGTTCTATGAGGAAGAAGCTGTAGATGCCGGTCACCACCACCATCGCCCTCCAGCGGAAGATCTCCTGGAAGGGGCTCTCGTCGGTGAGCAGCTCAAAGCCCTGGGAACAGAGAGGAAGAGGTTGGAGTAGTATCACATATTATTACTTATAATGAGAACATGTTTTGTCATCTCATAATATGCTGTAATATTTTAGCATTGCACGCAATGACGTAACCCATTTCTTTAGAATGCTACCTGCATATCCAAAAGGAACTGAGATTGTAAGCACATAGATCTCTTACAGTCGCTGATGGGTTAACTCATCACGTGTAAACATTTTTTCATCATGTACGATAGTATTATTAAGATTCACTTTACGATGAACGCGACAATATGTGAGTAGTATACTAAAATGGGAATTTGATATTGGTCTCGCACATCAACATTGAAATACAGGCGACGTCAGTGGATCCCATGGCCATGCCTTAATCGTATCTTACAAATACATCAATATTAGTAGCTTAATCTAATAACTAGGCCTATTGGACACTAACATTTGGAGAAAATCGCAATGTATATCCCATATGTGAAAGAGCATTGCAAAAGTGCCATCAATTCTCAAACGGCAGCCTTGTGGCAACATTCATGTAAACTTCTACGATAGTTTGTGAACAAAGTGGAAGAACATTTGATAAAAGTGAACTTAGCCTGTATCAAAATCCTTAAAACAAAAGGACAAATCTTCAAATAATCTTGAATCTAAGCGCCATAATAATTATACAGCTGATATAGGAGACTCACCTCGGGTATGAGGACGACTATGGCGCTGGCCGACAGGGTGCCCACGGCCAGGCCCACGGTACACATAAGCACCTTCTTGTAAATCCTCGTCTTCATCAGGGGGTAGAAGAAGATACCTAGGACAGGTAAGATGTTGATGATGGTGACCGACAGGAACGAGTAGCCCCACACTGAAAAGTAACAAAACTTGATGATGTCAGTGACAGGAATAAGTAGAGGTCCACGCTGAAAGGTAACAAGAGGTAATGATGTCAGTGACAGGAATGAGTAACCCCACACTGAAAAGTAACAAAAGAACCTGATGATAATGTCAGTGACTTGAATAAGCAGCTCCACAATGAATGGTAGCATAATATGACAAATTAATGGCAGGAACGAGCAGCCCTACACTGAACTGTACCGCGCTGATGATGCTTAACTAACAGGAACAAATAGTCCCACACTGTAATATACCAACGGATTATGATGTGACTGACGGGAATGAGTTGCCCAACACTTAATAGTAACGAAAGCATTGTTAACAATAGAATTATACTATATGATACTACAATCATGCAAAATCTATGTTTAAATTGTAGCCATTCCACAGGTCTGTCCAGACCTTTGTAAAAGGCAGTAGATATGATAGATAATATTCATTATAAAGAAGGCAGCATGAAAGACTATAATAAAAAATACAAACTAACAAAATATTGTACAGGTATTTTTGTTATCAGTTTTGGTGATTAGCCATGTAGGTACACTATAATAATATTATAGTGTATACCAATGATATTGATATGACATTTATTCAATATATTTATTTTCGACAAAATACTTTAATCATACTCATCATACAATGATGTGAAGATCACACTGTAATTATGGGCTATAATCAATACATATAGACAGACAAGTGAAGATTTCGAGCCAGAAAAAATATCACTGCCGTCGTTCCCCTTACCCACCTTTGGTAGGCCCGGGCCTCTGGCGGTGGGTCTTTTCCTTCTCCTCCATGGTGTCATTCCGAGAACAGCGCTCATTCTGCAGCTGGTACAACAGCCCGGATACCAACTGGGACACTTGGGTGAGGTTGGCGCCATCTATCGGCACTTGGTGGAAGCGGAAGAGGTCGGCTGGTCTGAGACACTGCGGCGGGAAGACAGGTAAAGGAAGATCAGACAACTCATAATGTAAAGAATCGAAATCGTAGTTTGATTAGTTATTGCAATTGGAAAAGTATCATTGAGAGAATTACCAGTTTTTGAAAGTGACCTAATGCAAATCAAGATCTATGCATCAATGATAACACACTGAGGGGTTTCGTATTTTCATGAAAGCAGCATGAGGCTTAAGATACCGACATGTCTCTAAGTGGTAGGATCTTACAACTATTTTAGTCATTTGAAACGCCTCAATCATGTAGTGACGTATGAGGGAGTTCATAATTGGTATGGGGGGGGGGGGGGTAAAGGGATATAGCCATAATAACGATAGGCCTGCCATGCACCTGTGTGACATACAATTGGGAAAGGGGCGGCATGAAACGGTGTCATTGTGGGTTCACTGGTTACAACCTGCTTTTGAATCATAGGACATAGTCATGGTGAGCAGTAGGCCTATCTCTTGATAAGATGGGTATAATTTCATTTGTTCACACTGCAATATTTTCATAAGTGTTCTACGTATTTTTTTTGACAATACAAATGGCATGTATGAAGCAGGTCATTCGTAGTCAAACTACTAAAAAAGGGCAAAGGGAATTCGATGTGTCTTGGTAATATCCATTATCCTCAACATTGCTTTCCTGAGTATACGTGTACCATATGTAGTAAATAAGCAAGGTCATAGAGAAACACCAGAGTATGTGGGCTATAAGAAACAACACCTCTAATTATATAGCGTCTCGTTATTTTTATTCAGAAATAAGCCCCCTTTAAGCCTTCTGCTGCAGCACTATTAACACTGATAGTACAAATCATAAAAGCTGTTTTGTCTGCCTAGTCAGTGTTATTTTGCCACGAAGGCAAAACTATCATTATGTCCCCTCACAGAGAAAGTCTTTTTTATCAAATTTAGCTCAGAAACAGCCTTTTAACTGTAAGCCGTCTTTATAGCTAGTTAAGCAAATGTTATGTTTGTAAGGATAAATTTTCCGAATTTAACAGAATAAGTGATAAAACTTCCCCAATGCAGGGAAGAGACCTACACCAACTGTAAATATGATGAAGGGCACTTCATCACTTAATGGTCTAAAAGGACTAACTTAAAACACTCATAATACAAAACGGTCTGACAGCTTTCTATGTTTCAGTGGATAGCGTTTTTCCCTGGTCCTTGCAGTGACTGGTGAATGAGACTATATGACACAGTGTCTTGCTCACTTAATGAACATACATGTGTAGTGGTGTGATGAATCAAGAAGTACATCATTATGTTTGGAGACCATATAAGTTGTTTGCATACCCCGATAGATATGATTACCTGACCAATTCTGTGAAATTGTTATGATTCCCTTTTGGAACAAGTGTTTGTGACGTGACAAGAGAAGTTGCATAATATCACGACTATTAGAGTACAGGGAATATGACAACAGGAGTGATGCGACAATGTATCATAATGATCATGTGGCCTATATAGCTAATCAGCATGGGTCTTAGGGTATAAAAGGCTGAGTTTTGTTATGGAATAAACAGTTAATTCCTGGTTCTCAGCATGTTGACCAACACTGACTTCCTCCTTGTGTCCCACTCTTTAAGGGGCTAGGAGACATAGGCTAGAAAGAAATAGCTTATCATGAAGAACAATAGAGCATACCTCAACAGTAAAGTTAGGCCAGTTAGCCTCTAAGATTGGACTGTGTTATGACACTCAGTCTCAAATGACACTAAGTCTCAAAATGTTGAGACTTAAGTGTTATTTTAAGACTTAGTGTCATAACAGACTGAGACGATAAAATCTTGTCCTTATGGACAATAGCTTCTGGAATCCACTTGCATCCTGCTCTCCTATAGTCAGAAGTGGGGTTGTCTCTCAGTAAACACATGCACTTTCATCTTATTATTTCCAGGTACATATGTCTCCCTACTGTCTCTAGCATCAGGTTTCAGTCTACTTTTGTCAACATGCAAATTTCGTTGTAGCATAAGGTGCAATCAGAAGGTTATTCGCAGCCAGCTTGTGACGTAACAGAAACCAAAACAGAATGTTTTAAGACAATTCTGTTTAGGGGAAGAACATAACCAGAATGTTATAATCAGATAATAATGTTGCAGTGGAATGTCACAGCAGTAGGTCGCAGCGACGTAATTGGGAGTCATCAAAAGAACATAACAAGAACCAAACCAGAACCAAATAGAATGTTACTGCAATGTTATTATAACGTCACAACTCCAGCTCGGTTCAGTCTCTGTGACAAGTTCAACCTCTTATTATTACTACTGAGTACATTCTTAAAGTTTTGTACAAACTGTTGACAATATAACTGCCTGTCTCTCCTTATCAACCCAAGAAGCAGTGAGTCAGCAGAATGTTTCATGCTCTGTGTGTGAGAAGCCGGGGGCTACATCCTCACAGTTGTATGGCTTTTTTATGTTGCTGGTTATAGATCATTGCAGCAAATTGCAATCATAAACATTTAGTTGCCCTGACATTTTTCAAAGAAACCTTCATAATTCTTACAATTCTTGATCAATTCTATTCATCTTGGTATCGTTCTAAAGCTAAGAATATGTATAGTATGAACCTGAGTGAAATGTGTTCCATCTGAACATTCCAAATGATTTGGAATGTTTGGAATGTCCTCCAAAATTTGCTGAAATTTTGTATTTTTCTTGACTTCATTAACTTAATTCTAAATTGAAATTCACATTGGGTAAGATGGTCCAATAAATTGAAATTTGATTATTGGTATGGATATTCAGGTGTTTTTTAATTTTAGCCTAATGCTTACATAGACAGTATTGATAAATGGGGAAGGATTATGTGTACATATTATTGAAAAATTTGGTGAATTAAAATTGGATGTGGCCAAAAAGTGCTCAAAAATTGAATGGCCGCTTTATACCCTCACCCTTGTCAACACACTGGTGGGGGTTGCATAGTTTGTTCCAGCAAGTTCCCCATCTTCACTTCTAAAAAGCCTTCAGGGCTGGTGACGAACTGACAGCTATTATATAAAAGATGACAGAAGAGGGATCAAGGTGTCTATGGCAGAAATGCTTTTGTGGCACGTACCGTTTAGACTGTCTCCATGACCCGTCAAACTATTCACCTCTACTGGCTCAATTTACCCCACTGAGTTAACCCGATATAAACCTACTTTCACTATCGGCTGACAGTAATCTGTAAGTATGCATAGTTGGGCTCAGCGCCAAATGATCAAAGAAACAGGCACTGTATGGATGTTTGGAGCTAAAACTACTTTCAGGTTTCTTGGACAGGAATATTTTCATAAATGATGGTTTCACGAACATCCTTCAGGTTATCCAGTGTCCTGGATATTTAGATGGGTCAACCAAAATATTGTTTTCGTTTATGAAATGTAGAAAATTAATGATGTTAAAAAAAAAGCCTATCAAATTTGATAATCTTTTTAAACTTTCAGTATGTGCTTTTTCAAGAGAATAATTATTTGTGATGTTCAAAAGGAAATAGTTATAGTGTAGAATATCCGTTGATGAACTAGGCCTTCTATATTAAATTATCTTGGCTGTAAAGATGTTTAAGTATTTCTAAATAACAAGTAATCATTGGTTTCTATCTGAAAATAATTTTTACCAGTTTTGCTTAGATTTCAGTAAATTACCATTAGTGCAAGTTGCATAATCATCATTCATATCATTAGAATCTTCGTTTAATCTGTCGCTGAACGGTGATGTTATAAGGCTTTTATCATATCTCCCGTTGGCTAAAAAAAAAGATTGGTCTGTAAGCCGAAACAGATCGTACTCTGTTATAGCAACGCGGATCTGAGCCCCTGCCTGGAGGCAATCGTATTTGAAAAGGGGCTCAGTGTTCAGCGACTGGGGCGTCAGATGGCATCCATTGTGAAACCTTTACTGAAAGATGATTGCTTCTTACAGAGCCGCACCGAAAATCGTATTTTAACTAGGTTAGTATCGTATAACAACAACCGGGGCTCAGGTGTTCTGAATACCTTTTATGATGGGATCTTATCGATAATTGCATCAGTGGAAAACCCACTCTACCATACAAGAGATGTCGTAGGTATATAATTATTTCGTATTAAAAAAACATAAAAAAGCGAGTAGGAAAGCTAGAGGGATCCTGCACCTACTTAGAATCGTGGCAAAGGTTGCTTGCTTTTGGAAATGAGATGAGAAGTTCTACTCTTCATGACCTAAGCTTATAAAGGAATAGCTTCACGTATAATTATTCCAGTGAAGGAAGTAAAAAGTTGTTAGTATAAAAACTCAATCAGACTCGGGTTTATGAAGATAAGTCTAATTCATGAATCATAATGAGTCCCATATTAAGCCGACCGCCATTTAAACAAGTATGCACCTCATGCGTGGATGAGAACTGATGTTCAGATAAAATATCTCTATACAAATCGTTCTACTTGATGCGTACCTGCATTAAATGGGAATTAGGGTAGAAATAATTGAACGTTTCTCTGAAGTAAGTATGTAGGAGGTGAGTAAGTGGTGAATTTCAGATGTGTCTTATGTCATTCATTCTTTTTGTGAAAACATATTTTCGATATCCTTAATTTTTCCAAGAAGAAGCAAATGATTTCCTCAAATCATCTTAGAGAAAACTGGTTCCTCACATCGTGCATCCTATCTAAACGCGATGTCTTATATTCAATGTCTGCTTGAATTATTCTGACTTACGTCTGTAGAAACATATAGATTAACATTTCCAGTGGGCCGAGAAAAAGAAAGATAGACTACGAGCCCGATTATGCTCCAACAAAATATAATCTTTTGAAAAGCATACATTATCGACCACCCAATTTTAGTCGGCCGATCAAATGCCAATTGATAATTCAGTACGGAAATCATAGGACGAAGGAATCCTGATTGTACATGTAGAGTGTATTGTCATTTCTGACTTTATCATTTACGTCTGCATACGCGTTAATCTTAGGGCAGCTACAATTTCAAGATATCTGGGGGGGTGCCCAAGAAAAAGTTATGAAAAATAACGTCCCACGAAAAGTGTAAATACCCACGATAGCCAAATTTCCTATCGTGAGATTTTAGAAAGCAACAATTTTCGTGGGTTTTTTCCCCATTTTTTTTCAAACTTATACAATCTCAAATTGTCCCAATGTGTTTCAAACACACATTAGAATGCATTTTAGGTGGAAATATATATCGGGAATGACTTTAGGATGATTTTTCACTGAACGTTAATGTCCACGAAATTTTCGTACATTTTTTCTGGGGAGCTTTTTCTATCGTGGCCACAAAAAAAGGGTAAAAACAACTCCACGAAATTTCGTAACTTTTTCTTGGTCGCCCCCCCTGGAACAAATATTTCTACTGAATAATCTTATGTACTCATACTTAGTCAAGGTAGGCAGTTTCCTTTTATCATACTTGATATATTTTAGATTTATCTACTACCCATGTGGATATGATAAGCACATGGTGATCACCAACATGTTTTATTTCTGATATTGTGACGAGTGAGGACTGGAAAAATAATCAAATCATAAGTTTAAAGTAAGTAAAGAGACGGGATATGTGCGTGTCCAAACTACAATACTGCGAACTATTTTTTTTACATGGGTTACAATCTTACAAATAATAGAACAACACAATAAATTTAGTTATTCACTCATTTCTGTTTGATTGAAATAAGATATCTATAAGCAATGTAAAGAAATATAGTTTATGATATAAGGCAGTCGGCGTTTATGCTGTAGGTAACACACTTGATGATTTATGGAGCGTGAGACCTGCCCTCATTACGTCAATCCGCTGGCACTGGAGCATAAATCTAGATCCCAACTGGGTGAGTTCCACAAAAACGTGTGCGTGAAGGCGGGTTTCCACAGGACGGCAAATGTGAAAATATTGCATGAACCTTTTACAAGTTCATATAATTATATTGGCGCCAAAAAGCATTAGTCATTGAGCATGGAAAGTGTTAATAACAATGGATGCCGCGGAAATCCGCCGTTATAGTCAGAATTTCACTTGGAATGTGTACGTAAATACAGTTAGCAGGGGAAAGTTTGTCTTATGTCCGAAATTCAGAACCGAACTTTTTTTCACGAGCGGAAAATATGAAAGTTCTGCCATTCATGAGTTGGGTTTCTTCAAATTTATATCGTCCGGTTGAAAAAACAAACAAGAGGAAAACAAGCTCCGATATCATCCTTTCGTTGCCATCTTTAACTATTTTCCAAGGCGGCGAAAGTGATAATCCGCTTTTGGCCGAACATTCCGCTCTGGGATGAATAACCCTCCGGGCCAGAAATGACACCCGAGAGAGGGGAAATCAGGATCTTGATTTTTATCTTCCTTGTGCAGAGAGAGTAACCCTTTGTCATCCTCCTGAATCGAGATCCCTTCTTTAAAAGGCGATGATTTGTTATTTTGCTATGTCTCAAATATCAACGAGTTCATTCATTTCCAAATAATGATTTTCCAAAGGTTTTTCTGACATTCATCGAAAAAAATTATAATTGGATCTTTGGAAATTGGGAATGAGACATTAACTTGTTTCAAAATGTTCGCACTATAAAGAAAGTAGGGAAGTAAGCATGGTTTATGGACCAAAGCATAAGTGTTTGGATACCTTTACAAAAATCAACACTTCCACTAAGCAGACTACATCATGAGACATTTTGTCTGGCGTCAAGATGAAAATGAGTTAGTAAATAAAAGATAATTACTCTGTTTTAATGACATTCTGCTCCCCTATCCAATTCTGCTGGCAGCATGGCAAAGAACCATAATTATTTCGTAGAACTCAATTAACCTTGTAACCCATAGTAAAATTAATGGATTGTTAAGGAATTAACTATAAATCTTATAGAAAATAAACAGTTATACTATAGACTACATTTGGAACATTGTGTGTCTCGTAAAGTTGTTAATGAGTCAATAATTTAAACATAATTGCTCTGTATTTAAGTACATTCTGTTCCCCTATCCAATTCAGCAGGCATCGTGGCAAAGAATCATTACTTTCAAACAATATTTCGTAGAATTCAATTAACCTTGTATGCAACATCTAAAGTAATGGATTGATAAGGAATTTAATTATAGTTCTGTATATATACTGATGAGTGGTTAGACTATAACTATGATGTGAGCTCGAAGACCTGGATAACATAAATAGGACTTGTACCTAAATGTTTGAAAGATTTTACACTGTATGGTATCTAATTAAGTCATTATCTGATTAGGGTATAAGATGACTGAAATCTTGGAGATTATATGACGTAAAGATGCTGATAGGTCATCAATTAAAAAGAAGTAATTGTTCTGCATTTAGGAAGGTAGCTTGCCAAAGAAGTCTTGCTTTCAAGCCACATATCTTAGAATGCAATTAACCCCGTGCCCCATATGTAATATTTATTTAGTCAATGAGCAACCGTAAAGGAAATAGTGGCTAAATATAAGTTATTGTGTTTAAGTAATTTTTGATAAGAGAAAGATTATACCAATGCTTACTTTCACCTTTGATGCATTATCCATGGAAATATTGTTTCCATGGCAACAAAATAGTAAACAATTACCAAAATTGTTTATTCTGGTTACAATGGCAACCAAAAAGAATGTTGGTTCCCTCTCACTGTACAGGTTAGTGATACAAAAAAGGGATAACCTTCTATGAAGTTTGGTCTGGACCAACACAGAAAAACAGAAATGGCTCTTAGAAAAGAATGGGTGCACATATCGAAATGACCAAATGAGTTCGAATGCAACATTATATCCCAAGTCCGGCTGACAGTTACTTTACTGTAAATATGATAGGAGGAGGTGTTATTTTCTGAAAGCAGAAGTTAGGACATATTCTTTATCAACTTTATTCTTTACTTTATCAACATCTTTACGTCATATAATCTCCAAGATTTCAGTCATCTTATACCCTAATCAGATAATGACTTAATTAGATACCATACAGAAGTTAGGACAATTCTTTTCATGTAAAACGGCACACAATATAATAGGTAGGCATAACACGTGAAAAAAACTACATGGTTAAAATGACTTTAACCTGGTACTTGCCAGAGGTCACTAATAGTAATCACGAAACTGTTTCCCCAAATACACAAAAATAAAATTAGTCTCAAAATAACCCAAAACTTCGATTGAAATTCTTCAAGTGGAAGGCCTTTTTCGCCAATTTTAATACACATTTTCCACGTTTTATATGGCTTGTTGCCATTAGGGTAGACCTCACTCTTTATAAAAACTTCTTTTTGTGCATAAGGCAGTTTGAGGTTATCATAAATGAAACCGAAATGAGAATCTTTTTTTTCCCGATTTTGAATGCGCTGTATCTCTAATTCTATTTTGATTTTCAGATTCTGAATGCTTAATTCCCCCCTCAAGCGGTGTCTTTGTGAGATTTTACTGTAGGGCGCTATACCGGCCTGATGCAATAAAAGGGCTAAGAAAGGGATAACAAAAAAGTAACCATCTACCTACCTCTCTCTGGAGGCAGACTCTATCTGTGACCTCACATGGCTGGCCACTGGGGACGCCACCTGTACGGTTAACACTGACTGAACCTCTGGCTGCCAATTCCCGAACCTTAGCCATGAGCTGCTCCACCTGGGCCACGGTGAGCTGGTCGGCCGCCCCGTACTGCTCGACGAGACTCTGCGTGAAGAAGGAGGAGTTGGCACCGCTCACAGCGCTCCAAGCACAGGCGGCCAGCAGCAAAATGCCCAGAATTGGAGAGGAGGGCGACATCCTGAGTAACAGTCTGTGGCTCGGCTTAACGAAGTCGCAATATCAGCAGAAGTTTCTCACTTCTTTTGCCTTTATATATGGAGGAGTGGTGGGAGGAGTCTGAAGATGCGAGGGTAGCTCTGTGGAAAGTACACGTGTTCTGTATATCTATGTCTACGGCCGGTGGTTTCCTTCATGAACAGAGAGCCTAAACCTGGGAGTGTTGTAAGAGGGTGCTTCAGAGGCAAGGTCCGGACGGCAAGTCCCAATAAAATACATGTGCTCCTGTCTGAGATCTTTGCACCCAGTAGCCAACCAGTGAAGGTCTCACCCCAGCGAGCACCATCCAACTGAGGAATCAAGATGCTCTGATAGACGTGTAATTGTCTGGCGATCTGCCCAGCAGACTTCTCTACGTTCCTTAGAGGTGTGTAATCACGTAACAGTAGGTCATTTCAGTGCGCCAACCACGTCGACATGAAGGAAATCGTCGCAAAAGTATAACAATGTCCCACTGTAACGGCTGATGTGATTTAGAACTACTTTGGTCTTATTCCTGCTAAAGTGGATTGATGTAGAGATAGGCAAAATGCCGCGTATTCCGTATATCCCGTGTATGTATCCCGGTGTTGTCACCCCTTTCTCAGACGTCAGTACTCTTTTACGCCCGGCCGGCGCCCACCTCGGAGGTTCATTCATGTCCTAACCTCAACGGTTTACGGGGCCGAGTGTTACCACAACCATGCACAGATGATGTCCAAATACAGTCGCCGATTTAAGGGGGGTGCCCCCCTTTCTTTTTTTTTTTGGCCGAAAGTTAGTTTGTTTTTAATATAAAAAGGCCCTGCCTGATGCACAGGAGGAATTGCACTCCTCTTCCCACCTCCCTTGAAAATTCCCGGACCCGCCCTTGAAATGGCTTCACTTTTCACGAATAGGATGTTAATTAACTTTTTATAGCAATTCTATCACATTTAGAATTAATATTACGTGATTTTTACTCAACGCAACGCACTGAATCATGAATTTAAAAAAAATAATTTCAGATTAAAACATTAGGCATGGATTTTATAATAATATAGTTATAATCACAACATGGTGATCCCAAAAATATAAACATGTGACCGCGCCTGCACAGGGTGTATCAGGACAATGTGCCTTGGCAGGCCTTGTTGGGGCACGGGTCTTCATCCTCCGATGGGTAGAGGACATAGTAAATTGAACCTTTTTTATCTGCCTATATCATGTACCATGCACGTCATTCGGTTAACTGTTAAAATGAAATGATCAAATGTGACCATACAATTATTATTCCTGTGTTTTCTAGAGTAATCTCTTGTTTTGCCATGTCGATGTCTATTCTAGTTTATATGAAAATGGTAATTTCCCCTCAAGTTTTTTTTTTATACACTTTCTGGCCAGATACGAAAATCGATTTTGTTGGCAGACGGCTCCCTATATCTCAGTAATTCGTGTCATTCCTGGAGGTATCTATGCCAGTGGGTGACTATAAAACATAACCAAAATTATGGATCAGTGAGAAAATAACATAAGGTCGTTAAAATTGCAGGTGATCGGTAAACTAAGAGGTCGAAACCTTATGTAACTTTCATTTTGTGAATACAAGACGTATGTATGAAATTGGCAAACAATCAAGTTTCTATTGGCAACGTTGGGGATGCTGATCCTTACATAATTCCGAACAAACCATTCTATTCATGCCTAGAAAGAACTATCAGGTGGTAAGTTTATTTATAGAGCTATTAAGGGATATTTGATGAATATTGTGACGTTCTCTGGTAAGTCGGGGTTGCCGATTCTTACAGCAGAGGAACGTGGGGATTGTTCGGGTCTCGGGGCGGACGGGGAATCCGGGCCAAGAACCGAGATGTGTTTTTAGAGTCGTGCCTCGCGCACGAGGGGGGGCTGAGCGAATCGGTCGGGAATCGGTGCTCGATGTCAAACGGAGGACTGCGGGGAAGGGAAATTATGGTAGGGGTACGGGGAGGCCGTGCTTCGTCTCGCTCTATCTTCCAGACCGGCATTCACCTCGCCAGGGCGGTCCACCTCGGGTTCCGATCCGCGGGGCCGTCGGGCCGACGGTCACCTATTGTTTGGTAGCGTGGGGCCGAGCCTTCCGCGCCCTCATCCCCGCGGACTCCAGGTTTCCGTTCCTCTCTCCATGCCTTCGTGCCATGCTGCGCCTACACTTCCGGGACGGTTTCGGGCCTTCGCGCCCTACCTCGGTCCTCCGTTCCCCGTTCCCGTTCCTCGGGCCGTCGGGCCCCCGTCCTAACTTTCGCCTATTTATCTCGAACTTCGACTATTTTACTCTAACTTCTGGTTAATTAACTCGTATCGGCTCATCTCAGCGGTTGTTCAAGGGAAGAAGACACGTCTGGACACAAGGAGAACTGTTAAAGAACTCTGTTTATTCGGGCCTCACCGCCCCTTTATATACCTTAGAGGTCAGCCCTGATTGGCTGCTTTCGGTCACGTGATCTACAACTGACGTCACTTCCGGTTTACATTCTCGTTTCCGGTTTACATATTACTTCCGGTTTACATCTTTCCGGGTCTCGTTCCTTTACATATTCGTTCCTTTACACTTTCGTTCCTTTACATATTCGGGCCTCTTTTTCGGGCTTTTTACACTTTCATTCCTTTTACATATTTCGTTCTTTTACACTTTCGTTCCTTTTACGAACATATATACCTTTTGTCATATTACCTTATTTTCTCTTATTTTGATCTCTACATATTTGGATGAATAGGCATTCATCACACCCTCCCGCACCTTCTTGAAAGGTGGGAAAACACGTCTTACAAAATTTCAAAGCAGTTCATACAGCAACGACAACAGGACATACTTTAAAACCAGAAACATTTTTTAACTACCAATCCTACGCTCCTTATCGGTAGAGGAGGAGGTGTCACCCTCTGTCCTCTCCGGTCTACCTCGGAGGGCCCCCGGGGCCTATCCGGCTAATTCTTATTTTTCTTCTTTCTTCTTTCTTCGTTCTTCTTTTTTTGTTTTTCTCGCTTCTCGGTAAAGTTCATATAATTCGTTTTACATATTTCTCCGTCATAGTTCTTATCCTGGGTCTATTAGGACCCGTACTGCGCCTTTTCCGTCTTAGGATGAGCGAGCCGGTCGTGGCTCTCCCACCCGGGACTGGGGATCGGTCGTGACCCCCGTCGCCCCCGCTCCTCTCCTCTGGGCTCTATGTTTTGGCCCCTCGGTGTTTTTCCTCGCCCTACCCTCGTTAGGACAGAGGGACCGGTCGTGGTCCTCCTGCCTGGGGCCATGGGTCGGTCGTGACCCGCAATGCCCCCGTTCCATTCGTTTTTTTGTCGTCCAGACGTTCTCCCTAATTCGGGTGGAGAATCGGTCGTGATTCTCCCACCCAGAGGCAAGGATCGGTCGTGACCCTTAGTCCTCTCGACCTTCTGTCCGTTTTTCGTCGTCCAGACGTTCTCCGTTGTTTTTGGGCAGAGAGTCGATCGCGACTCTCCTGCCTGGAGGCAAGGGCCGGTCGTGACCCTTCGTCCTCACGGTTATCACTCTTCTCTGCGTTCTTTAGATGATGATGATTTGAAGATGAAGTTTTGTAGAAAGACTGAAGTTTTTGTAGAAGGAATGTTGTAGAAAGAAATGTTCTTTTTCTGGACTTCGTGCCCTCGGTCGCCTCAGCATTCAGAGCCTCTCAATGCCTTTTCACGTTTGGCAAGGACAACATGTTCGAGCCAGAGGCCGAGGTACCCAACGGTTCCAAAGAAGAAATGGCACTGGATGTGGAGAGGAACTTAGTTCAAACGTTAAAGCCTCAAGAGGAAGCTTCAGCAGGTGGTGCCGTGCAGTTCGTGCCACCGGTCACAATGCAACTCTGGATGGAGTTGAGGTGAAGGTAAGTATGTGAAGACTGGAATTATTAATTGTTGATGAGGTGTCCGTTTTCCGTGCAGGAACTGAAGTTTGACTTTGCAGTCGCCGGCCATGTCGGAGTGTCCCTGTGACATATGGCCTCATGGTTAACCCAGCACCAGTTCGTAGAAGACGATCGGCTCTTGACCACGCCGACACACTCAAAGACTTTAGAGGCAAAGGAAGATATCTGAGAAGGAGTTCAATGTAGTTAATAGGGTATTTCGTCACCGTTCTGGGCCCAAGTGGCATGACAACAACCGGAACGGAGACCCAATGAGAAGATAATTTTCTTTTTGATGAGGTTTCTTTGATGACAGGAGCCGGCACCTCTCATCCCTCCCCCCCCGTTAGCAACGGTAGGAAGACAATCCTTCTTGGGCCGAGAGGGAGGCTCCTTCGTTCTACTGATGAGATGATTTCAAGAAGAGGATTCTCACTTCGGGCACTCGGGCCCTCGTTCATCTCTCGGGCTCTCGGGCCCCGCTCCGCTTACTAAATTTTTCTTCCTCCCGAAGGACCATGTTCATTGACGATTTTTTTGAGAAGTAATACTAACAAATAGTCCGTATTTAAGGTAAGTTTAAGATCCGGTCTGGTTTGATTCTGGGGTAAGGCCACAGTCTTCATCGGTGCCATGTCCATCTACATGAAGCCACTTGAACGCCTTTGACACGCGCCGGGACAACAGCTTCGAATCGTTCCGAGCTGCTCCTAGGTCAGCGGTTCGAAGTAGGTAAGTTTTTAGAAGTGTTTTTAGAAGGAGAAGTTGTAGAAAGAGAAGATGGAAGACTTCAACTGGGATCTGCACCCGACGTCCACCTTTGAGACACGGAACGGGCCCATCTCAGCCGGCTTTAAAATACCGGATCTAGAGAAGAACTCATCCGACATCGAACTCCAAGGCAGGGATGAAGGATCGCTTCCCGTTGTTCTTTGCAGACCTCTTGATTCGTCTATCGAGGCATCCGAGGCCGACGTTCCAAGCACCATCTCCCTATATGTTTCAAAGACTATTTTGTTCCGTTCGTCGGGAAGAAGACATCAGGAAGTACGACATGGAAGCAGTCACGGTCGTTACTGCAGGTAAGATATTAATATATAAAATAGTATGTGTAAGTCTATTAACTCTGTTTTGTTTACTTATTATTAGTAGGGCACGAGCGAGGGCCTTTCAACTACCGTCTCTGCTCGCACTCCGGTCCCTCGGGAGACATCTACCGCTCTCCGCAGTCATTGCACGACTCGCTGCATCGGTCTTGGCATGCTAAAACCAGCATCCAGGTCGAGAAATTCCACTCTACTACTCTCCGTATGCGGTAAGAGGCTGAAGACAAGGAAACACAGAAGATGGTGGTACAATGAATCCGGGCCCATCCGGTCCAACATTCTGAGCGATCCATCCAAGATCAAGATGGTCGAAGCCCGAAGAAGTCCGGACGAGCCGTAGAAAAGCTCGTTTTTTTTTTTTTTTAGGTGCCGCTAGAGGACAGAGGCCGTTCCTCTCGCCTCCAGATCCCTCAAGGCAGCACGGGAGAAGGGTTCCAGTCTTGGCCCGTGCCAGCCCTTCCTCCAGCGGCGAGTCTCCGGTCCACCGGTACCCTATTTACCCCGGCACGACCGTCGACTCAAAGATTTGCACAATACTGTTCATTCATTCTGAGTTCCTTTCTTCAATTTCACCTCCTTGTTTACTCTCGTTCCTCTTGGTCACTCGGACGGGTGCCGGGTGTCCGTCCAACCCCCCGACCAAGTGACTCTCGCTCCGACATTCCGTTACTTATCCCTTTTCTCGTTCTCTGGGCCGCCCGGCCCGCTATTTTTCCAATTTCCGCGACCGGACGGTCCTATTCAACCTGCTTGGTCCCAACCAACGCAACGGGGCTCTTGATGATTACTGGGAAGAAATGGAACGGCTACACACTTTCTTTTCCTCCGAGCGCCTCCTCCCGTTCCGTACTGCCCCGCAGGCATGGTAAGTTCGTTCCATACATGGACCCTCCAGCTCGTTGATTACGGTCAACACCTCCTAACACATGCGGTTTCGTTCAATTCCGCAAGAAGAAGATTCCCATGAAGAAACTACCTAATTTGTTTTTAGTAAGAATACTTCAAATGAGAACATTCGAGCCCGCCAGTCCGTTCCCGATGTTTTTAAAGCAAAGTTCGGGCTCGTCCAGCGGTCTCCAGGAAAGTTTTTATCCGGGCTTCGGACTCCTGTGCGGCTCAGGTACCTCCACCTCGGCCCGGTCCTCTCCCTGGGGGTTTGACATTATGGGTGAGGAGCCAACGCCCCGTAATCCCTCCTCACCCGAACTCACGACGCGCCATTTTCCGCTTCTGGTTCCGTCGCGCTATCTTCCGTACAGGACTCTGAGCAGCATCCACCGTTCTCTCCTCTTCTAGGCTTTTCATCCTTCTTCCTGACATCGGGCCGGTAAAAGCAGCCTCTCCTCCCTGGCCGGGAGCTTGAGAAGTGGGTCCACTAGTCTGCTCTGCTGTTCTACCTCCCTCGTCGTCTGTAACAAATCGTCTAACTGGTCCTCGTTTTTGTACAACACTAAAGTCTGAGCCAACTGGACGGTCCGGTTATGTTCGTTAATTAACCTGTCGATTCCTGGTAACTCTCGGGTAAACGGCCCCAGCGCTGCTGTCGGGAACTGTGCCATTGCCTCGTCGAACGTCTCTGGCTCGCGGCCCGTTTCCAGCGCCATCAGGAACGCCATTGATGCTGAAGCCATCGCTCTTGTCTTGGCCGTCATCCTTCGCACCTGCTTAGGAGGCCACGCCAGTTGCACCTTGATTGCTTCCTCGGCGTCCCAGTCTCGTACCGCCCGTGCCGTTACCGGAAAGTGTCCCTGCAAGACCTGTTGAATGGCCTGCGTCCTTAACAACCGCAGTCGTGGCGTTTCTCCGGATGGTCCCGCCGTTGGTGTTTCCATCCCCATGGACCCAAATACTGAGTCCGAAGCCGCCCCCGACTCGTCCAGTTCTTGCCCGTCTTGCTCGTGCCTTTTGGTCTCGGCCTGTCCCAACTCCATGTCTTCTGAGTCCTCCACTTCTGTATCCATGGATTGAGCAGCCGGTATTTTCAGTCTATGTATCATAACTCGTGGTTGTAGTGCTCGTCCATCCTTGTCTTCGTCCTTAAGTGGGGTGTCCGGTCCCGGTGGCGATCTCATCCTCTCCGGTGACGGCGGTCCCGGGGTCTCTTCCGATGCTTGCGACCCAAAGAACGAACTTCCCAGACTGGTTCGGGTCAAATTTTCTACAGCCATTCGTGTCTCCGGCGTATCCGGTGCCACTAGGATGTCCCTCATCCGCTTCAGTCCCGGGGGCGGTACCACTGGCTGCTTGCATACCATCTTCTCCAGGGGTGAGTCCGCCCTCGTCTGGGTAGGGGTTGAGAACAACGGCTGCGTTGAAGCCATCGACGCCGTTTCCTCGGTCTTGACTGCGTGTCGAACTTTTTCACTTTTTCAACTCGGCCCGATGGTTTCAGTCCTTGTCTTTCCGCCATTTCGAAGATGAACCTTCCCAGGTACAACGCCTCTCTCTCCACCAACCGGCCCTCCTTCGCGTCCCGAATACTGTCCTCCAGCTCCCGGTCTGTTCTCGCCTCTCGGTAACCCCTGAACGCTCCTTCCCGGTTCATCGTTCCTTTTAGGTACCCGGGGTACCTCGGGTGTCGCGACTCATAAACAACCGACTTCTTGTGGACCGTCATCATAGTAAACTGCGCGTCGCTACAAGGTGGTTCTAGTCCCGTGGTCCGTTTTAATCCTGTCGAGGTCTCGGGCTGCGATGGTCCCAGCTCTCCTGCGCTACTTGACTCGGCGATGACCAAGGACCGATCGCTTCGTACTGACGTACTCCGGTCCGATTCTGATTGGTCCGAGCTCGTTCCCTCTTCAAGTTCTTTCGGGATTTTCTTCACCTTCTTCCACTTTTTCTTCCGGGACGGCTCCTCCGCTGTGGATCCTTGTGCCGGGGGTCGCTTGAAGGCTGGAGGCTCCTCCTCCTCTCCCTTAATTTTCGGACGTTGATCGTCTGACGAGCTTATTAATTCCACCACCTCGGCCCCTGGTGGTATTCCCGAGCCACCTGGCTTTGGGCTGGCGTGGATCTTCCTCCTCTTCCTCTGCCCGGGAGTCCTCTGCCGGGGAGTCCTCGTCCTCTCGGCTCCCGCGGTTTTCCCTGGGCGTTTAATTTCTTCACTTGACTTTGTACTATTCCAGCCACTTGTTCGTCCGTCATAAGTGGTCTCGGGTTGATCACAGCCCGGCTCGCGCTTCGCGGCGACTCGGTGCTTTCCTTCCGCACCCCTTTTGCGGCCCTCCGAGGGGAACGGCGCGTGGGCGTCGACTGTTCCGTTACTCCGGCCAAGGGTCCCTTCCCTGCTGCTTTGGCTGCTTGGGTTCCCTCGCCGGCCTCGGCGGCCTCCGATTCTTCCTCTGCTGCTTCCTGCTCAGGCTGCTCGGCATCGCTGTCATCGGACCCTCTTGATGCCCTCGGGTAATATGGTACACGAATCCTCCGCCGCGGCCTCTCCGGTGCTTCCTTGTCCACCGCTTTCTCGGGGGGGTAAAATCCCTCCGGATGACGCACAGCGTAGTCGTGTTCCAAATCTGCTACCCGGGCCGCCGTTTCGTCTCCAGGAGCGAAACTGGTGTACGGCGGTCGTCCTTTCAGATCCAAGGCGAACGCCGCAGCATACTCCAGCCTCAGAAGGGGGTCCTGTTTCGGCATCCCTCTCAGCAGGTTTCCTTCGTGTGATTCCCACATGTGCTTTTTCCAGTCCTGGTGTGTCGAATATGCTCGGCTCGAACACACCGGGCACATGTAGTACTGTTTTCGTACTCCGTCGTGCTGGCCTCGGATGTGCTTGGCTAGGTGTTTGAATTCCTTTCCGCGACACTGTCCTTCCCAACACTGTCCGCTCATCGCGTCTATTTTCCGGGCTTTCGGGCCTCGTTCCGAACTCGAAGCTCGTCCCGTCAGCCTTCTTCGTTTCCGCCTCGTGGTGATGCTGCTCGTCTCACTTCTCTGCTTTTTCTCCTAGCTTGGTCTGCTCGTCTGCGATGTGATGAATTCTGATCAGCTGACCAGAATGACCTGCTCCGGCGAGCGCTCTGCCTTTTATAGCCGCCGCAGGCGGAAGTGGGCATGGCCTGCACTAGTGACCCCTAGCGTCAAGCTCACCCACCACTTCAGCGGTGGCGCCCCCTACTATTTCCGGTTCCCGGGGCCCGCCGCTGGTCACCGCCCTGCCTGCCGTTTACCTTGCGGCCCCTCGCCGTCTGCGCGTTTTTCTTCCTAGGCCTTTTATTGCCCCACCGGATGTCCTCGGTCCTTTCATCTCTGTCGCCTCCTCTTGCCTTGTCACCTGGCCCTCGTAGTGCTTCCGCACACTTCCCGGAGAACACAGGGGCTCGTCGTTATTATCCTCTCACCGCCGCCCTGTTCTCTTTGTCATCTTTACTTCTTTTACGACCTACTTTAAAGCCCGTCCTCGTTTCAGGCCTCGCCTTTTACAACCGTCCGTTCGTTCCTCCGGCGTTCCCGAGAGTGCCGCATCTACTCTCCTCCGGTCTTGGGACACGTTGTCTCATTCAAAGTGCGAAAACTTCGTTCTATGTATCCGTCGCTTCGGGGGTGGTACGGCGTCGTTCTTGTTTTGTGGATTCCAAACAGTGCACAGACCTGAGCCACCACCTCGGATTCAAAATTCGTGCCTTGATCCGAGTGTAGTTCCCGAAACGCGCCATACCGTGCTACTACTTCTTCAACCAGCTTGTCTGCCACCGTTACTGCCTTCTGATCCGGGATCGGGAAACACTCCAGCCACTTGGTGAAATAGCACCCCACCATCAGGCAGTACTTGTTTCCTCGTTTTGTGACTGGGTACGGGCCCGAAACATCCATGGCCAGCCGTTCCATCGGCTCCCCTACTATATATTGATGCAGCGGCTCCCGTCTTCTTCGTCCTCTTTTCAGCAACGCGCAGTCACATTCTCGACATTCCTTCCGCACGTCCTCTCGGAGTCCCGGCCAGTAAAACCCTTGTTCCAACAGGGCCGTCGTTCTGGCGACTCCCAGGTGCGCTCCTGCCGCGCCTCCATGGTATTCCCTCACCAACTCGGCCCGTTCCCCTCTGGGAACGACCAGTTGGTTCCTCCAACCATGTCCTTCTAATTCCCAGTACTTCCGATGCAGCACGCTATCCATTAGGCTTAATCTTTCCCACTGCCTCCATAGGATCTTTGTTTCTCGGGATTCCGGAGATATGACCTCCCAACCTGGCCGGTTCGCATCCTCTTCCATCCGTGCGATAATCGGTCCTATATCTCGATCCCTCCTCTGCGCTGCTTTCATCTCCTGCGGGGACCATCCGGGCTCATACCCCCGGGCCCGCGTCACTACTCTCACTTTCTCGGTACTCTCGTGTTCCTCTCCGCACTGTTTACACGGATACCGGGACAACGCGTCAGCGTTCCCATGCTTCCTACCCGGTCGGTGTTGGAACGACACGTCATGCGAGTCGACAATCTCAATCCACCGGGCAGCCTGCCCCATCGGTTCCTTACTTCTTTGCAGCCAACTAACCGCGCTATTATCCGTCCGGATTATGACGCGTTGACCATAGATGTAGCACCGAAAATGTTTCAAAGCTCGCACCACCGCCAACAGTTCTTTCCGCGTGGTACAATACTTTCGCTCGTTCGACTCCAGGGTTTTGCTCGTGTAAGCTATTACCCGTTCCTCCCCTCTCTGCTCCTGTGATAGCACGGCTCCCATCCCCACGTCACTGGCGTCCGTGTCAAGCCACCATTGTCCTTCTTCCTCCGGGAATCCCAAGACCGGGGCCTCTGTTAACGCCCTCTTCATGGCATCAAATGCCTCCTGTCGTCTCGCGCTCCACACGAAAGGCTCCTCTTTCGTTGCCAGTTCATACAAGGGGGCAGCCAATTCCGTGAAACCGTTTATGTGTCTCCTATAGTACGAACACAATCCCACGAAGGCTCGTACCTCATGGAGATCCCGAGGGACCGGCCACTCGGTTACTTGCCGACACTTTTCGGGGTCGGGTTCGATCCCGTTGAATGAGACAACGTGTCCCAAGAACGGAATCTTCTTCTGGAACAACCTGCATTTTCGTGCTTTCAGCTTCAGCCCTGCAGCGTTCAATCGGTCCAGAACCCGTACCAATCTTTCCAGAGTCACTTCAAACGTTGGCCCGAAGACCAATATGTCATCCAGGTATACTAGACACTCCTCCCACACAATTCCTCTGAGGATTCTTTCCATCAGCCTCTCGAAGGTGTTCCCGGGCCATGATGGCTTTTTCCAGTTCTCCGCCTTCCTCCGTGGTTAGGCCTTTCCTAGCCTCCTCTATCATCTCGATGAGCGCCCCAGGGGGTTCTTTTACATCGCTTCCCGTACCTCGTACTTCTTGTACGAAGGTGGCTTCTCCGAGGACTCTGCCGGTTTCCAATTTCGCGCTCTCGGTCCCTCGGTTGGCCACCCAAACTTTATTCTCCTCTCCTAACGTCACCGTTCCTGGGATCACTTCCAGTCCCATCGGTAATCCAGTGCCGGTGATGACAGCCAGCTGTCCACTTTGTCCCATGTCCACTCTCGCTACTATTGTTACTCGGGTCACCTGGAGCGGGGGTATTTCCGTCGTCCCCTCGAGTCTCACGACCTGTCCTCCGACGGTAACTGCCCGAATCCCATCCGTTCTTCGTTCTACTCCTGGGATTCGTTCCCCCTCTCCCCCTCCTTCGGCGGGCAGGAAGACAGCACTCGCGTGGGGCTTAACTGTTAGCCGGTATTTCACCGCGAAGTCGTTTCCGAGGATTCCTTCATCTCTACCGATGTCTGCCACCATGAATGTCCACTGCAACACGCGTGTTCCCAATCGTACTGACAGGTTCGTGCATCCGTAGCACCGCAGCGGACTACCATCCACCGAGCAGAGGCGTCCTTCGTATCCGTCCAGGTCTTCCCATTTTCGTCCCCACTCTCTCCAGAGACGGTCCGACAGCAAACTAATCATAGATCCGGTATCGACTAAAAAACGGACGACACTCTCTCCTACCGTTCCGGCCACATAAAGTCCACATTCACCCATGCCTACTACTTCTCTCGCCGCGCCCGAAGGGGGCCCCGCGCTTACTGCAACGGCGACTGTCCGTTTCCCTGACGCTGAGAGCAATCCCTCGCGAAGTGGCCCTTCTGGTGACATTGGTGACATTCCAGGTCTTCTTTTCGTTTCTTGTACGCCTCTCTCCGGGCCGTTGCCTGTCTCCTGGCTTCTCGTTCTTCTGCCAATTCCTTCATCATCTCCTCCAATTTCCCGTTTAAGGCCGTGATTTGTGTATTGGCGTCCTCCTCGGGCTTCACTGCCCGCAAGAGGCGGCGTGAGTATCGTTCCTGTATCTCTACCACCTCCACCGCCTCCTCTAACGTCTTGCATCCTTTCTCTGCACACTTCAGCTGAAGGTCTTCCCCAACCGCAGCCTGGAACGCGTGTAATGCTGCTTTTTCCTGGCTGGCGTAGTCGTTGGAGAAGTAGGCTCTCGACGCCAACCGCCGGGCGTTATCGGCCAACTCCTTCGCTGTTTGGTTCTTTACGCGCTTCAATCCCGCCAATTCTTGCAGAGCATTGCACGTATCCTTTTCCTGACCGAACCTCCGACGCAACGCCTCTACCCTCGCTGGGTAACGGAGTCGTTCCCTGTCTGGGAGTCCGACAAAGTACATTCGTGCCGTCCCCGTCAGCGAAAGAAAGAGCATCGCCGCCTTCTCCTCAGTCGTCCAACGTCCCAAGTCTGCATACTCCTCGAATTGGTTGATCCATCCCTCAAAGTCCGGTTTTCCATCATACTTTTCCGGTCGTAAACTAAACTTCTTCAAACTCGCTCCTACCTGGCCGGTCTGTTGTTGTTGAGCCCGCGCATTCTGCTCATCCGTCGGGGTGGACGTTCCCATAAAGTTAAACCGCCTGTCCATGATGGTCGTGTCCTCCCCCTTGACTTCGGGTTTCGCACCTCCTTTCTCCTCCCCACCTTCCTTGAAGGCGATGTCAGAATCCATCTGATCGAAGACCGCAGCTGTCGCCATGAGCATCCAATATCGACGAAACACTCAGTATCCACAAGTCCGTATGTGCTTATTTCAGCACCACCGCTGCCACCAGTGTGACGTTCTCTGGTAAGTCGGGGTTGCCGATTCTTACAGCAGAGGAACGTGGGGATTGTTCGGGTCTCGGGGCGGACGGGGAATCCGGGCCAAGAACCGAGATGTGTTTTTAGAGTTGTGCCTCGCGCACGAGGGGGGGCTGAGCGAATCGGTCGGGAATCGGTGCTCGATGTCAAACGGAGGACTGCGGGGAAGGGAAATTATGGTAGGGGTACGGGGAGGCCGTGCTTCGTCTCGCTCTATCTTCCAGACCGGCATTCACCTCGCCAGGGCGGTCCACCTCGGGTTCCGATCCGCGGGGCCGTCGGGCCGACGGCCGCCTATTGTTTGGTAGCGTGGGGCCGAGCCTTCCGCGCCCTCATCCCCGCGGACTCCAGGTTTCCGTTCCTCTCTCCATGCCTTCGTGCCATGCTGCGCCTACACTTCCGGGACGGTTTCGGGCCTTCGCGCCCTACCTCGGTCCTCCGTTCCCCGTTCCCGTTCCTCGGGCCGTCGGGCCCCCGTCCTAACTTTCGCCTATTTATCTCGAACTTCGACTATTTTACTCTAACTTCTGGTTAATTAACTCGTATCGGCTCATCTCAGCGGTTGTTCAAGGGAAGAAGACACGTCTGGACACAAGAAGAACTGTTAAAGAACTCTGTTTATTCGGGCCTCACCGCCCCTTTATATACCTTAGAGGTCAGCCCTGATTGGCTGCTTTCGGTCACGTGATCTACAACTGACGTCACTTTCGGTTTACATTCTCGTTTCCGGTTTACATATTACTTCCGGTTTACATCTTTCCGGGTCTCGTTCCTTTACATATTCGTTCCTTTACACTTTCGTTCCTTTACATATTCGGGCCTCTTTTTCGGGCTTTTTACACTTTCATTCCTTTTACATATTTCGTTCTTTTACACTTTCGTTCCTTTTACGAACATATATACCTTTTGTCATATTACCTTATTTTCTCTTATTTTGATCTCTACATATTTGGATGAATAGGCATTCATCACAATATCAACGCTTGCTATTTACCCTTTCAGTCGGATACCTTTTGCGCACTAAAAACCAGATATGTATATACAGGTGAATGGGACCCAGGCACGCCATCCTTACCCCCCTTACCAGGCCAAGGGTCAGACATGGGATTGACCCCGGGAAACTATCAAGTGCAGCGGTAAGATGCTATGACGAGGTAACGTATATGATTATATAGTATTATACATGCCGTGTCTGCAATTCTCAATTAGCATCATTAGCTAGCGATAAAAAAATATATTAATGCACAAAAATACCGTGTTAATAGCACCTTTCGAAGAGTGTCTATTACTTGGCTATAGAAAAATGATAGTAAAATCTCTGGTCATAATATCTGGAGGTACATACCACCAATAGTGAAACCAGAACATGAGTGCCTTATGTTATAGATTAAAGATTTACGTAATAGGAAGAGGAATTTTTTAATCAATTTGAACAACCTAATGGTTCTGAGAACAATACATTCGTTAACTATGGTCTGATGCTATCAATAGAGGGAAAATGGGCCTCGAATAGCCATTTCAACTTGGATTAAGCTGTTTGACGTGCATAATAAGTATACTTCTATGAGAGGAGGGACAATCAAAACTTGTTTCAAAACACTACATCTTTCCCACATAAGATTCATGGCATCTCATGAGACTATTTAATAGTAAGAAAATACAATGTGATACTTTAGCAGGATGGAAGGAAATTGTAACTTCTGCTACTAACATAATACAGGGGTTTTTCATGAGATT
Organism: Lepidonotus clava; assembly: GCA_936440205.1. NCBI lineage: Eukaryota > Metazoa > Annelida > Polychaeta > Phyllodocida > Polynoidae > Lepidonotus > Lepidonotus clava. The sequence goes on from OW387148.1 coordinate 18,713,657, forward strand.
GTTGAAGAAGTGTCCAAGAAGTGCAATATGCTATATCTAAGAGATGATGATGACAGCTTACTAAATGTGTTACTAACACACAGTTACCTGAAATACGTTATTCTGTGAAGAGAAAAAACCTGATTCACAAATAAAGCAGGGTAATTACCAACAAGATTTTTATCATTTTGAAATAGAAATATGTCAAAAGTACAAAAATCATCAACATTAATCATGACTGATGCACCAGAAGTTCACAACAAAATTGGGTGTCTTATTTTCTTTATTTCATCAACTCATTCATTCCACATATTTGTGGAATACTGTCTACTTACTCTATCTTATAATAATTCGATACACTAGGCATATATATAATTTTTACCTTACCTTATTCAATATCACTTTAACATTTAACCCTCTAGAAATCCACTTTGGTGTTTGATAGCCCTTTCAATAATGTGACGGGGATTTCAGAATTAGGTATATTGTGCTTTTTAGAATGAGATTTTCTTGTGAATTGATTGCTAGAATAATTAATGCTTCTTCAAAACAACAGCCCTTAGAATGCACCTTCTGCTTTCGGTAGCAAGGTGCTTCCCCTACCTCGCAGTTGCCTGTAGAGTACTATTTTGTCCTTATAGAACCAGCAATTTTTCTTTATTTACACTTATACCCTCATCAGACTTCATGGCATCTCATACACGTTTATAGATGAGAGATAACTGATAAAAGGCTTTCTACATAACTTTTGTCTCTGTTTCAGGTAAAAGGTCTTTTAGGTTATACAAGTCGCATGGAACTAATTATTTTTTTCACATAATTTAAACATAGCGGATCTTGAGGGAAACAAATTGCGCACCCGAAACAGATGCTGAAAAAGAAACGTTGCTCCGCCCGAAAGTGACCCAGAAACCCATTGTAAGGTTCCTTGGAACTTTGGGAATATTTTGATGTTTACCTCATGACTGGAGGTGAAATACCCATTTTATAATCAGAATAAAACCCTAAAAGAGGTGCCATTTTATGGGTAACAGCCATGTGGTGGCCAAATATGGCCTTATGGGGTGGAAGGGGTTAATTTAGGGGTAACAATTAATTGCTACTCTCAATTATTCTGTAGTTTGGTAAGAGTCCAAACACTGCCTATATTAACCTTCTGACGTTGCTCTTGGGATCGAAATCTGTGAGACTCTTTGGGTACAGAATATCCTTAAAAGCAAGGGAAAAGAAGCATCAACTGCATTTTGATACAATTGAGCTGTTCCAAGCCGTCAAACCTTACTTTCGTGTAAAAGGCACTCTCATGAACAATCGTGACATTCCCAACGAAATGTCAAGAGACAATGGTATCTCTGCGTGGTGGTAATGTCAAAAACGCTATCTATTTCTTGCAAAGATCCAGTCTTAAAATAATTCCCATTCCATTTAGAGTGATATCTCCTTCCTGCACACATCCAGTTTTAAGATGACTCCCAATAACTTCGAGTTACATCTCGACCCTATAGAGAACCATCGGTGGTGGGATTCCCAACCTCTTCCAGTGATATAGTCATTGTAGAGATTTATTTTCAAGAAGACTTCACGACCTCCTTAGAGAACCAGCTATAAGATGATTCCCAAGTCCTTAGACAGACATCTCATCCTTGTAGGGAACGAGTTTTAAAATGATTCCCAAAGCGCTGGAATAAGAGCTCGTCCTTGTACAGAACCAGTTGTTTTAGATTATTCCAAAACCCCTTAAGGTGACATTATGTTCTTGTAGAGAACCAGTTAATCAATATCATATCCAAACCCTTAGAGTGATATTTCGTCCTTGTAGAGAACCAGTATGAGGATAATGCCCCAGCCCGCCAGCAGGCCCAGGTTCTGAAGGATGTACACCAAACAGACACTCCCGGAGTCTCGCTCTGCTGCACGCGCCTGCTCGTTCATCTCAGGCAGCTGGAAAATAATACCGTCATTAAGTCTTCACATAAAATAGGTTATTGCTGACAGCAAGCTATTTTGTCCTGCCTAAATCAATACTGGGTAGAGGGGACAATGCAATAAGCCTCAAGTCAGATTCCATTCTCGGTTTTGCCATTTTCACTTGTGGATCTGTTTAACCATAGACATATATAAGATTATGTATCTCTATGGTTTAACCAGATATGTTTGGAATGGTATCAACAAGCAGTGTTATTGTTTTATATAAGATGAGGGTAATGGACGATGTTATATTTTGTGCTGACATCAACTGTATAGGTAAAGAACGCACAATACAACACACCCTCATTCACATCATTTTTATACAAATACATAAAATCAAATCATAGTCTCTGACTGCTTGAAATGTGTAATGAGAATTGAAAGGATGGCACTCAAGCATGACTGTGACAGAGAACTCCAGGTTTTTCACCCCTGCAGACGCCTGCTAAACTCTTATTAATTGCAGGTGGAAGTCTGTCTACATCCTTCACTGCTCAAATGTATCCATACGCATAGCTAGGCCTTCGGTGTCAATTTGCTGCCAAAAGTCAAAGTATATCTTTCTAATATCATAATGCACAAACATTACAAAGGTCGAAACTTTGAGTATAAAGCACAGTGGTGAACAAAACGTTATCTTCCGATCAGGTAGCTTTCTCTCTTGCTATTTTACTAAGGGCTTCATAAAGGTATTGGGACCTCAAAGAATTTTAGGTGAATATGTAAATAGGTAAATAGGCACTTACCTCATAAAAGGTAAGTTTCTGGGTCACGCATAGGTAAATGAGGTGCAATTGGCAGCACATTTAAATGGCAATAAAGTATGCTGGATGGAAACCTCAATAGCACTAGGCCATGAAAATAGGCCTCAAGGGTTATCCACCAAGGCAACGGAATGCACCACATGATTTCAGATAGGGGATATGAGACAGTAATTGGGATGGAGCCTCTGAGGTAGGGAATGGTAGGAATCTGACAGTCATGTGGATGGGGCCATGTGAGGTAGGGAATTAGAGAGTCATGGGGATGGGGCCCTCTGAGATAGGGAATGGGAAAGTCATGAGGACGGGGCCTTCTGAGATAGGGAATGAGACAATCATGAGGATAGGGCCCTCTGAGGTAGAGGATGGGAGGTCAGAGGCAGATCCAGGATTTCCAAAAGGAGGGGTTCAGCATAAAGGCTAAATACTATAAATAAATATTTTCGCACACACAAGTGCAACAATTTCCCCTCTTTGCCTAATTTAGGGGCGCAACAAAAGGAGGGGTTTAGGACCCCCTGGAACCCCCCCCCCTGGATCCGCCCCTGGACAGTCATAAAGATGGGCCCCTCTGAAGTAGGGGATAGGACAGTAAAGGGGATGGGGCCCTCTGAGGAAGGGGATGGGACAGTCATTGGGATGGGGTCCTCTGAGGTCGGAATAAGACAGTCATGGGGATGGGGCCCTCTGAGGTAGAGGATGGGACAGTCATTGGGAATGGGACCTCTGAAGAAGGGGACATGACAGTCATGGGGATGGGGCCCTCTGAGGTAAGGCATGGGACAGTCTTGGGGATGGGGCCCTCTGAGGTAGGAGATGGGTCATTCATGGCAATGGGGCCCTCTGAGGTAGGAATAGGATGGGGATGGGGATGGGGCCCTCTGAGGTAGGGGATGGGACAGTCATGGGGATAGGGGCCTCTGAGGTATGAATAGGACAGTCATGGGGATGGGGGCCTCTGAGGTATGAATAGGACAGTCATGGGGATGGGGGCCTCTGAGGTAGGAAATGGGGATAGGACAGTGATGGGGATGGGCCCCTATGAGGTAGAGGATGGGACAGTCATTGGGAATGGGACCTCTGAAGAAGGTGACATGACAGTCATGGGGATGGGGCCCTTTGAGGTAGGAATAGGACAGTTATGGGGATGGGGCCCTCTGAGGTAGGGGATGGGACAGTCATGGGATGAGGCCTTCTGAGGTAGGGGATGGGGCAGTAATTGGGTGAGGGGCCCTCTGAGGTAGGAATAGGACAGTCATGAGGATGGGGCCCTCTGAGGAAGGGCATAGAACAGTTATGGCAATGGGGCCCTCTGAGATAGGAATAGGACGGTTATGGGGATGGGGCCCTCTGAAGAAGGGGATGGGACAGTAATGGGGATGGGGCCCTCTGAGGTATGAATAGGACAGTCATGGGGATGGGGGGGGGGGGGGCCTCTGAGGAAGGGAATGGGACAGTCAGGGGGATTGGGCCCTCTGAGTAAGGGGATAGGATGGTTATGGGGATGGGGCCCTCTGAGGTAAGGGATGGGACAGTCACTGGGAATGGGCCCTCTGAGGTAGGAATAGGATGGTTATGGGGATGGGGCCCTCTGAGGAAGGGGATGAGTGAGTCATGAGGATGGGGCCCTCTGAGATAGGAAATAGGACAGCCATGGGGATGGGCCTCTCTGAGGTAGAAATAGGACTGTCAGGAGAACGGGGCCCTCTGAGGTAGAGGATGGGACAGCATGGGTGAAGGGCCCTCTGAGGTAGAGGATGGGACAGTCATGGGGATGGGGCCCTCAAGGCTAGATGATGGGGTAGTAATAAAATATGTGGCAATTAAAGCCAGGGTATTGGGTGGTTATTGGGGATTGCCTGTTATAGGGAATAGGGTTCACATAAAGGAGTGTCCCATCAAATTAGATGGGTCAAACATAGGGGATGAGTTTGGCCACATAAAGGGACGGTGCAGCAGGGGATGGTGCTCTCACGGTTAGGGGCTGAGAGGATGGCACCTTTTGGCCATTTTGGTTCAATCCCTTGCAAAAAAGGGCCCCAGTGAATCTGAGGACCAGAAGGACGGATTGCTCTTGTAGGAGATAAATTTGTCTATTTTAGGCCATATGGCGTGCATAAGAGATGCGGCAGTTATGGAGGATGGGGCCATCACAGGGGATGGGTCCTGTCATAAGGGACAAGGCCATCAGGAGGTATAAGGACCTCACAGGGGATGGGGACCCTACAAAGGACGATGCCCTCTTCCCACTGAAACATCCATAAACCAGAATAAACAGTATAGGCTTTCCAATTTATGGCATTCCTTTTGCATAAGATACCACTAAGCTTCTATGCACTAGAGCGGACAAGCCTGCACTCACCATGTCGACGAGGGCGATGTAAAGGAACATGCCTGCCGCCAGGGCGAAGATGTAGACGGCGCCCTCCTCCATGGTGCCCACCTGGATGCCGACTGCCAGCCCCAGGTAGCAGGAGATGCCCGACCCCAGGTTGACGAGCAGGGCCTGGCACAGACCCATGCCTGAGGACAGCAGCACCGCGAAGTCACCTGGGCAAGGTAAGCAGAGTTTAAGGTCTTGTTTCCATAGTTATTACTATAGGTCATTTTACGACAAGGCTTTATACATGATTTGATACTAGATTTTGGAGAGAATTAGAAAATGATAGGTGGTACTAATAACCATAAGAACCTGGAATATTAAGATACTGCCGGGTAGTGCTGAAGGAGTATTGTGACTGTTATATAGTTAATTGCAGGCGGCCGTCCGTGTCTGTAAGGCCTTGTGTAGGCCTATATGCATCATATCAATAATTCCTATCTTAAACGTATTCTTCTGGATTTCATCACATAATACATACTAAATCTTTTCTCCCTCATAAGTACGTTGCAATGATTCCCTATATCTCCCATCCATTAAAGTTCACACAAATGTCAGGGGCGGATCCAGGGGGGGGGGCGCGGACGGGCCTTGCCCCCCCCCCTCCCCTGTTAAATCATGTTTAAAAAGGGGCCCCCTCCCCCGTACATTCATGTTTTTGCCCCCCCCCCCTCTACAAATTCCTGGGTCCGCCCCTGAATGTACACCTTATATCAATTTATATACAATTGAATACAGGCTTTGGCTGTTCAGGGAACTAGTTTGGCTAACCCAGTTCGTGGGGGAGCTCCTCGCAGATGACGGCCAGGGACAGGCTGACCCCGGCGAGCAGGTCGGAGGAGAAGGCCGCCCCGATGCCCACCCCGTCGACGAAGTTGTGCAGGGCGTCCCCGACCACCACCATCCACGCCACCGGCTTGATGGTGGAGATGGGCGCCCATCGCAGCGGCTTCAGCGGGAGATTGTCAACTGCACCGTGGTGACTATGACCGTGACCGGCTGTAGGGGTGTCACTCTAGGTTTGTAAGAGAAAGTGAAAGTAACTAGCAATTTTATGGTGATGTAACTGAAATTGATCCAAACTGAGAAACGTAGTTCAAGCTAAACGATAGCATAACATTTTTGACAGTCAGGGAACCTTGTGCTTTATTTGTATTGTAAATTTATCACATAACTTCGATAATGGCTGATTGCAGTTAATTAATCAAGGAAACTATAGGCCTACCATAAGATATTCTGTTTATTCAAGAAGATGTTCCCACGTTTATACCTCGTATAATTATATAGCCACACCGTTACCTGATTATTAACGTGTCCGTTGGGGACTGTCCCGTTTCTCTCGCCCTCGTACGCTGGATTATCTAATCCTTTGGGACCAACGTTGTATTCTCTCACTTCAGTACTTCTCTGGAATTAGTAAATGAGTTTTTCTAAAGTGCATTTACTATGTATTTAGAAAAGCATTGTAAAATTGTGGTTCAACTAATCAATGCTCACCACCATATGGATGTATTTTTCATCTAGTTATTTTTTTTCATTGATTCATAAGAGATATGCTCCTATATAGTGAGGCACTCTACCTTTGTTTACCCTGCCGTTCTAAGCACACCTGCGCCATCTTAAGTTAATGCTGTGAATTTACCCGACCCATGCATAATGCATACAGACCTAGATCTCTATTCTTATGCATTCTATGCGCATTTAGGCAACCTGTTTGATAAACGTTGCAGACAAAAACAGAAAATTGGAATTATGTAATATACCCTATTCAATTGTATAAAATTCATAATAATGGTTTCCGTCTATCAATTATATTCAATCCATTATCAGTGATATCATAAATTTTATGTGAAGACGCACAAAAAAAAAGAAAAATTGAATCATTTTGAGTTATATTTCTAAAGGAAACATGTATTTGCTTCTGAGGATAATACCGAATAGGCCTATATAAAAGTCCGCCTACCTTCTTCCTGGCCACGGCGGCCTCCAGGGCCCGCTCCACGGTAAAGAAGAGGTAGATGCCAGCCAGCACCACCAGGGCGCGCCACAGGTACACCTGGGCCACGTGACTGTCCTCCCCCATCAGCTCCAGGGACTGGGGGAAGAGGAATTGATTATTGGTACACACATATATTGAGAAGGGGGCAGTTTACATTGATAGAAATAGGCCTTTTGCAAATTCTTTGAGTGAACCTTATACTGGCTGCTCTTAGCAGCTGTTGAAGTGGTCGTTGATATCTAATATTCTTTATTTACAACCAACATCTTTTCTTTAAAAAGAGATGCATATGGTATCAATGCTATCATCGAGTATGATCGCAAGATAAACACTCTATTGAATCATAATAATCATGACTGCGTACATGCATGTATAAATGCACTGACATTTGCCTTAGGTATTACATGAGACATAATGGCCAACATATTTCCTCTGCAGCATTATGTTTTTGCATAAACTTTTCTTAAATAAATAAAAGATTTAATCATTCCAAAACGTCAATTACCGTAGATTTTCAAAAGTTCCATTTTGCTTTAAAAGAAATCACGGATGACATCACCGAGTCTGTTATAGCACTCCAATAGAGTTTAAGCTAAATTTGTTGTTGTGACATGAGATTGCAAACTTGCTCCCGGTCGTCTTGTGCTTATATTAAACACTGGGCCTAGACTCACCTCAGGGATAAGTACGAGGATGGCGCTGGCCGACAGAGACCCGACGGCCAGCCCTACCATGGCGGTGAGCACCTTCTGGTACAGGGCCGTCCGCATGATGGGGTAGAAGAGCATGCCGAGCATGGCGCACACGTTGACCACCGTCACCGCCAGCAGACCGTAACCCCAGGCTGAGATCAACAGGGTTAGATTATGTTCATGAGGATTATTACATCATAGACATATTTTGTCCCAAAAGGATATGTCTTGTACAATCTTAGCAAATTGAAAAGGCCACAGCGACAAATGGCATTATTTCCATCATTGGTATTTATTAAACCATTCATGTAAGCTAAATGCTACTCAGTATAAGGTGGAACAGAATTAACGGTAGAATTAAAGAAACTGTTTTAAGAGAAGCTTTTAGATATAGTGCTGTCTAAACTTTATGTCAGTGAACATCATGCTTCTTTGCACAATCAAACATTAGGCCTATATTATTGAAGGGGGAAAAACGTGTATTTGTATAAGCGCAGTAACATTGTTTTTCGAAATACATGTGTTATCCTTAAACACTACAATTATGAATTGCACTGTTGAAATGCCATTAGATAACAGAGGCAGATCCAGGATTTCCAAAAGGAGGGGGTCAGTATATATATGCTAAGTACTAAAAATGCTTGTATTCGAACACACACATGCGACATATGCCCCTCTTTCCCTAGTTTAGGGATCCTCCAAAGGAGGGGGTCAGGACCCCCTGGACCCCCCTCTGGATCCGCCCCTGTGATCATAACAAGGTTCTTAGCGCTGTCTTACTCTGGGCGGTAGTCGGCCTGCTTCTCCGCACCCCGCCGGAGCCCTCGCCGGAGGTAACAGCCTCCTGCCGGTAACATTCCCGGTTCTGTAGTTGATAGAGCACGGTGGGCGTCAGCAGCGCCACCTGGGACGAGTTGGCCGAACTACCCGACGTCAGGGCGTGGAAATCAAATATGGCTGCCGAGTCTAAACACTGAAAACAGAATGAGATAGTTTTAGGGATTTTTTAAAAATCATCCGCAATTCGATTTTTTTTTTTAAATTCTCCCAGACGCGATTCTCTGGATTGTTGTATTTTGGTGTACCTGCAGGCTAAATCAAGATGCACTGTGGGAGATATTTTGACATGTCCATTTCCTCTTGTAAGCCTTAAGCATAATATGACTAATCATTTGTGACATTATCTTTTTTTTTATAGGTAATGAACAGGTAAAATTAGGTACTTTTTCTTTTTGTTGCTCTATGTTCTTCATATATCTGAAGTTAATTTAAGAATATTTTAATCTGATATTTTTATATTGCCATAAGATGCATTATTTCTGTTGTTTTTTTCCATGTTTTTGTCAACAAAATATGCCAAAATAAGCCTGCAGGTGCATGAATTACAGGGAAACTTGGAATTGCGTTTGCCTAAATTGGTATACTTGCATTGATATTATATCTGTATTCTAGAGGTACATGACATCGATATCGCTCAACTTAATAAAGTGAGCCTCGTCTCTGTTCTTTATAATTAACTAGCCCATAGATGAGCCTTGATCGTGATTATTCTTAACCTTCATCCAAGAAGAAAGGATGTCTGATGTAAGGCTTGGTGGCAGGTATTATTATGATTACTTAGATGCTAAAATTCACCACAGCAGGTCACAGTAAATCATTAGTGACTTGACATCATGTTGTCACCATTCTGAGATACTTAGGTTGCGACCTGCTGCCATTGGGCTGCAGCCTGATAGGAAAGGGATTGAGAAACTATCTTAATGACCCTCAGTGACACCATTAACTAATCAATTAATTGATTAGTTAATTAGCCCTAATGAGGTGATTAGGGTATGTAAAATATACAAACATGAAAGACAAGTTCCATTCTAATCTTTCTCCCCAATCATAATTATATTGATAAAGGGTGGTATCTGGCACCTTTAATGGGATAGTTATGGGTCATAGAATGCACTCAGTGGCATATAGAGAGTATAACTAACATTCTGCTGCAACATCTCAGGTTCACAGCCCTGAATTTTGACATCTGCTATAAATGAATACTGGTTGACAATCTAACAATATTGCAGACAATTATGGGCATTACAGCAGAAATGGGAAACTTGGATATGTTCCCTGCTTCTATATAAATACAGCTTGCATTGTACACATAGTTGAGTGTTGCAGCATCATGGGCTAAACCAGTCTGTTAATCAGGGACGTGTACTGGCATTAATGTTACCCCTTCACGACATAAAAAAAAGAAGACCAATCACTAGATTAGATATGCAGTTGGTCTTCTATCCTGGGAATGGACAAGTCCAGTGTAAGTATATCTGCTGTGTTGCTGTTTATACTAGGGAACCAGGACAGACTTTATGGATAGATGTCCGGCACACAGCTGTAAAGACGAACTAAGTGCTATTTGGTATGTGATCAAATACATATGTTTTGCTTGAATAAACAGAAAGTCGTATACCAGATACCGTAACTAACTCTGGACTCGTCTTGATTAATTAACTTTTGTTCAGTATCTATGTTACATCCATTTAATTTCCCACAAAAATACCAAACCATGACTTTTTGAAAGTGTCTAGACAAAGGATTGGTGAGAATGGGGTCTAGGGAAACATGTACAGCATGCACCTATTTCACCTTCATGCACGTTATAACATGAGTAAATACATTTCGTATATTTTGATCATATTCTCCATTCCAATAATAGTACTAGTACATTCTCTTCAATTACACACCTCAACAATGAGTACGTTACATTTTATGACTGACCACAGACGTCTACATTAAACGCGCCATTCGGCAGATATTATTATGTCCACTACTCCGACCATTTTTAATCAGTTAGACATGACATCACTAAGGAGGTGGTCGACCTAGCAACCCACGCCTCCCCCTGCTGGGCCCTGTCCACACTATGCCCCCAGGGCGTGCTACCTACGCCCTCGGGGTCATTATTTACACAGGAGAGGTGCCCATGGCCAAAGGTGAAGTCAGCCCGAGAGGTTGTTATTAGAGTTTCATACGGAAAAGCTCCGCTATAATATGACGGTCAATTGGTGTCAACAGATTGTTCGTCATTTCTGGATGATGCATCATTATCAATTTTGTTTCATGATTAATGCATGCATAAAATAGTAAACGAGAACTTGTATTTATTAGCTGTAACATGAAAGGCTACACCAACAACTTTAACGTCACAAAAATAACTACCGGTAATATAATGAATTCCGATTGGATCGTAAGTATAAAAAGACCACAAAAACAAATTAATATTATGTGCAGAACGAGGCTCTAAAAGGTGTTCCGAAGTTCTGGTGGAAACACTTACAAATAAACATACATTGTCAGCGAAGAATTTGTATAGCGTATCATGGGCATTGCACTTTGAATATTATATCGTATTCCTGGCATTCCCGGATTTTGAAGAATCGTGATGGAAATGGCCATAGACGTGGCCGGCTTGCCGGTCAAACTGGTTCTCGGACTTAGGAAGTTATGCGACCGTGTGGCGATAAGTCCTACCATCACCATAACCATCACCATCACCATGGCAGTTGGTACAGCCACCTAGCTTATTCATAATTGTGCTGTCCATTAAGCCCCGTTCGCATCCACTAACGTTGATTCAAAGACGCATACACAATTTTACCACACAAGTCCACAGGTCTAGGGGAGTTAAGAATCTTAGAGGACACTGTATAAAACAAGGTGAGAACTGCAGACTTACATGTAGAGCCTATCTGATACATTATCTGACTGTTGCTTGCTTTTCTTATTCTACGGTATAAGGTATTAAAACTATGCGGCTGTTAAAAACTGATTGAAAGGTACGTGTTTTTTTTAAAATTTTATCTAGATTCTTTTTTAATCCTTAAGACAGTTCTTTGACCATTGCAAAGGTCTTTAGAGGAATGGCATCTGCTTGATATGCAAGTGGTGCATGGAATGTTGCTGTTTATATTAGGACACCAGGACAAAATAATCAAAGATACATGTCCGGAGCACATGTACAGCTGTAAAACACGTGCTAAATGCTATTTGATAAGTGATCAAATGAACCCTCCTAGACTAGCCTAAATATGTGTAAGTACTGGAAAAGTAGATCAAATTATGAAAGTACTCAAAACATATCTCGAATTATGTTAGTACTCGAGAAGAACTGCACTCATGTAAGTACTTGAAAAGTAATCCAAATTATGCCGATATTCGAGATATAACTCTGAACATGAGCTATATCAGCTTTATATGGGGAAGTCACATGATGTAGTCTAAGCCAATCACCATCAAGCTATTCACCTGTGGCCTGTAAAAGTCATTATGATCAAATTTTGAGGCTAGTCTGTAAAAGGTTTTTTTTCTAAGAATAAGGTTTATTGACCATCATCAGATAAGTATAACATCTGCTGCTAAATATAAAAGGATACATAAGAGGTGAAATAAACCATTTTCTTGGCCACAAACCCTTACAGGTAAAAGCCACAGACTGTTGCGATTGGTTTTTTCTCTCGTAACGGATTCAGGCTGTCACAAAAAGTAGTTATGTCTTTTTATGACAGAATACCAGACTCACACCTACACATATCATAACACACTGCCAAGTGACCATCTGGGACAAATATGAACAGATCTAGAGTGGGTTGTTTACGGCTGACAACTGGAGATGTAACAAAACATCAAACCAATGTGTTTTACTTGCATTCTTCAAATACTTACAAATATATTTTCTTCTGTACAAACCAGTGTCATTCTTGACGCTCATCTGTGCACATATGTATAGTTTCTTCTTTGCTCTCTAACAAATCATGTTAACAGTTACCAACACCCGAGGACTGGCGTTAAAGCGAACTCGGGGATGGTGATCCTCCGAGAACATTGTTCTCAAGGTACCAAGTAACTATTTGAACTACTCCTCATATGTGAATCCCCGTTAACCGCTAGTATTTTACCAGCCTATCTGCCTTGAGCGTCCCAAGCCCCAAATCTGCTCATTACACTTCTCATCCCAACCGCATACCAAAGCCCCCCGCCCCCCAGACATGCGAGGCATTATTTTACATTTGATTATATAATGACCAACCTTTGTCCTTAGGCACTGGGGGTGGCTCAGGTTGGTGCATACTGCAATGTGAGACGTCGATGTAGTCGTATTCCCGAGTGACTCCTTTAAGCCCTCACTGACCGCTGCCCTCACAGACCTGATAAGTTGGTCCAGCTGACCTACGTCCAGCCCGTCCCCCGACCCGTACTGACTCAGCAGTTCCTGGAGGAAAAACCCTCCTGGGTCCACCGTCTGTCCATGAATCAAAGGGCTCAACCACAAGGTCGTAATAATTAGCAATCCTAAATGACAACGGATTGACCCATGTTGTGGAGCTCTCTCCATATTGTATGTGTGAGGTGTTTTTCTACGTCACAGGAGGTTGGGAGGAAGCTTGAAGATGACGTTGAGCACTCCAGTTTTTTGTTGTCTTATTTTTTTCCTGTATAGGAGGCACTGAAGATTTCCGTTCCCGTGTGAGGAACGGCTTAAGGTGAACCTGGTAAGAGAAAAGTTAAAAGAATAATAAAGTTTAATATACTCACTGCAAGACAAAGCAGTATTGTCTTGTGTCTATGCAATCCTTTGAGATTTGTTCTAAAGTAGCAAGTATTTGCATTTCAGAAAGGAAATGAAGTTCTGCTATCTGATTGAAATACTGATAATCTTTTAAGAGGTATTTTTAAAGTAATTATGTGTATTAACATTATATAAATGCTCGATGATTAAAGATCATTAAAGACAGTTGGTAGCCTACTTTTAACTTATTAAGCTTATTACATTGTTTAGGTCTTAAAAAGAAGTTTATAGTGTCGTCTTGGTACTATTGCACTCGACATAATATGTCGAGTGCAAAAAGGCCAATTTCAAATTACATTTTTCAAAATATTATTTTGAAAAATGTAATTTGAAATTGGCCTTTTTTGATTTTAAATATCTATCAAATGCAACAACTATCTTAGCCAAATTATAAGTATGCACTCTGCTTTAATTGGGATGCATTTTAACAAATAATTTATAACATGTAGGACTAAAGATTTGAGACATCCCATGCATAAATGCCATAAAATTGGCAGAACGAATTCAAATGCCCTTTAAGATTAATGCCAACGCCATAAACCCAGTGGATGAGCCATATTCATGATGCATCTGCCTACTGACCTCTTTATGACCTTGTCCGTTCCCACGCTGGTGCCCGGTGGTGGTATTATCGGTGTGACCAGGCAGGCCGGTGACAGGGGAGTGGGCTGGTGGCGGTATGTAGGTTCTGTTATATAGACACTCCCTGCCCACCTGACAATAGGGACGACCCGACCAGGGCATGCACACCTCTACCCAGACCACCTGAATACTCACACCTCTTCTTTTTGTAGACATGCACCTCCCATCTTGTTTCTCCGCCCCTCACCGTCTCCCAAAGTCTGTCCTGCGCACCTCGCCACCAGGGGTCCTCGTCATCACGTGACCACAAAAGTGATGACGTAGGCCGCCGTGACTGATGACGTAGTGCGCCATGTCCACAAACGTGTTGACCCGTACGTCAGGGAGGTGGTCAGTCGTGACCATGGCCCCCTTACTTTGGGTATTAGTAAAATAACAACTTGGACAGTATAAACATGTGCTGATCTGGAATTGGGTTAATAAATGTCATGACATATTATAGGATGCTTGGTGAGCGGTGGAGTGAGGATGTGAAAAGGTGACAGGGACTATGATGGCATTTAGTTAACACGCATGCATTTGCTAACACTGTTTACAAATACAAGTAACCATGCAGCCTCACACACACACACACACACACACACACACACACACACACACACACACACACACACACACACACACACACACACACACACACAGGCAGGCAGGCAATGGCTAACACTTTTTACAAATAGGCATACTTACAAGTGAGGAGCTTTCATACATACTCACAAACATGCATGCACACACATCAGCACTAACACGCGCTTGCACATGTATACACAATTAAACAAAATGCAATTAAAAATTACATTGCTATTATAATGATAAGAATGAGGTATTGTGGGAGGTATAATTGGCACGGGAATAAATATTAAAGTTTTAGGCCATATATACTTCCTTCCAATCGATACATATTTCAGTACACCTTCATAAACGTTAATTAGATAAAGATGATAAGTCGCTGATTGCTACAGATTACAAAACATGTTTTGTCTATTTCATCGATATTAGGGGTTTGTTGAAACCCAATCTGTCTTAGATCAAAGATCTGATTTCTGACTTTAATATGATGATTCTTCTTACTTATGATCACATGTTTCTGTTGTTTCTTATTTCGTATATAAATGTGGTTACGAGTGATATAGAAATTTATCATAATTATGAATAAAGATATGTGATGTGGTCTGTGATACGCACTTATGATACATACTGATGTGAACCCCATCCTTTCATCTATACCTGTAATTATGGTAACTTAAAACTAGTAACGTAAGGAAATAGTTGAGGAGCCAACCCCAAAAACACTAGTCAATCATAAATACACCCATATGGCTCTTTGTCTGAGATCTCATTGCAAACCAAAAAATTGGACAGTGTGATCTGTCTGTAGGCAGCATATTCAGGTGAGAGACCACTCGTAAGAAAAGGACCTGTTTGCTCAGCTTCAGCAAAGCAAAAAGATAAACAACACTCGCCGTCCATCGCTTCGTGTGCACACCTTTTGAATTGGCCCTCTACCCCTCGATTCAAAAGCCTGATGTGACTGTTTGCTAATCTAAGTTATTGAATAAACGTAAATACCAATGAATGAGGAACAACTGTCAAGAAACACAATTTTGTAAGATAAAAATGATAAAGAATTAGGATGGGAAATTGGATGTCATGAATGAAAAGAAAAAAGGAAAATACCTTTGTGCAAAATAATGCTATCATTTGAAAAACAGACACACACCATTTCTGTTCTTAATCCCCTCATTTGGAGCCCCAAAGAAGTGTCCTGGTAGACATGACCCTTGTTAGGTTTTTGCACACGGTAAAAAGTATTATAAGCTTTGGGAGATGTGATCTTGTACTTTGCATACCTTTGATCATGAAATTGACTTTAGGAGCTTTTTTCATTTAATCTCATTGCTAAGCTACATTATGCCACCTACACCAATCCCTATGATGTTTTTGTGGTTTCCCATTAATCTACTAACATGGGTTTGCTTCTATATTGGAGCTTTCAACTATATGATTCTATAAAGCATATTGCATTCAAACAACTTTATCATTAAAATAAGAATTTAGAAGTTTACCTAAATGACGAATAATATAATTAGTTTTTCAAATTAGTTTTTATGATACACATACTGAAAAATTATTTTATGGTCTCTGATCTAACACCTGTGTCAATTTACATGTGCTTGTGTTGAAGCATTCATAATCTATTCATAATGCCCCAGGTAGGGCTATTGTAGACATGAGCCAGTGAGGAAAGGCATGCCATGACGTCTGATGTAAGAATAGCATTTTCTTTTCACTATCAAAAACAACCTAACTTTTTGCATCAACGTTTTGATATTAGGATGACATGCCTTCGAAGCTTTCTACAGTTGATGAAGCTCTGACGTTACATGGGTATAAAATACATAGATGCTTTAAGATTAAAATCAAACACAACTTACATTTGGCTGTTTCTTGACTTCAAACATACAATGCAACACCCTCAAAGCAATTTGGTATTGCTTGAACAATATACGATTTATGGTATTTAAAGCTGAATACTTGTTTTGTTTTGTAGATTTTAACAACAAAGTATTTCTCAATTTCACTTATACATTGTATAACATTCATTAAATGGCTTTTCTCATTTGCATTTTCGTGGAACAGGATTAGTCTCTTTTTTTTTGCTGGACTGAGTGACAGTTCAGTGGGGCCTTCCCCTCTCACTCAGACGAGCTCCTGGTTTGCTTTGCGCCGGGCACCTTTCTGACCCGGTGGGATTTGCACGAGACCCGGTAAACTGGTAAAGCCCTTGTTGTGCTGTTGGCCTTTACCTGAGGGATCAGGGGGCCAGGGAGAAGGGTTCTTCACAGCATACCAAGAGGGGGGTGTAAGGTGTGCAAGTCATCCCAGGTCAATGCTGATATAGCATTATAAAATGTTAAAGGTTTAGTATAAACTTCTAATTGAATTTAAAAGCGTAAGTCATTATAATGACAGCGATTGCAGATAGATGCATTGCGTTATGAGCCTTCTAACTAGGATTTCTATTTTGTCATATATGACTATAATTTCGGACCCTATGGATACCATAATAATTATTATGGGTTTCCAGTTGTTTCAAGTTCATTATCTAAAGCGTACATAAGACTTGACCAACTGGGTGTATACTAGTTTATACCATTTGAGTATTTAATCAAATTGCAGATTCTCAAGTCGGTTTCGTCATGATTGATGTTCACTATCTTCGGGCCTCATTTCTATATGCAGCACACATTCATATACCCAAATGCATGATGAATGTGTGAAAGATTTGTATAAAAAAGAAAACCCTGACAGAACAAGGAATGTGAACGGAAAGACCTTGTCGGCCCGTGTAGGCGTCGGGGGAGAGATCCGTGGATGGAAAACCAATTAACGTTTGGGATTATAGCCGTTGTCTGGGAATTTATCTAAAGTGTATGTAGTAGATACTAACCAACGCAGCTGTTGCTATTCAATTTAATATCTCAACATTGATATCTTAATGAAAGAAGTGTCTTCTCTGCCATATCATGTCATTATTATGACATGAAGGCAACTGTTAAGAAACTTAGTCACAAAATGACCCTGGTGTCGGAAAACAAAGAAGCATCTTCATCATAGATAGCATAGACAAGCCTGTGTGATGTATACAACACCTGTCCGATTGGTTTTATGACCAGAGAAACTATTAGATAACTTGAAGATGATCTGTTTCCTTCGATGTTTCTTTACGTTTCAATAATGTGAAAGTTAGATTCCACATTCTAAATCTATAGACTATCTACATTCTCTTGACACAATATAAGGAATCGGTATTATCCTGAAATTCAAAACTATGTCTTAAAATACTAACAAAATTAATGCAAAAGAAATGAGCTGTTTGCTGTATACCATTGCCCATCTGTTGGGCATTAATATTGTTATCTAATTTCCGCACTTACTGGTCCATTATGATAGATGATAATCATGGGTATAATGTATGTCCGTATAGATATGTGGCAGGTGCTGCACGCCAACCTCAGACTATGTTTGTCTCATCGTCATAATGATGGTCTCATGGACTTATTGTTCCGGGAGCTTTATTTTGGTTACTGATCAGGTTAATTGCATTAACCTTGATTAGGGTATCATAATTTGAGATTTTTAATTTCACAACAAATTCTGTGGCCATTGAGAAGTAACCCATAATAAGGGTCATCAAGTGTAGACATTCATTGTTAAATCCCCGCGCCAGACTACCCTGTTCTCCTCCCAGTACATATGTGAATCCTTCTTCACCAGTCAAAACATGTACTCAACATAGCATCAGGGCCTCTAGTTGGCTTCAGGCATTTCCATAAAATGAAAACCACACTGATTTTTCTCTATCGCACCTCTTCAGCACCTTCCAATAAAAAAGAGATGTATAGTAAAAGAGCATGATGGAGAACCAGTGTCAATTGATGATCTTTATTGCAGTATTTCAGGTAAACAGCGGTGGTCATCCGTTAGGACTGTGTAAAACTGAGTAATCTTATTTCTATACATCTATACATGCATATCTTAAAGGTGTGTAGTGGCTTTTATACCACTGCATACCTAAACAGTGGAGACAGATGATCTATAACTGTTCCTCATCACTTTATTGCTTTCACAAAGGGGGAGGTTATAATGTGTGGATAGGTGACTGTTTGGCCTCCTTTGAATATGTATTTATTATTGATCGCCATAACGCTTTTTGTTAGTCCTTTGGTGAACAATGTACAAAAGAACAACCCTCATACGCTGGGATGCCATAGGTAACTATAGTTTTATAGGATTATCTTGGTATAAAAGTGACATGTACATTTTGTCAACAATTATTTTTAAGACTAAACCAGTTCTTTGGCACAGCTTATTCTTAGGACATTTTAGTCAAAACAACTTCATACTTTACAATATTGATATCTGCTATGGTGTTTAAACCTTAACGACTAGTATTGCTCGCAGAACATGATCAGCCCCTTATGATTACAAATTCTCTACACGTGTTATCCATAAATGGATCGGTCGTATTTCTAATAATATTATGTTAAATTCACTACAATGTGTTGCCCATCTATCAATCACTACAGTTTTCATTTAACTTTTATCTTTCGGAAATAAGGTAAATGATCCAATACAACTTTGATATTACTTTTCATAAAGACAATGTGTTCTTATGCGGTTATTTTTTGACACATTATTCAGTGTGGTTGGTGTCTAGGCCCACTGGGTGCTGCCACCTGGAGGGAATTATTTTACACTACATTAAGAAAAGTTAACAGCTCATATATACAGCCACTAATATAAAATAGCCCCATGTTCCTCTCCTTAACCTGTCCTTGCATTGTTGACTAAAAAACAAGTTTGTCTTAATAGCCTCTGGAAATTAAACTTTCTAAGGAATGTCTTGCAATTCACCTCAATGCCACCAGTGAAATTTACCAATTCTGTGTTCCCTCCTCAGGGGCACTGGTCCTTACACTCGCAAAGTTTGATCAGTTCGACATTGGCGTAGGCCGTCACCTTCGCCTCGGTACCACATAGGAAGGCCATCTCCTCGGTGTAGCTGAGGGTGGGGGTGCAGCATTTCCCGGGACACTCCCCGCAATATCTCCACTGTACGTAGTTGAGGCTGCGACAGTCGCCGTAGGTGAGGGGCAGGTAGTTAGCACTGCGGTAGGTTGACCCGCAAGCACTCCACTGGTTCTGTCAAAGAGCAGCAGATGGATCAGACATTGTGTTGTAGCAAGAGAGGCATTATACATCCAGTTTATATCAAAATGAAAGTTTATGATGAATTATTTTTACAATTACTTCTTGCTTTATTCCCCAGACGGTGATATATAACAAAATGAACCATGACAATTTTAATGGCCTTCTTCCCATAGAAATCAATGCTAAAGCATGTCAGGCCAGCCCATAATGTCCAACCCTGTATTGCCTTGGGAATATGGCAGGCTGGCAAACCTGTGATTATGCCAATTGAAGTAGTCTTTATGTTTTAGTAGTATACCTGGTAATATAAACAGAATGCGTATTGCCTGTTTTATTGACCAACTGAGAATGAGATGGCTTATAAGTGTGATGTATTATGTTCAACCCTTGCCAAACCCCAAGATATGCATGATAAGGGATGGGTTTATTACATAATTACTAATTATTTTCTCTTTAAACTTATTATGTGTCTCATCTATATCCAAGCAGTCAACAGTTGACAATTTAAGAAGATGCCTGAGTGTCCGTTCTCTCTATTCTACGTTTTCTGCCCATTGAGACAAAAATAGCTTTTAGACTTTTAGATAATTATGGACTATTTGATAACATGGAAAATTTCAGACATTGATAAGATCGATCAGGAAATGGCAAATTCAATAGCAAGAGACATCTTTATATTATATAATTTTTCTTTTAAACAAATGATAAGGTAGACCCCATTAGGGGTTCCTCTAATGTATACGTGGCAGTTACAAAGTCTGTGCTAATCTTTGTTAATGAGGGTTGTTGGAGGCCGCAAATGTGGCTTGCAGAGCAATTATGGCTTGTCTTTCACTTGATTTTCAATCAATATCCATTAATTCATCAATCGTGCAAATTACTTAAACCATATTGCGTGACTATTCACTACGCAGACATATACATATAATTATCTTGTCTTGCAATTGCCTTAGACATTAGACGCTGCTGTATTATGTTTAAATTCCATCTACCGGTACTCTGTGCAGCATCATGTACCCAGCTTTCAACAATAAGTTATTGTACTTGGATGACCTTACCCTGATAAAGCGGTAGTTGCAGGGCCTTAGCTGACAGATGCGGGACTCGAGCTCCATCTTACAGGAGGGCTTCCTGGTGGTCAGCCGGGTGGACAGGCCGGACCCACAGGTGGCCGAGCACGGTGACCACTCGGTCGTCTCGATGGTACAGTCCTGGGTGGGCGAGGCCCTCAGGGTGAAGGGCAGGGGAGTGTTGGTGGTGATGTGGGCACTGGCGGGTTGTGGGTTGGGCTGGTTCTGATTGTTGTACACTGGGTTTGGAGTGGCTGGTGGATTTTGCTTATTATACGGTTGCCCTTGGCTGTATTGGAGGTTTTGATCATAGGGTGGGGGCATAGGCTCAGGGGTCCATGCAACAGGGGTCCAGGGCCGAGGGGTCCAGGCTGCAGGGGTCCAGGGCCGGGGGGTCCGGGGCCGGGGGGTCCAGGGCCGAGGGGTCCGGGGTCTAGGTGTCTGAGGCCGGGGGCTCCGGGGTTTCCCCCGTCTTCTGTGGTCACGTGATCGGCTGTGGTCACGTGACCGGTTGTGGTGATCTAATCTGTTGTGGTCACGTGACCGGTCTCGATCACGTGGTCTGTGACGTGGTAATTGGGTTGTTGTCGTTGATAATGTTGTTGGAGGTGTTGTAGTTGTTGTAGTAGTTGGTGTTGTGGTTGTAGTCGTTGGTTCCATGGTTGTAATTGTTTGGATTTTAAAGTCTTTGCCTGTTAGCTCTGCTTTATCCATAAACTCGGTTTCGGCTGAAAGGAAATGTAGATAAACAATAAGGATGGGTATTGAGTTAGGACATCAAACGAGAAAACGAAATGTCTCAAAATTCCAATGAGGCATGTATGAAACCTTATTTCAAAAAAAGGGAGTAGTCGGGTTAAAGAACCAAATGGTCAGGAAGGAAAAATCATGTAGAAATATACCGAAAATACATTTGTCAGATATTCAATGGCCTTGTCTATATTATTTCAAAAGTTACCTACACTTTTCTTTGTTTCTATACAATGACATATAGACTTAAAGTCCTTCAGCAGATTTGCTGATGCCGTCGTGGATTTTGAATATCTAGGAGGGATTGCATATGGCAAAAGGTCAACGCTTAGACTTTTATAGTTTCTTTCCATTAACTAAAACATTATTCCCGTTAAAGGGAATTACTTTTTAAATGAGATTTGGAAGCTTTGTAATTGACTTCAAATTGGGGAAGAAGCAAGTACATGACTAGACCGTTAACCCCCTCCCCCTTGCCCACCCCTACAAACCCCGAAGGATCCAAAGTGAACCCAAAGTAAAACAGTCATGTTACTTGATTAACAACTCTACCCGTCGCTCACTCACGCGGTATGTAGACGGGAGGGGGGTCCGTCTGCGCCGTGTACGTGTAATGCACATTATCCGGGATCACAAAGTCCTTGCCGTAGAACCGACGTAAGAAGATCATGACTTCCTCCTCGTTCCACTGGGTGGCGTTGTCCTTCTTGTGGCGCCCCCTGGTGCGGCCGGACTGCGCCATCCGGCAGGTGGGGCACTGGCCCACGGTGGGGAACTGCTTCTTGGGGTGACGGGGGTCCTCCGTCTCGTCTCCCGCTAGTCGGCGGTTTACTCTGAGAACCAGGGTGCAGATAAATACACAATTTGTCTCACAAAGGCTGACAAAAGGCGGATCAAGGGGGATGGTGCTGAGGGTCCTGAGGGTCTTTACCCCCCCCCCCCATCCACCCCCCATGACAGGGACTTAAATTTGACAAAGAAAATGCCTTTTTGTGTGTATACTATGGAGAGTAGCAGAATGCAACGGGACATATTGCAGTATATGTATGCAAATGTGCAGTGCTTTATAATACGGACCCTATTTCTGAAATCCTGTATTCGCCCATGACAGTACTGTGTATAGGATAATTAATATGAACTATGATGCTTAGCTATAAGTTAATGTTATGTCCAATCATCATGTCAAGGGCTTCTGGAGCGTTACTGTGATTTTGATCAAACCATTTGATTTTGCCCAATTCTTGAAATTACCCCTGCTTCATATTATTTTATCATAGGCTATAGCAAAGATATTTCCGTGTAACCATGTGACATAAAGAAAAAGGTTCTACAACAATAGAGATTGCCAAGAATGCCTAGAATATTCCATCTTCCTGATTAATAAGACAATATTTATAGGACATAGATGTGATTTGAAGTGAGTGGAAAACGTTACCTGTTGTGGGCCTGCCATAACCACAACACCCCGTCCCGTGGCCGCTTCACCTTCGTCTCGATGTCGCTGGCCATGTTCAGGAAGTGGCGCGCGCACTCCCGACAGCCCAGGAAGTGGCGTACGTACTCCCGGATGTGGAGGAGCACGGTCCGCGAGTCGTACTGCGGGTCTGGTGGGCGGGTAAAGAACAATAATTATTACACTGTTTTTTAACACTACCGAGTAAACACGTTGTTTAAAGCAGTGCTTATGTGATGTGTCGGTTGATTGAAAACGTTATTGATTGATCTATAAGCTCTTATGGGTTGACTTCTAATGGATGTCAGGTCCGTAATACTGTCCCTAACCGAAGACCTTTCCAATGATCTTCCGACAAATTTCACACTTCCGCAGGTTCTTAAAAGATCATGGGAACCGTAAGCAGTAAGCATAGGTAGGAAAGAGTCTGGGGGAGGGTATTTCAACCATTGGCTTATTAGTTTTACCATTCGTGTGGCCCGGTAACCTCCAGATTTGAGGCAAGATGAAATTGTGAAGTGGGCATATAAATAACTCGCTTTCCTAGTTCCAGTCCTCATTGTTATAACTCTCCTAAAGATGGGATAAACAGCTTACTTCGGATGTTGGTCTCCAGTCCGTTGACGGTGAGGGCGTGGAAGATCTGCCACAGACTACACGGGTAGCCGCGGAACCCGGGCTGACTGCCCGCACACCCCGTGTACCGCAGCCGGTCAGGGACGTAGGCGTCCGAACTCTGCACAGCGGACAAAGTAATCCGAGAATCATTAGTTTTCTATGAAACTAGTAAAATTTCTTTCCTAATTATCACAGTATTTATGACAAAGGAGATCAGGGTTCTTGATATTATTAGAGCAATATTTGATGTCAAAAACAGGAATAATATGAATTGTGTTCCAGTTGTATTGTGGTGGTTTTGATACGTCTGTATTTTTCTTTTTGAAATGATAGGAACTACTCTGAATGTAAAAGTGCACTAATTGGAAATGAAGATAGGCATCTCTATATTCATCTATTGTCTGATAAGCTTTGCATAATGACATGCTGACTAATTTCGAAGAAATCGGATATCTTAAATTGATAAAATAGGAAGAACGCCATTTCTAAATGAATAGGAAATACCAACTAGATTAAATCCATTCGTATCTTTCTTAAGTCAGATATCATAGTGTTGAAAGATTATCCATTAAAAGGGCACGAATCATAGATGAACACATAATTTGATTCAAACCTGTTACCTTGAGTTTGTTCAGGCCTTCGACCCAGTCTTCGCCCAAGACCCAGCCGGGCAGGGTGTGCAACCAGTGGTCCAGTTTGTGTAGGAAGCCCATGACGTAGTGGTTCCCCGGGAAATACTGAGTACATAATACAGTGATTGGTATGTAATTGATATTATGATTATGGTAAAAATTGATAAAATAATATAAATTTACGATAACTTTACAACATTTCATCATCGTTATTTTGAATTTTTCCTTTTAGATACCCATGCAACATAATGTTACTATTGGGCAACTTGAGACCATTTATTTTGCGCGAGCCTATCTAATTGGCATCCCATTATAATTAAAGCATGATATGATTGTTATCAAACCCGTTTCCCGTGGCGATTTAGAAAAACAGGTGTAAAATCGGTTGGTGGAATACAGCCTTAACCCTCCTTTACAGGGGCGGATGCAGGATTTTTGAAAGGGGGGGGGGGGGTGTCAGCATAAAGGCTAAATTCTAAAACCGCGTGCAATCGCTCATACATGGGGGGGGGGGGGGCATTTCCCCCTCTTTTTGTAGTTTAGGGGTCCACCAAAGGAGTGGGGGGGGGGGGGGGCAAGACCCCCCTGTGCCCCCGCCCCCCTGGATCCGCCCCTGCTATATACCCACCCTGGCGGTGGTCCTGACGAGGTCGGTGAGGGCGGTGAAGGCTGGTCCTGAGATGTTGAAGGCCGTGCCCACCTCCAGCCACAGGGAGTGGTACAGGCCCGCCTCCAGGTCCTGCATGTGGAGCCCGTTCGTCGACGTGCGGCTAGACAGGGAGGCATTTTAAAAATGACGATGGATTTGTAAAGAGGCTGAGCGGCCATACAGTTAAAAGGGATGACCTTTCAGTGAGTATAGCGTATGATTATAGAGGTATGTGATATACATGTACATGATGACCACATGGTCTTCTTACGTTCATAAGCGGTTATGAAATATTGTTATTACACATACACAAACACATACATAAAAACAAACACATGCACACATATGCATATATACACATGCACACACACAAACATACATACACACAGAATGATCTAAAGGGGTACAGGAACACTATATGAATGCACTACCAAAATAAGATAATTATGGTGAAAGGTAATCAATTTGGGCATTACGTGGAGTATCGACAATATTGAAATGTACATATTTGATTAGTATCGATGTTAAGAATTAGCTTTTTTTTCATGTAGAATCGGCCGCTTTTAGCATCGATTATTTCGGTTAATTTGTTCAAAATCGTCTAGTGGGTATCGAGCTAAACTCATCCCCCTACCTCATAATGGGCGGGGTGGGCGGGGACGTGGCGTCATTGGCCGGCACCCCATCCGGGCGGCGCACCACCTTCAGACCACTCTCCAGTAAGTGGTTCCTGTTGGTACCTCTGAGAAGAAAACAAATACAATTGCGTCAAAAATACAAGAATCCTTTATCCAACTTTAATTACATGTATGAATCTATAGACATATTAAATTTGGAGTTGATACAGGAAAAAAACACAGGCCTCATTTGGCATTCTACAAAGTAAAAAAGTTTAAGGTCATGTTTACAAGCTATCTGACTATACTAGTTGTATTGGTCATTGTGGTACTGAACAAGAGTACTAGTGTTTATATCCTTATGCTGTTTTGTTCGGGGATATTAAAGATAGCTATTCGTAATTATCCTTAACAGCTCCCAAACCCCAAAGGTTCGTATCAATCCAAATGTTTATTGCTCTCTACCCAATACAGGTTACTGCTGCATCTTTTATACTATCTTCTTATCTTTTAGTTGGATAATTGTATTCCCCTGCAGTGCTGCCACTGGCAGATAAGGCGCTCCCCAAATGAACACTGGTTCTAGGTTAAATTTGTCTCACCTGCTGTTGACACTGCCTATAGTTATTAATAGACTATTTTCTAGTTTTCCTTTATTAGTAATTAATTTTGGTTTTATGCTATTATAGTTTCAATGCAGTCTGGTGACCATATCCTCTTTCCTTAATTTATTTGGCTTTACAATAAGCAGTTTAATTATATTCAAGTATTAAATCTTCTATCCTAATAATATGCATGAGGTTATTTCTACCTCAGTGCAGTACTGTACAGTACTAATGATAATCATGTGTATTAGGTATGTGAATATCATGCCTTCAGTCTTGGTTGTAAGTCTTAATGTCTTAATAATAACTAGAAAATACAAGTTTAAGATTGAAACTGTATCAGTTTAAAGAGTTTTACGGTAAAGTACATATTAATACAGTCCTCGATACTCACGTTGCTATGACAACCAGGGTTCCGTCCTGATATACCTCATACAGACCGGAAGGAGTGTCTGTTTTACGCAGGCGCATAACGTGGACGCCGGGAAGGCCAGCCAGGTCGAACAGCAACTGGAAGATAAAGGCATGAATGAATTGTTAGATTTTTTTTTATCATTACAGCTACATGAGTTTACATCTGAATCAAAACGCGTATGTCGAGATTATGGCCTTTTAGCTTAGGTGATGCACACACGATGTGTTTTACTATCACTTATTAGTTTGGCCTATGAACTTTACATGGGGAATCCTCGCTATCTACACATAGAGCTGGCCTTTCAGATGTCGTGTATATATGTGCCACAACACGAACAGAAAAGATAGAAATGAAGAAGTACAAAATATATGACCTATAAAACATAATGTTGTTATGTCATCTTACCTGCTTTGCTTTATTGTCGTTAATATTGTCCGCTGGGTTTTCCACTATGGCGAGGACAGTGGTGACATCTAGTGGTATCCGATGTAATACGTCCCGTGTCGAACTAACCATGGAGAGAGGAACATAAAGCACAAGGTACAAAACAAGATCAGAGGAGACGGGGGGGTGGGGGGGGGGGGGGGGGGGTTGTATCGTACATCAAGTTCATCATATGTGAGCAATGAAGACAACCATGCAGTCATAAACCTTACTGTTCTTAAAGAGGTATAATAAAGTTACCCAAAAATCGAACACCAATTAAACCAACAATAACCATTGTTTAATTCTACTTATGTTATACTTTCATGTCATTTAATGCAATGATAACAGTATATGTATATAGATCTACATGTTCTCTAAGGCCTTTTCTAAGGAAAGTAAACTATAAAATAGAACGTGCAAATTTGGATACCATCACCTGTATCCCCTTATTCACTCATTTTTTTTCATTCATTACTACTCATCACACTTTATAACCAAATCATAGCTCAACCGGAAGACCACATTGTAATGTGATGTTGGCAATAAACAACTTACAAAAAAATAGATAAGTTACTCTCACCTGACGGGGTTTATGATGGGCCAGGCCCTGGGCTTGCCCCGTACGGACGACACGTAGTCAACCATACCACCCAGGAGGCCCTCTAAGGTGGGAGCCCCCACGTACTCCACTCCTTGGTAGTTCTCATTCTTTAGGTACGGTGGGAAGAACTGAAATAAACCATGAGAAATCTCTTAGCTGACAATTTATTATCTATTTGAATAACTTAATGAATTATTCGTTAAATTAATAGATTCAAATAAACTAGAAAAGTTATACTTAGTAATAGTACTTGGTTATTGCCATGGCTGAAACATCAGTGAATGGATTAATTATAAGATTATTTGCCCTGTAACTCCAATCGTGTGTTGTGGTTTTATTTTGGTTAAAAAAGCTAAATATACACTGAGCTGTATTTGTTCATAAGGATCAATACGTTTGGGTACTTGCCCATAAATTTAAAGTTGAGCACTTACCTGTAAGACTGGAAAATTACCGTTTAGGTTGGACACCTACCCACAATGTTCAATTTTTCCTCAGAGTACTCATCCAAAAGGTTTGACAAGTAACCATACAGTTGGGCATTTAGCAAAAACGTCTGGCACTTTCCTTTAGGTTGGAAATTTACACATAAGGTTAGGTGTATACCCATAAAGCTGAACACTTACCCGTAAAGTTGGATACCCTCGGACCTGCATTTTCCTACAAACAGGTACGTTCCGAGGGACGGAACAGGCAATGGCCCCTATCTTGATTACGTTTCCCCAATCTGAAACAGAAAGATATATGTACATACAGACATTAACTGCAATCAATCTGCAATCACTAAGGAGCACAATCTCTTGTTGCCATGGACTATCACACCGAACCAGGCAATGAGAGGGAGGGGCGGGTTTCATGGAACATGGGTTGGAGCTTCATCAGGAGGGTCATACCATCGGTGTGGGTGTGTTTGATAAAATGGGATTGGGGGCAACATGTGCGGCCTCAGTGGCTTTCATGTAGCTTGCCTATGGGCTTGGGCCGCCATCGGCTGGCCAGTATACCAGCTTGCAATTGTATACCATAAATCAGCCTATATGCTACATTAGTTGGGAAACATCCTGCCCGACCTTCTGGCCCAGCCCTGCTCGGCATCCCTGTGTCACCCAATTTCCCAAATCAGAAAGCAGACAAGTTGGTTTAGTTTACCAGAATGAATGTTTTACCTTGCTCCTACATGATCAAGTCTATGGGGAGGTAGAAGCCCTGCCCGATAGGCCTATGTCCTACCGAGGAGAGTGTTCTTTTGTATACAATGTCCCAAAAGCAGGACGCCACATAGAGCAGCAATTGGCACTAAGCCTGGGGAATTAAAGCCGGGTTTCCACCAAACGATTTGACCATGGTGTAGGGTTACGACAAAAGTTACTGTCCTAAAAAAATGGTATTGAGTATAAATCGTAAATAAATAATTTAAAGGGACAATTTGCTATAGAAACAACAAGAAAATGTTGTTCACATGACTCAAAGTGGTCATTATATGCAGATATATTGTGCAGGGTGTATAATTAATTTTAATAAACCACCCTAAACCTAAGCTTCCTGTCTCACCACATCTGCCCTCATGCCCCCTGGTGGCCTTTCAGGGTGATGGCATCACACCTGAACCATATATGCTAATTACCCCTCCCCCCCTCCCCCTCCTCGTTCCCATATCCCCTAAGTGTGGTCACTCAATCTGTGCTGTGACCAATGAACTGTGACCCACAGTCTTGTACATTTCACCCCACTGGGCCACTCAACCTGGCTACTCAGGGCCCATCTTGTACATTTCACTCTATAGCTCAGTCTGGACACTAAGGGTTAATCTTGTACATTTCATGTAAAGGGTGGAGGGGGCAGTGGAGGGAGGAGGGGGAGGGAGAGGGGAGAGGGTAATTAGCATATATGGTTCAGGTGTGATGTCATCACCCTGAAAAGCCACCAGGGGGCATTAGTGGCCAGTATGGTGAGACAGGTAGCTGGTCTTTAGTGGTAATTCATCATAATTAGTTATAAAACCTGCACCATTTTACACTTTACCCCTGCTTATAATAGGTACTTTGGATCACTTTTTCATCTTATTTAATTTGTTTCTTTAGAAAACTATCCCTTTAAGGAAACTTATGTCAAAGTGTTTCCACTAAACAACTAAAACACTGATTTCTGAACAATATTTGACATTCTGCATGACCATTTTTAACGACAAAACTCAGAAACCCCAGGGAACAATGGATCTAGTTGGCTTTCTTTAATTGGTTTTGAAAGAAATCATTTGCAAAAGTCATCCAGAAATATTAAACAGGTTGAATATTTGGTCGTTGGTGAATCTTTCACTTTGGTCATTCACAAATGTCGTTTGCAGTCGTTCACAAATATCTTTACCAACGATTTTGTGTTTCCTCTGAACGATTTTCCAAAAGACCATCAACGATTTCCAAATCTTTCCAAGTCTTAGGCTGTCTTGAGGAAAATGTCATTCGGTGGAAACAGGGCTTTACATGGGAGGGTGTCTAATGACACAGCTGTAGAACGGAAACTTGAACTGGCAAACTTCAGATGACAAAGCAAACACCTTACCATTGTGCCACAAGAACAGTATGATTTATTTAGTTGGTATGAGCTACCAGACTCGATGTTGGAGGACTTTCTGGCCCAGCCCTGGCTCGTCATCCCCATTCCATCCATATGGTAGGTGTTAACACTAATTCCCCAAATCAGAAAGCAGACAAGTTGGTTTTGGCAGACCTTGCTCCTGGATGATCAAGTCTATGCCCCCCGCTCTCCTGGATGATTGTATCTATATAGATCTATCTGAAGGTAGAGACTGCAGTCTCTTCCTTCACATAGATACAAAGTATGCCCAGCCAAGGTGTAATGTAATGGTCTATACTTTTTTGGTTTGTCTGTTACTTACTAAATTGTCACGTAACTGTTCCATGATTTTTCTGGGAGGTTGAGGCCTAAACGAAACAGTATTTTCTCATAACTTTCTGGCAAGATAGAATTAAAATAGAACATCATTGTGACATTCTGAGTAGGTGAGGTCCAGACTTAACTTAAACAGAACATTGTTGTGATCTCCTGTCCAGGGGAAGTCCCAACTTCATCTTAACAGAATATTATTATGATGTTCTGATTACATCAGGTTTTAAACTTACTTAAACAGAAAGTTACTGTTACTAGAACGTTATGGTTCCATCCTGATTCCTCATTAAGTGAGGTCTCAACCACACCTAAACAGAACATTATTGTGACATTCTTATGAAGTATCAGCCTCATAAATAACATTACAAGAATGTTATTAGAATGTCACAACGTAACGTCGCAACAGTTAGTCACAGCGACATTATTTGGAGTCATCAAAAGAACGTCGCTGTAACCTAACAAGAATCAATTCAGAATGTTGCTAGAACGTTATTAGAACGTCATATCCTTGCCTGAGGCAGTTGTTTTTTTATATGCAGTGTCCTATAGGCAGGGTATCAAATATAATGGCCTTTGATAATCCTGTTGTTGACTACAGGCAAAATGTGTAATACCACAGTGCTCAACAGCACAGAGATTTGAATTGCCAACCATTGGAAGGGGTGTCTTCGCCTGGACGTTTAGTAATCCCCTCATGTTTACTTTAGGCCGGTCGACCACCGGCCCTCCCCTGGGAGGGGGGCTCTCAAGGGTGAGGTCCACATGCGCATATTGAAATTAAGAATATATATATATATAGGGTAAAACAGGGTTGTATTGCACACAGTGGTATATCACGCATTTTTTTATAATTCCCCTTAAATATAGACAAAATAATATAATTACAAAAAGATCAGTAAAATCGATGGAAATTGCTTTAAGGGACGAACTTAGATATGAAATAACACTGTAACCTCTGTAATTACAGTATACATGTATTGACAATAATTCTTTTTTTCTCAAAAGTAGGATGCGCGATACAAGCCAGTTTTTTCATTTTTAAACAATCAAAGTGATATTTTGAAGATTCGTGTGTGGTATAATGTTGCTAACGCTCACTCACCCTAAAAACCTGAGCACACAGTTTCTCAATAGGAAATATCAACGTATAAGCCTATAGACCTTAACCCCTCATAATTTTCATTTTTTGTGGGATATTTATTTCTACCTAGATTTCATATCAATTTTATGTACAATGCGCGATATTAGACATGGTAAATGCGCGATATAAGCCTGATATATGTGATATAAGTTGGGGTCTCGACTTTTCTAGTACTAGTTTACTCCCCATTATCAAAAACTGTGGAAGTGGGGCCCGGCGGGACCCACCCGTCATCAGCCCAATTAGGACCGGGCCCGGCGAACTGCTCCTACAACAACAGGGATTACAATTAGCTAAACGTCCAGATGGGTGGCAGGCCGTTGGAAGACAAAGCCAATACCCTGAACTATGCTTGTTTCATGTTTATAATATTATAGCTGATAATGGGTATATTTGGTATATTGACATTTACGTTTTGGGGTCGCTATATACTTATTATACGGCGATGTTACTTATCAATTCTATTGAGTTCAATAAACATCTTTTAATTAACTGGCCGTCCTGTTCTATATTGTTTGGTATAGACTCTATTACCATCTGAGTAGTTCAATTCCAAATGAACGACCAATTGCTTGCAGAGGTACAGAGAAATTGTAGATAAACACAGTAGAGTATAACATTCACTGACGGTATATTCCTCTACACATTATTCAGGCTCAAACACTCTTAGATTGTATCCAACGTCATTTGATGTTAATTAACCATACAATTTGGATTCCTATCATACATGACTGTCAATGTCATTACTATGGTCAACTAGTCATATGTCAGTCACCACTTGAGTACCCTGATTTATTTACTTCATCAACTCGGCCTTTTATAGTCCTCCACATAAAAATCCTTAAAGCTGGTTGGCTAAGGCCAGGATACATGACCATGAGCATGCTCTGTGCTCTACCTCGTGTAGGTTATAACAACTTCACATTATAATGAATTACATACGTGTCTAAACGGTTTGCAGAGAGGGTCATACAACAAATATTTTGGTTTCAAAAACAATCCTTTTTATGGTATTTTCAATAATAGGCCTACTTGGCTGTCAAATTTTTGAACATCCATTGTGCTTGTGGAAGGCACCTTGACCTCATTCCCAAGCATGGGGTGCTTGATGGACGAGGCGAATGGAGCTTTAAATGGTGAAGGGGAGGTCGTGCCTGCATGTGAGGGTTGACTGCACTCCTAGGAGCAGGAGGGAAGAGAAAGGGGAGAAGTGTTGGTCAGACTTCTGCCCTGTGGTCAACAGACGACTGGGGAATTGTACCTCGGGTCCTGCCAAAGAGAATAATGTAGTAGCATGTTGGTGTAATGCTTGATGTTTCATTCCCTGTGGTCATCATGTAGATCACTCTTAGTTCATGCTTGATTATAAGTATAGCTTGATTTCTTCCCTAAGCCATTTTGTGTAAGTCCAAATTGTATTCTAAATGGCCTAACTGTACTCTTTACTCTGTGCTGTGTTGTTCTTCATGACTAGCTATTACCTATTCCCTAACAAGAAGGAATTCGAAGTTGGTATTGACACACTAAGAACCTAGAAAGATCTGTTTATTCCATAACAAAACTCAGGCTTTTATACCTCAAAGACTCATGCTGATTGGCTAATACAGGTCACATGATTGTTGCCATACGCCACGAAATCACTTCCTGTATCATATTTCTTTTAACCAATACTCATAATCTTATACATGTTCAATTATTCTTGTGCCATGTCTCAAGCATTCATTTCCAAAAGAGATACTTAACAACTTCATAGATTTGAAAGGCAATCACAGATATGTATGCCCATTGGTGGTAAATAAACAACTTGTATGTGAATATAACATGCCATAACTACTTTAGTTGATCCACAGAAACTCTTTCCCTGAGGATTATCAGTCTTTAGATATTCATACTCCTAAATTTGTCTGAAATGCAAATCATTGTTTATTTCACACGAAAACATATAGTTTAGGCATAAATCCAAAATACATGTCTGTGCAAACTGCAGGGTACAGTTTTAGGTTCTTACCCTGACAGTATTATAAGTAACTATGAGGCAGGGGTAGCGCCAGCTAGAGAGTTCATGCCCGTGCCACCTGCTTTAATCAAAAGGTACTAGTTAAAGGTCGTTTACCTTCTTTGCTTGAAAAAAAACATTGTCTGGTTTAGTTTACATAGCAATGGGTAAGAGAGCCTATGTTTTAATCCTAGAGTGGGATTTAACATTTTCCACATGTCTGGGAAGTCAGACAAAGTGCACAGACACTTACAACATAACATTCCACATGACTATATATCTCGATCAGCATATTATGTAAGTTGAATATCAATATTTTACACATGTCCTCAAATAGTATCTTTATCACTCCACCCACCCCAAACAGTTATGAAAAACCTTAAACGAGGAGCTTTTCTTCAGCATGCATAATTATGATGAGGAGTTATCATTAAGTTTGAACTCTACGTTAAGGTATATAGCTTATAACACAGGCAATCTTAGGAAACAGGCAAGTACTAAGTAGCCAGTATGCCTTTCATAACGCAAATATATTTCTAGAATAGACGGAAAGAATTTATGTGATCAATGCATTTCGTCACTTTAAATACCTGTGCCGCCTAATAGAACCAGAAAATGATATTGCTGTGTAGTATATGTATTGTCCTAGTATTATTATTCTATTACATACATTCGATCCCATTAAAGGAAAGATTACAATGAATCAAGGGACAATGGCATATCCATGTAGCATAGTTGTACTTAGCCGCATATATATATAAATATATGTTTTGTTATTTCAATCCGACAGAATATTCGCAGGTCGAGATACAAATAGCCTGAGTGAGTTATTTCTAATATTACATAATTAATATTCATTGTGTTGACATTAATGGAACAGCACAGATTACACACATTATATACGCATTACGTAAACCTCATATCATCTGTCCATTATGAAAATAGCAGCTTATGAAACAGACACTTGTTTTTATAGCAGGAAATATCGTGTTAATTTTGTCACAACTGCGTCGGTGGTTTCTGCACTTCATAGAATTATATCATCATAATAGTCAAATGCTTGTGGGCTGGTTGTGGTGCGACCCAGCTGACATGTGGTAGGCAGAATGTGAGTTATTTTGACAAGAAAATGCCTTCAAAGAGGCAGTATGAAGAAACCGAGTGACACATAATATCCACCGCTCCCCCCGTGACAGAATTCCGCCTAGGAAATCATGCTAACCAAGAAGGCTGGGGCGACATAAACATGTTAAACATGTTAAACATGTTGCCCAGCTGCATGTCATTGTCAGACACTTGCCTTTCACAGAATGCACTAAGAGACAATTTAGACTACATTAACCTTCCTTTGGGGTGTTACAAAGGCATATATCAGGATATAAGTGTTCATGTTTTTCCAAGTAGGTTGTGGGTTGTTATATCGTAAAATATTCTGATAACATCGCAGAAAGTTATTAGAACATCGCAAAAACGTAACCGTCATGCTGCTCTTAGGCTTGGACACATACATAGTAGGGTCGCCGGCATCTGACCCCTGGTTAATCCCCCATGGGACACTCGACTGGCGGCCCTCCCCTTGGAGAGGGCCTTCGAGGGTGAGGTCCAACAGCCGCATGCTGAATTTAAGAATAATATATATATATATATATATTCTTGGGAATAGCATTGCTGACACTAAATACTGGTTGACTCAATTCAGATTTTACATTGGCGTTTTCCATGAGTACATTGGTAACATTACAATTATCATGAACACTCAATTCTGATTTATCTACACGAGGATTCAGCTCAATGGCTGAGTCCAGTATGTCAGCATCACATCCAGGGGAAACATTACCAGTCTCTCCTCACTTGCTAGAGGTATTGCTATTTGAAGAGCCTGATTTGTTCTTCCTGCACCCGTACATTCCGTGTCCAATGTCGTTACACAGCCTGCAGGCGTGGCGATACTGACAGGTTGTTTCGCCACATCCATGGGGCCCGTTGAATTTATAGCAGATCTTTTCTCCTTTCGGCTTCTCAGGCTTTGTTGGTTTACGGCTTGACGAACATGCGGCGTCGTAACTCAAGTATTTAATAACCAGGGATGAGTCGATCTCACTGAACTTGACGATTCCCTTCTCCGCTGCTGAAGTACGAACGGCTTTGTCGTACGCCAGCAGGTTCTCCGTCTTGTAGAACCGTGTTTCCGCCTTGTCCGCCAGTACGATCAAGTGGGAAATAAACCCGTCCACATCCTCGCCAGCATTGAATACATCGCGAAGATTCTGAAGGCTAACGGACATCAGCTTTTCAAATGATTTTACTGCCTCACCTTTTGCCATGTATCTGTGATGAGAGAAGTCCGATTGCTTTAGTTTTCTTGACTTAGATTTTGGCCTGCTTTTCGTCTTGCGCTTCTTGTCGTTACGCGGCTTTGTTTTCTTGACGCTGCGACGTGACCTGGATTTTTCGTCCTCCGATGAACTCTCGAACGTAGAGTCGCTTGACGAGCTGGATGTAACGGTAGAGGTAGTAACCGTTCCTGTGTCCGAACCGCTGGATTCCTCCGCTTTTGGGTTTGGCTTCATCTTCTTATACTTTTGATATTCTTCAGTGATGCGACGGGTTTCTTCCGCGAGCTCCCTATTCGCCTCCTCCACCATTGACAAGCGGTGGTTCAGGCTTGCAATGGCTTCCCGGGGGATGATCGAGTCTACGTCTTCTTTGCATGATTGATCATCGTTACCGCCGTGAGCCCCCTGGCAGGAGTCGTCCAATGGTGCCTTGTGTGTAGACCCACACTTCTTGCATTTTTTGGCTTTCCCCGACATCTCTGAATTAGTTAATTCGCCAGATAATCACAGTTTTTCGTCGCAGTTCTAGCCTGCTGAATGTCGTTACCGGTCGCGGGCGCGTTCCCTGTGACGTCACCGATTACGTCACACGAGACCCCGTTGCCAGGCTGGTTGCTATGCGACACCCCTCGCTTGGAGATTATACCGGAATAACTCGACTATTTCGCCTATATATATATATATATATATATATATATAATATGTATATCAAAAAAATCAGTGACTAAGAATCCTAAAAAAAAAAAGAGAAGAGAGAGGGATATATATTTAGTTTAAGTCCCCATTAACAACTGTGGAAAATAGTGAATAGGAATAGGGACAAGTTAGCCTTTTAGGTATGATTCCTACAGAACTATCAGAAGAGAGGGGTATAGGACTGGGGCACTTTCATAATCTACTCGGAGGCCAGATGTGTGGCACCCACACAGTATGTCTCTCACTAAATGCATGTTTCATATACATCATTATGTGTGTGTTTACCACATACTTATTTGTATAGAGTGCAAGATCTTCTATACTTCATATTAACCTATAATATTATAGTAAAGTGCCAATAATTATAAAAGAAGATACCATGTTAGGTCTCTATCTCCCGGGCTCTATCTATAGACCTTGTGCAGACGTGGGGACGTTACCATATTTTGGTGAGCACCATTTGCTTATCATATCCAAGTGGCTAGTAGATTTATCTAAAATATATCAAGAAAGATAAAAGAAAAGTGCTTATTTTGACTAAGTGTAATTTTATAAGATAAATTCAGTAGAAATATTTGTTTCAGGTATTTTAGAATTGTAAAAAATGTTGTTTTCAAAATGATCACCAACGTGGCACCCAGGCCATTTCTGAGACTTATGACGTCATCTGCACAACGTCTATAGTAGTTCTAAGCTGAGATATGGAGCATCCTACTGACAGGATGCAAGCATAATTCACTACCACAATTTCTATAGTATTAACCATTTGCTAATGCTGAAAAGGTCATTAATAGCAATTAGATGATATCAAATAACTATTATCACTAATTTTCAAAATTTTGTCCTAGTAATTCAATCGATGGAAAGCCACTCTTCATTACAAAATCCACTTTTAGAGGGACACAAAAATAAATTCTTATTAATTACCTACCGTGGAAACCTTCCTAAACTTCATTTGTTAGTCATCTATGACTATTTGCCATTATCCTTCATTTAAAAGATTATAATTATTTCATTCTACCGTCCACAAAGTATAAAATACTTGACTTTTTTTCGGGTCTATAGAAGGAATCCTAGAGTAAATGATGACTAAAAGGTCAAATAATGTAATAATAATTATTATGTAGTTTCAACATTGATAGAGGGCACAAATTTACAGTAGTGGAATATGCTAACCTGCTAACATCCTGCTCTTGAGATTGCAACAGAAAATTCTAAATATATCTGTAATACAAACTATATGAAGAATGGGAAATATGGTCCTAAATTAGTAATGCCACAGGCAAAATAGACATTGACTTTTCAATTTTTCAATTACTTGTATTTGTCAAATCAGCTTATCATGCATTGTCATGCAACATGACAATACACTCAATGTTCTTATTTAGAATATTTTCACTCTGCTTGTAATAAGCCCCTCGTAGTGGACACATATAAGGCAAATGTATGCATGACTGACTCTGGTATACAATGTTAGTTATAATATAAAATATATGATGTGTGAGGTGCTAGAATTGCAGGACATGTGGAATACCTATAGCAAAAAGGACAGTAATGAAAAACCTTCCAACAGCACAGCAAAAGTTTTGGAAACTGAATTGAAAGAGCTCTACTCAAAGAAATGGGAAAATGCTATAAATCATGATGCCAGGAGTAATGGTAAAAGAAACAAGCTACGTACTTATAATAAATTTAAAAACAATTTCACCTTGGAGCCATACTTAATCCACATGACCAATAGAATAGCTAGAACAAACTTTACCCGTCTGAGGACTAGCGCCCACAATTTACAAATTGAAAGAGGCAGATACACCAAGCCCAAAACAGCTGTTGAGGATAGACTCTGTCAAATATGTAATGAGACGGAGGATGAACAACACTATGTCATGCAGTGTAAAATTAACGAACATTACCAAACCAAATTATTTGATCAAATTACGCAATTATATAACAATTTTAACAGACTAGATTCAAATCAGAAACTTATTTACATCATGCAAGCCCAAGAATCTCAACTTGCCACCTATGTTGAATCTTTCATACTAAAGACAATATTGCATAGGAAAAATGGTGAGCTCTAGCCCTAGTCAGATATCGATGTCGTTAGACTTGCCAACTGTTATCCAGATCTATTCTGTATTTCAGAGTTATGTTATGTCATTAACCCCTTCCACCCCATAAGGCCATATTTGGCCACCACATGGCTGTTACCCATAAATTGGAACCTAATGTTATGGTTATTTTCTAATTGCAAAATGAGTATTAACCTACAGTCAAAAAGTAAATATTCCTGATGCTCCAAAGAATCTTCAGCTTTTTATATTATCCTTCAAAGATAACTAGTTCTTTTAGAATGGATATTTAATACAGGACATCCTGCCCAATTTTGGGCAAATATGGCAAAACCTCGAAATCACCCTCTCAATTGCAATAATCAAGGAATTATATGGAAAAAACATATTTCTTATGTAATTTTGTGTGAAAACTTGACTTATATGAAAATTTACTGAGAATTCAATGGCATTTACAGAAATAACCAAATTTTCCTGAATGAGGCATTATGGGAAATTTGCAATGAAATGTTTTTTCTGGGAAATTCTATGTTTAAGAAATGTCGTTATGTTACCATGGTTACGGAAAAAAGAATATTAAGGGTCAATGGAACATTTGTCATGGATAATGTAGAAAATATCTTTGTTCACCTAATACTTCAAACAGGTAGAGAAATAACCTTCTGAATCAAAATTTATTGCATTTCTATCATTTTCTATAGTTAGATATGCCTTCTTTTCCTTACTAAATATGGTTAAGTTCAAATTGCCGTAACATGGAAAGTAATATGATAATCAGGACTGGGGTGTTTCTATTAGGGCACTTCATATAACCATATCTTAGCTTCTGAAAGGAATATTTTAAAAAGGTTTGCAGCATTTGAGAGCTTACTTTCTCTTGTCTACATATATTTTCTACCTCATGTTCTCAGGAATAGAGGGTTGAAGGGGTTAACTGTTTATTCTCAGATGTTTATTGATATTGATAACATGTTTATGTATGTAGGACTTAAACATGTGCTTTGTAAAAATTACTTTGTAAAGAAATTATTACAATAAAGCTCCCTGAACTTGAACTTGAACTAAAACAGCATGCATCTGCACATACACAGGCAGTTCCCTCTTTTTGTAGTTTAGGAGTCCAGCAAAAGGGAGGGGGGTCAGGACCCCCAGGACCCCCAGGACCCCCCCACCTGGATCAATCCCTGAGGTTCATGCTTTAAGGAGCTTCAACAAGTAGCACCGTATCCGTAGTGTAGGTGCCACACCAGTATATACGGACGTTAGCATAATCTGGTTTAATGTCAATATGAAAGTCCCAGCTATGGGCAAAACGAAGTATATGTATTTTTTAAGTTACATTTTCTCATCAAGTCATGCTATAGCTAGTGGAACATGTGTTTATAATGACTCTACCGCTGGTATAATAGAGTGTAAATGGACCCCTAGTGATCGTACTGATCGAGTTTCCGGAACAGGCATTTTGTCTCATAAAACGGTGCTTTGCGTCACGTAGGTTGGTAACTCGGTAATTCGTAAAACCAGGACTTACTATTAACGTATTTTCACGTCAATTTAAAAGGGGTGCAACGGAGGGTTACTCTTGTTCCAGTGGAATACTAAAGAAATTCAGGCGTTCGAAATGGTTGGAACTGGTGCGTGGGAAAGTAGAAATGGCTGTATAGAAAATCTTTTGACGTTATTTTTCCTTACTTGATAAACTATGATTATTACTATATACATCCTCGTTAGCCTATCCATTGTATCTTTTCCCAGACTAGGGAAAAAAAGAAGGTTTACTTGATTGATGTATTGACAGGTGCCAGTAACCACGGTGTCATATGCACCAAGATTTTCATCCTTATTTTCGAGTATACATGGAAGGAAGATTTTCAGCTTTAAAAACGTTTGTTATGGCCGACTCTCTGACATAATAACACGAGGCGACACTGATATCAAACTGTGTCTACTCTTCGGCGGGTGTTATTGGTATAATGGTGAGTTATTGGCATCTCCCTGGCACCAGTGGTTCGTCTACCTTGTGGGTTTGGTGCCATAACACGCCATAACGGAGCCACGGATTATTTTTATCACATGTTCTACAATATGCGTATCAGCACGGCAATGTAATATAAACTACTCGAAAACATTTAAAAGAAGACGGCCAAAATAAGATAGAATAAACCTCACAAAGCTGAAAGAAATTGACATCGGAGTATATATACAACTCTGACCATAATGTCCAGCCAGCCAGGGGGATTCCAAGAAAACAATAATTATCATCAAGTGACAATTATTTGTCCCCTTTCTTGTAAGCTCAGTGCAAATCCTAACCATGAGGGCCAATGCTGCACCCATGCTGCATCCCCCAGACCAAGAATGTCTTACTAATAGTATGCCGGATCCAGGACCCATTTGCAGGATCCAGGCTTTAAAAACAATGGACTACGATGTGAAAGATAATGTCGATAGGACACAGTTTACCAAAGCCAACAGCGATGAAGCCTCAACATAAACTACAAAGTCTTTTTCATTTGTGTTGTTCAAGAACCTTACTATTGTTTACAAAAAGGGAGTTCAGTTGTGTGGGAAAGTCACAGTGTTATAACAGATTTTGTACCTAGACCTAAATCCAATTATGGGAGCATGATAGGGGCGATATAAAGGCTGAAAGTTGTGATGGGCAACCTTTATAATCATTTGGCAGTTGTTCTGTCTCCAGATGCTCAGATTTATGTAGTGTTTGTTTGGAAGCAGCATTGGGCGGGGAGGGTTAGTAAACTAGGCGGATTAGAGTGGAAAGTTCACAGGGTCAATGTGTCAGGGTGGGGACTGGTTTACGTCCTACGGCAAACGGGGAGGTTCTGGACTCAATCTGTCCCTCAACAACATCCTAAGGACCCCTTCAGGTTTCAGCAGTATTGTTTTGGAAATATTTTGTTAAGCAAGTTCATCAGTGTGTGGTAAACAGACTATGCACGGTAAATATCACATCTTACTTGGTTAAAGCAATGAATAGATATAGAACTAACTTCGAATAAATGAAGAGAATTGGATTCTTACGTATACAGATGTGATTTTGAGGAGTAAAAAACTAAGTCAAAGCGCATTCTGGATTAAACCTTCAACAATTTTATTTTCCTCCCAAAGCTTTTTTTATTCATAAGGTTTTATAGCAGGAAATATGTTATCATTCAGTCATATTGAATGTTAAGAGAATATTGTAAAAGCCTGGTACAATATTTTAATGTGCCCAAGAAATGTAGGTGTCAGAGAAGATTCGGGTTGCCGCAAGTTCATTCATGGGACTAGAGAGAGTTTATATATATATGGGGTTGGAGGAGGGATTAATTGCAAGGTCTTTGATAGGGAATTAGGGATGGAGCATCATTGGTCGAGATCTATTCTATCATTTGTAGTAACTGTTACCCACCATACCCACTAAGCAATTTTACGAAGGACGGGCGATGAGCAACTGGGAGAATCAGCAGTGAACTTCTTGAGGGACTGAAATCAGTGAATTAGCGATTCCCCATGGGTATGGTGTGCCTAGAATTAAGGTTTTATTCTGTTTCTGCTGTGTGCACTCCCTTTTCATACCATCCACCCGAGAAGTTTCACACCAATACTTGTCTAATACATATATACTTCTTAGAATTAAAAAATAGCATGCACACAACATGCAAGCCAGGCACTGTTAATTTTGAAAACCACTGAGGGGAATATTGCACGTGAATCACTAAAACTGCACAGTATAATATACACACTAGTAAAAGGTTATCAGCCTGGGGGAAGGGGGGTCCTTGACTTGGGTTTGGATACCCACTGCAAAACGGCCTCTGGGAGCTGTGGCTGTGATTGTTGCAAAGGCAGGAAAAGGGGAGCTGTCACTGATTGGACAACTCTAAAAAGATGAGCTGTCAAGGCTTACTGGCTGCATAAGATATCTTTTGTAGTCAGAATGAAGGCGGTATTCCACATAATATGGGGCGCCAAGTGTAAAGATTGTGATTCTGTATCTAAATATCGTGATTCTGTGTGTAAAAACATGATTCTGTGATGAATTTTCAAAATCATTACAAAAGAATCCATAAACAAGTTTTAGACTTGTGATTTTGTAATTATGTAACACTTTTGTAATGATTGTGTGGTGCTTTTGTAATGATTGTGTGGTGCTTTTGTAATGATTGTGTAGTGCTTTTGTAATGACTGTGTAGTGCTTATGTAATGATTGTGTAGTGCTTTTGTAGTGCTTTTGAAATAACAACTGTCAGAAACAATAGGTGGCGCCATATGGTCTCTGATTTTAGCCCCTCCCGTTGTCCCATTTACAGTCTTCTGCATAATGCATAGGTTGACCCTGACAGCCATGAGTGGACCCTGACAGCCGGGTCTATCTTTAATGGAACGAATGGTAAAGGAGCAACAAGAAGGGGGGTGAGAGGGGGTGATTAAGCCCCTCCCATTTGGAATGTTCCTATTTGCACTAGTGTAAAATATGTTAAGTTGAGTGATTTTAGAAAAGAGAGGTGTCGCCATCTAGAGTCATTGATGAATTAAAAACGCATCACAAAAGCATCACAAAAGCATCACAAAAGCATCACAAAAGCACCACAAAAGCACCACAAAAGCACTACAAAAGCACAACAAAAGCACTACAAATGTAATACAAAAGCACAAGTAAGGGACAACATAAGCAGAACAAAAGGAATAAAGAAGCATGACAGAATGAAAACAGAATGAATACACAAGCATAACAGAATACAATGTAAACACTCTTAGTACTTATTTTGTTATGATTTTGAACTTTACACACAGAATAATGATCTTTACACTTGGCGCCCCATAACTACACGATACCAACTCCCTATGACACAAGGACCATATCTCACAATGACATTACTTGGCATCGCAGGAGGAGGCGCCAATCTGTCTAACCATAGGTGTGTCTATTGTAGCCCTGTTGCACTATTCATTACGACATTCCATATGAAATGGACTGCAATCTAATAATTTCTATTAAGCACTACAACATTATTCAACATGTTGAATAAAAGTCGTAGCCTACGATGATGATCTCCACGACTTTAATGAGATAAAAACCGTATCGCACGACTTTAAGTCGTAGCTGGCTACGATATACCCTATTACACTTATGCAATGTGGAGATGTCATAGGAGTCAATGACATGGTTACGATCTGGTTCTGTCGCAGCAGATATAGCAGCCAAAGTCATGTAGTGGAATACCCCCTTAAGCATTAAGTGCACATTTTAGGCTGTTCAAATTCATCCATAAGGTTAATTGTATTATAATCTTTGAAGAACAATGTTCATCATGTTTATCTTGAGCTAAACACAGTAGCTGTTAGTGAAGACAAGCGGGCTGTAAAGCAACCTCTGGAAGTTCACAGAGCTGTCATATCACAGAAAATGGGGGACTGCAGTTTTGCAGTGGGTACCTACCATCAAAAATTGAGTACCCCCCCCCCCCCGGGGGGGGGCTATCAGTTAGGTACAGTGTTTCTGAATGTACAAAGAACCTTTTCCTTATTCCTATCCTTGGGCCAGTGAAAACCTGGTCGGGCCAGTGAATGTTGAGAGGTCACTGGCGCAATGGCCAGTGTGGAAAAAATGCTTATGTCGCAACCTGCAACTGAGAGGTTATGAAATGGTTTCAGGATACCCCAGACTCCCTGACTGGGAGATTAGGTTGTCAATACTTGAGGGTAGCCCCACATTTCCCATTAATTGATTATTCATTGTTAACCAACATATCCTTGTTGAAAATCTCGTTCTGCTACCAACAACGAAAACCAACTATCTAATTCAATCAAGATGCGAAAAGCCAGCGAAAACGTTATTTGGGCTTAGGATCTTCAGAGAAACATAACAGAAAATGAATTCCCATAATGTTTGAATTCCCATAATGTTTGAATTAGTCTTGT
Source organism: Lepidonotus clava (assembly GCA_936440205.1). Lineage (NCBI taxonomy): Eukaryota > Metazoa > Annelida > Polychaeta > Phyllodocida > Polynoidae > Lepidonotus > Lepidonotus clava. Next base: position 18,758,313 of record OW387148.1, read on the forward strand.
TGGATAGATTAATCTAATTTCTAGTAGATTTTAATGTGTAAAAGAGTAATAGAGAGTAGAGTGCTTACAATAAGTTTCTTTCATAGAAAGATTTAAGCAAAAGATTTCAAAAATAGTGTAAAAGAGTATCATTAAATTATTGGTAATAATGGCAACAAAGTTACGAGGATCGTTCAAATGCTTATTGCAACAGCAAAATTACGTTAAAAATAAGACCCCGTGAATAGAGAGAAATCCACTTAATTGCCCAGAAGAGAAAAGGGTTAAAACAGAGAACCTCTTCCACATCCAAATTATGTAATTCATAATCCTCTCATGGGCCACCTTGATTAAGTAGGAGAAGCAGAGCACTTACTTTTGATGTTGTGCGCCAGCTTCTTGACGGTGGGGGCCAGCCTCTTGCAGTGCCCACACCAGTGGGCGTAGAACTCGATGAACCAGGCGTTGGGCGTGTTGCGCAGCGTCTCGTAAAAGTTCCGGTCGTTGAGCTGGACGATGGGGTCTGTGGACAGGTATAGGGAGGAGCTGGAGGAGGTGGGCAGGTACAGGAGGAGCAGGTACCCTACCACCAGGACCAGTACACCTATTCCTCCAGGGCGGACGGACGACGCCATGTTTATTGTTAGTGGTCAGTGGTCGGACCTGCTATAGTGGTTGTACACACTACCTCACCGATCACTGTTCATGATCTGTTGATGAATAGCTGCACTTCTGGCATTCAGTTATAGTATACCCCTATTAAATGTATATCATTCTTTTCCAATTGAAATAGGAAATGGATCTCCGTTTGTTGATATATATGTTGATCTAAAAGGGGTCAGTTGACTTGAGTGTATCCAGTTAAGCTGTCGCTGAGAATTGTCTAGGTATTTGACCTTATAGAAGCTGGTTGCCCCTTTGAGAGCTACTTAACATCACTGTGTGGCTGTGAGGGAAACCAGAAAAATGGTAAAATTCTTGTAATAGATGGGGATTGGCTCTGTGATGTCTTCTAGTCTTACCACTTTTATTTCTTTTGGGAGCCCCTCCCAAATGGCCTGTTCTCTGTGTTTGTGTTTACTCAAGCTTCCTCTGTCCGTGTTTTATGTACAACCTGCTGGAATGCGGCCTTTTTGTCTCCACAAACAGGGTCATGCTGGTCTCTGCTGCTACTACTGAGAAGGGCCCAGACTGAGTCACTAAAAAGGCCCTTCAAGCTGAGCTTATAAAACCTGATTTCCGTTCCAACACCCTTTAGTCCTTCTCTGGGGTATCTAGGACGTTTCCATGTTGTAGGTCCAAATGGCTCTGTGGATAAAAAGAACATTGAGTCACTGTTGGTGTATTAATATCGCACATTATGGTAGGGGCCTACGTAAGGATAGTCTAACTACAGTTCAACTCCTTCTCGTCTGGCCAATATATAGAGAGAAGGCACAGACTGAGAGTATAGGCCTAGGGGATTAAAGGGAAGCTAACTACATCCAGGGTCCAGGGGTAGGACGTGATCAATCAGTGTCCCTTGTATCAGCCCCTAGATGTAGATAGAGCACACGCCAAGCTCGGATTACTTATATCGTGCAAGATGCGTGAAATAAAATGACCACTATTACAAAGGTGAAACCAAACCCCAGGCACGGATTTAGGGGAGACACGTCCCCTTGTTTGGTCCAATATATAATTTAAGGGAAAATTGGATTGAATGGTGCTGCCAAAAAGCAGCACGCCCTTTAAAAGTTTCAGAATGCACCACTGAACTTGTCATTCTTACTACTTCTACTACTCCTCTTTCCTTTAATGCCATGAGGTTAGTAGGCTGAGTGAAACTACTACTCCTATAATATCCACTCGTAACGATGTCTATGATAAGTTGCTGCACCAACTGATTATTATTGAAACTCTTTACGTCCAATCTAATTATATTAGATAATATGCTATACTGTGATATAATACAATAAACTACATCTAATATTGTTTAATATTTCGTTTTGCACAACTCGCTCTTGCTGTAAAAGTTTGTGTCAAATTTTTGTATTATCAAAATTTAATTTTGTTTCACATTATACTTTCGCATTAAAAACATAATTTGAAATGTGTAATTACCATTTTCATAGCTTTCATATCTATCGTAAAATGCAAAACTCTATCAACAAAATATAATTGAAGCCAGTTTTAGGCAGGGGTTAGGCATTGGAGACTGAGTCTACCCTGATAAATTCTCGGCGATTTACGACCCAATCTGGGCACCTGTCACTGACAATTAACTCAGCAATCAGGCTTTGAGGGTTCTGCTCGTGCCTCCAGACTCTCTTGATAAGGTTTAATGAAACGGTGCGTACCTTGTTGAAGATATGGGAAACCTTAGTTAATCCGACTTGTGTAAGTAGAGGAAACACGTCGGCCTATGTGTGTATAGTCCAGGCGCTGTGACTCGGTCCAGCTGATCCGCCGGGCCCTACTGCTCACTACTGCTCGCCGTGAGTTTGTAAACCACTCTATCTGAGCTGCTCCTGAGCTGCTCGGAGTCTCCGTCACATAGCAGCCAACAGGTGGCCCCCTCAATACTGACTCCACATGCCCCTGTTCTCAGATCCCCATCAAGTTTCGTGGAATTTGGTGAGCACCCCTCGGCACCCGGATCCTCTAAGGGCATATGGGTCTGTGAGTGTATTCACAAGTACTTACTCCTGGCACAAGTTAAACCTACCCCCCCCCCCCACCACTGTCACCTTCTCCAGGGTGTGTGACGTCACAGCTGCCCCCAGTGGCACCACTCGTCGAACAGAACAATTCATGTCATATATGAAATTTCAAGTTTTTAATGCATGGTTACCAAGGATTTTAAAGAAGAGGGCACTACAATTATGATGGTGTTTGTTGGGATGTGTTGATTTGTCAGTCCATGTCTGTGATGGTTAATTGTAAATACATTGTAGACACACAGGGTAGTCATTTAGAGATCCATTACGACGCATACCCTCAATCGCTACAACAAAATTTCAAAGATTCCTTTTATTACATTTGAGGCAACAAGAATTATCTTGCACGTGTTAAACTTGAAATTCTTGAATTATAAAAGATGTCAGTTGTTCATTATAATTCCATGTGTTTCTGGAAAAACTTTTGACACATTTATGTTGTTTTTTTTTAGAGGTCTATACATTTTCTCAAATGGTAATGTAAATTGATCACGAATATATATATGCCTCTTTAATAGATCTGTGCATTATTGTAGGTAAACTTCCCAAAGGTTCATTAAATCCACTACTTTAGGTCGCTTGTACCAGTAGCACCAAGCGCATTTTTAAGAGATGTGTTGTCATTTGCATGGCTTCTACATTCACGATTCAAATTATGTCACTGGTTATCTATGTGCTGACATGCCATTGTGCAAAATGTTGATTTTAAGATATCTTTAAGAAACGAACAGTGTCTAACTTACTTTCAGTCAAAAAAAAAGAAGTTATCCAACGTTTGAATTCACCCGGATTTTTACTTCTTGTAGATGTTGTGTGGACTTTCACCGAGAGACATAATTATTAATTATTCTTATGTTGCTCACCCCTTGCCCAGACTGTTATCTGATATTCCATGTTTTTACAGGGATAATGTCAATCATCTCTTGAATTTATCGTAATTTAATACTCTTATTTTATTCTAGTAGAGTTTTAAACTTCAAAAAAGCTATAAAAAAAATATAAAAAAAAGTGGATGTTGAGATTCAACGCTGTAGAAATAATTTTCCAACCTGTTGTTTTTCAACAGGTTTAAATCAACCCTGTGATTTCACACTGTTAATTATTGATATACCCCTCCAAATTACGGTTACAATCAATTCTGATGAAGGATGTGAAAATCCGAAACATGTAAATTCACCAATAATTCTACGTCTTAATAAATAGTAAGTCTACAAAAAGCCGTCATTGACTTGGATGTACTCTTCACCATTTTATTACTTTCAGTCAGTATCCAAAGACGATACAATATCATGAAATTAAGAATTATATGCAGCTAGGTCTACCATCTTAACATTCCATTTCGAACCACAGCAAGATGAAAAAACTCCATTAAAAATATGACAAATGCAAGTAAAAGTAGGCATAATAAAAATTATCTTTGCTAATTTGAGGAATAGTTCGACGTACAGTGCAAAAGCCTGTCATATATGTTTCCGATTTAAGAGTTCAATGTAAAAAGTAAAATAGTGTACCGGTTTACTTTTTTCAGAATCACTATGGGACTTTGGTTGAGGAATTCGTTGGGCATCCGATGTCATGAGGGAACTTTCGTGTTACAGTACAAGAGCTTCATAAAGAGTGCTTTGTAACCCATTGCAGGGAAGGTCTTGAAATCCAATATACTACTTGAAGTTTCAAAAAGATGTGCTTTTGTAAATATCTCTACAGTTTTCGCTTCCCTGGTACTTTCAAACATCAGTTTAAAAAAAACGTCTTTAGAACCTAACATTGCAATGTTGCACTTTGACATTATTGTGACATTCTTGTAATGTTCTTTCACATTATAATAACGTTATTACATGTATAACCTCCTTTATTAGTAAGGTCTCAACTTCACTCAAATATAATGTTATAATAACATTCTTTTTTAGTAAGTCTCAACTTTACCTAAAATAATGTAACTGTTACATGAAAATTGGGCAGGTTACAGAATATCCAAAAAAAAGTTCAGGCAAGCAGCGACGTAACAAGCACATTCTTGGACTGAACTTTTTTTGACTACCCCTCACAGGGTGTGTGAGGGGTAGTCGGGAGGTATTCAGGACCGTTGTGGCAGCCTGCCACTTCTTACAGTATCTTTTGGCTAAGATTTACAATATAGGATCTTTGGGATTATTACTCCGTTTTGATTTGTATTGTATACCAAAGGGGTATTCAGAGAAAAGGGGAGGTCTTGGATGAGTTCCATGAACTGGCCACGATAGATGTTTTGTGGTGATTCATATAGGCCTACACACATCTGGACCCTGGACCTGGACCTTGTAAGTGTGACGTTCTCTGGTAAGTCGGGGTTGCCGATTCTTACAACAGAGGAACGTGGGGGTTGTTCGGGTCTCGGGGCGGACGGGGAATCCGGGCCAAGAACCGAGATGTGTTTTTAGAGTCGTGCCTCGCGCACGAGGGGGGGGGGGGCTGAGCGAATCGGTCGGGAATCGGCGCTCGATGTCAAACGGAGAACTGTGGGGAAGGGAAATTATGGTAGGGGTACGGGTCGGCCGGGGTTCGTCTCGCTCTATCTCCCAGACCAGCATTCACCCCCACCGGGCGGTCCACCCCGTGGTTCCGGTCCGCGGGGCCGTCGGGCCGTCGGTCGCCTATTGTTTGGTAGCGTGGGGCCGAGCCTGCCGCGCCCTCGTCCCTGCGGACTTCGTTCCTTCGTCTCGCCCTTCATGCCTTCGTGCCATGCCGCGCCTCGGCTTCCGGGACGGTTTCAGGCCTTCGTGCCTTACTTCGTTCCTTCGTTCCTCGTTCCTCGGGCCGTCGGGCCCTTACCCTAAGTTCCTCCTATTTATCTCGAACTTTGACTATTTTATCCTAACTTCTGGTTAATTGCTCGGATCGGCTCATCTTAGCGGTTATTTCAGGAAAGAAGACACGTCTGGACACAAGGAGAACTGTTAAAGAACTCTGTTTATTCGGGCCTCACCGCCCCTTTATATACCCAAGAGGTCAGCTCTGATTGGCTGCTTTCAGTCACGTGATCTACAACTGACGTCACTTCCGGTTTACATTCTCGTTTCCGGTTTACATTTCACTTCCGGTTTACATATTTCCGGGTCTCGTTCCTTTACATTTTCGTTCCTTTATACTTTCGTTCCTTTACATATTCGTGCCTCTTTTTTCGGGCTTTTTACACTTTCGCTCATTCTTACATATTTCGTTCTTTTACACTTTCGTTCCTTTTCGAACATATATACCTTTTATAATATTACCTTATTTTCTCTTATTTTGATCTCTACATATTTGGATGAATAGCCGTTCATCACACCCTCCCGCACCTTCTTGAAAGGTGGGAAAACACGTCTTACGAAAATTCTTCAAAGCAGTTCATACAGCAACGACAACAGAACATACTCTAAAACCAGAAACATTTCAATCCCACGCTCCTTATCGGTAGAGGAGGAGGTGTCACCCTCTGTCCTCTCCGGTCTACTTCGGAGGGCCCCCGGGGCCTATCCGGCTAATTGTTATTTCTCTTCTTTCTTCTTTCTTCGTTCTTCGTTTTTCGTTTTTCTCGCTTCTCGGTTAAGTTCATATAATTCGTTTTTACGTATCCTAGTCTCTTTTATCTTCGTCATAGTTCTTATCCTGGGTCTATTAGGACCCGTACTGCGCTTTTTCTCGTCTTTAGGATGAGCGAGCCGGTCGTGGCTCTCCCATCCGGGACTGGGGATCGGTCGTGACCCCGTCGCCCCCGTTCCTTTGCTCTATGTACTTAGCCCCTCGGCGCGTTTCCTCGCTTTTACCCTCGTTAGGACAGAGGGACCGGTCGTGGTCCTCCTGCCCGGGGCCATGGGTCGGTCGTGACCCGCAATGCCCCCGTTCCCTTCGTTTTTCGTCGTCCAGACGCTCTCTCTCAGTTCGGGTGGAGAATCGGTCGTGATTCTCCCACCCAGAGGCCAGGGTCGGTCGTGACCCTTAGTCCTCTCGACCTTTTTGTCTGTTTTTCCGTCGTCCAGACCTTCTTCGTTGTTTCTTGGGCAGAGAATCGGTCGCGACTCTCCCACCCGGTCGGTCGTGACCCCTCGTTCTTCCGTTTTATTACTCTTCTCTGCGTTCTTCTTGGGTGATGATGATTTGAAGATGAGATTTTGTAGAAAGACTGAAGTTTGTCAGAAGGAATACTTGTAGAAAGAATGTTCTTTTTAGACTTCGCGCCCTCGGTCGCCTCGGCATTCAGAGCTCCTCAATGACTTTTTCACGTTTGGCAAGGACAATATGCTCAAGCCGGAGGCCGAGGTACCCATCGTTCCAAAGAAGAAAATGGCAATGGATGTGGAGAGGAACTTAGTTTAACCGTTAAAGTTTCAAGTGGAAGCTTCAGCAGATGACGTCGCGGGTTTCGTGCTATTGGTCACAGTGAAACTCTGGATGGAGTTGGAGTGCAGGTAAGTTTGTGAAAACTGGAATTATTAATTGTTGATGAGGTGTCCGTTTTCCGTACAGGAACTGAAGTTTGACTTTCGTGGCACACGTCCTCGTGGTTAACCCAGCACCAAGACGTTCAGTCTTCAACCACGTCGACACACTCAAAGATTTTAGAGAAAGATGTCGGAGAGAGAGTCCAATGTAGTTTAATAAGGTATTTCCGTCACCGTTCCGGGCCCAAGTGGCATGACAACAACCGGAACGGAGACCCGATAAGAAGACAATTTTCTTTTTGATGAGGTTTCTTTGATGACAGGAGCCGGCGCCTCTCATCCCTTCCCCCCCGTAAGCAACGGCAGGAAGACAATCCTTCTTGGGGCGAGATGGAGGCTCCTTCGTTCTACTGATGAGATGATTTTCTTAAGAAGAGGATTCCTACTCCGGGCACTCGGGCCCTCGTTCGTCTCTTAGGCTCTCGGGCCTTGCTCTGCTTACTAAGTTTTTCTCTTCGTCCTCCCGAAGGACCATGTTCCTCGACGATTTTCGTGAGACTGTAATACCAACAAATAGTTCGTAATAGAGGTAAGTTTAAGATCTGGTCTGGTTTGATTCTGGAGTAAGGCCACAGTCTTCATCGGTGCCATGTCCATTTACATGAAGCCACTTAAAAAGCCTTTGACACGCGCCGAGACAACAGCTTCAAGTCGTTCCGGGCTGCTCCTAGGTACGGTGGTTCGAAGTAGGTAAGTTGAAGATATTTATGAGAAAGGAGAGGAAGAAGTTGTAGAAAGTGAAGATGGACGACATCAACTGGGATCTGCACCCGACGTCAACTTTTGAGATCCGGAACGGGCCCATCTCAGTCGGCCTTAAAATAGCGTATATAGAGAAGAACTCATCCGATGTCGAACTCCAAGTCAGAGATGAAGGATCACTTCTCGTAGTTCTTTGCAGACCTCTTGAGGCGTCTATCGAGGCATCCGAGGCCGACGTTCCAAGCACCACCTCCCTATGTGTTTCAAAGACTATTTTGTTCCGTTCGTCGGGAAGAAGATATCAGGAAGTACGACATGGAAGCAGTCACTGTCGTTACTGCAGGTAAGATATTAACATATGATTTAGTAAGTCTATTAATTTTGTCCTATTATATATCGTTTCGGTGGGGCACGAGCGAGGGCCTTTCAGCTACTGTCCCTGCTCGCCCCCCGGTCCTCCGGGAGACATCTACAATTCACCGTAGTCCTTTCACGACTCGCTGCATCAATCCTGGCACGACAAAACCAGCATTCAGGTGGAGAAATTTCACTTTACCGCTCTCCGCATGCGGTAAGAGGCTGAAGACAAGGAAACTCAGAAGATGATGGTACAATAAATCCGGGCCCATCCGGTCCAACATTCTGAGTGATCCATCCAAGATCAAGATGGTCGAAGCCCGAAGAAGTCCAGACGAGCCGTGGAAAGTTCGTTTTTAGGTGCCGCTAGAGGACAGAGGTCGTTCTTCACTCGCCTCCAGATCCCTCAAGGCAGCACGGGAGAAGGGTTTCAGTCTTGGCCCGCGCCAGCCTTTCCTCCAGCGGCGAGTCGCCGGTCCACCGGTACCTTATTTACCCCGGCACGACCGCCGACTCAAAGATTACACAACACTGTTCGCTCATTCTGATTTCCTTTCCTCGATTCTACCTCCTTGTTTTGCTCTCGCTTCGACGTTCCGTCACTATCCTTTTTGTTCTCTCGTTCCCTGGGCCGCCCGGTCCGCTATCTATCCAATTTCCGCGACCGGACGGTCCTGCTCAACTTGCTTGGTCCCAACCAACGCAGCGGGCTCCTGGGAAGAAGTGGAACAGCTACACACTTGTTTTTCCTCCTAGCGCCTCCTCCCGTTCCGTATTCGCCCCGCAGGCTTGGTAAGTTCGTTCCAGTCATGGACCTTCCAGCTCGCTGATTGCGCTCAACACCTCCTAACACATGCGGTTTCGTTCATTTCCGCAAGAAGAAGATTCCCATAAAGAGACTACCTAATTTATTTTTAGTAGGAATACTTAAGATGAGAATATTCGAGCCCGCCAGTCCGTTCCCGATGTTTTAAAGCAAAGTTTCGGGCCCGTCCAGCGGTCTCCAGGAGAGTTTTTCTATCCGGGCTTCGGACTCCTGTGCGGCTCAGGTACCTCCGCCTCGGCCCAGTCCTCTCCCTGGGGGTTTGACACTATGGGTGAGGAGCCAACGCCCCGTAATCCCTCCCCACCCGACTCACGACGCGCCATTTTCCGCTTCTGGTTCCGTCGCGCTATCTTCCGTACAGGACCCTAAGCAGCATCCACCGTTCTCTCCTTCTTCGAGGCCTTTCATCCTTCTTCCTGACGTCGGGTCGGTGGCAGCAACCTCTCCTCCCTAGCTGGGAGCTCGAGAAGTGGGTCCACCAGTTTGCTCTGCTTTTCTACCTCCGTCGTCGCTTTTAACAAGTCGTCTAATTGGTCTTCGTTTTTATACAACACTAGAGTCTGAGCCAATTGGACGGTCCGGTTGTGTTCGTTAATTAGCCTGTCGACTCCCGGGAACTCTCTGGTAAACGGCCCCAGCGCCGCCGTCGGGAACTGCGCCATTGCCTCGTCGAACGTCTCCGGCTCGCGGCCCGTTTCCAGTGCCATCAGGAACGCCATAGACGCTGAAGCCATCGCTCTCGTCTTAGCCGTCATCCCTCGCACCTGCCTTGGGGGCCACGCCAGTTGCACCTGGATTGCCTCCTCCGTGTCCCAGTCCCGTATTGCTCGTGTCGTCACCGGAAAGTGTCCCTGCAAGATCCGGTGAATGGCCTGCGTTCGTAACAACTTGAGTCGTGGCGTTTCTCCAGATGGTCCTGCCGTCGGTGTCTCCATCCCTATGGACCCGAACACCGAATCCGCTCCCGACTCGTCCAGTTCTTGCCTGTCCGGCTCGTATCCTCTGGCCTCGGCCTGTCCCAACTCCATGTCCTCCGAGTCCTCTACTTCTGTGTCCATGGATTGAGCAGCCGGTATTTTTAGTCTATGCATCATAACTCGTGGTTGTAGCGCTCGTCCATCCTTGTCCTCATCCTTAAGTGGGGTGCCCGGTCCCGGTGGCGATCTCATCCGCTCGGGTGACGGTGGTCCCGGGGTCTCCTCCGATCCCTGCGACCCAAAGAACGAGCTTCCCAGACTGGCCCGGGTCAAATTGTCCACAGCCGCTCGTGTCTCCGGCGTATCCGGTGCCACCAAAATGTCCCTCATCCGCTTCAGTCCCGGGGGCGGTACCACTGGCTGCTTGCATACCATCTTCTCCAGGGGTGAATCCGCCCTCGTCGGGGTAGGGGTAGAGAACAACGGCTGCGTTGAAGCCATCGACGCCGTTTCCTCGGTCTTGGCCGCGTGTCGAACATACTTCACTTTTTCCACCCGGCCCGATGGTTTGAGTCCTTGCCTCTCGGCCATTTCGTAGAGGAACCTCCCCAGATACAGCGCCTCTCTCTCCACCAGCCGGCCTCCCTTCGCGTCCCGAATACTGTCCTCCAGTTCTCGGTCTGATCTTGCCTCGTGATAACCCCTGAACGCTCCTTCCCGGTTCATCGTTCCTTTTAGATATCCGGGGTATCTTGGGTGTCGTGATTCATAAACAACCGACTTCTTGTGGACTGTCATCATAGTAAACTGCGCGTCGCTACAAGGTGGTTCTAGTCCCGTGGTCCGTTTCACTCCTGTCGAGGTCTCGGGTTGCGATGGTCCCAGCTCTCCTGCACTACTGGACTCGGCGATGATCAGGGACCGATCGCTTCCGACTGACATGCTCCGGCCCGACTCCGACTGGTCCGAGCTCGTTCCCTCCTCAAGTTCTCTCGGGATTTTCTTGACCTTTTTCCACTTTTTCTTTCGGGACGGCTCCTCCGCCGCAGATCCTTGCGCCGGGGGTCTCTTGAAGGCTGGCGGCTCCTGTTCCTCTCCCTTAACTTTTGGACGTTGGTCGTCGGACGAGCTCACTAATTCCACCACCTCAGCCCCCGGTGGTATCCCTGAGCAACCTGGCTTCGGGGCGGGTGTGGATCTTCCTCCTCTTCCTTTGCCCGGGAGTCCTCTGCCGGGGAGTCCTCGCCCTCTCGGTTCTCGTGGTTCTCCCTGGGCATTTAATTTCCTTACTTGGCTTTGTACTATTCCAGCCACTTGGTCGTCTGTCAAGAGTGGTTTCGGGTTGATCACGGCTCGGCTCGCGCTTCGCGGCGACTCGGTGACTTCCTTCCGCACTCCTTTCGCGGCCCTCCGAGGGGAACGGCGCGTGGGCGTCGACCGTTCCGCTACTCCGGCCAAGGGTCCCTTCCCTGCTGCTTTGGCTGCTTGGACTCCCTCGCCGGCCTCGTCGGCCTCCGGTTCTTCCTCTGTTGCTCCCTGCTCCGGCTGCTCGGCGTCGCTGTCGTCGGACCCTCTCGATGCCCTCGGGTAGTAAGGCACGCGAACCCTCCGTCGTGGCCTCTCCGGTGCCTCCTTGTCCACCGCTTTCTCGGGGGGAAGGAATCCCTCCGGATGGCGCACAGCGTAGTCCCGTTCCAAATCGGCTACCCGGGCCGCCGTTTCATCCCCAGGAGCGAAACTGGTGTACGGCGGCCGTCCTTTTGGATCCAAGGCGAACGCCGCAGCATACTCCAGCCTCAGAAGGGGGTCCTGTTTCGGCATCCCCCTCAGCAGGTTTCCTTCGTGTGATTCCCACATGTGCTTTTTCCAGTCCTGGTGCGTCGAATATGCTCGACTCGAACACACCGGGCACATGTAGTACTGCTTCCGTACTCCATCGTGCTGGCCTCGGATGTGCTTGACCAGGTGTTTAAATTCCTTTCCGCGACAATGTCCTTCCCAGCACTGTCCGCTCATCGCGTCCGTTTTCCGGGCCTTCGGGCCTCGTTCTAAACTTGAAGCTCGTCCCGTCAGCCTTCTCCGTTTCTGCCTCGTGGTGATGCTGCTCGTCTCACTTCTCTGCCTTTTTTTTTCTTCTCCTATCTTTGATCTGCTCGTCTGCGATGTGATGAATCCTGATCGGCTGACCAGAATGACCTGCTCCGGCGAGCGCTCTGCCTTTTATAGCCGCCGCAGGCGGAAGTGGGGGTGGCCTGCACTAGCGACCCCTAGCGTCAGGCTCGCCATCCACTTCAACGGTGGCGCCCCCTACTATTTCCGGTCCCCGGGGCCCGCCGCTGGTCACCGCCCCGCCTGCCGTTTACCTCGCGGCCCCTCGCCATCTACGCGTTTTCTTCCTAGGCCTTTTATTGCCCCACCGGACGTCCTCGGTCCTTTCATCCTCTGTCGCCTCCTCTCGCCTTTTCACCTGGCCCTCGCAGTGCTTCCGCACACTTCCCGGAGAACACAGGGGCTCGACGTTATCATCCTCTCGCCGCCGCCCCGTTCTCTTTGTCATCTTCGCTTCTTTTACGACCTACTTTAAAGCCCGTCCTCGTTTCAGGCCTCGCCTTTTACAACCGTCCGTTCGTTCCTCCGGTGTTCCCGAGAGTGCCGCATCTACTCTCCTCCGGTCTCCTGGACGCTGTAAAGCGGTATTACCAAGTCAGCATTACTTCAAAAGTCTTCACCAGCTTGCCGCCGGGTCTGTTTTCCGTTGTAATCCAACCATCTTTTCCACGCTGTGGTTCCTCCGAACTGACCGGAAAGCGGCTCCGTGGGACTACTTTAGACATTCGGGCCGTCGTGGCTCCCGAACGCCGTTTTTCGTTCCAACCCCGCTTTTCCCACCTATATTACATCCGCAAGAGAACCAATCTTTAGCTAGGTAGCAAATCTCTACAGCCTAACGACCTGCACTCCTTACTGTAGTGGTCAACGCACCGCCCCGACTCAATGGCCCCAGGTTGATCAGTCCTTTTTGGCCAAAGCCTTTCTGTGTAGCGCCGATTTGGTCGTTCCCTTGGTCCTCTTCCACCTGCGGAATCGAGACACGAGAACAACTTCATCACAAAAAGGGGTGCCCCGTTTCCGTACGTGCCCTAGCGCGCCCCACCCCAAGCATTTACTGTGCAGCCTCGTATCCTTGCTGGTCAGCTACCATCCAGGCTGGCGCAGCGTGTCCTCGGTAGGGTTCCAGGCGGTCCACATGGACCACCCCCCCCGGTTTCCCTCGTTTCTTCCGTACTACCACCCGTCCTCGGTCAAGCACCTTGACGATCAGTGCAGGGCCTATCCATGGAAATCGCAATTTCGTTCCCTTGTCCCTATCCACCACCGTATCGTGCACCCAGACCAGTTCTCCGGCGTGGTATTCCCGCCGAGTCACCTTTCCATCGTACTCGTGTTTCTGATGAATGGCGGCTCGTTTCAGCCCTGCCCGGGCCTCCCGATAGGCCGCGACTAGCCCTCTCTCCAGGCTTTCCACGTAGTCGCCTACCCGTCGGGGTTCCTCCTCCGGTCCTAGAGGTCTCCCATAAATCGCCTGTCGCGGCATCATGGTCTGTCGGCCCAGCATCATCATGTTCGGTGTTACTCCCGTGCTGGTTTGCGGCGTTGCTCTATAACTCATCATCACGAGTGGGACCATTTCATCCCATTCCCGGCCTGTTGCTCGGCAGCTAGCTTTCAGACAGCACCCTAAAGTGCGGAAACTTCGTTCTATGTATCCGTCACTCCGGGGGTGGTACGGTGTCGTTCTCGTTTTGTGTATTCCAAACAGTGCACAAACCTGAGCCACCACCTCGGATTCGAAATTCGTGCCCTGATCCGAGTGTAGTTCTCGAAACGCGCCGTACCGTGCCACTACTTCTTCAACCAGCTTGTCCGCCACTGTCGCTGCCTTCTGATCCGGGATCGGGAAACACTCCAGCCACTTGGTGAAATAGCACCCCACCATCAGGCAGTACTTGTTCCCTCGTTTGGTGACTGGGTACGGGCCCGAAACATCCATGGCCAGCCGTTCCATCGGCTCCCCTACTATGTATTGATGCAGCGGCTCCCGTCTCCCCCGTTCTCTTTTCAGCAACGTGCAGTCACATTCTCGACATTCCTTCCGCACGTCTTCTCGGAGTCCCGGCCAGTAAAACCCTTGCTCCAACAGGGCCGTCGTTCTGGCGACTCCCAAATGCGCTCCTGCTGCGCCTCCATGGTATTCTCTCACCAACTTGGCCCGTTCCTCTCGGGGAACGACCAGTTGGTTCCTCCAACCATGTCCTTCTAGTTCCCAGTACTTCCGATGCAGCACGCTATCCTTGAGGCTTAGTCGTTCCCACTGCCTCCATAGGATCTTTGTTTCCCGGGATTCCGGAGATATGACCTCCCAACCTGGCCGGTTCGCATCCTCTTCCATCCGTGCGATAATCTGTCCTATATCTCGATCCCTCCTCTGCGCTGCTTTCACCTCCTGCGGGGACCATCCGGGCTCATACCCCGGGCCCGCGTCACTACTCTCACTTTCTCGGTACCCTCGTGCTCCTCCCCACACTGTTTGCACGGATACCGGGACAACGCGTCAGCGTTCCCATGCTTCCTACCCGGTCGGTGTTGGAACGACACGTCGTGCGAGTCGATAATTTCAATCCACCGGGCAGCCTGCCCCATCGGTTCCTTACTTCTCTGTAGCCAACTAACCGCACTGTTATCCGTCCGGACTATTACGCGTTGACCATAGACGTAGCACCGAAAATGTTTCAAAGCTCGCACCACCGCCAGCAGTTCTTTCCGCGTGGTGCAATACTTTCGTTCGTTCGACTCCAGGGTTTTGCTCGTGTAAGCTATTACCCGTTCCTCCCCTCTCTGCTCCTGTGATAGCACGGCTCCCGTCCCCACGTCACTGGCGTCCGTGTCAAGCCACCATTGTCCTTCTTCCTCCGGGAATCTCAATACCGGGGCCTCTGTCAACGCCCTTTTCATGGCATCAAACGCCTCCTGTCGCCTCGCGCTCCACACGAAAGGCTCCTCCTTCGTCGCCAGTTCATACAAGGGGGCAGCCAACTCCGTGAAGCCGTTTATATGTCTTCTATAATACGAACACAATCCCACGAAGGCTCGTACCTCATGGAGATCCCGAGGGACCGGCAACTCAGTTACTTGCCGACACTTTTCGGGGTCGGGTTCGATCCCGTTGAATGAGACAACGTGTCCCAAGAACGGAATCTTCTTCTGGAACAACCTGCATTTTCGCGCCTTTAACTTCAGTCCTGCAGCGTTCAATCGGTCCAGAACCCGTACCAATCTTTCCAGAGTCACTTCAAACGTTGGCCCGAAGACCAATATGTCATCCAGGTATACCAGACACTCCTCCCACACGATTCCTCTGAGGATTCTTTCCATCAGTCTCTCGAAGGTGGCCGGGGCGTTCACTAGCCCGAATGGCATCACTTTGAACTCATACAATCCTCCTTGAGTCATGAAGGCCGTCTTCTCTTGGTCCTCGGGTGCCATCTCCACCTGCCAATATCCGCTCGCGAGATCCAGACTGCAGAAGAATAGGCTCCCGCCCAGGGTGTTGAGGCTGTCCTCTATCCGTGGGAGCGGATAGGCGTCCACTTTTGTAGCCTGATTCAATTTTCGATAATCGATGCAGAATCTCGTTCCTCCATCCTTCTTTTTCACCAGGAGGGTCGGGCTGCTCCACGCGCTTCCGCTCTCCTGGATGATTCCCAGATTTAACATGTCCTCCACCAGTGCTTGTTCCTCTTCTCTCCTGGTGGCTGGATACCGTCTGACCCTTTGCTTGATCGGCATCTGATCCCCCGTCTTAATTCGATGTTGTACTAAATCTGTCCGTCCTAGCTCATGTTTCGAGGTCGCAAACATTTGTTCCCGGGCCGTGATGGCTTTTTCCAACTCTCCGCCTTCCTCCGTGGTTAGGCCTTTCTTAGCCTCCTCTATCATTTCGACGAATGCTCCAGGGGGTTCTTTTACATCGCTTCCTATACCCCGTACTTCCTGTACGAAGGTGGCTTCTCCGAGTACCCTGCCGGTTTCCAATTTCGCGCCCTCGGTCCCTCGGTTGGCCACCCAAACTTTATTTTCTTCTCCTAACGTCACCGTTCCTGGGATCACTTCCAGTCCCATGGGTAATCCAGCGCCGGTGATGACAGCCAGCTGTCCACTCTGTCCTATGTCCACTCTTGCCACTACTGCTACTCGGGTCACCTGGAGCGGGGGTATTTCCGTCGTTCCCTCGATTCTCATGACCTGTCCTCCGACGGTAACTGCCCGAACCCCATCCGTTCTTCGTTCTACTCCCGGGATTCGTTCCCCCTCTCCCCCCCCTTCGGCGGGCAGGAAGACAGCACTCGCGTGGGGCTTAACTGTTAGCCGGTATTTCACCGCGAAGTCGTTTCCCAGGATCCCTTCATCTCTACCGATGTCTGCCACCATGAATGTCCACTGCAACACGCGTGTTCCCAATCTTACTGACAAGTTCGTGCATCCGTAGCACCGCAGCGGACTACCATCCACCGAGCAGAGGCGTCCTTCGTATCCGTCCAGGTCTTCCCATTTTCGTCCCCACTCTCTCCAGAGACGTTCCGACAGCAGACTAATCATAGATCCGGTATCAACCAAAAAACGGACGACACTCTTTCCCACCGTTCCGGCCACATAAAGTCCACATTCTCCAATGCCTACTACTTCTCTCGCCGCGCCCGAAGGGGGCCCCGCGCTTACTGCGACGGCGACTGTCCGTTTCCCTGACGCTGAGAACACTCCCTCGCGAAGTGGCCCTTCTGGTGACACTGATGACATTCCAAATCTTCCTTTCGTTTCTTGAACGCCTCTCTCCGGGCCGTTGCCTGTCTCCTGGCTTCCCGTTCTTCTGCCAATTCCTTCATCATCTCCTCCAACTTACCGTTTAAAGCCATGATTTGTGTATTGGCGTCCTCCTCGGGCTTCACTGCCCGCAGGAGGCGGCGTGAGTATCGCTCCTGTATTTCTACCATCTCCACCGCCTCCTCCAACGTCTTGCATCCTTTCTCTGCACACTTCAGCTGAAGGTCTTCCCCAACTGCAGCCTGGAACGCGTGTAACGCTGCTTTTTCCTGGCTGGCATAGTCGTTGGAGAAGTAGGCTCTCGACGCCAACCGCTGGGCGTTATCGGCCAACTCCTTCGCTGTTTGGTTCTTTACGCGTTTCAATCCCGCCAATTCTTGCAGAGCATTGCACGTATCCTTTTCTTGACCGAACCTCCGACGCAACGCGTCTACCCTCGCCGAGTAACGGAGTCGTTCCCTGTCCGGGAGTCCGACAAAGTACATTCGTGCCGTTCCCGTCAGCGAAAGAAAGAGCATCGCCGCTTTCTCCTCGGTCGTCCAACGTCCCAAGTCTGCGTACTCCTCAAATTGGTTGATCCATCCCTCGAAGTCCGGTTTTCCATCATACTTTTCCGGTCGTAAACTAAACTTCTTCAAACTCGCTCCTACCTGGCCGGTCTGTTGTTGTTGAGCCCGCGCATTCTGCTCATCCGTCGGGGTGGACGTTCCCATAAAATTAAACCGCCTATCCATGATGGTCGTGTCCTCCCCTTTTGCCTCGGGTTTCGCACCTCCTTTCTCCTTTAGAACCTAACATTGCAATGTTGCACTTTGACATTATTGTGACATTCTTGTAATGTTCTTTCACATTATAATAACGTTATTACATGTATAACCTCCTTTATTAGTAAGGTCTCAACTTCACTCAAATATAATGTTATAATAACATTCTTTTTTAGTAAGTCTCAACTTTACCTAAAATAATGTAACTGTTACATGAAAATTGGGCAGGTTACAGAATATCCAAAAAAAAGTTCAGGCAAGCAGCGACGTAACAAGCACATTCTTGGACTGAACTTTTTTTGACTACCCCTCACAGGGTGTGTGAGGGGTAGTCGGGAGGTATTCAGGACCGTTGTGGCAGCCTGCCACTTCTTACAGTATCTTTTGGCTAAGATTTACAATATAGGATCTTTGGGATTATTACTCCGTTTTGATTTGTATTGTATACCAAAGGGGTATTCAGAGAAAAGGGGAGGTCTTGGATGAGTTCCATGAACTGGCCACGATAGATGTTTTGTGGTGATTCATATAGGCCTACACACATCTGGACCCTGGACCTGGACCTTGTAAGTGTGACGTTCTCTGGTAAGTCGGGGTTGCCGATTCTTACAACAGAGGAACGTGGGGGTTGTTCGGGTCTCGGGGCGGACGGGGAATCCGGGCCAAGAACCGAGATGTGTTTTTAGAGTCGTGCCTCGCGCACGAGGGGGGGGGGGGGCTGAGCGAATCGGTCGGGAATCGGCGCTCGATGTCAAACGGAGAACTGTGGGGAAGGGAAATTATGGTAGGGGTACGGGTCGGCCGGGGTTCGTCTCGCTCTATCTCCCAGACCAGCATTCACCCCCACCGGGCGGTCCACCCCGTGGTTCCGGTCCGCGGGGCCGTCGGGCCGTCGGTCGCCTATTGTTTGGTAGCGTGGGGCCGAGCCTGCCGCGCCCTCGTCCCCGCGGACTTCGTTCCTTCGTCTCGCCCTTCATGCCTTCGTGCCATGCCGCGCCTCGGCTTCCGGGACGGTTTCGGGCCTTCGTGCCTTACTTCGGTCCTTCGTTCCTCGTTCCTCGGGCCGTCGGGCCCTTACCCTAAGTTCCTCCTATTTATCTCGAACTTTGACTATTTTATCCTAACTTCTGGTTAATTGCTCGGATCGGCTCATCTTAGCGGTTATTTCAGGAAAGAAGACACGTCTGGACACAAGGAGAACTGTTAAAGAACTCTGTTTATTCGGGCCTCACCGCCCCTTTATATACCCAAGAGGTCAGCTCTGATTGGCTGCTTTCAGTCACGTGATCTACAACTGACGTCACTTCCGGTTTACATTCTCGTTTCCGGTTTACATTTCACTTCCGGTTTACATATTTCCGGGTCTCGTTCCTTTACATTTTCGTTCCTTTATACTTTCGTTCCTTTACATATTCGTGCCTCTTTTTTCGGGCTTTTTACACTTTCGCTCATTCTTACATATTTCGTTCTTTTACACTTTCGTTCCTTTTCGAACATATATACCTTTTATAATATTACCTTATTTTCTCTTATTTTGATCTCTACATATTTGGATGAATAGCCGTTCATCACATAAGCAATGTTGGGTATGGAGAAAATCTGACTGTGACATAATGTGTAGGAAGGCTTGTAATAACTTTTGGTTTGAGGTACCGTATATATTACACGATGAGCCAACCGCTAAAGGACTGGGGGTTAGCAGCATTGATCATACCAGATCTATCGTTCAAATATGATAAAAATTTCTGTAATATTCTAAATTTCCTGTCAGTGAACGCCACAAACAAGTGTTGCCTCCTGCGGTGCACGTGGGTGCCTGTGACGTCACTGCCGGGGTTCCTCACGTCATGCCCCCCACGCCATATCGTGTGTCGTGTTGGCGGGCCGCGCGCCAAGGGGTGGCGGGCATCAGGTCCGAATCAAAGAGCCCAGACCAGCCACTGGGAATTTGGTGACCGTTTTTAGCCAGCACCACCCCCTGCCCCTGCCCCGAAGCCACCCCCTAGTCAGCAGGCACAAGGCTTCAGAAATGTCCTCAAAAGACCGCCAATGCAAAACATGGTTCTAGACGTTTTGTTTTTGATAAACTAGCATTTTATTAAAATCAATGATCTTCTTTGTATCAGGGTGTGTGAGGGGTAGTCGGCAGCTTGTACATGGAAAATGAGGGGGGCAGAAATTATGAGATAGAAAATGTGTGCGCCCCTTTATATAGGCCTATTAATCAACTGCAAATTTCTACCTAAAGCAGGGTGGGGTGCTGAATGGGTCTAAAAGTGACTAAGAGGGAGGTGAAGGTGATTAATTGTCTGGCCCTAGAAATACAAATTGGTTCATGTAACTAATAAGGGGCGAATATAGAGAATTTCAGGATGGGGATGGGGAGACATTTTCCTCTCCGCATGTACTTTAGATCCATACCAATAGGGTTTGTTTGACTAATTCAACAAAATTTAATGGTTATTTCAAAAGATTATTGTGAATACTGTTGAGACAGTTAAAAGCCCTCCTGGCATTCCGAGAACTCGTAAAATCTCGCGGGACCTCGGAGACTCGTGGGAGGAGACCCGGGGAGGAGACACTAATGTAGAACACGTGATCACAGAGAGCCTCGTGGGTATCACAGTTGCCGTCACTTTTCTCAATTTACAAAATTTAATTACTGCAAATGTAAAACATGAATTCTTTAACTCTTGTTTTGATGTTTTTCTTGTGTATTCAAACTATTTGATAAAACGTCAAGAATAAGAACGTTTTGTTTTCTGAAATAACAATGTACTGATGAGCGAATTAGAACATAAGTAACGATACACAACACATACAGGATTTATAAATCAGAAGAATCTGCTTAATTATACAGAGTTTATGACTCCAAATATCTTATTACATGTTAGCAAATGATAAAATGATGAATATATCTACCAATAATTACATACATAACATTTTGACCATGAAACAAAATGTGCTTTTACCAAGCTGAATTTTGGTTTTAACGCTTTGATGGAAACTAGAAACGTTTCTTATGAACACAGTTCCTTGGTTTAGTTTCTAGATGAAAGAAAGTTTCTGTTCTAATATTTCGCCGGCACTGCCCTGGGGTTTGAAAGTGGACTCCTATTTGTCCCGGTTACCAGTAGAAGGCTGCCGAACACTTCAAACATGCCAACCATAACAGTAAACAACTAGATCAACCTGTCACTTCTGCCAAAGGGTAATTGATAGGCCTAAACACCAAAGCTACATTTTTCTCTATTTTAGTCTTTATGTTTCCCATACATGTATGTACCTTCTCAAACGACCCCAGGCCGATGGCATCTGAACTATGTCTATTTGATAGAGATATCTCTGTATATGTACATGTTTAAGTGATTTCGTCAAAATAGTTTAACCAATACCATGTTCATACCTTGGCAAAAGAAGACCCATGCTATATGTACCAAAGTAACCTTGTCTGAAATGTTATAGTGGGATATAGCATGAAACGATTGTAAGAGATATTTCTTTAAAAATAAAGGCTGAAATATACATAGATCTGTTGAGTCAGTAGTTCTCATTATTCCATTGCAGTCGAGGACAATGTCTATCAGCTGGTGTATCGTCGTAATCTATAATATTTTTGTTGTTATCTATCCGTTTTTAATTCCTGTTCTTTCACAAAACATCAGTGTCAGCTCATTAGATGCAGAAGGTCACCAAACTTCATAAACATGCAGTTTTATGAAGGGTACACTTGGACTGGTCCATCCAATGTCTGTTGAAACACCACAGCCACTAAAGGTAGTATCGTAACGCAGGCCTGGAAACGATAGACCTTTAAACAGAAAACATTGGTGACGACGGCCTCTATAGCTCTTCTGACATGAACTTTAAATTCCTAGTTCACACGTTGGATAAAATTACATTCTCTGGCATTACAATCCTTTAGGAATGTATCAATTTGAACATGATCTATCACGAGAAAGGATTGTAAATCGTTTTCAGAGAAATGTGATTGCTCAACTTATATTGCTTTTTTCAATTAGCTTATATCTAGTTTTCTGTTTTCCTTGATCATAGTGAATATGGGTAATGTTATATTGTAGGCTACACAGTTGATTTTTTTCTAAATGGATCCAACCATCTCAGGAAAAGCTCTTCTGATAATTGTAGGATGTGTTTCAATAACTGCAGTAACATCAATTGTCAAAAAGCAAAAGAGGATCATAGTAAAACGTGGTAATTCTTGGAATATAATATAATTAAAATAAAAGCACTTTCGTCCCACACTTCACACTCATTGCGTGTCAAGTGTATCCTCCCCCTCCTCCTCCCCCATATATAAATAGGAAATGCCATTCATTTGTGATTGTTGGAACTCTTTGAGAGGCGTGTGTTTACCTTACCCGCCCTCTCCATCCGTCCCTACCATATATATACTCTATGTCTAATGGTATCCTCTCTGGTCTGCCTTAAGTTTAACATCTGCGCAATTTACTGCCATACCCACCCGTGTCCCACCAGTGACCGTCCCTCCTTTTTACCCTGCATCGCCCGACCCCCTGCTGAAGGTATTCTCTAGAATTTCATAAACAACTTCGAGGGAGTCAGGGG
Organism: Lepidonotus clava; assembly: GCA_936440205.1. Lineage (NCBI taxonomy): Eukaryota > Metazoa > Annelida > Polychaeta > Phyllodocida > Polynoidae > Lepidonotus > Lepidonotus clava. Next base: position 18,780,486 of record OW387148.1, read on the forward strand.
GAGGGAACTGAAGGGGACAGGGTAGGCGTATACTTCTATAACATCTTTGCAGCACATAACAATCAATAGACATGTTAGCATTTCCTGAGGTTTTGAACGGTGATAAAAACAATCATCATCAATTATTGGTATACATTATGAGAGGGGAATGGACTAAGGAACTATCTTATGTGTTTCACATATTTTGAAGCATTTTATGCCCTTTAAAATGACAAATTATCCTTTGAACATGTACAAAACCTGGCTCATCATGCGCCTCATAAGTTGAAATTGACCAATTTGAAAACTGATATTTTCTATTTGAAAGCCTGAGTGATGGAACCATAATCTAATATTGTTCAGCATTTTATAGAATAAAGACAATTGTAGCACCTCACATCTAACTAAATATTAAGCTTTCAATTTCATTAGATATAAAAAGATCCTAAAAATAACTATAATTGACATTTGAAAGCAACCCCAAAATGACAATTATGCAGTCTTATATAAGATACAAGCATACATTTGAATACTATTATAATGTATATGCATGGGTAGCCCCCTTTAACTGTAATGACAACAATATTTTTCATCCTTTTCCCATTACCTGATTACAAAACATGTTAGATATTAATAATCGATAAGTGTTTACATAGGAAAGAAATAAGAAAATTAAACATAGTAGAATTCAAATTACTGCAAGATGGCTTATTAGAAAAACATTCATAATTTTCCCATAGTCTTCTGACTGTGATCATTTGCTGAATACTACATGCATATAGGTGAATGACACATTGTTAGATTCCAAATTTAATTCTCTGAATGCCATTTTTGACAAAATTGAATTTAAATGTAGATTGAAGGTTCTATTCAGAATTAAGTGGTTGGGAGTCACCAAAAATGCAAAATTTCGGCAAATTTTGGAAGAAATTCCAAACATTCCACATCATTTGAAATGTTCAAATAGAACAAATTTCATCCAGATACATATTCTACATATTCCTGGCTTTAGAACAATATCAAGATGATTGAAATTGACCAAGAATTGTAAGAGTAATTAGGAATTTTTGGAAAAAGGTGAGGGAAATTTTATTGCAATATGCTGCAATGATCTTTATGGTTCTCAGTCTTCTCTTTTCCGTCTCTTAATCTTCTTATCATTTTCTCCTTTGCTTCTCCATAATTTTTCTCTTTCTATCGGCCCTTCCCATGATTTGCATTCCCATCGTTATCACCTTCTCCTGTTGGCCTCTTCCTCATTTTCTCTTCCTCTCCTTCCTCTTCTTCGGTCTCTTCCTCGTTCTACCACTTAGTCCGGCTCCCTGAGGTTCTTCTTCTTCTTTTCCCTTCTCTACATCTTTTCCTTTTTCTTCCTCCTCTTCTTTAAGGGAATAGCACATTTGTTTTTATAGCTACATACACTTAAGGCTGTTGGGGGTATGGTCGCGTTGGGCAATTAGTTTGCTTTTTTTATATATTACACTTCGCGTTGGGTATTCATATTCGCGTTTGCCAATCGCGTCGGCAAAAACGCTTATGTAAAGGCCCCAATGCGTACCAGCTGACGCATAGCACAATGCGGTCTTTACTCTAACACCTTTTAGAGACTAGTTAGTATTAGAACATTGTGGCTGTTTTGAACGCTTAACATTATAAGTATAATGCGGACTCTTGGGCAAGGATGTAAATGGCGTTAGTTATTATGGTGCTCTTCACATTGTTGTTCTTTTAAAAAAAAACAAAAAACGGTTTACTTGATTTACCCATACTCTGAATTTTTCATTACGTCATAGAAAAACATTAATGTTTTCTTGTATGCTATAATACACATGCATGTAATACTACGTCCATTTGATAACGGGCATGCAACATATCTAGAAGAGAAACACCGAACAAGAAGGAAGGATCCGTGTTGGCTTTTCAATACAGTGAATACATGTGAGGTAAGCTCAGAGGATATGTCTTAAAAACCCTCAGAAGGTACCAAATACCATAACTAAACCCTTCATGGGGATCTGGGATGGGAGTTGGGCCGTTGGGACTCCCTGGGAAAGATTAGATCTTCAGTATCCCCTGCTGAATGTAAGGGTTGATGATAGGGGTTGGGATAAGTAGGTTTTCTAGATTCTAGGACAATCACCCCCAGGACAATCACCCCTGGGACAACTACCCCTTAGGACAACTACCCCTTAGGACTATTACCCCCTAGGACTATTACCCCCATAGGACAACTACCTCTGGGACAACTACCCCTTAGGACAACTACCCTTAGGACAATTACCCCTATGGGTAGGACAACTACCCCTATAGGACAACTACCCCTCCAGGACAACACTCCCTCTAGATAGGACAACTACCCCTTTAGTCAGGACAATTACCCCTTTAGGACAATTACCCCTACAGATAGGACAACTACCCCCCTTGATAGGACAATTACCCCCATTGGTAGGACAACTACCCACATTGGTAGGGGGAAGGCCATAGGGAGCTGATCTGGGTAGTTAGGGGTAGTTGTCAATGGGGGTAGTTGTCCTATTAATGGGGGTAACTGTTCTATCAAGGGGGGTAGTTGTCCTATCTGTAGGGGTAATTGTCCTAAAGGGGTAATTGTCCTACTTATAGGGTAATTGTCCTATCTATAGGGGTAGTTGTCCTAGAGGGGTAGTTGTCCTATAGGGGTAGTTGTCCTACCCATAGGGGTAATTGTCCTAAGGGGTAGTTGTCCTAAGGGGTAGTTGTCCCAGGGGTAGTTGTCCTATGGGGGTAATGGTCCTAGGGGGTAATATTCCTAGGGGGTAGTTGTCCCAGGGGTAGTTGTCACAGGGGTCGTTGTCCTGTCACCAGTTTGCTATAACCTCACAGGTGTCTATCCTTACCATATGTCCTGTGTCCCAGCTGTCATGTCTAGTATAAAGCTTCATGGCAGCAACACCGGCATTAGGGTTTGATTCCCTGCTGCTCTTTATTCACTTCCAAAGGGTCCAAGAAAGGTGGCAAAACCGGATTCAGTGTTCAGTTACCTGAAGCACGATCCTGTCATTCATCTTCTCAAGTCATTTCAACTGTTCTCCCCATGAATATGACCATAGCTATTGGAATGGCATAAAACAAACAGTATTACTCACTTACTCACAAAACTATAGTGGTCAGAACTACCAGTGTCACAGTCTTGCATATTAAAAAGATAGTCCTATGGAAATGCCTTAATCGAGTCTTACCAAGGCTTATGATAGGATACTAGCAGTGAAAACTATCTTCAATGTAATTAAACACACACAGATATATGTACAAAACAAAAATATATATTATATGTAAATATATAATATCTTTATCATAATCCAATTCAGTTAATTAGGACCCGTGAAGCATCACTTCGTCATAGACTGCATTGAATTATTAGGGGTTCAATAAATGTTCCATGACATAGACTATTTAGGTTCGTCTTTAGGATGGGTCTTAAAGTTGTTATACATTGTACATTTGTGGTTCGTTTTTCTCTTCTTCTTCGTGTAGATGTTAAGTTCAGAAGAGAGACCTCACCACTCCTATCTCCTTATACTTAAAAGCTGAACTGCTCTTAAGAATGACTGAGTAATCCGCTTAGAAGAGGACTATTAGTTTATTCTGTTCTAGTTTTCAAAATGTAATCACAATGCTATATCTATTGTAAAGTACAGGAATTAACACAATTCTTGGGATTTTACGCATTAAGATGTAACTAGCTAAAAGTATCATCCTTAATCATTAATGATATTTTGGGTACCATTGAGGATATTGACTTATTAAAGAACCGCGAACCAGGTATTTAGACCCTGTATCGACCCTTGAACCAGGTATTTACACCCTGTATCGATCGTTGACACATCTATTATCCAGGAGAAAGTCACAGAAATCGAAGACCATCCATTATGTATATCCTTTAGTACTTATCTCAGCGTGACACCCTGACATCAGGGCAGGGATTCACGTGGCGACATCTGTAGTTTTCTACTGTAGTCTTCTATTCCTTTCTCTAGGATGGAATAAGTATAACAGAGATTGTGATGTGCTCAGAAATTATTGCTTATATGAACCGCACTTTTTTAGAGGGCACATTATTGACCAAAAAAAATGTCAAAAGCGCATTCAGATCTTTTCAAAAAATGATTTTTTGATAATTTTGGCCATTATCTAACGTCTTGGTGTTTACTTATTCTTGAACCCTTTTGTAGTTTTGTATGTCTGTTCCATATCCATATATAAAAATTTAATGATATACCTTCTGTTTGAAATCATTTTCTAAATGCAGGTTTCTCCGTCAATAATTTACCAAAAGGTTCTAAACGTGCTTGAGGATTTCATAGCATTCTTCTCGAGGCAGACCCATAACCAGGGGGGTGGCGGGGGTGGCGGGCCAACCCTCCCCCTCTCCCCCCCCCCCCCAATTCCACCTTCCATTCTAAAATTTGATGTAAATACCCCTAAAATTAGTAGGAAAATGGTGACAAGTTTTTTACTGCCCGCCACCCCCCTTTTCAAGCCAAAATTATTAAAAATATAGGCAAGAGTTCCACTTCCGAACCTGGGTACGAGCCTGGGAGGAATGTGGGTACCTCAAGATGGCGCCAAGGTCCTTCTTACTCCACGATTTTTTATCATCTGCGCAGACCTCATTTCCATGGATACCACGACTATATGCACCACATCCCGACAACATCAGTCATCAGGCATTTGAATGAATACCCCTCAAAAATGAATCAATGAATACCCCTCAAAAAGGCACATTCAATTTTCACATACATCTTGATATGTGGTTGTCATGGAAACTGAAAATTAGTATTTGACCCAGATTTTGGATGAAAACTGGTTGCTATGGTTACCATATGACCCCCTGAGTCAGACTTAATCATGAGTCCTACTCCATCATGTCTAACTATAAGGTGAACCCACATGACAGCCGCAAGTGCAAAAAGGCCAGGAAACGGTTGTACCTGTATACAAATGTATTATACTTGGGACTGAGTTGGAGCTACATTTTTATTTGTACATGGTGGGAGTACTAATGGATACTAGTTTATTTAAACAAAGGGGTTTTCATCCGGCCCATTTGAATATAAGGAGTTTATTTCCTAAACTAGATATCTTAAAGGACTAGGCCCTATATTACTTTGTCTGACTGTCAATATAATTATTTCAAAAACATTTACATGTTCATTCATTAACAAACATATTAAACCATCGTTTCACGATTCACATAGTTGAATAAACATGAATATTATTGTCAACATCATGGAATTATAATGTAATATCTGGAGGATCAGACTCGTCTGAAGATATTGTGACGTTCTCTGGTAAGTCGGGGTTGCCGATTCTTACAACAGAGGAACGTGGGGGTTGTTCGGGTCTCGGGGCGGACGGGGAATCCGGGCCAAGAACCGAGATGTGTTTCTAGAGTCGTGCCTCGCGCACGAGGGGGGGCTGAGCGAATCGATCGGGAATCGGCACTCGATGTCGACGGAGGACTGCGGGGGAGGGAAATTATGGTAGGGGTACGGGTCGGCCGGGGGGCGGTCCACCCCTGAGTTCCGGTCCGCGGGGGCGACGGGCCGACGGTCGCCTATTGTTTGGTAGCGTGGGGCCGAGCATGCCGCGCCCTCGTCCCCGCGGACTTCGCTCCCTCGTTCCGCTCCCCATGTCTTCGTACCATACTACGCCTCGGTTTCCGGTACTACTTCGGGCCTTCGTGCCCTACTCCGTTCCCTCGTTCCTCGTTCTTCGGGCCATCGGGCCCCTTACCCTATGTTTCTACTACCTATCTCGAACTTCGACTGTTTTGTCCTAACTTCGGCTTAATTACTCTGTTCGGCTCATCTTTAGCGGTTGTTTCAGGAAAGAGGACACGTCTGGACACCAGGAGAACTGTTAAAGAACTCTGTTTATTCGGGCCTCACCGCCCCTTTATATACTAGAGAGGTCAGCCCTGATTGGCTGCCTTCGGTCACGTGACCTACAACTGACGTCACTTCCGGTTTATATATTCCGTTTCCGGTTTACATTCCACTTCCGGTTTACATATTTCCGGGTTTCGTTCCATTACGTTTTCGTTATTCGTTCTTTACATATTCGTTATTCGTTCTTTACATATTCGTTATTCGTTCTTTACATATTCGTTCTTTACATCTATTTCGTTCTTCGTTCTTTACATATTCGTTCTTTACATCTATTTCTATTATTACCTTATTTCTATTATTTTAACCTCTATGTATTTTGGCTGAATAGCCGTTCATCACACCCTCCCGCACCTTCTTGAAAGGTGGGAAAACACGTTATACAAAATTTCAACACAGTTCATACAGCAACGACAACAGAACATACTCTAGAACCAGAAACATTTCAATCCTACGCTCCTTATCGGTAGAGGAGGAGGTGTCACCCTCTGTCCTCCCCGGTCTACTTCGGAGGGCCCCCGGGGCCTATCCGGCTAATTATTATTTCTCTCCTTTCTTCGTTTTTCTCTCTTCGTTTTTCTCTCTTCTTAATGAAAGTTCATATAATTCGTTTTTATATATCTTAGTCTCTTTTTATCTTCGTCAGAGTTCTCTATCCTGGATCTATTAGGACCTTCTCTTTTTTTCCGTCTTTAGGATGAGCGAGCCGGTCGTGGCTCTCCCACCCGGGACTGGGGATCGGTCGTGACCCCGTCGCCCCCGCTCCTCTCCTCTGGGCTCTATTTACTTAGCTCCTCGGTGCGTTTTTCCTCGCCTTTTTACCCTCATTAGGACAGAGGGACCGGTCGTGGTCCTTCTGCCCGGGGCCATGGGTCGGTCGTGACCCGCAGTGCCCCCGTTCCCTTCGTTTTCCGTCGTCCAGACGTTCTCCCCTAGTTCGGGTGGAGAATCGGTCGCGACTCTCCCACCCAGAGGCCAGGGCCGGTCGTGACCCTTAGTCCTCTCGACCCTCGATCCGTTCTACCGTCGTTCAGACGTTCTTCGTTGTTTTTGGGTAGAGAATCGGTCGTGATTCTCCTACCCGGTCGGTCGTGACCCCTCGTTCTTCCGTAACTATTACTCTTCTCTGCGTTCTCTTAGGTGATGATGATGATTTTAAGGATGAGTTGAAGAAGAAAGACTGAAGTTTTTGTGGATAGAATGTTCTTTTTGGACTTCGCACCCTCGGTCGCCTCGGCATTCAGAGCCCTCCAGTGACTTTTTCACGTTTGGCAAGGACAACATGTTCGAGCCAAAGGCCAAGGTACCCAAAGAAGAAGATGGCGTTGTATGTGGAAAGGAACTTAACTTCATGCATTAAAGCTTAGAGTGGAAGCTTCAGCAGACGACGTCGCGGGTTTCGTGCTACTTGTCACGGTGAAGCTTTGAGATGGAGTCCGGGTGAAGGTGAGACTGAGAAGATTAGAATCATTAATTATCGATGAAGTGTCCGTTTTCCGTACAGGAACTGAAGTTTGACTTTTACGACACATGTCCTCGTGGTTAACCCAGCATCAAGATGTTCCGTCCTCGACCACGTCGACACATTTGAAGATTTCAGGATTTCAGAAAGAGATGTCGGAGAGAGTCCACCATAGTAAAGTATTTCCGTCACCGTTCCGGGCCCAAGTGGCATGACAACAACCGGAACGGAGACCTGATTAAGAAGATAATTTTGATGAAGTTTCTTTTTGATGACAGGAGCCGGTGCCTCTCATCCCTCCCCCCCTCCGTAAGCAACGGCAGGAAGACAGTCCTCTTTGGGGCGAGAGGGAGGCTCCTTCGTTCTACTGATGAGATGATTTTCCTAAGAAGAGGATTCCTGTTTCGGGCACTCGGGCCCTCGTTCGTTTCCTAGGCTCTCGGGCCTCGCTCTGTTTACTAAGTTTTTCTCTTCGTCCTCCCGGAGGACCGTGCTTTTAGACGATTTTCGTGAGACTGTAATACCAACAAATAGTTCGTTAATAGAAGTAAGTTTAAGATCCGGTCTGGGTTGATTTTGGAGTAAGGCCACAGTCGTCCACGGTGCCATGTCACATTGCATGGAGCCACTATGCCTATGACGAACGCCGAGACAACAGCTCCGAGCCGTTCCGGGCTGCTCCTAGGTACGACGGTTCGAAGTTGGTAAGTTGAAGATATTAGTGAGAAGGAGAAGAAGAAGCCGTAGAAAGTGAAGATGGACGACATCAACTGGGACCTGCACCCAACGTCAACCTCTGAGATCCGGAACGGGCCCATTCTCAATAAAATAGCATATATAGAGAACTCATCCGATGTCGAACTCCAAGAAGGGTCGCTCCTCGTCGCTCTCTGCAGACCTCTTGATGTGTCTATCGAGGCATCCGCGGCCGACGTTCCAAGCACCACCTCCCTGTATATTGCAAAGATTACTTCCCTATATGTTTCAAAGACTATTTTGTTTCGTTCCTCGAGAAGAAGACATCAGGAAATACGACATGGAAGGAGTCTCTGTCGTTACTGCAGGTAAGAGATTAATATAAGTTTTAGTAAGTCTATTAATTTTTGTTTCTCGTTCATGTATTGCTTTTACTATATATTACGGTCGGTCACGAGCCAGGGCCCCTAAGTTATCGTCCCTGCTCGTGCCTTGGTCCTCCGGGAGACATCTACGACTCGCCGCAATCCTTTCACGACTCGCTGCATCAACTCTGGCACGATAAAACCAGCATTCAGGTCGAAAAATTCCATTTTGCCGCTCTTCGTATGCGGTAAGAGGCTGAAGACAAGGAAACTCAGAAGATGATGGTACATGAATCCGGGTTCATCCACATTCTGATCGATCCATCCAAAATCAAGAAGACAAAGTTGCAGGAAGTAGAAGTGCCGCTAGAGGACAGAGGTCGTCTCTTCCTCGCCTCCAGATCGCTCAAGGCAGCGCGGGAGAAGGGTTTTCAGTCTTGGCCCGCGCCAGCCTTTCCTCCAGCGGCGAGTCGCCGGCCCACCGGTACCTTATTTACCCCGGCACGACCGTCGACTCAAAGACTACAATGACAACACTATCCGTCCATTCTGATTTCCTTTCTTCGATTCCGCCTCCCAACTTTCACTCTCGCTCCCGGGCCGCCCGGCCCGCTATCCATTTCCGCGACCGGACGATCCCGTTCCACCTGCTCGGTCCCAACCAACGCAGCGGGCTCCAGGGAAGAAGAGGAACAGCTACAAACTTGTTTTTCCTCCTAGCGCCTCCTTCCGTCCCGTATTCGCCCCGCAGGCTTGGTAAGTTCATTCCAGTCATGGACCCTCCAGCTCGCTGATTACACTCAACACCTCCTAACACATGTGGTTTCGTTCACTTCCGCAAGAAGATTCCCATAAAGAAACTAATAAGAATAAATTAAGATAAGAATGTTCGAGCCCGCCAGTCCGTTCCCGATGAGTTTAAGTAAAGTTTTCGGGCCCGTCCAGCGGTCTCCAGGAGAGTCTTTTATCCAGGCTTCGGCCTCCTGTGCGGCTCAGGTACCTCCGCCTCGGCCCGGTTCTCTCCCTGGGGGTTTGACACTATGGGTGAGGAGCCAACGCCCCGTAATCCCTCCCCACCCGACTCGCGACGCGCCATCTTCCGCCTCTGGTTCCGTCGCGCTGTTTTTCTTCCGTGCAAGACCTCGAGCAGCATCTACTTCACCCTTCTTCTTGGCGCCGGATCGGTAGCAACAGTCTCTCCTCCCTAGCGGGGAGCTCGAGAAGCTGATCCACCATTCCGCTCTGTTTTTCCGCCTCTCTTGTCGCCTTCAACAAGTCATCCAGTTGATCCTCGTTTTTGTGCATCACTAGGGTCTGAGCCAATTGGACGGTCCGGTTGTGTTCGTTAACTAGCCGGTCGACCCCCGGGAACTCCCTGGTCAACGGCCCCAGTGCCGCCGTCGGGAACTGCGCCATCGCTTCTTCAAATGTCTCTGGCTCGCGGCCCGTTTCTAGTGCCATCAGGAACGCCATAGACGCCGAAGCCATTGCTCTTGTCTTGGCCGTCATTCCTCGCACCTCCCTCGGGGGCCACATCAGTTGCACCCGAATGGCCTTTTCCGCGTCCCAGTCTCGTACCGCTCGCGCCGTCACCGGAAAGTGTCCCTGTAAGACCTGGTGAATGGCCTGTGTCCGTAATAACTTGAGTCTCGGTGTTTCCCTAGATGGTCCTGCCGTCGGTATCTCCGTTCCTATAGACCCGAACACTGAATCCGCTCCCGACTCGTCCAATTCTTGTTTCTCCGGCTCGTATCCTCTGGTCTCGGCCTGCCCCAACTCCATGTCCTCTGAGTCTTCCACCTCCGCGTCCATGGACTGGGCAGCCGGTATTTGTAATCTGTGTATCACAACCCGCGGTTGTAGCGCCCGCCCGTGTTTATCCTCGTCCTTGAGTGGGGTATCCGGTCCTGGCGGCGATCCCATACGTTCGGGCGACGGTGGTCCCGGGGTCTCCTCCGATCCTTGCGACCCGAAAAACGAGCTCCCCAAACTGGCTCGAGTCAGGTTGTCAACCGCCGCCCGTGTCTCTGGCGTGTCTGGTGCTACCGTAATGTCTCTCATTCGTTTCAATCCTGGGGGCGGCACTATCGGCTGCTTACATACCATCTTCTCCAGGGGTGAATCTGCTTTCGTCGGGGTAGGGGTAGAGAACAGCGGCTGTGTCGAGGCCGTCGACGCCGTGTCCTCCGGCCTGGCCGCATGCCGAACATACTTTACTTTCTCCACTCGCCCCGACGGTTTGAGTCCCTGCCTTTCTGCCATCTCGCGTAGAAACCTCCCTAGGTACAATGCTTCTCTTTCCACCAGCCGGCCTCCCTGTGCTTCCCGAATGCTGTCCTCCAGCTCCCGGTCGGATCTCGCCTCGTGGTAACCCCTGAACGATCCCTCCCGGTTCATTGTTCCTTTTAAATACCCGGGGTACCTCGGGTGTCGTGATTCGTATATCACTGATTTCTTATGAACTGTCATCATAGTAAATTGTGCGTCGCTACAAGGTGGTTCTAGTCCCGTGGTCCGTCTGACTCCTGTCGAGGTCTCAGGCTGCGATGGTCCCAGCTCTCCCGTGCTACTAGACTCAGCGATAATCAAAGACCGATCGCTTCGGGCCGACATACTCCTGCCTGACTCCGACTGGTCCGAACTCGTTCCCTCCTCCAATTCTCTCGGGACTTTCTTGACCTTTTTCCACTTCTTCTTTCGCGACGGCTCCTCCGCCGGGCATCCCTGCGTCGGGGGCCTCTTGAAAGCGAGCGGCTCCTCTTCCTCTTTGACTTTCGGTCGTTGGTCGTCGGACGAACTCACTAATTCCACCACCTCAGCCCCCGGTGGTATTCCTGAGCAACCCGGCTTCGGGGTGGGTGTGGATGTCCGTCCTTTTCCTCTGCCTGGGAGTCCTCGTCCTCTCGGTTCCCGTGGTTCTCCCTGGGCGTTTAACTTCTTAATTCGGCTTTGTACTAACCCTGATATTTGGTCTGGTGTCAGGAGTGGCTTCGGGTTGACCACGGCTCGGCTCGCGCTTCGCGGCGACTCGGTGTCTTCCTTCCGTACTCCTTTCGCGGCCCTCCGAGGGGAACGACGCGTGGGTGTCGATCGTTCCGCCACCTCGGCCAGGGGTCCCTTCCCTGCTGCTTTGGCTGCTTGGGCTCCCTCGCCGGCCTCGTCGGCCTCTGATCCTTCTTCGGTTGCTACCTGCTCCAGCTGCTCGGCGTTGCTGTCCTCGGATCCTCTCGACGCCCTCGGGTAGTAAGGTATGCGGATATGCCGTCGCGGCCTCTCCGGTGCCTCCTTATCCACCGCCCTCTCAGGGGGTTGAAACCCCTCCGGATGGCGCACCGCGTAGTCCCGTTCCATGTTGGCTACCCGGGCCGCCGTTTCATCCCCAGTAGCGAAACTGGTGTACGGCGGTCGTCCTTTCGGGTCCAAGGCGAACGCCGCAGCATACTCCAGCCTCAGAAGGGGGTCTTGCTTCGGCATCCCCCTCTGCAGGTTCCCTTCGTGTGAGTCCGTCATGTGCTTCCTCCAGTCCTGGTGTGTCGAATAGGCTCGACTCGAACACACCGGGCACATGTAGTACTGCTTCCGTAATCCATCGTGCTGGCCTTTAATATGCTTGACCAAGTGCTTAAACTCCTTTCCGTGACAATGTCCTTCCCAGCACTGTCCGCTCATCGTGTCTGTTTTCCGGGCTTTCGGGGCTCGTTCCAATCCTGAAGCTCGTCCCGTCAGCCGTTTCCGTTTTTGTCTCGTGGTGATGCTGCTCGTCTCGCTTCTCTGCTTTTCCTCTTGTTTTCTTCTCCTTAGCTCAGTCTGCTCGTCTGCGATTCGATGAATCCTGATCGGCTGACCAGAATGACCTGCTCCGGCGAGCGCTCTGCCTTTTATAGCCGCCGCAGGCGGAAGTGGGCGTGGCCTGCACTAGCGACCCCTAGCGTCAGACTCACCATCCACTTCTACGGTGGCGCCCCCTACTATTTTCCGGTCCCCGGGGCCCGCCGCTGGTCACCGCCTCGCCTGCTTTTTACCTCGCGGCCCTTCGCCCGTCCAGGCCTTTTATTGCCCCACCGGACGCCCTCAGTCCTTTCATCCCTCGTCGCCTTCTCTTGCCTTTTTCATCTTGGCCCTCACAGTGCTTCCGCACACTTCCCGGAGAACACAGGGGCTCGGCGTTATCATCTCCTCGCCGCCGCCCCGTTCTCTTTGTCCTCTTTTACTCCTTTTACGACCTACTTTAAAGCCCGTCCTCGTTTCAGGCCTCGCCTTTTACAGCCGTCCGTTCGTTCCTCCGGCGTTCCCGAGAGTGCCGCATCTACTCTCCTCCGGTCTCCTGGACGCTGTAAAGCGGTATTACCAAGTCGGCATTACTTCAGAAGTCTTCACCAGCTTGCCACCGGGTCTGTCTTCTGTTGTAATCCAACCATCTTTTCCACGCTGTGGTTCCTCCGAACTGACCGGAAAGCGGCTCCGTGGGACTACTTTAGACATTCGGGCCGTCGTGGCTCCCGAACGCCGTTTTTCGTTCCAACCCCGCATTTCCCACCTATATTACATCCGCAAGAGAACCAATCTTCAGCTAGGTAGCAAATCTCTACAGCCTAACGACCTGCACTCCTACTGTAGTGGTCAACGCACCGCCCCGACTCAATGGCCCCAGGTTGATCAGTCCTTTTTGGCCAAAGCCTTTTTGTGTAGCGCCGATTTGGTCGTTCCCTTGGTCCTCTTCCACCTGCGGAATCGAGACACGAAAACGACTTCATCACAAAAAGGGGTGCCCCGTTTCCTTACGTGCCCTAGCGCGCCCCACCCCAAGCATTTACTGTGCAGCCTCGTATCCTTGCTGGTCAGCTACCATCCAGGCTGGCGCAGCGTGTCCTCGGTAGGGTTCCAGGCGGTCCACATGGACCACCCCCCCCGGTTTCCCTCGTTTCTTCCGTACTACCACCCGTCCTCGGTCAAGCACCTTGACGATCAGTGCAGGGCCCATCCATGGAAATCGCAACTTCGTTCCTTTGTCCCTATCCACTACCGTATCGTGCACCCAGACCAGTTCTCCGGCGTGGTATTCCCGCCGAGTCACCTTCCCATCGTACTCGTGTTTCTGATGGATGGCGGCTCGTTTCAGCCCCGTCCGGGCCTCCCGATAGGCCGCGACTAGCCCTTCCTCCAGGCTTTCCACATAGTCGCCTACCCGTCGGGGTTCCTCCTCTGGTCCTAGAGGTCTCCCATAAATCGCCTGTCGCGGCATCATGGTCTGTCGGCCCAGCATCATCATATTCGGTGTCACTCCCGTGCTGGCTTGCGGCGTTGCTCTATAACTCATCATCACGAGCGGGACCATCTCGTCCCATTCCCGACCCGTCGCTCGGCAGCTGGCTTTCAAACAACACCCCAAAGTACGGAAACTTCGTTCTATGTACCCGTCACTCCTGGGGTGGTACGGCGTCGTTCTTGTTTTGTGTATCCCGAATAGTGCACAGACCTGAGCCACCACCTCGGATTCGAAATTCGTGCCTTGATCCGAGTGTAGTTCCCGAAACGCGCCGTACCGTGCTACTACTTCTTCAACCAGTTTGTTCGCCACTGTCGTTGCCTTTTGATCCGGGATCGGGAAACACTCCAACCATTTGGTGAAATAGCATCCCACCATCAGGCAATACTTATTTCCTCGTTTGGTGACTGGGTACGGGCCCGAAACATCCATGGCCAGCCGTTCCATCGGCTCCCCCACTATGTACTGATGTAGCGGCTCCCGTCTTCCTCTTCCCTTTTTCAGCAACGCGCAATCACATTCTCGACATTCCTTCCGCACGTCTTCCCGGAGTCCCGGCCAGTAAAACCCTTGTTCCAACAGGGCCGTCGTCCTGGCGACTCCTAAATGCGCTCCTGCCGCGCCTCCATGGTATTCCCTTACCAACTTGGCCCGTTCCCCTCGGGGAACGACCAACTGGTTCCTCCAACCATGCCCTTCTAGTTCCCAGTACTTCCGATGCAGCACGCCATCCCTGAGGCTTAATCGTTCCCATTGCCTCCATAGGATCTTTGTTTCCCGGGATTCCGGAGATATGGCCTCCCAACCTGGCCGGTCCGCATCTTTTTCCATCCGTGCGACAATCGGCCCTATATCTCGATCCCTCCTCTGCGCTGCTCTCATCTCCTGCGGGGACCATCCGGGCTCGTACCCCCGGGCCCGCGTCACTACTCTCACTTTTTCGGTATTCTCGTGCTCCTCTCCACATTGTTTGCACGGATACCGGGACAACGCGTCAGCGTTCCCATGCTTCCTGCCCGGTCGGTGTTGGAACGACACATCATGCGAGTCGATAATCTCAATCCACCGAGCAGCTTGCCCCATCGGTTCCTTACTTCTCTGCAGCCAACTGACCGCGCTGTTATCCGTCCGGACTATCACGCGTTGACCATAGATGTAGCACCGAAAATGCTTCAAAGCTCGCACCACCGCCAACAGTTCTTTCCGCGTGGTGCAATACTTTCGTTCGTTTGACTCCAGGGTTTTGCTCGTGTAAGCTATCACCCGTTCCTCCCCTCTCTGCTCCTGTGATAGCACGGCTCCCGTTCCCACGTCACTGGCGTCTGTGTCAAGCCACCATTGTCCATCTACCTCCGGGAATCCCAACACCGGGGCCTCCGTTAGCGCCTTCTTCATCGCATCAAATGCCTCTTGTCGTCTCGCGCTCCACACGAATGGTTCCTCCTTCGTTGCCAATTCATACAAGGGGGCAGCCAACTCCGTGAAGCCGTTTATATGCCTTCTGTAGTACGAACATAATCCCACGAAGGCTCGTACCTCGTGGAGATCCCGCGGGACCGGCCACTCGGTTACTTGCCGACACTTTTCGGGGTCGGGTTCGATCCCGTTGAATGAGACAACGTGCCCCAAGAACGGAATCTTCTTCTGGAACAGCTTACATTTTCGCGCCTTTAACTTCAGTCCTGCAGCGTTCAATCGGTCCAGAACCCGTACCAATCTTTCCAGAGTCACTTTAAACGTTGGTCCAAAGACCAGTATGTCATCCAAGTATACCAGACACTCCTCCCACACGATTCCTCTGAGGATTCTTTCCATTAGTCTCTCGAAGGTGGCTGGGGCGTTCACTAGCCCGAATGGCATCACTTTAAACTCATACAATCCTCCTTGAGTCACGAAGGCCGTCTTTTCCTGGTCCTCCGGTGCCATCTCCACCTGCCAATATCCGCTTGCGAGATCCAGACTGCAGAAGAATAGGCTTCCTCCCAAAGTGTTGAGGCTGTCCTCTATCCGCGGGAGCGGATAGGCGTCCACTTTCGTAGCCTGGTTCAGTTTTCGGTAGTCAATACAGAACCTCGTTCCTCCGTCCTTCTTTTTGACTAGAACGGTCGGGCTACTCCACGCACTCCCGCTCTCCTGGATAATCCCTAAATTTAACATATCCTCCACCAGTGCTCGTTCTTCCTCTCTCCTGGTGGCCGGATACCGTCTGACCCTCTGCTTGATCGGCATCTGATCCCCCGTTTTAATTCGATGTTGTACTAAATCTGTCCGTCCTAACTCATGTTTCGAGGTCGCAAACATTTGTTCCCGGGCCATGATGGCTTTCTCCAGCTCTTCGCCCTCCTTCGTGGTCAGGTCTTTCTTAGCCTCCCTTATCATTTCAACGAGCGCTCCTGGGGGTTCCTTTGCTTCACTTCCTATTCCTCGTACCTCTTGTACGAAGGTGGCTTCTCCGAGTACCCCGCCGGTTTCCAATTTCGCGCTCTCGGTCCCTCGGTTGGCCACCCAAACTTCATTTTCTTCTCCCAATGTCACCGTTCCTGGGATCACCTCCAGTCCCATAGGTAATCCAGCGCCGGTGATGACAGCCAGCTGTCCACCCTGTCTTATGTCCATTCTCGCTACTACTGTTACTCGGGTCACTTGGAGTGGGGGTATTTCCGTCGTTTTCTCGATTCGCACGACCTGTCCTCCGACGGTAACTGCCCGAATCCCATCCGTTCTCTGTTCTACTCCCGGGATTCGTTCCCCCTCTCCCTCCCCCTCGGCGGGCAGGAAGATGGCACTCGCGTGGGGCTTAACTGTCAGCCGGTATTTCACCGCGAAGTCGTTTCCCAGGATCCCTTCATCTCTACCGATGTCTGCCACCATGAACGTCCACTTCAACACGCGTGTTCCCAATTTTACTGGCAAGTTCGTGCATCCGTAGCACCGCAACGGACTACCATCCACCGAGCAGAGACGTCCTTCATATCCATCCAGTTCTTCCCTTTTTCATCCCCACTCTCTCCAGAGGCGTTCCGACAGCAGACTGATCATAGATCCGGTATCAACCAAAAAACGGACGACACTCTCTCCCACCGTCCCGGCCACATAAAGTCCACATTCTCCCATGCCTACTACTTCTCTCGCCGCGCCCGAAGGGGGCCCCGCGCTTACTGCGACGGCGACTGTCCGTTTCCCTGACGCTGAGAACACTCTCTTGCGAAATGGCCCTTCTGGTGACATTGATGACACTCTAAATCTTCTTTTCGCTTCTTAAACGCCTCCCTCCGGGCCGTTGCTTGTCTTCTAGCTTCCCGTTCTTCTGCCAATTCTTTCATCATCTCCTCCAACTTACCGTTCAAGGCCATGATCTGTGTATTGGCGTCCTCCTCGGGCTTCACTGCCCGCAGGAGGCGGCGTGAGTATCGTTCCTGTATTTCTACCACCTCTACCGCCTCCTCTAGTGTCTTGCATCCTTTCTCTGCACACTTCAGCTGAAGGTCTTCCCCAACTGCAGCCTGGAACGCATGTAATGCTGCTTTTTCCTGGCTAGCGTAGTCGTTGGAGAAGTAGGCTCTCGATGCCAGTCGCCGGGCATTATCAGCCAACTCCTTCGCTGTCTGGTTCTTTACACGTTTCAAGCCCGCCAACTCTTGCAGAGCATTACACGTGTCCTTCTCCTGACCGAACCTCCGGCGCAACGCATCCACCCTCGCCGAGTAACGGAGTCGTTCCCTGTCCGGGAGTCCGACAAAGTACATTCGTGCCGTTCCCGTCAGCGAGAGAAAAAGCATCGCCGCTTTTTCCTCGGCCGTCCAGCGTCCCAATGTTGCGTACTCCTCAAACTGGTTGATCCATCCCTCGAAATCCGGTTTACCGTCATACTTCTCTGGTCGTAAACTGAACTTCTTCAAACTCGCTCCTTCCTGACCGGTCTGTTGTTGTTGAGCCCGCACATTCTGCTCATCCGTCGGGGTGGACGTTCCCATAAAATTAAACTGCCTACCCATGATGGTCGTGTCCTCCCCTTTGGTCTCGGTTTTCGCACCTCCTTTCTCCTCCCCACCTTCCTTGAAGGCGACGTCAGAATCCATCTGCTCGAAGACTGCCGCAGTCGCCATGAGTATCCAATACCGATGAAACACCCAAGATCCACAAGTCCGTATGTGCCTATTTCAGCACCACCGCTGCCACCAGTGTGACGTTCTCTGGTAAGTCGGGGTTGCCGATTCTTACAACAGAGGAACGTGGGGGTTGTTCGGGTCTCGGGGCGGACGGGGAATCCGGGCCAAGAACCGAGATGTGTTTCTAGAGTCGTGCCTCGCGCACGAGGGGGGGCTGAGCGAATCGATCGGGAATCGGCACTCGATGTCGACGGAGGACTGCGGGGGAGGGAAATTATGGTAGGGGTACGGGTCGGCCGGGGGGCGGTCCACCCCTGAGTTCCGGTCCGCGGGGGCGACGGGCCGACGGTCGCCTATTGTTTGGTAGCGTGGGGCCGAGCATGCCGCGCCCTCGTCCCCGCGGACTTCGCTCCCTCGTTCCGCTCCCCATGTCTTCGTACCATACTACGCCTCGGTTTCCGGTACTACTTCGGGCCTTCGTGCCCTACTCCGTTCCCTCGTTCCTCGTTCTTCGGGCCATCGGGCCCCTTACCCTATGTTTCTACTACCTATCTCGAACTTCGACTGTTTTGTCCTAACTTCGGCTTAATTACTCTGTTCGGCTCATCTTTAGCGGTTGTTTCAGGAAAGAGGACACGTCTGGACACCAGGAGAACTGTTAAAGAACTCTGTTTATTCGGGCCTCACCGCCCCTTTATATACTAGAGAGGTCAGCCCTGATTGGCTGCCTTCGGTCACGTGACCTACAACTGACGTCACTTCCGGTTTATATATTCCGTTTCCGGTTTACATTCCACTTCCGGTTTACATATTTCCGGGTTTCGTTCCATTACGTTTTCGTTATTCGTTCTTTACATATTCGTTATTCGTTCTTTACATATTCGTTATTCGTTCTTTACATATTCGTTCTTTACATCTATTTCGTTCTTCGTTCTTTACATATTCGTTCTTTACATCTATTTCTATTATTACCTTATTTCTATTATTTTAACCTCTATGTATTTTGGCTGAATAGCCGTTCATCACAATATCAAATGAACTCACTAAAAAACTAACTTCGATAGTCTACATCTCTCAGCATTGAGACATGGTTAAATGTGAATATTCCCGATACTTTTGTTGAAATTCAGAACTATAATATTTTTTAGAAATGATAGAACATGGGTCCACATATAATCCAAACAATGGTTTACTAAAGAAAGGTAGTGGGACATGTATTTATGCTACCTACCTGTGACATTGAACAATTTGCAATTGGATAGAAATAATTAATCCACATGGTGAAAATGTTACTGTTCGCACAGTCTATCGACCATCGGTTGAATTTGATGGCACTAAATTTGATATTTTTATACTTGTTGATCTGAATATTGACTGACTTGATAGTAATAGTAAAGGTACAAATTTGTGTAAGTCAAAATAAAAAATTGGGGCTAGATCAACTTATTCGAGAACCGACAAGAATGTCTGCTACTTAAAGTAGTTGTATAGACTGGATCCTGACAAACTGCAACTGTTTCAACCAGCACAGGTTTGTGATTTAAATTTGATTGATCACAAATTGGTGATGAGTACTAGGAAGAAAGCAGAAATGAAACAATCAAGGGTGGAATTTGTGGGACAATCCTATAGTAATTATAACAAAGACATTATTTGTGATCGCTTGGCTGATATTAACTGGGATATTCTAGATCTGATAATGTCAATGAGATTTGGCTGTACATTAAAAATCGCATTCAGGTAAAAATTAACTCAATGTGCCCGAAAAAAAACCTTTATGGTTAAAGGTGACAGCGAGTCATGGATGACCAAAGAAATGATTGAAAAATTGAAGGATAAAGAGAGGGCTAGGAAAATAGCTAAGTGGACAAAATTTGCTGATGATATTAAGTTGGAAAATGCACTAAGGAATGAATGTGTCAGAGATATCAGGAATCTTAAAAGGGATTTTATTGTGAATGAATTGGAGGTGAACATTACTGACTCAATCAAATTTTGGAGAAGTTTAAATCAGGTCCTGCCGTTCAAAAGTTGTGGAAGTCAAAAAATAACTAAAGTTGATCAGGAAACCAATATATAAATCAGTGGCTTCTAGATTAAGCCAGGATCACTATCTAACACATGTGATTGAGCATGTTTACAACTTATAGATCATTGCAGTAAATTGCAATAAAAAACGTTAAGTTGCCCTAACATTTTTCAAAGAAATTCTCATAATTCTTGATGACCCCAATGAGGATTGTGTCATTCACCTATATGCAAACATTATTCAACAAATAAACACAGTCATAAGGCTGAGGTGAAATTATGAAATTTCACCATGTTGCACCGATTTTTCCAATAAGGCATCTGGGTGTTGAACAGCAATTTTAGTTCTATTATAGAATGTTTGCTTATTTCTTGCCTATTTTTGTTATATCCTTTTATACAATTATCTATCATTACTATTCAATAGGTTTTCTAAAGGGAAAGTATAAAAAATACTGCAATCTTAACAGTTTTGTGGGGGTAAAATGTACTTATATATCATGATAATGTCCAACTGTGTGCTTGTATCTTACTGAATATAGCATGATTGCAAATTGGGGTTGCTCTCAAGGGTAACTGTAGCTATTCTTTTCCCCATTTTTCATGCTTGTTGATATTAAAAAGTCAATATTTAGTTACATATAAAAGTCAACTGCTACATTTTTCTTTATCCTATAAAAATCTTATCAATATTAGTCGATAGTTCCATCAATCAGGCTTTGAAATTGAAAATATCAGTTTTCGAATACGGTACTTTTCATTTATAATGTGCATAATCAGCCAAGTTTTGTTTGCATTCCAAAGATAATTTGTCAATTTAAAGGGTGTAATTAGTGTCTGTTGTTAGCTTAGTGTCTTGTGGTAATACTATCCTACAACAAGACATTAAGTGACAAGGATTTGTGGGATAGTGTCTGTTTGTGTGATAGTGTCTGAACTGGCTGTGCTGAAGAACCTGTCTATGGTATTTTGGTCATAAATAGGGGGGTGCTCCTGGCGCACGCTCCTCTAAACCCACAGCTAACTAGTTACTATAATAAGAATAATGTATACATTGTAGTTAAAAGAGCTCCGCTGTCGAAACCACCATGGGCAAAGGATGGTCTATGCAGGAATGTTTGAAGCTTTCAAATGATATAAAACATATCAAATTTTATTGAGGTATTTGATAAAAGAATCTGATTATCAAAAAAATTGACATTGCTATTTCTAAAATACTAATATGACCATAACTTTTCATCTAGAAATGATGTTCGGTACATATCTGTTTGAACTTGGAATTTTTTTCAGTCACACTTCCTAATATCATGTCACAAATCTTTACGGGAATGCCAAAAAAATGGCACTTTGGAATGAAATAGAATATTTAGGGTATTTCAATTGAGCTTGACACAAAAACAGATTAGTACAAAAATTAATGGCTCTTTGGGTTTTGTTTCATATTCAGTACCATGCAATATACATCATCCAATGACCTGATCCAGTATGTAGCACCAGAATCCGTAGCTCAGGTGGTGTAGTGCTTTATTCAGGTGTAGGAGGTTGTGGGTTCAAATCCTGGCCAAGTCACACCAAATCTTTTTGAAATGGTTGTGGTTGCTGCTTGCCTGTGACTTGGCATGAAGTAAGAACTATAAAACATTATTGTTTAGCCCAGTGTCAGTATAATGTGACTAGATGAGATACCATGTGGGCTTATGACATGATATCTCAGTGAGGCAGCTCTATAAAGGGGTCATGGAGTCCCACTGCTACAAAATAAGAACCTCATCTCCTAGATTCAGTCACCATTACTGCCCTTGATATGACCCTGACAGTTGATGAGAGCGTAAAGAAACTGATGACCAACCACCCAAACAATATGTAGCACCTAACTACCCAGTCCAATATTATGTATTACCTGCTCCAGTAGGCCCTATATATTACCTAACGGCCCAGTCACGACCTGTGTCTGTGGTTGTCCAGTAAAGTCACAGTATTAATTAATATGGACAATGGTATAAACTTAAGGACCTGATTTAACTATGTATGATGAACTTCTGGTTGTAGCTCATTTTAACAAATCAAACACAATGATTTGATTATGGTAATTGTATGCTTTTAATAATACATGTACGTCGGATGTTTTATCAGAATACCACATGTGTATCCTCTATCTTGTTAGTTTATACTGTACAGAGCTCACGAGACAAAACATTTCAAACAATGGTACAAATACTCATAATCATTCAGGAGCAGAATGTGAAAGCTGTTTTAGAAGTGGTGCACCAAACTAACTGTATAAAATCTACCTCAAACACAGAAGGGCAAAACACACAAGGTACTACAAAACCTTTCGTATCGTCACTATCTAGTTTTGGGTTTCTAATTCGAAGTTGTATTTGAAAATAAATCCACAGTCCATACTTTTTACTGTCTATTGGAGCCCGCAGGCTTTACTTTTATAGGATCCTGTATTGCTTCTTAGTCGGATTCTACTGTTTTTGTCTTTTTCTCAGATAACAATTCACATAAAGGTCTTCTCAATTAATCTACCTCCATCGGGTACGGGCCACTTCTAGGTGCCGGAAAATACGGTATCGATTCCGCCTAACATGAATTGTACAACCTGCATGCGTCACTTAACTTTTGAACAGTAGAGATGAATATCATTTGTGTCGCGAATATTATTCTCACCTCTTAATGCAATTACTGAAGTCATGCAAGATCAATGTCCAAATGCATGCTATAAATTCTCCATCTTGTTATTGACTTCAAGCCGACATGCAAAGTCTGCTCCAGTGCTGCTGTGTGAATTAAACATTTAGTATTAGTTTGCATGCCTCAGAGGAGGGATTTATAGCCCAAGCCTTGTCAGACGGACATATTAAACAGACAGGCATTAAGACCGATTGAGTCCAGGCACCGACCAGCTCCTGCTACCCGCCACATCTGCCTGACTAGACCCTACCCAGCCCTACCCCTCCACCACCGTCAACTCGCCCCTACCACAACCTGCTCACACAACCCAGCGCACCCTGGACCACTCCCACTGGAGTACCACCCAATCCAAGATGCATCTATCACCAAGGACACGGGCAACAACACCAAGACATCAGGGAGTGCTGGCGACCACCGGACATTGGAGAAATCTGTATGTAATGGTTGCTGACGGCCACTGTGTGGAAACACCAACAAACGGTAGGCTACCACCACACGAGTCGGTTAGTCATGAGTTGGATGACGGGCCCCACTGCTGCTGGTAGGAAGGATCAATGAACGAGCACCGCACGGCCGCGTGCACAGCAGAAGCAGGTAAGCTGTGCAGGCCTTCCAGGGGCCTAGCAAGGGGAGGCGCCAGGCAATGTGTGCCGCGGCCTACTGAGATTTTGGCGTCCTGTCCGAGATTATCTGTATGCATATGTTCATGTTTGATTGGCAGAGATTTATATGATATTATGCATACGTGTGTGTGTGTGTGTGTGTGTGTGTGTGTGTGTGTGTGTGTGTGTGTGTGTGTGTGTGTGTGCGCGTGTGTGTGTGTGTGTGTGTGTGGCAGCGGCTATAATGAGCCAATCAAAATACTGTATTTTAGGGAAAAAATTAGGGTTGGACATTATAGGCATGGCTGACAGGCTTGTTTAACATTGGTTCCTATGGGAAAGAGGCCAAACAATTCATCAGCCAAATCGCTTTGGTTAATTTAGTATTATGCATCTATATTCATCGACTAAGCACAGAGGCAATTTTGAATTTTAATGTTGGTGTAAACTGGGATGGGCTTATTCTATCGAAGTCAAGTTGCTTCATTCATGTGAATGTAACCTGTCTTATGTCATGGGAGAATTAATAAGATTAACATGACAATAAAGTGAACGTTCATCCTTCAATCAAATTAAGAATAACTGCAATAAGAATGAATGTTGGATGTTGAAGATTAGTGTGTATTTACCAAAACAACCTTTTCCAGAAATACTCTAGAACGGTTTCGAAGAAGGTATATACTGTTTAGAAAATTCCCAATTATAGGAAACATTAATAAGGAAGACGAAATTGGCAATTATGTTAATGGCAATGGCAATTATGTTAATAATATATTCTTTCCCTCAAAGTAATATTAAAGTGGTTGTAATTATTCAAGCTCCTGAAAACAATGATGAAAAATGCCAGTTCAACGTATACATTGTATTATTGCAGTTTGTATGATATTTATATTTTTAGTATTGCTATCAAAGTACACCGTTTTCACATTCTCCTTTCTAGCCGCACTACGCACCAGTTCTGGTCACAGACGGAATGTTTTTATTAAGTATTTTTTTTACTTGGCATAGGAAGCTCCAACGGCCAGAGAGTGGTCACTGAAGGTCACGATGTCAAAGGTCAAGGGTGACCTGACGGTCAAGGCGGTGACGTCATCTAATCACCCTGACATAGATGGTGGGTGGGCCTGGGTCGTGGTCGGAGGTAAGACTATTTATATATTTTTGTAATGAGAAGTGATCTAAGGACATTGTATGAGTATACGTGCAAGTTCAAGAATGTTCTATTGATTTATTCAGGGATACCCGAACGTTGTAAAAAGTCATTTAAAAGAACTGTTGTATAAATTATGTTATATATATATATATATATATATATATATATATATATATATATATATAATATAGTTTTATCAATCTTATTTTAGAAATTTGTGAAACAAATAATATTTCTTTAGGGGCCTTCCATTAAGTATGTACGCACCAAGGGGGGGTGGGGGGTCTGAGATTTTAGGAATTTTGCGTACGTTCCTATACAAATCCAATGCGTATTTTAGCCTAAGGGGGTGGGGGGTGGGGGGTCTAGAATTTGTGAATTTTTGCATACATACTAAATGGAAGGCCCCTTAGGAATTCAGGACATAACACGGTACAACTGACAACTGCTGGGCAATTCAAATCAGGTCCTCAGTTGTCTAGTAAGGAATTGATTGAGTTGCAGTGGAGTTGATTATATGGCAATAGGGTTTTCAGCTGGACAAAACAGCTGGTTGATCAGAAGGTGACTGTGTCAGAAACCCATTCGACAAGACTTAAAGGTAATAATTATAAGTGTCTAGAATTTCCCAACTTTCTGCATGCTCATGACACATCAATTTATTCTAGGGTATATTTTGTTTGCGGAATAAAAGTACTATTATACAACATGTGTATTAAAGCTTTTTTACTCACGGATGTAGTGTTACTGTCAAACATATCGCCTCCCGACTTCCACACTTATATCAATGTGTTAGGTTTCTAATGACACAGTCATTAATCATATGGGCCAAATTTAAACCAAACAAACAGAGATTGCTCAAATATCTCGCATACACATGCCCTCCTATAATTTATTCAAAGTGCATTATACCATTAATCATTGAGCAAGAAACAGGCAGGTAGGGTTTGACTAAGGTGCCTCTCCCATTCGACCTGACCCTGGTTAACAGCTGTTGGTGTTTTCTGCCCACCTCACAGCCCACCTTACCCCGGACCTGGCAGCCCTTAACACTCTTCTGCTGAACCAACGGCGAGAATTTTTACAGGCGCGGATTTAGGGGGGCTCAAGTACTTTAAGTAGGGCGCATGCCCCCCTTTTTTTGCCCAAATATCCTTTTTTTTTGTACCAGGAGGGTGCACGGGAAATTTTCCTACAGCACAACCACCCCACCCCCCTCCACCTTTTTTTCACATTCCTGGATCCATCCCTGCAAGAGTTAAATATACTCGCTAAGTTGACTAGACTCCGTCAGGTTTGGTGTATCCTCGTTGGCACACTTGTAGGTTACAGATGTTTCTAGGGCGAGCATAAACGTCCAAAATAGCCAACTTACTGTATTTAAGCTGAAGATATATCCGATACAAAACTAGATTCAACGGACCAATTCAATGCATTCATATACCATTATTCATACCCAGCTGACCTGAAGGTAGTTTTAAAGGATATACTTGTTTGAACGTTGAATAGAAAGCTTAAGGCTGCTCAGAATGCTAAATGCACTGGCCTTAGGGAGTTGTTAATTTTTAAAAATGTTCCCAAATGGCAAAACTTAATTCACCAACCAAAACCCATAGACTGTAAGACTTGAGCAATGTATCTCAAATTGATTTATTAATTGCAACTATGGTACAATCAAAACCAACGAATTACATTAAGGTTTGGTCCCTCAAGCAAAAACATAAAAGAACACACTATTAATCCGCTTCAAACCTCTATGTGAGAAATCTATTGACCAATGCATGGAAAGGGTGACATTAAAAGTTGTGGCGGTTTTGTTTCCCTAATAAACATGACACAGTTCCATTACGGTGCTAGGATTAGAATAAGATGAAAGAGATAACCTCAACTGCAAACGATGAAAACAATATTCTATTTAGAACCAAAGTCAATAGCATGAAAAAAGACTTTACAATAAACAGCTGGTACTGTCCGAATAAAGACCCTTTAGGGAGGACACAATAACTATATTTATATGTGAACAATGAAGAATCATGTTTTATATGAACATAACGATAGTATCTATATAGTACTATGGAAAGCCACAGGAGTAAGGTAATTGTTGACATAGCTTATATAGAAAATGATCTAATATCTCCTGAGAAAATATGCGAAAATAAAATTATATGTGTTTTCAATGTGCTAAGGGAGGAGGAGGTCCCCCAAGGAATATTAGCCCTGTATGTGTTATTGCACCAATTGAGGCCAGTGAAATTTTAATTTTGTAAATTTCCCATCTCATGCTGTAGATATGATGCTTAAATATAAGTACAAAACGATTCTATAACCATAAATTGATATATTGGATAGAAAACTATGTCTAAATATCAGATGACAGATTGGATCCCCAGCACACCTGTCAAAGGATGTCTGTGTGTGACGTCGCACAAATGACAGTTATATTTAAATTTCAAATTTCTAAATTCACTAAAAACTATATTTTTTCACTTTTTCTTTACTAAATCGATTAATTTGATAATTTGAAATACTTTAAGGTTCATAAAGAACACTTATATGAATTATTGGATTTTTTTCAGTTTTATAATTTTTTACCTGTTCTGCTTGTGACGTCACATACAGATAAGTGATCTGTGCAGACAGTGTCAGATGCAGGGAGAGAAACTGAGTTTGATACAGACAAATCTGTATAAAACAAAAACTATTAGAGATAACAGTATGAAGTTTGGTACGTTTATTCCCTGGATGGTAAGGGTCGTGGCAGTATACTAATTTATGGTCACTGGCCCCTCCCTTTAAAGATTGACACCGGTGGTTGGGCAGTGATTTCTGGTACTCAGGACTATTAGATTTTTCTTACTTTATAGTTGTCTGTCTTCATGGGTGTAACATAATATTATAATATATAATAATAATTATATAGTTCAAATGCTACGTTTATGCTATATCTAATGATACAAACTATATATAAAAATGTTTTCATGTCCCTAAGTTATTGCTACAAAAAGAGAAAAGTTGATTTTTTCACTTTTATTTTTTAAAGAATGATTTCTCACATACAATCAGGGTCAGATCTTTGAGATCTCTTATACTTATTCTACTATACTTCTTTTTTTTAAATAGAATATAAAGATTAAAATTAATTTGCCTTAAAGTTACCCGTTTCGGGCAAAAGATAAAACTAAGGCCTAAATATAAATTCTGAGGCACCTTTCTCAATGAGGTTATTGACATGTATGAAAAGTATCAGCTATGTAACACTATCAGTTAGTTGGTAATCCTTGTTCAAAAACAAAAAAGCTGAAAAATAGGTTTTCGAATTACAGTTTTCCTAATTATTGTCTGTTCTCCTGATAATTTATATCACCAGATCACTGAATAGGAAAAGATTGCATAGTTATGGCTAACATAGGGCGCAAATACATACAGAGACGTGAATCATGGCCCAACCACGTACCGATGTCTTAACCCAATCACGGCTGACTTATTTTTAGCACCTGGGAACATCTGTATCTAAGTTGGCTGGTTAAAAATAAGTAAGAGTATAGACTAGTAAGCTAACCCGAAAACGGGGTCAACCCAAGAGCCGCAGCCCTCATATACGAAGTGGCTGTACTGCTTTCCTCTCCTCAGGGTTAATATGATGGCAAAAGACAGAATCGAAAAGAAGACTGGATGTACGATAAAGAAAAAGAAAGAACATGTATGTTTGCTCAGCACTCCCGTTG
This sequence comes from Lepidonotus clava, assembly GCA_936440205.1. Classification (NCBI taxonomy): domain Eukaryota; kingdom Metazoa; phylum Annelida; class Polychaeta; order Phyllodocida; family Polynoidae; genus Lepidonotus; species Lepidonotus clava. Next base: position 18,808,498 of record OW387148.1, read on the forward strand.
ATCCCACGGTGCATTTGCTGATACCCGTCCAGCTGACCAAGAGCATTTACCCAACCCCTTTGTGTGTATAGGGAGCCCAGCTCCGTTAACATTCTGTATACATGTCTAATACATGTTGCAAAAGCAGTTGACGTTAATTTATTCAAATGGTAATTATATAAGAATGAAAGAGTATGAAATGAAGAGTACATGCACCAGGAATTACTTGAATAATAAACCAGCTATAACCTGGAAATTCAAAGTGGACGGACGCCAAACCGTACACACTAGCCTATATCATTATTACTAAAAAGAGAATGAATCTTGATGACTGGAATTGAGGCCAAAAGTTACCCGCATGGAACCATTCTTTCCCCGATGGCGTAAACTGTAATAACATGGCGTAATAAAATGTATGTATCGGTTTGTCATCTGTACATGTATGCATCATAAAAGCTTCCTGGCGCATTTCACTTCAATGTCTCATATAAGAAATGATTATGAAGTGCTGCATAACCACACCGTTTAGTGGTTTGTTTTTACATGTTATGTTATCAACGGTATGGTATCATGCAATACAATTTCCACGTTGCTTGTTATTCCAAACTATTTCTCTTACACCAAAAGCTCTTCCAATAGTATAAGGAATAGAAACAATACAACAAATTAGTTATTTCAATTTTGATTGCATAATGTTTCATGGTTTGCTCACGATTCTTTGATAGCTGCGCGAGGTCGTATCGGCATAAAAGTGGTTTCCAGCATTGAGTCTGGTATGAAGTGAGCTTTCCAATAATACATGTCGCAATTACTAGCATTACAACTGTGAGTGTGCTGTCGAAAGTGAAGGTCATAAGTACAGATGTGGTACACATTGCATGCAGCTTCAGGTCAACGGATGCAAAGTGCTCAATATGAGCAACTCGTAAACAAATTTTGCTATTTACTCGCAACATGTAAAGGGTGCTAAAGTCAGCTGTTTGAATGGTGGTTGAGTGCTGACCACTGACTAAAGGACCCCTTGACAAGATTTATAGCACTTGGACCTGCATGGCCTTCTCAATTGGTCCTAACATGGCCCTGGCGCCACAATTATAAGAGCTCTCTCCTGTCCGGAAACTGGCTACGCATTAAACAATTGCCTGGCGAAAATATCCGCCAGTTCAATTTAGATAAACATCATCCCTGCTGGGTGACAGTGGTTGATGCAGCCCAGTGACACCACCACACCATACTGTCACAGACTGTGACAGAACCAGTAAACATCACCTTTGATTAATGGTGCCCTTCAGAAAACAGCCCTATTCTGACCCATCCAATGAACATGAAAGTGCACCCTAAAATGTGTACACGCTCTAGAAGGTCAAGGGGCAACATACATTACCATTGGTGGTAGTCACGATACAATGATGTGAGTATACATCAATCTGCAAGTGCAGTTGGATGTATTGTCACTGTGTACGAATTGAGTAGTAAACAGAAATGTTTTTTTCTCAAACAGGATTACACAGAACCTGTTTCACTTGATATAGTGCGCAGGATAAACCCTCACATGATTTTGCAACCCCTACCTCCTCCATAGTCTTATACTCATTCTCTTTGCTGCTAGCTCACCACCCCCCCTTACATCACCCTATCCTCCTTCCTTCGCCTTGCCCTCTCCTGTACGTGGTTTTGCAGTTATATCCGGCCTTTTCATGTGTAAAGGTGAACTAGTGAAGGTGGTATTGGTTAAATGGAGTAGCTAGGTGTATAGGTAGGGCAGTGGAGGTACATGTTTTTTTATTTCTTGGCAAGAACACAAAGTTTGGTTTACAGCAATCTGAAAAAGAATGTTAACAGTTTAAAAGTACCATAACTTCTTAGCATCCCTTCTAAAGTAGCATAATCTATAATAAACTGAATCGGGCTGACTGTTATTTGCTCAGAAACTGCCGACAATAATTGATATTTGATTCCCTTGTTTGTTTCCAGCCCTGTTCGTCTACAACATGTTGGTCGGTGGGACCTGCAAAAGTTTTGGTCTCTTGACTGTGGAATTTAACCACATTTTCCCTGACGATGGCCCAGCCCGGGTCGGTCTCATCGCACTCGTCTTTGGTATATGCTCACTCTTTATGGGTAAGAAAAATACACTTGACTTCGTAACATTAAATGTTGCTCTGGTATTCCGACATACTATCCCATATATAATAGAAATAGATATTTGTATGAGCTAGACGGTCAGTAAATCATAACTGTCGTCATTGTGTTTATAGGGTGAAGATTATATGTTATTCCTTCCCTCACTCATGTATTAATTCAGTTGTCCTGGCCCTGCCAATAAACAGCTAAAAAGTTGACTATCGACAGGCACAGAAATTACTGTAAAAACGATGATCAGGAAAATATGACAAAGATATTAAATAGATCAGTCCTGTATGTTAAAAACTGTTATGATCATGCTTTTGTATTCATACAAACTTTTCGTGACTTTCTACTGGTTATTTCTGCTTATATATAATATATATATATTATTCTAGTACTGTATCTGGAAGATCAGGAAACAATTGAAATAATTATTATAACCCATTAATAGTAATGTATGCTGGCTGTCTGTGTTTGGCGCCCAGCCCCGCTCGGCGGCCGGCTGAGTGAGTCGGTGCCCGTCCGCGTGATGGCGCTGGTCGGCGGACCAGTCATCGCAGCCTCCTTCTCGTGCTCGGCACTGGCGCACCACCTGGCAGTAGTTATCTTCACCTTCGGAATGGCGGGTGAGTTGGGCTGGGTCAAGGAGATGGGGCAGGGTGGATACATGGGCCTAGCGGGTGGAGTTCCCGCACCCAGAGGGAGGTAAAGAGGGTATCAAATGTAACTTATATATAGGTTATACACGTGGGTAGCTGAGTCTATGCGTGTGCAGTAAGAACCCGTACCTTCTCTAGGATTTAAGGGATCACTTTCCAATATCATGAGGTATACACATATCTTCAGCTTTGTAAAGGGGTTTTGTTCAATCATCATGGGCAAGATATATACTTTATTTGATGTCCTATTACTGTAATTTAATTACTAAATAAGTGAAACGTTAAGGGGTTGCATTTTTCTAACCGCAGCATAACAATGATTAGAGGTTTCTCATTCTGAACTATGTCTGAAGCACCACCTGTGTTTAGTAATCTACTCTGTTACCGGCTATGTAGGCTGACACAAGTTTTTAAAATAGAATCAGGCTTATACTCTCTGCTGTATGAGTATGTGAGTACTGGAGTAACCTTGACACAGATTTCTGTACCCCTGTCTGGACCCCTAGTAACTTTCTCCCAGTCAGGGAGGGCCATGTGTTGTCAATTAACACCGGGGATAAGGGGCACCTTATAGGCCCAGCTAAGAATGTCATATTCACATCATATTTATGTCACACGTTACGTGGAAGTTACATCACATTGTTCATGTCATAAATATGTCGACATATTAAATTTTATGACATGAAAAATTTAATAGAGGACTCCATTTCACATCATAAAGATATTATTCATGGTGTCATAATATCATACTGACTAACCATGCCGTATCTTTTACTTCTTTCTGAGACATCCCAAAATTACATCATTAGGACGTCACATTATGATGTCATATTAATGTGATAAGTGAGGAGTCCAATTGACACGATAATGAAATTACAGAATATCGTCGCAATGTGACAAGAAATGAGGTCGTTTTCATGTCATTTTGTTATGTCAAATTGACGTCTTAAGGAGGTTTCACTAAGACATTTACATTTACATGAATTAATTTCCTCAATGAATCCCAACAAAATCTTGGGGTAAGGTATTTTGCATGTAAGATGTATTTGAGCTGTATTTGAGATATCTATAGGCCCAATTGAGACGTTTCTATATAAATAAGTGATCCGTTACCAGTTTACCAGTGCTTCCACAAATTAAAAGGCTCTAAAAATGGTTAATCCTATCTATTCAGTGGCCAGACGGCGCATAATATCGCCTCATCCAAACTTGATATGTAATTATAATACAACACCGTATTAAAAAGTTTAATATAGAATGAATATCTATCAATCTATCAATATCAATATCTATCAATACGCCAAATGAATATATCCAATATGATTAAAATACTAGAAAAAAAACGTCACAGGTGTTGCGCTGGCTGTTCCTTGACATACCCTACTCCTTTTGTTGCCTGTAGGTGGCACTCTCGGACTGGTGGATGGTCCAATCCTGGCGTCCATCGGCTACTACTTCCGGCGGCGCCGCAGTATGGCGTCAGGAATCGCCTGGACCGGATCTAGTGTGGGGAACCTGGTCCTCGCCCCCGTCTACTCCCTCTTTATCGCCTACTATGGCATCAGGGGGAACCTCATCCTCACCGGCGGGCTGTGGTTACACATGTGTGTCATTGGCCTTCTTCTGAGACCACTGCCTAAGGTCACGGAGATGGAGGTCGAGGTTAAGGTCGAAGTTCCACAAAAGGAGCAAGATAGAGGTCAAGATCTTAGTGCTGGACAGTGTAAAAGTGATTCTGGTGGTTCTTGCCAGAGTCAGGGTCACTTTCGAGGCTGTGCAAATGGTAAATGTGAAGATCAAAGTAAAGGTCAATGTCGAAATAGGGCTAAAACAGAAAACGGGATTCCAGTGAAGGTCACAGAACTAGTAAAGGACTCTGAGCCGGTCGAAGGAGAGACCAAGGTGAGGCAACCAGTTGTAACCAAAGACAGTCACCTCTCTAAAGACGCATCTATGCAACAGCTAAACCGTGATACATATAATCATGAAAAAAATTGTAGTAATTCAAAGCTAGACACAGGGGTCCTTCCAAGAGTACTAACTTCCTCGACGTCAGAGGAAGACGTCCCTAAACCACTGGAGACTGAAGAGGCAGCATCTGCGCTTATACCCCACAATAATCTCGACCCCAAACTAATAAACGAGGAGAAAAACGACAGTTATTTGCGCTTCCTGCAGAACCCCCCGATGTGGGGGTTACTGCTGACTTTTGGCTGTGGGTTCTTCGGCTACTACATGCCGTTCGCGGCCATCCCCCTGTGGGCGGAGGAGATCCATATCGACAAGCAGAGGGTGGCCCTGGTCATCGCCGTCATCGGGTTGGTGGAGATCGTGTCACGTGTGGTGCTCGGAGTGGTCATCGACGTGTGCCACCTACCGGTGAAGTGGGTGCTCACTATGTCCTACGTCGTCGTCGGCATCGCCGGACAGGTGAGGCCATATTTACTTTTAGATTAATGGAATAAATGCATGTGATTTACAGTATCATATCGAAAGCATACAGTGTGTGTTATATAAACCATAACAGTGACATCCAGGGATTGTAAAAATGAAAGAAGATGGGAGGAGGGTCGTATTTAATGGCAATATTGTTCTCCTTCTTATTTAGTGGGGTCTGTTAACAACATTTTCGTTACGCAGCGGATAAAAGCACCAAATTTTGCATGAGTCACCTCTATCACATAACTATTGAATCTAGAAGGGGAGCCATCTTGAAATACCAAAATGAAATTTTGGCAAATTTTGTATGTTTTTAGCATTTGAAATTTAAGGTATTTAACCAAAACTTTTGGCTAGCTCCGATTAGACCTATTGTATCGATTCGAAAGGTATATAATTGAATTCCCTGTCCTATAATCTACCAATTTAGACAATAGCAATGTGTTTCTAGGCATTTCAGAAGCTGAGATAATTATAAGATTTTTTCAATAAAAGTCAGCCATATTGGATTTTTGGCCCCCGTCCGGGTTATATTGATATTTCAAGGTGGCTCCCCTTTTAAATTCAATGAAGGGGTCCCAGGGGATCATCTTACTAAATGAAATCAAGAAATCTTGTGGCAAAAGAGTAAAGTCTATATATATCCTTTCTTTTGAATTATTATTTAATCCAGCGGTCATTATCAAAGGTATCATGCTAATGAATTCAGTCATTTTGAAGTTTATGGTATTGTATTGGATGAATATCATATTGATTGAGCCCTCTAGACTATTAACAACTGATATTGGAACCATTTCCACATTGACTTGAAACATAAATAATTGAATTCCCTGACCCATAATCCCTTAATTTTGACACCAACCATGTCTCTTTAGTCTTTTTAAAGCTGAGATATAAGAATTTTTATAGTAAAAGTCAGCCATATTGGTTTTTGGGCCCCCACATCCGTCTTATAAATATTTCAATGTGGCTCCCCTTCCAGATTTGATAGTTATGCCTCAGAGGTGCCTCATACCAAATTTGGTGCTTTTATCCGCCACGTAACGATTTCTCAAAAAAATGACCTTAACAGACCCCACTATTTGCAACTAAAATGAGATCAATATATTTGAGTTACTGTAATTTGTGGTGTCCATTTTGACATTTTTCATTTCAAGCTGGTTGTGCTTGTCCCAGGCTTCTGGCCGCTGATTGGCTACGCCTGTGTGCACGGGATGCTGGGGGGCGTGGCCCACGTGGTGATGGCCTCCAGCCTGGCCCAGGTTGTACCGGTGGACAGGACGGGCAGCGTCATGGGTCTGGTGGTCATGGAGTTCAGCATCACCGCCTCCTGCACCACCGCCATCTCAGGTGAGGCCAATCTTAACTTTAGAAATGACAGAAGTTAGTTGTAATAAAACTATGATGTATTTAACCTTAGAAACGTTGCGTACAGCATATTATGCTGTACGCAAACTGAAAGGCATGATTAATAATCATGCCTTTCAGTTTTGTCAAATATGATAACATCACAATGATACACATTTGATTAGGACTGTGAATAGTGTAGTTATGAGGCATGTCTCCATCGTGGCTACTTCATAGCCATACTAGGGAGGTTAAACAACACCGACGCATCTCGATACGTCAACGTATCTCCAGACTTTCAGGCTCTCTATTGTAGTACATCTAAAGGGTTAATGGAATTTGACCAATCGTGGGAATTGGTGTCCTAGAGGGGAAAAGTATGAAAATTAATTTACAATCCCACCTTTCAGACAATGTAAACCATTTAGAAATATTCCTATTGTAGGCTGATAATTGGGCATTTGAAATCCGTTATGAGATACACACTGGCGCACCCCTGTTTTAGCATTTGTGCTTCATTTCCATATTATAGCTTCCTGAACCAAACCGTATTTAGTTAACAAAATACAATTTTCTTAATTATCACAATTACTTAAAATAGAATAACTTTTCACACAGATCTCCATTCAAATAACAGTTTTTACCACTGCAAAGTGAAAGACTTTTATCATTAAACTTGACAAAAATATTCTATGCAATCTGAATATTCCTTTTTCTGTTGCCATGGTAACATGAGAACATTCCTTGTTGTTAAACCCTTTTTATAAAAGACGTTCCTTGCAAAATTACCCATAATGCAACTTTCATAAATAAAAAGAATGTTTTTTGCTCATAATCTTAATTCTCCCTAGGTCACATTTTAAAGGGAAATATGCATTATTAGCTTGTTTTCATCGATAACTCACTTGATAATGGACTTAGTGCAAAATAACTAATATCCCTCTAGGTTACCATATCCCGTGACTGGTCACTTATATCTTATAAGTACTAGTCAATGATAATACATTCAAGATCTAACATTTTGTAATCATTTGATAATAGCTGAGATTAGAGATGTGTTACGTTTATGTTAGGTGATGCGTTAGGGTTGCTTAACCCCCCTACTATTATTATGTCTGCATAGTGGCTAATATGTGAACAGATTTTGCTGGTTCGCAGTTTTTCTACGCATTCACCACACGTTTAGTGTGCCCCGCAACAAGGTTCAAATTTACATTTTTATAAACTACTCACATCATATTATTTTGTCAATTGAATCAATATTTTCACTTAGATTCCTATATATAAACGCATAGACATATAGGCATGTCTATCAGAGGCTATTATCATGTTGGGCTATTAGTAGTGATCTAAATCCACATCTTTTTACCATCAATATGAGAGATTTTCCCAATATGTTTACAATTTCAGTCGTGGATTTAGGGGGGTCCGTGGGGGGCGCACGCCCCCCCCCCCCCTCCCTTTTTTTTTTTGGCCAAAATTGAGATATTTTTAATATAAAATGATTCTGCCCAGAGGACAGGGGGAAATTTTCCAAATTGCACGCCCCCCCCCCTTTTGAAAATTCCTGGATCCGCCCCTGAATTTACTTCTCCAAACGATAGTAAAACCGTTGGTTTTGCTTTGGACAGTAAAAGTATTTGATAGATTTATGGGAATGCTATTTCCCCTACCAGCATATGCAGGTATTTCAGTCTCTTATATTGACTTAGAACGTCCTGGAGATTAATATTGGTCCTATCATCTCGATCAACTACGTACTTACCTATCCTTATGTCCCAAAAGAATTCTGATATGGATTTCTTACAAATTGATGGATTGAGATGGATTCCTCTCAGGCTAATACTTTACAAAAATTGTGTATAGTCTTTGTTTCATTTTAGTCACAATCTTCTGAATACATTAAGTTAATTAACAATCATTAAAGCAATTACTTATTTCGTTCATGTAATATTATTTCTGAACAACCAAAGTAAGCACTGCAACATAATTATGCAGATGTGTAGTGCCCCTAGCTTTTTATAACTATGATACCTATTAACCTCATTTAACAAGTCTATAGCAAATGACCATGACTAGTAATTGAACTATTTGGTTGTCAGCAACTCACATCTTCGTTGAAAATGCTGAACTTCTAATGCCGTTGCTTAGAGCAAGTCCCGACGAGTTTTCTTTCTTTTTTCCAATCCAATTCATGCGTACAAGTTCTTCCATCGGATTTTAAATACAAATATAATTTCTACCAAGAGCATTAGGTAACACAACAATCGATTACACATTATTATTCAACAAATACATACAGTTAACACCATGGTCTCTTTTTGTTCAATGTACAATTTAATTTGCATATCAGCTAAAAGAACAACGTTTAACGATGTCCAATGATTTTATAAAGATAATATATGACAATAGCAGTCTGAAATCTCAATTATTTCATGCCATTTCTGTTTCCCACTAGGTTTAGTGAAGGAGCTCACGGGCAGTTACAAACATGTGATGCAGCTCAGTTCGGCTGTCTACCTGGTGGCGGCAGCACTTTACATCCTGGTGCCCCCTATCGTTCATCTGGTGAACAGAACAAGGCTACAGGGCCCTCTACAGAAACCAAGCCAAAATAAGACAGAGGACTAGTATGACAATGAGAAGGATTCAGAGCTATAACATATATAATTATATGTATATATAACAGAGACAGAGCTGCAATGCACAAAACACAGTCTCTCACTTACTATGTAATTCAGAAAATTATTGGTTTATATTGAAAATGTTGATAACCATCATGGATGCAGCTGATGTAAAGACTAAGGGTATTTATCTTGAATGATATTCATTCACTTCTCTCCAACTGGCTATAATATCATTATTTGTAATTGATTAATTCTGAATCAGAGACCTATGATATCAGTGAAATATACCATTAGACATTCACCTTTGGGTCAGACCATCATTAGAGTCAGTGCTCTATTACCTCAAGTTTACACATTTTCTTCTATATGATGCTATATTATACGAATTATACCAGATAACCTTGGGTTAGATAAGAAATAGGGTAAGATCACCTCTGAGAACGAATTCCATTTCTGGGACATGTAGCAGGGTCCAATTGACAAGAGAGGCCTTCATTTTAATGTTCTAATTTTTAGAACTTTGAGCTATGATTGGGTGTCACATATGTACATATATATGCTATAACATAAGATGTGATAATATATGATGAGTATGTTTATATTCAAATATTTTGTTTACCATGTACCCATATTTGGCAATATTACTTTCTCCATTTCACCTGGTAATAAAAATCCCTTTAATAAAGTTCACTTAAACCAGTTTTCCTTTCTGTATTTTCTTAGGATAGATTCTATCCTCATCTAGGTAGTTGAAGTCCAGACGAATGCTCACGTGCTTGCAGTGCTTGTCCTCTACAGCCCATGATTATATATTACAGTGCATGAAATTAGACCTAGATAAAACTAAAATTCATTTTTAGACTATCTCGAGAGGGAAAAAACGACCCATTCCGTTTTCCCTGGCTGCTGTTGATTATAACTTAAAACATATTTATCAATACCTATCAATTCCCCATCTAAGTACCAATATCCATAGGTGTTGAATATTCTAAAATTATTACTTTTACAATAATTGCAAAGTTATTCTATAAAAGATAAAAGACATCGCCAACTTAATAGTCTCAAGTGTATCATCTGGAAGACCAGGGGGTTACCCTGAGGATAACTTTTTGAATTTAAAAAAAAAGAAAAAAAAGTGATGAGTTAACTGGTGTAGTTGGCCCGGTTCTCGTGTTAATTAGTAACATGGTCCGTGATTGTCAGGGTGCCTGTGATATGTGACCTTAATGGTGTGCATGTCGGAGACTGAGGGTAATTAACACAGTGTAAATTGACCAGGTCAGAGCATGGTGCGGGGAGGGGAAGGGACGGCAGGCCGTGAATGCACTACTAACGTTACCTCTAGCGGACTTCACTAAATCGATGGTATCTGCACATGCGAAATCCTTTTCACCTGGAACGACAGTGGAGTACAATTTATTCCAATGCACCTACACCCAAATGCACATTGCTGTTCAACTTATTTTACCCTGGAAGTCTCCATTCGTGCTTTAGTATACAGCTCGAACCTAGCGGGGTGTACTAGAGACTGTTCATGTTTATGTCACAGACAGTCAATTTTCAAGACCAAGATACTGGGCCCATTAAAACAATGCAAACATTTGTTTATATTTTGAGCAAATAGGAAAAAAAACACTTTTATGATATATTGTGTAAGGTCATACGTAAACCCATTTGTATTGGGGAAAAAACTTTCTATATTTACATTTTTTCTAAGAATTTGCATGAGAGGGATGTCATGGGAGTCGTGTGACTGTAATAGAGATATCATTTGAAAGTCATTGCTAGGTCACGAATCTGGCTGGCTAAACGCGATATATCGGCGGGGGTGACGAGAGAATATATCAAGTGTAGACACAGACGAGGACTCAGTTTTTGTAATGTTTTTAGCATTAGTCGACAATACATGACTATCTAATTACGATTATGGATACAGTTCCTGATTTTCATTCAACATGTTCAGAATAAATAATGAAACGTTACTTACCAATAACTTCCTGTCAGAGAGGATTTTGATATATGATTCTTCTTGTTCCAACTTGGGCCAACAGTATCCCCCAACCAATCCTGATGATAACTCCCTCGTATTGGGAAGGGTTGATAAGCCAGTATTTCGAGTCCAAGTGACGGATTTAGGAGGGAGACGTACGTAGGGGCAGTCCCCCGACCCCTCCCCATCGTTTTTGACCAACTTTCCTTTTTTTAATGTAACATTCTGGAGAAAAGGGGGTTCGCCCCCCACCCCTTTTCTATAGACCTTGTGCAGACGTGGTCATCTGACCAGATTTTGGTGAACACCACGTGGTGCTCAATGCCACACGGCTATATAAAAAAAGCAGAAATTAATAGAATCTTAATGGTCAAAATTGTTCAATATTATTCAGTTAGTTATTGTGAAATGAAACTGTCAAAAGTATGACCCCTAAATATCTTAGAATTGTAAATTTCTGTGAATCCAGACTGATCACCAAAATGGCGTCCTGCTAATTTTGAAAGATATGACGTCATCTGCACAAGGTCTATTAGCGCGTCTCCACATTTTCAAAAAGCTCTATCCGCCGCTTAGTCCCACGTGTATAATTATAGCTCCACCTCGGTATAAATACCGATTTGGAGCCAGATACAAAACAAATAAGCAAAGAAAACTATGTAATTATTGCATGTTGGCATTGACAGCGTACATTACAATAAGGTCAAAAATAATACAGTATGCTGGTAGGATGATAGGGGCATTGGGACGGACTCTGGGTGCTATTAAAATAAATCAATCTATCCAGGCCGCCCCAAGGGACCATCCATAAATGATGACGCACACAAGGAGTTGGGTTGGTGGGTAGGTTGAAAAAGTTGAACTGCCTGAAAATCGGCCTTATTTTCATGTTTAAAACAGAAAATTCAGTGTGACGGGGATCCTAAGAGTGCCTACCCTGAAAAGGTGCGATATCATTCATGGACGGCCTCTTAGCAATTGTTTTTGTAAAGCACTTGGAACAATATTGCACTCAATTAAATTTAGATGTACTGTAAAATGCAGAGATATTATGATTTAGGTGAATTGTAAATACCAGTTACAACAAAAAACGTTCATAATATCATAATACCCCATCTTAGATCTTAATGTGTTTGAATAATTCAGCAGCAGATGCGAAGTATACATGCTAAATCTAGAATACACTCTTCAATTTTTCCAGACACAGTTCCCTAACATCCAATGATCAATGCATAAGAAGCTTGGTGATAGTACATCTAAATCAATTGAAATTCAGATATAAAAAGAACACTTTCACTTTCACAGTTCTTGTATGTTAAATGCTTGGGAATGTTAACCGACATGCCGGCATTTTACCCACACTTAATACGCTTTAGTATAGTCTTCAATGGTCCTAAAAAATAATAATGAGACAAAGATATATATATTATTGTCTTGGAGCACTCTACCCCCAGCCTTATCCAATTTTACCTTGTTCTGCCCCTATGTCCACATAAACCTAGAAACGTGCACGACCACCCACCTGTCCCAGGTTATAAAAAGTATATATATATCTCCTCTGTTTCTTCTCCTAGGTACTGTATGCATAGTGTCTGCCCCTCCAGAGTCTAGGCTCCAAGTGCCAGCCCTGCAGAGCGCATGCGCACACAGACGGGTCACGTGACATAGGTCGGGATCCACAAAGTATGCCCTGATCACTGAGCACACGCGAGTCACTGCACTGCCGGTCTGACCTACCAAGTTGACATAATCCACAGGACTATAACAGATTGGTTTTGGATAGAAGGACTCTTATCATGAAGCTACCAATCGTCTCGGATGTCTATGCTACAGGCATGTATGGGTTGACCAGGAACCTCGCCGTTTTCTTCATAAGTGTATTCTTACTGGTCGCCCTTACTGGGATGGGTGGATGGCCACTGATCCAGAAGACGAACCAGGTAAGCCCTAGTCAGGTCGTCTACGACAAAGGGAATTACTCTTATACCTTCACTAAGCGGAGTTCCAACTCGAGCACCCCTGAGCTGCTCGGCAGGGAGGTCAAGCCGGCCAAAGTGCTGATTCTCACCAGGTACAGATCTGGTTCGTCCTTCGTCGGCGATCTGTTCAGCCACCACCCTGACGTCTTTTACATGTTTGAGCCACTCCGACTTATAGACAAAATCAAAGAGAATAAATCCCTGACATGGATGTCGGACATCAGCCCTGGTATCATGGAGGACATTTTCAGCTGCAGGTTCGGAGGTCTTTTCCAGCACTCTTTAGCGAGGGGAGGGCAAGAGGGAGATTGGAAAAGGACCTTCTGCACCAAGAATGGGAGTAGCCACCAGATAGCAGAGTACACAAAGCTGTGTGAAAAGCACAGTCAAAATTTACCTTGGCACACCGCCCATGCGTGTAGGTCCTTTAAACATATTGTTGCTAAAACAATTCGTATCACTGATGCGAGCTTTATCAAACGACTAATAGAGAACAATGTTAAAATCATTCATCTGGTAAGGGACCCCCGGGGTCAAATTAGTTCTATACTGCGGGGCCCTTTGGGGAAAAGGCTCTCAACACTTCACCAGGTGAGTTATTATGCTCGTGGCATCTGCAATGGACTAACTAAAATACTAGACGATAGGGAAGAGCTACTACGAGCATACCCACATCTCAGGAACAGTTATCTGCTCGTAAGATATGAGGATATTGCCCTTGATCCGAATGGCATGGTGAAACAGTTATACGGCTTCGCTGGCATGGATGTAAGGCCAGAGGTCATGGACTGGGTACTTCGATCCACACAGAAGAAACGTGGTGGGTTCTATAGCACAGAACGGAACTCCAAAGCAACATCCACAGCCTGGACTAAACGTCAGAGTTGGGAGAAAGTATCGGCCATTCAGAAACAGTGTAGTAAGGTCTTGTGGAGCTTAGGCTATGACATTATGTGGTCCAAAGAGGACCTGCTTAAAAAAGATCCGGTAATGCAGTCCCGAAATGACCGAATGCTCATCAAACGCCATATATGAATTGGGTAGTAAATGAATATGATAGAATTTGGCATTATGTAAAACTGCTAGGTTTTATTGTGTCTATGCTGAAGCCTGTGGTTTCAAAGAGGTTTAAGAACTTTGCCATCAAATATAATGTTTTCTTTTTGTATGTACATGTATATATTTGTATGTAAACCAATGGACACAAAGTACCAATGGTCACAACATTGATATGGGAGAGGTGTTGTGGAGGTTAATTCGCTCCGGGCAATGTTTTATTGCGATCTGAAAATCGCAAGTGTAACAAATATCATTTTGACTAAATAATCGCATAACCTGATACATCGATAGGTCCATTGTAAACCACGAAAATAATTTCCAAAATTAGTGATTCTAAATGTTCTAAATACAAGATGATTGCAATTATAATCTCAGATGGAAAACTGCCCAGGGCGAATGGGGCTTTAGTCTACATCATGCAATCAAGCCATGGTTGCAGGAAGTATTGTATATAAACAACGATGTTAGGTGATGTGGTTTCTGTGCCTCAGTCCATGGCGATGGACAAATTGAAGTCTATCTTAGTGATTCTGCATCCTGAGTATTGCATTATATATTTAAAGAAATACCCAGGCCAAAGCATTGTTCTTCATTGGAGAAAATTAAGGAGCAACCACAAAATAGGTACCAGACAGTTAGCTAATGAGCCTGAAGTCGTTTTTGAAACCCGTGAATCTTATATTAGTCTGAAATTGGTCACTCCCAAACATAACTTGATCCTAGAATTATACCGTTACCAATGTATTCCTGTTTGACTAATTGTCTATTTTTGATAATAGGACAGCATTGTATCTTCTACTGTGATATCAAGGCACCTCAAAGCGTTCATTAGAATTGATAATATCTCAAACATGTTTATCGAAAGGAAGTCTTGTTGTACGTAACATATCATTGGGTTTATAAAACATGATTATATAATTCAAAGGAAATACCATGGATTTATGGGCGTGTGCTGTCAGAATCTAGGCATTTAATGGTCAGTCCATGCATAGCAATGGTATGGCAAACACGCCATACGCACAAACATATTCACCTGTTAGCTTTCACCCTAGCCTTCTATGCAAGGAAATGATGATAATTGTTGGACTTTAATGTCTGCTCAGCAACTTTCAGCTCTATACCAATCACAGCTTTTGACTGGACACTGTTCAATGATCAAATCTATAGTGGTGGAAACACTGACAAGGTGAGGTGGTGTTGCAGGGATGACCCTGGCGTGAACCTGATCCAGCCTGATCACAGCCTACACACTATACCGTCCCATCCCACAGCAGGATAATGTAGCAGGTAGGGTCTTCGCGTCATATGTGGCTGAAGTGGATCTGAGCCTGGGTCGTTCCTACCACATCACCTCGCCTTGCTTTTGTTGCCACCACTATAGTTATGATCATTGAACTGTGTCAACTCGCCTTGCCATTGCTGCCACCACTATAGTTATGATCATTGAACTGTGTCCAGTCAAAAAGTGTGAGTGGTCCTGATCGATATAGCTGAAAATTCCTGATTGGACATTAAACTCCAACAATCATGATCATCATTGCAAGGCAAGGGAATTTATTTTCTCACACTGTTGCATGGAACATAGTACCTATATAGAACAGTGAATAAATAACACCTTCTTTATTTCTTACCGACATGTGTTGGCTGGAAGAACGTGTTGTAATGTGAGCTATTGGTTAAATATATACATAGTACAGACCAAGGGGGGAAAAGCAATTGTTATTGCCTTGGTTTACATATACCATCGAGGGCTTTAGCCTGAGACATAAGTGTCTGCAGACTGGGGCAGTAAGAATTGCTGAGTGTTCCTGGGTCTGTACGTGATTTATTATATATCAATTACACAGAAAATGTTGAAATTGGCATTAGCATTTACATACAGGCATTATTGCCCCCCTGGGCAATAATAGATGTTTTATCCACTGGTTTCTGAGAGGGCAGGACAATAATGAAGGTAAAGGGGGTGCAATCCTGATGTAGAATAATATTTATAACCAGTGAAACTATACAAATCAGTACAGAAGAATTGCATAGTAAAATATCAAAGAGAATAATTGTACTAAAAGCTGGTCATCCCGATTGTAATTTTGTTTAGATAACCTTCTATGGTAGTGTACAATTTGCCTGGTCTTCCACCAACCATTTTCCTTTTGTTTAGTATGTTCACCATGAACCAACCCAAGGCAAAATGAAGCATGTGAAGTATAATTGAAATCGATTTAGTTCATCATATTTTGAGATAAGCAGGATGACCCTCTCTTTCTAGTAATTTACTGATTTTATCTTTTGGTTGTTGTTTGGTCAACTGCCAAACCACTATGCAGGCTGACTTATAATCGCGTTGTGACATGATATGTGACAGTAAGATGACCTCTTTGATTGACCTGGACTGATCTTTAATAGCCAATAATGTACAGCAACATAACGTCATCCATCCAGTAAAGTAACATGACCTGCATGGCGTGACTTAAGTGTCTAGACATAATGGTATGTTTAATGGTCTCTAAGCATAAGGCAATATCAGACCTAAGTAGTGTACAAACGTTTCCTCTAATTGTACATGGATTCATTCAACAAATTTCCAAGAAAGGATCATTCCCATTTTTGTTTAATTCTGCTATTTCGAAGCCGGCACGTCCATGGTGAATTTCAGACAGAGATCAAAATAAATATCGGATTAAGGATAAACAACAGCTTTCTCACAGGACAGGGTCATCTCACATGGCGAATGTATATTTCTCTCCGTTTTGTATTTACGTGCCCATTGTTATATGTTTTTTTTTACTCATGCAAAATGGATATATAACAGTACTCAATAGATGTTGCAGCAATTTAATGATGTACCATGAATTGAAAGACTAACAGGACAATTGAGTTCCATGATTGTATGCAAACACGTTAGAGAATATTAAATGTATAATTATGGATGTAAGGTGTATGGATGTAATAAAATAGTCACAGGCTGCCTACACTGGCAGCAATTCAAGAAAAAGAAGAGAACTCAAGCCAGAATACGGTACCATTATTATGTTGCAGCAACGTTCTGCTTAGTTCTGCTTTGGTTCTTGTTAACTTATTTTGATGACACCCAGAAACACCTCTAGAGCCTAACATTGTGGCGTTGCACTCTTACATTATTGTAACACTATTATTACATTCTTTCATGTAAAAACAGCTTTATTAAAATATTCTGCATGAGTAACTGTCAACATTACTCAAATATGATGTAGAACATTCTGTTTTTAGTGAGTCTCAACCTTGCCTCATTTCATCAAATAAATGCACCAGTTCCGTGACAGGGATACAATGGATAGTTCACAACTTTTAATAAAATTGTTAAAATATTAATATTGCTTTTTATTCCGTTTCATTATCACGATAAAGCAATGTGTGTCCATTAGATTACCTATAATGATCATGACGTGCATTTGTTGGTGTAGATGTCAAGTGCCGAGGAGTAGGGTATAAAAGTGACATACCAAATTCCATCTATCGACAGACACTATTCGATTAGTCTGGTATTCCCTATGCAGTAGATAGAACAACCGAAATGGGAACCATAGATTCCTTTCAACATACAACATACAAAACTTTTCAATTACGTGATTTACATTAGATATATCCTGATACCAACGACCATTAGGGTGTCATTTACATTTTCACCATCAGCCAAAATGATATTATATTGATATGATTTCTAAAGAAAAACAATAGGTGGAAAGGTGCCATTCCTATGACAAGCGAAGTATGAGTGTACGTCCGTTCAGAACACTGTAATAGGATACTATCCAACAAACAGATGCTAACCCAAAAATACATGTATGCAGAATGAGTTGGATAGCATCTACTTCAAGATGCTATCCCTAAAACAGATCTTATCCTTTAAACTGGTTTGTGGGATAGCAGCCCAATGAAGACAGTATTCCACAAACAGCTGCTATCCAACAAATGGACCCTATACCTCAAATGGCTTACTTAGGGATGAAGAAGCACTAAATTTATCAATTGACAAATTGCTTGATATAAACACAAGGATTTGGGTTTATAAACAAACCATATTGCCCTTAGTTGAATATGTGAGCATTTGACTGGGCCTGTGTCGTCAACATGATGTGAATAAGTTGCAGATCTTGCAAAATAGAGCATTGCGCTTATGTCATAATATTAATAACCCAAGGGATATGAATATATCTGAGTTGCATAGCATCTTCAGAATCAATAGGTTGCATGAGCGTAGGGAAATGCAATCATAATATTATTATGTACGAATGTACAAAATACACTTTGATAACTCTTATTTAGTGATTCATAATAGAAACACTAGACAGGCTGATAAAGCTATATTCCATATTTAGAATATTAACAGTGAACTATATCGCAAATCACCTTATGCAATTGGCAGTCAGTTATGGAATGCATTGCCATTGGACATCCAAGACAACGACTCTATAAATGAATTTAAAAGGGCTATTGGAGTGCTTTTAGTCTGACTATGATGAATGATAGCCTGCATATGACCATATTCAGATGCTGATCTTAGCTATGATTGTATCTCGTATGTATGAGCTGGAATGTTTCTTCACGTTGATCTCAGCTAACTCATGTTTTATATACCTATTACCCAGATATGTTGACATTTGTATCATTGGTTAATACCCATGTACGATAGTCTGCTGTTGGACATATTACCGTTTAGGAAACGATTATCTATTATTATCATTTTTTCACTACCACCTATATGGAAGATCACATATGTATGTGAGTATGGTTTAATAAATAAAACAAAACCGAACTGACTGGAAGGATTTGGTCATGCAGTAATTGTAGTAGTAAGGTGCAGGTGGAGCTGTGGTAGCCTAGTGGCTCCCTCTAGTGTACATACCGCCTGACTTTGACACTAAGATATGTGGTCCTTTCTACTTCGTATGATCCCATAAAAAATGGAACCAATTTGCAAAACAACAATCATGTGGTTATCAATGGCAATGGCGCCATTATTTATTCATAAATAACACTTTCTTTGAGAAATAAGCAAAGCTTGTACAAATAATGTTTATTGTCCATCGCGTGTTTTAAGAATATTACGTTTAGCTATAAACTGCAAGGTATTGTATCATAGAATTCAAGGTTCCAATACGTTTGTTTGTGATTTTGTATGATGAATACATGATAATAATTTTATTCCTGAGCACATGTGTTTAACATCAACATATTGCTATGAAATCTTGCAGAACATTTGTCACAATGTCATCTTTGCTACTGGATTAAATTGAATTATGCAAAGTGATATAAGATAGTACAGTTTATGTCTATATATTGTAAAGGTTACAACCCATTTACAGTATTCTAGATCTTTTTTTTTTTCAAGTGTGTGGAAAATGGCCTAGCAATGATCAGTGGCCCGTTGCACAATGGATTTTTGTTGTGAGGATCAAACAACTAAAGCACAACGAACTTTTGCTTAACAACGGAATGTTTCGTTGTAACAAAAATGCAATATCTCTGGTTCTAATGAATAAAATTGAAATCTGTAAATTGCAATGGGCCACTGTGGCCCGTTGCACAATGGGTTTCGTAACAACGAAAATATTGTAAACAACGAAAGAGTTCATTGTTACTTTTATCTTAACAACGATGGTTTTGCACAATTTCTTTTCTATATTTATAATGTTCCCAAAGAGCTGTAACTTTTACTGAATTTTTTCTAAATTTTTTCTAGTTTAGAACACTTTACAGAATTTAATTTCATTCATTAGATCCCGAGATATTGTATTTTCGTTACAACGAAACTTTTCGTTACTAAGCAAATGTTTGTTGTGCTTTCGTTGTTTTATCTTAGTAACGAAATTCTATTGTGCAACGGGCCACTGATGATCAAAGTGGACAAGGAAGAGTTTTGCTGTTTATCAACCGTTCGTTGTTACAATCAGTGTTGTGCAACGGGCCACTGTGGCCCATTACCTTATAATGGGTCTCACTGTTGCAATAACCTGAACCCAAATGAACAGTACATGCCGCCCACATGTCTGTTACAAGTAATTAACATTAATATAAGCTCTCCTTATTATTTATATGAAATAGAAATTATGAGATGATTGAATGTCCTGTACTGACGCGGGTGGCCAGTCCATGTTTGGGCAGCATGACGTGAGCTTAAAAGCGCACGTGTAAGCCAATGTTTCACTTTGACAGTAGTGAAATGAGGGAGGAGTTACGGTGTGACGTACCACCATATAATAATGTGTTCCGCTCTTAGCTAGCCAGAGTAGCTGCAAGCACTGTGTGAGTAAACATCCTGTGAAGGTTGGACCTTTAATCTGCAGCCTAGGTTCTGGAGAGAGGCATATAGAAATTGTGTTAGAGCGCGGAGCGTTGACTGGGTATGTTTGAAGGAACTCTAACCTTGGGACTGATCATGGTCAATCGAGTTCTTGTCACGGAACGACTAGACATTGGATAATAAACAACAAATCCTTTCACAACGAGTGTTCACGTCTTACATGATGAGGGAACTATAATTATGTATTGGACTACCGCAGTCGACGAGGAGGGAGACTGCGAATGGAGCTAGCTATTATCTATACAACTAAATACAACTCTTGTTCTGTTCAGGACTACAGGTGAGTCCTTCATCTCTAGCGCCTGCGGGGCACTACGTGGGAACGAAGGATGACCGGGTGATGGACTGATGAAGTCAAGCCGCGGTTCAACAGGACCCTTACCTTCGCCTCCAGGGGGGCAACCTGGCCGGGGAAACGAACATCAGACACGCTCGAAGGGCGAACCACTTCCTTACAGCCTAGGGTCACGAGATGAACCTATCTTCGACGGGAGACTCCGTAATCCGAACGGCTGAGAAAACGCCAAAGGACCGGACAAACAATCGATCAGTCAAAAGCCTCTACCAATAGCCTCTAATGCCCCTCCAGTCCTGCTCAGAGAGAAGGACCAACCGGAGGAACACACACGGAACGAGCCAGGGCAACTTCGCTCTTACCCTGAGGAGGAGTACAATGCTGTAACCTATGCCATTGGCCAGGCGATTGGTCCACAGTATGGTGCTTTTACTAGTGAACTTTCTTCACCTGCTCCAGCCAAAGTGGGAAGGACACTAGGATCTCCTTTTCCGGCCGCCGCGACAACTTCCTCGGCGGAGCGGACAGGGCTCGTCTCCACTCCCACAGAGCGGGGTATTGACCTCGATCAACCGGCAACCGCTACCGGGGCAGACAACTCACCACAGCACGGTAACCTTACTAACCCTCTTATTCCCCATACACCGTCCCAACCCATTGTCCAGGGTACTGTACTTGCTCCTAGAAAGAGTAGGGAGGGAAGCGCAGAAGGGGATGGGGAAGAATCAAATCAGGGAGGTTCACCGAGTATATCTACTTTATTATCCAGGGCGAGATTAAATTTCCCAAAGACAAATACAGAAACCACTACACCAAGTGTACATGAAAAAGTTTCTTTGCCAGACAGTTCTGGAAGCTCTTTTGAAAAGATAGGGAGCGGGGAATCGTCTAAGGAAAGTAGCATATACGATAATAATAAAGATCAGGATATAATCGATTCAAACGAGGGCTCAATTGTCGATGAGGGGTCCAATGAATTGGAAGTAGGCTCAGATAATCAAGACTCCGGGGATGAACGGGGGAGTTTAGATGACGACGTAGAGTCTAATCCTGGTCATATACCTGTGGTACAAGAATTGGTAAGAATGGCGGACAAGGTCCCTCACCTTAGACTACCGTGGTTCCATGGTAAGGAATCAGAAAGCGTTGATAAATATTTCTGTGAGCTGGAGCGATATAAAGCTATTTATGGCTGGGATAACGACCGGCTATTGGCTATGACACTAATCGGGCTGAAGGAAAGGGCAGACGATTGGGCAAATACGCTACCAGACGGGGAGAAAGATAGTTTTGAGCACTTAAGGGACTCTATGTTTAAGATATTTGGCGATAGACGAGCCAAATGGCAAAAGCATGTCGATTTCTGTCACTTAGTCCAAACAAAAGATCAGACAGTATTAGACTTTGCAGGTCTTTTGAAACAGAGGCAGACAAAATGTGAAGTGAGTGAAAACACTATTTTGGCAGTCTTTTTGGATGGACTAAAAGCTAGTATAGCGAAGCAGGTAGCTGTTATGAATCCTGTGTCATTTGAAGAAGCCGTGGCTGCGGCCACAAGAATCGAATCTCGTGACAAAAAGTCTATTACCAAAGTCTCAGCGGCAGCGGTACAGCTCACAAATGATCAACCACAAACTCAAGAGAAGCAACCTATGGATCACGTGCTAGACAAATTTAATCTAGTACTCGCAAGAATGGAAGCTAATCCATGGGCGCAAAAGAGCCGAGAGGCTCCTTCTCCACAAACCCCTTTGCCAGTGTGCCAAATAACCCTCCCCAAGGGAATAGGGGGAAGGGAGGCCACAGGGGCAAGGGAGGTCGACAAGTCTATAAAGACTCTCGCCAGCAAAGTAATGACAAAAATTATCAAAGCTCAGACCAAAGCAAGAAATCAGCCAATCAAGGGGCCCGAAAGAAAGTGGTGCCAATGCGAGATGATACGAAATACTGCATTGTCCACCAGATGTATGGGCATCCCACAGAGTCGTGCTTCTGGCTCATCAAAAGGTTGCAGGAAAAACCTCCATATACCTCTAGTGCGTCTCGCAACAAAGAAAAAAGAGCAAGGGGCGGGAAACTAGAGAGCTGGTCCGCCCACCCGACCGTTGAATTATTTCAGGCGGACGGGCCAGCACGAAGGGAACAGGGAGACGATGCCATTTTCCTAAGTCTTGATATCGGGCATTTTCGTGTAAAAGCTTTAGTGGATACGGGCGCAAGTGACTGTTTCATTTCTCAAAGGTTTAGAGAAAAACTACCAGCAGAGTGTATTCAGGACGCCTGGGATGTAAAAACTGGAACAATAAGTCTGGCGGATAACACTTCCCAACAACTTTTGGAACAAATCCGACTAAAATTCAAAATCGCTGAATCCACTGCATATTATGAATTTAATGTGGTAGACAGTCTTTGCCACGAAGTGGTAATCAGGCGAACCTATTAACGGTCCTAAAGACTGATCTGTCACTACCGGGACCCCAGGTAGAAGTGTTTTCGGGGAACCCCATAAGTGCGACGGAAAAGGTGAAAATTGAATCACACACAGAAATGATTATACCGGTTCGACCTTGGTATAAAGTCTCTACAGCGGACCGAGTAGTGTACTGCGCGCCGGCAGTCACAGCTCCGGTTTGCGTGGAGGGCAGTCTTAACAACACTGAGGGAGAATGGTGGTTGAAAGTAATGAATCCACTAGAAACCACCCAAATTATAGACCCTAAAGAAGTGTTGGGATTTGTGGAAGATTATAAAGCTCCTGCGGTAACTCGAGAACAGGTAGAGGAATTTGTTGATTTTGCATACCTGTCTAAGTCAGACACACCGCTTGCACTTTGCCGGATTGCTATAGATATAGTACATGAGGCTGTCACTGGCCAGCACGAAGGGAACAGGGAGACGATGCCATTTTCCTAAGTCTTGATATCGGGCATTTTCGTGTAAAAGCTTTAGTGGATACGGGCGCAAGTGACTGTTTCATTTCTCAAAGGTTTAGAGAAAAACTACCAGCAGAGTGTATTCAGGACGCCTGGGATGTAAAAACTGGAACAATAAGTCTGGCGGATAACACTTCCCAACAACTTTTGGAACAAATCCGACTAAAATTCAAAATCGCTGAATCCACTGCATATTATGAATTTAATGTGGTAGACAGTCTTTGCCACGAAGTGGTAATCGGGCGAAACCTATTAACGGTCCTACAGACTGATCTGTCACTACCGGGACCCCAGGTAGAAGTGTTTTCGGGGAACCCCATAAGTGCGACGGAAAAGGTGAAAATTGAATCACACACAGAAATGATTATACCGGTTCGACCTTGGTATAAAGTCTCTACAGCGGACCGAGTAGTGTACTGCGCGCCGGCAGTCACAGCTCCGGTTTGCGTGGAGGGCAGTCTTAACAACACTGAGGGAGAATGGTGGTTGAAAGTAATGAATCCACTAGAAACCACCCAAATTATAGACCCTAAAGAAGTGTTGGGATTTGTGGAAGATTATAAAGCTCCTGCGGTAACTCGAGAACAGGTAGAGGAATTTGTTGATTTTGCATACCTGTCTAAGTCAGACACACCGCTTGCACTTTGCCGGATTGCTATAGATATAGTACATGAGGCTGTCACTGGCATAGAAACCACTACATGTCCCGATGATAATCAAGATGACAAGAAATTAGAAAAAGATAGGGAAAAGATAAATGAGATCGACCTATCAAAATCTTGTCTCACTGAGAACCAAAAAGAAGAGTTTCGAAAAATGCTATTAAGAAATCGCGAAAGCCTCGCTTTCTCTATGGCAGAATTAGGAGAATGCAATATTGCACCTATGAAAATTAGAGTAGAGGAAAGCGCCGGCATTGTGGCATCACGACCGTACCGATACTCTCCACAGAAAATGGACATTATCGATGAACAAGTAAAGCAATTGATCGAAATAGGGGTGATTGAGCCGAGTGAGTCAGCCTGGAGAAGCCCACTGGTTGTAGTACAAAAGAAAGATGGGAAACCACGGTTATGTACCGATTTTTGAATGCTAAATATGATTACTTTCAAAGATAAGTTTCCCATGCTGACCGCACTGTCCCTCTTTCTGTACATGGCGTACAAGAAGCCAACCATTTGGACTGCTCTGGATCTCCTAAGTGGCTATCACCAATGTGTTATCGAAGAAGGGTCTAGAGAGTATACCACCTTTGAGACACCTATGGGAGTGTACCATTATAAGAGAGTACCTTTCGGATTGGTCGGGGCACCTTGGCAGTTCACCAAGGTCATGGCCATTGCGTTAAGAGGCCTTGTACCATGAGTGTGCCTAGCGTACTTGGATGACGTGATAGTCTACGATACTAATTTTGAAGAACATGTTTAAAGTGTAGAGCTGGTCCTACAAGCGCTTCACTGCGCAGGGCTCAAATTGAAACCATCCAAGTGTGAATGGTGTCGCGACGAGATCAATTTCTTAGGTCATGTGGTGAATGCCAAAGGGGTAAAAACCCAAGCGCAAACTACTCGTAAAATCGAAACATTCAATAGACCGCATAATGTTAAGACGGTCAAATCCTTGTTGGGACTATGTAACTATTACAGAACCTTCATACCGGAATTTGCTGAGATAACAGTACCGTTAAATAAGCTACTTAAGAAGGACATCAGATTCGAGTGGACTGAGGAATGTGAGCAGGCATTCATAAAGTTGAAAGCTCTGCTTACGTCCCCACCACTACTGATTCATCCAGACATTGGGGGACATTTTTATGTTCTCACCGATGCGTCTGACACAGCTTGTGGTGCAGCGATTTGTCACAAGCTGAACGATGTCTATAGACCCATAGCTTTTTGGGGATGTGCAATGCGAGATGCTGAACTAAACTATACGGTTACTGAAAAGGAGGCACTTGCTGTAGTAAAAGCTCTCAAGAATTATGAGGACATGTTGCAAGGTGCTAAAGTGACCATAGTAACTGATCACAGGCCCCTTGTGCTGCTACTTCAGCAAGCTTACAAAGCCCCCTCAGCAAGGTTGAAAAGATGGGGATTGGCCTTGACGGACTTTGATTTTGAAATCATTCACGAGCCCAGAGCCACCCACTTTCTGCCTGACTATTTGTCCCGCGTGCATCAAGAGCTGAGGTTAGACAGGGATTATGAACTAGAAATAGGCTGCGAGCTATTTAGAGCAGAGATAGATTTAGGGGAGCTAACGTTATCCTCTATTATCAGCGAACAGCTGAGAGACACAGAGTGCAGTCAGGTCATGGCCTACTTGGAGCGGGGCGAACTCCCGGCTAACTCAGAGGACGCTGGTAGAACCATAGATAGCGCTGAAACTATGGCGCTACTCGCCCCCGGCGTACTATATAAAATCAATAGAAGCCGATCCAAGAGAAACAAACAAATCGCAAAACTAAAACCGCGAATAGTGGTACCACCGCGCCTGGTTGGAAAGGTCCTTCACTTGCTACATAATGATGTGTTAGCAGGGGGACACGTGGGAGCCTCGGCGCTGAATACCAAAATCACCGAACAATACTACTGGAGAAATATGTATGCCGACATAATTAACTATGTCAAAGCATGCGAGGTTTGTGCTTTACGAAAGCGAGCCCCACATTTTAAAGCAATGGCTAAAATGTGGGACAGACCCTCCAGACCTTGGGAGGTGGTTCAATGTGATTTTATCGGACCGCTCAAGCGAGCAAATGATGGGTCTAAGTATATAATGACTTTCATTGACCTGTTGACCGGTTGGCCAGAGGCTTTCTGTACTAAAGATTCAACGGCTAAGACCGCTGCAGAACAGTTTCTGTATGGTATCGTGTGTCGATATAGAAAGGTAGAGCGCCTGCACTCTGATCGAGGGGCAACGTTCCTATTGGACTTATTTCGCGAAATTACCAGCAGACTGGCTTGCAAACAAACGTTCACCACGGGTAGAATGCCCACTGGCAATGCGAGAGAAGAGAGGTTACATAAAACCCTCGAAAACATTGTTGCCTATTACATAACTGATGATCACAAAACTTGGCCGGACCTGGTACCGGTTGCCCTGTGGACAATACGATCCACCATAAGTAACCGCACTGGTTTCAGCCCCCATACGTTGTTATATGGGCGTGATCCTATCAGTATGGGCCTACCTGACAAGGGAACAATCCCAGAGACCCTGAATGACAACGAGTTCTATCTCCAGACTCGTGACAACATAGCTCTTTTTGAACATATGGCATCTGACGTGGTAAAGGGGTATGAAAAAGACCTAAAGGACCGCATAGATGAACATGCAAATCCGCACCGGTTTTTGGAGGGAGATCTTGTATACATGTACGATCCGCTGTGTGCCGTTAATAAATCTTCCAAGTTCTCAAACAGGTATACAGGGCCACATTGAAACTAAAGGGGACCATGTAGTGAGGTTAACGTCGCTTAAAACGGGAAAAACTATGCCCCATTTCGTTAACATTTCTAAGTTAAAGAAAGCATACCCTGCATGGAGCCCCGCCCTACCAAAACCTGACCATACTAACGTCCCAGCACTCTCAGAACATGAGGTCCAGTCCGACCATTCTGAGTCGAGCCACACCAACGTTGACGACCCGGCTAAGGAGAGAGTAGTCGCCGTCGCTACCGACAATGGAACGGGAGAGACAACCGCCGGACCTCTCCTAGTGGATTCGACAACTCCAAAAACTGAGCAGAGAGCTCGGGAACAGGAGACAACCGTACCGGTTAAAAATGGTCAGGACGGTGACATGCAAAGGTCACCAGGCCCGCCTAGTGAAACTTTCGTGAAACCAAGAAAGGTAGGCCGCCCAAAGAAGAAAAGGAAGGGTCAACCTGCGGTAGGCGAAACGACGGGGATAGAGGGAATGGCCCCTGGATCCGTTGCATCACAAGATAAGGCTGACATAAGGGCCACTTCCCCTAAGGCGGATACTGATGTTGCTGGAAGTTCAGCGCCAGGTGGTGAACATCTTGATGCTAATGATCCACCCAAGGGAAGATACACGTTGCGAAAAAGATCAATACCTGATTATGCAACGCTAGCAAACCCCCAGTACAACTGGTAGGGAACTGCGCAACAAGACAGGTGCACCAACGCATCTTTGATAAGAGTGGCAGCCACGCCCGAGTTCCGATAAGCCGGTACTTACTGCCACTCTTGGTTGATGTCATTATTATTGCGGATAGTAAGAAAAAGTGAACTTCTGTTATTCTAAGACAAACAAATTAATGGATCCGGCTGCTGACGTCAGAGGGTGGCATCCGACCAAATCTGTGGACATCGCTCTCCCTCACCCTATAAGGAGAGGATGGAGTGAGTGGTAGCGCAGGCGATGACGCATGAATAATTAAGGGCGATGGAACCACTTGCATTTTGTTGGGATGTTTGTGGAAAGTTGAGGGAAAGTTTGGTTGGAAGCTGGTTCGAAAGGACACGCAGGATTCGTGCTGAGGCTGCTGAAATAGAAATTTCTAATTTCTAAACCACGCACCATGGGACCCGATGATGTGGCAACAAGGGCTCTCATGCGTCTACATAGGCTGGCACTTAGCGTTGAACCATGCATTAGCCACCTCAATCATTGGATGTGTTCACATTCAATTAATTCGTGGAAACGAAAACACATTGCGCAAAGCCAAAGGGCGATGACTTCTACCATTCGCTACATGAAACTTCATAAAAAGGACTGAAATACCATGCGGACATAACCTAACGGACATTGATTGGTTGGCAGACTTACCAAATGGATCTTGGATGTGATCGGGAGTACCCATCATGGGAAACTGTTTATCGATCAAGCCCTATGAGGGACCGAGGACTTGTCCTATGGTACCGGTCCAACGCGATGGAACTGTCATTGTCCCCTTGAAGGCGAAAAGGTCGATCATACGCAAACAAAGGCCTGCGAGGGGAGTGTACATGGGACCTTTTTATACGAAATGAAACTGCATGTGATCAGACCTGCCAGTGCCGAGGTTACTCCTGGTCGTCCTCGGTGAAAGTGTTAGCGAGAACTTCCAACACCCCACGGATATTGTTGATGGCCTGGAGCTGCCGAATTATCCAAAGCATACTCCGGCGGTCTACTTCCGACAAATCGGCGGCCGTGAGGCGCGTGGGACGTGCGGCCCTTACGGTCACTGTTAGGGGTGGAGTGGCTAAGGGACTGGCAACGGGCCGACAAACAATGATTCTCTGCGGAACAGTCGATGGATGAGCCGTCGACGTCCCGGTCAGTGGACTTAGAGTCCATCGCTCCCGAGCAGAAGCAGTCCTACCTCCTGGAGTGGTCGGAGGACTGCCCAGCGAGCTCGAGGGCGACGACGACCGTGGACTGGAGCGTGAGGTTGTTGACCCCACTGGACTTGAAGGGAGAGCCTCGTCGGGCGACATCGCCGCAAAGGCGGGCGTCACGCGCGGCCCTCCTACGGAACCTGAGGGGGAGACTGAGATCCTCCCCATCAAAACATGTCCAGCCGAAAGAGGCAAGGCCGCGGTTCTATCTATCTGAACGCGGCCCCTGCTCGTCGCGAGCTGAATTGCTCGCGACCGGCCTCTACCCTCCGTTGGTGATTGGGGGTCGTCCTCAGGAACCACACGTCTTCGCTTGGCCCCCCGGCTCGTTCCCACCGGAGGACTTGCCCCGGGACTACGTGGATGTGGCCTTGCGGGATCTGGCTGAGTTGGAAGCGGAGATCCCAACATCGGCGCGGGCGACGCCCGAAGGCCGTAGTCTACTGTGGAGGTGGGAACGTCAATCGAAGAGTCGTGAGGCGGCTCAGCTGAAGGCTCACGAGGAGGAGGAACAGAGGTGGACAGAGAGGAACACAGGGCAACCATGCGCCCACGCCGCAGATCCTCAGAGGACTGTGGCGAGGACCCAAGATGAACAATGGGCATCGTCGCGGCGCCCAGATCTCCTCCCTGCGATGGAGCTGGCGCCACTGGTAACAGCAAATAATGCTGCCCAGCCTCAAGGGCGCACGGATCGATGTGGAGTGTAATATTATCCCCCACAGTGAAAGTGAAGTAGTCGTCACCTGGAGAATCCATATCGAGACAGTGCAGAAGAGCGGACTAGAAAGGAAAACAGTCTTGCTTGTCCTTCTCTTACGGCGACGTAGCAGAGACTGACCAAAAGACAGGTCAAACATGGGACGTTTATGCAGAACAAAACTGAACAAAAACATTATCTA
The DNA here is from genome assembly GCA_936440205.1 of Lepidonotus clava. Classification (NCBI taxonomy): domain Eukaryota; kingdom Metazoa; phylum Annelida; class Polychaeta; order Phyllodocida; family Polynoidae; genus Lepidonotus; species Lepidonotus clava. Next base: position 18,838,529 of record OW387148.1, read on the forward strand.
AACTGACTGGGATAATTGGTCAGGGAAAACCGGAAACAGGAAATAGTACTTCCTGGAACTAGGAAGGGAGACACACGCGCACTGGTAAACGAGCAAAAAATGGCGGCTCTCTGGCTAAAAACGTGGTGCATTCTGTGCATGGTCCGTGTCGTGCTGTCGATTCAAGCACCCCCACGTGCAATCGATGCGATGACCATTAGTTTGGAAGAATATGGTATTGTGCTAAAGCCCGGCAGGCTCATGTCAACGGCTGACATGTCTCATGTCCGCCAAGCCTTCACCATCGACATCCCAAGACCGACAGGCCGGACGACTCCCACCGAAAGCGTCGTAGAGTATTGCTGGGAACACCAGTCTACGCGCGATACAAGAACGACTCGTGCGTATGCAACGGTATGTGATATCATAGAGAGAACTCAAAAGTGGTTGCTCATGACCGCAACGGTTCTACGTACGAGACAGGCCCATTTGGTAAAGACGGTGCTTGGAACGTTACCAGTAGACCAGCGGGATCCATACCAGAGGAGCAAACGCAATGAGATTAAGGAAGCGGAGGGACACTGGCTCGGACTAGACTTTGCTTCTAAAGCAGAAGTAGACCTGAGCCGACAGCTTATAAAGGTTAACGATAAAGCTTTTACTAATCTTAGCCGGAATTTTGAGGAGCTTCTTAATCGAACTGAGCGGAATGATAAGTTTGTGCAACAGTTTATGGAAGAGGCGCTTGAGTGGATGAGGGATTACGAATTATATCAGGAGCATGCGAGACACATGCTTGTAGAACAAAGGATCGAAATAGGAGCTGTGAAACTGTACACAAGTTTGCTACCATTGATACTGGAAGATAGATTGGGGACAACCATCTACCTCCAGGACTTAATGACACAGACGTACGCGTTTTGACGTGGCGTACAGTTGTTACTGCAAGGCAAACTAGCCATGGAACTGGTACCACCTACGGCACTGGAACAGGCCGTAACACAGGTGACAGTTTACCTTAAGAAGGTATATCCATGGTTTGACGTGGCATTTAAAGCTCTTTCATTCTACTATGACAATGCGAGACCTACATTCTCATTGCAAGCTGTCGACCAGGAGGGCCAGGACTACCGTCTGCTGATATTCGTCCGAATTCCTGTTGTTTCAGAGGAACATTTGTTTAGAGTCTATGAGATTCTATCGTTCCCTGTTCCGATAAACCTACCCAATAATGCGGGTAAAGACGCTCTGCAGATCATTGATCTACCGAAATATGTGGCTGTTTCTCTCAGTAAGAACTACTACATCCCCATGACGCATCTTAATTGGGCTACGTGTTATGGAAATTCGGTGATTTTGTGCAAGGACATCCCTTACATGAAGAAAGTAACGGATGAAACCTGTCTCGCCGCACTTCCCCGAAGGGATAAGAGAGGTGTGACCAAGCGTTGTAAACTAGACTATTTGTTGAATCCGGATTTTGGCGAAATGGCCATTTACCTGGACGACGTCCCAGGGGACGTCTTGATAGTCAGCGCTGAGAAACAGGGAGCACTTATCTGTGGAAGCCAACCCCCAGTTATGAAAACAATAGAGAACTATGCGCGTATCCATATAGGATGCGACTGCGCGTTCCAGACACGAGGAGCCTGGATCCCATACAGTCTCAGAGCATGCAGTAAGGGGACCAATACTTTTAAAGTCTCTTTTCCAAGTAGCGGACTGCTGGAAGCTCGACTGAATGTAAAGACATGGTTAGCCAACCTGACTAGGGAAGATGAAGAAGGTACGTCCTATGTGGTAGCAGACGATCCTCTTCCCCCGAAAATCAGAACTGAACTTAAAGACGCTGCAAAGGGCTTTGCGACCCGAGTTCCTTTATCTGACCTTCTGCATCGTATAAAAATGAACGAGAAAAGCAGAAAGGAAGGAATCAAAAGAGCGCACGACCACTATGAGAAAACGAGATGGCGCTGGGGCCGATTTCAAGGAGGCTTTGGTATCACCTCTATAGTGTTTGTCATCATCATCCTAGTTGTGATAGGATGTATCGCCAGGAAATGTTGGGGACTGAAAGGGGGAGCTGCGGGCCTGGCGCTGTCGTCAATAATGCCAAAGACGTCGGCTTACCCACTGGACAGACTAAAGGAGGGCACCTTGCCACCTTGCCCCGAGGGAGACGTGCATCCAACGTCTACAGCAGTGTTGGCTGTTCTCCTCGCAATACTTATTGTGGGCATTGTTGTTGTGGTCTGGAAAAGGCGCAAAGGACTTCTACACCAAATGGTTGATGGAATCTACGTCCAGTTTGCCTCTCCGGTGCATTCTGAAACAGTCTTCATTGGCGAATTGGCCATACCGTATGACCACACATTCACTGAAGGTCATGTACTGGTACATGATGTTGTGGTTAATCAGTTTTGTTGGCGATGCACCTTAACCATGTATTGGGGTACCAAACTCAAAGGTGCTGCGACACGACCGGGAATGCATCCAGCTGACATTCCCTTACCTGAGACACTGTTGGTTTCTAAGAAACTGGCAAGGTTGATGATGGGCACTTCCAAATCGCTCACCAGAACCAGACTCTTAAAATACTCGTGTGGACTGGCAACGCCAATCCCAGCAAACGTTCCGCGGTTGGTGGACGCTGGGTGGACGGACCTGGGGGCCCCGGAACCTCGTTTGAGACCTCTACCGGCTCCGACCACCACCGGCGACCAAACAAGCCGAGCGGGAATGGGCGCTGTCTACGAATCATTAATCCCATAAAAACACATGATCAAACAACCACCATTATTCTGCGACATTGAGAATTGTGACATATCTAGTGTTCTTTGAGTTAACGCGTGAACAAAATATTGTGATAAAGTAATCACGACATATAAAGTGTACAAACTATGGATAATCCTTCTCGTCGAAACCAAGAAGAAATAACTATTCTTCGATACAACAGGAGAGATCAAAAGACTCTTCTAATGAACAAATGAAAGTGAGTTCTAAATAACCTCTCAAAAGCCTGTACCCAGGAAGAAACTTCATTTGTCTCAAACATGCCGATAGGTATACAATGCACGCACAATGTCAGAGGCATAGAACCCTATACATCGTCTTTCAGCAAAGCCAGGCACTTCTTCACTTCTTCAGCAGATTAGGTTCCATATAATATTCCTTCCGTCAAAGTCACAATACGTTGTTTGTGTTGTATTTGTTCGACGACGGTTAAGATAGTGCAAAGAAGTATATGTCGTGCATTTGTTGAATATTGTACAACAACAGTTGAAAAGTGAACTCGAACTGAGCTGGGAAAACCACAGGAATATCAACGAAAGGACAACTATGAACTGTCAACATTGTTACATTATTATTGTTGAAATGTTCTTTTGGTACACATTTGTTCACGATGCAGGGTAAGTGCTTTTATTGCTGAGATGGGTTGATGACGCCATAATAAGATAACTATCTGATAACCCTTATTCTAACGCCTTGGCAGTGACTTGCCAATATACAAACTAAAGGGTTAGTTAAAAAAAATAGTGAGCGGTACGCTCTTGAGTAGGCCAGGTCTACATGTATCTATAGACCTCACAGGGTAAGTTTCATATTACACGACTGTGCTCGGCTTAGTGTAATACTCTAAATTCTACTTCTAAAGTATGTGTCTTACACTGCTACTTTTAGGGGGAAGACCGCCTTCTAGTAATATAACTAGAGGGTATGCGGTATATCTTCTACTGAAGTATACGTCATGTTACCTCACCCCGTACGGTCAGTGACACCTTTTTGGAGCACATCTTCTCAAAGAATTCTGTCGCGTCAAATCTGTGACTAAAGCTGGGGATGGTACCTTTACCTTAGCTAATTCAAGTTCCATACATGGGAAGTATAAGTAAGAGGCTCCGTATTATGCTTAACTAGCATAATAATACTAAAACATTCGTTCAGAATGTAGGCGTCATCCATCCTTTTCGTCCCCATTGTGATATGTCATGGGAGGAACGGTGCTATAAAATGGTTGTGGTATCGCCAAAATAATCTCCTCATTTCGTGACGGGACATTACGGGTTGTTTTAACACTCAGCGAAAGTAACTCCTGCAGATGTTGGATATGATTGCTTTTTGATTTGTTGCATGCAAAGTGGTTTTACATGTGTTCACACAGACATCTGTGAAAAGACCCTGACGTGAGTAGAGTTGGAGTTGAAATTATGATGTTATTACTGTGTCGAAAGTTTACCATTGGGTATTCGACCCGGGTAAAATAATAGAAATTATAGAATTTAGTGAGTAGCCACTCGGTTCACAAGGTGCTGATCGGGTTTTGCTGACTATACATAATTTATGTAATTATGGAATCTATAATTTCGCAAAAACCTGCTAAAAGAGGCAAGGAACCTCGATTAGTTGGCTCTACTGATTATGCTAATTAAGGCAGCAGGTAGAAAATTATTTCGGGAGCAGGATTGCTCCGAACACAATAATCAAGGGTTGAAAAAAAACATCTATGTGAAGCTCATCAGCGGGCTGTGAACTGAGTGAGTGAACAATTAGGATGTTAAGTGGTAGTGAAGGAAGCCTTCCTACTACACCTAGTCAACGCACGACGATGCATGTCAGCTTTGGTGGACGCTCTCGGAAGTTGGGGTCCGTTATGCGCCACACCACCTATAATTCTTCCTAGGGGAGGTCTCTCGCTGTAAAATAGTACTCTTCAAAACTATGGGCGGGAGCCTCAAAACAAAGGGGGGAAGAGTGTATTTCAGTTACTGATGGAGGTCAGTTGCTGGAATAGCTCTAAAAACATGTTTCATGTTGCATGTTGTGTTGAAAACAATTGTGTTATTGGAAAAGCAAGTCTGAAAGATCCTTGTTTCTTGATTCACGCTTACCTCTCTCATTGGTCAATCGGGTGGGAGGTGAACCGTGACATTGTGATAATAGTGCAGATTCTTCCATCTAAATGGTAATTGCATAATGAATCCTATAAGGGAAAAGAAAGATAGGCTGGTGAAGGTATGGCGCTAGGCTTCTCTTACTCTTATCATCTTAAAAAAGCCATGGTAACAGGTCGACTCTTAACGACCTGGGGCCTAGATATTGTTACAGTAAGGCTTCTGTACAAAATTCATCATTATTATTATTTGCAAAAACTTACCATAAAACACACTTTTTGTGACGGCTCAGTCCGGAACGGTGCGTGAGCGATGTTCTTGATATCGGCATTGTTGTTTTGAACATCTTAACTTACCTTAAAACCATTGCTGGGCGAGCAGATGCTGCATCAACGCCCCGCGACCCAGAGTTGCTGATCGGGGTATTCCAGGTCAAGCGTAAATATTTCCATGCCATGAACCATGTGTTTGTGACGCGTGGGCAGCCTGTGTATGTATAATAAGAAGTGTATATTTGGTTGACAATGTGTTTTTATTTACCGAGATGTTTTAATTTGCAAAGCCATTAGGGTTGTGGGATGCACATCGTCCATGGACCTTGGTGAGTTAGAACCATCCCGTGTGATATGAATTACAATTTCTCAAGAAAAACTTACTTTGTAACAACTGGCATACATCTAACGGAAAAATATAGCCCTGATTAAACTATGATCCTGTGATTGGTGCAAAAAACTGTATTTTATTTTTATAAACCGCTCAAATTGTTAATCGCACAGGGACGGTGAGAAACAATTAGGGATTTTACGGTAGTCTATAATCCAATGAGAGTGGTATTCCATGAGAGTGCAGTGTTCGAAATTAAGGATTTATTTGATGCACACGGCGGGTGCAAAGATGGTAAAAGTCATGCACCCGGAAATATATTCAGGAGTTCACCCTTATGTAGACGTATTTAAAGTTAAGAAAAACTGTGCATACACCAGGTGCACATGCTGTAAAATCTGTGCACCCTGCAGCCAAATTGTGCACACCGGGTGCAGGGTTTCGAACACTGGAGTGGTGTGGGAAAAAACCTCAACAATATTTACCAATCGCTGCGTTTGAACCTTTCCAAGAGTGTTTTGGTTGCGACCAGAATTACTGAACATATTACATCGTCCTATTCATTGCTTCATACAGTGGCCTATCAAATACGTTACTAAGCGACGAAAGATGATGTAGTAGGCTGATCTAAGGAAAGCAATTACTTTCTTTTTTTCTTTTTTTTTCTAAGTGAGTGTTTTTATGTTTCAGACCAACACACTACAGAGGTTGACATCAGGGAAGTTTATAGAGGAACGCTTTTGTCATTTGAAAAACTTCTGAAGCACAATCTTGAACGTAATTGGCGTTAACACAGTTTAGTGCATGAATATAATTTCGGTATCTTATGAATAAATTAAATAAATGAATTTAAGATAAACGGATTCAAACCATACTTGTTCATAATGCTCGCACTCGCACGATAACATTTCAGTTTTTCAGTTTTTTTCAGAACACAGAATAAATATAGGTCAAGTGTATTTTGACTGTACTTTCATTGGGTTAAGAGTCTATAAACTTCCCCAAGCAACCGTTGGACTTTTGACCTTTGATTCAAAACAGGGACATTGCTGCCAGTTTTGTCACGTTTTCTCGTGTATAAATTATTGGAACCATCGTCACGTATGTGAGCTAAATATATAAATCAGTAATGGGAGCTTATGAAGGCCTATCACATTACACTCTGTTAGTTTAATATACGCCAAATGAAACGTCTATAAGTATTGGTCATTTGTCACGCTCTTACTACTTTGGCCCCGAAAGTTTCTTTTTATGTCTTGGTTACCCTACATACGCTAATATTTCTCCCTGTCCATACTTTCTAAAAACCGTTTGTAAGTGTTACGGCTAAAGAAATACCATAACTCGTACTACTGGGATACAATGTCAATGTGATTGTGAGGCTTTTAGAAAAGGCAAAATGTAAGAAAGATCCAGTAATAAATTGCAAAAGAAAATAAATCACACCTACATTTCACAGTCACGTAAATCTAGGTTCATACTTGCACAATAAATTGGAAAACAGGGATGTAAGTTTTCCGAATTTTGTCAGATTTCCGAATCTTTTTTCTCTACAGCCCCCTAAATATCCGTTTCAAAATTTGATGTTTCGAAAACATTTCACAACAATTAAGGATACAATCTAATTTCCTTTTTGCTATTCCCGACTTTCTCACTGTCTTCAACTTACATCCCTTTTAACACTTGACGTCAGTTTCAATTTTGGCAGGCGGATATCCTATCCTTGATGCATCTTTTTGGTATTCAACTTAAGTTTTCGAATTTGATTGAAGTCAATAATTTTCTTTTCTTTTCTTTGTTTAGTCCTTTATTTGTGACGTGGAAAATTGGACGCGACTGGCGGTTACGAGGGTGTATCGGCACATTCACCGCTATGAGTCTTCATAACGGACTCCGGGAATACGCCGTTACCAGGTACGTACAGTTCTTACTGGAGAAGTTTTTTTTTTAAACACATAGGCACGGGTTAGATATATAAGACACAGCTTGTAATCAAGACGGAGTCGTGTTTTTATATCCAAAGTAGTTTTTATATCCAGAGTAGAGGGTTGGCCATGGAAAGATTGTGTCTAAGGTTAACTTGCTTGATGAATAGATAAAATAATGTCATTGATAATACAGTTTGAAAAATATCTGACTTTAATATGTATAAATGCATACTTGAATTCAATATCGATGTATTTGAAATATTTCTGAAGGGTGATGGATTAATAATTAAGAAAATTATAACACATGGCAATTCAGGGTGTGGTTTATGAATAGCCTTTAACTGAAGGCATGCTCATTTAAAATGTGGTTACGGTGATTAGTTTTTTTTGATTGAAAGTAGAGACTGCTTTAATTATGCAAGTCGGTACCAGTAGGTACTAAACATTTAAACCCATGTCCAAAATAACTTGCACCTTTTCCTCGTCACGTTAACGTTGGCATGAGAACCTAGAATACCGTGGATATTCTTGTGTTTATCATTAAATTAAGAGCACTTAAATTATATCACTCACTCTATAAATGTCACACATCGTTTTCACTTTGGCATTCACTTCATATTATGAATGTTCGGAAATAGATATGTTGTTCTCTTAATACTTTATCAATTTCGTATCATTCAGGTAGTTCAGAACATCTTTTAAACCTAAACATATTGGAATTGTATGGAACGAGCAACATATGGATAAGGGGGAAAAACGTGACAATTTGAATAAGAAACGAAACAAAAAAAAACGTTCTAGCATAATGAATATTTCTAAATCAATATGCTACTTTCAGTATTTTCCTTCTTATTCTTTAATTGTCAAAATAAAGAGGTACAGATATTTTTAGTATTAATAGTCATTAGTTCATTTATTGGTATCAATATAATACTTTCTAGGCACTTGAGGAGTTATGAAGGGGACCCACATAGCCTCCATGTAGAAATAATGTTGAAAACGAAGATAATGCTAAGTCATGAAGAAATGTTTTTTCCATGCAAAATGAGTACCGCAAAACCTCTGATTTAAGTCATAGCTTAAAGTTAATAATTTACGAGTCTATAAAGGCCAACACCATAGTCGGTAGGTTTTTTCAAATGTTGTATTCAACTTCTTCAACAAAGCCGCGTTATGCTAAGATTTTATTGCAAAGGTTTCATTAAGGATAAAAAAAAATCGAGATTTTCATACACATCCCTTTGAAATGATGAATTGTGCCCAAACACTCAAAAGCAAGGGTGCAACTTGAGTAAAGGTGTGGCTTAAATTAGGGATTATACGATACTCTACTTTCCTCGTTATTCTATAGGAGCTAATTGTATGTGCTCACTGACCTAGAAAGTGTGTGTACGTCATTGCCCCAGATTCAGTGTAGGCTACTTACTTAATTGCTACAACAATAAGTGTGCTCAAATTGAATTCACAGGGATACGCATAAACATCTGTAAAGATATCTATCGAAATTGTGTTTACAATAATGTAGTGGGTGGAAAGAACAAAAAAGTTCTCGATGCTACCTTTCTTTTGAAATGACATGAATACCGTCAATAAAATGCATATGATAACAGGTTTTGCTAGGAAATATGCATGCAAGTGTAGCGTTAGTTCAGAATATTGAATTCTCTCGCTGGAAAATGTTCTAAATATGCATCCCTCCAACGTTAATCTTTACATTTGTTACATTTGATACATCGTTATATTTTGCAGTGCTATGAAAGATAGCCGGTTCAGCCCCATAACAAAAGATGAGTTCAACCGTCTCCACGTGTCCGTTTCTCTACTCACTCGCTTCGAGGAGGCCCAGGACTACCTCGACTGGGAGGTCAGTATTTGAATGTTTCCGTTAGAAGCAGTATGTTCAGACTAAAAAATACCTCTTGTTGATAAGGGAATGAGGGAGTAGCTAGAATTTATTAGAAAGCAAGACGTTTTTCTGTCTGGTGATTTTGTTACTTTCATTGCGATTAATTTAGGTCTTCATTGAATATTCATTTTCAATTTTCAGGTTGGGAAGCACGGTATTCGTATTGAATTTGTGAATGAAAAAGGTCACAAGAAGACCGCAACGTACCTACCAGAAGTAGCCCCCGAACAAGGTACGTAATCACTTTGAAATGTTTTATATCCACCAATACTGTAAAACTGTTAATTGAGATCATTGCTGAATCGTGCATTTATTGGAGAATATAAGCTAGGCTCTGAAGGTAGGGTTGGACCTGGACATAAATGTGGTGCTGAAATAGGCTTGTAGTTTAAGTCAGTTTCGATAGATAAGGTTTCCTGGGTTATTTGTAGTTTCCTTGGTTATTTGTGGTTTTCCTCGCAAGTTACCAATATCAAGAGTTGTTCTGTGGTTCTTTCCCGAAGCCTCACGTTGAGTAGTTGGGTGCAGTATTTCAGTCATCCGTGTACAGAGAACATGAAAGTTGATTGTTGTCCAGAAAGTTAACTAGATATTTCTGATGGGTTTTCCTCGTGTCTGTGGTCTAGGGTACAATTATCTTATGAGAGGGATTTCGGTATAGTCAAATTTTGTTCATGATCTTGCAAATAATTACATTTCTCAAACTATCTGGGTATAGCGCTGCCCAACCTGGATATTAAAACACGATAATCATTAGATTGTTTAGGTTAAAAGTGAAACATTTATGCACATTAACTACTACTGAAAAATCGTCTAATGTTAGTAAGATAAGTTTAAGAGTTGTGTTTTAAGGGTATTAACAACTTCTTTAATTAAGAAGGTTTCAAAACTTTAATTCATGGTATAAAGCTTTCTATAGTTAGGCTCATTCTTATTCTCACCGCTAAGTAAAGGGATCAGGATTATTCTCTAACAAATACATATGAGGCCCTGAGGTTAGGTCACTAAATCAAGGGAAAGGATTTGTGCTTGGTTGAAGACATTATTGTATTAGGTAGAATAAAGAGATAATCTAGATGTACTTTTTACGTTTGCTTCAGGTTTGCCAGTAGTATTTCAAGCTCAATGTATTCTTCCCATTTTAGCGATCTTTGTGTTTCTTTAATCATTTTACTGCAGCAATTGGATATTTCAGACCCATTATGCATTGTCTGTGAAAACTCAAAAGATAGTTCTCGATTTAGAATTTTGGTTAAAAACATGATTTTGTAAAAGAAAATATTTGACGTCAAGTTATTCAGTGAAGACGATAGGACATATATGGTTTATGTGTTATACATTATATATCTGGGGAAGGAATGGCAGATTGATGCTGCCACCTAGTGTTTAGTCTCTAGCATCAGTACTAGTGGCCTGGTTGGGATTCAGTACCACTACAGCCACTAATTAACATGTAGGCGTCAACTCAACTCCCTTGGCAGTTGAGGCAATTCCTTAAGGACAATCGCTCCATTATCCAGATACTGAAAAAATCAAAGTCCTTCAATTTTTGTTGCGTTGGTACATATAAGTATTGATCATATAGGTATTAAGTAACCAACGCAACTAAGGTATAGGTCCGTTTTTGAAGTGGGTCTATTGTTGTGGACCAGTGGAGTGTGTAATTGTTTAATTGGTGTGCCCTCTCTGACCCCCAGAGGTGGTCAGACTGTGGGGCCTCCCCTCAGTGTCTTCTCATTGGTCACAGCTGGTAGAGGTAGGAGGGACAAGTACCAGTGATTGACATCCAGTGTCCGTGGGTCCTATATATAGAGGTATGTAAGTGGAGTGGCTGGATTGGGATTGGGGGGGGGGGGGAGGAGGAGAGGTGGGGGGGGGGTGTGACCGGCCGGGGTGGTGTGCGAGGCCTGGTAGGGGGAGAAGGAGGAGAGGTGGGGGGGGGGGGGGGGGGGGTGACCGGCGGGGCAGTTTGCGAGGCCGGGTAGGGGGAGGAGGAGGGGGGGGGGGGGTTGACCGGCCGGTGCGGTATACAGGGTCGGTAGTTCTGGTAGGCACATGCACACACTGATAAAAGGTGTGAGGTGGCCCATCACTTTCCCCACCACTGGACTTTGGGGGATGTGGGTTGACACCTGTTTCCAAAAGTGGTGAGCGTTTTTTAAAGGTGGTGAGTGTTTTCAAAGATGGTGAGCGTTTTCAAAATATGTTTATATTATTATCCATGTTATCTTTTTTTTAAATGTAGTGAAATAATATCCATCAACATAACCATTACAAAATATAGTTAGATTTTTAATATTCTTATAGTATTTCTGGCCAACCATCTTCAGATTTCTAGTATAACATTTAACAAGAAAATGGGGCCATCACCCCGGAAAAAATTTAATCACCCCAAAATGTTACTGTGACGTATACCTAGTTTGGTTTGATTATTGTATCTAATTGTCATTATTACCATTATTATTACACAAGAATCGAAAACAGAAAATTAATTTCAAATGTTAAAAAGAGCTATTCTCAAGTAATCATGCAAACTCATTGCAACAGACACCACCCATATCATTCCCAAGGAATTTAAATTGGGTAACAGTAGAAATAACTCGGACTCATCACACTCCCCCATCACCTCCACAAACACACACTATAAGCCTACTCAGGGCTCCAACACACTCCCCCAACACCCCAACACACTACCCACGTCTCCTCCAGGCTGATAATAAGGCTTGCGATCAGCGCGCGAAAAGATCAAATTCGGCTCTGAGAGTGAAGCGATGTGATGATGTGTGCAACACATTCTCCAAGCATATATATATGCTGCTGACCGACGCAGTCCCTAGGCTAAGGGTAACGGCGAAAGTCGGTGATGCGAAAGAGATAATGAATCTTAAGACTTAACTACCAAGAAACTATTTTTGTATAGTTTGTGTCACTAAGTCTAAGATAGCAGCGAAATTCGCTGAAATATGCTTTAGATTACTTCGATGACAGTGTCACAACTCTGAGCATCGTCATGGCAAAGAGCTACGTTACCGTGGCCCTGGCAACGTCGTCCTGCCGTAATTCACCATTGCCGACATTCGGACCACAATTTGACAGCATAGAAATCTGCTAAATCGGTACCCAAATGTAAATACTTCGGATTTATTTGTAAATAATGATCAAAATCATTAATTATTTTGATATGTTACATAAACGTTCAGTAAATACTAGATATTTATGATATTTCTTTGTAAGAGACCAAGAGGGCCGTCGTAATCAACCATGGGAAGTGACTACGGCATAATCTCCCCCTGGCACCGTGCCCTGATGGGCACGGTGGCCGCTGCGCGGCGGGGGTGATTAAAAAACCACCAACACAACATCGGCAACATCAGTTTCTGGCCGACAATCTTCAGATTTCTAGTTATCAAATCTTGCAGAAATGTTCATTAATATTTAGTCTATCATAATTGACATTCAAAAATAGTTTACCAGGGATACTTTTGTAGATAAATATGGCCAAATAAGACAAACTTTGTGGTAATTTTGTAAATTCTGAAAAACGCTTTAAATAGGAAAAAAAATTTTTTTTTCTGTAACTCTTTTAATTCATAACATATAATGATATGATATACTTCTATATGATTGTGAGTCTGTGAGCATAATACAAAATGTCAAAATTACCTGTCATGTAAATCTTTAGGTGAATCTATGGAGGAAACTCATAAATACCCATTTTAAGTAATTTTAGATCTCAAAATGAATATTCAGCTTTTCTGGCCAAGTTCATCTAGTGACCCCCTGTTTGTTTTTTCTGAAAATAATAGCCTATAGCTTTCTCTATAATATATATTGATTTTAAGATTTTCTGGGTATTCAAATTTTTTGTATGCATCTTACTTTCTGATTTTTTCATTTTTTTCACAATTTTTTACAGTTTTAGTTTAAACATTTCAAAGATCAAAATGCATATTACCCCATGATTTTTTTCTTAATGCTCTCTAATTCACTTGCCTACATGTATGTCCTTGTATGACAGACTTCAATTTGTTTGTCCTACCTTTTATTTGAGAATAATATGGAATTAAGATATTATTTAAATGTGATTCAAAATAGTTGATTTTTTTCAAAATCACCACACAAAGAAACTGATTTAACGGAAAAGTTTCCACGGTGACCTATCATTTTTTTGATCATTTTGGAACCTTTAGAGGTAGAACTTGCATTCTGGAAAATTTTGGGAAAATCTGGGTACTAGATCTATAATGGCGTGATTGTCCTTATAATGTTCAAAATATTTCAAAGGGGGATGGCCTCAAAACCATACTTTATGAAAAAAGATATAACAAAAGTTTATACATTTGTGTAATGAACTAGTTGCAGAAACGACAGTTTGAAGTAAGAGTGCATCGGGGTGTTTCATAAAAAAAGTCTGTAAGGCTACGTGAGTTTTGCGTTTCAAGTTACGATCACCTTTTTGGTTGCTGTAGCTCTGTGAGTTTTTGTTTTGCTTACGTGAGTTAGGGTCGATTTACGAGAGTTTGGGTTAGATTTATACGGAGGTTACTATGAAACACCCCACAGCTTATATATGCTATTTACTCGAGGCAAATGTTGAGAGAAACTATCCAAAATTTGGACCCATAAAGGAGATATTTATTGAAGTAGTAGTCAGTTTTTTCATTGACAATTTGCGGATGTTCTTCTTAGATCTAGCTGGCATCCCTGAATGCTTTTCAAAATGATAACACAGCTTTTGACTTGTTGAGCAGGTTGGGACCGTATCCAGACCATTGACTCGTTGCTGCGCAAAGGCGGCTACAAGGGTCAGATCACAGCCGATGTGTGCAAGTTGATTCGTCTGACACGCTACCAGAGTGAGAAACTCACCATCAGCTACAGTGACTACATCTCCTCCAAGAACGGCCTGCTGCAGAACGGGCAGGCCGGGGGGTCGGTCGGAGGCCAGCCGCAGCCGCTGCCCAACCACCATCACCACCACCACCCGCATCACTCCTCGCATCACCATGCCAACCACACCTCGGCCAACCATCATTCGCATCACCACCACAACCACCATGCCAATCATGTGAGCCCGGGTGGAAGCGGTGGTGGGGGTGGAGCGGGCGGCGGCAGCGGCGGCATGGGTGCCGGCGGCGGCGGTGGAGGCACCACCAGCTCTAGCAACTATCACAGCCATCATTCCTGATGATAGCTCGTCGCTAAGGACGATGCAGCATCCCGTTACCATGACCACCAACCATCACTTCCATCACCATCTCCATCACTATCCACAGCCGCAGCAGCAGCAGTACCATTGCTACGAGTGTGGTGCCGAGCATTTGTCGTCGGTCGCCAGTCCTCCGATCCCCACCAGGACCATTCGGCCAATGGACATGTGCTGGAAGAAGTTTCTCTATGTGTGCAGCCCACTGTTATGCGTGTGTGTAAAACCAATGACATAATTGGCAGACAGAGAGGTGTGAATGTACTTATACAGAAAAATATCTCAAATGAATAATACTAATTGTAGAGAACATTTTGAATAAGTGATGTGTGAAAGTGGATTACAAGATCAATTCTAGATAAACCACCAAAGTGACGGGGATGCAAAAAACAGAAAAAGAAAGAAAAAAAAAGTGTTCTTTTATAGATTTCCTGGAATCTGTTTCATTTGGTCTGTTTTTATGCAACCAAAGACCCATCAATATTTGCCAAAGCGAAAGGTCATGTCGAATTAAAATCTGTAAAACAAGATTTTGAAATTCTGAAGTTTATGAGGGATTTTAAGAACTGAAAATAGTATTTAATTGTTTTGAACATCTAGAATTAGATACTGCTTAATCCAATTCTAGGAAGTAGGCGTTGCACTTCTGTTACACAGTTTGTGTATACACTAATCAGGTGGTTAAAAACAGGTGAATAATTGTTATATAGAAAGAAAAAAAATGGAACGGAAATGTGCAAATGGTTGTTAAAACTGCAGTCTTTTTCGATTGGGGAACAGAATATGGGATTGAGCATTCTGATCAAGAATGCTCTCCTGTGCTCTTGTGGTAGTTGAATCCTAAGTTAGATGGCACTTGATGGTCATCAAAATGTGCATGTTGCAATGTTACCAGATGAGACTGAAGTTTTTAACACACTGCATACTCCGATATGTCCAAAGCATAATTGTGTGTTGAGATGTGCCATTATGTCATTGGTGATGGTTTGTTGTTATCTGATTGAAGTTAGACAGAGGTCTTGAATAAAGCTGGCCACTACCACTGGAGCCAGATTGTGTCAAATATGGTCAGAAGAAAAGTCCAAAGTTTTTATATTGTAACATATCTAATATGAAAAAGATATGACTGAAATTAATCAGTAAAAATCTCTAAACAAAAAGTCTATTTCATTTCTTTTTGCTCTGTAACAATAAGTGAAAAATAGGATAGCTTAGCCTTTTAGGTCAGAGCTTTTAATATCATCAATGACTTTTAGTTTCCTATTGCAGAACAATTATCATATAGCCTTGTACTCTCATTATCGGACAATGAACTAAATCAGAATGATTAGGAGTAAGAGGTTGTTCTTTGCATAGGAAACAGTATCCTAGCAGTGGTAGTGGCCATTTGACTTGAGTTTAGATGGCAACTAGTTTATTATGATCATCATATCACATGAATCAAAGATCTCATGGTTCCATTATGACCCACTTGGGGGCAGCAGAGGGACTGGGTATTATGAGTGAGTTGTATTTATGGTGCCTGGTAGATATATATACAGGTCTATATAGGGGTGTAGTCCAATTTGAACCGTGTTCCAAAGAAACAAAATAATGATGCGAGCCCTCCAGTCCCCTGAAAACCCCACACCCAGACATTGCTTGGTTGGTGACCTTAGTATCGGTCATTGCAAAGGTGTGTTGGCATTACAACCACCTCATCCATCCTTCGACGACATGTCGCATCAACAATTTCAGCCTGCCCATAAGCAACATGTGATGTTACGTGTGGTTTACTCTTGCTGATAGGCGTAGGTCTATGGATGCTAGGATGCCCTTATCAAGTCAGCACATGACCCAAAATGATACAATCAGAATTCCATGTGGTTGACCGAAAGAGCAGGATTGAGTAGGAAAGCAAACTTTGTCGACAAAAAAAAAGTGTGCAAATAACAGTATTTTGCATGACAGGGGAGTATGCAATCCGAGAGTTATAGATCTCAAACAGTAGCAGCTGTCATATTCAGTGAAAGTGTTAAACAAATGTATTGCAAGTGTACCATCTCAAGCCAAACAAGATAGTTTTCTGCACTTCATCTCTACATCACTGCCTCCCTGCAG
This sequence comes from Lepidonotus clava, assembly GCA_936440205.1. NCBI lineage: Eukaryota > Metazoa > Annelida > Polychaeta > Phyllodocida > Polynoidae > Lepidonotus > Lepidonotus clava. The sequence goes on from OW387148.1 coordinate 18,855,143, forward strand.
GTTATCGATCAATTAAAGAGGGAATAGGCAGGATAAGGGCTAATTCAAGAATTGGAGTTAGGTGGGCTGTCAGTTTGTACTTCACACCAGAACACAACTGAGCCAGTCACAGGATAAAATTATTTGCTTCTTGATATCCATGAAGAAATACTTGATATATATGTGCAATTAGACCAAAAGATTATTCTTTGATTTGAATATTTGAATATGCTTGCCATACATGTAAATGCATATGCCCATCAAAGATTGATCTTTCTCTATGTTAACATTGTAGTTAATATCCCAACAGGAGCAGCACAGAGAGCATTAAAAAAGATTAGTGCCTGGAACTTTTTTCCTTCTATCCATTAAGTAAAGATAAGTGGCTGAAATAGACAATTGTGCATATAATAGAGTATGCTTAATGAATTTACTGAGAAAGGTGCATAGTTGATGTAGTTAATGTAAGATAGAGCACTCTTACAGACTGTTTTTGGTTCTTGTGCAGACTGACAGCTCATCCTCTAATGCGGTAACGGAAGAAGGTTGGTTTCTGAGTGTGTTTGGCAGGCCATAAATGAAGTGTTCACTAGGCTTGCTCTAAAAGAACAGGAATCTCAGGTCCTTTGTTCAGGTGTATATCAAAATGTATATCTAAACAAAGAAAGAAATAGAAATCACCTATTGAATTATTGTAACTTTTTACAGCCACTTTATATGCATGTTTATAAGCGTAATATCCCAATACAAAATTGAGTGTTACCAGACATTGGTGTGTGCTTGCTCTCCTTTAGACGGCTTCAGATGACGTATTGCTGTACTCTTATATCTAATCAAAAATTCTGCCCTTTGGTATCCATTATGTTTCTTTGTGTACAAGATACGATGAATTGTTTGATAAGTTGGCCTATAATATCTGCTTTGGAAAAATAGTTTATGGTATAACCAGAGAAAATCTTAATTATATCAAATAGATAACACTTAGTCCACTAGGGCTCGAAAAGACATGAAACAGGAGAATTGAGAAATGAAAAATTGTCAATAAAGCTTAAAGAAAGAACTTGAAAGATTAATAAGAGTAATGGAAAAAGTTGCAAATTGAGATGGAATATGAACACATTCATTGTGGTAAAGACCCAAGTCTGGAAATTGTTCCTGGATATGGTTGATTTCTTTAAAGACGTATATATAAGAAATGATATGATCTATGCTTAAAGTGATAGGAAACCTGGACATTATGGATGGAACACTTTGATACCAAAGGTTTGATTCATATCGTACAACTTGAAGTTCCACATAGTCTGGTAGTAGACTATTGATTGTGTGCATAGAGCACTAGGATTTGGGTCTTGAATTTAACTGGATTTAAGTAATCGCAGAAGGCAGGTAGGAGGCTCGTGTGCGATTTTGTCATGAGTGGAGCTAGGCAATTAAAATATAGAATAGTACAGGTATATGCACTTTAAATCAAAATAGTAGATGACAAGAATCTCTACAGATTGTAAGTACTGTAAATTTTGAATTTGAAGTCATATTATACATACTCCTGCTAATTCACCATATCAATGCTATTACAGAAATGCTTCCCTTGTGAATAGGTTCTTTAAAACTTGTTAAAAAATACAACAGTATATCTAACAAAGCTTCATTTTAGTCTGATGGTTCTGAAGAGTAGAAGTTTACCAAAAAAACCATTGTAAAGATGTCAGTAGGTTACACAATTCTCAGATATAATTCGCGGTGCAAATCTAAGAAACAATTGTTTATCTGCCTTTAGTCCAAATTCTAGATTTTAATTTGATGTTTGGTAGTCATTTATGTAAATATGCTCAATGGCTTTGAATACAGAATTTATGGAACTTGCCTTGTTTGTCTCAATGTATAATCTCTCAGACAAAAATATGTTGTGACCAGTGTTCGAAACTAATGGTACCCCATTGGCCTGTGGCAGTTAATTGATAATTTTCTCCACTGTCAGTTTTCAGATCTTAGTCTGCTTTCAGATCTTTATAAATAAAATCATGCAAAGGGACATCAATGACAATTGAGGACAAAAATTGATTGAGAGAGATCATTTAAAAGTGACCTAGGATTCTGTCAGTTCTTCTAACTTCCCCCCTGAAAAATAAGCATGTGGGCCCTGCTGGCCAATGGTCCAAAAAGTTTGTTTCGAACACTGAGTACCTTTATAAGGCCAAAGTCTGCACAAATGGTTGATTGCACCATGATGTGTGAGATTTTCACATTGTATCATGTGATCAATGCTCCTGCTGCTTTGGTGGCCCCAGTGAAGCCAGCCAAGCAATCAGAGGATGCATATTATGCTGGAGAGTGTAGAAATATCCAGTCACATTATTATACTGTAAAGTGTAGAGACATTCAATCAAGTCATCTATGCAGATGTGACACAGGACTCTGTGATATTTCATCATAGTGCTTCAAGATCAAGGGTCACAATAGTGGCCTTCTGTCAGTCAGAATGTGAACATTTCAGCAGAGGTGATTTCGCATCAATAGCTCATTGTAATGTTGAAGCAGCCAGAGCAGTTTAGTGTGTCTGTGTTTACCCCCTCATATATAACCTGTATAACTGTGTGCGATTGATACTTATATATCTATATATATGTAAGAAATATCAAAAGTTAAAAAAAAAGATTATATTACATTGTGGAGGTATATTATAGTGTGTACTCGTATGATTGTTTTATTGCCGAATGAATCTTATCCGTACTTCGTAGTGTGATAGGGCAGAGATGACTTGTTGCTGTTGACTCCTGTTGTTTTACTTTGTCACCTTGGAACACCCAAATTATCAGGGATTTTGCGGTGTAAACCGTGTTTGACAGCTTGAAACTAACAGATGCATTATGTGGTGACAACGGCTTCGCACAGTGTTCTTCAACGTGCGACCAGCTCGGTTGTCCTTAAATAAGAAGCTGTAGTAGAATGTAGAGGGTAATTGAAACATGTACAACTTTCAAAGTAAAAAAAGTCATCATTACGACTGTTTTCATCGGTGTTGTGTCGTTCTGTGTTGTTCCGGGTGAGCACAGTATGTGCCTTTTTTTTGACCATGCCACTGATTTCTGCAAACATTTTGTTGTCTCACAGTAAATCTCCCTCATACAGACACTGTGTTGTACATCACAATTTAACATATTACTCTAAGGCACTTGTTCCATCCAGTAAGCAAGACACCTTAAACATCAATGAATATTATCCCTTTTACACCTTAGAAATAAAACTATGCTTTTAGTATGTATTTGAGCTTATAAGTAACAAGAATGAATTTGACACTATGATCTAGATTTTTGTCGTATTTCATACGAATTATGCTACGGTCTGTAAAAGTATTCCATCAAGTCTAGATGTTTGGCATGCTCTATGAGACACCATATAAAAAAACAATAGTTTTTCTAAAACATTTTTACTATTTTTAACCATTGCTTACTTGTTCAATCACTGCACTGTCGGAAGTGTATGGAATTCAACAAAATACATGCTGTGTAAAAATCAATACTATTACAGTAATTGAATTATTACATATGTCCACCTGAGCTGTACCTCACAATTTGTCATATGTATTTCTGTGAGTTATTTCTATTGACCTCAAGGGCCATACTTGCCAGAGGGTAGTTCCAGAATTTTAGAGTAAATTCTTTGGTTTTGATCCATCTTGTTTAATCATCAAGAAGAAGTTGGTGTTCCTTTCCTCTGATGAGGACTGGTCTGCCCTGTTCTGCTACATCAACTCTGTTGAATTCAAGTCATGTCTACCTGATCACTCAAGGCCTAACTCACTGGAGGTTTTGGAATACAAACATCAACATCAAGAAAGAAAGTGATCATTGTGCAACCACAGCAAAGTAATTATTAAAAATCAAGTATGAAACAAAGGTCTTGTAGTCTAATGATTTGATTTAGAATTTTGTCTCTAGATATTACTTTTATTCTAATTGTAGAAAGTCAACTGTAGCTTCATGTCAGTTCACTTCAGGATTATATATGTAAAACTAAGCATTTTCTGTCTAAGATCATTAGCTATTATCAATTTTGTTTTGGCAACCTTTTGAGAAAGTGGAATGTCTTGAACCTGATCACAGTATGCTAAAATTGCTCAGCTTTATTATACTTGTTATCTGGTTAGGTAGAAGTGTTAGGAGAAAGGACACCTTATAAGCTCCACATACTAATTACTAGTCAATAAATGATTGAATTAAGAATAAGTATCAGCACTTTACTTTCACGATTAATCATTACACAATTGGCACTTTCTTTTTTTTCCACCAAGGGATTCCTAGTATCAATGTTAAATCAAACACACACATATATATATATAATGCTCAACAACCAAGGACAACAGGAAGAGCAATAGAATCCTAATAAGGAACAAAGGTGTTTTGGGACATAGATTGGGGATAGCCAGAAAATAGCTTGATACTTATTATGTAGACTCTAGATACTAGGAGAAAACATGAATTTTAGCAAAATTTCAGTACCAACCCTATTGCACAGACACTTTGAAAAGTTTCTTGTAACAAGACTGTAGCGATCCTGTTTTTTAAGTCCTTGTAGGATTCCACAAAACTAAGTTATTGATGGGTTAGGAGTATATAATAATAATCAATGCAGGAGCTCACATCTCAGCCTTGCATGTAGGGTCTACTCTTAATGCACAGGGATGCAATGTTTCAGATTTTTTTCACATCATCAATAGTAAATTTCAAAATTAATTTCTGATTTCAGGGTTCTATAACATTTTAAGATAATTTCGGAATTTCTTTCTAGGTTTTTACATTAACTGTGACTTACATCCCTGAATGCATGCATTGAAGTCATCGACATACATATGGTTCATTACCTGGTTAATTAAATGTAAAAGGAAATTTTGTCTTTCAAAATTATATCTATTGCCAATATTTTAAATCTGTAGTTGAGACGCATTAGCTGTTGCATTGTAGAATGTGCATAATAGATGAACGAACTAACTTAATTCAGTTTTGGTCGAATGAACAATTTGGAAGCCTTTAGCACAATGTGCATATATCCATTAGTGAGTGTACAAAAACAACATAATTTATTCAATGTATATCCATTGCTCAAACATAGTTTGCACTCCTTTGACATTTGTCAATATTGATCAGTTGAGTGTCTTGCAACAGTTTTGGACTGTGAGTAACAATTGTAAATCAGTTGTGTGATCCTATTGATAAAGTATGTATGGGGAACTATTGTTGAAACTTTGGTCTGTATCTAATAGGCTGTTTTCAGTTAGATGCTTAAAACAATATGTTCCCCCTAACTGCTTGAATTTGGAACAGGTTCTTTATTTGGAACAGGTTCTTATTAAGAATGGGGTAACAATTGTGAACATTTAAAAAATCTTTACGGTAGATTTGTGGAAGAGCTCCAAAGTAAGTGAAGCTAAGACAGCAGTGTTTCTCATCTCGTGGCGCCTTAGGTTGGTAGGATTAGTCATAGTTTGTGAAGAGGTAGTTGGTTTCTTATTGGAAAGATTGACTTTACAGTCATATATCTAATTGACTGCTAGGGTGTGACTGATGTATCCTAGTCTCCAGCATCATGGGTGTGTCCAGTTGTTACCGACAAAATTTCTTTCGTGCTGGTCAGTTGTGAGCTGGTATTTCAAGTTCTATAGTTATGGATAGCTGCCATTCATCTTATAGTTTTGCTATCTGGGGTTCAAACTGATCATAACAATTTTACAACTCTTAACATAGCACAAACCTTAACATGTACAAATTCTGCAAAAAATATTTGAGTTTATGATGTGTACTAGACTATTGATGTGATTTCCAAAAGATGGTCCAAATATTTGCATGTGTAGCCTTGTAGTTCAGCATGTACCAGTAAAACCACTGATTTGTATGTATTTTTATGGTTATTAATAGTGATCATGATGTCACAGACAGGAAAATATTAATGTTGAATGTGGATTCATTGACAATAAAGGGGGGAAAAGAATTAGGTAGCAAAAACCAAAAAAAATTGGAGGCGAAAGGGCGCAACTGACCAGTACGCATTAAATCACACAGCACCAGCAGTGCCTTTGGTTTGACAAAGATTACTCATGAACACAACACAGTGGGACAGTAAACATAATAAAAAATTGGATATTGTTATGAACAGTCTGTTAGAATTCCCTGTACAATAGTATCATTCACTTGTAGTGAACTGTTCACAGTAGCTTGGCATGTAATTATGATTGGGGTTGCATGCAAAACCATCAGGCTTGTTTTATTTTTCTTAAGTAATATCATTAAAGGATTGCCATTGATATAGCTTATATTGTAGGATGCTGTGAATAGCATACTAAGAAAGGAGGTATGACCTGTTTTTTCGATATCTTGATTCAGTGATGGCACACAACATAACCTGCACAGATTGAGCGCTAATAAGAATTTGACTAACATTGACAGATTGTAATATGTTATGATTGCCTGTGAATGTGCATTAATTAGTACTCAACACAGCAAGAACAGTGAAGATGTGTGATTTTAAATGTGGCACATGACATAAGTGGTTAAATATCCTATGAAATCAGTATCATGCCAAATGGTGCTATTGTTACCAAGTCCAGGCAAAAGTGACAATACAACTTCACACCTGATAGCTGACAATCAAAACTATCCTAAAGGAGATGTGAATTATCATTTTTACACTTTATGGTATATTCCATGTTATCGCATTTAGTTGCAAGAAGAAATGTTTTTTCCCCTAAATACTATTAGGAAAATAGATGTGAGAGTTAGGTGGGGCTGGTCTTACATGTAATACTATGCTGGGATGTTAATGTCAACAACAGGCTATGACTACAGAGCAGCCAGTGGGCATAATAATGTAGATATGCATGAGTTATGTCATAATTATGACTCAACTTTCTGCTAATTGAAATACTTTATACAATTACTCTCAGCTATATTCTTTGAATCACTTTTATTTCTCTCTTCTCAATTGGTGGTGGGCCATTGTCCATATGACATCATCAACTTTGTCTAGGCTTGCCAGTCCCACTAGCACTCACTGTGTATTAGTTCTTTCCTATTTACAGCAGTATGACACAGTTTTATTGTTTAATTCTCCTTGTCAAATCTGACTAATTGCTTCATTATAAATGAGATCTTAAAACAGCCCTAAATATATTTCTTTAAGGAACACATTGCAAAAATGGGGTAGCATTTCAAGTAATTTTTAATCTAAATATATGGCATAAAACTTTCCAGTTAATTTACATTACCACAAGAATACATCTCTTAGACTTTGGTCAAAATTTGTATCAAAAGGTATACAATGGAACTTCCAAAATGGGTTAGCACTCCATCAAAAACTTCTATTAATATCCATTCTAATAGTAAACAATAATTCATTATATATTTTAAAGTGTTCTAAATTGGTAATAAGGTACCCCATTCATAATTGTTTGGAAGAAAGAAGCCGCATCTACCTAAATCACTAATCTAGAGAAAGAATTGTGATGTAGAGAAAGACATAATGGGGATCTTGATGATGTCCCGAATTAGGCCTTTCAAATGATAAAGTGGTCCTGTTCCTTTGCAGCCCTTTATACAGGGGGTGTGGCAGGGGTGGTGGGACATATTTTAAAAAAAGTTCCACCTTTCCTCCCAAATTAAATGTAAAAGAAAATCAGTAAGAAAAAATATTTAAAAATTCCACTCTCTACTACTTGCCACCCCCCCTTTTAGGGAACCTTGCCACCCCTTGTGTTGCATTTGAATTGTTATCATGTCACTTGTGACTTCTTATATGGTCTTATGTCACATTGCAAATTTCAAAAAAATAAACAGGTCATTTCGTACGTAATAACACTATCTATAATCCTCATGTTGCACTTGTCTTCAGATTTAAATGTAGTAATAATACTGTTCAGAATAATAGGCCTGTCTATGTGCAATTCAATAGGGAAATTGGGTTTAATTCCTATCGAAATTTGCGAAATGCTAGATACATTTCAGAAAACATATTGTAAAGTTTTATGGCATTTCCTACATACTGGCTTGCTTTGCACCAGTTCCTGGTTAGCAATAGGACTTTACCCGTCAATGTTGGACAATCACATACGTTTTGCTAGAAACTTGTATTATACCACCCTACCAGTAACGCTATTGTCAGGTATCTGGGACTGAATCACATCGGCTGGTGGCATGTGATTTTGAGGTACAAAACTATTTCCCAATCAAAGAGGTCTAGCAGTAATATCAACATGATAGAGGAAAGTATACCTGATATAATACCCAATTCACATGGTGGGCAGTACAAAAAGTCCTAATTTAAAGCTCATCATTTTTCACAGTAGTGGGGAAGTGATATAATGAACAACCCTCAGTTGCATATTTGAAAAGTGAAATTTACAAAGCTAGAAAGCAGTTTGGAAAAAAAATCTGTAATATAAGCATACTTACCTTTAATTTGTATATGAGAGAAAACTTGTCACAACCATCCAGAGGCACCCATAAATAGTTTTATTATGGAAATGATATATCATGAAAACATGATGGCCATCATTACAATGTGTCCTTTTTGGAAATATATGTACACCCATATACAATTCCTTATATCCTTCTTAATATGATTGTAATATAATTATCATCATGAACAGGTATTATAATAATCATGTTATCATTATGATTGAAATATATTTCACTTAAATGTATGATGGAGTGTGGTATATGCCTGCACAATGAGCTAAACTGTAACAGAGAAACTTGCTGATGGTATTAATACAACTTGAGGTGTTATTGACATTATTTACATGTGTTATTTCAATTACATGTATGTCGGTGTCTAAGAAATAGATGCCTGCATCTGTTGAGCTTAACTCACACAGAGAGAACATTTTGATAATGGTACTATTATCATTATCATGGTAAGGTGTTATTATTACCATTAAGGGATGTTGTTATCATTAAATGTGTGAAAGTCTGAGGAATGTCTGCCCCTCTGCAATTATCCACTACAAATAAAAAGCCAATTCATAATGGTATTATTATCATTTATTATAATGAAAAGGTGTTATAATTACCATCAAAATGTGTTATTAATGCCATTCAAATGTGTTATTATTATTAAATGTGTGTTGGAGTCTGAGAAATGCCTGCACCCTGTGAAGTACACTCATGTCCACATGTACTGAGTGCATGATCGTCACCTCCTTATATAGTAGATGTTTGTTTGAGCAATAAGCATATATAATAAAAACTATTTTAATTGGACAAAAACTCGTTTTTTCTTGAAACAATATTTGAGGTTGGCAATTCATAGTTACAGATGTGTTCTTCTTGATCATATTTATTTCGTCACAATTGTTACTCAGAAATTTCCTTAATAAAAAATCACTTTCAAGTCGAATTGGGGACCCCTCCCCCTAAAAAAAGAAAAACACACAAAAAAACAACACAAAAACTACTAAAAAAAACAACAACTGGGAGGTACATAGAAAAATGGTCGTAATGGTGCTAAATTGAGAGGTCCAACGACCACACAGTCTGCCCCTACCAACTAGGGCACAAGGGTTCCTGATTAGAAATACAAGAGGGTAAGACACTCGCCATTTTGTTTTTAGCTAGTGCCTTTTAAAACATATAAGGCAATGACCAGCAGACTAATAGGATTCACACAAGACCACAGTAAATGACCTAGTTTTATTTGTAATATAAATAGAAAAAAAACTTATCTTGACTTATCATCTATGTCTAATTTGTATCATAATAAATCATAATTATTACAGTTTGTTTTGTATTATTGTGTGGCCTATTTTACGAGTAAATATAGCTGTATGTGTGCTTTCCGCCTTCAGTGCCCCTTTACAGCTGTTCAGAAGCGACATGCCCATACCCAGGATGTGTCGTAGTGGTGGTGGTGGTGGTGGGGGGGGGGGATCGCTTAGTGTGTGTAAGTGGGACTTTGTATAATTTGGGCCCAAGTTTGCTGTGATGGTAGATGTTGCTTAGTTTCTTCTAGGGGACAGATAGTACTGGGTCGAGCTGCCACTGGTGCCACCCTATTCCTGCTCATTCTCATAGGCTTAAAAGGCATGAGGGTACAAGTAAGGTTTTCATAGGCATATTTCATTGTGTCTGACAAGCAGACAGTGATGCTAAGCAGATGCCACTTTGTATGTATGAATATATATAGTTAGGTACAGGTATAAGTTACAGGTTCCTGGAGTTGTGTACAGGTTCCCAGAGTTACCGGAATAACAGGTTCCTGGACTTTTCTGAATATATGCTTTCCAGATACACTTTCTGGATTGGTTTCTGGATTCACATTACAGATTTACTGGAGTTATAACTTCCTGGAGTTATATGCTTTCTGGATATGTTTTTGGGATACACTTTCCAAATTGGCTTTCTGTGTTCGCATTCTGGATCGGACTAGAGTTCCTGGAGGTACAGGTTCCTGGAGGTACAGGTTCCTGGATGCGCTTTCCGGATGCGCTTTCCGGATGCGCTTTCCGGATGCGCTTTCCGGATGCGCTTTCCGGATGCGCTTTCCGGATGCGCTTTCCGGATGCGCTTTCCGGATGCGCTTTCCGGATGCGCTTTCCGGATGCGCTTTCCGGATGCGCTTTCCGGATGCGCTTTCCGGATGCGCTTTCCGGATGCGCTTTCCGGATGCGCTTTCCGGATGCGCTTTCCGGATGCGCTTTCCGGATGCGCTTTCCGGATGCGCTTTCCGGATGCGCTTTCCGGATGCGCTTTCCGGATGCGCTTTCCGGATGCGCTTTCCGGATGCGCTTTCCGGATGCGCTTTCCGGATGCGCTTTCCGGATGCGCTTTCCGGATGCGCTTTCCGGATGCGCTTTCCGGATGCGCTTTCCGGATGCGCTTTCCGGATGCGCTTTCCGGATGCGCTTTCCGGATGCGCTTTCCGGATGCGCTTTCCGGATGCCTTACCTTCCTACCTTATTTACAGTTACACTTATCTATATATATTTATTATATTTACTTCACGGTTGGAATAACTAGAGATTAATAACAGGATAACAACAAGGTAAATTGATTTGGACATTTAATAAATAACATTTATTTTAATCCTTCCTGAATACATCAAATCTCAAGTTTAAAATTCTGCTGCGATGTGGTCAGTGTGGTGGATGGATCGCGAGTGACCAACGGCTTTTGCCTGGCGATTTATATAGTGGCGATACAACAAATCACAGTAACGAAAGCAACGGGGCGATGACATCACACCTCTCCGAAATAAATAAATTGATCTAGGTATCACTACACAATTTAATTACAATTATTAGATCGTGAACTGTATCAAACTCAAACTCCAAGTTGGTTGGACATTGGTTCATTTATTTAACAATTTAAAAGGGTGCAGCAATCAACATGTTTCGGTTTTTCAACCTTCATCATGATTAATTATGACACAATAAAGCCTAGCTATATTAGTTTTTAACGCTGAGAATTTCGAACACAGTTAAAAAGTGGATGAGTAGATATATATATATATATATATATATCTATTATACACACAATACTAAATTATGTTAAAGTGCAAGCAGTATTATTTTATGCTATCTATATACAAGTACCCTTCTTACAATTGCAAAACAAAGCTATAATTTAAATGTGTAAGTATCCCAGGGCATTTCATACATCTATGTATATCAGGGTATGAATACATGTAATATAAATGGTTAAATGATAGAAATTGAAAAATGATTAATAAGATGAACATCAGGGAATTGATCACATAACTTTATGCCCATATTGTGCTATGCAATGTTGTTCTTGCACCTTGTTAGTGTCACAGATACACTATCAGCGGTTGTGAGATATAGTCACAGGCATAAAAGTTAAAATCTTATTTAATTTGTAATCTTGCCATAATTATGTATCACTACCTGTGCTAGCATCATTCAAACAAAATTTTGCATATGGATATATTGTATAGGATTATAGTAAAATGGATATGGTGGAGATTTATATGGAGAAACAGGAAAATACTAAGTTGAGCAAGATCTGGTGTGATAGAAACACCTGTCAAAATACTTTCTGCTTGTTCTCAACTACCACGTTAAAAGGAATAAGGAATGAAATAGTACCCAAATTGAATGGACTCCTGAATTTGAATGGAAATTTATCCATTCATTCCGTACTTCAGGCCAAAAAAGGACCTGTTTCCATCAATTTTTGGCACATACATTTATAGGCATGGGTAAACCCAAATTGTTCCCCCAGGCCTAGTATATAGGTGTTCCATACAATGCCCCTACAGACAGGGTTCTGATAGAGACAAGAAATTCCTAAAAATTTGGGAATAAGGCTTCAGTTTAGAAACAACTTTTTTCGAAAAAACCTTCAAACTATCATTACAGCAAAACTTGTGCATTTCATAATAGTACAAAACATCAGAATTTCAGCTGAAATATCTGAGATATTATGTATCAATACCTACATCAAATGTAAATGTAATTGATTAAGCAGAAAATAGCTACAAAATTAAATTGAATGTGAAGGTTGAATATCAGTGTTAATCCTAGCTGTGTCTTCAGTCATGTAGTTTTTTCTTTACTCCTCTCGGCACAGCTACACTTACAGTCACATTAAATCTCTCCTTTAATTGTTCATTGATTAAATCCAGGTATATATTCGTTAGTTCAACCTGTTTCTTATCATATACATCATATTCCAATTCTTTCTTTTTGCGATGATAGAGTCCCTCAGTATTTTTCAACATGCAGTTGAAATGTTCTGGAGCTACTTTTATGTTCAGAAATTTCAGTACTTTCTCCATGTAACTTTTGGTATTGTTTATTAAATCCTCATATGTCATTACCAATAAGGGCTTTTTCGCACTGAGCCAGCTGTCATAAAAGTGGTACCAATTTGCGCCTACTGTGTTGGCTTGTCGTTTCCATTCTGAAAATATAATAGGATTATTAAAACCACATTAATTTTTAACATTCTGATGGCTTCGTACTTTCTTCGGTTATGTTGCAATTGAATGGTCACAAAGGGGCCTGTTGTTGCCCCTATGCATCAAAGGGGGCAGCAGGTAAGGGTTAGAAATTCAGGAAAATACGCATAAAACCATTGTGCATCAAAAGAGAAAGTTGGGGTTAATTGTATGGCATGGTAACATTTGTATTGTGATTATCTAAACTTTTCGTTGTTCTTAAATTTTCATGAATCTTTTTGATCAGCGGCCCAGGTCTCATTTTATTGCTTTTGCTTCTATTTTTTTCTAATTGTTTATTTTAACAAGGTACTCCCTATTCTACAAACTCTGACTACTGGAATAAAAACTTATGAAATATCAAACAAGCAGCTCACCAGATCCTCTGAAGAGTCCGGCTGGAGCATAGCCTGTATGCTCATTGCTAGACCGAGGATTATGTCGGTTAAAGTCAGCCAGCAGGGACCGGAATGGGTTCCTTAGAAGTACAATGGCCCTGTCCCACTTCTGTAGGGTAAAGTTTGCATGCAATTATTGTATAAAAATCTTTCAATACAACTGAGGCCATCACTGAGGCTGCATAACATTTTGGTATGTTATGCAGCTGGAGAGGAAGGTAAAAGTGAATTAGTACAGAGCTCGGCAGTAGCTGAATGGTGGATGTATGCATTCCCTTCACAGTTCTTGTATGTATATACATGTTTGTATTTATGTATGTAAGTGTATACAAAAATTACTCATTACCCTGATTAATGGCAATAACAAACAATATGCCAAAAAATCAGGAAAAAATTACCTTTCAGATGATATATAGCATGTTATCATATCTTACATAGTTCCTGAGAAATTCAAAAATAATACGTTTTTCAGTTTTTGCTAATTAAGCATAAATCGCTTAATTAGACAGTGTTCGAATACCTAAATTCTTCGGAACCATCTTGATTCATGGTCCCTAGGATGCAATAGGATGAGAAAAATCAAGAAAATCCAGGGGGCTCACCATGGAGGTTAAATCCTTATTTTGACTGATTTCAGGATTTGGCTCCTGGACTATTATGGGAACCACACATGATTGTATAGGTTCAGATAGGTCTTACACAGGGAAAGACGTGATTCTTGCTATACTACAGCATCATGCATTGATAAAAAAACTGACAATGCCCATTGTTATACCTGATACTCGTTAAATATCCATTTCTGTGTGCTTTTCTAAATATAAATTCTGCTTTAGAACTAGGTGGAAAATAGTATATTTTGCAGTATTAATGATCTGAAATAGCTCTAAAATGCGAGAAAATGTGTGCTATGAATAAAGTATCAAAACTACCCTCAACCTTACTAGGATTTCATAAGGGCTCATGTAATTTCCTTTCTTTTTCTTAATTATTTTGTATACCTATACCAATTACAGAGGACATGATAAAGGCATCAAATTAAATCATAAAGGTATCAAAATAATATATTTGCTTGTGCTAATCGTTCATTTCTTACTCTATGCCTGAATTAGTCCTCTAGGTATTTTATTGCACAGAGTTAAGAAAATCTTGTGTGGTATTACCTTAATGCCTGAAGGTGCATAGTGGCTTTTGACCACTAACACTTTACCTGTTTTCGTCTTCTCACCTGGGAAGGGTCCATTCAGCAGGTAAGGGTCAGGGTGGAAGGACCCTGTGAGCAGGCCTGTACAGAGGGAAAGGGAGAAAGATCTATCACTGCACAAAATGAGACCAAGGTGGCTGGTCTGAATGGGATTCTAATCATAAGACTACACCTGAGTCAAGGCATATCATCAGAATTTACAGTATAATCTGATGGTGAAATGAAAAGAATGGTTTGGACTGGTAATATCAATGGTTATGCAAAAAAAACTAGAAATTGCTAAATCATAACAGTGCAAAGAGGTAGTGCTAGTTATAAATAGAAACTGACCAAGGTAAATCCAGATTTAGATTTTTCAAGGTAGAGGAATGGGATCTCTTCATTATACATAGCATCAATTACTAAAGCCTCATACCCACTAGGCGATTTTACTGGCAATGGGCAACGGGCAACTGAGAGAAACGGCAGATTCTTATGATCTCCTGTCAGTACGGCATATTGAAATGTGCATGTTTGATCTGAATCGGTTAAAATATTGGCCGATTCTAGGGGTAGAATCGACCAATTTTAGCGCTGATCCACCGGCTGTAAAAATCGCATAGTGGGTATGGGGCTTAAGCTTTTTACATAAAAATGATTCACTGGCCTCCAGTATTTCGTTTCTCTCAGCCTGGTGTCATAATTCAAGGGTGCCACCCCTGCCAGTCACTGTAACACCGTACCTGCCACTGTACTGTATTTTCTTCCTTTCACTGCAGTAGGACATACTATTCATCACTGTACAAACCCTACCTGTCGTTGTTCCAGCCCCTAGCTGTCACTATACGAACCTCAACCCAGGTAGGGGACGGGAAGAGAGACCAGTGTCCATTTGGCAGATTTAACTTTGACTTCTTTTATTTTACCTTTTAATATATCTTGAATTGTGACATAACGCCCAATGAGACAATATATTGAAGGCCTGTATTCACCCAGTGTAAGGTATAAAGATGCATGAGTTGTAATAAAATAATATTCATCTATATTCATATACCTACAAAGAAGAGGAATGAAAACATTCTATCGTGAACCAAAACACCATGAACGAAGTGCTTTGAATAAGGTACTGTGTATCAAAAAGCAAAGGGATGTGATAAGTGCACTTATAGTAAGATCAAACCTGCGAATTACATTAGTCTGTTTGTTAAAATTTACACTTAAATCTTTAAAAAAATGTTCACAAAACCCCTATAAATATTTGTTGAGCATTTTTGCTTGCACCGTGGAATTTTTGTATGATGGATTAATCTTATAATTGGTTGGTTATTGGAGTTTTACACTGTATCAACATCTATGGTCATAATTATCAAGGTGAGAACCAGATATGACAGTTCAGTCTGATGATCAAATCTATGAGATGAACGAATCTATGAGCAGATAGAGACCATACCCCTACACATTTACTGAGGCAGGTGTTCTTTAAAGTGCATGGTCCCATAGACAGGGCCATGCACACAACAGCTGGTGGCCCAGGGGCCTTTGATAACCCAGCCATTGCCACTGGGAGACACACAGAGGGGTATAGCAGTAGTTCAGCCCAGCCCAGGATCGAACCCAGGCCGCTTGCATATGAGTCTGTTGCTCTAACCACTTCACCACCCCATATGCCTTTAACCTTATAGTTATTGTCCAGATAGTAGGTATTAGCAATTATCATTATGGGGCACAGAAATAAGATAATACAGTAAATGACAGAGTAAATTATCCAGTATAGCCAGTCCTTTGAAAACTTGGGTTCCAATATTGGGTCTTTCCGGCTGTATTCATAGCTGCCATCTTTTCTTCCTAGCTCTACACAAAGCATGAAAACAGGGTAGTCTATACAGGTTTACCAAAGGCTCTATACAAGTTCACCAAAGGCTCCCTAAAAACTGGCCATGGGCCATTTTAGTGGAACATAGCCAAAACTTATAGCCCCAATAGGGAAACCTATGTTTGCAGTTCTGTCACACCCAGCTACTTTGGGTGTACGTGGTGGTGTGGTGGTTATTGTGATTGTCTTGCAGGTGCTATCCTAGCTGGGGTACCACTTTGTGTTCCACATGTGCCAATGACATCAAAGGCCTAGTGCTTTCAGCTCTTATGTGCCTCACAATGTGTATGGGACCATATACATGCGCATGAAAGAACACCTTCCTTGGTTAATGTAAAGAGGTATAGGCTCTATCTTCTTCTCATAGATAGACCCATTTCATAGATGCCGTCAAATCTTGACAGAATTGTCAAACTTTGTTCTCACCATAATATGACCACAGGTGTTAATACAACAGTAAACCCCAACAACCCACCAAATAACCTACCTACTTTGAATCCCCACAAAAATATTAAATTCAAAGCCTAGAGATATTTGAATGACTGAATGATAATCTGCAATAGGATTAGAGGCAAGGAATGGGGATGGGATTGGGTACAAGTTTAGAATTTAGCAGTGTTCAAATTTGAGTGTTCAAGGTAGGGAGGAGTAATATCTTACCTGTGGCCTCTTGGAGCAGGTGCCTGAGCCAGGTATTTCCAGATCCTGGCCAGCTGGCCAGTATAGTTACGGGCAATGTTGGATAAGCATATACAAGTGGTCGACAATGTGTGATATTCTTTTTGGGTCTATACTTCTTTAACCTCTGAGCTGCCACTCTCTGTTTTTCCAGGGCAACTTTCCTTTGCGCAGCCTGTTGCTCTAATGAAAGACCCTTTTTAAGAGTTTTAACTTGTACCTTTGCAATACTTTTATTGGGAACATTTCTTTTAACTTCTCTCTTCTGAATGTTTGGCATTGCTCTTTGTTGTATGACCCTTAACCTGTTGTTCTTGGCATTATTTGCAGACAAATTCATAGATCTTGGTGGGATTATTACCATTTTGTTGCCTATGTTTTTTGTTTGGTTGTGCAAAGGTTGGTTATTTGGTATCTTAGGTATTCCAGGCTCTTTGTCCAGTATGTTCATATCTTGGATATTTTTCATCATGCCTTTATTAGAACTGTTGACTGTCAGGTTGAAGTTTGTTTCAGCATACTGTTGCTCCATGTTATTGCTGCTGATAACATTTCGTTCCTTTAGAAATGCCAGATGTAATGATGTTTGTATTACAGCAAATAATACACATACATAAAGATACATACATATGAATTTCCATCTTCTCCTAGTTAGCCTCATGCTGTTGAGGAACCCTTTAAAAAGAAAATAATCACCATTAACAAATTGTAAGAGGCCTGTGGTGCTGATGTAACACGTATTGTTGAGGATAATTCCAGGTATCTCAGGGAATACTGTTCTGTGTGATTACACAGACATCCAACACAAACACAATACATACATGTACATACATTCAACTGAATTACCTATATATATATATATATAACATATATAGATATTATCACAAAAATTTCATTTCAAATTCATCAAATTCTTCAACCAGGCATAGAGATACATAACATAGACGCGTGTGTTGTTGCTAGCTTTTCCTTGTCTTGGCTTAATTATTAGGTGAAGCTTACAGGTATGTTTTTTTCCACACCTGCTTGGAGTGTGTGAGGTATTAGATACCACTTTCACACCTTTTAACCATACTGGACATAACTAGTCAGGAACTATTCTTTCACTCATTTCCTGTCACATGACCGGAAAACGTCGTACCGTAACCAACGTTACGTCCGTCCGCCATCTTGGATGGGTGAATTTTTTGTAACTTTTACGGTTTGTTTACCTTGTTGGTTTGGCTTTATAGACACCGCCTATATCTTATTCCTTTTACGAGGTAAGATCTAATGATATAAATATGGAATGACCCAAAAATGGTAATTTTTTCTTCCCTAGAATTTGTATAATTGGCCCTCAAAGTTTTTTGGGGGGTACCCGGTCCAATATGGTGGCACGACGTAACCTCGCGAGATCGCAGCGCCCCCTATGAGATTTTGCGAGGGTTGAATGAAAGAATCATATTGACTATAATAATCATGAAAGTTACTGGACATCCGAGTTGTACCATGGTCAATGGTGGTATATTTCACAGGATCAATGGGAAGAGGTCAGTATTTTTATGGATGCCATAATTATTATCGTGAAGCAGTATGCATTTTACCTAATGTTATCTTCATAATATTAAAATGGTGGAGGCAGAGTTTTAGGTAAAAAGTGGTCTTACTACTAAGAAAATACTTGTATCATTCTGTGTCATACCGATATCCAATCTAATTTTGTTCTGTTGGTTTATATAGTTCCTCAATAATTCCAAAAATCCCTTCATAATGAAAACCAATAGTTTCTATTTCATCATGTATTGCTTACTAAAGGTTTTATGTATGTGAAAAGATGTAAGTTATGGACAAGTTTGAAAACTAAAAGAAGTGCATGAACGTAAATCACCTCTGATGCTTTTGAGTGAGGAAATAATTTTCAAGGAGATACAACATAAAACAAGTATTTTAAAAGAAGTACATACCAGTTCCTTGCTCGAAGCATTTGCACACTGTACACAATTGATTGTGTCACCCACCTATACCCTCTAATAATAATTTCTTATACATTTGCAATAGTCGAAGTAGATCAGTCACATCAATTATACACTGAATACTTTATATCCCTTTGCATATTCACATTAGGCTGTGTGTCTGATAGCAGAGAATTAAGATGTAGTCATGTGTAATCAGGTTGGGGCTACGACGGGAAAAACGGGACGTCCCGTTTTTTCAGGACGCAACCCTGTAAATCCTTTAAAAATATTCCATTATTATTTTTTCAATTTTGAAATATGACCCTTTATAACAAATGGATATTTGGTTAAATTATAATCGAAATCCATCTTTAAAATAATGATTTTAAAGGTTTTTAAAAGTATGCCTGAAAAAACAGGACGTCCTGTAAAAACGGTTCACAAAACCGTCCCGTTTTTTCAGGACGGTCCGTTTTCTTGGTATGATTTTTGTAACTTTTAAAAAATAAAAATTCATAGAAAAAAAATGCAACGATAGAATTTGAAAATGCAACGATCATTTTGATGCAAAAGATATGTACTTTAATTATAAATAATGTTTGAATTTAGCAAACTCCTCATTTTCTGAGCATTTTTAGTTATGTAAAAATATTAATTGTGTAATTATTAGTTATGTAATTTTCGAAATCAAAAATGTTATTAAATTCATGTTAAATGCAGAATTTCATAATTTTTGCAGCTGGCATATGTAGAATGATTATATCTTGTTTGTCTTGCGTATCATTGATGTATAATTTCATTTAAGATAATTAGATAATACGCTTTTTCATAATTGCCTGTTTTTCCAGGACGTCCCGTTTTTCCAGGACGTCCCGTTTTTCAGTAGTATCCCCAACCTGGTAATTGACAGAGGTGTGCGCATGTGTGAGAATTATATAGGTCATATGAGGAGGTACACTTTTAAGGCCAAGGAGTGGGCTCCCTATCTTTCAGTACTGAATCTGTACCATGCAAAATAAATTGCATTCTACCATTATAAAAAAGAAATTAGAATAATTTAAACACAAGCTATAATTATTCTAACTAAGGTCAATACAACAAATCTGTGATTCTCAATGTATGTAATTTAGTAATGTTTCTTGAGCAAAGTGCTGGAGAAACTAACACATATGTGGTTAAGCCATGGAGAGGACAGTGTTGTGTACCTTTTCAGGCTCATTTATAGCATAGGCAGCAGGCCTTGTCAGCCGCCACCACGCACAGTACACTGAGGAGTAACTCGAATTTTTGCTATTGGTATGAAATATTGATCAACAGATGACTGAAAGTGTTTCCGGACAAAACGTATAATGCATAAACTAGTAGAAGGAAGAAAAGACTTTCTGCAGCGATGCTTTGAAGACCATGGCATAGGCCCAAAATATTGGATTGCAATACAGATGTAGGAAGCTAAAAGGATACCTAAATTTATCCATAACTTACACAATTGATTCATTGTCCCACCAGATATAGTAATATGTGCAAGTCTGGTATAGATTCAATTAATACAAATTCAAATTATATATCTGCAACAAGTTTCCTTGATATAAGTATTAGTAACCATCAAGCAGTATACCTTCAAAGAACAAACTTAAGATAGAATGCCCAAATATTAATTATGTCATACCAGTATTTCTGTGAGGATTCTTTTAAACAATTATGCAAATAATGCAGCAGAAAGTTTGGAAGAATTCAATAATGTCTAAGACCCAAATAAAGGTTTGGAAATTATGCTAGATCTTTTAACTGATGTTATAGATAATATGTGTCAAATTAAAGACTAATGAGTCATGACCAGAGAGATCATAGAAATGATTAGAAATAAAGTTAACATTTTTGCCAAACCAACTGGTCAAAGTTGGAGGGTGAAAGGTGGGCAGCAAAATGAGCCAGAAATAGAGTAGATAATAGGGTGATAAATATATATTTGAAATCATCAAAAGCTGCCTAAATGATAATCAAGATGGCCAAAAGAAATTGGATGCCTCAATACCAAATTTGCTGCCAGGTGCTGTGAAATAACATGACCTTTGGATAAGTAATTACCCATGTGGTAGAATGCGATTGAAAATAGCAAACAATATTACTTCCCACAAGACTCATATTGGGGCCACTCTTATTCATTTTTGTGAATAACACATTGGATTCCATCTAAACATCAAAGTATGTATTTTATGTTGTTAACATTTTTGCATACAAATCAAATAATGATATGCAATTGTTACACAATATTCATCAAGTCAATATGGATAGATCTGGATAGAGCAAAAATGACTGGCTGGACAATAATCTTATGATAATAAACACAAAAGAAAACCAAATCATTGTACTTTGTCACAAGAGGTAGAATCAGGTAACTGTTATAAGTGGATGTCATTTGCAAGAACTAGTTTTATGCAAAATATTATTTAGGCTTGACACTGGATCAAATGTTAAGTTACAAAAAACATTATTATCAATCTAATTATAGTTACCTATCACAAAAAGTATACCTTCTTGGTGAGGATATATTACACATCTACAGCTGGACTAAATGTATAAAGGTCAATGATTTTACCTTACTTTGATTATGTTAGTGTAGCATATGCTTCTACTTATCAAGGTGATCTAACCAAATATTCCCAACCATGCTTTGAAGACTTGCTTACAATGTAAATTTGGGGGGGGGGGGGTCAAAAGTTAACATCTTCAGGTGTTTAGCAGCTAGTGTGTTTTAGCCTACCATGACCCTATTATTATCTAACTTCCTATTCTGTGATAGTGTGACATATACATGATGTTTGTTGAATACTGGTCTTTCACTGAGAGAAAGCATTAGTATCACAATCCTGGATCATCACCCATTTTATAATGAAATAATTATGAAAAAGGATGTATAGGTTTGGATTTTGGGTTTCCTTATATGAGTTTGAGGAGAATTTACAAGAGTTTGGCCCAGCTAGCTTGTGATGTAGCAGATACGTTATACACCCATTCTTTTTTGGTCAGTTTGTTATTTTCTAAGATGGCACGTAACAATTAGATTATTGAAGGTGAGGTTGAAACCTCACAAAATCAGTATGTTATTATAACATTATTTTTCGGTGAGGTTGTGATGAAACCAAAACAGAACATTATTAGAACATTTTCTTTTGGGTTGAAGTATGTAACCAGAATGTTGTAATAATGTCATAGTGCAATGTCACGACAGCACTTTACAGTGACGTAATTGGGAGCATCAAAAGAACGTAACCTGGTAACAAGAACCAAATACAGAACCAACCAGAACATTACTGCAATAATAACAACGTCGCATTCTTGGCTGGGGGGGGGGCATCAAATGTGCCGTCGGGGTTTATTGTGAGGCTTTCCTTATGCAACAGCATATAACAAGAAAGTATCCCCACTGATTGAGGTGATAGATTTTGAGGAATTAAACTATTCTTTCATGTACTCCACTGTGTGATATAATGCCTCGAATATTACAAATAATTTTTCCTACACTTTGGTAATAGGTAGCATCGCGCTAACGGTAAAGTGATGATATTCATTTCATCATCAGATTTAAAGGTGGAATACTTACCTTAGATTTTATACTAAACATGAATTCCTGAATCTTAAATACTAATCTTTATCACATAAAATGATACTTTGAAGAAGAGTACATGTCATAAATGTATATTTACCTGAGTAAAATCCAAAATGGTGTCGCTTCAGGCCATGTTTTTGGCTTTCTGTTACACATCCTATTTAAAGCAAAAAAACACTGCTGCTTCTAACACAACTTTATGCTTGGTTGTTTGCTGAACGCCCAAGCTGTCCTACTTTCCTAGGAAAAGCAGTTGATACATTTCTATAAGTCCTTCGATGTCACAGTGCAATAGAGGTTTTTCCAGATCACGCCACCTGACTCAAAATATGTGCATTGATGGAAATGCAATTACTGCAATTCCTTAGGAAAGTTGTGCAAATGTGCAAGGTGGTAAATTTATGCAATGAATTATAGAAATTTGGTCCGTTCAGACAAGCAAGTCAGGTGTGTTGGCAAATGTTTGTCATGGTCAATGCATGTGTAGACATAGGAGTGACATACAATGCCTTGTATACTCCTAGAAATATCTTCATATTCTGGACGTTTATTTGGTATTATTAATAGTTTTATGAAAATAAATGTCCATAGAATATTGTGATGAATCTGGATTAATGAATGGAAACAATAAAATGTGATGCAGGGTTTCAAACTGTACCAAAGTATTCTGTCTTTAATTACAATAAAATTGGCATTTTTCCTAATAAATCGAGTTAGGTGTTCCTCACACACTGCACAAATGTTGACCTTTACTGCCATCTAAGCTTTTAAATAGGGTCACTAAAGTACACTAAATGTTATCGAAAGGCTGTTTATGCAAGACCTTTTCAGAATTTTTAATACCATTCAAGGGCTACATTTACAAAACCCTTTAGTGTTTTAAAGGTAATATGCTAAAGGTTTGGTAAGGTCACCTTTCCCTTTCCTTTTGATACATGTCTTCCTGAACTGAATCTGTTCTTCATGCATTCAGTGGGTAAGGGCTATTGGTTGCCTGCCTTTCCGTCAGGTAAGATATTGGTGGTCATTGGCAAAGGGGTCATACACCCTAAAGCCCAATACCCACTTGGCAATTTCACCGGCAACAGACGACGGGAAACGGGCAGAATTGGCCGATTCCTATGATCCTGTGTTAGTATAGTATATTGAAATGTACAGGTTTGATCTGAATCGCTGGGGAATCTAAGGAAAAAATTTGCTGATTTTGACGACAATCTGTCGGCTGACTCAGGGATAGTTGCCTTGTGGGTATATGGCCCTTAATTGCCTAGTGGGTATATGGCCCTTAATTGACCAGTGCCACCTCCCACCCTACCTGCCTAGACATTATGACAACGCCAAAACGTCTGTAAAAGTCAGACTTACATATTTTGCATGCCATTTATCAGTTGGCACTAGAAAAATGGAAATTCTGAAACATGAGACTATGTGAATATATTACACAAATCTTAAGGTTTTAGGTTGGATATTAAGTTATTCATTTGTGCTTGAAACATAAAAGTGAAAATTAAAATTTGATCACTTTCCGATATACATACATGACCCTAGCTCTGGAAATATTTTGTAAATGATACTCAATGATAAAAACATGATATAGAAATGATAAAGGAACAAAATATTGTATACTCTGGCTTTGATGGAAGGGACTCGCACTACCCCCCTCTCCGCACTGGGGTTTTCCATCAAAGATAACCTAGTTAGACTATAGTTGTTTAAGAGGTAGCTGTAATTGACAGCGGCGTTTTTTATTTCCCCATTGAGAAAAGGAGGGCAACAGTAGACAGTGTTCGAAGGGCACCCTGATCTTAGGTGCTCTAGATGAGGGACACATGCACGCCTTACATACATTAAAAAAATTGTTTAGACTTACTAACTAATCTCTATCTCAAATACCAAAATAAATGCACATAATTTTACTTCTTTTACAAATTGATAAACCATTATCAATTTCAAAATCTAACAAAAATTGGATTTGGCAATGCAGTAGCACTGCAGTAACATTAATTCTATGTAAAGTGTTAATTTTGAGAAATGATCACCCTCCCTGCTCGGTGTATGCCGAGGCAGCATTGCTTTCATCGAGGTCTATGGGAGGTCATGGTTGACTGTCTCCATGGCCCCTCGACTGACTATAGGTCTGGTAGGCAAATAGGGCACTTGAAAAAAATATTTCCTGAGCTAGGGTCATGTGTGTATATCTGAAAAATGATCAAATCTTACTTTCCAAATAGGGCACAAAATATCGAATTCAATAAGAGATAATGTTTAAATATAGATTTCCTGTAATATGATAAAAGAAAATACTCAGAAAATATTCAGTACTCAAGAGAAGACCACATGCACATTTTGGAGGTGCATTCCCAGCCTTATTAACTCAAAAATAATTATTTTTTACCACTATTTTGAGGCATTTATCAGTTTTTAAGGTCTTATATCAAAGGCTGGGTGTGTGGTGTCCTTTCTGTGGGACATTGCACACTAAAGACCCCTTGCCACTCTTCGCAACGAGTAGGGTATCGCACCCGGTGGCGGGTTTCTCCTAAACCATATCATATATTCAGTCACCGCCCTTGTGGCGTAAAATAAGCTGAAAAGTATTACCTTTTGCAGTCTGGAAAGAACCCATAAGGGTAGACTGACAACTTCCCACACTCGCCGCTAGGGCTCCTAGTAGGACAGATCATGTCTACCATCGGAGGTGGGATTTCCCACCTCCCCCATGATGCAACGTTGCATATGGCCGACCGCTTGTTTCTGGCAAATACAGGTTTTCTGTCTATAATACTTAGCTTTGTTTTACTCAAATAACAAGTTTATCCTGCATGTACCAGCTGGACCAGCTGCACACATCAACATGGCCACCCCATGTGAGGACCACATTCAGTATTTCTCTTCGTCAAATACGATCGTTAAGGTATAGTTAAGGGAAAACTCTGTGAATGTGTTGTGTGTGGAACCACAGGAAAGGGGCAGAGGCTTGTTCAATCACCTGTAAATTGTGAACAGCAAAATCATTCTAATTAATAGGGCTTTCTTAAAAAAATCATAGAGCATGCTCATTGGGAAAATTTTTAAAATCACCTAAACTCCCTACCCATACCAGGGCGAACAGGGTCTGTGGTGAGGGGTGGCGAGAATCCCTCAGTGGAATTTTTGCTTATAATTTCTGTAACTTAAACCTACAAAGGGGGTGGCGATGTTCATAGAGTTCATTTTGCAACATTCAGATCATATAAAACACGGGGGTGGACAGATAATGCTGCTTCAGGAGCCGGTATCTGGAAATTGCATACATCGGAGGGGATAACGCTACTTCGGGAGGGGGATTTAGAAATGGTGGTAGGGTAAAATGGGGGTATATCGCGCATTATATTTAATTTGATCAAACTTTTCTCTTGTATTCAAGATGTAAAATTTTACACAATTACTTTTAATTTCATAGTAAAAATGATAATTTCTTATACTTTTTAGGCCATATTTGTCTTTTATCTATAAATTTCATCAGGGATGACCTCTGATTTTATTTTTTCATATAGAGTAGAGTTGCCAGATTTCGCGCATTACTAGTTTTCACGCATTTTACGCATTTTTAGCAACGCATTTTTTGTATAGATATCAAATATGTTATCTTTTACTACCTGAGCTATAGGGACGTTATAATGGAATATATCTGAAATTTTTGTTATGTTTCATGTATATTTGGGTATTCTATGGACAAAAATGTTTTTGGATGTCTATATTTTCTAAGAAGATGGCGGGACTCTTATATAATTGATATTTTCTGAAATAATTAATATAATGTCATTTTTTTAAGAACAAATATCATTTAAGTAACAAAACTATTATACATATCAGTTTTATATCATATATGATCATTTAAATATCAGAAGCATACAATTTCATCTTTTTTCTAGAAATTAGACCCCTGCGTGAAAACTGATGATACAAAATTAGGGTGTTGCCAGTTTTCGCGCATTTTTCCACTTATTTTTCCGAAATTTCCAGATTTTCCTACATGTTTTCTTATCAAATTTGCAAAATTTTTCATGACAAACTACTATTTATCGTGAAAACCCTTTCCTTGAACTATCCTAATCACAGAAACGAGCCATTCTAATTTTTTTGTATTTTATTCAAATATTTTGACATAGGATTGTCTCTTTATGAAAATGCACAAATATGCGCATTCTGGTGCATAATCATATTGTTTTATACTTCAGGCTATGACAGGTAACATAGTCATAGCATTCTCACTACTCATTTTATGAATAATGACAATGTCAGGGATCATTTTAATGAATGAATTTCAAAAGATAATCATTTTCTGATGTTCGATTGATGATTTTTTTTAATTTTTACTATTTCACTTTTTATTCACCTTAAAGGGACGTTCTCGTCCATGAGACGGCCGTAATTAGCTACGTTGTGACTCCCTGACGGCCGCGCCAATTTCGTGACGTGACCAATGACGTTGCGTTATTACGTTCTAACACTGCAAAACACGCCACCGGCCGTCGCGTCTTTAGGTTTACGTCGGCGTTTGTAAGCTTAACAACGGGAGGATGAGACAGCCGCTTTAAATATAATCAACTGCGCGAAAACTGGCTACAAACTGCGCGGAAATAGGCACCAGTGCGCGAAAACTGGCTACACAAGCTCTTGAAATATATGAGCAGGATAGCACCAAAAAAAAATCGAATTTCAGTATTTTTTTCATAAATATGTCCACCAACGCTATTTCACTTAGTATGAACACCAAACGGTAAAATAGATTATTTTTGTCTTTATATATTCTTTAAATCGGACAGACAGATTATCTATGTACAGGTGCCCATTTCAAGACAGCAAAGGATGTGATTACCTACCTCGTCGGGATTTCTGATTCATGACTCGACTGTCATATCATATGAACAATATACTATATAAGATGATCTTTGGTTATATAAGTCTGAAACTGATTGTTTGGTCTGTTTCTCCCCCCCCCCCTTTTTTCGCCCACCACTCCTATTCACATTACACTGCTTACTACATTGTCTCTAACTATGTTATATTTGAGCCTAGACCATGGTACAGTTCACATTTGCCAAATCATTTGATGGTAAGGACAGCATTAAGTGCAATCGTCCCAACCCACTCATATCATCTCGTTCATATCACTTCACTATCATACCACTCATGAAACACCGACATGTAATTTACCCTCTACTCAGGTACCAGTGAACTTCCCAGAGGTTTAAATGTCGTTTTCTGGAATGTTAGGAGTATTTGTAACAAGCTAGACTTAATAAGGACCTATATACAGAACTCCAAAGTCAACCTATACGGTCTCACTGAAAGCTGGCTAAATGAATACTTTACTTCCCCATTGTTAAACATTGATGGTTATAACTTTTTTAGAATGGATAGATGTGTAACAAATAACGCTGGTTACACCAAAAGAGGAGGTGGCGTTATACTGTACTGGAAGTCTGATATGAATGTACAAATACTCGAACAACAACCTTTCTCTCACTCATGTGAACATATAGAAGTTGTTACTGCTAGGATTTTTATTAAATGTACAAGGCCTATATATTCTATCACCGTTTATCGCCCTCCATCAGGCAACGTTGATGATTTCATACTAGACCTAAGACTATTAATCAGTTCACTACCCCGTCTCAATGATGCGGAATTAATAATAGGTGGTGACTTTAATATTGACTGGTCGAAGCCGAACGCACTATCCACTAAACTATTAGTTAAATTGGCAAAAGAATTTTCTTTGTCACAAGCAATTGGAACATCTACGAGACCTTTGTATAATCCAGAGCATGGTATTGTCGATCTTATTTTCACCAATTCTGTTAAGGAAGTCTCTGCTAGTACACTCTCCTGGAGTGTGAGTGATCATGTGATCAATTACTGTTTATCACCAGTTATTGCAGCATGTGAACATTTTCCGTTATTTAGGAGTGGAAATAGATTCTGACTTACGTTTTACTCCGCAATATAATAATGTACTAAAACTAGCTCACCACAAACTTTTGTTACTGAGGCGGATCCGCCCTTATTTAAACTTAAACGCTGCATTGCTGGTCTGTAAAACGCTTTTCTGTTCTGTATTAGACTATGGAAATGTTTTTCTTACAGTTATTTCTTTAAAGAATCTTCAAGTACTACAAACTCTACAAAATCATGCCCTTCGGTCCTGTTTGTGTATACAAGACCCAAAGGATGTACACTTGAATGACCTACATATAATTTCAAATGTATCTTTCCTTGATGAAAGGAGAATTCGTCAACTAATGGTCTGTATATGGAACTCTGTGAACAACGGTACAGTGGACATTATATCTAGAGAGTCAGGAGCTAATACACGCACCCAAGATGGCTTTACCATATATTTGCCCTTCCCAAGAAATAAATTTATCAAGAGAACCCCATTTTATTGGGGAGCCTCCCTATGGAACTCCCTTGACCTGACCGTTAGAAAGGAGAAAGACATTAAAGTATTTAAAAACAAAATTCAAAACCTGATCAAAACGGGTGGTTTAATATGCTCCTATACAACTATATCTTAACACTCTGTAGAACCCATTGTTGTATATTGTAGGTGTTTAATATTTTTCACCTCATCTCATCTCATCCCATAAACTAGGACTATGTGACTGACCCACTTTATCCAACATGTTTGTTTATCCTGTAATTGTTAACTTGTTTTATTAAATGTTCGCTTAAATATCTATATAAACTACCCCAATTATTGTACCCCACCTTAACTGAGAACTGAGGGAGAACAGACCAAGGTTTGAGATGTTTTCAGTATAATAAAATGATTTAAAAAAAAAAAAAAAAAAAAAAAATCAATTTCACGTCATTAATGCGCGAAAACTGGCAATGCTACTCTAGATCTAGAACTGTCTACAATGTCGATCTGCCATGGGTATTTAACTTTCTCTACCATTAAATCTCTACGGTTAGGGAGTGGAAATGTAATTATTTATTTTTGTGGGTTTATATCATGCACATCAGGCTTATATCGTGAATAACATAGTGTTATATCGCGCATTTTCAAAGAAATTGTCAGGAAATATTAATAAGAATGATTTTCTAATAATACATGAGTTACAGGTTGAATATGGGGCTATAGATCTGGTCTGCAAAAAACAGTTCCTTTTGCGTTCCTTTTCATTGTGACAGTGATAATCATCAGTTCTGGCTAGATATTATACATGTTAGTTTATATGGAGTGCTGTACATTAACAGGACAAATAATATTGTCATTACATTTTGAATGTCCGATTACAGTTGCGTTTTGGTGAATTTACGAGAACATAGGAACAAATGAACTTATAGGAGGTGACAGAAAATGTACAGGTTTTTGGGTTGTTTCTTGTGTCCCGGATCTATAGTTATGTAATAGATTTGTATGTATAATTTGTACTTACAAGTGGTTTGAAGGGGGTTTGTAGTTCTGTCCCAGAAGGTCCCAAACTAGCACATGTAGGCAGGTCCAGGTCCAGGGTCAGAGTGCCAGGACAGGTCACCTAGGGACAAGGTAAGGGGAGGCGACAGTGGCGCCCCCACCATGCCCGGTGGTCGGAAACCGAACTAACGCGTCGACGCTGCTACAGTTACATTGATGTTTTTTCATCAATACCCTCCATGCTCTGGAAAGAACCCATAAGGATTGGCCGGACGTTAAACTACCCCAACAAACAAACAAACCCTCCATGCTCAGGCTAATATGAAATGCGAACACAATGGAAATGATATCTCATAAAAATTCTACAAAATAATGACTGGATATTATAGAAATAGTAAAATATGAGCTGTAGGCCTATCGCGCACCCTGCATATGTGAAAATACTAGTATTCTCACAACTAAGTATTTGTAGAAACTATAAAGCAATATTATGATTCAGTACAGTTGCCATGCCTAACTTGACAAATTATTGGGTTTTCTTTTCAAATAATTTTTTTTTTTTCTATATCTAAGGGCCATTAGTAAAAAATGCGGGATATACCACAGCGCGCGATACAACCCTGTCTTACCCTATACAAACTACAGAGATTTCATGGAAGTATGGATGTACGGATACTGTGTTTCCTTCACTTTAAATTAAACAATGAAATCTCGAAATCAAATATCAATTCATGTGTGCAAATCAAATATAAAATGAATCATACATTTATCTAAATCCATATACGGATTCATGGATGTACGGAAATGCAGGGATCAACGATATGCATACCTTTTTTTGATATGTCTATTTATTCCATAGAGTGAAAATGTTCAATAGAAAACATACATGGAGCATCAGAAACTATCAATAACAAGTTATCTGGAAAATAATTGCTGACATCTTGACAATTCCTAATAATGCATACTGGAAATGTTTTGCAAAATATTAAACTTATAACATAGATCTACCTACCTTCTGTTGGAATTTGTTGAAAACACATATGCTACTTTGAAAAACGGGTAAATCCTATGTGCGTGTGTGCCTAAAATAAAGCTTGAAATCTAACTACATGTATATAACCGTCTTATCTATCATAGATGCAGCGTTAAAACTGCTGACATTAAAGTAACAAAAGACTTTGCTGGAAAGTGCATTATTTACATGTGAAGTTAGTGAGTAATTTATTATTCATAATGTATCTTTAGAAGGCGACAAGTTGTCCCTCGTACCTTTTAATTGTTTATTACTCGGTACTCAGACACAGACAGACAGACACAGAAAGACGCAGACACACAAACATACAAACACACACAGACACACATACAAACACACACAGACACATATACACAGACACAGATAGACACAGACACACAACCAGTCGTGGGAGATGGTGGCTTACGTATAGTGAAGGTTGGATTTGGGATTCATAGTTCCTCTTTAAAACGATGCAAATCATTTTAAAATATTCCTTTTACTGGCTGAGATATACCTGTTTAATTTCCCTGTCCTTCATGCACGAACATCCCTGATTTAGCTCATATGTTTCCTTTTTAAAATTTAATCGGTGACAAAGATCAACATTCAGTGGTTCCAAAATAAATGTTTTCTTAATCATGATCACAATGGGCCTAGCATTGGACTATTGATTGTGTTTTCGTTTTGTATGCTGCTTTAGGCTTTTCCTTCTAAGGAACTGTGGTG
Organism: Lepidonotus clava; assembly: GCA_936440205.1. Classification (NCBI taxonomy): domain Eukaryota; kingdom Metazoa; phylum Annelida; class Polychaeta; order Phyllodocida; family Polynoidae; genus Lepidonotus; species Lepidonotus clava. Next base: position 18,886,892 of record OW387148.1, read on the forward strand.
CTTTCTGATCATCTTCTTGCATTGATTACATAAATGAGATGAATCACTGATTTATCTTTAGCATTTGTAGCTGATTTTGATATTGCTGTGTATTGTCTAATTTATGTTGCCATAACGATTCTGTAAATTCATCAGAAATTGTTAATGGTACATTGCATATTCTCTTATATGTCCCTATTCTTTGTGATTCAGGTTACATGGAGTGCTTACTGTACAACATATTTTCATAATCAATGTTTTGCTTTTAGAGTCTGAGGCACTCTTCTATTATTGATACCTTGGCAGTAACGGACTTGTGACTGGTGAGCGACACACTCTCCAATCCTAGTAAGAATAACCTCAACCATTTAAAAGTATCATTGATACAACCGGGCTATATATGGGGTTTTACATTAGCGCAACGTCTGTATACATTGTCTTGTATTTAAAGTTAACTCTTACTTACTCATGTTTACTAGAATTTTCTTCTTATTCCTTCGATGATCTGAATTAGGAGTCTTCTTCCTGCCTTCCTCTCAGTCTTTCTGTAGAAAATTTCCACCTTTAAGAGCGGCAGAATAAGATTCACATGGTACAAACTCTCCATACCAATATATTTAATGTAAATCCTTTCATGCCAAATTTAAGGATTTAATTGGTCTCCTAAGCAAGTTTAAGCCATTTAAAAATTGTATTGTAATTAGGGGCCTTCCATTTAGTACGTACACAAAATTTCTGAAATTCTAGACCCCCCCACCGCCCCCCTTGGCCTAAATACACATTGGATTTATACAGTTATGTACGCAAATTTTCAAAAATTTTAGACCCCCCCATCCCCCCTTGGTGCGTAGGTACTTAATGGAAAGCCCCTTAGAATGATAATTTGATGTACGAGATCTTAACCCTTCTACAATTAGTGTAATGGCATATATTCAAGTTGTTGTTATCAGGCCGTGATCTTTGTGGTATGGTAATACATGTACTGTGACACCTTCTTACGCCTCCCTGGGTCAGGTACACTTTAAATTGATGCGACTCAACAGGTCCTTACCCAGGATCTGCTGTTGGGGGGGGGGGGGGGTGGTGAGGTTCCACATGTGGAACATTCGCCTATATTTTCAATAATTCTAACTTGAAAAGGGGGGTGGCGAGCAGTAAAAAGTGAAACTTTTCAATATTTTCCTACTAATCTTAAGAATTTTATATTAAATTGTGGAAGGGAAGGTGGAAATTTTGGAAAGATTTCCTTTGTGTGTGAGTGTGTGTGTGTGGCGAGGGGGTGGGGGGGGGGTGGCACCTCCCCTAGTCTCCTCAAGGTCATATACACAAAGATCTATAATACGCTACTCTATCATTCCTTCCTTCCTCCTTGCTTCCTTCCTCCTTGATATACACACTGGAAACATTTGCACCCATCTCGACTAATTTATGTTTTATTTCAAATTTGTAAAAGGTTTTGAAAACCCTTTACCTTTGACAATCAAATCTAAATCTAAATTTTGATAAATTATGCATCTATAACTTACAAAATGGCTGCACCAAATGCGAAGATTTCCTGCGAATCACAATGAAGAGTAAACTTGACCAAATTTTTTGTTTTCAAGCATTTTCAGCCCTTATGATTTTATCTATGACGGCCACATAATTATATATGTGGAGCTTCCCAACCTTGGACCGTGACTGAGGTGGGGGCTCTCTAGCCTTGACACTGGCCCAGATAGGTTTTCCTGTCCTTACTGAGGACCAAGGTCTGTATTTTTCGACCCACTTTTGCAGTGTGGGTTAGGGCAATTAAATTTAAATGTGTAGTACGAAAAGGTCCTCTCTCCTCAGACGGAGTTGAATCTTTGCGTCACACAAGTAGATAATTGCTGATAATGGCAACTGGCCAAGGAAAATACGCTATTGGAATGATTAAGGATTGCCAACACCTCTCAGCGGCCCAGGGGGGCGACTCAATTCCTTTTCGCCCTGATGTGTGTACCGGATTTCAGAAAGAGACCCATTTTGAATGGCCTCAACATTTGTAAAATGCACCCCTATTGAATGTATCAAAAACACCCATAGTGAATGGATTGGTTATCAAACAGACCCATTTGAATGGGTCCTGGTTTGAATATCTACTCATATTGAATGGCTAAAACTCACTACCAATTACAATTGCTGCTCTAGATCTTCTGCAGGTGCTACCTATAGTGAATGTAGTGAAGGAGGGGAGAAATTACACCCATATTGAATGGGTTGTGATTTGAATATCTACCCATATTGAATGGCCTCCCTAATTTGACACCCATTTTGAATGAGAATTTACTCATTTATTCTGTGATGAATGTCTATTCATCAATTGGTAAGACCGAAATATGAAAAGTAAGATAATGCGACAGAGTAAAGTATGTTTTGTAACGGGCCCGAAAAACCCGAAAAACCCGAAAGGCCCGAAAAGGCCCGAAATTGTAAAAGCCCGAAACCCGAAAGTCCCGAGAAATATGTAAACCGGAAGTGATAAAGTAAACCGGAAGTGACGTCATTTGTAACCACGTGATCAGAGACAGCCAATCGGGGCTGACCACTAGACTATAAAAGGGGCGGTGAGGCCCGAGAATAAATGAGTTCCTTTACAGTACTCCTTGTGTCAACATGTGTCTTCTTCCTATGGTAACCGATAAGATGATCCAATACAGGCTAATTGACTAGAAGTTTAAGTAAAATAGCAGAAGTTAGAATAAATTAGGTGAAACTTAGGACGGGGTTCCGAAGGCCCGAAGGACCGAAACTGGGCACGAAGGCCCGAAACTGGCCCGGATGGAGTCCCGAAAACGAAGGACCGGACTGGCACGAGGGCCCGAAACAGGGAACGGAAACCCAGGATCCGGGGGAACGAAGGCGCGACCGGCTCGGCCCCACGCTACCAAACAATAGGCAACCGTCGGCCCGACATCCCCGCGGACCGAGAACGAGGGTGGATCGTCCGTAATTTGTGTGCTATGTTGTGGTGCAACGAATTACAGAATTGTTAGACTAGGTTACATACTAGTCATTCCTAATCGTTTCGAGTGCGGGAAAAAGGAACGAAAAACTAAGAAAATAACTATGAGTAATGAGAGTCGTGAAGACTTATCTCATGTCGACCTATTTTGATTGTAAGTGAGTGTGAGACTAAGTGTGGTGAGACTAAGTTGTTAAACAAGTCCGAACAACTAAAACTGCACGAGCTTTACGCTTAGCTTTTGTTGTAAATGAAAGGACGAACTTCATGTAAATACATATGGATCACCTCTTTATTAGACCTTCGCCGACCTGTCAACAGGATATGTAAACTCCTTACATTGGTAACACTGGTGAATTATTAATACTGGTCTTTAGAGGCAGACAGTTGAGTACTCTCACAAGGTACATAGCATTGATGTCACTGGTACTGTTGTAAATGAGCGAACTACTGGTTGACTAATTGAGTACCGTAAAATGGGAAGATCCTCATCCTTAAAATTGGTTAAGTTAATTGTAACTACATATCTCGATGTATGATGGATACCATTGTAAACAAACTGAAACATCTTACTGTATGCTGAATTCCATTGTACACGGAGATTTTAAAATTTATTATTAAAATTTAGTGACAAGGTAACTCAAAGTTATGACACTAATCAAGGATCGATTACCACCATATCTATCCTCGAACTTAGCCGCCGCTTAGTCACAGCTTAGAGACCAATAGCGACCTAATGCCTACTTAACTCATATTGGTTAAGCATGGTCAGAAATGTGTGTAAGTATTCAGTTTTAATTATATGGTAATGTCATCTAAATTGACAATGAATGATAATGGCTTTAAAAAGAAAACAATATACTCCTAGCAATTATTGGGCAGCACCTGGATGATATGATAATTATTCTTGCCAGAAGTATCTTGTTAGGCTGAGAGGCCCATCTCCAAGAAAAAAAAGTGAAGATATATGTTTTCAGCATGTAAAGTGTAGCATCAATCCGCCAGAGGACGTTACCGAGGTAGAACCCCCTAGGAAAGGCCGTCATGTGGATCACTAAGGTAACACCCAGCTGATCATAGAGTCTTTCTCAGACCTGGGGGCGGTCTGGGGGTTAAGGGTCATACCCTTATAATCTACTCCAATGGGTGCAGGGTAAGGTGGACGAGTGAAAAATTGGGTTGGAACACACAGATGGTTTATGGGTCATTATTAGGGTAGGAGGAACTGTTTGGATCAATTGATTTGGTATCTGTGTTTGACAGCAATCTGACCAAAAAAGAATTATTTCAATGTCAATAGGTCAAGTGTTAGTTCATTAGCTAGGAAGAAAGGTATAGTGTTGTATGTAGCTAATTTTGGGGATGCCTCTTTGACTCTATTTTTGTTGTAATCTCACTCATATTGGAGAGGATTCTATGCTGCATGGCAACCATAGACATTATATATATAAGTACAGACACTATATATATATATATATATATATATATATATATATATATATATATATAGAGAGAGATATTCAGATAGATATACGGTCTGTGATATAAGTCGTATGTATCTCTATGACAGTGACAGGTCAACAGGTCAAGTGTTAGTTTATTAACCATAAAGAGAAGGGTATATTTTAGAATAAGAATAACCAATGAATAAGCAAAATGATGTGATGTCAAAATTCCGTTGACTATTGAAAAAAAAAACAATTTCGTGTGCAACATCTCTGTCTCATGTTTACTGTAGGGATCGGAGAATGTTGACGATGTCAAAGGAATTGCTATGAGATTTTATAGAATAGATTACTGACGACATTGACGACAGTTAATGGCATTTCTGTCATTGTCGTCATATTCTTGTCGTAATTTTGATTCATTGAAACCTGACAACCACAGCCACTATAGCAAAAAGGGTACACGCGGTAAATGTATTCATCTGATAAACAAGTATAAAACGTCGGAAAGTACAGTAAACTCTAGCCTATACACCACACTAATAGATAGGGGATTAAAGTAATGGCTTTAATCAGGAGGGAGGGGGTAAAGAAATCCAACTTAGAGAGCAGTGGACAGTAGACCAGCGCATAACATTGTGCGGTTTACCAGTTATGGCATCGTTTGGCGCGCGCGCATATTATCTTAGTGTTGTTTATTTTATAATAAACCTTTATTACCCCACGTTTGTATCCGTTTTAAGCATACACAGTACATTAGCTGCAAATAGACGTTTAGTCTATCTTTATCTTTATCTCTCCTAAGATTAAGCTAACCGTTTCCAAATCGGCACCATAATTTTACAGTCCAATGTTTTTCTTTTTTTGTGAAAGTTACATCTTACAGAATGGTTGTGACAGTAACCTAAAATGGGCACTCCAAATGACATTTTTTTTCATTTTTTTTCGAGTTAGTAACACTTGACGTATGTATACACACTCAGATTCCTTTCTTCCATTTCAACAGTTTTAACATTCCCGTGAACTTTTTCAATTATTTCTTAGACGGTGTGTTTAATTCTGTTGTGGGTTTTTCCGCCTAGGCATTGAGCATCAACATGTGTAAACGATATTTCAAAGTGTCACTACCAGTTGGACACCAACACGTCAAAGACACTGGCAGGCCTAGGGTAACAGCAACAGGACGGCGACTGTGTCATGTATGGTACGACACGAAAGGATTGGTGATCATGAATTATTTCATGTACAGTTTTGTCATGTTAAGCCTTATCAATCGAGCACATAAAGGGCCCATACTACATAAAGGATGCATGGATGTATTTCTCAAGAATTGCCTGAGAAGAGTTTTATCTTTGGAAATGAATTGATTATCTTGCCTCTTCAGTTGGAACATACATAGATCCTTTATCAGATATTTTGATAATAGTGTTCCACAGTGGCATGCTGGAGAAAAATAGCTGCAGTCAAGATGGCTCGTATACATAATTTGAAAGTCACAAGATGTATAGTATACACATCGAAGGTAACCTGCCCTGTTACCTACAACCATCCAGCCGACAGCACTAGAGTGAGCAGGTAATATAAGATACCTGTAAAATACGAGGCGATAAGAAGCGATAGCGACCGTTATTCGGAAGGTGTGGTATCTTCAACCCAATATCTGTATATGCTTTAAAAACAAAAAAGAAAGAAAAACGTCACGGGCGCGTTTCACACCAGCAAAATCATACTCATGTGTTTCTAACCTCTTACAATTTAAGGTAAGATTATTCTCACAGCCGTTTCTTGTTACTATACATGATATAAGGCTTATGACTGAATATTGATTTCTCAAAGTCAAAATGTATTTGGGAAAAAATCGCTTCTTTGAATTAATACCAGTGTGAAACACCCTCAACATTCTGCGACGTTATAATTATGGTATTATTGGGACGTCACATCCATGGCTGGGTTTAAAAATAGCAATTTGGTATAATAAGGCTATATACTTTTTCACGGTGAATTGCTCTGTGATACATGTATAATTATGTGATATATATATAGCATTTATATACTGTATACAGGGTACACTTTTATTTTCTGAAAATGGTCTCCACCATCAATTATTTATCACGTAACCTATCTCAAAATCCACACGGCTATATAGACCCACCCTTCCTTCCCATCTGTAAATAACCCTCTCACCAGGGAACAGAAAGAGCTGACGCGGCAAGATTACAGCTTCCATTGATAATGTTTACCCGCGACTACTGCATTCGCTTTGCCTTCACCTGCTAAAAAATTAGAATAAAAACTTATAAATAATAGCATGTGGTTTCGGTCACGTGTAGGCCTTGGGGCATGGTATCATGTGACGGCCACCCATCCCTGTTATATTAATTCCACCCCAGATGTATGTCGCTGACTTACACCAAGGCATTAATGCAATACATCATGCAGTGAAAAAATGGGTAATAAAAGAGATAGGGCCTCGTATACATACACACACGTACAAATACTTGGATCCGTTATCCTGAAGAGAAAAGGAGAAAATAAAAACTGCTCTTTTCACTTTTCAGGCAGAACATTCAGCGTATCCTTTAACTGTTAAAATCTGTTGGGTTTGTTTTTTTATCAAGTTTACGCTAGCTCGGCTTAGTGTATGCATGACATGCTGGGTCCATGTATAATGTAGCAATACAGAAATGTGGTACGATTTTTTTTCTTTTATATCTGAACAATGTTTTTTTCCTAATCCCCCTTTCACATTCTAGCTCATCTTTTAACGTTTCGTCAATTTGTCACACTATACACAAAATTGTAAAAGGCGGAAAGTGTCAAATTATTTTATAAATTAATTTGTTTTTGCTGTGTTATTATTCTATTCAACTCACTGTTTCTTATTTTAATTTGTAATAATGAATGTCCCAAACATCCATAATCCATAATCTTGATTTCTATAAACGTCAAACATAACTTCTTCTCATTTAAGAAATGATAATTTGAAAGATAAACTAGGAGTCGGGTGGCTTATCTATTGGTTTTATAATGAAATAAGATATCAAACAGTAGTAAGAAGATGTGAAAAGGCGGGGAGTAGGGAAAGGGGAGGAAACAAAATTTCGGAAAAAACTGATTTCATAAATGAAATGGCAACTTGCCATAGTACACAGGGACCATCCTGGCCTGCCAGTCTCTTACCACATCCTCAGAGACTACGTCTTCACTCAACCTAAACATTGATACCCTGGCACTGATAGCACACGGGTCGACTGTCAACAGCCTGACAACTTGTCAACTCCAAGCATCGGTTTGTTTCTCCACAGTCTTTTTCCACTCCTTTCTATGTGGATGGATGGAGAGTGTTTGTTGATTGATTTTTGAGACAGTTCATGTTTGATAGGGCGTCCCGATAAACTTTTAAAAGCCTCTCACTGTGGCAGGTGGGTTGGATTCATGAATTTGAAGAAGGGAAAGTCTTGCTAGATAACAACCTATCAAAAAATGTAATTTTTGAGTTAAAATAGGGAGGCACGCTCACACACCAATCACCCCTAAATCTAGCTTAGGCCTACTCCAAAAAACATGAAATCGTCATAGACAGCAGTGGCAGTCAGTAGCCCTATCATCCTGTAGGTAAAGTCCCTGAGTCCAGTTATTGACCCACCCATAGCGGTGCGCTGTAGTGAACTGTGGGTGTATAAAGTGAGCAGCTCCCTGGACAGCTAGTGGGTGAGCACCTCGCCGGGAATGGGTTGCTCATCAGTGTCTCATCAGTCACATACCAGTCTGTGGTGGGTCGCTCAGAGTACAGGAAAACAGGTCCTTGAACTTGTCAAAACATCCCTGTACTCAATTACAACGACCGTTTCCTTGAAAACCTATTTTGAATTGTAGATACGATTCACAGAACTCCTCCTTTTCATGTCTGTATACTTATTTGAAAGCACATTCTTTGCTAGTTATTGTGCGGTCTTTCAATATTATAAGTTCTGCCAACGACAATGCCTATAATACAATAGTCCCTGTTGCTCATTATGTGTCATATCATGAACAACAGTTTTTGTTAAATAATGATAATCAAAATAATATTGTTCTAATTTCCATTCTCATTTTAGATGTTTCCTTCTTTTCTGTTGATTTTTAACTATAGAAGATGTTGATCACAAAGTTATGCTACCAAACCAACTACCTTAATTATAGATATAATTGCCACATTTTTCAAACTGGTTCGTAATTCTAAGCAATTACTAATGGGGAAAGCATCTTAAAAGGAATTTTCTTTGCGTCCCCATGTAATCCAAATGCAAACAAACAGCATTCCCTTGCATCACTGTGACTTTTGAGAGTTCGCTCTGTACCTTCACTGCCTGTCCTTCACAAAGTGCCCACTTTGTGAGTGTTGTGAATATTGGGACCAGCCTACTCAGTCACTGTCCTGATCTATCAACATCCATAAACCACCCTCCCTGTATCCTTTGTAGTGGGTCCAATGGTCGACCTCCCATCCCGAGCACACAGTCCTATCTCCTGACTCCAGAAAGTGGCTTTAGCATAAGGGAAAGTATAAAAATGCTTCGAAAGATTCATTTTGAAGTTCAAGTCCCAAAGGAAATGGCCAATAAGAAGCAAACTCTTTTGAAAAAGAACCTATGCATCAGTGTCAGACTCATCGATTGTAACCTCTGCTGAAAAGGGTTTGGCGTTTATAAGTACATGTTTATACAAGGAGAAGAACTTTTACGAGTGAAAAGGAAAATACAAGGTTTTTTTTCAGCTTCCCTTCAGACTTCCTTGTTTAGCTATGGAATAGGTAGATACAATATCGTGATGATGCTATCCCTCCACTGAAAGCACTATTTTGATATTCCATTGGTAGGCCTATTCATGTTTCTGATACAAGTCATAAGTCCTGGAATAGTCTTGGCAGGAGACTGGATGTGTCAGCTATTATATAGAAGTATATATCTGCGATCATTTCTATATTTCGTCTAGACAGAACCCTGCCCCACCCCCACCGACACCATCACCATTGTTTGTTGGTAAAAAGGTAAAATATGTACGGACAATTGCCAGACTGCAATTGCTCAGAAAGTTGGCCTGCTCAATCCTAGTGTTTTTGATCATGTGCACAGCTTGCTAGGAATGTTATTGTTCCTTTTTATGGTGTGTACATGCAGAAAAGATGCAGAATCATTTGGTCAAAACTCAGCGGTAAGAAAAGAATCAATATATGCCTATATCTATATTATGATCAATATAACATTTGGCCACAATTTCAACCACATTAATATTCAGCGTATTCAACTTTGATTGTTGGATTGTGTGATGTGTGCGTGTGTGTGTCTGTGTCAGTGTGTGCGTTCTCTAAAATCATCTATTCTAACAATTAAGAGGAATTAGAATAACAGATGATGAAAACTAAAGTAATGGAGTTACTAGCATGTTCGACTATCTGTGCAGCCATTCCTAAGACGTATCCAATCGGACCCGATATACGAACCCTCTATTTGCAACGATCCATTTGGCTTTTGGGATGCCACTAAGACCCAAAACTAGTCTTGAAATCACCTCGGGGAGTTTGGTGGGCGGCTGTGAGTGACACCTCCCTTGACACTTAGAGATTACGCAGAGGCTCTCTATATCAAATAAAAGAAACTCTGCAAATTCCTGTACTCCACTCTCACTTTTCTTCTAACGGGCAAAATATAATACGACATGGAGAACCCGGATGTACTTCATCTGATCGGCCAAGGGTTTGACCTTTGAGACGTCCAGGGTCTTTTTGATCGAAAGGTACAGATGAAAAATGAAAACAAACTTTGTCCAAAAGTGGGCCAGGGAGGGCAGCTGAAGTATGCTACTGTCAGAGGGGGATATACGACCGTCATTGGGGCCACCCTCGTGGGGGTAGTGAGGAAAACCAACTGTCACCCCAGTAATTGGAGTAAATGGTCCTTTTCTCCTCCAGGACATTGAACCGATGAGAGAAGTAGTGTCTCTCACAGGATTTTCACAGACTGAGACATGTCACCAGGGTGAGGCAAATTGCAACTGAATTGAAAGTTTGGACGCGCTTAGCTGAGAATCTGTAAAACAAAAGTGGTTTCGAAAGAAGAAAATGTGGGCAGTAATGTATTCTACTGGGGCATTGCGCAATTTGTTCTAATTCTATACAATTGGCTGTCAATCGCCGAAATAAATACAAAAGGATGAATGTGATTTAACCCTTTAGATCCCAGAGATTGTTTTCATAAATTGATGGATTTCCCTAGGATTTCCATGGATTTCCCTCCTAAATTCTCTAAATTCCATTTAAGTGATGAGGTTCAAAGGCTGACCCAACCCTATCAATTAGAAATACAGAAATAGGAGTTTTAGCATTGTTACTGAAATTAAATCAGCTTTTGAACAATATATTGGTCATTTTTAGGTGTTGAATAGTCACGAAAAATTATGGAGAAATTTCCGTTTTTCCGGGTGGCTACGGCCGGATTGGGGAAACTACCCTCGGGTGGCTATGGCCGGATTGGGGGCTAAAGGGATAAAGCTGATGATAAGTTTAAGGTTGTGCATGAAAGCGATAAGATCAGGAGCAGAGTTTTCGTTTGGGTCGGGCCTCCATTTTAGATCAAAATTTCAATATCAAAAAGATGCTGCCTCAAGGGATGGGCATTATAGGCCTCTATGCATTTTTTTTTTCATTTTCCCTACCTATAAAGTTTTCATAAGATCTAACGTCAGGTGTTTAAACTCGACAATCTATGTAGGTACCCTTCTCCTTTGAGAAAAGGAGATTACCATACCATGTCTCTGTTAACCTCTAGCTACCTCTTGGGCTGGACCTGGTACTCTTTAGACTGTTAAAGACCCATAAACGACAGCCAGACCAAAACACGAGCATAATAGTGGCTAATGGTCTTGCCGTAAGAGACCAAAACACAGACTCGCTGACCCCGGCCCTCCTCCCCCTGTCAGGTGTGTGAGAACCGACCAGTACCAATCACCGCCGAGCAGCTTCCAGCTGCTCACGAGCAACTCGGACCAGGAAGCGGTGGATTAGGTATATTGGATCAGTAAAAAGATCGGTATACACCTTTTTCAAGAGTATGCGCAGTGGACCCTTCCATATAGATGCCTCGACCCCCAACACTTCTAGCATGGGCCCAATTGAACCCAAACCCTAACTCATCGGTTCAGAATACATGTATACCACTATAATGTGGCGCCACATTAATGAAAAAGGTCTCTAGTTATACTACGGGCTCATTGGTCCAATTTCAAAATGTACATTAGTAAATATCAAGGTTAAAGGAAGCCAAAACCAATATAACTGAAATGATTTTCAAAACTCAGATAACTATAGAGATATGTTAGATGAGTCTAGTTAAGGTCAGTAGTAAAGTATTAGCTATGAAAACTAGCTCAAACCAAAATAGAATTCCATGATATATCATACTATTTCCATTTGTTTGTAAACAAGTCCCATTTTTTGTGGATCCACATTAATTGAGATGGGCAAGGAAAACGTTTGTTTAATGATTTTCTGCCATATTTCATGGATAAGATTTTAACATGGGCCAGAAATAGGCTCAGGAAATGGATTTCCATAATTATTTGAGTTTGGAAAATTTGGTTGAATCTATGGCTTTTGGCTCCCTATTTATGGAAAACTTTATCATTTTAATATGACACATGGACATGATTGAATATAATTTCAGGTTCTGTACACCATCCCTAGATATCTAGAACTAGTAACATTTGATGAAAGTAAAATAAACATAATAGTAGTCCATGATTGTAACCGAACTCTGTGTCGCCTCTATCAGGTCTGGATGGCCAGCTGGGTGTGTTTCTGCGTCGGTCGTTGGCAGACCTTCCCATCTACCCAGAGGCGGGGTTGTTAGCGGTCTGTGTCGTTCTTGGCTGAGGGGGGAGAGATCCTATATCGTACTGACCCTGGGTGTTACCATTGAGGTGCCAGGGTTAATCCGGCCAGAACGTCCTGTATAGCTCGGTAAAGCACCTCTGGTTATTTACAAAACAGTGATATTATATGGGGTCAAGGATGCCCACATAAGCAGATAACCTATTGACCCCTTTAGTGCTTTTCTGTGACTTGTCCTCTTGGTGTTTACCTCGGACAACATCAAACTTTCCATTTCAATACCCAATGTATATCTGTTTTCGTTTTGAAATCTTGGTTTAGGAATTGAACAATAAGCAAACATATCATAGTCACACAATTACAAGACTATGTGATAGTACATGTAGTTAAATATGATTAACCTTGTTTTTCAACTACCTCACATTATAAAGAGTTTCAGGTCTTAATTCTGCATACGTGCAATACTAGATTAGGCATTTTTACGCATTAGATTTACAGCTATTCTTTTTGAATACGAGAAGACTGTTACATAATGGGCGAGCAGCTCGATTGCTATACTTGAGACAAAAAGAGTCATTAAGTTATTGTTATTTATGATACTGTAGTGTCGCAATAGGATACGTTGGTAGGAATGCTGCTAACTGCAATATATGGGGGCCTAGATTCTGTAATGTCATCAAGATAATGATGTAAGATGTACCCGGTCAATATGTCGTAATTTGAAGTATGTCATACACAATGATATGTTATTATAAGTAAAAACATTGGTGTCGTGTCAGGAAGTAGTGGGTGTTTGTGGAATGCAAGAGGGCTTCTGTGCACGCCACAGCTGGAGGGCACTGAAGAATGCCAGTTTTCCGAAGAGCAATTACCGTGATTGACTTTGTTTATCTTAGAACATTTTAGGTCAGCCATTTACGTCAAGGACATATAATCGGAATTTCGTAAAATATTTGCTATTCAACTTCCGCGTTGTAGGGAAAGTAGGGTGGGATAGCAAGAATCGAAACATTACATTTTGATCTTATATTAACGTTCCTTACATTGAGACACAGTTGATTTGAAGTTACAAACAATTCAGTATTCCCTGAGATCCAGTATGCATTCAATGGCCAACTTACAAACTATAATCCAATAAATTATATATATGATGAAATGTGATTAAACTATTCTTATTATACCCTTGCTTTACAGTTCTACCTTGTACGAATCACATACGAAAGAAATCATTAACAAATGTCCAATCAATAGCCAATACGTATGAGGGATAACTAGGAGACATCAACGTTATTCTGTTCAATGACCTCTATACAATTTGTTCAGATATCATATAACATTTGACGTTAACGTTGATGTGTAGATAATGAAGATCAGCTCCAGATGCCTATCCTAGCCATGAGTAGTTGATATGAGTCAGTACCTGTGGGAGGGGGGTGCGGTGGGCTGGGATCCATCTGGTCGGGTCTGGAGGTAAGTTGATCCTCCCATACTGGTCAGTTGGCCCCTAGACAGGGCGGCTGACCGCTCCACGGCCCTGCCGTCTGTTTACTGTGTACACAGCAGAGGCCAACCCCGCAACTCACACGGACATAGAGTGGTCTTTTCCATGGTACTTAGATATTTTACAGGGATAGATTATTATAGGAAATGATGAAGTGAATAGGTTATTAGGTGGGGATGAGAAGAGGCTTGATCAATCAAATTAAATTAAATGGTGCAATAAGGCTCTATTATTTCAGTTCGAAAAGCAGTAATTTTCTTCTGGATATGTGGTCTATAATCATTATATAATAATGCATGACATATGGTATAATGAATATAAAACACATACACAATACATAATATATAACATTATGTGATAAAGGTAATAAATATATACAAATAAAGGCTTAGATGATAAATAGATACATTCAGTGATGCATGTGAAAATCCCATTTCACAACGACTCCGTGGCGCAACGGTAGCGCGTCTGACTCCAGATCAGAAGGTTGCGTGTTCAAATCACGTCGGGGTCAAGCAGAGGTTTTTTTTATCTGAAATTGTAAGGTAAGCTTAATGCAATGCAGTAACTCTGTTAAACTACACTTTTCATTATGTTCAGTTCATAAGTTATCACTTGTTAGTTATTACGGGAAATAACCAGGGGAATAAAGTAATGTAAGGAACATCACACTGTGATCGGCTTGGTCTTAGCACTGAACTAACCTCTATAGGCCTATAGACATGAAAATGCCTTATTTAAGATGATAATTTACCTCTCATCTACAGATGCAACGATTTTGGAGGGAAACATTGGAGGATAGTGGAATATCATCAGTGTGGTAAACGCCAGTGTTGCATCTATCATCGGTTAGATACATTGGAGATAAATAAAAATTACTCCTACACTATATTAATCTTCAACAGAGGGGGTCTATTCATAGAGATATGCAATCTCCTGTCTATCTATGGTCTATCATAAGAACTCCGATTGTAATGTATACCAGATGCTGCATGTTTCAACCCCTTGTCGAAACAGCAGTTTCATCGGAGTATTTCATGTGCTGGGAAACCTAATTCAACTACCAGCTTAAATCAATCAAACAGTTTAGAAGCTGATATTTTTATGTATTTTATCCACTCCGGGATCCTCAGAACTGACATGGCCCTTCAAACCCTTATCCGACATAAACAAATTCGAGTGTAGTCAGTCTTGTGGCATGATATAGGCCTACGTCTACCTAGCTCGGCCATAAAGTAGGGCGTGGCTGTAAAAACGACCACTACTTCCATGAAGTGTGCTCAAAATTCACGACTTTCTACATCCATAATGTTAGGATTGGAATGGTTATGCGGCCCACTAAGGAAGCACACAATTAATTTGATATCGTTGACCTTTTAGATTATGAAGATAGTATTACCTTTTTGCAAAGACCATTCGAAAGCATTTTAAAGAACACTGTTGTGTGACATAAATCTTTATTTAAGGCATTAGGGTATTATCTGATTATTGGTACTAAGTATGTGCATGCCAACAATTAGGGCCTACGTGTGGGTGACTGTCATTACCACAACACTAATCTGATAGAGACAGAAGTAAAATGAAAGTAGTGAATGTGAGGTACACGACCGGCTACCTGGAAGCATCCCTTACAGGGGCAGATCCAGTAATTTGAAAAGGGGGGGGGGGGAGGGTGCTCTGGGC
The DNA here is from genome assembly GCA_936440205.1 of Lepidonotus clava. Lineage (NCBI taxonomy): Eukaryota > Metazoa > Annelida > Polychaeta > Phyllodocida > Polynoidae > Lepidonotus > Lepidonotus clava. The sequence goes on from OW387148.1 coordinate 18,902,353, forward strand.
GCAATAATTTTGCACTGAAAAAAATAATATTCGGCCAAAAAAAGAGGGGCGTTCGCCCTGCACGCCCCCCCCCCCCCCCCCCAACCCCCTTCCTAAATCCGCGCCAGCCCTGTTAGATTCGCTTTTATATTAGGTAATATGTGAGCAGTACACTATAAAGGATTGTTTTTCATCTACCTCCTTTCAGTTCTGTAACTTCAAATACAAATCAGCCGTTCACTGGATCAGATGGAGATATTGGAGCTGGTTGACCGCTTCATTCAATCTACATTCCCTTTGAGTCTGGCGGGGAGATGGACCTACTCCACGGCACTTAGTTTACTCCAGACCTCCACCACGTATAACCATTTCCCCGCCACTTAGTGTACCTGTACGTGGTTAGAGGGGAGGGGTCAGCCTCAAGCACCCTGAGTAGGACTGCATGGAGTCTCAAGTCTTACTCTCGGTTGATGGGTCTTTTAGATGCTGAATAAGAATTATGATTAAAAAAAGAATTATTTTTAGAACTACCCTCGGGCCTCCATCAGAATAAAACATCATAGTTTGGATTAAAAACGTTTGAGCAATACGTCGTATCCTTCCAAGATTTACTTGCGTTTTCTTTTCACTTCTACAATCAGATAGGCTTATATTCGAAAAACATAAGGAGAGTCAGAGATGTAAACCCAATTATGTATGTAGTACAGGTTATATTCATTGTAATATCACCAAAAACGAGGGATAATCCTGAAATTGATTACTTGATAAACAATATGGAAAGAAAGTTATTTAGAGTGAGGCATAGATCTTTAGCTCGACGGCGGAAGAAACTAAGTGCTGACGAAGGAAAGACTTGGCTGATCAAAACAACATTGGAGAAACTAAGAAAAAATTGCCGTGAGAGTGGGTTTCCGCCCTTAATCTGACAAGCGTGCCTTGCTCGATTTACCGTTAAATCTTTAAAAATCAGGGTGCGTCTTAAAAATTAGAACAAAATTTAAAGTAAACTGTACCTGTGCTCAATGTAGTCAGCGCTACATAAGTAGATTATGGCTCTAACTATGCAAACATATGCCCTTTCATATCAGAAACATGGTATAGCCCTACCTTTATCTCCCTCTTAATAATAGTATGCATTGAGAGCGCCTTTGCCCAGCTGGGGATGCATGTCAGTATATTCCTCTACATAAGTTAACTGTTGTTATTATAACAAAATTCTGCATATACATTGTAACCCTGACTGTAATAAGGTATTAACCTCTTTCTTCGAATGAGATCTTTCCCTTGTATGTAGGCTAAACATACTATTTTTCTCTGTCAAAAAATACGTTTATTTTCTAGGAAACGCCCATTTCTAGGAATGCTATGCTAACAAAAAGAGTTGAGTTGAGTGCTAAGTCACATACACACACAGAGTCTAATTAAATGGGTCAGGGCACACACATGGGAAAAGCTAGTCTAGAATGTCACTGAGGTAGATTCACATTTCGACTCATAATATTTACTCCCAGGAGAGGGCCAACCTCTTAACCCGTATTCGTTACACCCAGTGCAAATTCAAGCTATTTCTTCAAGCTGTCTGGGGTATCTTTTTTAATGATGAAGTTGTAGAGCTAGGCTGGGTGGCCGGTGTTGTATGAAAAGTGGTCTTCTCTGTTCCAAGTGTAGCTGTCAGTTCTTGTAGCCTTTTAATATGCACGCATTCTAGTGATTTTTTTTCTCGTGTTTTTTTAAGTATAGGCCTATTAATATTACTTAGATATTGTGACGTTCCTCGGTAGTTCAGGGTTTCCGATTTCTACAACAGAGGGATGTGGGGGTTGTTTCAGGTCTCAGCCAGACAGGGAGTCCGAGCAAGAAGCCGAGATGTGATATTAAGAGTCGTGCCTCACGCACGAGGGGGGTTGAGCGGGTCGATCGGGAAATCGGTATTCGTCGACGGGGGAGGGGTGTATCTGCCGGGCTGGACCAAGGGGCCTCAGCCATCGGGCGCGGGGTCCGGGCACTTCTGTTAGCGGGTGGAGGATTGCGGAGGAGGAAAAATGGTAGGGATGGGTGCGGGCCGTTTCCTTCGTGCTGGCACTCTCTTCGGGGCCCACTGCGGACGGTCTACCCTCGTTCTCATCCAGCGGGGGTGTCGGGCCGACGGTTGCCTATTGTTTGGTAGCGTGGGGCCGAGCCGGTCGCGCCTTCACACCCCTGATCCCTGGGTTTCCACTCCCTATTTCGGGCCTTCGTGCCAGTCAGGTCCTTCGTTCTTGGGACTCCATCCGGGCCATTTCGGGCTTTCGTGCCCTGTTTCGGTCTCTCGGGTCTTCGGGACCCCGTCCTAACTTTCGTCTAATTTCCTTTAACTTTCACTATTTTACTTGTACTTTCTAGTTAATTAGCCTGTATTGGATCATCTTATCCGTTACCATAGGAAGAAGACACATGTTGACACAAGGAGTACTGCGAAGGAACTCTTTTATTCTCGGGCCTCACCGCCCCTTTTATAGTCTAGTGGTCAGCCCTGATTGGCTGTTTCTGATCACGTGGTCATAATGACGTCACTTCCGGTTTACATTTATCACTTCCGGTTTACATATTTCTCGGGTCTTTCAGGTTTCGGGCTTTTACAATTTCGGGCTTTTCGGGCTTTTCGGGCCCGTTACAAAATATACTTCAATCTGTCGCATCGTCTTACTTTCCATATTTCAACCTTGATAACCGATGAATAGACATTCATCACAATATTAAAAAAAGACCTCTACCTATGGAAATAATCCAGCGAGCATAGTTTTTTTTACTTCTTATTACCCAGACATCATCGGTGACGAACAGTTCAGGACTATCGACAAAGTTCAAAATATATTATTTTTGAATGTGCTCTCTTTTTTGAAGGTACTTCTTAATGTTGTCTCAGCCCATTATAATTTTCATGGTGATCTTTATGGGCAGATTCGGTATCAAGAACCATACGTCATGATCATAATATTATGATATTCAATAAGAAAATGTTGCTTTCAACCCCTTTATCCCTACATAGCCTACATGTTCTTTTTCATGCATCATGGCCTATATTATGATGCAAGGCGGATGAGCGTTGTTGTATATAAGATTACCAGAAACTATCCGAAATATCAGGGCACTTTTCCGAAGGACACCGGCCCCTATGTTACTGTGAGTCTGGACTTTTTCTCTCCAGTAGGCTGAGCGGCGCCTGCCCAGGAGGGGCGGGTCCGGGTACTACCAGTTAGTGTATACCTCCAGGTGTTTCTAACCCCTCCCCCCTCCACGGTAAAGCCCAGGATGGCCGTGACATCGACTGCCCTCACAATATAGGCTTTGAAGTTGTATGAAATCTTTTGATTAGCCTGAAATATATTTACTGTAACCAGATATGATGCCAAAAATCAGCTTAGAAAATGTCTTAACCTTCTTGTACATCTAGAGTTACAAAATGGATGTTGATTATTTATTTATGACTAGTTATAATAAAATAAAAATAGTACTAATAGGCCGAGATATTCTATGTTAACATAATAATATTATCATATTGCACAATAACATTCATGCAATTTTGATTAATACAATATATCTTAATATAAAATCCAATAGAATAGCATTGTCTTGGATAAAAAGGAAATTTTGAACTGACATCGCCCTCCTCCTTAAAGATGATTGGTGTTGAATTATACATGAAACTACAATTTTAGAGGAAAATCATTGCATGATATACGGGTTTATTTTTTACACACTTCGCCCCATCTAAATCCACCTTCCCCATGTACCCATGATGTACACTATGAGACCCCCATGCCCCCGGGTCTGTGCGTGTTGCCGTATACCTGACGCCCCCGGCGTCTACCTGCCAGCATACCTGGTGCCTGGCCAGGCCCCTGGAGGAACCACCCGATCCCCGCGCCCCAAAGGTTATCATCAGCACTCCTCACCTTTTCAACATTTCTGTAGGATAATTACATAGCTAAGATACATTTGAAGTTGTCAAAAAGTGGCCGACCAATCAACTTTTGATTGTTCATCTTAATTGCTCCCCTAATATATTAATTGCATTTTCCTGGAATACATATGTTAGACAATATTTTCTAAGGGCCATAAGCGGTGAAATGAGCAAAGATTCCAATACCCAATTGACATTATTTCTAATAAAACGATTTGATCTTGGGTAATTCGTTATAATTATAATTGTGTAACGTCTAGCGATGTTACCCCCATGCAGCCCCAATAACCAACTAAAACAGCTGGCGTAAATATATTCATCATCACCATAATCCAAGTTTTATTTATATGGTTCTTAATCAGGGAGGTACCGCTGCATCGTGCGTTGTCAATGATATGTTTTTTCAATGTGAATGAACCCCCAATGAAATTTACATAAATACATGAAAAGTGAGCCTCCCCAGTCAGAGTGCAAAAGTGCGCTTTATTTCTGAAATTAGAACCACATCTACTCCATCAAATCAAAACCTTTTCCTCGGAATATCATAGTGCATACCAAACTTTCTTAATAGCAATTGACAAAAGTGCGATCTAATTATCCTCACATTATGTATACTCCAATGGTCGCACTTGGGTTTGCTCTCGTTAACATTTCATGTGATATTACTATGAGCTACAATTTACACTGTAAGTGTAAGGGGAGTAGGGAATGTTGTAAATTGCCATATGGTTCGTGCCGTCTGTTTGTATGCTACACTTGTTACACCGACTGTGCGGGACAACTGAGTACCAAGCACCGACTAACCAACTCGACTGACATTTCCTGCGTTTCTAAGAAATGTTGCTTATCTCCTTAGCCATGGAGAAAAAAGAAAGAAAAGGAAAAATATCAGGAGAAGCGCCTTTTATTTGACATAGGCCCGTTGGTGTTCCTTTTTTATGGCGGTATTTTTTGTAACGTACAAACAAAATTTTGTGTTGTGTCATTCAACTAAATTTTAGTATAAATCCGAAGCCGCCATAAAAAAAAGAGTTTGGGGAGGATTTTCAGCAATTTTAATTTAAGTACATGAACACGTAACTGATTACAATAGAGCTCTATAGCTGTTTGAATTGACCGCATGGGCTGTGGGCGATTCCCACATTTATTGAGCCACAAGTTGATTGAACATTGTTCTATCTGATGGAAAGGAGACTGCATTCACGATAAGTCCCCCACGACTGGCCGTTCTGAGAAAGGATCCGTTGACCACAGTACCCTTATCTGGGATGTCTGACCACATCGAGGCCCCTCCAGGAGTTAGTCAGTGACCAGACAGGGGGTTTGTGGTCAGTGTACTAACCCTCCAGCTATGTGAGGGACACACCTTTAGGTATTGGTCAGTAGGTTAAGCGTCACGAATCCCTGACCAAAACTGGGTGTGCTTGTGCCCAAGCTTTTTTTTCAGAATTAAATGACTCACTTTTCCCTACAGTTGTGGGTTTTTCAAGTGATAGGTTTGCCACAGCGGTGGTTATCATTCTTTGATACATTTAGGTATAAATTCCTTCCACCAGTTGTACAGGAATGTTTCACACTGATATGTAATAGGCCTAGTCACTAATACACGACCAAATATAATTCCCATTGCAGACTAACTATTATTTTGAATTGTCAAAATTATACGCATTCTGAGGCCAGTCTGTGAAGAGTATCAGATAACGGATTACTGTAATATAATTATGGTTATATGGCAGTGGGTACTTTGCCGGATGCATACTCATATATATATATATATAGGAGGCATGAGCATTTGCATAATAATTCCCATTAACAAAAAAGGTAAAAGGTGCTCACATGATGCATATTTCTTCATGAAAGACCATCTCTCTGGGCACCGATACAAATGATAGCCAAACGGTTTAAAAGTTCTGATGAGGTGTGTGTGAGATGGGTGTGGTGTTTCCCTTAGTGGATGGCATGTAAATGTGCACATTCAGGGCTATTTCTTTCGCGTTGATAAATCAAATGAATAGCCTATCCATTACAGACTAGGCTCAGAATGTGCATTATAGTTATTATGCCTGTTTTGAAACATATGTGCATTCAGAGGCTAGTCTGTAAAGGCAATTATAACATTTGTAAACCAAAGACAAATGTTTTCATACAGTTAGGTCAGACTGTATTATGTTCCTGTCCTCTGATATGATAAAAACAGATACCATATGACCTATAATCACCCAGATCCTTGATGAGGTCCCGGGAACAAACCTGTGTGCTAACCCCAACTGGTTATACTGAGGTCTCCATGGTTTTTTTGCACCTTTTTTCCCATAGTGTCCCGTGTGCTCACACCTGTTCCCGGTCCTCCAGTGCTGAAGGCAGGTGCTCAAGCACTGGCTCATGTAGAAGGGGGGCAGGTAGTTAGAGGCAGCTGGAGGACCAGGTGATACCCTCCTGTGGCAGGTAGAGTCTATTGGTATTTGCACCAAGAAGAGAAAAAGTTCTCCAAAGTAAATATTATAAGGAGTTTTTTTATCATCCTTATCCAGGTGTTCCACACTGGTATCGTTTTTGAGGCGGATCTGTTTCTTAATAGTCCCAAGTGGTATTGGTATTGCTGTTTATAGGATAGATATTGGAAAGCTCAAGCTACAATAAAGGGTGCCTGGGTAGAGCGGTTGCATTATAGCTGGAAACTATATGAACGTTTTAAACATACAAATACACTATACAAAAGCTCTTATTTCTCTCTAAGTATAGGAAAGTTACAATTAATGATTAACTCAAAAATTATATCGTCTTGAAACTATTAAATTATTTTTCTTCCCTCTAATTCTTTGAATTGAAATCCCTCAATTAATATGTCATTATAAAAGTTCAAAGTCCAAGGCCCAAGCTCCAAGGTCAGAAAGATAAAGTTAAAAAACCCTTCTTTGTACTTTTACATTAGCTACGCCAACATTTTGTTTTAATTTTTATGTGACTTGTATCAATAAATGACACAAAAAATGGGATACGCAACGACGTGTGATAGAGGGTTATAAGGCAGCCTGACGATTCATATAATGTGTAATAATATTAATGTGATTAGCGTGAGTTACAGCCCTCAGTGGCTTTTCCTAATATTCAAATGTATACAATCATGTACTTTGCAACAAGACCACTGTCTACTGATGTCTTCGATATCAAAAATAATTTTAAAAGGGAACAGCTCTTACCATGTGTTTATTTGTATTTTCTATCAGAGAATAAATTATTCATCACATAGCGTTTATCATGTGATAACACTAAGAAATGGTAGGTCTGAAGCATACTCTCTTGGCATTGCCGTTCACGTAGCGATGACACGACAATCTTTACACAACCCTCTAAGATTTATATCATTGCACATCTGTGAACCGCATGTCGCAAGATAAAGAATGGCAAGATTTCATCATTCTGTTATCTGAAATGGTATGGTTTGGAAAATGTCTAAAAGTATTTATGGTTCCAGCATGTATACACTAATTAGGCCAAAAAAGGTGCAAAAGAAAATGGAACACGAACTAGGCCCACCAGCTCATTTAAGTTGCAACAATTTTTGTACATCTATTTATTTCAATATCATATCAGCAAGACGAGCGGTATACACAGTTCATGTGTACCAAATAGATGTCCAAGTAAAAATAATCCGAATATTTGCGTTATCAGTTTCATATGGCCCTGATAATAGTATATGAAACATGTGATGACCCTGGATAAGGCCGACATGGCGGCGACACGTGCGGGTGGTCGGGTTACACGTGCTGGAGGGGGTGATCAAGTTGGATCCTACTCCAGACAGTCAGATGTTGGGTCATACAGGGACCTTTATACAGAAACCCGACCCAGTGGTTGAGGCATGTCGGACCTTTTGTCAAGGTTGACCCATTTGCATTGACGTAACAGCCCGAAAACCTGAGAACGTTGTAGATACATCGTGTGGGAGTGTCCTATGGAAATTTGAGTGGGTCAAAGTTGTAACATACTATTTGAGGTACATGTGTATGTCTGAACGTTAGGTAACTAGGAATCATAAGAGGGGCAGGGGTGAATGTCAAATTTTTAAAGCCTATGGTGCCGTTCATTCATTGCCTTAGGTCCTACGTATTTTCACATATTTGTTAGACGATCACCCATTAGCATTTATTAGGCGACGGTCCGGCTACGGTGGAATTAGACATGCACCAATCAGATTAACCCCTTGCAACATTCCTTTTTTATGCGTACCGGTATATAATTAGTGGATTAGTAGTCTCATAATTATAGGCCTACTTAATTACTTAAGCCGAACCATGCTCACTCGCCCCAATTACATGTATATTGCTCAAGAAGCACTAAGATCACAATGTAATTAAGCCTTCTTCACCACAAAAAATAATCCATCATTATATCCGAGATATTGCATCCTCCCTTGCCTTTCGCGTCACCCTCCCGTCCGAGCGGCAGGATCCTTGAGAGGAGTTTACAACCCTGGTTGAGATGGGGGTTTGACAAGGTGGAACCACAACAACATTTCATCAGATATGGATGATTGTGGGATGGGTTGTTGACAAGGTGGGACCACAACAAACAGCTGACGAGGGTCGGTGGGGTCCTACCCGGTGGCCATGGCCTATATCCCGGGAATACCCACGTGCACCGTCGAGTACATGACAGGAAGAAACTGAAAAGATTCTCTTTTTGTCCCATATAGGTTTATAACACGAAGACGTTAAGATAAATTGCGCCCTAGACCCCTGAATTCGACACGGCGACATAGCAGTTTTTAAGCCTAGTGACATACGACAGGGGATGTAAAAAAAGAAAATAGTGAGTGACATGGTATATGGTTAATTCTTAGATTCAACAGGGTGATCAGTGTCTTTCTTAGGTTCGATATGTGACATTGGGACAATGAGCTCAATGTTCTGTCATCGAGATAATTGCTCTCATCAGTTGTTTTGGGTGTTATGTCAAATCTATCAAGGATCGAGACCCACGGACGCCTCCTTCCACCATCCCCTTCTCGATTTGCAGTAGTAGGCACATATTTTATGTGAGTACACAGTTCACAGTCCTCCTGAGACTATATAAGTATCATAGAATTTGTTCATTCTTTTTTAAACGTGATATTAGACAAAATGAGTTTGCTGTGTATCACCTTCTACGTAGGAGCGGGTAGGCGACGTCCCATTCCCAACTCCTCATCCACCGTCATTAGTGTTGTTTTTGTATCCCCTTAAACGGTCAACACTATGCTACTTATCTCTGTTTGCATTGTAAACGTCTCTTGTATGTTTGTATGTCACCGCTGGTAATGGGTGGAAATAGCTGCGTTTATGGATTATCCAGACCTTAATTCCTGTCCTGGAATGACGTTCTCGGTGACGCTGACACACCCACACCCTCAGGCTTCTTTCTATGATGGCCCTATTATAGATTACCAGAAATAATTATATTTGTCTGGCCACATAGATTAATCTTGTTGTTTCTGGGTCATATCTAATAACAACTTTGAGCATCTGTCTGATGCTTTTATTACGTGATAGTTTGACTCCAGCTATTATTCTCCCATTAGACAGCCAACCCCCTACCAAGTCATCAGGGTATAGTGGATGGTTGCGCTGCAATAGTGTGAGCCCGTGTGGGGCAAAATTGTTAATATTATTGTATCACTGTGTCAATAACACAAAGCACCATCACTTCATTATCTTAAAGTATTAGTATAACACACGCTCTCTCATCCTCTCTCACATACGCAAGGAATTAACATATCAATAAAGTACACAAGGGGGGTGGGGTGGGGTGGGGTGGGGTGGGGTGGGTGGGGTGGGGTGGGGTGGTCTAGTGGGTAGCGTGCTGGCATTGTACGTGGCCGGGCCGGGTTCAATTCCAGCTGGTGCCTGTTAGATCACCATGCCTTGCCATCGTTTCCATCCCCATAGATTTGGTCAGCCAATTGGTTGTCAAACACCGGAGTTGGTCTCGATATACATAGGCCTATAGCTGAAAAACTGCTTATTAGACCTTAAACTCAAACACATCATCATCATCATAAAAGTACACGAAAGTAGGACCACAACATATTCTTGTATACAACATAAACATTTTTCTCCAAATAAACATAAAGTAGGCCTCTCGAGGATAAAGCACTTTTTCCTACCAAGTAATAATATTATTTTTTTGGTAGAAAAATGGGTCGGCCCACAGCTTTTTAGGAAGTCCAATGTCAATCCTTTATTTAGTTAAGCCTTATTTTTGGCTCTCTCGCATCACATCACTAATTTCATAAAAAGAAATCTGTCAACCCTGATGGATTGGGTCATTCTATAATGCCCGATGATGAAAGGAATTACGGTGAACGGTTGTGTTCGACACATAGGCCAACCATTGAGGCGTGCTGAACTATGATTAAAGGACAATTGTGTTATGTCTGATTTGTCCCCAACTTTCCTAAATCTATACACTATCATACATCCAATATGCTTTCAATCTTCAAGTACCACCATGTGCCTACATAAAAAGAACGCGTGAATGGAAATAAGTGATTTAAACTAACAGTTCCGATTTTCGTTATTATGCAAATTATCATTAGATGACTGAGTAACATGTATCAATGTTCCTAAGTATATTGTTTGCCGTGCTTTATAGTGAATCTTATTGTAAGAGTCAACATGTTATTGGTTTCCAGTTGGGGTTCATACCTCCCAGCTATGGGTGTAACCTGTTTAAAACATTGCATTGACATTCTCTTTTATTCTGGTTTGGTCATTGTTACACTTTGATGGATCCCAATAACACCACATGCAGTAATGTAATGCGGTATTAGCATAATGGCTATGTTATCGCAACATTCTGGTGATGTTCCCCAACCCAAACAAAATGTTATTGTAATGTTGTCTTTTGGTTTGGTCTTAACATCATTGAAAACTAACACTATGATGAGGTTCTGATTTGATGATATTTTAACCAGCTCCAACTAGTCTCCACAGACTGTTATAGGATTTATCCCAAGCTACTCATAGGCACAAATCTGACAGAATCAATTTACCCTTTTCATGTTGACAAATCACAACAATCCTAAGCTTCAATATTTCTTTTTCGGTATATATAAACAGGTTACCCAGTTCTAAAATATGATTCCCCTTGTTATGACAGCTGGTGTTTACTCTTAAAAGTGTCCCTCTCGTAGAGTAGTGTCAGAAGAAACAAACTGACAAAGGTTATCTGGTACCATCAACTATATGTGATAAAACATGGAGAGGGTGTTTAAGCACCAGGCACCAGGAGCGTGTATACATCTTTGATTTCTTTATCAAATATCTCCAATAAAAAAAATTCTAGTAACACTTAAACCTGGTCCCCACTTGGCAACTAGATTCCAGGAAATTGGCGATGATTAATGTGGTCAGTCGCCCAGCAACATACTAAATAGTGGCACCGTGACGTCTGGTAACAACTAGCCACCGTGGTTTTGTGGCGAAATATTTGGCATGTTTAATATTTCCCCCAAGTTGCCAGTGATTAGTGAAGTTAATCACTAGGCTAGGGGACTAGTGTGTCCTCTAATCGCCAGTGGACTGATGTCAAGAACATCCCAACTTGGGGATTTTTTTTCATTGGCGACTAACTAGTCACCCAGTGACATATCAATTCACTAACTGCCAGGGAATTAAAGTCAGTTGCCGGGGTTTAGTCGCCACATTGGGACACCCCTTAACAACTTTGACCGAGGAAGACAATATTCATAAGAAAAGAGCAGATTTTGTCTAGTTCAATCTTTATCAGTTCGACCTTGGAGAATTATACGGACTGTGACCCATTAAATTCCAAAGTGGTGGGTCGAAACTGTGCAACTATGTGTCACATACAATAAGCAGTTGGTGGGAATGCCTGCTGCATTCTCTGGTATTGTTACTTCATAGTATGATCTATGGGGATGTCCCCTCCCCTCATAGAAGTGTCAGGTCTGTATCTCAGCCTTACCCCTCATTTTATATATTTAGTCCTGCCATATGTTGAGTGGACCAGCAGAGGGGGACCATCTGTGTTACCCCACACCCCTGTCTAAGGCAGGCAATCTTCTCCTAACTTAATCCTTTGGTTAGGGTTTCACAACTTGCTTCAAATCCTGTGGCGATTTCCACTTTAGGATAAATATAAGGTGGCCCCCTTTGGTTACAGTTGTTATAAATTGGTTTTATCAAGCCTATGGGATGTTTCTTGAAATTGTCTTGACCGTTTTAATTGCTGAATAAATGACCAGTTTAATCTGACGATTGTAAGAGGCGGGAAAATAATATTTTGCAGAAGAGTATCCAGTGGATCGATGATAGGTTATCTTCATAACTTCTCATAAATGATATTTAGGGATACCTTGCAACTTTTGACACTATAATTGCATACATTTCCGTCGAGTAGAGAGCGCCAATGAGATCAATCAATCAGATGAACAAGCCAATCAGATACAATTATATGAGATCAACCAATTCCTACATAATTATATTTATATGCAATTATGTTCGTGTTGCTATGTGTTCAACCCCTAGTCATTGGGCGAATCTTTATGAAATATAGGGCCTATGTTTGAAATATTAATTAGCTTGCCTCCGAGACAATTCGAACATGTTCCCAAAAATATGTATTAATAAAATAATAAAATAATTATATTATACATAAGTGGTCCTTCAATTTCAAAAGTCATTCATATCTTTAGATTGTAGGTGTTTGAAATCTCCCCACTTTTAGTCAGGGTGGGGAGTGTTGCAGAATGATCAGATAGTCCTGTGGAGCAGACATGAAGAACGTAGGATTTTACAGAAAAAGGAGCTGGGTGAGCCCTCCCCATCCCCCATACTTTAATTTACCCCGATAGATCTGTAAACAGTGGTTAGGCCTGGGATCCACCCCGCCCTTTGGCCCTGGTAATAAGAGGTGAGTGGTGCTGATCTCTCCCCCATCCACTCCCTGACTCCCACGCCCCTCAGGTTTACCGTCTGTCACGGGGGATTAAGATCGGGTGTTACCATTCACAGACAGATCCCCCCATGTCTGCTCCACTGACACAGAGAGTAGGAGACCATCAATACAAGGCTGGATACCCGACATACAGAGTACTGGGAGTGAACTTTGGATGTATCCAAATGGAAACACTTGGTATGACATGAGGCGAAAAAAGGGAGAGATTTTATGACTAGGTACATCGCATATGCCTTTCATAAGTCTACTCCGTTTTTAAAAGCAGGAGGAAACTTCAAATAACTTATAAAATTTGTCTTTGTTTGGGGTGTTTGTCTAACAATTAAATGTGAAATATGGGTGAGTTTGTTCTTACACTTCGCATGTGTAAAAAGGCGTCAGTTTCCATCGGCTTGGGATCTAAAGCCAAGGGAACAGATCCGGGAATCCTATGAAATAGATCAGGGGGTATGGCTGGGGATTCTAGAACAAGGTCTACTACAGTTATTTGGGTCTAAGTGCGACGAAGTGATTAAAAAGATCCAAGTAATATTATTTTAGTTGAGTCATACATAAAAGTTACTTTTTGACTGAGGCTTGAGACCCTGAAAATTTTCCAAAGATTTGTGTTCTATATATCTGACAACCATTCAAGTTTTTGTGGTGATGAAGAGAAATTGACTTTACTTTGATTTCCTTTCGGTTTAAGACACTGTGTGACATGGGGTCTTCCCCTTCTCTTTTTAGTCGGAGGTCCAGAGTTAATATATAAAGGGGCTTAGCTACTTGAGATATGCATGTATAACTACTGTCAAATATCAAAATGCCATTGTGTTCTTTTCCTGTGGTTAGGCAAGAGATCATCCGATGGAAATATAATTCATTTTAATTAATCACAGCCGCTACAAGCTAAGGGGGAGTTTCGGGAGCTCCTCACTAGTCAACGTGTTGTAAGAGGATAATCCGGTAGTGTTTGGGTAGGACGCCGGTCCCGTGGCCGACCCGGTCGCCCACCCGCCGGGTTTGTTTGTTTAGTAGTTAAAAAGAGTGACTAGAAGTGCCAAATACGGCACCGGGTAGGGATGTTGAATAGACACACCAAAGTAGGCACCGGGGGGGGGGACCGAGCGCACCCCACCTACCCCGGCCGCCCGTACCCTACTCAAGGCGGTAGGCCCCTACCACGGCCCCCTTCCCAATCCCCTACACCCCCCCTTACATAAAGTGTGTAAAATGACTTTGAACCGCATCATTCTCACGCTGCGCGGTATTTTTTTTACAACCCTAAAGTGTAAAATGACTTTGAACTGCATCATTCTCACGCCGCGCGGTATTTTTTTTTACAACCCTAAAGTGTAAAATGACTTTGAACCGCAACATTTTCACGCCGCGCGGTCTTTTTTTTTACAAGTTTTTGTAAAATGACTTTCTATTAAAATCATAATCCCTGAGCAAGTATATCTGAGCAAGACAACTTTTTGTGTAAGTGTTGGCCCTGAAAAGGGCCGTTTGAGAGTCATTAAACTTTACCATTTTAATGGTCGCGTGTCCAGCGTTGCTCGTGCATTCTCCTGTCGTCTTGGTCTCTTTTTATCAGGTCCTTCAAAAATGTTATAAACTCGAACGATTCGTAGTATAAGAGTTCATCATGTAGAGGGCTTCTTATTGTGAAAACATCCAAGTCGTAAGTCATTCGATACTGGTACTGTGGAAGGCGCAGGGACATGTCCGGATCCAGGAGAGATCGGAAGTTCTCAAACATGGCAACCTGGAATTCTGTCCATGTACCCCAAGACGGTAGTTCGTACTGGTGGTCACGGTACTGGACCAACATGTAGAATGGATCCTCACTGGACTCTAGCACCGTGTATAGCCGACTCTGACCAACATCCCGCATGACCTTTCTTACATGAAGATCCAACGAAATGGGCATGCAGTCACGGAGAACACGGGAATTGGTCAAGAAAGACGGCACATTGCGACTTGCCATTCTCCTCGCCATGTCTCAAGTATTATAGATTAGGGTTTCAAACGGCCGCGTTCAAGATCAATTTACAATTAGCATATCGAAGGCTATCTGTTAAGCTTATAAGCAGGTATCGGTGGCTCAGGTGAGCGACGCGTGTCGCGTGTCCGCATGAGACGTGTAAGTGCGCTCACGATAAGTAACTCTGTATGCGACATTGCCTAGGGGCAAGGGCTTCTATGGAGGTGCTCGCGTCGAATCACGGGTATGACGCCAACTACCGTTTCAGCGTGAGCGTCGTCACGACACAGGTAATTGCATGTCATTTTACAATCTTGCGACATTCCATATGGTCAAGGGCTTCTGTCGAAGGACTCGCGTTCAGTCAGTCAGTCAAGAGCACGTCAGCCGCGGCACGGTAAAGGCAGTGCGCGCCATCCTGCGGGGTCAAGGGCTTCCCTCCGCGACAGGTGAGCCCCGCCGACGATGCGGTCGGTAAGACCGCGCGCGCGCCCACTCGCGTGCTTGAAAATCATTTTACATCTCGTGTGACACCCGCGTCAGGGTAAAGGGCTTCCATTGAGGGACTTGTGTCGGTCAGTGCCAAACTACCCTCCTCCCTCCCCCCGCGAGGACATTTCCCCTTAAATATGGCACCCTTTACCACTGTTCATCATTCCATCATGGACCTACCGCATGCAATCTTTGCTGCAATTGACATTGTCAACAACGCTGAAGCTGCTAATGTACCTAAACCTGAGCTCCTGCTGGAACCTGAAGTAGCTGAAAGGCTCTTGGAACCTGAAGATGCTGCAGCAGTACCATATCCACCTGAACTTGATTTAATTCTGGAAGAGATGCCGCTCATACCCGAACTGCAGCCACAGACACCAGAAGCTGGACATCGCCTTCCTCCAGCCCCTGATCGTGGTCTTGAATTATGGCCAGCCGCCGCACGACCAAGGCGTGCCGTCCGTCGCCGGCTGATGGAAGGGCCTAACATGAACAACCAGGAAGACATGGGCATTGACGAGCGTCACGTATTTGTCGAGGGCAAGCGTGGTAACATGATTCTGAAGTCCGGTGGTTACAAGTTCCACCGCAACGGCGTTCAAGGTGTCGGTGAAAATAGGAAACAAAAATTTATCTGCAGTCACTACCGCATCTCCAAATGTACTGCCAAGGTAACTCATTTCTTATCCCATAAATCTATGTAAGCACTACTTAACCCTGTAGCAAATCAAATTTCTCGTACACAAAACGTGTAAAATGACTTTCAAGTCCTGTGGTTATAAGTTTTGCCGCGACGGTGTTCTATGTGTGGTCGTAAAAATGAAACAACTATTGTCTCAGTTCAGTACTATGTAACAAATCAGATTAGAGATGCACGAAACTTACTAGGGTTACTCTCTCATTTCAGGCAAACTATATCGGTGATGACCAGGACAACGTCAATTTACAGGGCTGGCACAATCATCCCCCTGAGATCATAAAGAGGCAGGCTGAGGAAATCGAGGCTAGGATCCGGAAGCGGGCACGGCAGGACCTGCAGACACCGGTGAAGGCCATCTATGAGCAGGTGGCGCGGGAGGTCGTCCGCTTAGAAGACGGCCGCGAGATAGTTGATGCCCTGGCCACTGACTACAGTATGGCTGCGAGCCTCCAACGGATAAGGAAGACCCAGCAACCACCTCTACCGAGATCACTGGGTAACATCGACCTCAGCACATGCAAGGACCTGCACAGCGTCATTATTGATGATGGGGAGGAGGATCGCATCATTGTCGTGGGGGACAAGGAGAACTTTGCTCTCATGTGTGACTCTCGCAGGATCCACATGGATGGGACGTTCCGCAGTTGCCCCATACTCTTCACCCAACTATTCATAATCCACGCCGCACTTATCTGTGGCAGGATCCTACCAATGCTGTACTGCCTGTTGCCTGGCAAAAATTGTACCAAGTACACTCGTCTGTTCCGGTTGCTGAAGGAGAAGGCAGTTGAGCTTGGACTGAGGTTTAACCCTCCCACGGTGTTAGTTGACTTTGAGCGGGCAATCCACCGTAGTTTGGTGGAAGTGTTCCCTGATGTCCGCATACAGGGATGCTACTTCCACTACTGCCAGGCTGTAAGAAAACGCTTCTCTAAGCTGGGCCTTTGCCAATATGCCTTCCACCGAGGTACTGTCCGGAGTGTCAAACGTCGCATCCTTGCGCTGCCCTTCGTTCCCCTACCCAAGATCACCGAAGTCTACCGGACCTTCAGCAGCGAGAACGGATGGGATGTACTGCCTGGGTACGTGGTACGTGACATGAGGAAGTTCCTCCGGTACTTTGAACGTAACTGGCTGAACAATCACCCGGAAAGGTGGAATGTTTTTGATGCAGAGGTCCGTACAAACAATAATGTTGAGTCCTACAACAAGCAAATTAACTCACAGTTGACCGCGCATCCCAACATATTTCGCCTGCTGTCCTACCTGTCCGAACAGATCGACACATCGCGACTCAAAGCACTTCAAGGGAGCGCACAAAAGAGGAAACGTCCGCAACGGCTTCAAGAACGTATTAAGAACGCGAAGATAGAAGAGGCAAAGGCAGCCTACTTGGGTGGGGAAGCCTTGATGATCTTCTTGAACAAGGTCGTCGACATCTACCACCCACCCAAGAGGACCCCAGTGAACCTTGCCGACCTTGCCGAACCTGATGACGTTGCAGGAGTGGTATCAGACGGAGAGCCAGATTATGAAGACGATATAGCCTCCATTCCTGAAGATGACTTGGATCCTGCAGAAGAAGACTTCGCCAACTTTGATGACATTCCTGAAGATGACTTGGATCCTGCAGAAGAAGACTTCGCCAACTTTGACGACTGATGACCCCAGAAACCAAACCAAACGGCCCTTTCCAGTTTATAGACTGTAAAACGTTTTTGAAGTAACATACTAATATTCTGATAGACCGTCACTGTACAATGTACAATGTGTTGGAAAATATTAAAAACGATCATTCTATTGAAGCGGTAATATCGGTCCATTGGTCTAATTAAAAAACTTCAAAGTTATTTAGAAATAAACTTTCAACTTTCAACTTTCAACTTTCAACGTGTACTTGCGACGCAACTTGGAATATTACAAATTATATTAAAATGATTTTTAACGTCAGCTTAACCTATATTTCCAGGAGAATATTAAATTGTGAAACCAATGATCATTGACGGCGCCATTACCACCAGCTGTATTTGACGTGAAAATAAAATAAAAGTAATCAAATGTATGTAGCTTCGAAATTCTTTATTAATAAAGTCCTCTTGAACGCTCACCGGCGCACACAGCGTTACTAAACTGTATAAAGAGTTGAATTAATTAGATCAATTTGCACTTGTAAAATGACTTTCAAAATCAATCGGCCGACGAGTTATGTTAAGCCGGGTGTTGATATTATCTCTAGGCGCGCCACATACCCAAACGCGTCAGGTATGATAAGGCCGGGTGGTGCCAGCCAAGGGATCACTTCATCCAGAACTATGGCATGCAACAGCCAGCAATCCTGCCACAAAATGTGCCCCTGTATCCGGATGGCCTGAACCAATGATTTTTTTTTCTTTCCTATAGACCCAACGGCCCTTTTCAGGGCCCCCAACTCTGAAAAGAGTTGATCCATGCTCTATATGTGTGATGACACGTTATTGTTTTAATCTGTTGAATTAATCTAACACCATTAAGCGATACTCAATGTCGTTTTACGTATACTAGGTATTCTGACGCCTTTCTATTAAATTTAGGTTTCTGCAACAATTATTTTCCAAATCCATATTCGTCGATACTCAATGTCGTTTTACGTATACTAGGTATTCTGACGCCTTTCTATTAAATTTTGGTTTCTGCAACAATTATTTTCCAAATCCATATTCGTCGATACTCAATGTCGTTTTACGTATACTAAGTATTCTGACGCCGTTCTATTAAATTTAGGTTGCTGCAACAATTAATTTCAAAATCCTTATTCGTCGATAATCAATGTCGTTTTGTACTAAGTATTCTGACGCCGTTCTATTAAATTTAGGTTTCTGCAACAATTATTTTCCAAATCCATATTCGTCGATAATCAATGTCGTTTTACGTATACTAAGTATTCTGACGCCGTTCTATTAATTTAGGTATCTGCAACAATTATTTTCCAAATCCATATTCGTCGATATTCAATGTCCATAATCAATGTCGCTTTACGTATACTAAGTATTCCGACGTAGTTGTATCTCCAAAAATTATTTTCCAAATCAATATTACTCGATACTCAATGTCGTTTTACGTGTACTAAGTAATCGGACACATATCTATTTCATTAAAAGAATAATTTAGGTATATAATCCAACTTAATACTAATATCATGTTAAGATATGTTTAAGAGGGAATAGAAAACAAGATTTCAATTCAATTCAAACAAAATCTATTAATATTCCAACAAATATATACAGTCAATAAACAAGAAAAATAGCCAAGAGTACATATACATAAAAACACAACATCAAAGTCAAAGTCAGTTCTCCTCCTGGTCGGACGGAGGTTGGGAGGGCTGCGGCTCCTCCGCTTCCGGCACCCCACCACCCAGCCGCACCATGGTCAGTGTGGCAGGTGGGGGTCGAACCTGGGCGGGTTCCACCTGTGGGGGTTGGGGGGGTGGGGCGTGGCCCCCCAGACGCACCATCGTCAGAGGTACCAAGGGCCTCATGTTGAGTTCTGACCCGAACTCGGGCTGGGGACGTTCAACAGGAGGGGTGGGGGGGGGGTGGTGACAACCTACCAAGTCTGACCATGGTCAGGACCTGGGGCTCGGGCTCGGTCGCTGCGGCTGGTGCGTCGGGAGGGGCGGGCCCGCGCTGGAGTGCAGGAAGGGTCTGGATGGCGAAGTCAATTGTCCAAGCTGTGTGGGTCTTGAATGCCTCCTGCTCTAGACGCTGCTCCTCCTCCTGGGCCCGCCCCTCCTGCTCCTCCTCCCGGTGTCTGACCTGGGCACGCCGTGCCTCCTCCGCCTTGTTGGGACGGATGGGGTCCCCCTCGAGGGGAGGAGGGCCGTCGTCATCCTGGTCCTCGGCCTGGTCCCCTGGCTGGTCCTCGGCCTGGTCCCCTGGCTGGTCCTCGGCCTGGTCCCCTGGCTGGTCCTCGGCCTGGTCCCCTGGCTGGTCCTCGGCCTGGTGCCCTGGCTGGTCCTCGGCCCCGTCCCCGATCAAGAGCGGCAGCCCACCTGAAAGGTAATTAATAGAAATAAATAATCAGGAATGAAACGATAAAAGTGGGTTCCTCAAAATCATCTTACACTCCTGCTCATTTGGAAATCATCTTAACTTTGTAGAGATTAAGTCATACATTATAAAAACATACAGAAGCAAAATGAAATTGTCTACCGACACTAGCAGTCATTTTGACTGTAGTTTCATTATGTCAAATGTGAAAGACGTGTAACTTACCTTCCTGACCGGGGCGGCGCTGGGGGCGGCGGCGGTCAGGGGGGGGAACGCACGGGGGGGGCTCGTGGCCGGCAAGGGCTGCAAATGAAGGTGACCATAAAGTGAAAGGCGGAAATACCGATAGCGATGGCAATGAATGTAGAGATTTCTAATAAATGTCAGATCCTGTGGCAGAGTAAATTAGTACTGCCCTCTATCGATAGTGGCGCCACTGGTCCCCGCTTTTCCCTTCATCATGAAACCTTGCCTAAAAATATTTTCAACATCAATTTACGCATCCAGTATCTCCTTATTTCATTTGCGTGTTGGGAGTCATTTTACTATAGATGAATATCTACAATAAAATACTCACGCCTTCTGGTGAAGCGCCGGCCGGGGATCCCCGCGTCCCGCCGCCGCGCCGCCTTGGCGGTGCGTTCATGCCACCGCTTCAGCTCCCGCTCGGGCCCCTCTGGCGGCGGAGGACCGGTGTAGTATGTCTACAATAAATGAGCATAATTTAACTTACTATCAGTACTTATTTGGTTACGAAAATTACGCCCGCCCCTCCCGCTTCCTTTGTAAACCATATTACAGAATATAAAGCTATACATCACGGCCCATGTAGAGATACTCCTAAACAAATGAACGTTTTTAGGCGACGTCAGTTATAGGTTTTACGAGAGAGATGGCTATTTATTTAGGGTATGGTACTTTTTACCTACCATAACACGCGCCGAGGCCAAACGCCTTGGACTGGCCGTTTCGGCTGCCTCCCCAGGACTAAGGGGCCGCCTTGGCCCCCGCCGACCCCGCTGCAGTGGCGGCAGTGCTAGTACCTAAGATTAATTAAGAGGAGGCGCCATTTATAAATGTATTCAAAACCATTTTACTTTGGTAAATTAATGTAACTATTGGGAAATAGAGCGCCAACCAATACGCATACCAAGCAAAATTTATCACCCCTCCCCACCCCTTCTCCTCACCCGCCGGACTTAGTCTGGCCCGCCCGCCCGCCCCTCTTCCCTGCCGCCCCCCCATACAGCGACATACAGAATTCTAACTAAGATAAATGGTGCGTTTGAAAGCCATGTTACTTAATTTTTACTTACTGTTCGAATGTGTTGTCGGGCGTTTTCCGTGACCCCCAGCACGTAATCGGGCGAGCAGGGCCGGAGGGGCCGGTGAGTGGGGGGCAGCCCGGCCTGCCGCCGAGATCGTCGGTCTTGCACCTGGCCCGCGTGCGCCTGGTCCTGCGGCTGTTGAACGTCCTCCCCCTCACCCTGGTCCTGCTCCATTGCCTCGTGCTCCTGGTCCTGCCGCTGTTGAACGTCCTCCCCCTCCATGTTAGCTGGGGGCTCCGCCTGAGGGTCCTCCTGGGGGTCCTGCTCCTGGTCAGAGTCCCGGACCTGGTCCTGGACCTGCTCCTGGTCCTGCTCCTGGTCCTGCTCCATTGCCTCGTGCTCCTGGTCCTGCCGCTGTTGAACGTCCTCCCCCTCCATGTTAGCTGGGGGCTCCGCCTGAGGGTCCTCCTGGGGGTCCTGCTGCTGGTCAGAGTCATGGACCTGCTCCTGGTCCTGCTGCTGTTGAAGGTCCTCCCCCTCCATGTTAGCTGGGGGCTCCGCCTGAGGGTCCTCCTGGGGGTCCTGCTGCTGGTCAGGGTCATGGACCTGCTCCTGGTCCTGCTGCTGTTGAAGGTCCTCCCCCTCCCCCTCCTGGAAAATCTCCTCTTCCTTTACCTCGACCATTTGAAGGTCCGCGTATTGCCCAACCCCGCCCGCCTCCGTGAAGTATCGGGTCACTCGCAGGAGAAAATCGTTATAACTCTCCTCCGCGGGATCGAACTCGGCGCGACGTTGTTTGGAGGTCATTTTACCGGTAAATGAAGCGGAACGCCCGATTGGGCTTTTTATAAGGACCGTGCCCGGCACGCGGGAGCGTGGGCTGACGTCAGATAGTGGGAGACGTGGGAAAGTGTTAAACGTGGGAAAGACACTGAAAGTCGACGACCTATCTTTGAAATATAGCGAAACGTCACGAAGTACAGATAGCCGCCATGGGAAGGGGCCCGTGAGAACGACACTCCGCCTGTTAATTAGATGGCGTTATGAACGTTTGGTTTTTTCAATTTCATTTTACAGAAATATTTGTGTCTAGCTTTGTTCTTGGAAATCATATTACAATCCTTTAGTTGAAAGAAAGGGGGAGTGGAAGAGTGGGTAGTACCCAAGAACGCGGGATACTGACCGCCTGACCGCCTATTATTGTTTTTGGAAATCATTTTACAAACTTTTATTTGAACAAAAAAAAAAATAAAGGCGGGGTGGGAGGCGTCGAGAGCGGGGGGGGGGGGGGGGGGCGGGGGTGTTCCCCCCGAGTAGTACAGATAGCCTCCGTGGGAAGGGGCCCATGAGAACGACCCTCGATGTCAATTAGATGGCGTTTTCCACGTTTGGTTTTTTAATTTCTTCTTACAAAAATATTTTTGTCTAGCTTTGTTCTTGCAAATCATTTTACAATCATTTAGTTGAAAAAAAGGGAATGGAAGAGTGGGGACAGTACTCAAAAACGCGGGATACTGACAGTCTAATATTGTTATTGGAAATCATTTTACAAACTTTTATTTGAACAAAAAAAAAAAAAAAGGCGGGGCTGTAGGCGTCGAGGGCGGGGGGGGGGGGGGGTTCGTCCCGAGTAGGGGGGGCTGGAGACCGTGCGAGGTTAACAACCACCGGGGTATGGGACCGTAAGGGTCCGTCAAAGTTGTGGCCGGGAAACCGGCACTTGAAAAGCGTTTTACGCCAAGACCCGTCCTAACACTTTGCCAACGGTGCTTGTTTTGGGAGTTCTAGTCACTCTCACTTTGTTTGTACAACGGTTTAGTGGACCGAGGGCGACCGACCCGGCGGCCTAATCCCCTCCCCCCCCCCCCCTCTCCCAGACACCTATGTTGTGATACGTTGACTAGCGAGCGGCAGCCGGAGTTTCACATTGGTCATAATTTTAAGATCGTATTTCTAGTTAAGATATTTTGGACTTTTTTCATGATTGAGTTTCATACTTTATGATCTTATGTTCCTATTGTTATCTATATGTTATCAGAGTTATGATTATTGGTTATTAAGAACATATCATTATCTTGAATTTTGTTCGATGTGAGAAACACATTTCCAATTCCCCTAGTGTGAGGCTCGCCCTATGTCAGGAGAATAACCAAAGTCCATGTCACCAAGTACTGCTAAGACGTAATGGCTTCTTAACTCACACAATTAGCAGATTTATAAGTTTCCCAGCCTCTTAAAATGTGGTATATCAAGGCAACAAAGGGTTCCATGGTATAGACTTGCCTGAAAGGTTTTTCATTGGTTCCGGTGGGGAAAAAGTATCATTATTCTAATTAAGTTTCACAAACGTTAGCAGAAATATGTTTACTAAATTACCATGGCTCATTTTGTTTTATGCTACTTTTCAGGGAATACGCAATTTCTCCCTACCACGGATAGCTGATTTACAGTATTTTAAGGTTCTGCAGACTAATTTGGGCTGATTTTGTCGACAAAAGTCTTACAAAAACTATAGAAAATAAACAAATAAATGCTATTTATCCATTTATAATGAATCAATTTTCAAACAGCTCAGGAAATATAAAAGTATATGGGTACTGATTTAAAAAACAATTATGGCTAATTTTATTCAATATTAATCTGCAAATAATTGCACAATTCATGAAAATTTCTAGGCTAAAACCTTGAGTTTTGTCGACATATTGATATCCCCAGCATGCATTCTGTTTCAGGCTAACCTGCAGGTAAAAGTCAAGAAATTGGCTATCCGTGGTTGGGAGGAAATGCTATTAATTTTGTTGGAAAACTTGTACACTTGCATAGCAATAAAAAAATATAGGCCTAAGAAGCGTTTTCACCCTTTTCACGTAAATCTACCTTTATTCCTGCAAAGTGGGAGAATGATTGAGGTGGTCACGAAATAAACAGAACCTTTCATTCTGCAGGGTATGAATGATGTCGGAATTCTCAGAAAGGCGTAAAATCAGTGAATCGTGAATCGACCATTTCCCGACAACAGTGCATTCTACAACCTCAACGGAGCAAAATGTCTGTGCTATATCTTTAATTCGTGCTGGTATAGCTCTTCAACCGAAGTTTTGTTCAGAGAGAGAAAGACCCTTTTGAGAGAGGCTTTCTAAAGCAGTTTTTCTCCTGTAAACAGCAGTAAGATTAAAATCATTGAGCCATGTATCCTGATACAAATGAAGTTATGTGATTTTGAGATATTCCTAAAAGATATAAAATAAAGCGTAGGGATAAGCTTTGATGTATGACCTGAAATACGTATGTTGCTTCATAACGATCACTCTTACGGGTACGAATTTCCACCTAACTTTAAGAGACGCATTTCTTTTAATCATACTGCTTCTGCCTCCTATATGAATCAAATACGTCTTCAGATCTTTCGTTATATCTACGATTTGAAATTGGCCAACTAGTCGAGTTCTCCAGGTAACAAAGATCAAATCGTTGTTAAGGGCGCGTCTTCTCGGTCCTAGGAAGGGCAATGGATATTGTGAACATGTCGCGGTATAGGGTGTGTCTTCCTCATTCTAGGAGGGGCGTTTCTTGGAAGTAACATCCTTGAAAAGGGAAAAGGGAAGAAAATTTGATACTCACACTCTGATGACATAGTTATCCACAAATGAAAAAAATAATAAGTTTTCGCTTTAAATTTTCTCGTGTCTGTCCCTTATAAAATTGCAATAGCAGTTAATCTATAGGGGAAGAGAAGGAGCGCTGACCTATTCGAGAGGAGATCTTTTTTTTCATTGACACTTCGCGCCCTAAGAGGCACCAACATACATGTATTTGTATTGCTAAGTAATAGAAGGACCCTAACCAAAAAGGCGCTCCTCATTCAAAATGACGACAGCACTGTTCTCAGTAGTATGGGATTAACCCGTTTCGAAGTATACAGGGGATGCCCCCGTCTGCTATTTGTAGCCCCCAGAAAGGGGCCCAGCGTCCGGGTCCTGGGTCACAATGACGTCACGACCTGCGTTTCTATACAAGCCTCCACGCGGAGAGCCTGGTCGTCAGTCTCAGCCTGGTGAGCGTTCCTCCGCCAGGAGTACACTGGAGGATGTACTGGAGGAGGACATACTCCACTTAAACTGATACTTCCCTTCACTGGAGCCTAAGCAGAGTGTTGTTGAGAGGGAGAAACCTATGCAAATACTTAACATGTAGGATACAACTAAGTCAAAGTTGGAAGGAGATACCATTTGCATTTTGTGCTTGATCTGAAGGGTTGTGCAGGAGGAATTACGTCTTGTATATTTATAATGATATAAAAAGTTTCACTATAGGATTTGAAAACAGCAACTGCGCTTGCGGAAAAAACCCAGAGGACATGATATTTCAACTATATTAGATAATATTTTGTTGGGGCAACTGCTGCTAAGTCTTTCTTGAATTTGAAGCTTCAAATATATGAAAAGGAGTTTTATTTTCTGCTGCAATCTACCACAACGTACTGGATATTTCTCTTGGGAGTATACACCTT
The DNA here is from genome assembly GCA_936440205.1 of Lepidonotus clava. Lineage (NCBI taxonomy): Eukaryota > Metazoa > Annelida > Polychaeta > Phyllodocida > Polynoidae > Lepidonotus > Lepidonotus clava. The sequence goes on from OW387148.1 coordinate 18,928,200, forward strand.
ATATTTATTTTAATCGTTGTCAATCATAGTGAGTGTGCAGTACTAAGAACCAACTGAAGATGGGAGGACGCTGGTTTGTATTAGCGGTGGTGGTGATAGCTGTGACGTGGTGCTTCCCCCTACCGGTGAGGGGGGCAGACGGAGATACCAGTGACCAGGACTTTAACGCCCGCGACTGTCAGGACCACAGGGTGAGGATAGGATACTATAATTGGACATGATGTTTCCTAATGATTTAATTAACTCGTTCACTGTAATTATAATTGCATAATCTTACTTTAATGGTTAAATGTTCATTGAGTAATTACATGCCCAATAGTCTGCCAAACATGTGCCTCGACTGTGATAAGTGATTGGGTAAGTGGGAGGTCTTGATCAATTAATATTTAACGTTTCCTCTCCCTTTGCTACCATGTAGATCTGCCTTTACTTAGTTCAGACTAAAATCACACTCGTTCTCAATGATGATCACTCGCTTGAAGGTGGCCCTTGTACTTTACAACTATGTAGTTTGGAAGACTAACTTAGTAAGTTTCCTTTGCTCATCAAAGATTCCGTGAACACCAGGTGCAAAGTATATACCATGTAGGTGCAGTGTATGGCGGCTTTAATCCTGGAAACATTCTTCAGTTAGCTGGTCTAGGAGCTAAGGAGCTTTACTTGTTATGACAGATGGGTAGTCTCAACATGGTGGGCCTATGGCCGTAACCAGCCTTCTGTTACTAAGGCCAGATGGGACTTTGTGGGATGGGGGAGGCCAACGTTGGAGAGGGGGTAAATAAGTGAACGTTGGAGAGGGGGTAAATAAGCCAACGTTGGAGAGGGGGTGAATAAGCCAACGTTGGAGGGGGGTAAATAAGCCAACTTTGGAGAGGGGGTGAATAAGCCAACATTGGAGAGGGGATAGATAAGCCAACGTTGGAGAGGGGGTAAATAAGCCAACGTTAGGGAGGGAGTATAGATAATCCATGGTTTCAAATTCACAATACAGCATACACGTTTTCTTTTTAATGAAAGGATGGTTCTTGTTATAATATGGAACATCTAGTGCTGGTGATTTTTGTTCACTTTGCCGAAGAGGTTATGGAGAGATGGGCGGATATATATGATGATGTGTTGAAGTTTAAGGTCTACTCCGGGGGTCTATATACTCATCAATTTTTCAACAATACTGAGACTAACTCATGTTTTTGCTTTGTGCAAAGTACTAATGGCCAAATCTATGGGGTGAGAATAACGCTAAGGAAAAGAAGTCCAATAGACACCTCCAGAATTCGAACCCAGGTCCTCCATGCAGAAGTGCTGCATCCTATCCACTGGACCAACTCCCTCCCCCCCCCCCACCCCGTTTTCCAATATATTCAGTGCATACAGAAGTAGGAATGACTTAGTCTTAGACTTATTCCGTAAATACTATTAAAATCCATGTGATGGATCTCGAGTGCGTCAATATCACTCCTCATTTCACATACTGCGTTGTATACCAAGACATTTACCTGGATGGTTTTTATGAGCTGCAGCAAAGATACAGACTGTTGGAGTGCATACTCATCAACCACTTCCCTCGTGTATACACACTGCTGTGGGTTACATACACACCGCAGGACCCATGCCAGGGGAGCTGTGGATATATCTCACACTTTTTACATAGATCTTGTGTGGTTAGGACGGTAAGGTTCAGGCCACAAGTCTGCACAAATGGAAACATGTTAATCTGTACCCAGGAGTAACACCTACTTACAATCTTAGGACCTCTAATCACTAAGCAGTGTCTCTTGTCTGAAAGTTCCCGTATAGAAATATTAGTTTTTAGTACAATTAACATCGAAGAATAATTCATTCATAGTGTTTATTATACAATAAGTTTTGTTGAGGAGTTGGAAAGCTCAGGTTGACACCTTTAGAATCCTGCTTACTACAGACAGATTTAGGGGAACTTCGAGCTAAGAACTTTAAGGACTTTATCGAGTTTAGAATTGGATTAGGTTCGCTGCGATGGCCTTTGCTGCAGGTGTACATGGATCATGGTTGGATCCTATCCAGGGGGTCGTGGGTTGTGATGGACGGTGATTGAAGGGTTACAATGAGACCTACATCTGATAGTAAAGGATTTGATACTGTTTATCAACCACCACCAAGGGAGATAACCACATACCAACAAGTAACGAGGGGTTAAGTTACTTAGAAATGTCCTGTACCCAAGTAAAAGATATCAATCTTAATTACACACTACATGGTAAGTTGTTGTTTTTTTTTGGGGGGGGTAATCCTATTAGTTTGGTACACCATTATGTGGGCTTCCTGGCTATAACATAAGTATAGGTTAGTTTCCACCCTTGAACTTCTAAATGCTTTAGAATCTGGGGCGCTTTCAGAATCATTAAAAGGAAAAGAAATCAGTACGTTTGATATACGGTCTTACATCAGCTAAAGCAATCAAAAGCTTCTAGTGTACGTCGAGGACATTAGCCTGCACGCACAGACCCCTGACAATACACAACAGATAGGCCTACTCTTGAGAAATTGCGTGACCGTGCACATGTCACTGGGACAAACCAAGGAGCTCGCATCTACTGATGCGTGTTACATAGCTTTCCCAATAACAAAAGAGCTATAATTCCCCTCATCAGAGGTCATTTCCAACAGTATAAGTCTATAATATACAAACAAAAACTTGTTCAAATTTACGTACACTACTTGTGAGCACTTACAACATAGTCTAAACCTTCCCCACTGTGATAGATACAAAAAGTTCTCATAGCAATGAAAACAAGCTATTCGTCTCTTCTATAGATATAGCCAGCCATGCCAAACAGTAAATGACACCTTTATAAGTGTAAACAAAAATATGCCAAAGATGTTCGTTATCATTGATATGTGCAGAGGTAGGGCAGGTAAGAAAAAGCAGGAAGGAACAATTTGCAGTAGGATATGTTGCTTAGCATACCTTTGCAGATAGTACGACACAAAATGACAGGAACACTTCTCGGAGGCTGTCTCTTTGCCAACTATGATATGAGGTATAGGAGGAAACTGGACCTTGTCTTTTTTTTTCATTTGTGCTCATTCCTGAGTGACAGGTTTTTAATCAGGAAATAGCTTTTTGTCTCACTTGACTACGCATTTTCCTTATCGATATGTATGCATACCTTGGCATACCCCTGTCGACGACACCTAATTGTAATTCATTACCTGGAATAGCCTCACGAGGTCACGCTAAATACCTTTATCACGAATCTGGTCATAGGCTCCTTGATCCCAACTCTTTTAACATGAGTGTATAGAAACCCATACCCAAATGTATTGGTTCAAGCCAATTACGCTAAAAGGGGGCCACACGGTCTATTGCTCAGCCAAAAAGCTGTCATGCTGAGGTTTGTCAAAGGTATACATGTAGTTCATATTATGTATATAACACAAACAAGAGGAGTAGCAAACAAATTGATTATGAATTTACTTGATCTGAATTATGAGATGGTAATAAGCCTATGAGAGCTAGAAGATAACATACCAACCCCAAATAGCGTACATGATAAGAAAATGAGCGATAAACGAAGCTATTACAGAACTTTGGTGAAGTACAGTACTCCCCCTCTTATACGGCCAGCCCTGGGGAATCATGAAAGTGGCCGCATAAGAGGGGTGGCCGTTGGTGAGGGGGAGCACCCTATGGGGTTGATTTGAGACAAATAATTTTAGATTTCAAAGATATGATATCACGTTGTTTTTTTTAAAGTATTAGTCGTAATTAGTATTAGTAATAAATCTTTTTATTAAGTTTTTTTTTTTTTTTTTTTTTTTGGGGGGGGGGGGCTTGATTGTTGAAAAATTATAGATTAATCGTCAATTCAGAATGTTGAAAAGAACATTTCCAGGCCACCCCACTTTGTTCTATGCACTGACCCCTGTATACCTGTAGCCTCTCAACACCTCCTGGCCTCCCCTCTTTGTTCCAGGTGCGACCACTGACACCTGTAGCCTCTCATCACCTCTTGGCCGCTTCTCTTTGTTCTATGTGCAACCACTCACCTCCAGTTCCTCTCATCACCTCCTGGCTGCCCCTCTTTGTTCTAGGTGCGACCACTCACTTCCAGTCCCTCTCATCACCTCTTGGCCGCCCCTTTGTTCTAGGTGCGACCACTCTCCCAAGCTATATTCCTAATATATATATATATATATATATATACATGTACATATATATACATAATATACATATACATATATATATACATATACATATATACATATATATATATACATATATATACATATACATATATATACATATACATATATATATATACATATATAATATATATATATATATTCTGGCCGCTGGTGAGGGGTATTATGGACGTTTGGGGCCTCTAAAGGGTGGCCGCTGGCCGCGTCAGAGGGGTGGCCGCTGGTGAGGGGTAATTATAGAGAGAAAACAGTCCGTGCTTTCATTTTCTGGCCACATAAGAGGGGTGGCCGCTGGTGAGGGGGGCCGTATATAGGGGGACCACTGTACCCTTGAACAGCAAAAACATGATTTTATGTAACGGGTATACATCTCCAGCGGAACAAATAAAAGAAAGGGGTTAATAGCGGCTACATGTACATGCATCAGCTCTTCGTGGATAAAATATATGGGGCGTGAAAACAATGGCTATGTGATCTACCTGTATTAGCGACCAACAATGTGTAATCACGTTTTTATTATACCCTCTTTTCCCAGGCTAACGGGGAGCGGGAGAACAAGGTGTACCGTATCTACCTGCCGGGTAACTCGATCCTCGTCTACTGTGAGGGCATGACGGAGAACTCGCCCGACGAAACCGCCTGGACCGTACGTAGCAGTTTGGTTTGCTTATTATTTTGGTTTAGTACTTTTCGTTTTGTTTGTGTATGGTTTATTAAGGGGTTTTATGTCAGGGTTTATGATGTGGGTTGCCCATGTGCCCTGGATAGCTACAATCAAGAAGAATTATGCAATTATCTCGATCACAAGTTAAGCTAAGGTTACGTAAAGCTAGATTTACCATTCTTTGTCTTTTTGTGTGAAGCCCAATTGTACATCAAATAATTGTCTGTCCCAGAAAGATATAGGCCATATGGTGCGTGCTTATTGTATAATATATGAACTGCTCATGTCACTTGTCATCATGTTAGCGGAGTTTTTTTTTATAATGTACCCCTTTAATCTGTGTCATTTGGGTCGGCGGTTGCACGCACGCTTAAAAGAAATTGACAGAGATACCATTTTGCCTACCCTGTTTCTTGTTTTAAGGATTTCCTACTTTATTTGATTGATTGCATGCCGGATTTTCCTTGTACCACTCTAACATCCACGTTACAGTGTGGTTGTTTAGTTCTAAGCCATCTAAATTCGAATTGGAAAGATCATTTCCGCCCCACTTGATTCTTAAATAAAAGGAGGAAAAGTGCTTCCTACTTTCCTACTTTTTCACGAATCCACAGTGGGATCTCTCAACAGGGAACCAACAAAAGTAACAAAAACGCACAGAGTCTGAGACACATGTCGCAAAATGTTTATATAGCTTCAATCAATTGCAGATTAGGAAAGTTATAGAAACACACTTCTTTCCATTTTCATACTAGGCCTACTACACTGAAGATTTAATAAGTTTTTAATAATTGGGATAACTATCTAATCAGTGTATATTGTATTAAACCAAGCCACCATACTGTCACATTGTGGGCTTCATAAATAATGACCCAGACGGGACGTTTCCCGAACCATGCCAAGTATTTTTTAATGATACCAAATTCAGCCTGTTAGATGTGTGTTGCCGTCAGCACGAACTGACTGTCGGCGTGAGGTCATCCCCCGACCCAGCTGGGAACAGTAGTAAACAACACAACCTGAACACGAGTTAACACACAACACTGAACAAGTATAGTAGGGCTACTGGTGGTGGCTACTACTATAAGCAACCCCAAAAGTGTATGTGTGGGCTCCTATATTTACTTTACAACCAATGGTCATTAAACAACTTCTCTCGGTGTCCTTTTACACCTTTTTAGATAAGACGATTATTTGCAGATGTTAAGTGAATGTACATGAAAAACAAAAAATTGAACATTTTTTAAAGTTGACCTACCCACAAAAACATGTAGCTCTTTCCAACTACATGTATAATGGAAAACCAGAGACATGTTTTGCTTTCTGAAATGGCGTTTATTGTGCATCTCATTATTAATGGGTGTGTGCCGGGGATGTCGCAACCCGCCCCCAGAGTATTGGTGTCAGTAATAGTGTGATTATATCCGATTTTATTGTAGGAGGTCGTATAAGAGTGCCCTAAGTTCTATAGGCGTTATTGTGCCGACCATGCGGGTTCCACCATCCTGTTTTTCCTTACACATTTGTAATGTTTCAAGGTGTGTTGATATGGCAAGGTGTTATGTTCAACTCAGACATATTTTATGACTAATGCCTGAAAGAATTAATTTGAATATCATACACTTTCCCTTGGGATTTCTTGAAAACAGAATAACGTTTAAAAACTAGTTCCGATCATAGACAATGATTTGTAAGTCTGGTCTTTTTAACTGCCTGGACCAGGATCCTGATAGACCTTATAGGAATATCAAGTAATAAAGTATTATTAATGCATCCGGTATGGACTTGCCACTATACAAAATGTCAATTTAATTCATGAAAGGAACAACCATCCCTTTCCAGGTGATCCAGCGTCGCCGGGATGGACCGGAGGACTTCAACAAATCCTGGCGCCACTACTCGCGGGGGTTTGGATCCCGGGAGACTGACCACTGGATCGGTAACGAGAACCTCCACCTACTGACCACTGCCGGCCCGCGCTACGTGCTGCGGATCGAGCTGTGGTCGTACGACGACCCGTCCGACCACCGGTACGCCGACTACGACGGCTTCAAGGTGGGGTCCCAGGCCGACTGGTACAAGCTGCACTACACCAACTACTCCGGGGACGCAGGTAAGGGGGACTCCTTTATGTGACAAGGTGCAAATGTCCATGCTCTTGATGTGTTAGAAAGGTGCTAAGAGCTCAAATCAAAATCCTAAATACTGTTCTCTAACAGGAAACAACATAATCTATACATAGTCAGCTCTGACACTATTCTGTCAGATGGTGCTCTTGAGTTATAAATGTCCATGCTCGTTATGTCTAGTCTTTAGGGCTGTAGGCTGTAGGCTGTAGTATTGTATGTTCATGTGACACATGGATCTTGTAGATCGTTCAGTTGTCAATAAAAGTTCACACACACACACCTTAATGTTTAGAGAACTATTGAAAGTGGCCGACCATGCTTGTTTTTGTAGGAAAATAAACTGAATAACTGTCATCACTTTTAAGAGTATTGCGCAGAAACTAGTGCTCCCACCTGGGGGTGAAAACAGCGAAATAGCCCCTAGGAAACAGCGGCATATCCTAAAATCTTATCTAAAATAATCATTCTCAAGGAATTGGATTTCTGTAGATGGTTTTGGGCAAAATTATAAGGGTAGCGTCAAGAGGGCTTCATTATACATCTTAACATTTTTACTTGAAACAAAATATAAAGTCAACAGAATGATTAGTTACAAATTAAAGCTGTAGGACCTCCCTGATATAGTTCATTTATGAAATGTTGATAACATGTTAATCCTGTATCCTAATTTCATGAGAATTTTGATTCTCTAAAAGTGCCCCAAGGTGTCATCTCAGAACTCCTAAATCATATGTACTTTTCACCACTAATGGATCAATCATACCAAATTACAGGGCGTTTCCATGCTTCAATTAAGTAGTGACCATTATCCGTAATGCTCATTGTTGAGTACAAAATTATTAGCCATTCTTGCAACATTAAAAGCCATATAGGGGGATATGCATTGCATGGAAGATTTAGGATGACATTTTGATTAATCTTTTTCTTTTAAAAACTTCTTGTGTCAATGTAAGTTGATTGTGAACTAAGCATAATACCCTCAGAATGCCTTAGCACAGTCACACCTTTCTTTAGAGGGGTTAAGATAACGTCGTTGAAACTTGACGGCCAGGGGACATAGATGAAAACCTAAAAAGCAGCTAACTATATTATCATTGGCCTTTTTTCTGCTAATATTAGGAACTAGATATTATATGAAGGACCTAAATTGGTGCGACCTGCGCAACTCTAACTCTAGAGTGCCATCACCTCCTTTTCTAATAACAATTATGAACTTACCAAAGCATGATAATACCATACTACACCCATCATCATTCACTATCCAATTGCTAGAAGGCTATGAAATGGTCCTGGGTAGTAGAAAACAAGGACGATACAATTATGCTTTTTGTACATGTATATTTGGGAACTCTAATATACATCAGATAGAGTAAACCTAACGTATGATATCTCTAATATCAGGTTTGAAAAATAGTTCAAACAGTGTCATTATAACAAGACCTTGAATGCCTATTTAACTATTTTCCCAGATATTGCAGGTGTAAATATGTTTGGAAGGATTAGATGGTGTAAATTAACATAACTATTGGGATGTGTCGTGGTTTCTGTTACTCCTAAAGGGTGAAACGTACTGCTATTTCACAGAGGTTATTTGCAACCAGGCATAACAATAGGCCTTGGTTGGGGGAATGGGTTTTGTATGCATTGCAAGGTTACAATGGCAACTGGTCACCAAATAGGTATAATGTATGTTAGATTGCTACTAGTTGATGTTAATAATTATTTTAAAAAAAGCAAATAAATAATGCTTTTGTAAATTCTTCAGGTGACTCCCTCCGGTTCCAAAAGGGGATGAACTTCTCGACCCCTGACCAGGACAATGACCAGTGGGGGATGTCCAGCTGTGCCCAGATGCTGGACAGTGGCTGGTGGTTCAGTGACTGCGGCTCGGCCAACCTCAATGGTCAGTTCTACCGGGGAGACTTCAACCCGGACAGGGACGGCCCCTACAGGGGCGGCATCTGGTGGTTTGGTATGGGGGACATGTTCTACTCTTTTAGGTCTCTTATGAAGATACGACCTGTTGGGGATGACTATGTACCACCTGGGATTATAGCCTAGGGTCTATTTGTAATGTTTTGTAAATATGTAAATGTGTGGAGAGAAAGGTAGAATGGAATTGTATAAAAAGAAAAGTTGTAAAGATGAGAATATCCGAATATTATGTTGAATGCTGCACAGACAATCATTTTATAAGCTTCTACTATGTACAACCGCCCTTTTAACTGTTGCTGTGAGTGGTTCATCAAAATGAGTTCATTGCCTCATTCATAGAGAATCACCATAAGCCTACAGTTGTAAACTAGAATATACACACAAAGGATTTTATTCGAAACTTGAGTGTTTGATGGCGAAAGATGGATGATAACTATCATGAGGCAAAGCCTGCACTGATTTCTTTCCTTCTTTATAATTACAATCGTTCAAAACCAGCAATATTAATCATTAGAAATATCATTTTATGCAAAAATATATATCACTGCATTGTGCCACTTAAATCATTAAGTACTCTAAGCAATACGTGTATGGAATCATGCTAATTGAAAATAAGACAAGGAGACTTTGCTTGTCAGTGCTCTAAGCAATACTTGTTTGGTGTATGGAGTTAAGTTACTTGATTTGAGAGGACTTTGCGGTTTAGTGCTATAAGCAAAACAGGTGTGGTTTATGGAGCTCGAGTTATCTTCTTTGAAAATGATAAGAGGACTTTGCCGCTCATTGCTCTAAGCAGTACATGTATGGATATATGTTTGTTAGAAATCAGATGACAGGGAGCAATGCAGTCCGCTGTTTCTAAATCAGCTGGTGCCAAAATAACTTAAATGTAGCCAAGAGTCTTTCACCTTTTGTCTTTTTTGGCTTGCATTATAAATCAGAAATGTTTTGTCTTACAACCTTATGAATTGCTGATCATGACAATAATAATATAAACCTTGTGAACATTGATAATATGGAAAAACTTGTGTAAGTTTTGCTATACCTATACAATCTAAAACATGTATTTAGATAAGGGGAATGTGTAATCAGAATGAGCTTGTACGAATTGTATCCAGATACAAAAGTCCAAGCTTAAAAAGTCATGCAAGTCCAGGATGTCGTGATCCAACTTCTCTATCGGTCCTGCAAAATTGCTTGCATTGTCTTTTGATCCATGCATTCCATGGCTTTACCATCGAAATTATAAGGATTTTGAAGTTATTTCTCCAGTTATATTACTACTAGTTTCCCAGGCCAACTTATATTGTATCAAGGTAAATAAATAATATTAGCGTTGCCTACCTAGGTATAACCCAGTAAAATGCATCGCTCGTATCATAAAAATGCACTGTTTACTTGTATGATGTACATATTGTTGAGTGTATGTATATAGACTTTTGTGTAAAAGTGTTCGACGGCTTATGACCTATCGTAAGCAATTGCAAAGCAAATAGTGTTGATGTGCTCTTCAACTTTAGCATCTGTACAAAATCTATCATGATTGGAATCTAAATCATGACCCCGAATTCTGCAAACCTGACGATGATGTTTCAAATGATTGTTGTGTTGAAGAAAGACACAACCTGATGAACTGAATATGATTGGTAATGCATGAGATTCAAATACTGCCCGGTGTTCCAAACTTTCAAGTTGAACTGCATAAATTAAGGGTCAGCCACTATATGAGACTGGATTGAACTGTTCAGTTGAGTAAGGGTCGGTCTTAAAGTGGAATGGATTTTCAGATTGTCTAATTTGGGACTCATTGATACAGATGATGAATATAAAAGAAACCTTAAGCTTAAGCTTTCTTACAACAACGAATGTCTTGAATGTTCACAGTAGATCCAGAGATGTTGGTTTTTGAACATGATACCGCCAGTCATTGTAGATCCATTACAACTACAGTATAAGTTGTAGCAACATCGTCACCAAGAGTAAAATATACAGTTAAATACTAATCACAAAAATGATAATTGAGGTTGAATACAGTCATATATGTTCTAATCAAAGTAGTTCAATTCGGTTTTTGGACAAGGTAGTTTGACATTTCTTCTTTCGTTTCTCATTTTACTATAATTATCTGAACAATATTTCGATGATTTCATGTTCCATTAACATTCTGGTTACCATGGTGACATTATGACAATTTTTAAACATTGTGGGTATCGCATGAATCTACACAGAATCTCACGTTTACCCAAATTATAGCTTAAATTACATGTATTGATCTCTGTAATTACTTATTTTAGACTTATCAGAGTGAATGCTAATAAGACCCGATTTCGCAGAGTTGGTCACTTTTTAAGACCTTGGTAAGCACCATACATCAGTGACTGAGGATAACCGAGTGTTCACTGATTTTTCCTGGTTAGGGTGCCATATTCTGTATATCACCGATCTTCAACTTGCGTTTACTCAACTTGCAGCATTAGGTATGTGCTTGAATCAAGGGATCATCTGAGCAATATTAATATAAAAGATGTTATGTCATCTCAAGAGTTTGTCTGTAATACTTGTTAACTGTGTTACTGTTTAATAAACACATTTTCATTTTTAAAGTTCAGTCTTATTCCATGGGCCTCTTTGGCGTTTAGGACTTCACAACAATTACCTTTTTTAGATGGTTAGTAAAACAATCCGTATAATTAGGAGGTTTAAATTTGGTTTATAGATATCGCAATAAATAGGTACATGTATTAGATGAGGATCATTTAATAGTGTGAGGAGCAACCCCGAAAGCACTCAAGTACTGACAATCCTTAAGGGATGTATTTGATTCTGAACTTGATTTTATTTCGGTAGAAGTTACAAAATTCAAGGGCTTCGTAGGGAACTATAAATATCAACGTAGAAAAAGATCAAAAACGCCAATTCTTGCAATGTTGTTTATTTCAACAAGTATAAAATGAATTCAATATGAAAATGTAATTTTTCATTTCGTTGCTTTTCCGGACAGCTCTTTTCCATTGATAACTTCTATAACAATAAATCAACATGTGTAAAACAGCGGGAAAAAGTTATTCTCTATAAATTTATATGAATTCTAAATAGATCACATGATTGGTAACAGGGTATATAACGTAAACAATCTGTTAATGATTGCCAATTAACGAACAGTTGATGTTGCAATTGAATAGTGAACTCAAAGGATGTACTCGGCCTATGTCCAATAACCAATGGAACGGCAGGGGAGGGGGAGGGGTCTCCAAGATGTCCTTTCCTCCGTCCTGCACTTGCGAGTTTACGTGCGAGGTTTCAGTACTGGTACTCAATATGTTTATTTACTCCTTGGGGTGGCCCTACGGATATCCCTGGTACCTATACCTTGGGCTGATAACCCTCCTCATGCCAGACTCATGCCAGTCACATATATCATGATACATTAGGTAAATATCCCGCTTGCAACTACCAATTATCTGATTATGACTGTTCCAGTTGCTTGCGAAAACCTGAGTTTCAAATATATTTTTACGCACTCTCAAATATTCAGTAGGCGACTTCTTAACTTGTGATGAACTTGTTGGCACAGAGGTCGTCCAAAATAGTTATCCTTTTACAACTTACGTAATTAGTTAATAAAATAATAAACGTTTTAGACCAAAGCTGATGATGTAAGTAACAATTGAACATTTAGGAGACTAGGTAAGGCATGCCTGACACACCGAATGAAAAAGCAAAAGCTTGTAGTGGAATTGGGATGTAGAACGGTAGGATAAGAATTGCGGTCATGGAAAAAGGTGTCAGTGTCAAAGTTGTGATAACTCACTAACATCTAGAGGTATAGATTTCGACACCAATGTTCTTTTATATGAGATCAGTAAAGCCATTCAAATGTAACAATTAGGTTCGAACACTGCCCAAGGTTATTTTTTACTAAAAAAGAGTTGAAACGTTGGTGTAATTGTATAGTCATTGCTATTTTAGCTTCTTTGGAAAGAACTATCAATTCCCCTTCTGTAATCGCATAATAATGCATATGTGACACATACATTTTCTTGTAGCTTACAAATACTTCTGAGAAATACATATCACTTCTAGATAAAACGCAAGTGATTGATAAAGCATTCTGCAACAATATGTATATTTCTATACGGTACTTGTATATTCTATGGTAATTCTAGATTCTGAACAAAATAGTGTCAGGAATAAATTCATTTTCAGCCTCCCTTCATAACATCAGTCATTCACGCTTGGTGCTCCTCACTCAGAAGGTGTGCTTTAGTGTTGAATAACGATATTTTACTTATATCCAAAATGTTTTGTACTTCAATATGACTACATAGTCGTGTGCAATAATGCCCATCTCAAAAAAATAGACAGTGCACAGGCGCATAGCTTGCTAACACTTTATAAAACAGCAACAATGAAGGCTAATTCACAGATAGGCTACTAGTTAAACTACATAGAGATGTACATTTCAGCATACTGTGAATAATTGATATGTTAAATGTTGCATCTACTTAGATTTTAGCAGCCCAATTGAAGATAATGGATATAAAATATGCATATACATCTCTCACGACTATTTCCTCTGACATCGATTGCGTAGAATACATTTGGTCATTATGATTGCGCATAAATATGAATATATTATATATGAACATGTGTATCAAACAGCTCAACGTATGGTCAATTAAACAAAAACATCAAAGAACTAAGTGTTCATTTTCTTAGGAAAATACTGGGGCAATCAACATCTCCTGTTTCATGTCAAAGATAAAATTACCATCTTATAGCTGCATTTATATTTCCGTTAAAGATATACAATGAGATAATAATATAGCAAGGAATGTGTTAGGTATCTATATTCTTCATTCAAATAAAGTCTGCACAGCTTAGAATAAGAAAAGAGTCAAGGTCAGGTATTGGACCATGTAATTCAATTTTTCTTTTTAAAAATCACCTAGTTATTTTCACTGCGATTCAAATTCGCAAGCAAAGCTAACATGATACCGAATAGAATAGAAATCCCTTAAGGTATATAAGGAATTCCTGGGGTTCAAAAAATGTGAATACAGGACTGATAAACCGGATGTCAAATACAAAAATGAACAGGAATGTGTTCACACCTCTAAGAATGAGAGAAATATTGAAGATTAGAATGTCAAGTACGTATAATGACAGACGTTTTGGTTAGTATAAGTGCCAAAGTCTTAAGAAAGGTAGAGATCCGAGGAATATGGATGCATGAATTTGAAAAGTCTCAATCTTCAGGCTCTGTGATATCACTGCAAGCTGACCGTGAGACATTGTCGTAGCTCGAACTATCACAGGAATAATTAGTATGATCATAATCCACTGCTATGTCCCAGAGATCCTTTAACAACAGAAATTGCTGAGTTTCGGCTGGGAGGGGCAGTTGCTCAATCATACTCTGTATCGATTTCTCCCCTTTAATCAATATTGCTGATTGCCGAATAAAACACCTTGCAAGATCCTTTAATGGCCTTGGTGTAAAGAGAAATTGATGTAACCAAGAACTGAAATCATCCACACTTCCCAGCGCTTTCAGGCGGTCAAACAGTAAAGAGGCCTCACAGGCCGGTACCTGAAATGCGCCATGGTTTCCTGACATCAGAACAGCCCGACAAATATGCAAATGCAGCTCTGCCCCGCTGTCCTCTAACAAGAGGTACCTGAAGTCGGCCATCTTGGATTCACTGAAGCGTGCCCCGTGGGAGAGGAGCACCAGCGCCACCTGGGGGTGACCCCCGATGGTCCAGGTCAGGTCAAGGGGGCTGTTCCCGTCAATGTCACATACGTTCATGTGGCAGCCCTCTTTGAGAAGAAAGCTCATTGCCTCCTGCAAACAAAGAGGAAAGGTGTGAGCTACCACAGACACGCGATAGAATAAGATAAAAATGGTGATTGTTGGAGCTTATTATTGTCCATTCAGCAATTTTGCAGCTATATCACAACCAACTCACAGTTTTTGGATTGTACAAAGTAATGGTGACTGAATATATGAGAGCGAGAACAACAGCAAGGTAAGGTAGTCTAACAGGTAGCTGCCGGGAACCGAACCCTGGCCAGCCATGCGCAATGCCAACACAGTAACCATTAAACTACCCCACCCCACTCGATAAAATAAGAATTGAACTTTGTAGTATAATACTAACAATAATAACGTAATTATTCGTATTTCTATAACGTTCAGTCTTATTGGACCTCCAACCTACATAGCTCTGTGGCACCGGAAGCTCATCAATGTATCATGTTACTGCACACGCTTTTATAAAGTAGATAACATTAAATTATCTTACAATATAAGTGGCAGATATTACAATTGCCTTTCAACTGAAACTACTTTAGAAGGTCAAGACAGTCATGTTTTGACAGATTTTGATGCTGCCTGTTTTGTATTTGTTTGATTTTTTCTTAGAATATGGCATGAAATGACACATCCTTCCCTAGAATTATAGCATTCAAAAAGAATCATAAAGCCTTCCTAGTGATGTGAAATGTGTCTATATTTAACCTTTATTGCCATTGCCGATTTGGAAAATTGGCAGCAATATTGGCATGTGGGATATAGGCTTAAAATGATAGATCTTACCGTGTTAGGTCCAGCTGTGCCTCCTGGTTTCCTCCGCTCCCCACTGTAGAGAGCCGTGTCAGTTGCAATGTGGAGACAGGTCTGTCCCATCAAGGTAACAGCGTCGATGTTACTGCCGGCCTCCAGGAGGTCTCTGAGTATAGACCAATGGCCCCTCCAGGCGGCCATGTGCAGGGGAGTAGCCCCTGACAGCATTGGGTAGTCCACACAGTAGGCAACACCATGTCCTGTCATGCGGTGGACATCTGCACCCTCTTGTAGGAGGAACCGCACGGTGACCGGATTGCCCTTACGGGCAGCAAAATGGAGGGCGGTCATCCCCTCGCTGTCTGATTGGTTAATGGAGGTGCCATATTGGAGGAGAAGCTTAATGCCCTCAAGGTGTCCTCCCCATGCAGCTTTGAGGAGCGGCGTCTCCCCCTCCGCGTCTTTCCTATTGACACTGGCTCCATGCTGCAGGAGTAGGTTCATGACTGTTACATGTCCGTATCCAGAGGCAATTGCTAAAGCGGTTGCTCCATTGATGTCCACAGCATTGACCTCTATGTCGTGTTGGAGCAGTAGCCGCGCTATCCCTGCATGTCCTTCTGTGGCTGCAGCCCGGAGGACCGCCTCCCAACAAGGCCCCAACTTCTTAGTCTGCCCATTGACCTGCACAGTCCTACTCACCACCAGGCTCTCCTCCTCACTCAAAGACCCTGTAGGGCTGAACCGCGAGAATAGCGACTTGATGACCTTTTTCGGGCGTGCTGTGACATTCTGCAAGAACCCCCTGAGAGAATCTGGCCGACAATTCCCATCAATATCCAACCCAGCTGGGGTGTGTTGTAGAAACAACTCAATAATTCCATCATGGCCTCCTTTGGCTGCTTTTATCAGAGCTGTCTCGTGTCGGAAGTCCCGCATACCGGCTTCTGCCCCTCTCTGGAGCAGCACACTGGCTACGGCTACATTGCCGGCGCTGCAGGCCACATGGAGAGCAGTTTGCCCCAGCTCGTTCTGCTGGTTGAGGTCCTGGCCTGCCGTGAGCAGCTCCTCCACGATGTCCACCCGGCCCGCCGCCGCCGCCCTCTGCAGGGGGGGACCCTCGGGGTCGACGAGCGCTGTCATGGCCCCCTGGAGGAAAAATTGCATAAGGTTTCAATTCACATTTAATCTTTCATGTACGGTCTTTGCAAGATACAAGTTATAATCTGTTTGCATAAACCCTTTTCATATGACAGACCAACAAGTCTTTACATAAAACAACAATATACTGTGTTGGTATTAAGTATAACTGAGAACTTTGAATGTCGGTAAGATGAAGAGTAAGAGTAATGAACTGGTTAATAAAGGTGTGGTGGATATTTTTCATAACCTGCCACAACATAATGAGGATCACAATTATTAAGATGTTCGCAACTCAAGTCATCTTCAAAACGTTGTGATTATATAAAGATTCGAAGATGTGTTGTTATATCATTAAGATTGCCCTCATTAATAGGTCCCCAAATAACTTATAATGGACTACCCCTTTTGAATATTGTGATCATTTTCCTGGTGCTGGTATAATCAAATCCGGTGAGGTGTGATAATAAGCTGGCCATCGCTTGCGTAGGTATTTTAGGAATGATACTATATACCGATAGTAGTAGATCGCCCGTGTAATGAACCCTGACACTTTGATATTTGATTATAGCAGCACTGAGGCTATGCAGCATTAAGTCATAACGGGTAGACCCTTGAATCCCATCTTCCTGATCTGAATTATTACCTTCAATTGATGACGTGCACTAAAATCATGCCACGGCCATCACATGCACCAAAATAACATTTGGAACATTTTTCTTCTAATTAGACAAATAATATGCAGTGTCTTATGACTGGAATTATTGTATTGCATATTAATATTATTTCTTCCAAAACAACTTCCACATTAACAATAAAATTGTGATTATGATACATAATTGTTTCTTTATGTAATATAATTTAAGCTGCAGTAAAGAAGTCGTCAGAAAAGTATAGGACTACTCCAGTATTCCCACCCACTCAAAAAAAGCTGATCGGACTGAAGCAACTCTACTGCCGCTATTGATCTGTCCCCTTTGACTAGACTCTCATTAGGATGAGTGAAAAATGTTGCCCGTGACCTCTGGTAATTGGTTAAATTACAGCCTAACGACCTGAATCTGCTCCTGTCGTCCTTAGAACTGGGTGTAAACATGTGGATGCCCGCCCAGCCCTCCAAACCGTCCGCCAAAAATTACTGCGGGATTTCTGGCAAAGGCTTAACCCACAAGGAGACATTTACCTGATATTGCTTGGAATCTCTGGGATCCCTATGGGTGTGAGCGATTCGGAGTTGTAAAACCTTAGCAGCTTGGATTCCTAACGTTCATGCCATCCACAAAGGGCTATAAATGCACATATTTTCTTGGTGTTCATAATTACCACTGTGGAATATGATTAATCCTAAACAAGGGTGTCTAATTTACATTGAGGTCTACCACATTACACTAATTATGATCCTTAGTATTTTAGTTAATTCTTGAGTGTAGCGGACACCTCTCCTTTAAGGGCCTGCTCACTCGAGCCTTCGCACGCAGGACCAAGCTACCAATATTTAACTCCGACTTTCATCAACTATATCCTAACAGAAAACTAACTACCCATACCTCTCATGTGCATTAAGAAAGCTTGGTGAGTAAAAGGACTGGCGTTGTAGGTCCATACTGGTTGTGGTGTATTGGTATGACTGTTAATATCCCGCAGTGGTCGGCCAGTTGTCCGCTCCCCACTCCCCATCAGCTGATCAATGTCAGGCGTTGGTTCTGACGAGGCCACAACCGGCTATGACGGGCCGTTTGGACAGAAGTAATTTTGATAAAAGAGATAATTTGTGGTCAGAACCCTCTTCGGATTATAACCATAGCTTTTGGTCCGCCTAGTTAATTGCTACACAATGACATTATTCATTATGGCTGGCCTTCCATAAAAAAAAGTTTGAATGCCTATGCAATATCAACCAACATATCAATCTATTGACAAACCACCGTGAACTAAACTGCTAATGAAGCACATTGAAGTGACAATTGCTGGTACCTGGGTACAGGTGCAATCTTATAATAAGTATTATTGAATTGGTTCACCAATTAGCGTATTAGGTTAAAGTTAAGTAGGCCCTATATAAAGCTTTGTATTATAGGATATATATATAATTGGACCATTTCTAAACCATCATTTGAACTTTATTATTTCAAATAAAATCAAGGCGACTTTGAAAATTATAATATCACTTGGTAAACATTTTCAAGTATTATAACACTGAACCTTAGATCACACTCAGTATACCATGATATTACAATACAGAATATATCCGAAGCGCCACCACTTAAGGGTTCAATACCTCGATATTTCCAGTAGTTGGCTCTGTAGTATGTAATAGCCAGATAATCAATAATTGAGTCAATAGGTCTACATCATGACAAGGAAAAAATGTTGAGCGTTGAATGTACAATAAATAGTCCCGACACTACATAGACCAGCTTATCTATAATTCAACGAGACGGCTACGCGGGCGAATATTCTATTGCAATCGTGCTAGATATTATGCGCATATACTATTAGATCTATCTATGCCCCCCATGGGCGATAAAGACGCTGACAGTAAACATTCTTCTCCCGTTAATGGTTTTGGATATACCTAATCAAAATAACACCCGGTGGCTCCCATCCCTTGTAAGTGTAGGCCTAGGCCTATACGCTACTTCGTTGTATGTACTTGTACGTGTGTTACATCAAGTTAAGTCGTATAGTCAGGGGATAGAGTTCTATGGCATGCATATGGGATAGGCCTACTGGTCTTGGTGAACCAGGGATACAACATAACTTGAAAAAGATTAACATTTGAAATTAACTTACTATCTGTATCTCATGTCTGTTATTCCTTGTGTAGTTTTATGCCAGGCGGGCATGATTCCAATTGCAGGGAGTCATCGTATACCCTACCATAGAAACATAAACGATTATGAAGAAGGAATTAAGCTGCTTTAGTTCTAATCGTGATAATATCTTTATCCCCATGAAAGAAATGGGTCCGGGGCATGAAAGACAGACATCCCGTTTGGATAGCCTATTTCCTACTGAAACGTTAACCCAATAAAGATTTTGGTTTAGCCTATGAATACAATGGTATAGCCTACAGTCTGTTGATTATAAACTAAACATCAATAAAAGGCATAGGTAGAGGTTAGGTCAGAAACTTTTCTTTTCCAGGTGTCTTTCAGAAGCGATTTTGTCAATTGACTTATTTTACCTGATTCAATGTCTAATGTTGGGCTAATTTTACAAATTACATGCATTTCAAATTGTAAGCCTTAGGCTAATGGATTTTTAACTGAGATGTCAGTGTTGAAAACACACATATATATACATTTGTACAATGTATTCGGAATGAAAAGATATTAAGCAGATCATTTCAAAAATGGCAAAACCTCCCTTATCACACGTCTGTTGTCAATGAACCACAAATATGTAGACCTACAGACCTAATCTACTCTATTAGTGTTTACATGGGCGATAATAAGGGGTTTCTACAGATGTAAATTTGGATGTGAATCCCTTGGATTAATCAATATGACATCAATCTAAATAACACAATGGTGATATATGAAACAAATCAACCCACGTATGAGTACCTACATACTATCTATTTACTAATTATACCAACAGATACATACCAAAACAACCAGCAGTGTTTGGCTTGTGTGTTGAGGTTGTGAGCATTTCAATTGCTGCAAGTCTCAGCACATTACCTGACATTACTGAAATCTCACTCCTACGAATGAAGCCGAATTAAACTTAAATTCAACAACCTATAGGGATTGTCCGGTCAAAACATTAAGAAAGGATCCAACTCACGGTGAATGTTGACACGGCGCTCAGCCGAGGAGGTGTAAATCAGGGGTTCTGCACATAATGAGCTGCTCACTCTCTGAGCTTAGTCCGTAGTACTGACACCACACACTAGGGCATAAAGTGGGTCAGTCACCCTCTGCCATTTTAAGGCAGGAATTCCTGCCTCCATCCCAGCATGCTTTGCAGCCGCTGGTTATGGGCAAGCTGGGCCATTAAGAGCCACCAGGCCCATAACCAGTGAAGGGGTTCCCCCATTTAAAATTAGATAGCCAATTAGAATATTCCTGCCATAATATGTAAATTTTTGGGCTGACCAGTAGGAGCCATCCACACAGCAGGGGTGTATGGACCTACCCTGTGAAACGAGATTGGTCCACTTGATGGACTATCTCTGAGCTGAGCAGGTGGCGTCCTCTAGCGGTATACGAGAGAGTAAGAAACATGGCCAATAGATGGCTACAAGGTTCTGCAGTAAAAACCCTTTACCATGCAAGGACCAACCCAAGGACAGTTTAGGACCCTACCTCTAGCCATGCACATTTCTGTCTGTTTCATCAGTGTAAAAGGAACGCGATTGCCCAGTGTCCTTTTTTAAGTGGCATAGATTTGAGGGCCAGCATTGGGGGGTAGGCCGTCTGGGGAGGTCCCTATAGATCTAGGTCTATTTCGTTTGTCCAATTTAGGAAATGCCTGTGGCAATATTTCTATGTCGCTAAATAATTACGTCGCAAGTAAATTTAAATAAAATTGTGTTGCATGTCACCATCGTATTTGTATAATCAGTTGCGTCACTAACGACTATAGTACCGGCGGAAGATAAGAAATGCACGGCCAAGACAGATTTCCCCGACCTCTTATTAATCTACGGAACTTTTTTCTCAAAATTGTTTAGATGTATGATCATGTATCATACATTCGTGAGGGCTATTTACCTTTGAAGTATCTGAACACCCTTATCGATTTCAAAAAGGAAACAGTTTGGGTCGTTTATCCATGTACAATTTTATTTGCCATTTACTTACATAATCATCAAACGCCGAACGCACAATAGTCTCAAAATACAAAGACACTATAATTATTTAAGTAATATATTAATGATAATCAAAACCATAATTCATTTGCCATTTGAACTGGACAGTTATAAGTTACACACTTGAATTAACGGTGATATAAAAAGGCAGTCTGCGACGATCTCCATTCATATAAAATCATTAAATATATTAGCATATACACTTAATCATACTCCTTGGTGTGGGAATGGATTTGAACTTATAAGCAAACTCTATGTACATTCATAAACAGAAGCAGCTACAGTTTAAGATAAGTAGTCCTGCAAATAAAAATAACGTAACTATCATACCTCTATACAGGAATCACAAAATGCCTCCAAAAGTGTCAGATGAAGGACAAGAAGATACGAAGAAATAACAAGTGACTTTTCTGAATACCATTTTCTTTAGAATCACAATCATTTGAACACCTTTTCTCCACTTTTGTCATGACTAGTCTGATGTCAAATATTTCCTTTCTAACGACGTCTAAAACTAGAAACATAAACAAGTCAATATCAGGAGGAATCAAATTCATCAGGACACTCCAGTATGTCACCAGCTCATGCCAATTACTATTGTGTACACTTTATACAGAGTCGATATAAAAACCGTTGCATTTTCCACGGATTGTCTCATATCATTTCCTTACAAAATGGAAGAAGAAGGGTATTTTCTTTTTGAAACGAAAGCAGGCAAACTCTTTCCTGTCGGTTCGATTGTGAAGAAAACAAACCAAATATTCTGCTGTAAGCGGTTTCAGAACATATGGCAATTTGAACTGCGAAAGGTTCAACATACAACCAAGCACATGAATCAATTCAATAAAGGTGAGGCAAGATCATAGTGGAGAAATGATTCATGGTTATGTACAAGGAACTGAGATATGATACAAAATAAGAAACAAGAGTTTTACATCTAGTAAAACCAATGTCACACAAACCAAGGTCAGATATGGCCTGTGAATAAGGTCATAGGAGGACGTTGACCAAAGTCAAAGAGATGACCTAAGGTCAGTAGATATGACTGTAGTTTACTGCACTAACATTAAGGTGTAGGGCACATAATTCAATGTGTTTACATCTTGAGGTACATCTATAGGAATTGGATACCAGCCCATTAAGCAGGTTGTAAAACTTTGATCATCTTAGTACAAGGCTGGAAACATCACACTAGTTGGATACATTCTTTACTTATAGGACCACCTTGACGACACAACAACTATTTACAGACACTTGGCGTTTCTCTGAAATTCCCCTATAGCTGAAGGCACTATTATTCCTTCTGATGAATTTGTAAACTTGCCTTAGATTAACATATTTGTAGGGCCACAGCAGTTAGAGGCTATGGCCAAGGAAACTTGGGTATGGGTTAGAAGATAACACAATGTGATTTGATCCTTGTTAAGAACAGAAACTTTAACAAAACCAGCAACACAACATTAGAAGTCTCACTTCATACATGACAAAACTATAGTCTGGATCACCTTCATTCTATAGTGTATTTTAATATAAATTTTAGGGATGAAATGAGCTTTCCACGTTTGTAGAATATCTAAGTTGTCAGGTCTAAATCTCCAACAAAACGTTCCGGTTGTATTCTTGAGGTAAAATAGTTGTGCAGGTGGCCTAATCAGAAAACCAATTATCTCGAGTATAGAATTAAGTACTTAATGCAAAGCTTTACCATAGCTAGGAAAATAGCTTGTCTTACATATTCTTGTTGCTGTGCTGTCTGATATTAATTCAAAATGGTAAAAAAAACAGTGAAAGGTACGCCTTTTCTGATTTGCAATATTTGTCATCAGTGGAATAGGTCTAGAATTCCTAAGAAATGGCTGGTTTCTGACTGAACTATATCGGAATAAGATTTGCCTATATAGCAATGGACTTAGCATGCATGTGTTTGCAAATTTACCTATGTAGAAATGTCCTAAAACTGTTTGGCTCTGAGGAACTATAAACTATATAGATGGGTGAAATTGGTGCTGAAATGTAAATACCATGTCCAATAACTGTTTGATCTTGAGCAAGGCTCCCTTTGCACTCTTAGTAAGAATTGATGATAAGTGTGTGATCATCACAGTGATTGCTAAAGGCAAAATTCTAAATGTGCCTGGTAAAATATTTCGCTACTACATGTAAAACCAGTTTTATCCTATCAAATATGTAATGTCGTGAAATCGAAAGGCATGCCAAATATGTAGAGGCTAGAGGCATCTATGTATGGCTATTCACAGGAAGAAAACACCAACTACAATCTGGCAAAAGCTGATTTTGGACGAGTCTTGCTTATATTGGAGAGAGAGTTGGAAGGGGAACGAACCAGGTACTCACACTTACTTTCCCCTTGGGCCACATACAAGTGCCAAACATTTATCCACAGATACATACAGTACACATATGTAGGTAGTGAATAAAGAATTGAAATTTTTCATCATATATAATAAATATGATTTAATGCTATAAAATATCAGTTGAAACTTGGAACTAAGTCAGGGAAAGTAGGCGAGACTCTGATATTAAAGTGAGGTGAAGGGTGAGTATCCCATGAAGTTATCAAGTAATAAAGACACGAATCACACTGGGAAAATGGCAAAGATAGTGGTAATATTTCCTGAACTCCAAACTGGAGCCAAATCAACAAAGCAACCGGTGACCATTAACTGATAGTAACAGGGGGGTTAACAGAGGATTGATGAACTGATATCTCAGACTTTGTCAGCAGCGTTATGGGCATGAGGGCCTTCAACATCACACAAACTACACAACAACAACATGGTCAGACCACAACACCAAGCTACAGGGTACACTCAGGCTCTGGCACAGCACGATAAGCAATAAGATTTCTTGTGGCAGACTTGGTTTATGTCAAATATCAAACATATCTTCTGCTTTGCAACCGCATTTATCATCACATACACATCTCCAACCTTCTGCATTGACTCTAGTTCAGGTTAGCTGTGTTTTCACCATTATGACAGTGCAAGCAAAAAGTATGTGTATTTCTAAACAACCTCAGAAGACTGCTGTAAGCATACATTCTGGAAGTCGTCGCTCATCGTGTGAATTGTATGTGTACAAAAACATGTTTCTGTGTTATCATAGTATGGAATATTATAATGTGGTTATTCTATTTTGGCTGCACACCACAACCAGAAACAACCATCCAAGGCTGCAGCTTGGTTATTTTGTATGCTAACATATGAACACAATGTTTATTAATGTGTAGGGCAGGCAGTATTGGGTTATTTGCCTTCACAGAAGGCCCCTGCAGTGGGTGGGTTGCAGACCTAGGTAATGCTAACCTGGTCCACCACCTCTAGGTGGGCCATCACAGGGTGTGGTCTGACAAACAGGTCACAGGAAACTTTGTTTGGGGGAAAACCTACTCACTCTATGTTATGTACAAATGTCATGTAGTTAGTCCGACCAGTCCAAAGCTGCACTTAAGTAACATTTTGATTTTATCAAACGAGCTCTTGGTTGGATTTGTGCTGTGTTTATAGGGAACGCGGTGGGTTTTAGGTTTATTACATGTCAGTGAATGAAGCTGCCCAACAATGTATTGTTTTCTTATCATGAGCAAGCCTCCAAGGTTAGGGAGCACACTTATGGCAGTGTGAGAATATCATTTGTGATCCCTATCTATATCTCATTCAAACATTAGTTGAATCAACCTATTCCAAAAGGAATATAATTTTACTTATATTACGTGTAGTTTTCTTCATTGTTTATATACAGATATGCACATCTTGCTGTGTGTATACATGCGTTCTCTTGGCACCCTTTCTTTACATATTCAAATATTCACATTTATGCATTGGTAAGTATGCTTTCCATCCTAGTTGGTCTGTAAAACTGCACTGTGCATGATATAGACGTCAGTGTGTTGTCTTGGTTAACTGGCAGGCTATAAGGGTGCAGCCACTTTCTGCAGGCTAGATGAGGAAGTTTGGAGACTGGTTACAAGCCGGTCATACCACAAGAGCACACCTTGATGATAGGTTTCTGATGATACACCTGCATGGTTGCTCTAGTGATGAGCCAATTGGCCTTTAAACGGTGTACATCTTGGCTATAATTGAAAACCTGTGCGGAAGTTTAGCTCCAAGATCCATAAGTTGATCCAATCCGAGAGTCTCGGGACACAACCTAGGCTATAGTCCTACACATCGATTCTTTCCTTGTTAGATTGTCTGGTGACTCGAATCACAGGCGGGTCTGATAACTTGCACCACAAGATGTCCTGACATCTCTTGACTCCATGTGCAATCCCTCCAGGCCAGTAGTATGCCTCACTCAGAGGACTCAATGTTTCGGCCGGGGACCGCGCCAAGCCAGGCTGGTAGCCGATAGTCGTCGCGGAGACCGCCCGCTACACCTGGCTTGTGTTTCCTGTGGTGCTGATCATGTTGAAGACCGTCACAGACCCACGGTGACTGTTCACACTCGACTGCTTGTCATCCTCCAGCATCTGGAAAAATATTTTCAGACACACGTGTTGAATCTTCTGATCATAGCACTAGGCGCAGGTGAAATGTTATAATATTTCTAAAGCAAGAGGATTTGATATCTCTCCTTATTCAAGAAAATCAGAACTGTTAACAAAACATTGATATAATTGTTAGAATTTTAAGAAACGTTGAAATTTCTGAGATATCAAATAATTCAAGTAAGATTAAAAGGTAATTTTATCTGAAAGACTAATGGATTTTTTGTTTCAATACAAGTGAGGTTTAGAGTCGTTACACTTTCACAGGAAATGCTGCTCGGCTTTTATTATATTCAAAAAAGTTTTTTTTGGCTCACCGGTTCTCCAAATATGTCCGATAGTCTGTCGGCGAGGTCCTTGAAGTTGGTCCTGAGGTTTTCTTGGTACTCGTACTGATCGGTGTTGATCAGTCGGCCATTCAGATCTAACGCCAGGTTACATATATGGACAAATTCCCTGCAAAAAAAAGGAGGTCAGGGGCTATAAATTCCTCTACTTGATCAAATCAAACTAATGGAAAAATTGTAACTTCAACTTATACGGATGAAAGGGTTTTACCACCTTAAACATGTTGATTTCAATTTTGATATAACGGCGTCAACTCAACTTGAACGCAATGGTATAGTATGAAAATGGCCCATTTATTTTTCACTGATAAACCTATATTCTCGGATTAATTGTTAAATTGATATAGGTCTTACCGGAAGGTTTCTTTGAGAGTGGCCACCTTGTCTCTCCGGTACTTGTGCACCTTGTCGTCGGCCAGGAAGGCCTCGGCGTAGGCCACTGGGCCCGCGTTTACCTACGAAGACAAGGAGATAGTCTTTAGTAAACAATGCTAAAGCTACTACGACCCTTCTTATTCGCATTTGTTTCTCATAGTTGCAGCTAGTCAGGAATTACTACCATTCCAATCGTGTAAGGTTGGCCGACTGTCATACTAAGCTGGCCGTTCCCAAGCAGGGGATTATTATATTCTTTCATCAACTCATTATTTCTAAAATTTCTACCCAAACTGTTGTGTCCTGATACTAGGAATATATAGCAACCGCTTAGGAGATCAGGTTTTTACTTCAATGTTTTGTGGCGAATACACTACCAACAAGAAAACATAAATTCTGTATATAAAATCTGTAGACTCTGCGGCCATAGACTCTCTAGCCCCTAACCGTACCTGCACGCTGACGCTGCCCTGCAGCTTGAGCTGGATCTTCTTGAGGTCGGGCGGGGTCTGGCCCACCACGTCCTGCAGGTCGGCCACCTTGTTCTGCATGGCGTCCACGGCCACCTCGATGGGCGTCAGCTCCGACTCCTTGTGGTACACCACCAGGATGCGCTTCTTCACGTACGGGAACGAGTGTGACGCTGTGGGGTGAGAATGGGATAATGTGCGTGCTTTACTTTAACTTGTTAACATTTTAAAACTAACAAGCTCAGGCTAGTTTTCCGTTTTGATGTAATAAAATTATTAAATGCAACCAATGTTTTAAAGTCAGGTCCCTTAATAAGTTACTTTTTTTAACAAGTGCACGTGTATAATCTCGTATAAAACTGAAATCGTTATTAAAATAACGAGATTCTTCGCTTGTTAATGAAAAATAAAATAAAATATCAATGATTACTTGTAAATAAAATATATGCATGTTTCTCTGATAAAAGAGGTCGTAGCCGTTGAAGAAGAATTGGTAAAAATGGGAATGGGATGTTGATATTACATGAGAATATCAAATGTAAAAGAATACAGAGTTTTATAAATGCAATTTTATTACGATTCATCATCATCACAGTAACGTGGAAGAAAAAAATAAATTTCATGAAAATAAAAAATTCTGAAGTCGTTTTTGTGCACTTGGTGCATAATTAAAACATGGCTGCCATGTTGAAAAACATATCTGATGACCTTGTCTAAAACTTTTCTTTAACTTGGAAGTAAAATTTTTTTTAATGAAAATAAAAATTTTGAAGTTGTTTTTGTGCACTTGGCGCATCATAAAAACATGGCTGCCATGTTGGAAAATATAATTGATGAACTTGTCTAAAACTTGTCTTTAACTTGGAAGTAAAAAGAAATTTCATGAAAATAAAAAAAAATTGAAGTTGTTTTTGTGCACTTGGCGCATCATAAAAACATGGCTGCCATGCTGAAAAACATATATGAAGACCTTGTCTAAAACTTGCCTTTAACTTAGAGTGAAAAGAAATTTCATGAAAATAAAAAAGAATTGAAGTTGTTTTTGTGCATTTGGCGCATTATAAAAACATGGCTGCCTTGCTGAAAAACATTTCTGATGACCTTGTCTATAACTTGTCATTAACTTGGAAGTAAAAAAAAAAATTAATGAAAATAAAAAAGAATTGAAGTTGTTTTTGTGCACTTGGCGCATCATAAAAACATGGCCGCCATGCTGAAAAACATATCTGATGACCTTGTCTATAACTTGTCATTAACTTGGAAGTAAAAAAAATTTCATGAAAATAAAAAAGAATTGAAGTTGTTTTTGTGCATTTGGCGCATCATAAAAACATGGCCGCCATGCTGAAAAACATTTCTGATGACCTTGTCTATAACTTGTCATTAACTTGGAAGTAAAAAAAAAATTCACGAAAATAAAAAATTTTGAAGTTGTTTTTGTGCACTTGGCGCATCATAAAAACATGGCCACCATGCTGAAAAACATATCTGATGACCTTGTCTATAACTTGTCATTAACTTGGAAGTAAAAAAAAATTTCATGAAAATAAAAAAGAATTGAAGTTGTTTTTGTGCACTTGGCGCATCATAAAAACATGGCTGCCATGCTTAGAAAACATATCTGATGACCTTGTCTAAAACTTGTCTTTAACTTGGAAGTAAAAAAAAAAATTAATGAAAATAAAAAATTTTGAAGTTGTTTTTGTGCACTTGGCGCATCATAAAAACATGGCTGCCATGTTGAAAAACATGATTGATGACCTTGTCTAAAACTTGTCTTTAACTTGGAAGTAAAAAGAAATTTCATGAAAATAAAAAATTTTGAAGTTGTTTTTGTGCACTTGGCACATCATAAAAACATGGCTGCCATGCTGAAAAACATATCTGATGACCCTGTCTAAAACTTGTCTTTAACTTGGAAGTAAAAAGAAATTTCATGAAAATAAAACAATTTGAAGTTGTTTTTGTGCACTTGGCACATCATAAAAACATGGCTGCCATGCTGAAAAACATTTCTGATGACCTTGTCTATAACTTGTCATTAACTTGGAAGTAAAAAAAAATTTCATGAAAATAAAAAAGAATTGAAGTTGTTTTTGTGCACTTGGCGCATCATAAAAACATGGCTGCCATGCTTAGAAAACATATCTGATGACCTTGTCTAAAACTTGTCTTTAACTTGGAAGTAAAAAAAAAAATTAATGAAAATAAAAAATTTTGAGGTTGTTTTTGTGCACTTGGCGCATCATAAAAACATGGCTGCCATGTTGAAAAACATGATTGATGACCTTGTCTAAAACTTGTCTTTAACTTGGAAGTAAAAAGAAATTTCATGAAAATAAAAATTTTTGAAGTTGTTTTTGTGCACTTGGCGCATCATAAAAACATGGCTGCCATGCTGAAAAACATATCTGATGACCCTGTCTAAAACTTGTCTTTAACTTGGAAGTTAAAAGAAATTTCATGAAAATAAAACAATTTGAAGTTGTTTTTGTGCACTTGGCACATCATAAAAACATGGCCGCCATGCTGAAAAACATTTCTGATGACCTTGTCTATAACTTGTCATTAACTTGGAAGTAAAAAGAAATTTCATGAAAATAAAAAAGAATTGAAGTTGCTTTTGTGCACTTGGCGTATCATAAAAACATGGCCGCCATGCTGAAAAACATTTCTGATGACCTTGTCTTTAACTTGTCATTAACTTGGAAGTAAAAAGAAATTTCATGAAAATAAAAAAGAATTGAAGTTGCTTTTGTGCACTTGGCGTATCATAAAAACATGGCCGCCATGCTGAAAAACATTTCTGATGACCTTGTCTATAACTTGTCATTAACTTGGAAGTAAAAAAAAAATTCATGAAAATAAAAAATTTTGAAGTTGTTTTTGTGCACTTGGCGCATCATAAAAACATGGCCGCCATGCTGAAAAACATATCTGATGACCTTGTCTATAACTTGTCATTAACTTGGAAGTAAAAAAAAATTTCATGAAAATAAAAAAGAATTGAAGTTGTTTTTGTGCACTTGGCGCATCATAAAAACATGGCTGCCATGCTTAGAAAACATATCTGATGACCTTGTCTAAAACTTGTCTTTAACTTGGAAGTAAAAAAAAAAATTAATGAAAATAAAAAATTTTGAAGTTGTTTTTGTGCACTTGGCGCATCATAAAAACATGGCTGCCATGTTGAAAAACATGATTGATGACCTTGTCTAAAACTTGTCTTTAACTTGGAAGTAAAAAGAAATTTCATGAAAATAAAAAATTTTGAAGTTGTTTTTGTGCACTTGGCGCATCATAAAAACATGGCTGCCATGCTGAAAAACATATCTGATGACCCTGTCTAAAACTTGTCTTTAACTTGGAAGTAAAAAGAAATTTCATGAAAATAAAACAATTTGAAGTTGTTTTTGTGCACTTGGCACATCATAAAAACATGGCTGCCATGCTGAAAAACATTTCTGATGACCTTGTCTATAACTTGTCATTAACCTGGAAGTAAAAAAAAATTTCATGAAAATTAAAAAGAATTGAAGTTGTTTTTGTGCACTTGGCGCATCATAAAAACATGGCTGCCATGCTTAGAAAACATATCTGATGACCTTGTCTAAAACTTGTCTTTAACTTGGAAGTAAAAAAAAAAATTAATGAAAATAAAAAATTTTGAGGTTGTTTTTGTGCACTTGGCGCATCATAAAAACATGGCTGCCATGTTGAAAAACATGATTGATGACCTTGTCTAAAACTTGTCTTTAACTTGGAAGTAAAAAGAAATTTCATGAAAATAAAAATTTTTGAAGTTGTTTTTGTGCACTTGGCGCATCATAAAAACATGGCTGCCATGCTGAAAAACATATCTGATGACCCTGTCTAAAACTTGTCTTTAACTTGGAAGTTAAAAGAAATTTCATGAAAATAAAACAATTTGAAGTTGTTTTTGTGCACTTGGCACATCATAAAAACATGGCCGCCATGCTGAAAAACATTTCTGATGACCTTGTCTATAACTTGTCTTTAACTTGGAAGTTAAAAGAAATTTCATGAAAATAAAAAAGAATTGAAGTTGCTTTTGTGCACTTGGCGTATCATAAAAACATGGCCGCCATGCTGAAAAACATTTCTGATGACCTTGTCTTTAACTTGTCATTAACTTGGAAGTAAAAAGAAATTTCATGAAAATAAAAAAGAATTGAAGTTGCTTTTGTGCACTTGGCGTATCATAAAAACATGGCCGCCATGCTGAAAAACATTTCTGATGACCTTGTCTTTAACTTGTCATTAACTTGGAAGTAAAAAGAAATTTCATGAAAATAAAAAAGAATTGAAGTTGCTTTTGTGCACTTGGCGTATCATAAAAACATGGCCGCCATGCTGAAAAACATGTCTGATGACCTTGTCTAAAACTTGTCTTTAACTTGGAAGTAAAAAGAAATTTCATGAAAATAAAAAAAATTGAAGTTGTTTTTGCGCACTTGGCGTATCATAAAAACATGGACGCCATGCTGAAAAAAATTTCTGATGACCTTGTCTTAACTTGGAAGTGAAAAGAAAATTTCTTGGAAATTAAAAATTTTAAAGTCATTTTTTAGCACGTTGCATATCATAAAAAACATGGCTGCCATGCTGACAAACATGTCTGATGAACTTCTGTAAATGTTGGAATTGAGAAAAAATGTTATACAAATTTGAAATTGTCAACTTGTTTTTTCTCATTTGGCACACCATAACAAGAGAATGTAAGGGATTTGACACTTCTGTTCCAGTCTGTTCCGGTCTGCCGCACAGCACATGAGAGGCAATTGACTTTCACCTAGGGTTCACTCTCCCACTAGAGTTGCCCAAAACTCAAAGTTATTATTGTTTTAACTATCCTGAAACTTGTAAATTTTAATCAAATGACATGAATACAAGCAAAATACGTATAAACTTATAAGAGAATTATGTAAAATACATTTAAGGTATTTTTTAAAAGAATTATAACAACACAAAATCCATTCTAATGTAAAAATTATCAAAGGCCATAGGACACATCTATACGTAACTAAATGTAACTAAAATCTCCTCTCACAAGAAAACCCAAGCATCCACTCTCCAAGCATAGGACAGGAACCAGGTGATTAAATGTGTGATAATAGGGTGAACTGGCTCTTTCACTTGTTCAAAGAAAAAGCCATCCTATACTTCGCCTATCAAACTTTATACCATTGGTGAAACTTAATACAACGCGAAGAATTACAGACTTGATTTTTTCCAACCTCAGCGTATATCAAATGATGTTAGTTTTTTTTTTATGCGCGGGGGGGGGGGGTTATTAAAAAAAAAGAATTTATTAATAAGTTTCTGTTATTTTTGTCTGTTATTTACCTTTAAATAGTCAGAGACATGTTCTGATCGACTTTATAGATTCTTGATGTGGTTTAGTAAACCAAAATCTCCGTCTTATCCATTATTTGGTTTATAAAACGAAATGAACTTTACTTGAAGTTTTGCATTCCCGAACCTGAACCCCTTCTGAAGCTTTTCTGAAACCCTTCTGAACCCCTCTTGACACCTTCACAATCCCTCCTGAACCACTGCTGAACCTCTCCTGACCCATCTCTGACCACTTCTCAACGACCTCAGACTCCAATGTATCGGACTATCGATGTTATCGACTGGACGAAAACGGAGAAACAGGAAACCAGCATTTTTTCAATATGGCCGCCTCCAGTGGGTGATGGGGGCATTCCCGACCTACTTTCATTCTATTTTTAGACTATTATTATGACATCACCTCGTCAATCTCCGGACACAGACTTATTTATGCTAATTACTACACTCTCAAGGCATTTTCTATGAGGGCAGCTTCAATCTCCAAGCAGATTCTTTACTTCAGAAATAGCACAGTGTCCCCCTCCAAATTTTTAACACTGATTCCTATGGGACTTGGGCCAAGTTAAGACTCCGATATATCGGACTATCAACGTTATCCCCCTAGCGAGAGACCGAGGAACTAGCAGATTTTCAATATGGCCGCCCCCAGTGGAGGAAAGGGGTATTCCCGACCTACTTTCGTTCTATTTTTAGAATATCATTATGACATCATCTCGTCAATCTCCGAACACAGACTTATTTATGCTAATTAGTACACTCTCAAGCCATTTCCTATGGGACGACTTTCAATCTCCATACAGATTCTTCCTGTCAGAAATAGCACGATGTGTCCCCCCCCCCCCATTTTTAACATTGATCTCTATGGGAGTTGGTCCAACTTATTACTCTGATTTATCGGACTATCGACGTCATCCACTCATCGAAGACGGAGAATAAGTATGGTAGGGCTTATAAAATGTGGGAGGACGCTATCTAAAACCTAGGAATGCAGTAAAAAGTTTCTGATCATTTACTTCAAATAGACGAAGATGATAAGTATTGGAGGTTTTGAAATGCAGGCTAAATACATGCTGAATTTATGGATGTGCATGCTAAAACAAGAAGCAAATGACTATCAAAGTTCCGATCGTTGGAACGATCGATGTTCGCCCTTAGCATAACAATGGACATATGGGCTATGAGTAGTGATCACCACCACCACTCCTGCTGTCAAACACAACTCAGGGAGGGGCTTAGGAAAGGGGCACCTGCACCCATCCACTTAGACCTGCCTACCTGCAGGTGTCAGTGGAGGTCCTAATGTGGAGTACTGGTTTTGTAACCCACTTCTGGCTTCTCAAACTGCACCCTCCTCCACCCCCACTCCTTGAACTCAGTTCAAGGAGTGGGGGTGGGGGAGGGTGCAGGGGAGAGGCCTGCCAACTCAATTACACTTGATGCACACTAATTGTCCTTGCTTACAAATGCATGCCAGTGGACAAAGGCCTGTAGCTACTTGTATGTAAGATTGTGTAACCGGGCAATCAGATCAAAGCCCAAATACCTACAAAGGACATGACTGATTGAGCGAGCCCTTCCCATAAGCTACAATACTAAAAACTATAATTAAGGGCTCACAAAAACAAAAGAGGGGAACATATGTGAGAACCCCCCAGTGAAGACGCTGGGTAACTCGACTTACTTGTGAGGATGGTTCTCCTCTTGAACTGTTCGTCTATCTCTCCCCGGGGTTTGCCGTTCCGTGTGAAGGGGGTCTCAAACATGAACCGCCGTATGTTGTTGTTCCTCTCAAAGTCCGTCTGCCGGTCGTCCAGCTCCTTCTCGTCGAAGTAGGGCGTGACATAGGTCACCTGGATGTAGGCGAACCGCGAGTCTAACGCGTCTGTGTTCACCTAAAGGGGAGGGGGATACAGATTTTTACATTTCCTTCAATCTGGATAATCAATTATTTTGTTATATCCTTTACCACTCTGTTTTTTTCTGATATATTACGAATGATAGCATAGTAGTAAGTCTAGTTATTTAATAACTAATTGTAAAGAATATTGTGTGGGACGTGGAGAATAGGTGCTCTGAATTGAAAAAAAGCACAGTATAAAGATTTACAACCAATTTAATTCTAATCTAAATTGAAATGTGAGTGAGTGAGTGATGGACAGCCAACAGCCAGGGTAATTTTAAGGGCGAAAACAAGTTACGATGAATTCTGACTTTTCAGTATCTATTATATCTATGAGATGAGGGTGACAGGGCAGGCAAACAGCAGGGGATCAAAACCTGGAAATCATTTTTGCTGTACCTCATCCCTTAGTGAACCCAGACACCAACTTGGAATTGAACCCAATGAACCACTTGGTCAGTGCTGGGTCCCCACTATTGTTGCCTTTTACGATCAGCAGGGGTTACTGGGGGCCTATATTCTTCAGAAGACCCACCCTGGTACCCCCACGGGATAAATTGAAATGTTCATTTAACTAAATGATATGTGTATACATTGTACTTTAATATTCTAATATTATACCT
Organism: Lepidonotus clava; assembly: GCA_936440205.1. Classification (NCBI taxonomy): domain Eukaryota; kingdom Metazoa; phylum Annelida; class Polychaeta; order Phyllodocida; family Polynoidae; genus Lepidonotus; species Lepidonotus clava. The sequence goes on from OW387148.1 coordinate 18,963,244, forward strand.
TCAGCCCATTCAGACTCGTTAAACTGCAAAACCTCTGTAACGTAACATACAATTGTATTATAGTAAACCATCCCCATCTCTGCACTTACCTTGGCCGAGTCCATGATGAGTTTGACGTTGCCCTTGCCGTACTTCTCACTGTACATACTGCGGAGCCGGTCACAGATCTCGGTGAGACCGGTGATCTTAGGCTCCTTGTAGATGTACTCCTTCCCATCCTCCTCCTCAAAGAAGGCCTGGAAAGAGCAATGCCCAGATCATTTATGTAGATGAAGGGGCCTACTTTTTGTGTACATAGAGGTCGGGATTGTGGCTGCCATCTTATTAACTGTACGCCATTTATTTTTATAACAGCCTCTAATCAACGACTTGCCTGGACCTCCCTTAAACCACTGCACTATAATTGACAGATTTATAACATACAGTGCGGATCTGAGGGATCTTTCAATTCCTCTATATGTGGGACATTTTCTAATGCCGCAGGGATGTAAGTTGGGGACAGCGAAAAAATCGGATATAGCATAAAGAAAATCTGAATATATCCTACAATGACGTGAAATGTGTTCTAAATGTCAAAATTTGAGTAAGATTTTATGGGATGCTGGAGTGTAAAATTCGGGAATCCGACAAAAAACGGAAAACTTACACCCTTCTAATGGGCTTACAAAATACAGCTTACCTGTCCAAAGAATGCGACCCGGAAATATTTGCCAAGTAGGCGTTTTCCGGTTTGTAAGACGTCCACAATCTTTGTATAAGCCTTCTGTAACGTGCCGTAAACCGCCGCCAGTTTCTGATAAACACAAACAGATACACGTTATCTAACGATTAATGGACAGTTCATTTGAAATCACCTAAGGGATGTCATCGATGTTAGATGTCAGTTTATATACAATTGTGACAACGCTTGCTTCAGGTATTCTCCCAGTACTAACTAACTGGGTTAATCAGGTGAATTTCCACTAGTGTTTCATTATAAGTAGTTCAGTCTTCGATAAAAATTATGTTCATTCAATAATTTCATATTGACATTCACAACAACGTTTTGTCAGCCTTATCAGTTATGAAAATACGACCCCTAGTATATAACGGCCCTACGAGCTGCGGCACGTACCTCGTACTGGCGCGTCTTCTCGTAGATGGGGATGATGAGTCGGTAGACCTCCCCGAGCAGCTCGTACCGCTCGGCCTTCTCCAGTAGGTGCGCGCACTCCTCCAGCAACTCCGTCAGGTGGTCCTGGGGGGCAGGGAAGAACATGAGTACATTGTCTCTATTTTCTTTTACTAGGGTCCTAAGATACAAAGCAAAATGGTAAGGACTAACTGTATGACGCTCACAGAACGCAGAAAGATCACAAACGGAAACTGTCATTCAAGAGACCGAGATGTTTCAACGGTGCAAAGTAAGAAACACAATTTTTCTGGCATGAAAAAGAAAAGAAGTCTTTCCCCTATGCATAGATTTTTTTATCACCAGTTTCTTGTCCTGTAGTTAGCATTATGGCATTTACACACTCGAGTTTGTACTCTAAGCTCTTTACACCTTTTTTACGTTCTATATGCATACTACTGGAATACTAGACGTAAATAATCATGAACTGACCTCCGTGTACTGGACGTCCTGCATGCCCGAGTCATCCCGCATCCCGGACTCCTCGGGCTCCACGTTGGGCGAAATGTTCTTGAAGGCACGACACCCCTGAGGGAACACCTCTGTAAACATAGAGTACTGAGCTGTTAGATATGGTTAAATGATGACTACATGAAAGTAACAGGCGAAAATAGCATTAGTATCTTAGCATATTACTACCATAAATTACTTATATAAAATCAAAATGCCTAATTAGAAACTTAAAAATGTTAAGCAAATTTGTTGAAATACTAGGAATGCTCTTAGAACCTTATTGGAAATAAATTATGCTTAATCGTTGCTCTTAGCGTAGATACTGAGATAAATTAATTCTGTAAGAAGAGTTGTTTGTTAGTCAAGCAAAGTTTAAATCTAGTATGCAAACATGAAAAGGTTGGTTTCTCCACACAATCTAGCTAGTTTTCTTATCAACTAATGGAATATGGGTGCTATATGGGTTTATACCATCCAGGTGGATAAACCAAGAGGTTGTCTATTAAGTTAAGAAATGAGAATGCAGGTTGTCATGATAAAAGGGAAAGAGTAGGTCTATATTATACAAACAGGATTAGAGATGAACAAAATTATCTCATTCCTTTGCCACACAGGAGAAAATGGTTTAAAAGTTAGAAAACGCCTAGCTTCTAACGGTAAGTTGCCTAGCTCGGTTAATGGTATTGGAGATTGTTCTTTACTTTTCCAAGCTGGGATATGTTGACACATATTGATAGTAAGCAAACAAAGAGCCCACACTGCTCATATTAAAACCAGGGGTTTAACCGTTTAATTAGTCCTCCATATTCCTGTTCCTTTTACAAATTGCACATCCATTTTATTTAGGGTGTCATTCTCTTTTTATATTTTATGTTCAAGTTTTCTTTTGCAAACAACACCAGCCCACCTTGAATATCCCTGCATTAATTTCATTGTTAAAGCATTCACCTAAATAGTAATACCTTCCCTATTGAATAAATATCAACTGACACAGATCGTCTAATATTACAATGAAACTTTAAAACAAAACACGTGAAGTGCTTTTAAACAAGTGTCAATATAAGTCGGATTTTGCGAGTGAATGTTTTGATCTGAAACGTGTAGGACAAATATACAAGGAAGGTGTGCGTGATATATGTCCAATAGGTATATATGGCCAGTGCATGAAAGCACACTAGCTTGCCATTCGATCAAAAAATACATCCATTTTTAGACCTTCCGTTGGTTGCTGAAGCACCCCAATATTAGTTACTAGATCTAGAACACCAGAGGCAAGCCCCTACAAAGTACAAATTCTGCCATCAGCCGATACCTTCAACTTTACCTTCGGCTTTCTTTGTATGGGACACCTTTTTCTTTGGCCCCCATTCGATTCCTGCGCAATCACGATGGCATATTTACATCAGTAGGCAGAAATGCGATTTTACACACTAACAATTCCACTCGCTATAAAAAGCACAACAAACTGCAACAATTTCTGTTTTCATTAAGAATTAGAATTAGAAATGCTGAAGAAGGATAGCTCGATTAGAAGAACAGAGAGTAGAGTTAATAAAAATCTGTTGGAAAGTGGTATATTTCAAGCACCATGGCTTGACATGTTCTCTAATCTAGGGTATCACTCGTGCAGATGGGTTTCGGGACTAACAAACTTTTCTGGTTTCGTAAAAGTCGTAGGCGGTTACTTAGGGCATAACACAAAAGTAAATGACCACACTTTAAAAGTCTGTTAGTAGGTAATGTCTGTCCAATATATATTCAGAATACCAAAGAAGCATCAAGATCCAACATTTGCTCATCGAAAGAATATTAGGCATATTTGAATAAACAATACATGCACCCCATTAAAATAGGGGTAACATTTGAATCACAGTCTCATTCTTTGAGAACTATTGTAATTTGAATGCAAACTAGTTTGTAAATAGGTTATCTGTTCTTCATTTTGCCGGGAAAGATTTTCCCATATAAACCATGCAGATCATGTTACTAATATCACAAGCATGTTGGTTATTCAAAGACAGAGAGGGCACGATTGGAATCAATGGAAAAAAGGTTAAATAACTGTTTTAAAATATATCTACCTCATTAGACCTACATTAGACAACTATCTCGTCACCATTATATTCTCTTCAGAAAAGGCGTTTCATATTATATCAAATTGTCCCTATCACCAGCTATACCGTTTATGGAACTAACCTTTCATTTATTTTTTTTGAAAAACAGAAAAAAACAGACACCTCAAAAGGACACCTTCATATCTGATTATCACTAGTACAGGTATCAAATATCTAGACGAACTGAGCTTTTTTTTCACTTTTCTTTTTAGAAATAAGAGCACTCTCTATAATGGGCTAGATGCTAAACTACTAGTACATTTTCCAATACCCATAGCAGGTCTGCCAGAATATGGGGGAAATGTAGGCCTAGAGGTTTACTAAGAAGACAAAGTATCACTAACGGGATCAAAACCTGTTCATATTGGGGATGGATCTAATAATAATACCCGTGGTCTCCTCCTTTATGAATGTCAGATGAATTCTTAGCAGCTGTATTTTTACTGACATTCACATGTTAATGAAGTCCAAAAGAATATCATCGCAACTGATGTCAAATTAGCTATAGAAACGACCCCAAACAATGAGCTAAGAGTGCTTTCTGTACAGGTGACATTTGCTACTGATTATTCACTAGTTGGGAAGAACAGGGAGCAGATCAAGTGTATATCATTTTAGAGTGGAAATATGCGACCAACACAAAAAAGGGGGGTGGAGGATTTGGGGGAGATTTCAGAGAAATGTGGTTGGTGGTCTTAATAATTATGTCTAGAGCATCCTTGACAAACTAGAGCAATGCTCGCCATGCAGACATGCCTCGGAGGTGGGCGCCTGACTTACTGCCTAGCTTTCCTGTGGCAGAGAGATGAGACAATAAGGCAAACGGCATTAGTGTATGGCACGCTCCACGCTAAATCAGCTGGAAACAGTGGGATTGCCTTTCTCAAAACTTATATATATTTTTCATATAATCATATGAAGTAACATGCCCACTGAAACTCACTGTAAAAGGCAAGGCATATGACCGAGCTTTATAAATAAAAACGTTCATGACCTCTCCATGCCAGTAACACTAGAACCTTCCATTCCTATAAATGCTACTTTCTACCATCCTTCACATTCTGTAACCGTAGAACAGTACAAGAACAACACATTCGTCCTAGTCGTACAAGGAGGATAGGGAAGGGAGACTACATTTGGGGGAGCTGAAGCCTGATTCACACTCCAGCCGCAAGCAAATTTGAATTCCTACTTTGAACCACTCACAAAGCCAATGTGAAGGTTCGAAGAATCGTTTTCAAAATAATTGGCGGAGTTTAAAATAGTGTGAATGAGGCTTAACTTGACGGAAGGATGAGGGGAAGAAATTATAAGTCACTTTTCACTGTGCACTTTTCTCATCAGAAGTAATTGCAGGCAAAAAGCTTTGCAAAGCGTCACTGCAGATTATGGAAAATTGCAGGTCATCGTGATCAAGAATTGCAGAGTGAGAACTGAAGGATTAGGTAAGTAACATTTCGTTTTCTCCGGGAATACAACTGAGTAGGAGTCAAATAACAACGTGTAGAGAAAGGTCTATCACTTCTACAAAGAGAGTTGACCACTAGGAGATAACATATTATCACCTCTCATCCACGGAGTCACCCTCATTTTGCAAACTGACAGAACAAGAATCTTAAATTTTACATTTATTAAGATTAAACGATCAATGATACGTGAATTACTTATTGCTCGCTCACATTGAAAAAGTAAATCTATTCAAGACATGACAATGCCAGAATTTGGAATATCTTATTATCAGTTATCAGAATAACACCATGTTTTGCCGCCTCTCACTACAGCAATTCAACATTCTGCTTTTAGTTTTTCACGATGTGAAAACAATTCTGAGTAGCTGTAGTAGATAAAGACATCATGCAATGGAGAAGTAGAAAAACATGGAGAGCAACACTTCTGCGAAACAGAACACTGAATTTGTGATGGCCACGAGAACGCCATCTCAGCAATTCGACACATATCAGCCTTTTACATGTATTTTGTTAAAATACCTAGTCTTGGTAATGTAAGAAACACAATGGTGAGTGTCAGTCGATCAAGACATATACAGGGGACCGACTCAAAACTCAAACATCACAGAATCATATTTTCAAATGCTGTCTTTTTATATTCATACATATATATATAGAGTTCTTAGACTTTGCATCTGCAACACTCCACAAAAAAAGCTTGTTTACAAAGACACGTCATTAGTATCAGTGTACACTGGTGAACATAGCTCTCAATTTCCGATGGAATTTGTATATAGAATTAGATGGGTAGTTACTGCAAACTTCTAAGCCAGTGCTTTTGCCTCATAGATAAACGTATATATCCCGATTCGCCCTTTCTAAAAAAGAGAAACTCACCAATATTAACTAAGAAAACAATGATTTTGCAACCCATCTAATGATATATCAAAACATCATGAAAAACACATCCACTTCCATAAAAGGCACACTGAATAATTTAGGGAGACATAAAGATAATATTTTTGAAAGTTCACGTAAAATCGTTAAATTCAAAAAAAGAACAGTGCAAAAGTTTTTCACCAAAAATAACACCAAAACCGAGTCTTTGTGTTTGGCATAAACGCGGGCAAAAGGCACAGATATTAACAACCATTTAGTTAACCATTAAATGTGAGTAAATGTACGCACCTCTCCGCCTGAGGTACTCGGCCACCAGGGCAGCAATGTGGATGTAGCAGTGGGCCGCCTGCAGACGAACAACAGTTTTGTTAACTTAATATTAGGTTGATCTTAGAAAAGAGTACAAAGTTCATTTACGGAGTAATACAGGAGAGCGAAGACGACAAAACTAAGCCTTCATAGATTTAATCATGTATTTTTTTACTATGTTATGTTGTATTTATATTAAAGAAATTAAAGAAAAGACATATTTTTCCTGTCGTTCCCACAACTAAACATCTCTTTGTGTACTTGTTGCCACAGATTGTAATGGCATGTCATTTTCATCTTTCTCTTTTAAAAAAGTTCACATTTACCTAGTAGTTGGTTGGATTGCTCCTGTCTTTCCCTCACCTCCAGTCAATACAAGTCTACTTTACTGCGCTTGGTTTGACCTTCATCACTACTTTTGCTCACCAAAAAAAAAAAAAAAAAATTCAGAATAGATAACATCTCAACGTATGCGCTCATGGGCCTTACCTCGGAGAAGTCGTTGTTCTTCATGTGGATGCGGGCCATGGCCTCTAGCCAGGTGCGGCGCAGTTCGGGCGTGGAGGCGTAGGACTTGGCGAGCGAGTACTGCAGGTCGACCAGCATCTCCGGGTCGTTCTGGTGCTCCTTCATCTGGGCAGTGGCCATCAGCACCGTGCGGATACGTTTGGTGAGGTCCTTCACCTCCACCGGGAAGATGGTCCGCTGAAAGGGGGGAGGGGAGGCGGGGGTGAGTTAGGCTGTTGTATTTTATGTGAACAGGGGCATGTTATTTGTCATAAGAGTCAAACGGGACTATATAGAGAAAATCGAAATTATAAGAAATTGCTTTGAGATTGTAAAATTGAAATACCCTGATTTATGTGTGGTTTAATGTTAATACCAAACACTATTCTATTCAATCTATATTGTATCGCCTCTGGAAGATCAGGGAAACCTGAGGAAGTGATTAATAATTTTTTTTTTTTTAAATGAGGCTTTCCTTTCAGAATGTACGCGCATGTTCAAAAGATGTCAGATCACCTGACCCTTTGGGGTACGTATTGGATTTGTAAAGGAACGTAGGCGAACTCTGAAAAAAAACCTGACCGTACCCCCCCCCCCCCCCCGCCCTTGATGCGTAGGTACTTAACGGAAGGCTCTTGTCTTTTTTATGCCACAAGTAATAAAACCAAATGAACAACAACAAAATCTTTTTTAGGTCCAGAGATCCTTTTGCATGTGGTATAGAGTCACACAGAACACTGTGTCTCTTGGAGTGTGATAAGGTACAAGGAGATCGGCTAAAACAGGGTCTGTACTACTACAGACTCAAATACTTCAAACGTCGCCCTAAACGATTCAACTGACTGACAAGCCATTACTTATCTCCAGCAATGTATGACAGCAGATGCAATCTAGTAGTTATGATCATAGAGATATATAAAATGTATGTCTTTCTTATGACGCATTTCATATCATTGCCTCCGCACTTTCCATAATTCTCAGACCTTCCTTTGGAGCACATACTAAACTGAGGGACTGACTGCTTTCAAAACTGTGTAAATCTACCCTTCAATTAAACCAAGGTTCCTACCTATAGTAAATTATTTGCCTAGAATATCTTGACGTAGAATCTCATTCCGTGTAGACTGGAGGCAAGGTGTCCGACAGAAGCTAATGTGTAATGGTAAATCTTTGAACAGCTGGCACTAAGCTCACACTCACAGCTAAACACTCACCAAAATAATGCCGCTATTTTCATCGACATGTACTATCCAGACGGTTAGTCTAAACGCTTTAAACGTCCCTGAGTGCCCAACTTTAATCTGGATCCTATCACACCACTTAAGGCTAATAAACCACTTTAAATCTCCCACTTGGCAGCAGACGTTATGAGTATTAAACACCTCTATTTATAGTGTGTAAACATTGGCTGCCTCCCCATTAATACAACCTAAGATCAGTAGGCTCCAAACACATGTTGTGTTGTTGTTAACCATCGGTTATGTCTGAGACTGACGCTTGGAGAGTGGTCATGTTACCCTCTCACGCCCCCTGGTGACACTCTAACACATCATGTTTACTATTTCGATCCCAACACCCTTATCGAGTGTTTCTCTAAATCAAACACACTTGGTGTTCTTTTCGGACTGACATGGTTTGAGACAACCTGTCAGACAATGCTTACATTCATGGGGTGAAAATGTGAGAGTTCAAAGTTTACAGACTAGTAAGCAATAGGTATCTACTTTTTTATGCCTTGAGACTATAAAAAGCGCCATATCCAATTACCGATACTAAACATACCCAGCTACTGTCCTTTTCAAATAAAGAACAAAAAAGGCGGAACAACCCATCTATGATCAAACAAGCCATTTCAGAAATTCAGCCTTAAAAGGAATAAGGTTGAGCATCTTAAAGACTATTAAAATGAGGTGAATGGATCTAGATAGTGATAATCCCATACTGTATACTAAGAGAATAGTACCAGAAAAGGTTCCATATCATACATAGATCAATACGTGTTAAAATGTGTATCGCAAACTTTAAAGACCTATCTTTGTATGACAGTCAGTAAGATAACGTTTCTGATCTTATCAATATCAAACATAACACCATATTGTTTATCGCATAAAATATTATACCATATTGTTGTATCATACAAATGACAGGCTACAGCCATTAAGATACAACGCCACTCTAGCCATAAGTCAAGGAAATCTAACCTAGATCAACAAAACAGGGCACCCTACCTGAGTTCTAACGGTGAGATCAGGCCGGACTGACGGGACGTTAAGGAATGGTTTACTCAGTATTTGTGTGTGTGTCCGCACGGGCCGGCGGGACGTCAGGAAATAACTAACACGGCCCGTGTACGTGTGTATTCATGTATGTGGGTATTCATGGGGAGTCCCCGGCACTGGGGGAGGGACATATGGACTCCCTGCTGACTGGCGGGTCGGACTTACTACTAGTGTATTGGGTGACGGATATCATAAGTGTTGTTTACACACACGGCCACTTGGCTTTGTTTGACGGAGTGACTACACCTTCTTACTTTGGACATCTACATAGGCAGCATCCCCATGTTGTGTAAATATGCATGATAAAGTCCAAGTTTAATCTCTTCAGGTTCCACCTAACTAAACTTCTGTCAATAATCTTATCCCAGCTTTTGATAAGTGATCATGCTTAGCTGAATCACAACAGGAAGGCTTACGATTCGTGTTTGTTGTGTTTACTTTTCTTGAACACGGCGATATCTGTCTGACACATGGAAGATGCCCTCAATATTATAAAATATATGTGCATATATAATCTGATTATCAATTTGGGTCATATAAAATAACTTGGTATCTTAGGGAAGTAGATGATGTAGTATACAGTACTGGTGTGATGACATGCGATACAAATGAAGGCATGACTACGCTCAATTAAAAAAAAAAACTCTTTTTTTTTTTAACATACAACTTTTTCAATTCTGAAGAAGACTGAACCTAAACAAAGCAACTGAACTTACGTTTCTGGTGTAAACCCACCGACACACATTCAACTTTTTCGACATGAATGAGATACAAAATTCTTAAAGTACGTGGTATTACTGCATTCCTGTTTGCAGAAAAATCACATTGAGAACGGGGAGACTGCATGGTTCAACAGTCTTTAAAGAATTAGGAATTTTGATACATCTCCATGGGGGTCTCCTGGGTGTGAACATCTTCACCCAGTGAGTTGAAGGACGGTCCGGGCATTGCCTCATTCGTCGGGAATAAGAAAACACACGATTCTTTGTTTTTGAATTAGAGTACCACATTTATGCCATTATATTCCCCTTGGATAATAGAGACAAAACACACGCTCCTCCATACAACATGCATACTGGAACACATACAAATTAAGACTTGATGTTTCTCTATTCAGTTCATTTCAGGTGTACACTTGTTTTCCCACATTATTTTTCTTTATTCCTTCCCTGCTTTTGTGACATTTTGTGAAGGTAGGACTCTGCTTGCTGGCTGGGCAAAACATATTTTCCCAATGGATAATTGACGTTTCTAAGCTTTAACCCCTCCCGGTGAACCCTGGAGGAGTCATCAGCCCGTCTCACCTGCATGGCCTTGTCGTTGTTGGCGTAGGAGTTGATGATGGAGAGGGAGTCGGTGAAGCGCATGTTACTGAGTCCCACCACATCGCTGATGAGTTGTGACACCGAGATGATCATCTGAAACGTCAACGTACACCACGATTAGTAAGTCGGCTTATAACAGAGCAGGACAGTACTCATAAAGGCATGACATCTGGGTTTAATTGTATTTGTTGTTGTTGGGAGATTTTCGAATCCTTCATCCCATGAAAAGAGGCATTTTTCTCGACCTTCTAGAAGGCTTCATTCAAGATTTATTCCATTTACTCACTGCTGATCTATTAGAATTATTTTTACAATTATACATTGTAACTTTTATATTTGTATTCCATAACCCTTGAGAATATCGCAAAATACTAGAAATTATTATGTAATTATTGATATAGATTTGATTATTTTCCTTTCCAGATGTCTATGACTCTGAAGGACTACACTATTAGGACTGCACTAAGTTAGTACTGAACTGGCTGCTTAGGTTTAGATTGGCTTCAAATTGTTCCTTCTTAGGTTGAAATTTGGTCGGAGGAGGATAACAGTTCATGTTATGGGTCTCAAATGTGTAGCAAACCATTTGAGCTTCATAGTAAAACTGTCAAAACTAATGGCAACCTTTGTTTATTCACATAAAATTGTTTCTAACTGTAACGCATCTATTCAATCTTTTATTCATGTTAGTACATCACTGAACTGCTTCCTATTATCATAAACTATGGTGTTAAGTAGTAATTATTTCTAATCTACCTCAAATAACCACTGTTAGACAATCGTGTAGATTTACCATAGAATAACATCGATACATGCACATTCTTAACTTATTCGGTATTTCAATACCCTTTTAGCTAGGAGGGATATTGTCTATGCCATGGCTCTTGTTCCAAATATCCGTCCCTGTTTTACTTATTATGTAGGTTGCTTCTAATTCTAGGTCATCTGATACCTAGTTTATATCACGGCCAATATATAATGCATAAACTGATACATTACTGATCTAAACCAAATTTTCTCAGATTATATTCCCTTTCTAAACTTTAAGCAACCAACTGTGGCAGGCAAATTCAACGTATCACTTAGCAACCTGTATACGAGTGATACATACTTAACCGTTAGTAGCATTCAACTTAATATCTCACGTGCACCTTTTGAAATCCTCAACATAGTCAATGTTTCAACTCCATGCATTGATTCTAACAGCATGGCGCATTTGGCAAAAACATAATGGTGAAAATGCTGCTGTTATTTAAGTACATGTATAGGTGACCAGTTGTCTGCTCCCAGTGGATTGGTTTAACAGAACCGTCCTCACAGCATGCTGGGTATAACGGCCTTTCAAGCAGAGGCGTACAGCGAATGGGGTCTACCGAAAATTGGATTAACTTTTTATTTTGCTAATTTTTCTTATTTTACATACACATTACATCTAACATTACATCAGAATCCCAATCAGGACTACTAGATAATTTGATCAATTTAGATATCAAATACCATGCTCTGTTAATTTTTGTTAAAAGTTTAGCTAATATTTTAACAGTATTGCAAACCCGTGGCAGGGGCACATTTCCACACTACTCTGCCTCCCCTTATCACACGCAGGGAGCCTAACGTTAGGCGTTAGTAGATGTAATATAGGGTGCCCACTATCACCTGCTCCATTGCAAACATGTTCAATGCTCCTCTTATTAAGCTCACATTTTGATTTTTTAGGACCTTTTTGTAAGAGTCCACATTAAGGAAATCAGTAATCGCCAATAATAGGAGCATAAACCTGCATGCAGGAAATATTGCTTTGTATGATGACGTGTTTTAAATCAGTAATGAGGAGAATGAATTTTCTGGGCCACTGGGTATCAACCATAGGCTATTGGTGTACCTTTCAGGGTACCAACCGAAACTCCATTTTCAAATTCCCTGTGTTTTCCCTGAGATTTCCCTGTCCCGCGGCAATTTTGTGTCATATCTATCAAGTTGTTCAAAATTAAAAGCATCTGCATGCAGAAAAAAAATTGGACAACCCAACAACAAAACGTCGAATCCCTAATATCTTGAGGATGAGGAATTCCAGAACTTGGCCAAATGAAATTCCCTGTGTTTTCCCTGTGTTTTGGCAAAATTTCCAAATTCCCTGTGTTTTCCCTGTCAGGGATTTTTTTGTTGCCATTTTCCCTGTTTTCCATGTGTGGTTGGTACCCTGACCTTTCGAGGAACCAGTGGCAAAGAAACTTCCTGGCTTGGTACACTGATAACCTATTGCTGGTACCCAATGACCCAGAAAAGCAGTTCTCCTCATCATTCTAGTCATCTACAGCATCTGTAGTGACCAAAATTAATTATAAAAAAAAATATAAAAAATAGTAATTAAAAACAATAAATAAATAATCCCTGTTGTGAGCACCCTTAGACTAGCATGAGGTGAGTCTGAGCCGTGTGAGGAGAGGCGGGCTCAGGGTCAGTGTGGTTAGGGCAACAGTTACTACGGAGACCACCTGAGGGAGGCGGTTTGGTCCTCACCCAATCAGAGATCTTGTGGAACATGCCCAACGTGTGGGCTTCCTGAAAGAAACGACACGGCTACCGGTGTAAACTCAAATCAAACAAAGTGACAAAAAATAAATGATTAAACGCGGTTTCTCCGCTTGGCAAAACTTGAAATCCATAAAATATACTTTTCTAGTGTAATGTACGGGAAAACTAAAGAAAGAGGGTCAAGAATAAATCAAGATTAAATGTCAAATAACTCGAAGTCTCCGTGTGCGGATCACATCACGTTATTTTTTTCCGAACGTGTTGTCACAAAATTATTGGAATTATTGATTTCCTAAAATCACTACAAATAAATTGCATGAAGCCTATGATTTTTTTTAATGACTTGACATACATGTAAAATCAAATGAAAACGTGCACACAATTTTCACATTGAATACGCTTTACAATACAACAAAGATACATATTACAATCTACGTATAAGGATATTATAAGGAAAATATGACAGTCTAAACCTACCTGAAGATGTACTCGTGTAAAACTCTTGCGCTGACTGAACTCGAAGTTGCTCCGCATCAAGAGGTACATTAGTGCACATGCCTCGCTACGGGTTGAATTCAACCGCGAGTTGCAGCACCGCAAAATCTGAAAGTGAGTTTTATGAAACAGTCTTGATTTACTGGAATTGAGTTAAGAGTAAAAGAAACAAGAATCTTCAGAATTAATATTCATTTTTTGTAAATCCTACAAAGATTGATAGTGCATAATGCGTCGAATGAATCTGAACAATATATATTTTATTCATAAACTCACCTCATAACACATCTTTCCGCACATACTGGCCTCTCCCTGGAATAGCACCTTGGGGAACTGCAAGTAATAAAACCACAAAAATAAGGTTAAACCTTTTTTCCTTAATCAATTAGAACCACTTCGCCATGTAATTTTTTTTTTGCGGAAAGGAAATCAAAACGAGATGCAAAACAATGACACAATCATACTTCCAGTGGAAATTCTTTCAGTGTTTTCAAGATTCCAAGATACGAATTAGCCCCATTTCAAGCTCCCTAATGCCACAACTTTCGTATAGGATTTTGATCATTTTCCGTTCAAGACTTGATGTTACCAACTTCATTAGACATATCCTAAGTTTAGTTTCTACTGACTAAATGCCTGAGCCCCTGACCTTGTTGATGAAGGAGCGCAGCGCCCCGAAGGCGTGTCGCTGGACGCTCTCCGACTGGCTGACCTGCATGAAGTGGAGGTGGAGGTCGAACACCTTCTGCATGATGGGGTTGGCCCCGTCACGGAACTGAAGCTGGTCCTGGAGGAAGGGACAACGTTATAGTGAAGGACATATCAGTTTGTGACATTTTAACGGAAAGCAAGCGTCGCATATCCAAAAGATTCTGGTTGGTTGGTTATTGGTTGCTTTACGCCCTAATCAACTGCCAGGGTCATATCAAGGGCGGTGATGGTGATCGAATCTATGAGAAGGTAGAGACCGTACCCCTACACTTTTACCGAGGTAGGTGTTCTTTAATGTGCAGGGTCCCATAGGCAGGGCCCTACACACAACAGCCGGTGGCCCTCAAGGAGCCTTTGATATCCCAGTTGTTGCCACTGGGGGAGACCCGAGTGGTGTGGCGCCCCAGCCCCAGCCGGGAATTGAACCCCGGCCGCCTGCAAGCAAAGCGACCGTGCTAACCACCACACCACAACGTGCCCCCCAAAAGATTCTGGTTTAAAACATCACATAATTTCCACCATAACTTTATCAATCAACAGAAAACTAGCCACGTTTTGATAAGAACTCAGTATTTTCTTTGGTTCAGGACTGCTCCAAGCAGGGACTTCATCTCCCTTTTTCAATGAAATTATGACGAAATTCCTGTACTTCAGATATATATTGTACATGATTATGATACATCTATGACTAAAACCATTTACATTAAAATCATTAAGGGCCTTTTACCATTAATCTATCAAAAAGTTATAACCGTGATTTACCTTGAAGTGGTTGGTGTAGAGGCAGACCACATCCAACACGACCATGGCGACCTCTGACGACAGGTTGGCCTCCAGCAGGGCCCGCAGACCCGCGTCCTTCTCAGCCGCACTCGGACCTGCAGGAAACAGGGACATGGGGGTGAGGATTGGTCAGCAGGGATTAGCCCAGCAACGGACTAAGACTAAAGCCCTATACCCACTAGGACGATCGAGAGATGACTGGCCAACGTAATGTAGCAGTAGTGTTGTCATTTTGAAATAACGTCAAAAGAGGGTTTGTTTGGGGAGTTTACATACTTTTCAGAACTTACTGATTAGTGACGGATAAGCCTAATCAGTTCTGAACAATCTCCAATTATACAGACACAGAACAGAAACGGACAAAGATCTGTACTGGGCCCCTGTTATGTGACTGAGCTGATCGGTCACACATCAGTTTGTTTTAATCAGATTTTGTGTCTGTCGCAAAAAGTAGTATTTAAGAAAACTTAAATGGGGTGTTCTTAGATGAAAATCTATATTTTTAGAACACACTGATTATTGATGGATGAGCATGACAAGCTACGAAAAATCTATTCTAGCTACATATTAGTCTGGGGTCCGAGCCATGAAAATTCTGATTCAGTGTGCCATGAAAGGTTTATACCCGAAACTATTTTGGGGTGCTAGAGGGGTACTTTGGGCATAAGAATATGCCTGTTGTCACTCCGTAGAGGTGTGCATGAGAGTGACAGCAGCCATTTTGTTTAGCAACCCCCTTCAAAATGTAACATAATATAATACAGTCTCTTTCTTTAATAGCAGACTCAATAAGTTAGCTATCCATTTCATATTAGACAAATCAATAGTGCATTAGTAGGGGAAGATGAAACATGAACAACTTTGACTTTATCCAAGGTCAAGGTTATCAAAATTAAGGTCAAACTTTGAAAAATGTCAAAAGTTGAGTGTTTTTCTCCTTCCAAACTATCTTAGCCTATGAAATATGTATAAATAACATCTAAAACGACTCTGGAGTGCTAGAGGGGACCCTTGGGCATAGGAATATGCCTGTTGTCACTGAGTGAAGGTGTGCGTCAATGTGACAGCAGCCATTTTGTTTAGTTACCTCCTTGAAAAATGACCCAGCAAGTTATGGTCTCTTTCTCTAATAACCTTTCAAATTATTAAGCAATCTATTTCATATTAGATAAATCAATAGTGCATTAGTAGGGGAAGATGAAACATGAATGACTTTGACTTTATCCAAGGTCAAGGTCATCAAAATTAAGGTCAAACTTTGAAAAACATCAAAAAATGAGTGTTTTACTCCTTCAATTCTATCTTAGCCTATGAAATATGTTTAAATAACATATAAAAACACTCTGGAGTGTTAGAGGGGACCCTTGGGCATAGGACTATTACTGTTGTCAATGTGTAAAGGTATGTGCCAAAGTGACAGCAGCCATTTTGTTTGGTTACCTAATTGAAAAATGACCCAGCAAGTGATGGTCTCTTTCTCTAAAGATCTACCTAATTCTTAAGCAATCTATTTCATATTAGACAGATCAATAGTGCATTAATAGGGGTAGATAAAACATGATTGACATTGACCTTATCCAAGGTCACAGTCACCAATATTAAGGTCAAACTTTGAAAAACATCAAAGAATGAGTGTTTAATTTTTTACAAACTATCCTAGTCTATGAAATATGTATAAAAATATGTAAAACAATTCTGGGGTGCCAAAGAGGTCCTTTGGACATAAGACTATATCTGTTGTCACTGTGTAAAGGTCTACGCTAATGTGACAGCAGCCATTTTGTTTTGGTTACATCCTGGAAAAATGACCCAGCAAACCATGGTCTCTTTCTCTAATAACCTACCCAATTCTTAAGCTATCCATTTTACATTAGACAATCAATATTGCATTAGTAGGGGAAGGTAAAGCATGAGCTACATTGACCTTATCCAAGGTCAAAGACACCAATAATAAGGGGGCGTAAAGTAACCAATAATCAACCAACCAACAAACCAAAATAAGGTCAAACTTTCAGAAACATTAAAAAATGAGTGATCTTTTCCCTTCCAAAGTATTGTGGTCTATGAAACATGTGTGAATAGGTCCGGGCTAACATGGTAAAACGGGAACGTCCCGAAATATCGGGGTGTCCCGGTTAAACAGGACGTCCCAGAAAACCGGGCCATCCTGATAAGTGGCCATAGAAGGATTTATTTTGCACTTTGCGAAAAAATGTACACATTAAACTGAAGATTTTAAGAGCTACATAACTGGAAATACTAATTCATAGCACATTTATCGGGTTAGAATTTTCAGCAAATCTCTCTATTAAATAATATTCTCAGTTTTATTCAACTGTCCCCAAATCACAGGACGATCTGTGGCCCAGCATCACGGGCCGTCCTATGATCACAGGCCGTTCCGAATTTCTGTGTTAGCCCGGACCTGGTGAATAATACTTGAAACTATTCTTGGGTCCTAGAGGGGTCTCATGGGCATTGGTAAATGCCCGTTGTCCCTTTGTGATGGTGTGTGTAAGAGTGATGTCCAGCATTGATCTTGTTTGACCACCCCCTTTGAAATGTGACACAATATGATATCTTAGCCATTCATTTCTTACTAGTTAAATGATTAGTGCATTAATAGAGAAAGATGAAACATGAGTGATTTTGACTCTATCCAAAGCCAAAATCAACAAATTAGGTTAGACTTTGCAAAATGTTAAAATGTGATTGCTTTGCTTTTTTACAAACTCTCCTAGTCTATGGAATACACACAAATAATACCTAAGACTACCGTGGGGTGCTAGAGGAGTCCTTTTGGCATTGCCTGTGAAGATTTGTGTAAGTGTGACAGCAGCCAATTTGTAAAAGAACTGTAATGTAGTAGCCCATATCCAATATTCTGGCCTTTGTGGGATAGGGCCTTACAAACTGGTGGTTTGAGATTTAAGGTCAGTTTATGACTTGGTGTATTAGCATGCCTCTGCAATCACCTCCAATCCTTTTAAATGTCCCTTCCTTCTGTTGGAATTAACTCCTCTGATATCTTACTTGCTAAACTTTTATCAACTTAGAACTTTCTCCCATGATAGAAAGGTAATCCTCAGAATACTGAAATGACTCTTTTGGAATAGGTTTTACTTCATTGATACCAAACATAATTAAGTATTTCTGCACTGGTAAGAAAAACTGTAAAAACTGTACACCATGAATTTTGAAACTGGTAACTAATGAATGTAACTCGAAAACTTAGTATTTCTTTATTGATTCTTAACTTGTATGTCTGAACATAAAAGGGAACTATTTCTGGTAATATAAACAAGAGGGATGAAGGAAGACAGAGGAAGGTTGTTGCCTTCTGCTGTGTTTGCCTATGCTAAATATATGAAGAGTTCTTGTTTCTAGCTGTTTAGTCAGTAGAATGTCTGCTGTCATACTTGCACATCTTTACAGAATTACAACAATATTTACCTATTCCCCAATGACTGCTTAAGCAACATATAATTGATTTCATTATTATTTTTACATATTTCATAGTATAGAGGAGTCTTTTTACAATGCAGCACTCGCATGTCATCGTGACATTAATTCCAATGACTTAAACTTAGCTAAGGTCACAATAACCCTTGTTGAATATTTTTTTAACCAATACACTTTTGATATATCTAATATGAATAAGATGTCTTGATAATTTGCATGAACCAATGAGAGATTATTCCTAATGGGGCTTTATGTATGAAGGAGAAGGAAAGATTACTTCTGTCACACTTACACAAACATTCATAGAGTACCAACAGGTATTTACCAATGCTCAGGGGTTTCCTATAGCACCCATAATAGTTGTGGATATAATTTCTACATATCTTATAGATTAGATAGTTTAGAAGAAAAAATACCCTGATTTTGATGGGGTTTTTTTTCAGAATTTGACCTTACCTTTGATGACCTTGACCTTGGATGATTTTAATCATGTTGTATCCATGCCTACTATTAAACTTATGAATTCTCGAATTTGAAATTATTGATTTAAAAATTGAGTAATCTTTTGTTTCTTGGTCAGATTTTCAAAATGAAAGCCCAACAAAATAGCTGCTGTCATGCATAAGCATGGATTAACAAACTGACAACAGACATCATTTTACCAATGCCCAAGGGACCCCCCCAGTACCCAAGGTGATTTCAGGTATTATTCATACATATTTCATAGACTAGGATAGTTTGGAAGGAAAAAAACACTTATTGTTTGATGTTTTTGAAGTTTGACCTTAATTGTGATGACCTTGACCTTGGATAAAGTCAAAGTCATTCATGTTTCATCTTCCCCTACTAATGCACTTTTGATTTGTCTAATATGAAATAGATTGCTTAATAATTTGAAAGGTTATTAGAGAAAGAGACCATAACTTGCTAGGTCATTTTTCAAGGAGGTAACCAAAAATAATGGCTGCTGTCATGTTGGCACGCACATTCACACAGTGACAACAAGCATATTCCTATGCCCAAGGGTCTCCTCTAGCACTCCAGAGTGGTTTTATATGTTATTTATATATATTTCATAGGCTAAGATAGTTTGGAAGGAGTAAAACACTCATTTTTTGACGTTTTTCAAAGTTTGACCTTAATTTTGATGACCTTGACCTTGGATAAAGTCAAAGTTATTCATGTTTCATCTTCCCCTACTAATGCACTATTGATTTATCTAATATAAAATGGATAGCTAACTTATTGAGTCTGCTATTACAGAAAGAGACTGTATTATATTGTGTTACATTTTGAAGGGGGTTACCAAACAAAATGGCTGCTGTCACTCTCATGCACACCTCTACGGAGTGACAACAGGCATATTCTTATGCCCAAAGTACCCCTCTAGCACCCCAAAATAGTTTCGGGTATAAACCTTTCATGGCCTACCAAATCCTTAAATAAGCTACTTTATGGTGTTCGGACCCCAGACTATATTCAGTACAGACAAAGGGCAAGGTTGATTATATAGCTAACACTATGCACGTTCAGGACAGTTTATAGAACCAATCTCTAGGTCCTGGATACCACTTAGCACTCTTTTACTTTGATCATATTTGGGACAAATCCTATAATTTGATATGGTTATTCTGTAGGACAGGTGGGTCAGTTGAAGAGACTCTGCACATACATCGTGACAGAGTATACCCATAGTGCGTGCCCCTTACCGTTGAGGGCGTCCTGCTGGATGTCGTTGTAGGCGGCGCTGCTGTGCCGGATGTACGTCTGGATGGCCGTGCCCTTCTTCACCGGTAACGTCATCGCCCGCTTACTGTCCCCGATGATACTGTGAGGGGAAAACACACACCTGGAGTTAGTTGGCATTGTTTTAACTGTTTCCCAGTTAACATTGTCATAGGGATCATTGGCATCCTGCTGTTAGTTAGGTCAAGCGATTCGTAGTTTAAGATTTGAAATGTACGTCACGATTTTAAGGAGATGCATGCTGAATAATGTTTTATGATTCACTTTTGGAGGCAAGAAGGAACAATCATCAAGAAAGATGAGAGAACGACAAAAAAGATATTCTTATTTGGCACTGTCTCCATCTAAACAAATAGTTATTGATTGGCTGGTATTGCATCAAACATATCTCACCAAGAAAAAGGGGGAAAAAAGGCAAACGTTGGTTCGGAATTATCTATATTTTTTGATACTTTTAATAATATTTCGTTAAAATAACTAGCCTAGGTTAATATATTATGCCGTTGTCTAAGTAATGATTTGTTTCAGAATTCCACTGTTTTCAGTGCCCCTCAGAACAACGGATCCTCGTCTTGCAGAATTATCAACCTCTAGTACGTTGTCTTAGGTTTTATCTGGGGTATTGCCTCAGGCAGCAGGTAGGCACCACCGTGCAGGGCGGAAGGCTCAGTAGGAGCGCATTATTAATGCACGAGCTGCTAACCCAACCCACACCTTACAATCTTATTATCGACTTTCTTAAGATCTTAATATCTTAAATGAGTACAAACAATTTAGACCATTATAAGTTCTAAAAATTATTCTAAATCTAGCAGTTACTTGATTTGGCGCTAAATGAGAGCAATCACATACCACCTCTCTGCTAACCTCACAACATGGGCCCTCGTCCCGTCCCCCACCTTACACCTTTTGCCATCAGAGGTCAGTTTCTGTTGATTTACATCATCTTCTGCGCTAATAGTTCGGCTTCTTTATGCTTGGTTAAACGTTTGTAATTTATACCTTTTTTCAAACTATGGACATTTGTACTTTTATCTAATGTAGACCTGGTGACGTGCTTTAATTTTGTCTTTTTCCCACATGAGAGGGAAACCACGAGGCAATTTGAACGATTCAATTACAAATTTATTCTTATTTGCACAGAAATAAGAACGGGACAAGTCTGCAACATTAGACCTCTTGTACCATACATAAATCTGCTATTAATAATAGTATTATTTTGAATCAAAAAGCTGGCATACAGTGAGAACTGTTCCCATCGGTGCATGATGCGAGTTTCAGAAATAAAGCAAACAAATCGAAATCAAAGTGTGTCTGTGCGCCTGTCAATCAGTTTATAGTGAGTTAGTATATTGTGAGCATAAGATAGAGTAAAGCTAAGACTAGGGTAAGGGTTATCTGACTACTGTGGGTAAAAGAGAAAAGAGATTCCATCTCCATGTTTTATTGTTTTTTAAGAAACCAAGGAAATACTAATTATGGTATTATTACCTAAACAGTTATGATAACCCCCGTAAACCTTTTTTTGGTTACATGTTATTAATGAATCACGAAACCATGTATGGAGGTGCAATGAATCTAAAAACCATCCAATAATGATACGCTGCACAGGTTATGCCCGCACTGACCCATAGTTAAGAGCTTTAATCCTAACATGTCCTCACGTTGAGTGTGACATAAACAGCATAACATCAAAGGTTGGTCTTATGTAAGCTATATATTTACAGATTTTAATAGAACATTTAAGAAGTGATAGGAATACTAGGATCAATGACTTAGGGTGTGGACTGAGGGTTAGAGGGTGACATTTGAATTGAAGGAGGAGAAGGGGTGTTGTTACATAAGTTTAATTTTCTTGCACGATACACCAACATGTGTCGATAACAACAATCCTACGTTACCTCTCACTGTGTCCGACAGGGGTGGTGGAATGCAACAGGGACATAAGAACAGTCAACTACATGTGTGTAAAGAACATCCAGTACAGAGTGTATGGACTGCTACACACGGAGACAAGAGTCAAAGACACAGCACTTTTGGGGCTCCCATTGACATAAGTTATACCAGTCTATAGCATTTTAAAATAGATGTAGGCCATAGGAAATTGAGTATAAATGCATTGTAAGGCTTTTTGTAATATGAGATTTGAGAATTAAATGAATTTGTTCAAATAATGTATACCTAAGATAAAAAGTCATATGGAAATATAAGAAATTATCAAGATCTTGAAAGTTAAGTATGGTTTGAAAATATGGGAAAATTCTATTTCATGAACACTGCACAACCTACTCTTTGGCTACACGTATCTTAATTTCTTCGTATGTTATACAGTCGGAAACATTTTTAAAGACATGTTCAAAACCAACGCATTATCTATACCAAATTAAACAGTGATAGACGCTAGACAGGTAAAGGGCTAAGTAACCTAGACATAACCTCCAAACCATGACTTTTTGACAGGCATCTAAAGTAGGACACTTACTAGGAAGATTAACTGCAATATGCACTGCAGTGCTGTGACACATTCTATTATATTATGGTCATACGTTTATCTAAAACTACTCACCACAAGTTCATGATTCGCTTCTTTCCTAGATAGGTGAAAGTCTGGATACAAATTCTGAAAATAAAGACACCGTCTTATATAGGGAACCGGAAAAAAAGGAATGGGGCGATAGCATGGAAGAGGAGTATCATACCAATCTTTAACCCTATGTGGATATATCTGTTTCTCTGTAAACAATATTTTTACTGAGCAACCTCGATCCTAGTCTTTTTGTCGACCTCGAAGTGTAAAGACAGGCTCAGCGGAAAAGTGCTATACTGGTAGATCATGCAGTCCACGCTGCTATAATTTTGAAGGTAAAATGGGATCGGAGGCGCAGTCAAAATGCATCGTTCATATGCTACAAGATAATACAATAATTTTCTACTTACTCAAGCACGCTGAGGAAGTCAAGAACGTCCGACTCAGATGAGTTGTTAAACCAACCTAGAAGGATCTCTGCAAAGGAAGTATGTTCAGTCTCGTCAGTTCACTGCATGGGTATATCATTTGAATATACATGTAGTACTTTAACGAGACAGTGGTAATTGGAGAAATTATATTCAATGATCAGTATTTTACTGTGGTCAGTATTTTACTGTTAAAAATTTACGCAGGATCTTAAGGATTTGCTACCAGACCAAGTTTTCCTCGGGTAACGTCACGTTAAAGTTGGACTCGCGACTAGATGTACCTTCTGAGAGGTTCTTGACGATGTACATGAAGCAGATAAGTAGGTCTTTGATCTCCTGAGTGTTGAGTTTGTCGTAGCGCATCATGAAGGACGGCTGGTTTCCAAAAGACTGCGTCCTGCGATAAGGAGAAGAAACGCAATATATGGACGTTATTTCGGAAATAAATCTGTTTAGGCCATAGGATAACTTTGTTCTCAATATTAACTGAAAGCTATTTTCCACCATGAGAATAGTACAAATATCTATTTCTAGCCACAATCCTCCACCCTCGTTTGGCATGTAATACACATTAGAAACGTATTAAAGCCCCTGACCCCTTGATAAATTGTTTTATAATTATATTCTGAGACTGACAAGATAAAATCCCGGTAATAGCTCTTTTTATTCCCTTGAATATTTAATTGTAACTCTTAGGGCTAATGATATCATCTAAATCACACATGACTTGAAGTAATAATTTATTATTATTTTATATCCTCCGAAACCCATACTCAGTGGTATGGTACCCACCTCTGGATGGTGGTGTGTATGATCATCGACTGGCGGTCCTGGTTGTCCCGCTCGCGCCGCTCCCTCTCCCGGTCCAGAGTGCCCGTCGTTCCACTGGTGGCACTTGACTCCTTAGAAGAGGCGTTACTGGCGAGCGAGCTGCTCGACCCATGGTGCGAATCCTTCTTCAGCTCGCCGATGGACGGGCCCAAGTTCTGCATGGACGTGGCTGGAACCAGAGAGAGACGAGTGAGTAACGATCAGAGAGTATTAGTACCTTACCGCCCATAGACAATCGTATGTGTACAATATGGGGTCACATACTTACGCTCTTACCGATATTAATTTTGTGGATATATTTTCTGAGAAGCTTTATTGTCGATCACATTATTAGAATTGTATTTGTACCTAAGATTTACGGTTGACATTTTATTAGTTGATTTCCGCCTTGTCTTAAATTGCGTTTGCGCATGGTAAGTATTTAGGAGTTGACATGCCAATAGTAACTCCATACGTTTTTTTAGATTATTGTTAATTTAGGTTTTATGAATATTTAACTTTGACTATTAAAAACCTTTCGGAAATTTCCATTAAGATTAACGGAATTAAATTTGGTACCTAAATCTGTTATGCTTCCTCTTTTCTAAGACATCACACGTTACTATCATTGTTGTGTCTTAAGACGGTTCAGGATGGCCTAATCTACATTTAAGATTTTCAGATATATACCGGTAGATGGTATACGGTTATATTCAACTTGATGTAGAGGATGTTCTTGCTATATCACCCTGATATCTTAAGCTTACAACTTAGCCAGCACCCCTAAATCTGTAAGTCCTCTACGTCCGCTATGATAACGCTAACCACATCACCTTGACACTTTATGAGCTGATACAGGAATGTCCGTATGGATATTTTATTGCATTTCCAAGTGACTCACTTATGGCGTTATATGTACATTACAACAGCTGTCAGTTAAATCAGAAGCATTTTCGGTAACAAAAGGAAAGCTTGGGATAACAGAAATGACAATGGAAAAAGCAAGCATGGTTACTTGGCATTTCATATCAGTATAAATATAAAGGGCTGAACACAAATACTCAAATGTAATCGGGGGACAAAAGAATTATGGGAGCGGGAAGCACTAGGGGCATATGTAACAATGCAAAACAAGATTAAAGTTTCAAATTGCTTCCGTGGAAATTTAGATGCGGCCAATATAGGAAAAGTTCATTTTGGCTACGTAAAAAGAGCCATACATTGCCTTGTAGTATGGAACTTATAATTCTATTGGATTTAATCATAGTTTTAACCCATAAACCAATTTGCAGGAAGGGCCACTTTCATATGTTTTTTTTTTATAGCTTCTACGTCTTTTAATTACACTAGCCGCATCTTGTGAACAAACGCAAACTTTGGAAATTCTCTGTAACGGGTTATGGTCGGCCATTGAACAGAAGTGCAAAATGGTGAGTGAAGAAAACTCCTTGGGAACTTGACTTTATAACATGTAATTCCTCTTTAATGCTAACGACTCGGAACAACTTACGTGTCACGATTCCTGAAACGGGGGCTGAGAAAAGGCCAAACACAATACTAAGGTCACCACTTGAAAACAGCACCACTACATAGAACTGTAGGGATGAAAGTGGGGTAAATGATGGGGGAAGGGGTTACCAAGGGTGCACACTTATCGAACTTTGGATAGATTTTGGTCAAATTCGTTACATTTATTTGGATATATCGAATTTACATTCATGTAGTCAATTTAAGTTGTTTTTATTTTGGAAATTACACTTCGATATTACAAGAAAAAGCATCGAAACGCTAAGATGATTCAATACAAAATTAGTCTTATATTTTCAGACTGACGGGATTTGCGTGGGCACCCTCTTATGTAGGAACTGTACAGTAAACTCTAGACAGAATCTAGAAAATAAAAATCACTACACATACAAAAGGCCTCTACTGGTTAAAGTAATGATACTGACAATTAGTTGCAGGTCAGACACTATATCGCTAACATTAATCGACACATAGGCAGGAAGGAAGCAGGGTTTCCACTCATAACCTGTGATGATTTATTTTTCAGACAATTTACTTAGCATTATTTTTTTAAACCTTTATTTTTTGGTTATTTTTATTTTAAATGATAGCAAGTATCTTTACAAACAGACAAATCAATACAGCCTTCGTAATGAGGATCGGGTACTGTATTGCAAGGCCCCCCTTCTATCTTATTTAAAAAATATAGTCGTGGTTAGAACTAAGATAATCAATTTCAGAACTTAGAGTGAGCGCCCTTGATCGGCACCAGAAAACGTGTGAAAATATAAGTTTTGTGAGTCAGTGAACTGACCCGACTCTGATTTCTAACACAGAAGGGTACAGCTAAAAGAAATCAAACTTAATGAAAACCCATTGCCTACCTTGTCCAGAGATCATGGCGAAGACTCCTGGGTCCCTGACTGCTAGTCGTGAGGCGGCCGAATACGGCGACACAGAGCTGTCCAATGACACCGAGCTGTTGTAAGACGGTAGGGATGCCGCTGACCGTACCGGTGTCTCCGGCTGGGACTGCGGGGCGTACGTCGAGGCGGGGACCCCACCGCTGACCGGGGTCGGGGGCGGGGCGGCCGAGTCCCCGTTGGGGAAGGAGGCCGGGCTGGGCGTGCTCTGGGCACTGTCCTTGCCCGTCAGACGCGCCTTGTTCTCCAGGATAATGGTGAGGAATGGCAGGTACAGGGTAGCAATGCGGGCTTGGTGGGCCTACAAGGAGTAGTAAGGGAAAATAAAGTACTGGTTTACTGGCAGGTTATCATACTAGCTCGTGCAGAAGCGATCAGATTTGTTCCTTTAACGATCAGTTTTATTTTTGATTCGTTGTTTCCTTTCTAATATTGAATATCCTTAGTTGACCTTCAGAACCTTAAGTTATCACAGAATAACTGTATAGACATAAGAAATGTTGATATAATATATCAAAACCTGTTGTGTCTATAATACTTGAGAAGACTAAATTCAAGATGGATATTCTTGAAATAAGAGAACTTTGGCGTCTTTCCCTACCTCAGGAACTATGTATAATTTTGAGACGAGAGAATACCATAGTCCATGATTATAGATATGTACATAGAAAGCAGGACATACCTTTGTGGAATACCTATTGTCGAAGGAATGTTTGGCGAGGAGGTTTCGTAGGGTGATGATGGCAAATTTTCTGATTTCTCGGTTTTCGTTCAGCGCCATCTTGACCTCATGCAGGAGTAGACCCACAAGGAAGTGGTTCTGCCGGAACTCATCTGACAGCGTGTAGTCGTGCTTCAGATCTGAGGGCAACACCAAAACCAACATGTAAATCTTATATACTCAGTACCTACCTCATCCACTACATGAGTTATACTGCCAACCAATCGATTAAAAAAGAAGGTGGCATGTCACTTTTACAAGATAAATAAATGACTGTTTGGAACAATTCTTTTTTCATCAATTTACCAGGCTCTTTACTATATTTCTTCACTATGGCAGTGGATGGTTTTTCTCAGGATCAGTTAAACTTTTTCCTAGAATGGAAAAGGCTGAACCTTTAAAACTAAAAGGTTTTTATGTAAAACTTAGCAAAATAGGATCAAAAGTGTTTCTGCATTCTCAAAGTTTAAAGAGAGTATAAAATAGAGATTTTCATTGTAGAAAAACAGCTTTAGGACAATCTTTAGCTGTTAAGATTTAACAAGAATTCTTATCAGGAAAGGGTAAATGGATTGATTACATTCCTTTTTATTCAGGTTTTCGTGGGGTAGTCCTAAATATTAGGTGGGACTGTGCAATTTATGATCAATATCAATAGATTAAATAGATCAAGTTCAGCATTCTTCTTCTAAATGCTTAGTGCACTATGGTAAAGGGCAAGTAAATTTTAAAATATAACGGTTGCTGGTGATGTCAGGGGGTAGATATGCAGCAAGTTAATGCTTCACTTATACAGCTTAGACTAGGGCAGTGACAGGTTAATTCCAGAGTCAAAATAGATGGATCTTATTCAAAATAGTTTCAAACGTATTTTCAAAACAGTATTAAAGTTAGGAGTCAAATCTGACCAACAGATGAAAAGTACAACGTATATACAGCTGCCAATGTTGGTTTTTACTTTTTTGACAGAAAACAAAATTTCGCTTTTAATAGCCACAGAATCACAAAACAGCCTTTAAGTATTTACAGGCTTTTCTTGTTAGTAGAGAAAACTACATTTGAGCTGAACATATAAAGCTCATCCAAGGCAACCTGACACACTGACACCCAGAAAATCAGCATGGAAAACCCTCAAGGTGGTGACCAGGAAAGGGTGTGGAAAGAACCCCAAGCAAAAGGATATAGTGAAAAATGTCCATTTATGCATTTAAATTGTCGTGATCTTTATGCACAGAAATTGTCGTGGTCTATTCTGATTTATAATAAGAAATAAATCTTTAAATCTTTAAACATTTGTTTCGAACGATCCTAGTCTAATTCTCAGTGCACTAATTCTGCTGTCAGGTCTTCCTTTCTTTCTCTTTCTTCCTCTTTCTTCCTCAACATACAATGTTAGGAAGCATGCAGACATGTAGACTTTCTTAAAATGCAGCTCTTTTATAACTTGCGATTCCAGTCCATATAAGTATCTTTTTCTGAATGAACCCTATACTTCCAGGAGTCTCATAGAAGAGTACAGTGGCCAAATCATGGCTGTGCAGTAACACTTTGGAGCAATGAAAGGAACAGGCGCTTCTTCCAAAAACCTTTTTTTCAGTCTTTAATTTAGTAGACATTAAATTTTTCAGTCTTTAATTTAGTAGATATTAAATATATGTAATTGGCAAAGAATAACCTTAAAGAATAACTGTGGGCTACTGCACGTTAATAATTTGCTTCACTGCGCTCTACCATGTGATCTGGTCGTACAGGGTAACGCACCAATGCCTAGCGCTACGAGTTATAATGCACTGTACAGATATTGGCTATAAGTAGGGATGGAACATTTGGACAGTCTACCTAAAGGTATACCTTCTGGTTCACACTCTTCTGAAAGACAAACATGTATACAATCAAATTCTCTTCACAGAATAATTGATTCTTTAGATTTGTCGCTACAACATGAATGACGTAACATAACACGGGTAGGTACTTGACAGTTTACACCAAAATTTAGCTTGCCATGCTATTAAACCATGTCTGATAAACTAAGTTAAACCAATTTAATTCTCATCTGGGCAAAGAATCATATTCAGGCTGATTTGAAAACATCCCCACCGAGGAAAATAGACCTTTGGGTTATTTAAAACAACACGTGACTATGAACTGACTCGTTGACTACGGTTGCCATGGTAACAGTCACACCATGTTGTATGGAGAAAGGTGATTGGACAGAATTCCCCACGTGATTCAGAGACAGCTGTGACGTCAGAACACAAGCACCCCCAAGGTCTTAGGAGAAATAATGTC
Organism: Lepidonotus clava; assembly: GCA_936440205.1. Classification (NCBI taxonomy): domain Eukaryota; kingdom Metazoa; phylum Annelida; class Polychaeta; order Phyllodocida; family Polynoidae; genus Lepidonotus; species Lepidonotus clava. Next base: position 18,992,689 of record OW387148.1, read on the forward strand.
ATGACTAATTTTCTACTGTATTTTTCTCAAATTTTTAGGTTCTTTCCAAGGAAAACGTTATCTTAAGATTTTAAACCTAAAACAGTTTCTTATGTGGGGTCCTTGTAAAATGTGTCATATTCATAACTACAATTGACAAATGTCTCCCGTGACCTTGGAACATGGCTGTGTGGTCTTGAATCAGAAAGGACGCAAAAATCAGGGTTTTGCAGAGAAAATATGTGAAAGTAACTCATGATGACGTCACACTCCTCACAGATTGATGACGTCAACATACACCGAATGACGTAATTTCCAAGCCACTGAGGTAACATTTGATTTTTTTCTATAGATGAAACTCCCAATCTTTTCGACGGACATTATATCTTCATTTGCAATTTTTCAAAAATGCAAACATATGCCTTTAAGCTGGGAACTACGCGATTGGCGGGCTGTGGAGGTCATAAAGCTGTAAGGGGAGTGAGTATACGTTTACCTTCTGGTCTCACTTCTGGAGAAGGAATTACAAAAACACATTAGTATTAGTAAGATTATTGGCAGGGCGCTGCTCGTAGATACTCATTACTCCGTGACCCTTTAAATACTACAGTTAAATTTTCATTCAAATCTCACAGAGAAAAGATGACGTTTCCCCCTGGTACCTGTAACCTCGTAATACTGTCACGGAGTAAAGAAAGGAAGTGGCATTCGTTTCATATTAAATGGAGAAAACTGGGGGCAAAAAGTTGCCTTGACCCAATTCCAACAGAATCAGTTTTCTCCATGTAATACTCAATAATACCAATTCCTATTGTAGTTTCCATTATTCTTTTATATGAAATACTATAGGCAATTTAATAAAAGCAAAATGGCAATATGTTACACTGGTTAAATGCTATGTAATGCTGTCATCACTATTTACTAGAATCATCTAACAGGCTCTCATAAATGAATATACATGTATATCTATATAGGCCTAGATTTAGATCAATGCTATTTATTGAGAATTTTATTGAAGAAAAATGCCAGTAAAAATGGTTGCTTTTGGCCATGGTGATCCTATCAGAATTGGCCATTATGAGCTATTAATCAAGCATTAACAGATTATGCCCTGCTCAAGATCAGCGCTGCTATCTACTTATTGAGAATGAATACTTGCGGTGAACATCATATTCAAACCATGGCATTTCCCCTGGTATGTACAAATATTGAAAGTAAATTAATTCTATAATTTTTGTTTTTCTACGGGTAGATTCTTCTTGTAGTAAAGTTCTTAAAAAGAGCCCCTGATTATATTTTCACATTTTATAGTGAACGGGTTAACTCAATTACAATTACACTTGTCGTGAGACTTAGTTAATTATTATAATTAAAAGACATGCAAGAAACATGCAATGCTAAACGTAAACAGAATGATTAGCAAATGCAGCTAGTTAATCAGTATATTTAATTTTAGTTATTTAGTTTAACTCAAAAGGCTTATTTAGGAATAAGCATCGAAAAACCTGATTTTGCAATCTAAGGTTTAATCATCGACTTCATCAGAAGTACAAATTTGGGAATGTGTTTCACCGACCTCCAAACAAAGAACACCTTTTCTGACAAGTTTCGAACGATAGCGTATGACAATTATTCACTCCTTTTAAATGACACATAGAAAGGGTGTCTGAATAAACGCTTAATCACACGTGTTCTGATGATCGATACATTTGGAAGTAATTTACAAGTATTTGGATTTCTGACCCAAAAAGAAAATACACAATTAACCCGGATGAATTTAGATGACGATATAAAAATATCCTATCTCTCAAATATTTCTATACATGGACACACCCCATCAGTGTGTTCTACTCTCTGTGTACCAGTATAGTTCGACAGTGAAGGACTAGGATCTGACCCAGTACTGACCTTTGTAGTTCTTGATGGTTTTCCTCATGATGGGCAGGTTGAGCTGAATGTAGTGTTCGTGGTTACACACCGTCTGCAGGAACTCAAACTTGTACTCGTGCAGCAACTAGAAACGCCAAATTGGAGTTAAATATTATACATATACATATGTTCATCTATTGTGTGGACCTTTATGTATGTTTTTGGTATTTGTCTAATTCACTTATTGTTATCGACGTTTATATTTTTGCTGTTTGTAAAAGTTCCCTTTTTGTTATCGACGTTTATGTAGATTTTCAGTGTATACGTGTGAAAGTTCACTTATTTTTAATATTTTATCAGCGTGATGTTTTTTTCTGTATTTGTGCAATATAATACAGATGCCGAATAACAACAACAGAATGTGTTGATGGTAGAAAAGACTACATTCTTGAGGTATCAGTTTAGGTGTGTACCTTGGGGTCGCCAGGACTGAAGTTGTCGATATACATGTTGATGAGTCGGAAGACGAATCCTCGATCCATGAACGTGAAACATTTCTGAAAATAAAAATACTCGCATCAACAAATCTGGCCGCATACCTAAAATCATTGTTCATTGTTTGGGAATTTCAGCAAAGATTTTTCTGTGCTCATAGAATTATGGTGAAAAGTTTAAGGTTGGACTACGCTCACTGACTAAAGGTGTTCAAACAGAGAAATTATTTACTAGAAATGTGGATTTCTTAAAGAATGCCTTCCGGTCTAGGTAATATTATGTTTTTATTTCAAGTTGGATTAGTTAACGATTGAGGGGGTCACCCTCAGTAACTGCAGGGCCGTACACGGGGAGTGGGGATGGGCAGGTTCGCACCCCCCCCCCCCCCGCCCCCAACCAAGAAAAGAATTTTCCCCCAAAAAGTTCCATCTTTCCTTCAAAAATCTACTGTAAAATCCTTTAAAAAATGGTAAGAAAATGTTTGAAAGTTTCACTTCGGTAACCCCGCCACTCCCCTTTTTTGGTTGAAATTATTGAAAATATAACCAAAAGTTATACTTTAAGACCTCGCCCCAACCCCCACAGCAGAACGTGTATACGGGCCCTCAGTATATTGCCGTACCTTGACGAAGTTGGCCAGGCTCTGGTTGGCGTTCTTGGTCTCATCAGGGGCCTCCTTAGACTTCTGGGTAATGTGTGACGTCAGCGTCTGCACCAAGGTCTGTATGTGGAACTGGAAGCTGGACGGGAACCGCTCGTTCCGCGCCATCTGGTTAAGCGAACAAATTATAACCATTATTAGTATCATCTTTTGAAGTTTTTTTTATGAAACTGCGGGGATAAAAGCCTTTTTTTCCTTAAATGTCATAATTTCGGAGTAGTGCTTTGCTTGCAGCATTTTAAGTAAACAATAGATAGGCATAATCTCCCTCGGCAAGTATTTACTGAAATGATTCCATATAGTCAGTTTATGTGATTGTCTTATGAGTTTATTAAACCATTGAGAAAATCTAAAGATTAATCAGATGGCTATACACTATAACACATAATTATATTAGAACCTATCTCAGAAAAAGTCTGATTGGTGGCACTCCACATAAAAAATTCCACATGCTACCTGAAACTGAAAATCCATTTAATTTTGTTTGTGTCACCGTTGTAAGATACGTTGAATTTATATAAAGTGAAAACTAGTCACGACCTCCTAGCTAATCTGTAAACTGTACCGACCTTGATGCGACCTGTGCAGAGCAGATGCTGCGCCATGCTCTTGATGAGAATGTCAAAGAAGAACCACGAGTGTTTGAGGAACTTGCCGATGACGAGCTGGTCGGCCTGGGTGGGCCGTAACGTGGCCTTCAGGTTCTTGGCCAGCTCCTCGTGAACCGACTTCTGCTTGGCGCCCGCCACCGACTCCGTCACGAACACGTACTGAAAATAGGCAATTGCTAACATTCTAAACTTGTCTTTTGAAAACAGTCTACTTTACATATTGGAGAGGGAGTTTTTTTTGTTATTTTAGCTTCTTTATTATTTCATTTAAACGATGAGATTTTATATTTATTTACAAGAAGGCAGCATAAACAATGTCGGTCGTCGACTCGGGCAAATACTGAGGATAGAGTGGGTTTCAAACTGTTTGCTTTGAATGACCTTTTTTCTCTTTTCTTGGTAAATAACCAAATACTCCTCCCACTGAAGATCATACCATGACAAAAACTAGCGACTTGTCAATGGAATGAAAATGAAAGCTATTATAGGGTGGGGTGAGAGGAAAGGAGTAACGTGTGAATGTATTACCTTGACGTAGGAGTGTAGGATCTCCGGCTTGCCGACCTCAATGATCTGGGCGGCCGCATGGATCAAAACCCTGCGGGATCAGAAGAGGTGCTCAATCATATCGTGTCAAATATATGTAAGTTATACCTATAAGGTCTCAGAACATCAAACGTCAACATGTTTTTTTTTTATTTGAAAAATCATTTACAACAGTAAGTTCTTTCAGAAATTGGTGACAGAGATAGAAATATTGAAAAATAAAAATTTACACATTGGCTTGGAAAGTTTCAGATTATCTAAGGTTTAATCAAGCAGTTGTCCATAGTTTGAGTGTAGAAAGTGGCGAATCGAGGCTTACTTGACCGAGTTCATGGCCACGTCGTCGCTGTTCGTCTTGGTGAGTAGTCGGAAGAGTTGGTTGAAGAGCACGGGGACGAAGTTGATCAGCGTGCTCACGTCCACCGCGTGTAGGCTCTGAACAACCAGCAAGGTAGGTAAGTTAACCCGTTTTCTCACATTATGTGTGAGGGGACGTTTTATGACATACATGTGTTTCTTGGAGGCATAAGGAGGTACTTGTACGGTGGACAGTGAAATGTCATGTTAAGTGTGTTAAAACTTTGCTTAAGTGAATCAATTAATTGTTAGTTTAAAATGCAGATCAAATCGAAAAACAAAACTCATAACAGAAAACTGTGAAATATAAATGATACCCTTCGGATTTAGTATCAAAGCAAAATCAAAAGTGTGTTCTTGCACTTTTTGTAAAATATTTAAAGACATGATCCTATGTTCAATCATGACAGACTTTTAGGCTTTTATTCTTAAAAGATCGAGTGCTCATTTTGTCTAGCGAAAGAACCATGCAGGAGGTAGAAGAGGGGTAATCCACGGGGACTACTCCACATGCAGGGCTGGATATGGTTCCCAGCCTACTGCTCAGCAGTCACTGGGGGGTCAGGACCTCACGGAGGGGGTCAGCGGGGGGGTCGTCACTCACCTTGACCTGTCGGAGCATCTCGCGGTCATAGGGCGAATCGGTGCAGCTCGGGGGTTTACCGGGGGAGACATCGTTCTACAGCACCAACCGACATAATACAAAAATATATACACCACTGAGTGGGGGCCTTAGAGTGCGCGCCGTGGGGGAGGGACCAGTGAAAGGGAACAGGAGAGGTAGGGAAATCAATTGATTAGGCAAAAAAAGAAGAGATTTTGATTTTAATGGGAAACCCAGGTATTGGTAGGGAGGTCAGGGTTACTGTTAAGTCAGTAAGGGAGGTGAGGAGCAGGGTAAACCCAATTAAGTCAGGGAGGATCTCAGGGCAAATCAACTTAAAAAAAAGAAGACGTGACCAATATTGAGGAAGGAATTGGGGATTTCTTTTTTGTCAGTAGAGATTATTTTTCCTGTGAAAAGGGGACGTGGGGCACCAATTCTGTCAGTTTTGGACCTTTCTGACTCGGACCGTTTTCTAAATACACGTCAGCGTGATAAGGGTTGTAATGGACAACTCTGACCAATGGCACGATGAGAGTCTTAACTAAAAGTGAAACGTGAGGATAGAACACAAAGTTAACCTTCGTGTGAAGTAAAATCAATGTTTAGCGTGTCAAACAAATCGGTCAACGCCATATATTGTGAAAACTCATTGAACTTAATTGGAACACTAGAGATTAGTAGGCCACCTATGTGGTTTTACTTTTCGAAATAGCTCAAAATCAAAATAAAGTTATCAAGAATGTTTGATTTTTTCAAAATAAAACCAGCGATTACACTGAAATCAGGACTTAGCATATTCAAGTGCATCATCAAAAAAGATTGTCTTGATAGTACGAAGACAGTGTAGTCTAAAACTAAGTCGATTTCATCCTTATTATGACTAAACCTCGCCACAAAAACAGTTAATACAGTCGTAAACGAAAACTAGGAGCTCGGAGCTTTGATTAGAAATTGGTTTTATAATAATTTCCTCTCAATGTGGATGCTTTTGGTTTATTTACTATTTGTGTGGCAAAGCTTCGTGAATGACCAAACAGTCGAGACTATCATCGAACACACCTTGACAGACTCGCACATACTCGTATAACGTTGATGGCAACAAGACGTCATCTACACTTACTTAATTAGATAAACTACACGCTAAGGCCTGCTGGAAGGGCATTCAGAATAATATCGTTCAGTGTTGTAAGGATGCATTCAGTGTAACTAATAGAATCAATTTATAAGATGAAAAGTATTTGAAATGGAGGTCTCCAAGCAGGCCTGTCTGTTAGGATAGGAGCTATTTACAGTGTAGTGTTGTCACAGACGAGGTACAGTGTGATATAGATGTGGTAAAATAGGTCAACTTTACAGTATTAAGAGACTGACCTTGAGCCTGTTGCTCGTCTCGAAGTCGATGGCCGTCGTCGGACTGTGCTCCATCTTCTGACAGTGACTGAAGAAGTTGTGGAGGTGTTGGTCCTGGAGGAAACAGACGAACAGGTATTATTACAATAGACTTGACCAATTATGTTTTCAAATCAAATAGTTGAATTTAAGAAAATAAAATTCCAGTGTTTTGATATCAAGTAAACTGCCGAATTCATCAAGATCAAGATATTTAGATGACGATATTCATTATAATTTTTGGGCTCGAACTTTTATCACGGTAAAGATAATTTAGTAAAGATAAAGACATTTCGATTTGAGAGGCCCTGAGATCCTCTCTGGTACTCGCCCCCTACCCGTTATGAATACACTTACCTTCGTGTACGTCGTGGAGACGAGTCGCAAGTTAAACTTGAACAGGGGTCTCCCGCCGTCAACCCATCGGATGTCGGGGCCTACCGCCTGAAGAGAAGAAATGAACATTTGCATTACTCGGCATTTTCTTAAGCAAATCTTACATATTCACAGAACACATAACAGGAATCTTCTCCACCTCAAACACCTTTAGTAAAACTCGAATACAAGAGACAAATCCATGAGCGGAGTATTAACACTTTACGTTTAGTTTTAAGAAACACTAGTTGCCCATCAATAAGCTGCTCTAGAGAAGGCCGACTCACCCCTTTGCCCATGCCGAGCTGCTCGTAGCTCAGGTAACCAGGGGGCTGGTTCATCGCTACCCGAATGTTTTGTTCACCACCGTTTACCCTGAAATAGAAATAGAGAATGAGATATATATTAAACATAATATCATATTTACCTGTCTTACACATTGACAATCATTGACATTATTACTGTAACTTTACACTTTATCACAACTAAATGACTGTCTAAACATTCACTTAGAAAAATCACAAGAAAACCGGACTTGTCCGAAATAAGCCAACTTTATGGAAAATTTAAAATAGACTACCGGTACTCTATTTCAGAACAAAAGGATGGAAACAGAGGGAGTTGATAGTCGTGAATAGAGTGCCAGGGAATGGAAAATATTCACGATACTTAAAGCCAACATTGCCCAAAATCAAACACGTTTCCAGGATTTACGTACCGTCCATTGACAAGGAGAGGGAACCAGGCCACTCCCACCGGCATCTCACTGCTGCCCGCCTTCTTGGACGACCCCTTGACGGAGGCCGTCTTGGACAGCTCGCAGCTGACGTGGAAGAAGGAGAAGACGAGGTGGTGCTTGTCGTGCAGCTGGGCCGGTAACATGATCTTCACCTCCTCGTTAAAGTCCGGGCACGCGTTGTGGTGAAGCACGGCCGCCGTGGAGCAGGTGGTGAACACCGACCCGCCCGGCTTACCGTAGATACACTGGAGCGTGAGAGAATGTGGTTTGGCTTAATAATCTCTTTATTCTGTTATTTTTATCAATTCCTTTATAGTATGAATTTGTAACGAAGCTTCAACTGATGTTAAGGAATCAATGTCACAATAAAGACTGTAGAGAGATTACAACTGTTTCCCCCCCCCCTTTTTTTTCTCCCTTTTTATTGAACTAGATCATTGACATATCAATTACAGAAAGGCAAAGTGTCGTAGAGCTACTCATAGATATATATAAATGTCTATGAACTACCTTATATTTTACAGAACTGACATGAGTTCAAATTTCTACTGCCAGATGACTACCTGTGCAGATTGTTCCTTCGTGTTTCTAACAGGTTAAATTGTCTATGAAGTTAATGTTTATTTCTTGGTTTCTTACCTTGAGGGGTACGGCATGTTCATCGTCCGAGTCTCTGATCTCCACGTAACACGCGAGATTACGAGCCTGAAACAAAGAGCGGACACATCAGGTATTACGTCGAGTTTTTCTTTTATTATGAAAATGATACATCACATCAAATGTTATTCATAAAACATTATTCTTTTCAGATTATGTCATCTATCTAAAAGATGCTAGATTGGGCAGATGAACGTTCGGAAACGCAGAAGAAAATGTCCTTCTTTATTTGTAGAATAGCAATATTGTAATCAAGCTCTAGTCCCCAATTTGGACTTAAACCGCTTAGATCTGATTTACAAATCATTTGACTTGGACAAATTCAGAGTTCCGACGCATTTTTGAAGATCAATTTAAGACCTTTTTAAGACCTATTAAGACCTATCGACGCGTGTGAAGAAAAATGTCAGAAAAGATTGTATGATTTGAAATTAAATTTGCAGAAAGTGTATTTGTTTGAAAATCAAATTTAAAATTTTTAAGTTGACTTCATTCTAACTTCTCATAAAAATAATTTAAGACCTTTTTAAGACCTCTAGCTACAAAACTGTCACATGTAAGACTTTTTTAATGCCTTAAATTTGATAATATCAATTTAAGACATTCTAAGACCTTTTAAGACCTGCGTGCGAACCATGAAATTGGACGGCGAATCCTTGATTGATTAAAATCAATCAAATGTAATAAGTTAAACTGAGGTCAGGAACTAACCTTGGGGAAGGACTTCTGGCCGTCGTACTTGAGGGACCTGGGGTAGACGTAGAGGTGGTTGGTGTAGGTGACGTTGGGCTGGGCACACTCGCCCTCCTCGGGCGGGAACTCGGCCACCTCCTGGGTGGGCGGGTCGTCGTTAGGCCCGTTAAACGGCTTCACCGGCAGGAGGGAACTCGTCAACGTGTCTGAGGGGACGTGGGGTTTTATCATGATATTAGTTTAGAAACGGAGGGGGGGGGGAGTATAGGTCTATTGCATATAAAAGGTTCCAGTTATGAATGATAAAATATTTACTTATTATTATTTTCTTCAATGACTTACAAATTATAGTCAGTTGTACTTACTTGTGAGTGTGCTTTTAAACGTGTACATATTGACTTTCAACGTGCCGAGAATCGGCAACCACTTTCCTTGCTTCTCGGGCCTGGAAAGCAAAACAGAATGATTCTATGAAAACACTCTCAATTGAAACGTACTGTTTGACATTCCTCATTATGGGATTCCAATTAAGGGTACTGACTTTCTAACCATTTTCCATTAATTTTAAAGTATTGCGATATGTAATTTCACACTAGTAATAAATTTGTACTACAAAACTCGGTGTCCCTATAAGATTTCCTTGCTTCTCTCTATTTCACAATACCATATCCACGCTTACTTTTTCATGTCCTGTAGGTGCTTTATCAAATCCTCCTCTGATATCTTGGACCCCTCTTGTCTGTAAAGCACAAAGTCTGAGTATGTGTCCAGTTCCTGTGTGTAGGGTTTGAACACGGGGCGCGCGGCCCAGGCCAGCGGCATGCGGTAGTGGCCGAGGCGCGCGCAGTACTGCCGCATCTGTCGGTGGATCTTGGTCCCCACCCGGATATCCGGCGTGCGCATGTAGGGGTCGGTGGCAGCGGAGATACTGCCCTGGAGGACCTTCTCGATCCGCGCCACCAGGTAGATGTCCGGGCTGGGCTTGGTCACCGAGAACACCGCCTGGGGGGGAAGCAGAATCATCGACTATAGTTTTGAACTTGTCAGAATTTTTTTTTTTTTTTAAATATGGCCTCTGTTTCCTATTCATCTCACGTATTTTTATGGGGTAAATCATGTCTTTTTAAGTATGAGTTCAGTATGCTTTTGACTCCGGTACCTAAAGTTAGGAAAGCAATTACCGTGCATACCTAAAGTGAGTGACACGAAAATAAATATTAACCTATTTCACAGGCAACGGCTAAGATTTGCCGATCATTTTTTGTCCATCAATATGATCATGACCTGCAAGCCTCTGCTAAATCTTCCTTTATTCCCTGCGCGGATATTCTAAGCATATCTAGAAAAAATATCACTGAGCCTGGAACAAGACTGATAACTTATTCACTTATCCAAATCTCGAAAGTATCTCTGATTCCTCCGACTCACCAGACGCGGGTAGGCGAGCCAGGTCTCGTCGAGCCCGTTGAGGTCGGGCTGTTTGGACGTGGCCCCGTCCACCGTGTTCAGCATGTCGGTCGCCTGCCGCACCTCCTTCGGGATCATCTTACGGATCTCGTCCGTGTTAGGGTCGAAGTGGAAGTCCTCAGAGATCTTCTTCCCCTCGCGGGCGTCGTACAGTGCCAGGGAGATGAACACGGGCTCAGGCTGGAAGAAAGGTGTTTAGGGGATGCTCGAGTTTTGGTTGTGGCAGGTAGGTAATATTGTAAAATGGTCATGGCTGTAGTACTTTGAATAACTCCTGGTGGTATTTTAAGCCAAATAGACAATGAATCTGTCGTAAAACCTCTGTCCTCTGTGGGTTTTTCTTTTATAGTTCCCTTGATCTATTTTAGATAGTATTATTGTGGTACACGTATGAGTATACATTAGACTTTCTGACATACCGGGAAATAAGGTGTAGATTGTTTCCCCTTGTAAGCTGGAGCATTAAGTTTTTTCTTTTTTTCTTTTTCTTATTTTTCAGGAACACTTTACGGTATGTCTAATGATATATCGGCATTTATTAAAACTCTTTGCTTACATTACTTAGCCGTTCACCCTGACCCTCTTCGACCATGTTGGCCTGGAGACGCAGCTTGAAGTCTTCACAGCGAATGATTATCCGTGACCCGAAGTGTTGCTTGTATACCTCTACGTCACTCAGGTCGTCGGCTACGTCGTCGGCCGACACCTTCTGTGGGACAACATGGTAACGGTATAGATTTGTAAAGATTATTAATCATGTTGTGTTGGCCACGAAAGTAAGCCAATGTTTTCAGGTAACATTCAGGTTATGAGGAACATGAAATACAACATGATTTCTAAAAGTTAGGATAAATCGATAATTTTCAAATTTAACTCTCAAATATTTTTTCCTATGCACATGACCCTAATAAGACAAACATAACCCTACCCCTATGAGTGTAAATTCATGATGGTTGGAAAAGTAAATGTATCTTGTTAACAAAATAATAGACTTTATCTATGTTTTGGAAGGTGCATGTAATGTAAATGAAATATGGAAAATATCTAATATAGACTAAACTAATATGTTGTGAAAATTGTTTTTTCTTTTCCGTATTTTTCCTAAACAAAGTGCAATCATAGAAAACAAAGTTCTATTTGAGTGACCAACGCAATAGTAAAGAGGCGGAAAGCATGTTCCGCAAAGAAACTGAAAGGAATGAATGTAAAGCTGCCTTTATTTCTAGTGAGAACATTAAGTGATGACGATAATGTGTGAGTTGTGAGAAAAAAGAACAGATAATTGATTAAGTGTCGAAATACCAAGGAGACTGTTAGAACTTAAGGACATCGCGGCTTAAGTGAAAATGTGTAGGTTATAGATGTAATTGCATAGAAAGCTCTGCGATTAACACTCACTGCGAGTGTTTACCTAGACTCTAGATACCAAAAGCCATTCCTTTGGCACAGGTTGGCTTAATGTTTAAAATCTATTGATCACTCTTTTGTTAAATAGATATTCAAACAGAATTACTTGAAAGGCAAAATAGTGGTGCAACACCTTAATTTGTAGCAATTTAGTAATGTTTTGCAAAAAGAAGTTAATCCATATATATACATCTAAACTAAATTGCCATAAATATGCTTTATATCAAACGAAATTTCAGACCTCAGATAGTACTGGTTTAAAGAGATTTAGACCAAAACAGAAGGATCAAGTTATGCTAAAATAGTCTCCAAATTTGCTTTTTCATGAAATGATATATTTGAAATGGTTCAGTCTAACAAGCCTGACGCAAGGCAACATTGCTGCAATAGGCAGAAATTCAGCACACAGCTTCATTATTGTTTAATTGACTTAAAATCGGCAGCTTTCAAAGCCCATGCTTTCCTGATTGTATTTCACTTAAACAACAATCCCCTAGATGACTTAATTTTTAGATACCATTCTGGGATAAAACACTTCTCTGTTTGACATAGGCCTATCTGTGTTTTCTGTTTAAAAGGTTCCCTGCAACTTTCTATACATCTTTAAAGCTAAGGTTAGCAGTGTTTCGTGTTGCTTAATCCTGTGGTTAGTAGCGTTACGGCTGGTTAGTACAGTGTAGACACGCGGGGACTTCGCACAGAGTAAGGCGTAACGGTGTGTCACAGAGACTGCTTGGGGTTCTTGTTTCGTAACTAGGTTTAGGAATAGTCTTCATTTCAGCATTGATCTGTCCAGAAAGTTTCTCAGAATCAAATGAATTCTTTTCAGGATGAGAAAGAAAATTATCTGGGGAAGAAAATACAAAATACTGGAATCTACTTCTACATATATGTATATCCTGTGAAATATTCACTTGACAGATAAGAAAATTGGACTAAAAAATACACCGTCAATCTTGATTGATACTAGATGTTGTAGAAATGTTTTTATCGGAAAACTCCCATCTGTTCTAATTGTATAATTAATTGGACAAGTCTACTAAAGATCAATGAAAATGCCATTTCCTAAAACATTGATAAGCCTAATCTCACATGACACACACCACCTTCTGTGACGTCACCTTTAACAGCTGTAATTCTGTGGAGTTATCTATGAAGAGCACACAAAGTAGTGACGTCACTTAGCTACAAAGAGCACAAGAAATAGTGACGTCACCCCAATAGTCATTTCTACCTCTACGTCCGCTGAGTCAAGTTCAACTTGGAGGTCATTAGGGAGTCTTGTTATGGTTTCCTGTAAGGGTGGGAGGGGTGACAAAATCTATTTACATAATTTGTTAAGCCCACTTCTTTCCCAACTCAATAGATTAGGGCCTATTTTCGTAACGCTCAGCACTTCAAGGTCTACCTACAACATGTTGACGTCTATGTGTAAAATCCCTATTTCCTTATATAGATAAATGTACATGTTCTGACATATACTCATGATATCTTTCTTTAGCTCTCGTTATTTCATGGAAATTGATCCTGCCAAAAGATGGATTTCAATTACACTAGTGGATAAGAAGAGTGTGCATCTAGGGGGTATTCATATAAAATTCTCTCTCTATGAAAACTTGGCTAACACTCGGGTTTTCAGTGTATACTTCTAGGTCCACTCAAAACAGCTAAAATCTAAATTCCTTTTATTTGGTCGGGCTCTGCTACTCCACACAAACCATCGCACTATTTTTAGGCTTCAAAAACCAAACGAACCTGAACTATCATTTGGGAAGATAAGCAATAAGCACAAGCACTTATCTGTCTAGTATTCTGAATTTAGTTCCCCCGTTTACAGTTACTTCATAGTTTCCAGATGTTTTTATTAAGGATTTATTTTAAGTTTCACCACGAACACCAGTAGATTACCTCAGTCCTGGTCGAAAAATAGATTTCAATAATGAACTTTAAGTCATGTCTTTATGACAAACATTATTCTTTTGTTCCTGTAACTAGGAAAGAGGTCAAAATTGTGTTTATCTTCTATTAGGTTGGATAGTTTTTGACTTTGTAACCTGCTGGTGTGGGGATTTTTCTTGGTTTCTTAGTTGTCAGATCCCAAACTAACCAAGCTTTACCTTTCCATATAAATCAGGTGTGATTTTTAGCTGTTGAACAAATCATATACATATTTATGTCAGTGAATTCTAAATTTCGTTTGCTTCAATTTTTTTTTTTCAATGAAAATATGGCATTTTCCTCTTTAACAAAAAATTACACAGTAAATGTGTTTTGGGCTAATATTTGGTAACAAAAAAGTCGAGATTATTTTAACCATGTGTGATAAGATTTGTAAACTAAACTTTAGATTCAAAGATTTTTTATACATATACAATTCTACTTTGACATTTTATTTTACATATAAGAACATATATTTTATAAGCAAGCAGGCAAAATTGTGCAAGCTGGAAATCATAGTGAGTTTTCAATTTATTTTTATTTCACATCATTTTCAAAAAAGAGTAGACTGGGTAAAGTTGAAAGGTCCAGTATTATATTCTCTAAATGAAACAAGCACTTACTTGAATCTCTGGGTATATGTTGAAGAGTTTTTGCCTTCCGCTTTTTCTCTGTGCTGCCAAAAGACTGTCCGTTTCCCGAGCATACTGTAACAATAACATTTTGTCACTATATTGTTGCAAATATTTTATGGAACTGCGACTGTGAACATCCGGTAGTACACTTCTAATCATAGTAGTTTAGTGACATTTTCCTTTGTGTTACAAAAAAGAAATTGTATTTACAAGACACTTCTTTTAGAAGTCATATGTACTCCTACGGGATTCAAAAGTATTATGTATTTTTATCCATAATTTCATTTTAAAAAAAGTCTGACCTTCTGTAATTCTGGGTTCATACTGTGCTCCAGAGATTCCCTAAAGTTCTCTCCTTTTCCCGGTGAGGCGTCGGGCTCTCCTGTGAATGAAGTGTTATAAAGGCATTGTGATGACTGTCTTTTATTTATTTATACAATTAAGGTCAGGGTTCGTAAAGTTGCTGCAATCTAACTTTACTAGTTTGTAGATTGTGAAAAGTTTAGCTGGTGAAAATACTATTACATCAATTATGTTTGCTTATCATCATTAGCTTTCAGGTCTTTTTCCTAGACATCAAAATCATTATATTTTTATCATATTATATTTTTATAAACACTATGAATTAATATTGTTAAAATCATATATCGTTAAAACCCAAGTACTTTCCTAAACAATACAAACTGTTATCTTAGACTATTCCTCAGACTTACCCCGGCTGGTCCTGTCGCTGTGCGGGGACGACGACAGGTCGTTGGACTGTATGACCTTCTTTAACGTCCCAACCCACTCCTCCATCTCCGACTCGTTGTCGGCGGCGAACACGTAGAACGACTTGTCCTGCATGTGTAACTCGAACGAGTGCTTCCCTCGCCGGGAACTCTGGGAGGATGGGAAGAAAAAGGCTCGGTGGTCAATTTTCAGATAGGATTTATGAGTAAAACCGTTTTAAAATATAATACGAAGTTCTCTTACCCAAAAGGTGAATACCGAATTCCAATTTTGTATTTTCGAATAGGGTTTCTTAAAATAAACTGTTTTTGAAACATTGTTCCCCAGCGACCAAATATAGTTGCCATGAGACAACTTAAATCGGGAAAAAAGGTGAGAATTAAGGTATCAATTTCAGTATCTAACTACTGGATGAACGCCTAGGTCAGGGAAATTTCAATATTTTTGACGACATGAGACAACCTCTTGGGAGATCATATTAAACTGAAGACACATAGAGGTGTCAGTTATAATCAGTGTAGGCAATACCCGAGTGTGGGCAACATGATTTACATAATTATGTTAGCGTGAAAATAACATTTTCTTTTCGTTCACGTTAAATTTTTCATGTTGTGTCTGTGTAGGCTTTATTGTTACCTACCCGCCGTACGTCGGTAGCCGAGTCCAAGAAGATGGACCCCTTGGCCTCTAACTTCTTGTCGTCCTTGTGGAACTCCATGATGTAGGTGGTGTCAGCCTGCTGCTTCAGGTAAAAGTACCGCCGCTTGAAAGACTGCAACCAAAGAGGTAAAACGTTATACATTTAGCTTCCACAGGGCGAAATGAATCGGTGATACTACGTCAGAGGGATATGCTCTCATTTTGAGAACGTGGGCGGACTGAGGGTGCAAGTTGCTATAAAGTAAACTCACATAATTACGTAGGTAAAGATAGGCATCGAAAACTAATAGTTTTGGTTAACAGTGTATTAAGAGAAACACTTGTATGATCTTTACCCAAAAACTTTGAAGGGCAGGGAGATATGGTCTTTTTAATTTTGGATGTGTTTTATTAGTTACCATTATTTCCTATTTTAGAAGGGGGCAAATAATCAACATATCAACTTGTCCTCCGTATTTTGTTTACATTCAAAAGTGCGAACCCCACTTTTTACCTCATAAAACCTCTGGTACCTACCCGTGTGAAGCTGATGATACTGGTCTCACTGCCGCTGTCCGGCCCCTTGTACAACCAGCCCTGTTTGGTGATGTGTAACGGCCGTAACCGGGACACGCTCTCCTGGAGGCAAGAACACATGGAGGAATCACTCTTTAATACTCAGAAAACCGAGTGTTTGATTATCATATTGTGGTAGCATAGAATATAGATGCAAGTCACGATTATTAACAAAATAGTTGAAGGGAGTGTGCATTTTCAGGTTGTTACTTATTATATAGAGATACATAAGATATATATGTCTATGCTTATTATGATGACGGGCATTATGTATATATGACGCATACGAAACCAGGCTAACATTTTAAAGCATCCCTAGCTATGATAGTTCCTATCTGAAATGTTTACAAATCCAAATGTTAACAAATCTATCTCTGATCTTTTACTTAAATATCGCACCTCTTCCTTGCCGTCGGCCTCGGCGTCCACTTCGAAGACATGTCGGGGTAGGCCTTCTGGTTTGGGTAAACTGTAACACAGAAGGAGGGGACTGTCATCGAAACGTACCCAGCCTTGGGACTTGAACGTATAGACTTACATGTATCAGAATAGTAATCCCCACACCCAAGCATACAGAGACATTACTAAAGATATACTTTTAATTTCGTTTTCAGAATGTTTTCAGTCATAAAATTATTTTGTAACGAAACTGGGCCAAATGGTACCCGTGAACTGGGGGGTTTCTATCAAAAAACTCCTTGCTATGCACACATTCATCAATAATAAGTCCTTTCAAAAGAAAGTCTAAGCCCCTTTCAAATTCTACTAAGGCTTTCTAACCATTTTTGCCATGGCAAAACTGAAATCAGAATGATTCCTAATTGATATGTACATACTGAAACATATACAACGATAGATATTTTGAATGATTAACACTTTGGTATGTGGTGTATGTGCATGGATATTTTACTGCAAATCCGTATATTTTAAGGCTATTGCTAACCCTACCTGGGGAGGTGCAGGTAGGTGCCGGAGAAGGCGGTGTACTTGTAGTGGATGACGGACCAATTGGTGGTGTAGGCCTTGATACACTCCCTGACCAGCAGGCTCGTCGCCTCCTGGATGGCCGACGGGGGCACGGAGCACCGCACCGTCCGGAACCGACGCGGCAACGTCGATTGCTGCCAAAGACAGAAAATCGAGATTTCAAGTATTTCGCCGATTATAATATTTAAAGAACATATAACTTTCCATGCAGTTATTAATTCGTTTTACATCAAATGAAAACACGCTGTTTCGTGTTGTTGGAGATGTATATATCAACATCAATTTGTATAGATTCGAACAAAGTATTCTTGATTCCTTTTCCTACATCTAGAAACTATGAGCAATAAGTTTCACCCTATGAGGAAAAACGTAGAACATGTTATTTAATTCTGTAAGTTTTCTTCCAATAAGTCCCAATTTTATCAACTGCAACTTGTATTCACTTCTATCATATCAATTTTCTTAATTGAAATCTCGATTGTACTGAGCCAAAGTCTGGTTATAATTGGGAATTTCATAAACCTAAACGCATCTCAATACGTTTACATATCTCCAATGATACCTGAGACTCCAAGCGCACAATTTTGGAAAACGTATCTAATGTTCATTCATGACATATGAACAACAATACTTTCATGATGGAAATTTTCTGTAAGTATGTCTTAAAGGGAGACAATACCAATAAATTCACCAAAATTTCCAAACTCAAATAATCATTGAAATCCATTCCTTGAGCCTATTTCAGGCGCATGTTGCTATCTAAACCTTGAAATATGATAGAAAATCATGAAAAACATGTTTTCCTTGCTCAACTCAATCAATGTGGATCTGCCAAAAAGGGGTTTGTTTACAAACAAATGGGAATCTTACCATCTCTCAGGGAATTCTACTTTAGTATGAGCTAGTTTTCACAGCTAATACTTTACCACTGACCATAACTAGACTCACGTAACATATTTTTATACTTATCTGAGTTTTCATAATGGTTTTGACTCTTTTAGCTGTGATAAGGATGTAATATGTTTACATTATGAGGTATTTGAAACTGTCTCATCTCCCATCCCCCCCGACACGCCCCTACTAGCCAGTTAGCCCCCACTGAGCGGAGCCAATAGTACTCACGGAGACGTCGTCGAGCGGGAAGAGCAGCATCTCCCGGTGCGGGTCATTGTGGAGCAGGGTGCGGTTCTTGACGATCACCGTCTCGTAGTCCAACGGCTCCACCAGCTTCGGCTTGGACTGAAACGAGAGGAAAGAGGGACACGGTCAATATGTGGAATTTATTGATCAATTCACAATTTACGAAATAAACATCGACCCTAAAGTATAAATGGTCAACATGCATCTCCGTTTCAGTTATCGTCTCGACAGTTTTAAATTGCAACCTTGAACTAAAAAAGATATTTGCTGAGCAGTTGTCCATAATATGAAATATACATGACAGAGATAACGAACACCTGGTATAATATATAGTGAGTCAGGATAACTTTTACAGACACCGTGAAAAGATAAATTGATTCTTCACTATACACCCTGTTATCATTAAATTACAAACGGGCCGATAAGAATGCACACTGCCCTTGATTATCAAGTGTAAAGCACATATGTAGACACTTTAATCTTGTTAACATCCATTACCCAGAACAAATGTAGATTGCATTGCGTGATATCTGTGTTTAAATTAAAATGGACCTAGTTTTTAACAAAGTATGTGTGTCCTGGATGTGAATGTTAATGATCTTCTTTAAAACCATGACAAGGAACTGCTAAAGGAAAGTCCTCTTATCATACCTTTCCTTATCAGACATTATTAACTCTATTGTGCACCTCACTGGTTGATATTTCACTACCCATACTGTCTGAGAAATACCACTGTCAGTGTATTATGGACATTTCTTTGCCCTTTATCTCCGTCTCTTCTTTGGCTGTCCATGCATAGGACAGTTCAACAAAAATGTCATCATACCTGCGCGTTCTAGATGGATAATAACGTATTATAAATTGGGAAGCTTACTCTTATTGTATTATCACATTACTGCCCGTGTATTCGCCAAATGATGGCATTCCTAATGGGCTCATAATCAGGTAACTCGCTGTGCTCTTGATATAATTTCCTTGAATCAAAGAGCAGCTGTGCGTCTCACAACCAGTCATTAAGGCAATTTGAACAATGTTCCATTAGCCCCCGGGGTCTACCCCATAATGAGTCCGCGATGTTGAAAAATTCCAAAGTAGAAGAACTTGTTTAATGCTGTTGTTATTCAAACGTTAAATGGGGCTCTTCAAAAGTTCCGTTCTGAAATTCAAGAGCGGGGACATGTATTTAATTTCCGCACCTGCTGTTCCATCAGTAAGTGGATTACTCCGTTATTTGAGTTAGGCCTAATGGTTGTGAAAGCTTCCCGGTAAAAGTAGCAGGTATCTGAACGGGGAAGCATATAGTGGCACTTTTAATATGGAACTATCCTAGGAGTTAATACGTCTGAGTCCTTTCATTTCATACCAACCACTCAATTATTTATATTTTACCACTAGTTACAACATTATAGTTTATAGATCTGGACACTTCCAAATAAATGTATTTATCTATGTCAAAAAGTGATATAAAGAAATGAGCATATCAGCTTTGTTTAACAATGCAATGCACATATAACTGTAATAAACATATTCGCAATATGAGATAGAAAGATGATGGATTAGTACGTTTCCTCTACGTTTACAACAAGAACTTAACACCATGCGTCGAAATAGCTAACACTGCATACTCTGTATTAATTGATTTTCGAGCTTCAATGACAACGGACACAAATACTAGTTACACAATCGGCTTCTTTTTTCGCAAAACGAGTCGCTGCACATTTAACAATGTGCAAACAAATGAAGTTGACTGCTTTCAAATAAATAAACAAAAATATCAGTGCAGTGGAAAGAGGTACAGAAGTGAAAATCTCATCAATTATATTGCTATGAAAAGTAAATGATTTAACAAAGGGTAAACGTTTCTCATTCTGAAAGGAACTGAAATTCAAAGCTCGATTGTGACAAGGACTCTGGATTCATACATTCTATCCATCTTTTATCAGACACTTTAATAGTGCAGTTGGCTGCCATGAATGTGTGCTGTTGACATTAAGGACAACTGGCTTTGAATACTTTGTAGAGCCAGCAGTCGATAAGTATTTAGGTGAATTGTGCATACTTGGCAAATCCAATACACATTCCCAGTGATTTATACAAATTTACTGATTATATCGGAGCTTAAGGTAAACTTCAGTACCTTTAAATAAGAATGTTGACTTTCTAGGAAATGAGGCATTATGAGTCTGAGAACCTTATAGACCATGGCTGCCAATGGGAAATGGACTTTGAAGTCCGTCACGTTTTATCTTTTTGAATATGGGCGTACTCTAATAGACTCTATGAGACAAACCTTAACAGGAAAATGTTTTATGTCAACTTAAATTATGGGTAGTGGGGTGGGCTCCTGACCGGTGACAGGACACTTACCCCCCGGACACTTAGCCCCTGGACACTTATACCCTGAACACTTACCCCCTAGGACATTTACCCCCTAGGACACTTACCTCCTAGGACACTTAGCCCCTAGGACACTTAAGGCCGTATTCCACATACCGATTTTGCTGCCGATTTTGAAAATCGGCAGTGGAAATAAATGTCATATATAGATATAGTATATATCAATAGAAAGATCTTACAAATCTCTTTTGAATGGTATATAGGATACATGGTCTCGCGTTATATTCTCAGAGAAAATTAAATAAATACAAAATCGGCATCAGCAAAATCGGTATGTGGAATACAGGCTTAACCCCCCAACCTTGGAGGACTCGGTCCAATGATGTTTTGACATTTCCCCATCCACTAACTGTTGAGTAGGGATGAGTTAGCCTTTTAAGTATGAATCTTAGACATCTATTACAGGAGAGGGATATTTATTTAGTTCGCTTTCCATTAGAAAGACTAAGTTATTACCACATAATTTCCTCTACATTATAAGCTAAGATAAGGTTTGGGGGTAAGTGTCCTAGGGGGTAAGTGTCCAGGGGGTAAGTGTCCAGGGGGTAAGTGTCCTAGGGGGTAAGTGCCTGAGGGGGTAAGTGTCCTAGGGGGTAAGTGTCCAGGGGGGTAAGTGTCTGGGGGGTAAGTGTCCGGGGGTATATGTCCTAGAACCCTACAGACCCAAACAGTAGGGGTCAAAGGCTAGCATTGGATTCTTATCAATAAATTCAATGTGCAATATGAAGACCAACAACAGTTGAGACACGCCTAGACACAACACATACATGGGATAACATTACAACAGACACATCCTGTTTTAACACGTGTCAACATTATCTGAGAAATATTAACCAACAAACGATTTATAAATGGCATGTCATCAGCACACAAGAACCTTTCACACAAGTAGGTTAACATTACCAGCTATGGCCAGCTATACCTTCAGATACAACTGGACGAGTTTTTTCTTAATGCATATCCAGGCAGATAGAATATCCCAATCAACATTACCTGATACACATCAAGACAATTAAGAGATACCTTGTGGGTGCACATTACCTGAGACACATCAAGAGACAGATCTTATGGGTCCACATTACCTGAGACACATCAAGAGACAGATCTTATGGGTGCACATTACCTGAGACACATCAAGAGACAGATCCTATGGGTCAACATTACCTGAGACACATCAAGAGACAGATCTTATGGGTCCACATTACCTGAGACACATCAAGAGACAGATCCTATGGGTCAACATTACCTGAGACATATCAAGAGACAGATCTTGTGGGTCCACATTACCTGAGACACATAAAGAGACAGATCCTATGGGTCCACATTACCTGAGACACATCAAGCAGCTGCAGACTGACCATCCGGCACAACTGTTGAAGCGCCATCTTTGAAGTTTTATCTGTAGCACTTCCTTATTTCCATATTCCTAGCTAAAGGATTGTTGCAAGTTTTTATGTTGGGACCTAAGATATAACTGACGCTCTTCCTTTCAACCAATACATAGTTGTCAATATTTCTTGGGGTAATATAAATGTCATGGGGAATAGCCCAAATCGTAGTATTTCATCCTTTCAGTTTCGTCCGAAGTCCAGCTACCATGTTTTGCTGTATTTAGAGTACAGTTGCACTTATCAAAGTAATATGTTCACCATCCATGCAATGACTGGGCATTGAGGTAGGAACGCCCAGTGAACTATAGGGGCAGCAACCGTTCTCATAGTCGGGAAATTGTACTAAGTGTTTTGGTTTTGTTTCGCCACAACTTTGATACTTTGTTCCCAACACCAACATATTTGTTTTCACAATTACTCCAATGTCTAAACAATCACCATCTGGGATCACGTTGTGAGTTGAATGTTTCAGAGCTCTTTTAATTACATGTATGTAGTCTATCATTGGTCAGCATCTTCTCAAATTCCTTTTGTGAAAATTAATCCTATCTAACAGGAATATCTTCGTAAACTTAGATCAATGGTACGCCTTTGAATATGTGATACACTGCAGAATTTAGATACTGCTGTCAGCAGGGCATAGTCTCTATGAGATAGTTCAGCCAATCTCTGATGCAGAGCGGGTAAGGAAGGAGTAGAACACCTTTAAGCACACTCCTGCCTGTGAGCAGCTCTCAACCCTCCCTGAGCTGCACACTGAGTGTCACATGTCACATGCTGAGACGTGGCTGGGGCTCCTTTTAAAGGTCACTCACACGCGCGCGTATGATGCTCGACTTCGCCATCAGGCCCGCGTCCCCAATCATCATACTCAGCGCGCGCCGCGGGGTGTCATCCGAGGGGCTCGCCATGTTATTCGATGTATCCAAGAGAGCAGCTCCATAATGGACATGCCTATTTATAGATGGCAATCTCCACTATTACTGACTGCAAATTGATACTGCTGTAACCGACTGTCATCTTGGGAGCCCCAGGTCATCGAGAAGACTCTGTACTTCTGACAGCTGCCCAAGCAAAAGGGGCCTCTCCGTGGAAATGTAGCTAAAAGGGGAAGCGCTCCTCAGAAATATTAGTTCCGTTTCCATGACAACTTGAACTCCCAGACGCTTGCTTATATTCGGTATGTAAGTCGCAGCACTATGATAGCATATCCTATGGGTCTGAAGACCTATTGAGGGAAAAGTTGGGATACATGTTTATTCTGTTTTCCGTATTGCCCTATTTACAGAATCAACAGGCTAGGATCCGAAATATCCTGAGTACCGGTATGTTCTTTTTTCTGCAACACTTCAATTATATATATCCAATGCAATTGAGGTTTTTATGTACCGGTAATTAGATTATCTTCAACTTTGTATAATCATATTGAGACTATATTGATGTTTCCGCCTGGAATAATAACTTTAAAATGGTAATGATCATATTAATTAACTTTTAAATAATGAAGAGATGCATCCAGCAATGGGCCATTGTGGTTGGAGGTGATTTATAATAGAACCCCTGCTACTACCGTACCGGTGCTCCAGGGGGTACCCTCTATCACTGTCCCAATTAACCTTCTAAAGGCAATTCAAGTTCTCCCAATAATAATAAAGCTTTCAGATGGGATGACTTCCTTGAAAGTTCTCCAATTTTACAAAAGTTCCTGCTTCTGACTAATTTAAGGTCCTTTCTGTTCATTCCCGATGCCCCCAACAGAACCTCTGGGGTGACGTTGTCTAGTAATATTGATAACAGGCCTGCGAATGCAGTTTGTTTAATCCGGACTTTAATCTCGCCTCATCTGAGTTATGTAATTACAGGGTGTAAATGAGAAAGAACCATCCATAATTTACGCTGCGTTATTAGAAATCATGCCATAGCCCCATCGGCTATCACACAGGGATGATTAGTTATAATCATTCAAACCAAAGAAAAAAAGATAATTGGACTCGCATCGAGAGAATTGTGTGTGAGGTTACAGACTGCAGACAAGATTCTCTATTCAGCTATTCTGAATGATGGTAACCCTTGAATGCATCTGGTTATAATACAGTACGTGGCATATTGCAAAGCAAGATAATGATGTATTATACGCTTGGCCTTTGCAATGGGGTCTTGGACATAGACCCATATAGTCTTATCTCCATAGTAATAACATATGTCACCTCATCACTTCCTCCTTTTCAAT
This sequence comes from Lepidonotus clava, assembly GCA_936440205.1. NCBI lineage: Eukaryota > Metazoa > Annelida > Polychaeta > Phyllodocida > Polynoidae > Lepidonotus > Lepidonotus clava. The sequence goes on from OW387148.1 coordinate 19,017,206, forward strand.
AATATAATGCTGTACATACGGATATGGCTGGCATGTTGCATGATAACAATATCTTCTCTGCTTCCTGGTGATAAATCATCTCCCTGGATAGAATAACCTGCTGCTTTTCACGTAAAAACGTCACTCTCATGACATCTTCCTTCGAGTGATTAATTTGCTTGATTTACTTGAATTTCGAGATCATAAAGATGTTTCCACGAATGATTTTATGTGTTTCACAAAAGATAGATTACAAAGCAAGTGCTTAATTAATGGAAAGTGCAACAACCCTAACATCTTAATTGTCAGAGCTAACTATAAATTTGTATTTTTCCTATTAAAAAACAAACATTGAACTTTTGATTCCATAGCGGGTGTTTCGTTGAATTTATCTTTACTTATTACACTTATTATCTCCACTAGTAAACAATCTGCGAGATGTTATTAAATGAATGAAAACTTATGTGGATACTATACATTTTTCACTTGTCTGTAATCACATCAGCTTCAGGTATCATACCGAAATATTGATACGATCTATTCCCCAGGCACTTCCATCAGTATTTACTAGTCCCATCCAAATACTCTTAATGGATTCTGCCTATTTTCACAACGGCTTGCTCTTGAGATATCAAACCTATGATAAATATTTTGCTATCATGTATCTTAATTGCCCGTGACCTTAGAGGTATTGCTGCATATCTAAAATATTTTGGTCGTGTTAATTTGAATATGCCTATTGTATCTGTGGTTACGCGTATACTGAATACGCTGATGTTGCAAAACATAAATCAGTTCTGTGTACATATCGATTAATTTAATCTATTGCTAAGCTAGTCCGCTTGGGTAAATTGTAACCATCATGCCAGCTATCTCCACATTTACACTGATTTGAAATAACATACTTCTGAAAAGAAACAGTATTCTAAATCACCGGATTATAATCTTATGTCATTCGCATGAAATAAAATGAAGGTTGCTAACTTATTTCACACTTTTCAAACATGAAACTGTACATTATTACTGGGATGTTAGGTATATCTGTACATGACAATTTTCCTACCATACTTTAGTGTACTGTGTCACTAAGCTGCAACATACAAGTGAGCAGCAGTAAACATTGTGGAAACGTCAGTAAAAAAACGTTCTACTAGGTCATCAGTATTTTTGCTAATAGACACGGCCGGAACTTGCCTTTAAGTATAAATCTCCCTACCACCCCTATCCGCATCAGACACAGCTGCAGACACACAGGTAGGCCTTCCCTAATAAAGACACAGGAGATTTGCACACCTGGTCCAACGTTAGTTCGCTGCTACGTCTAAGATACGATAACTAGAGGGACTAATCAACGCAGCAATACTTTCCCCACATTGTCCAGAGAATTAATTTAGATGGTACGCCTCTAGAGACCACTAGCTTTGCCTACTGATGAGTTCCCCTGACTTTACCTGTAAAACACTTTGGCATAGATGGTTGTGCAGTGCACTACCCTGCATATACAACGAAGGTGTAATCAATTACTTGCTCTTCTTGACACACTGCAGTCTATATCCTACCACAACCCCCAAAACAGTCCATGGCTTTAACCACACGTATAGTGGTCATCTTCACCTCATACTCTCAGCCTCCACAGCTGTCCTTCTCTGGCCACTTTTTCTCACACGACAAAAACAGGTGGCGACTATGACCAGATCCAATTTGAGAGCGGCCACACCTATTAATAGAGGCTGTCTTTTTGGGCCGAGTGTTGATGCCTCAGGTTCTGGTGTTGGGGGGAGTGAGGAGACAACTGGAGATGTACTACGCCTGCCTCCTGTGTCACCTTCTCCAGGAGGAACTATGGCAGGCCGTTACAAAACGGTGCATAGATTAAAACCCTTGGTTGCTAATTCCAAGGATGCCCTGTTGGACCTACTCTAAAGATCTGAGACTCTCCCCATAGCTAATTCCGCCTGTAATATAGTATTGCACCTATGTCTGCGCCTTTCGTTAACTTCCAACAAAAAGCAAAACATAAGTAACATTCAATATCATTGAAAGGTATTCCTGCTTGTCCGGCTTGCCATAGGCCTGACGGGGGCAGCCAAGCGCAAACAAATCCACCCACCTACCCATACCTGATGGATGCGTTCCCTATTCCAAAACAATAACACGAAACGTCACATTAATTACTTTTTTAGATTTGTCTTTTTGTTTTTGCTTTTTTCTTTAGTAACAATAGGGCAGCTCGTTTATAACCTCCTTGTACACAGTCAGAAATCGATCTACACTGAGTCAATGGGCATCAATATATGAAAACCTTACTCTGACAATAAAATTATTTTGGGAAAAACCCACATGTTGCTATTCTTAAGGACTTTTTTCTTTTTCTCAACTTATCGAACCTGCTTCAATATATTTCATGATGCAACTAACCCCATGCAGAACTTCAAAATGTCAGGTTCCGGAGGTTCCATGTACACCCTAGCTGTTATGTTACACTGATCCTCGTGTATTAGGCAACCATGCATTGTTAATCTAGGTAAATCTACTCCTGAACGTATCTAAATACAGTCAGAGAAGTAGATAACAGCCCAATAACTGGTAGTTTTATCACTTTATCGGCCCTCTCTTGTCGGAAGAGGAGTAGGGAATATGTCCAAAAGGTGGTACTTCGGCACATCAAAGAGTTCAGATGTGGAAGTTAGGTATTTCTATTCAATCAGGTCCTGAACCGATTTCTAGATCACGAAGTTGAATGCTGGGGAATAAAATAGCTTCTAGCTATCCCACCCTACTGACCATAGGTTAAATCGGTCAAAGAAGTGTGTAAATCTAGCTTCAAGAGGTTTGGAAGATGTCCCTTTGAATATGATCTAAATATAACAATTGCCACAAATAAAATACTCTATTTAGTCCTGGCCAACTCGCATGACCGAGGTTAAGCTAAATCAGTGCCTTTTATGCAAAAAGTGGGATATCTTTACTAACTGGAGATCTTGAAAAAAAAGAAGGAAAAAAGTTATATTTTCTGTGACTTTTTCAAGCTTCTTTCAACTCCAACCACAAAGTACCCTATGCTTTATATATATTGATGATTTTATCTAGCCGTTAAATAAAAGTACAATACCTTGATTGCTTTAAGATACAAATATGTGTATACCCTATTTGTGGGTCCTGGTGAAACAAACCAGCCATCCAACTCTCCACTGACCTGCTGGACACTCAAAAAAGTAGAAATATTCCACGTAGTCTAGGATCCTGAGATTTATCTAGGTTCATCTCAACTTTGAAGGGTATCCACAAATACTTAAAGGTATGCTGTTGTCCAATCAGACTCTCTGGAGCTGATTCCTGTTCCTTATGATGGGTAGTAGATGCATGCTGATGAGTATTGGTTGTCCTGAATCTCAGGTGTCAACTCCTGTCAATCAACAGGTGTCAATGTGACAATCATATCTATACCGCATTGGGCTGTCGCCGTGGTCCTACCATTGTAACAATGAATGTGATGGAGGAGAGTCAAGTGGGGTTGACCAATCTCATCAGTGGGGAAAACTATAGCATTCTGAAATCGGCCTGGAGACGGAAATCGGCGCACGGCAGTTAACTGTATGAGAGAGGGAGTAGCTGTTCTGGTCAATTCACTGGCATGCACTCAAAGTGGTGCGACCAGGCAATTGGCTGCAGACTCAACATGCAGCCTCCAAGACGTTCGACCACGGGGTGGGAGGGCTATTCCTATTCCTCCTGTTCCTGATAGGCTCCCAACCTGTTGCCTTATCTGCTGCCAGCCCTCCTCCTCTCCTCCTGTGCCCCTCTCACCCCTCCTCCAGGGTCTCCGTGTCTCCAGCTGTACCTGCAGGAGGCAGGTGTGTAGAAGTGGCCGCTGCTCCCTCCGAACGTGTACAGTGCCGCAGACCACAGTACTAACCGTCGTCTCCCTCATCCCCACCTCCTCCTCCACCACTGCCGCCGTCCCCGCGAGGAGGGCCCAGAACCTTAAATCCGACCGCAAAAATGGACAGTTTCTTTAAATGACACACACTGGAGAACTGGTTGAAACAAGCAGCAAAAGTTGAATTTTGAAAAATCTATCCATTTTTCTAGTGATTTGAATCTAGATATTGGGAAAGAGCCTCTTGATGAGTGTAATTGCAGAGCGTTACAACAATAAAGTATTTTCCCTGTGGAAGTGAGGAGACAAGATCTATCTGGGGCCCCTGTGTACTGTCTGCCCAGCGTTCAATAACTGCTTGTGGCACTTCTACAACCATAAATTGCTCTCTACAGACAGTAAAGCACACATTGGAAAACCAACATAATTATGTGTCCTAAATTCCAACTGTTTTTGTTAAAGTGAGGATTTTTCGTTGCTGTACATAAATTTGACTTTAAATTTACACTTGCAGGAAAATGGTTAAGGACATGAAAATAGCAACCGCTGGTCTCACCTTTGACATTCAGCGTCGAGACTACAACAATTTAACCCTGTTAGCCGGCTTTTTGGTCGCGACTAACCGGAGACGACCGCCGGAATGTGCCGGAAACTAAACACCGGAATAAGGGCAAAAACGCCAGGTTGGGAGAATAATTGCTTTACAGGTGTTTCTGTCAGGGCTATATTTTGCCTAATTTCCTGACTTCTCCTTGTTATTGAGAGGATTTAACAGAGACGGGAGGGTCGGTTATTGGAAGGAGCTGACGTTCTGAGCATATCACTAACTTCTGCTTAGACAATTCCTCCGGCAAATGTCGACAGCGCCCATCTTAACCCTTAAGGCACATTTCTCGGAATAACAAAAACACACAAACACAAGAACCAACTTAGCGCTTATGCTGCAAATTACATGATGAAATCTGCTAATCTAATCTCTTTTCCCTTTTTAGCGCATCACGGCGGTAATTATAGAATTGCGGTGTTACTTGGAATAAAGAGAATGTCAGTGCATTTGCCGGGGAAGGATTTATGATATTTCTTGTGTGTTGTGCGGGGAGCTGGGAGGTGGTTTAAGCAGTGGGGCTGTCACGGGGCGCGTGCGTTCATCAGCCTGATGTAGGAAACCCCCTCTGGGTGTTCTCCGGCCTGCGAAGAGAAGGGTGGTTTTAGCTGCCAAGATAATCTGTAAATGTGCATCACGCTACAGGCTGTAAAAGCCAATCTCTGAAGCAGCCTTTCCCTCATATATAGCAGAATCTCGGGAGGGCTGCTTATAATGGGGATGCGTCTGGTACATTTGTTATTTCGCACAAGAAAATAACAGGAAAAAAAGATCGGATGTGTACATATAGGATTACAAATTATTTCTGATACTTTCCCCCCCGAAATTTCATATTTGGAATAGATTTTAAAATCTATCCAAACAACTGGTTGTCGTCGTGCAAGGAGCATCTTTTCCTGAGAATAATGTATCGATCTATAGCGTGCCAACTGTGTGTACATTCGAGACAAATTTCATTTATCAATCATAATGAAGAGGGATAACAAGGATCCATAAAACAATGTATTTACCTAATCAGGCCTAGGACGTACTCAATTACTCTTGTGTAAGCCAGACTCCTGTCAATGTACTAAGCCAGACTTGTATTTGTCAAAATTAATCCATTTCTTCCTAACCACTTCTATACTAAGAATCAACCTGGAAAAAGGCAATGTATTCATCACGAGACCTTCCTGAATGTTGGTCATAGGATGATTGCATGAAAAAGGCGGGACAAAAGCTGTCTCGGTTTTCGCCAATTATGGCCTGTATTTGTGGCTTCCTCGGCCAGACGTGGTCGGGCTTTTTGGTCAGTTCCGCTCGTCACGTCCTAATTGTGTGGGGACGGAGATGGGACACACTTCCCGGTAATCCGGCTCAGCGACTCTCTTCTCGGCTTACTTTCAGTTTTACCTTTTGATCAACTCTTGGCAACCACCAACTCGCTGGCTGGACAATTTGAGAGTTTCCTAGAACGCCTTGCATTTATTGGGGATATAGCGAAAGTTCTTGCGATGGAGTTCGTATGTGTCAAACTGCGATTTGATTACATTTGAAAAATGATTGCTGTTAGAAGTGTAACATGTCGAACGATAAACTCATTACTTAGTGTCTATCAGTATCCAATCCAAGCAATCCAAGACCTTAGGTATGTGTGGTCTTAAAGGTACACACAACTGTTCGACATGATTTGGAATGACCAATAATATATCTTAGATATTTTTACTTGCCCTTTCTTATGGCTTTAGAAGTACATATCAAAAAGAAAATTCAATGTTCACCGTTTGTGATAGCAGATATTGACCTTTAAAAAATTGAGGCTTAACCATTGATTCAATGGGAAAAAATCAAGAAAAATGACATGGAGAAAAAACTACCAATGTTTTACTATTGAAACTTTACGGGTATTTTATATTGGTATTAAAGTAGATACAGAACACTTAAAAACTAATGTTCACCGTTTTTGAAGAAAGTTATTACAAGAAATTCAAAAAAGAGGGTAATTTTGCTTATATAATGTTTCATTACATGATTCCAGATTAATCAAATCAGGGAAATCATGACTAAAAAGTATATCCTTAATACCCAGATACTTCTAAGAAATCTAAATCAGTGAAAATATATGCTTTTCTTTTTAGTTCATAATTCACCACCCAGGTGGCACCCTGAACAGTTGTGTGTACCTTTAAGTACGTTTTTATGACGACTCACGCCTGGAGGCGTGGTCATGCATTCAAATTGCACTACCATATGCAGAAATATCCCGTATGCTGACTAATATGTGAACGATAAGAAATCCTTCTGAATGTCGCCATAACTTCAATACACCTGCCTTCAATTTCAAAGTGGCCTGTAAAATGTCCGATTTAAGAAATGCCCATATTCATTGCGGTGGTTTTCACTATCCATACCCCTACCCCCACCCCACCCACCCTGTCCCCTTTTGCGTGCACAAGCCGGGGACCCCTTTATCAGCTTGTTTGCAGATAACACAAAAATCAACCTGAGCTGTTCAACACTCTGAACTGTTTGTAGCCAAATCCCTCGAGGCACGAGAGAACGCGCTTTCAGATGCCACCCGGCTACTAGAGTACGTGTAGAGGCATTTACGGTTACTTTACTTTGATCACATATATATTCATTATCAGTATATGTTCACTCTTGCTGTACAGTAGGCATATTTAATCCTAAAAGCCACATTATTCTATCGACGCCGGTTTGACAACTAAAATGACGCACGTGTTAGCATCTCATAGGGAATTAATATAAGGCTGTTCTCAGATAAGCACCTGCGCCTCCCCAGCTTGGCAGATTTACTGTGCATCCATTTATCAAAATACATTATCCAATGATGGTGTTTCTGGCAAATCCTGTGTATCACATCAGCTGTATCGGTTAACGTGTAACTCAGTATCAAGTGGAATTACCTTTCGTTAAATTTTACAGCAAATTTTAAGGATGCCAACACCAACATACACACGAAAACGGAGGCTCACACCATAACTTCCACCCAGTTTGGGTTAAATGGTGAAAGTGCCATAGCCCTCCCCCTGGAAGGCCCTAGAGAATTGGGCACTGGGCAGACCGTGGATCTATACTTGACCTGCAGATTCCATGTCTGGGGGTCCCGTTTGTCACTGTAGCAAACACAATGAGGTTAGGCCATGTTGTAAACATGGATACATCAGTTGGTCAAACCCACACTGCGTACCCATCAGTCTAAGACAAACATTGTGCCACTCTGTCCTCCAAACCCTGATCTGCCTGAATTATTATTTAACCAAAACATGTTACAGACATTGTGTCATTAGAACCAGGAATGCCTGTTTTACACGAACAAAAAGCCTTTACATCACCCAACATTTTCTGTCTTTTTGTTGAAGTAAATATTTGAAAAAAAAACACTGCAACCATATAGAACATTTGAAAATTTGAAGATTTCAGTGAAATTAACTTAACTAACATCTAGAATAATTTGAGCAATCGCTACTCAAGATTTTAAGGAAATGAGTGGTTATTAATTAGTCTCTTATCAATTTAACTGGATTCCATTGAATTTTGCACGTTTATTAATTATCAAGAAACGTTTTGCTTCTCAATCCAGTGAGCTGAGAGACTTGGTTTTAATACTTAGAAGCCTCTTCTATTACACTGAGACCCAGCCACTGAACGTGGCCTGATGAGGACACCACATAGTTGGCCCCGATCGCCTGCAGAGGGCGTTGTCGGTCACTGGCTCCCCCTAGTGTCGGATCTCTGTATCACACGGGGTCACATTCTTCGGGTTTCCCTGGTAACCATTGTTCTGTGGGAGGTCTCAGTATATACTGACGATTGACAGTTCATATATATATATACATAACAAAGTGACATGGATTATTCTTGGTTCACAGTATTATCTATCTAGATTCGAGAACTTTCTTCAAACAATGTTAACAAATTCTAAAAGCGAGCATCACATTCTCTTTGAATTGTGCTGCATGAATATTGATACAATTGATCCACCACTTGATGTGAGTTGTTTGATTTCTTACATGCGCAGTCCACTGTGAGTTCCTCCTAAACGTGTTTATTACCAGATGATGTAGACATTGTGCTGGGGCCCACAATAAGCCAATTCCACAGATGATGTAGTCCTGCGGCTGTGTCGGGTTGTCCTATTGTGGGCAAGGACCGAATGCTGAGTCCGCAATAATCCTTCTGAATGCGCTGCCCCAATGTCTAAATACATTTTGAGTGGCGAATGTAAATCACGATTAGCGTTGGCTCGAGATCACAAACCATTCCCTTATCCCCCATATTATTTTTTAAAGAACAAAGCTGCGCTTAGTAAATCATATGACAAAGCCCTGGGGGATTGAAGTGAATTAACGTACTCTTTGTTTCACACATAATCCACTGAATCCGAGTTCAATGACTTGCAGTGTAGCTGAAGGGCGTTAAATGAAAATGATAAAGTCTACCTGCATAGAATTTTCATATAAGAAAGAGTGTAAGAGAGGGAAGAGATTCATTCAATGTGAGATCTAAATAAGATTATCCGGACCTCTCTTTATATTATATAGACCCCCTACAGTTCTACTTCCTACAGATCTATTTTGGGCCTTCCCCGGGAAAGGGCCTTCTGTGCATAGCTATTTGATCCTGAGGCACATCTCCGTAGTTACCTTTGCCATGTGTAATGGGCTGCTTCTATGTGACTGTCGCTGTCGATGGGAGGTAAAGGGGAGGCTTCAGGTGACCAGACATTGTGCTGGGGCCCACAATAAGCCAATTCCACATTGAGTATATACCGGGGTTGGACAAGGGTTGGACAAAATAAGTGTATAGGCCATCCTTTTCTCCCAGAGTTGGGGCCACTGATATAAGCAACAATTATATTTTTCTATATTCCAAAGTACTGCTTGAATATGATTTCTTCCTAAGTTCCTAGGTTTGAAAGCTAATCAAATTTCATGGCAGGGTTAAATGTTATAAGTTGGGCTGACAGGCTATAGCATTGGTTCCTATGGGGAAAAAGGTAAATATTAGGCTACAAATTCCAGGAACAATCTGTGTACCAAATTGCTTTGGTTTATTTTGAATGATGCAACTGCCTTCAGAGAATAAGCAAAGAGGTCATTTTGAAACTAATTTCATGGTAAATTTTATTGTTGGTATAAACTGGGATGGATTTTTTGGACAACTGACTTGGGGTGATATTATGTACGTACCTAGAGAGGACACTGCATACAAATACTGATATATAATTGCGTAGGACTAGTGTAACCGAGCATTATGATCGCTGCGGATCTGCAGGGGACAATTTGATCACTCCAGCTATGACCATCATACTAGAGCAACTGCTAAGCACAACGACATTTCAGTGACATTTCTCACTTACGGTATCTGAGTAGCCTAATGAAATGAAAATCAAGGCCTACGTTACAGCTCTTGTAATCTAATTGAATATGTATGGTAATTTAAACATCACCCTTCACTCTTACTTTAATATTTCTCGAGAAACAGTGCACATTAGCGGCAGTTGTGTACAGTTAAGTCTTCGGCCTCAAAATGTCATCGCCTTTAAAGTTCTACACTGGTTCACCAGATGGCAGGTTTGTACAGGCAGACCGTGATCGAAGCGACATCTGAATCTAGAGCGTCAACTATTTCTACACGGCCAACGGTTCCAGCGCGGCTCTGCGTGAATCATGGGCAAACCGAAGAATTATCATTTACCCCCGGGCATTTAACTGAAGATTTAGACAAATATTGCACTATTATAACTCATGAACTGTCGAATGGACACTTCACTCTTTTTTATTGATTATCATTCTGAGGATCTTTAAATTACATAGAATGATACAACTGCAAAGGGACAATCATTCCGAGGTGTGTTGGATGTGGCATTCACCCCTCATGGTTGAAAATGTCGTTCTGGTCTGCTAATGAAGGAGCCATTTCTCCGTTAAAAAGTTTATGACTATTTTTGTGATTAACTGGGCCGTTCCTTGAGGGGTATGGAAAGTAAACCGATGATGCTATTTATACTTTAAATATTGTTCTAGGAAGAGATGCACTCTTCACGCAATAATAGTATTCTTTCTAATTATTCAAGGGACGTGTAACCCCAAGCTAACCCTGGCGGGCCACATCGAGTCACGTACTGTCCCTCCGCCGACTGGTTCTACAAAACTCACCCAGACTGACAGCTTCCACGTGGGCTGCGGTTACCATGGTGGCACGTAGCCATGGAAACTATTGTCCTTGGGACTAGGCCAGTCCTGCCTCCAGGCCCCAGCATTACGCCCAGGAGGAACTGGGTGGGATGTGTATAGATGTCGGATGAATTGAGCTATCACACTGTTTTATACTAATACCTATATGTATATACACAATGTAAACGGTCTATTACTGAGCCGACGCCGACGTGATAATACTTGTATTTCATATGATCACATTTGTTCTGGAAGAGATACACGTAGCTTTGCTCTGTGTTGTTGACACATGGAAACTAAATACATCTATACAATCTACATGTTGTTTCGATAAGTAGCTGTTTCTGTACACAGAGAAACATCAGATGACAAGCTGAAGATAGGAGATTGGTGACCATATACTGGGACAACTTTGTACTTTGTATTAAGAAACGGATAATGCTGATCATTTTCCATGATGATAGACCTGTCGAATCCTTGAATCGTCTTTTTCCGTTTTGATCCATTACTAGACTCACCTTACCGACCAAAATAGGTGCTATAAACTGCTTTCCGGAAGTCAAACGTCATTAAACTCACCTGAAAGAATGAAAAGAACAACATTAAAATTCTGAAATTGTGTATAAAATCTGGTTGACTTGACACATATCCGTATTTGCTTACATATGTCGTTACAAGAAGTATATGTTGTTCAAGGCAATTTTACCTCTTCAGAATACAGAGGTCGTCTAGCTGTTAAATTGCTTCACTACCAAATAAGGCAAGACAAAACAGCCTAATGAAAAAATGTGGAGAAGCAAAGGATAGGTCGAGTAGGAATCAAGCCCATTCTAATCTACCACTTCAGAGTGCATGTAGCACGTTCTCTACTTTGTACCCTGATAAAAAAGAAAAAGTAGAAAAATAGCCACTTTGCAACTGTTACGGAAACGTGTTTATCACTTGACAAAAGTAACTAAATACATGTATGTCCTTAACTTTGTTCACTCCATTCCATACACAAAAAAAAGTGTGTAAGATGGATATATGAGTGAGTGAGTGAGTGAGTGAGTGAGTGAGTGAGTGAGTGAGTGAGTGAGTGAGTGAGTGAGTGAGTGAGTGAGTGAGTGAGTGCGTGTGTGCGTGCGTGCGTGAGTGAGTGAGTGAGTGAGTGAGTGAGTGAGTGAGTGAGTGAGTGAGTGAGTGGCTGAGTGACTGAGTGAGAGTGTGGTCCCCAGGTGAGTCCTATTTATTGTACATACATCTACCGTTCACGTCCAAACACACACACATCGACTAGGTCTAACTGAGTCAAGGAGGTCCCCGGGCACGTGGCACGTGACAGGTGCACGTGCGGCACACCTTCTACTCGACTTGACCAAAGAAGAGGAGAGGTTTGGTTGCAAGAAGACTCAGCCTCAGTGTCAGAACAATAAATGGGTTCAGGAAGCGACAGGAACGTTCTCATATACAACACATCGAGAAAAGCGAAAAGAGGAGTATATTCTTTTTAGTTTGTCTGGTCACACATACAGATCTGGTCAAATATTCAGACCATAATTCCAAGATTCCTCTGGGACATATAATCTTCACCTTTCAGTTTCCTGTTTTCAGTTTCATGTTCTTGATACATTCATTTGAATAAAAGATTAAAAAGGTTACAAGAATTAAGTAAACATTAAGCTCTCGCGGACGGCTTGGTCATTGAATGCTAAGGTTTACAGAAAAGTAAAGTTGCATTGTTGTCTCTCTTTTGCTTTACTTCGTATTTTGTCTTTTTCCCTTTTGTCTTTTTTAATTTTCTATAGGGATGCGGTGGGGGCATCGTTCTGTTTTGTTATTAATGAAAAAGGTGGGCATTCATACAAATGCCTCCCAGATCCTATGGAGTCCACTCTGACCATGTAAACTCGTTTCACAGGGCCATGCCGAGGTCTGCGCACATTAACCCCCGTCGGCCAGGCCCAAACACCGACCACCTGGACGTGTATACATGAAAACACCCAAACACACCAGGACCCAGCTACAAAAAGGCGGAAACTGCTGCACCCCCGCCGTCAGGGGTCAGCACAGGTAACCCTGGTCAGCCCCCCGGCACACCAGGTGGCGCGCCGAGCACCTGAGTCACACAGATTAACGGTACCAGCTTTTAAAGTACCAATGTATGTCTGATAGATCCTCACTTGCAATTGCCAGAAATTAAAGTGATGACGGACTGGCAGTATAAGAAAATATATGCATTACAGGTATCGGTACCTCAAAAACCTAATGGGAAAGATTTAGGACAACAGAACTGGAGACTTCCATGAAAGGTATATGGAATGAATGAGGTATTCATGTCTGTACTCATTTATATGTAAACATTGAACTTTACACGCTGTTCTAATTATAGTAAACAGTTAAGGAACTGTGGTGCTATTTTTACTTTGACCTGTTTTTGGGGATGTAATTAAGCTAATTTAGGGGCTCCTTAGAAGCATATACAAAGGTGATCCTATTCTAACGATCTGGTCTGATGGAGGTGTAACGGTTAACATGGTTGGGGGAAACTGAATTTTCATCCGATCGGACGAGTAAAGAAACAAGGCAAATGACTACCTCGGTAGAATAATTGGTTTGGTGAAAGTAGAAGGAATGACAGCGTTGATCTGACAACCCCCCCCCCCCCCCTCCCCACCGGTCTCACCTGACTCAGGTATGGAGTCAGATACTAACTCAGGTATTGAGTCAAGTATCGTCCATGTGACTCAATCCCTGGTCCCAGTAGGAGGTTAAGGGTTAAAGTAGACTGCGATAAAACTTTAGCGACACAAACGAAAAATGAGTAAAGACCAAAAAAATCCTACTTGGTTTTATATATTCAGTGAGGAGAATGGCTATGGAAAACTATTATGATGCGTCGGAGCTACTGATAAAAGCTACTCAGCCTTTTTTTAAATTTCGGCAGGCAAACTGAAGCCATGACAATAGCCATGTATACTAACGCAGATCAGAGGTCAAGATCCCAGCTTTAAATATGAACAGCCACAAACAGACGTAGGCCTTTGATCTATTATAATGTGTCTGCATGCTTATGATATATCATATTTTTTGTAGGCCCGCTGAGGTGAGGAATATTATATATTGATGGCAGTGAAAACTTGAAATACGGCTAACGGGAATTGTTATACCATGGATAACAGGAGACATAGAATTATTACCTATCAACTGCTTGCTGAGAAACAATGTATTACCCAAGAAACAAGTGTCCCGTAATCGTGTACAAATAAAGGCATACGCCCTAGAAATTGCCATTGCTTATTCATAGACATCCCACCCCTGACCCTGAAAAACATATTAGGAATTGTTTACCGTAAAATTAGAGGAATTTTACGTCACAATTAGAGACATGTGCTTTCTTAATGTTTGCAATGTAGATTTGATGGTCGTCAGACTATAACTTTACATGTGTTTCATTATAAAAAGAACTAGAATCTGAAGATTTTCGGCCAGCATCTTGATGCCGGGCGAAGATGCCTTGCGGAATTTAAGAGCTAAACAATTCGGTCCATTCCACTACCTCCTCACACCTACCCTACCCTCCCCACTACCCCCCCCCCTCCCCCCTCCCTCCCCACTGCAATGGTCAGCCCAAGGGTCAGCCCCTGTAAGGTGGAGGGGGCGGGGCCCACACTACCCTCACCTGTCAATCAGTGCCATGACACTGTGTTCTGAGGGGACTGCCTTGACCAATCATGGGTGGAGGTGGAGCAGCAGGGGGAGAGTGGAAGGGAGAGGGTGGAGTGAGGGGGAGGGGGAGGTGCTAATAGCCCAATTACATGCCCCAATGCACAACAACAAAAGGACAATTCAAATCCGGTATGCCTCCTTTGATGCCTTACTTACACTACATTTATATCATTATATCTTTGTATAGCGCAAGGCATCAAAAAGGATTATTCAACAGAGGAACCCTAGGGAAAGAACATACAATGTATATTTTCCCATATTTAGCAGAAGGGCAGTGATGAGTGTGGCTGTCATGTGGGAGTCCATAAACGACAGCTTTTGGACGTTTACCGTGTCAGAAAGCTTGACGTGGGTCACCCGCCTCAGCCCAATCAGAAGGTCAAGTGTAAATCAAAAACTGTATGTCACCAATAGAATGCTCACTATCACGGCATTTGAAGTCCCGTGTTTACTGTATGCATACAACAGGACTACCCTGATTGAACCAAATATTTTCATATGTACGTATGATACACAGAAAAACCTTAGATAAGTAATGTACGTGTCAGATTCAGATTAACACATGTATAGGGGTAGAACCATGGTATAGGGAGGCGCCCCTGGATGACCCATTTACATTTCTGTATTACATATACTTCTCCATTTTGTCTGGTGTAGATTGTGATCTGTTCCCAGATTTATATGCACCTTCGTCATAATGTTTTCATCACTGTGCAAATAGAAGGTTTCAGAGACGGACAGGAATCACAATCACATAACTATGAACAATATTTAGAGCATAACTTTTTTTTATACACAAAGCCGTTCAGGCGAAAAGTTTTTTTCTACCTAAATTTGACTTATCGTTCGGCAACCTCTGACTGGTAAAGAAATGATTCCTTACAAAACTTTGTGAAACGGGCCTCAGTCAAAAAGTGTCGGTGACTCAATATAAGATCCAACTCCACCCTTCTCCTAGTTCTAGACGAAAGCACGAGAACTCAAACACTTGACTTCTCTATTTTAACCAGACAGGCACACTTCCCCATTCCATACTCCAGAACCACACCCCCTCACCTTTCTGCCACCATTCCCTCCTCTGGTTCCTCTTTGGTACCACCTCTCCCCCTCTGCTAGATGTCTCCCCTCAGTAACCCTCAGTCACAGTGTTCAGTGTATATCTCAGAATCTATTTATCCACCGTACCTCTTCAAGCTAACACCTTTAAATCAAATCTTGTATTGATAAAAATCTATTCATTATGATTACTTGCTCTGAACATCAAAACCCTAACAGGGAAAATGTTAGGGTCGCGCCATGCGCCATTTGATACATTAAAAACTAAAATATCACATTGAATTTTCAAACAGTGCGCCTAGGGAACATTTATGATTTTCAAGAATATTGAAATGTTTCAAAAGAGCGCATTTCTTTGAAAATATGTCTCATTAACCTCAGTGAGGACTGCGCCATTGTCGTATTGCATATTTTTCTAACAGTACCACTGCCCTGAGATATGATCACTGTACGAAACATTTTGAAATTCAAACTGATATCATATCTTTAAATGTACAAGTTACCCGACAAGATTGTGGTACTGTTCACGTTGTTGAGTGGAATTCTACGGCTGTCCCAAGGGGCCATCACCTGGTAGCCATGTCCATCGGAACATTATAAACCATCAAGTATCCATCCGTTATGTTTCTTATACCGAATAGTTGAGGTTGGCATGCTCCTACTGACCCACTGACCCCTGCAACGTTACACCCGCTGACGTAACTACCGACCGCCGGGGGACAGTCCCGGAAAAAGAGCAGCTCGAGTTTGTTTTTTTTTAATTCTGGTATCTTATTGTTTTTCTTTTCATATCATCATTAATATAATGTCTATATCGTGTGTACATTTTTCTTTTTTAACCTTACATTTAACTACACAAAATATTGCATGTAAGGAAGGGGTCATAACGGCCTTTGGCAAAAATATAGGAATTTTTATGGGAATTTTTTTTTAGCAAAAATATGGGAAAATATAGGATTTAGCGCAAAAATATAGGAAAATATAGGTTTTAGGGCAAAGTGCTTAATATGTCTAACCTCTTTTGCTATAATAACACTTCTGTATAAGAGGTGCATTATCTTAGAATGTCTATGAAGCTACAACAAGCTTCAATATAAATGCAGTCCAGTGTATAAGAACACATTATTTCGGACACTGAAGTTGAGGTAGTAACTGTGTGTGGCACCATAACGATGACAGAATCAGCGACTGGGGCTGACCGTCCGGTAACCTCTCTGGAGGCACATTCCAGGGTTGTGATAATCAGCATCTATACACACGGTACGCAGATTTTGGAACGTAACAACCATCACTGCCACACTAGATTTAGACAATGTGGCTAAAGTTATGCTGCTGAGTTTTTTTTAAATGTCGTAATTTGTTTACGATATTTATCAATTTATCAAAGGTTAAAAGAATGTCTCAAACATGAGATCCGGTTCAAGAATGTTCACGAGAAGTTGCAGAGCCACCTTTAATTTTTCTTTGCTTTAAATCTATATACTAAAGCTTTAGTACTTTTCCAGCCAATCCACATCTGATTGTGAGAGCCACCTTTGTCACCTTACTACAGAAACACATAATGATAGTTTAGAGTGCAGGCTCGAGCATCCTTATTGAGTACCCGGGTGTTCTGGTCCTATGCATAAATTGAGCATAGCTGTCCAAACGATGTTAATTATGGGGTAGGTAGAATAATGGCTTCCTTGAAGACGAGCTCTCTAAGCATGCACCCTTTGTGTCTGATCCCCGGTCGGCGACCTGAGTATCAATAGACCAGTCGTCTAACAACTGATCTGTCTCCGCTCCGAAGACATGAGTCACAGTGACCAGAACCCAGGAGGGGGGGAGCCCCTAGGGTGAAGTCTCTAGATCCGTGTCCTCTTGACCTCTGGCCTTATTAATCTGGATTATATCTCAATTCATACCAGAAGGGTCGGGCTGCATTGGTTGGCCACGGTAAGAATTTGGAGAAACCGAATCTGACCGTTTGAGGACGTCTGTATATATATTCATGGTTTTAATCAGTCCTCCCATCTTTCGGAGAAGCTTTTTTAATGTACAAGTCTGCTCTGAACCATAAGTGGGAGAATCAAAACATTTAATCATGATCTTCTGTTCTAAATAAGAAACAACAAAATATTATCATAAGCTGTGATTAGTGTGCCCCTAGACCATTTTCAAAGTACGAGCTGGATCTCCAACTACTGCCTCCAATATTCTTTGACTATCTTCTTTTCCTCAAATAGTTAATCATATCAAATAAGAAAGTACATAATCGCTATTTCTATTTGAGTAGTCCCTATTACGACTTGACTAAAGTTCAAGGGAATCAAGAACAAAAGAGTACTCGATAATCGTGTTATTCATTCATTTTCATTCTGATTTAACATGGTCCAATATAATCGTTCTAATATCACATGGGAATAATTGGATGTACTACAGGAAATGAAGTCACAGAATTCCCACTGAATGTCCCATGTTCAAGTTATTGAATACCCTGTCGTGACCGTTACCATAATGCTTGAAAAATATCCAAATCAGACGAGTTCACAAAACGAACAATTAGGTAAACTTATCGATATAGCCTTCAAAATTACTACATGGGAAAAGCCTCGATGGATTTATAATATGAATGGTTCGTAGATTAGGAGGCATACGTCCTGAACTGTTTTTAATGTATCTACATTAGGAAACATTCGCCCTGAACACTATTTATGATTATCTATAAACATTAAAGATACTAAATTACAGGAAGTGTTGGATGTCAAAAAAGACAGGAATTACTTTGACCTTCACTCAAGTTACAACCTCGCTCGAGAGGCTGCCAAATAACATTACACATTCTGGTAGTGTGGACTTTAACCTCATATCAACACATCTAGCACAGTGATAAAAAGATGACCATTCGTTTTATTATCCTTCACTTGTTCGGCTGGGTGTTAGGGAAAATAGTGGGAATTTATTATCTACTTGTTTTATTTCACGGACAAAAACTGGCACCAAAAATAGTTCGTTCGCTTGTCTTTTAGATAAAAGAATTCAAACATAGAAAAATATGATTTTAGCATGGTTACAAATCATGATTTAATTAACAAGCTGCAATCTAGATATAAATTTTCATTATCATAGAGAATCTATTAAGGTATGATGTAGATATGAGCAATGTGTAAATTATGTATCATAATATTATTTGTTTCCTTGTTCATTGTCAGGGTACCAACCGAAAACCAAATTGGTTGGTTGGTACCCTGCGTTTTGGACATCATCTGGAAGGTACCGGTTACAAGGTTGCAAATCTTATTTATCAAATTAATTTTATAATAATTCATTAGTTTGTCAGTCTCGCACTTTCAAATATATTTAGTTGGTTGGTTGGTTATTGGGGTTTAACACCATAGCAACATCTAAGGTCATATCACAGTGAAAACAAGGTTTGACAATTCTGTCTTTGATGATTCTATCTATAGAAGGAGCGAATCTATGAGAAGATAGAGACCATACTCCTACACATTTACCAAAGTAGGTATTCTTTAATATCCAGGGTCTCGAAAATATTTGTCATTACCTTTCTGTTTCTTCATGGATCTTTAAATATATCACAAAACCTCTGCCTAATGTTTTACTGCGTCTTTTTAACACAGTCTAAACATAATTAATGTGGAGGCTACACATTACCGCTGCACACTCTGGAGATACTCCCTCGGACAGATTGTAATGCAAACAGCCCGCACGGAGCAGAAAACCACACCCCAGAGTATCTTTAGCAGCTGCTGGTGGGTGAAAAACTCTGAGCCTGCCTAAATGAGAGGAACAGGGAGGAGAAAACACAGAGAGGAAAATGTGGGGTAGAACTGTACGGCCTGAACTCGCACTGTCTAAGTGAGGAGCCCTTGATATGTCTCTGGGCAGCTTGTCTTGTCTAAGGTGGCGACAAATTGGGAGCCGCAGACCGTGATGAGAGGGCTCTGGGAGCGGAGGGAACTTTATTAGTAATAGATGTTTATAGAGTCACATGGGTAATTTGACATGTTTTCCCGAAAGCATTTTAAAGCTGGAACCAATAGACATCACATATCTACTTTCAATAAGCGAAATTTACAATGTTTGCAAATTACTCATATCATACGACAGTAGACGCAATTGCATGACCATGACAAACTTTTGATCGTCTGACATGCGAACAGCCAGAATTTAAATGGATGGATGTCCTTACTCACACTTTTGCCGTCGTGGACATGAGGGCAGATTACACTAGTTACCTAGAGATCAAGCAGAGTTAAGGCTCACGTGTCGAGTGGAATTCAATTTCATTTCCTGGTTTACATTTCCTTAAGAGGGATTCAATACACGTCAGGGCAAACTGGGTGACCCCGTAACCCCGCCCAGGTAACTGGACCACGACCACTGGACCATGTAAGGGTAGGGGTCATGGGACATGTTTAACATGTTACCCGCCGCCCACCTGTGACACCTGCCGACAGCTTTAATCCCTAATTACAGGTAGCCTCCCACACCTTACGGCCCGCCGGGACAGGTGTGAACATCCCCCATTAAGCCGCTAATAGGGCAATGAATAATTAAAAGGTTTCTCGGGCATTGGCCATATGGTGCCCTGACATCAAAGGGTCTATGGTGTTGGAATAACTAAATACATGTAAAGTGAAAGTATAGGTATTGTTTAAGACGTGGCTAGGTGACGTGTGACAATATAGGTATTACTGCATATGGGACCGATCTACAGATAGTTCAGAACATGGATATTTTTTTAGTAAAGATTATATAGAGGATACAGCGCATCCTACATCCCCAAGTATGTGTCTCCAAAACTATTTCAGATCATAGTCGTGCCCATAATATTTCGTAAAGGTTAGCATTGGATTGTGCAGGTAAAATAAGAGACACTCGTTTTTGTAACTAGCTTTACGGTCCACTTACTCATGGTACACACGTAACTTAATTTGTCCCCTGTTTTTACTATCTCTGACTGAGTATCTAGTAAGCGTTTGGTAAGTTAATTACTAAGGCGTCTAGTGAGCATTTATATCCTGTAATCATTGTGCAGAGCATAGAGATACATTATGTCTAAGTGCAGAACTATTAACTGTAATACATAGAAGTGTACCTTCCTTACAGCAGGAAACAAATAATGTTCAATGGGGTTTTTCAACATTTGAGGGATGTCATAATATAACTGTATTCGTTTAAAAAGTGGTACTGCATCTGTGTCACATATTCGCTGCATCTTTTAAACTGGAAATCTCTGACAGTCCATGATATAAAAGGACCATGTTTAGACATAAAGAATCAGTAAAAACCAAGACCAAAACATAAACCAATTTATAAACAAAGTGGCCATCGAGTATTTCCAACCATTTCCTTCCTTATATCTCTCCGACCCCGCGCCCTATGGGTCTGGCATCCACCCACCCTCACCTCCCGGCCTACAAGAGCCAGGATCCAAGTCTGGATCCCACCCCGAGGTCACTCAGTTCGACAGGGGCCTTCTCCCCTATAAAGTATCATATAGATTGCCTTTATATATCTCTCACCACTGCAGTGCGGAAAACAACCAATATCACGGTCGGACAATGAACCGTCTGCGATGTGCTTTAAGATATGGAAAAAAAGAGCGATAAAAGAGGGAACTTGTCCAAACTTGAATTACCATCTGCCTGAAGTTTGTTAGCGAAGAAAATACCTGGCTTAAGCGTGGATTTATTTTAGTTAAATGCCATATAGGGTGCAAATAAGTACACCAGAATTTGTTTTGGACGAAGCTAGTGTTCTGGTTGGATGCTACCGTGAAATTGAACCTTTGCTCATTTGAAACTTTGCCAAAATAGTAAGTCAGAAATTGTATGAACGTGTAATTATTACTCCAAGTCAAGGCATATAATTTTGCAATTACACATACAAAATTCAACATGTTATTATCAGGATTTGGTAACCCGATATTATGTATTGTCCAATATCAAGGTAAAAGTAGGTATGTGATTCAATCTATCAAGAACCTTCATGGCCATTTTTATTTATTCATTAGACTAATCGGTCACAATCAGAGTGGTAAAGTTAGAGTGTCTAATGATTAGCACCCTGTCAGTCACAGAAAATAGTGACGTCCCTATGAAATAACATTAGAATAAATTTTATTACAAGATCAAGTATGTTGGGTTCTAAAGAACCCAAAAGCTCCGTCTTTTCCACCTTGTTCAATAACAGCTGAAAGAGAGGGAAAGGGAGAGGGAAAGGGAGAGGGAGAGGGAGAGGGAGAGGGAGAGGGAGAGGGAGAGGGAGAGGGAGAGAGAGAGAGATTTATCAGAGTATTAACGCTATTGACTGGACGGTTATTGGAGAACAACAACACCAGCATATTTTCAATATGGCCGGCCCCAGTGTTGGAAGGGGGCATTCCCGACCTAGTTTCAGTCTATTTTTGGAATATTATTATGACATCATCTCGTCAATCTCCAGGTAACGCCTTTTTTATGCAAATTTCTTCACTCTCAAGGCATTCTCTATGAGAAAAACTTCACTCTCCGACCAGGTTCACAAAAGGACCGATACGCACAGTGTCCCCCCCTCTGCTGGTAACCAGCGATCTATGCTTTAGAGCTACAACTATTTTCGTGGGTTCAAGCAGTTTGGGACAACCTATGACTCTGATTTATCGGAGTATCGAAGTTATCGACTTGACGATTACGGAGAAAAAAAGGAATTGCTAGCTAGGTGTAAATACTTTTTGTGATCAGACAGATTTACGAGACACTAATTATATCAGAGTACACCAATTAGCGACTCATTAGCCTGACTAGTAACACGAATATTAACCCATAATGAGAATGAATATCGGTATATACCACCGAGGTGCCAATACATAGGAAACCTGTACAAGTATGGGTGTTTGGCCTGAAAGTTGGGCCCTGACCTTACACAGAGAAGCTGGCCGGGTGACAGACAGAGCTGGCCTTTGCCTGTCTGCAGGGGTCGTGGTGGGTGACATTAGTGTGATGCAAGTCTTCATTACATGGATGTATGTTGATGTATTCGGGTTAGGATTGGGTTGGCTGACAGGGAGAATGTGGTGGACCTTCATTAACATGTCAGCTGACCGATTAGTAACGGATTAACCCATTTTATACACCCTGAAAATAACTCATGGAGTACCTTTTCCCACTATTTTTTTAGATTAAATTTACAATAAAAATAAATCTTCTGTGTTTATCTCACCTAAAGTTATGGGACATGATTTATGAGTGTACCATTTTGAATCAAGTTTGCACACCTGCTATAAGATAACGACTTAGACTACTTTTTGATAATTCTACCGTTGATTGTAAGCAGGTGTGTAGTTACCTACAGATTTTTCTTTATCATTATGTTGACTTTAAAACAGTAAATCAACACAAATGGGATTTTCTGTTACATAAAAGAATATCACCTCGTCTTTTCATGGCATAAATCTAACACCAGATTCATTTATATCGTTTTTTTTGTGATAAATAGATCTATCCATCTTTAGTTATCTAGCTTCAGCATTTTGTATACCTATTAGGAGGTACGTTTGTTGTATACACATTTAATTTTAATATGATAAAAGTATATTTCAGCTTTTGTCAATCCGAACTCCCCTTTTCCGCCCACTTTAACTGTTTATGGCCCAAATCATAGTACTTCCCCTCTTTTACCCACCCTCACACCTTACCCTATTGTACACCCCTTTGACCTTAGCCCCCTTTTGCCCTCTGTCATATATACCTGTGGTTCTCGTGCCGGTCCATCGCACTCGTCCTCCTCCGCCTCCGGTTTCACCGGCAGGGCGTTAGGTCGGCTCGACACATGGCTGTCCCGAACGTACTCCAGCAGGACACGCTTCAGTAATCCGCTTGCCATACTGATAACAACTCCTTAATCTAGACTAATCCACGTTTTAAGCCACATTTAATCCGGTTTAATCCTATAGTGCTATGAGGTAGCTTCGACTGGTACAGTATGCTTCAGATTGGTTTAGGTTTGCTATACATGAAATGAAGTCAGCAGCTGATTGGGAATTAGTTTCACTTTCCTTTTGTAAACTTCCCCTTCTGTAATATAGCTGAAACAGTGTCTGACATCTCCTATCACAGGTCCACTTCATGTTCCAGATTGAACAGATAACCAACTGAACAGAGACTGACTGAGTGCCACTTTGAGTGTAATTCTAAATCCAATAGTAATTGTATTGATGTACAAATTGAAGCAAGGTAATCCTCTTCAGTGCACTTGGATCCACTCGGTCCTCATCTGATAAGGTGGGAAGATTTAGGCTGGTATATTGGTGCAATCCGAGTGACATCCAACCCACTGTTGGCTTATTCCATTACTGACCACTGGATCCACTCCTGGGGTATGAATGGGGTGTGGGAGCTCGTCCATAGCTCTGGCCCACGTACACAGACAGCTCTCACTGCCCGCCCTCAGTGCAGTGGTCCATTTGCATCACGGGCAAAGCAGGGTTATGTAATGTTGGCTGTACAATTAGTTAGTCAATATATCCTATCTTCACCCCCGTAATCATATCGACCCACCTCCACATAACGTATTGTATTGTATATCGTTTCCTCCACTATTCTCTATTGGGTTTCCAAAAGTGAAGAGGTTGCATAGTGTTGGACTTTGATTATTGCTCTTATGAATATGTATACGAGTCCAGGTGTTATTTTCATAACATGGAGGTTTTAAAAGCTTGCAAAATGCTCCTCCTGTTCATAGCCACTCTATATATACCGCATGTGACACCTGGATGATCTGGTCACTGTTGGTCATTTAATCCAGGTGTGTCAACCAGGTAGGGTTACCTTTTAGAGGGGTACTGCTATTACCAGCTTAAATTAAACGTTAGATGTTAAATCCCCCAGGAATCAGAGACAGATATATTCATTGCCTGGGGTACCTTCTCACCTGGCTCACCCCCACTCAGGTGGGTCTAGTGGTTAGTACTCCCTCACCTTTGGCCTACTCCTGTGACCGTCCTGTATCGATTTACCCGAGATTAGCCCATTCTCTAGTAATAGTACTAGTAGTGAGGGTAGTAAGGGTAGTAAGGGTCATACTATACTCCTGAGTCAAGTATGACGAACCCCAAAATAGGATCGGTCACACTGATAAAATCTGTCTTGAAATGCCTGACGTTGCATTAATAGATTTCTCTCTTCTCTTGAGGCTATAAAATAAGAATTTTGGGAACTACTTAATTAAAGAGAAATATCCATAATGAAAGCCTCAGGTTTAGGAAAGTACATCTGGAACATTGTCAGTTAAATGTAATAATACACGATCTTTCTGTAGACAGGTTGAATGCGTCCACCTTACCACTCTGCTGGTGCAGCATTATTATGATTTGATGGACGTTTTAGGTAACCAACTTTTGTGTACATTGGTGAAATAACAAACTCCAGGGATCACTTCCACCTGTCTCCTTAAACAGGAATACCTCATTAAATCCCTCAAGATGATCCACTTTAATCCTCTGGATTAACTGTCCATCCTCCGTTCACAATCCGATTACAGCTCTCCCCTGACGCTCCATAGTGATACAGTAGGATACGACGATCCTGCAGCCCAAGACTCTGACATTAGTAGGGTAAGGGTCTTATAAATACACCAGGCGTGTACTGTGGGAGTGGGAGACTGGGTCAGAGCCGAGTGTGTGTACGTCTCCGTGCATTAAGGCCCACACACACATACACAAATAACACTGGGTCGAGTTATGTGTGTCAACGTCACGCTATCTCCTCCTATCTCCTTGTTATGAGTGTACATAACTGTGTAAAGAATTCAGCCTGTTCTTGGGTCGCCCCTCGAACTTTTCCCGACTCCATCAGCCCCTCTTGTCGCCCTATGTAGGCATAGATAGAGGGTCCTTGGTGAAGCCATGTGTGGAGAACATACTCAATGAAAAAGTCAGATCTGTGTCATACTAACTAATAGGCCTAGACGCCTGGGAAATTTACCCTCATTAGGTTAGCAACACACTATGTCTGTCTTCCTAGGTCATGGTATCTTCCTTGGTCACGGTATGTATGAAACGAATAGGGTTTTTAATTCCTGACCAAAACTACATTGCAAGAAACCTAAAGAATTACAGGAGCTTGCAATTACTGTATCCTCACGTCAGCCAAGTTATATCCAGATCCATGTGACGGGAATGTATACATGTAGACGACCCAACATCACATGTATATATGTCAGTGGCTTTATTACATCAGAGACGTATCCCAGGACCGGTTGGGCTGGTAGGAGTCATGTAGGATATCCCGTACTCTTCACTAGGTCTGCTGTAACTCGGTAGCGTAGCCCCTGGATGTCATACACTGTACTTCTAAGTCCATGTGAGGGACTTGGATCAAACATGAGGCATCTTGGATCACTAAATATCCGTGTGTGTGTGTCAAATGATATCGTCCTATAGCGGTTGTCCCTGGGATGCGAACGGAGATCACCTGATTTGTAGGACTTCTGAAATGTTCAACTCCAAGTAAATGGCACAGAAAATAGACATAGACAGAATTCACTCTGCCATACACTGTATCATCATCCACTTGCAGTAACAAGGGTGATTGGCTTTAAGTGTGTCAAAATTCAAAATTCTGTAATCCAGTCGTCAGGTCTTGAATTATTTTCACAAACTATAAGGATAACAGTATGAAGTCACAGTTTGGAATTTTGTGAAAAGACATGGGTTTGACACCTCTGACTTATCCCAAGCAGTCCTCAAGGGAGGAGAAGGGCCCTGCCTCTGGGCCCCGGCCGGACCGACTGGCCCAGGTACCGGTAACATCCCCAGACCCGGCCCGTGTTTTTACCCTACTCCCCCGTGCCAGGTGTGACCCCCTTCGTCCTGCTGACTCCTCCCACCTCCAGGTGCTGGGCACGAGGGGGCGGGGCCTGGGTGGAGTGGTAGAAGTTTGCAGTACTCCTTGACTTGTTCTCAGTGATTGTAGTACCAGTAGTATATCCCCAGGGTAGATATAGAGGTGCCACACACAGTTGTTTGGGTGGTAAGTTCACTGGGGGAGAAATCCGATAAGTAGAATATAGTCTGTGTCTAGTAACCGTGAGGATGTACTACTTTCGTATTGTAGTGTATTCCCAGTGGAATAAATGGTAGATATAAGCAGTCCAGTTATATGTGTAGCTGACTGAGTTTGGCCTCAATACGTCGCCGAAAACAGAAATCCTCATATTATAAATACCACAGGAATGTAAGTGTCACAGACATAATAACGCAGACTTGGTATAACCTCATTACCACACACCAAGTCCTCCAGTGTAAACGTCCGATGTAGTTGAGTGCACTCCTCCTGTAATAAGGTATGCTGGTGTCTGAGGCCTGGCCTCCTCCAGTGACTGGGGAGAGTATGTTAGTGTACACAGCCCCTCCCTCCTTCTACCTCCTCCAGTCCCCTGACTCTGACTGTCCCACCTCTGTGGCCTACCGGGACGCCGTGCTGGTGATGTGGCCCCTACCAATGTAAGGAAGGGGGGGGGGTACTTTCGTACTAAATGTGGTAATCCTTTGCTTTGCGTTTTAACACCCATATCAATATGGTCCGTGCATGTTGGTTCTTTTGTCTGGTTTTCTAATAGAACGGTACGTAACTCTATGCGGTAACATAACGAGCCCGTATCAATAGTGAGCCCGTCCTTTGGGGTATACGGGACCCGGTCCAACGTTGTATTGACCCCTACACGTAAACTAATTAGGTCTTGCAACGTACGTTTCAAAAAGTGTGTATTGCAGCCATCCTCACTTTGGTCAAATTCCCAAATTCCCTGTTTCCCCTGACAGGGAATTATTTCTGCCATCTTCTTTCTTTTCCCTGTGCAGTGGGGACCCTGTTATCATGATAATAACTTTATAATTCAGATGAAAGTAAAGTAACCCCTTCTTGTGCCTCTTTTGGAACATGCTCCCAGTCCCAACCTGCCGTGCCTACCGCCCCACGTTCTGCGGTTGGCGGCAGTGGGGAGGGACAAGATGTGTCACTGGTGTATGGGCCTCTCTGCGCTGACTTCAAGTGGGGGTGTCAGTGTTGGCATTCTCAATGTGTATGATCCCATGTAGACTTTTTACTCTCTCAGATTTTTTGTAAATCTGCTACTAAAAATAGAGCATGAGGCACACGTGGCATCTTTCTGCAGAGCTCCCCAGGCATACAATACAAAACATGGGAAATTAAGCCGTGGGGTGTTTGGGGTTCAGTGGGTGAGACCGTTTACATGCTATTTGGTTCTGAAATGAATACTCCCAGGAAACGCGTGCATGCGTTATGTGATCATATGATAACCACACAGCTAGAAGACCCCCACCCCCTCCCCTAACAACACGGACACACGGTAAGGTGGGAGTTTGTTGTTGGTTCGGTGGGCGGTGGCTGGCTGGGTTGAGGTGGCTGTTACAGAGTTGGAAGCACAGAATGCTGTCCAGGAAGGGGTAGGGTTTCTACAAGTTAGCACTGACACTGACTTGAGACCTGGAGGTTTCTATGTGATCCCCTGAATCTGGTGACAACATGGATCATGAGCGCTGATATTAGCAGTACAGGCGCCATGGGGTCTGTGAACTAATTCTGTCAAGAGCTCGTGTTCATTTTGTGATAATGATAATAATAAAACCACTAACGGTGTGCAGTCTTCAGTGACAACTGGCACTGCCTTTGACAGAGATTACGACTGACAGTGATAATGGTATTTTATTTACACAGTTAGTGACTTTATACAGGAAGGTACGAACTGTTTTATAGACCTAAAGCCTTTAAGGGTACACAGATAAAATGTCTTCTTTTTTTTTTATGTTTATTTCATTTTATTTATTTATTTACTTTTTATTTATTTATTTATTTATTTTTTTTTTTTTGGGGGGGGGGGGATATGAAATTACGCAGAAAAATATAAGAATATTCTTGTTTTAAGCACAGGCCGTCCCGAAATACAAATGAACCAACCCATACAGGTAATTAGGCATTCAGGAAAATCTCAGCCCATTCACTGTACCTGAGAACAATGCTACTGAAGTGGAAGACGGAGAAGGGGTTTTGAGTTGGGAGGAGTGATGCTATAGGATACTGGCGAGGTCCGTGCTCACATACCACAACAGGTCAGTGCTACTCGCCAACAGAACTGGGCCAAACACACCCACTTCTTAGGCCACTTTACACCACTCCCTTATAGTACTACATACCCAAGGTCGACCACTCACACTTCCTACTAAAACAAGGCATTTAGCTTGTACAGATGATACATCACATAATTTTATATCAGGCCTGTGGCCATGCAGGGTCTTATCAAAACAAATGACTTATCATGGGGCAATAATCGCAAATATATCACTGGAGGGCAGTGCAACAATAAATGGGGCATTATAAACAGGATTTGCTAGTTTTTATGATAGATCATAATATTAAGAATACCCACTTCTATACAACAAATCATAGAATGTTTTAGATTAGACAATAGACAGGGACTCCATTTAAAGAACTGCAATCACTGGTTAACGTTCACATTATCCCAAGCAATTAACAGTCAATGAATGATATATATGAGGCAACATCAACAGAGTTCCATATAATGTAGATGAGCAGGTACAAATTATTACGTACAAAAGTAAAGAAGTGATCAAAGCCACATAGTGGTTGCATGAGGGCGGCATCTAACAGAGGTGTAGCCTCCGGGTGGTATGTACTATACAACTGTACCAGCATGTTAACAGACCAACAATTTTTATAGTCCAGGAAAAATTAGCATTACAAACACGAATCTTCACACACAAGACAATTATTGCTGTTATTTTTGTCTCATCTTTTTTCGGGCAGCAAACTCCCACAATAGAGGTCGTTTGGGAAAAAGAACGATCGTACATAAAAAAGTGCGATGAAGGAAAATATAAATAAAACATGTCAGATGATGTCTCAAAGTCACGCTACTGACCCTGTTTGTAGACATAATCAGGTAATGATGATATGAATCACAGTCATCTAACTGACACTTTATTATTGACGTAGAGCGTTACTCATCTCAACTTAATAGTTATGAGAGTAGTGGCATGAAAATTACACAACATTACACCAGCGTTGTGGGTCACGTAAAATGATAGACGTGAACGTCCTCATAAATTAATAAACGTATTGGACAGAGTGACTTTGTATGATTTTGTCCCAGTTCGTTGATCTTTTGTCTGCCCCTGAAGACATTGAATAAACTTTGATCATCTTAGGAAAGGAGGTATTAACCTTAACACCTTAGACCCCAATCCGGTGGTAGATGCCCGGAAAAACGGCCATTGTTTCCTTTATCTTTCCATATTTTTCCAAGGACAAAAACAGTTTAATATGAGGTCAGTATTCAACATACCAAAGAAATCAATATATCATTTAGAAGCTGATTTAATTCCCTTGCAAATGCAACAAACCAGATGTCTAACGATAAAATTTTAAACATGAGTTACTCACTAAACTTCCTCAATAACTAGAAAATTTGGAAATTCCAGAAGGGATTCCATGGAAATCCAGCCACTCTTGAAGGCAATCCGTGAGGTCAAACGATGGTCATTGTAATAGCTTATCAGTTGATTACGAAAATACCCGTACAGCAAACCCTCGGTATAATCTGCGTCTAGAACCCCTATCTACGTACCACTCTGACTAACATAGTGTACCCCTAAACCCTTGACATTCCTGCCGAGGTCTATGAGAGAGGTCCCCAGCCCCCTACACTGCCGACAAGGGCTCCCTTTGTCACCGCAGGTCGCCCTCCGAAAACAAACTTTGTGTTGGCCTTTGTTTTATTTATTACAGGTTCTACGGTTTAGGAGTAAGCTCTCAACACTGTGACCCTTACACCCTCTTTGGTTATCTGGGAAATCCTTCACTTGTGAAGGCTGATCTCAGGGTTGACAGATCCGGAAACGTTCAGTGAAAAGCGTAGGGGAATTAAGCATTTATATTAGACGCAAATCTATGAAATCTAAAGGTTTGTTTCTATTTGTCAAGAATCTCCGATTAGCCGGTTTGCCAATAGGACAGTGGAGTAATTAATCCCCCCAAAAAACTTTACTAATTTTGAATACATTGAGATTTAGTTAAACAATGGTCGTTTTTTTCTGATATCAGAAAATGCAGAAGTCGCCACAGTGGTAATCAGTTACAGAGCAGCAAGCATCTGAACCATCAAATTCCATAATAGTGTGTGAGAACTGATAGCAATGGTTGTAATCACACTGAAAAAAAAAGTACGGTTTTAATCGAATCTTAATGGATGAAATTCCTACGTAGGAGTTTATCATATAAAAAAATATGTGTCAATCGAAATTTAAGTTCATTGATTAAAGAAGATGTTTGAAAGTCCTTGTCCAAAGTTGTTAGCCTTACGGGTCTAAATGTAAATGTAAACTTTGGCTATATCTCTCTCCACAGGAAGGCGAGGTTTCAGATTCCCTCCCTTCATTTGAACCCTATAGGCCCTTTTTTTTTTTTTAGATCTTTGACACATTAAGTGATTCTACTTGGTTTTCAGCAAAATAATGCAATTTAATCTAAGGACAGGCCAATCTGTCATCAGGAAACAGGCCTTAAGTGGCATTCTTAGGGACAGCCTATTAAGTGCAATGAAATTAAACTACTTTACTTTTTATTAAGGGACTTTACGTATCAAATTCTATCTAGAGTTTTATCGCCATGTATGTCAAAATGTGATGATAGCAATCCTACTCGATATATATATATATCACTAAGGATTGTTCATATATTACCTATTCTTTTTTTTAATCACTCTTCTTGATTAAATTTTGTTTAGACTTCTTTAGTACCTGATATACGTTTGTTTTTTTATTATATTTTTTCTACGTGGCAATGTCTTGTCTACATAGAACTTTGGGTAAACGTTAAAATCTGCCCAGCTATCCATTCTGTTCAGCAGATTAAGCTAATTATCAGCCGTCAATGATTTTGCTTGCCAATACTGTAAGAAAATTGAAAATTGGGTTAGCTGAATCAGTGAATGCCTATCCACAGCCTGGTTTGGGGTGACATATGAGGGTGACATTATACACACCTGTCATATTTATCTTAGCCAAATATTTTCGGTAGAAAAAAGGGCTCGGTGAGAGCAGACATAAGTTTTTTTCTAGTTTCTGAGGACTCTAGGCCCCGATTTACCCGTCTAGTCTAGACACCAAGTACGTTATGACTTTCTGTATAAACTCCATGTCTAAATGACAGTGTCCTACGTGACTGGCCTATATCTAAGTTAATTAAACACATTTTAAATTAAAACGTTTGTCGACATTACTATGATTACAGGGTTGCCACAGACCAGAGACTTCAAAATTCCCTGACTTTTCCCTGACCAATTTCATTTTCCCTAACAAATAAAATAAGAGAATCCTTCCATTAACCAGTCTTGAACCACCCCTGGAACGCAAGGTAACTTAAAATCACAATATGCCCATCACGGGACCGGAATTTACAAAATAATTTTTAACACATCAGATTCCTGTGACTCTTCATTCATGGATTTCAAAATTCCATTTTTCCCTGACTAGAGTCAATTTTCCTTGACTTTTGTTTTTTTTTAATTCCACTTTTCCCTGACCAATTCCAAAATGCCCTGACTTTTTCCTGACCTTGAGAAAATTAACTTTTCCCTGACTTTTGCCTGACCTGTGGCAACCCTGTATGAATTTCATTATTATAAGAAATATTTTTTTTAAATGCAAGCAAAATGTTATAGTATGGCTTAGGATTGGTGCAAATGTGTTTTTAATCTCTGTGCAGAGAGCCAAGGCATTATTGGTGGACTTAAGGATCTTTGGCCAGTTTTGGCGAGCTGCTCCTGCCTTGACCTGACCACTAACCTAGTGTACAGGGCAAACCAACCACGCCCCCACTCCAGTGTTTACCACTGACCGACGGGGTGAAGAGAGGTGGTTTTAAAGGTCGAGGGAGCTGGGCATGAGGGGCTCGGGCCTGGTCAACGTCCTTATCAACTCACTGAAACTCAACTTACTCTAGGTTTTAGGACTTGTAAACTGGAGGATACAATGGAATGTACTGGTACTGATATTGTTATAGTTCTACATGTATACAGCCCATGTTTTGTATGTCAGAGACTTTGCATGTATATCATATCGCGACTGCAGGAAAGCTATGGGAATTAAAAAATGTTATTGACTGCAAGTGCGCCACCTGAGCAATGGTTGGATTGTATTTTGGTTCACCATTATGTCATTATACGTCAAACTGCTTTGCATGATGCGCAGTACCTGTTCTAAAAATACATCGGTAATGATCAGGCCCAGGTCATGATTGACTACTTGGGTTTCAACCTGCCACCAGGGAAATGATCATATAGGGCCAGAGTGAAGCTTTCCAGTTTTTATATATAAATATACTACATATTTTATTTATATACATACTCTGTCTCTGTTTTATGTGAAAGAGAAAAGGTTGTGTCGTTCCATTTTCAGGATTGTGTGGCCATTTAAGGGTTTCAGCTGAATTAGACAGGGCTTAATAGAATTTGATTTTTATTTTTTTATTTTTTTTATTTTTTTCGATTCACAAGGTAGCATCAGCGAAGGAGGGAGCCGGTCGCCTCGTCTTATAGAATTTGAAATTTAAATGTAAATAATTAACCTCATGATTTAAGAGATGAGAAATCCAAAAACATGCCTTTGTAAAACAAACCCTGTCTTCTTCCATGACTGAGATAATACATCATTTCACCATGTCAATCGTGCTAAACATGCCGATACATTGAGAGATATGTGATACCCTGCGACAAGAGCAATGTGTGAGATAACCTGCAGTACCAATCAGGGTCAGGCCTGCCTGACTAGATTACAGGTCACATTCGTCCTTCAGCTATCTAATTATCTACTTGGCCATTGATCCAACCTGATCGAGTCAGACAACACCCAACTCTACAGTATTACGACCATGTCACTTTATATGGCCTATCATTGAACATGCAGCGCGTACGTCAGAGACTATAGGACACTCAATATAACAGGGAATTACATTTTCCCTGAGATTTCTCTGTTCCGCATCAATTTTTCCCTGTGTTATCTATCCATGTTTTCCATGTATCCATGTAAACATGTATCCATGTTTATGTGTTCAACTTCAAAAGCCTCTGCATGCAGAAAAATATTGGACAA
Source organism: Lepidonotus clava (assembly GCA_936440205.1). NCBI lineage: Eukaryota > Metazoa > Annelida > Polychaeta > Phyllodocida > Polynoidae > Lepidonotus > Lepidonotus clava. Next base: position 19,050,787 of record OW387148.1, read on the forward strand.
CGTTCCCAACAACAAAAAGTCAAATCCCTATTGTTTTGAGAATCAGGAATTTCAGAACCTGACCAGTTGAAATTCCCTGTATCTTGGCAAAATTTGCAAATTCCCTGTATTTTCCCTGTCGTGGATTTTTTTTTGTGTTTTTTGAGTTTTGCCATTTTCCCTTTTTCCGCTGTGTTGTTGGGACCCTGAGCTTCAAATTATTAGTTTTACTGTGACTGAAAGGCGTTTAAGAAACGTTTAAATGTTATCAAAAGATTAATAATTTCAATATAAAAATGTCCAACATATGATTTTATAAATTTTCAATGTCCGATCGTCACTACTAAAAACCTGAATGTTCATTGCTGATTTAACTACTCAAATGTACCCTCGCTATCCAAGTCCAACTGCAACCCACTTGCCACACCACTCGTGTCTTGTCTAGAAGCTCAAGCCCTTGACACCCAAAGCCCGCCTCTAATGGTCAGGTCTAATTGGCGTGTCAGGAGCAGTTGGGGATCTAATCAAAGCCTTCTGTGAGCGACTCATCCGCCGGTGAAACCTAAACAGGGCCGGGCGAGCAGCTCATCTGGGCCTGAGTGAGTCAGTACTGCGACCCGCTCCCTGAACCCAGGCAGTCTGACCCAGCCAATCCTGCAGGCAGGCCCGCATCAGGGAGATTAAGTTGGCCGCCACGCCTTCTGCAAACGTCTAAACACAACTGGCCGGAGCTTTTTAAGAGGGTGAAATGAGACTTCCAACTACATGTAGTAGTGGTTGGGTTTTAGAAGATATATATCATCTATATATGTCGAAAATATTCAATATCCTTTCTTTTTTTATGTCTCTAAATTCTCGTTCTTTTTTGATTATTTATTTCAGTGTGACGAGTAGGGGATGAAAGGAATTATCCTATTGAGGTCCTGCAGATACTTAAATATCTAGTATATATATGTAACGCTTATTTCATGTGTATTCAATGTAATACTATTAAATACTGTTCTTTGTACGTGTATTTTAAGTTTTGTTATATGGCAGAATACGTATAGCTATATAAACACCATTAAATATACTAAATGCATATTCTACTCTTTGGGTTTACGTCGATCTGTACACGTATACTGACTACAGATAAACGGGTACCGGCCCTACGTGTGCTGCATATCCTTCAACTTTTTACTGGTAGGGATTGAGGCTGCATTCAGGGGAATCTCAAATAGTGATGTCATACAGCGTGCGGTCATCTCTCACCGTGGCTGGGCTATTTTACGCGACCAAGCGAAGACATGTATGGTCATGCAGTGCAATGAATAACTAGAAGGAAGTAAAAACGGAGGGTTTCTGAGAAGAGGCAAAGTTCAGAAAGCGCTGGCTTCGTTCTGAAGGGTCACTTCCAGTAAAACTAATCGCAATTGTATTAGCAAGGCAACTTTCTCTTCCAAAAATCATATGACTAAAAGCTAAGCACTATGCAACAGCAAGAGGCATAGCATATGTTTTCCATTGATACATTTACACTGAATACATTCTAATATACTAAACCGAAAGCTGTAACCCCAATTCTAAAGTAAAGTATTGATCCAAATGTGAGCTCTAAAAACTTTTTTTTACCTCTATCTCTCCAAGTGCTTTGCACCCACCCTCTAGAAGTGGCCTGAGTCAGAATGTTTTTTGTTGTCTTGTTTTTATTTTATTTCTTATGTCAACTTGCTGCGAGCAAATACAGACAGATTCTAAGTCGGGCGGAGGGGGAATTGGAGGGGAGAGAACGCTGATGCATGTTCCTGCGTAATGAACCTAGGCATTTATAGCCTAAACTGTCTAATATAAAATGTATCATTTTCATGACATCATGAGGATTCAACCTTCTTTCTGTTAGGGTTGAGGGTAAGATAACTTACAGTGTGAGGGAATTTTCAAGTTGAAATATTTCCAAATATCTTTGAAGAATATTTTACCCACTATGATTATTTTCTAATCTTGCTTGCTGGATGGATTGAAGATCCATATACTATACCGTACCGCACACTGCTTCAGTTAGGCACAAGCACAAATGGACTCACCTGAAACAAACAAGGCAGAAAAAACATTAATCAAAAATGTCACAGGTAGTATGAAAAGTATATGGGATGTGCTACAACCTCTAGATATTAATGCGAGTTTGCTATAATTTTCTTCTTTTTAGCATAAACGATGGGGCTCGTTGGACTTGAAGAGAAAAGAAGGCCTCTAACTGTTAGATGTTGTAAGATCTTTGAAGTGGAAATCATGGCTTTTAACCAACCGATGATATGGCCTATTAGGTAATCAGCGCCGATACATACAAGGGGAACTACAATCTACAGCCTAGGTTCAATTATAACGTTTTTCTCCATGTTATTATATTAAGTTCCATACCATTCCGTGGGAACATAGTCGAAAATACATCGTAGTTCGTAGATTACATTATTAACTCTGACTCATCTATGGAAAGTGAAAGGTCAAACCATAGAGCAATCGGAAAAACGATTCATTTTTTGTTTTCCGCGTTTTTCCTTCTATATTTTATGGCTTAAAAACGATATCCGAGGTAACTCCAGGACCCCGGCCCGAGCATTTTTATATGACAGGGTCTCGGAAATTTTACTTCCCCTTACACACAAACAACTCTCTTATCTGGAAACTGGGAGAGCAAATTGAAAGAGCAGTGTATCTTGGCTCTGAAGAATTGGGAGCAGCTCAAAACGTGTTTTTCCTAAGACTTGGAATCCTACCAACTCTAAAAAGAAAGTGGATATATCGTCCGTGTTGTTTCTGATAATATACCTTATAGAGGAACATCAAACATTACATCGGGTCTGGCAGTCAAAATAAGGCGCTTGCTTTTCTTGGTAAAACTTCCATTAACTATTATCAAATATGATATAATATAGTAACTTAGAACCAAATTGGAAGTACTTTTACATACTTTAATAGAAGTTTTCAAGGCATTTCGTCTTTAGAGGCTACAAAGGATCAGTCAATCTGATTTAAACCAAATAATAAGAGCTTCCTGCAGAGTATATTCTTTTTTATTTACGAACAGCATTTTAGTCCTCTTCAGTTTGAAACTAGTTCACAAACCGGTGTGTATTCAATTAAAAAACAAACAAGTTCAATGCAGTCTTTCTTCTTTCCAATCTATCCTTCTATGAAGCTCAACAATACCCTTCAGGAGCCTTACCCCACTGCGCCCCCTAGTGTGAACCACCCCCAGCAGCGACCTCTTTGAGTTTGAGACCAGACGGGAACTAACCGGGAAGACACAAACCTACCAAGTATCCTTCTTAAAGCGCACATGTTGCCTTTACAAAGGGATAGGTTTCTGATATATGTCGTTCACAAGTGGCTGGTTCTGTTTAGTAGTTCTACCGACCTCCCTAAAATAAACTGACATACCATCACATCTACTACCAGTGTTATATTTTTTGCTTAGCTAAATATGCCTTTGTTGTTGCTCTAGAGTTGCACCCAACCAGTCTTAAGAAAATGGTCAAAATGGTAGTATAGTGTAGTGCCGATAGCGTAGTGTTTTGCAATGTGTTGACTTGTACAAGATGTGAACGGGTAATGTAAACATCTCTACTTAAATCTCAGCATTATTTGACATGTTTTTATGTCACCAATCTCACATTTCTTGTTCAAACTTGCAGATCTCCTTTATTACTGCCTATAAATGAGGGTGCATGGGGTTTTGATGGACACTTTTTTACTCTGCCTGAATAGGTCTGTCAGCACACAGAGGTGCTATCCTTTTCTGATGGCCAAATAATGAGTCAACTATAGGTCGCCAAACGACCCCCCAAAAAAAATTCTAGTGATAGCATGAGGAGAGGCGCAAACTACATTGTATGTGGTCTAGTTACTTTTTTTCCTGTATCTAATTCTAAAGGGGAGGACCGTTTTTTTTTCAATTCATTTTACCCGTCTGGTACCTAGGCAAACGCTTAAAGCTCTGAATGGATTATTGTGGATGAGATATTACGATCATATTGGTGTAGTTTCCTATTTTATCTGCACACCAAAGGCGGTATATATATACCTGAAACTACTCTATCAATGGTCCACACTTGCAAATCATGGGATAGGTCAGTTTCTTTAGCATAGAAATTCAGTTCTCTTACCCCAAACATGCAACCTGAGGACACCCCATGCCACACATACCCCGGACTCAGATAAGATACGACCCTCCTTATCTTCCATTGCACAAACCCTAGGACTTATATTAGCAATACCACACTAAAAATGATATTTGGGTTTTGAATGATTTGCAAAAGCCTATGGGATCCGCCTGTTTAAGTCGTTTTCATTATTTCAAACAGAATTAAAATCGCATAAGGCATTCCTTAGATATTGCTAAATACATGAGGTTAAAATGTGGATGATTTTGCATCATATTTATATTAAAACAATAGGAAAGACATGGACCCCTTATTTAGCCTATTTTTACATAATTTTACCTCAATAGAGTTACTTTCAGACATAAATCCGCGGATCTTTCACTGAATGCATACCTATATACCATATATCATTGACAAGAACATTAATTTCCGCGGATCTCAGATATTTTGCCTTATTTCTATACATCCAAATTATCGGTTAAAAATTGAAAATATTGGTTTTAAGCCTAAAATTAAATTTTTGAAAAAAGCGGCCCATGTTGGGTAAATCCCAGTAAACAAAAAATATCTTGTTCTTCCTTAAAATAACCATGCATAAAATGATCAAATGATGTCAAATTTTGATAAAACTTTATTTTCCCATGGTCAAACATCCCGTCTTTCTTCTGATAGCATTATTTTTTCTCTACTGTTAAAATTTAAAAAGTTATGATCAATTTACTGTAATAAACCCTATAAATTAAGGAATTTTATGGTTTGGGCCTAGATTTTTCAGGGGTTATGGTATTGCTACTTATATTACTACCCTGAGAGCCGTCTGGTGTTTTCTACGCAAAGCTCAGCCCAGTGGCCTGTACTACAACTAGTACTTTAGACACTTACAGGTCTCACGGAACCAAATGTTTTCCTGTATAGTTTAATATAGCATATCTTGAAAAAAAAAATATCCCAAACATTGCAACACCTTAAAGCCACTCAGTAACCTATTGAGACCTCTTTGGGAGACAAAATATCAAAATTTGAGGGTAGGTTGACCGTGGAAATTTTTCGCAACAGTCCCAGATGTTGACCTACCCTCATTTTAGCAGTTTTGCAGCGACCAAATTCATGGAGCACAGCACCCATTTTAAAACCCCACTGACATTTACCAAACACCCCATATCATGGATCTTTTTTTATTAAATAACTCAGAAATAGTAGGGGGTATCATGTGAATTCTAATTCTGCATTATCATTTTATCTAATCCCATTATCAGCCACTCAGAGACTGGCATCCCCTTCACCTCGGGACAGAAAGGTATATGACACTACAGATGGCGCCACATTTAGTTCCGTGAGACCTACAAAGGGCACATGACTGCCTCATAAGCCTATAAAAACCTATATTTCCACTTCCCACACCTATTTCTGAGAATACTGTGCAGTTTTACCTTCATAGCATCAGTCTTTCCTCCAAAAATCCTATTTGCCCTGAGCCCCTGTCTATAGGAAATGACCAGCGTTCAACAAGGCCTTTTCCGGACACTGCATCAACATAGTCAGATGACCCTGATTTATAGAAATAATAAAGGCAGAGACATGAAAGTTGGCATACATGTTGCTATGACCCGCCTAAGCTAGGAACAAGGATCATTGAGGGAATGCTCAGCCGAGTTTTTGTGTGGATCAGGCAAAAGTTTGGAAAATTGGCCGACCGAACTCAGAAAATGGACAAAAATTGCAATTTACCCTGACTTTTTTGTTGAGAGCCTTACAAGGAGGGCTTTCTAATGTACATATTATAGTTGCTGCTAATGTAGAGACCTTGTACAGACACTTTGAAGTGAATGCAACTATTTTTTTTAACTTTCAGCTCCATTCGGCCATTTTCAGCTTGTCGCGCTACACCAAAATTGACCGATTTTCAAACCCAAGCGAGCCCCAAGACACAATGCCCAGTGTCACATCCCGAAAGTCGGCGCATTTGAAAAGTCGGCGCGAAGTTAGCTACATGCTCCCCTATAGTTTAGTACAAGTTACAATTTGATTTAGCGATTATTCACACTTATTGTAAATGAAAATAATGAACTCTTTTGTTACTGAATTATAACTTGTATTAACAACAAGTATCTTTACTGAAATACACAGAAACATATATACGAAAATGAGTTTAGAAGGTTAGCTGGTTTTCGGCGTGTCGGATATTTGTAGACTCACTTTATGAGTTTGTTTACGTATGTTTCTGTCATTATATTTCATTAAACTTATTTGTTGTTATTCAAGTTATAATTTGAAAATAAAGATTTATTAATTTTTCGTCCACAAAAAAAGGAATATAGAGTCGCTAAATCAAATTGTAACTTATACTAAACTATATAACCATGCAGCTAACTTCGCGCCGACTTTTCAAATGCGCCGACTTTCGGGATGTGACACCAGCACTCAGATGACTTGAAATCAGCCAAATGAGATGAGAATTATGCCCTGATTGACATTTTAGGACCAAATAGGGAAATTGAGGGATTTCGATATTTTTCAGGCGTCACCTATCGCTAAAGTCCCTATTTTTAACCCCAAAACCTAAATTTCTGCTTAAAACCTACAAAAAATTTATGATATGAAAAAAACATAACAAGGGTCAGCAATTGTCTATAAACCAACCCTAAAAAAGGCAATTTTGGAAGCCCAAATTCATTTTAGCCACCTTGGCTGCACAAACTACAGGTCTCACGGAACCAAATGTTTTCCTGTATAGTTTAATATAGCATATCTTGAAAAAAAAAATATCCCAAACATTGCAACACCTTAAAGCCACTCAGTAACCTATTGAGACCTCTTTGGGAGACAAAATATCAAAATTTGAGGGTAGGTTGACCGTGGAAATTTTTCGCAACAGTCCCAGATGTTGACCTACCCTCATTTTAGCAGTTTTGCAGCGACCAAATTCATGGAGCACAGCACCCATTTTAAAACCCCACTGACATTTACCAAACACCCCATATCATGGATCTTTTTTTATTAAATAACTCAGAAATAGTAGGGGGTATCATGTGAATTCTAATTCTGCATTATCATTTTAACTAATCCCATTATCAGCCACTCAGAGACTGGCATCCCCTTCACCTCGGGACAGAAAGGTATATGACACTACAGATGGCGCCACATTTAGTTCCGTGAGACCTAACTGATTTACTTTGAATCGTACAGAAATTTACTGGCAGAATAAAATATCCACCTTCAGGAATCTTACCTGATTGACGTTACCTAAATATGCATTTCGAAATTGAAGCTCTTTCTCTCACTGTCTAACAATTCGTACGGCTGGTTGTGCTTCATTTAATTCCCTACCCTTCTGTAAGTAAAGTTAAGCTACTTTCAAGGTGTTCTTCTAAGTACTTTAACTATTTTAATGAATAGTAAATATTCATTTACAGGATGAGTTACCCATCATTTGCACGAATAGTTGATTAGATGCGATCTCTTATAGTTTGTACAATATCTTTTTTACCATCTGTACATCGTATCTGTAAATAAATACAAATGCTCAGTATAAAGTACTATACAATCATACGGCCTGGAAGTTCGGGGGGTGGGGGGAGGGGGGGCTAAAGATGTTTGCAGCAAATTTCAATCAACAGAGGTATTATATAGTTTTGATGAGTGGTGCCAAATGTATATTTGAGAATTAAAACCGAGTAACTCGGTGATATGTTCCAATGGACATTACCTTGAAATGATTTCTATGAACACTCAAGATGGACCTCGGGGAGTGCACCTAGTATAATTACACTGATACTGCCTTTTGGACCCCGGGAAGAATTTTACCCTTATGCCAAAGTACTTGCAAACATCACAAAAATAATACCAGTTAATTTCCTAGTTCCTTTCACAGAAGTTGGATCCTAAAACGATTCTAAAAACACGTATAAGATTACGCAAGGCATCAAAACAGGGCGTCAAGATGAAAATCCGAGTACAGTGTAAATTGCATGCCCAAAAAACTGATATTAAGGAATTCTGTCTCAACATTCTTACTGTGTCTGCTCTGTTGATAACATTAGTAGGGTAACAAATAATAATGATTAGACTGCAAATGTGATTCTCTAAACGCTCCTTGAATGGATTTGTTTTGAATTCAAAACAATATATTCTATTTAGAATTAACTCGGTGCAAGTCTGGAAGAGGCAACTTTTCAGCAATTTTTCAAGGATGTGCCAAATATTCCAAAAATGTTCTACAGACCCATATTCCAATACACAATAACAACCTTTGTAACAATTGGCATACCAATTTAATGTTTGGTCTGCATTCTGCTGCAAAGATCCATAGAACTGTGTATCGAGAAGTACTCCAGTCGGTGTAGATTGTACAAAGTAGCGACCCCAGTGACATTTGGTTCAGAAGGTGACCTCTCAGTGAGTGACATATTATTACGTACATTTATATCCTCACTAACAACTGACCGTCAAGCAAAGAGGTGCAGAGATGTATGGGGCCTTCGGGAAGAAACCTTGAGCTACATTTCTTAGGATGCCATTTGATCAGTTTGGAAATGAATCAATAAAATCATTTACAAAGATACAATAAGCCCATCCCACATTGGATGTATCCTAGGGATGGACAAGGGTTTCATCAGTGGACAGATTTGTAGGTTTTCCAGCCAATCAAATTGCTGTATTACAGGGCATAATAGGGTTGGACATTAAAGGCTAGACTGACAGGCTTTAACATTGGTTCCTATGGAGAAAATGTCAAAATATAAAGTTGTACTTTACCAGATTTAGGAGCAATCTGTCACCCAAATGGCTTTAGTTAATTTTGTATTATACAACTGTCTTCAGGAAATAAGCATGAAGGTAATTTGGTAAATATTTCAAAGTAAACCTTAGTGTTGGTGTAAACTGGGATGGGCTTATTTGGAGATGTACAAAGAAGAGTTATTCGATAGATCTATATGGACTCTCCCTGTTTGACATTTATAGCCAATGATTTCATATGACGAGACTGGAGGCTATCTGTGTTCGACTCTCTGACAAACAAATTTGTTTATGTGCATTTGTGTATGATTAATCCTTACTTTTGAACACTGACAATATACTTCAAAACAACAACAAAAACTATATCATACCATAATAATTGTTAACTGAGTTATAGTATATCTATACAAGAGCATCCTTCATTAGAAACTTTTAAAATTCACATTTGCATGACCGCTTTATTAAAAAGCTTAAACAAGGGACCTGAGGTTGATCCGCCTGCATGCCTTGCATGGTGGCAGTGGGTTGGGAGACTCACTCCTAATCTGTTATCTAGCACTGGTTTGATAGGACTAGAGTGGCTGGGATTACACGGATAATCTCGCCTATCAACAAAACCAAGAAAGTGTACTCAAATAAAAGCCTTTGACTCACAGACCACCGAGACTGATCGGTCATCTTATCTATGAAATGCGATCTATATACACAGGTTCAGAACTCTCTAAATTGCTTTTGGGGTGGTTTATGAGTTAGGTTATTTTCTTAAATGAAGAGCACATCCCCACCCCTAGAACTCATTTCTGATCCCCATGCACTCCTTCGTTGCCTTAGTACATGTAACTAATATAGGGCCTCCTAACTTATGTATTACCTCCCTACCCCTGGGCAGTGCAACAGGATAGAATAAAGGAAAAATGTTTCAAGTTAGTCTAGTTATCTCATGGTCAAATTACTTCAGTAAAGTTTGAGTCGTAAGTAAAGAGCTGCTTAGCGCAGACATATATCGTGATACGGAGGGAGTAGAACCTCGGATGAAGACTCCCTCGGATCAACAATCAGGGGGAGTTTCTTACTGTGAGCGAAAACAAAAGTGAGTGTAAATTCAATCAGGACACCGATACGTGCCATGAGGAAATAGGTTAGCTTACAAAGAAAATAAACGTAAAAACTGTATAGTATTGTCTAGATTTCTGAGACGTACCATGGCTCTCTGGTTTATATTAGTGACTGTCAGCAACTACAACACGTCTCTAATTTGTAAGCCAAATTCGACTCATAGTATAACTAAATGTCATGTCTTCTCTTCCTGGTAATATATGTGATCGAGTTCTTATTTTGCTTTTTTTAAATATATATATATATAATATATATATATATATATATATATATATATATATATATATATATATATATATATATATATATCACTTGATGAGACTTTACTCAAAATCAGATTTACCTGAGACTCCACCTCTGTCACTCCACAAGCAATAAGGCATCCTATATTAGCGTCCCGGTACCATTCCTTATTAGAAGATGCCGGGAGTAGATGGGGAAAATACCACAATCTTTTCCATGCCAACAACTGTTCAAACGTTTCCTTCTCAAATGACCAATGTATGAAGTCGGGGTCGACTTTTTGGACAGTCATTGACGTCATCCTTTGAAGAGCCTAACTTAACCAGTGAACCCAAAAAGCTTTACGTACAAATTGTCTCTTAAATTTATAAATCAAACGCATGCAAAACTCCTCAAAGTGCAAGAAATGCAATCATCTCTGATATCAGTCTGAACATTCACACACTAAAACCTTCTATCCTACATCATAAATGGCCCTAGACACTTTAATTCGACGGGGCAATATGGCCATTTTTTAAATTGACATGTGACATAGTAGGGCTTAGTGACACGAAGAGAAAAAACGACATGGCAGGGGCCATTTCTTAAATTCGACATTAGACATGAGGATGTTTTAAAGGCGACATGGGACATGGGAAGTTAAGTGACAAGGGACATAATCATTTCTTAAATTCGACATGTGAGATGGGGGACCCCCCCCCCCCCCCCTCCCATCAAGGGCCCCTCATAAACCTGCACATATTGGGATGATATTGACCTATTGAAGGCAATCAAAAGCAATGTATATAGGCAACAAAACATTGCAAACGTACAACTTGTGTAATGACACCACTAGCTGCTAATATATTGGAAGAGTAATAAACCAATGAAGGATAATTTCATGGCTAATATTGTATCACTATCCATTTATTTATTAAGGTAATTTGGGAGTTTTCAGAATGATGACAACTTTGAACACTAAATTGCATTGATTTCCTTGAATATAGGGTTTAAATAGCAACAAAAGTAATTACAGATCGGCATAATTCTTAGAATGCAGTTTATTGAGATATATCAAACCTCTAGACCCTTAAATTCGACACGACGACGTGGCCCTTTTTGGGCTCAGTGACATGGGACAGGACTGTTTCTTGAATTCGACAGGTCGACATGGATGTTTCTTAAATTCGACATGCGAAATTGGGACCCCCCCCCCCCCCATCAAGCTTAGAAGGGGACCTATATTCTATTTCTATGTAAAAATTGCTAAAAACATGGAAAATGGCATTTCCTCCAACTATCAATACCAACTGTTTATGAACATTCTCTAGTCATGTGAAGACTATTTTGCTTTCTTATGCTAGATGAGGTCATGGTCACAGCTGTATTTGTACTTTTTCTTAGATGTTTTAGAGATTTACTAGAGGACGGCTGGGACGATCCTGTGGTTTGCCCTTCCTTTATATATTGAGTTGACCACTCCCCCCCCCCCCCCCCCCATCAGCATGTGGTGGTCCTTACCAATCTGACTGATGGACCGACAACTATGTGCGGTATGTATGGACCCGAGCAAAGATTCACCATTCAGCTGGCGTGTTGTCATTGATATGAATATTTATATAGCTATACAGTCGCAGTTTTAAATTTTTGGTGTGTCTGTACAATTGTATGACTATCTTTCTAACCCTATGAAAATCAACTTGAAATTCGATTCTAGTAAACTGCATAACACGAGGCGTTTCATAATTCTTTAGCTGACACCAGCTTTCACTATTGTGACCGTAGCCCCGTATGTCTATAGAGTCCTACACATACAATCAACTAACTAACTAAGCATGAGTTATCACTGTTGCTGCTGCAGTTTGCCAAAATGAGTTCGGCTCTTTATCCTACCTGACAGGAGTCCGAATCTACCTGGATGGGAAGGGGGCTCTTTCCAAATAGTTGCAACGTCTATTACAGGAACACAGGCTATCTACTTCATGAATTGATATATCCATTGCAGTCCCTGGGTAATGTATTCTCTTCCAGTTATTATGAAACAATGAATAACCTAGGACTAAAAGCACTATCATTCGAGTGCAACATTACATCTTCGGGTTATAGGCAGTTCTTATATATTTCTCCTAATAGCCCTAGTCAATTTTGAATACATCAATTTTGAGAATATAAACTTTGAATGAGGTTCTGGTCACTTTAGGTGTCATGTCTCCCAATATTGATATCAGTAGTACTAATAGGAAACGAGTGTAAGAGGGCAAATCGTTTACATGATGCCGACACTCACGACACTACTACTACTACCGGTAATATTGTGATGATAACACAATTTTTGACAATTCTGATTTTGTCTGATGTTGCCTCTGAAAAGTATGACAAGGGTCAGCAGCAGGCAATCGAACCCCAAGATACATTTGTTTCTTCAAGTCTTTGGAACTTAAGATAGATGCGAATTATGTGAGAGTGCCCCCTACCAGCTCTCCGTCAGCCTCTTACCTACCTGCCGGACAGGTGTGTTGTAGCCCAGCGTCGGCAAGGTGGGTAAACATGGCTAGCTTCCCACCCAAACTATGTCAACCTCGCCAAACGTAGGGACAGAAAAGAAAGAGGGAAAATGAAAAACGTCTAAAAAGACAAAAATGTGCCGAAAATAAACCAAATGACCTAAAAATGGGGAAACGACAACAAATCAGGACGAGAGCATTGTAGGACGTCTGGCTAACACTGTCAACACTGAGTCTGAGTTGGGGACACCCCAAGTTTTATTTGTAGTGACCTGTCCCATTAAACCTGAAGTAGTACCTTTATGTTACTATGCTTTAACCATTCTGCGTCAGATCACTGTGACAATAAACCATTAAATGAATTGATGAGTAACACGTTCTTTACAGACTAAGGGTTTAAACGTAGAGCAATGAATCACGTTTTGTCGTGCAGGTGGAATAAATCGGGCGGCGTGGGAAGAGGTATTTACCGAATCATACTGTCCCTATACATGTGCTTTTATTCCTATGTTTTATTCATACAGGAATGCTCCAACAAATTACAAAGAGAGGCGTAGTTCGTATTAGACTACCTCATTGTAAACAGTGGCTATTATCCTGAGTATGAATGTCAGTGGCACCGTTTTTTAAATCGTTAGCAGAAACTACTGACCTACTTTGCCATCTATAGTATTATTAGAAATATGTATCTAATATATGATTTAAAACGCCTGTGAAAATATTCATGCCCATGATATTCAGAGATTGTTGAAAAAATGGAAATGAGATTAAGGTTTATCATAAACAGACCTACCTTATCTCTTTTTAATTTTAAATTCAACTTAACACTCATATGATTCAAATAGCAGCAAACAGCTCTCTAAAAGTCGGGTCCCTCCTTTCTTGGAGACGAGGGCTCAACACTGTCTATTTAAAACACAGATAAATAAATTCTGATATTTACAGTTTATTGTGTTAACATGTGTTTCTCACCTGAAAAACCATCATGTTATAAGGATGGTAGAGAGTCATCCTGGATGGTGTTCACCATGGAAGGTCCTGATCCTGGAGACGCATGAGAGGGATCCAACTATAATAATCCACAGGGCAATAGGGACCCAACTGTTTCTAGGTCAAGTGGTAATCTACTTGCTATCCTGGTTGCTAATTGCACTGACTCCAACATAGCTTTTGTATTTCCTAAATCTGATACATGGAACTGCTGACAGTCGTTTGTATACTCCGTTGTCTGAGGTTAATTCATAAAAACTTTTTGTAAGAGATAACCAACAATCAGGGAGCCATTCAAGTTAGCATCTCATTAAAAAAAACTTGAAAACTGTCTTCCCAATCCTGTTGTTTCTCAGTAATATCAACTACAAATACGCAGAAAGCAAGAATTCAACAATGGACCCTGATTTTTCCAAAATGAATTCCAGTAGATGGGCACTAAGCAAATCGATAATATTTTCCTTAAAGAATCCTCTCCAGTACCTGTTTTTCACAAGATAAACCATTCAGTGCATACGATAACAAACTCAAAAGAGAGATGGTTATTCCTGGCAGTGGCCATCTATCTTCGATGTTCCCTAGTCGTACTACTAGTAGCTGGCCAATCAAGTCGGTGTGTTATTGTAGGTGTTTTCACACCCCTCAGGCCCCAAATACTGACCAGCTGACCAGGGTTAGGTGGGTTAGACACGCCCTGTCTCCCCGTATACCCTGGAGGCTGATAGGGTTGCACCTAACGGTACAAACGGCAGGGGAGCCCGGCACAGAACGGGCTACAGTGGCGTAACCCGAGGATCAGGTTACTAATGCAGGTTTGGGGTTCTGCTGGCCACATTGAACACAAGAAATGTAGGGTGTAGGATGTGTGGCTTTGGTAGAGGCCAACTTTGTTTTGATATAAAGGTTGTTTTCCACATGGAGTGTTTTGGAACGACATTACATAATTATCTGTTTGATTGTAGCCTGCTGATATAGACCTAGGCCAGTTTCATTTATAGATTTGACATCTGTATGTGTTTTCTCTGAATTGTTTACAGGCTCCTGAGGCTCGTTACAGTTACACTTGGCTCTTGGGCTTTCTAGGTCATGGACTCGTTAGACAATAGACACAAACTTGTTCTAGGCTAATGGTGACAAGTGCTTTTGGCCGAAGTACAATACGACCCAGTAAATATATAAGGTTCCACTTTCAATTGCTCTGCTTTGTTGGAATCTAGCAAATGTGGAATTTCTGGGAGAAATCCAAGATCAACATAGGTTGGTAATGAGGACGTTCGAGGAAAGAAGGTCGAAGGTGGCCTACAAGTAATACTGAATACGTCCCTAATAAAACTTGTGTGAGAATCTTTTGTGATCCCACGGGTATCCTTTGTCAATCACGTAATCCATAAAATTCCTTAGATTATTGAGAATCAGAGAGGATGAAAACGCTGTGGTATCCAGGTTGTAATGGTAACAGGTCTTGTTTTAAGGTTGTTGTCACCACGTTGTCACGTCGTACTCCATCTGTGACGTGATGACGCTGTCACCACACTGACTCCACTCCTGTCATATGGCCACTGTCACCAGGTGCTGTCAGCCTCACTTGTGCTGTCTCACACTGGCTGTCACCAACGTTCCAAACTTCTTAATCAACATTGTAATAGTCCAGGCATGAAATCATCAGGTCAGGCATGATATCACCAGGGTATTTCTGCCAAACTGTAGAACTCCAAAGGATATGAGTCGGAGACACCTGAAAAAAGTCCTGATGGTTGACAACTAAAACAATGGCACAGACTTGAATTAAAAGTGAGTGCCGACTCCACCCACTGGAGGAGGCTGGGTTCAGGGTCCCTCCTCCTCCTGCACACACGGGACTGGTTAACGTTAGGGCCGGCCAACAAGCTGGGATCACGGGGCCCTATGGCCAGGCCTACAGTACCACCAGTCTTCCAGTCTCCGCCGGGCCTGTAACTGTTACGGCCGCTGCCTCCAGACCGCCCGTCACCTGCCAGGGGTGTTCGGAAAACTCTACAGCAACTCTATAGTTATTAGTTTGGGTATCGAATGAGAGCAAACGTATGGAAATATCTTTTAAATGTATCTTTTGAATGAATGACCATCTTTAGATAGGATTTATCATTGGATATCGGGCTATTTATGCTTAAGCTCACTCAGTAGGGCCCAATTGAAAGGAGTGATTGTATCCAAAGAAATTTGCTTTCGAATTGCACATTTTGGCAAATTATATTTTGGACAGTGGGAAAGATCATAGGAGAATGTTTAAATGTATTCTTTGAAATGTCTAGGGACGAGGATCTCTGATCTCTACCCTCTCAAATCGATGCTCTTGCCCTCGTAAAATCCACATAGAATGCATATTCTCCAAATGTTACACCTGCATTCCATGCAATCCTTTCCATAGAAGCACAGGTTGGTAGGTGACCGGTGACCTAACCTCTGAGGCCTTTCACCATACCTGCCAATTTTAGGATCTCTTGGATCTTCCATCACTTCCGAACGTGCCCGGGGTAGAGGTCGGAGTGGGCGGGGCTGTTCGGTGGCGAGGCCCCTATCCCAGTGGTAGTACATGTAGTAGTGGTGGTCGGTGGTCGACCCTCGGTCAACCCGGTCAACCCCGGGCAACGGTCAGTGGGCCAAGACAATTACACCCCCGATAACATACGGGAGGGCTACTCAGCCCGGGATCCAGATTTGTTGAAAGAAAAGAATCGTTAATACGATTTTCTCGACGTCTGGAGGCGTATATTTTTAGAAATAAGTCTATTTTCACAAAAACAGTGGCGCGCCCTACCCTCTCGGGTGAATCCCCCAGATCCTCCCGTTACTCTGGTCAGGGCTGCGAACGTAGCTCTCTTTTCTTACCGAGCTCTCTGCTCTGAAGTTTGTGGAAAACGAAACTAATGAATGTCACATGCGCAAATTCCGAGGATAAAATGGGTCCATCTGGCTGATTTTTAGGTACACACAGTAACCAAACTACAAAGGAAATACTCATGTGTTGTCGTCAAACTGTAAGTTTATCTTGAGGTATGCACATTTGATTAACAACTGGTTAGGATCAGTGGTTACTGAATGACCTGAAGCACGTGCACTGTTGTTGACTGACAATGTACAGTGCTAGAACCACAAACATCTCAATACTCGGCTAAATAATTTCAAAAGAACGGAAGCATATCGGGATATATATTTGTTAATTCTTCTCAACACCAAGTCTATTGGAGTCTGGATGCCTGGTTTACTGTGTAACTATGCAATAGATATATGTACTAGTTTTAGAGTAAACTCGCTAAATTTATGTATTTACACCAAGTGGTCAGTAGTCATCCCGGGTCAGTAACCCAAGGGCCATATACATAATATATGATGTGCCCCGGGGCCCACCACACCTAGAACACCACACCCGGCGGGATCTGCTCCCACGAACCATCGTCTCATAATGTACGGTCCGCAGAGGACGGTACGTCTAAAGGGGGGTCAAGGTTCGTGATCCGTTTTCACAATTTTTTAACTACATACTTTACTACGATCGCGCGATAGTAAATGTCAATTATGAGCAGAGCTATCTCTTTTTTTCAGAATGCATACGTTTTTCCTATTTTTTTCTCTTTCCCGTTTATCAAATTTCTACGAAATATACAATGCCTTCCTATACCTATACATTCAAGGGGGAGGGGGGGCGGTGCATTGTTATAGCACTCAGGAGTTTCTTTTATTGCTTGAATAATGTATGTATGTTATTCGTGTCTGTTAATATGTTCTGTTCTGGTAGGCCTCAGTTGAGTCACGTATAATCCAGTTATCCCTTCGGGGATAGGATTCCGTGATAGCGGTGGTATGTACACATTGTGTTTTGGAACCATAAAGATGAGGTAACATGCCCAGAACAGGTGCGAAACTGTACGCTATACGTTCGGCAGAAACTAGAAAGAGGGAGACATTCATTTAAATGTTTTATTTTATGTGTTTACACAGAAAGTAGTGACTCAACCTGCATTCCAAACATAAGTTTTATTTTATCGAAAAAGTCTGCTTGTAGTACCAAACAAGATTGCATGTGCTTGCTATTATTGTTGACACTCTGCTGACTTCACTTTATTCACTCCCACCCACACAGTGTTCTACATAGTAGACATGAGCTATGTATATACACAGACAAAAATAAAGCTTCTACAAGTCTTGAAGACGATGTGTGTTCTAACATTTGAGTCTTCTAACCTACATCTACACAACAGATTGGGACGGGCCAAAACTTAAGACACAAGGTTTGGCTGTAAATGATCGAGTAAGTTTAAGTTGAATATCCATACTAAATGCACAACACAGAATACCGGTTCTTCCTTAAAATTTCATCTTGAAAGACGAAGTTTCAACCAGATATGGAAAATACATCCCTTCAGTTTTGCCCAATTGTTCATACCTAAATTACGCTGGTGTACTTCAGGTTTGCATTAAAGTCAGATTAAAACTTTCCTAGGTCAAAATTAACCAAATTCTAGATGGGGCGACATAAGATATGCAAACAGACATAGAGTTGATATTACATATAGACTGTGTGCAGTGTCGCTGTGAACAAGGCCTAGGGTGGGGTTACATGTCTAGCACAAGGTGTCTGCTACATAATCTCCTATAGCCGGGACAAAAAGAGTGTTTAGAATGTGATACCAATTCTGGGCCGGAGATGGGAGACGACGCGCCTCTACTGTGTACGTTATAAGTGTCTGGGGGCTCCACTGGGCGGTCGGCGAGGAGGGAGGCGGGGGGCAGGAGAATGTGGATAAAAAAGAAATGTGTCTCACCTTTTTGATGACTACGTTTCTTAGTGAGTACAACTTTTAAGACAACGAAGTCAAGTTAACTGATCTTTACCTACCAATCAGAAGTCGGCGTACTTTATGTGTCTAAATAATCTATATAATACAGTAAATGTTTGGTGTATATTTTTCACTTCAGCATTTTAGTTGTTTTGTTTCATCGTAAAAAAAGAAGTATCGGGAGTATAGGGTTTCGTATGGGAGAGGGTCGATAAGTGCAATGATAAGCTGTAGATGGTTTGTGTTAGGAGACTCGGGGAATGGGGAATGGCGGTGATTCCCCGAAATGACTTTCGCATTGCTCATATTCAAGGTACATTTTGACCCAACATCACGTCTTGGCGACAGTTTGTTATTTTCTAAAGAAACTAAAAAATATAGATGAAAACGGCCCTATAGATATTTCATTCGCTGATGAATTTATGGTTTATAACGAACTAAACATATAAATAACTTTAAGTATATCTTAATTATAAATGAATCTTCTGCAATGTCTTTGATTAAATCTAATCCCTTTGAAATTAATTAAACAATGCAGAAACCAACACTGCAGTAATACTATCTTCTTTTTTTTGGTTTTTAATCATTACATCTATCACAAATGGTAGACCTTCTATTCGTATATTCAAATAAATTATAATGTACCTAGAGTTAAGACAAAGAAAATGTAATGAAATATGAACAAATTTCCGATCTTAAAACCAATAACCAAATCTATACACCTAACAATATCATTTTGTTCTGACGATCTCATTTGGAGGACATACAGCATGTAAGCTATTAGCAATTAATGTTTCAGCTTCAGTTTTTGATAGACAGTGTAGCATAAAGTTATCTTAAACGAAGCATAACAAGGCTCTTTTGTGGGCGAAACGTAGATTAACTTTCCAAAACACTGGCTGACAATATAGGATATTTCCCATGGGAAATAATGTTGGTTATTCAATTTTGTAGTAATGTCCTACCATTTATCTTTCTGCGCAAAAACAAGCAAGCGCAACAACCCTGTCAATCACATTACTTGGGCAAATCATCAAAGAAGGAGCTGTATCATTGTCAAATAAGTCGTCCGTCTGTTGACTTCCCTAGATGTAAATGTGATGATTTATTTTCCGGTAGAATAAGACCCCACTTGTATCCTAATAGGTACCCGCATCGGACCATGGCTTAATTAAATTAGCTAATTAGCTATTTACCAATTAACAAACAACCAATCATTCTAATTAATCTTTAATAGTGGTTTTGAAATACATCGGATTCTTTTCGACTCTTATGACAAACTAGGCTAAGGTAAATATCATATTAATGAATAATTATTATTGTATTTTAAATTATGGAAATCAACTACAAACACTATCGTATTGCCGTTATATTAGTCAGACAGACGATTTCCAGCAGTCATTAAAGAAAGAACACCCCCTCCTAAACAGACTCACTGTGAAAAAGCTGTTACCCCCCTGTGGGTCCTAACTCCGATTGAAGTATCTGTCTATTACCCACCCTCAGGAATGTGCCACTTGCAGCCGCCTGGCAACCTCCCAACATATGGGCCCGCACTATTCCCCTATTCGCCCATGTACATCGGCGCTAACCATGACAGATGGGGAGAACATGTGGCCTGGACACTGCCCGACGTATGATGTTACGATTAATGTATTCTTTGGCTACGTTGCGTGTGTCTGAATAACAGTCTGGGAAATGAGTAATAAATCCATTCATACTGATTGTTTTTAAAGATACAGAAGGTTTGGGGGGGGGGAATCCATACTAGAATTTGTCATAATTACAGGTTACCCGTATTCTAGGTATTATGAAAATAAATATTTTTAATGCATGTATAGCATTTGTTTAACCTGTTCTAATCGCATAGCACAATGCGCCTTGAGGTAGTCAAGCAGTCTTTTTTCTGGAACCGCTGATTGCTACTATCACGTTCCTATGTCCTATCATCAACATCATCTTCGCCGATGGATCTATCAGTATGACCCTTCGCCTAAGGAGATACCTGAGTGCTATGTTTTTACAAGACGCGGTGTGTTACCATGGATACCTTAGCGTCTCGGCTATGTTGATATGACGGGAGTGACTGACACTCCATGGGACCTTATAGCTGTGCGTATTACCAGCCCGGAGTATATATACACACCATGTGCTGACACTTAACCTGAGAGACTCTCTAAACAACCCAATACAAACCCGCCTTTATGCCTTTGGTGTATATCTCATCCCAATCCTTCCTCCTCAGGGGTAGGTAGCTACCGCACACAAAGATTACACTAATGGAAATGTTCAAAAGTTTTTAAATCTCCATCCTTGACAAAATAACCCGTTTTCTTCTAAAGAGACAATAGTTTTTGTATTCACCATTTATGCCACTATCGTTTGTGGCCTCCCTCTGTTACGATTAGAATACCCTATACCTTTACTCCAGGTCACAGCGTACAATTAGAATTGGATTAATCATCAAAATATCATGCTTTATTCATGTCCCAGACCTTCCATAGTTCTTTTAAAGTTTGCGGCCAAATTTTGAGGCGATTCTTTTCCAAAATATTTACATCTGAAAATATTGGAAGAAGCGTCTTAACTGACACATAATACTACAAATTTGACTATTTTCGTGTGATAAAACAATTCTTCTCCCTCATAAGCAGTCTACCAAGCAAACATCTAGTTATTTTTAATATAACTTATAAGTATGGTTTCCTAATTTCAAATTTACGTTTGCTATCATTTGAACTCATTATTTATTTAAGTAAAAGAGCCTAGCCACAGCGGTATAAGCGCTTGTTATGTTTTTTCTCCTCGTCTCTTCAGCTCGTGTTGCAAGCATTATTATATTTACGGACCTAAGTCATACATTAAAAGTGAGGACACGAGTCCCGACCTCTCTCTTAACTCAACAGGGATGGACTAAATCCTAGGTCTGAACTGAAAGGTTCCAACGTGTCCAGGATCTACTAGACTGTGACACTGTATACCAGCGGTTTCCTGTGAAATGCATCCTTTTTCTCCTTTTTGCTTTTATCTGTCTACTCTTTATTTAATAAAAACTATGACCTAGATCTCATGTTCGAAAGCATACATACGAAATATCAAAGATGTCTTGTGGACATTCATAATAGTTTTCCTATGGATTAAATAATCTCCACCCCTTCTCAAATTTTGTAATTGTGCAATTCATAAGTGAATTATAATAATCTTTTAGCAATCAGTACACGTACACGGAAGTCAATAATCTCTCAAAATAAAATATCAGTCTGTTCAGGTCTAGCTGAGATGTACAGCTATAACTTATAAGTATGTAAATTGTAAGCCTATGTAGATGAAAGTGCACTTCCCCTTAGTATGTAACCTACTGTAACGAATGAAGGAAGTACTTAGAAGTAGCCTATTTGACTAATGATAATGTGATCTAATCCAGTATGCTGATCCACCCAGGTTCAATGACCCCTCCTTCCGCAACAGATCCATCTGTTCATCCATCACCCTGAATCAGGGCGAATAAAAATATTACTTTCAAACTTATTCTAGTGAAACGATAGGCCTAGTTTCCAAATGGTTCTGCTATGTTTGTACAGAATTAGAAGTAAGGTAGATTGAACACTCCTCAGAGCAGGGGATACAGAAAGCAAGGATGCTTTTCACACTTAAAGGTCTTACTGACAACCCTTAATAATATAGATTCTAGACATTTAAAAAAAAAAGTACAAATGTACTTCATTTTATTTTGAAAATAGACAAAATATTTGTTGTTTGAATTTCAATTGCTGGATTATAATTGAGGACTAGTTCCGGGTTTTGTTTTAAATTCACAATATTCTTGGGCACGGACCCCCGTACGTCGGGGTTGTCCGATAATCGCGCCCATCCAATCCTAATTTGTATTGGCTGAACAATACTTCTACTGTCTACTTTCAGGTCTACAATGTCGTTTTTGGTATTCTACAATGTATGCCAATATAATAGCTGTCCGATGTCATATTGGTGGATATTAATAACACTTTTGAATTTTCTGACGAAAAATTTGATAGTATCAAGTAGATATATTTCAAGAAAGCCCACTTGATGTAGATCTAGATATAAATATAGATTAAGAATATTTCTCTCTCAATGACTTCTGAACGTTAGCCAGGGGCTGAAGGATGAGGCCAAAATAAAAAAAAAATTTAAAAATTGACGTAGATCTATTCAGATATCATTGGCCAAAAGATTGGTAGGTCTTGTTTTTTGTTGCTTTTTTTCCGAAAATATCCTTTCGAAGATGACTTTCAGAATACACATTATACAATTTCTTTTTCTTTTTTTTTTATAGTAGGCCCATTGAAAGGGGTTTTCTGAGATAACATGGCATTTTCTGCTTATTTTATCATTTTAACTGAATTATAATAACTTTTTTAAGACGAATCCAAAAAAAAAAATTAGACTAGGGCCAAACATTAGTAGTCCGACGAGGCCAGCCTCTCGTATGCAAGATAAGACTGATGTGCTACGTAGCCTGGCGCAGAGAGTCTACAGACGTGGACTAAACATTAGGGGTCGGTTGGGAAACCTGAAACAATTTTTTGGGTGGCCTAGATTTAACCAAAAATGAAAACTCAGGCTAGAGCTAGATGTTTTTCTGGACATCAACTGTCAACTGAAAGATCTGATGATTGGGATGAAAGGGTAAACAGTTATCTATGTTGTCATTCCACATCTAAACGAGACATAGTCCAAAGATCTAGAGAGAAAAACTTCTATCAGAAGCCTACAATTAATGCACAATTTCCTATTTTGTATTGGTAATTGTATCTGTCAAAATAAACTGAGAATTATTTTTTGATAGATTAATCCTCGGTTCTTTCTGTTGCTAAGAGCCAGACAATTTTAACCAACTTGCCAACCCAATATCATCAATGACACTGACACAACTTAACTGTATCTGTCTGACATTTTGCAAGGTTGACAGGACTTGGTCCTGAGTCCTTATCTTCCTGATTGCTCAGACTCAGTTTGACTCAGTCGGCCAGTGCGTTGACATCAACTGTCATTCGGTCAAGTAACATTTCGTCCCTCACCCTGATAACAACAACACACCGGACCCAAACTTTAGATTCTCCTTCCTACAACGCCCACACAGTCCTGCTCCAAACAAAACAGTCCCACTGTGAGTGTCAGTAGACCAGAGCCAGAGGAGAGGGGTGGGATTTTTCGATTTATTTTCCACGCCGCCCCACAAAAAAACACGCCCAAAAACTCACCTGCTGTGAACATTCTCTCAGCGCCACGGACACTGTCTCTCTCAGCCTGGCTGCGGACCCGGGCCCCGTCAAATTCTTCGCAAATTTCCTTTCCTGTGTCATCCTGGCGACATTACTGGTTCATTTAGCGACGCTCACACAGCCAGAAGGCTACCTCCCCAAACTTTGTCCGCCATTTTGGAATCGGTGACCTGACCCGGAAGTAGAACCGTGGTGTCTTCCTGCTCCGGCAGGTGTGTCATGTTTTGGGTAAGATCGCGCCACAACCTGAAGCGGACACTGTTGACTGCTGCAAACCGCACCAGCAGTGTGAGTATGGGCTATGTGTTAGGTAAGGGCGCACAGGGTTGAATATAGCAAAGATGATGTTATTTGCCCTAAAATATAAAAAAGAAAAATACATTAGAAGAAAACAAATTGCTGTTCCACAGTTTTGATATTTTCCATTGTGAGATGCAACTTCTCCCACTTTGGTTTTGGGGTTTACCACAAAAAAAACAATGCAATATAAGCAATCTATATATCGTTTGAAAGCTTATTATCCAAGGTAAGTTATCAAAAGAATTTTTTTCTGAGATTTCTATTTTTGGGTCATGTGACCTAGGTCATGTGACCTAAGAAATTTCCAAATTTTCAGTAAATTTTCAGCATTTTATGAGAAAATAAAGGAAAATATGGTTAGATATTAATCTAAGAGAAAAACTTGTAATTGATGAATTGTAGGCAGTGAAATTTGGAAAAAGATTATATACATTATGAAAAAAATATAGACCGTGTGCCAGTTCCCTTTTGCTGCGGGCTGATTCCTGACATCCAGCCTATGCTACAGCATTGGGGATGGTGAAAAACATCGGTTTTCTCAGCTATTTCTCACAAGTAAATTCTGATTTTCTAATATTTCATAGATAAAGGCGATAGCTATCCAAAAGTATCAGAATTTTCTCTATGAATTGAAGACAAGAGGTACAGGGACACAAAAACTGATTCTTAAGCATTGCATGTACGGGCCGGAACTCCGAAATTCGCTATCAAATCCGCATGTTAGATCAGGGTGGACACGTGACTGGCACGGGGTCTATGTCAAAGTGGTCAATTCATTTGTGTTGGATCAATTTAGTACTCTTCGTAAGAAAATTTGAGAAATTTGGCAAAATCATGACAATTATTTTTGCATGATAATGGTTAAAGACACCATGGAGTAAGAAATTAACTTGGAAATATATTGTATGTCATATAATTATATGTATTTATGGTTTAACAGGTTATGCATGCAATATGAAATGTTAAGCAGTCTTTTTCTGGAAAGGATAAGCATTAATTTTCATGACAGGATGTGTGTATGACATCGCTAAGTGCACAGCAGGTGTAAAATTCTTGGTAATTTTGAGCTATTTGGGGAAATTGAGTGTGACAGTAAGCATAGTAAAAAATCATATTAAATCAAAATTTTGCCAAAGGAAACTATTTAATTATTAATAGAAAAGCTTCTCAAATCAGAATATATCACTATTACCAATATAGTTTCATTCATTACAATTGTTGACCAATATTTCAAAGGTGCTGGCACACAGAATTTATGGAAAATTTAAGGTCATTTTTTAAGTTTTACACAAAATTATTTAAACTGAACCTTCAAAGTCCTCAAAATCATATCAGTCATTTTTTTTTGAAAATGTAGCTGTCTGAGGATGTATGGCAGGACTTAAGGACGAATGGGGACTGAAAAAATTACTGAAAATAGTTGAGTATAAAAAAAATCATGGCAATTTAAAAGTTTCAGACACATATGACCGAAATTTGCATTAGGGAACAGCAAAGCATTAGATGAAGGCTTTATGACCTATAATTATAGTTTATATTTATTTCTTCTTCTTTTTTGTGTCGATGGGCTTAGTCTATAACTTTTTATTTCAAATTTCACGTTAATGTTATAGGCATGCATGGTATATGCGAGATAGTATTTGTTTTATCGGTGCACGCCTGAAAATCATGCATTCATTTTTACAGTAATAAATTATATCAAAAATATCTTATTGGGACTTACAGATCAAATAACAAGTAGTGCTATCAAATAAGAGACATTATCCTCTGGATAAGTTTAAATTCTTGTTTGATATAGATTATGTTTGGCAAATGAAATGGGGAGATATTCGTGGTATCAAAAAATACTTTGAAACGTGAATTTAAGTCCGAAATTGTTGAAAATAGAATTGTAAAAGTTGTAGGCCTAGGTCTATATGTATAGTTGGCTATCAGGTGCATGATACCGTAACAGTTAATATGCGATACGATACCGACAAAGGTTATATTTTCAGTTTAAAATATCATTAAGAAAAAAATATTAATTTGTAGGGAAAAATTACATATTTTCAGAATTTCACATACTTTATGTCTAAATAGAGGGAAAATGTCTCATCAAGTTTATTGAGTTGTTGTGACAAAATAGGTTAAATAAAAAATTAACTAAAAGTTAAGAGCAAAACGATAAACATATGGAATTAGATAGATCTACATACTGGTCATTGTTTTAATTATGTCATAAGAATAATGTTTACAGATATTGTATAAGCTGCTGCAGGCAATCTGCACATGTCTCTTTTTAATTTTTAACAATCAGAATAACTTCAAGTTATTTATAGGCATTTAAGTGCAGGTGCGCGATATAAGGTATTACACACATGCTCGATATAACACACATTCCCCTAATCTTTTAGATTATTCCATATCTTTACATTTGTTTACTTATTTTCAGACAACTTTTTCGTTCAAACTGCTGCTCTTTATATTTCTAAGACCAAGGGCTAGCCCAGCAGACCAGGTATATTTTATCAATATGTGAACAATTTTTCATTTTTGGCACATTTACCCCCCTGTGGTCACAATTGGTGATAATCGACCATATACGTTATGACCTTTTATAGTATGGGGCAATGGTCAGACTATGGGAGGCGTCAGGACAAAGCTGCAGTAGATCCATCTTGTGACTCAATAACAAACTACGTCCTAGGCTATAATGCCCTCTGTAGGAATAGGCCTAAACAGACTACATAATTATTATTGTGCCTTTACAGTTGATTAAAGATACTTGGGTGCGTTTGACCTGATTTTTATCTTCGTAACTGATTTGGCTGATCAGGGAAAATTTGATCAGGGTCCCATGATCTGTGATTTTGCTTTTTACCCAAATTTATATTGCTATTTCAAAATAGTGTGAAAAAGGAATTATAAGGTGTAAAATTCATTCATGATAGACAGAATTTCTGATCATGGGACCCTGATCAAATTTTTCCTGATCAGCCAAATCAGTTACAAAGATGTGGGCCCAGTCAAATTTCTTATATAATTTTTTTGATGAAGGCTTATATCTATAGAAGTAAAAAGATACTGAAATTTTAATCTTTTACCGTTTGTGACTGAAGCTACAGCATAAATGAGAAAATTACCTTTATCATTGGTTTCTATGGGAAAAATGAGTTTTTGTAAAATTACATAAAAAGTACCAGTGGAATCCCCACCAAACTCAGCATATAACAAGTATAGACAATTACACAAATTTTAGGAGAAAATAAAGAACATTTACCGTTTGTGAGATTAGTTATAGTGAATGAACTTTAAAATGTGACTATTTGAGCACTATTTACTGGGATCATACTAAGAAATATTGCTCCATTCAAAGAAAAATTGAGTGCATTGTCCTCTCTTGAGTGTCCAAATACATAAAATAGCATTTAGATTGTTTTAAAATCAAAATATTTGTTTAGTTCTTAATACACCTCCCAGGTGGCGCCCTGAACAGTAGCGATTACCTTTAATGGACATTAACAAAGGTAATGGTAAGCCTGATATGGCAATTCAAGTATAAAAAAAATTATGTGAATCTGTAATGAAAAATTAGATCTATTTCTAAGAGAAATTACAAAATGATTACATCCGTCATGTGTTTTGTGCTTTATTTCATAATTAGACCTTGGAAAGGGCAGCATACATGCAGAGCTAAGTGGATGATATAATTATCACTTTTGAAATACACAAACGTCACAAAGAGAACTATTATTGATAAAACTATGCATCATCACCTCTCCACTCCTCCTCCTAATTGGTATAGAAATCAATGGAATGTCGCTCATGGCTCACAAGTTTGTCAATGTTCTTTATCTCATCAATAGTCGTTTGTGCAAAATCTATACGATTAGTTCTTTAAGTTTGATAGGCCCTAACACTTAACTACAGGAAAATCATCGCACTCAGGTTTTGACCAAATGCTTGTCATCTCCATCAGATAGGAGATCATACATGATACAGATATTATTATCATACATATTAATTGAACAATAAACATAATTGTATACAGCAAAGCGGTTTGGTATATCTACCGTGAGAAATATAGATAAGTGATACGATTTAAATGTGTTCAATGTTTTTAACAGGCTGAGGAGACTGTTCTGATAGATCTATTGCAACCACGTTACCGTTTATTCAAGGTTTACTTTAGTTTCAGCCCGTTGGGTACAGGAGTTGGTGTTTATTTGAGTACAAATCGTGCTCCCTCTACCTGGTACCTGGTGACCCTTTCCTCAGAAATCTGCTGATTGATTCCATGTGCACATATAGGGCAGCTGGCATTATAACTTTTATACATTACGGTACAGCTTTGCATGCATGCCAGGGTCGTTAAGTGAAAAAGAATTGAATTCATAAAGAAAAGACATGTTTTTTTTAAATGGCATTTTGAATTTTTTACACGATGGGAAATCCAAAAATGTCCCCTTGTGCCATCAGATCAGGAATTTAATTTTTCATATTACTAATCTGCTTACCTTAGTACTCATACGAAAACATCAATTCACTTTCAGTTCGTCATCAGAATTATAAGTCAATGGTGTAGAGAGTATTCCAAAGTGAGTGCTAGAAGTGTAAATGTGATATAAGTTTGCAATCAATAACCTTTATTGATACACCTCACTTGGATACATGAGAGCTCTTTGTCACGTCAACCTGTTCCGCAGTAGCTGCCCCACTGACTCCTTGTTTGTTCTCATCAAGGTACACCACTGCATAGATCCTTGGCACATACAGACACAGCAGCATGACAGCCGAGTTGAAAAGGAGCACTGATACAAGAAGTACTATCTTCTGTGATGCATAGAAAGCCGAGAAATACGAGGGGATAAAAGCGCACCATAGGAACAATGTGGTGCAAACACAAATGAAGATAAACCTTGATTCATTGAAGTTGTCAGGAAGGCGTCGGGCTTTGAAGGCAAAGGCGCTGCATGCCAACATGAGGACGAGATTGTAGGACAAGGAGATCATGACGGCTGTTACAGGAAGGTTACAAAGCATCTCTACAAAGCTCTGTGTTGTCAGAGGCTGGCTTAGGGTAACATCTGGGGGGTACAGGATGACCGACACTGCAGACAATATAGCCTGGAGAAAAGAAATATTTTCTTTAATTTACAAAATAACATACTAATTTCAAGAAATCACATTATTGCCTAGTCCTGCAGGTTTGCTAAATTTCGAAAACATTCCTTATACATTTTTTTCACTCTATTATGATTAACAATTAAAACCGAGAGTAGATACTAACTATCTAGATTATTCTCTTTTGCAATGAAAATATTTATGCCAGCCATGTAACAATAAACTATTCTTTAAAGAAAATTTATCATCAATTTAATTTAGGGGTAATTTCTGGAAATATTAAAAGTCAAATTAATGCCTAATTCTCACCTGTATGGAGATGAGGCCGAATGAGAAGACCACCTGGCTCCGGGTACTGATGAAGGAGGGGGCTTTGGTGCCATGCTTGGCTGCAGCAAATATACGGTAGATGCGGGTGACCTTGGCAACCAGAGGGGCATAGGCAATGGAGAAGCTGAGGTTGAAGCAGATCCTGCCAACATAGCAGGCTATGGTGGTGGGTTTACTGAGCAGGACGATAGCAGCCACATAGGACAGGATGACTCCTGATAAGGTTAGCATACTTAACTCTCTGCTGGTGGCCTTGATGAGACGCTGATGGCGATACCTGAAAAATAAAAGGGAACAACTATCACCAATGATGTCGTAACCGTGCATGGACAAATCATAAAGCCTTCAAATTATTAAACCTATTAGAAGTATTTATATAATTATGATTTCTGTGATTTGGTGCAGAGCCCCCCACAGTATAGTCTTAATGTCTTTGAACTATTTGTGAAAGGCAACAATTATTGTAAATCAAAAAGCCTTCCAATAGAATATTATATTTTGTTTTGTTATGGGGAATACACATACTTGTTCCGTTATTCATTTAGTATACACATTTTCCAGTTTGAACAGTCAACCCTCCCATTGAAGATTTGTACCAAACAACTCATGTCTGGTTCCTTTGAAACCTATAGAATGGTGCTACACTAATTGTATAATGAAAAAGGTCTTTACATCTACCTTGTGAACAGTATCACCATGACCATGCTCAAGATAAGACCAAGCACTGCCAGAATCAGGCAGGCCATGGTCTGCGGCTCTGTCCACTGGAGGAAGGATGGTTCAATGGGGTCACATGTCAAGAAGTGCTCCTGGTTGGGCCAGGTGAGCAGCTCACACTCCTCACAGGCCGAGCCATTCCGGATCACCACCTCGTTCCGCCTGCACTTCCTGCACTCCCAGCAGCACTTGAGTTCTAGGTTAACGAGGAACTCTCCAGCCTGGCACGGCTTACTACACACCGAGGTAGGGCTGTCCAATGGTTGGGCATCAGTGTCAGTTAGCTGACCCTCTGACCATTCCAAGCCTTCAAAGAATTCTAGGCTACTAGTGTATTTGTCCCAGATACCAACCATTCTGTTGTCCAGCATACCATTTGACTTGAACTGTTGTTGATTTATCTGATATTTGCTTTCGGCATCCCCTTTTGTGAAAGAAACAAGGGAAGATTAAGGAAAGTCTGTCATTTCATAAATCGTGTTCTTGAGCCAAGAATGATAGTATAACTTCTATAGAATAAACTAAGATAAAGGTGTCCTAACAAAGTGTACCAGAACCATTACTGAGCCTAAAGTTCTTTGATAGACTATTTCAGTGAACAGATTGCACCCATATATCATTCCATTGGACAAATCCTATAATATAATATTGCCATTGTGGTCGAATGATAAAATCTTAATAACGAGTAAATTTGAGTTATTATGAGGTATTTCCATTTTGCTATGAAGCTAATTTTTCTAGTGTCCGAGGTAATAGAATCTTGTCTTGATAGTTTTGTACAAACTCTTTGACGTGCCTTATTTATGGCTATAGGCCTATAGAGATCATTACACTTAGGATGCAGGTCTTGATCCTTCATTAATATTGTTATTATTATGGAGCCTTATTTCTCATTTTAAACTCCTGCAAACTGTATCTATTTCATTGAAAGCCTTTCACATTTGTACATTTCAATTATGTTTCCATTTACTTCAATAATCATTACTATTACATTTTTTTCATCAAATAAAATAACTATAGTATACCTCTTTCATCAAAGCGTAGTATCTCGCCAGATGTGCTGAGAAAGTTGACACCATACACATAAGGAAGAAATTCTTCTCTTCGAATGCAACTTTTTACTTTAGTTTTATCTTTGAAGGCGGATGGGCATTTTTCGGAAAGGTAATTGTGGAGAGCATGTGCCAAAGCATTGACTGCATCGATGGTGAGTGAGACAATAACGTTTCCTCCTTGAAACGAAGTGTCTTTTAGAAGTAAGTTCTCATCGCATTGATTTTCAGAGTTCGGTTCCCAGGAACAGCCAAAGTGGGTCGTGAAGAGGAGTTTCAACCAGGGGTCGGGGTTCCGGGCGATACTCATCTGATTGAAGAAATCTACATATTCTGGGACCCCTACAGCAGCCGGCTGGATGAACAGGGCGCCATCGATAACCTTCTCAACGTCGGTTGTGTCAAAACCGTTTGCCATACCATCACTGCCGATGAGGAGGAAGTGCCCTTCGTACCCTGCTCGTTTGATTGCCCTTATGACGGCGAGCCCATCTGAAGTCTGAGTGAAGAAAAGCACCACTCGGGCATCTTTCTTCCTCACCAATCCCTGCGCGATTTCATCAAAGACTTCCTAGAATATAATAATCATTAACGTTCAACTACATCTAATCGTATGGTCATTTCGCAAGGAAAACTGTTGGTCAACAGAAACATTATTTCCTCCACATGAACTGATGAAGGTTATGTTATCTGTAAGCAACTCGCATGAACTGATGAAGGTCATGTTATCTGTAAGCAACTTGCATGAACTGATAAAGGTTATGTTATCTGTAAGCAACTCGCATAAACTGATGAAGGTTATGTTATCTGCAAGCAACTCGCAATTTCCGTATCTCACAATAGGATATTGAATATTTGCAGTAATGTCATTCAGGTCCTCTAATATCTTCATAATTTCTTCACGGGACATGATAAGATAAGCACATTTACTCAGATCGCTGTTCATATGTTTCCAATAGAAAATACTATAGTGCAATTAGATATTACCATAAGCAGATAATTCCGTGATAAAAAACTGCTTCTTTATGAGAACATTTTTCTCTCCATGCAGTAATAAGGGAGAGATGATAAGTTACCAATTGAAATGTCTCACCTGTCCTGACCCACGCAGGATCTCTTTAGAATACGCCACACATATATCATTTTCTGCTGCCAGTGCATGTACAGAACGTATGCCGTTAACACCATAGTCTCCCTCAGAATAAACTGTGGATACGTAGGTCCAATTGAAGCGAAGAACGATTGAAACCATAGCTTTTGCCTGGTAGTAGTCTGATGGAATTACACGAACGAGGTATTTGAAGGAGTTCTTCTCACTGAGAGACTCGGCTGAGCTCACTGCGGCCACCATTGGGATGTGGAAGAGGTTCAAGAAATTACCTAGCAATGGAACGTCAAAAACCTTTTACAAGTGACTCTATCCAGGTGCTTTAGTTTCTTAATTATGTGTTCAATTATGATTCAGCATAAACTATTCATCGATATCAAACCTCTTCAATTTATACCCAACTGCTATTTTGTACCATTTCTTTCACACCGTTAAGCAAACTCATAACTAATATATGAAACAGCTTTAAAGACAATTGCACCATAATAGATCTAAGGCAGAAAAAATGAAAGATAGATAAGGGGTCAGCAAGCAAACATTCATGATAAACGTAAGCAGTAGGAGTATACATTTAGTAAAAGTTCAAAGTGTAGAATTATTGAAATAGATTGTCATTTCTATATTTTTTTGGATAATCATAATTGAAAAAAGACACCTCCACAAATAGATAATGCAAATAATAGAAATAGAACATGCCTTTTTACCGATAAAAAAGAATAAACTTGATGAAAATTATGCTTCATTAAAAAAGTTTACGAATTTTGTTAATGAAATGTGCAATTGATAATATTGGTGAATTACTAGGGTCTATTTCACTCGCTTTCTGTTTGGCAATAAATCTAATATTTAAAAAAAGCATACTTTCTTAGCCCTCAAGCAGGCGGCCTCGGAATTATGCGCATTTGTACAAAATGGCGCAATTGCCTTTAGTTAATACAAACCATAAACCACAGCACTAGAACTGGTGGCAATTGCAACGAGTCCAAAGACATCATAGTAAGTGGAGTTACATAGTCCTGGAGCAATGAAATTCATCGCTGAACCTAGGCCCGTCTGAAAGTATAGAATAGTACGAGTCAAAAAGGAAGCAAAAATACATAACATGATAGAACGATCAAACTGTGGTCTCTACTCTCAAAGTGTTGAATTATTATGGAGAAGCAAGGTCATTAAAACAGGCATCTATTTAATATTTTCATATAGACGTTATAGGATTGCTAGATCTTGGTAAATAACTGTTTGTTACTGACCTGTCCCTTAAAACAGTCCTCTGCAATCACAAACCCGAGAGTAAGGTTTGGCAACAGCTTGGGATTCTCGTTCACTTTGTTCACAGCATACAAGATGGCGAGGGAACTCTGTACCGGTTGTTCGAAAACCATAATTTTATTATCATTATATGTAAAACATGAACATTTTTTTGCCGTTTCTGAGGTTTATTCACAACTGCGTGACAATAATCACTCATTATTCATTTAATAATTAATCAGTTGTAACAGATCTTACCCATAACGTTCAACTCAATAGGTAAGAACACTAAAAAACTGCAAAGAAGGACTCTTATTGAACCAATAACACAAGTATTAACCTTTATCATATAAGAAGTGTATTTTATTCTTTCCATGCCAAAAGGATTAGCGGTACTTGACATATTATGTGTATCATGAAATAATTGTTCACGTCAAGGTTGTAAAGTTTGTAATTATTGTATTTTCATATAACAATAATAGGAATTCTTAATTTAGACTTGCTTACCTGGGCGTATGCAGCAGATGTGACTGTGTTGGCACAACTGGTTTCCTGACTAAAGTCCCTACCGAAAGTCATCACCCCAATGTCCACGTCGGCCGGTACAGGGTAGACGATGGTGTCCTGGCCGGGGATGGTTACACAGTCAGGCTCACCACTCTGACCATGGCATAGACGGCACAGCCACAGGACCAGCAGGCCTAGGAACACAGGGGGTTCCCACATGGCAGTCTATGGAATGGGAAAAATTAGCAGATTTACAGGTTTGTTAGCCACTTAGGATGTGGCATTTATGGGATGGGCTGCCAGGTTCTATAGCCTTGGTTCCTTTGGGGAATATCTCTAATATATATGAATGTGTTTCTTAACTTTAAAGAGCAGATTGTCAACCAAATTGTCACGGTTGATATTTTGTATGCTACTGTCTTTGGGGAATAAAGCAATAAGCAGTGGTAATGTTATTTTACGGTAACCTTTTGATTTAAACTGGGAAATGTGGACCTTCAAATGAGTCCTTGATAAGCCCAAATAACCTGTATTATAGCAATCATGATAATAGGTTACCTGGTGAACATTAATGTTGTAGGAGAAACTGTTTGTTGTTTGCGCTGTTAGTTAACTGACTTTCTAAAACTTACCTCTGTCTTAGTGTATTTAGAACCTTGCCAACAACCAGTCTTCACATAACAGGAGGCATTCTCCCTTTGCACCTGCGAAGGGAGAGTCTGCCTCTGCAATAAGCCATCAAAGTGAAGGCAAACAAGAAAAACCACGTATGATGCCATATACAAGAAACTTCCTTATATATATGAGGAGAATGAAAATACTATCAAACCCTACTCTGTGAGAGTAAAAACTCTCATCAGAGAAGCAAAGGTCCCAATCCACAGAATCCAAGAGAAAACCCCACAAAAACACGTCATGGAATCGCCGGTGGATCTTTCTGACTTAAGCAAAA
Source organism: Lepidonotus clava (assembly GCA_936440205.1). Lineage (NCBI taxonomy): Eukaryota > Metazoa > Annelida > Polychaeta > Phyllodocida > Polynoidae > Lepidonotus > Lepidonotus clava. Next base: position 19,085,872 of record OW387148.1, read on the forward strand.
ACAAAAAGTCAGAGACTTCTAACTACTTCTTACGATAATCAGAACAGAGATCTGAGGGAAAAATACAAAGACCATGTAGTGGCCTACACAGACGGATCTAAAGAAGGGAACCATGTGGGGTTCATAGTGCACACTCTGTATGGAAATCTCCGTAGGCCTACATGGTAAAAATCTGCAGGTCATTTGACACCATGAGAAACCACATCATTCAGAACATCAGACGATCCTACCCAGATCTAAAGACAACATTTTTTTTAATGGAAAAATGGCATGATCTCTCGGCTTCCAAGCCACATGGGCATAGAAGGAAATAAAGCTATAGACCAGGCAGCTAAAAGAGCCCTCAATCTACATTCGTGAGTTTCTGCACTTCCACACCTAGATCTCTTACCAATGAGCAAAGAATACATTAAAATGAAATGGCAAAATGAATTGAACTATATGACAAACAAAAATATCATTCTATCCAACCATCAGTAAGCCAAAACTGGGACACATAGAACCTGACAAGATCAGAACGAGTGAAGCTTACCCGCCTCTGGATAGGTCACACTAAGCTGACACGTGGGCATCTCTTACAATTTAGGTGAATTATCCCTTGAGTATCAGCAATGTCACTCTACCCTTAGTGTAGAGCACATGATGATGATGTGTTGGAGTTTAAGATCTACTCATCAATTTTTCAGCTCAATCAAAACCACCTCCTGTTTTTGACCACAGAGCTGTTTATAACTGAATCTATGGGGGTGAGAATGACGGCAAGTTAAGGATAGAGAGTGGTGATTAACGGGCATTTCAGTTAAGTTGCAACAATTTTGTCAATATTGCTAACTGATTGATGTATGATACATCAAATGAAAGGGCAGATTTTTCTCTATCTAATGGTATAGAAAGATCTTTATTGAAATGGGAATTAGAAAAAAAATATATGAAAGAGTGAATTTTTCACTTTTATTTTTTGAATGTTGATATCTTCATCAAAGTTTTCTCTGGAATTCTGAGACTTTACAGGTAATGCAAAAACATTACTGTGGAGGGAACTGTGTCTCAGATTTTTGTTTTAGGTCTTACTTTTTATTTTATTGAAAAAACGGGTAATTTTTTGATATTTTTTTTCACATTTATTTTCAATATTTTCTTATAATTTAACTATGACCTACATAAAAAATCTGAGACACAGTTCTCTGTATAAGAATATTGTGAATATATATCCAAAGTGTCCAACAAGTACCTTCAATATTAAGTCAGATATCGACCTTCAAAAAATAAAAGGTAAAAATCAATTTTCCGGTTTTATTGTTCATTTACTCAGTCAATTTGCATTAAACAATCTTATTTAATATAATTTTATGTAGAGGACATATTCAAGTTTAGATATGAGAAATATTAAGCAGATATTTCAATAATTGAATCATTGATAATTCAAAGATGCAACTACTGCAAAAAACGCCGAAATCACCACTCTCTATCATTAAGGTGGTCTAACAGGTAGCTCCCATGTTCCGAACCCGGGCCAAATGCGTGCAATGCCAACATGCTAACCACTAGACCACCCCACCCCCCTAGTGTAGAGCATATTTTGCTTCATTGTCAAAAATGAACACCAGAGATAGACACCTGTGGCATTCAAGATCACTGCAGTGCCTTCCATGGCACAGAGAATAGAGGAATTCTAGAGTTCCTGAAGGAAGCTCAGATTTTCAAAAAAATAAACATCCCAGCCAAGTCATTCTAAAGACTTGAAAAAGATAGTGGTTGTCACTTGCCTGGCACTCAGTACAAAGTTAAAACCACTAAACATGACTGCTTTTTAGTTTAAATGACATAGAAAGTGTGCATGTACTTACCAATTTTGGGATTCATGTCCAACTGTAGGTATCAGTTCACGAACGGCCATTTTATACGACATTCTAGCACCCTCTCTTAACCCTTTCACTGTAAGAAGCCACACATGCGGTTCTGCAGTAGATTCCAGCAGAAACAGACTTTACAGAGTAGGGATGTAGCTGTTTGGAACTGACAGAATTTTCCAAAAATTCCTATTTCAAAAATGAATAATGGTCATTTGAATATTCTAAAAACAGTTCGTGAAAGTATGATAGAATTCCAAGTAACTACTAATGTTGTAGCTATATTCACGGACATTAATTTTTCATAATTATCAATATCATGCAAAAATGTTAATTATTAAAAATCCAAAACTTTGGTTTCAATAATGATAATCAAACACTGTTTTGTATGCAAAGACCTAAATCCTTTACGTTCTTTTTTTAAAGAAATAAACTGAATATTTCACCAATTGCTGGTTGCCTTGGAAACCCATAATTATATTGAATAAAGTGCTGATAGATATTGAATAAGAAGGACACAGTGCCAGCATTTTGGATATTTTCATCCACATCTACCAGGAGAATCTAGAGTTTTAGGTAATTTTCAGACAAATTATCATATAATACGGACAATATCTCAGTAATTATGAAAGCAGTATGACATATTCAGCAATGAAAGGGTTAAAAAAAGCGGCTGTTACTCTTTAAACTAAATGCTAATCAATTTTACACTGCCTCACACTAAAGTCTCATTTTACGTATCACAAACCTTTGATGTAGATTTCATGAAAAGGTGAAAGCTGTGCGCTTAAGTCCCGGTTTTTCTAAGAATGTCAATGGTCATCTAAACGGTAAGACTCCAGAATGATAAAGACAGGTATGCTGTTGATACCTGTGGTATTTGCAATGACTTCTGAATTATGAATACATGTTTTTTCTTTGATGCCCCCATATTATTCTAACACATGCCGCCTATGCAGAAGAAACTGGCGCTAAAAGTCAATGCATGTAAAGATAAAAGGAAGACTGGCAGAATGGTAGTATTCAGGGATATGCAGCTAGAATAAATGGAATTTTGATCCTCCATTGAGGTATGAATGGACCATGCTTTTCTTTCGTTTTTATTTTGTAATCAGTCTGACCAACTACCCCTTCTACACTTCTTCTATTCAAACCATTTGTACTCCATGCGTCAACCTTTCTGGTGTTAAGAAGTTCAGAGGCCTTAGTGTCATATTTCCATATACCTGCTACAAGGTAAGTAACAGATTGATATTCTCCATCTGTCATCTGTACGGAACGTTTATATTATCTGATAGTTTCAATCTGTGACTTCAAAATATGATTCATGTAAAATTGGTGTTTTCTTGCAATAACTTGACAACAACCAGATTTCAATGTGGTCATTATACAATGATAGCTATCAAAATTAGTTTTTTTCCAGCGCATAAATGGGATGTTTTTATAACTTGTGAACCTATTTCACTTTTATTTTGTATTGCTCACGTTCTAATGATTCCCTCATCATTATCATAATAAATACATTTTTGAGTTAAGGTTGCTATGTAGGCCTAATTCACACATTATTGAAAGTATGTAACGCGGAACATCTTATTTACAAATAAGAATGGTTTAAGGTAAGAAAAAACAAAATAAGATTGATTTTACAATAACTGGTAACTAGGAGTGTGTCGTCATTGTGCAAACCTTGATTTTGTTTAACTTGTCGCTGTTACCTGACCATTATGAGGTAAAAGGTTTACATTGGGACCAGAATTAAAAAGAATGTATAAAACTGCAAATACAATTTTTCATCTACGAACCAAACTGTCTTATAATGATCCGAAGATAATGATGTAGAATGTCCGACGTGGGTCAATGAACCCCATATTTTTGGAATAGGGGTTCGTAATAGAAGAAATTAGAGAAATGCCGCGCGCCGCCCATGTCGAACTGGCCATCCAAGCGACTTTACGTATGTGACGTCGTTTATAAATACTTAAGACAGTGTGTACACGAAGTCGCCTGAATAAGATGAATTATGTACGCAACAACAATAAACCATCTATAAATTTCCATTTCCATATACTACTGACATGTCGCGTGTTTTATAGAATCGATAGTGTCGCTTATATTGTAGAATTTGAGCGACGTCCCGCGTATAGGCGGCGCCCAGTTATAAGCAAACACAGCGGCGCCCCTTTATCCGGACAACCATTCATCCTCGCAAACGTTTCTTGAAAATAATGTCTTTATGCTTAAGATAGTAGGCACAGGCTGTTCAATCGTTACTACTACAATGGGCCTGTACCCGCATATTACTAGTTAGTAGTATATTAAATTATTACTACTGTGTAACTTGTAGTCTACTTTAAGCGCCGTGAACAGTGCCCCTAGATATAAGAAGATCTCGGTAATATCAATGTTTCATTGTATATATGCAAAATATGGCAAACATGATGACATTTTACTAAATTGTATACCTCCTCCTCTCCTCCTACCTTTCAGTCCCAGCAGCCTCTCGGTGTAACTGGGAGTTGCGGTCACTTTGTGCACATAACTCTGCAGGATTGACCCTAATGGACCAATATCCGGAGATCGCTCTACAATCGACCAGTCCACTTCTTGCTGCCCACCCCCATCCACACCCGTCACAACATATATACAAAATGCCATGCTATTGAGTTAATTGAGCACAATCAGTTTTACTTGTTCACAACATGTTTCATACAAATGACATCTTCGAACGTATATCCGGACAAATGTTGATAATTATGAGTTCCTGCATATCTTGAGAATTTGTGTGAATGAATTATTCCGTAAACCATTGTGTGTTAAAACAGAAATAATTGATGAAACGGGAAATTTAATATCATACAATTGGAAAGTAGTTGGGATTGCACACAGAACGTTGCTTGATTATGGCCATCAACATAAAAACAAATAGTCCTTTGAGGAAAACTACATCAAACATTCAACATCACAAAAGACTAAAGAGAATAATATATGCATTCTGATAATATAATATCATTATGATATTTCGTTTTACTGTTCATCACTTATACTGGACGGGCGACTAGACCTCGGGTTACTGGCCCGACCAGAGACAAACGACTCGCTGGCCCTCTCCAGGAGCCGCTCAAAGGTGGCGGCCCCAGTCTGGGCCACCATGGAGTAGAACAGTCCGTCTGTGTCCTGGAGCAATAGGTAGGCGTGGTCACACTGGACCACACGGCCGGCGTGTAACACCTACAATGAAGAAATGTAAATTACTTTTATTAAAAAGTATAGACAATTCTAATTAAGCCCTACGCCAAATTTGCCGGATTAGGCCTATAATTATTAAAATTACCATGCGTGTAAAGTCCATCTAAAGGTGAATAAATAGGAGTTTTTATAGTCTGATCTTTCTCATACTGGTCATTAAATTTTATTAAATTCGTGTGAAGGGTGCCAGTGTTTATTGAAATCTTCAGGGGTGGATCCTCTTGTTTATAAGTAAGCTATCAAATTGGCCGTTTTCTATGTGAATGATTTACATGAAAAATGTACTATTTATTTCCAATTGACATTTATACTGCTTAACGCCAAATTGACATTATTCATTTTAGTGAAATAATAGTATGTTGTCATCTTCTATACTTTTTGACGAGGCTGCATATTCTGTGTGAGGATTGACTATAGAAATTAATACAGGCTTTCATCGATAGATGGCAACTATTGCATTGTTCACAGCCCCATCTACTGACTAGGGCTATTAGTAAAGTGCTTTTGCCATTAGACAACAGATGACACTACTGCTCCATGAGGTGCAAATTATGGCATTTTTCAGTGGCGCTACCTGTTAAAGTAGGTTTCACCAGAACCTCTCCGTGCATATCGGATATGACATTTTACGTTTATTATTAATTTTCCCAATTTAAATGCATGTAATGGCTTGTTATAGCTTTTCTTGTACAATTAACCCCTACTCCGTTTTCACATGTATCCTCACCAGTATCTTGTCGTAGTCGATGATAGTATGAAGTCTATGGGCGATGTTTAATACAGTGCACTCAGAAAACTCATCACGTAACGTTTTCTGAATTAGAAGGTCAGTTCTGAAATATAGAGGAAATGGGGCAGATGAAGGATTATACCTGTGATTTTTTGCTAAATAAAATGAGTAGTGCTTAATTAAAAAGAAGATAACCTAACCGGCATGTACAACCGGAAATTTTGAAATTAATTTCCGTATACCTGAAAATGCATCAATGGGTATGGCTTCAAATCTCTTAGTACTATTATCCCTGGCGGTGCACAGCTAACACAGGTGCAAACAAAGTGGCATCACCATTCCCCACTTACTTGTGGTCCACATTGGCCGTGGCCTCGTCTATAATGAGGAGTTTACTCTGTTTTAGTAGGGCCCGGGCCAGGCACAGTAGCTGCCTCTGGCCGACACTCAGACTCTCTCCTCCCTCAGAGACGGGCGTGTCCAGGCCTTGTCCGAAGTGTCCGATACTCTCCCATAGCTCGACCTGGATCATAATTATTCCAATATTAATTTTATGGCACTAGTCAAATGTAAGCATTGTATGGTTTCATTTTGTTATTGCCACACTAATGCAACTTAAAATGTCCTGTATCAACTTTTAAAATATTTGCATATAGAAAACTCTCATATCGATTGTTTCACATTAAAACAGTATGCTAAACCATTGCGTTCACGAACTGGCTTTGTACGAGACATCGTTACGAGACATCGTGTATATTACAAAAGACAATTTGAAACCTAAAATCCCATTATCATATACCATTAACAAGCCGCGTATGCAATATGATCCTTCCACACTATGTTGTAATGTAAATTGTAACACAAGTATGGGCGATGTCCCCCAAACAGGCTCTGCCATGATGTACAATGTACATGATGCTGCTCAAATTCCCATTTTTACATACTACTTACATTGGTATCAATTGCCTGGTATACAAATAAGTCATTTCATGCGAAAATGTCGCGTACACAGTGCAGCCTATGGACGCGACGTCGCCCGTTTAGACATTTAAGAGGCCATATGAAATAGATAAGGGCACCTGTTGGAGAGCAGTCTGTATCTGGTTCTCGGAGTATTCGTCAAAGGGGTCGATGTTGGACCTCAGAGAGCCACTGAACAGGATCGGGTCCTGAAACACCAACGTCAGGCCACATTATGACTTCATTTACCAATCCAAATAAATGATTCACAATTTCAGAATTTCAAAACCCTCAATCAACAATGTATATTGACAAAATTGAAGAAAATAAATTGTGTCTTGAGCGGGAATGAATCAAACTAAACATCTAGGATGGAGGACACTTTTGACAGATCTTTGTCTTTTGAGATGGAATTTAAAGTAAGAAAATTTCTCTACCTATGCGTTACAAATGTTTACCTGGGGAATAACTGAGATGTTCCTCCTGAGGTCTGCCAGGCCCAGGTCCTTTATGTTGATTCCATCGATTATGACTTCCCCCTCTGGTTCCCGGATACGCAGCAGGGCCATCATCAGAGTAGTCTTCCCGGAGCCCGTTCTCCCCACGATACCAATCTAAGTAAATAATTATGTGTTTAACAATTAAATGAATACATCATGATAGGTATTTTTTCCTTAAAAAGCTTCATCATGAGTACATTTGATTTTAATGTAACATGATAATAATAATAATCCCATTTTGATTTCTTATTTCGAAGATGAACACTCATATAATTTTAAAATTAATCGAATATTTGTGAATAAACCAGTGTGCAAGAAAATTGCATATTCCAAACAAGGGCCTCTGACAGTAAGTGCCATGACATCGTAATATTTTGGGTGCCGAGACCTCAAAATTGTTATTTCCGGGAGCAGGCGGTGACGTAACCTCTTCCATCTCCGTGGTTACGCGGATCCGTTGACATGTCACTATATAAACTCGGAGCGTAACCGTTGGTTTTCAGTTGCTCCCACACCACCGACCTGCTCACATCGTCTGATGGTGATAACTGGCTGGGGTTAGTGGTTAATAGGTAGAAAGGCTTCTACTCACCAGTGAGAGGACGGTTACGAATTCGTTACGTAGTTCCGTGAATGCTAGAGATGGCTGGCTTTAATTTTTGCCGTATTTGCAAAATCCGTCACGCCGCTCCCACGGGGAAAAAGTGCAAGGTTGCACAATCTACGGGTGTGCAAGTGAAGGAGCAGCAGGGCAAAGCCCAAGACGTTTCCCAGATTCGTCTGAAGGGAGAGAAAATGTTTGCCGAGCAAGGTGCAAGAATTGGCAAGTTGGAGAAGACCGTGTCGCGGATGTCAGAAAACATCGAGATCCTGGTCAAGGCTGCGACGGCGGGGGGAGGCGGAAAGACGGCCAGCAAGACGGCTCAGCAGTCTTCAGGCGATGCATCCTCTTCAGAATGGGAGGACGTCAAGCCGAGACGGCAAAGAAGACGGCAGGCGAAGAAGAAGACCCCGTTACGTAGTTCAAGCTCCTCCTCGTCATCGGGCGTCAGGTCGTCTTCCTCCTCCTCGGACAGCGCTCCTCCTGAGGAAGGTAAAAAACACACAAAGAAATTTGGCCAGAGAAAGTATTTTGCTAAGGGCGATGAGCCTAAGTGTGTGGAGGATATCCTCTTATTAGGGGTTAAGACGGTAGAGAAATTAATCGTCGAAAAAGCAGATCCATCGCCAGTTGTAAAGCATCTAAAAGTATTAACTGAAAAGGCGACCAAGAAAATGTACACGTTTGATACTTTTAACAAATACGACAAAGCGGTTAGGGAGAGAGCCAATAGGCTAGGCGTTGCACAATTTGCTGCAGTAGATCAGGAGGAAATATTCTCCCATTTTAGCTTCGAGAATACGTTCAAAGCTAGCGCCAGCAAGTCTTCCTTCAGGGAAAACAAGAATCGTCGTAACGCCAGTACAGGCGGGAGCGACAAAATCTGTTTTAGGTTTAACTCGGAACAGGGCTGCCAGGGAAAGTGTAACATGTCCCATGTTTGCATCATTTGTGAAAAATCCGGGCACGCTAAGAAAGACTGTTATCGTAACGGCCCTAAAAAGGACCAAAAATAGGAGGGGGAATTAAAATCTGGTTTGCAAGTTATCGTTGAAAACAATCTGCGTAACGCAGGGAACTTATCTAAAAGCGATGACGTCACGCCCCGGGGGTTAGCAAGCCAGTCGTGTCCAGGCTTTCTTGACCGTAGTTTTCCCTCTCCTACGGTGAAAGTACATCACCGTAACCCCGATACGGTAGTCCTATGTGATCTTGATAGTAAAACAAAAAATGTGAATCGGGAGTTTGATGAAAATGCAAGTGATAGCACATCAGAATGCGCATCCGTAAACGCCTGCTGTACTCCGACGGACCCCGTGTTCGCGGGGAATGCCGGTACAAGAATTGATGACGTCACGGTTAGCGGGGCGGAAAGTACACAGGCGGATGCGGGAAACGCGAGTGAAAATTCATTTTGCAATAGTCTTTTTCGCGAAAAAGGTAAGGATTTCGCTAAAATCCATGGTTATAATAGTGATATTCGTGTAGACGAGATCACTCCGGACAAGCCGGTATGCGATTTATTTGGGAATTCGCTTGAAAAGTTGGTTTACGAGAATTATTCAGAAAAAATAATTTTTTCTACCACTTCAACTTCGGGAAGGTTAGTAAGAGTTTATGAGGAATGCGCGCGAGGCATCTGCCAGTGCGAATTCTTTATCGACGACGCATTAGCCCAACTAAAACCATGTCGTTTCAATTATATTTTGTCATTAGGAACTTCAGATTGTAAACAAAAATTCGCATCTATGGTTAACGCTGTAACCGATGGTTTCAAGATTGTTGATGATAAAGCGGTAAAAACAAGGTTAGTTTACGACTGTAACAACTACAAGTCTGTTTATGAAAAGTCAAATTTTGACAAAATGGATAAAATAATACACAAAGAACTGTCTGAGGGCTATTTAAAAATAGTTAGTGATAAACCGGATTGTATACATAGCATGGGAGCTGTCCCAAAACCAGATGGTGGTGTCAGGCCAATAACAGACTGTAGTATGCCAAGGAATATATCCATAAATAATTTCTGTGAAAATATCATTGAAGAATTCCAGTATAAAAGTGTAGAAAATGTCCTAGCTATGTTACAAGAGAGAGATTATATGGGTGTGGTAGATATCAAGTCAGCTTACCGGGCGGTACCCATTTATCCAGACCATAAGAAATATATGGGTCTTAGGTGGGAGATAGATGGTGAAGAGGTTTATATCCAGGATAATAGGCTGGCCTTTGGCCTACGTTTAGGCCCAATGTACTTTAATCAGATTTCTGAGTTTGTTTATAGTATATTATCAGATATTTATAATTTACAAGTAGTAAATTATTTAGATGACTTTATTGTGGTGGGTTCATCTTATGAGGAGGCGGAGAGAGCTCAGAAATTAGTGATACAAACATTAAGGTATTTAGGTTTCTATATTTCCTGGGGTAAAGTGACCCCACCTTCACAAATATGTAGGTATCTGGGCTTAGATATAGATTCCTTGGAAATGGAGCTTAGATTACCCTCAGATAAGCTAGAAAAGCTTAAATGCCTATTAGAAAAATATTCAAGCAAGGCCACAATTGCAAAAAAGGAGCTAGAAAGCCTAGGGGGTCTTTTATCTCACTGCGCCCATGTAGTCTCAGGAGGAAAGCTATACTGTAGAAGGATATTTAATTTGTACAAAGTACTATTAAATAATAATTTAAATGCCATAAAAATTGGTCAGGCCGCTAGGGACGACCTGATATGGTGGAGAAATTTCTGTGAAAATTTCAATGGTCGGAGAAAAATTGTCTACAGAGAATATCACCTCCCCCTAGTATCGGATTCATCTCTCAAAGGCTATGCCATATACAAGGGCCAGGAATGGATAGCAGGATCCTGGGACAACCAGATTAACTTGGAGGGTGTAAAATGTTCTCATATAATGGGACCTCCTACATGTGATATTTATGATAAAAGTAATATTAACGAATTAGAACTGTGGCCTATTTTGGTTGGGGTAAAGTCATGGATAGATGACATAAAAGGCCACAGTGTAAACATTTTTACTGACAATACACAGGTATTTTACATGATCAAGAAGGGGGTGAGTTCCAACCCAACGTGTATGGCATGGCTGAGAGAATTATTTTGGATCTGCAAAATCTACCAAATCCGCCTGGTTCCCCACTACATTAATACCAAAAATAACCTTGTAGCAGACACCCTTTCAAGAATTTTATATATAAAATCTGAAGAAGAGGCAAGGAAATGCTTGGAGGGATCAAACTTATGTTGTATTAATGAAATTTTTAAATTTTGCAGAAATAAAGGCCCTGAAAATGAGGGCAAAGGTGCTGAGGAGAGCCGCCGTATCCACAAATACACTGAAATTGAGGAGGAAACAGTGGGCTTGCTACAAGAAGGTCTGTAGTAAATTTAATTGGCCTTTCTATAATATTAATTCTAGGCAAGCCTGCAGATATGTAACCTTCCTTTCATCTTATATGAAATCATCCTCAATAATTAACTATTATCAGGCGGTCATCTTCTACCATAATGTTAAAGGCCTGCCTGTACCGGATTGGTCTGATAAGCATCTTAAAATGACAATTAAAGGTATAAAAAATACAGAAAATGTAAAATTGGACACTAAAGACCCAATTAGGGTTTCCCATTTAGAGTCGATGTACAGGAAGGTAAATTTCTCATCCGAAAAATGGATGCTAGTGTGGTCAGTAATAATCTTTTTATTCAACACACTTTTAAGGGTGGGACATGCAGTGAAGTCTCCCCACATGTTGTCCAGGGATTGTATTAAATTCAAAAATTGGGGGATGGTAGTTAGTGTGAACACTTCTAAAACTACCAAAAACATTGTTCATACTATTCCAGTGAACAGGAGTAGTAATAGGGCCCTATGCCCTGTATACTGGTTGGAGAAGTTGTATAGATCCCATCCAGGAAAAAGTGAGTCTCCACTTTTCTCAACAAAAAAGATAACATTTTTTACTTATTCAGATTTTAATAAATCTTTTAAAAAGCTTCTGGATAAGGCAAAAGTCAGAGGTAATTTTTCTACACACTCCCTAAGGAGAGGGGGAACTACAGAATTGTATAATTCAGGTGCTCCTATAACTTTTATTAAGGAGCGAGGTCAATGGGCCTCTGATTGTATTTACAAATATATTAAGCCTTCAATTTATCAAAAGGCAAATCAACAAAGAATTTATTCACTACGTTAGGTGATTAGTTTGGAGGTTTGGGATTTAATAAATATTCCCATATTTATCTATGTCCAAACTTAATCACTTGTTACTTGTTATTTCCTATTCATAGCAATTTATTAATCACCCATTCGTTCCGGTAAATGTAATATTTTGGGTGCCGAGACCTCAAAATTGTTATTTCCGGGAGCAGGCGGTGACGTAACCTCTTCCATCTCCGTGGTTACGCGGATCCGTTGACATGTCACTATATAAACTCGGAGCGTAACCGTTGGTTTTCAGTTGCTCCCACACCACCGACCTGCTCACATCGTCTGATTTTAATTTTTAGCTTGTTGTAATAGGAGGATTTAATAAATATTCCCATATTTATCTATGTCCAAACTTAATCACTTGTTACTTGTTATTTCCTATTCATAGCAATTTATTAATCACCCATTCGTTCCGGTAAATATAGATATGTCATTGCATATCCTACTTCACAATTCACCGTTGAGATAAAACACTGAAGTACCTTTTCTGCCGGGTTCACCGTGAGGCTGACCCCCTGGAGGACGCGCGGTCCCCCCTGGTAGGACACGGCCATGTCCCGGATGTCCAGCCGACCCTGGAGGGGCCAGCCTTCAGGGGGTCGGAGGGGGGTGTGGGCGGGGGCCTCCTGGGGCAGGTGGGCGTACTGCCGCACACGCTCCACGCACATCATCTGGGACAGAGGGTAGAAACGGTAGTACATATATATGTAAAGAATAAGATGTAGAGTTTATTAGATCTATTTGACGTCATACAAATTCATTTAGATACTTACATACCTAAAAGTGCTTATTTCACTTGTGAGTGGCTATTGCAAAATCAAATATTTCTAATTCAATTAATTTTCTTTTCTATTCAATGTAGCCAACAGAGGAAAGTGGCATTTAAAGCATTCATTCAGGGTGATTCTATACGTGCATTTAAAGGGAAAGGGAGGTGACTGGGTCCTTACGTGTATCTCTAAGTCAGCAGCCTCCCGTGTCGACAGTGAAGTAGTACTGATAAGGCGGATGAGATAAAAGAGGGCCAGGCCGTAGGATGACCAGGCTGAATCTGGGAAGAAAACAGATTGAAGAAGACTTTTACTTCATCTGGGGAATAAGCCTCTCCAGTTTCCTTTCTGTTAATGTAATTGATACAACGTTGTTACAAATATTTAGGAATCTAAAGGCCCTCGATAGCTATCTTATAGAAACCATAATTATACATTTTGTGTCAAAAGTCCATTTTGATTCTTCAATGAATGTAGAAACAATTAACAAAATTGAATTTCTTCCCCTACATTGATGTCCCAAAAGATATATTAAAAGAACCAAAAACAACAACAACGCCATATTGGAGTAGATTAGCAGCCATTGAGGACTTTAGTGTTGGGTAAAACATTACTTTTGTTAGACTAGTGTTACTCTCCCACCTGCAATCGGTACAAAGGGCATGAGGACGAGGAGCAGACAGAGGTAGAGATAGGCGGCCAGGTCGGACCTGACGGCCAGCCACCTCTGACAGGCCAGCAACATGTGCCACGCCCCCGTGTGGCCGTCGATGACGTCATAGGCCAGACTGAGCATGCGCGCCTGGAGGCGGTGTGCCCTGATGACGGGAAGGCCCTTCAGGTAGGAGTAGAGCAGGCTGAAGGTGGGGCTCCGCTCTGAGGACACAAGAGGGCATCATTATATAAACTGATGGAAGTCGGGGAAAGAATGCCTCAGTGTATCAAGCCTGAATATAGAGTTACATTGCTTAATCCAAATGAAGCCATATCGAATGCCCTTATTCATATACTACTTACATACATCTAAACGATACTTTGCTTATAAGCTTTAATATAATCATTTAAAATATATTTGTTTTCATTTACTAGATTTAATCATAGTAACAACGCAGAATTTGTCATGTAGTTTTCATGATATTCTTTGCTGCCAGATATATTTCCTCTAGACCTACAGTAGCAATGTTCTGAAAAATCCCAATGGTCCACTGACTGTTGGCTTCTAGGCGACGCACGTCCCTGGCTCCCGCTATCATGTACTGTCTTATGGTGACTAGGGCTGGCAGGAATAGCCCACTCCCTAACAGGGTCCACGGACTGATGAGGGCAGTGTAGACCAGAGCCGCCATGATGTTGGCCACCTCCTGCCAAAAACAATATAGTTTACTTCAGACATTCTTGTAACGCAAGCGGTACCTATACAAACAATTTTGATGTGTATCACTACATACTCTACACGTTCCAATGTGTTCTATTCCGTATTTATATATGTTCCAATGAAAGATCTGTTGTGAAACGCAATTTGACTTAGAAAGTAAAAGAAAAACTGTCGGAGGCTAATTTACATAACAGTGAAGCACGATTATTCTCAGTTGAAATGAGATAATGGGATTAATTGATTTTGCCACTACTTGTTCGTTTTATCAGAGCGTTTGCTTGAATTATTTCACCATTAATTCATTTCGAAAGGCAGTTAAAGTTATAAAGAGATTATAAGATAAATCACGATTCAATAATACTCCTGTTCTTGGAAACGTTTTGTCATTTAAATAGCCTAAATTGCATAAAACAATCATTGTAACACGAAGCTTCATTATTATTAACATAGGCCTACTCTTATCGGTCAGGTAAAAGCGACAATTCAAGTAATTCATTTTGTATGACAGGTAGACTTATAACATCCATTTACGTTTGACAGGAAGATAAATGAAAATGGAACCATATCATCCATGAAACCCATATCTCGTGAAAAGCGATTTAGAATCCTCCCTGAAATGAGAAAGAAGTAGTTTGACTGGAATGATGGCATACATCGTATTTGTTTCTGGTTATATTACGCATAGCAAGCTTACTTTGCCATATATATAGCAATGTTTCTGGTTATAACACTAAACTAAGCATAGCCAGAAACAAGTTAACAGGTGAGAATGTACTTTTTAGGTTCACAATTGGACTTACCCAATATAAATTTGTGACAACGTCAGTGTTGAATGTCAAATGTCAAATACCAAATTAAGCTATAATACCAAATGCTCTTGTATATACCCAATAATAACGCTATTGTAATCTTTAAGTTTAATCTATAAAAGCATTCTTTTATTATTTTTTATTTGATTATTTTTTAATACTTTTCTTTCAGTATTCTCCATTCACTCCCCACCAACTAAATTGAAGTTACAATAGTGAGTCTTACCCACAGGTTGTTTTTCAAAGAATGTCATAGGAGCCCTTAGAACCACCCTGAACATATCCCCATACAGACGGTTTGACGCCAGTGACGTCATTTGGCACGCTATAACGGTGAAGAGCATCCCCGTGACGAGTGAGACTACCAAACTTCCAGTGTATATGGCAAAAAATACATCATTCGTGAGTCCGATGTCGTACGCCGTATGGTTCATTGTGTTGTTTTCCAGACTGGTGTTCCTAAAGGTATCATCGGTCCTAACTTTTACCAGCATACCCCTGGAGAAAATTATAAAGATGTACTCAACTTACATATCCAAAATATCTCTATACAGAATAGACAAGACATCCGTTATATAAGAGACTGAACTAATACTAGTTCTGATTATTTAAAATAAATCAAATAACAGAATGATACATTGCAGTGACCCGTTTCTGAATCTCCATAAGAATGTTAGATAGGAAGTGGCATATGACACCTCCGCTTATAATCCGACTGGAAAATATTTTGGGGACAAAGGAACGTACAATGCATTTTGTGAACCGATTCGAGGGTATTGACAATAACATCAAGCAATATAAACCTGTACAATGACACTTCCATGTAAACAATAACACAGGCTTTTTGCACTCTATGATATCAAATCTAACAACGTGAAACAACAGGCCTTTCAGGCTAATTACCATTGAGTGATCCACCAATCACAAAATACACCAGTTGCCTACAAATAGAACGAAACAAGTTTATATAAAAAGTGATTTTAATGACATTAAAGTCGAAATCAGATTCTTTAAAAGTATTATCGAAAGTTTCCAATAATTAACCCTCTTGTATAAAACACCATGAAAAAATAAATATAATTTATGGCTTCATTCTATTTAAACATAGGACTACATAATAAAGATAACTATAATTTTCTTTTAACATCTTGAAACCATTTTACAATATAAACCTTGCTATCAATAACCATCAATACTCGAAGAACTGCCTTTTCGACATCTTGTAATCGTACTACAATATACTTGTACGTCTTATAACATTTTCTTTACTTCATATTTAAGATCATACATCAAAGTACAAGGCGAGGCGCCATAAGAGTCACTCACCCGTGACGTAACGAGTAGCAGTACACATACGGGCAGGGCTAGAGCAGCTCGCCCCGCCCGGAGGTAGTGGACCAGGGTGTCGGCCGCCACCTGACCTACCCCCGTCACCTCCTCCGGTAACACCTCCTCCACGGGGGCGTCTTTCTTAAAGAGACACCCAACATGTTAGATCAGGACTATATTATAGGGCATCACTTTGGGGGTAAAAGTTATGATATTATCATAAGTTTTCACATAAAACTAATGACCACGAAATATTATTCGATTCAATGGAAAACGGTCGGACAGCTTAGTTTGATTTTGTGTTCTCCGAAATGCAGTGAGCATAGCGGTAGTTCATAGAGTTAGAATATAAAACTGCCATTTAATATGCAAGTTTTCCTCACCATAACTAACGATAGCAACCAACTGATATGCTAATGGCGATTATGCTGCTCTGCTGGACATGTGTAGGCTATCTTTTGTGGGCATAGCAAAATCAGCTTGTCCGTCTTCACTGATTGCAATATTACAATCGACAAAGCATTCAGTCTTCTTACTGACCTCTACTGGACAACCATAACTTTACACATTCGTTAATATTGTAAACGGTAGTATAATTATGATGCAAGGGATAAATCCGCTTTACCTGTTCTCCATTAGCCATCATAGCAGGTTTCTCCGAGTCTGTTGGAGAAGACTTTGTCGGCGTTGGTGGCTCATTTTGGATCGTTTCCTTGACATAATCTGTAAGGTCAAGTTTCTCTGATACCTCTTGAAAAGATCCTGAAGCAACAACATGTCCCTGAAAAGACCCATTGTACAATCACAAATGATGCACATAAATCTTTCGTATACATTTCTAAAAGATGGTATAGCGTATATTTCTTAAGCTTGATTTCAAACCTAGGTCTAAGGATATGATTGACCTACCTTATCTAGAAACATTATCCTGTCTGCATAATGTGCATACTGAGTATGGTGTGTCACCAAAATGCAGATCTTCTTCTGTAAATAGTTCCGGATGCAACTGTGGATTAAAGCATAGGAGACCTTACTTTGATTAAGAACCGTTCATAATTAGTATATTTGTTGGATTGTGTTACTTATCCCTTTATTCAAGCCAATGTGAAGCTACATTATTTACAATATTTTGAAGAACATTGGGAGATCATAAAAGAGACTATTTAGCCTTATTGGTAATACATACAGATGGGTGCAAATTGCAAGTGTTGTTCATATTGATTTATGAATACCGATCATTTAGAGTGGAATATATAAGATACCTGTGGAACAGGTGGGACCCAACCCTGGAGTCGACGGCACTCAGTGGGTCGTCAAACAGGTAGATCTGAGCGTCCATGTATAGAGCCCTTGAGAAGAGAATATACAATTCCGATAAAAAGATGTGATTTTTTAAAACAGCACAATCTATTATTTATAATCTTGTCTATGTTAAGTGATTTGTGTTTGTATTTTAGCTATCTTTTTTCATAGACATTCTTCTCAATTAATATTGCTATCTTCCAGTAAATCCAAAGAGTTGGGGATAGATATTCATAGGATTTAAGATATAGCTTATCAATAATTAGTAAGTATCATTGCTACTTCCTGTGGGTAAAATGTACCTAGGCGCATAGAACTATTATAATTAATTGTGTAGTGTCACCTACCTGGCCATATTGACCCTCGCCTTTTGTCCCCCACTCAGAGACAGACCCAGCTCCCCTATAAGGGTCAGGTCCCCGTGCGGCATGTCTTGTATGTCCTGGACAGTTTATGAAACAGGGCATTGTGTATATAGCAGGAAATGCACACAAATAACGTGTCTATCTGATTAAGTATTTTTCTATTTGCCGACAGTCATTTATCTGACAAACACAATAGGAATGACCTTTCTTTTTACCAATAAACCGATTAGGCCTATTAGAAAACTTCCCGTTGGCATATGGCCAAAAGAAACAAGTAATCAGGTTATACAAATATGATAATTATAACAATTGATTGCTACACATGTCTTTACAATTAATACATGTCCATAATAAATCATTTTTATGTATGATACTGTTTACATTATTGTTTCTAAACAATGATTCACCTCTATGCGCTGTGGAATATTGTGTGCACTCAGGAAACAGAATAAACAATTTCTTCATGCAACCAAAATTAGACGTAGGCCTTTTTGAAGGAACTTGAACCATAAAACATTAAAAAATGTCCACTACCTCTTGCAGATAGGCCTAGATATTTTGGAAGGGAAACAACAAACAAAAGTACCCCCTACCTCCTGCAGACAGGCCATGTGGATGGCGTCCCTGTAGCGGCTCTCGTCGTAGGGGGCGCCCATGGTGACGTTATAACGGAAAGTGCCGGAGACCACCCAGGCCTCCTGGGGGACGTAGGCCACCCGGCCCTGGACGCATTTCTGCCCGGACTGGAGCCCCAGCTCTCCCAGGAGGGCCAGCAGCAGGGTACTCTTAGAGTGAAGCACAGGACAATGGATACCAATCAATGCAATATTATAGGTATAACAGGGAGTAATCCAAGGTCGTTGTCAGTGTCACATTTATCAAACTGTTCATGGTAGTTCTTGGGATAGTTTACCGAACTATTGGTCTTAGCCGCTACGATTTTAAGTAAATGCTGGGGCATTATTGCTGTTGATATGTCACCGTTGGGGGGACCATTTGCTCGGGAGATACCCTATTACTAAGGCCTTCCTTGCCACATCCACACTTGTCTACGGTTTGACACTGGATTGCATCCTGATGATAAATGCATGGGGAATATTGTACTAGATTATTTTACATATTAATTCCTATCTTACATCACTTCAAACACAGACTATTTGTCGTAGTGCAGGTGGCTCTAATTGCAGTTCAAAGTGTATTTTGATTCTGAAAATTAAACGTCACCGAGTGATATAACTTCTTAAATCAGTATAGCTAGGACACGAAAATGTTCACATGCCGCCTTATCTTTAAAAGGGGCTAACACATTGATTGTACTACTATATCTTCTGAATGTCACAAAGTATATGGCGTTGCAATGCTCATACTGAACAAAAGCTGAAGCGTGCTATATGTGAAACTACAAATAGAGAACAGTCTGCCTATCAAATAAAGGGAGCCAAAAGCAATTGATTTGCATAACTCCATGTCTATGTAAAGGTGAGTATTGCAACCCTTTAGCCTTATAGTAACAATTATGGGCATTTCAAGATGTAATAATGTCCGTACTAGTCATAGCAACCGTTTATACAACATCGCCGATGTTCTCAAACAATGGGAATTCCACTTCATCCATATACTATTGAAGGATGATAGTATTAGTGACCTTTGATGAAAAGTTTGCCATTTCTCAAACTTTGATCACCTAAAGACCTAATTAAGATCATAATTATATTAACTTTTATCTCTTTTTATTTGAAGGTAGGACACAAGGCTGCAACTTTTATCTCTTTTTATTTGAAGGTAGGACACAAGGCTGCAATTGGCTCCCTTTAGTTCACTTTAATTTAACAAAATATATGAGATCAATTTAGGATAAATACTTTTCCACTTCCAACAGGTCCAAATATCATAATAAGTAGATTCTACAAATACAATGAAGAGATGCCGTCTCAGGTGAAATCAGAATGCAACATACACTGAAAACACAGAGTTGTCAAAATGGTGCCAAAAACAACAACCCAATGTTGTCTGTGTTTTCTATACAAAAAATCTTATTTATGAATAGTTTCATGTTGTAGATATCATAGTCCATAATAATGGCTTCCTATTATCTTTTTACAATTTATTAGGTATGGTCATTACACGTAGGAGGCCTATGAGTTGTATGTTTTTGAAACCATTCACTTACAATACTTTATCATAGACAGAGGCCATGACAACCTTGCACTTTTGACTCTCATTTTGTTCTGTAACAACCCTATGACAACCCGATTCTCAGTTTTTGCTTCTCTGACAACCTTTTTGGCCAAAGTAGTCGGGAGAAAATGACAACCTTTGGGATGTCATCCAGCCTCAAAATACACAATGACAACCCTCTGACCACCCCAAAATTGTCGAAGGATTGTCACAAGGTTGTCACACAGCATCAATGGCCTGAAATGAGCCCTGCTCTGCTCCCACAAGTCACCTATGACAATCCAAAAGTCACCTATGAGAACCCAAAAGTCACCTATGACAACCCTCTGACAACTTTAAAGTGGCTCTCTGACGACTTTGTGTTTTCAGTGTAAGTTTGAAAAAAGGAGAGTATCACACTGCTAAGAAACAAGGTATGCATAGCTAGAATTAGATTCTACAAAATTTAATGTTATATGAACAATGTATTAGGAGATTACAGCGACGATGCTTATAACAAATCGTGAAGAGTCAAAGCGAAGGCATATGTTACCCGACGGACTTCTAACGTAACCCCAGACAGCTTGAAACTTTCCTGAAAAGAAAAAACGAATGATAGTAGCTAGAGCGTTTAGTTTTGGTACACTTAGTCACTTTGTAATCTAGATGACTAGTGTGAAATCGAGGAATGTAATTCAGGGAATTATCTCCTCATTTGAAATGACTGTGAACAATTTGATACTTTAAGATTGAGACTATTTAGTGGAGGGTCAATTAGCGGACCGTAAAGTATAACGTTATTTAGAGTCTTCAAATTGCCTGTTATTCAAAATCTCCAAAGGTCAAAATGTAGAACATAAAGAACTGAACAATCTTCGAGATTTGAAATTAGATATAAGGGACGACACCAGTGAAGCAGCTCCCTATGGTCTATATGGGGGTGTCTTTAGCTAGAAAACTTACGATGTTATTATAACTTTTTCTCATCTCGAGATGTTTACATCGACGGCCAACCATTAGGACTGACGGGGAAGTCGCCGAGCATCGGATTAACATAGGGCTGTCAACCACTAGTTCTACTACTTATTGTATGAAGCCCTAAATATGGTGTTTATGTGCTACCACACATTATTAAATGACTGGCTACTTAAACGAACGAACCCAGTATCACACATCTAAAACAACCAAATTATCAATTTGACTTTGGTAATACACTAGAGAAAGAATCTGTTTGACGTAGGGCTGTAATTATCTTTAACCTGTTTGTCCGTATCCCACGAAACTACGGCGTCAGTCATTATAACGCATGGACTCTCAGTGACCTCCTCAAGGATATCTAGGACGTCATCATCCATTGCGAATTCCTGTTCAATAGAAAGCATGATGATTACTAGGTTGTATCTTGTAGATGTCTACATTTTACTCTTTTCTTTATGAGATGTTATAGTGTTTCCGTAGATCATTATATTATATTCTGTGCACATTATTGAGATGTTAAGTTATATATATATATATATATTGAAGTAAGAAAGAAAGAATTAGGCCTATCCCAGCAAACACACAACGTTCAGACAACGTTTTGCAGCATTACCTTTTCACAACATTCAATGAAAAACGTGGTAGCAACGTTGCCACAACGTAATTCACAATGTTTTCTTGAAACATACTTGCAACATTGCAAAATGACGTTGTGACAACATCATTTTCACCACATTGTGACAACATTACTTTCACAACGTTGTAGCAACGTTGTATGGCAACATGATAGCAACCTACAGGTGGCACCACCATGCAAAAGACACAGAATTTGAAAAAAACGTTTTTTACTTGTTGCAATTTAGGACAAGGATTTGTTTTTTTTTCAAACAAAATTCATAAACAAGGTACCCTTAATGAGAGAACATTGTTTATATTTATATGATCTTACTGTGATGAAATATTATGGTGTTAGGAGGGGTATAAAAATGAGAGGTCAAGTAAAACACCTTTTTTGTAGCTCTCCTACATGGTAGGGGTTCTTTAGCCTTGGGAGCTTAGTTTGTAAATGCAACAGGTCATTAACCTGAAATGATGTAACATACATAATCTGTATGTTTGATTCTAGATGCAAAATGCAATCTGAAATCAATGAAGACTGCCTTTATTTTTTATCATGCATTAATGGTTTTCATAATTGATTTTTTGTATTAATTTTCATAAAGGTTTGGGGACATCACAAAATAATGACGACATGCCTAGGGAACAGAAATATGTCAGACCAAATGTATTACATAATATGAATAATGTTTATGAATATTGACTATATATATTATTTATATTGTTAAAAACAAAGTTGTAAAAAGGTTGTGTAAAGGTGACACTGCAACGTTGGGTATAACGTTGCTGCAACCTTTCTGGGAGTCCACAAATTTACGTTGTAACAACGTAAATTTGCAACGTTGTTACAACCAAAGTGCAACGTTGTAGCAACGTTTTAGCAACGTAAAATTGTTAGCTGGGATATGCCTTGTAATTGCAAAATCGAATGAGAATAAGTCAGTCGGCCTTTTCTAACGAAACAATTAATAATGAAAGAAACAATTCGAAACGTATGGAAACATGCGAGGCATATGGCGGTCGAAAAAAATCTGATTGCCACCAAACCAATCATGTGACTACAATAATGTGACTACATACAACACTTGAATATTAATTAGGGCCTCCCGATACAGACGTGTGAGTGTTCCGAAAATATATATACTGATATAATAACCACATATTCATATTACACGTAATCGCTGCAGTGCCGTATATACTTAATCTCCTATAAATTGTCCTTTAAAATTAAGGTTGTCTCATTACATTACATGTATTAGAATATAGCCCTACAAGTGTAATATATTTCCAAAAATCTGTAACGTCATTACCTGGATTCTAGCTACAGAGGCGGCGATATCAAAGATAAGATTAAAAAAGAGTGGTAGGCTCAGCAGCACCGTGGATTCTATCATCTTCAACCAGCCAATCACTCTCAGCGCTGACTGCAAGGATAATGTGTCAAAGAGTCAAACCATCCTTTGATTACTGAAATACTTTACCTTTGTAATTAACAGTGAACCAGGATGCTTTTACACAAATCGACAATTCAGACTCAATTATTCCATGTCATGATGTAATATTAAATAGTAATTGCTTAGGGGCCTTCCATTAAGTATGTACACAGATTTAAAAAAGATCAAATCCCCCTCCCTCCCTTGATTCGTACGTACCTAATGGTGACCCTTAACCTGATAGCATATTTATGACTACCGTAACATAATATTATAGATTGAAATAAATCCAACTCCAATGTATTCGTATAAAATCGTTTCATTCAAAATTTCATTCAGATTGTAAAATGTAGAGGCGATCATTTTATATTGATCATTTGTGAAGTGTAGGGAGTACCCACGGGAGGCCATCACAACGTTACCTTTGGAGACAGTTGTATTTGAAGGGAAACTGCACAGACTGCGGCGGTAAATACAAAGATCCTCTCTGTGTGGCAGCTCAGTGACATGCTGAGATTCATAAAGGTTGCCGCCCGCAGTAGGTGGGTACGCTCAAGTCTAAATCAGAAAAGGCCAATTATTGAATGTTCATATTAATGAGGCCACACCAGGCCATGCCTCTACGCGCTACGCCCCATGGACGTGTTCTACTTTATATATATATATATATATATATATATATATATATATATATATATATACTATTATATCGCCTACGATGACCTTGTTACGAATAAGTGTGATAAGTAAGTAGTATACAGAAAAAGAACATGGTGCCAGACATGTGTATGTTTATATAAACATATAACCTAGATTTGGGTTGATATGTTTATATCTAGCGATGTTCGTAATTATAGATTTCTTTGTACGCGCTACCTGTAAGAAGTATATATAGAAATGGGGTTGGACCTTGTCGTGTATCTAGTTTACCTTCTACTTGTGATGGGGATGGAGCTTGTCGTTTATCTAGTTTACCTTCTAAATGTAATGTGGACTTCTTTTTATACAAGCGATGTCCTACACACTGTTTATAGTAAAGACATAGATAGTTCATAGGCATTTTTCTTTATTTCCATATATACATGCACACAGGCATGTGTACGTGAATTCGTACATACGCAGGTTTATATGACAATACTTGATTAGGGGGTGTTTCAAACTGGTCATAACTCTAAGATCGTATTTTTCAGTGAAGTCATTGGGACTTTTTCATGATTGTATTTCTAACTTATGATTGTATATTCCTTTTGTTAACCATAGAGTTAAGACTTACTTTTAAAACATCTTATCTTATACTTTGAGATGTGAGAAACGTACTTATGATTGTCCTAGTGTGAAACTCTAAGTCCTGTGCATCATATACTTTTCTTCCTATGCATATGAAGTGGTTCAGGTTTAGTTATGTCTAATAGGTTAGTTTTTGTATTTTTAGTAATCATCTGCTTGTGGCAGAGTAAAGTAACTCTTTTCCTTAATAAATTTGAATAAAACTGTTTTTAAGACCGGTGCAATGAAAAATCACAACATTTAAAAAACTACCATCAGTTGCGCTTTTAGCAGACGCACACAATAATTCATTATCTGCTTTGCACTAGAAGTACTAATCCATCTGGGCCCAGAAGTGTTTATTAAACTTACATTTCCTTAAGGTATTGATTATCAACTGATAAAAAGAAAACAAGACCGATCCAAAGCTTACTTCCTGAGCAGTGTGGCGCGGGCGGTGATGGGCTTTTCCCAACACTGCATTTTGATGACCCTCATGGCGGTGAGAACCTCGCCCATCATGGACACCCGCCGGTCGGTGTGACCCGCCGCCTCGCGTCTATATGAGAGGGGTGAACTCACATTATTTACACGGGAACACTGGCCATAGAACAACAATAATCATAATCATAATCATAACAACAACAAAAGTATCACGGATATAAAGTTTGTAACATATATTCAGAATATGTCGGGTACTGTATTATTTTACGTTAATAATACAAAAACTTGAATTCCCTGTAACTATGTGATCTTGTCTTTTAGATGCCCGAGCTTCTTGACATTTTACAATGCTAATCTGAATTCGGGATAAATACAATATTAAAATGAAAATGTCATCAGAGATAATGATGTTGCTTTCGCCAAGTGGTATTCCAACTGTTAGAAATTGACACTTTGATCACAGTTACCAAAGAGGATAATTCACGAAGGAGTATCATAATTATCTATCTTACATGTAAGAGGTGGTATTTCAAATACAAAAGCAGGGATAAAAAAAGAAAGTATTTTCCCTGACCTGAGCCCACCCTGCCTGGCCCCCAGCATACAATGTAGCACAATGCCAGAGATAGTGAGCAGGCTGAAGGGTACCGCCGCCACGTCCAATTCCAGCGACACCAAACTGACACACAGCAAAATCTCCACAGGGGCCGTCAACACCACCTCAAACACACGACCTAGCTGCAGAAAGGCAAGGGTGAGGAATAATTAGACTTAATACGGCCTTTAGCGACAGTGCATGAAAAAATATCTTTAAGACCTTTACGTTTCTGTAAATGGGGCCATTGAGGTTTGCTAAAAGATAATGGAAAGGTCACCTTTACAAGACCTTTCCAAAACTTTTCAGGTGAGCTTTAAAAATTCATCTAAGATCTTGCAAAGGTATTGAAAAGATTACATATCTTAAACTTTAATGAACCTCAATGGCCCCATTTACAAAATTAAATGGTCTTAAAGGTCTAATTTTGTGCAATGTGAGTTAATTCTATCATTGGTCTCACAAAGTACCTCAGTCGTATCTGGTCCAGTTACCTTTAACGGATCCTTTGTTATTCAAAGGCGCCATTGCAAAAGAGATTTCCCTTCTCAATCTTCACTGCGCGATATCAAAATAGACACGAATTCCCCAGTACCTTTTTTTAAAATTCTTTTATTTCAACTGGTAATAGGATTAGATACTTAAAACTAGTTTACATCGAACACCAGTATACAAGTTTGCAAAGGGCTGCATATTCCTTACTAACAATTTTCCTCACCGCTGAAATTCTAAATCAGTTAAAAAAAACCTGTATAGAACGATACGTTTCCAAGCAGCATTCTCTATAAATGAATATTCTTCACAAGGAAATCCATACGCACCAGAACAAAGCGCTCCACGTCGGTAGAGAGTATGTTCATTATCCGGCCTGACGAAGACCTCTGGATGGTTTGAGTTGACAGTCTCATTATCTGGAAAGAAGGCAATCTTCTCTCAGTTCAAAACATCTTCATACATGTGTTCCATACTATTCAATATTACTTGCATATCTTCATAATTTTCTGAGAAAGTAGTGATAACACACCGAAATTGGTAAATCCAGTATCTACTTCTACGAGAAAACAAGCATTTTGTCAGATTGAAATTTACCAAGTCGTACCTTTTTAAATGTTAGTCCCGTGCACGCCGTCCTCATTCTCATTGCCACTAGCCCTTTCATGAACTCATTGGCTGAGTACAGAACCAAGATAATAATGTTAGATACCATGAGGAGTCCTATGTAGAGTATGAGATCCTGGTGGGACAGGACAACTTCTTTCTGGTAGTAACTGAGCAGCTCAGATACCAGTAGTGGCTGGATGAACCTCAATATTACCTGTATCACACAGCAACAATAGGTTTAAACACATACCCACAGGTCTGCATCGGTCCACAAATCGACTAATTACTAGCAAAAGAATCGGTCGCTTTGCCCCAGTTCAGACCACCAATCAGTATGTGATGTTGGTATGCAGATATTTGATATGAATTGGTACTAGCGGCTGATTATTCCTGTAGAATTGGCTGACTTCAATGCCGATCAGTTGGCCGACTTCATCAAAATCCCCTTATAGGTATGGGGCTTTACGTATATCAGGCTCTACTAAATAAATGCTATGAATTGAGAGAAAGCATGGTAACCTAGAATTATTCACAAAGACACTATCCACACATTGAATTCACAGGGTTTCTTTCCCATATTGGAATTGTCTTCTTCCCATTCACTTACCATTATAAAGGATAACAATATGATAAGTAAGAAGGTGTATCTGTTTGCTCGGATAATACACCATAACAGCGCATTATTGAACATCGGCTTCTCTTTCTGACTGTAGGGCTTCCAGTACCTGCAGACAACGTTACAGCAGTTAGAAGAAAAACGGCTACTGACCTATTCAGAACTATTGAAAAAGATTCCAGTGCTATTAATTTTTTTAACATATTCAATAAGGAACGGCATATTTATTTCAATACGAAAGGTGATAATTATGGTATAGCAATAGGCCTATGGGATAATAACTTGTTGTATTATATCATAGTCCAGCTTTATCTTATTTATATCAGGATGGCATAATACCATGGGCAAGGACAGCGAATCAATAACCAATATTCAACTATATGGACATCAAATGCTTACCGATAAAGGGATTCAGTCAACATCTTGGAACCTTCCCAACTAGGACATTTGAATATGTCACCTGACGCCAAACCAACTTTTCTAGCCTTACTGAAAACTCGGTTCATCCACCTAGAAAAGAGGACTTCAGTTTCATAGCTTTGTAAATATTATTTGGTTATAACAAAAAAGCCAAGATACGTATTAAATCAGCAAACAAGTTTTGCATTATCATCATTCTATTTTATGCTCTTTATCTCTTAGTTTTCTACATAACGGACCCTATGGAATCTTATGAAGGCATCATCTAAGAATGGCATCACCGGAAGACAACATAATATACCTTATACTTTAAGATAACTATAACATTTTAATGCACTTTAAGTAGAAGTTAATATATTCATCTACAGTAATAGAATTAAAATGTGAAAACCAATTAAGTGCACCGACCAGTAGGCAGCCCTGTTGACAATGTTGGCCGTCTCATAGGGAGAGGGTTGTCCTATTCTCTGTTTATTAGGGGAGGGTTCTGAGGTTCTATTCTCTGTTCCATCCTTGGTGGAGTCTTCTGATGTGGCATAAGGGGCAACCCGCCCCGACTTAAGGTGAGGAGCTCCTTCTTTCGACATGCTTTAGATGTAAGCAGAAAAAATAATTTACATATTGTGTCTCTATACGAGATTTAAGTGCAAATAAGGGATAGGAAAGTCGAATAAGATCAGATTATACAAAAGAGATTTCGGTCAGTCAGTTCTGTTTCTTGATCAGATCACGAAGACCGATCCCCTGTCTATCCTTAACTGCATGACATCCTTTATTTAAGTGCAGAGATTTACCTGTCAACCCTTTCGGGTACAGATGTCTATACCTGACATGCTAGATCAAAGTGAACCCTAAACAAACAGACATAGCTTGTCAGAGAAAAACAGGATGCTTGTTCCACCTGTGACAGATGTGATCACATAAACCTTTATCTGCTAAATGTAACTATATATGAATTACTGTCATCCTGCCGATGCTTTAGTTATGGAAAATAATTTAAACTAGTTTATAGCTACAAAAATGTTTCAAAGTCAGTGATTTCTGTCAATGGAATTTTTGACAAAACATTATGTTAAGTGACAACATTTATTGAAAGGTTCTAACGGTCTGAGCTTATAAATGTGATAAACTTGTTTCCATTCAATTGGCATCAAAGAGATGTGCTGGTTGATATTGTAATGAAGACTATTCTACATAGTGACATATTGTGCATAATTGTGGTAATCAAATCAAGAATGCTTTTCAATTATTATGTTCGTCTGAAAATTCCTAGATGAACAAGAGATCAATTAGAAAAAAAGGAAAATATAAGTTCATAACCAGAAAGAAACCAAACATCAAATCAATAAAGACCGCAGGGGACATCCGCCTAAAGACCAAGCCTTCTATTACGTAAGCACTTCCAGTCAAGGTTAAACTCCCTTTGAACACACAAAGTTGTTTTCTCTCTGATTGGTAGTAATAAAAGAACGTGCGACGTAAGCAGGTAAACGAATAGAAGTAGTAAACAGTTATTTTGGCAATGATGCTCCCCAGCACTTGGACCAGGCGTACGCTGCATAGGACTCAGACTGATATTTTGTTCGTTATTTCAACAATATTGGGTTTTGAAGTAAATCATAATTATTCATTCAAGAACATTTGAAGGCACTTTTGTGTTGTTGTTTTAAAATTTGGCCATAGAGGACTGTGATAATTATTGCATAATTATCGTCAGTTTGGATTTATTCAAGCTGTGTCAATTGTGGCCAGCAAATAATATTTATACTCATTTTTTATTTGGTTTCTCAACTACCAGGAGCACAGCAGAATTATTACTAATACTAATCATCTTGGTGAAAAAATCTAGATCTTTTTGCATGTTGTTGTCACCAAAATGTCAATAGAATGTCACTAAGTCTACTAAAATAGGAATTCTGAATGAAGGTAATCTTGGCTATATTCAACCAAAAAAAAAAAAAAAAAAAAAAGGTTTTGAACGTCAAGTATAAAAAAGGTAGTAGATTTCATGAAATCATAATTGGCATTTCAATTTGTATGCCAACTATGTGTACGTTGTCAGTAAATATCAAAAGCTGTCCAATTTTACCATATTCAGCCTGTCGGACCTTCCCTTCTTCAAATGACCCTAACTATTGATCCAATTAGAATATCGACATAATTCTCTCAATATTAGAATTCACATGATGTCTTCTCGAGTCAGTATTTCAAACCATAAGACTGCTTTTTGAAGAGGATGTAAAATTGAATGCCTTTATACTAATTAACTACTCATCATTATGCCATGCATGGAAGTTCAGATAACTCTGAAGGTGATCAATTATGTCATTATTCGTCTAATCTGCTCATAACCCTTTCATGAAGATCAGTTAAAACAGTAGCGTATGAGAAATAATGACATTTCAGAACCCCGGCAGAAATCCCAAAAGCAGTGTAGAGATCTCAGCTTATGACTTTGAAACTCCATAAAACTTTCTGGTTATTCAGATCATTGCTTATAATAGAATCACTGAGAGAAAATATAAATTGTCATTATCATTATAGGCATGCTATTAGCAGATAATCATAATGATGATCAGCAATTCGTTTTCAATCAAAATTATATTCCGATCAGTGTATGAATGAACACCAACAATACCAAACCAAGGCAGGGACGCTGGCCCATTAAATCAAAGTTTTATAGACATTGAAACCTGAATAAAGAACAATGTATTTAAGTAAAATCAAGGAATTAATGACTCTCACCTCAGTTAGGCCCCCGTTGACCGTTTCTTATGATGGGTGTCCGAAGATTGTCCAAAGAGTGAGGCATCTGGTACTAGTACGTTGTGACTCGTTTGCCTCTTGATTCCCATCTGACAGATATCGATCACTTTGTGTTATCCACATGTGCAGAAGGGCAATAGTTAGGTTATCTTGATCACAGAGGAAAATTACAGCGTCACATACAAGATGACATTATGAAGTTTCCTCAAACGTTGTTAGCAATTCCAATCTCGCTTTAATAAAGTAGACAGTCATAATCACTGGAACGTACAGCTGGCTATCGCACAACGGAGACCTTCAATTATTTGTTCTCTTTTTTTCCGTACGCGGTTGGGTGTTGCCAGACAGGGTAGACAGGGGGTCCCTAAGGTAGTTTTCATGTCCGCATCAAACTGTTTTAGTAATCCTTTACGTTTCAGTACGAATTACAAAGATCAAAAGAATAATTTATCAATGAAGCATTGAATCTATATTTGTCTAATCTATAATAATAAATATGTATACACGCTGAGCATGGGTTTGTTCCCGGGGGTCCCAATCAACCCATTCGGGGTAGACCAAATCTGGAAGAGGGCAATTCGATACTTAAGTGCATGTACATGCTTTGAAACGCATTAATTGTTGCCCCCCAACCCATCCCCTTTGTGAAATACTGCATCCACCCCTGAAGGAATAATAAGAAACCTTGGATGCTCAGTAAATTAAGATGTGTCATGGTTTATACAGATCCAATCGATTTTACTATAAAGTTCAAGGATTTATAAAAGAAAGAGTTTGACACCTAAACAGCTGTTCTGAATAACATGTAATAGGCCTAGAGCAAAGTAGGTATCCGACAACAGATTCAAAGATAATAATGTACTGACACAGATGGTCAGACCATACTCAAGTTAGCCATTCTAGTGTTTACAATGAGAGACAGGGCTAAAGTAATTACTCTTTGTCAAAGGTGAAGAGCGGAAGGGAGGAGTCTGGTGACGTGTGTTTTTATATTCATATATAAGGTGCTGTAAGCATAGCCCTAGGGCCAGAGCACTGTAAACATTTTTAAGTAACGTCCTGGAAAGGTTGGTACAAGAAGCTTGTTCCTGGAGTTGGAATTGAAGCTGATAGACTGAATTGTTAGCTGGAGCATTGGCTGAGTGTGGTTGAGTGGATCCTACCCTTTGGATTGTTCATTGTCATCAAGAGATTTTGTCATGAGAACATTCATACACTGGATTAAATAAAGAACATCCTTTCATGCGAGTGTTATGTCTTTCATAATATGGAACTATTATTATGTAGTGGACAAACACAGTCTGGTGGAGATAGACTGCGAATAGGAGCTAGCTAATATCTGAGGACAAATGTATGACTTAAACGAGAAGCTAACAATACTGGATATTTAACCTACTATAGTTCAATAATACTATTATTCTTTTTCGAAGGTAGATCTATGTTCTCAATATCTAGAGCTAAAGAAATGACTTGAAAATAAAATAAAGACTAAAGTCCTATAGATAAGCTGCCATCGATGAGGAAAGTATGCTTTTAAATTTTGAACATGATCAAGGACCGACTAATTATCTAAGACCAACGACGATTTAACAAAACAGAAATGTCACATCTTTTCCTTTTTAGTCTATACCCATATATAGGATTATATTGTTGTTAGAATGCCCTGTGCAATGCTCAGAAGTAAAGTTCAAACAAGCCCTTTATGACACAGCCTAGGCCATGATGCTTACGCAATGACAGCCTCAGGCTCAAATAGCCAGATCTATAATTATGTACTGTTTGTCAATGGCGGATCTGGGGGGAGGGGGTCTAGGGGGTCTTGACACCCACCTCTCCCCCTAAACTACACAATGCAGCGTGCATGCGCATCCATATATGGACTGCTTTAATGCATACTCCTCCCTTTTGGAAATCCTGTATTCTATAGCATGTTTTTTATGAGCACATGTCAAAAGAATTGATGACAGTTCAATAAAAAAAAATATAAAAAAATATAAAAAAAACAACCGATATTCCTGAAACTCCTTTTTGAAGCCATATTAAACAGCAAACTCTTGATCATCAAAGTCAAGTCTAATGTGAATTGAATTCAAGCATATTTTATTATGTTCCACCCTTAAAACATCTGCAAAAATTCGATTGCATTGTTTGACCTTAGAGAAAAACGCCAGGGGTGGCCATTCAGGGGTGGAGGAGGGATTAGGGGGTGGGGTTACCTGTACACGGATACAGATGAGATTCCAAGAATTCTACTACCCGATGAATCAATAAAATGTCAACTGAGTATTACGTCCAGGTATAGTCACCGTGTGACATCACAGCGTAACCTGCCTACTATTACCGCAGAGGTGAACCATGTCTGGAGCTCATGGAATATTAAGGACCTGATAACCAAAAATTAAGAGAAGAGCATTGTAATGTTACATAATCAAATCTGCATCAGCATAACATCACTGAATGATGTAACAGATCCAATAAATGACATCACTGCACTGTTATGATAACATTGCAGTGATGCCATTGGGCAGGTAATACAGGCCAGTGCACCTATGGCAAGCTAATTGGGTAAAATTTGGAAAAGAATGTGTTTGCGAGAGAATAACGCTGATACAGAGCATATCTGGGAAAAGGTACCTATTGGCAATTAATCAAATAAAATTATTAACTTTGATTCACTTGGGAAAGCATTGTTTTAATCAAAAAACAATGGGAAAATAGGTTTTGCTGCTGGGAAATATGTTTTCCCAAATATTTCTTTGCATATGCTTAGCTACACTAGTACCTGTGCCAACTCCGCTAAGCTACATAGACACTAGAACAGCCTTCGGCCGCCATCTTGAATTTTTCGTAACTTTTGAAAGTTTGTTTACATTCTGAGTTCTGATATTTGTAGGACCCCAATTTCCTAATCACTTTACGAGGTTATTGCTTAGTATATAACTAAGAAATCCTCTGAAATTTAGAATTTTATAATGTATGGTTTTGTCAAAATACTACTTGAAAGTTCATATTAGCAACCGGATGCCCAAGGTGAAGGACGCATGGGTATCTACAGTTACGGCACTCTGCATTGAGATCGAGCTCCGCATCAGAGTGTGCAGGGAGTGTCCTGTTGCAGAGTGGTAGGCGCAGTTGAGACTAGGAATGTTCTTCCAAGTTTCCATGAATATCTTAATGTTTATTGCCTGCCTAATGTCCTAAGTCCCCCAGAATAGTTACATAAATAATATATTGTTATCTCAAATCGTGATGATGTATACTTTATTCTTTGTGTACACGTACGACCTCAACAAATTGTTTGAGGGCCGCACGGCCGCCATTACGGGATTACGCTGTTCTAGTGTTTATGTAGCCAGGCGAAGTAGCGCAAGGTACTAGTGTTATGCTTAGCCCACTTGTGGCCAAAATGATGGAGAAATCATTTTCTTTATTTCACGTCATATTTCTTGATACACCCTCATCCGTTTAAGGTAGACTAAGAAGGTCTATTTTGAAAATGGAGGAGTGGGGAGTATGAATCTTAAGAAAATGGTATCCAACAAAGGAGGGTCAATACATTTATAAATACAACGTTGCAAAAACCTGGCAGTGTAAGTGTCTCATGGAATGTCCAGAACACTACTATCTGTAATCTTGTGGATCAGCTTGCTGTCACTGGCAGAAAACACTATTTTCTGATCAGTGACATTGCGTTACCATTGGAATCAATTTTTTTTAGGGTAAACAGTGTTTTGCCATGGCAAAAGATGGCTTTAGGGGTGGAAAACAGTGTTTCTTGTTGGGGGAATATGGGCCCCAAAATAACTTTGATTGCTAAGGGAAAACAATGTTTTACCGTGGGGATATTTTTTCGTATTTTACACATTTGGCTTGCCATAAGCACCCATATGGGGCTTCGTGGTGTCTTTGATCATTGTTAATGCTGTCTGGTATATTGAGTTGAAAGAGCCAGACAGTAAGGTGCATACCTGTACAGAAATGTCTGCAGTGTCTTACCCATGAATCAGTTATTGCCTGTAGTATTGGTCTTTACCCAGAGCATGTTTTTACATGGATAGATGTAAGGCTAAACAGAGACTATTATTATATAGTATTAAACAAGTATGTTTCTGGGAAGGTGATATTTCGATAGATTTCAGTGAAAGTCATACATTATTCTAGGTCGGAAAAAAAATCAACATTAGCTTAGGCCAGGATATAAAACACATAATACTTTAAATAGATGAATTAGATAACGTTAAGCTGAGTCACTAAAGATCTTATCTTACAAATGGGTATTTTTGGTAATCGCAAATTACATTTAATTTGTATCACCTTATCTGTCGATACAAGTTTTTATATTTGTCAAAGCATTATACATTCACAACATTTTAATGGGCAATACGGTGTAAACTTAAATTAACATTTTGGGACCAAAGAAGTTTGGTAATGGTAACATCTGTCGGAATTTATGCAGATTTTGAATAGATATAATTTTAAGGTAACAATATCATCAAACTATGGTTTCGATATTATCGCAAAGCCTTGTGATAATTCATGGAGTATCGTGAAACTTCATGGACGGGATTTGTGTTACTATGATAATTGCGAAATGTTTATGGTCGCCACCCCCAATTGAGATCATGCGATACATAACTAATTAAGCAGGTATCACTTGTACACCTGAAGACGTTTGCGACCTTTTCCTACTAAATACCTCAGGTAAAGCCACCAGGCTACAGATGGACGCACCAGTAGTCACTTTCTACAAAATCGATCTTACTCAAAGGGGTTGATAGTTGGGAAAAGGTTCAGGGACACCTTTTTATCTCTTTTTCAAGTCCAATTCAATATTCTCTTCATTAGTGGTTAGGATAGATCCAACTAACCATCTGGATCAATCAAGTTAGTTCTTTGTTCAGATATGTCAAAATAAAAATCCGAAGAGTTTAAAACGAAATGCTAGTCATTTTCACAATTGCGCTTGGAAATTGTTATCAGACTTTTGTGAACAGCCGGAAAAAATGATTCATTGACAATGACGAAATAATACAGGTATTGAACTCCTAAGATAGACTATCTGATAAGGTGTAGGGTGTTCCATTGTAATCTTAAGACAACTATGGTATCTTAAATTTCGTCGTAAAATGATCCTGAGATATTTCCAATGTCTACTGATCATGGTACTAAGACCCCTAAATCTAGTTTAATTTTTGCTCCTGAGTTGGCCCTCTTATTCCATCTGAATGGCCTATAATGAGCTCCGTAGCTCAAGGAAAGTTAAATTTAGACGTGCATGACTATACTGACCTAACAAAGGTTCAAAAGGGGCTTTAATATCTGGAATAAACTTCCAGAAAAAAGAACAGGAGTCACCTACAAAACTTTAAAAGGAAATAAAAAATTCGTTATCTTGAATATTACAATATTAGATATGAGAGTTTATTTTTTGATATTGTAAAATGTTTAGTTATGATATATATTATGTTGATATAAATCAACTGATGTAAATAACTGAAATAATGCAGAGAACCCGAAACATGCAGACTAATGTTTCTGATTAGCCATCCTGTATTTTAGGTAGTCACAGTCATTCTTCTCATGAACCATGAATCAGCTCCAGATGTAGTTTGATCATCAAGAGTGAACAAGAACATTCATGTGAAAGGATATTTCTTTATTTTTGTCCCAAATATGTAAAACACGTCCCTGGTTTCCTGTTAGCATTTCACCAGTCCTTAGGCAAGTCAACTGAGCTCACTCAACCAAATGCTCCTAGACAAAGTCCATCCTTTCCGCTGAGTTTATCCTAACATCCAGCCTCTCAGCCTGCTGTAAGGTCCCCTTCTCACTGACAGAATAAGCAACTCTGAACTCTGGACGTCTGAGGTCTGCCTCATCACTGCATCCTAGCAGTGGACCTACTTCCCATTGCACTTGGTGTGGAGGTTCCCTGCCTATGTTTTTAGCGATGACCTTTACATGATCTTTAAACTTGGATTGACACTACATCAGTCATCATAGTAAGATTGAAAATCATACAGAAATTAGAATGGCAACCTTGACCGATCAGCATACAAAGTATTAAACAGTTTTCTAAGAGTGAAGCGGTCATGATAAATAATAATATTTCTTTTCAGATCAGACGTAGTGTTCATGATGAGCAGGGTTAATATGCGATAACAGACCGAAAGACAGTTTGAAGTATTAACACCTTATCCGTCCATGATATTGCCTATTTTGCTATTTGGTGTTTTGTATCTCATGGTTCCAGCCTATTCAACAAGAGGGAGCCACTGAGCTACGTAAAGGTTTCTCATTGAGGCATCGGCGGGGTTTCTCCAATACCACATACATAATTATACGAGCAGCCCATTACAGGATGTGACATACAACATCAGGGTAACGATCATTGCAAAAGGCTGTACTGTAGTCTCTATGATAGAACCACCAGCAAAAAAAGTTTAGTGTGTTACCAAGTTCCCTTGAGGCAGCCATGTATATACAGCAAATATTACATATCAACTGAAACTTCATTGTGAAAATTCAATGGTAAGAGAACAAGTCAGGTAGGAACAAGATTGATGATAACAAAGATTAGTGTTGATAAAGTAACCAATAAATAATTACGTTTGCATTCACCTAATTACACTAAACGTTATTAATTGATGAGGTCTTTCGAAATATGCGTCTCGTGTTGCTTCTGTACTTGCACATGATGTCCTAAGCTGCATTTATAAAATACCCCGGTACAATATTATACTACTCCTATTCACTGCAATGTAACACATAGAACATTGTTTTGTCGACTCATGCCTTTTTCATACCAATTATCCACGAATATTTCCTCAATTATCTTCCTATCATCATTATTCATTTGATTGGATACATTGAAGTTTGCATAGGCCTATTATAGACGTCTGTTCCTTCAATAACGATTTGTTGTTACTTTTAATTTCTATCACAAAGTCTTTCTACAGGATGCAAATTTAGCATTTCATGTGCTATTATAAAGCATGGACGACGAACAGAATTTGGACAGTTCTGTGGAAATCTAAATACTATGATCAGATGATCCGGAGGTTATTTGACTTTAAAATACCGAACTGGGTCAGTGAACACACACGTAAGCCCAATTGTGCATCAGTAACTAATCACTATAAGCATTTCCTGTTAAATGTATGCCATGTTGAAAATAGCATCAAATAGCAACTGCTTATCAATAATCCCTTGTTAATTGTTATAGCAAAGGTAATACTGAGCAGCCTAACATTAACATGACTTTGCCATAAATCAAGTGCTATTTCAATTACATTGTATCCCACTACGGTTTGCGCTATTGTTATCATCTGATCCATTTTTGACTACTGATAAGATATTGGAAACCATCTATTATTGTTACCATATGAGATATGTCATACTGAAATAAAGATGTACATAAAGTATGATCATGGATGGCTCGCGACAGTTGGCATACAGGCTTTTCACATGACTATAGGGCTAGATCAAAGAAAGGATACCATGCAGTCAGGACTTGGATATTGTGGTATGTTTCAAATACGATTCAAGAATCCATTAATTTTCCATTCTATAGTGGTCGGTAAATTCTGGTATTATAATGGACCTGCAGACTAAGCAAATAGTATCAACAGACAGCATGCATGGAACACCGTTCAATCATGTAAGACAATAATAAAAGCATGAGCAATTTAAGATGGATTTCCTTGCTTTGATGAATAAGATTTTCAGCAATTCTCCAGTAAGGAAAATTTGTCATTTGTTATAAACAGGCGCATTCGATACAGGAATCAATAATGTATGGTAGAGAGAACATCTGACGGTTCCATATAGAAAACAATTAAATAGTTATGAATTAATGCTCAGTGAAATAGGCTAGAACCAACTGCCTTGCTGTTTGTGTGAAATCAAAGGCCCTTAGAGGGCCCTATTGGTGGACAATAATCCTAAAGGTTATAGCAATATACAGCACTTTATGAAGAATCATATCTGATCATCTCACTTTCATTGACACTTTTTATCTGTTCTATTAAAGTAAAAGAGTTTCTCTATCACTCCCTGCATACCTTTGACAGGGACGGGTCCACGATTTCGAAATGGGGAGGTTTGGGGGAGGGGGGGAGGCAGCACATTGGCTGATTATTAAAACGATAAATATTCGCGCGCACACAGATAAAGATTTTCTCCCTCTGCTCCCTCTGAGTAATTAGACAAGGATAGACAACACCTCTCAGCGGCCAATGTGCAGCACTCCCTTAGTTTTTAAATTAATTCTATACTATTCATTGCATTATTATATAGCATACATTTCCTAAAAGCCAATGCAAAACCCTATCTATTGGTATAAATTATATTAGAATGTGAAGAACTGCACCTTTGTAGGTAGACCAGAAAGTGAAAAAATGATTTTTTCACTTTTATTTTTTGAACAAGGATATCTCAGTAACTTATGAATATAAATACATGAAATTTGTTGTACATGTAGATAACATTGAAATGCAGGGAAGCGTGTCTCAGAATTTTGATTTAGGTCTTATTTTTTGTTTTATGAAATGTAGAAAATAATGTTGAAAAAAATAACCAAAATCTTCCCGTTTTTTGTCATAAAATGAAAACTAGGCCCTAAATAAGAAATCTGAGACATGCTTCCCTCCAAAGGATTATTATTGACACCTACAAAAAATTTCATAACAATCTATTGAGTGGTTACTGAGATATCCATGTTCAAAAAATAAAAGTGAATAAAATACTTTTTCACAAATAATTCCTTGAATTCTAACATGTTGACAACAAAATATGTTCTAAAAGATAGAGAAAAATAAGCTCTTTCATTTGTTGTTTAGTATGTTGTATTAGCTTTCCTGGTAACTGCACAATTGTAATTATCGCAAATGAAGCCACTCTGAGGTGTTGTCTATCCTTAAGGATAGACAACACCAAAAGAAAGCTCGTCGTACAATAAGAGGAGTATTACTAGGTTCTCTCTTAGTGTGGTTTAGGTCCCCATCAAAGGGTGGTATAAGGATAGGTAGTACAAATACGTGTGCCTGCAGGGAGGCATATAGCTTGTCATATCTTACACTTACACCGTGATTTAAGAGACTATTACATTTAAAATGATTAACCAAATCTCTTGTTATTATCAGAAATGTGTACGACTAGCACTCGACATTTAAGTTGGCCCTTTAATCTGTACGCCCTCGTAAATCCTCATTTTCCAGAGGGTACTCCTCTTACGTTACTCTTGTATTACATATTGCTTCCCAATAATTTGAAATCTGGGAATATTAAGAAAAATGAGCTGGTCATGAAACGACAGCCGCATTATTGGCTTGGGCGAACAGGGTGGAGGCAATATCAGGATGATATGGATATGATACGTGGTGTAAAACGGGAGGTGTCGTGAAGCAGGGTACAAAGTGCCCCTACTCAGCAGTCCCCCACCCGCCCCCACCGGCCCAGGGGGATGACACCTAACATGGTTGTCTCAGATTATGGCCCCCTCCCTCCGGGCGCTATGGGCAGACCCTGGAGGAGGGGCCAGTGGTAAGGCAGGTTGAGGGCCTGACTGAATGTAATATCATCTATAGGCCTTTTTCATTAGAATGGCGCCCTGTCGGTCCCATACAGTTGTAATTCAACGTGCTGGGAGGTGCAATTGAATGAAGTCAGATTGAGACTTTTGTGCTCAAGGCGTCTATTATAATTATGGCGATTTGATCAAAATATTTTTACCACAAAACGGTGAAGGATTTTTGGTATGTCTCTAAGCATAGATAATGTCAAATCAGAATTCGAGACAAGGGAACATTGCAACATTGCAACAGGGAATGCAATTATCATGATCCTTTTACTGAAAGGAGACGTACAACTTATCGAGTTTATAGGTAGTTTTATTACATCCGAAAACATGAAATTCATCCTGAAAACCGGTGCTTTCCTCCAAATGGTCGGTGAGCCCTTAGAGTCGGCAAGTCCCGAGTGAGGCAGCGAAGGGGCGGGGAGCGGCTGCCGCCACTGCCACTACCACCACCACTACCACCACCACTACCACCACCACTACCACCACCACTA
The DNA here is from genome assembly GCA_936440205.1 of Lepidonotus clava. Classification (NCBI taxonomy): domain Eukaryota; kingdom Metazoa; phylum Annelida; class Polychaeta; order Phyllodocida; family Polynoidae; genus Lepidonotus; species Lepidonotus clava. Next base: position 19,126,400 of record OW387148.1, read on the forward strand.
CCACCACCACCTCTTACAATTATTCCCACTTCGGGGAGAAAACTGCGGCCACTTTGGGAGCCCTAATCTGATTTCAGCATCGACTCGTTTTAGATTGCTACATGTGTTCTTTTCCGACGGAGGAAGGGCTGGGGGTTAGCAGATTTATACCAGCGACGAAATCAGGAGATCGTTCCCTTTTTACATGCAGTCTGTCGCATAAACAATCATGTTTGCTGGATGCAAACACAGGCGCTTTAGGTTGAGGCAATTTATAACATAATATTATGATACCTTTGCTGTTGAAAATGACAATTTTGTGGGATTGAATAACCTCTTTATACATTGATCAAACATAGCACTTTGAGTCGGTGTAACATCTATCACAAGTAAGTTGATTCAAGTTAAGCCTACATTCCATTTACCGATTTTGCTGCCGATTTTATAAATCGGTCGTAGGAATTAAGGTTACATAATTATGGACATGATTATCATATATTGCTAGAATGGTACTGCAATTCATTTTCGAATGGCATATAGGATGTATTGTTTCATGCCATGTTCTTGGAGAAAATCAAACAGATACAAAATCACTAACATCAAAATCGCAACAGGTTTTACTGTTCATAATGAAGACTCCCAAATGTCTACAGCACATTCATCTTTTAGATGATTGAATCTTGGCAAAATAGCCTACTTGGCTAACTCAAAGGTTTCTTTACTCAGGATACACACCTGCATACCGGGGGGCCATTCCACAAAAAGTTATGAACATTCAAAATTTATATTCCATTCCAGAAACAAGATACGTACTGTTTGCAGCCTAAGAAAAGTGTGCATAACTCCAGGGGGCCATTCCATAAAAAGTTATGAACATGTACAATTTACATTTCATTCCAGAAACAAGATACGTACACAATGATATTTCTGCGTACTGTACACAGCACAAGTCATGTGTACATTAATTCCAATTATCTGCGACATGTAATGGAATGTTCGTAAATAACTTTTATTATTTAAAAATATATTTAACTATGAGGTGTTAAAGGTATGTTAACGAGTGATATATCATAAGAAAGCTTAAATTATGAGGATTCCGCTGGTGAAAACCAATTTAAAATTGGTTAAGAATTCATGGAGCTATTAAAGAAATTCTGAATAATCATGTTAAATCCAATCTCATGTCATTTGTGTACATTTTTCTACGTACAGTGTAAGTTTGAGGTAACTTTTGACATTACGAACACTTTTTCTTACTAACACTATTTGTGTACAAATTCAAAGTTAACCCTTACACTTACGAACAATTTTTGTGCTAATAGTGTTCGTACATAATTATTAATATTCATATACATTTTACACAATGAAGTCATAGTGCTATGATAATAAATTAGGTAGCATTTAAAAGGAAAATTCATAACGAATCCGTAAGTGAAAACCATATTAGAATCGGTTAAGAATTCACGGAGCTATCAAATAAAACAGAAAATCTGATCTTTTGTTATTTGTGTACATTTCTGTAAGTACATAGTACGTTTTCAGCAATTTTTGACGTTGCGTACACATTTTCTTACTAACAGTGTTTGCGCACAGATTCTAAATTAATCCTCAGACTTACGAACATTTTTGTGGAATAGCCCCCGGGTCACAATTGCGTCTCCATCTAATGATGTCCCAGGCTGGCAATGTGTGACATCGCGAAGGTAATTGAACAATTGCTGAATGGCAAGAAACACGAGGTTGTGCATGCGACGTACGCGGTGCGTACAATTGGTCATTACAATGTGCAATATACACGACGTCGCCCACACAGGATCCCCTTTATACTCTTAGTGGTTCTAAGCTTTTATCTAGGCCAACAAAATTTTACTGTCGATACTTCGCGTAAAATACTATGCACATGCACATCAAAAGTACCATATCCCCATTTCGTTATACTGCTTCTGTCGTTCTATCTTGTCAACCAATATGTTAAGCATAACAGTGAAATATGCTCAGGTGAAGTCGCGCTAATAGGCAGGGTACTTAAGTTAATTACTTGATTACCACTTATTCAAAACCCGTAATACCTGGTATGGTATGGTGGTATTTGTTAAATTGCCTGTAATCTCTGACACCGTGATTTGCTCAAATAACACCACTTCTTATACAGAATAAATCAACTATTTAGAAACGGTCACTTTTTCTAATCATAAATAGGTAGTTATAAATTTCAGAGTCAATAGTTAAGCGCAGATGACAAAAATAATTGTATGTTTCCAAGGCGAGTGATTAGATACCTTTGCAAAACAAGAGGTTATAGGTTTTAACTTGTTCAAATTTCAAATAGTTTCTTAATTTGGGAATAATTCCGGGGCGTGCCATAAATACCATGGCTTGTGAATTACCTACTCTGTTTGTAATTGATGCTTGTATCAAAGCAGGGGAGCAGTCTTCAGTGATCTATCAGTAAAATTATAGGGTTACGATTAAAATAAAGGTTTAACCTTTTAGTTTTATTGAGTCTTGTGTATTACAAAAGCATGCTACTTGTCCAGTGAGCAACCTGATTTCAAATCGATTTGTCAAGCCCTTTAATATAAATATGACTGTGAATTATTTTATGTTTGTTATGAACCTCCTTTACTTGACTTACATGTACATGCATGCCAGATAGTTTTTGCCTGGTCAACGTTTTCTTATATTTACCAAACTTGAGGCAAAACAGGAAAAGGTGCACCTCTTTAATGATTTTTGAGATAATGAGATGAAAGATCTCCTCAGTACACCTGTGCCGAGTGTGACAATTATGTTACACCTTAAAGGATAGGTAGAGCGAATGTTATCACTACGAGGACAGATTCTGCCACAGAGGTATGAGGCTATTAACCTATGATGCCCTCCAAAAGTACCGATCACAAGGGTAATGTAGACTATGACTAACTCTACTCCAAGGGTTGCTACTGGGGGCAAAGCAGTGGCGAGCTATATAACCTCTCTTTTTTCTTGGCCTTGGATTGAATTTCTGTGCTATTGCTTGTGAAGGGGCCAGTATGTATACCTATGCTGCATATGCCTAGGTGATACGGGGGGCTTTACACATGTAAGATATAAATCAAATCCCTTGGGTGTGCAGCCATATAGTGTCTTTTCCAGACCTGGCTGTCATGGTCTAGTGGGTTTGTTTGTCTGGGTGTCGCTATGGTGACCACCTGGCAACACCTGTTATGTAATGCTGATAAGCACTGATTGGGGCTCTCTGATTGGCTGGAAACTTTTATTATTGAAAAATGGTTTTAAAATATATGCCTTGTACGCACATAGACAATGCATGTATCAGAAAAAAGACAAAGATTGGTACTATTGATACATGTAGACAGAATTCTCTAACTTTGTATACATCAAGAGTTATGGATGGTTTGATATCTACAAATTACATAGGCTCAAAGAGGAAATAACCCCTAGCTTGTCTGGGCAACAGCCATGTGGCTAAGCTCCACACCAGGTGGCATGGTCTGGAATTTCATTTATTGTCATATTGCTCTCCCATCGCACCTTGTGTCGCAAAGGTGCAAAGCCACTATACTGCTATATGTCATTCTGGGTGCTGCTGCTGGCCGAAGGCTGGGCCCTGGAGGCATTTAGAGCAAATCTAGCATTTGTTTTCCCACTTTACTGAAAGCTGATGGGTCCCAGATGCCTTTTGATCACCCCAATGGGTAAACGCGACACACTTGAACGAATACCAACAGCCTGCTTTATAATGATTATCGCATTCAACATTGCACTTACGTAAAATCTACAGAGGTTTGAAAAGGTGTTTCACAATAAGCCCTCTGTAAATGCTTCCAAAATCTTCGTGTGAAAAAACGTGACCGTAAACTTGTTTGTGAAACTAACCCTTAATCCATTTTTGTCAGTATTATTACTTATAATTATGGAGCAAACGGCCACGAAAATATGAACTGGTCAGGAATAAGTGAGTCAGTTTATAAACTTAAATCTTCCCTGTGTTTGAGGCATAGCCCAAACGCACACACGCACACACACACACACACACACACACACACACACACACACACACACACACACACACACACACGTACGCACACACGTACGCACACTCACATACATTAACTTAGCACTAAATCCAAATTTTATGTTATGAATGTTATGCCATATATTATGTCAACAATATTGTACAAAAAAGCAGATATATATTTTTCGCCTAACAATTTTTTTTCCAGTTATGCTGGGGACCTTCACAAATTTAAGCCTGTTTAAATACTGCGGTCCACAGCTGGGCAACAGTCATGGCCATTTCCATTTGTCGAATGGGACGCCAGGTGGTGACTTCTGGGATGGGGTCACTTTTCACATACTACACCTGCCGACGCTCTGCATTATGGGAAATTTGCTAATTCTCACTGACTCGCGCTGTCCTCAGGTGCTCTCCACTGTTTAATGAAGGAAATTGTGGGGACCAGGGTTTGGAAGCCTGTCTGAAAATGAGCAATTTGTTCAAACATGCGGCCTGTTTTCTTCATAGATTGGAAACACATGATTACTGGATAGGTCTGGACAGTAACATTCATTTTGTCATTAATCCGCCTCGTTCAGGGACTACTTTTCATAATAAATTATCGGGCTGTAAATAAAAACCAAACCAATAACATAATATACTGGATTTACAAGACCCAATTGAGGTTGTATACATACTTCTCCAACTTAGATAAGGCAGATTTGGAGCAGGGTTGTTGTCATCTTTTCGTTGTTGTCGCATTGCAAAGGTATTCAGTCATAAGAAAGAATATGATATTGACAGGGAATGATCTTCTTCCAAAACAAAATCTGTCTCCCCTGGGAAATAACTTTCAACCTCCTGTCAACATTTCTTTTGACCATTTCAGTCTCCCTTTAGAAACTAATAAAATTGTCAATTTGGTAATGATTTCATCAACGTTTTCATCTAAATACTTTTCATTAACTTTAAATGTAATCAAATCATCTCTGGATTTTCACTCGTGGGCGGTGACATCTGGATACATAGGACATCCTTAAGCAAATAGGCCTTAGCATCGATCGCACCAGGTAATAAAGTTATCAGATAATGACATCTGTTTGTTTAGAAAGAAATCATCACCCTTTCTTATTTTCTCATAGGATTACGTGAAATATTCTGATATATATTTTGTGATATAGGCCTATAGGAAGATTAAGTTGATTTCTACTCATATCCTTCACTCTTTCAGTAGTAAAGGACCCATACTTCATACTGACCATTGATTGATACCCAGGCAATCAGCTTGTGCAATATGCACGTCAATACACTCCCACTCAATCCTCCGGAAATCCCGCTTTTCCTGAGGACATGCCCCTTTCGCGCGACTGACGTACCCAGTGGACCATGACAGTTAGCCCCCCGAGACGCACTCCAGTCCACCAGCTTCCTGTCAAGACGGTCATTTCTTAATAGGGGGGCAACGGGAGAATGGGGAATGGTGGGCGTGAGGTTACAATGGGGGTATTCTTAACTGCGTCTACTTCAATAAAGTCTGCTTCAATAAACAGAGGAGATAAAACGGATCCTTATGTTCATTAGTGGTATTCATTTCTTAAACCCTCATGACGGATATGACATGTCACAAACTCTATAAGATGTCTCCTTTACAATAAAGCATCACTCCCCATTCTCACATATTTACGGTCGGATCACATAATAGTGTTTTGGTAGAAAGGCGTTTCATTCAGTTATAATTTGTAAACATTGTTGCCACGGACACCTGTAACGGCTATAAAACCTTGGCGTTGTGTGCAATAGCATGGTCCAGATTCCATGAAATAAAGATAGACGTCTTATTCAAAGGCAAATCATAAGGTTATATGACTCTGTCTGACAGCCCACAATACTATATCTATGATATACAAATATGTAAGCATACAAAGGCCTGATGATATATTAGGACCATAACTTACAGTACTAATGAATCTAGAATAGAAGATTTCCTCTTGAAACATCCTCACAGTGCCTGGTTATTTCTGCTCTTCACAATGCACAGGTTGAATCTTTGCTTGTAAACACGAAGGAATAGAAAGATGCGAAGAAGACCAATTTCTAGTCTGCGTGAGGTCTACTTCAATTAACGGAGGAGATGAAAATGATTCTTTATGTTCATTGGTTGTATCCATTTCTATATACTATATCTATGATTTAAAAATATGTAAGCATACATATGCCAGAGATTAGGACCATAACGTATACTAATATATCTAGAATGGTGGACTTTCGTCTTGGAAATTCCTCATGCATAGTACCTGATTATTTCTGCTCTTTTCAATACACAAATTGAATCTTCGCTTGTAAAAACTAGGGAATAGAAAGATGTGAAGAAGACCAATTTCTAGTCTGCTTACTGTAGTCTCTAAAACAATTGCTGTTAATTAGATGGATGATGATGACGTGTAAACGTGTTTTCTTTATGGTTTGGCCGTGGATACTGGAAAGATTTGAAGTATAAAGTCTACACAACAGGATTTGCAAGATGATTGGAAGAAAACACATGAAGAATAAGAAAAACAACCCATTGAATGATATAATGAAATCTCCCATCTAGGGCTACAGAAATCTTTGCCGTAATATCCGGTTGTTATTCCAATTTCCAACATGAGCCAGCACGACTGTATGGGAAATTAGGGTATGCATCCAGTTGTTATTTTATCATTTCTTTTCCTTCACCCAGTGTATTGTGAGACAACTCCCGGGAATCTCATCATAGATACTGTGTATGCGGGTTTAGGGGATCTGTTGACTAGGCATACTGAACACCACAATGGTCGCTCTCTTAGAAGAGCAAACAGTGGGCGCGTGGTAGAGAATGCCCCGCTCGCACCCTCAACTTCCGGTACTTCCGGTTCCTGAGTTTCCTCAGTAAGGAGGATTGATCCACTAACGCGGCTGGTAGTACTACTAGAAAATACATACATATAACTAACCGAGAAGGGAGTACGAGGGTGGTAATCACCCCAAGCTGGGACCCCGATATCAGCCCACGGCCGGCCCTTTGGGCCCTGGCCTCGGGCTGATATTAGGGTCCCAGCTTGGGGTGATAACCACCTTTGCACTCCCTTCTCGGTTGGTTATGGATTTATTATACCTTTTCTGTTAGATCTGTGCTCTCAACTGCTCAAGGAAGGATGCACAGTGATGGTGGGACTGTGATGCTGCACAATCTTTTATGGTTTTTCATATAACTCTTTTGATATCTATCAAATCCACAAACAGTAAGCAGTAAAATGTAGCTAGGAACGTTGTGCAGATAAAGCATATGTTAGATTTTTTATTTCTAAATGATTTCATTTTTTCATGAATTTTAGATAAATAAAAAGTTTCTGTATCGCCCTGCAGGCCGATACAAGGCTGGTTATCACCCAGGTTTGTATCGCTCTTAACTACTAAACTTGTATCACCCTATGGTATAATAAATAGTTTTACCCCTCTCATGATTTACTTCCCATTGCTTACGCCATACCATCTGAAGTTGTCACAAAATATCGGCGACTGGTCTTCCTCCATCGGTTATATGATCTGCTTGTGATGTTACACAATACACGTTGTGCAGATGACGTCAGAACTCCCACATTGTGATGGGCGCCATATTGGTGATTAACTTAAATTTACTAATATCTATAGTTCTAAAGCATTTATGATGTAGTTTTATGTTTGCTATATCAAAAGAAAACTAACTTAATCATAATAAATGAGTATAATCTATTAATTGTGGATATTTCTAAAGGCCACGTGGGTGTGGAGACCACATGGTAATCACCAAAAGTGGGTCGCGTGTCCCTGTCTGCACAAGGTCTATAGGCATAGCATAAGAACCGCTACTAACATGATTAATGATAACAAAAGCGCAGTGGTACCAAAGTATAATGACAAAAATGAAAAACGATGTTTTAACTGCAGAATCTACTGCGAAGTGCCATTACATTTAAGTTTTTATGGGAGGACGAACATCAAATCTAGGAACGAACCAAGCAATGAGTCCCAGTTAACAGCTTGGTTGCCTTTTAGGGGTCTAAACTCTTAAAAACGGGTTGCCCAGACTGCTTTTTCTGTTATATGGAACAGGTTATAGAATACTTCTAAATTCTATACATGGCACAAAAGCCAAACGATAGAAATATCCAATACAGAAGGTTGCATGAATAATGTTTTATTATACTTTTCCGGAATTGCTAAATAGGCGTACAGTGGAGGGCCGTACTGTACTGATATGGATTCCGTATCAGTACAGTGTACTGATCTGGAAAAGTAGTCCGACCTAGTTTAAACCAATCAAAATGCAGCGTAACGGAGAGAGTTTGACCTCTGACCTACACCGACCTAATTAACGGACCAATGGTAAGCGCGGATTTGGTCATGTGAGACGGACGCGGCCCTTTCAGTCTCAGAACACACCAGACAACCAAAACAAACCCACGAGACCGCTAAAACACGTCAGAAAAGTCCGTTAAAACCGTCGGAAACGGCGGAAATGACGTTCAGTATGGAGCTAACAGACACCCAAATCAGGAAAATGCTAATGTTCGACTCGGACGTTAGTGAAACGGACCTAAACGGACTTTTGGACGTTTTTGAGGCTCCTGACGTGTTTTGGGACCAGTCCCATCCCGCCAGTCCTACCATCATTGTGTGCAGAGAAGATCCGTCAGAAAACCCTGCTCAGCCGTCAGAAAACCCTCCGGACCCGTCAGAAAACCCTCCGGACCCGTCAGAAAACCCTCCGGACCCGTCAGAAAACCCTCCGGACCCGTCAGAAAACCCTCCAGAGGTGTCCGCCCATGTTAATTTCCATGATTATGACATGGAGGACCCTGACTACCTCCCACCAGGTAAGCATAGGCCCCACCCAAACAATAAAAATGCGTGTAAAAATGGGTGTAATGTGTGTGACAAGTACGTGATAAGTATGTGATAAGTACGTGATAAGTACATGATAAGTACGTGATAAGTTTGTGACAAGTAAGGGGAATGTTACCCCCACCTCTCAGGAAGTCTCTCATTGCTGCAGTTTAGGGCCAAAATGCCTGGGATCCCCCTGACTAGCCTCTCTGGTCATAGAGTGGTGCTCATTATTCTCCAGGTAGACACACCCATTTTCATCTTCCCTGTTTCTATCAACTTTCAGATACTGATGAGGAGGACTACATGGAGGAAGGCATGGACGAGGGCATGGACGAGGGCATGGATGAGGACATGGACGAGGACATGGAGGAACAGGGAGCCGTAGGAGGGGTGAACGAGGCCGACATAGAGGTCTACATTGACTCGGGCAAAAACAAGAACACCAAGAGAAAGACACAACAGGTGGTCAAGAGGTTCCACGAGTACTGCGCGGAAGAGGGGTATGAGGACTTCGTGGCCCTCCCGCCCTCAACCCTCAATGTCATGGTGAGTGCCTTCTTCATGGTCGTAAAAAAGAAGGACGGGGAAGAGTACGAACCGGACACCCTCACCAGCATGCACCGGGCCATTGACCGTCACCTCAAGGAGAAAAAGTATGGATATACTTTAAAGGATTCCCCGGAGTTCCAGAGTAGTCGGGATGTCCTGGCCACCCGGAGGAAGGCCCTCAAGGCGGAGGGGTATGGCAACAAACCCAACCGATCGCAGCCCCTCACTGCACAACATATGAATATCTTCTGGGAGAAGGGAGCCATCTCTTTTTTTTTTTTTTTGAAACGTTTTATTTTTCAACTGGTTACATTCTCAGACTAGTAGTCTGTTCTCCCTCGTGTACCAGCAAAAGGTTGGTTTAGTGGTCACGGTAACTGGGATAAGCGGAATATTATTACAATATAGTTTCAGTAAGTTTGATTCGGTATATTGAGAAAATCACAGTCATAATCATAAATCACAATCAAACGGGTGGGAAACTCGTGTGAGGTATGGAGATAATCAAAACATGAAATGAGATGAGATGGAGATGAAACAAAAGTATCAGCACGAACATTTATAAGTACAAGATTAGGTACTATATGTGCATAGTCTTAGGTACAGTCCCAATATTAATAGGCTTCTTGTTGGGAGACGTGGCCATAACACAGAAACAATTGTCACATAGTGATTTCAAGGCTTTTTATAAATTAGAGATATAATAGTGAACTAGAATGCTATGGTTTACCGTATCGAACGCCTTCTTAAAGTCTATATAAATGGTTAAGGTGTCTTTGGAGTTATTGATATTTTCTAGGATGTCTGTGGTAAAGTCAAATATAGTTTGGATCGTGGAGTGCTCTTTTCTGAAACCGTTTTGAAATTTAGAGAAAATATTATTCAATTCAAAGGCAGGCATAATTTGGTCGTGTAAACAATGTTCAAAAATTTTTCCCGGCAGCGGTAGCAAAGAGATTGGTCGGAGATCTCCGGGTTGTAGTGCCTTTGTTTTCTTAGGTATAGGTACAACTGTGGCAATTTTCCAGGCATCTGGGAAAACATTAGTGTCTATAATGGCATTGTAGAGATTAAGAATGAGAATTGGTACATGTGCATATATCACTTTCCATATTCTGGAAGCAATTTTGTCCAGACCACTGGATTTGTAAACTTTAATCTCCTTAGAGTATTTGGCGAGAGTGTCAAGATCAATACGGGTAACATCTAGGTCTTCCATTATCTTCTGTTGAGGGTTAAAGGACAATGGGTGTGGCATTTGTGGGTCGTGCACTATTTTGCTGGCAAGCGCTTCACCAATTCCGGAGAAATTCTCTAAGACCAGCCCGGAACCTCTCCAACGAGGGCTCTTCATCTATATGGTGGAGTGTTTCGGGCTGAGGGGCATGCACGAGGGCCGACAAATGAACTGGGGGGACATTAAGTACGTGGAGGACAAAAATGGGTACGTCTACCTGGAGTTCAACGAACGACATTCCAAGACTAGACAGGGCCAGGGGGATCCCAGGCATTTCAAGCCTAAACTGTTTAAAAATGAGAGGCATCCCGAGAGGTGTGCAGTCCACATGTACGAAGTATTCAAGTCCCACCGCCCGACCCCAATGATGGCCCCTGACAGCCCCTTCTTCCTGGCCATCAACAAGAGTCCCAGGGCCAGGACCTGGTACAAGAACCAGCCCCTGGGTGTTCACCGACTTCGGAAGATTATCCCTGAAATGGCCAAGGCCTGTAATCTGAAGGGGAGGCTCACTAACCACAACATCAGAAAAAAAACAGCGACTGACCTGCTCCACAGCGGGGTGAATCCCACTGTGATTGTGCAGCTGACAGGTCACAGCAATGTGGCCAGCCTGAACAATTATGCAACGGCGGACATGTCAATGCAGTACGAGATGTGCGACCTCCTGCAAAGTGACCAGCAGTGAGGGCCCTAAGTCCAGCGGTCACTCCAGGGCAGGCGGCGGTCACTCCAGGGCAGGAGGCGGTCACTCCAAGGCAGGAGGCGGTCACTCCAGGGCAGGCGGCGGTCACTCCAGGGCAGGCGGCACCATCCATGAACATCGTCCCAGCTGCAGCTGGATCAGCTGCACTGTTCCAGTCATCATCCTCCAGCCTCTCCCAGGCCTCGGCGCTGCTGAGTGGGGCAGTCTTCCACGGATCTGTCAACATAAATTTCAATTATTACAGTGGGAACAATAATCCAATGTGAAGTCCGGGCAAAATTCAGGCAAAATCCGAGAAATCCGGGCGAAATCCGGGCAAAATCTGAAACATTCTGATAATTCCACGGTGTTTTACAAGTCCGGGCAAAATCCGGGCAAAATCTAAGAAATCCGGGCGAAATCCAGGCAAAATGTGAAACATTCTGTTAATTCTCCACGTAGTTTAGGAAATATTTATAAGCAATGAGAAAGTTGTACTCATCTTTGTCTTTGAGGCGTCTGTCCACTGTTGCAGGGAAGAGCTGCGTCGTTGCAGGCCTGAGGAGCACCGTTGCAGGTGCTGGAATGAATTAATAGTGAAAATAATTCAAAGTCATTTTTTCAAACTTTAAAAATAATCTAGAGGAAAACCAACAGTTCCACATTGTTATATATGTCTATTTGTTATATATTTCATAGCAAATAAGTATCTAATATCAAGATTTATCACGATTTGTCCGAGTTCAAGTTGTAAAATTCAATCTATATAAGAATGTCTAAAGTTGTGCTGACCTTTGACACGACCCGACCTGACCCGAGGTCGGGCGCACTTTCACTGTTGCCGGGCGGCAACCGCTGTTGCAGGGCCTTGTTGCCAACTGGTTAGAATTGAATAAATCCTAAGTGTCAACATTTGCCTTTCACCCACGTAGTTCTCCACGCAATTTTCCACGCATTTTGCGCCTTCTCCACGTAGATATGTAATATTTTGAAGCAATTCTGGCGGGTGGAAGAGGAGGGTTCCCAGGGAAAGCACCGGCAAGCATGGCGGTGGGCGCGAAGTTGGCGAGTAAAATCCCCGATGTTGAAGACCAAATATCTCCATATTTAACCGATGACGCGTACATTTCACACGTCCTCGTATATCCCGGGTATGTTATTCACGTGCAGCAAGCAGGAATTGCTCGTAGGATGGCCATTTTCACCGTAAATTGAAGAAATCCGGAGGATCAAATTCGCCTCTTCGTGCCATAACCGCCGGCTTGTTCAAACGGAAAGTAGGTCATTCGGCCTCTTCACTCCGGTCAATTGTAGTCCCCCGCGAAACATAGTTCCAAATGAATCCGGCCGGTCAAATAATTTTAAAGGCTAATAATTAAAAACAATTATGGAATATGTATCACTGAGACTGTATAATGGTGACAAATTATAGAAATCCACAAATTATTCGATAATTTTCAAATATGTAGCCTTTTCACCAGCGCGAACCCGCGTAAGAATACCAGAAAGTCTGAAGTCGGGGCGAAGTCGGTCAAATCGCCTCTGCGCCTTCATCAAACGTAGTCCGCCGCGCATATAGTTCCATAAGAATGGGGCTGGTCGAATAAATTAAGCGTATGAAATGCTTAAAACAAGCCCAAATCTTCTTCTATATATGTTCTTTAACCTTCTCAATTCCGTGAAAGTATAATAAATACAAAACCGGACTCGTGTGCCGATACAGGATGCCGGATCACCCGAGGCGGGAAGGAGATCACTAGTAGTGATCAATCAAGATTGTCTTGATTGTCTTGAATATTTGATGCAATCAAAACCCACAGACCTTCAAGTACAACAAGAATAAATCACAATAAATACGTGAACGTGTATACATACATGTATACACGTATATACACGCATCTGTAATCGGCGAGACGCTTGGTATGCCCCAGGTAAAAGGGCAGCACGGCTCCCCACAAAGCACATTAAGGGCCGCACTCATTGACTGCTCGGTGAGTAACTGGCCCTCTAAGTGCCCGGAGCTGCTCCCACCCAGACCCGCCTCAGCCCCTAACGTGTTTTCTCCGCTACTCCAGAGGCTTTCTCAGCCATTTCCAGCTCCATGGGCAGTAAGAGAACCTATTTTAGGCACAGGACTGTTTCCTTTAAGAAGGAGCTATGTAGATGCCACAGGGATTTGGGTCCTGTTGGGTTGCTTTACAAAATATATTTTCGCGGAGTTCCCTGTTTCCATACTCAGTCGCTGGGATTTGAAAAGGTATTTTCTGAATTCTAAAAAATCCTGGGATTATTACTTTATTTTTTGCTGGAAATGTTCTTTTTCTGTGGTAGGTTGTAGAAACCAGACATGGCGCTCTGGTTGGTAAATATTAAAGAAGAGGCGAATAAACAATTGGGCGTATTTGGACAGGTCCAGGGAAACGATTATGTGGATATTTTTGTTTAAATAAGAGCACGGACAACTCTCTGGTAGGGCTGGAAATTCTGATCACTGATCTATATTGGTGGCCTCGCAAAGGCTTCCGCAGATAAGTAACATGCACGTGAAAAAGGCTGAGATTACCGTTAAATGCAATAAAATATGTAGTATTCACATTATTTTTTTTAGACTTTTAGACTTGTGTATTGCTTGATTGAAAAGTATATAATGTTGCTATGGCAAGATAAAGGAAAGTAAGTTTGTTAAATACAGGACTGGACTTGATGCTTTTACTAGCTCAGTGTGACACATAAAGACCCGCTATTTTGGCATTGTGATCTTATATATTTATTGTGACATTACACTGCACACATGTTATTACAAATGTATCAATTATCTCAACCTCTACGGAAGAGTTCAAAAATATTTATGATCCTGAGCAATAGATCTGTCACATTATGTTCAATATGGAAATAGGTAGTGTGTTATTAACTTTGCGTCCACACACTTTGGATATATTTGAGGCTTCTTGTAAGGTCTTTTCACATCTACTATACTTCTCTGACCGTCATATCATACTGCGCAGACATTACTAGGACGGACTTATATCCCAACGATCTATTTCGTTATGTAGCCTATAAGCTGGGACTCATCTCAAGGCTTGGGGATGGGAAAATAATCCGGGATGAAGAACTGGCCAGGTCCTTGGGTTAGGGTTGGAGCCGACGGCTCAATAAATATGGGCGAATTATGCCGGGCACATCCTGGTGGTGTGCTGGTCTGTTACGTCTTCAGAACAGGCCATATGTGGCTTCATCATTCTAACAGTCTGTAAAGGCATCGGGAAAGTAAAAGAAAGTTGAGAATGAAACCATGGGATGCTATTATAGAATGTGAGATGACAACAAAGCTACGAAATTCGACGCCTACTTTGAAGATGGAGCTGTTCCCCAAGAAAGGGAATGTTTCACAGTAATTTTTCAGTGTTATTAAATTTTACAGTATCATATTGCAGCCTTTATCAACTTCATTGCTGAGACACGGTATATTTCCCTTTAAATACTTCACTAGCAAGGCTCAATCTCAATTTATTATCCATGTTAGATATTCTATCTTGCCGTCGTTTCCATCCCTATAGATTCGGTCAGCCAATTGGCAGTCGAAAACCGGAGTTGGTCTCGATATAGCTGAAAAATTGCTGAGTAGACCTTAAACCCCAACACATCATCGTCATCATAATTATTCTATCAGTATGAATTTGACTAGGCCGTACAGTCCGTCTTTTGGATACACATATTCCAAATGTTTATCTTTTTCCATCCTCGGATAAACATAAACAACCTCTCAAAAGCGTAAGTTAGTTATTTGACATGGATAGATAATAACATAGCCACTGAATAAGTTTTGCTTCAATATGACGCCAATGGACCTCGTTAACCACAGCATAATATGCATCCTCTTCGAGATTTTAATCATTGGCCATCATATCCTCTCTCATATTCCACTACTCAGTGGTGAGGTAGCGCCCACAAGTTATATCGGAAAAATCACGGTTCCCAAGCCCTGTGTCTTTGACCTTTGAACCCTCCACAGCCAGAGATCTATTACATCTACTGTCCGGTCGAAGGCGCCCCCATCCCAGACCGACCGTCTGGAAGTCGTTTTTTCTCCCACTAATTGTCTCTGGCTAAGTAATTGCCGTAGGAAAAAACGGAATTGGAAATAAATAAAAGTGAATTACTGTGCCAGACTGAGACAGGCTGTTTGTTATAAAGTGTCCCCAAACACAAGAATAAAACACCATTAGTTATACTTATAGGTGGGACGCAGTGTTGGAAAGAAGTCGTTTCTGTATGGTATTTCCAGATGCCATTTGTGCTATCTGGGATAACATCAGGAGTTGTTAGAATGAGTTATTGGGGCCTTTACAGCATCTCTATTCTATTCAATACGGTATGTTATCAATAGGAGGACGGACGGGAAGCTACAGATTCAGTCTGAATAGGTCTGCAGGACGTGTGAAGATAACCATATTTGCCGGAATAGAGGATTTGATGCCCGAACATCCACCATTGGGCGTTGAAAAGGACGAAGAGAATCTAGCACATTATTGCATTATGCTTGTTTCTGGACAAAACATAGTAGCACAATTTCCTTATCAATCTGATTTGATTCAATAATGCATTGCATGTTATTCGAGCCAGGGGATACGTCTTTCTAATATTGTTAGGAATCAGTATGAGACTTCTATTGTTTTCCATCTAGAATATCTTTTGTTTCGCAAAATTCTATTCCATTTTATTATCATCGGTTCTATTTTCATCCTACCATATTCATGATAATTCTATATGACTTTTTGTTAAATGAAACCTTTGCGAGCATCTGATATCTAAAATCAAGCAATGGATGTGTACAATAGGCACAGCGGTTAGATGATAAAATGGTTGTTATCAGTTACAGTGAAATAGTATCGTCATAATTCATGGGACCATGGGACTGGAGATTGTACGGATGTATCATTACTTCTCTGTTTGCATGAATACTGCTTTTAAGGATCGCTCTATGTGTTTAAGTCGCTTGTTTCATGATTGCAACAAACAATGAAGCTTCTTGCACTGACGTTCCTGTGCGCCGCTTTGCTCAGAATATGCATTTAGTAGGGCTTAAAAAGTTTCAAAATTGTCCACCCTATGAGTATGTATACACGGTATCGTGTCTACTGTTTCAACACTATTAGTTAGATATTACGGGAGATATGTGATATAAGTACATTTGGAGATTACTAATTCTGATAAACGTATGTTGCCTTCCTTGTAGGTATAGTCCTATTTATAGAACATAAAGTCATATAAATAAAGTAATAAACTAACGATTCAGATATACATCACACATGGAAATGCTATAAGGAACGTACGATCTATCCTTAATTAATGAGAATCGCACCATTAACACCCTCATCACTTGTGTCTCTCGGGTTCTGATCTTTTTCATTCGGCTTATGTTTCACGGTGTTCAGACATTCCCATCCTTCCCGTAATATCACATTAACCATTACTATCTACGGCGGACGCATCCCATAGCAGAGCGGCACAGAATAACCTGATACGTTTTTATTTGTTGTGGGCGGAAAGCTGGCATCCATTACCCGTATCTTTTTCTATGTTGGCAAAATCGTGTTAGTCCCCAGATTTTTCTCCACCACAGCTCGCTCACTTACACAGGACTGAGATTCTCGCCCACGACACGGTATCACGGGCATGACAAGAATGTTTTCGTCGTTTTTGTTTGTCTCCAGGTGACGTATTAATTTGTGTTCATACTGGCATGAGAGGTCATGTAATCTGAATAATATTATTGTTTGTGCACGCTTATTGAATCAGGTGGTAACTTCTTTTATAAAAACGTATTTTGGGTTAATTAATTTCTCTAGGAAGAATTATGTGGAGTTCCTCAAGGACATTTGGAAATTTAGCGATCATTCAAAGCATCCATGTAAAGGGTTAGAATCAATTATATTAAAGATTAGCCTACGTGTATTCATGTATTCACATGAATTTCGTTAACATAATATATCTTGATGTTGCAATTAGGAATCGACACAGGTCTTACATAATCAACAACATCGAGCAAGGAATTCCCTCTATTTTCAAATTGACAGTATTTGTTATCTCTCTCTATAACTTGATTATATAGGTGCATTATAGGCAGCATTTACTAAAGACATTTTGTCCCAGGATAGGTCTTTTAATGATACTTCTCTCTTGGATAATGGTTCTCAGCGGTTGTCCTAAAATTCCTATAAATTATTATTAATTTTTTCGGATTGTTTTGTGTTGATAGAAAAACAGACCATGTAAGATACATAAAATAGTCCCTTTATTGTTGACTCGTTATTACAAACGATTAGGATACAACAACAAAATCCATCTTGCTATTTAGTGTATACATTCAGTGTATGATTAGTGTATAATTTCTCCTTATATACAAGTATCAGCAGGAGGTTCCAGACCCAAACTATAAACATTGTCTTTTCAGACTGTGATTGATAAGGCAATAAGTAGTCTCATTTTATGTAGTGTCTTTGAATGGTAAATGAATCGCATTTGACAGTGGCTGAGCTCAAAGCCCAGGCTTTCCTTTCTACAATGCACATTTTTGAATTAGCATGATAATTCTGTATTCGGAAATGGGCAATACAATTTCTGAAATTCAACTTTTTGGTATGTTATGTCATAACATACCAAAAAGATGAATTTCTTCGCCAGCAATGCGGCATGAAACATGGTTTCATTGGATCTTGTCAAATAATAATGTGCTTCGTCAGTATAACTGAACATTCCTGTATTCATTTCGCGCCAGCAAAAGACTGAACTTTGCCCTTGGGGATGAATACCTGAGCACATACTACACAGTTTTATACTATATTCAGATACAAGCTATTCCTATAGTACATCTTACGTATATACAACAACTTTCACTTTGCCTGAAATCAATTTGGGTATACGTAAATTGGCCATCCATATAACAGTTTGTAAGAAACACATGAGATAAATAACATTTATACTTCAACTTGTCCAATTTAAGTATGGATATTAAGGAGGAGGACTTGGAAAGGTCACAAACTTATTATATATCTATCACTTTTGTTAAATCCACATAAGATAAGTTCTCCCCAAACTTTTGACCATGAAAGGATTACTGCATTAATATTATCAAGTTCCCTTGACTTAAACACAACTGCACAATGTGTCTTAAAATCAAAATGTTCCAAGTCAATACCTACAGTTCAGTTCACAACATAGCAGATAAACTAGTGTGGAAACCATTTCAAAAGCCTCTCTCCAGTGATGATATACATACACCATTATCGGTAAGCAACATTCCTAACTTAGTAGGTGTCCCAAACCTTTGAAGGTGCGTAGTTCTGGCTTCTGATGCGAACTCCCTGAACAGCAATTTAACCCATATACACAACCAAAGATTTTGCTCAAACTCATGCAATCACTTTTTTAATGTGTTTGATACTTGTTCCCATTACAGAAAGGACATTTCGTGAGCTTGGTGTCCCTCCATTACTCAGAAAAAGATTTGTGTATGTGTCTCATCAACCTGATTACAATCTGACTGACGCATTGTTAAAGGAATCTGAGCATCGAGATACCTCTTTACTGACAGAATGAACCCTAATCATAATTTCTAGATACACATATTCATAAATATAGTATGTCATCATTCTATTCATTTTTGACTACATATTTCTTCGGAGGCTAAGATCTGCAAAAAGATCTTCCAAGGAACACAGTCATAATAATTCATGTACGTCCAAATGTGTCACAAATGGGTACAAAAGGGTTAATGGGTCCTTAAATCAGAAGGACATATATATGGGTTAGTTGGGTTAGTTAGGTTTCATTAACATAACACGAGTTTGTTTAATAAGAATTTGGTTAATTCACCGGAATGGGAAAACATGGGGTGATATCAGCCTTCATGGTTCACAGTAGGCACTCCCACATTTTGTTGGATAGCGTCTGTTTGTCGGATACAACCACCTTTAAAGGCCTGCCTGGAAATATGATTTGTTAGATCTTCCTCACGTCTGTAGTCTGAATGGGATAGAAGATGACAGGTAGGGACCTTAAATCTTAAAGAAATTGTTTAGAGACAATACAATCCTTGTAACATGTCAAAAACGGGCTCAGATTTACACGTAAATATCATAGGTATTATGTCAGTAATGTAGTGTTATATTGTATCTCTTTTTATGCTGAGTTACGTAATGCATTTTCTGCATTTTAAGCAATTAGGATTATTCACATTTCTTTATGAGAAAAACTGAGTAGATGAGAGAATATTTGATTATGTAAGGAGAGTGAGAAGGACACGCACCTATGATGATGCACAATGGACAAGTCTTCAATAACATATTTTATGTACACTAGCACAACGGATTTTCTTTTGTTCTTTTGAGAGAAATAAAATGATTTGAATATAACTTTGATACTATTCTTTATGAAGACATGTGCAGCTCATCGCCAATGACTTTCTCATCAAGTAATATACAAAAAGTTCGATTTTACATTGGCTCAAGTCTTACAATCTTACAGGGCACTGAAGTATTCTCTCGAATAATATTCTTGTCATGATGTATCTTAATCTATATAAAAAAAACTTTGGAAATCCGTCTGTAGGTACATTTTGCTGTTAGGTGATTACCAAGAACACCTTCCATAGTGACGGGGCGTTTCCCCCGGTCAGTTCAGTTCAATTAAAGATAACATCATAATAATATTTAGATTTTTGCAGCTTATGCAGATTAGCAGATTCCTAAATTTCCAATCTGTGAAATTCAACCCTAGACATTTCTAACAACATTTCCCCGTCCCGATTGGGCACCCATTGTCGCATAGACAAGACTCGGTCCCATTCCTGTTGTAAGAAAGGTGCGGAGAATAGTTACTTGAATATTTTAATAATCAATGAATCTAAGAAGAAACAGCAGGTACTGAAATAGAACGTACTTGCGCTCATCCTATTATTCACAGCAGATCTGACCGTCGTTAGACAGGCATTGGTACCGGAATCTATTTAAGTATAGGATTATACATCAACCCTATAACTAGGAACCTTAAATCCCCAAGATCAGAGGATGTTCTGAAACTGCAATTGCCACAGCCTTGTATTGAAACCCGGCTAGAATACCATATTCCACACTCGTTAGGTCTCTTATTTTGAATTCTAAAATGTAGTTTAGCACATTCTTTACATCAACTGTAGTGCCCTATGCAGTCGCTGATACAATGTACGACATGTAGGTTAAACGGCCCATTGCAAACTCATACAAAGTTGTAATTCTTAATGTTATTGACTACAAATTAATACAGTTCTTTGATATACTGTACATATTGGTCAATGTTCAACAACAACCGCAACAACTAGCTATGATCCAATAATATTGTGCCATCTAGTAGTCAAAATACCATACAACAAATTCCATTCGAATTATGCTTCCACAAAGACAATACTTTATATCTATTTGACTCTGAGATTGTGCCTTTCAAATACAATAACATTTTCGAACACAGATTTTCTCAATTGAAAAAAAGACCAAAACACTATGTTGAGCCGATGAAACGATCGTTGGACTCGGGAACTATGAATGCCCATACACCAATATAATTCTACTATAACCCCAAGCTCTCTGAACGCCCAAGGTCGCAGCCAGCATTTGACAAATTAACCAGTTCACAACAAGTGATTTTTGAACTTGAATGATGACCAGCTAGGTATCGACATCACCTGACTGATGTAATACAGAGGTCTCATAATGTACGGCGCCTACCCCCTACTCAGTCACACCGCGATCGAACCCCTGCAGGAAAGTATTTAAACAATACCGTTCAGGAGAATCAATAATATATCAAAAACAACAAAAGGTCGGATCAACACACGTCCAGACTATGCCTGAGGCGGCCTAGTAGTAGCCAGATAGACGAGGGGTGGTCACGATATATCCAGGACCAAAAATGCATGGACCAACAGCCAACATTGTTTAAGAACCTTTTTCCCATCCTCACAATGTAGCTGTATGACTTGGTGGGCTTGGTGATGAATTGCACACATTTGTATGGAATCCAGTAATAGAACAGGAATGACAGATGGAATTCCGTTATAACATACTACATGGCCCAGTTAAGCTTCTACCTGTTTATTATACAGATTGTTAACAATGGTCATTTATACGCGGTGCCAAGATAAACAATTGAAGGCAACCATTAGGTGCTCAACAATAGTTTTTGATGGAAAGAGTGTAATCGGCAACTGGGTCATCTACTGTAGGGCCACCAGCTATGTGGAACTTTTTCATCAATGAACCACTATAATTATGGTTATTCTGAAAGCGTGAAGGTAGGTCAGCATTGCGCATATAGTCCAACTGGAGTTGCAGGAATGACTGAGGTGAATATCGTGAGTTGTGTCTAGAGAGATGCAATAATGTTTCAACCGATGCCTCTTGTAGCATGGAGTGCAATATCGCTTTTTTGGAAACCCATTTCATATGAAGAAACCTGTATGTAGGCCCTGATATATGTTACGGACCATACCACGTGTTGAATAGCAATGAAATGAAGCTGCTATGAAACACGGATTAAGAGCAGTATTTGACCTGCACAGGTCAACCAAGCAGTCAATCGAGATTTACATCCATCATAAAGTCAACAGTATGAGCCATTTATTTTGTAAATCTCAACTGTGAAACTTCTTTCCGGGAACAGCTCGGGAACTTTTTTTTTCTAAATTCTTGGTCGTTTAAACAAAAAAGGTTTAATGATTAAGGTGCTTTATTCTTATATCGACTAAGCGGTTTTTGATAACACCATGTGCGGGATAAAAGCCATATACCAGATATAATCATGTTGATCAAGTGATGGACACAGCTACATTGATAGCTCTTATATATTACAATGATGAATGGATACCTCTATAAAAACACTGTCAATATAGATGTGTCCTACTTGATATGGAGTATAAGCTATTTTAGGTCTAGTAGTGGCATCTGTCTTATATATTATGTGCTTATAAGTGACGACAATAAGCCCATCCCAGTATACATGAACATCAAATTTTACCATGAAATTATTTAGCAATTTCTTTCTGATTTAATCCCCAAATATAGAAGTGTGAAACAAAATGTACCATGGGGTTTAGTTGACAAATTGCTCCTAAAATTTGTAAAATGCAGATTTATAAATTGGCCTTTTCCCCATAGGAACCAATGTTAAAGCCCATCAGCTGAACCTATAATGTCCGACCCTATTTTCCCTAAAATGCAGCATTTTAGTTGGCTGGCAATCCTGTAAATCTGTCAATTGGTGAAATATAAGAAATCATAATGTTTCATCAGAACTTGGGGATATAGAAAAACATAATTCTTAGGTATTCCAGTAAACCCAGCTCTAGGAGACAAGGATCGTTTATACCATTATTTTGTCCGACCCTTGTCCAACCCCAGGATATACCCAATGTGGGATGGGCTTATTGAAATACATAGGCCTATTATATGAAAAGATGTGAGGGAGGTCCAAAACACATTATAAACATTGGTATGTAATGTTCATTATCACTTTACAAATATAGTTGCAATTGTAATAACAGCTTTACTTTTTTATAACTATTTGATTGTCTTCAAATTCGCATGTAATAATAGAACCAACGTTGTACTCTATATAAGCAGGAATGGTCTTTTCATGCAGTCGTAGGGCAGTCCCTTTCAGATTCCACTTTCAGAGTTAACACTATCCATAAACACACCTAGTTTTATACGTCGGTCAATTTTGATTCAAAATCGAAACGGACGAAAGGACTAGTCTAACAATCATGAAGTCATTCGTCACCCGAGGCGATAGGTTCACGTGGCCTGCCTTTTATCACAAACTTCATATTAGTCGAGGATCTCTATTGAGAATATTCACTTCTGTCAACTCAGCAGAAATGGGAAACTGCAATGGCATACGTTTATTGTCAAGGTTCCCCTGTCTAAGAGCCACCAATTGTTAGAGGGAATGGCCACAAAAAGTCACTTTGGAGATTTTGCGGCAGGGTGTTGGCTATTCCTGAAAGTTATTGAACAATATACACCAAAGTTGCTGCTAATAATGTTAATGGTCTCACACCTAAACACCCACAAACGCTACAATTAGGATATTACATGAACCATATGATACCAACACATAAACAACGGAAAGATGTTCGGGCATTAGATCGTAAAAGTTTTTAGGGTAGACTTCATGCGTTCTTTTCTGGTGGAATACAATGGCCATTAAAGGGGCACTCCAGTGAAAAAACACGTTTTTTGTGCATAGAGAATATGAAATTCCCAAACTGATGGTGAAAACGAAATTCAAATCGGAGCATTGGTTCAAAAGTTGTGGACCAAATAAGGGTCTATCAAGCTCTCCACTGGGGGCAGCCATTTTGTTTTAATTACCCAGCATGCACTTCACTAACTTATCCAATTGTGGTTCCTGTTTGGGTTTGTGATATATAAGTGTCATTTATTACTTTGCTTTGTCATATGGAGCGTAAAATACAAAATTACCCATTCTGTTATAATCAAAATGATGAAAACTGAGTATGGCCCTAAATTTTAAACTACATAGAAACCGTAACTATGGTGTAGTTTTTCCCTAGCAACCATTTCTAGGATTTGGTATTACCATAGCAACCAGTCATGTAAACATCATTAATGGTACCGGAACGCTGAAAACCCTTGACACTAAACTTATACAATGCATCCAGGTTACTAAGCAACCAATTCTGACGTTGGGTTGCCAAGCAACAGGCTGTTGCTAGGCAGATCAAATGGTTACTATACTAAGCAGTATGAAAACTGTGGGTTGCTAGGCAACCAGTAACAATTGATTGACTCTTAACCATTGAATTGATATTATTGTATCTTCTTTTTCATGGTATATGGTTTTGGTCAGATTAGATACCTTTTAAATAACTTAATAGGGGCTGTTATTCTTATGGTGGGGTTGCTATACATACTAATGTTGCCATGGCAACTTTACTATATTAGGATGTAAATTCATATGAAATTCCTATTACAAAATGTGCCTCAGAGTATCTCCACTAAGGATATGAAGTTTCATGATGTTTCGTTTAATAACATTTTCATTAAAGCATTCTAAAAATGAAAGAAATATTATAGCTAAGCCTACAGGAATCTAAACAGGAACCACAATTTGGTTTAATGGTGAAGTGCATGCTGGGAAATCTATTCAAAATGGCCGCCCCCAGTGGGGAGCTCAGGAGAATCTTATTTCCTCAATAACTTCTGAACCGCTTATCTGATTTTGATACTGTTTTGACTGATGACATCAGAAAGGCAAGTTCTATATACAATTTTGTTGTTGTTTGTCACTGGTGTTCCCCTTTAACGATGCTGCAACCTGCAGGCTAATAAATGCGTTTTAACTTAAGTAAAAACAATTAAAATTAATGTCCCAGCAATGCATGGACCGCTAATATAAAGAAAAGAGGCATTCAGCCAAAACTAACCCTAATCAACTTTAATTATCTCTCTTTCGACGACCAATGACCAAGAACGTTGCACTCACTAGCTAAAGAGGCAATTAAGGTGACGATAATAAGCGACATCAGTTACTGTAATGTGAGCACTGGACTATCTGAAAACGTCGTAACGTGACAGCGGTCAGTACTATGAACCCGAGAAATAAGTCTCATCTCAACTACTTAGTAAACTGACATTGACCCCACCTAATGGCAAATTATTCTGCATTATCGTGACAAGATTTTAATGTCTCTGTGTAGCCTCTTATCATAACCAATTACACCTGTCCATACTTCCAAACACATGACTTCTACAGACATCGCATAATTGACGACTATAAGTGTCAGGGCATTTTTCTGTTAAACCATTTCCTGCCTTAATTTCCGAATGAATATTACTGCTAAAACCATGAATATCATGTGAAAATTGTGGGAATGGACCCTTGCCATATTCCAATGTAAATCATATAACTAAAACCTTTCTTATACTGCGTGCTCAGCCACTCTTGGCACTGTGACGTCATCATGAATAAGCGCCTCATGCTCGATCGTCGAACTCTCGCGAGACCCTGGGTCCGACGCGTGATCTTCGACGATCAACGGAACCGCCATATTGCTGGCATTGCCCTCCAGGGGAAGGTCAGAGCTAATGACGTCATCGTTGGATTGTGACGTCACCACACAGAATTGTCCCCCCATTGGCTGGTTGGGAGTGAGAGGGACGAAGACCAGGGTGTGACTGGAGTCCCGCTTCATGCCCGCCCCCTCGGGTACGTTGTTGTACATGAAGCCCTGGAGGGGCGTCCAGTCCTTCTTCCCGCCCCCCTGGTCAGTGGAGAGGGCCCGACCCACGGGGATAAAGCACACTGACCCCCTCTCCCCCTGAGAGCTGAGAGACGCCGGGTCACCGTCCGGCCTCATTTGAAACGCGCCAGAACTGTCGGCTGAGCACAGAGACGGGCGCGGCGACCCGTCGTCGCCAACGCCTGCATACCCATTTCCGCTTCCGCTGCCCCTTTTTCCGGTTCCGCCGATGATGCCGCGACGGAATCTAGCCAGGAAACCGCTGCTGCCCTTTCTGGGCATTTCTGGTTCTGAAGTTATGGCCCCTGATGGCTCGCCAGTTGCATCAAGCATGGCGACCTCGGCGGGCATGGTGCTGTTGTGGCATAGGAGGTAGGGCATAGCGTTGATGATCTCTGTCTTACCGTAGGCGCCGTCATAACGCACGGCCAACGACGTGGTGGAGGGGCCGTCGCTGACTACCAGCGTAGTCTGGTTCTGGGTTAACTGAGTGGAGCATGACGTATGACTCTGTTCTGCCACGTGGCGCACCTTTTTCTTGGCGCAGCAGTGCACGTAGACGCAGTGGGACACAATGTAAATGAGGATCACACTGGACGCCCCGATCAGAAACGGCGGCACCAGGCCGTACTTGTTCGGGTCGCTGGGGCGGTTGGACTTCTTCTTGGGTCGCATGGTGGTCGACGACCCTGGAGGAGGCGGCCACCGTTCCCCTCCAATGGAGCGTGACGTCGGCGATGGGGGGTCGCATGTGACGTCATGGTCGGCGTCACATGGAGGTTTGGTGTCGTCATCGCTCCCTCCAGCCTTGACCTGGGCCGCTAGAAGCAAGGCTAAGTAGAAGAGAATAGGGGTGGGTGTCGGGGGCAACATTGTTAAGGCTACCCCAGGAATGAACCAAAGATCGAATTCAGCATTGCCAAAACTCGTAATGCTGTATAGTTTTGTGATAGGAAAGGCCTGTCTTTGTATGTCTAGGCCATGAACGAGGGAGTACGATCGGGTCGTGTAAAGTGTCATAAAGGCCACATGATTGAAATGTGTCCCAGGTAGACTACAATCGATGATTGCCTCTTATTGCGACCACTTCTCAATCCATAAGTATCATAGAGCATAGGCGGACATTCGGTACATAATCCCTTTACTGATCATGATGATACATTGTACGCTCCTGGATGCTCCTTCAAAGAACCATGGTAGGTAGTAAGACGTGTAGGTTTAACTTCAGAGGCGTCCATTTCACAAGGTGACTACCAGTCCTCTTTTGGGTTAGATTAAACCTAACAGTGACACTGTGTCCATAGATTTAGATAAACTGGTTCAAATGTCAACAGGTATCAACAAATCCTCATGAACAGGCATTTAATTTGCAACCGTAAGGCTTATCTTAAAGATTTATGGTTCCTTTTAGAGGGTGCACCACAATAACTTTTTTTTTTTAAATTTCTAACAGTGGAGTTGCGGCAGTAAATTCAGGCACTATTCCATATCCATTAAATCCACTTTTGACGCACCTTACATGACTCACAACTTTAACTCCAGGTAAAATGACCCCGAAGGCACGCACAAACATCAGCCACAATGTTCACTATAGCCTCCATGCAGTGCGTCGCTTGTCTGCTAATATTGTCCCTTCTGTACAGGTCACTGCTCCTGTCGGTTACTCCTGAGCCTGACCGGCCTGGCTGATGGCAGTGCTCTTAGTGGTGACATGGACTGGCCGCCAGTTGTTCCCAACACGAGTCAACTCACCAAGTAGCGTCACCGCAGCAGCGGCAGCAGCAGCAACATCTACTACTACTGTAGCTTCCTGCGGCCCCTCTCTCACCAGACCCTGCCCACCCAGCCCCGCCGTCACCACTCCCTCCGTCTGAACCTCCTCCCCTGCGGCAGCCGTTACAGCCAGTGGCGAGCCGTCCCTGCCACTGTCAAGCCCATCCTCACCATGCTGCGCCAAGCTGTCAATGGCAGTTGCCATAGAAACAGCCATGCTTGGCCATCAAAGCAGGCTCTATGCATGGAACCGCGGCCACTCTGTGGTTGGGCAGGTGCCAATAGGGAATGACTAACAAAAGTAGGAAGTCAAGTCAGGGAAGGGTTCTTGTAAAGAAAATCAACAGGCTCTTCTCTTTGAATTAGCAAACTGGCCTACTTCGTCTTGTGGGAGTGCTAGGCATAATATGGCTTCATATGTTTGTCCTATCTCATTACATATATGTGATATTACATTGTGAGGAAGGATGTCCCAGGGTAACTACTTAGTTGGCTTAGTTGTCATGGTAACGTTAAAGTGCTCCCTTTTAGAGAGAAGCCCCCTGGTAGGGTAAGTGTGAGTTGTCACCTGAATTGGGCGCAGCTCACTGAGAGCTCAATGCCCGCTGCTGAGTACTGCTAATGGTGTTTTTGAGTCGGACCTAGATTCATAGATCCAGGCTAGAAATCCCAGACATCTATGTTGCATGACACGCAACTTTTAGCTTATGAAGAGAGGTAGAAAAATTAAATGCAATGGGGAAGCAACATAAACTTATAATATAAGACATAGGTCCTCATGAGAAGTCGACATGACAAACTAAGTGATAACTGCCTTTTTCTAATTTTGGTATACGACATGAGCATTTCAATCTAGAACATTTCTGAAACTGTAAATCCTGCTGCCAAGGCCGCTCTCTCGGTGCTGCCTAGATTACAGGAGAATTCGATTACTACTACTCCATCCCTTTTCAGTTCGGCCTGGGACTGTCTAGTCGTCTCGTTCTCAATCCCAGCCATGCATTCCAAGCAACAGGCCAAAAGAAAAGGACCCACCTTTAATGAACTGTCTGTTTATGGATTTGACGACCATGCGACAGGCTTGAGAGCAGCTGCAGTGTGCTTTCAATGCTTTAAATAGGAGGGGGCACAGATGGAGCGATGTCCGGTAAGGTTGGAATGAAATGTACTAAAACGCAATTGTAATTGCTTTGCACCTAACCAGACTGACACTGGAAATAATTAATCAAATCAATGGACAACAAAATAATGTCATGTTACTTCTATACTTTGACTATTCATGAATTCTATTGGTAGGAGCCATTCAACAGCAGCACAAGTAACTATATGTTATTTAGGCGAAAAGAGCTCAGTAATATGCCATTCGACGTGGGCAGAAAGACAATTTCAGATAGCGCTAGTTCTATATCGATACGATTGTATCAGAAGGCAGTTCCTGCATCAGGGCTGGAGGTCAGTGTGCCCACAGAGTAAGGGCAAGTACGTGGTATAGTAGGGTGAAAAGTAAGTTAGAGAGCGCACTTTATATTACTAGTTTTACTAAAACCGGATTGCTGTTTTAACCCTTTAGACCCCAAAGTTTGCATTCATGGATTGCTTGATTTCACCAAGATTTCCATGGATTTCCTTCCGGATTTCACTAAATTCCTTTTAATTGAAGAAGTTCAAAGGCTAACAGATTCCTATTAATGTGCGCTATAGACACGGCCGGATTGGAGTCTAAAGGGTTAAATCGTTCTTTCATGAATAAGTGCCTGGTGCATTATGATTTCGGAAAATTGTAAATAATTGATTTGATTATCACTTCGACTTCTTGGAGAAGACTGTAAAAACGTTGAAAAAATGTTGATCATACAAACTGATATTATCTGATTTATTAAATGAATCTAAGATATTGTCCAGAACACCGTCGTCGAGTCTACGTCTAGCCGAAACAAAAATGAGAACTGCTTGTTTTAGCAAAATAACAATGCAGTTTCAGACAATTCATAAAACCCATTATTGTGTCGCAAAGTAATTCCAGTCCGAAATGGGCTTCTTGTCAAAATCCCCAGGTCCGAAGCCGCTTCCGAGAGTTTTCTGTCAGATACTCATCAGGATAAAAATAATTGTCAATGGGAATTTTCTCCATTAACTTACGCGTCTGCTTCAACGCCAATCAACCACATAGTTTTACACTATGCAGACATTAAACCGAAAGGCTATTCAGGCATAATGCTGGGTAAATAAAGATCATTTTGGGATTTCTCTTTTTGAAAATACCAAAACACATTAGACTCTGGGCATTGCCAAAGCAAAATCCTCTAAACATGGAACTGTGTCAAGGAAATCCGAGTTGATTTGGGCCTAAGTTACCCTCAGCAAAAAACGGTTGGTTATAACTTGATGGTTTTATTCCCAATTTAGTGGTCGATTCAGGAAGATTCCTTTTTTACAAGAGCCCAATAGTTTCATGTAACATGATTAGGCATACAATGTGCTTACATTTACATGTACATGCATTGGATTCCCTGATTGATCTACAATATGGACCATCCTGTATATTTGCACGATTGACCTAATTCATGATTAAGGTATCTCCAATTGTAAAGTCAGGCTTTCACCGACAAATCATCATCAGTCTTCAAAGCGTGAGAAGGAAAGGCAAATAAAACGTGTGAAAGGGAATTGCCAAGACAATAAGAGGATTACATCAATTAGCTCTGTCCGCTGCCGATGAGGGCGCTGTTTGTAAACACGTGGCGTTGTGTCTCGATCTTTGATCGGCTGGATTGAGTTATGGCTGTCGTTCGATTGGCACATCATAGAGAACAAAAACGAGGTCAGGAAGTAGGACGCCAGACATCGATGCATTTTTATATTCCAACTGGCTACATGCTGAGAGTATTGCAGTGCTGAATGAGAAAAGAAAACAATTGTTTGATATTCTCTTGCTGATGACGTTAGATTATATCCAACATGTGCAACGTCAGCATTGCCTACTCAACAACGTCCTATTGAACGTGCAACGTCAGCTGTACTTGAATCCCACGATTGCGACCTGTTAACGAAAATATATTATGTAGAGATATAATATAGAATATCCGTATGAGGCAATGTATTTTCTACCGTCTACTTACAAAGCAAGCCTACCACACATCAGTACTTTTCTCCTGGATG
Source organism: Lepidonotus clava (assembly GCA_936440205.1). Taxonomy (NCBI): domain Eukaryota; kingdom Metazoa; phylum Annelida; class Polychaeta; order Phyllodocida; family Polynoidae; genus Lepidonotus; species Lepidonotus clava. Next base: position 19,156,968 of record OW387148.1, read on the forward strand.
GGCAAAATTATTGCTTTCCATTTATACCCTGTTGCATCGCATTAGTCTAAAAGATGTGACAAAATCCAAGCCTTCCACATAAATTGAATCGGTCTAATCCTGGATTCAACAAAGGCGTCATCTCTCGACTCACAGAGACAAACCAGTGCTTATCCCAGTGCCTTAAATAATGCGCAGATCGTGGTATGAATGGAGTGTGCCTGTGAGGGCGGTAGAGGAGCAGCAGACAGGGCTGAGGCGTGAGATACCTGCTGATTTGGTGGTATTTATACCCTACAGCCCGGGGCCGGGGCTCCCCTTGGGGGTCCCTGGGGCGAGATGAAGACTAACATTATACAGCACGCCGGCCACTATTACAGCAGGGAGGGGGCACTCCATTTTATCTCTAAGTTGAACTTGAAATATTGAAAAATATTATCATTTTGTCAATGCACGCATGCATGGAGCATGGTGTCTGGTCTTAATAACAGTACTCATAATTAGTGACCGGCGTAGAACATAAAAAGACCTGTCATTCCCAAGTGACCATGTGGGGGAGTTTCCGGAAGGGACAACTACGAATTTCAAAAGGTAAAACAGAATGCAATGTTTAAGGTATTGTGCTCTGTTCTTATGTAGGGCTGAACGATTGGTATGGTGTGATGGCAATGCATAGTGTAGTAGACTACTTTGTCTCAAGCTGACATCTGGTTTTGATGCTGTTTCCAGAATAAATGGTATCCTCAGCGACCGGTGCATTAGCCAACATGGCTTCTGAGACGTCCGCAAACCTTTTAGATGGATGTCCACACTAACGGTTGTTTACACGACGTCACATATGGTAGATGGGCTTTGTAAGTGATAAAAATGGAATACACTTAAGCCCATTGTCCCGTGCAATGTTTCATGAACTTCCTTGAACATTATGTAAGAATCGCAAACATTGAAGATTTGTTTTTTCTTTTTTTGAATATGTTTATTGAATATCTTCAGACAAATCTGTTCTTCCATGTACAAATTATCATTTCATCACAATCATTTAATCGTACATTGGCAACAATCATCTAATCTCCATTTCCATATACTACTATAACATGTCGCTTGTACAACAGGACCAATCGACTACACATAATCACTTCATCATTACTTTTAACAATTGCACTGTGAAATAAAATAAGGCAACGTTACACAGAAAGGCAAGGGTCTTAGAATGTAGGACTAGGTACCACAGAGCCAAGTCCTTTCTCAGAATACACATGTGTAGATGACCAATGCTGGAGGCGCTGTGGAAAAACAATCCGATCCCAGGTGGGTTTTTTTTCCAGCACAGTACCCCCTCCATTACCGATAGCTGAATCGGCCGGGGCACTTCGATAGGGATCTTTATCATGCGGAGTGCGCCTCACTGTTACCACTCATCATGCCTTATTCCAATATCTGTCAAATTGACACATATCTCTCTCCGGGTTTGTTATATCATCAATGGGCTCATGCATCATCGTGGCATGGATGCGGGAGGTGTAAGACTGGTTGTGAGGTGACCATAAAATTGGACATTGTTGAAGGGAGTAAGAAAAGAAAAAGAGAATTTCTAAAGGTTTTGTAAGAGGAAAAATATACACTTTGGCTAACAGTAAATACTCGCACACATACATACACGTATGGGTTTCTAGAAGGAAAACTACACATTGGTAACACACATACATACACACACCAGTCTGGACTGGCCCCGAATTAAAGTGATATTTTTGACAAGGTATAAATGGTGAATGAATAACACCCAATGATATATTAGGAGAACCAATAACCCTTCAACCATCCTGCATTTATTAACGAATGCAACGTATTGTGAAGCACTACATTAAATGCACGTACGAAGTACAGCTGTAGCGAATCGAAATTCATAAAGGTAATTCATATAGAACTAACAATAGAATAATGTGCTATGCTGGTTTAATATTGTATGAAACACATATTAGTGAATGGAATCATTTTGATCATAATGCATTTCATCGAATGACAAAAGCACACATTTTTCATTGACGACAATAATCTTTTCTGCTTTACAAATCACAATATAAACCCGTGGGAGTGCAAGCGTAATAGATTATTACCATGGAAACTAAACCCCCTAGAAAAATAGAAACTATATCAATTAGATGGTGGGATTTAGCCAGCAATAAAACAGTCAGAACAAATTCAGTGATGTCTAAAGCCCCATACCCACTAGGCGATTTGGGCCTCGTCACCCACCACTATATTGAAATGGACATGTTTGATAAAATCGTTGGGCGAATCGTAGGGCGATTTTCCCGGCAATTCAGATCAAACATGTACATTTTAATACACCATACTGACAGGCGATCAGGGGAAAATACAATAGCCAAGGCCCCAATTGCCTAGTGGGTATGGATCTTAAGCATCAAACTTTCGTAGAATAAGAATAATAAAAAGTAAAGAGGCCCGGTTTCATCAAGGAATGGGAGTTGCTCTTCACTAATTGTAATTAGTAACGAATTTGGATTTACCTGCATGCTTAATCAGAATCTTGTAATTTGAATTCCCTAGTGCACTTCGTAATTACATCAATGATCGTTAATAGATAGGGGAACGCCCACTTCCCCTCTGGTCAGAAGTAATAAATTGCATATTTAAAGTGCACTCAGAATCTGCTACTGTTAATAACCTACTATGGGGGTGTATGACAGATGAAACATCTTTTAATTCTCCTAATCAATTAAGGACATTAAACATTAAGTGTGACAAGGTTCCCGACGCACTCATCCTAGCGGAGATACCGTAATTCAGACAGAAAAAAACGGACTGGAAAACTCGGTTATGCAGAAAATGTATCTTTTTCTCAACTTGTATGCAATTTCAGAACCTACGCGTTTAAATCCAACAAGGCCGAGGGATGGGATCAAAAAAATAATGGGGAAAAATAGCACATTCAATATGTGCCAGTTAAAGCAACTAATTTAGTGTTTGAAACAAGTTCAATAGCAATAAAAGTATGAAAATCTATACAATCTGAAGAGAACGTCCTCGAATCAGATTTCTGGAAAGAAGATTAAGTCAATAATTATTATGTCATGTAGGAATATCGTTTTGTTCTAATATAATGGCGCTTATTAAACCAATACTTTGCTTTCCATAATTATTGATCACCCCGACCTTGATTGGACCCACACGTATTAATTTCCAACTCTTGTCCGAGCCTTATCACATGCAATCTCCCGAGTTACTCCTAAATTACGCTGACATTCATTAAAAGCATGTCAGATAAGAAATTATTTAAAACGCCTTTGCTTTGACCTTTCCCTATTTTTTGGCCAAGTAATAAGAGTCTGGGGCGGCGTCGATATGTCCCACCCTGGGCCCCATTGATCACGATGGGCCGAAGTGATAAGGGCCGGCCGGGGGGAAAGGGTCACTTGTGTTGTCTTGTTTGCAGTCCCGGCCAGCAATGGCGGCTGTCTAGGACCTCTAGGCCAGGGGAAATATCGATTCGACTTCCCCCACACACAAGAACCTGCTCTAACGTTGTTTAGACTCGTGTATGAATAAGGGTCGAATAGACAAATTCATCGTCAAAGTTGTATTGCCAATCTAATCAAGTTGTCTTTGTATTGATGTGTTGAGGACCGCAATTAATATACTGCCCAGCGTTTGAATCTTCATCTAATACATTAGAATGCAAAAATCTACCAGGAGAGTAGAGTAGCCCTGGGAACCTAGTATTTATATTTTTACTGTATACTTTAAAATAGGCAATACTGGTGATCCGAAATGTTTCTTGAACGTACCATTCCTTGCCCCCGTTTCAATAATGAGTTATACCAAGAGCCGTGTTTATCCTGCGGTGATTTATAACATTGGCTGAGAGTGTTGTACTAACTCTCATGGCATGGGCTCCTTCCTCCAGCGACCTTTTCCCTGCCAGTGGATAAAGTATGGCCTGTATGAGAGGGGGGTCGGGTGGAGAGGGGCTGGGCTGAATGGGAGGTGGGGAGGGACACGACTTGCCCAGATAAGTGTTTGCAGAGCACAGCCAACCTCAATTTAATGCCCCTTCATGGTGAGCAACGGGACCCTGGACGAGAATAAAGAGCAAAATAAAGAGCAAATTAAAAAAGCACCAACAGAAAAAAAGATGAATACAAAAGAATTGCATTATCAAACTATTGATTAGTGGGCTTTCGCTAAAGCTCCGTTGTTATAAGTATTATGCGTAGGCCTTGTCAAATATCCAGTAGTGTAGAGGCAAATTCATTCTCGTGCTTTGAAATCAGAAACCATAACCTTTATGAAATATCAAATATAGGGTTCATTATAAGTCTGAACAACAGCGGATCTCCGGATCTCCCCTACCCACCAGAACAGACATAGATAGAATGAAGAATATTGTGTCTTTTTCCAGACAGCAGACATGGAGAACCTCTGCCAGCCATCTGATACCCCTGGAGCCTTTCTCCATCCTTTGTTTGTAACCCTTGTTGTCAGCCTTTATTGTCATCCCTTGTTGTTGACCAACCATTGTTGCCAACCCTTGTTTGCACCCTTAGTTGATGGCTTATGTTGATGATCCTTGTTGGGCACTTTTTCGATTACCTTGTTGTTCTCATTTGCCCTTTAGAACTATTTGGAGTCAGCACTCTTCCATTTCATGTGTGTCCTGTATCACCTACTTCCAACGCCCCCAACCTTTTTACACCCCACGGGAATTGATACATATACCTCAGACCGACATGTCATAACTGCGAGTTACGAAACGTTTCTGGGAAATTTCTCATATCTACCTGACTACATGTAGGTTGATAGTGGTAATCAACAGTCTAGTTTCAGGCGACTAGCAAATTACACACCTCGTCGTATTTCCTAATATATGTTGCTCCCTGATAGCCAAGACATTTGCCGGCCCATTTGTCAACGCAGACACATAATCTCTTGTGCAGTCCCTCCCATAGGCGCAAAATAAAATCAACCACAAATTGTACTTCTAATCACTGACTAATGCAGTGATCAGCTAGACAAGATGGCAACTATTCAAACAGGTTGCAGAACAGGTTGGGAGGAAGCAACCAATGGGTTGAGAGGAGGTAGCCAATGCCTTGAGGGACTCCTTAGGCCAGCCATGGAAATTCGCTGATGTTGTTCCAAATACCAAATGGATATTGTTCCAAATATAAAATGTATATGCCAAATCCTTTGTTTTGTAGTATGAGTTGGGTTTAAAAGAATACAATGCCAGCCAACGCTTTTCCCAAGAAAGTGTAAACTGAGTGAACTCATTTTTATTTGTGTATTGCAAACTTCAAACCAAATGGAAATAGTAATGAAATTATTTGAGTCCTGGATTCAGGAAAATATCGGTAAAATCCCAGGGTTTGGAATTTTCTACATATTTACGCCAAGGCTGCACTTTCCATTCAACACTGTGACCAATAGCTCGGGAGGAAGCCAGCAAAAGCTTAGGAGGAAGCCACTCCCAATCCTACAATGGCTAGGGAGGAGGCCACCAACGTAGACAATGTAGATTTGATAGAGCACTACCGCCCTGCATGACATTTCCCACGAGTAGGGGATATCGAGAGGTTTTAGGGCCAGTGGAAGCAATAGAGACGCGAACCAAGAGATAGCCAGGGGAAATTGTCAGTCATTGTTGGGTTTGAAGATACCGCCCCTCCGCCCACGGCCGTTCATGTGTGATCTTCTCGGGTCGCCCACCGGGGCCCGCGGCAGCGATTATGCGCCAAGGCCCGGGGAAATTGCACCTCTGGTGAAGGTAGATTTTGATGCGAATCAGTTTCCTCAAGCGTTAAGATAGTCTATGGGCCTGTAGGGGAAAGGATGGCTGTCTGGCCGTGTTTTTTCCCCCAAAGATTGGTCGTTTTTCTCTGCCCTCTAGTTTGTGGCCACTTTCCCTCTCAGTGGAGTCTGATGACAAATGGCTGTCTGGAAACTGTCTCATAATTCCTATCGATATGGTGTAAAAGGGTGAAAAGGACGACACGGTAAAGGGATATAGACGTCTTTGGGAATTGGATCAATAGAGTGAATATTTCATATCGTTCAAATCAAATAAAAAGTGGAATAGGTTGCGAAATACCGGGCGCTAGAGATACGATCCCCTGATAAGAAAGCATCCCGTATCTGTCATGAACATATCTATCTAGAATTTCTTGGTATCTTCATGGTTCGTGTGAAATTGGAAATTGTAGTAAAGTGAAGTGTTTTTACGTTCAATATTAGATACATAAAATAGTATAACTATTGCACAGCTAAATGGGCTAGTATTGGATTTGAAGTGACACAACTCATGGGTATTAAAGTTTGACAAGTTAGACCACAAACAGCTTGTATTATTGATGACTTCATTTCCCTATTTTACTCTGCTGCATGGCAAATGATAATATTGAAAACGAAACAAATACTTGTGAAATGGGATCTTTAGAGCAGGTCTGATTAAACGTCTGTTGGCCTGATTAATGCACAAACGCGTACACATCTTTTTTTCTTTTTTCTTTTGTTGTTGTTGTTGGGGGGGGGGGGGGGGGTAGACGACACATCCTATTATACCATCATAATGAACAAGGTGCAGGTTTCTTTTTAAGGAAATGAGTTTTTAAACATGATTTCTCTTTTAAAAAGTTATTGTTGTATGAGGAAGGTGACAGATTGAATGTAAATCTCATGCTGCAACACTTCAATTCTTCAGTGTCGTATTTTGTCGTATTTTGTGTCGTATTTTGACGTATCCAGACGGCATTTTTTATCAAACTTTTCCATTAAATAACTCAAATGAGATCATTGCATGCATTTATTGCATAGTGCAGGTGGGTGGTGTGGAAAACATTGTGATTGAACCTTTTTCTACCTCATCAAAGGTTATTTTCTTTTTATAGGCCTATTCATGTTACAAACCTTTTAGATAATTTATTTTAGTCAAATAAATCAATTCACATTACGAGTAAGTTCTTGAAAATAATGTACATTACAATTGCTCGTAAAATAACACATAAGCTTACACTTATTGCCAGCACCAACATAGCAAGCCAATCACATGATGTGGCTGGACCTGACACCAACACTCGTATGCGAAAGCAAAGTTCAAAGTAATATCAACGATTCTACAAATAGCTACAATATTTTTGGTAATATACATGAGGCTCAAATTAATGAATGTTTTTTACCGGTATGAAATACGGGTTTTATTCGACGGAGCATGATTATATATACGCGATGAATTACGTCAGAAATTCGATATCTGATGATTATCTCATATAGCAAGGCACTCCCAACTTTCCAAGAAAAGGATTATACGATAAGGGATAGGAAGGTATCGATTGTCATCCACAATGTACGTGCTTTGAACTGGCATATACGGCGATGTAGAATACGCTGTAAACATGTTTAGCATTAACCTCATAGAGGTGTTCACATTAATCCTTTATTCGCCTACCTGCAGCTCAATAGATGAGGCAGACACAGTTACAGGTAAAATCTACCCACCTAGCTCAGCATACTGGCGGGGAGAGATAAACAGCCATATAGTAGAACCGTACAGTAGGCCATAGTCATCTTTTTGTATGTTTGATGCGAGACAAATAATTATGATTACTTCCTTCATATTGTGTAGGCCTATATGAAGTCCTACAGAAAGTAATCGTGCATATTATATTTTATTGAATCCAGGACAGATACCACTGGGACAGCTTCTAAGTTCCCCAAAGATTTTACCATTTTTTAAATGAATCACTGCACAGTGAATTTGACTCTACTCTCCGTGTGGCTCATTCCAAGCGCCACAGACACACCGATTTAGTTATGTATGTATTTTGTAAAATTTATTTGTATATGGACAGAATATAGAGTTATATTCACCAGCCACCTGAACCATAAGGCCCTTTTACACTATTGCGACTTGGGCTGCGATATGCCTGCGATATGACCATATCTCAAGCAAGTCGCAGACCACTGCGATACTGATGAAGTCGCACCTGTGTAAATGAGTTATCGCAGAGGGCTGCGACTTGGAGAGGGTGCGATAATCCGTTATTATCGCAGCCGCGTTATCGTAGCCCGTATCACAAGCTCCGATATTTATTTAGCATGTTTAATAATGTCGCAGCAGATGGTTGAAAATAACAGCGTGCGATATGCTGCGATATCTCAGTGGTATCGCAGACAGAGAAGGGGTCCTTATATCTACTATATATATATGTGATATCTTTGTTTTCATCTCATGTGTGTAAATGGCTGGATGCCTGCGATACACTGCGATATGGATGTGACTTGACTTGGGGGGGGGATTAAGATGGTGCGACATCTTAAAATCGCAAGCTGCGATATTGTTGTATTGTCGCAAGCAACTTACAGACAGGTGTAAAAACACCTATAGACTGATAGAAGGACCTAGAAGACCTTTGAAGAAAAAACCGTTTATAATCATCTTCCTATTTCGAATATATCAAATCGTATTAGATTTTGAATTATATGGACTAGAATTCAAACATGCTATACATTTCAAAATATCTTTTTTTGCCATTATGTTGACAATATCAGTAATGACTTTCTTAAATCTTTAGAATGCGACAGAAAGAGTTTGGTGCTACACATAGACTTGCAAACCTGGACTGAGATGTTAGTGTTTATAACTGAAAACCTCTGAGACGCGAGTTTGGTCCTGTTTCTATGACACGTGTTCGTTATTCTGTGCATGACAATGATATTTTCTTTTACTGGAGATCCTGTGATCATCCCTGGACATGTTGAAGTAAATGGGAGCAAGACGAATCAGTCATGAGCCGGGGTGATCTGGAAAGATATTACATGAGGGGTGACATCCGAAATGGATTATGTATTACTCCAGTATTACAATGTCTCCACCTACTCCTACGTAAAGTAATGACTAGGTTAATTTCCCGTCCACGCATGGCATTCTGATACTTCTGGCAAATCTAGAAAGTAGTAACATAGGCACTGATTGCTTTTGGTGGGACATAATTTATTCCCCACTTCTGGGAGATTTGCTAGCATTCAATCTATAATTTCTTAACAAAATCCCCTTGATTCACTTTACCACATTGGAGACTAGACCTGTTAAGAATTATATTACTTTTTTTTTTATCAAATTAGAATTTGATACAAATTGAGACGGGCTTATTGGAAAAGATGCATTTTGTTTTTGTAATGAATATACACTAAATTCAGAGTTTGTATGACTTTTTCTTCCGCTTGAATTGCTAGGACTCAATTAAAACAAAATATTGATATTTACGTTGTTTTCCTTGTGGGCATGTTAGGGCAGGTAAATGTGAAGGCCCAGGTAGCATGTGTTGTATACTTGTGAACACAAGATACGTCCATGTTTCCCGACCCCTCTGCGCACCTGTGTATAGGTAGCCACACCTGAACCTGATAGTTCATTTCAGGTAGGTGCTGGAGGTAAGGAGCCAGCGTGTTCGTTTTACAACACTGAGTAAATCCATCAGCCTATTAAGGACATAGTATACTCAGTTATTGTATTCACACCCTACATTATCTTTTGAGTTTTCCGGTTCACGATACTAAATACACAATGAATAATTTTCTTACAAAATGACAAGTGATGAAAATTGCTACGCCTATAAAACTATTATGCATTAGATAACCAGTATCCAGGACATATACCTATAAATGGAGCCCTGGAAGTGTTGCCTGGGAAACGTTCATCATTAGCAGTTTGTTATGTGATAAGTTGTTAAGAGATTATTCATGTACAGAATGCTGCAACCCTTTAAACCCCACTCCGGCCATAGCCGTGCGAGGGTATATTCCCCAATCCGGCTGTAGCCGCCCAGGAAAATGCCATTTTTCCATAATTTTCCCATATTTTTCCAAAATAAAACATTCAAGAGACTATTAAACACACAGAAACGGCAAATATATCATTTTAAAGCTGATAAAATTCCCTAATAGATGCTTCAACTCAGATTTCTATGTTTTAAATTTATATGGGTGGATTTTTTTTTTTTTTTTTTTTTTTTTTCCCATCCAATCTTACATACATAGGTTCTTCCATGGATATTTATGAAAATGATATATGAGATGAGTAGATGAGGTTGAGGTCACGCTATACATAGATAATAGCCTCCACTGCATTTTTAAAAGAGACTTTTGTATCTTTTAACTGTATAGTTGCAGGAATACTATTCCATAAATCAACACCCCTATAATAACAACTGCTTTTAACACGTGTTAATGCTGTAAAGTCCTGTTGAAATTGTATTTTGCCTCTGAACTCCCTGAATTACAAGATATTTTAAGGAAATCTTGAGGGAAATCCATGGAAATCCTGGGGAAATCCAGCTATTTATGATAGCAATGTTTGGGGTCTTAAGGGTTTTGTTCTAGTTTAACCAAGATCACAATAAGCCAATCCTAGGGGCGAGAATACCGACATGCGGCTGAGACCACCACGCAGCATGGGGATAAGACCCAATAAGCATGAACACAAAAACAAACAGAATGAATCACATGAAAGATGACCCCAAAGCCATGTTAGATCATGCCCGTTAAACTCAACCAATTACTGCCCAGAGTAACCACTCTCCATGTACGACGCCTTGTCATACCCCCTCAGTTTTGTGCATATGGGCCGCAGCGTTGCTACCACCATTATGTCAGCTTTTACACCCGTTCCCTTCTTTGTATTTTGTATTTTGGGTTTACTTAGGTAACTAGGTTGAAAAAATAAATCCACTGAGAATTACTAGAGCAAAACAATATAATTTTACGGTTCTGCATACGTCACCTTCCATACCTACGTGTTTTTTCCTGTGATCCAATGATTGCCCATGAAATTACTTGTGAGTAGAGGACAGATATTGTAAGGTTCGGAACAAGATGCAAATAAGCAACGTTGGCTTATATCTTGCATCGTTACTAAATCTAGCATCGAAGGAAGCTCATTAATTCGCATCCTGGCTATTTTCAATAGTAGGGGGCCCTATATCTATAAAGTATTGGTTATCTTCTAATGTATTTTTTTCCGTCAAATTGAAACAAATCATCCCAATATGGTGTGGTTTGATTGGACATCATTTATTTAACTTTACACGAACCTAGAAGTATCGCGTATTTAGAAAGGTATAAAACATTTATCAAACATGATTATAGGGAAAATAACTGGAGCTGTCGTTTCTGTCATCGGTGCAATTCAGACTTTCCCAGAAATACATCACTCGCAGGTAACTTTCATAATGTCTGTTTGTATTAAACAATAAGTATTCAGACAAAAGTCCGTTGTTACGTGGTTGCTAAGGAATATTTCGAGCAACCTCATTGTCCTCCCTGAGTGATGACATCACAGTACATGTGTCACTAAGGACACTGCATTGTGTAACTAGGCAACATAACATAAGGAATATTCAGTGACTTTTCAGAATTTACAAAGTGGTATGCATAATTAAATCTAGTTGCAACCACCTCAGTAGTCAACATGATGTTTGAGGATAATCTCATATTGTTTGTGCTTGGTCTGTCGGTTATTTATGAATCAACTTATAAGAAACTTGAAAAATGGAAAAAGGAAATAAAAAAAAGGCAGGATCAGGGCACATGTCTTGATTCTAAACAACATTAACAACAATATTCAACAAAACCCAAAAGTCAATCAAGTATTCTTGACTGAAAATTATTCTGGTAGGCCTATTTCTTGAATACACTTTGACCGGGACTGCCATCTGACCCTAATCCTTAATCCCTCATTGTTGTGATTGGTTGACCAAGAATTGGTTGTCATATAGTTATAGAGATTGACTCTCTGTTTCTGTGCATTGCAGAATCATATTCACACACTTTAAAATGTGTGGGAACTATTGAAATGGAAACCTTCGTATGAGGTCAAAAGAAGTATCATTTTTTGGGATCCCAGCTTCTCTATAAAAGAACTGCGAGTATTGCTTATTCTATTTTAGCAGATACTTCCAGATCCAGGAATAAAAAAGGACTACCATTGGAGTCACGATACATCAAATAAATGAATACCGTTTCTTTCCAGACGCAGTGAACGGCAAGTGATTGAACAAATTGACATATATACGGCAGGGGCCCTGATGCCTTAAGTAATGATGAAGTTGTTAGGAGGCCTAGGAGAAGATGGAAAGAAAGAAAGGCAGAACTATGATGCGCCCCGTGATGCGTACCGTTTTTCATCCACATCAGACTCTGATACAAAATTTCAGAGTCATAATCTAAAGCATTGTTCTATGGTCTGGTCAGCCAGGTGCCGACACACGGATACATCTAGAGTGTTTTTTACATGTAGGTCTGCTGTAGGGGGGTTACAAGTAACATAATTACATGATATGGATATATATGATGCATAAAATAGCTGAAGGACCTGCTGCTAACGTTAATGAGATTACAAAATCGAAAGATAGCTTTGTTCGTAAATGAAATAACAAAGGTGTAACTATAAATTGGGGCAGCTTATATCATAACCAAATCTTGAAAAAAACCCACAAAAAACAAAAACAATGATAGGCCTATATGAAGTCAGGATAGTTGTCTAGATAGTCTCAAATGATAGAAGAATGAGTTGATGGAAGCAGCATAGACCGAGATAATTTAGAGCATCTTAACTCGGGGAGGGGGACGTCAATAAACACAACTGTATTCTATCAACAGTCAATTAACAAAGAGCCATAGAGATTGCAGGGCTCTTTCACATCGCATTAATGTTTCCCCAGCATACGCTTAGCGTACATGTCTAATGAAACCTGTAACTTATAACCAAAACGTAGGACACAGATCCAGTGAATATCAAGAGATGTACAGTAAAGCCCCGGCCACACTGCACGACTCAACTCAACTCTTGAAACTGTCTAGTTGAGTTCAGTTGGGGTCAGTCGTAGAGTGTGGCATAGGTTAAGACTAGTCTAATTTAAGGCCGGGACACATATACCAACTCGATTGTCGGGAGTCCTTATGACCCGATCGTCGCAGACTGATTGGTCATAAGAAGAATCATGGGTGGTGCCACATATACCAACCAGACGGTCTGCAATCACATGGTGAATTTCTATGAAAATACTATATCTACAAGAATGTTTTAGATAAAAATGGTCTTTTCCTGAATCATAGGGAATATTTCAAATGTGTACATTCAAAGAAGTACAATTCAAGCAAACTTTCCTTTAAACCATTGTACTGTGCTTTTATAGAAATAATAATGATAGAATATAGAAAATTATACCATTGTAAAGCTTATCTTCTGCTCTATCAGGTATTGAAAATTATTTTGGGGAGAATCAATACACAATAAAAATAGCACATCACACAGCCTGACAGACCCGACAGTCCAGTTGTTCATCTTCAACATCTCATGATTCCCGACCCGACGGATCCGTCGGGAGTAAGGCCCGACGGTCCAGTCGCAAGGCTATGACACATACACCAACTGACCCCATCCGACTCAACCGTCGGGTCGGGTCGGTATATGTGTCCAGGCCTTTAGCATTTTCCTAAGACTATCCAGTCGGGTCTTAGATCTTGAGATGTCAAAGATGTAAGACTGGATAGTCGGGTCTTAGGGGGGAGTGTAGTAGGTATGTATATATGCTATATTGCTTACTAGCTACGACAGTCTAGTCGTATCCTATGGCATGGTTGAGTTTTTTTGCTAAGACTGATCCGTCGGTGCGTTCTGGAGCCGTTATGTCTACGACTATCGAGTTGGGATCAGTTGGTCAGTGTGGCCGGGGCTTAAGAGCTCCATAAAGGCTTATAGCAGAGCTAATCGAAGTGGAGCGGCGGGGGTCTCACTCTAAGTTAATCACCTTCAGATTTATTAAGTGTGCAGTAAGTAGGTGGCTTTTCCCAGCCAATCGAGGTTTTTAAGAAGAAGAAGCTTGATTTCCCATACAAGGTTATTATGGATGTCAGTTCTTTGAAAACCTGTATTGAAGCTGAAGGCCGATTAATTTGAAAAATATTGAAGCGAGGCAGGAAAGCAAATAATATAAAATAAAAATACGGTATTCGTAGAACGTTACAATCCTTGAATCAAAGTGACTGTAACACTACGTTGCTGTTTCTGGGATTATGCAAATAATAAATCCTTAAAAATAAAGAAACTAGATCAAATCGCATTATTACAACGGTAAGTTTTTGAAAGGATTAATCGTCAATTGATAGACAAAATTAATTGTGTTCCGTGTTATATTGTAAAATTAATAGGATACACCGATTTACGTTAATTGTGATCTTTTTAACATCCAATCCAATTTCCTTTGCAGGGGGAGTTCTAAGCAAAACAATATCTCATAACCGGCGGACACAATGCTACAGTGCATCTAATTACCTTTTTAAGCTCTGTCTTTGTTCTTCTAGATGTGGATAAGGACAGTACGTAGAACAGTTGATTATTACCTGGGGATATCTGATAGTATGATATATCACCAGAACGATAGACTACAAAAAGAGGTATGATTAAAGTTTTCACCATGCTATCTTAATTACACGTCAGGTGAGCTGCAGTTTTCATACAGACGGTATGCACACGTATAGGGAGCTAAGAAAAGACTTCACAAAATATTATATCCTAGCAAATGCAACATAAATGATATATTCACAAAAGGATTTACCAATAATTATATATATATAATATCCCATCATGAATTCTATAAAAAAAAAGCGTATACATAATCATTTTAAGGACTGTTTGGCATGTGCAATGCAAAGACATTGTATGTTCTAACACACGTCGACCAAATTTTACATCAGTATGCTGGTTATTGATTTACAGTAGACGCAGATTGTAACAAGGATTTGAACTCCTACCGTTTTCAGTAACCTCAATACTTTCGGAATAAATCACTGCTCTGATATTACCATTCCGTTTCAGAATGATCCTGGCATAATATATACATGATGCATGAGATATACAGAAAAACCGAACTTGTGGGCGTTTACCCATCGGAAGGGACTGCTGTAAAAACATGCCAATATTATTTGGACGTGCTAAACTGGGAAGACACGTTGCCTTCTGTTAGGCCTTACGTGCCCTCACTGGGACTGACCGTGTATGTTACTACTGACAGGCCCACTGAGGGGGGAAAGGGCTGCAGACCTGGGCACGTTCACACAACACTAACAAGGTGTCCCACCGACATCGATAACACTCCCAGCCCTGTGTATGCACATAATGTGGTAGCTTTTAGGCTGATTATCAGAAAGCAGGAAAACATATAAGGTGGTTCATGATAGAATTTCAGAGGCGGATACTGGATTGGAAAAGCATCGGTCCCACTGCACGGTTCAAATTGAATATGGCGTTTGTCATATTAGTCCTGGGTGATGCGAAATATCACGGGTGATATAAAATTTACAGTGATGTTATTGTCTGACTCACATGGGTGTTTTCCCTGTAATATTTTCGTTTAATTTTCCCCTTAATATAAGAGAGAAACGAGTACCATTAATCCACTCTGAACTGGGATATGGGAATCAAAGAGACATAATATTAACACTTAGGGCCAGACATATAAAACATGATGTGATAGTGATTTGTTCCATACAATTCTATGACTGTAGTCACAACACTATCACAACCTTTGATCCGTCCAGCACTGAGTGGTATTCAGCCTTTGTTGTCTGTATTCACAGTCAGATACTAACATGCTGACCACCTGCCTACAAGCTATAACCACGTATGCCTTGTCACCCCCGGGGATGTACATAGAATAATGGGTCCCTGTGGTGATAGCACATACCAATGATACAGAATTGTATTGCTCAGTCACTATTGAGCTGAGGCGAGAATGATGTTTTGCCAAATAAAAACAGGTGCATATCTCTGCAGTAATCGTGTGAAGCTCGGGAAAACAGCTTTTATTTGGATGATCACAATGCAGAATCTCGATTTTGTGAGGACTCATTCTACAGAAAGTGGGCCTCAGGGCCGATGGCAGTGAATGCATTCAGGGTGGTATCAGCCTTTTTAGTAACAAAATAAAAATGCAATGGTTTCCTGTCATACCTTAAATGTTATTTTCTGATTCCCACTGAACCTTTATTATAATTGTAAAAGATCAGATGATTCGTTTACAACCATCTGTTCAAGGTCATAATTTGGCAAATTATTTCTAAAATTATGTTCGTTTTCTATTTCTATTGGATATCGTGTAGCATGTATTGATGTAATGAACTAAGAATCTTATCCAGCGGGAAACTGCAATGTTTTAGCTACTTACTACAGAAGATTTTGATCTTATCATGGTTACATATAAAATGGAAAGAGTTGCTATAGCACTATCGTTACGGTGCCTTTTGTTCAAAATTAATAATGCCGCAGCCTTGCAATAATGACGTGACGCTATCGCAAATGAACAAAATCGGTATGTGAAGGACTTACTTAATCATCAATTTCAAAAAGTGCATATAGGCCTATATCTGATACTCACTGATTGGGCCAGATTAGAAACTGTGAACAAAAGCCCACGTTTGATACTGTTAAATGAAACCTTGAAGTACTTGGCTTTTGCCTGACTTTTAAGTTGACTTTTCTACAGTTGAGGCGTGTGTCATCAAACCCAAGCTGGTTTGGTCCTGCGGCCCTAATTGGGAAGGCCTAGAAGTGGCCGTCTCTTCAAATAGAGAGATTGGAAGGGAGGGGTGGGCAAATAGACACTCAGCCTACTTCATGAAACCTCGGAAAGCACTTGACAGTTCCCTGCAGGGTAATCCAACCTAAACCACTGGAACCTAGTCCCAGTCAATGCTGTATGTAAGTATTTGATTTATAAGACTGATAATTGCTTATGATTATGTAATGCTCCTTTCGCTAGGTATTCATATATATATTTATAGATATCCAGCCTTCTTTTAGGGTTTTGATTAATTTTGATTGATCTGATTGTCTCAAATGATTCTCGTTGGTATTTATTGCAATATGGCATTGGTAAAGTAGGCCTATTCTGAAACATGTATGTTTGCTGAAACAAAAACTTATAGAAAATCAACTATGTTACATCAAGCCAAAATTCTATTTCCATGTCATAAGAAAAGAAACACAACAAGACGTTCTTGTGAAGTCTGTTCTTGGCGACCATATCTGTACCTTATATGGGCATGGTTGTCTTTTTCCTGATCAAACAATTTTGTCTTACTAATAGGGACGGGGTATGCAATAAAATTGCCAAACCTGCACGTCTGTATCTAGGCAAGATGGAATTTAAAGGTGTTAAAAGAAAGGCCTAGCTTGGTCACTTGAGGCAAGCACATCGACCTATCTTTCTGCTGGTCCTAGCTGTAATACTGTATCTTGTTTCTTTGTATAATTGTATATCTTATTTGCATGTATCTGCTCATCTCTGCATACCTATCAGTTCATTATCTTATGGGAAATCTGTTTCAAAAAGAAAATGGATAGTTCCCTTGTCTATCTTTAGGCCTATACTCATTCAGAATACTAAATACTCAGAAAGTCATTCCCGAAAGATTAACATGGCAAGAGTGCTTGTATGTTTGGTTAAAATTAACATTTAGATTGCAGGTATTTCGAGAGTGGATGTGTAATTCCTGCATTGCTTGTCGGTGATGGTACTGTAACTTTCCAGCACGACAGAACTTCGATACATAGTGTGATGGAAATAACTCAGTCGCAGTAGGGGATTAATTAAAAGGGAATTAAACATTCTCAGACAAATCTCATATTGCGCTGTCCAATTTGCTGTCAGAGGTCTAGCCTGACTGTCTCTGATCATCTCAGCTCTTCGTGTCTAATATGACTATCGCGACTATTTAATTACATCTCTGACATTCCCTTTATTGCATGACTCCTTGGTCTATGATGTATCATGCTCAGAATACTGCATTTTGTACCTTTTGGTTATAGTAGGGACTGCCTAAACCTTATTACAACTGAGTTGACACTTGGAAATAGAAAATGAAATGGAAATGTTGAGGTATGACGATATACATGAATAGAGAGAGACGAATCATATTTGAAAAGCAAATAGGAAGATCATTACTTGTAGTGAATGTGGTTTAATAAAAAAAAAGAGAGATTTTACTTTAAACCACCCTAATAGTATGATTAAAACAGAATATTTTATATATCACAAGGGGCTGACTCACAGATACAAGGCAAAAGAAGGATGGGAACTACATATTTTGAAAAGCACTAACAGATTCTCCGGTCCCCTATCTAATCTTGAAGATTAAAATGTTACCATAATAGGGGCGAGACCATTTACGCACTTACTGGAACCTCCTTAAATTAATGTTATAAATGTCAAAATTTAATGTTGGCCTAGAAATGAGGCTAGAGTATTAGTGACAAACTACATAAAATTGGTTATTATCAATTGATGTTTGCACCTATGTGCATGTCAAAGTTTTGCCTACTGAGAAAATCAAAATAAATTTACAAAAGTATAGGATAGTATGGCAAGTGTGATCTGGTACTTTTCATAGATTAAACCGTACCCAACCTATAGCATGATATGGCACTGCACTTTAATACCCTGAGGGATTTCAGTGTATTTCAGGTCACCCAATATTGAACTCATAGTCTTCTTAGAAAGACCCTGTTGTAGACTGAGAAAAACAAGCCGACGTCGCCACCCATGACAGCAGAGGGACGTGTTGTCAGCTGTCGGGACGGTTAATTTGTCGTGAACGTGAGCGGCCAATAAAACAGGACCGTGTTCCCGGATTAGACGTGTGGCAAGGGGCCCTCGGGGGAAATGAGCAGAGATGACGTCATTCAGAAACAGACTGGCCGTAACTAATTGATACTAGTTCAGTCTGGAGTGCTTGCTTCATGAAATAAAAGATCATGTAGTAAAGAACCGAGGACGGTATGTGACCTTCCATTAAGTACTTATGCAAATTTAAAAAGAAGACCCCCTTAGGCTCATGGATGGATTGTATTTATGCAGGAACGTACGAATCTTTTCAAAATGTCCATACCCCCCAATTGATGCATACGTTCTTAATGGAAGGCCCTCTTTCTATCCTGCTGTGCTGTTCATAATATGGAAGTCCATATTTGACAGTGAGACACTTGTGTGTACATTCCCTCGTATATTACGGAATGCTTTTTTCTAATGCCGCAGAAGGAACTGGTCTCATGCTAAAAAGTGAGAAGCAGGCGGACGTGATACGCATTCTTAAATTTCCAACATTCATATTTTGCCTCAAAAACGTCAGTGCTCGATTTAGAATGTTCTGCTGCAATATGCATGGCCTGCCAATTAATAGATCACTATGCCAACTGGCTCTATTCGAAATGAGAATCAAGAGGATATGCATGTGTTTGATGTACTTCAGTCTAACCGGCCGAAGTTTAATGACTATGCCTGTTTCATCGGCCGTTCATGTTTTCATAAACGAGGGAATAAACGAACGTAAGTTCTATATAGGGTCAACCGTGTTAAATCCTCTTGGGGACAAATTGGTCTTAATCTCCAAAGCTGGTATATATAACTATCTATGCTGTCCCTTATGCCACAGCTGTGCATTCACATTTCAACAGTTAAATTTTGAATCTATATATCTTTCAACGGTTCAGATTCCCAATTGCAATGAATCAAGATACATGCGACCAATCGAGTGAGTCTTTTTACTAGTGTTTATGAATAGTATTACAACTTTCGTGGTACGAAATTCGATTCCCAAGGGAGACAATCTCACTGATCACCAATATGCATCTTACAGGTACATGTAGATAGTTACATTGATTTCTTAAGACTTAATTTGAACAATTCATTTCGTATTATAAATGTTTAAATGCAGGTAATTGACTCAATCAAACATTTGCTAATTAGTTCTAGTCTAGTTTTTGCCCGAGGACTAATGATGCTGCACTTCATGGTCTGGGACAATTGTGTTATTCAATATTCTGATTAATTAGGTCATTACGATTACCTAAGAGCCTTGCAAATTGTCTCTTAGTTCACATAATTACGTCCACGATGTTATTAAAATCAAATCAAAAGGGTCCTTTTACTGCATAATAGCAACAATTAGCGGCAGTTTTGTCTATATTAATTTAGACAGAAACTTAAATAATTATCCTTTTCTGACAAACATTATTTCTCAGAAATTTAATTGGTGACCAACTGAAGAAGGGGTTCACATAGATCATGCAATAGGTTTGTCTGAAACATAGTACATTATCAAATCCTTGACGCCTGCATAAGTACTTATGTTGATTGTGTCCGATGAGATTTTCCAACACTACGAGTCTTTACTATTGAAAACGCACTTGCATCACCATTGAGAGTGAGGCACACATATCACTGGCCCCTTTGTAGTTACATTCAAAAGGAAATGCAATCCTATTATGATATCTGTAACAGAACGGGAAATGATGGCATGATTGAACATCTCCGTGCCAAACCAAATCATTTCGCCACTTGACAGAGAAAAGGGAGTTATCTGGGAAATGAGATGACGAGGAATGAAGTCAGGATCTATTCTCAGAAAACCACTTTACCGTCCATCTCCCACTGCCAGGCTCATCTCACCTAAGGCGGTGAGACAACTTGATTCTTCGCCTCATTTCTGATAGCTGGGAGGCCTGGTTTGGGCCTGGTTTACGTTTCGAAGTGCTCGTAATTTAACTGGTGGATACTGGTGCACAGAGGAAGGGTGCATGGGTCAGATGTGGGACGCCATTCTAGTGTTCCTTAGTGTTACAAGATGAAACAAGGTACTCTGTAAATGTGGTAGGTGGCTTTAAGAGCTTAGCAGTACTAGCTCTCTATAACAAATATCTCATAGCTCGCGTGAACAGAGTTTTTCAATTTAACGTTAATAAATATAAAGTTTCATTTTCAGTTACATCCTACAGGGATTGAAATACGAACATTGATATGTGCTGGCCTAAGCAATAAACCAAGGAACAAAATGCTATTTGAATCTGATTTGCCAAAGAGATTTTGAATAGGTCAGCAATACTTTTGAATAGTCATGGATATAGTATAGACTGCAATGACCAGAGGGTGACAGTATTATTATACATTATTATAGATCGTTGCAGTAAAAGGGATGATATATCTGATAGTTTTTGTATAGCGGCACTTGATCATCAGTTCTATTATCTGGCCTTGCCAGTTACTGAGTTAGAGCCGATGATCGAATGCCTTATACTTCATTCCCCGGTCCAGTTGAATTCAGGCAAACGCAATTCCAAGTTTCTCTGTAATTTATGCACCTGCAGGCTAATTTTGACGTATTTTGTTGACAAAAACATGTAAAAACCAATAAAAATAATGTATCTTATGGCAATATAAAAATATCTAATGAGAATATTCTGAAATTAACTTCAGATATATGAAGTACATAGAGCAACAAAAAGAAAAAGTACCTCACTTTACCTGTTCTTTATCTAAAAACAAATCTCATGTCACAAATGATTATTCATATTATGCTTAAGGCTTACAAGAGGAAATGGACTTGTCAACATATTTCCCACAATGCATTTCGATTTAGCCTGCAGGTACACCAAAATACAACAATCCAGAGAATAGCGTCTGGGAGAATTCAAACGAGGCCTCCTATTACAATAGTAGTTGTGTATATAGATTGGTTTCCCTCGATAACCGAATTTATCTAAAGGCTTTTTGACTAGATAAAGAAAAAGGGAGTTTCTCACATCATTATCAGTAATATAAGGCGATTCTAAATCTCACTGGTAACAATGTATACAAGGTAACAAACAACGTTACCATGTGATTGTATGTTAAAAAACATATACACGTAAACTTGGCTATCTGATCGTCTTTTGATTAAAAAATACCTACACAGAAGAACATTGTATGATTGTGTTTTAATAAAAGAATCCTATTTGAAGAACGGATAATTGAGTTAGAGAGGTGTGAAATATCCCCACTTTCTCGAAACACATATAGGCTATGACAGGCCAGGGCTGCTAGTTCCTGGTTTGGATGTACAGTAATCAGCACCCAAGACTGGTTACCAGTGCCAGTCCATCATCCACAGTAGACTAGGTCAGAAAGCCCCTGTCGGTCTGAGTGTGGTCCCCGTAGGAGAGATGGATTAGGTGTATGGGGGGTATATCAGGTCTTCTGTTCAATAGTATATATTTTTGTAGGAGTCAGGTTTCTCTGACTAAACGAGTAAATGTGATGCATTATGTTGTAAGATAGCAGTGAGACTGGCAATGATAGGACTGTTAGAATGGTGTCATTTGGGCAATTGGCATAATTGTTAAGATGATTATTCATATTAATTGGAGTTTAAATTAGTTTCTTAGTTTTTGAATGGATGTACTTTATTGCTGACACAAACCGATGTAATTTCCTCCAGTGTATATTATAAAGAACGCGTTCGACCAAGACGTAATCATATTCTGCCATTTATGGCCATGAAAAACTACTTAGAAGATAGTTACGACAGTTAGTAAACTTCGCAGTAACCTTGCTTTCTAAACGTCAAAGGCCTACCGACACACACATATATATATATATATATATATACGTTAATACCCAGAAGGCATGCACCGAATCCGATCTGCATCACTAGTCTTCAATGTGTTGTCCTCAGACACCCCATAGTAAAAGGCATGGGTTGGCGGAACAGTAACAAAGGACGCGTGTATGCGGGCAAGTGATGGAAGGGAGGGGGGTCTTCTATATAATGTAGTCCCACATAGAAGAATAAACTACATCGCTCCTACCAAACACATTACTAGACATGTCAGAGGCGAGACAGCAGTTGTGTGCCGGTCTCATACAACTGTGCCCACTATTGGTGAACCCCGTAAGATGAATGCATTCCCCTTTCTACCTTTTGTCCAGACAACACAACGTGCCTTTTCAGACGACCTGGGTTGGCCTTCAAAAGGCCGGCGGAAACTACTGCCGCTGACGATAGAGGAAACAGAATTTGATTTATGTATGATCTGAATCGATATAGTCTCACTTTTTTTTATAGTACACGTTCCCTGACGATCAGTAACCTATACAATTGTGACGTTCCCTGGTAGGTCGGGGTTTCCGATTCCTACAGCAGAGGGACGTTGGAATTGTTTCGGGTCTCGGACGGACGGCGAGTCCGGGCAAGAAACCGAGATGTGATGTTTTTAGAGTCGTGCCTCGCGCACGAGGGGGGTTGAGCGAGTCGGTCGGGAATCGGTGCTCGGTGTCGGACGGAGGACTGTGGGGAAGGGAAAATATGGTAGGGGTAGGGGGGAGTCGTGGGTCGTCTCTCTCTCTAATGCCAGTATTCACTCCGATAGGGCGGTCTACCCCGGGTTCCGGTCCACGGGGTTGTCGGGCCGACAGTTGCCTATTGTTTGGTAGCGTGGGGCCGAGCCAGTCGCACCGTCGTTCCCCTGGATTCCGGGTCTCCGTGCCGGGTTTCGGGCCTTTGTGCCTCCGGGCCACACTTCCGTTCCTTGGGCCTTCGGGCCCCCGTCCTAAGTTTCGCCTAATTATCTCGAACTTCTGCTATTTTACTCGTATCGGCTCATCTCAGCGGTTGTTTAAGGGAAGAAGACACGTGTGGACACAAGGAGAACTGTGAAAGAACTCGTTTATTCGGGCCTCACCGCCCCTTTATATACTCTAGTGGTCAGCCCTGATTGGCTGCTTTTGGTCACGTGATTACAATTGACGTCACTTCCGGTTTACATTATTGCTTCCGGTTTACATATCACTTCCGGTTTATATTTCTCGGGACCTTTCGGGTTTCGGGCTTTTACACTTTCGGTCCTTTACATTTTCGGTCCTTCTTACATTTTCGGTCCTTCTTACATTTTCGGTCCTTTACACTTTCGGTCCTTTACACTTTTCGGGCCTCTTTGGGGCTTTTCGGGTTTTCGGGCTTTTACACTTTCGGTCCTTTATACTTTCGGGCTTCTATTCATTATATACTTTTGTCATATTACCTTACTTTTCTCATTTTGGTCTCTTTACATATCGGATGAATAGGCATTCATCACACAATGCAACTTTACAATACTGCCAGATTTTGAATTGTTCAGAAACCATACCATTACCATTTAAGGGCTCACCTGCAGATATATATGGTAATATTCCACTTTGGCTAATGTAGGTTTCACTTGGACCAATATTTTCATTATTGATGAGGCTGACTAATAATTCAGGAGTTAGGATAAGTAATTCCTCAAGAAGTAGCGACATTATTGCAAGATTACTTCAAAGAGGGCTTGCTAGGTATTAATGATATCTAGGAGAGACAATATCGCTAATCATGGCTGCACTAACAATAGAACACTGATTGGCTATTGATTAGCCTAATCAGTTATGGGAATATGGGTCATACTTATCTCCGTGGATGATCTAATGGAAGGTGACTGAGTACAATGATTACCATCTAGTGAACACATATACACGAAATTATAAGAGACGTACCGGTCACTTTCAGAGTATAGAGAACATCAAAACAAAAGCCCTGGGGGTAGATGTCACCAACAGAATCGGAAACAGAGGGCTATATTCGTCGCCTGCTTATTATCATACTTCATGTTATTGCCCCAGCGCTTGACAGTAGTATCAGAGCCAATAACATCATAAATCATTTATGCAACTTATTGCGTAAAATGTGTGTACCGCCATCGTTTTACTAGCCGTCATTGCTAACGTGCAATAAGCGGCCCAAATGTAAACATTCACTACAATAGGATTAAGCATTAGTACTCTTGGGATAATGGTTTTGTCTCTTGGCAACTTCAGCCTCTTGTGGGTGCGACTTGGCCATTGGATTAGTTCAACATTTAGCATTCGTTATAATGTAACGAATGCTAAATACTAAGCTAAAACCTCATTTTCCCTAAACTACTTGTATTAGGAGTAGTGTATGGAAATGAGGTTTTGGAGATGGCCACATTTGACTAACATAATATTTTATAATCCGCGCGGCCGGGCCGTACAGAGGCCAGTTCATACTGAGGTGCTGTACGGCCCGCTCGTCGTGTTCACTGTCTAGAGCATATTTAGAGCATATATGTAGAGCGTTTCTTGGGTGATAAAATATAAGGGCCATCCTTCGGCCTTGGGCCGTCCTGCCCCCTGCGGGCCGTCTGGCCACCCTCGGACAGCCCCAGCAGGCCTTCTTATATTAATATTATATACCAATGCCAAAATACATGATGAATACTAACTGGACACTGCCATTCAGTATTTTTGGTGTATTGGCACAGTGGGTAGTATTCGTGTATACTGCCCACCTTGCTTTACTGTGTAAAATGTTTTTCTCCTTATTTTGTGAATTCTGAATGGATTTGCATGATTATTTTTTTAATTTCAGGTAAAATAATGCAGTCTAATTAAATGGAGATAGTGATAGAATCCTAATATAAGAGAAAATAATGAATATTAGGAAAAACTGCTTGACACCAGTCAAAGTGTGTGCATAATCAATACATTGGAATACTGCCCACTTTGCTCCACTGGTAATTTCCTTTCTCTTTTGCTTATAACTTACAAAATATGGTATATAATATAAGGAAAACTTACCTCGGTTGACAGTACAACCCTGAATACTCGGTGGGATGTCAGAAAAATTACTGCCCTCAGCCTAACGGCCTCGGGCAGTAATCTTTCGACACCCACCTCGTATTCAGGGTTGTACTGTCAACCTCTGTATGTTTTCCTATAGTACATCATTGGCAATTTTGGTCCACTCTGCATTATTGTATAATGTTTATTCAAAAGAAGAATTGTTTGGAATAATTGCTCTACGGTATATGTTCCTGGGACGTAAAAATATAGAATTCACTACTGCATCAACTTTTTCTAATGAAATTGGCCTAGATCATAGAAGAATTGTCTTCTACAAAGAAACAATTAGGCCAGCTTATTTCATTTGAAAGCTCAAGCTCGATACCAATTAGGTCCCTGGATATAGGTAAAAGTTTCTTTGACAGCTGAGAGTATTGACACTGTTCCCGGAGGACATCTAATATAGAATACAAAAAAGCCCATGTTCGTGCCCAGACCTATGCTCACTCAAGTAAAATACGGCTTATGTTTGTTTCTAGCTCGTTGCCCTTTTTGCTGCGGTGTCTACTGCATTCCTCAGGTTAGTACTAAGTGCCTAGACCAGTCGGACATTATTACCAATTGATTTTACAAACTCCTTATTCCTTTTCCGATAACCACTACGTTTTTAGCTCTAACCTTTTGAAAATTAAGTTACACAACTTCTATATCTTCGTATAAGATGTTTATCTACGCACAAAGGGAGTCACTGTTGATGTTGCTGTTTATATTTATTTTTCATAAGAAGAATGAAGGCTATTATATGGATAAGTCTCAGCTTTTACTTTTAAAAGTATTAAATCAAAGCACATCGTTGTCATTATTTCTATCTTGCAAGAAAAAAACTCCGCAACAAATCTTAATCTTTTCCTTGTGCAAAACATAGACACGTAAATGGAAACGTGGAGTAAATATTGTTTAAATTAAATACAAAATAAAATGCGTACTCATCAGGGCACCGATTCAGTTATCAGACACTGACTCTAGCCCCTTTCACCGTGGCAGATCTGGTACATGCGAACCCTTGCGACATTTATCGTTTGCAATTCTGGTACAAACGATAAGGCAAATGACTAATCTGCAACCGATCAGATCTAACATGTTGGATCAGATCAGTTGAATTCTGGCCGATAGCAGGGTACTTGAAGTACTTGAAGTACTTAAGTACTTATCGTTTGCAATCGGTAGGTGCCTCTCTTCTCAGTGTGAATGCTATTTCTGCATTGTTGGATGCATATGACAATTTTTTATCAGCCCTCAGAGTATCGTTTTCAGCATGCGATAATTTTGTCGGCGCTCTCCCCGATAGAATGATTGGCCAGGGTGAATGGGCCTTAATTGACTTTTCTAAGTGAGCATGAGCATAATTATTTGATTAGTGTCAACGTCTGAAGTATACATTGATTCTATACTGATCTTTATGATAATACTGCAAGGATTGGGAACAAAACAAACTCACAACTCTAGGCTCATATGACACAGAGGATTGACAAGCAGACCTACAGAGATGTGTACTTTGACGTCATGAGCTCGGCACATGAGACTTCTCAGGCTCAATCTCGACTACACAGTAACTGTTTTTTAGCCTATGTATTCATCTATTGATTTATTTCTTTATCTTGATATCCTGTGCTCTCTCTATATGTATGGGGAACACTCTTTATGTATCAAATATGTATAATGATATATATATATATATATATATATATATATATACGTATGGATTGATCGGTGGGCTTGTGACAGCTTAGATATATGATTATAATGTATTTACATATAGTTATATCTATATAGTGTATCATTACAAATGATATTGTAGGTAAGGGCGGACTGAAGACGGCTGGTTTATCCATACGCCAATGTATGATTAAAATCAGAATGAGGAGAAGGAGGTAGATAATCGGTTGTACAGAACAAAGCCATACATTAGTTTTCATACTCTTGTGACCTTTTGGAAATGTCAAACATTTATATGCTTGTGCCAACCATGCAAGAATAAATAACATGTTACACCTGTACCATTTATTGTCAAGTTAAACTGAAGGTGATGCATCCTATTATGTATCTACCTAGTGCTTTTGGATGGGGTTTGGATTATGATTTGAAAGAACACTGCGACCCCTTTCTTTTTCGGATCATCAATTTACATCTGTATATATTTCAAAATATGGAAGTATGACACTTCTATCATTACCCATACATTACTGGTTGATGGTAGCAAAAGTCTACTGGGAAAGCTCTTGACTGAATGCACACAGTGAAGCAGTATATTTCCGAGCCAAAGAAGCCTGTCCGTGACTATGTATTGGGTGTGGCAGGCTTCCCAGTATCATCCAATTCTCACTACAACCCCCTCCCCTGTTCCCACCCCCTCCAGCCGCACCCAGGAGGAAGCCCTTCCACCCCGCGTCACGTCACCGCCCCTCCAGGCCCTAAAGCCCCGCCTGTTGCCGGCCTGCCGTCATTGCCCACTGTGCCGACACGCCCGGTACCAGAAGTGAGAGGCGCTAATGAGGTGTAGGTCACCCATGTTGGTCGGGAGTTGGGGGAGGTTTATTTGTATTTTTAGCTTTTTATTCACTGCTGTCAATCCTGAATATAGTCAATATGGTGTAGGAGAATAGAGCATCTATAGGAAATAATAAAGAACAAGTTAAACATGTTGTGACATTGATAGGTATAGATATCTAATAAATCACCTCCAAAGTTTGAAATGCCACCCAGCGAATGTGACCAGTGCAGCGAAGGGTGAGCATCTGGTTCATTCGCCACACACAAATATGTCTTTATTGATGGTCGATGTTTCTTCTTTATTTATTTGAGGGTTGGATTGAGGACGTGGAAATAAGAGAGGAACAGAAAGACGAGCCGGCCTAACGGTCTTCAAACAGAATACATTGGTATTAGGTAATAAACCCCCATAATACCTCCATTTCCGAGGGAGAAAGGAATGCTCCTTATGTCACATTTGCAATGCTGGCAATAGGGCATGAATGAGTAATTACTTGCGTGTTCAGCAAAATTAATTAAACTGTCTAGTGACCTCTACATGTCTTATGTGGGTCTACCTATTTTATCGATAGAATCTATCTCATTCATTAAGGTTCACATTTCCTTTAGGTACCAATCTCATGTATTGTAAACTTCGTATAAATTACGGTCCATGATTCGCGTCTTTTTAAAATAATGTGTACATAATATAACATGAAATTCTATACCTAATTGGTAAAGTACTTTAACCTACCAGAGATTAAATGATATGGCCATATAAAAGAAGTAGTAAATAGTCTGATCGACTGCACAGTCTTTGGGGACTACAATGTGGCATATTGGGGCCAGAACTGGTAAACATGTAGGTGTCCAACGGCAGATTGCCTTCCTGTTAGACCCTAGGCCACAGCTTCCTGTAACACACACCCTCCCCCTAACATCATAAGCCACTTTATCACAAAGGCTTATATGATATATCTTAGGTGGGCCACACAGTACTAGTACCTCAGCTTTTGTGAGTCGGCCGTGAGGAAATATACTCAAAGGGTCAGGAGTAAAGTGATAGGGGGCACACAGCTCACATGTCCTTCTGTAATTGTATTACTCCAAGTGTGCGGTAGTGTCTTGGCCCTACCACTTTGCTCTGCTAGCTATGAAATGGCGTAATCAGATTTTACCGTCGTTTTATGTTGGATGGTATGAGGGGCCTTTCGAACAATATTTGTTCACTATTATTCAGCATCATCTGGGCAGGGGTGTGGCAATATGTAAGCTCACATATACAATAAACATCTAGGGACGAATATGTTTGTCTATAAAGACTTACTTTTGAAGGTGGAATTATAGTTATTTACAATCCTATCATAAATTAAATGCGATTGGGAATGCTTCTTGCCTTGGTGAATTGTAACAACTAGTTAATGCATTATGAAAGTAGCAAACCAACAACAATTTCTGTATTAATATCGAAACATGAAAAAACACAAAAGTTCAATAAATCTTTATAATTTTTTCGAAAATATAAATAAATCTGAGGCCATGTTATCTATCATGGTGCCAAAATCAATGATTCACGGTAAAACTAGGATACTAGCATATGGTATATGTATAATGCATTGACAGTATTCATTCTATAGAGTTGATTTTACCTCACAGACACATCATAGATAGTGCTGCTTTTTCCCAATCATTGGCGCAGTTGTCTGGAGCAGACTAGGAGGTCACACTGATCAATATAAGCCCTGTCTAGGATAGCGACTGACGGGGTAATAAATACTCACCTAACCGGTAGGGATGAGGGATCGGGGTGAAGGTGCAATACTGTGAGAGCATCAGACGCTCAAAGAACAACCTTTATCAGTGTTTATAGCGTATGTGTGACGTCCAGCAATGTGGGTGTCATACATGGCAAAAGTTGTGAGTCGTATGTGCTGACGTCAACATAGTGATAATACGTCTATACAGTGACAGCACACACGCCTATATATATATATATAATATATATATATATATGTATATGTGTGTGTGTGTGTGTGTGTGTGTGTGTGTGTGTGTGTGTGTGTGTGTGTGGATTCAGCCGTTGATCCATGATCGACACGACGCAAATCCATAATCCAAGATCTTACTTTGATAATGACATACACATAGATATTCATGTCTTTTCATGTAGAGTTTTTAACAGGTAACTGGAGATGTGTAAAGTCCATGTATGGGGTCAGTGTAGTCGGATGGCGGTACCGGGAGACACATTGTTAATTAGTATCTGTGGTGCTAGTGATGGAAGTGAATATGGCGTAATTCTGTCTGCATAGCAGAATGTAATTGTAACTAAGGTCGTTTGTGGTCAACACGTTGTCCTACATGTTGGTATTAAATTGGTGATGTGACCTTGTACAAGGTCATGGTTGAGTGTGTAATATAAGGTCGAGGGGGAAGGTGCAATGCCAGTGAAATTCACCTTTCTGCAGGTCAATAGTGAAGGAAAGATTGATGATATTCATACATAGTTTAGTATGCCTTAGACTCTATAGGTACACGAAGCTACATGTATTACAACTCAGAGCTGATATTCAATAATGTTACAAAAGTATAATAAAAATGTAATTTACCGATATAGTTTGAATCTAAAAAAGAAACAATTAATATCCGGACAATGAAGGCCTCTAGCGATCCTTTTTGCAACACGTCGCAATTAATTCTTCCCTTGAACAGCAAAAAGTAGCTCTGTCAATACATTACAACAGAGTAATGACGTGAGTGACTGACGAGCCCCACCTAATGAATTTAATAAGGCATTTTGCACTTGGCATATTTGGTCATTAAGAGGACGTATTAGACCCAGACTATTGATATATTACATTATACGTAGAGTGGAATCTCAATTCATCACCAGGCTTATTGTTCCTTCTGGACAGAGGCTAAGTTATAAAGGTTGGTAAATAAACTGGTAAAATGCGACTACCGGTGAGACATCAACGTGACCGCAACGCAATCCCCAATACAAATTGTGTGTGGGCCTCGCGTCCGCGTCTTTTTATTTTTTTTTTTTTTTTTTTTGGGAGGTTTTTTTTTTTGCGTTGGTCAAAAAGGCTGGGAAACATCCGAAACGCGAAATCTAGAATGAAAGGTATGATGATTAATCCTGTGAATATATTTGTATTCTTAGTATAGATAGAACTTACATAGTAACCTTTCAGTAATGACGTCATTTACTACATTTCAAGTGAAATTAATCTTTTCAATCTTGCGTATGACGATTGAAATATATATGTGTCATACATATAGTCTGGATATCATCACTTTCCAGATTTATGTAGAGGGAGGAATAACTAACTTCTGTTGCCACAAGTCTAGTAAACATAATGAATTGCGTTCATATCACTCGCACTAAAAAGCTAGTAGAAATCTGTTTTTGTTGCAATCTGCTCTTAACATTTATTGCCTCTTGAACACTATGGGAAACCCCATAAAGGAAAGCAAAGAAAAATGAAGATGTTGGCAGTCGTATATATAATATTATGGGACACGGGGCATGTACCTGTAGATAAGGTAAACAGCAGTATAGTACCGACAGTGTAATGATCGTGTATAAATGATCTTCTCTTTAACATTATGAAAATTATGTATGCTTCATGAAGTGCGTCACCTGCTGCTGGCAGATCACTATAAAGAGCATTATTAGCCGTCTTTATTTTTGTAAAAGAACCATTCATTTTTGGTCGACGCTAGAGATTGCATTTCAAACGATTCTGATCAGAATACGGTCAATTACCAGTTAAAAGAAATACACCTATAAGTAGAAGGTCTATGTTTCGTTCTTTGTTACTGCCCTTTATAAAAAGGTCGTATGTGTTTAGCACGACTTTCTTTTTTCGGTTATCCTCCATCAAGTCTTGGCGGAGGATTTAAGGGGTATTAATATTATTTAATGTAATTTGTGGCGCTGGAGGGGCGCTAGGACTTTTATCAATAGGGTACCTGCTGTTTCCTTTTGTGTGATAATTCAGGGATCCGCCTCTGTCCCTTTCATGAGGTTTAATTGTCCTCGGAATGCCCTTCTTACATAAAGCTCGAGTTCTATATACTGAGCCCCTTTAAGCTGATCGTGCCAATATAACCTTGATCACACAGACCAGTGCTCGACCTATGGCCACCTATTTATGGCCGAGGCATTGGCTGATTACGTCAGGATATGGCATGGTGAGTACACAAAGTTCAGCACCATATTATGTATGGAAGGAAGTTCCTTGACTAGAATATAAGGTTGAGGAGAATATGCTAGCGTTGAAGACAATATGAATCTAAACAAGGTTTCCTCTAGATTCTGCTTCTACATCCTCTGATTTTCTGACCAATGACCAATGACCAATGAAGTGCAGAAACGCTGTAGTCAAAGTTCAAGCGCAGTTACTAGTCACTAGGAGACCAATTCATATTTATGAAAGTTTAAAATGAAATCTGAAAGAGAGTTAGAACTGACGTAGGTTGTCCTTTCGGTCCACCAGAAGCATGGCTCCTTGCTGCTGGGTTCATAGATACGTTTCAGACGCTACTGCAGTAGGTTACATGGATTAGGTGGTGAGAGCCTGGCTTTAATAAGGGTGGCATGTAAGAGGGTGTTACTAGGTCACAATACCTGGTCCACACCTGATTAGGGTCTGTGAACGTAGAATGACGTGTAATAAGTGGAGGTGCGTGCTGTACGTGATGTGCAGGTGTAATGGGATGCTCCACAGTTTGCCATGAAGCTTAGGTACGTTATACTATATACCCCCAGAGTCCGTGTGGAAATACACTAGGGGAAAACCCCGGGAAAAACCTAAACACTCCAGGCAAAAACCTTACTGCCATGGTTTCTTGTCATTCCGCTCGCCTTCTACACAAATAAGCTACATCGGCACATGGGACACTGCACGCAAAGAAATCACATTGGGAATTTATTATGAATGAGCCTTATTATATAATCCAATGAGCTGATAGTATGTACCGTTGGTCCGCTCAATAAGAATAACTCAGTTTGTAATGAATACGTCTTGGCATGGAACTAGAAGCGACTTATGTTTATTTTGTCTTGCAAACCAGACATTGGAAACAGTATGTCCTGTTCTGCATTGTCTTATCTACATCGGAAGAATTACTGCCCTCAGCCCAACGGCATCGGGCAGTAATCATTTGATTCCCACTTTGTAATCAGGGTCAAACCTTCAACCTCAGTTTTACCTTGATACTGAACTACGATTAAAGTGCAGCGAGCAAGTCAAAACGTGTGAGTAGCTCGGCCTAGGACGGCCTTCTTCCGATTGGGGACAGCACTGATGCGGCAACCTCTGATAAATTAGTTTGAGCACAACACACCAGGGGAAGCATCAGTAGGGTTAACATGGGAGGGGGTCGGGGGGTTAGTGGAGGGAGTATAAGAGATGAGGGGTGGAGGGAGTCATGGAGGATATGGTAGGGATAAGGGGATAATTAGATAAGAAGGCAAGATGGGTTAATGACGGGAGGAGCGAGTGACGTTGATTACCACTGTTGTAGTCATTTTCAATTAAAAGGTTTATGAGGGAAATTGGGTGAAAAACACTGTCTTAATCTCGAGGAAACTCCATGGTTGAGCTCTTTGTGAATGTACTCATCTCTCTTTTCGTTTAGTAGTACTACAGGTAATGAATGTATCTTACTATAATCTTTGAAACAAAATTGACAAAACAAGCCGTTTACAACAAGCTCTGTCCGTAGGATTCCTATAATGATAGAGCAATGGCCCAAGAGCAATGGCTATAAACCACATTCTCTTTAATACACCAGGTGGCAGCGCCATTGTTGGGGACAAGAATATTCAGTAGGAAGGTTGTTCCATTGTTAAGTGGACCATCAAGGGTTTCCTATATAAGATGCTCATTTTCTGTAATACCCGGATTAGAATGACACGACCTCTAAATCTCTCATTGCAGATTCATAAAATCTGGCCAAAAATGTTTGGAAAACAGCATATAGTGAATTTTAAAATCAATAAGAAGTAAAATAGCTACAAAGTTTTGCTCATGCATGAGCGATGGTCATCCTTCAATAAACTAAAACAGGCAACAAAAGCATAATAACCTATTTTATACTTTTACCACCAGTTATGTGTATGGGTCATGGGTGATGACGACCACAACTCCTTTGCTGTCCTACGAACATATCATTCACTCACCTAGACCTGCCAACCTGCAGGTGACCTGTGGTGGAGGTTCTGGTGGATGTCAAGGAGTGGGGGCTGTTTGGCTCAAGCAGAGGTTATATAACGACTTTTGGCTTCTCATACTGCTTGATTCTGATAATGATTAGACAATGCCCTGAACTATAGTAGGTTAATTATCCGTTAATGTCAGGGGTACTTTATTAGTTGATTTGCCTTATGGATAATAGCTAGCTCCTATCACAGTCTCTGCCTCGTTCTACTGCTATAGTCCAATACATAATAATAGTTCTGCATTATGTAAGACATAACACTCGCGTGAAATGATGTTCTTTATTATTCCTGTGTTATTGTACTTCCATGACAAGATCTCAATTGACAATGAACAGCTCCAAGGATGGAATCCCCTCAGTCAACGTTCCCACCATCTAAACAGTCTATCAGCTTCTATTCCAATTCAAGGACTCAGCTTCTAGAGCACAACCTTTCCAGGATGGTTACTCACAACAAAGTTCAGCTAACTCTGACTGACCACTGGCGATGTACACCTCTGATGTATGGTGATAGTATACACGTCATACCTAGACTCCTCCCTTAAACGCGTTCAGGGCAGCCGCAAATGCGTTCATGGCGGCCGCAAACGCGTTTGCTGTAGGATGCCGCAAATGCTTTCCCGGCCGCCCTACTGTTATATTCCACTTGTTTGTGGTCACCAGATGCAAGCAAACGGCCGCAACCGCGTTTTCTGTGGAATATGGGTAGTTGCGGCACTTGCTTGTGGCCTCTGCTAGCGGCCACTACAGTTTTCTTATGGCCAAGGATACCAACATGTTGGTATCAGAACCACAAACTGCTTGCGGCCCCTTTAAATAGCCCCCACAAATGCAACCTACCGCAAGGTGGAATATGGCCTTAACTGCAAGACACTTTGACAATGACAAGGAGTTATAGCTACGGCGTACACTGCTGTAAACACTACGCTAAGCTAACAGAGTATAGACTGACCATACACTTCAGTACAGTCCTTCAACTTCTGAACATGACATTGTGTAACCAATCATTAAGAACGAAGAAAATGAAAAAACTTATGACATGAATGCTTGAGGGAGTCCTCATCAATAGCTAAAATACAATATAACTATAACGAGGGATTCCCAAAAGGACGACTGTGGCCATTGTAGTTAGATGTATGTTTCTGATTGACAATGTTTAATCTGTAAATAAATGTCCCCATACAGATCACTAAGGGATGGAATACGAGTATTCAATATGGTACCAAATAACAGCTCCAGAGTTAGTGAGAACGTGTATAGCCTGAGGCAAATACATTTCTCATCATACTACTCGTGTGAGTAGTATATGGAAACTGGGATGTGGTACAGGCTGTATTATATTGGCTTGTCGCATGATTATTTTAAGCATAATTTCAAATATAAGTTATACTGATGATCAACCACTTTCAAACCACTTAAGAATAAATATGAGTCTATGAAAAATTTGATATTCCCTCCCCTTTTAATGCTGGCTTGCTCTAGTCTCATCTCATTAATACATGTACATGTGTATGTGTGTTTACTTGGCCATGCGAGTGCCAGTTTTCAGTTTTGAATTGTTGCTGCCTCTCAAACCCTAATATGAACAGCAGCGTCCGGTGGGAAATTCCGAACACGATGCCATCTGGTGTTTGCCCACGGTACAAACAAAGATGGCTACATTTAAACGCCAGGAGGCAATACCAAATATGACAGTTGGAATAATATTACACGCACAGTAATAGAAATACAGCAGTCTTACTTGCAGTGCAGTAAACTAGGAGTTGCACTTACAGGCTTTTGTTTTTTATGCGTCTGGCAGAAATACACTGAAAGAGGATCACACACAGCATATCTCAACACTTTAACTTGACGTTTTTTGATTTTGAAAAAGTCGTGCCTTTTTCTCATTTCTCCCATACATCTGTATCCGCTTCAACACCATGATATGGCGCAGAATAAAACTGTACAGATACATACAAATAGCACTTTACTTCCTTTTATTCACATCCTGTTTACCACTGCCAGATTACCTTCAGATATCAAACATTGATAGAAAATACTTCCCATTCAGAGAAACTTCTCATGCTTGGATTGAGAGATCGGGAACATTTTAAGGATAACGTAAACTGTTTTTGACCATGTGCACTCTAATTTGGGTACATGTAGGTATACGTTTCTATTATTTTCCATAATCACCGTTTTCAATAAAAGGTACATGACTTCATCATTCAGTGTGTGGGCAGAGTTTTGGGCCCTTAATGTATCGACCACGGACCTACTTAATTTTGATTACCTTCACATGATTGGAAGATTTGTTAAATTAAACTGATTGTCGCTGCATTTACGTCGAGTGTGTCTTTAAAATACCGCAAGTATTCTGTGTACCCAAACCGCTGTCGTTTTACAAACAAATGAATAGCATAAGTATATGATATGGACTTATCCATCGGTGTATCATATCAGGAATATGACAGTTGGAATCAAATAACTATTTAAACATGTGTAACAGATTTGTTTTCAACTGCCTGTCACTGTTGTCCTGTCATATCACTGGGATCAAGTATGAGAGGACCTCTATGAATCTTGAGGTATGCAGAACACTTAATGCCACTGAATGATAAATTCAAGTGAGCTCTCGACTAGGTTTCCAAATGTTTTAAAAACAGAGCTGTAACCAAAGAGATCAGGGACAGATCCAAGATTTCGGAAAGGGGGTTCAGCATATAGGCTTAGTGTTGAATGCCACCCTGGATCTCTTCCGCTCCCTGGATCCGCCCCTTGAGATGACACCTTTGAGACCATTAATTAACATTAATTGTTGAGAAAACAGGATTGGCATTTTAAGGCCCCGGTTTTAGGTAACGCTAGCCTGACACTGCACGTGTTTCACATTGGAGTGGATTGGGGGCTGTGTGTGTGTGAGCTGTGTGTGTGTGTGTGTGTGTGTGTGTGTGTGTGTGTGCTGTGCTGGATGCTGTGCTGGATGCTACTGCTTGGGACTGCGTGCCCCAATTTATTAGAGGAGCGTATTCTGTACCTTCTCTCTGGTAGGTCAAAGAGGAAAAGCTGTGTTTTCTCGCCACCTCTCTGTTACACATTGATTGATGGCCTCACCCTGTAGCATAACAAATTAGGTGGTGGTCTGAACCCATTTGACACACCTCCCAAGACAAACAGGTCGCCCGATGTTATTGCAACTGTTTCTGTCACGCCAACAGATTGACAGAACTGTAACCTTAATCCAACAACCCATTGCTAGGGAAAGTGGCACCTTTAAGATTGTACATCTTCCCAAGGGCTATCAATTCAAAATCAGATGTTTATTCCCATGGAAAGGGGTTATGCCATTATCGTAGTTTTTACATCGTTCCTTCTATTGGTGTGACGACGTTGGATTGGTTGGGTCTATTTAACGGCAAGAATTATAGGTTTTACACTTTATGTCTTGATGACCTATGATGATGGTGATTGAATCTTTGAAGAAAACTGCTACCCTCCTCATCCGAGTTTACCGAGATAAGTTTAGGTTGTTTTACAGGGCAACACACGACAAGTTTTTAATAATCCTATTTGGAGTACATGGGGGGATTCAGTGGCGGATCCAGGGGGGGGGGGAGCAAAAGGGGCAATTGCCCCCCCCCCGACCCTGGGGAGAACATTTTGACATCTTAAAATTGTAAGATTGTGTTTCGTAACCTTACGATCATTGTGTGCCGATGGAAGACTGGCACCCAACCAAAGACCTAATGAACATGGCCAAAAATTCAAAAATTCATTCAAAATGTTTTTTCCATATGGTTTTACCGTCAAAGAACAAATGATTATCAAAAGACGTTATTGTAGAGATGTATAACAGATCAATGGATTGATTCTGAGAAAGTCTGTGTGCATAGAATTTATTCGGCCTGAGGTCCAGTTTTAGTTTGAATAATATTGCTCATGCGTTTAAGTATTTATTTATTTGTTGTGGCTTTCCTCAGACCAGACATCAGAAGAATTGGACGATTTTGTAATTTGTCCGTCTTTAAATACCGTTTGGTTTTTCGTTTTCTTAATGAGGGAATTGACTTTGGATGGAGTCCTTAATTGCCGTGAAAAGGCCCCATTTTTGTGAGCTATAATTAGATTGGCAGTTAATGACCTTAATTACTATGAGACCTGAAGGAACAACTAAAGACTTTCTTTCAAGCCCTCTTTTTCCTTTTTCTTAAATTCCAGTGGGTCAATAATGCACCTGCAAGCAAATGTATTTGTTGGTGAGATCATTTTCGCAAATTGTCCATTATTCGGAACAAGTTATCAAGTGATCAATTGTTTAACTTAAAATCATTTCACTTTAAGGGTTGTGTGCAGTAGTTTTGAGTATGACCACCAGTTATCAAAATTAAATAGACTATGTCTGTTTAGGGATTCTAGGACAATCACCCCTGGGACAACTACCCCTGGGACAACTACCCCTAGGACAACTACCCCTGGGATAACTACCCCCTAGGACTATTACCCCTTAGGACTATTACTCCTATGGGTAGGACAACTACCCCTGTAGGACAACTACCTCTCTAGATAGGACAATTACCCTTACAGATAAGACAACTGCTCTCCTTAATAGGACAATTACCCCCATTGGTAGGACAACTACCCCCATTGGTAGGACCTGCCCTGGGTGTCCAGGGCTGGGCAAAAGAGGGGGAAGGCCATGGGGAGCTGATCCAGGTGTAGTTGTCAATGGGGGTAGTTGTCCTACCAGTGGGGGTAATTGTCCTACTAAGGGGGGTAATTGTCCTATCAAGGGGGTAGTTGTCCTACTAAGGGGGGTAATTGTCTTATCAAGGGGGGTAGTTGTCCTATCAAGGGGGGTAGTTGTCTTACCAATGGGGGTAGTTGTCCTACCAATGGAGGTAGTTGTCCTATTAATGGGGGTAATTGTCCTACCATTGGGGGTAGTTGTCCTATCTATAGGGGTAATTGTCCAAAAGGGGTAATTGTCCTAAAGGGGTAATTGTCCTACCTATAGGGCTAGTTGTCCGACCCATAGAGGTAATTGTCCTAAGGGGTGGTTGCCCTAAGGGGTAGTTGTCCCAGGGTAGTTGTCCTAGGGGGTAATAGTCCTAGGGGGTAATAGTCCTAAGGGGTAGTTGTCCTAGGGGGAAGTTGTCCCCAGGGTAGTTGTCCCAGGGGTAGTTGTCCCAGGGGTAGTTGTCCCAGGGGTAGTTGTCCCAGGGGTAGTTGTCCTGTCACCCTGTTGTTTTCCTTGCAGCTTAATAGATATCAACGAACGCCAGGCCATGTTAGTCTGATTATTTTCTTTTTTTATAAATCCCATTATCATCTTTCTTTCGAAAAAGAAACTTCATAAAACCTATCTCTATAACTACAGCGAACTTCCTCTTTTATTTCCCTAATTTTTTATCATTTCAAATATTTCATACTGGTCACAATAAAACAAATTCCCTTTACATTATTTAGTGCACCATTTCATTCACCACTGAGAAAACTCTATACAGGCCTCAGCAAAAAAAGTAATAACAAGGGAGACCACTCTTGACCCTGGCACTCCAATGGGGGCTGCGGGTGACAGAAATCTGACAGGATCACTACTGGTACAGAAATACGAGAAGGAGGGGTCATGAGGGTACCGGCTCCTGAGGTCATGTCACAACGCTCCCACACAAGCAGCCTTTAACTGGGACATGACGGGAGTGAGTGGTATTGGCAGTTTGATTTGTAGGAGGATCTAAAGTGTACTTGCCTTTACCCAGTGGGGATAATACAAACTAGTCTATTCTAATATAGTTTATAGTGGCCTTCATCCAATTTGCCATTAATGTTATTTTGCAATTGAATAGTAGGCCTATATCTTCTAGATTCAGATTTTTAATATAGTGCACATTTTCCTTTTCAGCATTACAGGACGTACATTAAGAGTCAAAATTGTTTAATGTTGAAAAGCTAGAGATTATTTTTTTAGAGAAAAAACTTTTTCTGCTTTGCTGGCTTGTTTAAAGTAGAATTCTAAAACAACATTATCAGATTATCTTGTCCCATTTTATGTACAATATGCCTTTATAAAGAAATAGCAAGCTATAAGTAAATACATGCAATTTTATATTGCCAATATGATGCCTACCCTATTCTCTAACCTTTGCTTTATCTATTATGAGTGTGAAATTACATATGATTAGAAATGTCTTTAAAAATGTACAAAATGCTTTTCATAACTTTCCTTGTTGAAAAATAACTTCCTTGAGTTTCGGTACTTTGTTTGACCTTGACTTAACGAGTTTGAGTACTTTTTTGGGAGTTGGCCTTGGTTCGCCTCATTAGTAAATTGATCTCATATTAATTGTAATATCATAGCTGCTTAAATACTAACTGTTTGTTTTTATTACTTTTTGAAATAGTTGCTTGAAAATAAAAACTGTTTGACCCTGTCATGGACATAATGTTTTGATGGAGATCACTTTATAATTATAACAAAATTAGTAGGTGATTATCAAACATTAATTTTGTTTGTTTGACTCTCAATACCAATTTTTTTTAAACTTAATTTTATATTAGGTCAATAAGGTAGTAGTTGGATCAATGACTTTTCCAAAGATGTCAAAATAGGGTATCGTTTTTCTACTTACCTTCCAATCTGACCATTTTCACTTATGGAAGCCAAAATACTAAAGATTATTTTCAAATGATTCTAATGATATTGAAAGAACAGCATTTTGAAAGATTTGATTAACTTCAATGTGAGACTCAAGAGTATTTCATCCCGATAGTGATACTATTTGAGACACTGTCCTGACTCCTGAAGGAAGCAATCGACGAGGTGTGTTCGCGCATTCAGAATTTTAAGACATTATTCTTTTGTTTATCTGTACTCAGGTCTGAGACTAATACTATGAAATTCCAAGTACCATTGTACCATTTTATACATTCCAGTGAAAGAAGAGGGGTTCCTCATTCTGCTCCTTTTCCTGAATTGAATTATATCACGCGCTTTACCTTATTGCTGCATAAGACTGCTTTTCACAGAGGATGACAGTTAATTAGAAATAGCTAAATGGATATCAAAATTAGAGGGTCAAATATGCATATGATACCCAACTTTGGGCCTTTAGACAAGCATTTCACAACTACATG
This sequence comes from Lepidonotus clava, assembly GCA_936440205.1. Classification (NCBI taxonomy): domain Eukaryota; kingdom Metazoa; phylum Annelida; class Polychaeta; order Phyllodocida; family Polynoidae; genus Lepidonotus; species Lepidonotus clava. The sequence goes on from OW387148.1 coordinate 19,198,304, forward strand.
TGAGATTCTCGGCAAGTTCTATCAAGAAAGATGTTTCAGATTATTCAAATGCGTCGGCCATCTCGTATATTGCTAATTACTGACAAAGTATCTTGAAGGCGTTTCGATATTAAGGGCAGAATGTCAGGGTATTCCTGGAATTCCCTGGGCATCTGGGGAAATACTGTGGATTCCTGGGATTCTCCAGCACCTTGTTTTAGTTTTCTCCTGGGATCACCTCCGCCACAGAAAACTCTTCATCAACATTCAAAATCAGACAGCTGGGATGAAATTGATCTTGATGGTCGATACAGCAAATGAGATCCCCAATCTTTGTTTCCTCAAGGGCAATTTAAAATCTTTGCAAGAGTTTGCTGCGGGAAAACAGTTATTATCAATTATTTGCATTCTTGAACAAAGACTGACTCGAACAAGTTTCCCTTAATCTTAATACTTGCCTTCGTTCCAGAGTAAGATGTTAATCTGGCACAATATGGAAAAGGAGGATCTGTTCCCAGATCTGTCAAAGGGAATGGGTGAAATAGCAGAAGATTGATTGGATTCCCCCTCCCACTCATCCGTCATCTCGCTGTATGAGAGAAGGGTACACTCTATGTTTCCCTTGTTCCCTTGACCAATACACCAACACCAGGACTGCATTCGCTTACTCAGCAGCACACATATATTTTTTAATTTCTTTTTTTCAACACATTTTAAGACGGATCAGCATGGCCAGTCAGCATTTTGGATTTGTAGATTTGGTGACCGGTGGTGAATATCACTTATATGAGGAAGGACTTGGCTTTATAAAGGCTGTTGTTGAGGAGGTGAATTACTTTTCTGGGCCTTTTGGTACTAGCAATAGGTTATCAGTGTACCATGCCGGGAACTTTCTTTACCACTGGTTCCTGGCACGGTACACCAATAGCCTGTGACTGATACCCAGTGGCCCAGAAAAGTCGTTTTCCTCATTCTTCTAAAAAAAAAACCTAATAGACAAGAAACACAAACTAAACCTTCATCTCCAACAGTTCATGGGCAGGACTATCCTGATGTCTATCAAAGATAAAATGCCATTACAGAGGTGTAGGTTTATGAAAGAGAAAGGTAAAGGAGTCCCACGTGATAGACGAACTATATACCTAAGGGAATATGGACGTACATGTTTGACCGCGAGAAATATTTCATGATAGATTTATTCCTGCTAAGAATGATAATATACTTGCATTCAAAGATTAAATTGTGTACCCGTGTAAATACTCTATAGACGTCGAGGTTTTGTGGAAAGGACAATTTTGGACCGTACTGTGCATTTGTGATAATGAGTGTAAAATTACCTGAATTCCTTACCTCAGCATTTGAGTTTTCTGACGCATCACGGAGTGCAATGCCCTCCTTTTAGACCGAGAATAAGGTCGGGAAGGCTGAGTGAGTAGGCCTTAACAGTCTAGCTGACTCATTAATCTAAAAACAAAAGTTGACTTTCAAAGTAAATACAAGCTTTCTGTTGTTGCTGATTAGATGATAGATGATACGTCATATTCAGAACAAGAGTCATTCGTTCATTCGTTCATAAGAGCTTTTGTTTTCAACCTTGCCTTTGATTTACAAGTAGGATTTGCGATTAAGGCTTGTTAGGGGCATCTGAATGCCTTTAGTTCACCTCAAATCTCCCCATCGTTGGAAATAGTGCATTCTTGCTTCATAATTGAAACCAAAGAATTCTTTTAATCTTCCGCTGGAATGCTTCGTTAGAGTTTTTGACCACATTGACTTGTAAGGCTTTAGGTTAAGGGAAATGGGTTCCGCTGTTCAAGCATTTCAGCTTATTAAAATACTACGGTCCCACACGGATCAGCTCATCAAAATGGTGTTGTTTTTCCGACAGTGAAATGTGAATTTTCTCATAAAGGGTAATCTAGATGTGAGGGGATGTCTAGGGTGTAAGCTAGATATAGGGTGACACGCATACTGATTGTACAAAAACGTTCTTGTTAAGAAAATCCTGATTTTTGTCTCTAAAACGTTGCACAAAAAAGTGATGGAACTCCAGTGCTTGTTTTAGTGCGCTTATTTCAAATTCATACTTGCGGAGAAACGTATTTACACATATTTAGGACAACTTTAACTTTATTCTTTTATCGGATAAAACTGTATCACAAACAATATCCTTTTCAAATACCGTTAAATATAAATACCATTGATCGATCGCATGTGGAATTTTATGTAATGACTTATTTCCACCGGTAAAGATGCAAAACGCTTTGAAGTTTAAGAATAAAGACCAAGCAGGAAGTCTTGAAATGGAACCGTTCGGTTCTTCCCCTTAAATTACTTTAATAAATGCCAGTGCTGACCAGGCCCGGTGTCCCCTGATTAGGCTCTCCAAAAACAAGTCTCTAATGAGTTAACTGCCACTTGGCCTTTGCCTGCCACCTCGGCCCTGGCCACGCCACCCTGGTCCGTCGGACCTGGGCGCCATGGCAACCGTTGTGGTTTGGGAGTTTTCAAAATGAGCGTTTTGTTTGTGTGTGGGTTGACGCATGCGCATTTGTGGCCCGCTAGGTGTCAGGAAGTCGTGGTTTTGATTTTTCAAATCCTCCACACTTTAAGTTTCTTTAGTGGGATTTATTTACAAAGTTATGAATTTAACACCAATGACGTTATGCCAGCATGTTTAAAAACGCCTTCACATGGCTTTTCACGATCTATCAGGATGGATGGTGTCTTTTTTAACGATCTAAACCAAAGTTTATGAAAACCAAATAAAAATTGTTTCTTCATTTAGCAAACCATTCTATCAGAGAGACGTTAACATAATCAGAAAGTCTAATTTTCTCCTGTTGTATAATTCCCTTGCTCATTCAATATATATGGATGTTACTGGCTTCGGTGTACGTCACTAAACATTCCTCATTCAACTTTGATCTTTGAATTTCTACATAATAGAATGAACTTTAAAACTGCATTGTACCATAATCCCAGTCGAGGCAATTTTGTATTTTCGACATTTCAAGTAAAAGATCCCTATCCATTTATTTTAAGTTTCTCTGACTGCCAGTTGCCTATTTCTGTGGAAACCGGTTTGTGTATTTGGCCCGCCTGGGGCAAGAAGCTGCAAGAGTTAATTCTTCATTGCGCAACGCCACTTTGGATGATTGAAAAACCGCTTTCAGATTGGAGCCTTATCTGGGGGATTATTGAAAGAAACCGGAGAGAAACGCCTCCATGTGATCAGACAATTATCACTCGCTTTATTCTGGTGATTTATTGGGATTCCCACCGCCATGAAAACTTTGTGAGAATTCTTTCTAATCCCAACCGGCCAAGCCTCTGCTTCAACGGCTGTTTTTAAGTTTAATAAATTAGATCATCAAGCTGAGTCTTCCAGGCTGGTTTGAATTTTCATTATATTGATTACGGTAAATAGCATTCTTGCTCTTATTCCAAGATGGTCTGTGTTTACTGTTCATTTGGAGATCTCTACATAAACAATAATAAAGGCTTCAGTCCCATATTAGTGAGCCTTTAGTTGGCTACTCCGGCAACGCGTATACACGGGGTAAAAATTAAAATAATGATGATAATTATTCGAGCCGCCTCAGGTCTTCTTTTACAGATTAAAACTTCTAATCATAACTCGCCAAACCTTTGGAAATTGTTCAAAGGTTTGTTTTCCGAAGTCATCTCCATCAGCTGCCGGGTTTTCGTACTATAAATGGTTTGATATATCATCTTAAGGCATTTGTAACTGCAGATTACTGACAGCCATCTGACGATTTGCTGGCGGTAATGAAGCAGGCCTGCCTATCAAAACAGTCTATTAAAAACTTCTGAAATAGCATGATCTTTGAAGAGGGATAACTCGCTAAATACGTTATGTCAATGTTTGAAATGTAGAAAGGGTGTGAATGCTAGTTATTCAAAGGGAAATGTATCTAAGATTTTGTATTAAGGTCCTAGTTCTTTAAGACCAAACACAAGATGCGCATCCCTGGAACGGAACCTTATTGTGTTGCAAGACTATGTTGTGCAAATATTGACATTAACATCCCTGTTCAAACAATTAGAATGGAAATGTATTTTCCACTTAATAATTTCTCAGGACATGACTGTAGAGTAATGCAATTGCCTTGGATATAAAAAAAATAGTTTAATGGTATATTAGCTTAAATCTAAACTTTTTCTCGCTAACTGTATGAAGATTAGACCAATATTTAAAAAGTTAGAGCAAAATAACATGTTTTCTCCCATAGGATCCCATGTTAAAAGCACCAACAACCTTTCCCCAAAATCTTGCCGCGCGATGCCATATTTTGAGACCTACATACTGCGTATTAAGTGTCGTAATATAAAACCTGCAGGTGCACTGGAAACATTAGGAAAAATTGAAAAGCAACAGAGCAATATGATATCTATTGATGATATATTTTCCTTAAAGTCTTTTATCCGATAATTAACCGAAGAAACGTCCTATCATAGTTCATTTTACGTATTATCACATAAATATTCTCTTTTAAATGAGTAAATTATAACTTCCTGACCTGAACAGGGAGTGCCAGAGGAGTTGATATATCCACTGTAGACATCAAATTACGCAATATAATTTTAAAAGTCGTACTGCTCTGTATCGGTTTACTGCTTTATACCGTATTGCATCTCGCAATCATTTTTGAAAATGTCAAATAGCAAGGATGTTTCCCTCTACAGTGTCAGATTACTTTACCAACCTGGATTAAAATGTAAATATGATATTCAATTGTTTCTAGATTCAGATAACCGGAAAGTACTTAGCATCTCTTTATCTGTGTGTGTAATTGAAAATCCGAGATTGCTTTTGGAATTATCTTATGTATTTACTTCGCGGCTAGAACAACTTAGATTAAATACAGGATGACAACAAGGTAAATTGTTTTGGACATTAATAAATATCATTTATTTTAATCCTCCCTGTAACAATAAATCTAAAGTTTAAAAATTCTGCTGCGATGTTGATTCTGTGGTGGTTGGAACGAGAATGACCAACGGATTTGGCCTAGCGATTTATATAGCGACGATACAACAAATCGCTGTAACGATGGAAACAGGGGCGATGACGTCACGCCTCTCCGAAATAAATAAATTGATGAGGTATCGCTACACAATTTAATTACTATTTTGACAAGTTTTGAGAATTATTTCAATTGCATGGAGGAAATGTTTTACACAAAGTAAAGTTTAATGTAGGTTAGTTACGTGTTAAACACTAAAGAGTAAACATGAAATTGATAAGATGGAGTTTTAGAAACCATAACACATCTCAATGCGTAATTAAATGCATCCCAAATCTTTGCAGTATCTGAAAATCTTCACTGCATATATCACACCGCTATATTATAGTTTTCTCACTTTAACGCTTGATTATGTACCATCATGCAATTATGTAGATTTACAAAGTGTCTGTGCTATATCCCTTGCTTTTGATTATGACAAACAAATCATTATTATAAAGTAGTATGTAGTAATAGCGGCCGGACCTAGAAATTTACGCCACCATATTATCTGGAGCTTCGTGTTGATTTATAAGGTAAAGTGCATGTGTACATGTGTGCAGGCGTCAGCCCTACGGGACGCATTTCGCACACTTCTTGAAAGGGCTTTACTTTCAGACAATGCTCACCAACACATCGATCAGAGGGGTAGAAAGGGGACTGGGCTGGTTGACTGGTCAAGTGATTCCCCTCCGTAGAAGGTGCAATATACTGTACACTGCTCTAGAGGACCAACACTGCTGTCCACAACACCAATCTGTACCTGCCTGAGGGAGAGTTTACTTCCACTCCTAGACACAAGTAATAAAGCTAGAGTTAGTTTCTATCCAGACCATGTATCTAGAGTAGAAAACCAGCCCGGTTTTTAGACCAAAAGTCTCATGAGTTCCATTTCAATATCTGAATATGTCAATAAAATGATAAAATTCATCATGTGATTTGATATTCAATATTTTAATCAAATGTAACATTTGATTAAGATATTCAGATATTGAAATGAAGCACAAAATTATATTTTCAAAATGTATTTGATAACGATTACAAATTAAAAATAAGTGTCTCCTGTTGCTGTTACATATCGTGATAGGTCAGTGTCTGATTACTATAGCTTATTGCAAGCTGTGACCTTAATATTATGAAGCAGACTTATTTTGGTAAAACAGTTTTCATTAACCAGAGTTGTCAATTCATCCCCATCAGGGTCTTATAATATATCATTATTCTTATTGTTGAACAGGTGGGCAACATTAAGTTATTATACTGGGAAGGTGATTGGTTGATGAAATTATCAATTTAAAAAGACTGCATCTCTTTTTTAATGGAGTAGGAAATTACATTATTTTCTTATACTAGATGAACCTCTCTGGTACATATGTCTGGAACAATATACCTACTGATAGACTTGGACAATTGACCTTAATTAAGCAGAGTTCACTGAACTGGGGACTCCTGTCACCCAGCGCAAGGTGCACCTGTACCACACATATACCAAATTTGTCTGAACCGCAATCTGACAGGCCTAAAAATCGGTTATCATAATCATAATCTGAAGTACACTTAACATAATGATATCAAACTTGAACAGTACAGTTGGTTACATAGAAATTACAACTTGAACATACATGAACAATCTTTACCTTTTCGGTGCTCAGAGTATATGAACCCAGCCGGGTGAGACTATGACACTGTGTTATAAGGTAGAGCCCAATGGACAACCAGTTCTAGTAGGTATGCACATTTTCAAATCTCAGACCCCACTACCCCCTTGGGCAGAAATACACATTGGATTTGTTCTCGAATGTACGCAATTTAAACTGATATATGTGGTAACTAAAGCCTCATACCCACTAGACAACTATCTTGGATTCTTGTGACCACCTGTAAGTATGGTATATTGAAATATGCATGTTTGATTGGAATCGGTGCTAAAATTGGCCTAAAATTGAACTGTCTAAAAATGTCCTAGTAGGTATGGGGCTTTAACTTGCACAGATAGCTGTTAAGATGTTTTCATTCAAAGAATTGGCGGACAGTCTGCAGAGAATTAAAACAGGTGATCTGCTTATAAATGCAATTTAATGTACAAAAAAATATTTGAGAAATTCGTCCTAAAACAAGTATACCAAAACCCCGAATAATACAAATGAGAAGGCCAGGCATACAAAGCACTAACAAAAAGGTGTTTCTGTTTATATTGTATTTGTCAGAACTAATCCTCATCCCTTACTTCCCCCGCACATCATCAGATTAACCTACTATAGCGATAAATCACAGATAATTCTATTACAGTGGCACCATTAGCATCTCTAAGTAGTCCTGGTGTCACATCATACATATAGATGGACGGCCTTAGGCTGTGAGGCTGTAAAAAGGCTTACTGCATAGTTACGTTTATCCACCCACGTCGTAAGACTTAAGCTGATACTAAACGACCCTGCATAAATTTCTTCAGTTCATAGTTTATAAATGGGTCTTTAAGCAAACACATGCCACAGCCTTTCTATATAGACATCACCTATTAGTACGAAAGTTTATTCAGCCCATAGCCAAGAACAACGTGTCGTTACTAACATAATGCCCTTTTCTAGACTAAATGGATTTTGACTGATTAACCCAATCTGCAAAGCAATTGCAGATCTCCAAAATAGCCCCTGTCAAAAGGGAGAGCTATAGTGAAACCAAGAAGAGTATATCTCACCGTGCTTATTATTTGTGACACTGACAAGGAGGAGTATACCCTATGGGGATGTATGGGAGCTTTGTACAATTCAGCTGTTTCTAGAAAATATGAAATCCTTTACTCATCAAATCTTATAGAAGTTTTCATTCTGAAGGCCAAAAATAAGGGCAACTGAGGAAATAAAATTTCTAGAGCCAATGTTTACTGTCAAAAGTGGAGTGCTCAGTATTATCATAATCATAATCATAAGTCATTTAATCCTGATTGACTCAACTCGCCATATAAACTGCTAGACGTTCTTGATCATAAACATTATTATATTAATGGCCACGATGTTCAATTTCAAACCAAACATTTCAACACAGTGTGACCTCCTGGCAATAACTGCGAGAAGATAGAATTAACTCCAGAAAAATAAAATTTATATGGAAATGAATAATTATTGATGTCATCATCGCATGGTTATCAGAACTGAACCCAAGAATGTAACCACTGTTAACATTTGGAAAAATGTATCCTGATATATACTGGCATTTCTGCCTTCAAATAAAATTGTTGGAAGCAACAATGCCAGAATATCTCATTCTTGAATGGCATCATCCTCGTTCATCAACAAAGCCCTATTTCATATCAGTTCCCTTTCAATGTTTTTTTAAATTGTATTTGGCATTTACAAGTTATTATAATAATCAGATTTAGGTATAGCTCAAAATACAACATAAAAGTGAGTATGGCACAAAAGTAGATATGACTCAAAATATTATAGTGAGAAGTACCGCAGGGGGCATCCGAGGGTGGCTGTACGACCCATAGGGGTTTGTACGATCCCCATGGGTCGTACAGCCACCCGAGGACGACCCAAAATATATTAAATCAACTGATAACTAGCTGTGTACAGTGAGCGGTGCGTATGGCTTGGTAATACGCCCTCCCCACAATAAGCACCGCTCGTCGGCAGCGCGGGTGACAAGACATGAAAGGTCAATTACATCAAATGACACGAAGTGTCTAGTTTCACAACTGTTTTAGTGTTCTAACCAAGTGATCGATCTGGACCAATTGGAACTTGTTTCTTAAGAATATATAAGTGTCATCTTTGATGCTCAACTGTTAACACCTACTTGTTGTTCACTTAAGCTTATGCCTGGGAAATAACACCATGATGGTTACCAGCACCTGAGGACAGGCCTAGGGATTTGCCTGGGGATCCTAATTGCTTGACCACCATCAGACCTGAAGACAACCCTGCTGAAAGTGGCGTGGGCAGGTATTTCAGCAAGGCCTACAAATTAGTTCTGATACTTGAATCCCTAATCATGGGTATGTAATGACTCGATAAGCAAGCCAAGTGGACCATTAATCTTGCCCCCTCTCTTTTTTTCATTTCTATTGGAGCCTCAAACCTCGAGGTCCATGAAACTCCTGAGCGCGACCCATCTTTAGGGCCCCATTACCCATTACCCATTCACCCTTTTTCCCCAAGTTTTGTTTAACAATGGGCTAGGCGTCTACATAAGTCTAGAAATGCTTACCTAATGCCATGTTAGTCACGGCCTCTTTAATGAGAGATAAGTGTTAAGCCTGATAAGGATTATATTGTCCATTAATATATGAAGGTCCATCTATTTGCAAGAGCAGTAATCAATCAACTGGCTTTCATGTGTCTCATTTTTTATCTACTCAAGAATGTTTCTATCAAAAAGGAAGCTGGTGGCACAGGTCGAAGAGAATGTTAATGAATACGGATGCCTCACTCAGGCATGTAATTGTAATGGGATTAAACCACTTGCTGGCGGGAAAGTAGGGAGGGGGACTACTTTGGTAACAACTGTGTGGGCGTCGACTTGAGGCAGCATCGTCAGAAGTGGCAGTTTACTGCCCCCTCCCAAGCCTAAAAGGAGCGACAATCATACTTTTTCAGCTTTTTTATGCATTAAATGTGTAAATCATATATCGGCGACACTGAGAAACATAAATATTAATTTGACGGATTAGGAGGTTTTGTCAGAATCAATAGATGGAAGGTGTGGCGGATTATAGTAAGCTTATTTGGAGAACTGTATGCTTTAAGTCATATGGGTTTTGGCAACAGGTTCCTACACTCAAAGAGAGTCTGCTTTCCCTAGCAGCAAAATAGGATTTTATGTTCTGCGGCACTCGCACACCTAGTCATGTGACGTTAAAAATGTAGGTAGTATCAAATATGAATGTCACGTTTACTAAGTTGCTAGAACCATGAGATACGGAAATGAAGGTAGTTATTGTTTTTTTTATGGACGGTCTAAAAGATCCAACACAAGAGAGCACCTGTTACGAATGTGCTGTTATAATAATGGTCAATCTGTTGTGTTATATAAAAACGAAAACCCGAGACCGAAATATCATTATTTTATCTATATAAGATAGCATGAAATAACAATCATAACGCCACGGTTAACTTGTAGCCTGTGGATATATATAAAAAAAATCTTCATTAATGCCTATTCTTACACATCAATCCTCCTTCCATTCTTAGGCGACTAGAGGATCGTGCATGTTGAGCATGACATTTAGGTGACAGGAGCGGTGTATAGGCTGTACCAAAGCTTGTTAGCTAATGGAGGCCTAGCTTGAGATGTAGGGTTGCCTATTCATGCCTAAGTAGGTGGTTTGAATATGGAATAGATTTCCGGCCTGTATATAAGATTAATTGGCCATTAGGAAATTACGTCAATTGTCAGGAAGCGTCCTGGTACTAGGTTACTGTCTCTATGATAACACGCAATAGTTTCATAGTTCTACAGTTTATTCACATGAATTTCACAATGTGACGTGTTACTTCCTAGAAAGGTCCCAGATTCAGTTATTCCGTGTACCTTTTCTGTTTCAGGTTAAACGTATGGACTTTCAATACCCAATTAAATGGTAATTTCCTCTTTTGATTGTGTATGTGTATGTTTTCAATATGGAAGAGAGTAATTGAAAATAGCAAGTCATGGAAAGTTCATTTACTTGAGTCAACATAAGAATACACTTTATGTAAGTACCTTGTTGCTAGCTTGGCAAACCCTACTCATGTTGAGCATCAGAAGGTATGAGTGTAACATCGTATCGCAGCGATACCTGAAACAAAATGAAAATATCTGGTGCAACAGTGAGGTAACCATTCTGTAACCATAGTTACCATGGTTTGTTGACATTCTAATATAGGCCTTCTGCACACGTGATCACATTTTCGTGATCACCATGTGGTGATCATTACCATGTAGATATGGAAAATCTTAAAGCATATAATTCTAAATGGCAATAATTGTTCGTAAGAGTATGTTTAAGGTAAATGCAGAATGTATATTTGCTATAAATGCTTCAGCATTGTGAATAACGACGATAAATTGTTCACCAGCATGGCGGACATCCAATTCTGACAAATGTGACGTCATCTGCACAGCGTCTATATAAATCAGTGGGCAGAACCGTCGAATCAGTTGCTTTTGGGCAAGCAGCATAAACAGTAACTGTTTGTGCAGTTACATAATTCTCGAATGGATGTAAATCAGAAAGGATTAAATGAATATTTATATTTATTCACTGTCAAAAATGTATCCCCTGATATTCCCTGTTGTTTCCTAAATCAGTCTCTAATCAATATTCACTGCGACGACAGTGATTATGAGAAATAGTACTAAGAAGTAAGTTTTCCTTGGTCAAATAAATCCTATTCTTAAACATATTGTCTTCTTTGTGCATGCTGACACACCAAGTAAACAAAAATTGGTAACAGAAAAATACTCAATCAATAAATGTTCATATCAAGTTAATGATTGGTTATAGAAAATGCGTAATGTTGTGACTTCCCTGCTTCCTACTTCTGTGTCATGTGCCAAAATCTTGTGAGCGACTGCTGATGTTTGCATGTCATGAGTAAAAGGTAGTGAACACACACTGGTTTCTTCTCTTTTGGTTGGTGAATATGGGGAGAAATAAAGCCGGGTTTCCACTGAACGATTCAGGCAGATAATAGGTGACGACTTGTCACTTCTGGAAAAATTGTAGTCTTTAGCAAATTGTCTGGTGAAAAAAATCTTTTATGAATGAACGATCTCTTGTTTCCACCAAACGACTGAAATGAAGATAGTTGGACGATTCTAGGATGTTGTGGACGACCATTTCCAAAGGTACAAAATACATAGAACAATGGATTTGATTGGTTTTAATTGGTTTTGGAGGAAATCGTTTGGTTTTGTCTTGAGGAAAATCTAACACGTTTAATATTTTGTCTTTGACAAATCTTTTGCTTTTTTCTTGAGCAAATGTCGTTTGCAGTCGTTCACAAATGTCTTTACCAACGATTTTGTGTTTCCACTGAACGATTTTATGAACGACCATCAAAGATTTACAAATCTTTTCCAGTCTTTGGCTGTTTTGAGGACAATGTCGTTCGGTGGAAACAGACCTTAAGCCTCCTATTTGAAAGCATATATTTCTCAGTGATTCGCCTGAAGACTCAACTCCACCTTCAACTACAGAGAATTTGGTAAATTTCAAATTTTCATAATAAATATTACCTAAAATAATAAATGTAACCTACCTACCCTAATTTTTTGGCCCTTCCCTAACTTTTTCCAAAAGAATCGACCTTAAAATGCATGGAAAACCTATAAAACAACATACAGAAGCTCAGGGCATGTATTCTAGACGCAACAAACATTGTTAGGGGATACTTTTTTTATTTTCAACACTGGCCAGGTCTCTTTGGTAAGTTAAAAAAAAAAGCGAAAAAAAGAAGATTTAGACCGACCTACCCTATTTTTTTCAACCTATATGTACAACTATTTTCCTTGGCCTAAGAAAGATCTTCCATATAGGTACAAACAACGTAATTGTAATGAAGTACACAACATATAGTTAGGTATATTACTATTACTATATCTTGCATCTGAGATCAGGATCCAAGACGATAGTATTATATCATATCAATAAAGGTCAAAGATGATCATGTAATTTAAAGTGTCAACAATAGGGCCTACCTAGAAAATGTCAACAGTTATATCAAGTCTTTTAATTCATGATTAACGATTCAATGTTAGCGGTTTTTTTCTTTGTGGGATTAGTTTAACGTCTGGCCAACCCTTTAGGGTTCTTTTACCAGACTGCATAAGGTAAAGCTTTTCAGCTAGTTTTACACCGCAGGGGTGGTGACCAAATCTATGAAATGAGGTGCCTATTTGTAGCAGTGGGACCCAATGCCCTCTTTATAGTGCTGCCACACTGAGATATCATGTCATAGGCCCACACAATACCCCACCCAGTCACATTATACTGACACCAGGCCGACCAGTCATGTTTTGTGGTTCTTACTTTATACAGAGTGCCAGGCAAGCAGTGACCACTACCATTGTTAAAGTCTTTGGTATGACTCGGCCAGGGATAAATCCCAAGACCTACCAGACTCAGAGCGGGCACTCTACCAAAGAGCTACTGAGTCTGGTCTCCCATTTGTCGCCTTCTACGAACAGCAAGGGGCTGCTGGGGAGTGATATACGAGTTTATACATCATAGACTTAATTAGTGGATGATGCGCAGGTGCTGTATTTTTTAACGAGACTCCTTGATATACCGATTGCGAATTTCTTTTACTTCTATAATTTCAATTTATCATTGTACCTGATTATTAATACAAATCCCACAAGCGACCACAATATAGGATAGTCATGATCAGTTAAGATAATTGAAGAGATTAACTACGTCAATGTCATAAGTTATTAGGGTTTTTGTCCAAGTTGATGCCGAAATATGTTTGCTGACAAATCATACAACTCATAAGTCATCATATTCATATGATGTGAGTTTTCCTTTCTTTATATTTTCTGCAGTTCATCAATGTTTCATACATTTGATAGATGATGCGAAATACGTTCTAATAACCAATTAACCTCTATGAAATCTCTTATTAAGGTGATTATTATTTCTGTCTTATTCAAAGATGCATATTATACTGATAGAAGAAACTATTCACAGACGAATTGGCTCGTTACGTTTCATAGTAGATAACAAGCCTATTCGTCGCTTGTATTTCTCCAGTTATTTCAGCTTGAAAAATATCACTTTCAATCTCTACATTACAATAGCTAGCTATGACTGGGTTTATCTTCTGGGAATGTAACACCTGGGTTTGATATAATGAGTGTGCCCACTGAATTGAAGGCGCGGGATAAATTTCCAGTGCATACCTATAATTAATGTTGTGACAATATCATGTCAGATATCTGAAAGCGTTGTGTAAAATCTTGGAATATTCTACCTCGGTAATGCATGAAGCATTACAATCCTGTGCCCGATAGTGTCAGGTTATTGGAAGTCAATCCACGAACCTACCCAATCCCTTGCATTGGATTTACAATAGCTTGCATCACTGGAAGAAGCTCATTTTGCTTCTTACTCAAAAGAAGTAACCCCAATCAATTCTCAGAAACCCTACCTCAACATGTCTCGAGTTAATTTAGTTTGAATTTATTGCGTCTTTTTAAAGAGCTTTTTGAAATCAGAGTCAATACATCTTTGCTAAATGCTCTAAATTTATTGGCACCAACCTGTTGGTGGGCCAGAGGCAAGCAACCGGTTTTGCCCGCTGATTGATATTTTCTTTACTCAAAATAAACGTATGTTAATGCTGTGCGACTTTTTCCTAAATGTATATACATGGTATTTACATGTTTCTGAAAGCTGGATTGCATGTTCTCTGCCTCAATGTCGGTTTTATTATACTTTGGAAAATTATTTTACCAAACGTCTACTTGAGCGTCAGACATAGCTTCATACTTATATTTTGAAGAGTATGACTTAGTTTTGAAACTTGTAGAATTGCAATATCATAACTTTGATAATATAATCCTAGGTTTGATCTTAAATCTTTCGCCGATCCCACGTACGGTAAGAAACCTTCGTGAAATGAGGACTTTAATTGTCCATAATTTATTTTGAGTAACAGTCACGACCTTGGTGATGAGTGATGATACATGGCCTAGTTTCCATCAAATAGGGGATTTCTTACTAAGAAGTTGATGTTCTCATATTAATCAGTTCAAATTTGTTTTTTGTTCATGTGACATAATGGTTTTGAATATAGGCCTATATTCTGGTAGGATCCAGTATAAATGACTTAAAAATAGAAATGGCTTTCCCATGTGTTTAGTTCCAGCTTACTGCATGGATAATTGAGAACCTGCATTTGCATTTAAGATTAAATGAGGGGTCTCCATTAGAATTTAACAAAATAATTAGATGCAGTGAGACAGCTCGGGGGAAGACCCTTTAATGCACCAAACCATTGGCGTGGTTGTCAACATTATGAATGCACATCGGTAGACGATCAGTTCCATTGTAGCCAGTCATTCGGTTAGCTGTGAATCAAAAGTGGAGAAAATATTGATGTTCAAAAAGTTTTCCTTTCAAATCAACAGTTGAAAGAATATTTATTAATGTTCCATCACAGACAGGGGAAATGAGCGTATTTTTTTTCTGTTTGTTTTCTTTTAACAAAATAAACTTACATATCAATTACGGACTTACATGACAACTGTTACCAACTATATAGACCGACACGATGATGAAGCAAAGGAGCAGAGATGAGTTGTATACACTGACAAAAACAAATATTACATTGATGACCGAATAAATGCAGTCATAATAGTTAAGCTGCGATTGTCCACGTTCACACCATTAAATATTTACAGCGACATCTGTAATTGCCCGAGTAAAAGTAACTTTATTCAAAACCATAGTCTTTTGTTTCTGGCAGGATTTGTGTAGGTAGGCTATGTAATATGTATCAATGTACAGCAAGGGTTTAGACTATATTATTAGTTAATCTTAGTTTGGTTAGCCAGGTAACACAGTGAAATAGAAATAAACATTGTTATCAGTAGGGCCAATACGAGTATCTTCGATTGAGGAAGTTAACATAAGCTAGCGCTACGAAAATCACACTTCTGAAGTGTGCATATAACTTCAATGTTCTGAATCACTCCTATTTCATTTCCTTGAGAAGAAAATATATATGATAAGAGACTGAATCCCGAGGCCCTTGGTTAAATTACCCAGACATGAATGTTAATTGATGTATCTTGTTCCTGCCCACCCCATTAATCCAAAATCCAAGATGCGGTTTATTCAACCAACTAGAGAAAGATAAGAGTAACGAGAATTGTTCCGACAATAATCTGAGAATAAGCTTGGTATTCGGCCTCCCTTTTACAGAAGCTGTGTTATCAACCTTCTCCTGATCTTATGAGCTTCAAGAATTGCCAACGGTAAAGTTACATGCATTTGCTTTTCTATCAACAGACAATTTTGTTTAAGAGAATTCGGATTTCCAAATATCCTTATTCAAAATTATTCAGAAGTAAACAATCACTTATGTCTCGCGAGCCGTCAGTGTGACGTTCTGTTTGAATTTATTAATAACCTTGGTTGCATTTTCAATAGATTCACAATCCATGTCCATTGCTTCTTCATTCTCCAACAGTTCAAAGAAACTATAGTTTGTAGTCTTTGTCAGCACACAGTAAAAGAAGAGTCTTGTTTTCTCCTGAGCGATAATAGGAGTAGTTGGTCTTTATCACAGCTGGGTTTTTCGCCTCCACCCGAGCTGACGAGCTTCAGAAAAGCTCCACCAGGAGGAGCCATTGCCTCAATTTCCGGTCGCTCGACTTCACCTCCAATGTGTTGAATTCCTCGTCCCTTTTTGTAATTGCCTTTAACCTCCAGACTTCCTATCTTGTTCAGTGGGGCATTTCTGAAAGGGAAAAAGGACGATTAAGATCCAAGGCCATCAGAGACTGATATCAACAAAGTTGGTTCAGTTATAAGTAGTTATTTTACTGCTTTAGACTTTACCTTTTTAACATGCCCTAACATTCTATTTCATTTGAAAATGCCATTATCTGGAAGGTCAATGGGACGTTTTATTCTTAAATCTTACCATTAAATAGCCATTATAATCCTTGGTCTTTTACCCAGAGCATCAACAATATAGTATCACATAGCTTAATATGTAAGAAGTCGGTTGATATAAAGGAGATGGAAATTCACCGGTTTACCATAAACAAGTGACTTTTACAATTGAATTCTAAAATCCTACGAAGCCACATAGGCCTAATTATGATGTAGATAAACTCTTCATTTCAACTTTGTCAAATTTGATAGGAGAGGCCACAAACTCAAATTTCAGTGTACTACTCATAAAATCTCAAATAACCGCGCACACTGTGTATCATATGCAAACTGAGTAACCATCTCTAAATCCCGATTTCCGTATACTACTAACACGTCGCATGCATAATGCCCCATTCGCCCTGGGCAATTTGTCACTGCGATCTTATTATCGTAAGCATGAAAAATATAATTTTGACTAGATAACATTAAGTTATTCACTGATAGCTTCTTGGTAAACCACAAACATATTTACCAACAATATTAATTCTAAATACAAAAAGATTGCAATTATATATCAGATCGCAACGGTAAATTTCCCGCGGCGAATGGGGCTTAAGAGAGTCAATTCAAGGTCCAAACTCAGGTAGGCTATACAGTTATTGTGTAGCGAGTTTTGGCAACGTCACGCATCTAGGCAGCGACAAAAATATATTCTCAGTGACCCGCCGCCTAATGAAGTAAGATACATTGACTAATAATGAACAATATTCCTAGGAGACATACACATTTTGATATGAATGCCTTTGCTGATGGTCCAGGGCAACAACTAAACTAATAAACGTTTTCGTTTGATTTGAAATCATTTCCATGTATCGACAGTTTCACACCAACAGAATTAACATCAAATTATGAGAACAGCTTCGTTTTTTCACAAGTATACCTAGGGCAATGAGGACATCCTTCTAAGGAGACTTTGACCAATTGCTCTATTTGTTACGATGGACTACTATGCGACAGATGTCTTATCGTGTGATGGATGGATTCTTATGTGAAAGGGTATAGAAAATGTATTTTGACAGGAGTGGGGAAAGCCCCAGTGAAGCCTCACGATGTCCTCGGCCTTTCGCTAAAGGCTTGCAATTTGAAGCCAACAACATTAATCAGCAAAGACGCAATATAGGTCAGTCTACTTAGCTTCCCAAACTACAAAATGACATGTGTACGGTTTGAGGAGGAATTAGAGCTAGCTTTAACTACGGATATGAATATTTTGAAAAATAAAATATGAATAATTTAAAATTAGACATTTGAAACCATCTCAGGACATATTATCCATGGCCTACCGATAAGCGTCTTCCTACATAGGCCTACAGTGATCTTTGAAACCAAAGCTTTGTTTGTCAAATTATATTGTAAAATAGCCTTGATGCATGTACAAATGACAGAGAACAAACGTTACTTACCAGAAAGTAGTCTCGCCTCCATATACTTGTAGTAGTCTTGTCGGGGGACGCGTTCCCGGGACAACCGCTTGCCAAGGTCATAGAGGTCGTCACCGTCGACGCCGGCGTCCTTCTTGCCCCGCGCGAAGGAGAACCCGGATGGAGGCGCGCGTTTCGGGGGTTCGTTGGGGTCGGAGAGCAGGAGCCGGAAGAACGGGTTGCCGTATGTCGTCTGCTCCTGTCGATTGTGGCGCTTCCCGCGCACAGAAGAGAACCCGCCGGGTGGAGCTCTCTTGTCTGAGAGGTAGGAAGATAGCCTTTTCCCGCGCACGGACGAGAAGCCTTGGGGCGGGCCGCGTTTGTAAGAAAAGTCGGCTGCCGACGACGGCCGTTTGTAAGGGATATCGTCTGCCCTGAGTGGGAGTCTTTTCCCGCGCGCGGGAGAAAAGCCGCCGCTCGGGTCACGTTTTCTGAAGTCCTGATATACTTTGTCGTCTGTCTCTAACGCTGATGGCATACTGACCTCAACGTCATCCCCTAGCCCCGTATACTCCTCTGCATTGTCCGACCGGATGTTGAGGGCATCGTTTATGACGTCATCAGGAATTGAGGGAGTGTCATAAGGACGTTTTCCGCGTACTGCAGAGAAGCGGTCGTTTGTAAGGCGTTTCTCTGTGACTTGAAATTGGTGCCCATTGAAGATTTCATTTGAAGCTTCTCTGTTCAATTGGTTCTCCATATCATTACCTAAATCATCCTGAAAATACAAAATGAGAAACGTGTTTGTATCATTCATACTTTGAAACAAGGATAAAAAGAAAAAAAAGGAAATAGAAGATTATATACGGGTCACAATCTCGTAGTCTTTTAGAGTCTCACATATTCAGGTAAGTTGCAATTTTACCTGTAAATGGCTGGTACATGACGTAATATATGACAATGTCCCCATTATAGTACCAACCCTTTAAGGCCTATGTTACAGTGATAACTACATGTATGGTCGTAACACGCGATTCAATGATACATATAATTTACCAAGAAATTATATCATTTCATCGAAACCGCCCAAACAGTTCTATTAAGCTCCATACCCACTAGATGATGGGCCAGCGGCATGGTCGTTGGCCGACTCTGACAGTATCATACCCACACACAATCGGCGCGGCCATCGGTACGGCTGTTAGTGCCAAAACAATGCCCACTGCCGACGCTGGTTCAGCCAAAATCGGTTAGTTGGTATTGAGCTTAAGTTTTCCATTGACAATATCGTAACAGTTCCAGTAAACTAGGTCTATGGGTGCCTGTCCCATCTGGTACATGTCCCATTTGGAGTAGCCCTAGGTCTCTAAACAATAGGGTGTGTCCCATTACTCCACCACTATGTGGTAACACTGGACGCAGGCTTTTAGACTCGCCACACCCTGACCCCAGACCCCATAACATCTCCGGTCAATGCTTAGCGGAGTATTTTGTGAATAAAACAGGCAATATGGTTTTCAATTTGCAAAGTCAATTGCATTGCCATTATAAACTCACTTTCATAATGATTCCCTGTTTTGCAGGGTGTAAAAAGAGAGATTGCGGATCGATACTCTATGACCAAAAAAGAGTGTAGATTAAATTCACCGTCTGTGTTTTCTACTTTGTTCATTCATTATAATCATACCGTTCTTGTATCTGTAAAAACCTTCACTCAAATGTACCTGTCGTTAATTCGATGTGGTCTTTCAATTCCAATAGTGAATGATAGGACAAGAGACTAACTCTACTCTTTGCTATGCTCTGCACAGCATTTCCCATGTATTAACCCCAAGAGAACACAAAACCTGAGTGAATACCTGTTTCTACAGCTGATCATCCTTGTACACAGCCCTCATTTCCCCCGCATCCCTACTTCATGGATGGTCACTGATTAAATCCTACCTGATTACATGTAGTAAAGGCTACATCAGATTACCTTCATCCTTCCCCAGGGCAACTATAAACGAGTACATTGAGAGTTTTCACACAGACTGGAACATTTGCACATCACGGTTAACCTGCTCTTATGGTGTCTCTCGTGAGCTGCTCAGTAAGGATGGATTATGAGGCATAGTGCACAGTCCGAGGGATTAATGGGGAGTGGGGTAGGGGAGCAGGTGATGTATTTAGGGTTTGGGGTAGGCAGATCTAAAAGGTACCATTTCACCATTTCACCAGCAAACCCCTAAAAGGATATAGGCCTAAGTAGCAACGGGCATGTTTACTTTCTGATAATGTCCTATATGTTTTTATTTTTACCAATGATAGATTTTTCGTTAGATCCTAGGATTGTACTAAAAGAACATATATAGTGATTAAAGTGATCATGGTCTTAAAGTCCAGATGCGCTTCAATCGCACAGATTTTTTGACCTATCACTTTTGAATTCAAGGCAACTCATACTCATTACAGCTTGGGCCATGTTGATGCTATCAAAAAAGAGGCACAATAAGTACCCGTTGCTTTTGTCAGTAAATGATATTGGGAACTTCCCGACAAAATGATTTTCAAAACGTTTAACAAAGGAACAAATTAAAGACCATAAACACATGATCAAAATCGTATGAATGCTTTTAAATCATGTGGATTTTATGAAGTTTAACAGATCATGAACAATTAAAATAACCGAACCTTCCATGGTTGTATTTATCTGTAGAAATTACCTATCAAAGGAATCGTCAGTTGGTAAGCTTTTAACTTCCTTGCCAGATAAATAATCAAACACTAAGAGACCCATGATTTTTTTTCGAAAACATTTTCTTTCTTGTAATGCCCCAGAAAAGTACGGGCTTGATTTCACAGCATGAATAAGTTCTCACTTAATCAAACAAACCTCTCTTGGCACATTCATTATCTATATGAATTCCTTGCAATTGCCGCCAGTAAGAATCGGTTATACCTATTGTTATGGAAGGTTTATTGTTTTCTACTGCTTATTGAAATGTTTCAAGGCTAAATTCGAATAGGGCTAATTCGTAAAGAGTATTAATGACAATTATATCAACAAGTGTCTTTGGGTTGAATGATATGTAACTTGACCATTTGAGAAAAGTATTAGTAGGGGACCTGACCTGGTATATGGACAACGGTAATGCCCTGTTTCAACCGATTTTTCTATGAACGATTGCAAAAATAGCCTAAAAATCGTCCAGATTTGTAAATCGTCCAAGAAATCGGTTGGTGGAAACAGAAAATCGTTCAAACCACCGATTTTTATGGACGATTCTTGCCCTTGTTGGACGACTAACATCTCCAGAGGACTACAGACAAATTATTTGACATGTTAAATAATTTTGGACGATTTTGGCTTGTTGGACGATCTTTCTAAACAAATCTTGGATTCATCTTGTGGTGGAAACAGGAAATCTTTGGACGATTCAGTAAATAACAAATATATGATGAAATAAAATAATCATGAGATGAAAAATAAACTCGTATATGCTATCATAATGAATTAAACAAAATGTTTGTTAAATAAAAATATTGTTTGATTAAATCATTGGTAAAATCGTTGGTGAAATCGTTGGTAAAATCGTTTGAGGATCTTTTGGTGAAAAGGGAAAGTCGTCCAGTCACACTGACACTGATGAACGATTTTTTTTAACAATAAAGTCGTCTGTATTAATCGGTTGAAAAAATCGTTCAAATTATTCTTGTCTTTTTGGTGGAAACAGGGCATTAGCCACATGGCTGTTTTTTTTTCTCAATAAGAAATGGGTCCCTCCCGTTCTCCGTCAGGTCCACATTAAATGTCATTGGACCTTTAACTATCCGAGGCAGGCAGCGTTTTTAGTATTCAATAATTCAGAATGAAAGAGGGAGACTTTAAGCTGACTATAACCATCATTAACACCCTCTTTAGATAGACAGACATGAAACTCTCCTTTAATTCCTTTCATTGCTTTGACTCCGACTAAATTGTAAGAGATCACCAGCTTGAAATACAATTATATTGACGTGGGTGTCAATATTAACAGCCATGATGGAATTGAAAATACCCAAATGGCAAATGGACTTGAGTCGTTAAAACTGAATGTGTCCTATTTATGGTCTTGGTCATTTTATGAAATAGTATCTAACCTGTAAATTTCCATTACTTTAAAGCAAGCAGAGCACGTCAATCATATTCATCTTCTCCATTGCTTCATTTTTTAACTAGTACCACCTCCCACCTGGAACAGATCCAACTCTGCAATATCAGAGGAGCTGGGCTTAATTGATTTATATTCATTTTCAAATCAGATTCGAAGGGCGTTAACTAGGCCCACCAGACATAATTAACACGTTATCGAAATTTACGGCCCATAAGGATTGCCAATATAATCATTTTGTAATGTGGAAATGGATTTCTGTGGTCGGTCGGAAATTGTGTTGTCTAGACGCTTGGTGTGCATTCAATATAATTATATGAATTGTACATATATGTGTATATATATTTCATTTCATATATATAATTATATATATATATATATATATATATATATCACTCATTGTACTGATTATGAAAGTTCGCCCACCAAGTGTTCGGTCTTAAAGCGTTGTGGCACGTCTCATTTTTCGTCAGGGACATTCTGTATTCACATTACTGAAGAGGTATTTGCATGTTGCTTGGGTATTTACCCATTAAGATGAACACGAACATGACAGGTGTTTAGTGTTGATAGTGTGAGCCCTCGTCGTCTGACCACATGATAGGCAGACACAAATAGCTGCCTCAGATCAATAGATAGAGGGTCATTAACGACGTGTCTGTTACTACAAGGAGACACGTACATGTCATTCTATATAGAATACATTGGGAAAGAAGTAGCATGCGATGCTAGTTTTACAAGAAATGCATCGCATGAATAGAATGGGGATATCGGTAGATTCTTGTGCAACAAATTGATGTGTGGGCTGCAATGAATGTGTGCGCTTTTCCCCATGAATGCCGTGAATTTCCAGTTCTTTTTTCTTATGGCATATGATGAAATATATATCATCTATATTGAACATAGAGTGGGAGCTAATACTGCACGCTTTGAACTGCACTTAAAGGGATTCATAGGGCAAAGAGCTTATGACATACAGAATTGAACAGATCATTGTCACTCTTAGGCCAAAAAAAGATAATAGTTGCGTTCAGGTTTCATACCTCAAATAAAATAGGGTCGGTAGGTCGGGACTTTTTTTTCTTTTAATAATTTTTTTTGACTGCAATGATAGTCTGAATGCTCATTTTAGTCAACTTTTAGTAAATTTTCCCCACATTTTCCCATAAAAACTTTAGGGTCGGGGCAAAATATTAGGGTCGGTCGGGAAACCTGAACACAACTATTTTTTTTTTGGCCTTATGTATGAAAAGAATTGCATACACGTAAATCTAAATCCCAACATTTCCATCATATCTGGTTGCATATATCAAGCAAATTTATATCCAACAGGGAGGCGATTTACTAGTGAACGGCAAATAAATAATACAAATATTAAACCACATCTCTACTACTACTTACGGTAATGAGAAAAACCTTTCCGTGTCAGAGATATTATATGAATACGCCTCAATAATGTTACTCAAGGGGACTGGTTTATGACGAACTCTCACATTAGCTGATGGTTGACAAAATGATGCAACATGATCGATAACTGTAGCAATAGGTCGTCCATTACATATTGCAAATATTAACTATTGCCCTAGCATTAAATCAATTTTCTATTCTCATACCATGTTGATAAGTGTAAACTATCCTTCTGTATTCTATTTCTATAGTCCGTTGATAGGATAGTAGATTATGTTCCTCCAATAAAAACTAAACGACCCTTGTGCTAACGATACCTATTCAAAGTCCTCAAGAGTTATGCTGTGATATTATTGACATAAACAACGATTCAAAGTTTTCCAAAGGGTGCCCCCGGAACTCCACAGTAACAACTTTTCAGGTTCGGGAACCTCTACATTATTTTATATAGTTCGACTACATTAAAATCTAATATTATAATAAGATACATTGTATGATCTGGTAAAGTTGGTTTCCACATCATTTTTTATCAAAAGGAACCAACCTGGGACAGGAACAGATTGCATTAATTGCCATTTCATATAATGGTACATTATATAACAGACTAGAGTTAAAAAGAAGAGAGAATCATAGATCCATCAATGTCAAAGTTTCAACCACAATTATATTCAAGCAGAAGCAATCACAACCGACGTGTCCAATTTTCCCAGATCCAGAACACTTTTTTTTCGGAATATACAGGATTCGAATCTTCAAAGGACCGAGAACATATAATATGTTATACAATAGCCAAATATCATGTTGAGATATCGAAAAACCCATTAGTTACATTCCGTATCAAATGTAACTATAACACCAGGAGTATTCATCTGGTTCGTTTTCAAGTTTCTCCCAGTACCTACTGGTTATTCCACTCAACCCCCACCTGTCTAATGCACAACTGTTTCCCATCCCAAACCCTGGCCGACTAAACCTGTTGCTTCACACTATCAGGGCCCTTTTTTTTACATGCATTGTGTGTCTGTAGTTATCTGATTCGGGTTATGGTTTATCCTATAGAATCTCTTGGCATATTCGTGACAGTTTCAGTTGTTACCACACAGCGTCAAAATTAGTCTACCAATGCTGGAAAGTACATCTTTAATGTGTTATATTGTTATGTGTAAGGTTCTTTGTAATATTACACAAAGATTAGAAAATGGAATGGGGAGTCGATTGCAGCATCATCTAATTTAATCATCCAACTGGGAGACACACTGGCGTCTGCTTTGTTGGCCTATACATGCACACTTGGTGACAGCATGCCCCCACGTGGAAAACAACAATGTTTCTTTACATGTTCAACTAGGAATTTGAGAGTTTCAAAATGGAAAGTCCAGAAATTGAAAATAATCATCAAACTTATGAAACGAAGATCAGAAATTGTACTTATCTCTAGGTTTATCAGGACATAAAAGATAATAATTAAATGCCAAATGAATACCTAAGCCTCTTACATGATATTTCACCATTTCATTTTTCTTATGCTTTTATCAAAATCTAAATAATTTGAAAAAGAAAACGGTGGTTCAGAAGGGTTCATCACTGCACGTTCCTCCTCTCGTTTTCTTCAAAATTTGATATATCCCAAAGTAGAAAATCAAAGTGCACCAACTCTTTTTTTAGAAAACTTGATCTGCTACTGAACACCTATAAAACATTCAAAGCAGCACAAATGGCTTTTTCCAAAAAGACCTGCGCATTGATTCATTGATCATGGTTTGTTTTATACTTATTCCCTCATCATCTGCATTAATAAAGCTTAGAAACAACTCCAATTGTATTCTCACACCTAGCCAGCTTCGTTTCTACTGAAGGTCAAGAACCTGCAGACCTCGTCTTTCTTATCAGCTAACATCATTGATTAATCAGGGAGTCCTCATAAAAGAAATAATTAGGAACTAATTCCCTAACCCTTTCTTTATACAAGACACACCTCAACTCACTAAGAACTGTAGCAGGGATGTCTCTTTTTCCGTCACTCATCCAGATTGTTCCAACATCTCAGGTTAGACGTGAGTGGGGAGGACAGGGGAGTGGCTTTGTCGACTTTCTACATCCAGTAGATTGCATAGTGCCCATATAGAATATTACATATACTCATATAATTTACGTCATCTCTTCGGTAGGGCAGTTAAAGTTCAGACATCCACCACTCGGACCTACCATTTCCAAACTATCAGAACTCTTATTAGTTGCAGGTTGGCCATTGCCTATAACTTTGAAAATACATGTAGACATCATAAATCAAATTACATGTATCATAATTACATATATACATAACCCTTGCTTTGGACATGCAACACAATGAGATATCCAGTTGCGATTAAATAAATGACCATTGTCTGACTGTGGGTTAAAATCCTTTGTGAAGTTTATACCTTTAATCTTAACCATCCAACTGCTCTCTAGCCAGAAGCAATGACATTTCCATTAATTATTGAGGGACACAGAAGACGGACTATACAAACTAATCCGGCCATTCTATCTACTTACTCTTTGATTTGGGACTGGATGACTATTACATGTATGGGATAAAATCAAAAGGAAACTAGTCGAACCAATTACTTAATCACATTCATACAGTTTAGTTAAACTGTATGATGAAAACTAATATTGTGATCTTTATAGAGATTCCTCGAATCTTCTGAAAGATATTTGCCACTAGTGCAATGATCTAGATTAATTGCATAGATGTTCAGACTAAAGTTACACATTCCCACCGTCTTTATCCCCATTTCTGTAAGGCAGTACATGAAATAAAGGTCAAGTGAACCTAAGGAGGTAATTTAAAGTGAAAAGAACTGCATCCGATAGGGAGTTACTCCTGGAAATGCACCCTCTGTGTTGCAATGTGACCAGGGTACGTCTATCAGTGGGGATTAGGGCCTCCAGGCCTGGGAATGTTATATATCTAAGTACCGGCACGTCCTCCTCACTCAGGAAGCCACCCAGGCTGCAGCGGAAAGAGAGGAGTCCTTCTGAGACTAAAAGAGTCTTCTAACACGTACTCTTCCCAAGATTACCCCTCCCCAGCAGCCTATATTGCTACCGCCTGATTTATTTATGTTGACATCATACATCACAATCATCGCTCGGGATGGCTATAAGGACATGGAGACTGGGAATAGTTGGATCATGAGATCGCATTTTAAGGTTGTTAAAAATGATATCAATCAAAAACCAGTTGTTGATAATGATTTTTATAATTATGTAGACTGATAGCATCATAAATGTCATAATTATTGTTCTTCTTGTTAGAAACAATTTTAAACAAGAAGAGGAGCTGTCTTTACCTTGACGGCGACGATATTGTCTTTTTTGTTGCATTTTGTCCTATAGATTTGACGTGACTCACATAATTGATGTGAAACATCAATCAACGGAAAATCGTAGAAATACTAAACATCCAGTAGGACTTTGTTACCAATTGTTATTTTACATGTCAAGGTTCAGATATCAGGTAGAGTGGTGAAATGAATAAATTGACCCAAATCAGAAAGAACAAGTGCACCAATTACATTTGTCGCCTATTCAAATGCAAAATAAGAAGGGATACGCTGTTTGTCTCTTATTTGAATATAGTCATATCGGGTAAACTGCACTTCAACCAATGTAAACGTTTTAAAGTTAGGCTTTCGATTCCAAACATGCTTTAAAGCATTTCTATGATGTATCACCAGTATAGACCCATAGAAATCTATTTTATTGCCCATGCCTATGATTTAAGAGATTTTGTCAGGGGCAAGTTTATGGTAGGATGGCTGTCTTAAACGCACATGTCAAAATGTGATCACTGATTCCCTGCAGGTGCTTTTAAAATGCCCTCAAGGCTAACGGGTGGATGGCAGGTGTGAATAAAAGAGTTTTTTATATTACAAATGATTGATGTGAAAAACTCGTCATACAAATATCCAGGAAAATACTCCTACGCGACGGTTTTATTGCACTCGGACCTTTTCTTTGAATGGAACATATTCTGTTAGGAATATTTGTTTTGTATCAGAGGCAATTCATTACAATCATATTGTATCAATGTCTGAAGAATGGGGGTACTGAACAAATGAACCAGTCGGACACATGGTGAACAGGTTGGGGATACTACTGAAAAACGGGACGTCCTGAAAAAACGGGACGTCCTGAAATAACAGGCAATTATGAAAAAGTGTAATATCTAATAATCCTAGATGAAATGATACATGAATAATACACGAGACAGACACGAAATAATACTTCTACATATGCAAACTGCAAAAAATATGAAATTCTGCATTTAACATTAATTTAATAACACTTTCAATTTTGACAAATACATAAATAATAATTTCATAATTAATATTTTTACATACATAAAAATGCTCAGAAAATGAGGAGTTTGCTAAATTCAAGAATTATATATAATGAAAGTACACATCTTTTCCATCAAAATGATCGGTGCATTTTCATATTCTATCGTTGCATTTTTTTTATATTGATTTTTATTTTTTAAAAGTTACAAAAATCATACCAAGAAAACGGTCCGTCCTGAAATAACAGGACGGTTTTGTGATCCGTTATTACAGGACGTCCCGTTTTTTCAGGCAGACTTTTAAAAACCTGCAGTTATTGTAATGATGGGATTCAGTTCTAATTTGACCAAATAATTGTCTGTCATGTAGGGTCATATTTTGAATTTGAAAAAATAAAAGTGGAATGTTTTGAAATGATTTACAGGGTTGTGTCCTGAAAAAACGGGACGTCCCGTTTTTCCCGTCGTAGCCCCAACCTGGTGAATATCAGATACAGATTTACTTTTTTTTAATAAAACAAAAAGTTTCTATCACGCAGTGCAAGTTTACTTTACTTGTTGGGATATTATATTGCTCGAGGGCATTATATACAATGCAAAGTAAGTAGAAACCGTCGATATACAGAAAATCTGTGTTTCGATGAATATTTGACTCGACATTCAATGCAGGCTTTGTGGTTCAGTATGAAGGTAGAACCCCGAAACAAAAGGGACCTACTGATATTTCTATACAGCTGCAATAGTCTGGCTATGTGACTCTCGTCACCTTTAGTCGGTTCTCCCAAACTACAGATACAAGGGCAGATTAGAAGTACTACTTACTGACTTCTAGCTTGAAACACTCTCTGAGGCAACGCCCTTCAGAGACAACCTTTCTTCTGTTCTAAATCAGAGCACTTCAGTTCATTGTGTTCTTCAAGATTGTCTCTCAATTTTCACATTTATATGGCAGATAGTCTCCATCGGAAATCCAACATTTCAGTGACAGGACACTTCACCCCGGACACTTACCCCCTAGAGCAATTATTCTCTAGGACACTTACCCCCAAGGACATTTACCCCCAAGGACATTTACCCCCAAGGACACTTACCCCCCAACCTTGGAGAACTCGGTCCTATGATGTTTTGACACTTCCCCATCCACTAACTGTTGAGTAGGGACGAGTTAACCTTTTAGGTATGAATCCTAGACATCTATTAGAAGAGAGGGATATTTATTTAGTTTGCTTTCCATTAAAAAGACTAAGTTCTTACCACATAATTTCCTCTACATTAGGGGCCTTCCATTAAGTACGTACGCACCTAAGGGGGGTGGGAGGGTCTGAGATTTTTGAAATTTTGTGTATGTTCCTGTACAAATCCAATGCGTATTTTAGCCTAAGGGGGGGTGGGGGGTCTAGAATTGGTGAATTTATGCATACATACTAAATGGAAGGCCCCTTATAAGCCAAGGTTAGGGGCTATGTGTCCTAGGGGGGGTAAGTGTCCAGGGGGTAAGTGTCCCAGGGGGTAAGTGTCCTAGGGGGTAAGTGTCCAGGGGGTAAGTGTCCAGGGGATAAGTGTCCAGGGGGTATATGTCCCAGAACCCAACTTTCGGTTCAACAGCCTGCCCAGCCAAGGTGCGACGTAACGGTCACGTTCTGCGACGTTCTTACACCGTTCTGTGACGTTCTGCGACGTTATTAGAACGTTATTCGACGTCACATCCTTGGCTGGGTACACACTGACCATGATGCTGTTCACCAAGCAGAACACATCCCTTAATCATGTTTTCTCCAACAAAACCTTATGATTTGATGGCCTGGTGAAATGGGAGAAAGGAAACAAAAGCAGATTTAATGCTGGTCTATTTCTAGAAGAAAG
Organism: Lepidonotus clava; assembly: GCA_936440205.1. NCBI lineage: Eukaryota > Metazoa > Annelida > Polychaeta > Phyllodocida > Polynoidae > Lepidonotus > Lepidonotus clava. Next base: position 19,228,057 of record OW387148.1, read on the forward strand.
TACCCAAAGTAACTTAGATATCCTTCCTAGAGGCACATAACTATATACACTATTGCCTGTGGATCTTGGCATACTCGAAACTACTGCGTTTGCTTGCCAGAGAAAATGTCCAATTTTACATTTGTTTTCCAGAGAAATGTAGATAAAGGCGCAGGCGTGTGACTGTATCTAAATCCGCCACCGTACAGCTAGCCTGATGAGTGAAGATGACAGATGATGATTTTCTCTTCTTGCAACACATGACATATTGGCTCCTAGCTATACAACTACAGAAGTCTTGATGTATGACAACGAAGTTAACTTTGTGCCTGAGTCTCCCCATAGCCTATCTCTAAGGTCTATAATATAACTCAAAACGTGGGCTGATTGAAGAGTCTAAGGATAAGTCAAATCATGCAAGAAAGAAGCATGTCCAAACAGCTTTTCCAATCAACCCCAATTACCGCCCAACCTTGTAGTCCCTAGACTGGGTTGGCGCAGGCGCACTGGCAATCAAAGTCACGTGGTCTGCGGGACCTGGTTCCCGCCACTAAGGGGCTTAGCAGACGACATCCGGCGGGAGTTTACGTGATCTGGGCCAGGGGCAGCAGATAGGTGTGGTATGAAAACCTGTGGGCGGCATTCCTCACTTTGATACAGGGGGTGGCCCAGTTTGTTTCAAGGTCACGAATTATGGAATTAACTAACAGATCAAAGGGTATTAGTGGTCTAGGAAAGCGGAAAGCAATCAAGTGATCGGAACTACAATGTAATAAGCCCGCCAGCAGTTATCGCGTTCAGGCAAAGAAAGGCAGTCCCATGAAGTTTCGAACTTTGCAGATCTTGATTATGTTCTATGATCTCGACATAAATTGTTTTGCCTTTTGAAGGGGAAAAGTTTAGTTATGATGAGAGTCTGGAAATTGGAGAAATTGGCCATTTCTAGTTTTAGCGCTATCATTTGATGATCTTTTGCCATTATAGTTCTCATGTTTTATGTAACCTTATCTCTAGAGACGTGAACTCAATATTTAGGGGTTAGTGCCTCTCTGAAAAGGGACTAAAGACCCCCTGGTTTCTGGCATCATGTATTTGGTTGTTTTATCCCATAGTTCAGTTAAGAAGAAAAGAAAGCAATCGCCTTAACTACCAGTTCCCTTGTGAATCGATTCCCCTAAAGCCTCTATAAGTTTGCTAACTGCGTAATTTGATTCCAATACTAAACAATTAAAGGCGTTCACAAAACGCAACCAAAAGTTAGGTCTCGCAAAAGCACAATACGTACCAGTCGATGGGAATTCTCAACACCCTAAGCGGTGCCATTTGTCAAGTAATGATGGGAAAGTGTGATGATGATAATAAAATCAGTCGAGTTCCTTTCTGATCACACAAAGATATTAAAATGCAATGGAGCAAGAGTTTCTATCTACAGCTGCCTAGACTTGGGCCGAATTACGGTTTTAATGAAATTTCTGGCGAATGGTTTCCTACCATAAACAATAATCATAGTCAACGGCTAGCCATAATGTGGGCTTTAACGTGTATTTCTGGGACATAACGCTCAAGGGGTAGGCCACGCATGTTGTATAACTTCTCATTACTTCGACTTTCATAGCAATGTCCCTGTAATGTGATTCTCCTATTATCGTGCTTTCTAGGCAAAATCCAAGGGGAATTATCATGCAGTAATTTATGAATAATCCAATTAATTATAGAGATATGAAGTACAATTAAATAGAATAATCGAGGCACAACATTCCTTTCTTTCCAAAGCAAAAAGCGCTGGAGCTGTTCCAGGAGAAAACTATGTGCGCACACACAGACATTTATTTCAAAATATCGAAGCGTCTGTCACGTTTGAACGAGAAGGATATGATGAAATTCAGATGTATGGACAATAATCTGATGACACCTGTTGTCCAATATCTTAGATATTTTTTTCAGCTTATCTCCTCTTCTGGAGTTGGGATTCACATTTTGCTCTGCTTCTGAACCCCTAAACAGTGTATTTAACGTTGTCAGGTAATGTTTAAAGGCAGATAATATTATGAAACATTTTCCCTGGAGACCCTTCCCTACATCCCATACAAAGGAGGCGACAGACAGGCACTACTGACAAACAAATAAAATATGCATAAGGAAGCTGCATGATCACTATTGAGAACACAAATGCCTACATTGCACATCAAAACACCAAACACATGAGTGTATTCCCACAGCCCTCACAGTATCAAACCCAGTATATTGAGTTAATCATGGATTACTCCTTGCTCTGTGGGTCCCACTGCCACATGTAATAATGAAGTGGTGGCCAAAAACCAGGTTGATGCTTTTAGTGTGTTACTGCTGAAAGGCCAACCAGCTTTCCTCACCAAAACATCACTTTCAATTAGTTTACTGTCAATATTGGTGATTGTATGAGAGTCTGGAGACTAAAAACATAATTAGTACTTAGTGTTATATGTGAAGGGTGAACGGTCAATAAGGCACTGGATCTATCATTCAGGATCTATCATTCAGTGCTCAACCATTGATTCGTCTATGAATGTTATTCCGGTATTAGCTGGAGGACAGTTGGTTTTGTTCGCTAAAGAGGTTGAGTGTTGCACTGGGGCTTTTACCATGTAGTTATATCAACATCGCATGATGGTAGTATTTTATCGATGTATAGAACCACTGTGTCTAACCTCACGTATATCTGTGTATGTATAAACACAATCAGAAAGGAATGGATGAACTAGTACTTGACATTTACAGGGGTGAGGGAGTACGAAAATATAAAGTAAACACCAAGTATGTTGTTGGTTGGTACTTGGGTAAAAAGGGTGGATGGGACTCGTGTCCTTCGGGGTTTGAGGGTTTTGTGGGTTTGGGGGACTTTGTGGTTTCATAGACCATCCAAGAGATACATAGCAGCCGACTGATTGAAATATGGATCACACGATCAGAATACTAGAATAGTCGTAGAAACAGTAGTGTGTGTTGTTTGAGCCAATTCGGGCACTCAAGTTGACTTTGAGTCATGATACCAGTATGATCTTTTTTTGTATCATTTCTGAGTTTGTGTTGCATTTCATGCAACATCTACGTTCATGTCATATTTACATTTGTGCCACATTTCACGTATCACCAGCAAATTTATCCAATTATTATAATGAGTATATTACAATATCATGTATTACATCGTCTAGCATACATAAAATGCATGTGTTACATATGTTTTACCTAAGTTACATAATTATGTGATTTTCTACTCATGTACCTATATCACTCATTCATGTGTGTCGTGAATAAGTGATCCATTTACTCCTTATGCACGCATGACCGCTACCTGACCGCGTGATGTAGCCCCAAAAGGCTCCACTGTTTAGACGCCATTGGCGAGTATATTAATTCTTTTTTTTTGTTGTTGTTGTTGAAAAAACATCATCAGGGTAACCCCCTGGTCTTCCAGACGTTATACAATAGGGAATACAGTTGTGTAATATTTTGTACAAAATAGATGATAATAGGCTAGGTTAAGACAGTGTCTGACATCTGAACATTTCCATACAAAAATTATGATTATACAATCCAATGGTTGTGCAGTCAAATCTAAATAAGCTTTAAATACATTCTTTTTCGGGATTTGATTTTTTTTACAAGCAACATGACTGTTAGTAGTATGTGAAAATGAGAATTATAGATGGTTGCATTGTTTGCATAATTATGATCCATGTGTAAACACCCAACCCACTATGAAAGAAATACATGACGTCACATACGCTACAATTTATGATTACGTGAAAAGATTATAAACAGCACATATATATATATACAGGCGACGCTTAGTATACACTGTGTATAGGTGGTCCATAGTATAAATAGTGCATGGTTCTTGTGCGGATGTTTGCGCTATATATTAACCCGACGGAATAAAAGGGAAGCATATTTCTTCTGGTCACTACATTATTTGCCGCTGAATATAATATTATTTTGAGAAGGGATAAAATAGAACTGGGGAGACACCATTACAGCTGAACTCCTAGCGGAAGTCACCTGCCCCCTAATGACCACGCCGGCCACCAGGGGTTCCAAACAGTCAAAGGGACCTCCGTTCAGAATATCTCTGGGAACTAAAGGTCAGGGAACATAATGCACAGAAAAGAAAGCGGGATACGGGTAACAGGTGCATTTAATAAGCTATAGGCGAGGTGCACTCGCCAGTGTTCCGAGAGACGATGAAGGTAAACTCTTGTGAGTAGGGCAACGAGAGGCAGGTCAAGAGTGTTGGGGAGGAGAACTGGGGTTTTATTGTATTATAATTATGTTGTCCCAGAGGGGGTTCTTTTCAAGTCCAAGGGATTGCCGGGTGCATGTGAGGGGCTTCCAAGTTAATCAAAAGGGCTTCCATATACCTCTGAAGTGGTTTCAGATGGGAATTTCCAGAATCTTTTCTACATTGCATGTTCCTTGAGTTAATCTTTTCAAAATCTGAGGAGGTTCCAGACACCTTAGGAACCCCTACCCCCTGTCCACCTCGCCCCTACCCCTGGGTATGGCACCGCATTGCTGTGAACAAAATCGACCTGTTTAATCATTCCTTCATGAAACAGGGAGGCATGACAGATTCTTCTTTTACGTGCACACGCAGTTTAGAATTGAAACCTTTATAACAGTAATTGTATACGTCGACATAGTGCCCCACGCTATCTTCTATGAAGCCGAAAAAAAGGCTAAACACTAATCTATCTCATGCTATTTCTGGTAACACCTCTTGCTCCCAAAGGGTGCGAAAAGGCCCCGAGCGTGGCGTGATAGGATGCATTCGATCCACGTTGCATGTTGCCACCTCAAAGGAAAGGAAACCTACGGGGAAATAGAAAACGGCCCGGGCATTGCTTCATCTCTTCAGTCGCATTTAGAAACGGCTGTGTATTTTCCACCTCGATCTCCTCGATTGACTGAGGTCACCAGAGTTGGACATAAAGTCTCTGATGCTTGCTCATATTGCTAGCAGACACTTTAGTCCTACGCAGGAGATTGCAGGGTGTGGCATTCGCGTCGATATACTGTCTTGCTGAATGTATTATTGCTGCCCGAATTCATCTTAAAGCAGTTGGACATCTTCCATGCCAGAAACTAGTAAACAATATTGAAATATCATCTTACCAATATGTCATTAAAGTTATGATTGTCAGCCATTTAGATCTATTTCAGTTAAACAGAGGAGGGCTATTTTTATGACTGATGACATTGCAGTAACTACTCTAACAATAAACAGACATAAAGTCAAAACGTGGCCTCAATAACAATACATCTTTGTAACACTAAACTTCATTAACAAGAAGATTAGCTGGGAAGAGGGCAATTTGCCTGGAATCCCCTTCATCTTCACCCATTTAGAGTATAACGCATTTCCACCCCTTTGCACTTTCTCCCACTCTCCCACGGTGATCGTCTTCAGTCACGACTATGGACCTGACGTCACACAATCCTATGAGGGGGCTGGGGTGAGCGCGTGACGTAAATCAATAGAGGCGTGGGAGGAGGAGACCCAGCATTGAACATTAATACATTGCTTGGCGAAAGAAAAGGTCAGGGAGGGCGTGTCTATCCTTTGCTCATTGCAGGGGTGGTTCAGAAATGCAATACAATAAAGGAGAATGCAACTTGATAGGCTGTTTGTGTAAGTTGAATCAATAAATAGATTTAGAATTTGCTTATCAAAATGCAAGGTTGTGCAATAAGTTATTGTTCTTTCCCTGAACATAAATACAACAAAATGACCCATAGATATTTTCTTTTCATTTCTTAGAAGTATATGTGATGAATTGCCCATTCATCTTTCGAGGTACGGAATATGAAGCATATAAATTGGGTATAATCAATTAGCAATGTGAAATGATCCAATAATATGGTAAATGCCAGCTAATAATGAAATGTGCAGTGGAACGAAAGTGGGTACAAGATGGACCGAATTTTGTAAATAGGGTACGAGAGACCGAATAACTGGGGTAACAGGATGTGACTTCAGAATGGTCACGTGGTCAGGATTGACCAACCAGAATCGACTTGTAGCCTATAAAAGGGATTATGGCCTAACATAAACAGTCCCTTTTTGGTACTCACTGTGTTCACATGTCTCTTCTTTGAGATGGCTGGCCTCCTAGCTGACACAAGCCTAAGATATGTGATATTAGCAGTAATCGACTGAGTAGAACTTAGCTAAATAACCTGAATTAGAGATAATTTGGACAGCAACTCGAAAGGCCCGAACATGGTACAAAAGCCCGAAACAGCCCAAGAAGCAGCCCAAGGCCCAAAGACCGGGCTGGTACGAAAGCCCAAAATAGTAAGCAGTCGGCCTTATGCTACAGGAACGAAGGTGTGACCTGCTCAGTCACACACTACCTACTTCTAACCGCGAGTGATGACCCGACTTCCCAAGCAGGTCGACTGACCGACACAACCCTTTAATGCCTGAAATAGGCCCGATCCTGAAACCCCTCATGGTTCAACCATTGTGAGCTCCACCCCAACCGTCCTTTTCATTCATTCTCATGCGCAGGGCACAACTCTGGATCTTGCAAATAGGTCTCCTGTTCGGACTCTTCATTCGGCTGGAGACCGAGGCAACCCAAAAATCTCTTCGCCATAGAGTTTGGAAACCCCGACTTACCGAAGAACGTCACATATATACAATGGCCCCACATCTGTAGCTGGCATAACAGCGATATCTGACTCCCATTCTGACCCCCATCTTGTTGCGTGCAGAGATAATGAAAGGTCGAGATGCATGTACAGTAAAGAATTGGCTGAATCAACTGTATGAAACTTCATTCAAGCAGTCTAGTAGTTCACAGGTAATAGACTTGCAGGGCAAATCAAGGTCAGGTTTATCAGAAAACTAGGTAACCTGATCGGTATTCTTGTATTGGGAAAAATGGGGAAAGTGTAGTGTGACATATATGGTGCATTGCACCGTGTTTTTTTTCTGTAGTTATACTAAGTTGGGCTGTTGAAAAAGAACAGGCCTTCCCTGACAACAGCCACCGATGCAGATAATGTCTCCTGAACTAGGTCTTGACCTATGCATGGAGAACTACTTCAACCACTGCGGAAGGATCCCCACGCCTGCGCCTGCCGGAGGTGTAAAGGGGCAGAGCTGTCTGGACACTTCACCCACGACTCGTCTTCCTCCGCCCAGTAGATGGTGAAGGAGACCTGAAAGTTGCCCTCGCCACCAAGGGGGCAGTGATTAGGTCGGAGAAGCCTGGGAAATGGACTTTATTTTGGAAACCAGGTCGATTGATTTTGTGGATTGTCACTTGGTCTAATTTGGTGACAGTCACGTACTGAAAATAGGGGTTAATGGTGGGACAGCCTTTTTGTGTAGACTAAATATTGTACAAGTGTAGCATTTCAAGGTAGAAAATGACTCTATGCATATATATTGTCTGATTATAAGGCTGGTGTTTGATTTATTTTCGAAACCAGGTTGATTGATTTGTGAATTGTCACTTGGTCTAATTTGGTGGCAGTAACGGTTTTGAGAATAGGCGTTAATGGTGGGGCAGCCTTTTTGTGTAGACTATTGTGCAAGTGTAGCATATTATGATAAAACAATTACTCTATACTTATTATCTGCGTATAAGGCTGGTTGCGAATTTAATGTATTGTGCTGCTCGATAACCTCCCCTGGCTAGACTTGGGTATCAGAGTTTATTATACTTTTAAACTTGTGTACTCAACAATCGACCTTCTATAGATTTTGCCCTTCGTCAATATAATTATCATGCTACCTAAATATGTATTATGATAAATCAATGCATGTAACAGCTCATAGGATTCGTTCAATTTTTGGCCCAGTATCTTATTATTCTTAAACCTTCATCGGAAACTGGTATGTTGCAAGAATAAGGCACAAGTTAATATAAAGGTTAAAGGTCCACTAAGCTTGATTTTGCATGATTACATCTATCACCTCATGTATTATATTGCTGATATTGACCGTATGTAAATAACCATTAAAGAATGTGTGGTAAAAGGTAAAATATCATACATTGTGTGTATCCATATACTTATGCACCTAAGAATTATGATTCTACTTTGATTTGAATGCTAAAATATGATGAAATACCATCAAATGAAAAGAGTATGGAGTTTCTAAGGTCCACAAAACGGAAAGTTTCTAATTGTTTCATTCGACACCATCATTGTGTGAATCTAGCCGTTCAGGAAACGCCCTCTGAAATAATTGCATATCAGATGCTCTGAGACAAACGTCAGAAAGGAACAACTGAGACTGAGGGCTTTGGTTAATAGTATCATTCGAATTGTTTGATGAATTAATGAGTAACATGGAGATCTCAGGTTACCATTATCCCACTACCCCTAGTTGGGTAAGGTGGCAGGTGCCTTTTATCGTGGACCTGAGAAGGTTGTCTCGAATCCTTCATTTTCAAAAGGTTATATCTAGTAGTATTTCCCTCTGCATATATTAGCATTTATATCGGCTGTTCAAAGAGACGAAAAAATCTTATTTCTATGATATAATTATTATGTTGAGGTGCTGAGTGACAAAAAGGCACCAAATGACAAAATCAGAATTTGTGTCACTTAGTGTCACCTTTAAGGCACTAAATGACAGAAACGTCAACTACCACTATTAGAATAAAGCGTTAACTGACAAGCGCTTGGTCATGTTAGTGTCATGGACCTAGAAAGACCGCTGTCCTTGGACTTAGAAGACTTAGAAGAAACATAATTAAAATCATTAATATGTGTCGTCCAAGTCATCTTAGATCCATAACACTAAAATGGCAAAACGCTTGTCAGTTAACGGTATTTTATTTTACCTTCAAAAGGTTACTTCTAACAGTATTTCTCTGGTGCATATTATGTTTGCATTTAGTTTATCATTAGTTGCCTCACACGGCAGCTGCTCAACGAAGAAAATACAACATCTTACCACTGTACAGGGAGGATTACATGATACTTCTTAATTTGAAAATGATCATGAGTAAAGAAAAGTAGTCAGTTTTCTATCCTGAACCAAGACCATACTGTATGAGTTTTCTAATGAAGGGACTGAAATAAGACATTAGGCAATAACATGTGCGCCAAACTCGTCTATCAAATAGTTTATGGCTTTATGTTAGCTTTTACCACGTCCATAAGACTAATTAGAGCTTAAGAAACCTTATCAAAGAGTTGGGAACGTCATTTACTTATTAGAGTAGTCTTTATGCTTCCTGGAAATATTCAAGATAATCATTCATCGGAAAAGCTGGTTATCATTTCCGATTCTGTACAAGCCAGCGGCTATATTACAAGGGCGATTTCAAGGACTATTCTTAATCTTTGAAAGTGTCTAAAAAAAGTCCTTTTCTTATACCCAACGAAAAAGGGTTGTCAGCTTCATCTGTGTTTTTTTCCTCTGTGTTTATGGAATTGAAGGCAAATATGGGTCTGTCCGTTGACTATTTGGGTTCAAACAAAACGACAGCGATTGTTGGTTTCTTTGGTTGGCATATTTGAGTTTGTTCATTTTTATGATCAGTAATGAAAGCCTGTCACTGGGATTCCCCATTGTTTAGTTTTGAATGGCCAAAGGATACGTCCTGTGTTGTTGGTACATGTTAATACTAACTCTGCCTAGGTCAATACCTAGCAACTGAGGAACCGTAAGCTTACATTCTTTTTTTCTTTTTTTTTTAAATACACGTTAGGAGGAAAACTAACATTAACATTGTGGGGTCATAATTATGAGAATTGAGAAGAAAGCACCATTTGAATCTTAAATGTATTTATAGATATGCTAACTCTCCGCTATTATTGGTTTCAAGGTATACGTTGAACAACCGATATTACATACTGATTTTAGTTCCAGAATAACGTAGTTATATAACAGTATCTTATTCTATTCTCAGTCAAATGTGTGAGATTCGAGATTTTCTAGAACAACAGATATGTAACAGTGTGGGTACATAATATCAAGTACTTTTACCCATAACGTGAAGTGCCTGTGGCCCATGATGTGAATCATTAATCTTGTATCAATACGCCAAGGTTGCGAATTATGCCCATCCACATGTTGGCAACTCTGACTTATGGTCTGAGCTGTACCAACCGTTGGAGCCCCCCTTGACATTCGCTCCACTGACCTCATGATTATGCCCCTGATCATAAAGAACCGCCTGGCAGATTACAGAACTACTCAAGGCAAAATGACTAATGCTGTGCCCCACATAGGCGAGGCAAGCGGAATTCCCCATTTATATCTAGTAGCTACTTTTTCAAGCAATGCCATATATCTGCTGTGGCTACTGATTATTCCCCAAATAAAGATTGGCATTGTTAACAATTTGTTAAAGAAAGAATCACAAAACCCTAGCACCCCCATGACCTTACCCTAGACATACTTCCAGATGTTGACCAATAAACACAGGCACATTTAACATTCCTCCGAATCCCTTACTGACGTCAGGGGGCTACCTAGAGGGTGACGCATGGGTGAGTAATGTAGTGACAGTGTACTCAGTGATATTCACATCCATAAGAAGCGTCCGGTGAAGGCCTAGTGGGAGTTAGGTGCAAACCACAAAATACACATCTATGATATCTTTCTTTTGAGCTAGGAAGAACTCTTTAGGTTCGTGATAAGCACTCTGTTTTTATACATTCTGCTACACAATTATTAAGATCTATCGAACATAACGATATTGACATGCTTTTATAAGATAAGGGCTTTCCTAAATCCTGTCTAAACTTTTCTTTTCAACATATCAAAATTTAATATCTACTAAAACGCATATATATGCCCAGGCCCCTATACAGGTTCTGTTGCGGGGGAGGGGGGTGGCGAGGTTCCAAAAGTGGAACTTTCTAACATTTTCTTCCAATACTTTAGTGATTTTTTTTTTACAATAAAATCTTTAAGGAAGATGGAACTTTTTGAAAAATTTCCTACATGGGGCGGGGGGATGATGGCGCGCCATCCCTGCCACCCCCACCCCTAACTCCATTCAGTCCTGTTATGCTGTGTTGATTTTGGAAAGAAAAGTTGGTTATTCCATGGGTATTGCGAGAAGTTTAACAGACGGCCCACCATACCATCCCGTGCCCCGCTTATTCTGCACTGCCAGCCCAATGGTCAGCCGGGCAGTGCAACCAGATCAGTGCAAGTCTCAAGTCGATTCGCATTTGCCGCTCTCCTGGACTTCCGGAGGCAATTCAGTCAATGTGGGTATGAATCGTTGCATAAATAACGTGCATCTCATACACGTGGCTTGTAATCAGAGACCCTCCATACAATCGGGCTGCCGCTGAAAGGCAAATGTACCCAGCATGTGTGTACTTTTTGCGTATTTCACCCTATTATCACCCTAATGCCATAAGCTGACTAGAGGACAGTTACCTCAACCCATTTGCGGCAAATACAATCTGACTGAGAACAATGCGGTTTTCTCCAAGTGGGAAACAATGGGGACCTATATGAACAAGATAGGCGGAGGTTGTACGTTGTTTGAATGTGGTACACCTTTGGCTTGGGCATGTGTGGGGATCCAGTGAACTGCAGAATTATGTAATATGACTGAAATCCTCTTGGTCATTATTCTACACGTTTAGATAAATAGAACTCTCTACTGAAGTCTCTACGTTATTCACGTAGGTAGCTTTGATCATCCCCATTTAGATGTGATGTAAACAAACTCTGATATCCATTAGTACTTGGAGCCCGACTCAAACCTACTTCGCCACTAATTAAAACCTACTCACCCTTTGTCCACACCCATTCGTCTGTATAGCCTTCGGGTGCAAATTTATTGCTGTGGTAAGTATTGGTATATGCACTTACATATTTAGAGATAACATGGCATATATCGATATGAGTATAGCGCGGTCGGTATGTGCGTGGGTGGAGCCACGTCAGGGGGTTGTTTGTGTGGTGTGGGGGCGGTTGGAGTTAGGACGTCACGAAGCTAATGTAATTATTAAAGGGGCAACACCCTCCTATACTTAGACACCCTCCTGTGTTTTCTGGATCAATCTCTTTATTTGTAGTCACATGAGCCTTTAAGTCACATATAAATAGCTAATGGGGTAGAGTTTACCTCGGGTAGCAGCTCCCGATTGCAAGCTGTCGCCTATGACTCAGTACCAAGTGGCTTTTGGCTATAGGCCATTTGGGGATCAATCCACTTCTCCATCCCATCAATATGTGTGACCCTCCATGGGAAATCCAAACTTTGGATAGGTTCATTGTAACATACACATAGATAGCTACACGGTGTAAGTCGCAACCTTTAGGGGACCAGAGCTTTCTTCGCCTCCCTGATCCAACCCTAGACCTTTTTTCATCTTTTATGCTAAGTCAATACTCTTTTTTCGGTAGGGAAACAAACATATTCCACTGATTTCAACACCAATTTGTACACAAACTCGCCCAGTGGGTATGGCCCTCAAAGTGAGTTTTTATCTCAACATTTCGGATCACTTTCCTTTAATAAGCTCTTCTTTTTAATAGCTGGTCCAAAAGAAGGTGGTTAAAGACGGCCTTTGTAACCAAGTCCAAAGAGATAATTATTTTTAAATGGATAGGTAAACGCCTACAAAAGTGGTTTGTGTGAAAACAAATCTCAATTGATGCAGATCCGTCGTACATTTTCTAAAGGTTACTCTGTTGAACAAAGTAGCTGGAATTCTTGCTCATGAATAGGTAAAGCGAAGAACAATTTGAAGCAGGAGAAAACTCAATTGCAGCTTGGGGAATACAAGATTGAATTGTTTGGTGAATATTGTATTTCTCCTAACGTTGTTTCCATTTTTGTTTCAGAATTGTGTTAATCAAATCAGTTAAAATTCATTTAGATGAATTTTTGTTTTAAAACATCAGTTTTACAAACTGTAGATCTATCACACATAATATTACTCGTGGGTAGGTGTTATAATGGAAAAAGGTGATTATAGATAATCAGAATTACATTTTCCATAGGATTTTTAGGACTGCTCCTAAACTATTCCTTATTTTAGACTTCCTTTGTCCATCATGTTTTAAGCTATCATATAGGTCATAAATTTTGTTAGCATGATATCTGGGTAGAAACATTTGAATATTGTGGACTATTCTAATATTAGAACATTATATAATGAGGAGGAGAAAAATAGCGGCGTGGTACACTGGTATAGCTTATCTGTAACCAGGAGCATGTTATCATAATAATTGATTGTCAATCCATGATACAAAGCTCTACAAAATAACAATGATATAGTGGATCCAAAGGGTGTTCATCATAGCACAAGGAACACCAAAATTTGTATCTCAGATTTTGCTTGGATTTTGGTTTAAAGAAAATGGTGACAAACGAATTTACCCCTGTGCAGACAGGACCTAAAAGGATGGAGCTGACCACACTAGACCATGTTGGCACTGATTAATCCTCCGTCCTCCACCATTACTATCTGCACTAGAGTTCTGGGCCAGTACACCAGACTATATAGAAATGTATGATCTGGACAAGCGATGAGCAACTTTCCATCATTTCTAAATAACAATACGATAGAAAATTATCGTTGATGTATGTTGAGACACATTATATGTAAGTTAAGGAGCTTCGATATTGTATGAAAGCTGTGCAAGCGAACGAAGTTTATTCCATGCCTCTGAACGTATTCACTAAAATTGAGATGTTTCCACGAAAATGGTTCATCAGATTTATTCCGTATTTCTCCGAAAATTGATTAACCTTAAGCTTTGTTTTATTAAAATGCATACATTGCAACCTTTTCAGGATATAAAGTCAATTACTAGTTTCGTACAAAAATCAGTTTCTCATTCAATGATATTTTCCTTTATATTTCCAAGGCAAATATTATTAGTGTGAACAGCAGTGTCGTAAACACGATTTATTGTACATGAATAGAAGCATGAACGGGTATCAAGATTTATAATATCCCTCCTGACAATAGCATTGCTGAGATTTCCCAAACAGCCGGGTGAACAGGCTTTTAGTAGAAAAGCCCGAAAGCTATGCACTTTACACAATGAGCAATACGAGGTATCCCCATGAGCTAATGATGGCCTTGGGAGCTGCTCCAAGTAAACTGAACCCCAATGTGTTAGCACTTGATACAGGTAAAAGAATGTATATTGTACACCTGGGGGACAATTCATGCGTCCTTGCATTGTAAATAATCAAATTTGTATCGTTTTGTGGTGCGATGCTATACGCTATACACAGTTTCCATGCGCTGTAATCTGATGCTGATTTAGGCTAGTTTCTGGCTATCTTGTTTTACTGGATTCCATTAAGAATTGACGTTTGAATGACGGGTTGTTGGGTATTATTTCATTTCTTTCAAACCATTATTATACTGGATTTGTGCAGTGCAGTCTCGGTTTAGTATAGAAACTTTCCGGCAGACCACGGATAAGTTTTTTCCCCGATTACTATCTGTAGGTCCATTTAATACAAGATGAATCTTTACATGGAACTATGTTAAAGTGGTTAAACAGGATCATATGTTAGTCTGATGGGAAACTTGCATGGAGGTAGACCCCTAAAATCAACAGGGCGACATAGCTATTTCTTAAATTCGACATGCGACATGGAGCTTAGTGACATTAAGAAAATAGGGACATGAGACATCAGAAAATAGGGACATGAGACATAGCCTTTTCTTAAATTCGGCACGTGACATAGGGACCACCCATCTACACCCCTACTTGCAATGTGTTGAATAAGATATACGTGTTCATATGCCGCAATTTTGTAAATTTGCAGGCAATTTTAGAGGGGAATCAATAGAGAGAAAATCCTACATAATTTTGTTTTTGTATGGGCAGTCACCCAAACCACAGAATTCCCAACCCATGTAGGGGACTAGGCATGGGCTGTGAGAAGGGGGGGGATGCTGAAGGCTCAGCCTTGCTTAGAGGTCCTATTGGTCAACATCCCTAAATGATTTAAGTGTCTGGCTCCCTAAAAAAGCTATGGTGCTTGGATCATATATCTTTATAAGGGGATGGAGGTCTAGATCAATAAATAGCATAGGGAAACTTGATGGTTATCAAAGATCATTATGGTGGCGTGAGGCTTCGGGACACCTATGAGAATGTAGAACCATTTCCCCGAAATATGGAGCCAGTCGATTTTCCAATCTTCAAAATAATATTTTGTAATCGACGTTAAGACTAAATATTTATGTTTATTGTGATGAACGGCTATTCATCCAAATATGTAGAGATCAAAATAAGAGAAAATAAGGTAATATTATAAAAGGTATATATGTTCGAAAAGGAACGAAAGTGTAAAAGAACGAAATATGTAAGAATGAACGAAAGTGTAAAAAGCCCGAAAAAGAGGCACGAATGTGTAAAGGAACGAAAGTGTAAAGGAACGAAAATGTAAAGGAACGAGACCCGGAAATATGTAAACCGGAAGTGAAATGTAAACCGGAAACGAGAATGTAAACCGGAAGTGACGTCAGTTGTAGATCACGTGACTGAAAGCAGCCAATCAGAGCTGACCTCTAGGGTATATAAAGGGGCGGTGAGGCCCGAATAAACAGAGTTCTTTAACAGTTCTCCTTGTGTCCAGACGTGTCTTCTTTCCTGAAACAACCGCTAAGATGAGCCGATCCGAGCAATTAACCAGAAGTTAGGATAAAATAGTCGAAGTTCGAGATAAATAGGAGGAGTTTAGGGTAGGGGCCCGACGGCCCGAGGAACGAGAAACGAAGGACCGAAGTAAGGCACGAAGGCCCGAAACCGTCCCAGAAGCCGAGGCGCAGCATGGCACGAAGGCATGAAGGGCGGGACGAAGGAACGAAGTCCGCGGGGACGAGGGCGCGGCAGGCTCGGCCCCACGCTACCAAACAATAGGCGACCGTCGGCCCGACGGCCCCGCGGACCGGAACCACGGGGTGGACCGCCCGGTGGGGGTGAATGCTGGTCTGGGAGATAGAGCGAGACGAACCCCGGCCGACCCGTACCCCTACCATAATTTCCCTTCCCCGCAGTCCTCCGTTTGACATCGAGCGCCGATTCCCGACCGATTCGCTCAGCCCCCCCCCTCGTGCGCGAGGCACGACTCTAAAAACACATCTCGGTTCTTGGCCCGGATTCCCCGTCCGCCCCGAGACCCGAACAACCCCCACGTTCCTCTGTTGTAAGAATCGGCAACCCCGACTTACCAGAGAACGTCACATTATAAATGACTGATAGCCTATTATCGATTCTTAGGAAATGTACAGCAAGAAAACTGGACAGCGTGTCTTTAAACAAAATAATCTGGTGCATAAAACCTCTGGACGACATATGCTCCAAAAACATCTAAATAGAACTAGCCTTTATCCTAACATATACCCTTACCCTTCCATTCTGAGGATTCCTGTTTAGGTATTTCTGTTTTCCCTCTTCCCCTTTTTTAAAAAAAAGAAGAACATAATGTCTTAAATCATTCTAAAAACGTACACTTCTGATCCCGTGAGTTTTTAGATTAAAACCTCCCATCATACGTTTCGGTGATGTGATGCAAACTGAGTGAACAGGCCATCCCCAATTTCTACGGGATTATTCTAGACTGTTGCCTGGCGGTGGTTATGTTTGAATGGGCCGTTGATTAATATTGACTCAGAAAACAAAGACAGCTATCAGATTATCCTTTTCTACTTCATGTAGCGCTCATCATCCATCTCATTACTTGTCGACTCGGATGTGACATGCAAAGAGACATTCGCCAAAGGCAGTAATACAACAAAGACCTGCTTCTACCTTAAGCCGCAACTTTGTCTACAGGGTTGAGACAGAGAGACAAGAATGTATAAACGTGTTTCTGTTAGGTCTTTCGAATGGAAAAGGCAAAATAGTATTGCCAATTATAACATATTTGAAAAATGAGATTCTAGTTGTGGGTAGAACGCTTCTAGAACGCCACGTGAGGGGGGCGGGACAGTGTAGTCGTCAACCTCCTTGTGGCGCATTGGGCCGGCTTGGGTTCAAGACCAGAGGTTGTCTGCTACATTTCCTTGCCTTGTCGTCGTTCCCATCCCCATAGATTCGATCACAGTACTTTTTCAAGCCAAAAGCCGTGAGTTGCTCTCAATATAGCTGAAAAATTGCTGATGGACCGCTCCAACAATCATCATCACCATCATCGCCATAAGGCTATTATATATGGTCGATTCTCACGAAACGTGCCCAATTGGCGGATTTCATGTTATTGAGCTATATCAGAAAGAAATGTAAATATTATTTCATTTTTTTTGGTGTATATCCATCCGTACATACAATATCTGCATTATGGACATCCCTTTTGCACATAGTCTCTCAAAATTTAAAGAAATATGTTGAAAAATATGAAAAATTGAGTAATTATGATGTGGTGTACTTTTTGTGTATTAGATCTTAGGGCTATATTTCAAAACTTTTTAGGTGTCACTTAATTATATTTTACCATAGGTTAGTACGTATTAATGTGTACATTTCTGGTTGAAAATAAATAAATATTAGGCTATGTTTTCTGATGTTATTGGGATATTTATTGACCTGTCATAATCCGTGGGGGCTGTCATAGTTCGTGGGGGCACTGTCATAGTTCGTGGGGGCATATATTTTATAGTGTTATACAAAAAGTTTGGTAGTAGATAATGCTGAATTATTATACTGATTAAATACGGAAGGATACATACTTTGCAATTGATCATAAAGATTTAGCCTAATCTTATTACATATTGACATATTTTAGTGTTTTAATAGACTGTCATAGTTCGTGGGGGCTGTCATAGTCCGTGGGGGCATTGTCATAGTCCGTGGGGGCATATATTTCATAGTCCTATACAAAAAAATTGGTAGTAGATAATGTTGAATTATTATACTGATTAAATATGGAAGGCTACATATTTTGCTTTTGATCATAAAGATTTAGCCTAATCTTATTACATATTGACATCTCTTAGTGTTTAATAGTCTGTCATAGTCCGTGGGGGCTGTCATAGTCCGTGGGGGCATTGTCATAGTCCGTGGGGGCATATATTTCATAGTCCTATACAAAAAATTTGGTAGTAGATAATGTTGAATTATTATACTGATTAAATATGGAAGGCTACATATTTTGCTTTTGATCATAAAGATTTAGACTAATCTTATTACACATTGACATCTCTTAGTGTTTAATACTCTGTCATAGTCCGTGGGGGCTGTCATAGTCCGTGGGGGCATTGTCATAGTCCGTGGGGGCATATATTTCATAGTCCTATACAAAA
The DNA here is from genome assembly GCA_936440205.1 of Lepidonotus clava. Lineage (NCBI taxonomy): Eukaryota > Metazoa > Annelida > Polychaeta > Phyllodocida > Polynoidae > Lepidonotus > Lepidonotus clava. The sequence goes on from OW387148.1 coordinate 19,246,285, forward strand.
AAATTGGTAGTAGATGTTGAATTATTATACTGATTAAATATGGAATACATATTTTGCTTTTGATCATAAAGATTTAGCCTAATCTTATTACATATTGACATCTCTTAGTGTTTAATAGTCTGTCATAGTCTGTGGGGGCTGTCATAGTCCGTGGGGGCATTGTCATAGTCCGTGGGGGCATTGTCATAGTCCGTGGGGGCGTTGTCATAGTCCGTGGGGGCGTTGTCATCGTCCGTGGGGGCTTGTCATCGTCCGTGGGGGCGTTGTCATCGTCCGTGGGGGTCCTGATATTTATATGTGCATAAATTAAAAAATAATTAATATTAACGTTCCCAATTACATATATAGATACTCCAATACACTAAGAATATATTGACCAAAAATTATTTCATTCTGAAAAAAATAATTTTTTTTCCCCTATTTTGTCGTGAATTGGGCACGTTTCGTGAGAATGGACCATATGCGTATAGGTCCAGACTATTCAAATGTATACATGTATAGACCTTTTAATATATAAAATATCAAACTGATTTCCCAGACTTGTGAGGACCACAGATAGAATGGCAGGTCAGCAGTGGCATACCTAACCCCTGCTACATGTATGTCTGTTTGGGCTCCCTGCCAATTTGCATTCTGTCACAAAACAAAGAAGTAGAAACACTCGGGGGCCTTCGTGTGATAGGTCACTGGTGCGCCACCTAGGTGTCAGTATGATAAGGTTTGGGTTTATCATTAGGTCTGGAGTCACAGTTTGTTGCACAATAACTTTACTGTCAATACTTCAAAGATACATTTAAACACAAACAATCAAGGCCCTTTGGTCACTACATGGGTCTTTCATTTAATAAGTATTATAACACCAGGCTTCAGGGAAGTAATCTCATAGCCACATAGAGCTCGGCAGACCGAACAGTCTTCAGAAATACAAGGTTTCTGCCTCCATAATCATGAATACTTTGGCCTTATTAGCAGGTCTAGACCCACTATTTAGACCCAAATAGACTTTTTGATACACCTATTATCTCCATAGTCATAGTCTATCGAGGAGACAGCCCTAAGGCTGTCATCCTCTACTCTATAATCTTGTTCAATTACTGCAGGGTTAAATGAGCCAATTAGCGTAATCCTATCGAAAATGAGCTAATTTAACACAGAGCAGGTTCTAAATTCTCCTAACATTGCCAACTAGTCAGGACCCTATGCCAATATGGTGGCAATGAAGGCTGTGAACCGCTTTTCTGTTGCCATGCGCAATGTTAAACTAGAAATCTAAAGATTTTCAGCCGCATACCGGCCAATGGTTTGGTTGGCACTGTAAAACAAGAAGGTGTGGGCAGAAAGAACTACATCCTTTACCATAAACCCCCACTTGCCCTCCTCCCCACCCCCACCCCTCAACACTGACGCCCTTTCTCGACCTCCCGTGTATAAGCACCAGTGGGGGCGGTCCTTCAGATTTGACCGATCACCTAAACACCAATCTGGCAGTCAACCTTTGACTCCCCTTCCCAGCCCGTCCATGCTGGGATGTGGCTGCATGGGCTGGTTGGCAGCCCCATTGGATCACTACTAGGATGGGAGGGCTAACCTATTAAACCATCAATTATTTACTCTAACACCATCCCATAGACCATAATTCAAACACCAACCTATCCCCTTATTTCGTTGCGCCCTTCATATTAATATAGGCCTAGCGTACAGGGAAAATACCCTACCAAAACAAAAATTGTCCTATAGGAGTGATCATTCTTTATTCAATTCTTCAACACTTTTCATTGTAATATGATTGGAGAATATTGGTATCCGATCCTATCTATTATAGTCCAAAAGTACACTATATGTTTTCAGTGCCAAAGCTTTCGCCTTTTTAATGCATTCTACTACACTCACGAAGGGACATCATCTTTCGTATAAATTTATGAACATAAGGGATACTAACATGGAATAAGTTTCATATTATGTTGTTTGAATCTTGTATAGGCATTCATATTGATGGAGTTACTGTCAGTATTCGTCCTCTGCAGATATGCCGTCTGAGTGTAATGTCTAATGATTTATTTTGTAACACTCCTAATTCTTTAGGGTGAACACATGCAATATATATGCGTCCCTTTTAAACAAAAGAGCGACAAGAATTGACACCATTATGGCACTCTAATTTATTTATTTATCTTCTTGTGCCGAGAAAGGAGGCACAAGTAGATTAATGTTTTACTATTAGTATTACTCTATCAGAATGACCCCCTTCTGGCAATGGCAGAATGGTGCTACAAAGAAAACAAATACAACTGGTAAGAAGGTATGGTATCCTAGCAGTCTCAAAAGGACTTGTTGGAACACACACCCAACGTGTGTAACATGTCATTATGATTAGCGACTTAAAAAGTTTATAGACGAATATAGCAATATTTTTTAAAAGATATCTTTACTTTATTCGTTCAAGAATGACTATTCATGAGGTAAGGTCTTCATGACACCTGCCCATTTCCCTTTGTCAACATAACTTCCCTGAGGTTGAGGATACCTTCCTTATCTAGTTTACACCTTACAACAACTCCCACTGCGACATAATATCTTATGAAAAAGCGCTTGATCTTCGCCGATCACGCCCTATGAAATGTGCGTTCTCCTCAGAATCCAGTCTCACAACTTTAACCATCGAACGGAGGATATAAGAAGAGTTCCTAAATAAAGTTTTTTAACAATAACAAAGACTGTCACGTGAATGCAAAAAAGGAAATATTGCAAAACTACCAAATGTAACTGTATTAAGCGTGTATTGAATATTATCGAGGTTGGAAGGAACTGTTTCACAATCTTCGGGATAAATGTGAATGTAATCGGGCCCTATGCTCCACCGAGGAAAAAGTAACGGTAAGTTACCTAGAACAAGGACAACTATCACTCACTAACAGGTGTCTGTCTACTTAAACACTAACACAGTTCCTGACGAGTATCTTTAAAACAAAAGGAATGTAGAGCTCTCCTTTTTATAACTATACTATTAGAATACATTGACATTTGGGTGTGAACGACAGTAATCAAACACAGGCTGTCGGGGCTTTAGAACAAATATCGCTTTGTCTTCTTTATATATAATGAACGACCAGCCTGGCATAGTATTTAGGAATACCTTTTTAGAGATCATCCTAGATATGAGATTCGACAGGAGTTGTTCCATCCTTTGCCAGGAATTAATTGAATAATTATGTGGAAATGGCATGTGTAATGAACTCTTGTTAACTTCATTTCATCAATTTCCATTTCATTAGTTACTTTTCATTAAGTCATGAAAGGATGCGTTTAATTCTATATACTCTAGTTGAAGTCAATAATAATTGCGGTTTCTCATATGTCACAAACATATTCTGTACATTAAAAGAACACAGGACATGAGTTCAGTAAGGACGATTGAGCTCCAAAAGTAACCTTAATTACAGTGTCCACAATAAACCAAGGCTTTCGGACAGGCAAATGTTATAGGACGACCTAAAAAAAAAAAAAAGACAAGAAAAAATTTCCTAAAATCTATTTGAATCATCCTAGATCATCATTATGAAGGTGAACAAGCCAAGGAAAAGCTGATACATATGTATGAATGTATGTTTTTTTATCTTGACTCTCTTGTATTGTTTCATAATCATGAGTAAGCAAAAAGAACACGGAGGTGCTGTCAATGCAGTTTTGACGTCAGTCTATGACTTCGTGGGTTTGGCCTGAAATGTCCTGTATAAGTGAGCCCTGACAAACAGGTGTCATGTGAAGACCAACCCTACTCAGTATCCCGCCCTCTCCCACCTGCAGTAACGCCATACGTACATGCAGTAACAGTATACATTGTCCTACCTACTGGTCGTGGGCGAACACAGTGGCACTAGCCTAAACATGAGTAGTTCATTTTCTTGATCCTCCTCTCGGAGGACACAATGCTAATTTCCAGGATTGTTTAGATGGCCCTTTATGGGTAAAGGTTTGTTTTTATTTCTGGGGTTAATACTAAGTACTAAGCAAGCTCTTGTAATTTATATTCTCTCCCTTACAATACTATTTACCAAAATGGGAAATAATAATGTTTTTTTCGCAAGAATACAAACTTGATCTGCTTTTGAATGGCCATACATGAAGATAATGGTGCAACGATGAAAACCTAGTACAGATATAGAAACCAGTGATGTGAAATGTATATTTCATTGAGGAGAAGCAGAATCTATCTTGAACAATCAGTTACAGATGTCGAAAAGGTTGGTAAGACCATGTACAATGATACTTTTAACTAATTGTGCCCTAATCCATCATGTATATATATATATATATATATATATATATATATATATAGCACCTGCCCATTTCCCTTTGTCAACATAACTTCCCTGAGGTTGAGGATACCTTCCTTAATTGAAGGGTTCATAAGGAATAGTTCTGCTTACATTTGTGATTATTATTACGAACTGGCCTCATGCCGAAACATGAGCTAATGGTTAATTCCAACATGCAGTACATAAAAGTATACATCATGGGGCTGTTAAACAGCTTTATAAAATGTACATAGATGAACTGAAATGCAAAGCAGGCAATTGTGTGCAGTAAAGTCACAAACCATAATCTTCCATCACTTTACCCTGCCACTGATGAAGCCATCTATTCCCCAAACAAAACTGTTGTCGCAGGGGAAAAGTTTGATAGCCATTCGTCTTTGTTGCAGTTACTGTGACACATCAACGTGCGTTTGTCTCCTACTGGGGCCCGACCAAACACCCTGTGCCTTCAGGACATGATGCATGGTTCCCCCACTCGTCAACTAACATGTAGTCAGGTCAGCAGTAAGATGAATGAGGGTGTCACCTGGGGCCCTGGAGGAAAAGCTAAGTCCTAAGTAATCTTATTCAGGTTGAAGCGACAGAACACACCTTTTGAGGTATGGTGCAACGAGTGGTGTTCATGGGGAAAAGAAATATGACTAGGATCACGATTTTGGGAGAAGAAAACCTCGTTACAAAAAAGAGGTACCATCTGAGACTATCCTACTTTAGAAAAAGGTCCACTGTTAAAGAAACCGACGTATTTCTGAAAGAAATACCGTTGTCTGATCCTACCCTGAACTTCCCTCCAACTTGCCTCATCATATCTCAAAAGATCACTACACTTTGTAACAAGCAGAATCAGTTGGAAATTGTTGGTCAATACATTGTATATTGGGGAATACACGCAAGGAAAATGATGTCACATGTATACCACTTAGGGAATGAGTCCTGAGAAATATTGTTCAGATTGAAGCAAAAGGAAAGACTGTTCTTTCAAATGTTGTTTGTATCTAGTGCATAACTCTGTGTTTATAAAGACAGGATGTTGTGGAAATCGATAATAAACCTGAACAAGAAATTTAAATGTTAAGAACAGACCGAACTTCTGCTTAATCCTATGTTGTCCATGGATAAAACATCCCTGAACAAACACATCTACCAATCAAATGGCATATAAAACAATGCTTATCTTGCATTTCGAAAGGTTTATTCAATATCTGTTTTTAGCTTTGATTTTAGAAGATGTATTGTGCTGTTTTATGTTTTAACATCTCATATTTCTCCGGACAACTAATAACAGCTGAAAAGGATACCATACAGATCTTTTTTTCGGAAAGTATTATTCTTTAGCTGATAAACTTTTCTGTCTGAACAGAAGTGCCGGAAAGTGCAGTTTCCTTTTACAGTGAAGAACATGACGCTCATTGCGCGTGCATTCTTTAAGCTTAAAAACAAGTAGTTGGGATTATTACCTTAGCTATCTGACAAGAAGGTTTATTATTGCATGGTGCTCTTTCGCAAAGAATGCGTGGTAATTTCTGTCATCTCATTTTTATTTGATTATTCTTCTTTGACATTCTTCCTTCTGTTTCTTCTCTGAGAGATCTTTTTGCAGTACACTAGTTTCAATGAGACCCGTGAACAGAACTGCAGTACATTGTATTTGAAAATTAAGAACAAGGGTTCAGTGGTTTCCACTTCGAAACGCACTTGAATCCAGCCCGTTATAAAATGTCCTTGTAATTGAAAATAAGATATTGTAGTCAATTTTTGAAATTAGGTTATCGTCTTTATGATATCTGTATCATACAGCCTTTCAAGGAAATGTATTTAAGAAAAGGCGTGTTTCGCACTAAAAGAAACGCAATACCTTTCTGTTTGACTAAAGGCTATAATATCATGATGGGTCGGAGGATACTTGCGTTCTCTCTAAATAGGAAATCCAAGTAGCCTGCATTCAAGATACCAACATGTTGGTATCTGAATGCAAGTAAACTTGTGTTTCCATAATTAGAGGAATGCAAGTGTCACTGAATGCATCCTGGAATATATCCTTTTACTTGCATTCATACTTGCATTTCATGAACCCAAGTATGAACCCAAGAAAACCCTAATAATGCTTACGTTTGCTTGCATTCATGTCAATAAATGCGAGTAAAAATGATGAACGTAAGTACATGAACGGATCGTGCAATACAGACTTAACATACTTGACTTCTTAACAATCATGGTCACCGCCCAATATGACAAAGCTAGCCGCGTACATTGGTTTCATTCACTAATATCTTCTGATGTATGTTCTATAAATCATCAGTTGTGTTTGCCCGATTTTCATTTCTTTACAACATATTCCACCCAAACAAGAAGTTGTATTTTCATATGTGGGGGCGTCAACACGTGCGCAATAAACTACTAAGATAAAACATTGCGCCTAAAAGGTAATGACAGTCACTCAGCGTAGGCCTCATGGAGGCATATAGGCAAATTGGTACATCAAGACAGATATATTGCCTTTTATACACACACTAAGGCATATTAATTTCAGAAGCAGTTCATCTCAGCCTCAGTTTTTACCTTACATGAGCCAGCTGTCATTCTTTATGTAGAGACTTAATGAACAATAAGTAAAAAGTTGCCTCAGCTCACGGATGTTATATTTGATCAGGCATAGTTTTATGTGGAGACATTTGCCTCAATCAGTAATTGTATCTGCTGCATTCTTGATCAAAGAAAAGGAATATTGCTTAGTATACCTCCCGGCTATACATCATTCTTTTCTTCAAAAACCTGATTTGTGTGTGTTTCGTTTGCTACTGATCTTTTCCTTCGACAGACTTACTGAGGCATAGATTCTGTATTCGTTATTGTGTGTGTGTTGCATTTGAGAGCCTTAGGATTGAAAAGGAGCAACCACCTTGAAAGATTGTCACAAAATTGTATGCGTATTTTATATGTAAAAGAACACAAAAAGACAATGCCTCCTGAACCTTTAGAATGTGTCGGATTATATCATATACTTTTCTTTTATCAGAACTATGAGGAACTGTGCTCGTAAGAACCCTATTGGAGGCTTCCTTTTCAGGAGGTCCTAGGAAAACATTGGAAGTGAAACCAAGCTTCACCCAGACATAACATTCTTTGTTATACAAATGAAGGAATTCTGTCTGGGCCCTCAAAATTATTAGTACTCCGAAACACGAGGAAAGAATAACTTTTGCCAACGTAGGTCAGGTTTAACTCAGGGTAATCAGGGAGGGATTATGCCAGTCGAGTAAAATACTGCTTGAAGTGGACATAGTCAAACTTATACATAAGGAGCTGTGAGGGCAAATCCCTCAATATGGTCCATACATGGTCCCGACAAAAGGATGATCCATGTACTGAAGGGAGTCCAAGGGCGGGCAAGTCGAGAAACACATAAAGCGCAAAGTACCTCTAATACCTCTCATGCATTGACTACTGACTGGCCTTATCTATTGGTACACCCATGTCACGAACATAATTATATCAAAATATTTCCATAATTTCCAAAAATATATACCTTTAGGATCATTTTGAAAAAAAATCACCTTGTTTGACAGAAGTTAACCTGTTTGATTAGCCGTCACATCATCATGTCCGTATCTGGTATGGCCAAAAACCAGGTCCGTATCCCCAGGCTTAGGACGATATATGGGCTCTGTAAGGAAGACCCATATCACCATGAGGTAGGGTGTTCGTCAGTGCAGGCCCCCGTAAGCTTTGACTTAAGCTGTCGTCCTTGAAGGGATTCTGTGTGCTGGGAAAAACTCATTTCAGTCAGATGTGGAGTGGGGTGGGTGGGAGGAAGAGATTGGTAAGGGGGTGAAGGCCCGGTAGTGGAGATTAGGGGCCTCTTAAAGGGGTCAGCAAGGGCTCGGTAGGTCATGGGGACTTAGACCAGGGATGGGCCGGGAGTCAGATGTCATAGAGGGTGTGGGTGGGGCACTCTATTTGCGATTTTTTGAGTTTCAAATGTGTCCTTGTAAATTAGGCTTATTACTCCAACCTATTCTCCCTTCTACAATTCTATGTAATCTGTTCTGCTTCCTTGTCTATTGCTGAATAGTGCATGTTCCACATGCCTTTCCCAACCTTCTCAAAGGAATCAGCGGGGGGAGCGATCAGCTATAACTATGACTATTTCGATGGTTTAATGTTAATTAGGCATTATGGCGCATGACGAATGTAAGAGTTCCCCTTGTTGCTCAACTAATCATGTTGCATTACCCAATTCAAAAGAGACAGCCAGAGACATCTCATATCGCCCGATATTTCTTTATGCATTTATTCATAATTTCAGTATCATCCAAAATTGACTAAAATGACTGAACGATTGAGAAGTTCTCATGAACATACTTTTCAGTTTGGGTAAATGACCTTCTCATAGCTAAGAATGATTTGCATGTTATCAGGTTAGTTCCCCATGCATACCAAACGAATTATTGTTGAATTTAACTCTGCACTCAGATGTCGACATACTTCAAGTCTAGAACTCCAATAACATAAGATTTAGATTTCCGCATTAGGCCTTATATTCTACCTCAGTACTATAGACGCCTTTTCGCAGTAAAATATCCCTGTAGACGGGGTAAAATGAACAGATGAACTGATTCTAGGAACTGATAAAGGTCAATATGTTTTTTGTAGCTTTTCTTAACGCGGATCACATTCTAATCTCATTTTCCGACTTTTTCATTGTCTGGTATCTGAAAGGTTGCCGCTGCATTTATAACGGTGCATGCATGGATTGCCCGGAGGGCAAACAATGACACCTTTCCTTTTAAATTAGCTTGTGTTTGAAAAAAAATTAGCAAAGATTAGTCTTCTCCAACTGAAAGATTGAAATGTCTAGACTTCTGAAAAAAATGTTGTCTTACGTCGCAAATTTCGCATTGCATACATCTCAAGAGACAGTGTCAGTTCTTTTGTTCTAAGATGCCTCTCGGTGGGATACAGCTTTAAGATTAGATTAAGCAGAGACATGCGTTTATATATCATTTTAATACTCTAACCCCTATCTGTATATTGGTGTTGCTATGGGCAATTCCCAACGTCTGTTGCCTCCGACTCCACCATCTAGATAGGATTAGTTGGGGACGCTGCTGGGTGTGAGGTTTAAGGGCCACTGAATTAACTATGAAAGGACTGGCCCTTACCAGGAAGTTGAAGGGGATGGTAAGCGTTACATGACCAGTAAAGTAACACCGCGATGTTCTGTACAATCTGTATACGCGAGTTCGTGATTTAAACACCTCTTCAGTGGACGAAACTGATTTTTTTGAAAATATTTCTAAACATGCATGATAATTATACTTGTAGGCATACAATATGTTATCATAAAACCCGATGATAAAAGAGTGTATGTGTAGGTCTATATCTATGCAAAGACAGTTAATTCTTTGATGAACATTACTTCAGTAGACGCATAGGGACAGCGTCTTTTATCAGGCACAAGGCAAATGAGGAAAGGACTTCATTACTTTCATAAAGTTTAGTGTCTATGCATCTTTTGCGTCGTCTCTGAAACGTGCTGCCTCTTTTGTCTAGTTATGCAAAGACAGTTAATTCTTTGATGAACATTACTTCAGTAGACGCATAGGGACAGCGTCTTTTATCAGGCACAAGGCAAATGAGGAAAGGACTTCATTACTTTCATAAAGTTTAGTGTCTATGCATCTTTTGCGTCGTCTCTGAAACGTGCTGCCTCTTTTGTCTAGAACATTTGCTGCTACATCATTTCAAGACAGTCAGAAGACAGAAGACATACGTTATGATGATGGCCCATGTTGTACGTCAAATGTTGAGTATTCGATTTCCTCCTATTATAGGCGTGGCATGCAATTAGTTGTATGGCCAATCATGCTAAGTGACTTCGTGTTCAATTATGATCTATGAACTGAACCCATGCAACAGGTTATGCCGGAAAGCTTCTAAAGTAATGAGTTGCAAAGCTTTAGTTATGACGGGTACCAAAACTGAGCAACCAATTTGAAATACAGGGAAGGGAGAGGGTCGCGAAAAGCACTCTCAGATATTTATGCTGTATTATTTTTCTGTCGGTGGGTTTTGAGTGAAATTTATAACCAATGAAATACATGTACGCATAGGTATACTGCAAATAAGAAATTCAGATAAGGTCAATAATAATTATAATAATTTTACTCGCGTAATCATGCAGACACATAATGATAGAATAAAATAACTGGAGGCTATCCAAGCGAGCAATAATCATTATTTTTCCATTAAGTGTGCATAGTGACGCCATAATTTTACCTCAGGTAAAATGGCGGATGTCCTGTAATATCTTTATTGGGCTTAATTAAAAAAATGCATAATCTCAGTCTCATAGTAATTAACTAAGTAGGGTTCTATGTATAAATCGACATGTTTCTGGGAATGTCTGAAAACACGGCCGTAGGGGTCAATGGTACCCCGACATCTTACGAACGGCGCAGCATTAGTGGCTTAAACTTTAATCTTGGTAAAGACGGTGGCAAGCTTCTGCCTTGGATGTGCACCATTTCCTTCTATATCTCTACCTAGTTCATGCAACTTGAGGCCGCCTATACTATTTAGACACACATCCCTCCGGAAGAATGTGTTAATATACGGAAACGTGTTATAAACATCGGTGCATTGAAACCCTTGTTCAAATAATGATAGTATAGATCATATCTCTTATGTGCTCTATCCATAACCCAGTAATATAGGTTGTGCTCTACTCCCATAGGCTACCATTCAAGTTCAAAAGTTACATGTTATTCAAAAGGTTTTATAATTCTCTTTGAATGCTCTGAGGCCGGCTAGTAAGGGCTGTTTGGTTTCATGCCATGTTTTTAGAGGAAATAAAACGAGTACATAATCGTCAGCATCAAAATCGGCTTTGGAATACCTGTAGTTTAAAAGTGAATGTATTCTTACGCCGGTAGGTTATTTGAGGGACGGATACATAACTACTGTCATTAATGATTGTCAGATTATCTAAAATTGGTTATCTGAAACAGACATAGACTGTTCGGAGGTGAACGAAATGTCAGAGTGGCTGATTACTCAAACGTATAATATATTCATTGCAAATATTTGAATAATTACTCAAAGATTCTTTCAAAGAGGATATAACCAGAGAATAAAGTCCATATCCCAGAAGGCCAGCATTGCTTATTCAAATTCTACTGGGATCCTTTGAAGACCTGGGTTTAGGGCCCTAAAGGTCAACATACGCTGAAGTTACTATTACCTACACGGCAGCTTAAAGCCTGTATCCCACCACGCGATCTGACTACTAGAAATCTTCTCATTTTGAAGTTGTTGTTAGAAATATTACAAGAACCCCTGCATGTTACACACCATATGAAAGGTAATTCAAAACCCTTTCTAAAGCTATATCTGTATATCATGTCTCTGATTAGGACTCATCTCGTCTCGTGATTTTCGAAATTTGGAGTAAATTTGAATAGTGGATTACAATCTTTTGACTACTCTCCGAATCCATTTAGCCGACTATATTGCCAAATACCAACCCCTAAAGAGTTTGTCGTCTGTGTCAGCTGTCCTTTACTTGACATACCACTTCTACAGGGACCATTATGATTTGACCTTTAAGTTCCCTCCGTTTTTGATGGAACTGGGAAAGGGCACATGATGGAAATATTATATATGGAAATGAGTTCACTTTGTCCAGAAAAGGAAAGAAATCTATATTGCATAGAAATGGGCCCATTCAAAGGAGTTTTTTCTCCAAATGAAATGTCTGAACAAGCAAGTCTGGTGAGTATAGTGCTGAAAGTGCAGCTGCCTGCTGCGTGGATAGTTCAATTGTTCAATTGTTTAAAAGTTTGAGTTTGATGTTTATTGTTGTTATTTCTTACGTTACATACAATTCTAAGAAAGATTGACCATTTTTTTACCCCAACATTAATCTAAAATAAATGTTGACTGTTTTCAATTTCATTTCTGTACAATCATTAGTTTCAAAAATTTTACATCGTCTTCTGGCCCAGACATGGCAGTTTAATCACCCGTTGCAAAGCTATGTCAGGAACAGAGTCAGATGTGGGGGTGGTACAGTTGGATGACGACTAGATCATCTATTGAATGATGTAAATTAATCCCTAACCTGTGACATTCCGGAAAGCTAGTAAGCGCTTCACATAGGGTGCCAAGTGCGGACCCTCCAGTATTTATATACATTCTCGAAACTTGAAACATATGTATACATTAGTACAGCAATTTTGTAAAGGGTTGCTTGGCCTGAAGTGTCCTAATGTCTTACTTAAGAATATCCCCTTGGCACATAGATACCTTCAGCTAATATACTTAAATGTATTCATAATATTCCAATTATCATAGTTAGATACAGGCGATGCAACGCCAGGGAGACCACATCAATCTGAACTGTAAGTGGTAGTATACTACCAAGTTGAATAACAACACATTCAGTCCTATCTAAAACCGCCATTGCTCGTGATTGTAAAAGTCAAACTTTTTCAAGCTTCTTTCACTAACATTTTGCACGTTATTGCCCCGAGCAGCCCCCATGGCGACAGATAGTGGGATTCCAGCGATGCGGCGCTCCCCCTAAGGCGGTGACAAGTGGTGTTTTCTCTGGCATCACAACGAGTTGTGGCCAGAATGTAGGCAATCGATACCAGCAGGTGTAATCAGGTCCCCCTGCCACCCGGGGGCACGTTTAAATTCACATCTGGCCTGAACATGGCAATCAGAGACATTGTTCACATGCAGGAGCCGTGCACAAAACAGGCCTAATGCCTTGAGTAAAACGAGCAGCGGGTGGGTGCGGGGATTGAGTTGTGTACAAGTCAGGCTGCGGCAGGGGTGTCGTGTTGCTGCTGCCGTGTTTGTTGTGAGATGTGATGCAGTACTAATGAGTCGGACTTAAATAGGGGAGGCGGCACACCCTGGAGTGGTGGGTTTCTGGGGATGACTTACAACGTTACCATTACTGCCTGTTTGCACGTCTGTTAGTCTTAGGTGTGCATTTCCTCTAATCAGTAAGCTATTTGCCCAACCTCAGATATTAGTCGCAGATGTTCTGACATTGGGGATAGGTGTTGCTCTGCCGGCTGATTCTTAGTCAGATCCACTACCCTGGCTTTCTATGGCCATATACCTACAACCACACCTCTATATTGATAGTATCTATATGTGATGTGTTCGTTTACAAACGTCCCTCTCTCCACGTGTACGCCTCTCAGACTATTATGATCATGATTGTCATTGAATTCTCTATTTCCCAGTAGTGTTGTGTACTTGCAGGCGTATTGTTGATGGCGATGGTGAATATAGTCTTTGAGGTACATAACAATACTAAAAGAATTCAAGCCCTTCACCCAGTCAATATCGCCAGTTAATTGTAGCACCGGGCAAATGACTAATCTCCTTAAATTTTAATAATGAAAATGTAATGCAATTTTGCGCAACATGAGAAAAAGCAATACATTAATTAAAGAGGCCCATACTACAGGCATAGGAGTAAAACTTCAAATGAGTGTCAAAGAAGCAGTCAATTAGAAAGAATGAAACAAGATACAAGAGCGAAGATCAAGGTACCAAGGATGCAAAAGTAAAGATACAGTCACAAATTGACATGGGGACCTACTGTACAGAAACAAAGGCATAATCATACTCTGTATAATTATGTCTATGGCAAAAGTAAAGAAATAACTATGTATATGGCAGACGTAAAGATGTAATCATGCCTAAGGGAGGGGTAAAGAAATAAAGCGAAGGAAAATATTGAAAGGTCAATGTAAATGCAAAATAACTGACTCTGACAGTGGGTCTCATCAAAGTGGTCGGCCCACATGAAAATACTTCTTGAAACTATAGTTGCCGAGTAGTTTTTAACCATTATGACCCACCGACATTAGAAATCGTAGGAACCCTGGCAATGGTAACTTGTCAACTTGTTTTGGCAACCTTTTTCCCTATTGACAGAAGGCTGCAAAGTGTGAAGACAAAACCGTTAAAATCAGATGATTTTTGGGCAGCCATCTCCAAAGAACCGTATTTCCATTAGCTGTGTAGTGGGTTCCCCTTAAACTGATGAACCCATTCACGTTGAAAATCACCCTTTTAAGTTTATGCACAAATTGTAAAAAAGAAACCCATCAAGACTATCCCCTCAGCTTACCCAAGTTTCTCAATAGAATGTATTTCAAAGCTTTTCATCGACGTCTTTCATTGTTCTCTTCAAAGCTATAGGCAATAACAATGCGAACATATTAAAAACACATGTTTTTTTTAATTCATAAATAAAAATGACAGAGAAGAAGCGTCACACGCGTGCGTCTCTCATAAATGGGGCTAGAATCACATCAGCGCGGTATTGCCAGTGTTTTAAACGGGCAATATGCTGTTCTCACCGAGAGGTGCAGATATCAGTTTCACATGTTTTCTTTCCCAGTAGCAATATGCTAGTCATAAACAAAAGAACAATGAGCAGTGGAGCCATGCTTTTAATTGCAAGGAAATAGGCCATCATTCGTACCAAGAATGTGTCTTCTCAATATCACAATATATTTGCGTTCTATAATGACCTCTAGAATTTCCAAATTTGTTCTCTTACTAATCGATTTAGGTGCACCTTGATGTCGTTTATAGTCCACTGAATAAACAATATCGAACACGTGGTAGATTTTATTTGATTTGGATATGAGCATTAGGAGCTTAGAAAGAGTCAACCAGTACCAACTGTGGATAGTTTTATGTGGGCGAGAGGACCATTCCAGCTGGAGGCAACAATCTATATCACTTGAATCGACTATTTTTCCACTTAACTAGCTGGTGTCGGTCAATAGAACGAGGCACTGAAGCGTCTATCAAACCATTTGTACCTCACAACTGTATCTTTACAGAGAGGTAAAAACTCCACAAATTGAGCTTGATGGTCGCTTTGCATCCAAGGCTACATATTGAAACAATTATCCGTAAAAAAAAAGAGAAATACATTTTAGAATGAATTCACTCCCTGTAATGGAACAATGTCGTGACGAACATTTACGAGAGTCCAAACTGTGTGTACTTAGGTGGTTGGGGGAATTACCATCCAGGCACAGGTGCCCAGGCCTTTGTCCTAAGATGGGGATCCTAGATTAAAATGTATAACAGAAATCTGGCATTAGGCCTATATCAATGGGCTGAT
The DNA here is from genome assembly GCA_936440205.1 of Lepidonotus clava. NCBI lineage: Eukaryota > Metazoa > Annelida > Polychaeta > Phyllodocida > Polynoidae > Lepidonotus > Lepidonotus clava. The sequence goes on from OW387148.1 coordinate 19,261,771, forward strand.
TTCCTGATAATCATTTGATAATCAATAAAAGTATCAGAAATGTTACATACATTTCTGTACAATCCATTCGAAAAATGGATGTCAGGTATCGCTGAAAACTACATAAGATACATTGATAAATCTTGTGATCAAGGCGCAACTCGAACTCAAACCAGAATTTTTCTTTTCTCTACTCGTTTTCTAAATATAGGAATATGTGAGTTTCGAACTCGTATCTTCGTGTCTTCATGTCTTTAAAACATGCATGATATCCTATATTATGACCCATTATCGTTGGAAAACTCATCTAAAATGTGTATAGACGAAATGGCCTTATTTTGTAGTTTATATCCATTCATTTGTGCAAACATGCTACATGGTTTAGAAAAGCCTCTATAAGGAATGTAATATGAAAAGCGGAGGCTAATATTACTGTCCCAATGATATCAGGAAATGGCCAATTTTACAGAGATTCATTATTGAATCGTTATTGATAGTGGGAAAGGCTATTAGGGTAGTTACATGAAAACAGTACCCTTATGAGAATGAACTTCACATGGTTGTGACTCAATCATTCTCGGCATTGTGGGGCCATAATTATTTAAATGAAAAGAAAGATGTGAACTGCGTCCGCTCTCATATCTTTTTCCAATTAATATGAAAAGAGATATAAAAAGAATCCCATATTAACCATCTGTTATTACCCTTTCAAGGTAAAACCGAACTCAACACCTCATCGGAAACACTTCCACTGTAACTAACTGGGTTTGTTATTCAAGACCATATTTGAATGCCCCTGTGCATCATTACATTATCTTAAGCCCAAATCCTGTTCATGTGTTTATGTCCACCCACAATGTTTGAAAACCAGTTGTGATGTAATTTTTAGGCGTTGATTAACCCTTTCAAATTGTATTTCAATATAATTTTTCTCTCAATTGAATTCCAATGTCCTTAGTATGATTTTATCACTATCCGTATCAAACAAAGGTAAAATTTGTAAAAAGTATAATTGATGTACTCTTCTTGAGTTGTAATCATTATATGATCTTCCCGCTAGTCATTTTATTACCTTTGCTTGACAGACAAATCCTACACTCTCCGTGAAATATATTCTACATCATGAACCTTGGTCAGCATATTAAAACAGGTAGATGTATGCGACAGTTTCCTCCGATATCTGACTCTTCGTGGGTGTAGACATAATCCTCTTATGGCAACCACTTTATCTACCCAAGGTGGGTTATTCTGCACATGCCTCACCATAAGCCCGCTCCATTCACGATAGGAAAGACCGCCTTACAAAACCACAGGAGATTCCCCGGACCGACTAGGCACCCACAAAAGGTGAGCCTATAAAAGACGACAAGAAAGGGAAGCCTCTTAGGCGGCCCCCAGCTAGACCCTCCCAGATTAACCGCCATCACAGCTTATTATTATCAATAGTCTTTGCTTCCTTCCTTTTGTCCTCATCACAAAATTAGCAAGAGAAAAAAAGCCATTTCCTGAATCAATGCCACCTTTCCTTCTACTCCTCACGTGTGCTAGGTGAGATGTAATACGATCGATATAAAACAATCATTTATATCCGTCCTTTCATTAGTGTTCATCACTATGCCTGCCTTTGTATTTGTGTCATACAGAGGCCCTGTCGATAACGTTGCTTTTTGGGTGCCTTTGCTTACCTTCTGTACCTTATTGTAGAGGTCATATAACGGCGAGTTCAAGTCGTGACAAAAGAGGAGGGTGTTGTTCGTTCGCCCTTTCCTGTAATCCCTGATGGACATAAACCAGATACTGACAGTTAGGGTTGGTAACACATGTAACAGGTGGAAGCTGTGTTAAAAACTCAAATGGGACTATGTGGCTATCCTACTGGGGCCAAATTTGCATAAGTAATAAAACCTAGTCAGTTGAATTTGATAAGTGTCTCATAATTAGCAGTTCTATCTGTCGCAAATATAGTGATGTCATTACAAAGTTATCTCAAAGATAGAGTATCGCTACCCATTTGCTACTTTTCCTATCGACACCTGATTCGCAATATCAGTTTATGGTGGCTTTCTTTTTCATAAGATATTGATTATCTTTCGTTATTATGTTTTCAATAGATCCATTACTACATCTACATCTTCATACATGATTGTTTTTATTATGAACTGTCAGTCTTCGAGAATTCATTAAAACCTCCCCCTTTGAACGTGATGCTACTAGTCCCTTGAGAGGAAATGACTAAAAAGTAAACCTGACCCTTTCATATTTCAATCCCTTTGAGGACGAAACTACAAAGGTTAAATTCTGGTTTTCCTTCTCAAAAGAGCTACATTCCCCTTTGATTTCTATATTTGGACAGCAGTTACATGTGAACTACAAATGTTCGAATGATTAGAAAGAAACGTTGTAGCACGAATTGGGCAAATTTAAACAAATGGAAATGCCCTTTTCTTTGATGTTTTTTTCCTTGACACTACGAACCCTATCCATTATTAGTATTTTGTAATAGATTGGTTTGTTGTTGTCCGACCCCTTTGTATGAGTCACTTTGGCCTAATGTGTTTATTTCGTTAGAAGGAGAAGGTAGGAGAAATCTTTTCAATTAGCACAAAAACACAAGGTAACACGTCAATGGATTTTTTAACATTCAAATGCATCGTATTACGTCAAAAGTTTGTGTTGAAGTGGTTGTATTTGACATAAACAAGAAATACTGAATTACCGGCAGACATCCTTGCAAATAAAGACGAATCATCACCTCTCTTTACAGGAAAAACTATAAATGATTTGGAAACGTAATTCGATACCTCATGGTTGCTGCGTTATATCAAAGCTTTTTCCTTCGCCTACGTCGATTTATTCGTTCTATTCCATGATGGTGCACCATTACAATGCGGCCTGAAGCTTCATGTTTCACATCTGTTCTTACATAATCATGACTACCTTTTCCCGAAGTCATTATTTATCAACATATAATCCCTACTAATATCCTTTCTGTGGATAAAGAAAAACTTCATATAGGCCTAGTTGTCATCTGAATCACACATGGAGAGACGAGAGCAGTATGATCGGGTAAATGCAGAGGATTTACGGTAGGGAAGAGGATAAAGAAACCGTAGGCAATAAGGAATTAGGCTGATCTGGCCTAGGCCCCCCACTGCTACCCCCCACGTGGTGGGAAGGCTGGGACCTTTATCTAGTTTGGCCAATCAGAGTAAATGAGCGTGAGGGGAGGTGGGGATAGAGGCCGCCGGCGACGGCAAGTCACAGAAGGTGTTTACAAAATGCGGACTACAGCCCTGAATTGATTGATTTAACGACAGACAAACGGTTTACCTATTCAACGGGGGTGGGCTCCACCGGCAAACAACTTGATTTGCTGCTCAATTAAATAAATTGATGTCTATTTTTTAACACAAAGGTGAAATTACATTCAATACACATTGCTTTGGAACTACACAAATCTTGGTGTCGAAGTTTTTTCTAATTGGAACCAATTTAGAATCACCAGTTAAGCAATCGATAATATTTTAATTATAATAGCTTTGAAAAAATAGTTTGCGCCATCCTCTCACGCTACCTCAGTGTCGCACTGCATGCTTAAGACTAAGAGAAATATTTGTCATATGCTGGTGGAATACTTGAATCAGAAGAATGATAATATGTTTCTTGATATTATATTCGACCTCGATATTAGTTTGTCGAACCGCCCACCTAAAGGTAGGCATGTGCACGAGTAACCATTTTAGGTGCGATTTGAGACCCATATCCCTGAGAGTTCTGCAGCCGTTGGAACATTTAAGGCATGTTGAGTCATAAACAGCCAGCACTCCAAAGAACATAGAAGGGTTTCCGGTTACAAAAATAGATTATGAGAGTATTCTTTTCTTAATTCGTCAATTTTCTCTTTAACCAATAAACCCATTGGTACTTTCCTCCTGCACTTGCTGTCAGCACAAGTGAGCAGGGTTCGACAGACTGGGTCTGTTTGGCCCTCGTGTGTCTGAGGACTGCCTACTTCCGACGCCCCCACAGTTTAGCCACCCCACTCCCCCTACCTACTGCCCCCACCCACGCACAGGGTGTTGACATGAACCAAGACCACTCAGACAAGGTAACGGCATTAGATCAAGGCGTGGTCCACCCTATGGGTCGTATCAGTGAATACATATTTGCTTTATCAATAATAATAACACGGTAAAGTCCCTTTGTATTTCACCTGTTGCTATGCACACATTAACATATATATATATGTTGTATGTGAGGTGAATAGGTCAGACCTATTGGTTTCTGAAAGGCTAGCCCCCGCAGAGTAGATTATGACCAAGCAAATTGAAATGCACTGTTCATTCTTGAAGTGAATAGCACATGTATGCTGTTTTTCCTCAGCAATGCATATTGCACCAAAATTGCCTGATAGATTTGGATGAATCTGCGGCCAGTTTTAAACATAATCTGATGCCTCTTTTCTCGTGATTATACAATCATAACTCCATAAATTAACCTTGTTCAAGAATTGTGGTCTAGTCAAATCTGTTGCCTCATCAAACTTCTGACATGACTATAGGCAAAACGCATCCTTTGTAGGATGACAAAAATGCATAAATTTTGACAATCAGGTCTTTTTAATTATGATTCATAGAAGAATTCTCGCACTGTATTGATACATGTATTAGCTAGAATAGTTCGGGGGTAATTGTAAGTCATACTCCTCTTCGCTCTCGCCATTGTTCTCAAAATGTTAAGCATCAAAACTACCTATTCTCGAAAAAAGCTCGACTGTAGCAATTACCTATTTCTGTCTTGGCATGTAGGTGACCTATCGAGCTTCATTGCAATTAAACTGTCGTTACTATTTCCAGATCTTAGATAAATGGCTATGAATGCACAAAGAATTGCATGACAAAAAACACAAAGATGGGATTGCATGACAAAAACTCATGTTAAGATAATGATCAACTTATTGACTATGATATAGTATTTCCATGTACTCTCACAAACAGTCTGGCAATTTCTTGTAACGTAATAATCTATAATTTGTCAGCATGGACCTGACATAAACAATGCAGATGTAATAATTAGATCAATTATTAAGTAAAACGCTCAAAACTACTTGAAACTGTAACTACCAGGAAAAGTTATTGGTGCTGAAGTAAAACAATTATGTCAAACACAAAAATAAGTAAAGACTTTAAATGTGACTCAAAAATGTTTGACGTTGAGTATCCCATAATTGTAGGATTGCCTGAAGCAACTCAAACAACGATGGTTTTGGAGTAATGTTACATGATCTGTCCTTAGCCAGACAGCAATGGTGTACCTTGCAGAGGCCTATAAAAGGCGAATTGTTATCCTGATAGACAGTGAGTGTGAACAGTTTAAAGACAATTTTCTGTGTAATATAAGGTGGCCAGACTTCAGCTTATGTTTGCTGTACCAAGCAAACATCAGGTGGTGCTATATTGTGTAAACATTATTAGAAAAACGTCTTGGGGCTCTGCTTTCCAACTTTTGTTCTCATCAATATGCTGTTTCATTCATGATGTCAAAATAAAAATGACCTTCATAGCCCGTCGATAACACCTCTCTATCCTTAACATAAATATAGTCTTTATTACACCACTTATGTGCATTACTCAGTTCTGCCTGCATTTGATCACGATCTTTAACAGATTGCTCAATTACATTACTGCACGTACTATAAATAACAGCTTCATCAGCATATATATAAAATAATTATGCCTACCATCAGGATTGTTAACACTATATTAACACTATATTAACACTTTATTAACACAGGATTATTCATCGGCTGAACATTAAAATTGCACTTGTAGCTGCATGCCCTTTTGCCTTTGGACATTCCCCTGAGACATGAGGCTAATGTTAAGACCCATTTAGCCTATATGTGACAAAAAGAGCAACTAAGACCAAATTAAGTATGACTTGTCAAGGACTTCGGAATCATGATTAGGACCATATCATACGGCATATGGCATACCTACATTATCGGAAGCTAACATAATGAATGTGACTGTCCCATAAAAAAAATCACTGTCCCAGTAATCGGAATAACCTTGTTTCCCGTCAAGCCTTGATATTTTTAATACGTCAGGCTGCCGCAAAATAAACACTTTTTGACTCACCTTGATTAGGGACATTAATTAGTTAATGGTGTACTTATTTGGGTACAGAAAGGATATTGGCAATGAAAAGAAGGGAGTGACAGTCAGCGCCGGTTATATGGCGTGCTCTGGCTCAGTTAGTGTAGGCGGGGGAGGGGGCCACCGAGGTGTAGGATTCCCTACTTTTATCTCCCCACCTCTTTAAGGCTCAGTGAAGCCTCAAGAAGGCAGGCATCTCCTAGGCTTCCGTACCAAGACAAGAAAATCGTCCCCACCCGTTCAACCACTATCTTATGAGGAAGTGGTACTATGCAATGCCCACTGTACATCTGAAAAATGTACCAAAGTAAAGTTTAAAAGAGGTATTAAATTCTTATTGGCCCGCCTGTGTAATCAACAGAACAGGCTATGGTTTTGTATGTCATGGATTCATAGAAGAATCATCCTTCACCATACCATTGCTTTTCATCATCATACTTATCATATCAACAGGAAGACCATGTATGTAACCTGCGTGATGTTGAAAATAAACGAATTTAAAAAAAAAAAAAAAACTCATAGCATAGCGGTATAGCAAGGTAATGGTGGCCGTGTTTGTCTAAGATTATTAGTGCTATTAATTCATTTATACATGTTTACAATGTATAAATTGATCACTTGAGAGTGTATAAAAAACCGGGAAGTTACTTAATTACCATTAGGTTTCAAAGATCAAGAAATCCATTCAAACTGAATAAGAAAAATAAAAATATATTTTACACATTGGCGCCCCTGTGAAAGGGACGACCCTATCAGTTGGTCTCGAGGGGGCTTCTGGGAAAACTTGCCACAGGCAGGCAGTAGATCAGAGGAGATACAGACGTTGAGCGGTTTGGGTCTGACCTAACGGTGTCTGACCCAGCTTGCCGGCCAAGTCTTTCTGTTCCACTGCTTGGCAGGTGGAAATGGCAGTCATGAATGTTGAATTGGATGGACGGATTGCAACTAATCAGTAGTAATTCACAATTATGATAATGGTGCCAGAATTGCTTAGCCCCATCGAAATGATTTACACAATGACGTGTCTACAGTTCCTCATTTGTACCATGGTTCAGGTAAAATATGGCGTTTTAATTGTTTAAATGTGGAACATAGCATGCATGTGAGACTGCGAAGTTCCTCAGAAATTTTACGAAGTGTTGTCCAATTCCCCGTCCGTTTTTCTTTTTGTACTGCTGTCCTTTTAAATTGGTGACTGATATCGATCTTTCATTTTCACACTATGACGACACGTGTAGGTGTTAACGGTTATATAATTTGCCTATGATATAGTAATTACAATAATTTGTTTGCCATTACTAGTATTAGTAAGCATTGTAATTATCTTACTATATTTTATTGAAGGTAGCGGTGTTGAAATGCAGGCCATGCTCAAGCAAATCATTGACCAGTGCCAAAGGACATCGTAGGTTTCAGATGTCTACCGGATATTAACAGGTATCGCATGTCAGTAATCATGGTGATTGGTATGAGACATACCGTCCCAATATTGTGATAGGACACCTGTTTTCTTAAGTATATCCACGATAGAAGACATTGTAACCTAGGACGCCACGCCCAAAGAAGGCTCACACAGTCACATATTAGTGACTTGATACCATGAGAAGTTGGGACTCTGCTATTCGGCTGGGAGCGTGGGAATACATTGATAAACCGCTTTATCAATATCAATATAGGCCTGACAAGGTAAGCTATACTAGGGACTACCCTACAGGAACCTTATCAGCTTATCGGAAGCCTGTGCTGCTGCGGAGAGTGTTTGTTGATTGAAATAAATATAGGTAGCACACGTAGCTATAGAAGACATCAGGGCAGGCTGCCATCATTTACTTGGTAGAAGAAGATTACTGGCTGGTTAGAGAGCCAGGGCATACTTTTCTATACATAGGTCTGCTACAGCAGAAGTGTTGCGAATTGTAGTGTGTATAGATGATATTGACCCCACACCACCATTGGCTCGTACAAACAACACCCACCACTACAAATACACGAATGAACCTGTGTTTTTCAAAGGGAAAAAATGTGCTGAATTCACCAGATTTTGTTAACACCTCGTATCATTTTACGTGATTCGTTAATCTCTGTAAAACACGTCTAAAACATTAGCTGTTCTCCACTCGCTGTTCAAGACTCGTGTTATAAATTCGTCGTATATATTCTTGGACTACACCTGGAGCTTTTTCAGTTTACAATAAACTAAAACACGTGTTAAAGTGGAAAAAAACACGAGCCATGTTTTCTGGGTGTGTATCAGGTAGTGACCGCAGCCTTTATGAGAATGTGCCTGTCGACATGATGGCAATATTGGAAGTCCCCCTTCATGTTTGATTGTCACTAATATGAAAGGTCCACCCCCAGCAGGGGAGTGTGGAATCGTATTGGTACCTCATACGGCCTGCCGGTGTGGGGTTACTGAACGACAGCTATTGGAAGTCACCGAGTAACATTTGACTTGTGATGATATTTCAGTCATATGCATATTGTGAAATATAGGCAAGCGGTGTAGGCTTGAAAACAATCTCGGCAAGATGACTAGGTGTTCCGTAAAGGTTGAAAATACGAAAACAAATGTTTTCGGCATTTCTACACAAATAATCCGATATCTAGCATTTACATACTTTAAAAACAAACCTTGGCCTTCTAGTCTTGGTAAAACATTGATGGATGTGACTTAGTGTATATGAGAAAGTATCAATATCACGACGAAGTATTAAAACCCTATGCAATAATATTGGTTTGCTCGCCCATCGAGATTTCGTTTTTACATGCGGAGAAACATCAATTCTAGTACCATCCTAGCTTTCACATAGATTCTAACGATATTTCTCCTATCCAATTTAATATAAAAATATCCTGAACATTGTTAAAGGCTTACCATATCTGACAAAAGCCTGTACCAAAAAAAAAGGTATGGCCCCAGGGCAGCTCGCAGCGGTTGCCAACTGCTTGCGCCACACCCGAGACAGCGGCCTTTTTATGAACTACTCGTGTATGACAACAGGTTTCAGCAGTGGAGCGGACCGGCCCCTACCTGATAGGTAATTGGCAATTATCACCAGGTGAAACACCCACTTCAAATATTACCTCATTAATGAGCTCATCTTTGGGCGTGTACTAGATGGTATTTTACTTCTTATTACATGGTAAATTAGTGCCATAATCTATGCATTACACCATGCTTCAAATCAAATTTAATAACATAAGCTAATTTGTAAATGCGAGTATCACTTAATGTTTGACACCATAATATGCAATGAATATACTACACCGAGAAGAATAAGGGTATACAATTTCATATAGAACCCTATAAATTATATGCCTACTTTCTGCTAAGCCTCTTCAGACGGAATTTGCGATTGTAAATAGCAATGTAGATCATGTCAAATGGCGGAATTTATACTGGTTTGGTAATGTAAAAATCTGCAACATATTCTGATTAAACACATCGAAACCCTAAAGAATGAAAGTATTTTACTTCTGATGAATGTGATCTATGGGAGCGGTAGACAAGTAGATCGGCTTCTCCTAAGGATTAATGAGGAGATGAGAATAATGTGTAAAGAACTTGTATGCATGCCCATTCCGAAATAATATTTTGTAAACTTAAGCCTAGGCCCTACGTGCATAGGTATTAGTAGTTAGGGGCCTTTTTTAATGTATTTCGTTCGTAGGCATTCCATCCATCAAACTCGGGTGGCTGCTTTGAGGGGGAAGGGTTATACGACTTCTGAGCTGCTCTTAGCAACACCTCAGTGAATTTACACGGGGAGATCTCTACAACAAGAAACCCAATCTACTTTAGCCTATTTGGAGGCACACCTAATACACCTGGCCTCCTCAGGTTTATGCCCTACAACGGAGGTAAGTAATCCTCCACCCTGACGCCTAGAGCAGCGTTGCCCTAGTAGCCTAGTAGCACAAATACATCAAACACCAGTAGAACGAGCACAGCAGTCAGGGGAGGATCCAGGAATTCTAGAGAGGCGGGGGGGGGAGGGGGGGGCCGCCTATATCAAAATAGGTCCATGTCCCCCCTCCAGAGCCGCCAATTCTACATTGAATAAAAAATAATAACATTTGGCTCCAAGCGCCCCCCCCCCCCCCGATCCGTCCCTGGCAATAGATACAGAAACTGAGCAGGTCAAACTTACCACCATGTCCTCCAGGTTTTGCAATGCCTCCCGTATGTGTCGCAGCCTCTGGAAGTTGACCCTGGCCATGGAGGCGGCGCTTGTTGTCGGAGTTAGGGGGCCAAGTACAAGGCTCAGACAGAGGACGGCCATCAGGGGCCAGCGGCACCAGGGGCTGGGTCTGTTAGTGGGGGAGCAGCTCACAGGCCCCATGTCTCCGGGGGTAGAGCAGCTCACTTAATCGTGGAAAGTTTGATGGGAGTTTTATAACCCCTCGTCCGTTGTGAAGTGTCCTCGTAGCAGTACTTGCCGTTGGGCGGAATTAGACGTTAAGTCCTGCGCAACAAAAATATGAAGGAGTTTGGATAGCGAACTTCGTCCCTTGCTGGTTTTCTGAGTTGCTCAAGTGGAAGTTTTAAGACTCCCGAGTTGCTCTATTTAACGGAGAGCTGCGGATATGTAGTTGGAGTAGCAGATAAACTAGGCGGTTGTTGTTTTGAGAAATGTTCTGATGCACTTCAGGTGTTAATGTGGGCAGCTCCTTGTCTTTTTATCCCTGGAGCCCGTACAGGCCGGCCGAGCTGCTCAGTGCACTGGCGAATACGGGACACCGGTCCTGTGAGTGTGAGTGAGTCGCTCCCCAGCTCACCGTGTACGGAGAAGCGCTCAGTGCGTGTGAGTAGATGGCAACTGCTCGCGGGCATACAGCATGAGTTGCTCACCTGAGGACACCGGCCGACCACTCCCAATGACCGCTGGCTGACTGACCGCCAGGCTGACCGCTCCACCCCTCCCGCTGAGTCAAATGCTGTAGTCTCCTCCTTCTATCCTCCTTCTTGACGCTCACTTAACCTTTCCCCAAAGACAACCCCTGGGAGAAAACGGGCATGACATGCAATGGGCAAGTGACAACACGGTAGCCCGGCCAATAGAAACGTCGGAGTAACTAAGTGGATGGTGAGTCCCTTGCCTTTGTATAAAGGTCTGGGTCAGTGTTTTTAGCCAGTTCCAGGCTCGTGATGCGGTTACAAAGTGTGGTTTTCGGGGAGGGTAAGAGCCGTTTAAGTTAAGCAGGAAATCGAAGCGGGGGTGTTGGTAGGGTTATGCGGGGGTGGAGGTGGGAATAGGTGGGAGGCTGATGAAATAGCTGGGGTGGAGGGGCAGGTGGGTGGGTAAACTGGATTGCACAATCCTCCTAACCCTCTCAGGTCGTCGACGTCTTCCTCCCTGTTCATTTAATACCCCCTCCTCTTCTCTGTCCTAGTTATTTTCCGCGCGTTTAACGTTTTCCCGCCAACAAAACACCTCCACAAATGTCGTCTGCCTCGCTATACGCCGGCATAAGCAGCGACTGCGCAAGCCTCAAAAGTCGACGCACCTAGAACGCTGAGTTCCTGACGGGGATGAGGTGGGGGGAAGGGGTGGTCGGGGTTAGGAGGGGGGCCTCGCGGCAACGTTAACGTCAACGACGGAAATGACTTACGCGCGTGCGCGCCGCCACCCCCGCTTGGTGCGCCTGCGCATCGACATATCGGTCTTTGGGGGAGGAGAGTGTAAGGTTCAGAAAAGTCGTGATTGGAGAGTGAAAGCTAAGGGTCCTCGGGTCGCTTGGGATCAATAGGAAAATGGGTAGCTGCGTCTTAATCATTCATGTTACTGGTTTAGGCATTCAGGTAAATACATATGACAGACCCTTTTCACGGTCATTCTATTGTTGAGATTATGCTCCTGTCCTGGTCCCTCTAAAGGCGTATCGAGCCCTAAAATCTAAGGGGGTTCCATGAAAATTCGAGGGGGTAAATCTGAAGGGTTTCAACAATATCTAAGGAGGTTCTATGTTTTATGTTTAATTACTGCAACAGTGTTCCAGACACCCTATAGACCACCACTGGGTACATCACTACCTCTGGTACGTAACAAAAGACCCGTATTTAAGGCCCAATATTCAGGAAGACATAGTAGCTGGATAGCAAAAAAAGTTCTATATCCAGAGACATTATCATATTATGGAAATAATTAGTAACCATGAGACCTTTGAACGTGTTAGGTTTCAGTAGGGGTTATTTAACGTAATTCCATGAGACGGTATTTTGGTATGCCCCTGACATAACACTGAATAATGGCACATTTCACAATACCCAATTTCCATGAATCTGCTCTAAGTCAACGCATATCTATCCAGCTCTTGAATGGTTATCATAATATTCACAATAATTACATCATATGTACCAGCAACAGGTAAGCCATGCACAATCCTTTTTTTATTGTAAAAATACTATCTCGTTTTACAAACGCTTTTCAAATAGCAGTATGTTAGTACTATGAGTATACAAATTCCAATGATGATGATGATAGTGAAAGTTTTGCATGTCCAAGTCCACATATACATATATTATGTATAGCTCAACCTGATGTTTGAAATTCTCCCCATTTTATCTAAGAAGGAAATATCATTCAAGGATATTCTAATTCAGGTCTTCCAATCATAGTTATCAAAATTTATTTTTCCACCTTTTGTTTGAAAGTCTCAGTGTGTTTTTTTTGGCAGAGGTCGTATCTCTGAATACACATATCCCTATTATTTCTATGTACCTGTTGTCTAACTTTAATCTTAACAAGATAGTCCCTTTGGACACAAACAATCAATAATTTAACCAAGAGTATCTCTTTTGTTGTATCCTAGTACGCCCCCCCCCCCCCGCCCCCATCAATTTATGCCCTCTCTAACAAATATACAGATTTTCTCTCTAGGGGTAGGTCTTCCTGTGAGCATGTCATTGCCAAAGTTATGGATGCTAAGTGTTTATCCTTGCTATAGTTCCGAAAGCTTCTGATCATATCACTAACTTTTCTGACAAGAGCACTTCATTGACCTTTCCATTAGTTGTTCTCTGTAATCCTTGGTCCCTCTCTCCTGCCACTATGTTTTTTATATCAGTCTGGCTTGACTTGACTCTTGTCTGACAGATACATGAGGTTACTATATCAGACTAAGTGGTTGATGTCAGATGTCCATTTGCACTATAAAACTTTCTATCTAGATTACCCTGTCATGCTACAGCGTGCTTTACTTTAAGAGATTTTTGCTTTTTCCCTTGTCATTGTAATATGGAACACCTTTGCCCAAAAGCCTTAAAGGACCTATTGGTACATAGTTGACATTGAAGGGCTATAGGGGATTACAATCCATGTATTGCAAATCATCACAGGGGCCATTCTGCTTGGAGAGTGAAGTGACATACGTAGATGCGTGACGTCAGAGAAAACCGGTATTGCGATGGTTGGACGGCATACTGGTCTGTGTACCAGACTCCCACCTCACAATTCATTGAATTGAGAAATCCTTTTATAAATTTAGGGGAAATGTGGGTTAGGGGTGGCCAGGAGATATATCCTTGTTACCACTTTCTGATAAGTATTTGGAGTTAGTGAGAATTATTAGTTGGCGACTAGATATCAAGCCATCTCGAACAAAATAACATCTAAGTAGCATCTGATGTACAACATGGTTTTAGATCAAGTCATTCTACTCAGCTGTCTGTTTTAAATCTCCCACCTATATCTTAAAGAACATTGATAAATCTACAGATACAATAGCAAACATATATTATGTGATTATATAAGCCATTCAATACGGATAACCAACTGAATACATGACCAGTGGTGGGAAATGGTGACCTAAAGGAGGAATGTAGGAATTTGGGATTCACAACCCCCTCTTTTATAAGTTGCAAACCATTTTCAAATATTCCTCCTAGGAGCTTAGTAAAAAAAAAAGAGTTTCCTTTTTTGTATTGAATTAGACATCATCACACTATTATGCTTTCCACGACGTCCTTATTATCATGATTACCGAAAATACAATTCTTCTTCCTGTAAATCTGAATTCAACTAGGAATTTTCAATGTAGGGAAGGAAAATAGTTTTGTTACAATACTTTTAAAAAATCATTCATGCAATCGGAACATTCCATTTCTTGTTGCCATGGTGACATGCAATCACTGTATATTCTGGCACCATTTTATAGATGAACGATCCATTCAAAATTATCGATAAGGCAATGGTCTTCAGTAGATACCCTGGTTTTGTGATTGCAATCATGTTCTCTGGAAAATCCTATCCATGTGCAAATTTTTGATTTGGTATTTGTTGGTATATTCCTGTTTTAAGGGGAGATGAGGAATTTTGGTTTCATCTTTACTGTGGAGCAGGAAATTTATTCAGACCCAACGCTATACAAAATCAAATGATCGTGTCAATATTTACCCAAGTATGGCTCCTTATCAACCTCCTTTGCTAAAGTGCTTATCCCAAAATGAGTCTTGCCACACTGTGTACCTGCACCAACATTTACAATGTATGGTTAGGGAATTATTGATGGTTATCTGGAAACTACAAACAAAATTGCTTATTCAAGTGGAGAGTTAAGAAAGATTTTTCCTTAGGAAGCTTTCTATTTTTCAGTCATCCGAAGGAGATTGAGTGTATTGACCTTTACATAATCCTTCTGACTGTACAGAACTTAAAGTATAGGCTATATAAAATTATGATGCACCAAATTAGCCATATTGCCGTATACTTGAGGGGCATAGCAATTGGGATTTACATTATCAGATTATGTTGAAGTATACTTGAGAAGCACAGCAATATGGGTTTTATATTAAGTTGAAGTATACTTGAGAGGCATAGCATTCGGGATTCACACGATGTTGATGGGTTTATAGTCTGTGGGTGGATGTGGCATCTGGAAATCACGATATGAAATAGGAGTAATCCGGCTGTGTAGGTAGACATGGGAAGTAAAAGTAAAAGGAGACATTCTCCACCCCAGCTGAAGCTCACTCAAGATATATAACGTTTCAGGTACAATTACTGTATCTTTATAACATGGAGTCCCCTAACAAACATAGGCCTACACAAGTCGTGCTCACACAAATATGCAACTAAATCATTTGTATTAATTAATTTGATTAATGTTTTCGGGAAGATATAATAGTTTGTTTCTGAAGGAAAGATTAAAGAACTTACAAAAACATGAACAAAATATTCAAATTTTAATGACTAACTTTTACACTTCATTAACCATTCTGGTGGTGAGTAAGTCCTAAGTCAACAGTTTGCCAACAAAGTCCCTTCATTATCGTAATTTATTAAGTTATTCTCATTGAGCTCTGTTTGCTGAAGGCCCACGCACAGGGTACAAGAATGAATGCACAATTAAGCTCTAGTGGTCATGTCCCCTGCGGATGTTCAGCCTTGTCTGGTAGGTTAGTTGATGGATCGACTTGTTACCGCCGGCCATAAGGGACCACAGCGATGCTGAATGTCAACAATAACTGGACGATTTTTATGTTTCCATCATAAACTGCTGTGACGGACTTGGGTGGAGGCGCAGGCCCAAATATTACATCTTTTTTAATGTTAGATTCTTGGACCAGGAGGGTCCGGCGAAATAAAAATGACAACAGGGCATCCCGCCCATCCCCCTTTAAAAGCCGCCGGATCCGCCCCAGGACTGTTTTTGTATTTGTGTGTATCTGTATTTGATATCTCCAACAGTCATTATTATGTTCTAAAAAGTTTATAGTTTTCATTGCATTGGGAAGTCTCAAGTTTTTCTTCAGTAGATCTATATGAAAGATGTTGACAGATATCCCCATATACCCCATTGTGCATCATTGTGACGATAGGTGGCATCCCATACTCCACACGGAGAGAGGTGAGACGAGCTTTGATGTACCCCCGGCCCACACGTTCAGTGTCCAATCAGCTCCATTGGCCAAACACAGGAGGAGGCTATACACAACCATTGTCATGTGATTTATTCCTGACACACTCATTAACCTATGCAGTTTTCATCCCGTGGGCGGAATCGCTAATTTTAGAAACAGTTGAAGGGGACGTGCTGTAGTAAATAGTGGGGATATCTACATCAAACTATGTATAGGCTGTAGCAAGATGTTTCACTTTTGTGTCGTTAGGTCACTGTTCT
Source organism: Lepidonotus clava (assembly GCA_936440205.1). Classification (NCBI taxonomy): domain Eukaryota; kingdom Metazoa; phylum Annelida; class Polychaeta; order Phyllodocida; family Polynoidae; genus Lepidonotus; species Lepidonotus clava. The sequence goes on from OW387148.1 coordinate 19,278,030, forward strand.
AAAGCCTTTGACGATTACTGTCATCTCTTTATAGTGGTTATCCGCCTATGGACAGATCTAGATCTAAATCCATGACTTTTAGAAACAGCAGTGGGGGCGGGGGATTATCAAAGTCACTCAAAATAATCAAAACACTTACTGGAACTGTAAATATTTTTGTGTGTAAAGGACATTTGACCTCCATTTATTTTAGAGCTCTTCTAAACTACTTAAGCCTATATGCCATGATGCGTTCATGTACATGCGTTCATCATTTTACTTGCATTTATTGATATTAACGCAAGTAAAACGCAAGAAAGAACAAGCGCTTCTAGGATTTGCTTGCATTCAGACTTGTGTTTACACTTACATTCATGGAAGTGTAAACGCAAGTATAAGGCTATATTCCACAATGTGTTCAGTGATGCTTGCATTCCTTTAATCACAGAAACGCAACTTTACTTGCAAACATGTTGGTATCTGAACACAAGCAAACTTGCGTTTTCTTGAACACAAGCACCACTGAATGCATCGTGAAATATAGCCTTTAGAGGTCCAATGCCACTAATTTTGGAAAAGTGAAGTTAAGGTGTTTATGTTCAATTAGAATAAAAGGGTATCATATTACCTTAGTATAGATACCCAAAATACCTCAATTTTTCAATGTTTTCAGTATAATTTTCTTCACAAACAGTAGCTTTGTTTTTAGTTTGAATAATTGCTCTAATGTAAATACTAAATATTCCAGAAGATTCAGGAGAATTTCAATGATAGTTCGGTTGGCAGTGAAAGAAAACTGATAATTACCATTTAAACCAATTGTGAAGCTCAATATTTTTATCAGGCTCTAACTCTCATCACAAACGGTGAAAATTGCCTATGTTGTTTCTATATATAGAAGCTAAACTGCCAACAAATTTGCAGCAGATTGCTTTGGTAATTAGAATTTAAGCTGAACACCCCCAAGTACTTTTAATGATAGTTTTCATGCTGTGTATATAATTTCCATGAATATTTCCCAAATCTTTCATTTTGATGACAATTAGGACATTTTTTACAATGTATATATGTACTCGTGAATAATGCTGACACTACACTTATGATAACTCAGACCAAGATCTGTAATTCTATGCTTGAGGCGTCCTTTGTCGTCATGTGTTTAAAACTCAACTTAACCAGTAGTTGTACTGACGAAAACTCGATTTTAATATCCCTGTTGTTTTCAAAAGTTTTATTTTTCCTGTGATCACACTACATGATAATTTAGCCAATAACCAAGTACACCCTCCCTTCTTGGTTTGGCCTTGCATGGGTTGTTTGATTGTTGGAGGTAAAACCTACAGGGCTATAGCTGATAAAGTTCTTGTACTAAAAAAGGGTCTACATGTTAATCCTACTGAAAAGGTGTTGGTGTTCTAGTCGATTGGCCATACCAAAAATAGCAGGCCAATGAGATGATTATCGTAATGATGCTACAAAAACATAAAAATCTAACATTTTTACCACAATGTTCCAAATTCCTAAGGGGCCTTCCATAAATGTGTACTCACCAAGGGGGGGGGGCAGTCTGAGATTTTTGAAAATTTGCATATGTTCCTATATGAATCCAATCCATATTTTGGCCTCAGGGGAGGAGGGTCTAAAATTTTCAAAATTCTGCATATGAACCAAATTGAAGGCCCCTAAGTGTATGAAAAAAATGTTTTACTAATCATAGCCAAAAATAGGGAGGGCATGCTGCAAACCACTACTACTGATAGTACCACTACTGCATAATAGTAATTTTATAACTTGACTAGCAAAGTCTTGAATCTGGGACCTCTCATATATGAAGCCTATGCTCTACCACTGAGCTATGGAGGCCTGTAGGTAGACAGAGCCCAGCTCTGCTACTTAACTGAATAAATAGGGGTATGAGAGTACTGACCTAATTTCTATCTTTTGCCAAGCACCAGTGCTCATCCATTTGCCCCAATGCACCATCGAGGAGGTGGACAATGCCAGCTCCAATGGCAGACATGATTTCTGCTTCTACAAACCTCTATTGCTCAGTGTTAGACCTAAGTCTGTCTAATGCTGAGCACCAGATTAGCAGTATTGGTCCCACTCATTGGTGCTGACTATAACAGTGTACACTGCATGCATTCCAAGTTAGCTCAGTTGATTAGGCTTCTACCTTGAATGTGGAGAATGTGGGTTCTAGTCCCAAAGTGTCAATTTTTCTTTTGCATACCAGTATACAATTCATGTTATGTGTTCAGATTATAAGGATAGCTAACCCAATACAAGTTTAGAAGCTATAAGTGTTTAGGTTTTGAAAAGATATGGTTTAACAGGGGCGGATCCAGATATTTCAAAAAGGGGAGGAGCCCTTATGTAAAATTTTGAGGTGCACCATCTATAGTCAAGAATTTTACATTAAAAAAATCTAAATGTGCCCCCCTAATTTTTGCTAAATTTTAGCAAAAATTAGGGGAGCACACGCCTTAGGTGCCCCCCTCTAAATCCATTCCTGTTTAATGTACTTAGAATTTAAACATGTTTATACCCTAGACAAATTTAAATTCTAAACACTATTTTTACAGTGTTGTGCCATCTGTGAGCGTTCCCAAATATGGTATATTACTGTAAAGGTAATTTCTGTAACAAATACTGTTATTGACTGTTATATTACAGTAGATGGCAGTAAAATGAAATACAATATTATACTCTAGAGGTTTACAGTATGTAACCATCAAAGTTACAATTATTTTTTACAGTGCACAAATATGATAGTGTATGATACTTTCAACAGTGCTGTTCTCATAGGCATCCTATCTAATGACCCTTACAGAGCCACGCCCTTAAGCTTAGATTCTATGGACTCCTGTCGACAAAATGCCTTTCATAGATTGTAAACATTGTAGTACTCATGAGTTTCCTCTTGATCAAGCTACAACAAGAAGTGCCCACACCTACAAAGTTGTTTCTAAGAACATAGCGCTGCGGAATGTGGACTAAAGCCTGGTGCCCACTGAATGTTTTACTGATGACCAAGATCTGCGAAGTTACAATACATCACATATTCACTGGTAAAGTGGCTAGGTGACTAGGATATTAAGAAAGTTTCATATCTGTCTGCCAATTTTACTGTTTACCAGTTGTCAGTCACTCAGTCTGTGCCAAAAAACAACCTGTATGTATTGGACACTAAAGCCTGGTCCCCACAGGGCGATTAGATTTACAAAATTCGACAGCGACCAACATGATATTCAGTGGTTTAGTCGGCCGGCGACTTACCATACACTGACGCCGTGATGTCTGGCGACTAAACCTCTAGTCGCCGTGGTTTGGGGGCGAAATATTTGACATGTTTGATGTGTTTCTATGGCCACCGACGATTAGTTAGTCGTCGGGCGACGTACTTAAGCGTCCTCTAGTCGCCAGCAGATTTATAACATGAGCGTCCCAACGTGGAGATTAACTTTTTAGTCGGCGACCAATATTTCTTCCTTGTTCGGCGGTAAAATGTACTAATCGCCGTGGTTTAGTCGCCACGTGGGGACCCGCCTTAACTGTCACTGGGCAACTGTCAATCACTTATTTTGCCACCATTATTGGTCGCCAGTGGCCAGTTGCAGGTAAAATCGCCAAGTGTGTATGGAGTTGTACGGTCCTACTATGCTGGACTGTAGCTGTATAGTATAAGAAGAATACTGCACTCACACTGGCAATTACACTTTTACTCAAAATGGAATCATTTTTTTAGAATTTCAGCTCTGTAATGTGTGAACACATTGAATACCAAGAATTTCAGCTCTGTCAGAAATTCATAGAATAGAAATCAACGGGGTATTCCTCTGTCAACTCTCAGGGAGTGTGGAATGAGAGATCTTATTGCGTTAAGTGCTCTCGCTCCACTCTATAACTCTCTGACCAATTTAGGAGGCATCACCTCAGTAGTGTGTTTGTGGATGATAACCTCATATTGTTTATGTAGTATCGGCTGGTCGACCGCCTTTGTTTATCAGGCAATTTATAGGACATTTGAAAAATAGACAAAAGAAAAGAAAAAAAGGTGTGGGGGCGGGGGGCCAATATAAACAATGTTGTTGTAGGTTGACTAGTGAATGACAGCCATTTAGGAGCCTGTGGCCATTAGTATTATGAAAGGCCAACGCCTTCCTCATGTATCAAACACTAATAGCTTGGTCATTCTGGTTGCATAAATGATAATCTATTTTTAAAGAGTGAAAAACACTGTGGTTTTCGTAATACCTACTTTGATGAATAGTTATGAAATTGATTGTTAAGTTCTGATTACATGTCTTTAGGGGATATCCTTTTGTAATAATCTTCTAAATTATCAGTTGTGACACGATGACTCAAAGCAATATTTGACATGCCGAGTGGAATAACTGTTACACACTGATTCGCAGTAATATTGGCAGGATTACTCGGTATATTATTACCAAGAAGGCACAAATTCCGATAAAAAAATATTATAGATGACGGTTATAATATTAAAGTCTAGATGACAGGAACATTGTAGGGGGTGTTCTGTTTAATTTTATGTTACTTGTCACGTGACTTATATTAACGAATCAGCAACATGCATTCAGCCAGCATATAAAAGGTGGCAGTTGGCAGAAAACAAACCAGTGTCAAACTTGATTCCCATCTGTTCACACCTGCTTTTTAGTTATACTTTACTCAATGATGAAACACAATGATAGGCCCAGAAGCAGGTCCAGGGCTGGTGATACCTCGAGTTAGTATAACCCTAGGATAGGCCCAGAAAGTCATTAACTACTTGAATGAGTCCCCACCACAAACCCTAATCCTTCCCCTCCTACTCAACAGGCTTAACTGCCCCAAGAGTCCAGAGCCCTGACCAGGACAGGCGTTTACAGTATTTCAGAGATGGCTTTGAACTATTTTCAGATTACACTTACTAATAAGAGGATTCTAAACTGCTGACTTAGAGAATTTGTTTTATGTTTCTATAATATATGTTTCTATACAGTGTATTGGGCACCTTATCCACACGTTCTCTTCTTCTCCTAGAAGAAACCTCAGAGTGTTTTCTTCTTGAAGAGCAATGCTAGAGAATTCCTCTGTTCTCTAGTAGTTTTAGAGAATGAGAATTCCTTTCTCTTAAAGAGGCTCAAATTCTCTATTTTCATGGAGAAAGAGTTCTCATTCTCTGTTCTCAGGGAAGAAAGAATTCTCAGTCTCTCTTTACAGAGAATGAGAATTTCTTGATGATTAAGAAGAGAGGGTTAGAGAATTTCTTGTTAGAGAAGGAGAGAACGTGTGGATAAGGTGGTATTGGGAACGTTATGCTACTGTCTAGAACTTTGGTATAAAGAACATTATCTAAAGTGTTGAGTTTCTAAATGTTGTACCTATTTCTGCAAATTATATACACTGGTATGTAATTAATTCTATATTCCACGTGCCGATTTTGCTTAAGGTTGAATATAGACATGCTATATATCACTCGAAATGTTTTCCAAATATCTTTCGAATGGTAAACAGGATGTATTGCTTCATGCCATATTCCCAGAAAAAAAATCAAAAAAATACAAAATCGCAAAAAATAAAGGAAATCCTATTACACATGCTTCCTGTTGTCAGACTGAGTCTGGGTCATTCGGATTTTCTCTAGACTTCCGTTCTACAGGTGATGTTGGCTATAACATTACAGAGACTGATTCGCTGGACTCTAGACATAGAGGTGAAAGAGCACGAGGATCAAGCCTGAATAACCATATTGTACCACAACAATGTTCTGTATCCATTAATGCTCTAACATTGAGAGCCACAAATGGCTAAATAATAGTAGATTTTGTGATATGGGACTCCCAGTGGGTGAACCGTTTTGTTCCCTGATCACCTTTTATCAAAATTTATCATAATCCATTTTACCCGACTGTTACGTCTGCATTCATGATTCAGTTCTGAGTCATTCTGAATGTCCATAGTTGAACCATTGTTAATAATTTACTACATTCTTCTTCGAAATCAGGTCTATTCATTAAGGCACCTGAATTGGTCTTTTTGCATGGATTACAGTTGCGAGCTGTTGTTATTCTTACAGAGAATATAACAATTATGATGTCAGACAAATTCGTAGGATGTGCGTTGCTCTACAAAACACTTGAATAAATAAACATTTTACCATTTTTTAGGTAGACTATAACCATTCCATAGGGTACTGTTATTTTATTAGATCTATTGATTTCTAGTTGTACAGTCAGTCTCGGAACATTCAACAGTGATTTTACATGCAAAACAGTTGTGGGAAGGGTACAATTAGTCCATCCCCGTTTTACAACATTGAGGTTTAGTATGAAATATTTTAAAAATAGACTCCATGATTATTCCCTGAATATAGTTTAATCATACAAAATTAACCAAAGCAATTTGGATGAGAGATTGCTCCTAAAATTTGTAAAATGCAGCTTTATATTTTGACCTTTTTCCCATAGGAACCAATGTTAAAGCCTCTCAGGCTGGCCCATGATGTCCAACCCTCTTTTGCCCCAAATGCTGCATTTTGAATGCCTGGCAAACCTGCAAATCTGTCAATTGATAATACTGAAGAAATCATGATGTTCAAGCAGTACTCGAGGATATAGAAAAACATTATTCTTGCTTATTTCAATAACCTCAACTCTGGGAAACAAGGATTGTTTAGATCTATAGGCCTACAGTTATCTTGTTCAACCCTTGTCCAACCCAAGGGCATACTCAATTTGGGATGGGCTTATTACACAGTCAATACTAGTAAAGTCTCGCACATCTCATGCTCTATAGCATAGGGTCTTAAAACCATACTAATGGTAAACCGTGTCTTTTACAGTCTATAGTAAGTAGACCTGAAGTATCCCGAGCAAGATATCAAGTCTCTCACAGCTGTCAACAGATTAAGTACAAAGAAATGGTTTTTTTTTCAGTTTTAGCTTTGCGTCATAACAACCTTAATTGCACAAACGGCAGTATATTACAGGATTCTGTCTACAACTTATAAAGGAGCTTAAAGTACATTATCAGGATTATCCAAAATGTTGTAATTTCATACCGTATAGATACTTACATTTGCGCATCACTTACACGTGTAATTTTATAAACACACACAGATGATAGGAAATTCACGCACACACCAGACAAACACACGTACATACACACACTGACAGACACACACAACACATGCATACACACATCAACTACCAACTTCAGTATATATACTACGCAGCTTGCCAGACAGCGGCGGGGTAATTCAAGCCTTCATTGTACCTCGTTCTATAGGTGTCGTCGGCTGTAACATTAGAGAGGCTCATCCAGTGGATTCCAGACAAAGATTGGATAGACCACGAGGATCAAGCCTGAATAGCTCCATTGTATCAAAACAGAGGAAATGAAAATGCTGATTTGAATGTGATCTGTACTGTCTGCCTGTGTCACACTATTGTCTGGAATGGTTGGTCTGTATATCAAATTTGTCGTTGTCTATTATCGATATTATCACTCTTGTTCGTTGCACCATTATACGACCTTAAGCTTTGATTTGAACACCAGTAATTTTTAATTTGGTAACTAGTGGCAGTGTACCCGGTTAGATGATAAGCAGATGGTCAGGGTTTGTGGAAAATACCAAAGCCAAAAAATTAAGCCTTCTTTTAAAGTTTGTATCACTTTTTATTGAGACTGTGTGTCATGTTGCCAAGGATTCTTGGGTTTGGGTTCTTTTAAGGGTTATACTTTAAAACGCGAATGAAAGCTCTGGGCTTTAGGTTTCTTTTCAAAACCTGTCTGTCCACCAGGCTATGATCATTCATTCCCTTTTGCACACGTCAGCCGTGGTACATATCACTAGTTAATAGCAATGAGAAATATAACGCGAACCTCGGTATGTATTTCTATTTCTAACTCACAAGTATAATGCTTATTCGAAATGAAGCTCTAACAGTGACGAGTAATTTTCAGGCGGGATTTCGCTTCTTGTCAGAAAATCTATTTCGGGTTTCCACTTCCACTAAGCATCATGATGATGAGCAGGTGTGCCTTTGTAAGTTCCAATCATCGATGATAATTGCATAATGGGGTGTTAGCACATCCACTCATTAAAAGGGCAAGTCAATGGTAATTAAGACACTTACTGAACAGCACATTAGAAACCTTTATCACGAAAAACAATTTAGAATAGAGATTACCACTATCTAGCAACAATTATAAGCATTATGTACCACACCCTTTATTAATAATTAGCTTAAATAGGAATTTAATTAGGTTTATGGAGAAGAATTACGGTACTTTCTTCAGTTTTAATGTCTTTGATAAGACTGCGTCAGTCACGTATTTGAAGCCTAGATTTGAGCCATCCAATTTCTGATCACCCTCGTGCACCAGGCACGACACTGAGACCTGTTGGGACATTGTTCCTCGCCCGACTCCCCGCGGCAGGTTAGCAGCCCAGCGACCTGACCAAAACTCGAGTGAGAGCCTGTACCACCTGTCTAATCTGGAGGGTATTTCATAACAAAATAATAAGAAACGGGTGAATCTTAGTAACCGAAATAAGATATTCTTAATTCCAATTTGATGTTGAATTGTACAAAGATGCTTTTTAAGAATCGATTGATTCTTAAAATCATGTTATGAAATACCTAGGTAAAATTACTTTCTTACCTGTGTTTTGCCATTGATATAACATTGACCATACTGGGTCTAAGATCAGGTTGTAGGTCTCTTTAATGAACAAAGATTTTTTATACAGCCTTTACAAAGAATTCTTTTCTTCTTCTTAAAACCTCTCTTATCTTTAAGAAAATCTTATTACAACAAAGAAAAATAATCTTTAACTAAGTTTTGTTCTGAAAATGCCTCCTGATGTCTTGTACCACGGAAAACAGTTGGACCGCAGCTAGAGGCCATCTCCAAAAACGGAAAAGGAACCAAACCCAATTTCCCATTTCCCATGACGGGGGGGGGGGGGACAAAAATCCAATATGAATCTGGACCTACCCTACCTATTCAGTAGGTGTTACCTGCATGCAGCTTATTTTATCCTTGGTTTAATAACAATTGTAATTTCCACTACTTATGTTTTCTCCAATGGTTTCAACTTCAAATTATCACACTATTCTTTCATGTACTATAACAGCAGTATAAAAGGATGTAAATACTATAGTTGTGTAACATAAATTTTACTTAGCATAAACTTTATTACAACTTTTACAAACTTATACCTGTGACACATTATACTAAGAGCTGAAACTAGACATACCTTTTGAATAATGAAAAGCTCCTGTTGCTTTAAACATTAATATTTAACATGTGATGATGCTTTTAACATGGCAATTATTCCAGTAAAATATGTTGAAGCTCTTGGTACTTTAATCTATTTTAGATCTACTGTAATAGATGTCAATGTGAATCACAAATGAATTAGTGAATTTCCCCTCAGCTTAATAGGTACCAGTACTTTAATCACCAACAGCAGTGGAAATTCAAAAGAATGCAAAGATAAAATCATTTCCACATATGAAGTCAGTTTACAATATATGACACTCAGAAATGCTCCATGGAATGAAAGGGTCCTTAAGTTCCAAATGACAGTAATAAGTGGTGAAAATGTGAAGTCCAATGTGATATAAGACTCATATGCACAAATCTTGCAAATATTCTATGGCACATATTACATAACCCATCCTGATACTTTGTGCATACTCTTGAAAAGGAACAAAAGTATAATATATTTTGGTCGGATAGGTTCACAGGGGTCTAAATAGCACAGGCTCAGGGGCCAAAGGCTCCTAGAAAACTGGTTGGACCCCTAGATTCTGTTGCGAAGGGGCCCAACTGGCCCATAGAAAATAAAGTATTTTGAAGATAAATGATAGTAAGGACTGTCTCAAAGTGGCTTCCATCATTTGGGCCATCATAAAACATTATTAGAATGCAACAATCAGATTCTTCTTGGATGTGGGATGACAAAAGCACAATGTGTTTTCATTATTTTGATAAGTTTTTTTAAGAACAAACATATTAAGGTGAAATATATGTCAGGGAATTTGCTTTCTTCAATGTAAAGCATTCTAACCGAATTCCCTGTACAATAATGTCCCGACATAAGAATCAAGCTATTCATACCAAGTTCAATTTTGTAACAAACAACCTGACATTTACTGGTAAATAATACTTATACTCAATAATCAATAATCTTGACAAAGACCATAAAAGGTTGAAACATGTTGATTGCACATTTATCTCTCCAATAAAAACATCATCGTCCAACAAACTGCTGAAATCAGGTCCGGTGTGGTAAACAAAGTGCTTTGTCCATATGAAGAACTTTCCTATTTATTTGGTAAAAATTCCAATCATTCTATCATATGAATGACAGAAAATACTCAAATGTTGTATTCTATAAATTATTTCAGAGCTACAAGTAATTCTTTATAATATATATTCATAATTCTTCTACTTTATATATTTGGAAATGTCTGCAAATAGATATGTCTAGAATGCTCTTTTGTTCAATACACCTGTTGTCAAGCAACCGGTCAATTTCTCTATTATTTGAAGTTGTACCATGAATACTATCATCTTACACCAATCCTTGGTGACACATTGCTTATTTTTTTCATTCACCATGGGGTCACATTTTGGGACATGTTTCAACAGTTTCTAGGCAACCCCAAGGACTGCAGAAATGTATTATCATTCGTCACATTCTAGAGCCATTTCTCTTAATTGTTCACTGAAGTCCTAGTGCTTTTAAGCACTCAAATTGGATTATATAAAAGACCTGTTGCTAGGCAAAGAATCTACAACAGAGAAAAACAAATTGGATGAACTAAAACCCAATTAAGGGGGGGGGAGGTATGATTATACTTTCTTTGTTATGAAAAATACATGGTTGCTAGGGAACTATGGCATGAAAGACCCATCAGTAGGCAAAACATCTACAACAGAGAAAACTAAATAATGAACTTAAATCATATGGGCCAAGGGGGTCTATGTCAATTTTAGTTTGTTTTCAATTTGTCATGCTTTTGGTTGCCATGCAACGGCCATAGAATATCAATTTTCTCTAGCAATTGGTGATTCAGCCTCCTGATATGTAGCAACAATATGATATTAAATTATATTACTATTTTTCATTACAAAGACAGTATAATCATACCTGCCCCCCATTGTTGAAGGAAACCTTGCACATAACTGTAGGATAAATATTTTTCAATGAATTCAATTCAGCCTGTAACATTAACAACCTGTGCTATCAATGTACGCAAAATGGAAGGAAAATATTTAGTTTACACACAGTTATGGGACATTAAATCTTGTATTTTATCAAATTTTTAAGGGAATTCCCCAAATGTATGACATAGCAAGGGGAGTTCCTGGGGATCCCATCTACCCTTAGAAGGGAATCCCCATCCCTGTAGAATTTGTGATAAGAATTATGCTCTGTAACCTAAAGTGTATATATTTGACCTAATGCAACTCATAATGAATCAAAACATTATATCCATCATCAAACCTCCATTAATCAGGGAATCCCACAATAACTTTAGAAGGAACTCCCATAGCTGTGACGTAGCAAGGGGAGTACAGACCAGCCTGGCATTCAGGGAATTCCCTAAATTAAATTTCTTTCCTGGATAATTCCCTAAAACCTTAACATTTTCAAGTTATCAATATTGAAATATATTTAGAATACTTAAGTCAAGTAAATGTCATAAAAAAAATGGCGCCTTGTGAATTTTTGTGTAAGTTTTCCTTTAAACATCAGTAAACTGTCACACTACTCTGGACCCCCCCCCCCCCCCTTCCCCCATCAATTTCAGGCAATGTCGCCCTTTTCAAACTACCCCCGACCAGACCCCCTGTGCGTGACAGCATTAACTTTGTGGATGGCCTCCAAGGGGATGGGTGGATGAGTTGAACAGAGTGACAATGTCTGAAAATGGGCATTATTTGTATGTTTAAATCAGACAATCTTGTGTGATAGGGGGGTAGATGGGTCCTAAAAGTACCTCCAATAAGTATGACATCATTTATAGATGGCCCTTGACAGGTACTGATGCAAATGGCGACGTGAATCCATTTTACTTATTACATCCATATATAAGGCACTGTGTGCACAGCACTAGAGCAGAGCACTGTTAGTTATTGTTGGTTTAACATCCTGGAAAGGTTGGTACTAGAAGCTTGTTCCTGGAGTTGGAACTGAAGCTGATTGACTGAATAGTTGGCTGGAGCGTTGGCTGAGTGTGGTTGAGTGGATCCTACCCTTTGGATGGTTCATTGTCATCGAGAGATCTTGTCATGAGTACACACACACCAGGGGCGGATCCAGGAATTGTTTAGGGGGGGGGGCAAGATTAGAAAATTTGTGTAAGTAGTATATAAGTGTGATTTTTGGACGGTGGAGCCGTCCAAGAGGAGGGTATGGGAGGGGTGTCCCCTCCCATTGGGGGGGTTTGGGGAGCCACCCTCAGGAAAATTCTGAAAAAATAAGCACTTGTCCATGCAATCTGAGGCATTCTGAGATACTTTGGAGACCTTTGGGGATGATATGATTTCTCCCCAATAATTTTGATTTAAGTATGAATATTTTAACGAGGGACCAAGATTTAAACATTTTAAGATCTTATAAGTAGCAGATATAAGGAAGAAATTTTAGACAGTAATACCTTCCATTGGGGGGGGGGGGGCCACCCCCAGGAAAATTCGGAAAAAATAATTCCTTGTCCATGCAATCTAAGGCATTCTGAGATACTTTGGAGACCTTTGGGGATGATATGATTTCTCCCCAATAATTTTGATTTAAGTAGGAATATTTTAAGGGAGGGGCCAAGATTTAAACATTCTAAGGTCTTATAAGTAGCAGATATAAGGAAGAAATTTTAGACAGTGATACCTTCCATTGGGGGGGGGGGGTGGGGGGCCACCCCCAGGAAAATTTTGAAAAAATAAGTTCTCGTTTGTACAATCTATAGCATTCTGAGGCACTTTTGTGTCATTCAGATGTGATATTTTTTCCTAACATTTTCATAGCCTTCCAGGGAGTGAGAGTTGATGTGAGAGTGTATTGGAAAGAAAGGGTATGGGAGGGATATCCCCTCCCATAGGGGGACATAGGGGGCCACCCCCCAGAAAAAAATGGAAATTTAACCTCTCATCCATACAATCTAAAGCATTCTAAGGCATTTATGTGAAGAAGAATATAGGAAATATAGGATTTTTTTTTTTGCAAAATAAAGGAAAATATATGAGTACCAAAAAAATATAGGAAAATATAGAAATATAGGAAAACATGTATATAGGAACGTTATGACTCCTGCCCAGGGCAGGGCGAGAGGCTCAGGGCCGGGAGGGGAGGCACACTACAGGGAGGAGAACCAAAGGGCTTGGAGGGGAGGCACAGGGCCGACAGGGGAAGTATAGGGCCGACAGGGAAAGCATAGGACCAATAGGGGAAGCATAGGATGAGTATGGATCTAGCATAGGTCTACCAGCCTTCACAGGTCGGCCCCCCTCCCTATAGCACATACCATAGGTCTACCAGCCTTCACAGGTCGGCCCCCCTCCCTATAACACATACCATACATCTACTAGCCCTCACAGGTCGCCCCCCTCTCTCTAACACACATCCAAGGCCTATCAGCCCTCACAGGTCGGCCCCCCAGTCGTAAAGTGTGGCCGGGGTAGTCGCAGCTAAACCCACGACAGTTGAGTTGAGTCCTACATCTTGGGAAGATGAAGATGTGCAACTCGACCATCGGGTCTTAGGGGTGTGTGCCTATACTTCAGCTATATGTATAACTATGTTGGAACTACGACAGTCGAGTCGTAGCCTATGGCATGGCAGAGTATTTTTGCTATGACCAGACAGTCGTAGGCACAGGCGCCACCAAGAGCTACGACAATCGAGTTGAGTTGAGTTGGTAAGTGGGGCTGGGGCTTAACACATATCATAGGTGTACCAGCCCTCACAGGTTGGCCCCCCTCCCTTTAACATATCATAGGTCTACCAGCCTTCACAGACACGGCCCCCTCCCTTTTTCTCTTCTTTTCCTTTCTCTTCCCTCTCCCTCTTTCTTTCTTTCTTTTTTTTGGAGGGGGGGGGGGGGGGGCAAGGCCCGTCTGCCCCCCCCCCCGGATCCGCCAACGCACACACTGGATCAGTCATGGTCATGCACATGTATGCAAGGAAATTGATGCCATCAATGTTAAGGAAAAAAGTGGGTATATACACCCACTAAGTCCATGTCCCTGTCAATTTTAAGAAAAGCCCGTGTCGCCATGTTGATTTTAGGGGTCTACACCCATTAGAAAACTAGAGTCAAGTCACCGAAACATCCACTCTATAAATCCAAATAATGCCCAGTAATCACGTTTTGGTTCCTCCATTGAAGGGCTAGGGCCTTACAGGAGTAGCTTCGAGGATGGGAGGGGGAAGAGTCGATTTAGAGAGCTTTCCAAGAGCTGACAATTGCATTTAGCACGCGGCCAGCCACGTGACTGAGTAGGCCAATCAGCTCCTTTAAAATACGTGAGGCCATCTGCCGGAAGTGACGTTGGTTGGCAATTCTCGATGATAGATGCTAGGCTCTTTAATATGCATCCCCGTTGCCAGCGAATATCAGATCTTAAGTGAAATATTGAAAGTTGGTTAACTTTGCTATTTCTATTAACAGTTTGCCTGTGTAGAAAGACTAGAATAATACAGTCTACATTTTGACTTCAGGAAGTTATCCGTACTGTTGAAGTTAATTTTATTGAAAAACACTGATAATGTTGTTTTGGGAAGGGACTTGCAGTAGAATTAATGGACGGCATCAAAACTAAGCTTGACGCCAGTTTATTCATTATTACAAGCCAAATAAAAGGCATTCAGTCAGACGGCGACATTTTAAATTGAATTAAATGTAGTGAAAGAAACACCAACCATTCCCCGTAATATAAGTTCTTTCTTACATCACTTATCAGCAGTTATTGCTGCAACTCATTTTACAGTCTCAAAAGCATATCGACAGACAGTGTATTCACTAAGCCAGCTTACTATAGCGGGGACGGATCCGGGGAGGGGTGGCGGTGATATTTTGTGGGCCTTTTTTTGGGCAAAATATATATGTTTTGATGTAAAATCCCCACCTCCCGAAGGAGCGCCGGGACTTTTTCAATATTGGCGCCGCCCCCCCCCCCTTCTTTCTAGAAGACTTCGGAATGACGAGAGTGTATTGCGGCACCTCAGGTTATGTTCACTGCGCTTAGATTTTTGATGACGTTTAATGGTCTAGACGTAGCAGTTTCCTCTTCGTCTCAATTGAAAACATGTAACCCAATTATTCTCTTTTCACGTTTGGTTTCATATCGTTTTACGTCCAAAACATTCTTGAGTTCCTTGATAAAGTATGTGTAGTCTTTTAGTTATGTGATAATCGCTATAAGAAAGCCTAATTTCCATTTGAATAAAGAAACAATGGGATTATCAGTTCGCCCGATGCCGCCAACAATGATTCGCACGATAACAAATTAAGGGAAACTTAAGGATGGAGGCCACTATAAGCACCCATTGTGCCACAATTTCTAATGTTTGCTTCACGGCATTCCACCTTTTGCCTTTTCAAAAACAATATCCGGTTGTCCCTATTCTGGGAAACAGAAGCGTTGTAATATTATTATAATCATTCAATACGAAAGTTCAATCATTCACCATTAGGTTAAACCCTTAGGCCTATTAAATGCCTATCTCTTTTTTAAAGTGTACACATGCCATGTTCTTTTACTTCAGTGTCAATTTCCTCTGATGAATACCTTAAAGTCCTATCCAACGTGTACCCCCTACTGCAGGCAAAAAGGACAGATTAAAGGAGAATCAAAGAAAGGGGGATATAGAGGAACCTTAGCTGAGTTCTTAGAGTTCAGAGCTCAGCAGAAGAGGGTCCTTGAATACATGATTTTTGAACAGCCCCCTTTGTGGGTATTCTGACCTAGTAACCTTTACCGAGGAGACTTAAGAGGCTTTAGTATAAGACCAAATTACCAAAGACGCCCTGTTAAAAAAGGCCTGCTTCTGAAATGTGTTGCAAGGCTTTCATATGCCTTGTATCTTTTACATGTAATGAAATGATTATTAATCAACGATGTGTTCCGATATTCATGTGTTCATATATTTTGTTCGTAAAGCTTCTTTATATCTGTGGTTGATATAAGAAGCATCCTTTTGTTATACCTTACCCATTGCAACATACCCTCAACGGAAGCTAACCACTTCTTACACTTTTGAACCTGAATCTGTTGATTCAGTAGCCAGGAGAAGACCCTCCCCTCCCCTACCCCTACCCCATCTGTCCCTCGAACATATTGGAACAGCTCGGCCATTTCGCACATTGTTCTTTCATAAATCCTTCGAATAACGTATCTGATGCTGACTATACATTATGGCCTCATTCAGAGGGTTGGGGGTTTAGGGCCATTAACTACTTTCATCTTGAAAGTTACATTGGCTGATATCAATCTCCCTCGGTTACGTTTAACTCAATTTCCTCTCCTGCCTTACATGCAAATGAATTCTCAGGTAATTTATCTCTGAGAATGCAACCTCTGTAAACGTGTTGTCAATTCTAAAAAGGTGGGACGTGGGGCAGCCTCAGTGATGTGTCATGAAGGGGCTTTGTCACACGGAGAAACGCTGCTAACATCCTCCAACAAAGGGGATTACAGGGAATTCTGCCGGCAGGTTTTAAAACAGGCTCCCCTGAGAACTTAGCGAACATCTATCTGGTTTGAGTCTCTTTTTTACAGAAGACGGATTACAATGTAGAGTCCATCCATTAGTACATGTGTATTTCACAGCCATATTCGTCACGTGGCAGTAGCTTTGGGTATGTTATATTTCTCAGAGTGAGTATATTAATTTTGCAATACACTAATTCCCAGAGTGTCCAAGTCAGAGTAATATCCTCCACAAGCAGATCCTTTTGCCATAAGGCATTAAGGGATATGTGTAGATGGGGGTGAGGTAGGGGGTGAGGTAGGGGGTCAATAACATATATATGTATCCATGAGCTTTTAAATCCGTCTTTGATACGGCATATTACCGAAGGCAATCTGAACTGTTTATATGTTGTGCATTAGAATGAAAACAGTTTGTGTAAACCTACGGGCTAGTGATTCTGTTTGATTCGGAGCATTAATCAGTTAATAAGATAAACAATTATTCTCATAAAGGCCATCCTGGACCTGTTGTTTTCCACTGGAGTTAGGCACCACCACTTTAAATGTTGATTTTGCACATGCTTTCTCCAATATAATGCATGCTTACTGCTAGGGTGTTTTGCCCTACTTAACTTATTATTCTGATTATTTGCGTGATAAGTCCCAAAAAGGTCTGTTCTGTGATCCTGGTCCCCGCTCAAGGTGTAGATGGGGGGTCCCTATGTCCCGTGTCGAATTTAAGAAATGTCAATGTCGCCTGTGGTTGTCGCTAGTGTTTAGCCATGTCCCATGTTGAATTTAACAAATGCTCATGTCGCCCTGTCGATTTTAAGAAATGCCAATGTCCCATGTCGTTGTCGCTAGTGAATGGTTATGTCCCATGTCGAATTTAAGAATTGCCCGTTTTTGCCCTGTCGATTTTAAGGGTCTACCATCATATATGATTTCCACAAACCAGGAAGACTCCATCAACATCATGAAAACAATGATAGAACCATACCTAGACC
The DNA here is from genome assembly GCA_936440205.1 of Lepidonotus clava. NCBI lineage: Eukaryota > Metazoa > Annelida > Polychaeta > Phyllodocida > Polynoidae > Lepidonotus > Lepidonotus clava. The sequence goes on from OW387148.1 coordinate 19,295,732, forward strand.
ATGGCAATGTGTTTTTCACAGGCTGTCCTATTAAGAATGTATCACCCTTAGAAACAATCCAAACAGCATCGCTTAGAACTGTGTATAATATTAAACGTCCTCAGGATGTTCATAACTATGAGTTATTCTTAGAATCAAATATTCTTCCTTTGGCATATAGGCGTGAATATTTTCTGTTAACAACTGCAAAGAGGTTAGTTTATAACAATGGTATAGCACTATTACGTACAGACAATGAGATAACAAGAGCGGCTCAGGCACCAAGAATAGACCTGTTTACTCCTAGGAATACTAGACTTATGAAGTCACCTGTTTATATAATGGGAAAATTGTGGAATGAGTTGGATTCCACACTAAGGAATGTTGTAGACAAAGATCAGTTCAAAAAGGAAGTGAAAGACTTGCTGTGGATAAAATATAAAAATACTATTAATATAGTGTAAAACACTATATCAATAATATGAAAAGGACATGATAAAAGGTAACATCATTTCATCTCATCTCATGATATTGATAAACTAAATGGGGTTGTGTGACCACCGATGTAGCATCCTATTTCAACATCTCTATAGGTTGTCAGTATAAGAGAGATATGGCTGATGATATGTGTAGATAGTTTTACATACCTGGAAAGGAAACAAACTGTTATTTGTTTATATCCCTTTGGTAACTATTTTGATGATGCCGATAGACCACAAATTGTAAATAATTATGGCTGGATAGGAGGGCAGACAAGGAAACTTTCCTTACCCCTACCAGGATAAATAAAACGATTTTAAAAAAAACACAGGGCCAGACTGGTGTGGTTGAGGCAAACGGTGCGTGAAATGTGTGAAGTGAGAGCTGAGAGAGAGTTACTAACAGGGCCCTGCCAGCTTTGGATCCAAAAATCCAATTCTCACCAACTCAAGCACCTTACTTCTTGTTGGGGTCTGTCACAGTGCGGACGCCTTGTGGAAGCAGTATGGAATTGCAAGACACACAGCAACGACACAAACCAGCCCCCAAAGATGCAAGGCTTGATCCCCCTCAACTGGAAGCCACGCGTTTCCCATACCACCAACTTCCAGTTTCCTAAATTCTTCCCAGTATATTTGGCTATGCCATGATTGGGTGTAGTCTCCCTGTTGCAATTGGGACATGCAGGCCTTTTTGCGACCCACCCCAATCCTTTACTCTTGTGAATCCGTTCATGTTCATGCGTTGCAATTCTGACTTTGCCACATCGCTTTTGCCGCGCTGCCCTTCCCCGTTTCCCTCCCGTCCTCATTTTACCTTCCGCTACCCCCTCCCTCCCCGGTCAGCTTAAAATGAGACCAAATGACACCAGCCACCGATAAAATACGAGCACAAACACGAGTGCGTCACATTATGTAATCAAATGACCTGTCGTGATTAGGAACATAATATTTGGCAAAAATGGATGAAACAGGGGAAACTAACAATGAAATCAATTCATCATCTTTTTTCAAAGAAATCAGTCTATGGGATACCTATTTCGGGGATTATGATATGAGTACATTGAAAACAATCTTCTAGAGGTCTAATCATTATATGGTTATTGCTGCAGTGCGTCTCCAGAGTTTTTGTAGAGACCCTTGACTAATTCATGGTCCGCTGTAGGCCCTATGTCCAAGCTCTGTCCGCACATCAGAGTTTTAACAAGAGCCACCCTGCCGCCGCCACCCACAGTCTTATTGCATTACCACTCAGCCACCTGGGCACTTGATGGACCAAGTCTGGGCTGACCAGTCTAGAAAGGGTGGGCATGATTTTTGTTGCTAGGAGACCTTCCCAAGGCAACCTTCCAGTGGTTATAACCACCCAATGCTCACCCCTCACTGGTGTGTATATAACTGCCTAATATAGGTAAACCTATTATGAACCTTATACTTTTAAATAGGAAACTTGATAGAATAATAATCTGGTTTATTGTTATAATAGTGGAAAACGTTGGATTTTAGATAAGAAAAAAGAAAATTGCACAATAGATCCCATACTTTACAGGCATAATAATGGTACGTTTATGCAACAGATACTAAGTTGAGGCATCTTCAATATTAAAATCCATACTGTTATCGTCACCTTTTTTTTGATAATATTTTATTTGTCGTCTTCAAACAAAAGTCTGTTCTTCCAGACGTTACAAGAATATATCTCCGGGAACAAATATCTGAATCAATATTACCTTTTTCTTCTATATAATAATGATGATAATATACACAATGATATAGATGGTAATTGATGTTATGTATCCGTGAATTCTCTAAATACAACTCATGTCATAATATTGTCTGATCAGAACCGTTGGTAATTTGATATAACAAAGATAAATTATCATGTAAAGGAATGTATATGTTCAACAATAGCACTCATTATTGTTCAGCAATACCTGGCACCAAAAATTGAATATAATACTGTTTCACTCTTTTCTTAAATTCCGTTGTACTTTCAATAGCTCTTATTTCCCGGGGTATTGCCAACCATAATTAATTAGCACCTCTATAAAAGGGTGATTTTTTTACTGATTCATATTTTGGCTTTGGAACCTTGAATTGACATGATACTTGATTTCTGGTAATTCGAGGTTGTGCCTTAAGCCACTTACCCTGATCCCTAAATTGAAACATTAGGCTCAGCAGATGACAATTCCTCCTATTCTTCAGGGTATTCAGTTTCGACTTAGTCAGTAAATCACTTCTATGCATATCTAAGGGAGATTTCACTTTAAACACTATTCTTAAAGCCTTATATTGTAATCTCTCTAGCTTCCTCAACTCTGGTTTGGCACATGCATCAATTAAGAAGTCACAGTATTCAAAATAAGGGAGTATGGTCTGTTTATAAACTATCAAGGCCGTATCAGTATTAAGACTGCTTCTGAGTTTTTTCAACTTGTAGATTTTCTGATATGCAGTCTTATAGCCATTATTTAAGTGTTTATTAAAATCAAGTTTATTATTCAGCCATACTCCCAAGTATTTATAACTGGATATCTCTTGCAAAATATCATTGTGTGCCAGAATTTTGATAGATTCCTCAGAGCCAGTGTTTATGAACATTACCTTGGTTTTTTGTGTATTCATTCTCATTTCATTTTCAGTACACCATAGTAAGGAAGCATTAAACAAATCTTGTAATTTCAATTGGAGACGGGGGAGTGACCTATCAGAATCGTAGATAACTGCATCATCAGCAAATAATATAATTTTATCTCTATTTGTAAAATCCACCAAATCATTTATGTAATAGATGAAGAGCAGTGGTCCGAGCACTGAGCCCTGGGGAACGCCGTTATAAACAAGTGATTCTTTTGAATAACATTTATTAACTTTAGTAATTTGCCTTCGTTTGTTTAAATAGTTATCAAACCAGGTTAAAGCAGATCCTGAGATCCCATTTTGAAATAATTTACCTAGTAAAATATTGTGTGACACCATATTGAAAGCTTTGCTCATATCAATGAAAATACAGCCCACTGCTCGTCCCCTATCTCTCTCCTCATAGGCAAATTTAACCAATTTCATAACTGCTTGCATGGTTGATTTACCAGGCTGGAATCCATATTGATCATTTGCAATTAATTTATTGCTTTGTAAATATTCCAACAATTGTTTATGGATAATCTTTTCAAGTAGTTTTCCTAAGAGAGACAAAATAACTATTGGGCGCCAGTTAGTCATTTTAAGAGAGTCACCTTGTTTTGGTATGGGAGAAACTATCCCCAATTTCCAATCGTCAGGAAATTCTCCATTTAGTATACACTGATTTAATATTTCCAAAACCCTAAGTTTAGTTAATATTAGGAATTCTTTAAAAATTCTAGTTGAGATATTCATGTGACCAGAAGGTTTATAGATATTGATCTCTTTGATTAAGTCGTTTAAATCCTCTAAATCAATAGGATCAAATCCAGTTAAAGAATGTAATGGCAATGGACCAATGAAATCTTTGGGAACATAAGGTTGCATCCCTGAGCCATTCATAGTATTGATGCCTAGATGGGCATAATAGCTGTTCATAACATCAGGAAGTTCAGTATCAGAAATAACATTATCAGAGTCATCCAATAAAGTGACCATCGACTTTGCTGAGTCTGCCTGGCGCCGCCGGTCCCCCATACACACAAAGGTCAGTACCACATGTACTATCCATAGACCTGTGTGTATTTGACAATGGTGTGGACGCGCCGTATGCAGGCACTCAACCAGGCATTAGAAAAGCAGGCTGAGAACATTTACCCCGGCCCTGAGTCTCCCGACTCGGAAATTCAATTTCGTACGGGCACCACTTGGTCCCAGGACTCTATAGACTTTGACGGTACCGAACCAGATATGGCTAGTGAAAGACGTCTCCAGTTATTAGAGTCTTAGGCATGTCAGAAAAATTTGATGCTGTTTTGAGTTCTATGAATTCCAGGCCTGACGACGCCACCCGGGACACGCTGCACACAGGCGGCCGCCATTACGCTCCACCGGCGCCGCCGAGGGCACCTGTACTCAGGGTCGAGACATATGACGAGTACCTGGCTGCTCAGCTACGTAAGGAGGAATTCAGTGTCCCCCGGGCGGATGACGGTAAGACTTTGTGTTCTGATTTATTTGTCACGAAGCTTACCCCCAAGCCTTATATATGTATATGGTCCGACCCGGGGTGAACACTTTGAAAAAGAAACTTGACGCCAGGGAGTCTATGACTTTTAATGAGTATGTTGTTACTTTCTTAAAGATGGTCCGTGACCCCAGGGCACGTCTTGGGGACATAACACCACAGTTATTGGAACACTTGCAGCAGGTCTCCGAGGATGCTGCCGTCCGTGACTGGGGAGCCGCCAGGAAGTGGACGCAAGCCACCTTTGACGCCGTGGAGAGGGGCAATTATACCTGGAACGACGCATACCAGATCCAGCTTGAGAGGGTACGATACGCGCTCCCTACGGCGCGCCCTCCCCCCAGCCATCCCGGCACATCAGACCGTAGAGACCTGCCTTGTAGAGATTTTAATTCTCATGCAGGTTGTTCATATCCCAAGGCCCACCCTGGACGTACTGTCAACTTCATACATGTTTGTTCTCTATGTTTTAACCAGGTGGGCGAGAGGTCTCCCCACACCGCTTTAGGCTGTCCCAGGTCACAAAGGGCCGCCCCGCCAGTCAACATGCCGGTCCCACGAGCTCAAGGGGCCCCTCCGCCCCTCCTTCATCACCACGCTGCCACAAAAAACGCCATGGGAGCCGGTCAGCAGAAGCCTCGGCTGGCGGGCTCCGAGATCCTACAGTGACAGGTAACATCGACATTGCTGGGACAGCCAGTCCGGGTGGAGACACCCGACCCGCGTCATCCGACACTGCATGTAATGTAAGTCCGCTTGACCCACCTTTCGAGGCCATTCGCTATGTCTGCGACAAAGATAAACATTATGAGTTTGTTGATACCTCCCCCGGCGCATTTGCTCACCATAGAGTTGTTCATTGGCCCATGGTTACCCCTGCAATTGATGTCCCTTTGGATGTTGTCCGAATATATGATGCGGTACGGTCGACAGGCCTGCCAAATTGCCTTTCCGCTAGAGAGCAGCTTCAATCGGGCCTCAACTTGGATGCTTGGATCGCTTATGCTGACTCTACCCCGGAGGATCAGCAGCTTATTGACTTTATCCGCTTTGGTTTTCCTCTAGGTTACCTTGGACCCATCTCGGACACCACATATGTCCCTAATCATGACTCTGCCACAAGATTCCCCCATCATGTCCAGGAGTTTGTCGACATAGAGCTCAAGGAGGGTGCCTTTGTTGGCCCATTTCGCTCTCCACCTTTTTCACCATGGGCCCACACCTCCCCATTGATGACACGTCCTAAATCGGATGCTACCAAGCGACGTGTCATCACTGATCTCACTTTCCCTGAGCACTTGTCCATTAATGCATATATACTTAAGAACAGCGCATTGGGGGAGGTATACGACCATACTCTCCCTACCATCCCTGATTTGGTTGGTCTTCTTCGCGGTGCCTCCTCTGACACTCATATGTTCACCATTGACATAGCAAGGGCATATCGCAACTTCAGGAGCGACCCCCTGGATTGGCCCTTGCTGTGCGTCGAGTGGGCTGGACGCCATTACATAGATGTCTCCATGCCCTTCGGGGCTCGTGCCTCATCATGCTACATGCAACGACTTGCCTTGTTCATTATGCGTATCCTGGCTAAGGAGGGCATCGTGGGGGCGGTTTACCTGGATGACATTATAGTTGTCGCCCCTGACGCTGCCACCGCCCATGCCCACTATGCCCGGGTGCGTCAGCTCCTGGCCGAGCTGGGCCTGCTGGAGGCGGTTGACAAGGCTCAGCCCCCCGCCACGGCTGTCACCTGGCTTGGGGTTTGCATAGATCTGTCTGATATGTCTCTCTCCATACCACAGGAAAAACTTGACGAGGTTCTGGAGTGTGCCCATCGATATAGTCATGCCAGGTCCATCAACAAGAGACAATTACAGTCTATTATTGGTAAATTCACCCACCTTTCTAAATGTGTTGAGCCTGCACGTGTGTTCATGGCCCGTCTTCTGACAGCTCTTAGGAATATGGGCGCGGCCACATACATCAAGGTTGACGATGCAATGAGGGCGGATATTAACTGGTTTTTAGAATTCGCACAGGATTGGAACGGCCGTTCCCTCATCCCCTCAGGCCCCCCCACCAGATGTATTCAGGTTGACGCTTGCCTCACGGGCATTGGCGCCACGGATGGCGTCAGGGCATATGCCGCTCGCGTTGCTCCTGATCATGATCCCATAGACAATATTACTGAAATCGAGGCTGCTAACGTTGTAATTGCCCTACACACATTCATTTCAGACAGCGACAGGGGCACAAAGGTGGCGGTACAGTGCGACAATATGGCCACGGTCCAAGCCCTCACACATGGTAGGGCTCGGAACCCCGTCCTCGCCGAATGTGCACGGGCTGCATGGATGATTGAGGCGTTATACAGCATTAAACTTTGCTACTTCCATCTTCCAGGTGTTGATAACCCAGTCGCGGATGCACTGAGTAGGGCACACACTACCCCGGCCTATTACAGCCTTGCCGCGGAGTCTGTTGATGCTCACAACCTAACTATTATTCCGCCGTGTACTTATGTTCTGTCCTTCCTCGTCCCTGCAATTTGCTCCAGATCGGGAATTCAACTGGCTGGCGACGAGGGCGGAGGAGCGCCAGCGGGCTGCAAGGGCACCAGGGACATTGGCTGCGCACCGGACGGTAGTCAGGGACCTGGCTGCGTTCGCCTACCGCTTCAACATGGACCCCCTCTGGATGACAGAGACAGACGTGTGCCTATGGATCGAACACCTGGTTCAGCGAGGGGCGTCGCCAGGAACGGTCCGCAACAAGGTATCCAACGCCAGGGTCTTCGTCCGCCTCGCTGGGGGCTCCCTTCAAGGCTTCAATCACATCCGCGTCGCCAGGGCGATCGACGCCGTCCAGAGGAGAAAGGACCATGTCCCGGCCCCCAGGCGTCCAGTCCCCCCGGAAGTTATACGGGGGGTTCTGGCCGCCCTGCCGCCGGATCACAATGGAAGGATGGTCAGGGCCGCCTTGATGCTTATGTACTTCGGCGCCCTGAGGCAGTCGGAGGTCGCCCCTTCCTCCATGGCCTCATTCGACCCTCTACGCCATCTTACGAGGGCCGACATAACGGGCCGCGACCCCCTGACTGTGAACATCAAATGGGCCAAGAATATGCAGTTATTCAACCAGAAGAAGACGGTACTCCTGTCGTCTACGGGCAACTCAGCTACGTGCCCAGTGATGGCGGTCGCATGGGCACTTGGAGCTGCGGTGCACCTACCAGCGGCTGCTCCCCTCTTGACATTTGCGACAACAGACAAGCCAATGCCGGTCTCATATATTAGGTCTGTGTGGAATGCCACCCTCACACACCTGGGCTTTGATAAGAAACTATACACACTCCACAGCCTGCGTAAGGCATCCGCTACGGCGGCCTATCAAGGGGGCTGCACTGAACTGGAGGTACAGCGGCACGGGGGATGGTCCTCTAACGCCCACCGCGTCTACATACACACTGCTGCAACACGCAAGATTAGCTCTGCTCTTACGCAATACATCACTCCGCCCTCATAAACTTTCCACCCACCCATCCCTATTATTTTACTCTCGGGTTTGGCCAATTTATACATAACTGCAATCAACAATTTTACACTTTTATTGACCGTCTTATTTATAATAAAAGTTATGTCGGCCACTCCCGGGTTTTACTTTATTTATACACCACACATGGACTAATGGTGTAGGCATCTCTATTTAGGGATGGTGGTTCATTGGTCCCCAGGTGGATAAATATGTACTTTTATACCCCACCTGGTGTCTTACTTATACACCACTCTGCTCTTCACTGAGCATGCCCAGTGACACTTCCCCTGGCCCACACTCAGGCTCGCTCACTCTCAAGCCTGCTCTCAACCACTACACATCGACTTTGCCCACCCACCCACTTCCTATTTATTTATCTTTTATCTCTTTTAACCAATGTGTTCATCCATGTTGCCAATTTATACATAACTGCAATCAACAATTTTACACTTTTATTGACCGTCTTATTAATAATAAAAGTTATGTCGGCCACTCCCGGGTTTTACTTTATTTATACACCACACATGGACTAATGAAAGAATGTAATGGCAATGGACCAATGAAATCTTTGGGAACATAAGGTTGCATCCCTGAGCCATTCATAGTATTGATGCCTAGATGGGCATAATAGCTGTTCATAACATCAGGAAGTTCAGTATCAGAAATAACATTATCAGAGTCATCCAATAAAGTGATTTTATGATCCTTAAACTTCTCTGGATTTAGCAATGAGTTCAACTCACGCCAAAATTTTCTATAGTCCTCACGAGTATCCATCAGAGTAGATTTCACATACTGATTCTTTGCATTTCTAATCATTTTATTTACTCTATTTTTCTGTTTACGAAATAGTTTTTGGTTTGTTTCATACAAATCTTGTAAATCTATCTTAATTTAATCATCTGGTTCATTATTAATTTCTTTCTGAATTTTAACAATATGTCGGGCAAGGTAATCACGGTCTGCTATTTCCTCTAGGATTTCCTGTGTTAACCAAGGTTGGACTGAATTACATACTCTGATCTCGGTCATTGGACAATATGCATCAAGATATTCCACCAGCATGGTCTCCAATACGTCCCACTTATCATCAGCACTCTCTCTGTTAATTATGTCCTTTAGATCATGATTTTTAATAAAAATTTCCAAACCATCTCTGCTGAAATTTTTATAAGTTCTGCCCTTACTAAGATAGTAATTTTTACTATTTCTTTTTTTCTTTTTTACACAATAAACTGGGAAATGATCACTTAGAATTTCAAGCGTACATCCAGCATCACTAACATATTCACTGTTTGTGAATATCAAGTCTAGCTGTGTGCTTTTCCTAGAACCGAATCTCGTAGGCATAGAAATCAATTGCTGTAGAGTATATAGTCGTTCAAATTCTTTTAGGGCTTTCGTGTTGGCATTATTTCTATTTTTATAATCAATATTAAAATCGGCCAAAAGAAAAATTTCTCTACCAGATTATAAACCATTGTCTAAAAAACTTTTTAACATTTTCAAAAAGTTTTTTATATTTCCTGAAGGAGGCCTATATACAGTAATCACTAATTGCTTGCGATGATTTGGACTATGATGGTCGATGGCCAGAGTTTCAATGTCACTATTTGACAGAGTGAGATCCGGAATCATTGAACAATGTTCAGATATACCTTCAGATATATAACAGGCAATACCTCCACCTCGTTTGCTTGACACCCTATCATTACGTAATAATTTGTATTCAGGTAGTACAAGCATATCATCTGTAAATAAGGGTGTCAGCCATGTTTCTGTTACACATAGAAAGTCCACCTCACAATTTAAGGATTTAACATGTGCTAATTTCGGCCATAAACTACAAATATTCATATGTAAAAATTTCATGCCAGGCATTGCATTCAATGTGCCAATATCTTTATTCACATATCCCATTGGGTATAGCACATATACATTCCTTCAATACCGACAGCGGTTCCACGTTATAAACATAACATTCAATTTGTGATGATGATGAAACCCCATACAAAACCCATCCCCCCTTCCCCTTATCAAATACTGCTACAGCATGAACTGAATACGTTGATGCTATAATATTTAACACTACCCCCATAATAGAATACTGAAGACTACAGTTGGTGGCTATACTATCAGGGTACGTGGAATCATAGAATTAGCGCCCACAAGGAACACTGCAAGGAAATATCTTCACGTTTACGTCAAACTTAAAAAAACAATCAGCAAGGGTGAATATAATTATGTCAAAGGTATTATCGTGGCACAGATACCTCAGTTCTTGTGTTTTATCAACAAGAACATAGCTGAATGTTTAAACTCTAACGTGTGCTGTGTATTTACTCTCTCGGTTTGGCCATGTAACGTTGATAGATCTGTTTTGATTTTATAATTATGTTACAATAATAGGTCTTTTTATTAACATGGAGGCCTGAACTGAATGTGAAATAAATGGTTGTTAAGGGTTTTCATTAAAGGTAAAGCTTCTGCATGAGGTGTATGACGTCCGGTTATGTGAGTTTCTTTTGAGTAAATGTACTTCTTGAAAATGCATAAATTACATTGTTGGAGGTAAGTATGAAACCATTTGGAAGGACATGCACATCTTTGGCGATTGAGTTTAGCTATGTGCACGTCTGATAGACTAAGGATTATAAATTGCATTGTTTATTTTTCTGATGTCCACAGCTACGTGAATTAGGAAGATACATCTATATCATTTCCTATCTTTTATATTCACTTTTAATTTCTGAGAGTGCATGGATCTGTGGTCTTTTTCTAGGACTCTGTCCTCGACTTTGGGCCCTTATTATAGGAGGCAACGTATAGTTGTACCGTGTGGGATGCAGCTTTAATTTAGCTACGTCAGTGAACGTATGTTTATGTTGTTCTCATGTCTATATTTACCTGAGTTAATAACCCTTTTCATGTGCCCACTCTCTTTCAGTACTTGGAAAAAAAATGTATTTGACAACTTTCTCTTAAATACAACCAACCTCCTACGCAAGCCTACGAAGTCGGTCTAAGATCGTCTCCGACAATATACATAAGTATGTATATATAGTAACCAGATTTCAATTCTTGTAATGTAAACCGTGTGCCCCAAAGGCGACACATGAACTTTTTACTTTAAGGTGCTCCCCCCCCCGCCCCCCGCCCCCTGAAAGAAAGAAATTCTTTTCAATTTTTGTGTATATGTTTCGGAGTATTTAAGGATTGACACCGGTGGTTAGGGCGTGATTCCTTGTTACTACTTGTATTGCATCTTCTCTAAAGTGTCCCTTAATTCACATAGACAGAATTAATTAATTAAAATGCTTAGTTTGAGAATTAATTAATTAAAATGCTTAGTTTGATAGTTATCTGATGGGAAACATTGTATGTAAAAATTAGTTACGGTTCCTAATTTATGATCATGAAAAGAGAAAATTAAAGTTGATTTTTTCATTGTTATGTTTTGAACAACTATTTTTCAGTAACTATGAGGAATAGAGCTTTGAAATTTGGCATACCTATTCACAATATTGCAATAGAGATAAGTGGTAGGCTAGTTACAGGGCGCCAAAACCAACATTTTCAAAATTCAAATACTCATGGAAATCCATTCATTCAGCCTATTTCTGGTCCATGTTAACATCTAAATGATGAAATATGGAAGAAAGTCATTAAAACCACATTTTCCTTGCTCAATTCAATTAATGTGGATCTGCAAAAATGGGGTTTGTTTACAAACAAAAGGAAATATTACCATGTCTCATGGAATTCTACTTCAGTTTAAGCTAGTTTTCACAGCTAATACTTTACCAATGACCTTAACTAGACTCATCCAACATATTTCTATACTTATCTGAGTTTTGATACTTTGGTCAATTATATTGGTTTTGGGTCCATTTACTTCTACTAATGAAAATAATTCAGGATATAGTTCCACTACAAGTGAAAAATGAACATAACATATATTGTCTTTTTCTTACTTTATAGAAGCATCTACACCACTCATAGAGTTGTAAAAGTGCATCTTGATTAGTTCTAATGAAAAAGTTCAAACCTTGATGTTGGACGAGGCAAGTGTTCACCCTTCTGATGCTATTGTGATGAATTATAGTAATCAATTCAATGGCACAATACGAGTTCGTGTAGTAATTATAAAGGTTAAAGATTTGAGTAATGTTGTTGTTAGAGTTACGAGTAAAGCTGTGTTTTGGGGACACGATCGAGAAGTACACAAGATTGTGCGGTACGAGTTACACGAAAATGTTAGTTAACACGAGATTGTGATGTATCTTGTATTCTTGACCAGAGGTGACCTCAGTAAGGGTCAAAGTGACCACGTGATGTTATGTAACCAATCAGGAGCCAGGTTATGGCTATAAATAAGAAGTAATTACACGAGAATAAACAGTCGCGCTTTGGAACTCACTGTGTTTGCATCTCTTCACTTCCTAGGATTGGGCATGAGACAACTTGGAAGGGCCTCCTAGACAAGAATAGCAGCTAGAGAGCGAGAATTAGTCCCAAGTTCCAATAAATTAGGGAGTTAGGACTTAGAGGAAATCAGGGCAAAAAGGGGTCCACGAACGAACTCGTCCGCACAAATATGGGAACGACTTCGTCTGACGTACGAACTCGGGAGATGAACGGGTTCGACGATCAGATGGTGGGACCTTGGCCTACACGCTACCACCTTTTTTTATTTTTTGGGCATGGTCCATGTTGCCGACGCTAGAGCTACCGTCCGAGATACCTGTTAGGCGAGTGACATGAGAAGGTTCCCCGATATCGGCCCAGCCTAAGCTACTGATTCCATCCCAAGAATCCCGTTAGCCACCCCTTTTCCGGAAGCCAGAAACCCCTCCCTGTTGATCACACCATTTCCCCCACCAACCCCCACGAGCGAGGCATGTTCCCAGAGACCCTCTCGACCACCTGTCCCCCGATCACCCAACCACGGGTGCGGAACCCATCCAACTCATGCATCGGTCACCCGAGCACGAATTTGGACCCAGACCCTACAAAATCGTCATATCTCTGTTGAGAACCACATGGGTCCTCCCGCAGAGAACATCAATATGGTGGCCCAATATTTATAATGAAATGTCAACATCACCGTAGTAACTTGTCAGGTGCATGTGTTGTGACATTATCACTTCTTGTGAAGTGATGAAATCTGTGATGTCACAAGGCTGGTCAGTTGCCTGACAACCATGGGTGACAGGATTGCTACACTGAAAACACAGAATTGTCAAAAGTCAGTTCAAAAACGACAGCCCATGGTTGTCATGACCTCTGACTACGAGTATGACATACCTAGGATTGTAAGTGAATGGTGCCAAAAACCACAGTCCTGGGTAGTCACAAGAACACATTTGGACAACCCTAGGGTTGTTAGTGAATGATGCCAACACTGGGTTGTCAAAAAAATCTCCAGGATTGTCATATGGTTGTCAGAATAAGCAGGGTTTGAACCGGAAACCTCCTGCATTGCAGACGGCCTAACAAACCTCTGGGTTATCCAGGCTGCCTGTGAGAGAGGCTACAGATTTACACCCTTACCACTGCATCCTATGGTTGTCATAGAGCTGTCATACAGAAAGAAAAGTTTTTTTTGAAATATTGGACAGACCAACCCAGGGGTCATTACCCTCTTGCATGTTTTAACCCTTTGACAACTCTTTGACAGCCTTCTGACAACATTACCTTTTCAGTAAACTCACAATGTATAAACATGTTTCACTTGGTTAATCATTTTACCACAAAGACACACAGACACAAATTATCACTCATGTATTAACCCTTTCGTGATGCTAGGATATCTTCTTTATATGTGTAGAAATATGCATATCTGGATTTTCCTTGTGATCTTAGCTCATTTGGCCAGAATGGCTTTTTTTTATGTAAGATAATTTATTTCTTTTTAATTTTATTTATACAGAATGCAATTCAAACAGTGTGTCTGCTCCCCCATTGCTGTCCTGTGGACTATTTGGGCACAATTCCGTGCAAGGGTCATACAAATGTCCTATCTGCACTGCATGGGACTCGAACCCATGCAGTGACAATGCCAACAAGTGGTACCAACGCCTCAACGATGTGGGCCACCCCGACCCCATAATGTGTAAATATGTGTTCTATAAATGAAACTGGCATCATATATGACAATATTGAGACAAACATGGCCCCATATAGGACCATTCATCAATATACTTGCATTGAAAACACAAAGCCATCGTGATGACAACTTCAATGGTGTCTAAAATGACAACCCTGTGACAACTCCAGTATAAACAAGAAGTAAAAAAGCTACAAAGTTTCGCTCATGCACGAGCGATGGTCGTCCCTCAATGAACTAATGCAATTTAGTATGCATAAAAAACATACTATACCCTATTACTACCACCAGGACCCCTTCGGCCCCTTCCCCCAAGTACACCCTTCCTAATACCAATATGCTCTATGGGCTATGAGCACTGACCACCACCACTACTAAAGACCCATACCCACAAGGCGTACTTGCCCAAAATCCGCTAACTCATCGGTGTTGACAATCAATATGTGCAGTTAGTTTGTACAGTGAATGTTATACTAAACTCCTATTACTTATTTCTTTAGGCTTATGTACATATAATGAATACCTATATCAGGCTTCTGTTTCTCTGTCCATCTTTCACCTATTTTTCCAAATTACTTGTGCAGCAATAAGTAGCAAAACGAGAATCGTCCATACAACACGACCAATATTAGTCTATAGAATTACATTGGTTATTTGATGCTCCATTGTTAAACTTTTAGCCGTGAGCAAGAGATGTGATTATGTTACTTTTATGTAAAAAGATGCGCTTCAAATAACAAAAGGCAGAGATCATCGGAATTAACCCGAACATGATCGTTGACATAAATACGCAGGAGTAGGTGGTATTAGAAATTTCCTATTTAACATCTTGTATTTCATTTGCTTTTGTACAAAAAGATATTACTAGCATAAAAGATCTATCTTATTACTTTACAAATACTGAATAAAGTGATAACTAGGTCCATTCAATTGTGCCCATGTGTTTGCTTGCCTTCAGTAGTTGTTTTCGGGGTCCCTATTGTCCTATTGAAATTGAGAACAAGGAATAGAGGGGCCAGTGAAATTTTAGTTTTGTAAAATTCTTGTGTCACACAGTAGATATGAGACTTACATATGGGTACAAAACAATTCTATAACTGTGATTTATTCTACGTTCTATAATGTTGTATTTGGTGTCTTCAGCATTTAGGGGCTTGTAATTTTTTTCATTTTCTTATTTTTCCTGGGTATTTTATTTTTTTAAGATCCTTATGTTGAAGCCAATTGCTTGATATACAGCAGTATTAATCAGATATATGATATAATTGAACTTTAATTTGTCAAAGGGATATGTACCCTCAAAAGTCATGTCCACAGGCAATTATTCCCCCCCCCCCCCATTAAACTGTAGCTGGCAAAATCATCAATTAACAACCCAAAAACACATTGTAATTTGTTTCTCTCCTAACTCCCTATAGTATTATAGTTTTTTAAATATCATGATTTAAACAATTCTATTTTTTCTAATATAATGGAAAATGTCCACTCTTTTTAGTATCTACGAGAGATTTTTGAAGAAATTAAGCATTATGATGGGGAAAATTATACTATGCCTGTTTTTTCTGTATCAAAATGACTGGGACACATAGCTCTACTGAAAAAAGGACAAAAAAGTAGTGTTTCAACTAAAATAAAATGTTTCTAGCTGCTATAATCTGAACTTTTTGGCCATATATTTAAGGGGAGTATCTACGAGAGATGAGGTTTGGCAATAATAAAAAGAAATCAGAGGAGAAAAATTAAACTATTCCAAAAGGTCTCCATATCAAACTGATATATTTAGAATTTTAGTTACCTTCACTCATTATTATAAGCTCCAGGCAGTTCAGAATAGCAAAAACGTATCTACGAGAGATGTATCTACGAGAGATTTAGAATGATAGATCTGTGGCTGATGCAACATAAAAATGCATTGATTACTTCTATAAAGGTAGAAAAACATGTAAAATTATAATGTTTAAGATATCAAAACAAAGATTATTCCTATTGATTTTTTTCCTGTTAATAATGGCAATTTTGCCAAAAATGGTATCTACGAGAGATTTTACCTACATAGTATACCAAAATATTAGATATTGGAGAATTTTTGACATTCTTTTATGACACTAATAGTTCTATGCTCAAAAGCCTGTAACTTTGTTAATAATCGTAGCATTTGTATACATTTGGTATCATTTAAAAGCTACAACAGTCATCTTTAATATGAACTTGACAGAGTGTTGTCTACTCCTTGCGGTTCTTTGGTATTCTTATTTGTGCATAATTCACTAAATAAGCATTGGAGCAAGCTTTAGCCATTTTAGTAATATATGTCTTGCCATCTTTGAAGGCTCATATCCTTAAAAATAAATAATTTAACGAGCCAAGTTTTTCAAAACAAATTAAATGATACCTACATTTTCAGAAAATAATAACATTTAAACTATAATTTTAATTTATTTTTTGCACCTTGTTACCACTGTGAGGCAACACTTAATGTAGAATATGCCGAAATTAATATATTGCATAGAAAACCATGTCTGTATATCAGCTCACACATTGAATCTCTTGCACACCTGACACAGGATGTCTGCGTGTGACGTCACACAAATGACAGTTATATTTAAATTTCAAATTTCTAAAATCCATAAAAACCATATCTTTTCACATTTTCTTTTATAAATTATTTAATTTGGTGATTTTAATTTCTTTAAGACTTATAAAGAACATTTAAAACATTTCTTATGAAAAAGTTTTAAAACTGCCACTACCATAATAATCATGGGTAGAATATTTAAATGTATGTCTGTCTCTATAATTGTTCTAGCCAATTGAGCAATGTCTGTCATTGCAACTGTTACTTAAATCATAACGACAATATTAAAGTTCAGCAAGTACCAGCGCTGTACCTGCGTCATACTGAAAGTAGAAAATCTAATGTCTAAGTATAATAAACAGTTATTCTTATGATCATCCAGTTTTAAGTCAGAGAGTGTACCTTCGGCCCAGCCTCGGATAATAAATCCAATGTCCAACCATGAGGATACAATTAACTTAGGGGCTCTAAATCCTAGGGTTTCGCAATGGTAACACTATAGCCAACAGGTGCTATATGAGAATATCAGATGGAGAGGCCTACTATAAATTATTATCATAGCACTACTGCAGTGGTGAGATCGATGTAACGTTTTTCAGAATAAATCAGTGGTCAATATTGACTTGAGGTAACTATGAAACAAAGATTATACATGACATGGGACTAAATCCATCTACACTTTACTTGCATACGTGTTCAAACTAACATCAATACAAATGGCAGTAGAAAAATGCATACACAAAAAATCATCAAAAAATAATCAAATTCGGACTAAACGGTTTAAAAAAACAACAATTTACTCTGAGACAGAAAACGCTTTTGGTGACGACAAGTGGTGGATATAATGAAGGTCACTGACGGGACGTCTCGACTCTGATGGAAACAAATTGATGGACGTGAAAATGTTGCCCTTTGCCCCTTAAAGAAATATTTCCATGTGAGGAGGTGATGAAATATTGAGCTGGCTCGTGATTTACACAATCTTCACAGAACAGTAGGGTGTCATTATTGATTTCCTATATGTATGACAGGTCAAGTTTATGAAGTGTTTGAATTCGACAGAATCTGAAATTGCTAAAATGTATTGCAGTTATTGCATTAATATTATGTTTTTTCAGACGAGAGCGCATTATATACATGCTAAAGGGAACATTAATCAATACCATAACTTTTGTGTTTTTGAACGATATATGCTATGAAAATAGATTAATTGATTATATGATGTATTGAGGATTGTCCTGAAATAGGATATGGTTTATGTTTTATCTCTGTTTAAGATTAAATTAATATTAATATTAATAAAATTGGAGGAATGTCCTGAAATAGGATTGTATATCATTTTTGCTCAGAAAATCAAGTTTGCTTGAAAGCTATAAGGAAATAAAGATTTTTAAAAAAAGCACAAATTATGCTCTCTCGGCACTAAACAAAGGTCATGTTATTATCAAACAAAGGATGAGAGAAATGTTGTAGTCATTCAACACTTGAGACAATGGAGAGATGTATGGGGGCAAAAACTGCACCACCGGATGTAGGTGTTTGTGTACAGATGACCAATATTCAAACTTTGATTTTACATGATTGGATGCAACTTGATTTCAATCAAAAGTTTTCAAGGTAGCAGTTACTTGATACACCAAGAAAAATGACTTCATGTGATACGCTTTATACACTTTATATCCGATGTCATTGCACTGGTCATCTTATTGGAGCTCAGATTTCATTCCAGAAAACAGTCATAAGTCATATCGAATGGCAGTTTTACATAATATAATTATAATGGGACTAGCCGGAGGCAGCTTTCCACATGTGGTGTTTTAATACTGGCAGCTAACTATACATAATATCAATTATACAATTCTCACAGAAATCCTGAATAAAATCCTGAATGAATTTGATGAATAGTTCAAAGCATAATATGTTTTGAACTATTCATCAAATTCGAGATAATTCATCTGTTTATAGATTTAAGATCCTCCCTTAAAAATAATATATGGGTATTTATAATGACATGTCAACCACTTCTTACAAATGTTCTATTACATTTCAGCCTATAACCCCTAGCAGTTTGTTATGCAGGATAATTAAGTGTGTAATTTAAACTGGTAAGACAACCTTTTTTCTCTGGCAAATATTTGAAGCATTGTCTGAGCAGCTCGGGAGTAGATAAGCACGTGTTCAAACCATTGTGAGCCTGAGTTAAACAGTAACAGGACAACGACAACAAATCAGTGTTGCCAAGGATAATACATGGCAAGTGCCCCAGACCTTGGTCACCGATACCGCTAAATATTGGATTGAAAACAGCAAAGTCTTTCTGGTGAAAAGAGAGGATCTACTTTTGCCATTTGCATGTATGAAAGATCTCCCACCAAAGGAAACATATCATATGATATCATACCATATTGATAACAAGAAGTAAAATAGCTACAAAGTTTTGTTTATGCAAGAGCGATGGTTGTCCCTCAATGACTAAACCGGCAACAAAAGCATTGTAACCTGGGGCCATATTTTCGAAACTGATCAGGGTCATCAAGTGAAATTTCATTAGTGCTTTATCATTAGCCATTATATCTAGCAGAAAAAGTATCTATATTTGATAATTACCTTATTGGTTATATTTTTCAATGACATTACTACTTTTTCTGAAGTATAGATTTTCAAGATATGAGGCACTGATCAAAATTTACATGATTAGCCTAATCAGTTACGATGATATGGCCCCTGTGCCACCACTAGGACACCTTCCCCTAAACACACCCTTCCTTCACAAAGTAGGCTTTATTGGCTAATGAGTTCTGATCACCACAAATACCACTATACTGCTACTACTAGGTCCATGTCTGTACTGCTATGCACCTAGCACTGAGTGATCTATCACCCAAGTACCTAGACCTGTCCACCTGCACAATGTGAAAGGGTGAGGATTGTTTGTCTCAGGCAGTGGTTATGTAACTCATTTCTGCCTTCTCACACTGCCTGATTCTAACAACAGTTGAAGGACAATGCCCTTTAGCTGCTGAACATGACATTGTATAACCAGTCATTAACATTAAAGAGAATTTAGTTACTAAAGAAATTACTGATTTAGGGAGTCCCCACCAATAGCTCAAATGTAATATAGATATAACAAGGGACTCACAAAAAGAATTAACCTAATAGATAAACACAATTCATGTACAATTATGTCGATCATAGGAAACCATCTATGTAACCAGGATGCTATCTACATTCGTAGAAATTGAAATACAAGGACGGGCTGGCAAATATAGCAAACAGGATGTGACAACTGCACAGAAACGACACAAAATCACTGCACAGTGTATGAAATGATTGTTATAGAGCTAATTATTAGCAATTGCATTTTTTCCAGAGTAATACTTTATACAATAGGATAATTATAAAAAAGGCGGTTTCATTATTGCAAATCATTAGTATAATGAGTACTTACTCCGGAACTTGCATATAGTTCATTTCTATTAACACCGTGTTAGGAATTATATAATATCTGAAAATTATCAAGCACCATGTATAGTCAGTTAAATTGGTCACGGTTCCCTGTTATTATAAGGCAATCCGACACATAATGTATTTTCATTCTTATATTTAATATTTTGGATTACATATCAAGAATGGGATCCTCATGTGCTGTTTTGAAATGTGGAGGCTAGCCATGGCCTATTGGTTTAAGGGCCTCCCGCCAATATTTAGGGGTCTTCGTTCTAATTCTTTAAAATTGTTTGTTCAATATGTTCATTTGATGTTTAACAAAAAGAGAGACTATTATTTGTTAAAGACAATGTGATCAATGAGCTGATAGACTTTCTTTTTTTAAACTTCATAGGGTAAACTTGTTAATGTGTTTTGCACAAAAAGCTCAACGGTTAACCCTTAATATCAAGTTTGCAAGTTTATTGCAGACAACTTGTCCCCTTCACATCCCCTCCCCCTCCCTAACCTTGCGAGTGCTTTTACTGAACGATAATGTCGTGCTTGAGATGACAATGAATAACAGAATGAGGAGACAGTTTACCATAGAACAGCAAAACGGTGAATCTGTAGGTTAGATTTGAATGCTTACCACATGTCTTGAATTGAACGTGTAGGCCTACCTTCTGATAAGTAGCCTACTTCTTGAGTTAAGATTTAACAGCACTTTGTGTTGCCCTGCTTGGTCCCAAAAGTGTGTGTTTTTACTCAAAATATGTCCCCCTAAAGTATCCCACGCACTTTAAAAACTCTAATTGCTTCTGGACCATTTCGCATAAAAGTTCTGAAAGTATACCTCCCTAGATTTTCAGTTAGTGCTAGTTGAAGTTTATCAGTCTCTAGTAATTTTATCCATTAACAGGAGGGGCTTGGCCTGTTTCGCTAGACAAAACTACCCACGACTAGTGATTTTTTTGGGACACATATCTCTGTAGGGATTTTGAGGAACGGTTCCGTACATATTTTCGTGAAACATACACAAATATTCCGGCGGTGCAGTAGTAACGTGGCCGTTAATTTACCATGTTTTTATGGACTTGGTGACATGTCACTGTACATATCAAAGCCTGTGAACGTTAGAACGATTTACTAGCTCGTTGCCACGGCAGTCAGATCATAATGATTTCAAACTTAAGATGCGGTAAGGAGAATTTGATTTTGCCCAGATTTTAATTAGCTGCTACTTAATAAGTTATTATTATGTAAATTTACTCCATGTCAATTTTTAACCCTTTCACTGCCAGATATATCACAATGTAACTGATATTTACTGAAATATTGCCCAAAATACAAAAATTAGTGCATAAATTCCCTAAAACTCAAATTTGGTTTAGATTCTTCAGATGAAAAGCTTTTTTCAATAATTTTGATATAAACGTTCCAAATGTTGGCACTGTGCCAATAAGGCAAATTTCTTGTGTAGAGTAATTGTTCGTACTATCGTAATTTGCAGGTTACCATGGTAACCGATAATTCATAAATTAACTATGACACTTTTTATAAAAGTAACATGAAAACATTATCTTTTTTATGCAAAAGACAGTTTGTGATTATCATAAATGAAAGAAAAGTTAGAGCAAATTAAAAATCATGTCATTTACATAAAATCACCAGTTTTTCATGATTTTTAATTAGTATGGCAAATTCAAATGTAAATACATTGTTTATGATTTCTTGAATTGCAATTCTAACATTTTTGGGTGACTTGATAGTCCGATGTTCAAATACCTGTATCTCTGGTTCTAATTGAAATATCTGAAAAATTCTTTCAGATTCTGAAAGCATAATTTGCATTCTTTCAATGGTGTTCCTATGGGATTTTACTATAGGGCCCCATATGAGGCCTCTGGCAGTGTAAGGGTTAATAGTATATATTAAATTGATCCAATTATACAATACTTGTACATTAATTCAATAATCATACACTTCGTTAACATTATTGATATTTCGTAACAGGAAAATGTTTCTGTTACGTACCGACCAAGGTCGGACATGTAATTTATATGATGTAATAACGCTGTTACATAATAACCCACTTCATTTTACATTACATCAGCTATATTTTTTTTTTCTGACATCCAATGTCGAACTAACTGTGGCAATAACTGTAAACCTCAAGCATTGTCTTACTTCGAGATTGAAAGACTATATTGTTTCATTGCAGCCGTGAAGAAGTAGCTGAAGTATGAAATTTCAAACTTTAATATGACGTTGTTTTCGAAGATACAACCATATATTTACCGGTTCTATGCGTGATTATTAAATTTGCTAGAATAGGAATAACAAGTAACAAGTGATTAAGTTTGGACATTGATAAATATGGGAAATATTTATTTAATCCTCCTATTACAACAAGCTAAAATTTAAAATTAGACGATGTGAGCAGGTCGGTGGTGTGGGAGCAACTGAAAACCAACGGTTACGCTCCGAGTTATATAGTGACATGTCAACGGATCCGCGTAACCACGGAGATGGAAGAGGTTACGTCACCGCCTGCTCCCGGAAATAACAATTTTGAGGTCTCGGAACCCAAAATATTACATTTACCGGTTCTATGCGTGATTATTAAATTTGCTAGAATAGGAATAACAAGTAACAAGTGATTAAGTTTGGACATTGATAAATATGGGAAATATTTATTTAATCCCAAAACCTCCAAACTAATCACCTAACGTAGTGAATAAATTTTTTGTTGTTTTGCCTTCTCGCTTACAGAAGGTTTGATATACTTATAAATACAATCAGAGGTCCAATTGCCTCGCTCCTTAATAAAAGTTAAAGGAGCACCTGTGTTATATAAAAATGTAGTACCACCCCTTCTTAGAGAATGGGTAGAAAAATTACCATTAATTTTTGACTTATTTATAAGCCTTTTAAATAACATATTAAACTCTGAATAATTCAGGTAACAAACATTTTTTGTTGAGAAAAGAGGTGAACTCCCCTTCTCTGGGTGGGTCTTATACAAGAACTCCAACCAATACACTGGACATAATGCCTCATTACTACTCCTGTTTACTGGAATAGTGTGAACTACATCTTTAGTAGTTTTTGATGATATCACCTTGACGACCATACCCCATTTATTAAATTTTACATGCTCTCGCAACAACATGTGAGTAGATTTTACAGCATGGCCCACTCTCAACAGTGTGTTAAACAAGAAGATAATTACTATCCAGACTAACAGCCATTTCTCTGAATTAAATTTTACCTTCCTATACATTGACTCTAAATGTAAGGTTGTAATTGGATCCTTGATGTCCAATTTTACATTTTCAGTATTTTTTATACCCTTTATTGTCATTTTAAGGTGCTTATTAGACCAATCCGGAACAGGAAGGCCTTTGACATTATGAAAGAAGATAACCGCCTGATAATAGTTAATAATTGAAGAGGATTTCATTTTAGATGAAAGAAAAGTTACATACCTGCAGGCTTGCTTAGATTTAATATTATAGATAGGCCAATTAAATTTTTTACAGACCTTTTTGTAGCAAGCCCACTGTTTCCTCCTCA
This sequence comes from Lepidonotus clava, assembly GCA_936440205.1. Classification (NCBI taxonomy): domain Eukaryota; kingdom Metazoa; phylum Annelida; class Polychaeta; order Phyllodocida; family Polynoidae; genus Lepidonotus; species Lepidonotus clava. The sequence goes on from OW387148.1 coordinate 19,319,575, forward strand.
ATTTTAAAGTGTTAGTCGACACGGCAGCTCTCCTCAGCACCTTTGCCCTCATTTTTAGGGCCTTTTTCTCTGCAAAATTTAAAAATTTTTTCAATGCAGCACAAGTTGGAACCTTCAAGACATTATCTGGCCTCCCCCTCGGATTTTATATATAAAATTCTAGACAAGGTGTCCGCCACAAGGTTATTTTTTGTGTTGATGTAGTGGGGGACTAGGCGAATCTGATATAATTTGCAGACCCAAAATAATTCTCTTAACCATGCCATACAGGTAGGGTTTGAGCTCACCCCCTTTTTGATCATATAAAAGACTTGAGTGTTGTCAGTAAAAATATTTACACTATGGCCCTTCAAATCATTTACCCATAACTTTACTCCAACCAGAATAGGCCATAATTCTAGTTCATTAATATTACTTTTATCATAAATGTCACAGGTTGGGGGGCCCATTATGTGTGAACATTCTGACATTTCTAGGTTAATTGGCTCATCCCAGGAACCTGCAATCCATTCCTTGCCCCTGTATATGGCATAGCCCTTGAGAGAAGAATCTGACACTAGGGGGAGGTGATATTCTCTGTAAGCTATTTTTCTCCGCCCATTGAAATTTTCGCAGAAATTTCTCCACCATTTCAAATCGTCCCTAGCGGCCTGTCCTATTTTAATTGCCTTTAGGTTATTATTTAAGAGGACTTTGTACAGGTTAAATATTCTCCTACAATATACGTTACCTCCAGAAACTACATGGGCGCAGTGAGACAACAGACCTCCTAAGCTCTCTAATTCTTTTCTTGCAATAGTTGATTTTTCAGAGTATTTATCCAATAGACATTTTAGTTTATCCAGCTTATCAGCTTGAAGTCTCAGCTCCATTTCCAGAGAATCTATATCTAAACCCAGGTACCTACATACTTGGGATGGAGGAGTCACCTTACCCCATGATATATAGAAGCCTAAGTATCTCAGTGTCTGTATTACCAGTCTTTGAGCACTTTCTGCCTCCTCATAGGAGGATGCCACTACAATAAAATCATCTAAATAATTTACCACCTGTAAATTATAAATATCTGTTAAAATTCCATATACAAATTCTGATATTTGATTAAAATACATTGGCCCGAGGCGCAGGCCAAATGCTAGCCTATTATCTTGGATATACACTTCATTACCGTCTATTTCCCATCTAAGGCCCATATATTTTTTGTGTTCTGGAAATATTGGGACTGCATGATAAGCTGACTTGATATCTACTACACCCATGTAGTCTCCTTCATTTAACATAGCTAACACATTTTCTACACTTTTATACTGAAATTCTTCGATGATATCATCACAGAAATTATTTATTGATATGTTTTTTGGCATACTGCAGTCTGTTATTGGTCTAACACCACCGTCTGGTTTTGGGACAGCCCCCATGCTATGTATACAATCTGGCTTTTTACTAACTATCTCTAGATAGCCCTCATTTAGCTCTTTATGGATTATACTGTCCATTTTTTTTAAATTTGAGCTGTCGTACACAGATTTATAATTATTGCAGTCATAGATTAACTTGGTCTTTACAGCGCTATCATCTACAATTTTGAATCCGTCGGTTACAGCGTTAACCATAGATTTGAATTTTTGGTTACACTCTTTACTTCCCAGAGATAATACATAATGGAAACGACATGGTTTAAGTTGAGCTAATGCGTTGTCGATAAAGAATTCGCACTGGCAGATGCCTCGCGCGCATTCCTCATAAACTCGTACTAAACTTCCCGAAGGCGAAGTGGTAGAAAAAATTATTTTTTCTGAATAATTCTCGTAAACCAACTTTTCAAGCGAATTTCCAAATAAATCGCATACCGGCTTGTCCGGCGCGATCTCGTCTACACGAATATCATTATTATAACTAAGGATTTTAGCGAAATCCTTACCTTTTTCGCGAAAAGGACTATTGCAAACTGAATTTTCTCGCGCCTCCTCCGCATCCGCATGTGTACTTTCCGCCCCGTTAACCGTGACGTCACCGGTTTCTGTACCGGCATTTCCGGAGTAAACTAGGTCGAGCGGACTACAACATGCGTTTGCTGAGGCGCATTCTGAGGCGTTAACACCCGCATTATTATCAAACTCCCGATTGACATTCTTTATTATACCATCAAGGTCACATAGGATTACCGTATCGGGACTACGGTGATGTACTTTCACCGTAGGAGAAGGAATACTACGGTCAAGAAAGCCTGGACACGACTGGCTTGCTAACCCCCGGGGCGTGACGTCATCGCTCTCAGATAAGTTCCCTGCGTTACGCAGTTCATTATCAACAACAACTTGCAAGCCAGATTTAGATTCCCCCTCCTATTTCTGATCCTTTTTCGGACCGTTACGGTAGCAGTCTTTCTTTGAGTGCCCTGCTTTTTCACAAATGATGCAAACATGGGACATGTTACATTTTCCCTGGCAGCCCTGGTCCGAGTTAAATCTAAAACAGATTTTGTCGCCCCCGCCTGTACTGGCGTTACGACGATTCTTGTTCTCCCTGAAGGAAGACTTGCTGGCGCTAGCTTTGAAAGTATTCTCGAAGCTAAAATGAGAAAATATTTCCTCCTGATCCACAGCACCGAATTGTGTTACGCCTAGCCTGTTGGCCCTTTCCCTTACCGCTTTGTCGTATTTGTTAAAAGTATCAAACGTGTACATTTTCTTGGTCGCCTTCTCAGTCAATACTTTTAAGTGCTTTACAACTGGCGATGGGTCAGCTTTTTCAACAATTAATTTCTCTATAGTTTTAACCCCGAGTAACAGAATGTCCTCTACGCATTTAGGCTCATCGCCCTTCGCGAAATATTTTTTCTGGCCAAATTTCTTTGTGTGTTTTTTACCTTCTTCAGGGGCGGCGTTGTCTGTGGAGGAGGAGGAAGACCTGGCGCTTGACGATGAGGACGAGCTTGAGCTGCGTAACGTCTTCTTCTTCACCTGCCTTCTCTTTTGACGTCTCGGCTTCACGTCTTCCCAGCCTGATGAAGACCCCTCATCCGATGACGGCTGAGCCGTCTTCCCGGCCGTCTCCTTCGCAGCCCCCATCTTTGCCGCTTCCACGAGGATCTCGATGTTCTCCGACATCCTGGTGACCGTCTTCTCCAATTTGTCAATCCGCGCTCCCTGTTGCGCAAATAATTTCTCTCCCTTCAGACGAATCTGGGAAACGTCTTGGGCTGTACCCTGCTGCTCCTTACCATTCACACCCGTAGATAATGCAACCTTGCATTTTTTACCCGTGGGGGCGGCGTGACGAATTTTGCAACTACGGCAAATATTAAAGCCAGCCATTCTCCAGACTTTACGGAACTACGTACGAAACCTCGTAACCGTCCTCTCACCAGGTAAGCAGAAAGCTTTTCTACTCGTAACCGCTTCCCCAGCCGGTTTAATACATTAGACGATGTGAGCAGGTCGGTGGTGTGGGAGCAACTGAAAACCAACGGTTACGCTCCGAGTTATATAGTGACATGTCAACGGATCCGCGTAACCACGGAGATGGAAGAGGTTACGTCACCGCCTGCTCCCGGAAATAACAATTTTGAGGTCTCGGAACCCAAAATATTACATATTTATGCTCAGAGATTAGTTCCGAAATAACCAGAGGATACAAAGGCATGATAAGATTGCTTTTCTCATATAATGATTCTATCATCAATATTTTGACTGCCATTGAAAAACCAATGTTGTATATGTTGTATAAAAGTCAGGATGTCTAACAGAGGAAGGAACTGGCAGCTATAGGTAAGGATGTTTTCATCATTGTATGTAGTGTTACATTATATTACGTCTATAAAATTATCTAAATTATTTTCAACATTAAGACTCTCATGTTTGACCACAACAGACATGATTTCCCAAAACATACTGAACCTTCGAAGGACGTTCTAACCTTTTAAGTAAGGAAAAATTCGAATATTAAATAAAAACTGACTGTACTCTCTTATTAAACAAAATGATGCAGAGTAATTAATGAGAATGTCCACGGCTGATACTCATTCTCCTAGACCAATGATGTACTTCCAACAGCCCCGTCCCGGCTACACATGTAAGAAATAGATGAGTCGGTGGTGTGTGTGAATGAAAATTGTTCAACCCTCATCACTCACCTGCACCCTTTTTTGGATTGTTGGTTGGGATTGTGGTTAGAATGAAGAAATGTGGGATTTGCATGGGAACATGGCTATGTCAAGACTTGACAAACAGCACTGTCTTCTTATCACCTCTACTGGTTTCTACTCTTACAGGGAAGCGCTGCGTGGAAGGCAGTACCGGTCGTTATTTCTTTATCAAATCAAATGGACAAATAATGTTAATAATTTCATCAAAATCGGTGTTTCATGATAAGACTTCGGGGGAAGTACTGTTTCAATATATCGTACAAATCTATCAATTACAATGTTTGTCCAAGATTCAGTCTATAAGGCATTTCAAACGTCATAATATTATTTTAACACGTCATTCATATATTTAATGATACATATGAAATGAGCAATTACCAGCTAATTACCCTTGTAATCTTTTTAATTTGAAAGGCAATACACGCAAGCACAGGTGGAAACACACACACCCAAATAACTGCAGAGAGATCCATGACGTATGGCTTCCTGGAAAATCGTGAGCTAGTCCATAGCATAAAAGATTTAGTAGGGGAAACCAGAAACGACAACGTCTCAAGGAATGAGGCTATATTACGTGAAAGTATTATATCAAGAAAGAGTGGCGCAACAGTGAGGGGTGGGGTTAGATATATTGCACTGCACTGAAGCGGATGAAAGCTCTGCCTCTCTCCAATCAGAGATACGGACATGTGGAACTATATAGGGTAGTGATGGAGCAGTGTTTGCCAGTGTGAAGTGGGATGATCTAGGTATGGAGGATTAGGGGAGATAATATAGCTAGAAGCTGGAAATGGAGGGGCATAGCGTGTTTTCTTTATATGTGGCAGTGGAATCACTCTTTGAAACGGACTAGATAAAAGTACATTTCTCACACCATATGTAGCGAAGTTATCCTGGTGAACGTGAGCAACTCATTAGGACTAAACCAACGTTTCTCATTCAGTCTCCAGGGGAATACCAGCAGTACCCAGTCCCAAAATTTGAAGGGGTTCTAAGTTAGTAAGGAGGTAGCAGTCAATCTAAGGAAATTCCAAATGGGGATTTCTACCAAATTTGCTTTGTTTTCAGTTGTGTGACCTAAACCATTCAAAATTTGAGGGGGTTCGGGACCCCATGCATTGGAACCCCCCTGGGAACTGCACTGGTTTCTCATGCATTAATGTAGTTTTGTTCATCGAAATTTAAGAGATGAAATAACGTTTAGCCTAACCTTTCGTCTAACCGCAGGCACATGAATTATGAGGGAGGCTACAAAACATATCATAACCAAAATATGTAGGTTGTATAAGTCTTTTAACAACGTTCCAACAATATGGGAGGGTTCGATTTATCAAAGAGCTCAGATCGAACTTAACTTTTTTCCTATTATTGTATTTCGCTATGCCTCGCAATGGCTTGCAACATAGATTGCGAGAGCTTGCAATGAATGAAATACTAAGACGCCTGATATTGCGGTAAAAAATGGTATACATTTCTCTTTATATCTCAACTCTCTACGTCTGCTTAACAATTTGTCTTTTTAATTAGTCTGTCTGGCCTTCGTCGTTCAAAGGACTGCAGCTGCGGCTCTTTATTAGAAGACGGGGTGACATTTGAAGTCATTTTAGTATAGGGTCGTCATTCGGGGGAGGGGCTTAGTCCCGTATGCATTCCTAGAAAAACTTGACAAAGGGGCGAGGGGGCGGTCAAAAATGGTCAAAAATAGCATGTCGTCATTTCTGGATGGCCCCTATGAATCAAACCATGAACTAGGATGTTTGAAAAACGGCGCATATATATGAGATATCCATGTTGGTCACAAACTATTCCATGTAATACGGTCAAAAGATCCGTTGGTAATACGGTTTAGGTTCTACGTTTGACTTCTGACAATCTCTTTGACATAAAAATTAATATCGATGATTATGTAATTTCTTATGTCACGACTCTAGCACAAAAGTCACTTACCTTCATAGTTATTGTGATGATGGAGAGATAGTGACATCCGACTTGTAATACCCTAAAACTAAACGAAAAGATTATTGTCAGCTGCGACACGTCACTTTATCACACACTGCCGGAATTTTGAATTTTGATTTTGATTGGGTGATAAGATAAAGAAGAATCTTTGGGGTCGTCCTCCGGTGTCTGTAAGACCCTTGGGAATTGTACGAACCTTGGGCTTTGCCGTCGGGTCGTGACGATCTCCTCTGGGTCGTGCATACATCCTCAGACGCCCTCTGAAGTTTTAACGATGAGTAATATAAAAATAAGAACTGCAAACTTGATAAATTAAGCACCTGTCGACTGCTGTGCTTTACTTTGCGCACTTTATCATACTACCTTAATATCTATCTTAATATTTCCTAAAATATAGAAAGTAGGTTCACACACTTACACGTTTCCGCCACTTGCGAGCACACAGAGGCCACTCTGGTGATTACACCAACTGGACTAATATCTTGCAGGACACTCTTGAGAGAATGAATTTACTCGCGAATATGACGTCATATCTCCTTATATGGTAAACCGTGTAAGTGTGTATTGTAGCTCTCTACTTTTGGTGGCCATGTCCAATGTGTTTTGTATGGTCTGCCGAAGGTCTTCCTGTTGCTCTCACGTCTGGCATGGTGGTAACTATATAGATTCATTCTAAATGTTCACATGAGACATCCTTGTGTAACATCTTATCCTTTCCCGAGTTATTTCAGATGCTTCAGGTAATCTTATGCATATATTCGAAGTATCTTGATTGTGTGTCGCTTTGAGACTGGTTATTGGATATGGCAACTGGATCCATTGTACAAAACTGCCTACTGCAAAGAACGTATCGAGTTTTCTGTCTGAGCGGGAAATTCACTTGCATTCCATTACTATTATTAGACCTCGGCCTGACTGTTTAACTTGATCACTCTTGATTGTTGATCGCCCAGCCGCGATTGCTTTTAAGTGAAATCCATCCGGTTGGTGTGCCTTCAGTTTACACAATTGTTAATAACAAATTTATAATATAAAACAGATATGACCCTTAGAACCGATGACCGACCTAAGGTACTAAGAAATTTCACTCATCTACTTCATTATTGTTACTCATGGCTTATCTATTACCGCTATTGTTATATATACCATCAACGTTGATCACTGGTATATTGTCATAATCTGGAAGATCACAATATATACGTGAAGATTCTAAATAAACCATTTAAACATGTATGTTAATAAAGCCAACACAATTTAAAATATCTCAACTCCTAACTAGACGAAATAGATTGTTCATAATATGTGACGTCAATGCTATTGCACAAAGGTAGAGATTAACTCATTTACTTTGCGCATGATAATTGAAATAGTGTAAAGGTCACCAGTTGAATACAGGAGGATAATAAGAATTCTTCCAAATTACTTAGCTTATGACAATACCTATAAATATGGCAGGTGCCGTTGGTAGGTGTAAATATACCTGATGACAATGCTCAGTGGGGTACACCTCCCAACAGGCGTCGATGCCTGGGGTAAAATCAATACCAGACTGCTATAAGAGCGGGAACGCAGTGTAAGAGAGAGAGAGATATCATTAAAGTTTGTACAATACGGATCGAGAGATTCGAGGGGTTTTAGATAGCTACGCAACCACAGGGACATCTGGTGACTTATACGGTACTACCGCACTACGGCTGGAGGTGAGACTAGTCGGACTCTGAGGAGGAAGCTTACTCTACCCTGAATTGGAATTGTAACACCTAGGAACTTATCACCATCACTGGCAATTGTACGCATCGCCGTATCCACCAATAAACTTACCCTACTGCCAAGCGTTGTTCATGTTATGGATTGAGCGCCAATCTCGTGGACTTACTTACCACTCGACTAGCACCCATTAGGAATAATATTAATGACAGTGATTATCTCGGACAATGCACTATAACTATAATTAACCATAAACAATACAATAGCGTTCACTATATCACATTGCTCTTGTCTCATGTATTGGAGCTTATTCAAACAGTGCTTTCGCATTTTAGCACAGCCTTGATTGGCTTAATGGATGTTAACTAGTTGGAAGTCGATAGGTTGTCACAAAATATTTCACATCTCATCGGTCGGGATTCGGAATAATATCTAAAAGTTTGCAAACAATGAGCGAAAAATAATCTACCAAACAAAGAAAACACCCACGTCTGCATTTAATCTATAATAGTAGACGAGCCAAAATGTCAAGGCCATACTTTTCTCTCGCTTTGTCTTTCTTAAAAATCAACATTATCTCTTTGCCATAGCAATCCTTAATTATATGTCGGCCTATAGTGGAAAACATTTTATAGAAATGATCAGGTTACTCCAACGTCGTTCGGAAAATGAATATGAATTAAGCCGACGTCAATATCCAATTTCTTATGACGCGTTTGTATCAAATACCCTTGAAAGTTATTACTTAACTAATAATATAAGTACATGGAAAGTTATCATGATAGCTTTTGCGCGTGCGTGGCCTTCCGATTATCAGATTATATGTATTATGTGGGTGTCCATTTCCGAATTACGACAATGCTGTTTTAGGCAAAGAAAACCAGCAGCGCAACTAAAACCATGAGTCGCGTTGCAGTCGCTTCAGATCCCTCCACATTGTTTGATATGAGGGGCCAATCGCCAGGAGTTGCGCAAAGCTGGGTGGGTGACGACAGGATTCGGATCTTTGGGTTGAAGTTGCGTCAATGCAGCTAACCTCCGCCGTGTCTGTGTATTGCGCATTAATATGGGACGCTCACGGTTTTATTTAGAATATTCTACGGCGCACGCTCTTGGGGGATTATGAAAATCAAGTAGAACTGCGCTGACGAGGGCTAGAAGGACTCTATCCTTACCTGTTTTTCTTTACTATGACATATTTACGGGTCAGGGCAGAGATCACCAACATTAATTTTATTGAGTCCTTTTTAATTTATGGGGACATACATATTACTATTATTGCCTTTGTGACGTATTACGGTTTCAATTGCATTGATACAAGAGTACATAAAGCATAAGCACCGATAGCACAAGAAATAGCAGAATAACTTAACAATCTATATCCAACTTTTACTGTTTTCTCATAACAATGTAAATCTGTCAAGGAAATATCTCTATGAAAAACGATAACCTGCATTTGGATATAAGATGTAAATATCAGGGATGTGAATGAAAGATACCTAGATGACCTAAAGAGAAAACCTCAGTATAGGCCTAGATTACCGTTGTTCAGAAGGTATGTAATAAGTTGGTGCGGGGTACGTTGACAGATCTCTCGAGTCACGTGTGAGACGAATGGCAGGCGGTGAATAGGCCTGATTAGATTAGAGACTGAAGAGGGAGACAGTCTCAGCTTGGCTTGATGGATGTGTTTACGTAGGTCTCCACTTACACAGAATCCTATGTTAAGACAACACGCACACACTCAGTCACCTCCACACGATGTCTTATGCTAAAGCAACATGCGGACATTCACCTTGATAATGAGTCCTATGTTAAGGCTTTTAGTGCCTCTTACTCCTCGGAATTTATATCTACTTATTCAAATGGCTTAACAAACACGGACCGGCAACTGTGGTGGTACTGAGAAAAAATACTCGAATTACTTTCATATCAGAGTCAATGATAATTATTAGTAAGACCTTTTTAAGACATCTTGCTAAAATAACTGTTAAATCTACTGATCAATTTAACACTCGTAAAGACCTTCTACAACTTGCCTAAGCACCTCGGATAAGACAGGAAAAACACAAAGATAAAAGATGAAATATTGTATTTCCTCTCAAACCCTTGTCATCTTTAATTGGTAAGTGTAATACGGTGACAGGAAAACTACCCTGGGGACAACTACCCCCTAGGACAACTACCCCTTAGGACTATTACCCCTAGGACTATTACTCCCATAGGACAACTATCCCTGGGACAACTACCCCTTAGGACAATTATCCCCATAGGACAACTACCCCTTAAGACAATTATCCCCATAGGACAACTACCCCTATGGTCAATTACCCCTATGGATAGGATAACTACCCCTACAGGACAATTACCCCTATGATAGGACAATAACCTCCATTGGTAGGACAATTACCCCCATTGGTAGGGCAACTACCCCTGTGATGGGACAACTACCCCCATTGATAGGACAATTACCCCCATTGGTAGGACAACTACCCCTGTGATTGGACAATTCCTCCCATTGAAAGGACAACTACCCCATTGATAGGACAACTACCCACATTGGTAGGACAACTACCATAACTGGGGATAATTGTCTTAAGGGGTAGTTGTCCTGGAGGATTTTTGTTTGTTTGTTTTACTCCTAACTATCTCTTTTACAAAAAAGCTCTTCCGATAGTATCAAGGGTGTACAAGTTACAGCAGAGTTCAAACATGATACAATATAGAACATATAACAAAACATTTCAACCACATTAGCATTCCCAAACAAAGCCTGACAGGTAAATAATACATTGACCCAATGATACATTGATGTATTGGGATGTGTTGGAGTTGCTAGTCCCTAACATGTTCTGTAAAATTTAATGTACAGTAAATAGAGGGATGTAAATTTACAGTACACTATCCTAAAGCATTGAAGTCGTAGACCGCCAAGCGGCAATAATTCACTATAGGGTGCGCCTAAGGACCTGTTTTCATCTTTACATTGGGACTTCATCATAAAGCTGCATGGGAGTACTGTAGAAAGGGACTTTTGTTCTGTTGCAAAAGTAAGTTTCCCAAGCTAAAAGTTGGTTCTTATAATTTTGCGATAAGCTAGTGAATGTAGTTGAGCTTTTGAATGATTATTGAAATGTTTGAGAATAAATGTCCTGAGCACTAAATGGCTACCTTATTATTGTAAGTATAACAAAAGACTCAATGCAGGTTCTAGTTTTAAAAGAGATGTTGAGTGACTGTTCGAGCTCCAGGGTCCAAGAGGGAGAATGGTTGTGAGCATAGCCTTTTTTTTATTAGCTATAGGGGACAATGTGACCCCTGTAGCTAAGAACAAAGGGCTAAGTGTGGGAGCAGGATAAGTGATTTATATGGAACTAGCCTCAAAGCAAGAGTGATTTATGGCTATATCATTTACTTTATATATAAATATATAACATAATTATATACATATGTATATATATACGTATAGCATATGTATAGCAAAAGAGTTTAATTGTTTGATTAAAATATGTAATAATGGTAAAGTGGTGTATAACAAGAAATTGTGTATGTATAAATCTAAGACTTTAATTATATAACTTGCAATTGGAGAATATCTATGAGGATCTTCCCTATCTAAATGTTATATTTTTAGTAATTATATAAATGTATGGACTCGATAGAATGGCAGGACCTCATTTATTTTATTCCTTGGTACCCAATACCGACCATAAGGATAAGATACTGGATTACTTGTTCGAAGGTCCTGTCATTCCTTTCATATAATTGTTTGGTAATAGCAAGACAATCCTTTTTTGTTCGTGATCTCAGTTGTTGCTATTACATAAACCACATCAATTATTCATTCAAAATGTATATAGCCTAATTAACGTTATCAAGGACAATCAAAAGCCTATCTTACCTGACCCAACTATTACCTTTAGATTTAATATGTATGTGTGTGCCTCCACACACAGGGGATGAAATAACCGATGTAGCAATTAATTGTGTTGAGGTATGTGTTAAACAAGGGGTATATAACCCAGGGATAAAGAGGGAGGGGCCGTTGTCCTGACACCGCATCTAATAGACGATTCATTTGCAGCTTATATGTAGTTCATATGAATCGCACATAAAAATCATAGTTCATATTACTTTATCTGCAGATCTTACAATGCATATATGTGCACATGGTCCAAACATTCTATCAGAGAATATTGAAAGCCCGACAGTTTTGACCTAGCTACAGTGATTGAAATATTATATATTTTTTTATATACCAGTGGGCGGCAACGTCGAAAGATCCTTTGATAACATACAAAGCAACAAGATATCCAGATATTGCAGAATATATGGTACAGAAATACGTAGGAAAGGCCCCTGGAAATCTGTCTACTTACTTTATCGTTGTGCAATATGCAACCTTTGTTGTGTGTATTCCCTAAAGCTTTTGAAATTATGATTCTTTATTCACAAGTATATCGCATCTACCTGATAAAGGATAATTGCTGCGCCTCTCGGAGAAATATAATCGATGTTACTCAAAGTTATGATATAAGAAGCAGTCTTTTTCATTCCATACATATATTATATGTATGCAATATGGAAAGGCTGCTCTGTGTTCTTCATTTTTGAATGACGTTTTCGATTGAGACCGTGTAATTATATTCCCTTTTGAATGTCAATCAAATATTTATCATCGTTGCCTTCACACACCGTTATTTTATTCTTGTGTCAGTCCTAACAGCACAAGCTGTAAGGTTGGGTGGCCCACAGTTAAAGGTTACACGTATGACGTGATGGGCGTTGTTCTACAGACAATTTTAACTCTAAACCTTGTCTATTGAAGTGTTTGTGTAATTATGATAGAATTTGCAAAAACTGTTATGTGTGGGACGGTAACCTCTTTTTGGTGTTAAGAAATAGCGAGTGAAAAAGCACTGCTCATGGTTATTATTACACCTTAGGGTGATACAAGTTTAGTAGTTAAGAGTTTAACACAGGGCGATACAGACCTGGGTGATAACCAGCCTTGTATCACACTGCAGTGTGATACAGAAACTTTTTATTTTTCTAAAATTCATAAAAAAATGAAATCATTAAAAAATAAGAAATCTAACATATGCATTATCTGCACAAGGTTCATAGCTACATTTTACTGCTTACTATTTGTGGATTTGATGGATATTAAAAGAGCTATATGAAAAAAATATAAAAGAAATGTGCAGCATCACAGTCCCACCATCACTGATTGCTATGCGTCCTTCCTTGGGAGCTCAGATCTAACAGAAAAGGTATAATAAATCCATAACCAACCTCGAAGGGAGTACTCGGGCAGTTATCACCCCTCACACCCCGATATCAGCCCTCGGCCGGCCCTTCGGGCCCTGGCCTCGGGCTGATATCGGGATCCCGGCTCGGGGTGATAACCACCCTCGTACTCCCTTCTTGGTTGGTTATATGTATATCTTAAACGCGTTACCATTTATATCTGATAACAATAAATATATCCGAGCTACATTACCCGTACATTCTATAATTATGTTTAAAAGTGCAACTCACGTTTATTCCTGTATAGTATGAAGACGTGTGTCCCTCAGTGATTGGTATCTTTTCAAGAGCAAACCAAGCACTATTGTCAGAGGCCATGTAAGCTCTCGATTGGGGGCCCTCGATAGGGGGTAGGGGTCCATATGTCGCATGTCGAACATATTATGGCAATGGCTTCTGTCATTTTAAGTCACCATGTCGCCTCTTAGAATCTGTCATGTCACTTGTCATATTTAGAAGGTAGGCTGTGGCATGTCGTTTATTTCTATACTTACTTCACTAATATAAGCTCCATGTCGCATATTGATTTGAAGAAAGGGCCATCGTGCCATACCGAATTTAAGGGTCGAGGAGCCTCAGTACAGAGACACAAGTAGAGATAATCTTTATATCGTTATAAGGAATGGATAATGCCTTCCACCAAAGTTAAAGAAAAAGGGATAGAGCTAATAAAAAATAAAGGTATGTTCCATACTTTCTTACAGAGTAAATACTGCGGCTATAAAACTTTCGTTTACACAGTTAAATAGATCAATACAGGTAGACATTCTTTCCACTTAAAAGGGTGAAGCGCAAAGGAGAAAACAAAAATGCCAAAATATGGTACTAACCTCTTAATTGTTGAATAATTTAAGCAACATTATACTTAAATTGCCATATATGGATAACATAGCAAGATAAATAACCTTTTGTAAGGAGTGTGAATCCACTCTCACAGCTTATCTCACAGGGCTGTGACATCATCTGGGCTATCAGTCACAGGGATCTGTGTGGGCAGTCACCCGTAACAATAGCCGTATCAGCTTGCCCTTCATGTGTGAAAGAGCCTAGATGACGTCACATGCACTCAGTGGAAGCCACTGTGGAAGTTAATTTTTAAATATCAATTACTCCTGTATCAATGGTGTGTTAGCAGTGTTTTTGCAGATAGGCCTATATCTAAAACAATACATATCCAATACAATATAAAGATTAAAACTGCCTTTGCGGTTCTCCTTTATTAAGTCATGCAAACGCCTCTTAATGCAGTTTCTGTGGTCAAATGGGTCTGTGCTATTTCAGGACTGGGTAAATACCAGTTAACACCTGCAATATTGTCTTGAGTAACATCCTTTGCAAAGCACCTATAAGTTAGAGGAAATGAGTACTTAGTAGGTGTCTGTCGTCGATCAGTGTTGCACAGGCTGTTTGTTGGTACGATCATTGTTGGTCGATCTTTAGTTAAGCACAGTCAATCCATTGCACACCAGACCTATTTCACATACTCCTAAAATAGCTAGAAACGATCAGCAGCGTGAGCCCGCACGTCAGCAAAGTCTTGCTCAGTGGGGGAGCAGTACGTAAAAAGGTATTTCTATTATTAGAAATTCTCGATAAAGATTTAAAGATTATGTGGACGAAACACCGATTCAAAGTGATCTGTCAGAGAAATAAATGGAACTACATTGTTTTTGACCAGAAATAGTTTTTGATGATGGTGATTGTCGTAGGTTAAGGCCTACACAGCAATACACTTCAGCTATATCAGGACCAGCTCAAGTTTTTGACGTGTATAAATAAGTATGATCAGATTCATGGGGAACGACATCAAGGGTATCAAGGAAAGCTGGTCAGACAGACAACCTATAAGAATCAAACCCTTGGCCGCATGAATGTACATGCATGTTCATGAATGTACATGATTCGGCAATTCAAATGATATTCTGGTATTCGTCCTCCTAATTATATATAATATAGGCTTATGAATAAATATAATATGGATAATTTTAGATCTAAGAAGTAAGATGGACATCTACTTGCACCCCCCCCCCCCCAAAAAAAAAAAAAAAAAAAAAAAACAACTAGAAAATACAAAAAGGATACCAAAAAAAAACACACACAACAAACAAGGACACAAACAAAACAAAAGCAAAAGCAAAAGAAAATATTCTGAATGCATATTCAACGGTTGTACAATCAAGCTTTGGTTTCCTTATCAATCGTCCTTCCCTCCTGTAGGGGTCAGCAATAATCAACGCTGCGGTGGATCCCTCCACCCCCTCACCCCCTCAGCCGTCAACAGTCCCCGCCGACCAGCCGGTGGTGGGAGGGTCCGGGAGGTGCACGGCCGACGTAAACACGTCTTTGTACGCCCGCCCCCACCACTTTAGGGATTGTTAGAGCTCCATTATCGGGTATCAATAGTGGTCTGAACCATTGTGCAGTTGGATCCCTACTCAGCTGCGCCTGTTTTCTGAATAGGGTACCGTGCAGCTGATGATGACTTGAAGACCGTCATCATGAACATATATTTGGATAGGCTAATAATAGGATAAAGCCGGGTAAAATGAGTACATTAAGGGCTCATGCGTGGGAATTCAATATAAATATTAATGACTTTTTTTTGTGTTTTCTTTTATGGAAATCGGATCAGTTATTGAAGAATTAGGCGTATTTTTGGTAATATAGTTCAATGAAATTTTGATAATTTATTGAAGAACATTCAATTTTGCACCTTCAAAAACTGACATATGGAAATATGGCCCCTCCTATTGTGGCTGGATAATATGGGCACATCTGCTTATATTTGCCCTATTTCGATACAATAACAAACGAATTGGAACCAATCACGGTCAGCACATTAACTGTACACATTCAAACCTTCCGATAGAGTTCATTTGGAATATTAGAGTATTCCCATATTACCAAACAAAACAGTCTATCACTGATCCTCCATAGAACGAAATGTACTTCCCCTACATCTTTCATGATCTTTTCTACTTGCCTTTGGGAGGTTGCACTATCTGACTGTTCTTGTATGGCTAAGATACTCTGAGTTACTCAGATTTTACATATGATTATAATGACAGCATGCTTTTCCCAAAGCTGTAGTAAATATAACCTTTACTTTATTCATGGACAAAATGTGTATAGGCTCTTCTACCTTCTCCAAATATGAATATCTTGGCAACCAATTAAACTATGTAGGTAAACGGTTTTATACCTCCCCTATCGATTGGTACACCGATGAGCTCATAATCAAGAGCCACAAAAAAAGAATTTGATCTGAATCAACAATAAGCCCATCCCACATTGGGTATGTCCCAGGGTTGGACAAAGTAACCATATAAGACATAGTTGTGGTTACTGAGATAAGCAAGAACTATGTTTTTTCTATAACCCGAAGTACTGCTCAAACATTATGATTTCTTAAATTGTATTAATTGACAGATCTGCAGATTTGCCAGCCAATCAAAATGCTGTATTTCAGGGAAAAATAGGGTTGGACATTATAGGCTGGGCAGACAGGCTTTAACATTAGTTTCTATGGGGAAAAGGCCAAAACATAAAGCTTCATTTTACAAATATTAGGTGCAATCTGTCAACCAAATTGCTTTGGTTAATTTTGTTTTATGCACCTCTATTCAAGGAATAAGTATGGAGGATATATAGAAAATATTGCAAGGTAATCTTCAATGTTGTCATAAACTAGGATGGGCTTAACCTCTCAGATAGTAACTTGAGTCCTTAAAGCATAAAGAAACATTACATGCACACATCATTATTACACGTATTACATCTACTATGGCAGCAGGCACGCCTGTCAACTTAACTCCTTATTTGACAGAACTGTACTGTATTTTAGGCCTTGTACCACATGTACCGCATAAACTGATAAAGATGCTCTTGTATTTAGTTTTCGTTAAAGCCCAATATAATCATTTCCATATTTGATAAGTCCTTTTCATCAACTTGAAAATATTTTTGTCCTAAACTATGATACATAAAAAGAGTACCATTTTGTCATTAAATTCCGCCTGTGTCTGGGATCGTTGTTTTCACCGTTTATAGTTTACCCCGACTAAAGTTCTGTTCTGCCCATGTTCATATCAAAATTAAAGACACACATGAAGGGTTTACCCGATTAAGAGTAGGCCAGGAACGAATATATTTCTAAGAGTATATATGGTCTTTCACAATTAGTTTAAGTACCAAGTGAAATCTCATTTACATTGACATATTATACTGAGGTTAAACTGTGAGCATGAATATTTCTTTGCTTTCTAATCAAAACGATCGTGGTCTCCTATCAATATCAGCGTCTCCATTTATGGTTAAACAGGTTGGGGCTACAATGGGGAAATCAGGACGTTCTGCTTTTTCAGGACGCAACCCTTTAATTCATATCAAATCATTCCTTTATCATTTTTTTCGATTTCAAAATATGACCCTATATATGACAAATGTTTATTTGGTTAAAATCAAATAAAATTGAATCATTACAATAACAAATTTAATGTGTTTTTAAAGTCTGCATGAAGAGACAGGACGTCCTGTAATAACAGATCACAAAACTGCCTGTTATTTCAGGACGGGCCATTTTCTTGACGCGTTTTAAAATTCAATAGAAAAACAAGAGAATAGATATTTTTGGTGGCAAAAAGTAAGCAATTATACTGATCAACGACTAGTGGCACTACCCTTGCTGGCCACAAAAAAAAAGGGGGGGGGGTGCCTGTCAAAATACTTGTCAATCTGAGTATAAAGCCTCTCCCAACAAGTATATACTGCTACTGCAATGGTCCATAGCTAAAGAGGTAGGGAGGGGAGGGGGTAGTGACCCCAACCTGCAGACAGCCAATGAGAAGGCAGGGGACCAATTGTCTGACAGTAACAGTTATTGACAGGTACCAAGACCACAGACCCATCAAGAGATAATTGTTACAAAATACCAATTTTATGGCTCTCTGATTTTACACATTGCAGAAATTCTCATGGTAACCTTTGGGGGCACCCTTACCAATAACCAACATAGGGGACAGTCTCTGGGATTTCCAGCCTTATGAAAATGCATATTCATAGCTCCAGAGCATTTGTTTGGCATAGGAATCATGAAAATAAGGAAAAATAAGCTAAATTGACGCTGATAATTAAATTAACAACATATGGGCTACGACTACATAATCTCAAGTTTGGTTTGGCCATGGGGAATTTCAATTGTGATGATAGTCTGGGAACTCAATATTTTTTGGGCAGGATCACAAACTTTTCTTCATATTTGAACATAATATTTATAAGATGACAGAGTCTCCTAATATCAAGTTTATCATCATCAATTGAGATCATTTGTGGAACGTATGTATCACAACAGATCCTCAGTGCTCTATTCTGCATTCTTTGTAATTTATCAATGTCTACTCTTTAAAAAAAAAAAATATGAGGGTAAATTTCTGTACATAAATCAATTTTTAATCAAATGTCTACTCTTTTACACAGAAAGTGTGTCTACCGGAATCTACAACTGGCAGAATCATTTGGATATAAAAAAGTTTATAGGTAGATTCAAATATTTATATTTAAAAAATGCCTTAGTTTTCTCGATTTGAAGATCTTTTGATGAAATTTTCTGTAGATAGAAGAAAATTGTGAATCCATAGTAAGATATTGATCCAATATCACTCCTAAATAATTTTATGAGTTACAACAAATACTCTGGCAGGTGTTCATGAATAATTGGATATTCTGTATTTTTGATAACATGTCTATAGTTCCATAGGTGCAAATTTTGGATTTATTTTCATTTATACTAATAGAGTTATTCGCACATCACATACAGGGTACCAACCGAAATTCCATTTTCAAATTCCCTGTGTTTTCCCTGAAATTTCCCTGTCCTGCCGCAATTTTTCCCTGTCATATCCAGCAAGCTGTTCAAATTTGAAAGCTTCTGCATGAAGAGAACATGTGGACAACCCAACAACGAAAAGTCAAATCTCTAATATTTTCTAAATCAGGAATTTCAGAACCTGGCCACATGAAATTCCCTGTGTTTTTGCAAAATTTGCAATTTCCCTGTGTTTTCCCTGTCAGGGAATTCTTTTTTGCCATTTTCCCTGTTTTCCCTGTGTGTTTGGTACCCTGCATATAGAGATCTGATCTAGGATGGGTTGAATAGTATCTTGAATTGTTGGACCATCATCCCCTTCAGTAAATACTACTATATCATCAGCATATAGAATATACTGTACCCTTGTGTTAAGAAAAATTGTAGTAATATCATCTATATAGATCAAAAATAAAAGGGGACCGATCACCGATCACAGACCCCTCGGGTACGCCAGATAATAGTAACTCAGATTTAGACCTATGCCCATTGAATGAAGTAATTATTTTCCTGTTGGCCAGATAGCTCATTAACCATTTGGTTAATTTCCTATGTAGGCCCATAGCCATCAATTTGGATAGTAATTTTGTATGGCTTATGGAATCAAATGCTTTAGCTATATCCAAATATATGGTAGTTAGATATTAATGTTGGTTGACATTTTCAGCTATAAATTTGATAAGTTCCATTGTTGACGTTTTTGGAAGGAACTCATGTTGATGACATGAAATGATGTTGTTATTTTCACAAAAAATTAGAAGTAATTTATGGCAGTGTCTTTCCAATAGTTTACCAGGCAAGGGAGTTATGGAACTAGGTCTCCAGTTTTTACATTTTGTAAGGTCTCCACCTTTGGGTATAGGTACAATATTAGCTACAGCCCAGGCCTAAGGAAAAACTCCTGATTCAAGTGATGCAATAAAAAAAATGCAAAAGTTGATCTATCAAGACCATAAAAGAGTTCTTCAGTGCAAACGTGGGAATGCTGTCAATACCTGAACTTTTATGCAAATCAATATCTTTAAACGGAGCCAAAACCAATAAATTCAACGAAATTTTCCAAACTAATAATCATGGAAATCCATTCCATGAGCCTATTTCTGGCCCATATGAAAATCTTAACCATGAAATATGGTAGAAAATCATTAAAAACACATTTTCCTTGCTCAATTCAATTAATGTGGATCCGCAAAAATGGGGTTTGTTTACAAACAAATGGAAATATTACCATCTCTCGTGGAATTCCCCTTCGATTTGAGCTAGTTTTGACAACTAATACTTTACCACTTACCTTAACTAGACTCAGCTAACATATTTCTATACTCATCAGAGTTTTGAAAATTTTGACAATTATATTGGTTTTGGCTCCCTTTAGCTAAATCAACAAGATCATCTCTATCCATAATAATATCATCAGACAAATCAAAGTCTGGAGAGGGCGCACTCATAGTTGTGTAGGTGTTGTTAGCTACATTACCAAACTCTGTTTTGTATCTTAATACCTATGTTTGCAAAATAATTATTAAGTATGTTGGCACTTTTACAGTTTGACATTTTGCTTTCAGGCTATCAGTGTTGATACTTCATATGCAGTATCTATATGACTCTCTTCGGAGCTGATATCTATATGAGAAGGAAACATAATCTGCAACTTCATGCTGTCAGTGATCCCTCGACCTCCAATTTGATACGACGGATAACCTTTCATCTTCGAAATAACTGGTACAATGCGGAGTCTGGTTTCTACAGTTATAGAAAAGAGAACTTGGATATTGCAATAGCAGAAATCTGAAGCAAAACTTTCTGGTAATCTATGTCGAAGTATAGAGCAAGGTGGGCATATCATATTAAAAATGCAATTTGCAATGAAACCATAGACATCGTGTTCAATTTGAAAACAGATAATGATGTCGGCTGTTGATATGTTCCAACATTTAAGCATATTAACAAGATGTATGCTTTCTCAACATTTTACGAATGACAATAATATCTTTCTTAATTCTATCATGTAGAAATTAAGGCAAAGTTTCCTTCGTCAAATATTTCTTTCCTTGAGGAAAAGGAGGTTCATGCGAATAATACCGGAAGAGGAAGAGGGGGACATGTCTTCGGCTTTCCCATGTAACCGAGCATCAAATTTTGTCTTAAATGCATCCACCGATGAATGAGTCATTGGCTTGATAACTAACGTCATAGAATGGTGAGAACCATATACATATATTGAATATACCAAAATGATGGATTGTTTGGTTGCTTTACACCCTTTTACGAGCCATGGTCTTTTACATGATGATCGAATCTGAGAAAAGGTCGACACCAGTCCCTTCAATATTACATAGGCAAGCGTTCTAAGTTCATTGTCCCATAGGCAGGGCATTACACACCATGGCCTTTGATAATCCAGTAATGGATTCACTGTCCAGCACCACCAGGGTAGTGCCTAGACCAGACCACACCCAACCCTCAGATTTCATGTCAAGCAGGCTACCGCGGTGCCACTATGACAGGGTCCTGTAGAAAGTAATTGAACCTTCAAACTCATTTTGATACTAGAATATAGGGTTTTCTGTAGCACTTAATTTAAGGCAAAGAGACCATACTGCGAGGCCATAGACAGCCTGCCTACCCCTATGACCCCTTCTGCCACCTCTCACGATCAGTTACTGAAGACCTTTTCTTGTTAGGAAGCTCCATGTGGAACTCTTTCCTCTGTGATCCCTTGGGATAGGGAAATTATATTATGTAGATGTTTGCCTGTTCTAAGATGAACAACTTTTTCAGATTTTCATAAACTCAAAAGCCAGTAAGTCTCTGACGTGTTGTCAAACTGCCAAACAGAATAGACCTTGTACGGAACAGAGTTTCCAGGCATTTTTGAAAATCAGATTAGGACCAATTAAGAACAAGAATCGAAAAAATTAAGACCGATCGACTGCGTGCAAAGAACAATTTCAGAATTTATCATATAATTCAATTTCCAAGTAAGTGTACTCATTTGAGAGTAAGATTTGGAATTTTCATTGTTACTCCGTTTTCACTTAGAAAATTCAATTTAAGACATTTTTAAGGCCTTAAATTTGAAAAAATCAATCTAAGATCTTTTAAGCCCTGAGTCGGAACCTTGACGAAAGCTGTGTCAACCCCATGTATTGAGCACTAATGATAAATTTAAACTAAAATCAAATGTTTCATTATCGAATAATAACTTGGGATTGATAGATTCGTACAAAATGATCTACAACGTCAGTTATAAATTATACCGTCACTAATCAGACGTACGTATATTTCTCCATAAAGAAAGAATTGTGGTACAGAAATATCATCCCTTTTGAAAAAAAGAATCAGCCACAAATTATTCAAATTCATCTTTATTGTGGGAAATATGATGGGACCGACCAATTAAGCACAACCGGCGATATTCTTTTAACACAAGGATAATGGTATACTATGACCGAGTTTATAACGCCTTTGATAAGTCAATAGTAACTTTACTAACGAAAACATGCTACTGATTCATGTAACGTAGGACAAGCACATAAGATGAACTTCAAAATCTCTTATTTCATCAACAAGGCCACAACCCATGGATTATGTTTACGTTTTCAAATGAAATATATAAATTGTCGAGACAGCAATGAAGCTTTGAAGTGTTATAGGTGTCCCTTGCATACAATAGAAATATTGCATAAATTCATAGAAAATATCCCTCTCTTTCATTACGTGCATTTGAATCTTACACATTTTAGATTTGGCCTGATTGAAAGAGGTCATGTGAACTCCATTCTGTATACAAAACGATCATATCCTTTAATACATACTTTGCTTGCTTTTCATTATTTTTTACCGTATCAACCAAAACCGTCACACAGGAAATGCACCGTTCCGGGACTTAAGCTAACAGTATGAAAACTAAACCAAACATAACTTGTTTCCTAATACGGTTTGAGGTACTGTCAAACTTTACGTGTAGGTGTGTCAAAAGAAAAAGAAAAGGAAATTATGGTGTGTCAAAAAAAAAGGTATTTTTGGATATTTTAACTCGAAGTGCATTTATTGGTTGTATTTTTGGCTTTAGTATTCGTTCTTTTGGTTCATTATTGATATATTATTGTTAACGCATACATTTCTCTAGACGAATTTACCATACGTGTTATCTGAAGATAGATAGTAACCGACACGTGTGGGGAATGAGTACCTGAACAATTGACCATTATCTTAGACTAACTAGTGTTTTAATCAGAAATAACAACAAACAGAAAAAATGGGGAATCCCTTATGGGACGGGTGGTGAGATGAGAATGAGGGGTTGTAGGGGGAAGCTGTTCATCATAGCGTCAACGCGGCAATCTCTTTGACAAGTGACTCCTCCGTCTTCAACTTTTCCAGCTGAAACAAGAAAACATGTCCTTTTACAAATAAACTGAAATGATGGTGATTATTAAAGGATGATAATAATGTAGAGCAGACCTTATGGGGGGTACCTCACGTTCAACAAGGAATTCTTGTGACTTATTCAGAAGACACCTTATTGTTTATACTTACTTGGTTCAATTCTAGTTTTTCTCCACTTGCTTGTTTCGCCTTTAACTTCTCAATGGCTTGCAGTTTCTGTGTAAGACAAGAAATAACCAATTTAGAAATACTGTTGGAGGACGGAAAATGCAACAAGTAATTACCACGCACAACGACAAACCTTAGAGAACGTGATTCTATATAATATAGCTTTTGAATCAAGATAAATTCTTTGTTTGGATCTTTACAGAAACCTACCTTTTTGAGGTTCTTGATCTGCTTGTCTTTCTCCGGGTCGCCGGTAGATGCCGCGGCGGCAGCTTGTGGTACAGGTGGCGCCACTTCACTCTGCTGCGGTCAGATAAGTAAACATTTAGTTTCCATTTTCTTTCCCCAACTGATAACTACGGTCAACATATATGAGTCAAGACTGAGCAAAGTTACTGCGGCCAAATGTTAAACTTTAGAGCTTTCAAATAACAGAAGAGTAGTGTCAGTATTAAATATTATCATTTTCCATTATACCTTTATCAGTGTTTAAATTACAGACATTGATAATTAGATGGGTTTGAGACGATGGGGATTTCGTGTGTAGTTGTATCTGGAATGTGGAGAAGGAAGACTGAACTTAAAGTCATACTGTCGGTACTTTTAATGATCAGATGATTTAAACCCATTTAAGTGTATTCTTGTTTTCATCCATTTGCTTGTTAATTGATCTTACCTGTTCCTGTTGCTGCTTTTGCTTCTTGGCTTCTCTTTTCTTCTTGTTTTTCAAAGCTTGCTTGGACATGTTTTCTGTAAGGGATGAAGAAATGAACTTTAAACAAATGTTAAAGTTAGTGCCTTTCTATTTGATTTAAACAGAATGTGTAAGTCTTTCTTTCTTTGTAGATTTTTATCAAACGTGGCTAGAGATAAGAAACGAAAGGAAAAGAATTGGGTAGAAACTTTGACGCTTTAATAGTCTACCTATTAAAACACGTAGTGAACGACCACTTTCGGTGTAGTTGAATGTTATCTTCAAATAGATTTGTTATTGTCTGCTATCTGGTTTTATTTGATACACTAACGAAATTATGTTCGTAAACAACTATCATGCACGTCCAACAGAAATCTTGAATTCAATGATCCATTCTTTTACGGTTCAGTTTAGGATCATTTAAGAACAAATTATTTTGGAGGACGTGGCGAAGGTGTGCTCGGCCCAACAATCTCTCGATGTCAGCCACTCTTCATACAACACTCAC
The DNA here is from genome assembly GCA_936440205.1 of Lepidonotus clava. Classification (NCBI taxonomy): domain Eukaryota; kingdom Metazoa; phylum Annelida; class Polychaeta; order Phyllodocida; family Polynoidae; genus Lepidonotus; species Lepidonotus clava. Next base: position 19,344,323 of record OW387148.1, read on the forward strand.
CTTCCGGTTGGGCCTGCTTCATGTTCGACGGCTGTTCGTACTCCTCCCTAAACTTGGGCCGCCCGCTGGACGCTCCGGGGTTGTTACGGAGATGTGGGGGTACGTACGCACTCTCTGAGGGAAGCATATTAAAATGGCATTTAATTTCTATAGTAGTTTAAGGTAAAAAAAAAAATCAACAAGACCAAACGACACATGATTTACTATCAAAGGCAAAAGCATTTGATAGATAGGTCGGCCCATTTTAATCTTTATTGAGTTATGAAGAATAATATTATGATTTATTTTGGTAGGTGTGAACTGGCACTATAGTGACAATCTGAAAAAAATATTAAACTTGGAAGCCTAGACACTGACAGCAACAACAAAAAACTTATTGACAGTGTGACGCCTATGTTTCAACATTGAGAAGTAATGATTCTGACACTGACAGTGACTTAGGCCTAGATATCTATTATTTTTTAGATAGGATATTTTGATGGTAGGTAAGGAAAAATGACACTATAGTGACAAATTCATAAATCATTTAATCTTTGAATCATTTAAATCTTAAACCTGTAAGATATGATCTGAAAATATTTGAAATGCAAATGTGTCCAGGCCTAAAATGATTGAACCATGCGATGTATGAGAGCCTAAGACATATTAAAACAAAGTTTCCTGTATTTTATTAATTTTGATAGGCTAGGTAAGGCCTAAATAATTTATTTTCGTAGTGTGCATTGACAGTGCCTATCTGAGCCAAAGACTGAGGCTGTTAATTTTTTTCATATCATCTGTAAAATATTATTGCAAGCGTTTCCAGGCCTAAAATGCTCAAACTAGATGATATATAGGACCCTGATATATAGGAGAACATAGATATATACATGATTTTAATTTTGATAGGCCTAATAAGGTCTAAATAATTATTTTTCAGCTTGCAAGTGTCCGACCAAACGCCCGAGTTGCTTTGACATCCAGCCTCTAGGCCTAAGACCGGTAACCATCTGTAAAATATTATTGCAAGCGTTTCCAGGCCTAAAATATCAATCTATATTATGATATATAGGACCCTGAGATATAGGAGAACATAGATATATACATGGCTTTCATTTTGATAGGCCTAATAAGTTCTAAAATAATTATTTTTCAGATTGCCAGTGTCGAATGCCCGAGAGGCTGAGTCAAGCAGCTTGTCTAGGCCTATCCGGCCTATCATTTGAACTGCTGGAAAAGATACATGTACCTACCTGAGTACTGAATGCATCTGAATGGGTATATCCTCCACAATTGATCACAATTAGATATTTAGTCCAAATGTCATCCTGGTTTCCTGAGTTCAATGTATCGGTGCAGGCATGCGGGGAGAGAACCCGCCATCTTTATCGTGTCACTGTCAAGCCTCCACGTGTCCGATCGATCCAATGTTTTCCCTTCGATACGAACGCATGATTCACGCATGAATTGTCAATGCGTTGTATGCATTTAAGGGAGTCCAGACGTCCAAAATATATATATTGAAAGCATCAGATACCGCTGTAATCCAGGCGAAGAAAGAGGAGCCTCCCGCCAACACGTCCGACTGGGGCACTTGCACCGGCCGGTGTGAGAAGAGAGGTCTGACCTGGATTGTTCACCGGGTCGCCGCGACGGAATACCAAGAAAATAGTGCGATGCATTTACGCGTTTGGACGCGTTATTTCGCAAGAATTTGATCCTAAGACATAAGGATGCTTATCTATGGGTCGAAATCTATCTGTGCATACCAATAACTAAAGTTAGAACGACCGATTTCATAATGAAATAGGCCTGCAAAGTTGATGAACTTTGACCCGGATCCCTTCTTCACCGAGAGCAAGGCTGCTGCGCGTTTACGCGTTACGGCCATAACGCGGCGCCCCATGACCGTAACGATCATAATTCCAGGCTTGAATGTCTAATTTGCTCCATTTTGGTCGATTTAAACGATCACTTTGTCTTCTATATATCAAAATCTCTGCGATGTAAGCCCAAATAAGCCCCAACATGTGGTTATTTTAGCTCAGAATCGATTTGGGACATCGTCACTTTGCCGCGTTACAGACATAACGCGGCATTTGAAGCGCCTCACGCCCGGTAACGCTGCACGGATTTCTAGTTTTATTTGGTCATATAACGATTTCAGACGATTTAAACAATTCATTTGTATTCTATATATCCAAATGTCTGCGATTTAAGCTCAAATAAGCCCCAAAATGTGGTTATTTTAGCTCAGAATGGATTTGGGACATCGTCACTTTGCCGCGTTACAGACATAACGCGGCAGGCATAACGCGAAAACACCGTCACAGATCTAAGAAAGGTTGTCGAGGAGTAGAATAGGTCGCTACGTGATCTAAGACTTTATCGACTTAGGTCATCGTAGCCGACCTATAAAAACAGCTTAGTCAGTGGAAGTAAACCCCTTGTTTTATGTTTAAAACCCATCCGTGGAGATAATAACCATGATGAATTGGAATTAGTCTACTGACCCATGTTACTACCCAATCGAGTGATCATATGCAATGGACTATATCCCTTCCTATTATTTCTTTCAAGAAAATATAAGCCTCATAAATGTTTTTTGTGATCTCTGTAAACACTCACCTTTAACAGTGGCGAGTGAGGCAATGGACCCTCCAGGCATCTGGTTTTGTTGTACGGGCTGGGAGGGACGGGCCAGTCGGGGCGGAGGGTAGGTGCCGTCCGGGGCGGGCTGCCACGTCACTTCCCACAGCTCTTTAGTACCTGTCACCTCCTCGTGAAGCACGTTACCCATGTAGTGCCAAATCTTGTATCTAAAGGTGAAGAGATAATGTTTTATTGTTGTTTCCCCATTTATATCTAGGTACCTAACAAAAGGGATGTACATTAGTGACTGTGTTTAAACAAAGTGTTAGGTTCGAACTTCTAAACTTCTGGCTATAAGGGAAATATCTAAGAAGATATGACAAATAATTATCAGTATGTACAAAGTATTTAATTATCACACATACTAACGGGCAGTGCAAAAAAATCCTATTACTCTACCAGAAGTTCATATGGGTATAAACTCTCCAGTGACATTGACGAATGACAATCCCTAGTAATGCAAAGTGAAATATTGCAATATGTTCATCTCCAGACTTATTGAAAACAAAGGTTAATCATAATGGTTTGTAGGAGTACTTACCCGTTGCCGACCCGTAGACGCGGGGAGCAGGTGGCAGTGACCATGTGCTCCCCGTCCGGCGCCCACTCAAACTGTGTCGAGTCGGGCACCTTCAGACTGCTCAGCTGTAACTTGTTCTGGACGTCCCAGAACTCCACGTTACCCTGCAGGTTACCGAAACCCGCCATACACAGGAGTAGCCAATGTTAAGGACGAAAATGAGGTATCTTTAAAGTATAGAATCTTGGTGGTGAATAACCTAGGTACCTACTTTTGAATCATCGTGTGTGTGTTTTAAATAACTTAGCTATAAAAAAACAACTTTTATCGGGAAATAATATACCTCTGTTCCAGGAACGGTAAATGTCGCTTTGGTTTCAAAAACGAAGTTCTTGTAGTGAAGAAAATTTAATATTTTCAACACTTTGATAATAAAATGTATCTTCAAACACTGCATTCTTCTTGTTGTTTTTAGGTGAAAGGATATTGTTGCCTTGCGGGTTGAAGTGGCAAACGTTGCGGGGTCCTGTGCCGTAGTCAAAGACGGGCTCAGCCTTGAGGTTAAATAGGGTGGCCTTGGCAGGCATGACTGGGTCACAGGTTAAGGATTGTTCCGATTTCTGATTCTGTGTATTATTCAATGAAAAAACAAGTTCAATTAACTCAATCCATGTTGATTCTCTGAAAGCAATTTCCTTTTGATATCATTCTTTGCTCGACATGATCATGACAATAAAGCAGAGATTTTGAAAATGGTGTCAGTATTGACGCCCCATTCTTGAGTTTATTTTAACAGATTTGTACAATTGAGTAGCCCATAGTATCTGCCCCTAAAAGGATACATCCATAGACCACACAGAAATTGGTCGATTTGGGATTCCAGGCTACACTGTACACCGGTCCATTCTTGGCTACAGAATTAAAAAGAGACAAGAAGTTTTAAGCAAGATATGCATCAGGTAATTTCTTCAAAGACTAGTGTATTAGCTGCTTTCACGTTACTTTGCATAACAGCTTGCACCTATGCGCAAAAAGTAGTCATCCAATTTTACATCGCACGTGTATAATACAAAAGTTTATAACTATAAGAGATTGCGTTCAGAATCAATACGGTTAATAATAGAAGCTAGTTGACAACCCTTACTGTAAAATGTCACTTTGAAATACATCGTACATGTAGAATACAACAGTTTTTTAATACAAGACATTTCATTCTTACTTAAAGGCAATGGCGCCATTATACACATGGTCAAAAAACCAAATTCCTTCAATGCTTATGAAAATTGGCTAGAATGTACATTATTATATGGGCAATTCATAAATGCAAAAGAAAACTGTGGTCCTATTTTAGTTTGAGACCTACATGTATTCAAATATGGCTAATTTCATGAACATTTTGAAACTGCTGAAAACAACCTTAGATGAAAATGACAACATTTTTGCTTATATCTTTTTTCTAAATATACTACATTTAAGAAGTAAATATTTATGGTTTCATATCAATCTCAGGGATTAAAAACACTTGTTGCATTCATTATGGCAAAATTTTAAAATGGATATAAACCCAAAAATTTATAGGTACCCACATAAGACCATTTTCCATATTAGAACAGATATGTAGCTTTCCTGACCAAGTAAGCATGGTGACCCCCAATTTTTTCCTCAGAAAATGATAGATAACACCTATATCTACACTATGTATAATTTTAGAGAATTTCTTAAGGTTAAATTTTTTGGGGGGTAAATTTCTATCAGAAATTTTACATTTTATTTAATTAATTTAATAATGTATTTAAAATAAAAGATATATTCTATTCCACTAAAAGCCATATTATTTTCTAACTGTTGCATGGATTTTGTGTATAAATGCTTAGGTTTAGATTTCAATGATTTTATAATTGATTTGAGGATTATCATGAAATTTATCATGAAAACTTCACTTGAGCATATATTTTTCAAAAGTGTTAATTTTAAAGGAATTATGCTCACATTGTTATATCTCTAGCACAAAAGTTTCCATGGTGACCCCCTATTTTCTTTACATTTTTAGGATGCATATATGTTTAACTTTTATTTCCTAAAGTTTCATAAGATTCTTAAGGTTGGATCTATAATGGCGCCATTCTCTTTAAATTAGGTTACCAACAGTAGGAGCTGTTGGAAGTTTCTCAGTATAGAATACACATCATTGATTATCATTTGACAAAACTTGGGTACTCACATCTGGGTACGAGGCAGGTGTCGCCGTTCACGTTGACGAAGTGCAGGCCCTGCTCTCCGTAATACGAGTCGGCCGACGTGTCGGTGGCCGTCAGTACCAGCAACGCCGAGGCTGAAACAGGGAGCGATAAGTTAGAGGGTTGGTTAACAGTATTCATCACACGGAGGAAGGTTCAAATAGGATAGTTTTCTTTTTTCGGATTAAGTCACTTTACATGCAGTTTCTGAATAATCACATTCTCATTCAGACACTTTAAAGAGGTTATTCAAAATGTACTTTAAGAGTTTGTTTTTTTGTTTTTTTTCATTTCGGTTATGCAAATTTTTCAAGAAATATAATTGCCGACTAGACAGAAGTAGACTTGTGATCAACCAATGGATGATCGTGGAGAGCGTATCTTAACTAACCATTCCAGATTTAACACAACTTTTGGGTCAGTTTGGCGTATGTGATATGACCTTCAATTAATAAGCTAATGTAAGAATAAAACAAACCTCTGTCATTCCAGATCAGGTCGACTTTGTCGGCCTTATAGAAACTCTTGTTTGCCAGCGGTGAGCTCAAGTTGGGGTATTGGAAGACGCGGACAAAAGAAGGCTGGCCCTGAACGGAAAAAGAGAGACTGATTGTCAGGTCATGTTATAGCTTTGTCGTTATATTAAACTTTTTCCAAGTGCAGCTTTTCATAAAATGACTGTCATTTCCTGTTTCAAAATATTCTTATACCGGGTTCCCACTTAAAAAAAAAAAAATCAATATCAAGACTTTTTAAGACCAATTTAAGACCAAAATTAGAAAGAAATAAGATCTACTGACTGCAGGCAAAAAGATAAATTTCGGAATATACTATAAGATTTTCATTTTAAGCAAGTGTACTTATTTGAAAGTGGAATTTGGAATTTTTATGCTAACTTCATTAAATTTGAGAAAATCAATTTAAAACCTTTTAAGACCTGCGTGGGAAACCTGTAATACATCGGTGTCTGTGGGAAATGTATAATACCCTTATACTTTTATTAACCATCTACCTTTTTACAGGTGCATTAAGGACTTTACCTCAATGCATGGCAACATACGTTAATCTCTAATACAAATCAGTCAGCAAATCTTTAAGTAAAAAAAGTTTGCATATAAAGTCATTCGTGATTAATAGTATTATCGTATTGGACATCATCGCATCTAGCCATATTTACCTTGGCCCCAGGGACGTAGGCGGCCACATGGTAGGGGGCGACCCCTTTTGGAGGTAGGCGGAACTCACTGACTTTCTGGAGGTGCAATTTGTTGGCGATCGTTGCTGAAAGGATATGATCGTCATTATCGTTATTTCTATGTCCAAGCAAAACGACATATTGTCCTCTTATTCCCTTTTCTAAATTGTTTTCAGCTAATATAATTTTTTTTTTTTTTTACTAATTTCGTCATGGGAAAATTGACGGGGGTTGATACTAGTTTTTTTTCCACCTGCGTCCTGTCGAGTTGCATTTCGAAACGGCTACTCTCTTATCGATTAATTTATAAAATGTGAAGGCACAATTCCTTAAAATAGACATTTTCTAATTGGTATTAGATACTGAATAGAGTGCTTAGATTTCAGGCCATTCAGGTTTATCAAATGCTCACCAAAATTATTGTTCTCGAAGAAGTGGAGTTCGTTGTTAACGTTCCGAGCACAGATTCCCTCATCAGCCGACCACTGTGGGCACCTAGACAAGAGGAAGGTTTGCGTGACAACTGAGTTAACTCTATTTATTAATTTTGTCATGCATTTAATATACCATGTCATGTCGGAAGGAAAGTATCAGTTACTGATCTGATTACTCCTGTACTCCTGGTCTTCAAGACTTATGGAAACCTGATAGCTGTTATCAAAAAAGAAACTTTTTCACTGGCATGTTTCATTAAGAAATCATTCAATGTGGGCATACTGTTTACGCCTTGGTCGAATGATATTCCAAAGCTTCATAATGAAAATAATGAAAACTGCTCTTACCATCCTTGTTGTTTCTTCTGAATGAACCCTTTGAGTTGTTCTCCGGTCTTCATACAATACAACACCAAGTTAGGGGTGCCTGCCGGGATGTCCTTGGATGCTGTGGATATTGTACAAATCTCCTTACTACTTTGATTATTTCAGTGTTACTTATCACAAAGTTCATGCAATAAGATAAGTCACTCAGTCATCTGAATACTGCATAATATCGACTTTAAAATGCACATAATATTATCCACTTCTCGGCAAACTATTTCACAGCATCTATTTTTGTTACGCAATTTCTTTAAACTAACACGCGGAATCTTTATTTCTCTTCTAAAAACATTTAAATACAAGAAGCACGAGCCCGGCCATCTAATAGCCTAGCTACCCAATCGGCGATCCCTGTATCTAGGGTTTGAACTCAATTTTTTGTCATAATTTTAAATCAAAACAAAATTTTGAATTTTTTTCCTGGGCAAACCAATTCATTTAGAACTCAATATTATAGGCCTTTGACTTAGTCTAATAAAAAATCTTGTACCACAGAATCTAATGTGTTTGACTGGAATTGCTTGGCCAGGTAGCTAAAATATTAAATATTATTAATTTTTGGTAATGTAATTGAATTTTAAATAGTTTTGACTCATTTAAGTGGGGGGGTGCAAAATTTAGTTTAAACAAAAGAACTTTGATCTGGCACATGTTGCCCTTGCCCTTGAAAAAGTAGAAACAAACCAACAAATTTCACATGCCAAAACCATGCAAAGTAGTTAGATAAGTAAATGGTATTGGTTGATTTGGTTGTCTAAACTAAGTTATTTTCAGTATACATGTTTACTAAATGACCATTCACTAGGGTCATTGTTTGTATAAGATAAACAGTGTAAGCATCAGTAAAACACCCATGCCCCAAGGGCAACATGTGCCAGATCAATTGCCCCCAAGGGCATCATGTGCTAGATCAATTAACACACATGCCTTCCTAATTGTTGATAAACTGTCTGGGCCTTTGATCTACTGAAACCTGGAAATGCTAACATAAAAGCAGCAAGAACATTTAAATTCACTAACAAAAAAGGCTCATTTATCATGCTTTGAGAAAATAGTTTGTTTCAGTATGCCCAAGTTCAAACGTTGAAGTGTTTTCCAATAGTGCTTTTATGTTTTCAATAAAATTGTACAGTAAACTTTACCTCCGAATTTGGTGACAAAATGACATTACAGACAACCAATACTATAGGAAAACCACTGTCCAAAAAGGTCTGTGTGACATCACAACTGATGCAAGTGACTTAAGGCCCAGTAATAGGCTCCCGGAGGATCGCCTATTAATATTGTCTCGGAATTTACACTCACTGTATTAAAGTACAACAAACTTGTAAAATTGTTTTTTAACAGTATTAACTACGATTTAACACTTACTGATGTAAGGTTCCCAGATGGCAAGAACGCTGCCCTTCGGAGAGAAGCCAAGAGCCGACGCCCGAGGTCGGTCTATCTCATGGAGCACCTGACAGTCAGGGATGGACACCACTCTCACTCTGAGAAAACAGAACATAACAACTCATAAAATAGGGAAATGTGAACTCCATTCATGACAAATCGTTTCAGAGCCACTCTATGTTAATTCAATCATAACACATGTATATTTGGCGAAAATTTAGACAGCCTGGTCGGTATGAGAAATACGACCAGCTAAAACTAAAATTTGCGATTTCTTGAAATCAAACTTGTATTGCATGAAATAAGTAGATGTTAGTCTTGAAATACGTTGTCTGGTAAGTAGGTCTGTAAATCAAGAGTGACAGTTCCTTACATTCTGCCTTCGCTGAAAGCCATGAGAGCGCCATCTCCGCTGAAGGCCATCGTTCTGGACCGTGCGCCCTGTGCCCCGGGGAAGTTGACCACGGGGCGAACCACCTTGGGCCCTTCCATGAGCCATACTCCCTGCTCTCCACGGACTGAAACGAGAAACGTATATGAAATATTAAAAGTTTACACAAGGGGCCTGCGAGGCCTAAATACAGTTTATATCTAGACTTCGTTTTGAGCGCTAATCTTTAAAAAAGATACTGAAATAGGCAAATACTAAGCGAGGTAACCCATACTCTTATTTACCATTATGACCTTAGAGAGGCTTAGTTCATTATGTATGAACACATTTTGGTTCATTTCACATACGTGCACATTCATTACCCCAATATGCCCCAGTGTGCACGGTGTCCTGGCAGCTAACACCATACTCTGGTGTGCCCTTATGTGTCCCAGCAAGCTCAAGTGCACTGTGCTCCTTGGTGCCACACCCTCCTCTAGCAAGCTCCAATCTGCCAAAGTATGCTCCAGCGTGCCCCAACAAGCACAGTGCTACTAGACTCTACATGCCACACTGTGCTTCCAAGTGCCTAGGCATGCCCAAAGGTCCAACTGCTCCAATGTGCTGTACCTTGCTCCAGTGCGTAGTTCCATGCCTTGGCGTGCCCCAGCATGCTCCAGTAAGTCACACCATGCTCTGGCAAGGTCTGGCATGCCACACCATGCTCTGGCAAGGTCTGACATGCCCTAGCATGCCAGGACATGTGGAACTGTGCACAAAATTTGGCACATTGTGTTCCAAAATAAAGGTAGCTGCACTGCTGCAAATCTTTGTCATTTGGCCTTGTAAACTGAACTATAGTACTATTAGGTTAAATATCCAATATTATTAAGGTCTCGTTTAAGTCATTCATTTGTCCTTGGATATTAGTTAGCTCCTACTTGCAGTCTATCTCCTTCAGACTGCGTTTGTCTAATACATAATAATAGTTCCATATTATGAAAGACATAACACTAGCGTGAAAGGATGTTATTTATTAATCCCATGTGTGTTTACTCATGACAAGATCTCTCGATTAAAATGAACAATCAGAAGGGTAGGATCCACTCAACCACACTCAGCCAACGCTCCAGCCAACTATTCAGTCTATCAGGCTGTCCTTAAAAAAAACTCTGTTTCCGGTCCAGCGGGCGGTGTTAATAAAAATGAACCGTGCGGCCGCAATTTTTTTTTTTTTCTTTTTTTTTCTGTTGGTAAGAATATATAACGGAAATTTTGAAAAAAAAAAAAAAAATTGTAAAATTTAAAATAAATCCTCACACCCGGCCCTTAAATGGCCACCCGGCCGGTCGACCGGAAACAGGACTTTTTTTATTGACAGCCTCAGCTTCAGTTCCAACTCCAGGAACAAGCTTCTAGCACCAACCTTTCCAGGATGTTAAACCAAAAACAACTAACAGCGCTCTTCTCTAGTGCTGAGTGCACTGCGCCTTAGATATGGATGTAATAACATACGTCACCTGACTCCTCCCTGACTCTTCGCCTTTGACAAAGAGAAATTACTTTAGCAGTCTCTCAGTGTGAACACTAGAATGGCTAAACTTAAGTAGACGGACTAACCATCCGCATCAGTAGATCTACAAAACTCAGAGATTTGATTCCTAGGATCTCCACAAGGTACCCAAAGAACATCCAGAGGGTCCTGTTAGGGTGTCCTGGGCCCTTAGGGGATTGGACAGGACAACCAGGACAAGGGATTTGGTGAGGCATGAATAAACAGCTAGGAGCAGAGGTTCTTCTTCCTGAGTAGTCTAGTCATTTGACCCTAGTCTTAGCCTTAGGCTAAGACCGCCACAACCACTAGGGGCCTAGCTCCACCTGGTGGGCCCACTATTGTATTAGATTATCAGAGTATCCTGCTTCACCCCTGCCCTTAGCAGCAGCCCATGGACAGTGTGCGTTTTAGTCGGTTTCTGAGGTATTTCGACACATTCTTTATTTTTGTGTAATCAATGATAGTCTAGAGTCTACCTCTATAATTACTATATCTCTATCCGAAGGTCCGAAGTCTCCAACATTTTTATTGTCAAAGCTGAGATCAGTCCCTGTACCAATTAGACAGTCCCAGATATAAATCTTCCTTGAAAGAGCACGTTCCCAATGGCCATTTAGACCATTAGACTAGGATAGATATCACTGTGACGAACCACGGCTGAGTGCTGTGAATGATCTGCCCAGTGTCAGTGACAGTGTCAGTGACGGACACGCGAACACCAGCCGGTCTCCAGACGGGACTACTCTAAACGGGGTAAATTTAGACTGGGAACACGCAGTTTGAGTAAAAACCTCATACGCTTAAAATATGTCTATTTCCATACATCTTGATGGATTTTGAAAGCAAATCAATTTATATATCTACATGAATCAATTAATTTACTCACGTGCAAGATACGAGTTAAGTCTGGAGGCTGCCATCTTGGAAGTTGGTCTCGCGCTCTCTCGTTGGTTGCGGGATACTCGCTAGGTGGCGCCCCAGGCCCACAATGCGCCTCCAGGTTTACAGGTCCAGATGTTTAAATTAGTGTTTCTGGCTGTACAAATCGAAACATATGATTGGGTAAAAAACAAAACGGAAAAAAGAAGAAACATAGAAAATCAGTGTTACACGTCAGATGGGCATTTTTATAACACCAATAAAGCTGTAGCGGACCGATCCAAAAGAGAACATTTTGGGATCTTAAAATTGCAGGATCTGACAGAATCTGTATTAATCTTTTTTCTTTTTTTAAATTTTCCTTTTTATAAGTGGACTCAGGATTTGCCCCTCCCCCGACAAAATAAACAAAAACAAAAGAAAAAAAAAGACTTTGTCCAAGTCGTCTTGTCTTCTATCTTGTAAAGCCTACTTATAGGCTTATCTTAACAATTGTTTAAATATTGCTCTTCATGTGCCTCGGAGGATTGTCGTTACATAATTTACTGTAGGACAAAAATGCCCTACATTATCCGTATCTAAGCAGTCAATAAGAAGAACTTACAAAGTGCCCACTGGAATAACATACATTAAAAAACAAAATCGAAAGTTGGATAAACTTGGAACGCTTTATTTGGATCTGGATACATCATATATTTTGCGCCAAACAAAATGCAAAATATCAATATCATGTTGAACATGTTCAATGCATTTTCTAACTTAGCTCAACTGTATTCCTATACTTAAGCAGAGCGGTCCTTCCTCCAGGCATACTCGAATCAGGCCTCAAACCGGGGATCATGAAAAAAAAGTCCCTTTAAAAGGTCATATTTTGGAAAATAAAGGTCGGATAATGGAAAAAAAAGGTCATTTAAATAACAAGATTTTAAATAATTTCATGATGAAATTAAACCAAAACCATTGTTTCATTGTTCTTTTCTGCTTGGTGCTACTACCTTTAAACGATTAAACATCAATTTCACTCTTGGTTTGAAATAAACAACATCCTGTCCAAGGCTGCAGGCAAGGGTGTATATGTAAGGTTGTCTAACCACTCTTCACTGGTTTGACAGGGATGTAAGTAGGGGACAGTGACAAAATCGGAAAAAGTCTAAAGAAAATCTGAAAGTGTCATAAAATGTCATGCAACTCGTACTAAACATCAAATTTTGAAACTGATTTTTGGGGGTGATGGAATAAAAAAAGTGGCAAATCAACAAAAATCGGGAAAACTTACACCCCAGGTTTGAACAACACCTCATGTTTATAATTGTAAGTAGGTCCTAGAAATGACCCCTCTTATTTCCAAACCAGATCAGCAACAAGCTAGCATTTCAAAACCTCTATTTCTTAGAAACTCCACGTATGTTTTCAAGAATCCCTGTAATTAGGTCAGAATATTGTGGAATGCAAAAATGTCCCACTCGTTATACATCTAAATGAATCATATTACCCTTGAAATGCATATTTTTTCATAGATTCACAACAATATCCTGTGTTCAGTCAGAATTCTTTATGAATTTGTTATCCTTCTTACAAATTTGTATGCTCATCGGTCACTTGAAATGAAAAAAAAAGGTCATTAAAGGTAGTTTAGAGGAAAATAAAGGTTTTAAAGGTCTAAGAGGCAAAAACAAAAAGTTTTAACAGTCCTGCATTGAGGCCTGTCGAATATATATTTGCATGTCCCTTTTATATTAAATTCTCGAGGAACAGAATCTTATAATTTTATTTAATTCCCAATCACTGAAATAACCAAAATAATGTTCTCTTTTTATTTAACTTTTTGAAATGGTTCAGAAAAAAACCAAAACATTTCACCCCTGATGAACATGGAAAAAAACTCATTTTCAAGAAATTCCATGTTCGAATCCATAGGTTAGTGAAGCGGATTTTTCTTGTTCAAGTTATGTGCTGTGTTACCATAAATACATAATGAATATACTAAGTTTGTCTGACACAGACAAAGCAGCAGCTGTCATATACTTGACACTTGAATCAAATTCAACTTTTTAAATCCAACCCTGCATATAATTTTGTCTGGCATCAACTACAATAATCTTTTAGATTTAAAAAATGAGGTAGAATTCAATTGTCGTTTTCTTTTCTTTCTTTTTTTTTTTATCTTGCATGAAACGGTATATCCTAGAATCTTTGTTCCAAACATAACCTCCCCCCCCCCCGCGCCAACCTTTTTATCTGTTACCCTTTTATGTAGCTAAACAGACCGGTTTTGTTAATATCGTAGTTATCTGTTTAACTGCGATAGGAGAATGGGATCAAGGAGTAGGAAGCACATACACGGCATCTAGATGATGTCAGTAGACTTAAGACTTGCGTAAACACGCACGTGTACACACCCAGCAAGGCACAATTCATGACAATAAACTACACTCAGCATTTTTGGAGACTATTCACCTAACATGTTATACAAAAAGAGCAGTGCTGTATATATACATATGCAACAATACCACTGTTTTTGATTACTCATTGACCTGGCGGTCTTTCACTGTGCTCCTCAAATTTATAGGAATGTAGACACTCTATTGATAAACTAATAGTGAAGAATCGAGACAAACGCAGATTTCTTTGTAATATCATTGAATGGAAACGTAGTAATAAATAATACAATTTTAGCATTCCATGCATCGTTTTTTCTGCTTTAACAAGCATTAAAAGGATTATTATTCTATTCATATGATAAAGACACGTGGCCTATGATCTGCAGTGAAATAATGTCAAAAACGTGATAACTGACACAAAGTATTGGCGCTACGTCTTAAAACAGGCTTATTGGTGTCTCTCAAGAAAAGCATTATTTTTGATTTTGCACTAGAAAAATCTAGATCTGCACAGAAGCACAATGTAGGCTTAGATGAACCAGACAGAAGTCTTCATTCGACCTTGGTATAAGGAAGAAATGAAGAAGAAAAACCGTATAAAAATAGTGGACTTCACAATTTCCTCATCATATACATGCACCCTGTTCCAAAGTATATGAACATTTAATTAGTATCATGGACAAGTATTATTAAATTTACAATCATTCCTGAATCGTAATGGTTAAAACAAATCAAATCAAATCCCTCATGCTTCAATGTTTTATTGAAGAAAGCTAATATTCTCACAAATATCCAATATTTTCAGCCGGGACTATTAATGACATATAGATTTGATAATCATCAAATTTGATACATGTATTGGATATCATTACATGGATTTGAACCAAGAGGTGTTTTTTTAAAGAAAGGGTTTGCGTGAATTTCTTTCTAGGAAAATTTTCTTTAGAATATAGAAACACAAGTATTTTCCATTTTGACATGTATGACATAAGGAGATTGAGAGTTTCACACTTCTGAAACATAGTTTGAATGTTGATTATAAGAATCTATCAAAAGACAACGTACAAAGTCATTCAAATCTCCGATGACATGAGACAATCATGTTTCAGGAGAACTAGATTAGAAAATAAGTCTCATATCTCGCACTACGTCATTCTTATAATTCGCGAAGAACGCTAAGTACTGTTATACACATTGTTTTATTATTTGGCAGATATTAGTCTCATGTCAAAACAAGCTTCGACTAATAAAAGATTATTATTCCCTATACTCTTCCTCTGTGATTTATCATCATCCGGTGGAAACAAAATTGATAAATAAACCAAATGGTAAGCTGATCACTGATATTATGAAATAACTTATAATAGTTTTCATCAATGTCGTTAATAACCATTTCCCCAAAGAACGTAGTTTACAGCACTGGTTTTGTAAAGTAATTCAATGTTAACCAAGTTAATGAACTCATACGCCTTCCCAATATTCAGAAAGACTATACATAAAGCATCTCGCTTATAATGTTATGCTTTCAAAAACCACGAACACAACTTCTAATTAGATATTATAACAGAATGTTACAAATCCAATGATTAAAAATAAACCAAAGACAAAACATTATTTACAGCTATACATGGCCTTTCTTTTCCTGTATCAGTATTGTCCTCCTATTATTAATGTACAATAATTCTTTAAATTACAATGTTTCTTTTTTATACAAGTCATCAGCTGTGAAGTAAAGAAATTCGCATACCTATAAATTAAGCAAACATAAAAATATTCTCTTTTGCAAAACCCAGAACTCAAGGCTTGAACGTGGAAAGTATTCCTATGGCTTTGCAAGTGGTCCTTAATTAAAGTCACTCAACATTTAACAAACTTATCAATGCCAGCATTGCTCTAACATTAATTACACAAAACATAACAGGCTTTGATTTCGAGGCTCAACTCATAACAGCTCAAACTCTTCGTCCGAGTCAAAATGTCGCTCGCCAAGTACTGCATAGTCTGAAATTATATAAGAAAAGAGAGATTCAGAGATGTAAGTAAGGGCCGATGAAAAAATATGAAACGGTATAAACAATATCTGAAAATTAATGATCTTAAAATGCTATAACATGTGATTTAAGTAATTATTTCTATGTTATCGTTGGCGCTGTTCATGTTAAAAAAACAAACCTGAAATCAAACAAAAATCTGACAACTTACACCCATGTAGGTTGACTAACATGAGACTATGAGACTTGAAAGCCAAATGTATGATTTCCAATCGCCCCTCTTTTTCGGAGTTTTTTTCCGATGCAGAGGAAAAGTTAATGATCTAAGATATCAATAAACTATAGGGTTATATGAAACTGTGAATAGCTAGAAATCATGTCGTTTGTTAGCAAATATGTACATTGTTTGTCATTTAACAATTACTCATATTTAAGAATAATATGTATGCTACGAATTTTCTTTTAAAAAAAAGTAAATGGGTTATCCTTAAATGACATGTTATCGTTTGGAGAAGGGTGCTGGTCAGCCTAACAAGTGGCGACCTGCGGTTCATTTACTGACCTGCCGGGGTGGTGGAGGAGGGCTGGTACGGGGTGAACGGGGGCCAGTGTGAGGGGCGTGTCTGGTAGAGCTCGAACATGGGCGTTTTCTGACCGTGTACGATGTACTTAGAGACCGATCTACTCCACTCGTCAAATTCAGCCTCCGTGTGGCAGTAAAATCCCTGATTGTGGATAACAAAAAAAAAGAAAACTTAGTATTAGAAACAAATCATGGTAACAAAGTCATTGTGAATTGTGAATTTAACGCTGTACATTTTCTAGTATTTGATAGAAACTCAACTCTTTTTTTTCCACACACGTATAAGTTTTTTTTATTTTTATTGAGAATCATCTTCAGTTTCCTCTGGTCTTCCAGTTGATAATATAGGATAACAAAACAGTCATTGATATACAAACAAATCACACAGTATAATACAGACAAATCACACAGTATAATACAAAAGAAGTTTGAATATCATAATCTCACCAAACTTTGACTAATTACATCCAGTAAACACGTACCAGTGCTACAGAGGGGTCCAGCTGTGTGATGTCCAGTCTACAGGGGTACTGACAGTGGTAAGACACGTCCGTCTCGTCAGGCCGGGACAGGTCAGCGTACGGCTGGGTCGTGTGGGGGTCCAAGTAGATCAGTTCATCACCTGGGACATTATGGGCATAAAATGGGTCTTTCAATATACCGGGTGTTTGTTGGCTGACAAAGGACGTGCCTCTATTACGATATCTATATTTCTTTGTTATCACTCTCAGAGAAGCATATGACAATGAGGTGTTTTCACGGAAAGATTTATTCTAAACTTTAAACTCAGAACCCCTGAGACCGACAGGGGCCTGACTTTTTGAAATTATATTCCGTCGAAGATCACGCGGCTTCAACTTTTCATCCTTGTTTAAAAATCAAATATTATATTAACAACTCCTACCTAAGAAGCCGAGGAACCAGTGAGCGTGGCTGGGTTTGCCTCCGATGATGCCCACAGACTGGGGCATCGTCAAACAAGTCTGTTGGGATGAAAAGAAACATTCTGACATAATACACCCATAATAATATAGAGATTAAGTCATTGATTGAGTTAGGGACGCAACGTGCAATGTGTGCCCTAAAAAGGTCACTATAGAAATATTCAAAATTCGCGAGCTATAGATTTCCTTTATCAGTGTTTGCTGACGCGGAACAATCTGTGGGTTTAGACTGCCGTTTATGAATACTGTGTTTCTAGGTCTTGAAATTCTGTTACTAAAACTTTGTAATGTAAATACATGTACTCATAATTAAGAACTTTATCAGCTTTCCCATATATATCATCGATAAACTCTTTTACGGTGGTTTTCCAAATGTCAGAAATATGCTTACTTTTACAACGAATGCATTTCTGAAGATTCATTTTTATATCAATACCACTATTTGTCATCACTTGCCTTGAGACTACTTATGTAGACTGGATTGACATCAGTCAGTCCCAGTCGGAGCGGTATGATCAACAAGAGTGGTTTCCACTTGACATGTGCCTGGCCCTTGGTCTCTCCACCATGGCTGTCGTTGAGTGACACGTCTCCATTAGTCACCAGACAGGACCCGCCAACCGCCCCTTTTAGCGAATCACCATCCATTTCTGTCTTTGGACATTTACTACCAGCACATTGACACAACAATCCTACAGGAAAAAATAGTGTTTATTTTATTGCTCCGACACATGTTTCTAATAGACGAATGTTTCATATTATCTTTCTTGAACAGTGAGCATTTGATTACAGAGTTTACAGTAAAATTACATTAACTTGATTATGCTACGCATAATAAGTAGTGACTGTGTGATAAAAATATCACCCTGAAAGTTACCAAACCTTGCAAATTTTGTAAATTTGATTCACTGGAAAATGAACACCTTAATGGATAAATACATCTTAAATAAAAATTTCATATTTTATCTACATGTAATGCACTTACTAATATCATCTATTATCACGGTGTTGTCCATTGCTACATGGATCGCTAGTGAGCTCCATTCGTCATAAACGGCGAGTTTCCTGGAAAAGATGTCCATGATTGAATTTGTTGTTTAATCTTTTAAGCAAAATAAAAATACACATCTTTCCGATTTTTAAAAACCTGTGGCAAGATCAACTCTTGTAAACATAGATTGTCCATCTGATAGAAGAAAACGGCATTTTACTACTTTACGCTAAGACCCGTTGACTTCCATAAGTTTCCAAGAGAAAACATACTAAAAGTTTTATCATGATTGTCTTACTACTGCTACTTACCTAAGTACTTGTGCTATCGTGTTTGGCCCGAACCATTGTCCTACTGCTTTTCCTTCACAGGCCCCCATACTGGCTGCAAAAGGGAAACACACTTTTCGTTAAAGATTTTTTGTTAATCTATTTTTTGTTTCCTGGTATCCTCATTAGGCTTTGGTAATTGATAGCTTTAACATGGTTTGTTAACACATTAGAAAACTTCCTTTGCACGGATAAGTTTCGTACTTTTAATAATGTCTTCAGGAGTCTCATTATAATGAGTCATTGGAATTAGATCGAACAAATTGTATGTGGCAAGCTGATTAGAATTACAATTTTTGTATTAATTTACAACTTACCTATCTGGTGGATTGAGTAGCAGCTCCCTTTTTTGTCTTGAAACAGACGAAGCACCTCGTGGTATTTGGGGTCATATTTTCCGGGTACCCAACGCCAGTCTATAGAAACAGAGACGATATTTGTAGGCCTTTGCCAGTATAATACTAAATAGGATTTTAGACGATCCTTCAAACAAGTATAACACAAGGACACGATACTTCAGATTGCAACAAACTGTCGAATTGATAATCATTGAAAATAATGTGTCCATGGGTCATTCTTAAGTAAAGGTGAATTATAAATGGATTTGAAGGGGTATTGGCACATAAAATATCAGTTTAACTGGTTCATTTAATTAACAGATTTCATTTTTTCCTAACCCGATCCAAAAAGGTTTTATGTTTGCAAGTTTATTACACGAGACGTGATCAGTACTTTCTATAGATGATGTATGAAGGTGTATTGAGGAAACTTAATTTAATTTTAAGGTCCTTCTGTAGGGCTTACCCCGGCCGAGGTGTCTCAATATTAAGGACTGGGCAAGGATCATCTGACCGCATCGTAGCATGCAGCCCCAGCCTTTGTCCTGGGTGGGACCCTGACCGCCTGTTAGGGACAAAATGCGAATAATCGTTTCTAATTTAGTATTTGCCTAATGTTTTTTTTTTAAATTGACTGAAGCGAGGTCCTAAAACACATCATGTAAAAATTATGAAAATAAATCTATGGTGACATGATGATCATTGACTACATAAGAATAAAAAAACGTGTATAGAACTCCTTCTAAAATAATAATATGTGACATAATATACTGAAAATAGGGCTTGATATTACGATGATGTCAAACATATAACTGGGTATCTCTGACAAACATGACCAGCTTCAAGAAGATCTGGTTGATGCAATTTGATCCTGTAAGATTGAAAACTGTTAAATGTAACCGCATGACAAATAGTCCGAGAAGCTCTGACCTCGCTACTCTCGGTCAGAGAGAAGTTATGGTTGTCTTCCATAGGCCACTTTTCAACCTACTTGAAAATACACTAAAAGTCCATGTCTTACCCCAAAATTTTGAAAGCATTTCTTCATATTTGTATTCTCCTTTCTTGTAAAGTTAGAAATAGTATTCCTGCCATTTTGAATGAGATTGAGCACTTTTGCTGAGATCCTGTCAGTTGCTTTTCGAACTTAGGTTAGCTGGTTCCCTGCTGGTGCCTATGCTCAGGCTGGGTACCAGCTGACTGTAATGGTGGACAGGTTCAAGTTTTTCAGGACAATGAGGCTAAGCAAACTCTTCAATCCTTGATATCAAGAGAAGAATACTCATAAATACAAATCAGACTGAGAAGTAAGGATGATATAGAAGAGATTGGGTAAGTTTAGGGACCTGGTATGCCATACTTTTTGAGAAAAGTCTACTCAACCAAAATGGTCGAGTGGGCAGACTAGGAATGATAGAAAATCACCCTGTCTGTAAGTGGGAACGTACAGACAGGGCCTCTCGGTCTAATGACAAAGGGCAAAGAATTGGGTCAAAACGCACCTATTGCACTAAATCCTGTCCTATACGTGAACCATAGTCGTGAACGGATGTCATCCTTTATGTCGTCTAAATCTGTGTTAAAATAATGCATGTATATCATTAAAAGCAAATACACACGGACTGAGGAATATTATCACTGTACTGAAGTTACTGGTGCAACTAAGGCTTAATCGTTCGAACTGTATTCAGATACAACTTTTAATTTATAACATGCATTTCTATCTCAAATCCACTGATTCAATGAATTTGAAGATAACTGATTACATATTATCTTGCAACAGGATGCAAGGAAAAATACTACAGTTGCTTACCCGCTACTAACTACTATTTATCAAGATGTATGCATCTCAAACGTTAAAATGATGCCTCATGATCTATCAATATCAATCGATGATGATAAAGTAGATGGCGGATCCTTATCGGGAGGTTCGTAAAATCCGTTACATCTACTGTAGTTTTCCATCATTTACAAAAAATTGAGTATGGATTCTAAGCACTATCTTAATTTTTAAGTAAGTGTCACGAATTACTAATTGTCCTTTCCATAGAGTTCTTTGATTTTGAAAGACCTCTTGACATACATTACTTTGCCAAACTGGCCTCTAGTCACAGCACCTTTCTCTTACGGGACGTTTGAAATTGCATTCTGATAATAACAGACACATTATGATCGGACTCAAGGCTCGGTAATAATACTAATTCTTTTTTCTAGATGTGTTTGCATACGTTTTGATGCAATGTACCTTCCTCATGCTTAGTGACTTACCATACAAAGTGCTGTATTGACGACCCAGCAGCCAGAGTGGTTCTTCTGTTTGTGGAAACTCCTCGTAGTCTAACACTCCAGTTTCGTAAGTCATGGACTGTATAAACGATGCTGTTCAACAAAATTTGTATAAAGATTACCTTTTACAGCAAACATGCATTTGACTATTAGGGGAAAACAAGTAACATAACCGGTACTATGTGTCTTAACTCCTGGGATAGCTTTTAAAAATCAAAGGTTTATTAGTTCTTTGTCTTCTCTTTTGTGTTGATGTTTGGTTGAGGAACGAATTGTGGCAACTCCCATCTCCTTGAATTGTCCTTTTTCAAAGTAATTTGGCATTAAAGTCAAGAACAACATATTCAATCGCTTGTGAGAGGATTTTAAGTTAATTGTTTTTATTGTAACGATGTAGTTACAATGCCAGATCAAAAGTAAAGTTCAGGCATTCAAAAGAGGGCTCGACATTAAAGATTGCCCCCCAGCCCAGGGCAGGTAAAAACTTATGATCAGGCAGGCAAATTTCAAGATCCACCTGCCCGAAGGACAGGTAAAATTGTCGTCATATTACAATACCAAAGTGAAGAGGGGCAGCTTAATTTAAGTGTCGGGCAGGTAAAAACTGAACAATACCTGCTCAACGGGCAGCAAAATCAATACCCTTAATGCTGAGCACTGCAAAAAGTTCCACTCAATAACTTTACACGTAATAGATATAGAAAACTCTCCATATCAATATTCACAGTCTACATTGCTTAGGCATAACAAATTGTGCTCGGGTAATATCAGTCAAAAAAAGGATTAGGGTAATCTTGATAGAACTACCTTAGGTCAATATTTTTTTCTTTTCTGAGTTCAAGGAGGACCCAGCCACCCCCCACCCCCCCCCCCCCCCCCCCCCACACACACACATTGTTGTGGATTGTTGGCTATCCGTAGTTGGGAGAATTAGCAGACTGTGTGACACTGAGTGACAGTGTCGAGTAAATTGATACAATCACAGTATTACAAAGTTCATTCACCTTTCACAGGATCCCAGTGCAAATACCATTTTCAAATTCCCTGTTTTTTCCCTGAGATTTCCCTGTCCTGTGACCTGTGGCTGTGCCTGTGGCAATTTTTCCCTGTGTCATATCCAGCAAGTTGTTTCAATCTAAAAGCCTTTGCATTTTGGCATGCAGAAAAAAATTGACAACCCAACAACAAAAAGTTAAATCCTTGATATTTTGAGGATCAGGAATTTCAGAACTTGGGCAACTCAAATTCCCTGACCCTGAGGCTGATCCTGTGTTTTCCCTGTTTTGGTAAAATTTGCTAATTCCCTGTTTTCCCTATCAGGATTTTTTGTTGTTGCCATTTTCCCTGTGCTGCTGGGACCCTCCTTTCAAGATAATCACGTCTGTCGTCATTAACGTTACTAAAAACCACTGAAGTCTGAAGTCGGTGCCAGTGGTGAAGACTCTTTCTGGATCTGGGTGGATGACAGATGATGCTTTATTTCCCCATTGAAAATCTACATGGTGGTTATATGGCCGCCAGCGGGAGTTATATCATTTATAACCCCCTCTGGGCCAGGGGGAGTTATATCCAGAAATATAACTCCCTGGCCAGAAAATGACCAAAAAACATTGTTTTATGATAAAAAATGGTGAAATAAAATAAAGAACACCCTCCAGGGAGCTATTTTAGAAGTTATAACCCCCGTGAAGCCCCAGGAAGCCCTTGGCCTACGGCCGCGGGCTTCCTGGGGCTTCGCGGGGGTTATAACTTCTAAAATAACTCCCTGGCGGGTGTTCTTATTATACTTTATAGTCTCATGTGACTGCCAAGCTAAACTTGACATCTTACTTTCTTATGACATGGTTATCTAGGAGACGACAGTCTCAAAGCAAAAAACACAAGTTAATATTAATTTCGACGCAGTATTTTAAAGAAAACTGAGTGCTACGTACCAGTATGAGCTACATCCATTTCTGCTTCCGATAATAACAAAACCCAGACCCCTGCGTCCCGTGGTAAGAATGTTAAACCATTTCTGATTGGCTACAAGTTCTTCTGTCCCAATTTTTGTCCAATAGAAATACGCGTTACAATTCTGGATTCCAGCTTTCTTACCTCGTAAAACAGTCGATACATTTAGAGTGTCCAGTACCTGTGCTTCATAATCATATTGGCTAAGTAAATATATAATCTGTCTTAATATTTTTTAAACAGTTTTAAATGCGGATTTAGATTATTTTCTACCTGAGCTTCCTTCACGAATCTGCATTTGTTGCACGAGGTTAGCGAATGCTAACCAAAGAGGACTCGAAAAGTAGAGAAAAAACAGAAAAAACTCCAAATCACAGTCCAGACCTTCCAATTAAAAGGATGAAGCCCAGTTTGGTTGCCGATGAGATGTTTCCGGAGGGTGCTGGACCTTACATGGATATCGAAGAGGTACAATTTGCAGATGAGTTCAACTCTATTCTCCTTCTTCCTCTATTTTCGCCCAATTCATCTGCCCTCGCGCTAGCTCTGTTGGGCTGGCCTTCCCAGTTCCCTGTACGGGAAGGCTCTGAAGCTTATACTCATTCTAAACCCTATTTTGGGGCCAAATTTAGACTTTTTAGATATGAGATATGACATTTGGGCCAACAAGTAATTAAGGCAGATTTTTTGCCCAGTGACACTGTCCGAAATAAGGGTGCACCTGAGGTGCCTGATTCTGAAGCCGGGTGCACAATTTTAAAAAGTGTTGCATGGTTTTTCAATGTTTTAAACATGTTATCATAGTAATGTGTGCACAGAAATGTCCTCGGGTGCACAATTATAAAACCCGGTGAGTGCACAAAATAAAAGCTTAATTTCGGACACTGGGTGCCCCCCCCCCCCTTCAAAAGGGCAGGTAGATCCGCCACTGCCTACTTGAAGAAGGCTTTGTGCAACCTGATTGGCTGACATACAAACGCTACTTGCAGTAGGCTTTGCAGACCCTACTTGAAGTAGAAAGGCAGATGACCAACGGCCATCCTGCTTGCCGCTTTCCTGCGAATTAAGCTTCAGGATCAATTTAGTAATTTTTAGTGAAAAAATCCTTGAGCTTGACTTGTTAATTTAAAGATTTGATATATGAAGTAAAACTGTATCCCATTTATCTACAAAATTATGGTTGTTTGAAAAAAATGGCCTTTTCCATAGTCACCTTTTCTTGATGCATAGGTCTATAGGCATAGCACAAGCTGGTTACCAGCTAACCTAAATTTGAAAAACAACTGGCAAGGGCTGAACAGAAGTGCTCAATCTCATTCAAATGTCAGAAGCTCGTTTTCTAACTTCATAGCTAAGAAGAATACATTCTTGGAGAAATAATGTCACATGTTTTTAGGGAAAGTAAACGCAACATGCAATACAAACACATCCTTAATATTGCCAACGTTCTCTAGAGCAGCCCGAGTTCTCCTGTAGTTTAGTTCTCTGGTATTTTCAGGAAACTCAATCTTCAGATTACTAGTAGATGTATTACAGTATAGCTGTCCATGTATAGTGAGTGACCCCTGATTGAAAACCTCTCCATTTTCATTTATAAAGGCTGGTGGTTCGAGCGCCCTGCTGATGGATCTTGCTGCCAATGAAAAATCAGTTCACGGAGACTTCTTTAATGGTAAGGGATTTGTGGGGTAATATTGATGAGAACTTAATTTCATGATAATAATTAAGTTGTAAAGTTTGAAACACATGAAAAGTAAAGATGATGGTAGGCAAAAGCAAGTATAACTATATATATGATTAGGATCTAATCCGAAAAGGATGCTAAATTTCAGGAATTTATTATGGTTGTGCTATTTCTTATATATGATTGTACTATTTTTTGTTTGTGTGGCGTTTTTTAACAAACCATGAAAAAATAAGTTCCGTTTTCATTTTTCACACAGATTTTGACGATCTCTTTGATGATGAAGACTTGTCCTGATGGCCACCCTGGATAGATACTAGTGTTAAATGTTTTCGTAGTTCAGGAACAAGTTTGAAATTCAATACAAAACTGGTTAAGAAATAACCTGAACGGTCGGACATGGCTCTCCGTGCAACGCAATGGATACCATGGAAATGCATGTATATATGTTGTAGAAGGGATTCGCGCATTTTATTTCGCGTTGTCTGAGACTGTAAGTTGTAGCTGTTTGTGTTGAACAACATGAAGAAAATGAATATATGAGTAATCTTCACTGCACATTTACTTTTATTTTTCAATGCAGTAAACGGCAGTATTTTGATGGACAAATAATAAAAAGACATAAATAAGTTATATTGGGTCGCCTTTTTTTATGTGCAATTACATAAAGAAGTTGAAAGAAGCATGGACAGGAGGTTTTGGGATTTAAATGTAGTTAACTTATAGTTGCTTCGTGAAAAAATAAAAACATAATCAAGAATCTAGTATCTTCGAAGATTTTCGTGACAACTTTTAAAAAGACTATCTTATTGAAAGACAAATTCTACCATGTCAAGGTTGAAAATAAACTTCACAAATAGTCCGATTTGTACAAAATCAAAATATATAACCAGTCCCAGCGGTTGACAAAATTGTAAATACTTCAGAAATCGCTATCACTTTTTAAACCTTCAGAGAACATATTAATTTAAGCTTGGTCCTGTAAGGATTTTCCATTTTCATACAAATTTGCATAGGATGAGGCTAGGTCTATAACATGTTGGAGTGTTGCGTTCTGGGTCGGTGTGGACAAAACGTGAATGGTTCGGTTGGCTTGCTTCCCTAACTTCCCCTGAGGTTCGTGATGGTTTCCTTTAGTACTCGACGCTACATACTCCGCCCACTTCTTAGCAGAGAATCCACCTGGGTAGTTCTGGGAAAAGATGAAAGTATTTTAACTCAATAAATTAATTTAGTGAGGCCTAACGCACTTTAATAACAAATATATCGTATCTTATCTTTGTGGTACATTGAGTCTGAAACTAACTAGCTGATGATTCAGATGACAGATGATGAGGGAAAAAAACAATGAAATGGATTTTCGTTTCGATTGCAAAATCTATTTGATAATATTTGTTTCCATTGCGTGTCTATAATAAAGCTCATGGGGCATTTGATTGAAAAAGAAATAACTAGCTATTCATTTCAACATATTCTGCATTATTTTAATAGCTGTTCAGGACTATCTACTGTAGACTTGAGATATCTCGTAAAAGAGTTTGTTTTATTTTATGTGTCAAGAATAACTTACTTCAGGTACAAAGCAGATCCCTGAAATGACAGCTCCCTTCTTTTTTGGCTGGCGTGAGATGCTAAATAACATGACGGGTACCCGTGGTTTGATCAATGAGAGAACGGCGGTCATCTGTCAAAGGGTAGATAACCAAGTAAGGGAGAGTCAGGACACGTTATACAGAAAGGGAAACGATGAGAAAAAATACATGTAAATGGTGATGAATGTATTTTGCAAGGTCACGTTATAGTGAATAAAATTCTGCTTTATTGTATGGACAAATATCCCCAACAAATTCTTCATGGACTATTCAATACAATAGACATATTGCACAGAGTACTATATTCACTATCTCAACATTTCTGATGGACTTACATCTCTGGGTTTGTGGAATTTGAATTCCTGAACAAGAGGTTGGGCGGTTGTGTGAAGATTGAGAAGTACTTGCAGTCTCTAGAAAAAAACACACGATGTAACTCCACATAAAAAGATAGAATATTACAAGAAAAATAAACGAAATATTTTCTGAAAAGGATTTATGTATACGCATAGGGTTAAGATTTATGGTTCAGGATCGAGTCACATCCAAATAACATAAATGGTCAGTCGCCATAGAATTAGAGAACCTAATCCTTTTTGTCTAGCCGACATGTCAGTGACAATAAACTCGTCACATTGGCCTATCTTAAACTAATGTCTAGCTTTCTGGCCAACCGCAGCCTACCTGTGAGAGGTCGTCTTTCGTTGAGGCATTCTTTGCCCGGTTCAGCGCGAATCGTTTTATGGTGTCTACTGCCTCTAGTAGAGTTTCACGGTCTACCTTAGGTAACATGTCCACTTCACTAAGCGTCTGCGATGAGGGAAAGAAACAGAGATCTTAATCATTTTTCGTTTATTTAGGAAAAGCATAAACCCCGATAGAAGCAACTACAAAATTATGCTGTTGGTTACAATGACGCAAGTAGGACCTACAAGGTAACCTAAGTCACCTTTGAGAAAATAATTTTAATGTGAAAAGACACGATTCTTCCATATTATGTTCTCTGATATAAATACATGTTCATTCCTTAGTTTTAAAAATACCTAGATATCTACACAAATTAAGGATTTTTGTGTATCTTTAATAAAAGTCAACAATAAGAACATTTTACCTTTTCTACGGCATCCACCTTTACACGAAGAGAGTCGATTTCAGTACCAATCTCAGCGATATCATTTGCTTCCTTGATTTTCAACTTCATTTCTTTGGAAATTTCTAATGCCTAAAGAAAAGGAAAAATAATGTATCAATGCTCTTTGTCCACCCTAAAAAATTCAGAACAAAAATGGTAAACATATCTTAGCAAAAGCAGAATGTATAGTCATTTAAATCATAAGACCGCTTAGTATTAAATTTCTATACTACAGGCCAATAAACATTAGACAGTTTACCTTCAGTGCGATAGGTCCTGTGACAGCAGTGACCCTCCGAGTGCCCTGAGCCATTCCCCTGACGTGGGTGACGACCAATGCCTCCAGGTCTCCGGTGTTTTCTACATGGCTAATATAAACAAAACCAGTCTAAACATTTTTTTTTTTAATGAAACTCGACAGAAAAAGTGGTACTACTTTTTTTTTTCTTTTTTTTTTAGAATAGATCATATAAGATGATGGCAAATATGTAATTTTGAAGTCCATCAATCTGGTAAAGCTTTAGTCTATTATCAAGGAACAGTTCTTGAAATTCGTTGTTTTAGTACATGGATGAAAAACAGTACATACGTGCCCCCACACAATTCCACTGAGTGGGTGGGCGGGTTTCCGTTCAGAGACTGCGCCAGCAGTCGTTCTGGTGGAGCCCCAACCGACACCACGCGAACCCGAGATGGGTAAACCTAGAACAAGGTCATTAGCATATGCTGGTTGTTAATTTCAAGACTTAGAGGGGCAATAACGGATTCAATGATCAAAGACCAGAATGATTTATGATGTGCGTGCATTAAGACATGGTTGTTAATTTAGGAGTCACACTTCGACTCACAATAAATCATGAGGTTTTCCATTTCTCGTTTTTATTAGTAAAATAAACTTTTTACGATTTCAACAAATATATTGTTACACCTGTCTTGTAGGTTTTAAACAAAGTTAAGGAGATAACATAAAACGACATATATATAGATGTATGTAGCTGCATATTATACTCAGAGATGCCACTCTATGAACATGAAAAATCCGGAAATTTGTTAAATTTGTGAAACCAACTTTCCGGATTTTAAGCAGGAAGATTTAAAAAGAAGAAAATTTTATAGTATGTACATTCTGACAATTAAAAAACAACTCTGAAATACTCTATCCATTGACTGGTAGCAAATATTTCTAATATTGGAATACTTTCTGGTCGTAACTACTGACTTGAAAAACAATTGAGGTACGATCAAAAAAATCCGGAAAAAAGAAGGAAAAATGGCATTTCTGTATACTGACTTCGTCTTGTAGACAGTGGAGTCCGTTTAATTTCATGGCCGTTTCCAGGGGTAACTCTTCCTTGTACAAAGGTAATTGTTGCTGTACCAGGTCGTTCGCCGCATCAGATATATTCTGAATGTCTTGTATATCCATGACAACCTGATAAATTAATGGTCAGTTCTTATAAACTTTTCTTTAGTGATTCTATAACAAACCGCAACTTATGAAATCATCTTACATAACCAAAAATGGATTTTTGATTAAACGAGATACATTTTTCGTCATACGTATATTGCCGAGGATAGGTTGCAGAGTTTTAGAAATTCTATTAAATAACTTACAAAACAACAGTAATATTTACCTTAGAACATGTGAAGTCAAACGTGAATTTATTCGCAGACACCATAGAACCCTGTTGGCGGACGTTCCCTAGTACTTTTTCTAGTGCGTGGTTTATTATATGGGTCCCCGTGTGGTTGTTCATACATTGCCGGCGTTGGTCCTTTAAAGAGAGCAGTCAGTGACAATAAAATTTAATGATAGTGACCAAATCGTTAACACCAAGGTAATCCATATTCCAAAGTTTGTAACTCAGTTTCTAAGTCACATCATAATCTAGCTTCTCTGTACTTCTTTGCTATAAAAACTGGTATACAGTATAACTACCAGTTACGCGTTTTTGGCCTCAAAAGAAATTGTCATCTTTGTATAAATCTAAATGGCTTTGTGACTGACCTGGTTTACTGACACTGTGACCTTGTCCCCGACCTTCAGCTGACCCTGGTGAACTTGACAAGTATGGAGGACGTAACCTGACGTCGTCTGGACGTCACTGACGTGCAAGTGACAGTCCTGGAATATGTTAGGGATGGTTTAAAGAATATCATTTACAATTCTTTGCTTAGTTGTCTGAGAATGGTGAAACTTAATATAGATAATCAAAACTTGAGGTCTTAAATATCCAATACTGAACAGTTGTAAATTTTATTAAGTTAAACTGACATGTTTCGCCCATTCAGTCTTCTTTAATCAGGTTTTATATGGATAAGCATTGTGAAAAAGTTAACATAGGAAAAGAAGATCCGATGGAAACTAAGTAAAAAATTAAATGAGTGAGATCAAAACCACTGACCCCTCCTTCTGCCCTAAGGTAGCCAGTGTCCGCCACCTGTCCCCCGGCCTCCGCATAGAACCCAGTCTTGTCTAATAGAATCCCACAACTTTCACTTCCTTGAACGGCATCCACGAAGTCCCCGTCCTGTAGTATGGCTAGCACCTTGGCCTCAAGTGGTTTAAATGCTGCAATGGTAAGTTTGAAGCTCCATTATAATTCAGGTAAAAGTAAGAACGAGTGTGTTTAGGTAGGCGATTTTGCAAAAAATGTACCGATAGGAATACTTCTATTTTTCTAATAATAATATACAATGACAAATAGAAATTAACAATATTCTTTAAATTTCTCTTTACATCAAAGATAAACTGCATTCTTTAAAAACTAGAGAGCCTACAGCATAATTGTATTTCATTTCAAAACAACTTGTATTAAGCTGTCTACAAAATTCAAATTCTTTCAATGACACAAGGAATCTACTTTAGGACAAAATATATTACTCACTATAAGCACCCTCCTCATAGACATAGTTATACTTGTGGGCGTCGTCAGTATAGGGGACTCCTCTCTCTTCTAACTGGACCACATGGTGCTGATCTAGTCTAATTTTTACCTGGTCCTCCGTTGCCAAACCGGCATAGAAAGCCTAAAGTGATGAGTAAACGATTGCTCTCTTTGAAATCATGAAAATTCAGATTTGTTGTAGTAGCATGAAAGCAGACGTTCACTAAACACATCGAAATCTATGTAATATAATATCATGGAAAATGACATCATAGTTGATTTTCTATACATTTTGTTATGTTTACTGTCCATCTGAAAATGCACTCTAGGTAAACATGTAAGTCCTACCTTTTGTTCGTCCTGGAGCCGGCGATATTCGTCTATGTCAATACTAATACCTTGGGCCCGACACACTTCGTCCAAAATCTCTACAGAAACAGACGACCCAAACCGACCCTCACATACCTCTAACACTTGGTCCCCTGAAATGATAACATATAAACACCATTATCAACATTCTAAAAGATTTTTCATTCAGACCAACTGTTTACGAATGGTGACAAAATAAACGTGCAGAATCTCAAGTGAAATTCTAAAAAAAGATATTGGGAAACTCTTTAAGAAACAAAAATGATAAAGACCTGTTTAAGACCTCCCATTCGAAAATGGTCAAAAGTAAGACTTTTTAAAGCCTTAATTGATTTGTCCTAAGCCTTAATTGAAGGAAAACTATATTCTAAATATATATGGTAAACATTCTAAGACCTTGATAACCACGTCGAAAGTAGAAAATATAGCCTCAATCATTTGTTTTATTGGCAATACCTCATCAAATCTTTGAATACTTATGTCTTGCAAATGTAGTTTAAAGAACAAGTGCACGTGTATAATCTCGTATAAAACTGAAATCGTTATTAAAATAACGAGATTCTTCGCTTGTTAATGAAAATTAAAATAAAATATCAATGATTATTTGTAAATGAAATATATGCATGTTTCTCTGATAAAAGAGGTCGTAGCCGTTGAAGAAGAATTGGTAAAAATGGGAATGGGATGTTAATATTACATGAGAATATCAAATGTAAAAGAATACAGAGTTTTATAAATGCAATTTTATTACGATTCATCATAATCACAGTAACGTTGAAGTAAAAAGAAATTTCATGAAAACAAAAAAGTTTTGAAGTTGTTTTTGTGCACTTGGCGCATCATAAAAACATGGCTGCCATTCTGAAAAACATATCTGATGACCTTGTCTAAAACTTGTCTTAAACTTGGAAGTAAAAAGAAATTTAATGAAAATAAAAAATTTTGAAGTTGTTTTTGTGCACTTGGCGCATCATAAAAAACATGGCTGCCATCCTGAAAAACATATCTGAAGACCTTGTGTAAAACTTGTCTTTAAATTGGAAGTTAAAAGAAATTTCATGAAAATTAAAAATTTTGAAGTTGTTTTTGTGCACTTGGCGTATCATAAAAAACATGGCTGCCATCCTGAAAAACATATCTGAAGACCTGTGTAAAACTTGTCTTTAAATTGGAAGTTAAAAGAAATTTCATGAAAATTAAAAATTTTGAAGTTGTTTTTGTGCACTTGGCGTATCATAAAAACATGGCTGCCATCCTGAAAAACATATCTGATGACCTTGTCTAAAACTTGTCTTTAACTTGGAAGTAAAAAGAAATTTCATGAAAATAAAAAATTTTGAAGTTGTTTTTGCGCACTTGGCGCATTGTAAAAACATGGCTGCCATGCTGAAAAACATATCTGATGACCTTCTCTAAAACTTGTCTTTAACTTGGAAGAAAAAAGAAATTTCATGAAAATAAAAATTTTTGAAGTTCTTTTTGAGCACTTGGCACATCATAAAACCATGGCCGCCATGCTGAAAAACATTTCTGATGACCTTGTCTATAACTTGTCATTAACTTGGAAGTAAAAAGAAATTTCATAAAAAAAGAATTGAAGTTGCTTTTGTGCACTTGGCGCATCATAAAAACATGGCCGCCATGCAGAAAAACATGTTTGATGACCTTGTCTTAAACTTTTCATTAACTTGGAAGTAAAAAGAAATTTCCTGAAAATAAAAAAAAATTTGAAGTTGTTTTTGCGCACTTGGCTTATCATAAAAACATGGACGCCATGCTGAAAAAAAATTCTGATGACCTTGTCTAAACTTGGAAGTGAAAAGAAATTTCTTGGAAATTAAAAATTTTGAAGTCATTTTTTAGCACTATGCATATCATAAAAAACATGGCTGCCATGCTGACAAGCATGTCTGATGAACTTCTGTAAATGTTGGAATTGAGAAAAAATGTTATACAAATTTGAAATTGTCAACTTGTTTTTTCTTATTTGGCACACCATAACAAGAGAATGTATGGGATTTGACACTTCTGTTCCAGTCTGTTCCGGTCTGCCGCACAGCACATGAGAGGCAATTGACTTTCACCTAGGGTCCACTCTCCCACTAGAGTTGCCCAAAACTCAAAGTTATTATTGTTTTAACTATCCTGAAACTTGTAAATTTTAATCAAATGACATGAATACAAGAAGCACAAGCCCGGCCATCTAATAGCCTAGCTACCCAATCGGCGATCCCTGTATCTAGGGTTTGAACTCAATTTTTTGTCATAATTTTAAATAAATACAAAATTTTGAAAATTTTCCTGGGCAAACAAAAAAGATAGGTGAATTTTTTTTTTTTTGGTAGTTCTTACTGACCTCAAGGTCTAACACTCTGCATATTTACAAGATCACAGATTAATTCTTTTGTGGACTAATTCATGTAACTTTAAAATAACTCTATTTAATTTTCCTGGGTTACCAATTAAAGTTAGGGGATTTAAAAAATTGTGATAATTTTCTGGGTGCTTGGGCTTATGAAAAAGTAGAAACAAACCAACAAATTTCACATGTCAAAACCATGCAAAGTAGTTAGATAAGTAAACTGTATTGGTTGATTTGGTTGTCTCAACTAAGTTATTTTCAGTATAGACCATTCACTAGGGTCATTGTTTGTATAAGATAAACAGTGTTAGCATCAGTAAAACACCCATGCCCAAAGGGAAACAATTGCCCCCAAGGGCATCATGTGCTAGATCAATTAACACACATGCCTTCCTAATTGTTGATAAACAGTCTGGGCCTTTGATCTACTGAAACTTGGAAATGCTAACATAAAAGCAGCAAGAACATTTAAATTCACTAACAAAAAAGGCTCATTTATCATGCTTTGAGAAAATAGTTTGTTTCAGTATGCCCAAGTTCAAACATTGAAGTGTTTTCCAATAGTGCTTTTATGTTTTCAATAAAATTGTACAGTAAACTTTACCTCCGAATTTGGTGACAAAATGACATTACAGACAGCCAATACTATAGGAAAACCACTGTCCAAAAAGGTCTTTTGTGACATCACAACTGTTGCAAGTGACTTAAGGCCCAGTAAAAGGCTCCCGGGGGATCGCCTTTTAACAAGCAAAATACGTATAAACTTATAAGAGAATTATGTAAAATACATTCAAGGTATTTTTTAAAAGAATTATAACAACACAAAATCCATTCTAATGTAAAAATTATCAAAGGCCATAGGACACATCTACACGTAACTAAATGTAACTAAAATCTCCTCTCACAAGAAAACCCATGCATCCACTCTCCAAGCATAGGACAGGAACCAGGTGATTAAATGTGTGATAATAGGGTGAACTGGCTCTTTCACTTGTTCAAAGAAAAAGCCATCCTATACTTCGCCTATCAAACTTTATACCATTGGTGAAACTTAATAAACGCGAAGAACAAGAAAACCAATCATTGCACAGGCGTGTCATCTATTGTAAACCTTACCAGTCAGTTCTGTGAGGTTTCCGTAGTGGCTGAGACAACGTTTGAGGTTTCTCACCGCCGCCTGCTCCATCTGACTGAATTTGTGCTCTGCGTGGTTCATCACCTCCGATATCTGAAATCAGAATGATTAATTGTCAAAATAAGTAATTGGTTAGTCACATATTTTAGCATAATATTTTTAGTTGATCTGCGTCCCATGTAGTCTAAAACCGATACCAAAGCGAACCGATTTAGTCACGGAAAATAAATTATATTTCTATTCACATTCACATAAATCATGGCCGCTTCCTCTGTAGTTGCACAAAGAACTGTATAATCATCAACACCTTGTCACGAGCATCAATCAGACTATTTACACTTTACTGATGAAATGAGTATTAGTAATACTCAAGATAGCAAAGACACATTTTTGTTTCTAAACAAATGCTAAGTAGCCTGTTGTACCGCAACGATAATATCGTGGTAGTTGATGGATCTTTTTACTCACATATGATGGATCTACTGCTTGATCAGGAAATGCGTCACCCTGAAAGGATAAAAGATACACTATTAATCTTTAGAAAACTTATCATATTCAAGATTCGAATTTGACGAGTTTCCCTTCATAATCAAAAACGAAACATGACACTACAGCAAGGAGGGCCGTATTTGTGTCACTAAAGCAATATCTTAAGCACTGTGTATCTGTACCTTGTACGTTTTTATGCTACTGGAAGAATAAAACTGCTCACAATGACACTGTCCTAACCACAACAAGATTCAAATTTTAGAATAACACTTTATAGAATAGGTTAATCTGAGAACGACCATTCATATGTATAGTGATTTCTTCAGGATATTAATCATATCAGCTTTCACTCACCAGAGTATCAATGACTAGTGGTACAAGGCTACCCAGTAGGTTTGGAGGTGCCCGTAGGACATCTCGGGCTTGACGTAAGGCACGATGGATGATCAGCCGCAACTTGCTACTGTTAACCAAATAGAAGCACACAGAATCATGAATTCAAATTTCCAGCTAAATGCAGGAATAATTTTACAATTACTTTTGAAACGTTTTAATACGAAACTCAAAGGATAAAAGTTCATGGAAAGGTTTTCCATTTAAAATCACATTATTTGTGATAAGAAAATCTTAAAATAAATCTAATACTTCCAATTCCCAAAAATGTTCATATATAAAAAATATTTTATATATATTACATATATATGAAAATATGTCTCACTCTTGGTCCTTGTTGCCTGGTCGTAGTCCGTCAGCGATGGCTACAGTGGCCATCCTCAGGTGATCGGCGACGATCCGGTAGGCCGTGTCGGTGCCCCGGGCGTCGTCACGGCCGACCAGGCCTTGGTATGGGGGACACGAACTAGTCTGGACGATGGGGAAATAATAGGGGAATATACTACAGGCTTAGTTTCCTTGTATGGTAAAGTACATAACCTCAATATTATTAAATTGGCTTCTCGGGCTTTATTATAGAAGCAGTACCGCATAGCTGTAGTTCATAGACTCAAATTTGTTACATGTATTTACAAACAAATAAGTAATTCAGAAACCAATTCGTCCGAAGAAATGTATTTATCTCTCTTTTATAATAAATTCATGGACACTTTATTATAAATACTATAGTGTTCATGGGCAAATCATTCTCATGTACTGCTTCACCTTGAGGTTAAAAATATCGAAATAACAATACATGTATATAAATCCTAGAAGTCCATTACTACTATGACAATATAAACTGAAGTAAATTGATTCTCCTCATTTTGCATGCTGCTTACTTCTACTTACGGCATGTATCTGTTTAAAGATGGGTGTGAAGAGGTCAGTGTCGTAGTTGGAGCTGACCCCCTGGAGGACAGCGGTAAGCCTTTCTAGACCCATACCCGTGTCTACGTGGTGCCGGGGCAGGGGCCGCAGAGAACCATCTCGCTGTCTGTTATTGATTAAAATGTTAAGTTGGGGTTAGGGTGATGATAATTATATCTTTTAACAGAAACATTTCATCTATAAATTCCTTAATGATATATACTATCAAGGCTATAACATGTTCGGCATTGATTTATTCCTAACGTTCTATAAATTGACGGAATCTAGTTTCTTATCCTCTTTCTCCTACTGGTGTATTCCTCATGAACTGAGAAAACTACATGTATCAAATCCATTGTACTCTATTCTATTTATATATTTAATATATCCGGCTTTTTTGCACTTTGAACAGCTCTCCATCTTAACGTGGAATACGTTTCTTTTTCCTGTGCCTTACCTGTCAAACTGCATGAACACCAGGTTCCATATCTCCAGCACCCCACTGCCGTCCTTGTTGACGAGGTGGGCGAGCCGGCCACTCGGGTTGTGGGCGTAGTGGATCTCTGTGCACGGTCCGCATGGCCCCGTCTCACCCATGTCCCAGAAGTTATCGGTTGAACCCGACGGGATCACGCGCTCGGGGGGTACACTGTTGGAAACCAACGAGTTTTATAGTTTTTCTTCTTCGTTTTTTTTACAATAGAAATAACATCTTTATTTGCACGATCATACCGATTTTCAAAGTTTAAATGTTCCAAATCTTCGAGCTACTTTATGGCAATTATCAGTAGTATATACACTGTTTTATACAGGGTCGCTTTGACAAGTACTTCAAACATTTATTCTGATTGTGCACGTTAAATTTGATGAAATTTATATGATCTGACTGTCAATCATTAGGATTACGCTGCACTTTTTCGATATTTGTGAGGATAGGTAGGGACAGTGTTAGTTCTTAATACAAGGTTTATATAACTTACACACACGAACATTAAATTATTTACCTTCACAATTTCAAATCTTAATGTGAGCTTCAATAAAATCTGTTCCATTATTTTTAGGCTGTAAGTCCAGTTCAAAATATATTAACAAAAGCAAACGTAATGTGATATTGACAATTTCTGCCAACGTATGGAGCGGGTTTACCAAATGAGCTTCTCACCCGAGCTGTAGCCAGATGTCCCTACACTCCAGGTCGGGCCCCAGGTTGAGCTGCTCGTCCCCGGAGAAGTAGGTCACGTAGAGGTGAGTTGGGGGGATGCGGAACACTTCTGTGAGTAGCCCCCACGCGTACTGACATGCCTCTTTCTGAAAGAGTGAAGCAATAATAATTTTACAGTTAAAGGTAATAATTACAGCAAGACTTGTAGATGAACAGGTCTTTATAAACTATCACATACATCTATGTGAAAACCGTGGGGCACTCGATTCACTTATACCAACGCTTAACTGTACATACAGCATTACGTTTACTGAAGGTACAATCAATATAAAAACACACTTTTATGCAGATAAACCATTTCAATTTGCTTCCAGAAAACATCTGCACCATGTCTGAAGAGGGTGCATTATGTAGAAAGTAATCATGACGGCGTGATTCAAGGGGGGAAAAAATCCTGGGGTCTTTGACAGATTTTGTATTTGACTAAAGTTGTATATTTCAAGGGATACAGCATCTCTGAAGAAAGGGTTTAATCTGAAAACTCACCTTGAAGTAGTCTCCAAAGGACCAGGAGCCTAGCATCTCAAAGAAGGTGTGGTGGGAGGTGTCTCGGCCCACGTCCTCCAGGTCGTTGTGTTTCCCCCCGACCCGCACACAGCGCTGACTGTTGACCGCCCTGCGGTACTCGGCCTGGGGGCTGTCACGATCCATCGTGCCCAGAAATATCGGCTTGAACTTTAACAAATTAGAACAAACTTTTTGTTGATAAGAATTCTGAATTATCGCATTCAAATAAATCATAGTAATTAACAAGGTTTGAACGTCTACAAACTCATAATTCGGGCTAGATTTAAATACATGCGTTACCATCATAACGATAAAGAAAACGTACAATTCAGTTAAGACATAATTAAACCCGTGGCATAAACCCATGCTGTTATTTTTGTAACAGATCTTTGAGCCATTATGCTCTGATCTGATGTTACTTGTAGATCTGGTCAGCCCGTGTGTGCTCTTCCCAGACTGCTAAATAGTAAATGATGTCTTGTCTTCTTCTGCACTAATATATTCAATTTGAGAACAACTTTTATTCTAGAATTTCACACGATTTCCATTAAAAGAAACATTGCTAAAATTCAGGGTTTATTATCAAATCAAGGTCAATGACTGTATTTTGAGTAATGGGCCATAAGACATAAATCTTGATAATACTCACCTGATTCATGCCAGCGTTGACGAAGTAGGTGCCCTCGCCCTGTCGCGGGACGATGGAGGAGGACGGGATGTGGAGGTGGCCATGGCCCTCAAAGAACTCAATGAACCCCTGCCGCACCTCGTGAGAGGAGGGACCTTTAGGGGACCCCCCGGTTCTCCGTCCATTATGGTACTGACGGCAAGTAGTCAAGGGCTAAATAATCAAAGGCAAACATAAAGGATATTTGATCATGATTTATGTACTTGAAACAAGCCAGAAGCTCAAAGCCACACGAAATTGTATTTTTTGAAAAATAAAACTTTAATACCATAAACATATTTTTTTATATATATATTCAGCATAACCCCGAGTGGGGTCAAGCTTTCGCCTGTTCTCCCCCACCTTCAGCATTAACATACATACAACTAGTTCATAATGTACATTGATTTACCAAGGACAGGACTATACAATGTTTATTCCATTTCAAAATATGATTTAACCTCTTCACATAGATGAACATAAACTGAACTAGGAAATCCCTGTATATATACACTTGCCTTATAATCATCAACATGTCGAGATGTCTGAGAGTGGTTGACAACCAGGTGCCGCGTTTGCTGAAGAAGTTTGAGCCTGTGGTTGACGCACCAGGAGAGGCTGTAGCCGCGCCTTAACCATGCCATCTGAAGAAAACAGTCATTGTTATTTACTGCGCCATCTGCAGGCCAGAAAAATTGGTCCAATTTTCTGGTCGTTAGAGGATGACCAGAAGTTTATATTTACATAATTATCTATTGTACAATATCGCGGAGACAATACATGGCAAGCCTTGAAGGCGAAGGAAACATGCTTCAGCTCTTACCATAGACATACATAACATGTATCTCTATACTCTTACGTAGTCTACAGCTATTCTAGTTGATAAAAACAAACATGTGAATAAACCATTTAGTACCCTGGAAATAAAGATTATCTACAAAACACATCAACATGTAACAGATATCATTAGCATCGAATTTGTTGCATTGGTCAAATATCAATCTGTTATTCTTACCGGTTTCAAGTTTGTGTATTACGGTAAGGACAAAGGTATTTATTTATAGTTTACGTAAGGTATTGGCTCTGTAGATCTTCTGATAACAGGAAGTTCCTCACTGTTTTGTGATAATACTGTTCGGAATACTCAAATTGACAATAAATATGTGAACAAATATATGAATAAATCCTGTGATAAGTGTTAGGTCTATCCCAACTATTTTCGTATACCGTTTCTCCCAAGATTTTTCACAATTTTCCTCGGGGTGGCCACCATTCCTCTAACAGTATATCGCCAGATGATAAATAGGTAAGTGCCATTGAAATAGAATGTCCCAAATTCCACTAATGAGAGGTTGACTTTTTCAAAATTGCCCAGTGCCTGCAGTGGGAAGGAGTAGATCCCCTCCGGCTTAGCTGTGTAAGCCTCAGTTTTAAGAACTGGGCTATGGGTCACCCCATAGTAAAAAATACCAAATGCCACTTCTGGCCACTTCAAGTGTCTAAAACTCAAAAATAAAAATAAGCCAGGGTCAATGCTCATTATTAACTAAACCTCATGTATGTTTGCAAGTGGCCTACCTACTTCTTAAAACTCCCAAAGTGTCATAAATATCCAATGTGGATGGGTAAAGTCCAGTGTATCCAAAAATTTGGCTTAACCTCCTTTTTTTTTTGGGCTATTGATTCACTGAGCATGCCCCAGACCCAGGTCATGTGATCAAAGCCCTGTAGCTGGTTCTTGGCTGGACACTGCATGGTCCACTGAATTGTCCAGTGACCTATGACACCAGTGACCAGCTAAAAAACAAACATGGCTGTGTCACATCTGGAAAGTCGGCGCATGTGGAAAGTCGGCGGTGGGTGATAATATGACTAAAATGGGCACTGCGCATGCGTGTAGAAAAAGTTCCTACTCTCAAACCATGTTTTGTCAATCAATTCTCTATTATTGTAATAGGTAGCAAGCTAAATATATATCCCTCTCATCTTTTAAATATTCGAGAGTCATACCTTAATGGCTAACTCGTCCCTACTCCTCAGTTTGTGGAAAAACGAACATGTTACGAGAGTAGGAACTTTTTCTACACGCATGCGCAAAGTCGCATTGTGGCCAGCCGCCAACTTTCCAAATGCGCCGACTTTCCACTCGTTACAGCTGCACAAAGCTGGGAATGAAAGTTTTGCAATCTAATTTTGCCCTACAACTCATTTATGGAGCATTACTACGTGCAATGGATAAACTACTACGCATTTAGGGATATGTAAGTACATGTATACAGTCATAAAGTAAGGCCAGACCCCCTCTATTTTTTGTATGCAATGATTTGAAACTTAAATGGTAGGAGTGATTTAGAACTCTATACACAGTCTGTTAAGCTGTGCTAGAGTTCTAGAGCTACCCTCCGGCTCAGAGCCTCTATTCCCTTGGCTAGCTTCGCCGGCCACAGGCCGTACGGTATCATAACTTTATACAATAGACTACATATACTTTTCAAATTCTTCCCCCCACCCAACAAAATCCTGGTTCCGCCCCTGAGAACCGATCTAGCATCAGCCTGCTGCCACACCAAATGCCAATATCCCGGCCCTGGCCAATGTCAAGCAACAAGGGATGCAAATATGCCCCTATTATCGCTCAAGGCATGCGTAAATTGAAGTTCATGGATTTACCACGCATTAATTACAGCCGGTGAGATAGTGCCAACAATTATTCTTATCACTGCATGTTACTTTCATCTCCTGGGATTACAGGTGTCTTTTTGACTGGGTATTTCACTTACTTTACCTTGTTCTAGTTTTTGCGTTCTGCTGCTCAAGCTACGTCCATTTCCCGCCAGGTGGCAGCTGTGTTCTGCAGCTCTCCGATAGGTGGCGACATGTGACGTTCCATCCTGGATAACAAAATTCAGTTTCCCGCCACTCTTATGAGCAATTCGATAGGCTCGCAAGCAAGAAAACGGCCGTAAGTCAGAGTGTCTTCCTCCGATCCAAGAAGAAACAAAAGCAAACAAAGGTTTGAGTTAATTTTTTCATGCAACTGTTCGATGAGTTCAGTAGACCTAATAAGCTTCTTCAACTGTTCAAGATTAGGCCTAGGTAATGATCAGAAAAATTAATGTAGATAGCCTACACTATTTTCGTTGTCTGTGGTCTCCTTATCAGCATATACATTATATATATTCTTGTTAGGCCTATCATTTGAAAACTTTAAAGATAATTATTATTATTCACGTTTAGATCTAGGTAGGCCTACATGTACAGCAGTCTCAGGAGGGTGTTTAGACTATTGGCCCCTAAAACCATTGGCCCCTGGACCATTGGCCCCCCAAACAGTGGGCGATTGGCCCCTCTTGAGATGGACCATTGGCCCCCTTAGACCATTGGCCCCCCATCATAATATAGGTATATTTGATGATTAGTTGACAATTGATTAACTGAATTTTGAATGACATGAAGAAAAATAACACATTTGTGAGTTAATCAATTTATTCAATAATAATTTAATACTTTAAAATGCGTCAGGGCCGGATCCAGAGATTTTAGAAAGGGGGGGTGTGCCCTTATGTAAAAACTTGAGGGGCCCCTTGGGGGGCTAGAGTTTTACATATAAAAAATCTAGATTTTGAAAAATAAGGGGGGGGGGGCCCCTCAGGCGCCCCTCCTTGTGGTCACCCAGGGGGCAACTTCAAAGCCTAAAATTCGCGTGGAGGTCGCACCTATAAAGGTGGCAATGTTTTTCGCGTCATGTACGCGAAGATAAAACTAGGGGGCCAATGATCTTTAGGGGAGGGGCCAATCATCCACTATAGGGGGCCAAAGTTACAAGGGGCCAATGTGACGAGGGGCCAATGGTCTAGCAATCCTCAGGAGACTGCGATGACAAGCCTAAATGGAATGTTTTCTTTCTGTAGAACTAAATGGAAGTTGCTGAAAATGTTGGACATTCAATATTAAGGGCTTTAAAAATATTTCTTAATCATTCCAATTGTTTCTACAACCTCC
Organism: Lepidonotus clava; assembly: GCA_936440205.1. NCBI lineage: Eukaryota > Metazoa > Annelida > Polychaeta > Phyllodocida > Polynoidae > Lepidonotus > Lepidonotus clava. The sequence continues at coordinate 19,387,067 of OW387148.1, forward strand.
ATTTTCAAAAAGGGTTATAAGGATTATTTTGATATGTTATATGCTCTTATAATCAAGACCAATCAAAAGTTATTCAGTTTTGAATGCAAAAAATAAAAGTTCCAAAAAACACCTCTTTTGCCCCATCACCAGCCGTATCATAACATTAGATTGCACTCCAAAATGGAAAGTGGGTTTTAATGTTCCTTATACATGCAGATAAAAGTTATGATTATTTGTGTGTAGTATTGTGAATATCAAATAATTATGCTAATCAGGTACACTAGAATGATTTATTTAGCTTGTGATGTTAAAATAAAGAATCATAAGATATGAGGGACAGTGAAACAATATCTATTATATTACATTTTGAAACTGTCTGAGGCTGACGTCATTGCAGTGCCAGGCACAATTAAATTTTAATGTGGATTTTCAGGATTTTATTTCAAAATTGTTCTAAATATCTATTTATAAAGGTAAGCAGACATGATGTTGCCTGTAAAAATATCAAATATTATTCTAGGTATGATTTTATGTACTGTTACATATAAATCCTATTAAATTGAAGAACATGTCTACAAAGTGTAAATTGGTTCTTCTTTTGAGCATGGAATACCTGTTTGTATACATTTTTTCTGATTATTTTGGAGGAAATTGTTATTTCATCTAATCTTCTAAGTGAATTTGATATGTTATGACACCTTTTTGTCAATCTTATCAGGAAAAAGAAACCAAAAAATAGGTAACTACCCAAGTTCCCTATTTGCCCACCTGACCTATAGCTTGGTCAGAAAAGTACAGTTAAGAGGATTTTTACTTGTACCCATAATTAGTCAATATATACATCAAAATCTACCACTACTGTATGACAACCATTTTGACCCAAAGTTGTCACATGAGAATGACAACTCCAGGGTTGTCCAGTTGACCACTTTATCCTAAACTGCTTGATGACAACCTTTGACTGCTGGTGGAAGTTGTCATAGAGTTGTCATCTAGAGGAAATAAATTACAAAGATAGCTAGGACAACCCAAAAGTTGTCACATTTTTACATACTACAACCCTCGACAAGTTTTGGGAGTCCCTCTGACAACCTTGTGTTTTCAAAAGAGAAATGTACATGTCGCTCTTTTTACTTGATTTGCAAAAGAAGATATTTTCTTATCTTTACAATTTAATCTAAAAAGATAGAATAAATAATAGTTTTCTTTAATAACCATGTTAGCGGTTAAGAACGCACATGGGCCTACATGTGTAGCATATACGACGAGGCTATACTTGCATTTTATATTGCTAATCATTAACACACATCATTTATATTCATTTCACTTAAGGTGGGTGCAGATTATAGCTAGAATTTGATTTTAAAAAATAGAATAAATAATAGTTTTCTTTACTAACCATGTTAGCGTTTAAGAGCGTACATGGGCCTACATGTGTAGACTATGCCATGAGGATATACTCGCATTTTATATTGCTAATTATTAACACATATTATTTATATTCCTTTCACTTAAGGTGGGTGCAGATTATAGCTAACTTGTTACGATCTGATCTATTGGGGGCGGTCATATGAATCAATCGATATCTACTGAAAAATGTTGATTTTGCTGATGCTCCCCGACGGTCTGCGACAATCTTATTGATGTGCACACAATCGCAAGCGCCGCGGGGAGGTGGGACGGCTAATATAAATTTTACAGCCAGTTTATTCGGGGCCGAGAATTTTCCATTCGGAAATATCCATCAATATTGGCTAAAAAGAAGAAGAGGGGGCGCCTCCTGCACCCCCTCTAAATCCGCCACTGTTAATTAATCTACGACGATCGGGTGGGGTCGTAAGGCAATGACATTGTGTGCGCCCACATGTATTTGCATAGAACCTCCTTATAATTCTGTTTTAAACATATCGTTTGTATATAAATTATTATATTCAGAATTTTGATGAGGAATGAAATACTGTATTGTTTTTACAGATGGTTGCTGTCTCTTCTGAGCTGGACTCCCCCAATGAGGGAATGTTTAGACTGCTATGTGATAATAAAAAATCTGCAGTGATAAAACAACAAGAACAGCTCATCAAATCAGGAAAAGATCCAAACCTTTATTCTTCCAAGGAAGACGCACTTGGGGAATATGGTAAGATTTCACGATTCTTCTCTAATTTTCAAAACGTTAATTTATATTAGGAAATTGGGATGTGCCTCTTGAAGCATTAGTGACCTATCAGATTAACATAGTGGCGGGTGATCCTGAAATTGGTCTATTTCTGTAGCAGGATAAGAATAATAATTATCATGATATCTATTAAGAAGTTTTTCCCCGATACGAGAATATGTCATCCCGTATATCCACAATACACTGCAAATCCAATCGATAAACTTACACAGAAGGCAATTGGTAAAGTGCAAATGAAAGTATCCAAATGTAGGAACAACATTTTCTGTAATTTCTGTTGATCTGTAGCAGGAATTCACTTTTTTTTTATCAAACATCTATTTCAAGCAATAAAAATGTTTGTAAGTGGTTTACAAGTATAAAGACCAAGGGTCGAGAAAACATAACTGTTCGAGGACATTTGCCGTGCCCAAGAGGCCCAAGACCCAGCCATGATTCTTAACCAAAGCGACAATCCAACTCCATCAGTGGTCATAATTAGTTTTGTTTGCTTTGCTCAACCACCACCCTTCTCGGCGAACACTAAGAGGACGGCGGGGGACTAAGCGCCTTTTTAAGTGTTGATATCTCATTATTGGGTCTGGACCCCGCGCCCAATTCAGGATTTATTATACCCACGAGCGTACCACCATCTGGGAGCGCGACCCGCCACGCGCCCATCTGTATAGAAACGGACTTAATGAAAACTGGGGCGGTAGAAACAAAAAAGGGACCCCCGCACCTGTCTTACCATGACAACCTGTAGCCAAGGAAACTGCCTCCTTGGAGACTGGGTTTGATTTATATGGGATTGGGGAGGATTTAAATGGGGAGAAATAGGGGGTTAAATGGACTTTTAGTGTATTTTATTGTCTTTGGGGAGCGCAGGACATGCGGGTGGCGGCTTCTGTGAAAGGATTGCAGGATGTTTAGATAAAGTTGGTCGCAATTTTGGATTCAAGACCACTTTAAACTCACACACTCACTGATTATGGTGGCGGACTTCAGGGTGGCGAGCTGGCGCCTTGTCCTTTCCCTGCAATTTTAATTCTTTTAATGTAAAACAATAAAAACAAAAAACTATAGCGACCAATAGTTCACATACGATCGCCATTCCCTTCTCAATCTCTAGACCTGATACTCGTTTTCCAATGATGTACAATTCCATTTCCATTCAAATCTGATTGCAATCTAATTTCAGGGTTTGATTTGAACATAATTATGTCACTGGATGTTATCCGTACATTCCAAGATAAATTGCAATCCCGTTTCTTTTATTTAATGTTGTTGTAAATATGTAGATTGAATGAGCCGTAGAAAGGTGGCGATAGGTGACGCAAGATGGAAAAACGGAGGGGGGATACTACGTATCATTCACACCTGCTTACACTTTTCTTTTAGGATGGAGAGGGGTTATGCTGGTGGTGCAGGAGATTGGGGAGAGTCTGTTAGGAGGCACACCAGTGGTTATTTCAGCAGGAGGTACCCCTGTTCCCGACTCTCATACCTCCCTCCCTGTCAGTGTCCACCTCCCGGCCATCGGCCACGCCATATGTCATCCTACTGACCACTTCTGCCGTGTAGGTCAATTTACAGTCTATGCCTAGTCTGAAGGTTGTAGAGTCCATTATATCGACGGTCTAGACATTGGTTGAGTTATATTGTTATATCAGCAATGATATTGTACCATTATATTTGTCTAGATTCAATTTTAAAATTGTTGTGAAAGAAAATATGTAGGGGCATATTATAAGTTGTGAGGTTGTAAACGCCCCCCCCCCCCTGCCCCCCCCCCCCCCTGGATCTCTTGTATGAAAAGCTATTTTTGTAACATATATTGGTTTGGTGGGCACACTGTGTGACATCGTGCATTCCTGAATTATAACAGATACTATAGTTATCACTTAAATTATGTAATCATAATTATTAAATAGACATTATGATGTTGCTCCATAACATTATACTGCGAGGAGGGATCTATAGGATGTAGATGGTTGAAGGGTGGGTTTACGAGTTACTCTTTATAGGGATCGGAGGGGTGTAGTCCGGTCCGTACTTTCGATGGATTTCATCATCCCTTGAGATTATCCCTCATTGTCATACTCAAGGTAATGAAATTTTATAGAAATGTTACTTAAAACACTTTTTCTGAACTCTAATTATGCCCCTGACCTGTATAGGATGCACATCCACTGGATTCCACTATACATGTAGTCTTGGGAAAAGAAAGGGGGCGTGCAATAGAAAAAAAAGCGATGTTTGCTGAACTTTACCTTTAGAATAATGAATTGTATTCAACGCATGGAATCCCTTGCCTTGATCAGCATATGGCATTGTATGTATGCTGTATGTATGTGCTATCTTTTTCTGGGCCCCCGTTCCGCTCTCTGTTGGAAAGGATCGGTCTCTCTCTGTAGTTCTTTGTGGCCGTTGAGTTAAATAGGTGGCGTGGATGCCTTTTTGGTTTCAATCTTAGAGGTCACCACGAGAATTCCGAACAAATGCAACGACTTAAAATTACAGTATTTGGGAGTAAACAAGGATAGCAAAATTAAGTGACCATAAATCACGCAACCATATTCAGCCATCACTTGCTATAATATGAGATGGAGTAGCGCACGTATTGCGATACTCTCCCTTATCTACGTAAAGTGATTTATGTGATAATATCTGCATAGCTCACTGCTCACCTGCTTACATAATGTCCCATAATATGTCTATTATAGTATAAAACCACAATGTTAGGAGTCTTTTATAAAAGACACAATGTAATTAGGAGATAAAGCCGTGCGAACTAGCTACCTAAATTGTGACTTATGCTGCTCACATTCCTCCGTCTATTTATAATAAATTTATTAACCTGTGAGCCTTCAGCGCCTCCCCCCGAATCTGACCCCTACAAAGCCTTGACTCTTGACCTCTGACCCCCACAGGCCGTGGTCACTGACCCGTGACCGGCCACCATCAGGTCCTCGTCCCGCCCCACAACCCCAGGTTAGTCCTTTCATGAGCTAGAGACCTTTTGCACACTAGTTCGAGCTCCTAGTGAATTTGGACGTAACTACAGTCTATGCCCTCCCAACGTATCGACGGGACGCCCTCTCCAGGACGTCAGCGCCACGCGTTGACGTCACTACTCTCCAAGCAGAGATGTCCTGGGGTACATAGAGTTAATTCAAAGCCCTACTGTGTTTGGAGAGGAGTGAAGCAGGTCGTTTGTGTTTTTAATACCTGGTTTGCCGTCGTTAATGGGCCGTGAAAATGACAAGGCTTGGGGTGGGCAGCTTTGTGAATAGGTGATACCGAGCTCTTGTACGACTCCCTCCTCCCCTGGGGGACAGGTCTAATGCGGCGGGTCTGTACCTTCAAAAACGACACGGTCACCATTCTCTTTCTTTAATAAAAAAATCTCTTGGGATTATCAAAACTGGATTGAGAAATAATGCAGAGTACAATTCGGCCTAGGCCAATCTAAATACTTGAACATTTCTACGTTCTAATGAAACAAATGATAAAATGCATTTTCCAACTTATAGGCCCACTTTAATATGGCGACAAACAGAAATATACATGTACAAACAGAGACTAAGCACCAAGACGAAATGGAAGACCAGTCGAATGAGCTGGACATCACATGGCGTGTTCAAAATATTGGGCATAATTTACAAAAGCTGCATGTAGAGGCAGAAGCGGACTGGAGTTTTTGTCATACTACACAATTGCTGGTTTTGAACGTGCTGAAATATTAAGAGCTAGAGCAAGTTAATTACTATTTATGAAATTATATCCTGCGCGCGACAGTGTGACCTATGCTCTCCCCGTCTCTTATGGTAGAACCTGGTGGCGCTGGAGCACGCCGATATTTGAGACTTCCTGTGGCCACCCGACCCTACAGACTGGGCTCGGTCACTCATGTGTTGGAGGAGGCTGAATTATTGAACAAATTGGGCCCTACACCCAAGGACTGTGTATGTTTCCACTTTGTTGTCCAGGTGTCGGGCAGTCCGGGCCCCTCAGAGGGGCTGAGGAGATGTCCCGGGTAGGACACGTTGGGGGGTCGGGGCACCTGGAGAAAATAACTGATCCTTAGCGGGGTAATTATCATTGAATTCAGTTGAGACATTGAAAGGATGAGTCAACTGAAATTCACTGAATTAAAAAGCACTTGCGTTCACGCTGCGAGAATAGGATTTTAAATATACGTTGTAGAAACTGATCCATTAAAACCAGTGGAGAATACTGAGTGGTTCACTTGTTGAGAATTGACTTTATGTTGTAGCTAATTCCATTAGGCCTATAAGAATTAAATGATAGCTACATTTAATGTATGTAGCTTTACTACAATGTAGGGGCCTACTAGATGAGATCTAACCCCCCTCAAACACTGCATATGAGTGTTTATGGCCTGTTTAATCAGATATTCGGATAATTCACTGGGAGACGCGAGTTACAATAATTAAGCAATGGAAAATGACATACTTTCGGGTAAACCGAGGGAACGACCGTCAAATCAATATAGGTTTATTGTTGCGAAGCGATCAGGAATTATATGTACCGGCATATTAATGCAATGTGGTAGGTCCACTAGTATCGAGTAACAAGAGCTAACGTTTACACGACACGCCCTCTCCCGTGCATACGTTCTTTTTCCTCTGGAGATATTACGGGATAACAGCTTTTTAGTGAGTAACATGTTGCAGGCCTAAGGTGATAGGACAACAGCAATAACGGGTTATGATAACAGTCTGATTATATATTCATAGAGTCATGTTCCATCCACCAACGTCGCTATTGAAATATTTTATGCCTTCAACTGGTGGATTGCCAATACATCGATTGTCATATAAGGTTCGCTAAGGATATATCATTATAATTGTGTCATTCAAAACTAGGGCTTTCTGTTAAAGATAAAGAGTTTAGTTCTTCTGCTTTTGTCTGGGAGGGGGGGGGAGAGGAGCAGGAGCAGGAGCAGACATGACTTCTAGGATAGTCGCTCATGATAAATCCCATCATATTATCAATTAAATTATGTTTCTTGTATTAATTGTACTATATGTTATGTATATGTGATTATAGTTGTGCTTATAATATGAATGATAAATTGTGCCTATGTTGAATAGCTGAGATGTCAATGAAAACAGGCTAAGAGCCTATTTGTATCTTCTCGGTAATTAAAAAAAATATTATCTAAACTCGTACACAAGCATTGTTGTAAATAAGAACTATGTAAATAGCTACATATGAATTTCGGTATATAATGTCGTTGCATTGCAAACGGTTGGACATAATGAATCCGACAGATGTATACACGGGGAAGGGGGGTTAGGTCATTAATACCGGATAATACAGGTGAGTCAAACGACAGGTGAGAGGGGGGTTAGCGGCCGATGACAGTCAGGGGTCAGAGGTCACACCGGACCAGAAGGTCCTCACTAGTGGGTCTCCGACCCGAGCCATGGGTACGACGAACCTCCACCATCACCCTTGCAGATATATATGTGTCGGCACCACCTATGCTTGGAGACTTCGATTTGCATATTCGCAGAGACGGACGTATATTACTATGATCTGCCTATTTTTGATTGAAAAATACATAATTAATTATCTGATTATCTAATAGCATCCCGAATCGCAATAAACCCTCACGATTGTAAATAAACCACTCCGAATATCATTTTAGGCCTATTTAGTGCGCGAAATGTTGGTAGCGCAAAAATTAAAGGTTAACTCTGCACCGTTCGTACGAACCCGATCCCGTTCTACTTTTCAAAACTTTCTAAGACATTCCGACCGTTTTTCCTCCGATTTTGATAATTGTCCGGCAGAGGTGAAAAAGGGTGGCATCCCATCGAATAAGTGGACCTTTGGAGGGCCATAAATGTCCGGGCCACTCGCCCGGCTACAATTTGACCAGATTTATGTTTGGGGTGTGCGGGACCCGGCCGGCGCGTGGACAGATTCTGTTTCGGGTAATTAAGGCCCGACGCCCATAGGCCGAGGACACGAGATACGGCTTCAGGTGGAGAGAAGGTCAATAAATTCCGGGAAATGTCCTGAACACAGACTAACAGACTCACTTCACTGCTGCTGCCTACTGCCCGCCCTCACCCCAACCCGTAACTAACCTGCTCCGTCAAGGGATGAATGACAAGAAATATATTTTGTTCCTTATATGACGCTTGCAGTTTTCTGGACCCATATCTTCATAACTAATTTGGCTGATCAGGGAAAATTTGATTAGGGTCCCATGATCAGCGATTTTGCCTTTTACCAAATTTATAGTGTTATTGTAAAATAGTGTCAAAGAGGCATTATTAGGTGTAAAATTTATTCATGATAGATAGAATTTCTGATCATGAGACACTGATCAAATTTTCCCTGATCAGCTAAATTAGTTACGAAGATATGGGCCCTGGACGTATAGGCCTATAGGACGTTTGTGGACTGGAGCAAGGAATATTTCTCTCTTTGGTACTGGCCATGAACTATGTGAGAAATGTTTGGCTCCAGCTATTATACATGGTTTTGGTGGTCTGTTACGCATGTACATGTATTTGGATGAATAGGCCTATGGTTGATAGAAACAAGCAGGTTAATGGCGGAATATTTTGCCTTAGGATAAATAGGGTCTCTTTCATATATTTAAAATTTAATTTTCAGAAATACAATGAGCACCATATGTTAGAGCTCCGTAAATCCCTTTAAAATCAGTAAAACGCTGTGATCATATGTGATCAGATTATCGTCATAGAAAAACTGCATCGGAAATGACATCTCATTAGGCTCCCCCAGCCCAAGAACACGTATCTAAAAAGAAGAGACGGTACGTAGGTGATACAGGGTTATGCCTTGGGCTATACAAGGCCTGTGAAGTGTTATATACTATACTCAAATTGGAATGGCGCGCCTTTGACGGGACTGACCAAACCAAACCTTTGTGTCCTCACATCTGTCTGACCGCGAGTTGTGTCAACACGGCAAGGAGATTGACATCAGTCAGTTACTTGACGTTTAGCATTTGTCGTGATGACTATACGGGGATTAGATTTTATATTCATAAGCTCTTTTTTAATGTCTTTCAGATTTTTCAAAATGTTCTTGAAATCGAATTCACTTGTTACAGAAGGTAACTGCATGTTTTTGGTCAAATGTTTTAAGAAATTGTATGTCCGTCTGAATCAGCTCTGTCAGCTTGATTTAGTTCATGGTGAATTAAACACAAATCAGATTTTTATCAGGATTAATTTGGACTGCTTTTATAAGGGTGACAGCGGAAAAAGAAACTACGGCAAACAGGGACATGTTTTTTCGATTGAAGCAATAGACGTTCACGAAATACCATAAAGCTAAAATTTGCATGTAGTTCAAATCTTTAGGCCTAAATATTTAAATATGGATGTGAAATTGGCAGAGGAAAATTCTCTAGTGTAGCGACACAATTCATTGTTTCCATGTTTTAAAAGTCCTGCAGCTACACATCCCATGCAAGCATGTAGAAAAGCTAAACATTAGTTTTCTAACTTCTCCATTGGATTTTAATGTGCAATAAAAGATCTACGGTAAAAGTTGAATTGTAAGAAAGGCAGGTAGATGTGAAGGTGGGTGAGAGGAGTGGGGACCTGTCAGTGGCTTGTGGCGGCGGCGGGCGCCCGTCGGGCTGAGAAGATTGATGAGGTCCGGGCTAATAGATATCTGTCTCTACCTGCCCGCCCGACCCACTGAGGGGGCGCGCAGAGCCCCGCCACCACCTAATGGTGCCCAATGGTGCACAAATGGTGCTCAATTGGTGGCCAAGTCGTCCCAGGGCGAGGAGGGCATTGAATGTAAATTTCCTTTTGTAGATATTGTCCTCCGCCGGCGGTGCTAATGTATGTATAGCGGAGTAACTGTTGTAAAGGAAATTGAGTGACGGGATGGGAGGGAGGGTGTTGTGGTTTGTGTGAACGGTCTAGTAATTGCTAGATTTAAGAAGTGTTTGAGAAAAGTTGTCTCAACACATAACGATATTTGGATGGGTATAATTCGATGGTTTAAGATACTTTGGAGAAACGCGCTTTTTTCCCCTTTTAGTTAAATAAGTTTTCTTATTTTTGTTTTTGTAAATCCCCTTATGCTGCAATCGGATAATCTATAGTCGGACTTGAAAAGCTTAACTATATGGAGCAGACAAATAAGTTAAATTCAAAGCTGGGGAACAAGATGAGCCCATAATTCGGTTATTTGCGTGTACACTATTCCAATGTCTACAAACGCATTATTACTCATGCAGGAAAACACATTATTGCATGATTGAAATGTTTATGAAAGTGTTATTCCTATTCAATGAGTAGGTTTATAACAGGGATGTAAGTCAGGGTTAATGAAAAAATCTGAAATGCCAGAGAGAAAATTTAGAATAACCTTAAAATGCCATAAAACGTCATGTAAATAAATCAGTTTGAAAATTATTATTTGAGGTAATGATCTGAAATCAGATTAAAATCTGAAAACTTACATCCCTGTTATAATAAGTTATAAAAAGATGAAGGTCATTAGACCAGCATGGCAAGTTATTCAAAACGTTCCTGTAGGGTGTGGATCATATTGATCTAGAAGTCCACAAGTGGCATTTGAATTTGGTCAGGTGTCATAATTATAGGCCTGCACTTAATATTTATCATTTTTGATAATTAAATGTTTTTTTTTCAGTATTTTCCTGAAATTAAATTACCAAAATGATAAAGTTCAAATTAAAATAACTGATTATATTCAAGAAGTTTAGTAGACACCGAGGAGCAAAGGTATGACAACTGAACTGGGTCAGGCAAGGACGAGATGTTTTATGCATGACGTCGGGCTTTTATCTCCAAATCCTGACCGACACTGAAATTACCTTTCCCGCTCTATTCCCTTCCCTTCCCTTCCCTCCCCTTCCCTACTGCCCCCACCCCTATCTGCCCTTACCCCCTATCCCCACCCCTACCCTCCAGTCCCATATAGGCACGTGCCACTGTGATAATCACCCCCCATCAGCGACCCGCGCCGCCTCTGATTGGCCAACTGCCCCAATCTCCACCTTACTGACCACTCATTGACCACTGACTGACCAGCCCCTGACCACAACCCTTACCGTTACCAGGCAGGTAGTTGTTTCCTTAGTGACACTCAGGAGTGAGGATCCTACACGAGAGGTGTGAGTGAACAGGGTTACGTTCCCTGAGTTACGTCGTTACCAGGTAATTAGCTCTCCTAATTAAGGGGTCATCGGGGTCAAGGGGGGTCAGCAGCGATCAAACAGATCACTGAGCTGGTGCGAGGAGTATCATGAGACTATGTTATAGTTGGGATACAGTTCAATACGATCACCAAAGAACGCAATATGCAGTTGTTGTTTTTTTATTGAGATTGAATTGTCTGTACAAACATTACTTTTTCTAATTCAGCAATTATATACTTATTTATCAGATTTGAATACACACTCAAAATAATTTAACCAACAGTAACTTTTTTAATCCATGAGCGATTATTGTTCTTTCAAAAAGCCCGGTCGTGTCAGAATTCAGGGTACAAAGTATAGATATATAGAGAAGTAACAAAGTTTGATGACTAGTCCATCATTTGACATTCATTAGTTTGGTACTTGAAATATAATCGTAAGTATTATATCGAAGGTTTATTAAATTCGTAACATACCGTTAAAGTCCTCTTGCCGAGGAATTCAATGTGACAACCCAAAGTTCACTTTTCAATTCCCGGCCTTCCCTTTCCTCCAGCATAGTGTTTTTGTCATATAATTCATCAGTTGGTCAGATTTTAAAGCGTAGCAGCGCGAAAATAACATTACAGATGTATGCAGTTTTCATAATATTTTTACTCTTCTATCATAAAAGAAGGTGCGGAGTCCTTCACCTTCAAAACCAGCCAAGAATTTTTGAAAACTTAATTCCTCCTATTTCACTACGTTTTGATACACTTTCCCATGCTTTCCCATTCACTTTATCAACATAGAACATCTAAAGGCATGCATTTGAATGGCGTTTACATACAACTCTCATACTAAAATTGTACGCCAAAGCGTTGAAAAATTATTTTAATGAGAAAGAAACTTTATACTGTTAGTGTTTAGGGTAGAGTTGCAATATTCAGTAGGAGAAAACTCTGATCTATGAACCTAAGGAGGGAGCCATAATCGAACACATTGCTCCCAGGGCCCCACCAAACCACATGCCACAACACAAAGTAACAAGAGAACAACCGTACAGTTATAGACGTTGTTTACATGATTGCTATTGACTGGCTCACGCTGTGCTTAATTCATGTAACAATGAAAAAAAACATGGTATATTAAATACTTTTGGGATATTTATTTATAAGTAATATCTAAATTCTGTCTGCTATTAGCGGTTGCTGAGATTGAATAATGTTCAAAATCTGAGCAATTTGAGCTAAAAAAGGGAAATAAGATCTAATTCAACTTAAAAATTTCTCGTTCTCGTTCCTAACCAGACCTGATACTCCATGAGCTCCACCACCTCCAGGCGGTGATGGCCCGGATGGAGGCCGAGTACGCATGCGTAGAGGCAGCGGGGCGTGCCCTGGAGGGGACAAGGTGTATGACGTCACCAGGGTTTGTCTACGGCGGGCCAATGCGGCATAACGCCGCCGCCACCATTGACTGGTAAAATATCTTTTTGTTTTTTCAATTTCACGCAGAATCAATTTACACTTTGTAAATTATTAAAATTTTCCTCGCCTTAAACCACAGTGAAAAACATTCTGGATGATCTAGTCGAATGTAAGTATATAATAGTATGGCTTTTCCCGCAGAGTCAACTTAAACTTTGCAAATTCTAAAGAATTTCTTAGCCTTAAAACGTAGTGAAAAATGTTCTGGATGATCCAGTCAAACATAAGTATATAATATTATGGCTTTTCCCTGGAGCTCAAATATGATTTTTAAAAAAATCTTATATTATTTTAATTTTACTCTCTTTGTGTGTTTAGCTACATAAAGACTTCGAAAAACTAAAAACTAAAATATTTTGATATGGCATTTGTTTCATGTTTATTTTACCAATCTTCTTGGTAATTGAAAAGTAGCTGAAAACGATGGAACTGCTGTTAAAGACTCCCACTACCATACAACTTCTTTCATTGAAAGAACCATTGGCCATGTAAATCATGGGGAGCGCAATACCTTTATACCATCTCCTAAATACCACACATTTTACAACCCCAATCCTAACCTATCAGGGTTTTCCCCTAGGCTTCAGACCAACTACCGGCAGCAGGAGGGCATCAGCCTGCCGCGGGGGGCCATGTTCGGCCACTACCTGGACTACTGCCGCCAGGTGGGGCTGGACCCGGTCAACCAGGCCTCCTTCGGTAAGGTCATCAGGGCCGTGTTCCCCGACGTCAAGACGAGGAGACTCGGCACCAGGGGACAGTCCAAGTGGGTACACTATTATAAACTATTGATCAGTTATTATTTCTGTCGCTTTATTGAGAAGGGTTTTGCCAACTACGACAGGGCAATGGGAATCCGACTTGTCCGCATATGTTGACTATTACTTTGATTTCTCAGATTGGTTTTGATATGCTAACTTGAAAACACAAAGTCAACACTTGGGTTGCTTTCGAGGGTAAAAAGACTGACGGATTCTCATATATCAAGAAATATCTCCAAATAGTGTTATCGTCACTCATACATCTTCTGATGTTTCAATATGTTTAACTAGAACATTTAATGTGGCACTGAGGAGCTTTTAAATATCAAAAGCATGCATCATGACGCATGGGGCACAGGATACATAAAATTCCATTTTTTTGGCGAACAGGGAATTGAATTATTCTAGTTACAACGTCTTGCTTTTCAACGTAACGCAGTGTTAAGTTAAACCCTGGAAATACCCATTTCCCTTCTTCAGATACCACTACTATGGGTTGACCATCAAGGACTCGTCCCCCTACAAGGACATCATGATGAGCGCCCAAAGAGTCAACAAGTAAGTGTGGCGGTACTCTTTGGCCCTCTTTCGGAATGGAAACCTTTCCTTGGGTGTCCTGTCTGATAGTAACAGTTAATTAGTGTTTGTTAATATATCAAACATGATGGCTATGGATGTGTTTTGCCATAGCTTTGATATGATATTACTTCCTTAGATACCTTAAAATCCGTTTGCGTATCATTGAGCTTACCCCTGCGAGCTCTTCAAATGTGACGGTAGTAGTATACGGAAAGTAGGGATTGGCTCAGGAATGTCACTCATGCAACTGTACTGGCTGGGTTGCATCTAACTCGCACAAGAGTGGTGTATGATATTACGTTTACATCTTTATGATTTCACGCTCCGACAAAAAAAAGAATAGATATCTGACCTAATCGCACTTGGGAGGGACGGTTTGGGTTTATATCAAAGAGTTTGGTATTCTCCTTGGAAGAATAGACTCTTCGATTATACTTCCCGTTTATTCGTAAAGAGCGATGGACTTCATCAAACACGCTGTCTATAATTGTGGAATGGCCAACTTTATTTCAGCTACTTCGGTGAGCCTACCGGGAAGGGGATGTATAGTAGGACGGTGGTACGTATATTTTCTTTCTATGCGTTTAGAGTTTAGTTTTGGTTGTAAAACCTCTAACTTCTATATCTAATAACAGGTACAGATTCCAGAGCTAAATCAATTGTGTCTGTGAATTCCCTTTACATGTAGGTAATTATTGTCTCTAACACTTACGACTTTGTCATACTATACTTTCTAAACTTAAGTTGTGAGACGGTTTGTGTTTCCCATAATCTACATGTAATGGTGCTCATTACACCTCCTCCAGGCCCAGACGTCGCTGCCCCACACGCCCCCTGGAGGCAGTGAAGTCCTCCACGGTTCCGTGCTCCTCCAGGACTTCCCGTCCGGGTCAGGGGTCGCCTTCCCCGACGACATGAAGGACACGGTAAGGGCGTCCTCATATTATACTATACTGCAGTAATATTTACATAGAAATCTTGTTTTATTGACTTTGAAATCCATTTTAAATATAAAGTGCTCAGGTTTTTGGATGGACAAACCTCGATTCAATGTGCGTGTAGTATTTCTTACTGACAATGTCCCAATGAATTAGATATAGTGGTGCTGTTCGCCTTCTTCTTTTTTTTCCTTTTTCCTTTTTTTTTTTTTTGAAAATGCGTGATGCACATGTAGAGAACCCAGATCTTTTAAATGCCGTTGATTTGACTCTCAGTTACAAGGGTACTGACCAAGAAATATATAAGCTATTCTGTTAACATTGTCTTTTAGGTGGCGGTGTTCCTGATGATGTACCGACACCACAGTCAGCGGGTCATAGACACCATCCTCAGGGCCAACCTACCCGACGTAAGTTGCCCGCATTGCAGTTAATGAATTATACGGCGTAAAAGCCTTAGAAAGTAGGGGTTTACGATAATTAAAGAATTGGAGATTCTGTACACCTATTTCAATAGTGGCGCCCTGCTAGAGGAATAGGCATAAACAATCGATTGGGATATGAGTTTCAATGGGAATCGTTGGGAACAAGTCCTCTATGGGAGGGTTCACTGCGCAGGTTCGTGGACAAGGTGTATTGCATAAAAAAAACAATTTTTGCTGCCTACGAAGATGAAAGAGTTCAAATATTTTTCAATTCTAAACAACCGTTAAGACATACATTGATCATGAGCATGTTAGTTCATGTTTAACGTTCATGGACTAATATGGGTATGTTTAGATACTGTGCCCATGCCGCGCAATTCACTGAGGCCTATGCACTTAAAATTTTGTGACAGGCATACTCAATCTTTTTTTTTCCAAATTATAAAGACACATGATTTAAACGTTTTACTGACTGATTCTCTGCAGGTGAAGGAGTTTGTGGTTCACTTCTGGCAGAGCCTGCCCAACCACATCCACACAGTGCTGTGTGACGAGCGGGTGGTCCGTACGGTGGTCCTGGCCGACAGGGTGCTGTACAGAGCCGTTCTGACCCTCCTAATTCCGGGGGTGCTACAACCACTACCCACAAAGTAAGTTTTAACAGATAGCTCAGGGATAAACGTGTCAGATAGCTCGTATCCGTATATGCATGGAACACATTCTGGAGCCCTTGATTAGGTGGGGGGGGGGGGGGGGGGGATAACGCATATCGGAATTAAGAAAAGGAAATGTCGCCTTGTCGAATTTAAGTTATGTGTCACTATTCTTTAAAATTCCTTTTCGTATGTCATTAAGTCCTAAAACGGGATGTGTCGCAGAATTTAAGGTTCTAGGGCCATCATCTTATTTAAGTCAACCTTTCGGTAGAAGTTTGAAATATATATAAAAAAAATTGTTTTGTAACTGTAAGAGTATATCACTCTATTTTGGGCGGGTGATACTCGTCAAGCCATTAGTTGTTTGCTGATTCTGTTCATTCTCTCTTAATTCACAGTCTGATGACGGCCATCCGGGCCTTCGGCAAGGACCTGGTCACATGGTTATCAGACGCGCTAAAGGCACATCCGGCCCAACTCCGCCAGAGGAAACTACAAGGTCAGGGGCTACTGTATTCACATCAACCAAAATATGGATAGTTCCATAGAAAAGATAGTATACAGTCTGAGTGATCACGTAAAACAAGATTATTTAGGGAGTCATAATCATAGGGTCACTCAATGATCCAAAGTTTCTTGATTTGATTGAAAACCCGTGTTTCAGGAATATAGGAATGATAGATATAGGCAATGCCACTGTAGCTATCAAAGGAGGTCCTAGCGATACTACGAGCTCGTGTTAAGGTTTTGGTTTGAGTTGCCCAGGAACTGAGACAGCGCTTATAAAGTAATTATACCTCATATTGTGTTTTTGGTTCCAGTTGCTCGTGAGTTAAGTCAACGCCTGTACCGACACACTGCAGTCTCCCACATGGCCGCTGTAGCCCGTAGCTTCCTCCACTCCTGTGACGTCAGTGCCAAACTGTGTCCTAGTTATTACAACCTCGTATTGTGTTTTTGGTTCCAGTTGCCCGTGAGTTAAGTCAACGCCTGTACCGACACACAGCAGTCTCCCACATGGCGGCTGTAGCCCGTAGCTTCCTCCACTCCCGTGACGTCAGCACCAAACTACCCACTGATTGGGCAACCTTAGACATTGACGTCATCATTAAAGAGGTATCGCGTGACCTCGACCTGCCCTCTGGTGCCAGGAACGATCTCAAACACTGTGAGTAAATGTTTGATGGATGATCACAGGGATGCCATTTTCCCTGCTTTTTCCGGATTTTTATCCATATCATAATTTCTACATAAGTCAAAAATGTAAAGAAAAAACCAATACATTTGTGTTCAGACAACAGATTGCGTTTCCTTAAAGCTCTTTTTAATGTAAGAAGGAACAAAATATATGATTCTATTTCTTTACATTTTTCCTGCCTAAAATCCGAAAAGTTTTCCTGCCTAAAATCTGGAAGGTGATTCACTAATTTCTGGATTTTTCAGGATCATGGAGTGACATCTTTGTAAACATATAACTTTTGGCAACATGGTTTGCTTTACTCAATGGGTACTCTTCACGATTTTGGCTTATTTCATATTCAATGTGCTGAAGCCATTATTTTCTTTGTTTATCTATTTTCCAAAGTGTAACCATCTTGACTCTGGGTCTTGGAGAAGATACTCTAATCTTTTGATGAAGATGACAGTCCATTTTTTTCATCATAGATATGATATAACAGGCTGTTTGACTTTCAGATACTGACGAGTTTGGACGCCTTCTCAGTCAACAGATGACCTTGGATCGGTTTGTCGACTGGATCAAAGTGGTCTACTCCCAGACTGTCAGAAGGGTAAGCTGGGGATGTAATAAAGATTAATTTATTGAGACTAAAATCTAGAATCTTTCTTTCAAAGCCTAATGGTTTATACAATTAATTGGCCCTCAGCGACGTTCAAAGTATCAAAATGAAGTGCTAACTTCTTAGATTGGCTGTTGGTAAGAGATATTTTAAGTGCAATGTCCCAAAGAAAGGCATCACACATTCTGTCTTTGATGACCCCATTAGGGGCATAGGATGATAAAGTCAGCCTGAGACGAACTGAGATCAGTGATTAAAATAGTTTGTGCTCCTTTACAGAGGCTCGAGAGTTGTGTGGGTGCCGGTCTGCAGGCGGCCGCCCGGGTGGTTCTCCTCCAGTGGGTCTACATCACCAAAGTCTTCATCAGGGAGCTCACACTGCTCAGCGCCCAGATGTTTGGTAAATTAAAATTGTTTTTGGTCGGCTCAAATTAATGAGGTGGAAAAATTGCCTTTAAAGTCATACAGCTACAAAGTGATATGTACAATATTTCACGGTATGTACATGTACGAGGACCACATATATTCAAAGAGAACCCTCCAAATTTCATGTCATCAGCCAATGCTACTTGTTGAACATAGCCCATGTATAGACAATGTAATATGGTCTATATGCTAACGTCCCATGTTTCTTGCAGGTCCCTACCACCTGATGAGTCTGTTATCTCAGGACTATACCCTGTACCTAACGGAGGAGTGGCAGAGGCAGGAGGCAGAACAGAACCTAAAGACGGCTCTGTATGGAGGTAGGGTTGATGAGTTTTACATGAAAAAAATCGGGATCGCCAAAATCAATATAAATTTCATTTCATATTTCAAAGACTCCTGAAGTTTCATTAACCTGGAAAGTCAAGTTATCCCTTCATTGATAGCAGCCGTTCGCACCTGAAATACATGTACTTATTGTCTAGCAATTGAAGTATAATAAACATACTTCACTTATACAAATTCAATTGAGAACACGATTAAGAAGTTTTCCTCGAAAGTTATTTCATTCTTTGTTGAATGATTAAGTGAACTGATAAAATCATGTTTGTTCAAATTTAGGTGAGAGAAAAGACTTTGTTCCTGATTGGGACAAACTACTGAGCGTGTCCCCCTACAAAGACCACAGCAAAGACTTCTTCAACTTTACAACCGAGAAAAGCTTTGCAGCTCCAAAGCATAACTTTGGTTACCAAGACCATTCTGGGTCCCCAATTTTGCAAGGTGGCCACTCTAGCCTGGTGTCAAAGCAAAACATAAACTATGCCAGTATTCTTGACCAGCAGCGCCCTGAGCGTTGTGAGTTTCTCAGCTGCCATGACGACATGAAGGCTCGGTTCTGCGACATTGAGCAAACACCTCCAGACGACATAGGCCCACGAGCTCTTGACCTATCCCTGAACTATAACAGCTCTTTCACTGATGATGATGCCTTGGTGGATAAGGTCATCAGCAAAGGTTATGCCACATTGGACGACTGTAGCCAAACCATAAGTCCTCTGCCATGGAAATCTGAGACAAGTCCGGTGACCTCGTCCCCTGTTGTGCACCACCACAAAACTCCCCTGATGAACAGTCAATCATTGTCACAGGCCTCTTCAACTGTTACATCAGCAGTGACATACCAGCAACTGTTGCCTCCACAACCTGGAGTCTCCATGTCTCATAGACCAGTATCAACAAACATGGGTATGCCAATGAACCAAACCCAGAACTCTAACTTTAACAACAACAATGCATCGCAATCCACGCCAAGTCCTGTGCCTGGGTCATATGGCTCAAAACCTGCGTATGACCTTTACTCTTCTAGTTCTGGTTATCTTGATATCAGCCGACATCATCATCGCCAGCCAGAGCCACAATACGAGGGTTCAGTCAGAAGAACAGCTGAACGGCAGCCTGCTCCACTGAGCAGGAGCCCACACAGCTTTGCCTTGCCTGATTTCACCCACATCTCAGGGTCTCTACAGGTAACACCCCTTAACCCCAGAAAGAAGTGGATTATGGAGGAACAGCTGAGGAGTAGTCAGGCTTCTTCCCATTTGACCCATATGCCATCGACTTAGGTTTAACACGGCCATTTATTCAAACCTATGACTTGAGATCTATACCTGGGGAAGTGCGCTGGATATACCAGTAATAAATGTATTACTGACCCCATTCTGTGCTAAATTATCCAAACTATGTATTGTTAACTTACAATACATTTTATAATAAAAGGAATGCTTTTATTCCCTTAATCTTAGTGGTATCCAATATGGACTAAAACCTTTCGTTGCTTTGGGTACAAGCCTGTAACTCAGGTTCACACAGTAGTTTAGCTGTGAAACATTAACTTATTCAAGCACATCCATTTCTATTTAACGTCAATGTATCCATACAGTGTTCGAAAATAACGTCAGACTGCCAGCACCATCCCCTTGCTGTGAATGTTTATCTGGAGGCCTTATGTTCTTACTTTGTAAAGCACATTACACAAATTCCCGAGTTATCACGGCTGATTAAATGCCAGCCTGGATGGCTGATGGACAATAATGTTAATTTCGAACGCAGTAATTATTTTCCATTATTGTATTTCCTAGATGTTTTTGATACAATATTTTTTATAAGAACTATTGCCTGTTGGACCCAGATTTACAACTGCTTAAGAATATTTATTCCAATTGAAAGAAAAAGGGTATTTTGATATTTATTGCGAGGAATGTTTCTGAAATAAATAAAAGCTGTAAATACATAGTGTATATATCCTCAGTGTTTGAATATATATATATATATATATATATATATATATAAAAACCCAGCATTAGGTGTACACTACTATCCAAAAAAACCAGCATTAGGGGCACACCAGGATTAGAGGCACATATTCGTGTGCCCCTAATGTTCAGAGTGTTAGGACACGTTTAAAACATACAACTGAATGCTAAATACAATTGAATTGGGTTGTTAAGACTTAAACAAGTTAGTTTTGATAACCTCGACAAATTTCCTAATTTTTTAATATTAGAATTTTTTAACTGAAATTTTCATACTGCATATCTTGTGATGCGAAAAAAACCAGCATTAGGTGTACACAACTATATCTGGCCCTATGCTCTAAATAGGGTCTATATGTTGCATTAGATTAATTTTGCATGGAAAACACACCAAGAGCTATCTAATTTATAATCAGAGTCTTGATTGATCATTGCATTAAAAATCGGGAAATTTATCACCATGGGTGAAGAGTGTTTTGGCATATTATTCAGGCATATATAAGTGTACACCTAATGCTGGTTTTTTATATAATATATATAGCCATAAAGTGCACATTGATAAAAGTTTTAATGCCATATATCTTTGGCAAAAATTAAGATAGAAACGCAAGCAAGGTGTCAAATTGAAGCATTTAACTAGTGCTTTTGCCTGTAAATGTTGAATTGGTATCTAGGTTGAGTTGGTTGCCATGGTAACCAGAATACCTTAGAAAATGGCTATTTTCCCCCCCATTTTCCTTCTGAATGTTCCATATCTTGACTGCTACTTAAGATAGAAACTTAAGTAAGGTGTCAAAAATGAAGTATTCAGTTAGTGCTTTTGTATGGAAGTACTAAATTTGATTTTACAGTTATTTGGTTGCCATGGTTACCAGATTTCTTGTAAGAAATAGCCATTTTTTCCCTAATTTCTGTCTAAATGCACCATATATTCATTACTTACTAAGATAGAAAAGCAAGTATGGTGTGACAGTGAAGTATTCAATTAGTGCTATCATATCAAACTCCTAAATTTGATATTAGAGTGAGTTAGTTGCCATGGTTGCCATGGTTACCATAGTGTTTTTTTTAAATTCCGTTTCCCCCCCCCTATTTACCTTCAGAATATATGATATCTTTACTGCTAATTAAAACAAAAATGCAACCAGGGTGTCAAATTGAAGAGTTCAGTTAGTGCTATTGCATGGAAGCATTAAATTTGATTCTAGAGTTTAGTTGGTTGCCATGGTTACCTGATCTTTTGTTACAAATATCAATTTTTTCCTTATTTTCCTTTTGAATGTACCATATCTTCACTGCTAATCAAAATAGAAGACTAACTAAAGCGTCAAATTGAAGTGTTCAGTTAGTGCTATGGTTTTGAATTGCTAACCTTATTTTTAAAGTGAGTTGGTTGCCATGGTTACCAGGATATTAATTTTGTCAAAAACGGCCATTTTTCTGCTAAATTCCTTCTGAATATCTCTTTGATGCTAATTCAGATAGAAAATCAAGTAAGGTGTCAAATTGAAGTATCAGTGACATTGTGTTAAATTGTCAAGTGTCACCCCCACCACATAATGAGGCATAAGTCTCAGATTTGAAAATTGAGATTATTACAGATTATAAGTGTTGATGAATTGATCTTTAGAATGGTGAAAGAATTATGTTTCTAACAGTATTCACACCAAAGTTATGAATGTTTGAAATCACATCCATTAGATACCCCATTCTTGGAAAAATGACTTCAAAGATAGTACTTCTCTTCATGGTAAGGACAATTTCCATAGACTTTATAAATAGCCACCAGGAAAAACCATTAGCAGTATCATGAAAAAGTTGTCCCTAATGTGAGTTCTATTAACCACTTATCATCCCCGCCCCATTCCCCCTCCTGCCCCACTCCCATTCCCCCTCCTACCCCCACAACCAACAAGACAGAAGGCATGGACTTTTACAACCATGCATGGTCCCCGGGCTCTGGACATGCCCAGCACCAACTAGGTGCAGTCTACCTTAGTCAAGGACCCTTCTTACAAAGTCTTTTTTACTTATCAAATTTCAGTCGTCTTGGGGTGCTGAAGCTGGTTCCTAACCTGTTTAGGGACTGGAAGGACAGCCAGTTTTTTTCCAGAATATATTATATGAATTAAATTTCAAATAAGTCTACAAAACTGTCAAATTTAAGAACTTTTTAAGGCCTTAGATTTGAGAAAATCAATTCAAGACCTTTTAAAACCTTTTAAGACTTGTGTGGGGACGCTGTCTCAAGGCAGCTACCACCAGTCCATATACTTGGCCTGCACACTCAAGAACCTGAGGCCCAATCTGGCCTGATTAGGATTCCCCCCAGCCCCCCAGCCCCCACCTCAACCCCAGTCTCTACAGGTCAGCCCAAACCCACCAGGCTTATTACATAATGTGTCACACAGCTCTGTTGTACCTCTGTGTCCTCTTGTTTGATAGGTTTAAATACAAATTTTGAAAGATTTTCAAAACATGTCCTGGGCATCCAGGGGATGGGATAAGGAAAGAGGTAGGGGGACCTGCCCTGGGTGTCCAGGGGTGGGATGGGAGAGGGAGTCCGGGGAACTGCCCTCGGTGTCCAGGAGGTGGGAGAAGGAAGGGGCAGATTGGGGGACCTGCCCTGGGTGTTCAGGGTGTGGGATAAGGAGAGGGAGGGCAGGGGACCTGTCCTGGGTGTTTCTACTCCCTGGACACCTATAGGGCATATCCCTGGCCTCCCCCTTCTTTATTTTAAAGTTGAATATGCAAATTTTGGGCATTACAAATTATATTGCCTTAGCCTTCCCCTTCCTCATCCCGCCTCAGGGACACCAAGGGCAGGTCCCCCAGATATATAGTATCATTATGTTTCCCTATCTATTAAAGATCCGGGGACATGATCTGAGATACGATGCAAAAGGCAATAAACTTGTAGAATATTAAAAAAGAAACATTTTAATACGAACACATGGTTTCATGGGCCCAGCTACGCGACAAGCCAGCCCCTACTAACACCTGTATATGGCTCAGCCAGGTGTGACAGCTGACACTCACACCCCTTCGCGCTGGCCATGTTGTGACGTCACAAGATGCCTTGATAGCATACTGATTTAAGGCTATATTCCACGATGCGTTCGGAGACACTTGCGTTGTCTCTAATTAGGAAGCGCAAGTTTACTTGCGTTCAGATACCAAAATGTTGATAAATTTCCGCAAGCAAACTTGTGTTTCCATAATTAAAGCAACGCAAGTAGCATAGAACACATCATGGAATATAGCTTTTGGTACTCAGAACACAAGCAAACTTGTGTTTCTGTAATTAAAGCAATGCAAGTGGCACTGAACGCATCATGGAATATAGCCTTATAGCGTCCCATGAATGCAAGTATCAACGCAATTGTCAATGCAAGTAAAATGATGAACACAAGTACGTGAATGCATCGTGGAATACAGCCTTTAGGCAATTTCCATTGTAAAGGTGGTGAGCGATTTTAAAGGTGCTGAGTGAATATAAAGGTGATGAGCATTTGAAAACCTGGAGAGTGTTTGCAAAGGTGTACACATGCCTGAGGAGTGACATACATGTCCCTTTATAGGCAGAATGTGGTATACAAAGAATAGTTAGGTGTGTGGGAAAGCTAGCTGCAAGAGTGTCTTCACCCATCTATAAATCAGCTGCTAATGCCGAGATTCCAAGACCAGTAATGTTCAGAGTATTTACAGAGACAGTAAATAATGCGGAAATGCCTTGTTGATTTTTCTTTTATCAGCACAAATTTCTTCACAGATTACCAAAATTAGAGTAAATAAGGGTATATTGCGCATTATATTTAATGAGTACACATTTTTCTCTTGCATTTATCAGTATTTGCAATAAGAAAACCTGGTTTTATTTGTTTAATACACTGCTATAAGGCGTATCTTTTGATGATACTGTTGATGATACGTTTCTAAGTGTCATCCTTATGTATTAGGGCCACATAAGGTGATATACTAATTTTAGGCCCTATAAATTACATAGCACATTCGTCACGCCCATATCATATATAAGATATAAAATATAAATTTGATAATAGTCAAATTGAAAGTTTCACCAAAAAATTAGTTTTATGTCAGCTCAATCTCTATACATTGATACATTAGTTTAGAATGTTCACACATAAGTTAATATGGTGGGAAATTGTCAATGATATATATCACAAAACGTTTAAAAAATACCGATTACATTTTCATAGAAATATCCAACAGGGTTGTATTGCGCATCCCAATATATATGAGAAAAAAACTATTGCTATCATCACTTAATATTCATAGGGGTTATGACGCCATAACATGGGCGGATCCAGGATTTCTAAAGGGGGGGGTCCAATATTTTAAAAAGTTGTAATTAGTATAATATTATAACAATTGAATCCTGGACGGCGTAGCCATCCATGGGGAGGGTATGGGTGGGGTGTCCCCTCCCATTGGGGGGGAATGGGGGGCCACCCCCAGGAAAATTTTGGAAAGTATAACCTCTCATGCATGCAATCTGAGGCATTCTGAGGTACCTTAGTGACCTTAAAACATGATATTTTTTTCCCCAATATATATATATTCCTTCAGGGAATGGCCCCTCCCATTGTAGGTTGGGGTATGGGGGTCCACCCCCAGGAAAAATTTGAAAAGATAACCTCTCATTCATGCAATCTGAGGCATTCTGAGGTACCTTAGTGACCTTAAAACATTTTTTTTCCCCCAATATATATGTATTCCTTCAGGGAATGGCCCCTCCCATTGGGGGGGTATGGGGGTCCTACCCCAGGGACATTTTGAAAATATAACCTCTCACTCATGCAATCTGAGGCATTCTGAGGTACCTTATTGACATTAAAACATGATATTCTTTCGCAATATATATGTATTTTTCCAGGGAATAGCCCCTTCCAATGGAGGCGGGGGTATGGGGGTCAACCCTCAGGGAAATTTTAAAAGGATAACCTCTCATTCATGCAATCTGAGACATTCTATAGGGTCGACCTGAGAGGCCAGGGGACCCTCAGGTTTAAGGATCTAGTGCGGTGTAGTCAACATGATCAAAGGAGGAGGGTAAGGGTCGACCTGATAGGCCAGGGGGGGCCCTCAGGTAAAGGGAGGAGGGTATACGGGTCGACTAGAGAGGTCAGGGGGGGTCTCAGGTTAAAGGAGTAGGGTGAGGGTCGACCTGATAGGCCAGGTAGGCCTCAGGTTGAAGGTGGAGAGTGAGGGTCGACATGATAGGTCAGGGAGGCCTCAGGTTGAAGGTGGAGGGTGAGGGTCGACATGATAGGTCAGGGAGGCCTCAGGTTAAAGAAGGAGGTTATAAGGGTCGACCTGAGAGGCCAGGGAAGCCTCGGGTTAAAGGTGGAAGGTGAGGGTCGACCTGATAGGCCAGGGGGGGGGTGTCTCAAATTAAAGGTGGAGGGTGCGGGTCGACATGATAGGTCAGGGAGGCCTCAGGTTAAAGAAGGAAGATATGAGGGTCGACCTGAGAGGCCAGGGGGCCCTCAGGTTAAAGGATCTAGTGCAGTCTAGTCAACATGATTAAAGGAGGACGGTGAGGGTCGACCAGAGAGGCCAGGGGGGTCCTCAGACACATCTATTCAAGGCCCACTAGTCCTCACAGGTCGGCCCCCCTCCAAAACATACACTAGCACTCACAGGTTAGCCTCCCTCTGTTTAACACATCTCTAAGGTCTACCAGCCCTCACAGGTCGGCCCCCCTCCCCCTAACATACATCCAAGGTCTACCAGCACTCACAGGTCGGCCCCCCTTCCCCTAAGACGCATCCAAGGTCTACCAGCCCTCACAGGTCGGCCCCCCTCCCCCTAACATACATCCAAGGTCTACCAGCACTCACAGGTCGGCCCCCCTTCCCCTAAGACGCATCCAAGGTCTACCAGCCCTCACAGGTCGGCCCCCCTTCCCCTAAGATGTATCCAAGGTCTACCAGCCCTCACAGGTCGGTTCCATTTACCTCACCAGGGGGCGCCACACCCTAATGAAAAAAGTCTATATAAATAGTTTTTGTACTTAGATTGGGTTATGGATGGTGAGGGAAGAATACTGGGGAGATCCAATCAAGAGTCAGGGTAAAAAAAGTTGTTTAAAAAACAAGAAGATTGACTATGGGCTGGCTGGTAAGCCTGGAGAGATGTTGTAGCAGTGTGAGTCAGCCCTGGGCTTAGTAGCCTAAAGGCTATGTTCCACTTTGTGATGCAGGGCCATTTGTGGTGGGCTCATCTCCCACCGCAAGCAATTTGCAGTTTGCAGTTCAGAAACGAACATGTTGGTTTCTGCCACTGCAAGCATTCTATAGAAAACATATAATTTTCACTTGTGATGGCTCTTGCGTTGGGCCAACGCAAGCAACAATGCAACCAAATGGCTATATTCCACCTTGTGATCCCCTGATTTACTTGCACTGGGTACAAACACTGCTAGTAAAATGCCCATCGCAAGCAAAATGGAATATGGCCTATATTAGGCTGACTAGTGGCCAGCTGGTGAGCGTGGAGAGGTGTTGGAGCAGTGTGCGTCGGCCCTTGGCTTAGTAGCCTAATTGGGCTGACTGATGGCTGAGTGGTGGCCGGCTGGTGAGCATGCAGAGGTGTTGGAGCTGGAGCTGACTGAGGGCCGGCTGCTAGGCAGAGGTGTTGTAGCAGTGTGAGTCAGCCCGGGGCCTATTTCCCTCAGTGGGCTGACTGACGGCTGGCTGCTAACCTAGGCAGAGGTGTTGTAGTAGTGTGAGTTGGCCCTGAGCTTAGTAGCCCTAGTAGGCCCACTGTTGGCCGGCTGGTGAGCTTGGAGAAGTATTGTAGCAGGGTGGTGTGGCCCAAGGATTAGTACCCTTGGTGGGCTAACTATGTGTAAACAAAAAGATCCTTTCTCCTCTAACAGCACTGCACTCAGTCAGACATGGACATCTTCATCAATATTTGTGTCCAGCCCGGTCCCATATTGGGGTTGGTAAGGGGTATTAGGACATGAGTAAGTGCAATTTATGGGTAGGAAGTGGAAGGGGCAGGGACCATGCTTGTCCACTTAGTTCGTAATAACTGTGGCGGGGGCCACTCTGCTTTTAAGTCAAAGTGTAGAAACTTAGATTAGTTCCCCAATTTTTTCTGTTCCATGTTAGGTTTACTTAGAATTGATTTTGAGCGTGTGGTGGGTGAAGCTGTGTTTAAAAGTTTAATCCATAAGATTAAGACCCCTTGGTACAACCGTTGCCAAACGATTTATCCATCTTCTTTCTTGCATGTCCCGTTCTGTCTGTCCTTTTGGTGAATCAGCAGGCGACTTTATGAAACTTAGAACGGAGATAATAAGCCCATCAAATAAATTGGGCGAGTGGTCTGGACATTTATTGAAATGCCTCGAGACTGTTGTATCATTATTGTTTTTGATATCAAAATAGTGGCCTTGAAATCGTGTAATCAGTCTATTTTTAGTTTGACCTACATATTGAATGCTACAGTTAGCGCAGCTGATCAAGTAAATTAAGTTGCTACTTTGGCAATTAATATTAATTTTTGTATTGAAATTTTTGCCGGTTGTCGTTGATACAATGTGGCCCGTGAGGTTGAGTCTTGGGCAATATCTACACGACGATGGTCGATTACAGGGGTGAGTGTCAGTGTAGTGACCCTGTGGTGTGTCGGTGCGAGTTGAGGCTCGGACCAGTTGGTCGGAGAGATTCTTATTCCTCCTGCGGCCAAAAATAATTTTAGCGTCATGAATGCATCGTGTGGTCTTAGTTTTTTGTAACAGATCCCAATTCGTAGTTATGATCTCTCTTAACGGAGGATTGAGTGGATTATGTGTAGTGATGCAATAAAAATTATTTGTACCGTCTGATTTGTTCTTTTTACGGGTAGTAGCAGGGTCTGATAGAAGCTGCTTATTTAGTAAGTCATCTCGATCTAATAGAATACTTCTATTGATTGATTCTAAAACTAAATGTCTAGGGTAGCCTCGGCGTATGAAGTGTGTTGCCAGCATAAACGCGTTCTTCTTAAAATCGGCTAAATCCAAGCAAATACGACGAACTCTCAGAAATTGTGAAAAGGGGATACCTTTCAGTATGTGTCTAGGGTGTCGACGAGTATAATAAATAGTTGTGACTATCTGTCGGTTTACAGTATAGAGTGGTCGAAATACGGTGATCTTTTGTGATCATCAAAGTGATGTCTAAAAAATCAATTGAAGTGTACGAGCGTTCATCAGTAAACTTAATCGATGAATGTCTTGAATTTAGGAATTTAATAAAAGACTTTAGGTCCATAGGTCCAAATCAGAAATATGTCATCAATGAATCTTTTCCATAAAAACGGTTGGAGATGATAATTATAAACATGTTCTTCTTCGAAATCTCCCATAAACAGGTTTGCAAAAGAAGGTGCTAGTTTCGTGCCCATTGCTGTGCCACCTACTTGTAGGAAATTTTTGTTATCAAACTCAAAATTATTAGTTGTTAATACTAATCTGAGTAGTTCACAAATGGAATTATTTGTCGGGTTCTCGATGGGGTCGCGGTATCTAAAGAGATATTTGGCAACGGCCTTAATACCTTCAGCATTTGGTATATTAGTGTATAGGCTTGTTACATCAAAAGTAGCCAGAATGGCCCCTTCTGGTATTCTCAGATCTTTAACGATATTGAGAAGGTGACTGCTGTCACGTAAGTATGAGGGTAGTAAAGGAACTAGTGGTTGAATAAAATTATCCACAAATTGAGAAATGCGTTCTGAAGGGCATTCATTAGCAGAGACGATTGGCCTTCCAGGGGGAGGCAATTTGTTCTTATGGATTTTTGCTAACAAATAAAATTTCGCTGTCCTGGGATTATCTAAATACAGGTAGTCTGCAGTTTTCTGGGTGATCTCTTTAAACTGTACCATATTATCAATTTTAGTTTTGTTAAGTTTATTATGGACCGTAGTGAGATTCGTGGGTTGTTCTTTATAGAAGTTACTATCAGATAGTTGTCTGAGTCCTTCATTGATGTAGTCCATACGATTTTGGATAACTACTGCCGAACCCTTATCGGCTTTCTTAATGACTATGTCATTGTTTCGCATTAATGCATTTTTGGCAGCGAACTCAGTTTTGGTAATATTACTGCGTTTATTTTTACTGGGTAAGTGAGAGAGGTAATGTTGTATTTGTTCCTCATTAGAAAGGGACATGTGTTCTACAATACCGGGTCCAGGTGGGTTCCATTTAGAGGGATTTTTGAATTTAGGAGATTCAAAGGGTTTTGGCCCTTGAGACTGAGTGTTCAGGGAAGGTATAGTGGTTGTTAATTTATCTATAGCTAATTTTCTCCTAATGCTCTGATGGAATTTCGATAAGTCTTCCATCAAAATGCCCGCATCCGGAGTATCCATGACGTCATAAGCATGATGACGTAGCAATTCTGAATGTTTTGAACATTCATGTGGTAGTGTTGGTCGAGGTCGGCAGCATTTGCTCCCTTTTCCTCATCGTTTACTTAGAATTGATGTTATGACCAGTAGTTATGTATGGTCTGGGTGTTAACTTAAGATATCTATTTTGATTGGCTAGTCTCAGAGTGTCCTATGCAGTCCATGTTAGAGTAAAGTCTCGTATGATGAGGCTACTAGCCAATATCTGTTAAGGCTATGCATACATGATTCAAAGCGCATCTCACTGCACATCATTCTCCGGTATAAGTGTGTCAAAGCTGCAGAGTGTCTGACCACTCGGCGGTCCTTTACAAATAAATGTAAAAGACCCAATAGAAGATGCAACAAGAAATTTTTTGTTAGCTTTGGTGGCGAAAAATAATCATCTATAAACTAGGAAGGGGGGACAGGGGGGTCAGAGCGGACTGCTTCACTACTTTGCCCTCTTCCTCCAACCTCCCCCCCCCCTCCACCCACCTGGCCTGGGGTCGGTAGCTGGGAGCAACCACCAGTCTTCCCCTCCCACCCCATTTCCCAACCTCAGCTCCCCTCTCCTATCGCTTGGTCAAGTCGGTCCACTGAGAGCACTGTGTCATGGTTGATTGCCCAGGTTGATTTGTCTTCATGGAAAGATAGAAGGGGTAGGTAGAAGGTGGAAGACTCCCTCCCCCCCTACCACCACCACCCCTCCTGCTTGCCCGTCTCACCTCCCCCCTTCCACCTCCAGCCTTATGTAATATACCACCCTACCCTACATCCTTAGGTTATCTGTCATCTCTACATCTCCTAGGCCATCATGACCTGGTGAATTGAAATGATGTGAGACTTCTGTTTTCTGTGGGTCTCTAATAATGCAATAGAAGTGGGCTTTTAACCTAGTCTTCAGATTGTTCTTGCTCTGGCCCACATACTGTTTGCCGCATTTTTTGCATTTGACGGCATAGATCAGGTTGTTGCTATTGCAGTCAATGTTTGGCCCATGTATTATTCCTTTTTGGTGATGTGCACCCTA
Organism: Lepidonotus clava; assembly: GCA_936440205.1. Lineage (NCBI taxonomy): Eukaryota > Metazoa > Annelida > Polychaeta > Phyllodocida > Polynoidae > Lepidonotus > Lepidonotus clava. Next base: position 19,418,212 of record OW387148.1, read on the forward strand.
CAGTCTGGATTGTGCAGACTAAGTGACTGGTGCCAGGAAAATAAACTTAGTATAAATGCAGATAAGACTAAACTTATGTTAATCCGCCCAACAAATGAGCAAATTGAATCAACATGCCCAGTGGTGAAACTGATGGGTACGGCCTTAGATGAAGTGGAAAACTATAATTATTTAGGGTTATATATAGATCGCAAGTTAAGTTTTGATAAATTCTTAGATGAAAAATGTAAAAACATCAATAGGAAAATATTTCAATTAAGTAAGATGCGTAAATATATAACTAGTAATATAGCTAAAACCATATATAACCAAACTATTCTGCCCTATTTCGACTACGCGGATTTTATGATAGAGAGCGGGCCCGCGAGTAAAATATGCCAATTGACCAAAATACAGAATAGAGCCATTAGAATAATAGATAATCGGACACACCCTAATCTTGATACTGACCAACTTGGTCAATTATATACTATTTCCCCTTTACGATACAGACGAACCGAGCATGTCTGCTGCCTGATGCTGCGGCTTAGCGTAGAATCAACAATGATCTCGTCTGTGAGACCAACTATCAGACTTAGGAGTAGGAAGCGGGTTAAGTTTCAATCGGCACGTCGTAAATACGAAAAGTTCCTGAAGAGTCCAATGTCTAGAGGAATCTCCCTATGGGACCGATTGCCGATAGAAATCCAGCGATCGACCACCAAGGTTAAGTTTAAACAATTTGTTAAAAGCTGCTCCAATAGGATATGGCATGAAACTGACCTCTATAGACGATGAACACACGAATAGGATTATGATTGATTAATGAAAATGTTTCATATCTCATCAACACTCATCCTTTTCACCACTCACCCTATCACCTATCATCATATCGGATCAGCAGGAAGACCATGTAAACACGTGATGTTGACAATAAACGTTATAAAAAAAAAAAAATTAGATGTTGCCACCTATGTTGAGTTTTAGGCAGTAGTGACATTCCTTGTTGTTGCATGCCATTTTCTTTTGTCTAGCTGTGGCTGATTTTTTGCTGTTTTCTGTTGGCAGTTTGGCTCCTACTAGGATATCTTTTAGGCTTTTTCTTTTTCTGTAGCCAACAAGAAAGCTTTTGTCATGATATAGATGCCATGTAGACGAGGAACGATCTAGGAGGTCCCGTGTCTTACTTATCTGGTCACATAAGATCAGGGTCATGGGATTGTATGTGGTAATCAGGAAGATGGGATTTTCAGATGTTCTTCTTCTTAGAAGTTTGAGATGGTAAAAGTAGACAGATCTTCCTTTGAAATCGGTCATGAATATATTGAAAAATACATCCACCCAGCAACAGCATGGCTGATGGATAATGGTGAAGTGAGGTTAGGTACATGTCAGACTGCAGGATTTATAACCAACAGCTAGGAGGCTCTGATGTCCAAAATATGTGGCTTGGAACACATGGTAAATGGCATTGGTGAGCCAGTAAGTCCATAACCCCCAGCTATAATGATTTAAGCAGCCATGCTTATATCACCCATATTCCACCTTGTGGCACCTTACTGAGAGCAAGTTTGCGGCAGTTTGCTTGCAATTTGTCATGGTACCCCAAGCAAATACTAGGCTCAATCTAGGATTTGATCTTATTTAGCCAATCTGGGTAAAATCATGTCAAGTTTTTCCATTTTCTTTAGCCAGATTCGAAAATCTTAGCTAAATTTTCACCCGCAATATATGGTGTGCATAACATCTGTTTATTGGTATCTATTTTAGAGATAAGTTTATTGATATAAAATCATAATGTATTTTCATGAATATTTAGAAGAAAAATATAAACTTTATAAGTCCCTGTCAGAGCTAGATTGTCATAACAACAGGAAATTTAATTATATTTGGCTACAGATTCCAGTCTTCAAAATTAATGTTTTATTTTGTGTGCCTGCCTGTTGCGTATATTTTGAATATGCCGATTTAAATATAAGCACATCAGTACAAAAACATCTAGATTCTGATGAAAAAACGTGCACACACTGGGTGCACAATGCCGAAAATTGTGTGCCCATCGGCGGAAATGTGCAGGCTGGGCGCAGGGCGCAGCGTTAATTTTGAACACTGGATTATTTTAGTGAAATCACTTATGTGAATAGTAACAGGGGCAGATACAAATATTTTAGAAAGAGAGGGGGTGCACATATTAACCCTTTAGACCCCAATCTGACCATTGCCAACCAAGGGTGTGCTCCCTGAACCGGCCATGGCCGCCCGGAAAAATGACATTTTTCCATAATTTTTCCATATTTTTCAAAAAGGGAACACTTTAATTTATCTTAAAGGTACAGAAATGGCAAATATATCGCTTAAAAGCTTATTTAATTACACATTCCATGCTTCAAACCAGATCTCAATAATTCTAATATTAAAATGTGAGTAACTCTCTGTACGTTATCAATTGAAACAAATTCAAGGTATTTCTGAGGGAAATCCTGGGGAAATCCAGCAATTCATCCTCCTAATCGATGGGGTCTAAAGGGTTAAAAAGGGTCCCAGTTTTACATTAAAATACTGGGGACCTAAGTATACCTCTAAGACTGTGGATTATCTTCTGAGTAAATTGCTTTTGACAATTATTATCTTGGCTCAGTATTAGCTTAGTCTTCATAATCTGTGTAAATGATTTACTTCATGAGAATGTGCATGAAATTAGAATATCATGCAATATGTCAAATGAAAGCTATGAGATTTCTTTCTGATCAAACTTTTGCCAGTCTGGCAAATTTTATAGCTTGTTTTTCCATATTTTTTGGCCAGTTTGAATTCAAGTTCGTCCCACACAAATTGGCGAACAGCCAGCATGAGCCATAGAAGTACATTGTAATATAGCCTTAAGCCTCTTCATTGGGGATGTAAGTGCACAATGAACTAACATCAAGTGTTAGTAGAATTTCTGAACCTGTAAGGTCCTTGAGATCAGCTGATTCATTTAGGAAGTCTGTGGTGTCACGTATATATGACTGACTTTTTTTGATGATTGGCACTAGGCAGTGGTCAACAAAGGCTGATATGCATTCGGTAGGCTTTTGTTGGTGGACACTATTGGGCGGCGTGGGAATGGGAAAATCTTGTTGATTTTTTTGGTAAGAGGTAAAGTTGAGCCATGTGTGGTTCTGAGGTTCTGAGGAATTTCTCAATCTTGTCCGTGATCTCACCTTGTAGTTTCATTCTTCAAGTGGTCTGTTTATCTGTTGGTTCTGAAAAGTCATGAGGTTTGACTCACTCTTCATATAGAAGTTCTCGTCCTTAAGCTGTCTCTCTCCTTCACGTATATAATCCAGCATATTTGGGATGACAATAGCCCCACCTTTATCAGCCCACTAGGCATGGACAGAGAGGGTTCCTTCCCTTGAAGTATGCGAATGCCCTCATCCCATACAGCTTCTTATGATGACTTGTGTTTGTGCTGTTCAGCCACTTTCCAAGCTGGCATAACATGTCCTCATTAGGGTTCCAGGCGATCAACGTGAAGCGCCCCCATTGGTTACCCTTCTTACAACTCACCAACCTTGGAGACCAGACTCAGTAGCTCAATTGGAAGAGTGCCCACTTCGAGTCTGGGAGGTCTCGGGATTTATCCCTGGCAAAGTCACACCAAAGCCTTTAACAATGGCAGTGGTCACTGCTTGTCTGGCACTTGGTAATAAGTAAGGACCATGAAACATAACTGGTCAGCCCGGTGTCAGTATAATGTGACTGTGTGGGGTATTATGTGGGCTTTAGTGGGTGGGCCTTAGATATCTTAGTGTGGCAGCACTATAAAGAGGGCATTGGGTCCCACTGCTACAAATAGGCACCTCATCTCATAGATTCGGTCACTGCCCATGTGGTGTAAAACTAGCTGCAAGGCTTTACCTTGTGCAGGCTGGTAAAAGAACTCTGACGGGTTGGCCGGATGTTAAACTAATCCAAGATCCATCATCTCACCAACCCTTCGGCCCCAATCCAATACGTGATCAGTGCTGGGCCAGTCCATGGGAACCTCAATTTTGTTCCTTTCTCTCTACCACCGTATCATTTAGCCAGACCAATTCACAGGCGTGAAACTCTTGACAGGTCACCTATCCATTGGTGAATGGTGGCTGGTTTCAATCCCTTTAATGCCCCTCTTTAGGCCTTGTGCAGCTCCCCCTCCAGTGACATCAAGAAGTCTCCAATCTTCTATGGCGGCTTCTTGAGCTGCAATGGTTTGCCATAGATTGCCTGCTGCAGCATCCTTGTCTGTCTACCTAACATTATCATATTCGGGGTCACCCCTATACTAGCTTGTGGTGATACATAAAAACTCATCATGATCAAAGGCACCATCGCATCCCAGTCTCGTCCTGTTGTGAGGCAGATTGTGCAAAGACAACACCCTATAGCACAGAAGCTTTGTTTGACGTATCCGTCCCTCCGCGGTTGATAGGGAGTGGTTTGCCTCTTGTGTATACCAAACAATACGCAAACTTCCGCTACCACCTCTGACTTAAAGTTCGTGCCCTGGTCTGAGTGCAACTCTCTGAATGCCACCATCTTCTCAGCCACCATTATGGCATGTTGGTCTGGAATCGGCAAACACTCTAGCTATTATTTTGGTGAAATAACATCCCACCACCAAACAGTATTTGTTTCCCTGTGCAGTGACCAGATACAGGCTATATCCATCGCCAACTGTTTCATTGGCTCCCCTACCATGTATTGGTGTAGCGGCTCATGCCTTTCTCTTCTCTTCTTCAGCAGGGCACAATCACATTGCCAGCACTCCCACTGCACATTCTCTCAGTGCCCCGGCCAGTAGAATCCCTGCTTGGGGAGTCCTCACCACCCCAAAGTGAGCTCTAGATGCCCCACAGTGGTACTAACTCTGCCTGTTTACTCTGGGCATGACTAGCTGGTATCTCCATCCTTGACCCTCTAGTTCATAATATTTGCAATGCATAACTCAGTTAACTAAAATTAGTCTCTCCCATTGTCTCAGCAGTATCTTATGTCTCTCTTGACTCCGCCATTACAGCTTCCCACTCACCAGCTTCTTTCAGCATGTACATCCATCCCAAATCGCTATCCTCTTTCTGGGCCTCTCTTATCTCCTAAGGCAACCCTGCCAGCTCATATCCTTGACTCCTCCTGACAGCCCACACGTTGTGCTTGTGCTCTCTGTCACACTGCTTGCATGGTTAACAAGATAAAGTGTCCATGTTCTCATGTTTCCTTCCAGGCCTGTGCTGGAACAATATTGTGTGCATCACTCATGTTGATCCAGTGGGTGGCTTGCTCCATAGGTTCTTTTCTTTTCTGCAGCCAGCTCAACGTGCTGTTTTCTGTCCTGAAGATAACTTTACTTTAGATGTAATATCAGAAGTGCTTCAAGTCTTGTATAACAGCTAACAGCTTCTTCTGGATATAACAGTATTTCATTTTTTTTCATCCTAGGGCTTTGCTTACTTGATCTTGCTAGTGAAAGAGCATGGCACTGGTCCCTACATCGCTGGCGTCCATGTCCATCCACCACTGCCTGTCTACCTTGGGAAACCAAAGTATCGGAGCTGTGATCAATGCCTGTTTCAGGATGTCAAAGGCCTTCTGTGTCCTCTTGTCCCACTCAAATGATGTATCTTTTTTGGCTAACTTGTAGAATGGGGCTGTGAGCTCCTTGAAATGTTTTATAGGACGCCGATAGTAAGAGCAGAGTCCTATGAAAGTGCAAACATCATGCAAATCTTGTGGTGTTGGCCATTTGGTCACCCACTAACATTTTGCTGGATCAGGCTCAATTCTAGGGACCAAACACAACATGTCCAAGGAACGGAATCTTCTTTTGGAACAGCTTTCACTTAAGTGCCTTTAGTTTCCGGCTGGCGACTCGCAGCTGGTCAAGCACTTGTACCAGCAACTCCTATGTGTCCTGGAAGGTTGGGCTGAAGACCAGGATGTCGTCCAGGTAGACCAAGCACTCTTCCTAAGTGTTACCTTTAAGAGCACCTTTCATGAGGTGTTGGAATGTTGCTGTGGCATTGACTAACCTGGACAGCATCACCTTAAATACATAACTGTCAGTATCCACTAGCCAAGTTAAGGCTGCAGAAGAACAAACTCCCTTACAAAGTATCTAAGCCATCCTCTATACAGGGAAGGGTATAGGTTCAATGGCTTGATTTAGTTTCTGATAGTCAATGCAAAAGCATTTGTCCCCATCTTTTTTCTTAACAACCATGGTCAGACTGCTCCAAGCACTGCTGTTTTCTTGAATGATCCCCAATCTCAGCATTATCTTCCACTAGTCTTTGTTCTTCTTCCTGGCATGCCGCTAGGTACCACCTCACACGCTGATTAACAGGCATTTGGTCCCCCATGTTGATCTGATGCTACACCAGGTCTGTTCACTGGTTGCCTCCTGCAGCATTTCTGCAATGGCCTCGGGCTGCTCATGCCAACAATGCTCAGGCTCCTGGATCTCTTCTGCAGCTATTCTTGCAGTCCTGAGGCGTGGCCTTTTCCTGGATGGTGTAATCATTGATGAAATATGCCCAGGATGCCAGTTTTTGTGCGTTATCTGCTCCTTTGCTGACTGGTTCTTTGCATGCTTTAATTCTGCTAGCTCCTGCAGCATGTTGCAGGTGTCCTTCTATTGCCCAAACCATCGTCTGAGGCTGTCGAATCTTGCTGTGAACATTAACCATTCTCGGGCTGGCAGTCTGATGAAATATATATCCGTGCTGTTCCTGTCAATGATAAAAAGAGCAGCAATGCATTTGCCTCTTCGGTCCACTAGACCAAGGCTGCATATTTTTCTAACTGATTTATCCATCCCTTTAAGTCCGCATTCCCATCATTTTTCTCTGGCCGATGGTTAAACCTCTTTAATTCCAGCCTTGTGTCCTCCACTTGTTGCGCATTGGCCTTTTCAGCTGTCAAGACAATCATAATCTTGTACCATTACTTGATAATTACATGTATACAATGATAGTCTACAAACAGACAATTAGTTCATGACTTTAGCACATACAGTGGTCCTTCTATATACGGCCCCTCTCACCAATTGTCACCTCTCTTATGTGGCCAGATTTTCATGGTACAGACACTATTCTCTCTTTATTTACCCCTCACTAGCAGCCAAAAGGTCCTATCAATGGGCCAGTGTCCAAAATTAAGGTTTAAATATGTGCACTCACCGGTTGCATAGCTTTGAAATGTGTGCAGTAGGGAGTCTTTTATTGCACCCTCAGTGATATATGGCTATTTATTCCAATAAAAATGTCTGCATCTGCCAGATGTACACTATAAAAAAGCATGCACCCTGCTGCAAAAACATACACCCTTAATTTCGGACACTGATTGTTGGGACATGCTCAGAGAACAATAAATGACTGGTGGCACCTAAAATGATAAAGAGGAAGGTGTAAGGGGTGATTAATCACACCTACACAGTTTTCAAAACTAACACCGGCCCGTCAGTCAAAGGCCAAGAATTGTTATTTTACAATCAATCATGCAATCTAGATGTGCCACTAATGCTGGTATTTTCATTAGAGGCACATATTGTGGTGTGTCTTCTATGCTGTTTTTTTTATGCAAATATTTATGTATATAAAACATGGCACTGATAACAAAAGGCATCTCTTGAGAAATATTATGTATTAAATGTGCCACTGTGTGGTGCTTTATCATAGAATGTGCCTCTAATGCTGGTATTTTTATACACATATATATGGTGTGCCTCTAATACTGTTTTTATACACAAATGCTGCTTTTTTATATACATATATATGATGTGCCTCTAATGCTGGTTTTTTATACACATATATGGTGTGCCTCTAATGCCGTTTTTTTATACACATATATAAAATGTGCCTCTAATGATGTGTTTTTTACACACAAATGGTGTGCCTCTAATGCTGTTTTTTTTTATACACATATATGGTGTGCCTCTAAAGCTGGTTTTTTATATACACATAATGGTGTGCCTCTAATGCTGGTTTTTTATACACATATATGGTGTGCCTCTTATGCTGTTTTTTTATACACAAATATATGGTGTGCCTCTAATGCTGCTTTTTTATACACAAATATATAGTGTGCCTCTAATGCTGGTTTTTTATATACATATATATGATGTGCCTCTAATGCTGGTTTTTTATACACATATATGGTGTGCCTCTAATGCAGTCTTTTTTATACACATATATAAAATGTGCCTCTAATGATGTGTTCTTTACACACAAATGGTGTGCCTCTAATGCTGTTTTTTTTTATACACATATATGGTGTGCCTCTAATGCTAGTTTTTTATATACACATAATGGTGTGTCTCTAATGCTGGTTTTTTATACACATATATATGGTGTGCCTCTAATGCTGGTTTTTTATACACATATATATGGTGTGCCTCTAATGCTGGTTTTTATACACATATATAGGGCGTGCCTCTAATGCTGATTTCTCTATACTTGTATATATGGTGTGCCTCTAATGCTGTGTTTTTTTACACCCAAATGGTGCCTCTAATGCTGGTTTTTTATACACATATATATGGTGTGCCTCTAATGCTGGTTTTTTATACACGTATATATGGTGTGCCTCTAATGCTGGTTTTTTATACACGTATATATGGTGTGCCTCTATTGCTGGTTTTTTATACACATATATATGGTGTGCCTCTAATGCTGGTTTTTTATACACATATATATGGTGTGCCTCTAATGCTGGTTTTTTATACACATAATAGGGCGTGCCTCTCATGCTGATTTTTCTATACACGTATATATGGTGTGCCTCTAATGCTGTGTTTTTTACACCCAAATGGTGCCTCTAATGCTGGTTTTTTATACACACATATATGGTGTGCCTCTAATGCTGTTTTTTAATACGCACATAATGGTGTGCCTCTAATGCTGGTTTTTTATACACATATATATGGTGTGCCTCTAATGCTGGTTTTTTATACACATATATATGGTGTGCCTCTAATGCTGGTTTTTTATACATATGTATATATGGTGTGCCTCTAATGCTGGTTTTTTATACACGTATATATGGTGTGCCTCTAATGCTGTTTTTTTATACATATGTATATATGGTGTGCCTCTAATGCTGGTTTTTTATACACGTATATATGGTGTGCCTCTAATGCTGGTTTTTTATACACGTATATATGGTGTGCCTCTAATGCTGGTTTTTTATACACATATATATGGTGTGCCTCTAATGCTGGTTTTTTATACACATATATGGTGTGCCTCTAATGCTGTTTTTTAATATACACATAATGGTGTGCCTCTAATGCTGGTTTTTTATACACATATATATGGTGTGCCTCTAATGCTGGTTTTTTATACACATATATATGGTGTGCCTCTAATGCTGGTTTTTTATACACATATACACATAAAAGATTATAATCATAGCGAAAGGTGTCTTTTGAGATATATTTTTTATTCAAATGTGTCCTAAGTATGGTTATTTATGACAAAATGTGTGTGTGCCTCTAATGTTGGTATATGAAAAATACCAGCATTAGAGGCACACATTTCCGTGTGCCTCTAATGCTGGTTTAATCATTAGAAAAATATTAGGGGCACACAGAAAAACCTATATCTTTTGGTATTTATAGTACAATGTTTATATTGATAAGATCTGTTCTAGCCTTTAATTTAAACATTTCATTTCAATATGGGACATATATGTATTGTTGCCAAGCAACCCTGAAAGATTCTAGATATGTGCCCCTAATACCTGTTTTTTTCATAAAGAGCCACTAATGCTGGTTCTAGGATTATATATATATATATATATATATATATATATATATATATATATATTCAAACACTGAGGATAGTGCCTGGGTAGAGTGGCACCAGGCTAGAGTGGCCACTGAGGATAGTGTATATATCCTCAGTGTTTGAATATATATATATATATATATATATATATATATATATATATATATATATTCAAACACTGAGGATATATACACTATGTATTTACAGCTTTGAATATATATATATATATATATATATATATATATATATATATATATATATATTCAAACACTGAGGATATATACACTATGTATTTACAGCTTTTATTTATTTCAGAAACATTCCTCGCAATAAATATGTATTACAAATATTTTTGTATGAGAAATAAGGATTGCTTTTCAACACAGTACATGTATTTTCTGTTACAGTATACCCATCAATAGGTATGCTATCAAATGTTCAGAAAGCAAAACAAAGGTATAACTTTGAAAATCAATCAAACAAGTAATGTTCAAAAACATGAAACGTTTTTTATGGAGGCACTTAACTCATGGATATTCTATGAACATGGTGAAATAAATATCAAGACGGAGACGTGTTAGCATCTTTTGCTTTAGTAGACTTAGCGTCAGAGAGTCCTTGTAAGCACTGACCTAAACGGCCAAGACTCTCCTCTCTTCCCAGGATAGAAATAATCTCAGCTACGGCAGGACCCTCCTGAAATTTGAAAAAAGACAGCTTGTTAATTGGATGTCTCACACATTAGAGGAGCTTTCCTTGTTACAATCAATACATTGTCACATAAAATACATCGTGCGTACTGGTACTGATTCTAGTAGTAGTACTATCTAAACTTCGACCTTTTCTCCTTTTTTTCACGCAAAACTTAAAACAGTTAATAATGAAAAAGTTATTCATGATTTGGAACCTTATTTTTAGTTATAATTATTTTATTGTAAATGAACGATGAGCAAACATTGAAAGGCTGCCAGATTCGATGATATACAATTTCTATAATGGGTCAGGTTTTTACTAATAATATGTGTAATTGTGTGTATACGTAAACCCAAATATCAGTTGAAAATATGGCTCAGAATTTCATTTTTTTGTCCAAGCAGTATAACTATAATATTCAGTAAACCGAGAATTGTAAAATGATAAATAGCATTACCTTGAGTCCGGCTAGCGTTAGCCTAAGGACGGTCATGAGGGTTTTCATATTGACACCAAGCTCCTTAGTAAGGCCCTTCAACGACTTTGCAATGCCCTTGGTGTCCTGACACCCCGCCTCGTCCAGCCCCTCCAGGGTCTCAGCCGCTCGGGCCAGGATAGCCGACACGGTGGGGGCGGGGATGGTCTCGGTTAGGGAGTTGGTAGTAGAGGTCAGATCAGGGACGAACCAGAGGAAGGCCAGAGGGGCGGAGAACAGGTCTTCTACACGGCAGATCCGCGTCTGGGTGGTAGAGAAACGTAAGAGGCATTTTTATGACCAGTATTCTATGGCATCGTGATGGTAAATTCTTTTTTTTACTATGTATATGTAGTCTTTAATTTAGTCTCGTATTGTAATTAAGTTGGTATATGAGTTAAATATAGGAGTGGTTTAATGACTCGAGCTGATGTGACTTACCAGTTACACAATATTGTGGGTCTTCTATCGATTTTCAACAACAACAAAAATATTGCCTTTGGTTTGAAAAAGTTACCTGGCATCGGTCCAAAACTCGTTCGATGTACCGTTCTTCTATAAGGTGTTGCCAATCTTCTTCTTTGGTGTATCTAGAGAGCAATCGGGATGAGAACAGACACACATTATTCATTTGAAATATTTGGCAGGCCCAAAAAGAATCGAAAGTAAGACTCCATAGACTAAAGACCTGTTAGATCCGTCCCCAATAAACATATCAATCATATATTCCTAGTAAAATTGGTGGGTTACCCCGGGATAACCCCACTCTCATCTCCATATAGATGGAAAAATATACCAGAAAGGTTTTACTGAAGTTCTGAATAAACTTAACATTCTCTAATGTATTCTTAAATACATTGTGGTTTATCGTTCACAGTAGGCACCTAGATATGATGTCACTGACCTTTGTGAGAGTTGTAGTGTGGCCAGTCGTCTAACCTCCCTGACCAGTCCGTCCCGGCCAGCCCCACCCACCCGGGCCTGCAGCTGGTGTCTGTTATAGTCGTCTATACGATCCAACTCCAGTCTCGTTGAATTGGTCTTTAACAGTGACAAGTCAAACTGAAAAGCAAAGGGATATCGCAGTTAAGAAGAAAAGTCATGGATTTGAAATTGTGCTGAAATTATTGACAATTGATAAGAAGGGAAGCTGAGCTAGGTGTAGTAACAGCGGTGTGTATTTTCTGCTATACGTGATGCTTTTCGCCTTGTTCTAAATGTTCCTGCCATTCCTAAGCAAGAACAGGATAACAAGGGTCGAGTATCAAAATCTTAGTTTCTAGTCGTGACTCTGCTAGATCGTCTAAAACATTAAAATGCGAGCCTTCTCAACCCTCTAGTTGAAAGCAACCTTTCTTGAAATACTTCCAATGGTTCAATATGGGTATTTTTCCAAATTCACAAAATGTGTCATTATATAAATTATACAAGGCTTTCATATTTACATTGTCGATAAGGTCTGCCATCGTCATACTGGCGGTGTCGGAGACGGTGAACCCACTCCCTGCCGACGTCAACAGGTTTAACACAGACTCAGGGAAGTAACCACCCTCCTGAGGAAACACAATACACACAAGGGCTAAAATGAAATCTATTGATTTTGGTCGGTTAGAAAATTTAAAAAGGTCCGGGTATTCACTATTATTTTCTATAACAGGGTGTCGACGCCTTTTAAAAAACCAATATAAGACCTAGTTAAGACCAAAATTTGACAAATTTAAGACCGATTATAAAATACAAAATTTAAGAACTCTGATTCAGAGATTCTTTAAGGAAATTTGAAAGCAACAGTTTTTGCTTACCTTGAAATATTGGACATGGATGTCGTTTTGTCGTTTTGATAACTTGGTGCCGTCTCTTAAATGATATGAAGGAAATGAATCTTTTATTGGAACTAGACCTTTTTAGAGGAAATGATCATCCGTACGTGTATACGTGCTTTACTACAGTTTTCATTCATAAATTCACGTATTTATGGTAGCGAATAACGTAGTGCTGTACTCCCATTTAAATACCAATGTTCTACTAACAAAGCATCCTGGTGGCAACCTAGTAGAGTTGCATATGCAAGGTGAATGCCTCTTTCCTAATGATGGACATAATAAATAATCAGAATGGCCAACTAGAAATAGCTATCTATTTGAATAGTACTACGTTACCCTTGCAGTTCATGTAACATTTGAAAGGCAAACTTGCTATGTTTACAAACTCACTTGTTCAGTAGTAGTGGTAGATGGGCGAATTTTGGGGGACTCCATCCAAACGCCTTGTAGAGAAGAATGTGTTTGGTCGTCGACGGTACCCACTCCTTTAAAAAAAAAATCGAATAAACAACTCCATAAATAAGACATCTGAAACAAGACTATTTTATTATTTTGAATTAAAGCCTGTATTCCACATACCAATTTTGATGCTGCCGATTTTGTGTTTCTTTGATTTCCTCTGAGAATATGACTCGAGTCCTTACATGCTGTATACTATCCATTTGAGATTTGTAGGACCTTTCTATTAATATATGACATATCTATATCTGACCTTTATTTCCAATGCCGATTTTTTTTAAATCGGCAGCAAATTCGGTATGTGGAATACGGCCTTAACAGTGAGAAAGGTACACATTTAGATTTGTGGCTCAAACATTGGTTTAAACTTTGGATAACAAAAAAGTAGCATGATATTGAGTTTAACAATCGGACGAAAAATGAGGAAATAAGAAACTTTTTTTTTCTATAAATGAGATAATCATTTTTCCATTTTTCAACCTTTCCATCCCCAATAAGATAATCTTTTATCCAGAGCTTTTTAACTTAATATAGCTTGCTGTACTTACCACACCCCTAAGGACGTGGGTCACGTTCATCAGATGATCGTCTACCACGTTGGCAAAGTGGTAGGTTGGATAGCGGTCCGTCTTCAGCAAGACCTGGATATTCATAAGTTAAGGTTTAACATAATTTTTGGACCAACTTGGGTTAACTTGTGTAAATTAATGCTCCTATCATTGCTTTCAATAATCAAATCAATCAATTTACGTATACAAGAGTGATAAAAAATAAAAACAATGTTCATTTTACCTAGAGCAATATTGTGAAATTTGTTTCAGTCTAGTATTAACTGTAAATATCTATAGTAAAATAATGACTTACTGGGTCTCCCTCAACTTCGGCGACGTCGGAGACGATGGGCCCAAAGACGAGGTCCTGCCATGGCTCGGTGTGGGGTTCTAACTATGAGGGGAAAATATAATGTTTCCTCTCATACTGCCTATTAATCATCTCCAATTACAGTCGATGTCCCATTAACTGTTATCACAACTGAAACCTGTAGAGTGCAGACATTTGGACACTTACAGGATTGAGAACCAAATCTAAGGATTTTTGTAAAGTCTACTGGCAAAGGCCCTAACGAATAATGTCATGCTATTTTTTCAAATCAATGATATTGAAGTATATAATATATATCTAATATCAAACATAAAATGGGGTATTTTGATGGATATCCTTGATTGCAGAACAGCCAAAGTGTCTACCTTTAATCTTATCACATAAGGTGAGTCGACTTTTAACTTGGCCTCCACCTCCTCTGGGGTGAGGTGGCGACACCTGTTGTCGTATTTGGGGACTTCCCGTCTTCTCAGTGCGTCTTTCTTTAATAACTCCAGGCGGCGCTGGGAACAGAAACAGAAGTAGGCGGCGCCACTCTGAAAAAAAGAATATCAATATTTTATAGACTTCAATGGCATTTTGTGAAATTTCCTATCACAGGCCAATTATACAGTGTAAGAAATGTGTAAGTTGTTTGTTGAGACATATTATTTCGTCAGTTTGGAGGCAAATAATAATGATAAAAAACAACAACACGAAATTATTAACCCTATTTACATCATCGTCATTCATTGCGAATATTCCAAGAATTAATAATACCTGACCAAATAAAAAGGCTTAAATGCAAATCATAAAGTCGCATGATCTCTCATGAGCTATAAATCCTACCTTGATTCGAGCTATAACTTACTTTGATTAACGGTTGTATATGTTCCCAGTAAATGTTGATCCTCTCGGACTGTGTATAAGGTCCAAAGTCACCACCGAAACCAGGACCTATGAGAGGAAAAACATTGATCTCCTTGATTTCTACGACTTACATATCAACATCAACTCAGAAGTGCCTATATAAATTTTCTTATGTTTGGTATGTAATGATAGTAAATTTATTTCCCAATCTGGTCGTGTTCGGTCCTTTTATGAAATGTATAAGCTTTTCGAAGTGATTTGTATCTGGACTGGTTCGAAGCTAACTGGAGACGAGTTACTTACCCTCATCTATCTGTATCCCTGACCATTGTAACATTTCCACCAGTTTTCCAGTAGCTCCAGGAACAAGTCGAGTCTATGGGACCATCAAATAATTATACATGTAGTTAGATTGATGCAAGATACTTTTTTTAAACGGAAGCCATTGTCATTTATTTTCATTTAATGACATTGTGTCAGAAATATGAATTTTAAAGTATAATGATGATGTAATATTCACTACGTGAAAGGAAGAGTTATATCTGTATTTGATCTTCAACTTAACGATTCAATCAATCTTACGTGTGACGGTATCCATTTATTGCTCTACATTGGCTCTTTGTAGGGCTTTAGAACAGACTTCTACTGACCTGGTCTGTGTCTTCCATCCTCAGAATAAAGCGCCCATTGTGTGCACGAGCATATAAGAAATTGTAGAGGGCTGTTCTAAGCCCGCCAAGGTGAAGTTGACCAGTTGGGCTTGGCGCAAACCGCACGCGCACCTGAAGCATGAAGCAAAAGAATCACTCTGTTTCTGACGGTCCCTTTATGTGTTGACTACGAAATATTTTAAATTAAGATTACATAATTACACTGGACAAAATACACTCTACGTCGGTATACTTGCCACGTAAACTTGGTTTGTTCTTTAAAAGTACCAATTCAATTTATAATACAATACCAGGTATCACGATGTACAATATAAATTTCCAATTATTATTTACCTGTGGTTCCTGGCTGTCGGTCGTTGTGCCACATGCTCGGAGACCTAATTTCTTCTGAGGAAATCTTAAACATCGTTGAAGAAACCGCTTCTGGAGACGACCATACCCACACAGACAGCGTCCCACTCGTGGTAAGTAGTCCATCTTTATTGGTTGTTGAAACTGCAATAAAGCCATGATTTAAAGGTTATCAAACTATACTATACTATACTTCGTGCGTATGTCCCGGATGTACCGGGTCGCTCAGCGCATTTGCGAGCTACGCTGTTTCCCACTCTCGTAGGATGTTTTCTATGTGTATTAGGTTTTTGGCTGTTTGTTTTGTTGTTATTATGTCCTTAGCGAATTGGTTTTTGTTTAATATTTTTGTGTCCTCGTTTTGGTGTATTCTTGTGCATTCTGTTAGTATATGGTTTTGTGTTTCTTCTGCTTGGCCACACCCCCTACAATCTAGTTTTTGGTGCATGTTTTTATAGTTAGTTTTAGCCTTAATCATCCTGGTTCTAGTCATGAATATTATTCGTGCCTGGGTTCTGGTTAGTTCGTTTAGGTATGCTGGTCTTTTTTCGTCCTTGTTTTTGTGTTCTTTAAGGTATTTGTACTTAGATTTTTCGTTTCCTGTGTTATTAATTTTTTCTTCTTGGGCAGTTTTCGCTAGTTGGTTTATGGTTTGTGCTCTTTGTGTGTAGGTTTTTAGTTTCAGGTCTTCAAGGCTTGTATTGATATTTCTTGCTAGGTTATTTGTTTGTTGAATCCAGGAGTTTTCATCGGCATTGGTGGTTATTTCATTCATATATTCGGGGTCTCTGTCTCTCAGTTTTGTTGCATAGAGTATTCTGTTCTTTATTATTCTGTGCTCGATGTCCAGGATTTGTAGTTCCTCATATATGCATTCTCGCGGGGTTGATTGTGGGATTCTTAGTATTCTTTTTATTATGTTGTCTAGTATGGTGTTTAGTTTTTTGGTCTGTGTTTTATTTAGGTTCCATGTTTCTGATCCGTAGGTTATTATTGGTATTATACATGTGTCAAGGAGTGCCCATATGGTTTTCATTTGAATTCCTCTGAAGTTGTCATCATTAGCTACAAAGAGTACTATTTGTAGGGCTGCCTCGGATTTTTTTATGATCTCTTTTATATGGTCTTCTATGTTGTTCTTAGTGTTGATTATTTCTCCTAGGTATTTGTAGTTGTCTGTCGTTTGGATTTCGAAATCATTTATCTTTAGTTTAGTGTTATCTGTTTTTGTGTGTTTGCCTAATGTGAGGGTTTTTGTTTTTGCCTCTCCGAATTTTATTCTGAATTTATCTGCTATTTCTTCGGTTATTTTAAGCATTGTGTTTTGGTCTTGGAGGTTGTTCGATATTAGGGCTACATCATCAACCCATAGTAGGCATTTAGAGTCTTTGTCTATGTTATTTTCTGGGTTGTTTCTCTTTGTGTTAAATTCTTTACTTATTTCGTCCATGAGTGTGGCATATTGGGTTACGGCTAGTACTCCTCCTTGTCTTATGCTATTTCTTATTTTTATTTCCCTGGTATCTCCATGTGCTGTTTTGATGTTGGCCGTTAGGTTTTGGTTTAGTTTGTCGGTGATGTTCCATAGTGCACCTTTACAGCCTCTGTTATGTAGTATATACATTATTCCGTCTAGCCATGCCTTGTCATATGCTTTAGTGACGTCTAGGAAGGTTATGTGTGTTGGTTTTTTGTTGGTTTTGTTTTTGTTTACTATTTCCTTCATGCGTAGGATATGGTCCACAGTGGACATACCTTTTCTTCCTCCTGCCTGTGCATCAGTTATTTCGATCTTTTGGAGTATTCTGTTGTTTATTAGCCTTTCATATGTCTTTCCCATGTTGCTTGAGAGTGTGATGCCTCGTTCGTTGGAGCATTTTCCCTTTGTGCCTTTGCCCTTGTATATTCTTATTATCTCTCCTTTTTGCCATTGTTGTGGTGTTTGTTTTGTATATGTGATGTTATTCAGGGCTCTTAGGTATAGTTTCCTTGTTTTTTGGTCTGCTTTGGTGAGTGCTTCGTTGGGTATGTTGTCTGGTCCTGGGGCTTTGTTCGGTTTTAGTGTTTTAATCACTGTGTTAAGTTCTTTTATAGTGAAGGGGTCTGTTTGAGTGTTTTGTGTCTCTTTTCTCAGTGTGTTGATGGTATTCATTATTTGGGAGTTATGTGTTTTGTATTTATCAGTGTATGTTCTTGCTTGGTAGAGGTCTTCGTAGTAGTTTGCTATGTGGGTTTTCTTTTCGTCTACATCTTTTATTTCTTTGCCATTTTCATCTTTTAGGTATTTGTCTAGGTTGTCTTCGGTTTTTAGGATTCTTTTTCTTGTTTTCCAGAATAAGTCTGTTCTGGTGGTGGTTTGTTCTAGTAATTTGTTCATTTTTGCTGTAGTTTCTTGCTCCACTACCTCCTCTAAGTGTTTTCTGAGTTTTTTCTGTTGTTCTATGTATTTTGTTCTTGCTATGGTTATTTCTGTTGGGTTTTTGTTTTTTATTGCCTTTTTTAGCTCTTTTTTACTTATTCTTTTTAGTGTACGGATGTTATTTGTTTCCTCTGTTTCTTTTTTCCTCCCTTTGCCGCGAATGGTTATTGTTCCTATTGATTTTTTTAGGTTTGTTATGATGTTTTGTTCTAGTGAGTCATAGTTATCATTTTTGAGTTGCTTCTTGATGTTTTTGTAGAATTCTTTCCATTTTTCACTGTTGCCTTTTGCCCATATTTTGCTTGTTGGTTTTGGTATTTTGTTCTCGATGGGTGTGCTGAGTGTTAAGGTTATTGTGTTGTGGTCTGTTGGTTTGATTCCTGTTAGGGTGAGGTGGTTTTGGGTGTCAATTTCTAGGTTGGTTATTTTATTTGTGGCGTTTTGGTCTGCTAGAATATAGTCAATGATTGATTTTTCGTTTGGGTTTGTTCTGTTTTCCCTTGTCCATTGTATTATGTTTGGTTTTAGGGTTATAGGGATTATGCCAGTTGTGTTGATAACTTCCTGCAGGATTTTTCCGTTTCTTGTTTGTTCCTGTTTGTGTGTGGGCGTGTTGGGTTCTCTGGTCTTCTAGGTCCTTCTTGGTTCTGGTTATTTCGGTTTCTGCTTCTTGGGTTATTTTGTTTTGTTCTTTTATCTGGTCTTCTTTGAGGGTCCGTTCTAGGTTCATTTGGGTTTTTGTGTTATTGAGTTGTCTTTCTAGGTTGGTTATTTTTTGTTCTGCTGTCTTGATTGCGATGGTGAGGCTATTACATATCTTGCATTTTTGGTCCTGGTTCTTTCCGGTAGCCATTGCTTTATAGTCTTTCTTTTTCTTACTTCTTGTGGTTCTCGTTGAGGGGTTTTGTGGTGTTGGGGTTGTTTCATCTTCATCTTCGGTTGTTGAGCTCTCAGTGTTGTTTCTGGAGGTTGTAGGGGTTATGGTGTCTCTGCTCATGTCCAATAGGAGTTCTGGCTTGAGGGGTTGTTCGGTCTCACTTTCCAAGTCTGTGGTTGTTGTGTGGTCTGACGTTTGTTTTGTTGCCATTTTGTGTTGTGAGGTTTGTTGTGTTTGGTTATTGTGGATTCTGAGTCGGTGAACGGAAATGTCTTATGTTGTTAGCATGAGGAAGTCATCAGTCACATGTAATAATTCTTGATAGGGCAAAAGAAAAATAATTGTTGTGTTAAGGCTTCATGCCTTCAGAAATGTAGGGTGGGTAGGTTGGGATTAAAGTTTTTCTTAAATCTTCTTTTCAATTCTAATGATTGGCTCAGATTGTATCTAAAAATTAAGAACACCATAGACGTGCGTTCTGTAACGATTTTTTGCATCTGTAATGAACATTTTAATATTGTATAAGCCATTTGATGTTCATTTTCTCAATTTAGTTTGGTTTCAATGGTTTTCCCCAATATTTCTCCTTAAAAAGCTTTAGGGGCCTTCCATTAAGAATGTACACATCAAGGGGAGGAGGGGCCTGGGGTCTGAGATTTTTCAAAATGTGCGTACATTCTAGTACAAATCTAATGCATATTTGTAACCAAGGGGGTGGGGGGTCTGAGATTTTTTTTAAATGTGCGTATGTACTAGTAAATGGAAGGCCCGTTAGGGTCAGGGCTAAAAAATAGGGTCAGTTGGGAAACCTGAACACAACAATTTTTTTTTTTTTTTTTTTTTTTGGTGCCTGGACTAGGGCATAAAAATACCCATGCCCGCCATGGTAATAGTTTGACTAGATCTAAATAGTCTACGGTTAAAGTTTCAAGTAGTGTTCACGTAAAACATCGTCGCTGGGATAGCGGGGTATGTCTTCTGCTCCTGGGAAGACGGTACAGGGAAGGCCAACAGAGCTAACCCACCCAACTCAATCACTGTGGCGCGACTCAAGTCCCAGTGTCACAGTTTAAAGCCGCCGGCCAGGATAAATCTACCGGGTGGCGCCGGGCGCATGCACACTGGGTCACAGATAGTCTCAGGGTGTGTTCTGTCAATGATGCCAGTCATAATTGTAATGGGTAGCAAACTAAAGATATATCCCTCACATCTTTTACCTCACTAGGGTTCAGACCAAAAAGGCTAACTCATCCCTACTCCTAGTCTGTGGAAGGGGCACCTGTCCAGGTGGACCCAAGGCTAGGTGCAGCCGACCAGTCAAGTGGCCCGTTATGGCGGCCGGTGGGTGAAGACTGGCGGTGGGTCTAAACTGCCACACCAGGACCCAGCCTCCCAGGCCAGGGCCAGGGCCGTGACTGGTCACTGCCACAGGCACAGGGCTTAGCCTGGGGAGATTTCACCCGTTAAGAGTCGAGATTATTGTTAACTTGACCTTATTCCTTAGCCTAGACAAATCACCAAAAACAAATGTTAAATACTTGCCCCTGTTCGATATCTACACTTCAGAATTATTTTCACCGTCTGCTTCTACACACATTTTCGCTGGTCATTTTCCACTCTTCAGTTTTATCTTCTAGTTTGTCACCGGGAACAAGCTTCAGATTACCGTAAAATGGTACTAGTGTCGCAAACTGTCCTCTTGCACTTTGCTTTAATTTTAATCTATTTTAAGAAATGGTTAGTATCAGATGATAATATGTGTCAAAACCAGAAATTGTGAATGATCTGTTATGTTTTATATTTTTATTTTACTTTCGTCTTTTCTTTCACGACATTATTTCGTAAGCTTCCGGCGGAGAAGCAAGGACGTTTCAGACAAGTGCGTTTTCATCCTGTGCTGTTTTAAAACAGCCAATAAAAGTAAACATACTGGAGGGACAGAGAGGTAACCATCCTGTTTATACAGAAAGGAATCCAAGTATGGTAAGTATCTTTTATAATTCTAGTTTAATCACTAATGATCCTATTATCGCCCAAGGCGCACACTAGTATGCGGGCCCACAGAACAACCCAGAACGTCAACCGTAAAAAAGCCGAGTAGGCCGAGTTATTTAGATGTTCATATTTTTTGTGATCTTGCTTTACAGGTACCTTCTTGTCTGAATTTGGCCATGATAATGCTGCAGAACTCTGCCAGATTGAGCTTGGGTTTCATTTGAGAAGAGCGCTTCCATGGTTAACTTAGGGCATTAGGATGTCACAGATAGAGTAGAGGAGCCAGTTTCCACGCATCTCTAGTTTCCGCGCATTTTACACATTTTATGGACGCATTTTTTCTGTAGGTATTAGATATGCTATTTTTAAAATGCCAGACCCAAAATAATGTTTTTATGCAATTA
The DNA here is from genome assembly GCA_936440205.1 of Lepidonotus clava. Lineage (NCBI taxonomy): Eukaryota > Metazoa > Annelida > Polychaeta > Phyllodocida > Polynoidae > Lepidonotus > Lepidonotus clava. The sequence goes on from OW387148.1 coordinate 19,439,898, forward strand.
GTTTGTCATTTTTAATGATGTTTCATATTTATTTATGTATTCTAGGGCCAAATAAATGTTTCAATGTCCTTATCATTAAGGGAAATGACGGGATCCTTAAAAAGTTAATATTTCTGAAATAAGGAGCATAACATCATTTTCTTCAAGAAAAAATATAATTTTCTCTAAATAATTATCATAGATATTAGATTAAAGTGATTTATGATCATTTTAATGTCATAAACATAAAAACTCATGGATAATATAGGAAATAAGCCCCTGCGCGGAAACTAAGGACAATAAATTAGACAGTCTCTAGTTTCCGCGCATTTTTCACCATTTTTTCCGAATTTTCAAACATTTTTCAAAATAAAATAAAAATAAAAAATTTTCAAAGCAAGGTTCTATATTATCTTAAGACACTTTCCTAAAATAATATAAACCAAAGACAAAACTGAAAACATTTCTTTCTCTTTTACTGAGGCGAATTAATGCTTTTGTCATTTATTAAAAATGCATAAATATGTGTATTTCTTCCTTTTTTTCATGAATATATTCTTGAGATTTTCCCTGACAAGGTAGCATTTCTATTTGCATTTTTATGAATTATTAAGAACTTAACAATTATTTTGTATAATGGATATCAATAGATAATCTTTTTCTGATGCCCCATGTACCATATTTTCTTTCTATAAATTATTTTACTCATTTAACACCTAAAATATGAGAAATGCGCGGAAACTGACACCAAAATGCGTGGAAATAGGCTCCAGGTGCACAGAAACTGAAGAATAAACATGTGAAAATAAAACCTTAAGATATAACAAAAATATTTTCGAACTTTAATTTTTTTTATTATGATTATGTTCTTAGATGGCATTCCCCTTAATATGGAAGAAAAATTTTAAATTTATAATGTTTTTCTTAAAATATTTTGTTAAAGCTTAACTTCTTGCCCTTAATGCGCGGAAACTGGCTCCTCTACATCTATATATATTAGATATGAACATTGATCTCTCTTTGGCAAGTGATTGGCAGTTGAATATGTAATGGAACTCGTCACCAATTTCATTTGTGTTACAAAATGTACAGATTCTCTTACACTATTCAATATTTTGGTATCTACCAGAAACGATTGGTAGTTTATGGTTCCCACATCTGAACTTACACAACTGAACTTACGCAAGTTTACAGATCTAGGCCTACTAATGTCATGACATGTATGATGTAATGATGGGATCGATAGGTCGAATATTTGTGAACTCAGCCCGCTGGTAAACTCGGCCCATGTGAACTAGGTCCACGCCAGGTCAGAGCTATGAATATTTAAAAAATGCTCAAATTCTTCCAGCGCACGTAGCAACAGTGCATCGTATGTCATGAAAAAATAAAAATAGATTGACCTTTTGGTGAAGTTGGTCCACCTACATGGTGGTCGATCTACATGTTCAATACATCAAATGAAAGGTATCACTATTAGGCCTAATTTTCCCGGCATGGTAGAGGAGGTATTGCCATTCATATTAAAATTTGATAAGTTTCTATTCATTATTAAGAAAGTAATTTCAGTTCAAAAAATATACGTTGAAAATTGGTTTTTCAATTTTCTGATCAGGCTACAAAAGTATTTCGCTATTCTTTTTTTTTTTTTTTTTCATATTTCTCTATTCGATGGTAAATATTATAACGAGGCCTCTGTTGATTAAATACAATAACAAACTTTATAGAGAGTGCCACAGAATAGCATTACATTACCGTAGTCTAACCTTAAATGATAAAGAAATATTGTTCTGAATTTCATCTTGTCCTGCTTACGAGGCCAACAGAAACAGGCATGCCAACGGTTCAAAATTACCGTCTAAATCTGCGGTGCCTACCAAAAAATATCCACGCGATAATGACGGTCTTTTAAGGCTCACAATACAACAATCCTGCCCAGATTCCTGCCGAGGATATTCGCTTAAAAATCAGGACAATTTTACTTGATGTAGAATTATCACTTCTCTAATGACTCCCTGGAGGGTGTTCTTTATTTAATTTCACTATTTCCAGTAGAGTCCCAAACAGACACCATCAGAACTTATATTTCAAAATCTCCTGTATGAGCATTATAACGGGCTCGCGTCCTGATTAATAAAGTTGTACACGTTGGTTTCATGATACACATGTGTTTTTTTCCGTCTCTAAGCTATGTCGGCTTAACCAAGTGTTTGTTTTTTCAAGTGTCCGGTGTATTAAAATTGACCTTTGATTGGCGGAACATTGCACTTTTCGTCTACTCACTGGCGATAATAATGGCCCAGCCAGAGAATCATGGGCGATAATTTTCAGTCATTTTGCCTTTTTTAAACAATATTTTTTTGTTACAATACATCACTAATACATGTTAGAAAGCTAACATCTTTTTAATTAGCCACGTACTCACGTTTACTGGTTGTGTCATTTGTAGGCTACAGGACTGATCATGGCTGGTCTTGGCTTGGCTGCTGTGGGCTTCGCCGGCCGGTATGCAGTAAGGTACACCAAACCACTGGCTGCAACTTTGAAGAAGTCTTTGGATCAGCTACCCCAGGGAAGTGTAAGTATGATTTTCATAGACCTATAAATATCACAACAGATTTCATTCACTTCATCGTTAAAGGTTCTAGTTGTTGGCCCATGGACGCACAAAACGTGGATCACCACATTGCGCTCCGTACACTGCAACTTTTTTTTCTAAGGTCCACATATTTAATATAATAATCCCAATTTTAGTGGCCAACTTTCCTTTCCTTAAGACCATTTAGAGGATGTTCTTTTTCTGCATAAAACTCAACGATTGAGCCCCTTTAACTACATTTTTGTAAATAGGTAGTCCGTTCTTGATATTTCAGTCCTTAAGTCGATATTATAAAGGCGGATTTGAACCCAAGATGTCAAGAAGGGAAGCAGGACTTGTCTTAGGCCTCAGGTAAGTTAAAGTGGAGTCTGATATAATTCTAGTTTAGTTATACATGCACATATTCGTATACTTTTATATACATGTGAAGCTTAGCTTATTTGAGCCAAGAAAATAATTCTGTTAACCCAACCTACCCAAATGTTGTCCCTAAATTAGATTCATTTAAGAAGTTCCTGGAAAATAGTACGCTCCCTCCAACTTTTGTGATCTTACGTCAGTTTGGCATCACACACAGATCAGTTTATTTACCGTTTCTTTCGTTGACACTAATATTTTAAATTCAATATCCAAAATAATTCATACACAAAAAGTTTCATATAACAAGCAAAGCTAAGACTGACATTTTTTAAGAAGCAAAGTTTGTAGACATAAACCATGTTGTTTATTTAGATGAAGGACGTGGCTATGTATGCCCCCACTTTGTTTGGTGGAAATATCTTGTTAATATAATGTGGTATGTGTGACTGGGAAATGTGTTTATATTTTCAGCCCCTCGGCCAACAAGATTAAGATTAAAGAAGCTCACAAAAGAATTATGTTGTTGAATCACCCTGATAGAGGTAAGATCACCGTCAATATTTAGCGAAAGGTTTTCATATACAATTACAATACATAGATGTATCTCCAAAGTCGTTGCATTAAGATATTCAATAGAGAATAAAAACACAATGCACTAGGTAACTTGCTTTAAATCTTAGAATGAAATCACAAGGTTTGAACCTTACACGCGAGTCGTTTCTAAGAATGATCATTCCCATTCAGCTCTAATAAAAAAAAAAGGCCTCCAGTTGAAGTATCAAATGTAAAAACTCAAAATGCTTTAGTAATTCTTCTAATTCGTTTCAGGCGGTTCACCGTACCTAGCCGCTAAGATCAACGAAGCAAAAGACCTAATCGACCAAAGTAAACCTGGATCAAAGTAGATAACAAACACAAAATAAAATTGTTTCTATTCTACATATTAGAATCATGTATTTGAGAAACTTGATTGGGTGTGATTTTGGATCAAAGTGAAGTCTGGAATACGAGAAGGGTTAGGGTATAAACAAGTAATGTTTAGTAATTGAAAATCGAAACACAGAAGCAAATATGATATAACTGTATAAGGGCGTTCACATTCATCAGTCATTGTAAATATCATGCGAAAATAAATCGCGATTTATCAAAAATACTCATTCTTATGTTATGTATTTATAATTTCAAATCACGGAACCCATTATCATCGCTGCAAGTTGTTATCCCATTTGACCATAATTTATTTTATTTTCTTTACGGTATGATACTCGTTTTTCATTGCATGTATTTTAATAGTATGTTAATGTTGAAATAATAATGATCTTTAAATTGCATATTTTACAAAAGATATGTAAAACAGATCAGAATTCTATAAAGTAATTTTCCATCAACGGGAAAACTCTCATAGAGGCCCAGGAAGGAAGTTCCTCCTGGAGCCTCCTAGCAAGAATAGGTCAATAGAATCCCCTGCTGAGTGGAAGAGTGAAGATGGGGTCATGAGGGAAGGCGGGCTGTCTATGGCCTCACAGGTTAAACCTCACCGTAAATGTTCCGTCTGTCCAAGACACGTATGTGTTTTTTTACAACAACAAAAATACATGGTATTGTAGATTTAATTTTCCGCTGCAAATCCCCTTTGTTCACTTCTCAGTTTTATGGAGCTCAGTTTCTTGCAGCAGGGCCCTGTATATTTATATACCTAAGACAGAATCGCTACCAACATCATTCTCGCCATACATCACTAAAAATATTTAATGGAGAACTTGCATTTCTCCTACAAGAGAGCGCCGCCTCTGGAGAAACAGATAACTAAACCGACCCTACTGCCACCTGTGTGGAAAACAGTGAACTAAATCCACAGATCATATGATTGTTATCTTGTCTTACGTCTCCATTTTGAGAATCAATACGGACGCTAGGGGATGTATGGTATATATAAGGATATTAGCAAATGGTGCGTACTCACTGTTTATGTGGCTTCTGAGGAAGTAGCGCTGAGTCAATATCAAGTAGTTTTGGTTTTAAAAATGTTTCTCTAGGGGGCGACACTGCATGTCCACCATGATCGAGTCTCAGCTGTTTGGTCGTTGAGCCTCTTTGATTTGGGACTGCACGAAGGTATGAATTAGTAACCAATTCCAATGTAATGCTGAATATAATCTACAGACTCATGATATATAATTGGTGTACAGCCTTTATTAATTTATAAATGTTAATGTAATTATATGCGCTGCTAGATATTCTTGCATTTAGCGCCAAAAGCTATTTTGTTTAAACATAATTTTACATGTAACTTAATGTAAGGTCTTCGTATCACAATATCCATACGTTGGTGGCAGTATGTAGTTTAACACTAAATATGCCGCATCTGAAGCGGGTTATAATTGGGAGGGCTAGGTCACGTTTTTAGGTCAAACGTTTGGGTTTGGCTTAGGCTATAAATGGGATTTTGATATAGACGACAATTGAACAAAAGCAATTTTATTATATGGATTTAGGTTGATATAGCCTAATAACGCCCAATAAGTAGAAATAGTTAATCAAGTATTATTTACGTCAAGGGGTGTCATATAAACCGGTTTTCGGTTACTCAAATTTGTGAAAAATTGAAATCCAAAAGTTAGGGTTAGGTTAAAAGAGATTGTATGTTTTATAGTATATACGCCCTATATTCAAGATCCAACTTCATTTATTATATACAATATAATTATATAGATCAAACTAGATTTTGCTTACATATTAATAATGATAAAATAAAATTAATAAAAATAGATACTACATCAGGATATATATATATAAATATATATATATATATATATATATATATATGGGAGCGTATCTGGGAAAAGGTACCTAATGCCAATAAATGCGGTCACAAAATCACATGAAACATGGGGAAATGTGTCAGCATTATTCTTATTGTAGAGAACCTACTCTTTCAAATGCTGCAAACCATTTTGAAATATTTCTGATAGAACCTGATATAAACATGTATGAACCTACTCATCTCTTGTACATTGAGAACCCCTTATTCCCAATCACTGTTGTTACTTCCATGTTATGGTGACTTAAAGTTTCTTATGTTTATCAAGAAATTAAGTTTTCTTATTTCTGAGAATATTAAAAGTGCCATAACTATTGACAGGAGTGCTTGTTCCACTCACTGTTATCAGTTTTGAGAAGGTAAAAACATTTTCTACATTACCTGTAAAAAATGTTCTTTTCATTTTTTATATTCTTTTTACCGTAACCATGGAAACTCGCTAACCTAAATTATGGGCAGAAATTCTGCTAAAAACGTTCCATTTTGATTTTCCCATGATGCATTGCTTATGAAAATTAACATTTTTTAGTAAATGCCATGAGAATCTTAAGAAAATTTCATGTAAGTCAAAATTTTTCTCAAGATAACTTAAAAAATAGTTTTTCCCCATATATTTCATGATTAATGTAACAAAGAGTCAATTTCTGCCAGATACTGCCAGATTTGGCCCAAATAGAGCATAATGGCCTATATTGTATGTAACATTGCGAAGGAACTAAATATTGTAGAATGATAAACAAAGAGTATAAGAATCCCTGGGACTTCAGAAACATTATAAAACATAACTTTTAGCTGCATGTTAAGTGATTATTTCATAATATGAACCAATATTGTGGAATGATAAACCAAAGAGTATAAGAATCCCTGGGACTTCAGAAACATTATAAAACATAACTTTTAGCTGCATGTTAAGTGATTATTTTATAATATGAACAAACCTCCAGAACTAGCAGCCACAGGGTGGCCAAATATGTCATTAGGTACCTTTTCCCAAATATGCTCCCATATAGTGATCAATTCACACGTATAACAAGCGTACAGAAAAGCCCATATGTAAGAGGGCTTAAAGAATGGAACTTATTGAATGCCGAAGTGCAAAATGTATCAGACAGAAAGAGATTTAAAAATCTCATAAAAAATATGAAATTTGAATAACTGAACGAGATTTGTAATAATATCTCATAGCATGTTGTACTATGTAATATCATGTATGTTTTGAAACAGGAATTGTATATAAGTAATGGATTTCATTGTATTTTAGATCAACTGACTGATTTGGTTGACTTATAATTCTTATTTTCGATGGAAGAACTTGTGTACTCAGGAATCGAATTTGAATATAAAATAATAATAATAATAAAAAATTATAGTGCTGTTACTTTATAACTATAGCGACGAGGGTTCGAGGCCCTTACGTTCGAACTATAGCAAGTTGCTATTTCATCGCCAGTTATGTTATTCCAACTTTGCACTGTGAGTCATTGGCCATAAGAAGTCATTTTAAAATCAAACCCAATTGGAGATAAAACGACCCGACAAAGTAGTGCTTAGTAACGACAGGCGTTTATCAGTAAAATGGCCGTCAAATTTATCACAATTATTGAGTTGGAGTTCATATTTTTAACATCTGTTCCGGGCCTTAACAGCTAGCGGAATCGACAACAAAGGGACATTACTAAAGTAATTTTTAAAATCTGGTCTACAATAGGTGTTGGTTTTCAAAATCGATACAAATAAAGTTAATTATAGGAATTTGCATGTCAGCCATTTCCAAACGCACTCTATTGACGCATTGTTATCTCTTTTAAGGACTTTGGTGTTGCTGTCAAAAGCCACACTCATGACAAGCGTCTAAATTGATGGGATAAAGTGGAAATAAATCATATTTTTTTAAACCTTTCAACTAACGTTTATAGTAGTCAGGCTGTAAGCTCTTGAACTGGACTCGCATATGGTATAATTGCTGCCAATCATTAATGCTTTTCAGCTTTATGTTACTCATATTGTGCCATGGCGTTCTGGTTGGGCTGCTTTATGTTTGTGTTCTATACAAAACGAAAACCATCTGTTGTTTATTATCCATAAACTTTATAAAATGCATGTCAAAGCACTCGAGGGATTCATATGAAAAGTTTAAAACGTTATAATAACGCTATACAAATGAAACAGAACATTACGTTATTGGTCAAGATAAGTGGATGCGAAATGTTTTTTTTTTTAAATTCATTTAAGGTTGCCAACAACGATAAATCAGTAGGATTGAATCCTATGCTAGGGTTGATTGCATTTGGTTCTCTTTAAAACTGGAAGGACAGACAACCTCTGCTCCTTACCTTCCGTTCTACGCGTTATAGTTATCCCCAGATATTTAGACATAGTATTAATTTCTGTGAGATGGAAGTCCGTTTTCAAAAATAAAATTCCTTTTTCTGTTTGTATCATGTCCTATGTCTAACGGTATACGTGGCGCCGAGACAAGTTGACTATCAGCTATAATGTAGGCCTAAGGCATGAGTGCCTTTAATCATTAGATTTAACAAGCAAAGGAGAAGTAGCTATGTCGAGAACAGTCCAGAAAAAAACGATCTCCCTACGCAAAAGAAAGGGAATCTGCTTTTGAAGGAAGAATGTTTGATGAGAACAATAATAAAAAGAATACTGAGTTGTGCCAGTATACCTCTGGTAAGCCTCCGGTACTAAGCTGTTGGTGAACCAGAGGTCCTTGTACCCTCCCTCGCTACCACACTCGCTACCTTACTCTTAGCAGCTTTACTAACCAACTATAACACCCACCACTGAAGGCATTCTATTGAAAAGTGGACCCTTACAAGAACTTTGGTCAACTGGATCACCTATCGTTCTATTGGACTTCATCCTCTTTTTCATGGAATCGTGAAATAGCTGACTCTTTTCACATCTTTCTGAAGCAATAGAGCCATCACCTCCACTATACAATTTCCCATCAAGCATCCGGAACTTAGACTAAAGTCTGACCAAATTCACACACTAAGTTCTCTCGTCCCATAACCATGTAGTGATGCTAATCTTAGGTTCAACAGAAATCAGTTACCCTCTTTCATTGATGACCACATAAACATAACATTCAACTGCCCTCCCACCCTGCAATCAGTTCCCAATTTCTTCTGGACCCTAGGGATCGCCTCTCAATTTGTATAGAAATAGTTGCTCCCCATAATGCATGATAAGGACGGGGAACTTAATATGTAAATTTATAATTTCTCAATATAGATTTTGATCAAATTATGCTTTTGTTAGAACCAATTCTCAAGTGTCAAATATCCGCCCCCATGCCTCGTTCTAATCCTCCACTGATTGATAAATCTTACAATTAACAAGATTTGAATATTTAAAGAAATCTCATGGTCCTCAAATTAATATACTATGCTGATCCCTTAATTGTTTCGAAACACAAACTTACTTGATTATATGGGAAACTTAATTGTCAGGTTTGTAATATGGTGCGTTAAGCAACAAGTATGAATATACATAACTGAGTGATGCTATAGATGACTATCATGCTTGTCTGGGAGTAGTACCAAAAGAGAGTAAACGTGTATTTATGATGCTGTAATGTAGTATTGGGCTCTTTGGTATAGTTACTCGGTGCAAGAGATGTCAATCAGAAGTCAATAGGTAAAAAGTATGGAGACAAGTAAGCCATGCAGTCAGAATTCGATAACGAGTGAGAAATACCATACCATACAAGGTCCCAAACTCTGTATGGGCGCCAAAGCTCCAGGCACATTCACCATCAATCGTGGTTGCCCAACGCGATTTGCAATTTTTGAAAAAGAGACCCGGCAGCGAGCCTTTGACGTCTATATGTAGGCAATGAGTAGCTTCATATTCCTAACGTTTTGAAGGAAAAGTATCTTTACCTCATTCAAAGACTTGTAGACAAAGGAAACAGACGTAGCAGGGAAAGTCGGTGCTTCAAAATGACTTCATTATTCCACATCCTTTTCTTACTAATAATCGCTGGCCATGGCCTGTCTTTTTTTTTTTTTTGTTACTGTTAATAGATCCTCAAACTCCTTAAGCAGCGCTCCTTTCTTGCACCATGATGATACCAAACCCACAACGCCTGTCCCTTTTCTCTGACACCCCTCCTGGGTCCCGCGCGCCTAGATTAGGCCTCATTAGGCCGTACCTAGGCCAATTTGGACTCCGGGCGGCGCCAGGCAGTTTTTAGCCGCCCGCCCCCACAGCCCACCCCGCCCCCGGCGTCTTCCCGGACGGACGGTGCCGGGTGCCGGGGGAGGTAAGCCGCTTACCGCCGGTCTCCTCCCCCCGGCGGGCGGCCTCTTCCAGCCCCACTGCCGGCCCGGGCACCACTGAGCCCTCCCCGTGACGATATTAAATTAGCTGATGATGACAATAAGTGAAATAGAGCGGCCACGTGAGTGGGGCTGAGGGGATAGGGCCGGGGAGGAGTATCTGGGTGGAGGGTCCTATTTTAACTACTTTTTATTGTGGTGAACAGACGTGCTGTATGCATGCAGTGATATACCATTGAACAAAGGGTAGAATTTATCTAAAATAGTTTCCATTTACATACACATCATTTTTGGCATGAACTTTATGAAACATTTTAGTTATATAAAAGGTGTTACGAATTCTATTTTAGAACAAATAAGGTATATGTGGGTGGTTGTATCCTTGGTAGGCCTACCTATGTATTCTTTTATGTCCTTGGATCACTTTTTGGTCGCGTTGGCAATGTTGGCAATCCCACGCATCGCGCACCACAACATCTAGCGTTCCACGTTAAATCCTCATATATGATGAAATATTGTTATTCAAACGTCAAATAATCTCATATTGACATGAAATGCTTCGCAATATCAGACTCATAATTATAATTGTAAGCTATAAGATAAGTTTCCCTCAAATTGTTTAGATTCAAAATTTCGGATAGTGTAAACACCTCTCACCTTATTCGACTACATGGTCTGCTATGGGGTTGATGGTAGTAAGGTTGATTCATTTTCTATAAAATAATCTTTTTTGTGATATTCGCAGAGTGTTGGGAATAGGGTAGAATTTACAGTGGTGTGTCGAAATTAATGTAACTCCTTACATCTTTGCATATAGGCGTGCAGATGATTTAAGAACAACAGTATTTTCCGACATAAGTCTAGATCACAGTGTGAGTCAAGTATCTTTTTCATCTGACCGTTTATGATGGTGATCACTCTTGATCTAGGCCATGTGCATTGGCCGCCAGTATCTACTCACCTGCTCACAGATATAAAAAAAGAAAGAAATGAATTAAAACAGGTATACCAAATACAATAATATATATACTAGGGAAACAGCCATTCCCAGCATGAAGGCCCATTTCTGGCTTTCGACAGATAACACAATGATTCAAATGTACATCGTTAAAACATGTTGATTCAACTAAAGCTATATACCTACATTAAATCATCATCATACCCATGCGCATAGACTATAAATACCTAAACCAAATTGGCATCCGTAGCCGTGGACTAATGAGGTCATACATTCTCATTTAGTTTTCTGCAGCCGTCCGTCGGGGCCTCCCATGTCGGGGAGTGGCGGACGGCGGTGTGACAGGGCCCGTGACAGGCGGGGGGCCGTGAGCGATAAGAGCCACGTACTCGACGTGTACCGTATGTGGGGCAAACCTTCCAGGTGAAAAAATTGTTAATGTTTCATTAATCTTTTCCTTTTGATAATGTATTCTTGCAACAGCGTGAGCAGAAATTTAACTTGTTGGCAAAGTAGTGCATGAATAAAAAGAAAACGTTCAACACCCATTAGCAGATTAGGCACATTTATTCAAAGATTGTTCAGGATAATATTTAGAACCATCAATGCCAAGCTTATCATATTATTATATCATCAATTAACTATTCCTAATATTGCACCTCTTTTATCACTGTAAGAAACCCTGACATTGTCTATAATAATGGATATATTTTTGATGGGTAAGTATTAACACTCATCAAATGTTGCATATCTGCAGTTCCAAACATGCAGAATGGAAACTTGTGAAAACATAAACCATCAGTATTTCAATTGTAAATTTCCTGCTGTGCCCCGACATGAATGTGCTTTGTGACATCTAGGTATTGATACTCAAGAAATGTGAACCATTTGGGGTAAGTTCAGGTATCACTGGCATAGCATTCCATTCCATTATCAACATAATGAGGCTTACATGAAAATTCCAGTTATCATATTATGATAACTGGAATGTTCATGTAAGCCTCATTATATTGAAGAGAACCACAAAACATAAGGCCAGACCATTTCCTTTCAGAAATATCCCCATAATTGATTGAGATATACAGTTAAAACACCTCTAGATGGTAACTGAAATTGCTTGCACACACCATAATTATATAACCATTCATATAGAATCTAAGGAATTCAGAGTGATTTAGTCACCGAGGTCCTATGTTCTAGTGCAACCTCTTAAGAACAAACAGAAAGTAAAGAGAAACATGTGAGGCTAATTGGCTATGTTTTATTCAAGATCAATGTTTTGTAGGGTAATTTGGGAATAGGCCTTCCCCAAAATTGGATAAAATTCCCATAGTAAGTTATATGGGAGGGCTTATATGGGTAAATTTCATTTGATGCCCATGAATAGCCTCCTTCATTTGTAACTGTAACAGTCGTGGCCAATATAACCAGGTCACCCTCTGTGGGTACAATAGAGCCTGTGGTTTTGAAAGGAGCTAAACTAAGTTTAATTGTTTTTGAAAAAAATACCATATTACACGACTTTACTCTAAATTCCATTCAAGTACGTAAAAAAACACGTTATCAATTAGGCTATCTAGTGCATGAAAATGACTTGAAGAAGAAACTGAACTATATGACAAGATCTCAATTGACAATGAACAGCTCCAAGGATAGAATCCACTTGATCACACTCAGCCAACACTTTCACCATCTAAACAGTCTATCAGCTTCAATTCCAACTCCAGGATTAAGCTTCTAGAACACAATCCTTTCAGGATGGTTAACGCACAACACAGTCAGCTTTACTCTGACTGAATGTCGGCCGTAGCGGCCTGTATGTATGATGATACAATACACATCATTACCTATACTACTCCTTACTCTTCCACTTTGACAAAGATATTAGCTAAGGCATGCGCCGATGTAAACACTACGCTAAGCTTACTGAGCATGGACTGACCACCCACGTCAGTACAAAACCGTATTATATATGCCCTCATTATCTCACATCAAATTTAAGTTATCTTTATAATGAAGACTGAAATAGTCATAACAGTGTAACTGGGTGTTTTATAGACTAGGTTATTGCCTACCTAGTCATAGGACTATAGGCCTAGAGTCAATAGTGACAACTTTGCAATAATTGAGCACCTTTATATGAAAGGACAATCCAGCTGCATAAGGGCTTTCCCTCTTAAGACTTGTATATCTTATACAGACAAGGTTATAAAACTGTAAGTTTATTCCTACAGTTAGGCATAGGCCTAACAACACGTTTATTTGACTTGGTTATTGCCAAACCGGTTGGCCATAGTGTACCTTCACGGTGGCACGGTGGTGGGTGACACCCCACTTGACACCCGGCATCCTGCTTTCTCTAATACCCCCACCTTTATCCCACACGCTTCAAGAAGGGAGCAGGGTTTCCAAGCCATTCCCGTAATAAGGTGAAAACTGTCGGCGCCTCGAGGCCACAGCCACTGACTTAGCGTCTCCCAGCCAACAGCTCCGCAGTGAATAACCGACAGGGAAGCTCCGCAGTAACGACAGTAAGCCCTGCCGATTCGTCAACCCCTACTCAGCCGGAGGCCACGCTTTATTAGCGCGCAGTGAAGATCTGTCAGAGTCTAGCTCCTGAGCAGCGGTCCCAAGTTTTTATTTCCTTAATTGAAATGAAAATGCGTATGTTGGCTGTCAGAGGGGAAGTCTTGGCAATGAGGTATTTCGTCTTCGTGACTGGGTATTAGAGGCAATCTGTCTTGAGTCCCTCTGCGTTTGGCGTTAGGGACGGACCATTAGGGAAGAGATTGGGAGTGGGACAGCAGCCCAGACCAATTATATGACGACCAAAGTACATCTTCCTATTGGAAAAAAGTTGGTTAAAGGTGAGATATCTTTAGACCCGTCTTAAAAACTATTAATTTTCACAGGAATATGTGAATTTCAAGACACAATGTCACGCACATAAGCACATAAGCCTAGATAACCTGCATTATTTTTGTATACCAACGTTGACTTTGGGAAAACAAAAAGCTATGAGGTACATTGGTTAGGTGGTACCTCAGAATCGTGTAGGTCAACTTGCTCGTGTAACTTCGCATATAGGTTTGACAAGGCGGTTTAAGCCTCAGTGAAATGATAGGAGATATGGAAATCGATGCGACATCTGATATTGGACATGCACATATCATAAAACCGACATTCGACAGGTGGGCGCCGTTAACAACTGATTGATAGAATCCAACAGTAGACTTCCAATAGATACGCCAATGTGTCTCTACTAATGAAAAGTGCCTTTTCAGTCGACAATCCTCTCTTGCGAAATTGTTCCTACATTGGATTGTCTAAATTACTAAATAGGTATATGTTCGAAATTTTGACCAATAATTCCAATGCCGCAATTTCAATTTTGCAGTGTCCTTTTATAACAAATCAAGTGGGGCAATCGTCCGTGCAGGACTAGTTCCTGGTTCAATACCCACTTTCCATGTACTACTTACTTCGACCGACAAGTCCATCTGTTAATATCAGAAGTCCTACAGTCATCTGGACGGTTAATACTTCTTGGCGGTAGAAATATACAATCCCCAGAATATCAGGGTAAAGTAGTATCAGAGATCAGTATATCTATATGATAAATGCCTTAAACCGTAACAAAAGTTAAACACTATGAAAGACAGCGACAGGCGGGCTCCATGGTTTCTTATACGGACAACGTTTCTTATACGGACAACGACATACGACTGAGCGACGATGGGAGCACTCACAGATTACCACGGCCATGGGATAATTATGATAGTAATAATGGGACAATACGTCAAACGTTAACTAATTAGTTGACATTCCCTTGTATAAGGCGGAGCTGGAATAGGTCAAAATAATAACTTGGTAATCTTTATGTTCGTAATATACAATGTTAGAGTAGAACTGAATGTAAATATTCTGGTGGTTACATAATGACACAAGTGTGTACATGCATAAAGCATTTGCATTGCGGTATATCTATAAGCCACTAATATTAATAAGGTATGAGTACTTTAGAATATTATGTCGCTCAGTATGGACCAACATTATACCCAAATTGTACTAAGGCGACTACAATGAAGAGCACCAAGAGGCAGTTATCTACTTGTAATGAACCTATACTTTTCACATATACTAAATGTATCAATGATAGATACATCCATGCCTCCATCAACATGTCCCTATCGCCTGCTAAAAGAAAACACACAAAAACTTGGAACACAGGTGGCGGTGGCGCAGGCGGAAGTACAGCACAAGCACTTCAGCACGTAAAGCGTATACGCAAAGTTTAATCCCCAGAGCAAGTTATACCCCGTGGGTAGTTGAGCAGCTCACAGACAAAGACCTGCTCATTAGGCCAATTAGCCTAATTACGGTTCACGGCCGGCGGCCGGTTGCGAGAGGTGACTGAGGCGTCACCTGGCGAGCAAAATCCCCACTAATCGGCTCACACGGGCTCACAGCGCTAATAAGGTAAAGAGCAGCTCGACCTCTACAGGGGGGCTTTTTGTGGGTGAGACGTACCCCCTCTATGACTGAGATTTACACGTCTTCCATGGGTTAGTGATATCTGAGCTTAGCGAACAACATTGGAGGTACGGACTGAGGTACAACTCATTGTATCAATACTTTAAATGAAAATGCTACAATACGCCATAAAACTTTTTCAGTAAGTAGAGGAGTTGAAAGTAGGTAAATTTTAACATGATGGTAGTATTTTCTTTTAGATATCTATTGGGTTAATCAGAATTTGCAGAATATGTCTATCCCAGCCGGAGGTGTGACATTATAATAATGTTGCAGCAACTTTCTGGGTTGGTTCTTTACATTCTTTTGATGACACCCAATTACGTCACTGTGACCTACTGCTGTGACATTGCACTGTGACATTATTATAATGATCTGGTTTTGTTCTTCAACTTAAACAGAATGTTCTTATAACCTTCTGTTTTGGTTTCGTCCTAACCTCACCAAAGAATGTTATAATAACATTCTAATTTGGTGAAGTTTCAACCTCACCATCAATAATGTGATTGTGCCATCTTAGTAAATAACAAACTGACTAAAGAAGTATGGTTGCAGAACGTTTCTGTTATGATGCAAGCTGGCAAGCTCATTACTTTTATGGATTAGGCTTTAAGAAACATACTGACACAAAGATAAGAATTACACCCCTTCAAGATAGACTTAGTGGAAGGAATGACAGAACTAGAGGACAACGTTAAAGAACCATTCCTCAAAAACGTTCATTATTGAAAACAAGGTTACACGTGGATCCAAGTATGACTAGGCCTATCTGAAAATTCTCTCCCAGTTTGCAAGAATGTGGATGAAAGTGGTCTGACCCTCCCCCCAACAACCTTCCCCCCCAAAACAAAAGAGACACAGTGTAGCAATACAGCAAGATGCCTTAAAGGTGCATGGAATTCTGCGAAGAGCAGCGGACCAACCAGTTGCAACGCGTCACGTGCATCGGCCTGCCTCCTCCCGGACCCAGAGGATCCCCCTGCCCGTCCCCTCCTCCAGACCCCAGGGATCAGCCCCACCTACCCACCGCCCTGGTCAGAAATTACTCAGATTCAGGGCCCAGCATATCAATAACCAGCGCCCCTCCCCTTGACGCTAATCATGACAAATTACTCGCCCAGAGCCCTTCCTGCCTTCCTATTTTCCCGCCGCTAATTCGGAATTAATTGCGCAATAAACCAACAACAGCCTAAAAAGGGCCCTCCCTGCTCCTACTCCATTCTACCGGGTAACAGGAGTGAGTGGCGCCGACGACGCTCCCGTATTTCTTTGGTTCATTCGCAGACAGACCTCGGACTAAATCCTCTGCAAATTTATAATTTCCTGGCATTGGTGAGGGTGCAATTTCCCCCTTTCACCCCGCCCTTGGCCCGTGGGGTTGTCGCCGGGGCTAGGTCGCGCGAAGCACCGGCAAAACGGGCGATAATGGATACAAATGGGCGTTCGGCGGGGGCAGCGGCCGGTAGGCGGCGGTGTGGTCAGTGACGGATCACCGCCCCCTCTGGTGGAGCCCTCACCAACTAGAGTGGTCACAAATCTCGTTGTCACATGGCCCCCAAGTCTCGGGCCCCAATCTATTAGGGGGCGCTACGATCGGTAACTGGGTGGGCTGGGGCTTTCAACCCCTCCCCTCCCCTCCTCCACTCGGCCACTAGGCCTAACAGTGGTGACTTATTGAATAATGACCGTTAGATGCCCTCTGGTGTTGGGCCCGGACTGGTCATTAGTTACACGGGGAGGGGAAGTAACAGAACTAAAGAACAAGCTCGCAAGGTTGGGGCAAGAATTATTCATTACACCTCCCCACACCTTCCTTTACTGGACAAATATAGTACCAGGGTTTTATGATAGATCACTTCGGGACGATTATGTTATCATAATCCCATAGCCTCACGACATCATCTTATTTTCAGTGGTAGGTCACAGTGAGACCGAAAAATGAATAATGGCGTCATAAAGGCCTAGGTCTATTCAATTGGTCGACGTTGCGGCAATCATGAGGCTACAGCAGATCCGTGTTGGGGCTCGAAAACAGGGTTAAACATCCACACCTCCCCGCCCCCGATTACAATGATACTAATACTATCAAAGTCCCCGTGGTCATCACCCGAAAGGTCTTGAGATTCTATTAGTGTTTGCTCAGTACATAACTGCGAGAGTATAACCAATTATTCCATTGCCGGACATAACCGAAGAATCTCATCCTTTTCAGACATTTCCATGCAGGTGTTCATTAGGTTGATTCAATTTCGCCCACTATGGCAGATCCGCGCGAGAGAGTGGCATCACAGTACATGTTATTTGGCCCACTCTCTATTTAGCCGAGGTGGATCCCACCTCATTACTTTGACTTCCAATTCAAAGATGTTGAGTTGAATGTCAATTTCCTAAATTCTATGCATAGTGTATAGTAAAACAAAAACAGAACAATCCGATTAGACTGCATGGCTTCCGGTCTTTTTCCAGTTCTTTTGATTGGAAAAATTGAGACATCCATGTCCCGTTTATACCATTCCCTCAGCATATGCCCTAAATGTGCATTTACTACATAATACTATTCTAAATTATCATCCTCTTCGTTTTAACCTGATTGCAACTTATACAGAAAACATGTTCCTTTTGTTAATTGTATGATTTCTATTAATCCGGAATAAACAAAATCAAAGTATAACAAGTAACAGTTGAAACAAAGTGAAAACTCCATAATGGAATACAGCAAAGGGATAAAAAAAAAACAATGTTTCGATAACCAATGGATGCATGTATCGAGATAAATGACAGTATGACAACTTGCAACAAAAACGCCTCAAGTGTAGGTGTGAACATATGTCGAAAAACCAACAATTTCTTATCACCCACCAAAATGCTATTTTGTAAATCTTATCTGTATTGGAAACATGCATGTTTGTTCCCGTGCTTAAGTGATGAAGTCCTGCACATTTCAACAACAAAAAATACCTAGGTAGAAATAAATAATGGCTAATAAGTCATTATGGCTCCATACATGAAACACCGACACTAACCTGGCAATGGGGTCTGACATTGACTTATTACCGGTAATGCAGAAAAATAATGATAGAGATAGGAGGAAAACTCAAAAAAAAAATCGAAACGATAAAAGTTCGTTTGCGCCTGTCTTTGTCTGTCTTGGCAAAGTGTGGGTCTGTCACACAATGAGTGCCAACTGGTTGACTCTGGTGTCATAAAGTCACTGGTGGTTGTTTGCCTGTTAGAAGTAATGGCCGCCTCGATGGCCGTATTATATTAGGATAATGAGGCGGAGGGTAGGAGATAAGCATCTCCCTGGGCTATCAAGGGGTAGGGGGTAATAAACTAGGCTTTGTCACGAGTCCCTAATCGGCGCTGTAATGGGGCAACTCCGACGCCAATCCGTCCACGGGCGCCCAACCCTCGTCACCACTTCCTCAACTACCTATCTCAGGTACTGCACCTTGCATCAACCTTGGGACTGCGAAAACTTGCATAGACATGCTAAAATAAATGTTATTAACATCAGGCCAAACTTCTTGGAGTGGTGTGTGGACAATGTACATATTTGGCTGATACAAGCTGCAAATCGACATGATTAGGCCAATCAGGAATAAGAATTTTGTGGCAAGCCAGCTCAATCTATTAAGGTTATGTGTATATCTACATGCATTTGCTGTTATCATAAAGCAATTGCCTATGCTATTGTTTCAATGACTTGGTTTGACAAAACAGTGCAAAAGGCTTTAAAAAATTCTCTACTCTTATTCGTGTTTTCTTAGTAATTAGAATCTCAATGTTCGAATACGAGCATGGCTAACCTCTGACTTCCCTTTCCCTTGAAGAATCATCCTCTGTTGGAAAACTAAATCTACATGTCTATTCTCATTGTCCCTGAAATATATTTGATTCTCGGTTATTCAAATTGATTAAAATCCTACCAAGAGCTAAACCTTTATTCAGTGTGCGGACCTGCGATGCACGATTGCATATGACAAGGTATACATCGATCGGTACCTACAGTGTGCCCCGTACGTCCCACGAGGGAGTCATATTCACGGCCGCGCGTGCTACAAGTTTGTGTGATGATAGGAGTTGTATGACAAGGATGACTACACACGCAACCCTCCGTTTTGTGGGAGGGTAGTTAGAGTTTTGAAATAATTTCAAAGACTTTGAAATTTTGACAGGTATGGCCAGATGAAAGGAGGAGCGTTGGTGCTGTGTGGGGTTGAGTGAGGTCGTTGGCACGAATACATGCGGAGCAATGAGGTGGACATGGTGATGGTTTTGGTGGTGCATTGATATTTGAAAACGTTTTTTTTTAAACCGTGCATGTCTGCAATCCTGTATATACAACTATAAGTTAGATGTAAAGGAGAATACATGTAGCAAGTGACGCGAAGTGTATCATATAATTCATAATGATTCGTTATGGATTTTGATGATGATATTTTCTAATCACCATATAATCTTTTCTAGTTATATGTTTATGACATCATGCCTCATATAAGATTTAATTTATCATTGTTTTGCGGCGAAAAATATAATGAACAATGAAGGCTCTGGTCAAGATTATCGAATCGTGCATGGTGATGTACCGCACGAAGTACGGCCTTGCACCAAGCCATACTCTGTGCTGACCCAAGTACGGCAGGTGTCGCGCGACGGCTCAGGCCGTACTTGGGCACACAAAGTACGGCCTAGGTCATGCTTGTGAGACTGGACAGTGTGTGGCAAAGATCCCCAAACTTTTCCCACCTCCCGTCGTCCTAAATCCCGGCCTTCTCCTGCCCCACCTGCTTGCCCTGAGCAATTTTTCACTGCAATCTTGAAATCGCAAACATGACAAACTATTTTTGTTACTAAAATAATTGCATAACCTTACACATTGTTATCTCCTCTGTAAATCACAAACATATTTGTCAGAATTGATAATTCTAAATAAAAGAATATTGTAATTATATATCAGATCGCAATGATTTAATAAAATATTGTTTAGGCTGAATGAGGCTTCATCCACAGTCCTGCTATAATTCGCACAGGTAAGTGAGAAGCCCCCTGCCACACTTTGTGCGGCTAAGTCCGGTCACACCTCCTGCCACACTTGGGTCTGCACAAAGCCTGGCTTTGTGCAAGGGCCACACTCTGTGCGTTACAGTGATATGGACTGCCACTGAAGGTTCGGTCGTCGAAGATAGTTAGCGTTTTAAACATAAATCTTTTCCGTAACAATGGATCTCATGTACAAAATCTTGATTTCATATGTTAAAATTACTGCATGCGTCTTTCAGTAAATAACCGACAACACGATCAAAGACAGATGCAATTACATTTAGTTACAATCTCGCGTTTTCTTCCACTTTAGCTTGAGATGTCCTACAATTCTCCGAAACCATCTGCCAAATTTTCGATGCAATTAAAAACCATAGAGAGTCACTTTTTGATTTACTTTTCTTCAGCTTGACATGTTAATACTTTCATCTTGCCGCAGCGCAGTTGGCAGTATTACTGAATCCGCCCCTCTAAAATTACAAGCATGTATACAATAAGCAATAAAATGTTTCATGAAACTGATGTTAACTTTTGTGTTGTCGTCCTCATTAGCCTAAATACGCGATTGATTATACTGTCATAGACATCAACTTGTTTTTGACATTGCCGCAAATTTTAATTAATCATCAGATAGAATTAAACCAAAATTAACGGGCTATATACGGACAGTATTAATTTAATAACGAGGCGGATCCTCCCACTGAATTAACTTGAGCGAATATCGGATAAGAATGACTTTAATTAGTTGATACTGCTTTCTGCGACGTCCGCTTAATCAATTAGTGGGGCTCGACCAATTTTTAATTAGTTTAATTGGCCATACCAGGACTGACCTTCCTCTTGAACCGGGGCTATAATCACCGCAATGTATTCTGCCGCGCACGCGAAAAAAGAATCTGACTGATGCGACAAGCAATACTGGTAATAAAATAGGCGAGCGCGTTTGGCCTCTTGAGGGGAACGGGGCTTAACTACCGACCTTGAGCAAAAGTAATGCCATGCCATTTGTACCGCAATGGTTCTAAAAACCAATAACTGAATAAGAAATGAACGAATAAATATAGAATCCACATGGCGACCTATCACTCATGACGTCACAGTTGTCCAACATTCAGGTTGAATTGAATACCTATTTTCAAGCACTGAAATTTGAAGGGGAAAGAGTAACCATGCAGAAAAACGGAGAAATTAAGATATAAGATATACTTATGCTGATTTTCACTAAGGTTTTATAGATTGTTTAGACATCATAATGCGTTTGCTTTCCAAAAACTGGGGTCGCGCTGGGCTTCAAATTGACCTAGCCACAGTGGCGATTTTGTTCCAGAATGAATTGGTCACAATTGTTTTGATTTAGCAAATTTAAAAAATAACAATAATGTTTTAAGAAAGGATCTCGGAAAAATTTGGAAAATTGTGTTTAGAAAGTGCAATTTCCTGAAATTTAGGGATATTCAGGGATATGAATACTAGGTTTAGGTATTAAAAAAATCTTTGCATTTAAATACAGATTTGCATTGTGGCGAATCTTGGGGTCATTCAGCCTCGCCACACTGAGTTTAGACTCGTAATGCGAGAGTGGCGATCGAGCGGCTAGCGCGAGCCCAGAAAAAGATAGGCTAAACATAGAATGAATTACACAAGATGCAGAAAATATATATGGGTCAGTTTTTCTGAAAGTGTACAATATCATGTACGTTCCACTTTTTGGTGTTATACTGACCCTGGCTTTAAAATAAAACTATGTAAACCATTTTTTTAAGTACTATCAAACAGAAGACATATTAACCAACTAAAAAATGTATAATTTATGTGGGGGTAAATGATTATTTTTAAATCTCAGGCATTTTTAGGCCATGAAATTGCTAAAAAGTGCAGTTTTTGACAAATGTTCATGCATTCTAAGTACTCTTATTTTATCCAGGTCTGTATTATGTAGTTCTTAATGACTTTTCTTTATAACTGACACCCATGGGGATATAAAAAATACTTTACCTTATTCACTTAGGTTGTAACAAAAAAGTTTCAAGGCCTATACTAACCAAAGTATAGTGTGTGGAACGTACATGATGTACCAATCAAAGGTCTATACTGGTATGTTTTTTTCTATCTAGATTCCATATGTACATGTATAATTATACCCCAAATAGTACCTGTCCATATAAGTAAGAGCTTTTCCCTTATCTGATTATATGCTCAGACCTATACTGGATTATACAAAAAAATAATTGAATTTGATCACGTACGTTCTCAAGTGGTTTTACCAACATAAATGTGACATATCGATCCATACTGGTATTATACCTTTTTATTCATGTTTCTTACTTGTTTTTCTAATAAAACTGAAATAATGGTGCCTTTGATTGCGCGGGAAATGTCTATTTCACCCCTAAAATAGCTGTTTGGAACGTACATGATCACGGAACGTACGTGATCGCGGGAATCTTTTACTTCCGGTTTTACGGCGGATAACGCTACCGCAGCGCCCCCTAACACGTCAATCGGAAGCGACGAATGGCGGTAAGTCACGCACGTTCATTTATCATGTATGTTCTCCTCTCTGTGTGCTAATATGAGGGTTATACTGATGTTGAATTGTTGTCAAGAAGGTAGTTGGGTGATCATAGATCATGAAGGCACAGTCATTTTGCCACGAAATTCTAAATTTTTTTGTAATATTCGGTCGGAAATATCCTTGACAAACCGCCGGTGCAAAAACCCGGGACGCCACGTCCTGTCTGATTTGAAAAAATGCCGGTCTTGCTCGCCGCCCCATGTTTGCGGAACGTACTAGAACGTACATGATGTCAATTTTGTTGCACTTCTAAAGTTGTGTAGCTTCTTCAATATCGGGTACAATTAAATTTTTTGGTGTTCTTGGTAGTCAAATTATATTCTGGCACGCGTAGGAACGTCATTCGGGGCTTCGCGCTACTCTTACTATTCTAAGCAGCTCTTGACACACATCATGTACGTTCCCGGGCCCTTATTTTTTTTATGTCAGCCGTATTAAACATGATTACAAGTACACTCACCCTTCATTGAAATGTTTCCAGAGGTTGGCAACTATATTAACTATGTGTAGGAACCAATATTCCATGATATTGATGGGTTTGTCAAAGCTATTTGCTCGGATTTCAGTATTCGTGGAACGTGCGTGATCGAGATCATGTACGTTCTGCGGCATCACAGTTACCCTATTTATTCATACAATATTATGTCTGTGAGCATCCATTATTACATGTTTAACTAAGGCCTTCCCATATATGAAAAATAAAATAACATCGAAACTGATTATATTAGTGAAATGCTGTAATTGGTAGATCACGTACGTTCCCGCCGTACCTATTTCCTTAAAAAAAAATAATAATATTCACCCTATGACCTTTATATTGTACCTACATATGCCTGACAGTAAGGCCTATTAATCAAACGAGCAAAAAAAAAAATTCTGGCAAAAAAATTTTTGATTTTTTTTTTCAACCTCCATTTCTTTGCATTATTTGCTCATTTTGTAATTTTTGTTTCTATTTACAGAGTCCGAACTACACAAAAAACGCAGACACGAAGTACCACAACCACAACCACAACACAACCAACAACCATGGTGAAAACCAAAACCCACGCGGAGTCACAGGCGGACTGGCTCGCGAGGCACATAGAAGAGGTGGGGGAGGAGCAGCACAAAGCGGATGAGGCTAAGCGGATGAGGCAGCTGAGAGAGCACCAGAGCACACACGACTCGGCCGAAAAAAAAGCGCGGAAGGCAGGGCTGGCCAAGGCTCGGAAGCAAAGGTACAATGAAAGGAAGGCTGAAGAGAAAAGACTGCAGCTGGAGGCCGCGCAGGCTGCGGAGGGTGACCAGGAAGAACCTGCACCTGGCCCAGCCCCCCCTCCAGTCCCTGCCACTGGCCGCGCGCGTCGCGCTGTGGGGCGAGGTGAGCGCCCAGCTGAGCGTCCCCCGTCTCCCAGGCTGCCAGACCTTGCTGCTGACCTTGCTGCCGACCTTGCTGCCGACCTTCTCGAGCCTCCTCCGGTGGTCCAGCCCCAGCCTCCTGCCCACCTACTCCACCCTGCGCCCGTGGTCCAGCCTCAGCCTCCTGCCCACCTACTCCACCCTGCGCCCGTGGTCGAGCCCCAGCCTCCTGCCGACCTACTCCACCCTGCGCCCGTGGTCGAGCCCCAGCCTCCTGCCGACCTACTAGAGGCCGCCCCCGTGGTCGAGCCCCAGCCTCCTGCCGACCTACTAGAGGCCGCGCCCGTGGTCGAGCCCCAGCCTCCTGCCGACCTACTAGAGCCCGCGCCCGTGGTCGAGCCCCAGCCTCCTGCCGACCTACTAGAGGCCGCCCCCGTGGTCGAGCCCCAGCCTCCTGCCGACCTACTAGAGGCCGCGCCCGTGGTCGAGCCCCAGCCTCCTGCCGACCTACTAGAGCCCGCGCCCGTGGTCGAGCCCCAGCCTCCTGCCGACCTACTAGAGGCTGCTCCCGTGGTCCAGCCTGCCCCGTCTAGAAAGGTAATACTTTATAATCAGTTTACTTTACCCAATAATTCAATGTTTGTTAGTGTAATGCAAATTTATATCTAATGTGTTTGTTAATAGGTATTTTGTTGTGGTCGGCTTAACTATTCTAGATCTACCTACAAGTATTTAGATTCATCTCTATTATTATACTTATACTACACAAATTTTGTAAATACATCCCCATTTATATTTTATAGGGTAAGAAGCTCGCGGACCGAGGCATGAATGCCCAACTCCACAAGGAGGCGGCTGAGCGCCGTGCGAAGCGGCAGAGGACCGGGGACGGGGCCAAGGACCGCCCTATCATCCTCAGTGATGAGGATGAGGAGCGGCTTTACCAGGCCCAGTCACTGACCCGGCAACTTTGTGTAAAGAAGGTAAGTGTAATCTATAACCTACCTACTACATGCTTACCAACTACTGTGCACATACATGTACATGTATCTGCTTGTAGAATTGATTCAATTTTCTTCTAAAGTCTTCTTGTTTATAAATAGTAGTATTTCTAACTAAATAGTAGTATTTCTAACTACTTTCTCTAACTACTTTGTACTCTTTATCTACTTAATATATTATTTTTGTTCAATACATATAGTTATTTTGTCATACTATTTGCAGAAGGTAGACGAGGTCGGGGGCGGCACCTCGCGGACGGGGTCCCGCAGCAGGACAGCAGCTCTGGCACCTTTACCAGAAAGGCAGACGCTCCGCAGGACCAGGAGCAACCCCGGACAAGCGACTACCATGTCGGAGGAACTTGCGTAAGTATTATAACAATGTCCAAAACACTACTTGTCTTTCAACATAATATTTCATTTCTTTACTTGTTCTCATTCCTGTAAGTTATGTATTGATTTGATTTTATCATTTAATTATTTGTCATTATGATTTATCACACTATTTATGTTCCTGTTATACTTGGTACTTTAACAGCGCTGTTGTTAGGAGGGCATCCGAGAAGAGTGGTCAGTCCTCGCACTGAGCACTTAGGTAATGTACTGTCAATTTAAACTTGGTAGTACTAAGGGCTTGTTAGTAATGCATGCCTATTTTTTCTAGATCTATACATGTATACATGTATACAATAAGAGGTAAGTATATTTTTATTGGTGATGGGCCTTCAAGTAACAATAACCTGTTAAGCTGCATGTAGTTATAACCAGAATGTTGCATCTTCTACCTCTGTAATGGTAACATCTTGGAAAAATGGAAAAACACTTTACAGACTGCTCTCATCATTTTATTTTCCCTAAATAAAAAGTAAACAACAGTAAGAATTTTGCATAAGTGTAATACAACCATTATTTTCCATAAACATTTTTGTTATAAGTATTTTGATATTTATGTAATTTATATGCATTGTCTTAATACTCTATTTCAGGTCGCAGTCAGAGAAGGAGAAGAAACCAAAGGGTCCTAGGACCCCAAGGAAGTCCCACCTGTACTACCGAATTGGACTAGAAAAAAGGCAGAATGCGAAGCTGGAGGCCGAGTTAAAGCGGTTGCAGGACGTCATTTCCAAGATGTCGGTCAAAGCCCAGCCGTCTTCTAAGACTGTGACCTATGCGGAGTTCCTTAGGTCGAATGGCGCTTCCTCTCCTCCCGGTCTGCCTGGTCCTGCGTCGCCCCCTGCTGCTCCTGGTGCTCCTGCGTCGCCTGGTCCTGCGTCGCCTACTGCTGCTCCTGGTGCTCCTGCGTCGCCTGGTCCTGCGTCGCCTACTGCTGCTCCTGGTGCTCCTTCGTCGCCTGGTCCTGTGTCGCCTACTGCTGCTCCTGGTTCTCCTGCGTCGCCTGGTCCTGCGTCGCCTACTGCTGTTCCTGCTTCGGAAGGATGTAAGTTTAAAGAAGTTTCATCTAACTAGTGTTTATTTCTCTCAATCACCCAAGAAAGTTATGTGCATTACATCAATATTCATGGTAAACATACATACTGCAGCAAGAATATTACACTTACAAATCAAAGCACCTGTATGCCAATGCTTACAATACATACTAAATAAACCATTTAAAACAAACAAGATTTCGTATAAATTTAGATGACATTTTAGGATACATTATGATTACGGCGTTTTTCCAATCATCGGAATGTTTCCAAATTACATGTGTAGTGTTGCCTGCTGGTGCGACCGCGACGCCTCCTGCTGCACCCGCGACGCCTCCTGCAGGGCCTCCTGCTGCACCCGCGTTGCCTCCCGCGACGCCTCCTGCTGCACCCGCGTTGCCTCCCGCGACGCCTCCTGCTGCACCCGCGTTGCCTCCCGCGACGCCTCCTGCTGCACCCGCGTTGCCTCCCGCGACGCCTCCTGCTGCACCCGCGACGCCTCCTGCGGGGCCTCCTGCTGCACCCGCGTTGCCTCCCGCAACGCCTCCTGCTGCACCCGCGTTGCCTCCCGCGACGCCTCCTGCTGCACCCGCGTTGCCTCCCGCGACGCCTCCTGCTGCACCCGCGTTGCCTCCCGCGACGCCTCCTGCTGCACCCGCGTTGCCTCCCGCGACGCCTCCTGCTGCACCCGCGTTGCCTCCCGCGACGCCTCCTGCTGCACCCGCGTTGCCTCCCGCGACGCCTCCTGCTGCACCCGCGTTGCCTCCCGCGACGCCTCCTGCTGCACCCGCGTTGCCTCCCGCGACGCCTCCTGCTGCACCCGCGTTGCCTCCCGCGACGCCTCCTGCTGCACCCGCGTTGCCTCCCGCGACGCCTCCTGCTGCACCCGCGTTGCCTCCCGCGACGCCTCCTGCTGCACCCGCGTTGCCTCCCGCGACGCCTCCTGCTGCACCCGCGACGCCTCCTGCGGGGCCTCCTGCTGCACCCGCGTTGCCTCCCGCAACGCCTCCTGCTGCACCCGCGTTGCCTCCCGCGACGCCTCCTGCTGCACCCGCGTTGCCTCCCGCGACGCCTCCTGCGGGGCCTCCTCCTGCACCCGCGGCGCCTCCTTCTCCTGCGGGGCCTCCTGCTGCACCCGCCTTGCCTCGTCCTCCTCCACCACCTAAGCCCACACCAGCTCGTGACACCTCCGGCACCAAACTTAAACTGTATGACACCTTCATGCGGAACATTTCTGTACTTCCGAAGTCAGCCCGTCGCAATCTTTTGGGACAGATAACCACCAAAGAAGAGGTACAACAGGTCCGTGGTGCATCCCTTTTGGCACGCGACCTGGATCTAGATAGAAGAAGTCTGATCTCTCCTCCCCCAAAGAAAAGCAAGAGAGCTGAGAGATTTGCTGTAGCTAGACAGCTGATAGTTAGTTTCCTGAAAATGCCAGAGAATTCCATCACCCTCCCGGGGAAGAAAGACACTATCACCATTAAGAAAATCAAGTACCAGAAGGTGCAGCTCACCGAGTTTTTGTACGTGCTCCACCAGCAGTACAACGATGTGTACCAGGAGAACCAAGTCAGCTTTTCTTTCTTCTGCGCTGTCCGACGGCAGAACCGCTACATTTTGCCAGTGCACTGCAACACAACCAATGTCTGTTTGTGCCTGCGCCATCAGAACTTCGCCCAGAAGATGGTTGTGCTGCGTGGACTAGGCCTGCCTGCTCTTCCAGACACTTTCGTCCGGGATTGCACCACCGAACGCATACGCACAGCCTGCGCATCCCTGCCTCCCGTTCTCCACTACCAACAGTGGAAACGTGTTGATGTCACCTACGGGGATGACCAGGTCACGAAGAAGCTTCGGCTGGTGCCAGTCCAGGAAGAGAAGGAAGACTTCATCAACAACTTCACCACGGACATGCAGGCCTTTTCAGACCACGTGTACCGTGTGTACGCACAACACCGCGCAGCCACTTCACTTCGTAACAACCTGACTGATACGGAGTGCACAGTTCAGATGGACTTTGCTGAAAACTGGCTTATTTCTTATCCCGACGAGCCCCAGTCTGTCTACTATGCGAAGGAGCCAGTCACGGTACACCCTGTCGTACTACACATGAAAGAGGGAGATGCGACGATCACCAGGTCCATCAGTATCGTGACTGACGACCGGAAGCACGACGCGGGGTCCGTCTTTTGTTTCATCCAAGTAATTATAGACTTCATCAAGTCGAAGTACCCACACATCGAGAATATTCACTACTTGACCGACGGGCCCACCTCTCAGTACAGGAACTTGTCCATCTTCAGCCTCGTGGCCAAACACAGTGAGCTGTTTGGTCTCACAGCCACGTGGCTGTACTTTGAAGCTGGGCACGGAAAAGGGGCCTGTGACGGTGTTGGGGCAGCAGCAAAGCGTATGGCTGACAACACCGTCAAGCGGAAGATTTTTATTCACAATGCATTGGACTTCGCAAATGCCGGAAACAGGGTCCCTACAGCAGTGCACTACATACATGTGCCAGTTTCCGACATTCAGACTGCCCGGCAAGACCTTGTAGCAGTGGTTTGTGGACACTCTGTGAAAGGCACAATGAAGACCCATGCCGTCATCTCACCTTCTTACGGCAGGTTATTCCTCCGCGCCACGTCGTGCTACGGTGAGTGCTGCTACTCAGAGGGACGGTGGATCCTGCAGTGTGGTGGGTGGAGTCAACACACGCTGTTTGAAGAGGAGACCCACTCCGAGATGGAACAGTCCGACTCCCAGCACGACACAGACGAGTCCGAGCCAGAAGACCAACAGTCTGAGCTCGGGGAAGAAGAGTCTGAGGCGGCAGCGTCACAGCCAGAGGCGACAAGGGCTGTTCCAGAAGTAGGAAAGTGGGTCTCCTGCCTCTACGACGACAGCTGGTATGTGGGACAGGTGGTTGGAAAGGATGAGGAAGGTGGCCATGTAACAGTGAACTTTCTTACCCCTGGAAGCCGCGAGACGTGCAACAACCAGTTCAAGTGGCCGAAACGGAAGGACGAGCTGGAAATGCTGCCTGCCGATATACTGACTGTTGTTTCACCTCCAACACTTCAGGGCAGTGGTCGGCGCACCTTTTTTGAACTGAGTCAGGAAGACTTGGTCAAGTCAATTCAGGCCTACTTTAGAAACTGAACTATTTTGTAACCTGTCTTTAGGTCACTAAGCATGTTTTCCACCTTTAGAGTAAAGAAATAATCGATTGGAGGTGTTTTAGACATGTAGGTATTCATTCAGAAACATGCTTGTATCTATATAGAACGTACATGATCTGACGGGAACGTACATGATATTTCCAAATTTCCTTATAAAAAAAAGGTTGAAATTTTATATTACTGCATATATATGTAGTGACGACACTGTAGAATTGTGTTAGGCCTTTCCTAAAGATGTGAACCATGTCTAGCCTAGTGTTAGATGTATTCCAAAGTGAGTTAAAAAAAAAATTGAATGAAGTTTGACTTCAGGAGGATGTAAGTAAATAACTGTGGTGCAGGCAGGGTTTGTGGCAGCTTTTTCTAATATTCCAACATGTTTCCTAGCCTGAGGGTGAATATCTAATCGATTCCTAGTATTTTACCTGTCCAGGTAGGGACATAGAAAGATGCTTGTATATATGGAACGTACATGACCTAACGGGAACGTACGAGATATTTTGACATGTTCTGGTAGAGAGGACAGTTTGTGAACTTTTCAAGTCGTAGAGTATTCTAGTGTTATATTTTCAGATAGAAAACAAATCTGAGAAGTGTGTTAGGCCTCTCTTAAGCATGTGAACCATGTCTAGCCTAGTGTTAGATGTATTCCAAAGTGAGTAAAAAAAAAAAATCGAATGAAGTTTGACTTCAGGGGTATGTAAGTAAATAACTGTTGTGCAGGCAGGGTTTGTGGCAGCTATTTCTAATATTCCAACATGTTTCCTAGCCTGAGGGTGAATATCTAATCGATTCCTAGTATTTTACCTGTCCAGGTAGGGACATAGAAAGATGCTTGTATATATGGAACGTACATGACCTAACGGGAACGTACGAGATATTTTGATATGTTCTGGTAGAGAGGACAGTTTGTGAACTTTTCAAGTCGTAGAGTATTCTAGTGTTATATTTTCAGATAGAAAACAAATCTGAGAAGTGTGTTAGGCCTCTCTTAAGCATGTGAACCATGTCTAGCCTAGTGTGAGATGTATTCCAAAGTGAGTAAAAAAAAAAAATCGAATGAAGTTTGACTTCAGGGGTATGTAAGTAAATAACTGTTGTGCAGGCAGGGTTTGTGGCAGCTATTTCTAATATTCCAACATGTTTCCTAGCCTGAGGGTGAATATCTAATCGATTCCTAGTATTTTACCTGTCCAGGTAGGGACATAGAAAGATGCTTGTATATATGGAACGTACATGACCTAACGGGAACGTACGAGATATTTTGACATGTTCTGGTTGAGAGGACAGTTTGTGAACTTTTCAAGTCGTAGAGTATTCTAGTGTTATATTTTCAGATAGAAAACAAATCTGAGAAGTGTGTTAGGCCTCTCTTAAGCATGTGAACCATGTCTAGCCTAGTGTTAGATGTATTCCAAAGTGAGTAAAAAAAAAAAATCAAATGAAGTTTGACTTCAGGGGTATGTAAGTAAATAACTGTTGTGCAGGCAGGGTTTGTGGCAGCTATTTCTAATATTCCAACATGTTTCCTAGCCTGAGGGTGAATATCTAATCGATTCCTAGTATTTTACCTGTCCAGGTAGGGACATAGAAAGATGCTTGTATATATGGAACGTACATGACCTAACGGGAACGTACGAGATATTTTGATATGTTCTGGTAGAGAGGACAGTTTGTGAACTTTTCAAGTCGTAGAGTATTCTAGTGTTATATTTTCAGATAGAAAACAAATCTGAGAAGTGTGTTAGGCCTCTCTTAAGCATGTGAACCATGTCTAGCCTAGTGTGAGATGTATTCCAAAGTGAGTAAAAAAAAAAAATCGAATGAAGTTTGACTTCAGGGGTATGTAAGTAAATAACTGTTGTGCAGGCAGGGTTTGTGGCAGCTATTTCTAATATTCCAACATGTTTCCTAGCCTGAGGGTGAATATCTAATCGATTCCTAGTATTTTACCTGTCCAGGTAGGGACATAGAAAGATGCTTGTATATATGGAACGTACATGACCTAACGGGAACGTACGAGATATTTTGACATGTTCTGGTTGAGAGGACAGTTTGTGAACTTTTCAAGTCGTAGAGTATTCTAGTGTTATATTTTCAGATAGAAAACAAATCTGAGAAGTGTGTTAGGCCTCTCTTAAGCATGTGAACCATGTCTAGCCTAGTGTTAGATGTATTCCAAAGTGAGTAAAAAAAAAAAATCAAATGAAGTTTGACTTCAGGGGTATGTAAGTAAATAACTGTTGTGCAGGCAGGGTTTGTGGCAGCTATTTCTAATATTCCAACATGTTTCCTAGCCTGAGGGTGAATATCTAATCGATTCCTAGTATTTTACCTGTCCAGGTAGGGACATAGAAAGATGCTTGTATATATGGAACGTACATGACCTAACGGGAACGTACGAGATATTTTGATATGTTCTGGTAGAGAGGACAGTTTGTGAACTTTTCAAGTCGTAGAGTATTCTAGTGTTATATTTTCAGATAGAAAACAAATCTGAGAAGTGTGTTAGGCCTCTCTTAAGCATGTGAACCATGTCTAGCCTAGTGTGAGATGTATTCCAAAGTGAGTAAAAAAAAAAAATTGAATGAAGTTTGACTTCAGGAGGATGTAAGTAAATAACTGTTGTGCAGGCAGGGTTTGTGGCAGCTATTTCTAATATTCCAACATGTTTCCTAGCCTGAGGGTGAATATCTAATCGATTCCTAGTATTTAACCTGTCCAGGTAGGGACATAGAAAGATGCTTGTATATATGGAACGTACATGACCTAACGGGAACGTACGAGATATTTTGACATGTTTTTCAGAAGGGTAAGAAATTCAAACTTTAATCAATATTTGTACATGATTTATGTTATTTTCCATTAGGGAAGAAGTTGTATAAGATAATGAAACACTGTTTAGTAATATTTGAGTAAAATCAATTCAATATAAGTGAAATGAAAGTCAACAATAGTCAATACTTTTTGAGAATTCTTTATTTGACACAGAATTTACATGGTTGTTAATGATTTCTGCTTACTATTTAAGCAGAATATAATAAAATTAGCATGTTTTCTTCTCTAAAAAATGAGTTTGGAGTTATTTCCAATTGTATTTAGGAAGAGAGAGAGAGTTAAGTGTCGTGATACCCAGAGTGGAACGTACATGATATAGCTGGAACGTACGTGATGAAAAATGACTTGACTTTACGAGGGTAGTACATTGAGTATATGATGTGCAGACTTTAACCATTATTATTTCACATAAGATAACATGATAAGGTCCTGAAATAAGACAGTTAGCAATAATGTGGTCTATATTTATGTTCAGGAATGAAATTGAATAGAAGTAGTTGTTTGAGTCATGAAAAAACAAGAAATTATGAAATTATGGACCAAGTTTGGAGGAAAATATAATATATAAGTTTCCGATGGATTTTCTTGAATTCTGGCATGATAAATGTACAATCCCTTATGAGTTTGTAGACTTATTATTGTGTCATTTGGGTGAAATAATACAGAGAAAATTTCAGTTAGGTGCACATAGGTCATTTTCATCACGTACGTTCCAGAGAAAAAACATCATAGACTTTGAATAGTTATAAAAACTGACAGCATTGGAGAAACCCAGTATAATGAACATTTCCAGAATGCAGAAGACTTACTTTTTCAAAATAAATAGGGTCTGTACGGGAATGCTTAATTTATTATAGGAACCAGTGTGAGATGCCAAAAAGTGGAACGTACGTGATATTGTACACTTTCAGAAAAACTGACCCATATATGTATGCATTTTCGATATCGAAATAGGGTTAGAGGCTTATAGATGACGATTATGCATCACTACAAAGCCGTGTAACCACCAAAATCGTGTGCCTGGTAAATATATTATCAACATCAAATGCATATATACTTCTTCAACGATATCCGTTGAATTCTGACAAATATAGTGCAGAACTGACACAATATTATAGTGTCACAACTCATAACATTTCAAGACGCAATGTCAGGCGCAAGGCTCAGACACATAAACGTCAACTCATATTGTACGTCGAGTGGTCACGGGATGTGCGGAGAGGGGCGAACAATTAGTGTTCATACAAAATTCATGGTTAATTTAGAGCGATGCCCGGCAGCAGTAGGGGGGAGGGGTTGGAGAGAGGGGTGTGCCAGCATACAGCCTCTCCTTCAGCCTCTCCCCCTCCCATCTCAGGCCCCTTCCCCATACTAACTCAATAAACCTCCCTTAATACCCGCCTAAAACAAACCCGCTGAATTATTGAAGTGCCGCTCGGCTTTGGCTACAAACGAAAATTTAATTAAGCAAACAGGTTAATTATGTGATATTAGCCTTGGGCAGGGGGTGAGGGGACGGGCGGGGGTTAAGTTCGCGCATGTCACTTTGGGAGGCTGGGTGATATTAGGGGAATCTTATAAAGGGGCCCCGAGGGGAAATGAGGATTAACCTTTATAGCAGGGGTCCGGCAGGGGTCTGGAGAGGGGTGGGGTTTTAGGGCCTGCCTGCCGGCCCCTAGCCTAGGGAAAGGGCCATTGGTGGGACTAGGCAAAGCCTTGAGGAGATAGTAGCAGGCAAAGAAAAAGTGGGGTTGGAAATAGTACTTATGGTCGTATAGACTTTTAGCTTTTTGTGGAGACATATACATGCACCAGGTTAAATGGATAGAGGGGTACTGGATGAGTTTGAAAGGAATAGGCCTAGCGATTAGCAAAACCGCTGCCCCTGCTTTGTAAACATCCATGATTACATTATATCATATAGGTCATAAATCAAGAAGAGCAAATACTGGTTTTCTCTGTCATCAATAGTAGATTAAGTGGGTGGCGCGAAGAAGAGCATTTTATGCCTATAGGATATATGATGTAAAATTCGAGTCAACTTCTGATAACACAATAATTCCCAAGAAACATCCCCTTCTAGGTCCAGCCTTTTCATAATGAGACCTATGCCTATTCATGGGTCCGCCACTGGGCAAGCAGTGAGATAATAAATATCAAGCTGATGCATCAAATATTACCTATGTGAGCTATACCTCTTTAACAACGCGGACGCGTGACCAGGGCGTGACGTCCACAGCGCGTTGTTATCCGATTTTTTTTCTGTGAGTAGTATAGGGAAATGCGACGTACTTGCAGGCACTTGGCTATAGGCTACTTTAACATGACGGGAAAGGAGTCTGTATAATTTGAAAGAAATGCAGTTTTTGGTATAATCAGTATAAGGGTTTGGGTCCTCTGCCTCTACGAGGCAAAGGGAGCATTGTTCAAAATATGTGCCCTGGGGAAAACGATTTCCCCCAACTTCTGGTATTGTGCCCCAACTTCCGGTCTAAGTAACGACCGAACTTCCGGTGCTCCGTCGACAGATAGGCCCTAATCGGCTATATACGGACATCATCGGTAGATGTATAAACTTGAGCCTGTATTCCACATACCGATTTACAATTCTCTTAAATTATGTAAGGTTTCATGCAATATTCTTAGAGAGAATTAACCAAATGCAAAATCTGCAGCATCAAAATCGATATGTGGAATGCGGCCTTCATATTTTATGCCTTGAAAGGTATACCAATAAACTTTTTCCCCAAAGATTATCATTTTCTGGATAAATGTGGGTTCTTTAGCCGATAGCCATTTGTTCTTAATGTCGTTATATATGTTTCAGAGCCTAGATGATCTACACAGAGTCAACCAGGGCCTAGGCCCTACTCCTATTGGTTCATCTACGCTCTTCATTGCATTAATAGTATTTACAGTGGCATACCCCTCTCTATTCTCACGTGTTGTCCATCCCCCTGGCTCCTGTCAAACTAAAACACACACTCCGACCATTAATACTGATTGTGGGTTTTTCGGCTGATCCTAATCGACCATTGTTGATTTTACTGCCACTCCTCCCCCTAGCGCCAGCCAGCCGAACAATGCCAGTCGTCAAATCACTCTATTATCGCTCGGTGCTCTATGACCCTGAGTTAATATGATTACCCTGCCTCTCAGCAAACAAAAGCCTCCTGCTGAAGCCCCATCCGTTACATAACCCGCCTAGGGGCCTGCCCCCCACCCCCAGTCCCCGCCGGCGGACCCCTGGGGACTGACCGCCCCTTTTACAGCCACAACCACTCGCTCATATCCCGTCATTTTAACCCCCTGCCAGTCACCATGTCAAATAACCCCCAGGCTACAGAAAGTAGCAACAGAGCAGCCTGGGTCCCAGACGTGGAGAGTGTGGGAGGGGGAGGGGGTACTTCATTTCAAACTATATAGAAGCAAATTATATCTTAGATCCATTCACTATTTTATAAAGCACCCTATACCTTAGGCTTCAAATGTGATCAAAATTAATATATTCAAGAAACGTACTAGATTATAACAAAATGAGTAGATAGGCCTATAGTTTTGTTCGGGTGAATTCAACCCAGATGCATAATGTGCTATATGCCCTACTGATGACGAGGTTTAAAATGCTGCCCATGGGTAACTAGCTAATTTCTATTTTCCACCCAACTGATATTTCAATTTTCCATTTTCTGTTGTCTCTCCAACAAACTGATTACTTCTCCCATGATATTAGTTACTGAGATGTATGATTTATCCGCCTAAGTGCCCCCCAAACCTACCACCCGTTCATCCTTCACTCTTTTTCCATTCCCCTGTCGATGGGAACACATCTGATATCCGGCCCTCTCCCCATAATCGATTCATATTCACCCGATTCGCCTCCTCTTAATTACATGATAAGTTTAACACCATCTGTTGATATTGGTCTGTTTAAAAATGCACCGGTCACACACCAGTCATTATGTCATTATTGGTGGCCCTCGGGGGCGACAATTACACCGATAAGATACAAATGGGAACTGATAGCGTGTCAGCGGTCTGCGTTTTTTCTACTCAATATTTCTGAGCATGCCTATTAGCTCACATTGCCTGAAATGATTACTAAACGATAAAGGTTATAATGATAAAAAAGAGTAGTTACTATGATTGAAATTCTTATCTTTAAACGTTGTATATTGATATAAGAGCCATTGTTACTCTTTTCGGGGAAAGGGACCTTAAAATATACAAGAAATAGGATAAGAACTAAAATGTTTGCACCATTGTCAACCCCCTTCCCCCTCCACAACCCCCAACAGCCCCCCGCCTTCGCTTGTATCCACCCCGGACTGGCATATAGGGATACAGGCTCTATGTTTTTCATTTTGTATATTCAGTGTATTGATATTAAATATCATAAGTTACAATAGTCCCCTTTACGCTGCACACTTTTAGTCTGACTCAATTGGAGAGCCCAAGGACAAATTACAGGACAGCCTTGAAGTACATCACGCATATACCTAAACAAATACTGAAAGAATAGCTGAAGGCATGCACTGAGCGTCTAGACATGAGGATACCTAGAAGCATGTGTCGCCGAGAAATTGTGACGCCAGAACGTATCGCGTTCCAGGAATGGGTTCAGCCTTGAGATAAGGGGAAAAGTAATGTTCTACATTCGGCGTCAGGTATTTCTCTAGATGGAACAAAATGGATTAATTGAATTGTCTCAAACTAAAGATTCAGGGTATGCACTACATAGCTTACTTGTGCTAAGGACAGTGCGGTCAACCAATCCGGAAAGTTGTATAATTTTGTAATAACATTATTGATGATAAGAATTACAAACTTCTGACGAATGAAAGCATTAACCATATACAGGATTGCCTAGTTGGAAACATGTATATCATCTACAAGTATGAAACTTTAACAGAACTAATAGCATGTTCATCTGAAAATGTAACCTATATCATCTACGTTTTCTGTTCATATGCAATCATTTCTGTACAGGATATGTTCACTAATCCCCTTGTGATTAATGCTATTGTTTGTACTTCCTACTTGCTCAGTGCCATTGTTTACTCACTTCTGGTTACCTTGTCAGGAATGGCATATAATGTATCTATAATGTCCCTCACCGCACGTCATGAAGAACCTCTGTCTACGACAGGCCGGGCGACATGTCTATTATAGTTTCACCATTCAACACGGGATGTCAGCACTGCTGGCGATGAGGTGAGCGTATACAACGTCACTGACATGGTATCGTTGCTTATGACCGTGTAGACGATTGCCGTGTAGGGGCTTTAAGTTTTAATTATACGTGGCAAACGCCACATGACCATATTTCATGATTCATAATTGTAATCGTTAAGGTATCGTAATGTAGGTCTTATTGTATACCAGTTTTACCCATGGCATAATACTCACTTAGAAATAACATTGCTGCTGCTTGTTTAAAACATGTTTTCTTGATTTAACTTTTTGATCACCAAAGTCCATTGTACATGTCTGTTGAAAACAGAAGTTCAATATCAAGTCATGTCATTGCCCTCATGCATGTAATTTTGGGACCCTTGATAGGAGTTCCCCTATTATTGTCTGTTGTAGAAAAGCCAATATGGCCTTTCACCATCACCAGTGGCTATAATCTGAGTGTCACCACTAGTGTATTTTGAGCTTTTTTTAATGGGACACACATTATCGAAAGCTGCGTCTGT
Organism: Lepidonotus clava; assembly: GCA_936440205.1. Taxonomy (NCBI): domain Eukaryota; kingdom Metazoa; phylum Annelida; class Polychaeta; order Phyllodocida; family Polynoidae; genus Lepidonotus; species Lepidonotus clava. Next base: position 19,478,552 of record OW387148.1, read on the forward strand.
ATAATGCTGATCCATTGGACAGGTGGCACAATAGTAGATGTAGTATAAGTGGTACCCTCATGAGTATCTATTGGCATATATACACACCATATCATGATTATGACCATATCAGATAAAGGTAGATCTATTTGATCCATTGGCTTGATAGCACAATGGTATATGGAGGCCTATTACACACTTATCATAGGCCTATATAGGATATACACATATATACATTATACAGGTATATATATTTATATATATAGGAATAACTATATAATCTCTCAGTGATAATAGGCCTACTGTAGGCGGATGTGTCGTATAACAGGTCTAAATTAATCTTATATACAAGACATGATGATCCCCTTGTTTAATAGGCATATAATGAGTATGTTACTTACATCCTGGCAGATGGGACATTAGAGACAGGAGACATTAGCCAAGTGGCACAAGGATAGACGCAGTATAAGGTGAGGAATCCCCATGAGTATAAAGTCTGCATTATACACACGGTATAATATGATATATGAACATATATTATGGGCCTATTATCAGATACTGATGAATATGGACCTATCATCATCCTACATTATGCGTATTACCCACTGATTATAGACATATGCTTAAAATCAGTGCGTAATATGCCTAATCATATGCATATATATAGGCCTATTATAATTATGTATGAATAGGAATAATTATAATCTGTGAGTGATAATAGGCCTAATGTAGGCGGATGTGTCTATAATAGGTTTAAATTCATCTTGTATTATACATGATGATCCCCTTGTTCAATAGACATAATGATGGGTATGTTACATAATTACCTGACCAGTGGCGGATCCTGGTTTTTGAAAAGGCGGGGAGGGGGGCGCCCGCTTTTTCCTAGAATTTAACATTAAAAAGGTCTAAATTTGGCCCCAAAAAGGAGGGGGGCTACAGGGTTGCCACTGCAGATAGATAGGACATTAGGCAAGAATATAAGCATTTGATAGAGAATCCCCCGACACGAGCACTGCTAGAGAACAACCCCAGTATCTATCCCTCCCCTATGGGTGGAAATGTCGCACTCAGATGCGCAACCCTAAATGGATCAAGATCTCCATTCACATCAAAGATGGCTGAGCCCATCGATTTTCATTAGTGTAGGGGACTGGGGCTTGAAAAGCGCTGTCTCATCATGGCTCTGAAAGTTTTATAACGCCCCCATCGGGGAGGGTGTCCATTAGACAGAACGGTCTGGATGTATCCCCTGCCCATACCCTGAAAAGCCCCGGTAAATACCTTTAAATTCAGCCGGCCTCGAGACTAAACCGTTTTGTCTCGGCATTCGTCCCCATTACGGCTGTTGGCCGTCAGGGGGCGCGCGCGTCATGGGCGATAATGGAGGGTTATTGAGCGAAGGACGGAGAAGGAGGCCTTCTTTAGCAGTAGAGATCGTGTATCGGCCATGTCTACAAATTCTGTTACAAGCCCAAAGTAAAGCAGTCAGATCGACCATCAGTTTGGGTTAGAAGGGACCAGGGGACCCCGGTTAAAGGATCACTGATCTGCTTCATCCTGTTCAGTTCAGGATCCATCAGGTAGGCCTAATGCCTAACTCGGAGTGGTCAGCCGGGGAATACCTAGAGCCTTATTTCTACCATAGAGAGTCTTATTTTACTCTCCATGTTCCTACCGAATGACTATAGAGAACTGAGTGATTTCAGGACATCTTTGGGGATAAGTGACCTAGCAGAATCTACCCTCAAAACTGTTCCTTATTTTATTTGCTCAAAGATTTCTGAAGAGGAATAAAGCTATATTTCACCTTTTTAAGATGGTAACACAGATTTCATCACAAACATAATAGTGCCCCTCGACACACGCTACCTACTGGGAAGGGTTTCTTCCCTTTTTTTCTCTTTACTCGTCTTTTCATCCCCCGCGGGGACCCAGGTGGGGGTTCCTTTGGGAACTTCCTGGCGTAAGGGGCGACAATAGGGAGACCAGACTCTGTAGCTCAGTTGGTGGCATGGGCATGAACCCTCCAGATGGCACCAGGGTTCCTGGTTAGAACTATAAGAATAGAAAGGGTAGCACACTCGCCATTTTGTTTTTAGCTGGTGCCTGTCAAAACCTATAAGCTGATGACCAGCAGACTGATAGGATTCACACAAGACCACAGTAAATGACCTAGTTTTATTTGTAATTTAAATAGGAAAAACATATCTAACTTATCATATTTGTCTGATTTGTATTGAAATGAATTATAATTATTACAGTTTGTTTTGTATTATTGTGTGGCCTATTTTACAGGTAAATGTAGCTGTATATAATTATAGTTTCCCCCTTCAATGCCCCTTTACTGGTCAGAATGCAATTCATTAACTGGGTTGGTTGGTTATTTATAGTGCTAAAAGGGTTTCCCCAAAGTTGTTCAAACATTCTGTAAAGTGATCACAGGTAACAATTTAGAAGCTATATGCTCATACCATTCATAAACACCCTCCTGTACTATGAGACAAACTAGTCTAGTGCTTAGAGCTTAGAGCTTCAAATCTGAAAGTTGGTGGTTCAAGTCCCACCCATGGCTAGTCAAGCACTTTTTCTTTTACAAATAAACCCATTTTAGGAATTGTTGTAAAATATAAAACAGAACTTTGAAATCATATAGATCTATGCAAGTGGCAAGTATTTATCCATAAGTTATATTGTATTTATCACACAAATGTCATTTTCAGTTTACAGTATAGTAAAATATAAAAAGGTTTCATCCTGATTTGAACTCTTAACCTTTATATTTGCAGATGATCTCTCTAACCATTAGGCCATATGTATCTACCCTCCTACCTTCTTTAGAGTAACATTTATTTATACATATAATTATAATGAATTATGTCAAAGTGCAAGTAGTAGTATTTTATGCTATTTATATAACCGGTAACCTTCTTACAAAATAAAGCTATAATTTATACGTGTAAGTATCCCAGGGTAATTCATATATGTATGTTTCTCAGGGTATGAATACATGTAATATAAATGGTTAAAATGATAGAAATTGAAAAATAACTAATAAGATGATCATCTGGGATTTGAACCTCCAACCTCCTGATTTGAAGTCTTGCACCTTAGCCACTAGACCACCGGTTACTGTGATGTCAGAGGCACAAATGCCTGGCTTGTATGAGAGTACAGTTTTATGTAAACCAGGAAATCTTTTGTTCAGAGCCCCCATACGGGGGCCTCTTGTATAACTAAAATTGTGATGTCACACGGGATTCCCCTACCCTACCATGTCCTAATTAACCTGTTTGAAGGAAATAGTAATGCATATTATATAACAACTAGAAAACTATGGTCAAATAAAGGTTTTAACATGCATAGGAGTTATAATTAAATCCTAAATATATGTCTGTGCAAACTACAGGGAACAGTTTTAGGTTCTTACCCTGTTAGTATTATAAGTAATTGTGAGACAGGGGTAGCGCCATCTAGAGAGTTCATGCCCGTGGTTGGTGGAGTGCCCGCTTTGAGTCTGGGAGGCCATTGGATCTGGCCCTGGCTGAGTCGCACCAAAGACTTTACAATGGCAGTGGTTATAGCTTACCTGGCACTCAGTATAAAGAAAGAACCATGGCACATGACTGGTCGGCCCAGTGTCAGTACCAGTATAATGTGACTGGGTGGGGTATCGTTTGGACCTATGACATGATATCTCAGTGTGGCAGCACTATAAAGAGGGCATTGGGTCCAACTGCTACAAATAGGCACCTCATCGCATAGATTCGGTCACCGCCCATGTGGCGTAAAACAAGCTGAAAAGCATTACCTTTTACACTCTGGAAAGGACCCTGAAGGGTTGATTGGATGATAAACTAATCCAACAAACAAACAAATCATCTTTTCGTTTTACCAATTTAACCACGATATATCTCTACCAGTGTGCCTGAAGGTAGAATAGGCTTAGAACCGCCAGATCGACTGTGCTTCTTTTCAAACTCGAAACAGACTATCTATATAATATGAAAGAAACAACCCAAGCCACTACTCCATTGGTGGAACTTTTCAGCGCCATTATTCACACCGGTTAGTAATTGCTAAATGAAATCTTATAGCATTGCAGCAAAGGCATTGCAATTACTCCTATGTATGCAAAACAAAAAAGGTGCATACATACATGTATGATCCTAATTCATGTATGAACCACTCAAGTGAAATGCTTACATACAACATAATTTATTATCCTAATTTATACATGATATACTCCAGTCAGATGCGTCTATAGAATACAATTTCTCTATTCCAAATGTTAGTGGTTACAAAAAGGTCTATATTAATATGCAGTCGGAGTCTCCAGTGACCCACTTCCTCTCCCAACACATTGGGCAGCACTACGCAGAATCAATAAATGAGTATATTACACATAAGACATGCTAATATTTTGCATTTCATTGCCTCCAATTATCTTCCTAGCATAGAATACTTTTTAATACTAATACAGCTATGGAATGACGACGGAGCTTTTAGGGACCGACATGCAGTGGTGACAGGGCCTTTAGGTAAGGCCAGGTGCGTCGGGAGGGACACCTGGGAGAGAAAAGGGCACCTCCTGCCCGTTGTATCACCTTAATTCTGACTCTAATTCCCCAAAGCGCTCACAAGCGCGATCTATGTTATCTCGGACCCTAACACTGTTTCTTAATGCGCCCCACTGAAGCTTGGTAAAACCTAAATTAGCGTTAAACTGTCATTTATTGGCCGATACCATCAGCGAAAGGAGACACTGAGCCTCCCTTACAGACTTTTTCACTTAAGATGTCAGTAGCAGGGAAACTCTAGACGGGCGACCGGTGGGTAAAAAGGCAGCGGGGACGTAACCTTATGGTGGCGGGAATAAGGGCAGATTGTTTCGTTAAACAAACCCCACCACTCGGCCACAATCGCCAGGGGTAAGAGGAGGAAAACGGAGAACTTCTTCCGCCGTTCAATTTTCCTTGACGTGACAGCAAAGGATATTAAGATGTTGCACTTAGGTCGGTGTGATTCTGTAAGGGGAGATGGTTGTTCACAGCGGGAGGTAGGAGAGGCTTTTTTGTTGTTGAATTGCGCTGCTTGAACAAAGAAGTATGGTGTAAGCAATTCAGCTGATAGATTGTACATGTAATCACACATGACTAATCAACGGTAAAGCAGATTTACATTCAGTTTTGCAGGAACATATTTGACATTACATTTATTTCCATTTAGGAAGTATTTTCTGAACAAGCATTATTGTTCAGACATATCTAAATCCAAGTATGTACCTTCATTTGATGCAGGTCTTCTTGAATCGTAGACTTGGATTAAGCAGAGAGGGGACGGGCCTAATGCAATACAATACATGTGCATTTTTGTATGCCCTGTAAAATATTTCAAAGTGACTGGCCTTAAATTCGGGAAATCAGAATAGCAATGGACGTATTTAGGCAGTGCATCAATATACATAAGGTGGGCGCACAATTACGTACTTAGTGGCACTAACTGGTGGCGCGGTGCCGCTCTGTTCTCCCTCGTCCCTTCTCGGAGGGTTTTTGTCTCCAGGCTTTTAAGCGCCCATCTGAGTGGGTAATTAAAGACGACCCGATCCGCCCTCAGAGGCCCCTCGGCTGATGGGCCTTCTGTCCCCGGTGTGTGGTCGGTCCCCTCTTCCGTATGCAGCCCACCCCACGGCTGGGCTAAGGTAACCCCCCGCCGCCCCGCCTCACCCACCTAATTGGCACTAATTTATATCACTTCAGCTCGTTAGGTTTGTTCAGCCGCTGATCGCTCTGTTAACCAACCCCCTTTGCCCCGCTCCTTTTCCTCCCCATTGCCTCACGCCGCCGCCGCGACTCCCGAAGCGGAAGTGGCCGCCGCCGTTGTCGTCGAAACCGGATCCTGTTTTGGCGGAGGCGCTTATGAGCGCGGCGGCGGGGGATGTCACATTCGCCAAAGTTTGTGTCCGTCGTTTGGGGGCGGGCCGGGGGCTCGTGTATCGGCGGGGACCATTACGAGCCGACCACGCACGGCATACACGGGCCGCGGGCTAATCGAGTCGGCCGAGAACAGGAGCAGGGCCCCACTCATTACCACCGGGGTCGGGTTGCTACCAGAAATACGGAGAAACAAGACAAACTAACCGAGCACTTGCCACCACTTGTCCCTCCCGCCCCCTGCGTCCTCCAGACTGCCGGGGGTAAACTCCGGGGGGGGGGGAACTTGTATTTGAAAACAAGATTCACTATAGCAAGGTGTTACACTATACCAGTATCATTGGTACACATTCTTCATCTCTTTATACTTTGTATTGCTTTGTATACTGCTGTATGACAGTTGTTTAAATCCAGAAGGTGGTTCAAAATGTCCTGACTAAATGTATTTTTACGGAGCTGCGAACAAACTTTAGAGACCGCACTGGCAGAGGACGATGGCTTTAAATGGTAGGGATGTTGTAAAAATGCAGGTGTGAAGGTGTGAGTCAACCGTACTCCTCTTACAAGTGCTGTTTGCTGGTACTGCAGGGATCGCTGACGACATACCTGTACATAAGACTGGTGAGAGTGTCCCATCTGTATGTAACTGGCTGGTCACTGGTAATACACACCCATCTGCTATTGCTATTAGGCAAAACAGCAAAAGAGCTTTGCACACTTTTTTTTAAAATGTAGATTATAGAAATAAACCTTGAACACACACAAAACATTGACTGCACAGATCTACTGGGACCCAGAGAGGAACACACGCCTCTTTGATTAGTTCTCTCGGAAAGATTCAGCATTATCTGGTCTATTTTGTTTCAATTATTTTTTTTCCGTTTTTCAAATCTATGACCTATTCAACGTCTTCAATGCCATTATCTGCTTAAAAATGGATCCCATTTTTATGTAGAGTACCCCCACTTCCCTCTCCCCCGCCTTTCCTTACGTCTCCAGCCGTCCCCCGCTCCCCGCACTTCCCCAGGGGCAATCACCTACCTATGACTAAAACGAGATCGATCAGATCATTGGGCCTCAAGTCGCTTCACTCACATCACATCACATCGCTTGGCAACAAATTTCTATTCATCCCCATTTGGTGGGGATATGGGCTGAGTAAAGGGAGTAAGATTGGGCGGCTGGAATCGTGATTTAATCAGTGTCCGCCATCATAAAACCCAGCGGGTAATTGACGTTTTGATGAATGTCCCACTCCCAGAATGGAAGGGGTTTGGGCGGCAAGTTTTGTGTGGAATGAAGAAAAATCTCCGGCAGAAGAATGGTGGGAGTAAGGTCTATGTAGACTACTATGTCAATGTCCCCCTTCCCCATCTGATAGGATGTAATTTATTTCCCATTTTCATCGTTTATTTGCCAGGTTCCACATTCTTTTGTGTCACTTGTCAACCATATAATACAACAACAAATAAAGATTCACATGATAGCAATATTTGTAAACGCTTGCTCAATTCTCGAAAAGTTGATGGTCTCTTTCCCTCCCAATTCTATTATATACACCGCTGAAATTTCCGTCTTTCAAATCTCATGAACAAAGTATCTTATTCCGGGAGGCAAAGGGTTCGACAGAAATGATACATCACTATACGCTATCTCAAAAATCCCATCAACCGTTAGTCAATGGGTTAATTTCAGTTGAGGGAACAACTATATACTTACTACTATTTAATTATGCTATTTTTTACACAATAAAATTCTTATCACTCTCACATTATGCGGTGAGACATCCTTCAAATAAAAACATTGTATACCTTTGCATGCAGTCACAACACCTTTATCCTTCCCAGAAAATGAGGAGCTGAATGAAATCTATCATTTTTCTCAGTTAAAAATAAATGATTTCTTTACATTTCTTACTGAAGATTGTTTGATTAAGACACGTGTTCAATGTGAATTTTAACTGCATGGATGAAAGATATTTGCGTTGCTTACAAGCCCATCTTTAATGCTATCTGATACATAATTCATACACCAGGACAGCTGTTTTAATAGACCCTTATTCGAAGAGCATATAACCTATAATCCATATTGTAACACGCTCTCAGATACAAGATCTTCGGAAACCTGCTATTATAGGCATATGATTGTACGTGATTAACCCTGAATGTCTTAGAATTACGCTGACTTCTGAACGACTGACTTCAAAGTCACACTTTATTTCAAAACATATTATCTGGACTGAACTACCGTTTTGTGTACCCCATTCAGGCATCTCTCTATACATATTCTACTTCTATCTTGATCTAAGTGTACAGGCTAAGAGGCGGATAGATAAAGAAAAAAACACCCGTCAAGGGTCGGAGTCAAAAAGGGCCGCCTGACATAGACTAAATAAAGACCTCACCTCCGACGGGTATCTTTTCACCCAACAGCCGACAAAAGGATCGCCAAACGTCCGAGTACCTTTCTCAGGTGTGAGAAGGGGGTGGTGTGCAGGTAAGGGTGGTACCTGTTGTACATTTCAGCCTAATCCCTGTCCTCCCCCTCCCCTTAACGCATCTCACACCTGCCTAAGCCCCCAATGTCATCATTCAATTCTACCGCCCCAGGGAAGGCCGCTACCCGCCGCGAAAATTGGCGGGTTTAAGCCGGAGCCAGTGCGGAGGCTTTCCTTTGGTCTAGTGGGCCGGTGGACTTTTTCTCTGGTCCCGTAATTGACTTCTGCAAGCGCTAATTAAGGAATTCTTAATTGTGCGGATAATGTGAAAAGGAAACTCAATCTCGTCGGGTGAAAGGGGCACGTGGTAGCAACAGTGAGGGCTTTAGGCCAGTCGGATTAGTTCGTCACTAGGCCGACAGAGGTCGCGCTGTGTTGCAGGCCCTTACTTGATTATTATCATCATAAGCGGCGGCCCTTCAGAGGACACCCCCCGACCCCCCTACGAGCGTCCTTTGGCGCGTCGCTGCCGGCGTCGTCGACGGAAGCTATGCACACGCATGCGCGGGGCGTCTGTTCCGGCATAATTCGGCCCATTAAATCCATTAGATTGATTTGAAAAATTCATGTCATTCAAACGAGGAAAACGTCCGCATTTCATTATATGGAATGGGACGACAGTAGAAATGGCTGGAGGGTAGGGGGTTGACAATGGCAGAGTGGGCTGGAGGAGGGACTGTAGGGGGTTCACTGGGGGTAATGTGTGGGGAGTTAGAGCGAGTGGAGAGGTGGAGATGAGCAATGTAAATTTCAGCATCATGAATTCATTTCATAACAGCGGCAGCGGACCCCCTCCCCACTAATCCAAGTCCTTATCCAATTCATTAGCTCTAATTAAATCTGCTCACGAGGCGCTCACACCCGCTCACATCGTCTACACGGATACTCCTCGCGCTCTTTTTGCCAGTTCCATTTCCCAATAGGAGTCATCGACCCAGCCGAGGCGGTTTGCTCTATATTGTTTTTTTCCCTATGCATGCAGAAAGTCTCTCGAATACTTTATTTTATACTATTCTATTTTCTTTATACATACCTTACATGGGATTCCATGTTCACATTCAACAATTATTCTATCTAGTAATGAACTTGGACTTTTTATTTTGTTTCTACATAATGCATAAACGTATACGTTAAAACATACACTGTCATTATGAGTCATAATATTATGTTTATACATAGAGGCCTATATATATGTTTATGTGTACGCATGTATGTACGAGGTATATACAATGTATGATATACATAAAAATAAGTCATTTCATTCATATGGAAAGGTATAAAAGGTGAATAAGAAATATGATTTGAGGATAATGAGGTTATTTCGTAAAAATACCCCAATATGTTTAATTCCAAGGATCATTAATCAGTGGCGGATTACAATGGAACATGGGGGCGGACATTTTACACTGGAGAATTACGTGCATTTTGGACCAAAACCTATGTTTAGATTTCCAGTAGGACGCTCCTCTCACAACCATTATACAATTTAAGATTTACAATATCAATGTGCACCCTATGATGAACTATGATACATTGTAAATACCGATGCTCGTTGCTTTTCCAACTATAGATATATGTGTGATCAGTCTTCAGTGAACAGAATTAGACTTATGAATTGGGCCATCTGCGAAGTCTCTCGTCACCAACCATATTGGAGGGAAGCATACATGTATAGAAGAACGTATGCATAATTGGAGCAATTGGATACCGGTCAACCATTGTCGTTGGTAGAAGTGGATGTATTTTCAGAGGGAGAATGTCATCTGGTACACAAGTGCAGTACATATAACTTTACTGTTATGAACTCGGTAGATCTATACACGCTATCAGCTTGCTTTGCCAACATCCATCGATTACCAGACCTCCTCTCCTCCACATTACCCACGATACCCTTTAGAGAAATAAATAACCAAACTAAACCCAGGCATTGAGGACACTTTGCAGCCGCAGACGCCTAGACTTACCTGCGTGGCCCTTTTGCGTTCGTTAACCATTGCTAATTAGCCCTGTGACTGATAGCTAATACCTGCAATTTGGGGTTGGTAGGAGACAGGAGTCTGGCGAAGTCGACAACAGTTGGGGTGTAATGATAGGCCCTGAGCAGCCCCCTCTGCCCGTCTACCCACCACTTAGGCCCCGGCCCGACGCCCCCGGCCCCGCCGCCCTCTCATCGGCGCCAATTTGAACCTATTGGCATCATAAATTTCATTTGTCATCCGCGCGGCCCCCTGCCTACATCTCTTTATTGGCGCGACGCGGCCGTCAGCGGCCGTGAAAAGGCGTCAGGGGCCGGCGACTGGTGGGACCGGCGGGGTACTGGGGGACGGGGGACGTTGGAGGGGTTTCACTGGGTCGGGGTCGGGTTTTTGAAACCGACCAAGTCCCACCTGAGTTTAAGAAAACACTTTCCAAATGTTGTAAACGCTCATAGATTTATAAACAAGTTCCTTCATTGACTTTTCATTTCAGAATGTCATTAGGTCAGGCTTGCATGGATCCATGACTGGTACATGGCATCCATATTTTTTGTCAACATTTTGAAAAATATGTTTCGCCCTGTCTACGTTAAGAGTTTAGATTCACAGGCTGCAAGTTTATACAAGATGGTGTTGGGTTTGTGTGTGGGACGGACTCAAAAAGACAAGAAGTCAACTTGGCAAAAAGCCCTATCACCTCACTGGGTTAGAATAAGACGCGCCGGCCTTTTTGTCTCGCTTAATTAATTCAATTTGCGACAGAAAGGCTCGACGGGTAGCGCGCTTGCCCCGGCGTTTAATGGTGTTAATATGCAAATGAACTGCGTCGATCCCTTAGGGGTGGTGGGTTAGGAGGTGGGGAGGGGAGGGAGGTTGGGTAACGAACTGCATTTATCCTATGATGTCAATTTCACGCTAGGTTGTCTCCGGCTTGCCCCATTCTGGGACAGTGAACACAGATTTGATGTAATTCATCCCTCAAACAATTCCGCCACGGGGGGCGCTGTTACTCACCGACTTGGCGCATGCGCACACGCCCACCAACCCCCTGGCGGACAGGCAGGAAACGACGAATGTCCTCAAACGCTCGGAGGCACTTGAAATCTTTTAATATTTAGATAGATAATCAACAGAGGACTGAGAGTGTTCGGCCGATAGTAATCATCAATAAACGTCAATCATTCAGTGGGGCAGGGTGCTGATTGGTTACACCCATAAAAGGGGCGTGGCCCTTGGAACAGAACATGCCATTAGGTGCAATCCACTGATTCGCTAATTGAACTTTAGCATTGTTATAATTTCCATAATAATGATCCGTGATAGTCAAGCCAAATGGAGAGGGAAAACCCAATTGTCCTATCAAATTAGACGAACGGGGACAGAAGCACATGAAACCAAATTAATATCATCATCCAAAGTGTCCTCGTTATTAATTTTATCCTATGATTGATATAAAATTGGATATAAACCAAAATAGAATTGAAATCTTGAATCACGATTACTGCAAAGGTAATCCACGGTAATTGAGTCATGTATATGAAAGTGATATTGTATTTGCAAAAAGAATAAGGAATTGAAGGAAGATAGCTTTCAGAATAAGTGTACTAGCGACATGCATTGAGTTACGTTACATCTTAATTCAATATTCACTGATTCAGCCAGTTGTTTAATTCGGAAAGTGTTTGCATTAAAAAAAATACAACACTGGTTCCTTGCAGTCTCGTCACGCACCCGGCGCTTATGGTCATTCATCAATCATAGAGTTCTAAAGCATGTAGCCCTCAATTCTCCACGCACGTCTCATTTCATCGACCAGACATTCATTCAGGAAATATTCAGTTGTCACTTTCTAATTAAGTTTCTTTGAATACCTTGAAACAAATGGAATTTTAAGGCAGGTCCTCTGAATATCAGTGTTATCGGATCTAATAAATGATTACATGTATTTTGTTTGCGATCGGTTGACGGAGTATAAGGTAAACAATGATAAATGGGGCCCTATAAGAAAATTTCCTAAATTTGGTGTTGTCTACACTATATAGAGATTTCTATTGATCAAATCACAGATATTTGAATTGAATTGCCTCCCCAGGCAAGCAGCAACGTAACAAGAACGTTCTGCAACTATACTTTTTTAATTGGTCTGAGACCTGGCCAATTTTCACGTAACAATAACGTTATTTTAGGTAAGGTTTAGACTTACTGAAAAAGAACGTTATAATAACATTCTATTTTGGTGAAGTTGAGACCAAACTAATAAAGAATGTTATTGCACAAAGGTAGAAGTTAACGTTTGCTTTGTGCATGTCTATTGAATTAGTGTAAGAGTCACCAGATGAACATACATGATAAGAATTCTTTCAAATTACTTAGGTTATAAAAACATACATATATATAGTGCCCGGTGCCGCTGGCAAGTGTCGGTATACCTGACGACAATGATCATCGGGACACACTTCCCCGCAAGCACTGAGGCCCTGGGAAAAATCGATATTAGACTGCTTTATAAGCGAGAGTGTAGGAGAGTCGGGGTAGAGAGAACAGTAGCACTTGGATCAGACGAATCGGGAGATTCGGAAGGGGTTTAGATAGCCATACAATCAAGGGACATCTGGTGACTTATACTACGTCGTTACGAGACGGTCGGAGGCGAGAGCAAGCGGACTTCACGGAGGAAGCTTGCATCCCTCAAACTGAACTGTAATACCTTGGATTCATTGCCTCCACGAGCAGCTGTACGCATCACTATAACCACCAATAAACTTACCGCACTGCCAGACGTTGTTCATGTTATGGATTGAGCGCCCATACCGTGGACTCGCTCACCACTCGACTAGCCCTCCCAGTAAAGACAATACCAGCCGTACTAGTTATATCTGATAATGCACGGAAATGATAATTAACACCAAACCATACAATAGCGTTCATTATAATAATGTTATTGTAACGTGAAATAATGTTACAAGAATGTCACAAGAACGTTCTAGTGTGACGTCACAACGTTAGGTTCTAAAGACGTTTTTGGGTGCCCTCAAAAGAACGTAACAAGAACCAAACCAGGTCTAAACAGAACGTTGCTGCAACGTTATTATAACGTCATATTCTTGCTTGGGTCTGACTTAAACCACTGTACGACAGGAAAATATTCATTGAAAACTAGGGTAAAAAGGGTAAAAAGATTGTCGTCCAATCATAGTTTCAAATTGATTGGTAAAACAAAAAGGTAAACATAAAAGATCTGTCTTGGACACCGTCATTCCACTTCATCCGGGACCTGTTTGCCATAAGCATTCTACAAAAGTAATATACACATGTAAGGCATCAACATTAATGATGTTATATAGATGTATGTCTATTTTATAAAAGCACACACTTCGCTTAAAACTCAAGCCACAAAAAGAAAGAAGGGAAAGGGGGGATAGGATAGAGGTTGGTTATCGTTATGTCTGGCCCTACCAATATATATATAATTCTTATAGGCCTTTCTTCTATGGTTATTCCAATAATATTAGGAGTCTGAGGTAATCAAAACAATGTAAATGTAGTTTCATGGAATACAAGGTACTGTAGGTTGGAGTAATAAATAACAAGTCTAATATCATTGAATATAACATAGAATCGCATTGGTGATTATATTCTGAGTATCTATATTATAATCTGAGTTATTCTTTTCGCAAAAAATGAAAACAATTCAATCATGACATTATCAAATATCTGCACAGTTTTACTTGCACTCAAATATGAATTTTTCTAGCCTATATATATATATATATATAGATTACCCAGTATACATACTTTAAACCATGAAACCTTACCTTCCATTCTCGATGTTACTACTCACGTTTTTCCAGTTTGTTATTGTTTGTGCCGCACATGTATGCCTACCTCCCAGCTTGTCTGCCTCCTCCCTTTTCCCTGCCTCTCAACCTTTCTATCTCATATTTTTGTCTCCCTCTGTTCCTCTGTCTGTAAGCCTGTTTGCTTCCATTTGTTCCCCTGTCGCTAAACCTTTCTGGCTCCTTCTTTTCCATTAGGTCTCTACCTGCATGTCCTCCTGACCGCCTGCCTTGGTCTCCCCTATTTCCAGATAAGCAGCCACGTGACACTTTTTGTACATCTCTTTGTCGCAATAATGTCACATTACAGTTATGTTATTCATAAGTAGTGTTCATGTTTTATGATATCAGGTTGAGATCTTCCAGTATAGAATTAGGGTGACTTACAGAAAAGGCGACGTAGATAGAATGTCAATGAGATCTATAGGTAGGGTGAGGTCAAATCAAAACGTATTCAGAATGTCATTGTACTATTTTGATATGTGAGTTGTTTTTGTAACGGTTTTTATTTGCAATAATCGTCAATGTTGTCCTTTGTTTTTCGAAGTCTTTACAGGAAATATGGTATTGTAATATACAGTTATAATACTGGAGTATATTATATTCATTGTCATGTTACGTGATGTATCTAACTGGGTTAACAAGTACAGTATCAAAAGATAACAGCATACTTAAATCATCGGTCAATATAATTATGTTGATATTTTGCAAAGGTTAATATACCATCGTCTAGAATATTATCAAATGTGAGGAAAATAATTGTGTAACAAGAGTGATTTGGTGATACTCATTTCTTCCAAATTTTCTCTAAAACCATTCTATGATGAAACATGGCCAAAAGAATGAGGCCAAGCCTGTTACGAACGTCACAAAGTAATTCGAATGTAGCAATATGACATCACATAATTATGTCATAGGTTTGTCACTTTGTGACGTTGCGTGTTTAGTTTTTAGAAATTATGTTGGAATCCCTAAAAAGAATGTTGTTGGAATCTTTAAAAGCATATATAACCAGAATGAAAGGATGACGTCAAGGTAACAGTACTCTTAATTTGGTCATGTTATATCATTGATTACTGTTTTGTCAATTCCACTTTTGTACATTTTGCATAATATAGGGCCTATACTATTCAATGTAATAATCTGAAAACCAGGGACAACCCAGATGTTTATTGCAAATAAAACCTTTAAAAAACAGTACCATAACGTCACCTTCTTGTCTAGGCTCTTTCTTAATTCTTCTTTGCTTATCTCTATGCACCCCCTCAATTTTTTCATTTTCCAATTCTCTATTGAGATATCTACATTGCTTCCTATTCCTTTCCTCTCTTCCTATCTCTGTTTGAAGTCTCTTCACCTGCCTTCCTCTTCCTTATCCTGATCCTCCCCACTTCTCATTCCTTTCTCCTCACACCCCTCCTTGCTCGCTGCCAATGCTCTGATCGTATCTGATCCTCCCCCCACATGTCACTACTTGTGACAAACACCGTGCGTTTTGTCGCCCTAATTATCGCTGCTATCGTCGCCAGGGATCGACGGTGTCGCGTCACGCCCCGCTGCACACAGGGGTAGGTGGGGGTTCTGTGGGGCGGAAGTCAGGACAGGACGCTGCCCCTGGGGCTGTTGGGACACCAATATGGACGGCTCTAATGCTCCCTAGTGGTACGTGTTGATAATAATTGTGGAACTGGAAGTCTGTAATCTAGCTGTCCTTATAAGTACCACAAACATATTCTACTGGAATAACCTATACTGTAATGATATCTGATAATACTGGTAAAATGGTAAAAACACATGTATGCACTTATGATTTTCATTATAACTATGCCATGGGGAGGGGGGATCTCTGTCTTCTTAATGTAATAATCCTTTGCCGAATTGGTTTCTGCAGAGCATCAAATCACAAACAAAACACAGAACACTATCCCTAAAGTTTTCTCCTGTCCAATGGAACAGCAAAAACATAAAAGTCAATCCATTAAAATTTGCTTGTGACCAGACATCCCTCTCCCTCTGTGACATAGCTTAATTCTTAGGTGTCCGTTTAATCACTTCCCCATTCAAATCTGAATAAGATGGACTGGCTCCCTCCCCCACTCCCCGGCTTCTGCTCCAGAGCTTTTATTAGATGTAACAAGAAAGCACTAAGGTCACCTAACGGTATATCATTAAGATTGCTGTATATCCCTTTAACCTGGGAAGCCACTGTGATGGCTTCACGTGATGCTGAAAATAGCATGAGGGAAGCCACCTCGAGGAGATTCCCATTTCATGTGCACGGAGGCGTTTGATATCAATGACAAAGCTTAGGATCAAATGATAATTATGAATCCTTAACATGAACAATATAGGAAATAAGGGAACAGCAGTAAATGAAGTCACAAGATACTACTATGCTATCACAAATGAAAGAAAGTTTCATACCTACAATTGAATGCCGAATGTCCACTATAATCAAGCTAGAAGCATAATATACCCCCCTGCATTTAATTAAACCCAAGATTTCACCAACAATTGTTTTTTTCTGTTTCTATAGGCCTATAGGTCTGCATTAATTGTATTCTTTGAATGTTATAGAACATACCACACCCAACTGATATGGGGCCTTCCATTAAATATGTATGCATCAACAGGGGAGGGGCGTCCGAAATTTTGGAATAAGTGCATACTTTCTAGTACAAATCCAATGCAAATCCAATCCAATCCAAGGGAGGGGGGGAGGTTGGGGGTCTGAGATTTTTTTCAAATGTGCGTACGTACTAAATGGAAGGCCCCTCATTCAAAACCTTAATCACATTATATTTTAGCATTATGTTAGTTTGTCCCTCTTCTCTTACCATGGAATATGAAACTATATGGCCCCATATAATTTAAGACAAAATTATATGAATAGGTTAGAATATTTAGCAGTAAAATTTGAATAGAAGACTCAATGGATGCTTTATAGATCAAACATCGAAGTAGTACTCATATAATCATCTAATAAATTTGACAAAACAGGTCTGTGAGAGCACATCTGTGACAATTGAAAGATTGTTTTAACTGTTAAGGTTAAATCTTTTGATAATGCATACATTCTACGAATTCTAAAGTAACAAACGTTGAAATTAGACTTTTTGAAATGTTCACTTTGTTGTCCACTTAATCTGTAAAACTGGACGTCATTACCGTTACTATAATTGTGTGTTATTTAATATTAAACAGATTTTCAGCCGTGTTTAGATTCTTTTTTTATTAGTTCAGCTACTTTCACATTACTGTGTTCTTCCAAGTAGGTATAAAGGAGGATACATAGATGATATACATATAATATTTTGATTGAGTTATGAAGTCGTATTGTGCTAATGGAAGTTATTGCACCTTGTGCTATATATTATAGGAAGAATCAATTTCAGGATTATTCAATGAACCTGGTTTTCCCATGGCAGTAATCACCAATTGTAAATACTTCACCACATCGATGTCTTCCTTGCAGGCTGATTTGTTGGTTGTTCGCTTTGGTGTTCCGTACAGTTGGGTCCTGAATGTTGAATCATTAATTCATTTGATATTTCCTTCATACAACAGTACTGGAGTGTCTCTACTAAAGGTCACAAACAACTTAATCTAGGTATACAATTACATGAATGATTCAATGATATGACACGTTATCACTCATTGAGGTCTTATCTGCAGCATAACAATAGTCCAATGATTTGTTGTGTTATCCAATTCAGATCTATTAGCCTTACTCTTTTGTATCAGAAATCAATTAACGCCTTATCCATCGTTCTTTCATGAAGCGCATGACTTTATCATAGTGTTGGCATTCAAGATCGATGTAAACAAACACCTGAGTGCTGAAGGTATGATTAATATTTCCTTGTGTTATCTTTATTCAAACATTTTATCTATGGTTATATCTTTATCAGAATCCCATAGTCATATTACATCCTAACGCCTCGAGGTTCATTGCAAACAGATAAAGATTTGAAAGATAGGAATAATACCATTGAACATACACAAAGTTGACTGTCAGTAAAACAGTTGTGATATATTATCTCTGAATTCAATTAAGCCTGTTACTACTATGTTATTGTGTAGAGATCACGAGATATGGTTTACTATCTGGGAAACTTCAGGCGGGGCCTATGCCTTAAACAATGACGTGCTATTAGGTTGCGTTTTGACCGCTTAGAAATAGTTAATTCAGAAATACACACGTACTTCCCCATGACCATACATGACCTAAGCCTCACGTACAACTTAGGTGCATGATTACTGGCATGTCTTATTTCAAAATTTACTCTGAAATCCAGTGTTTATGTTAGAACCATACCTAATTCAATTACACCTAACATAAATTTTATTTTTGCATACTACCGAAAAACAGGGGTGACCCTGAAGTTTATTCTGTATCAGGATTCCAGACTCTCTATACCTTCACCTTTCTCTTGTCTATTCAGATACCAGTGAATAAAAGATCGGATTTTGATATTGCCCCAGAAGGCAATAATGCCTGTCTGTGAATCCTAATGCCAATTTCTTTGTGTTCAGTAAAGATTTTCAACATTTTCTGTATAACTGATATAGAATTATTTCAGTACAGGACGGGGTACACTCGGGGGCACACTCAACAATTGTCATTACCCCAGTTTTCCCAAACCTGTTTCAGGCTAAAGCCTTGGCTAAAGCCCTGAACAGTATTTGCAAACCGGGGTAATAACAATTGATTTGTGCCCCCTTTGTCTGCACTAAGTATAGGCCTATATTGCACAATAAAATTCATATAATCAGACAATTTGCATTTTTTTTAAAAGTTTTGAATTTAAAATGCACTTTTATTTCCTTTGATTTGCGACCATTTCTCTCTTTCAAGATCAAGTTATTGAAGAAATCGGATGGAGGATTTGAATCATTACACGACCGCTATTTCTCCACTTGGTGCTAAAAAGCATATATATATATATATAAGGCTCCTATTTTCAGAAACATCGAGGGCGAACTTCCAGGGGACATTTAAAATCATACGATACTTAATAGAAATGTATGACCCAAAGTCATTTATGCAACCAAATAAAAATAGCAAGAAAACCCTTCCCGTATATACAGGACCCAGACAGAATCTGAACAATTATAACAGTGTAGAAATGTTGATTGCAATAGACAGCTTTTCTGTCGTTGGTTCAACTTGGTTCCACACCCAACACCCATCAGATTCTGAGAGGGAGGGCGTGGGAGGGACTGAATCTTATAACGCACCTGGCAACAGCCAAGGATTCGATATAAATATTGGTCGCTGCTCAGGGAGGTAAATGTCGATACGCACTGCCATGGCCGTTAGACAGTGTGAACTATTTTAGTGCAGAACCATTGGGAATCGAGAGAGGAGGAGGGTAATCAATTAAAGTATGAAGCCTCTCAGATTTCCGAAAGTTTTGTTCAAAATACTCTTCAAATTAAAATGTTGGTCAAACGTATTATATTGGACTCCCCAATCAGCAGTACATATATATGCTTATAGAATCCCCTCGGATTTTAGAAAAAGGGATTGCTTTTAATGTACATTTTGGCAAAAAGTAAAGTTCATCAGAGACACCCCTTCTCAGATATGCTTAATTGGAACCCGTGAGATTTAGTTGCACATGGTGTGACTCAGCTTTGCTTTCAACACCCTCAAATTTGCTTGGAAACCAATTGTATTTCATCGAAACGCCATCCGAATTGCTTGCAACCCATTCAGATATAACCGGGACTCTGGGAGATTGGTATAGCTCGCACTAGAAGAATACAGTAGGGAAGCGATTCAGTTCTTATTGCGTGCATGCATGGGCGCGGCTCCCGAGGCTTTGGAAAACATTTGAAAATGCGAAGTGTTGGCAGTGAGCTCCTTGTTCCTCTTGCATCAAACAATATCAGTCCAAAATGGATTCCCCTCTATATGCATAGTTATGCAGTCATAGTAACTTAAACAGGCGAATGTACCGCCCCCTTCTCTTTTACCCGTTTATGAGATGCATTTGAATGAAGGAATTGAAAAGTTTGCACTTTACTGTCAACATGAAATTACACAAACAATAACACGAAATTGGAATAGTTTGAGTGCGGATACACAGCACTTTGTAAGTAGGGACTCCTTCAAATCGAAGGTTTGTGTGTTATAAATAATATTTCAACATTTTCTGTGTAATTTTGATAATGCCTATATTATAGGCATTATCAAGATTTGCTTTAGTATTGATACGATGACTGTGTATTTTTGTACTTTATGTATTTATGTATGCTCCCACTCTCAACTTTGGTGATGTTTTATCATTGATCACTGTCTTGTCAATTTCACTTTTGTATTTTCTTCATAATACATATTAATCAATGTAATAATCTGAAAACCAGGGGCAACCCTGATGGCCATTGCAATAAAACCTTTAAAAAGAATTACACCCAAAAACACGACCAGAATGAAAGCAGTATGTTATGACACGTTGCAATATAATTATTATGGCTTGGCAGACCAAGAGCGCGGTCATCATAAGTTGGATCCTCATCAGTACAGGATTCAGATATTAGGGTGTGGCAAAATCACAAAAGGTCTTCATGAAATTTCAATATAATTCACCCTAGGGGAATTTCACCCTAGGCCAGGGGAATTTCCGAAGGGGAATTTCACCCTAGCTTGCTTATAGCTAGTTTGTGATCCACTTTGTCTGACACATTGTTTGTAATGACTCCTTTGTTGTCAATAAAATACTTATAAATTATAATAAAAATATAATCTCTGCTGCGGTCCTACCGCGTACTTCAACCCATATAACCCTCCTCCCCATCTGTCCCCCTCACTGACGGTCCGCTCACTAGGTGTCGCGCGGGTGGTGGTGGTGGTGGTGACGGTGAGTGGCTGTGAGGGGCGGTCGGGAGGCGGAGCCGTCAGTCCCACGTACACACACCAGGGTCGTCGTCATCGTCTTGGTCATGGCAGACGCCGCCCTCCCCTCTCACTGACTGGACGGACGGGCTCCTGGAAGCGCCACCCTCTACACACCCCGAGGTACTAATACTACCCTACTGGAGGAGGGGCAGTGAGTGGATCTCGCCGCACCTGCTGAGAGGTTAGGAGCGTGGGAAGACAAGGCCGTGCTCAGAGACTTGTAAACAGACACAGGGGGTGCTGGAAAGGTACACGGTGAGTAAACAGTGTGGTGGAGGTGGACTGACTTTGTCATACACGCTGCTGCCACCTTACATAACCCCGACCTACCTGAACCTACATCTCCACCTTCAACACACCTATACAATTCTCCACCCTGCATGGTAAGATCTTCATACAAACGTCAGCGACCTCAGCAAGACCACTGAAAGGATCAGCGAGTTCCCCTACTGGTTCCCTTCACACCCGCCAAGAATCAGCGAAAGGCAGATCTCCCGCGGAAGTCATTCAAGAAGTGCTGTCGGTCAGCGACCTGGACAGGTAGAGAGAGAGGAGAGAAAGGGAGGTAGTGACAGGACGGAGACACCATTAGAAGGATACAATTTCAAGACAGGAGAGTACAGAAAATTTAGAATAACAATACCATTTTTAGATTAAGTGTAGAAGATACAGAAGAAACTTTAAAAAAAAAATACATCTAGTTTTCTACACTATAGAATCCCTCATAAATATACATCCACAACAACGAGAGGGGAGATACCATCTAAATTGCTGATGTACAAACATACATATACATCTTTATCTGTGTAATAAAGAACCAGATGACAATACAGTGGTCGAGTAAAGACATGAATTTCAATGGCAGATAACATCTTGATATTCATGAATGAGAATATTTATTAACTACCTCACCACAGGGGAATTAATCACTCAGTCCCAATATACCACCTGTCACATCCAAAGTATAATAGGACTTCTTGTATTGTATTCACTTGGTCGTTTGTACTACATACGATGGTCCAGTACTCAGAAATGAAGTCGGCAGGAGGAGGTGGAGGTAGGGGTTTCAACTGAAGCTAGGAGAAGTGTCATCCCTCTGACAGGTCATGTCAAGTGTTTGTGTGAACTAATCCTGATGGATCCTGCCGCGTCCGGCTCCAGAAGAACGGACGTCCGCTGTCTCCTCTGACCAGTCCGGATTCCTTCCCCACCTATTCCGGATTGAGCCCTCAAAGCTGTCCCTCAGCCCACCTCCCCGACCGGCCCGGACGTACTAAGGGCTATTTCTGTCTCTAGGGGGACGGTTTTGAGAACAACTTGAAAGACTGAAAAGATTGGATTTTGATTGAGAGACAAAACCCTTTTGAATCTGAATAAGGGGAATTATAATTGATAATTTATTAACATTATTGACTTTTGGAGGTGTAACTGGTGATACTAAGGCACAGAGATGGAAGGTTTGGCTGAATTTGTCTCTAAATCCTTTGAGGGGCACCAGCCGGGACATAACCACCAGCGCGCCGGTCGCGTCGCTGACTTCGGGCGTTCCGACTCGGCGAGCGACGACGACGGCGCGCCGCCCCGTCGGCACCACCACGGGCACCACCACCACCACCCCTCCCGGCGCCCCGGGCCCGCGCCGCCCGCCGCGCCCAGGAGCAGAAGCCGGTCTCCCGTACACAGCCCCAGGAGCGACGGCGGCTCCGAGGACGGGCGCGACTCAGTATACGACGACGATGAGGACGTGGGAGACATAGACCCCATCACCATCGCCCCGTCCTCCCCCCTGCGCCCACATCCGCCGCCGTCGACGACGACGGCCGCGACGCAACTTCCGCCACAATCGTCGGCGCCGACGCTAGGGGTCGCGCCGCCGCTGTTGTTAAAACACAGCGCGCAGAGTATACTGGCGAATAATAATAACAATAACAACAATAATAACCATAACGGCAATGTGACTGACATGTTGGGGAGGGGCGGGGCGGGGCTGCGGCCGGCGGGGACCGGGGGTGGCGGGCCCGGGTACGGCGGGCCGCCCGTGCCCGGCCTTCCCCCGGCCGACCTGCCGCCCAGCTCCACGGCCCCGACCACCAACCCGTCCCCGGGCACGGCAGGCGACCACGGCAGGAAAGGAAGCAGTGGGGGCGTCAGCGTCACAGGTGAGTGCCAAGATATATACCTCATAACCTAGAATTTAAAGGTTCACATAAATTGAACTCTGTGACGGTTCGTCCCTATTGTTCTCTTGATCTACCTTGGTTAAAATGAATAAGAAATCAAGCCACTGGATAATACAGGTAAAATGTTTCATTTATATTCCGAATGCCACTGCGTTCATGCATGTAGTGTGTTCAATGTCTATAAAAATCTATTCTATAAAACAATGGCATTTTTAGAATTATGAAATAATAATGAGTGTTAAAGAATAGAAATAACATTTACAATAAGGGTTCATCTATGATTATATGATATAGCGTG
Organism: Lepidonotus clava; assembly: GCA_936440205.1. Taxonomy (NCBI): domain Eukaryota; kingdom Metazoa; phylum Annelida; class Polychaeta; order Phyllodocida; family Polynoidae; genus Lepidonotus; species Lepidonotus clava. The sequence continues at coordinate 19,502,155 of OW387148.1, forward strand.
AGAAAATTAGTGCTGACGAGCCGACCCTGTTGCTAAATTGCCATTGGCGCCATAGATCCACGTGTTTCATAAGAAACTACTGAGTAAACAAAATCAGTATTGTTGCTTTATGCACAATGCTTTGTGTCTGTGGCACATTGTGTCTCTACATGTAGGGCACACCTGAGGAAAGTTAAAGTAACGGTTACAACTCTTATATTTTTGTCTAATATCATAGTTGAGGATAAATTTAGAACTAGACCATTCAATTGTGTAACATAAACTACTCAAAATAGAATTATTAACAGCAGAGGGTAGAACCTCTTCTAAATTATAGGCCTTAAATAATGCCCAAACATCCACATTCTCACATATACAATAACATATACATATATATTATATATATTATATATATCATGCAAGTGACCTGCATGATGTAAGATTGGAAAAGTTGAATCTGATAAAGGGGAACACGCACTTACAGTCATTCACATGTGCATAGAATAGACGTATGTAGCCCTCAATTATAGAATCTTACATGTTGCATGAAATTACATGTTGGCCCATGCATTGTGCTTGAAAGACCCATATATTGCGAATGCTGATGACCAGATTTAAATCAAAAGCATAGTGCTATTGATTTTGGTCCTGTGTTGTAAGAGTGTTCATCAGATTACCTTGACACTAAGACATAGGTACAAATTATATAGCCATATATTTCAAAATTAAATGCATTCCAATATCTATGACTATAGGTATTCCTTTGAGAGGTGGTCGCGCAAGAACAGTTGATTGTGACTGAGGTATACATTGTAATTACAACATTGTATCATTGCGTCGCGCCGTGCAATTTTGGTTTCAACCATTCAGTTTTTACGGCAAAAAACTGTATCATAAGCATTCCTCAAGTCCCTGACCCCACCGACTTGAAGACCGTGTTGCGTCCGACGGTCGCCCGGGAGGAGGAGGGCCTCAGGCCGGCAGACGGTGGACGGGAGGAGGCGGTCTCGGCCCGGGCGGAGATGGCTAACTTCAGCCCCCCTCTGGGTCTTTCCGTTGGAGCGTAACGTACACAGTGGTCGCTTGGGTACTGGGAGACTGGTGCCCTACAATGCAAGAGATGAGCTAAATAGGCCGAGAAATAAAATACATTGTGGGACATAATTTTGGACAAAGATTCGTGAAATGTCCTCTTAGAATTAAAAAAAAAATCAGAACCGCCTTGTTTGAAAATCATGGCTGTTTCACTCCATATGCTATTCGCAATATTTGTCGCAGACATACAATGCAATGTCATCCACAATTAGTTAACTTACATACACCTGAAGTCAATAAATAACATATGGCTGTAATGTAAAATATATAATACTATAGCCAGTTTCAGAATCAGATCCGGATCCGAAGCCCGCACCCACTCACAGCTGGACTGCCAGATTACATGCACCTAATAAAAAATCCCATAGGTCCAGAACACATTGGGAAAATGTTCTGATCATTGGTAGATCTTACCATGAAGATTGTATTCCCCTGTCAGTTTTAAAACCCCTGGGTTCGTGTATGGGGCTAAAGGAGAGTGGGTTAGGCGGGGATACAGATCCGTACTCTCATTGTGAGGGCGCGTCGATCCGTGCAGAGTACCGACGGATGCCCTCTTCTCACATTACCCGGGCGAGGTGGGAGAAGTGGACACGGTGGGGTCGGAGAGGGGGCACTTTACTATGAAAGGGCTAGTTCCGAAAGGTATGTTAGGAACGGTTGGGTTAAACCCCTCTAATTTAGGTTGGCATATATATGCAGTGAAGATGGAGTAAGCTTCTACAATTTTGCTCGGGAAATTGAACAGAGTACGTGAATACGTCTGGAAATTTAAGTGGCATGAAAATTGAAATAAAAATCTGGACCGCAAGACGTGATATTTGTGTGTGTGTGTGTGTGTGTGTGTGTGTGTGTTTGTGTTAATGTGTGTGTGTGTGTGTGTGTGTGTGTGTGTGTGTGTGTGTGTGTGTGTGTGGATGTGCGTGTGTGGTACTCGGTTTTCGCATTCCATGAAACAGCATGTATACATACCACCTTGCCTTTCAACGTGCATGATTTCCATGCGAATAAGTTCCTTATTCCCTGACATGCTTCTGCATTGCCATTCTTGTTGATATTACTAAAGGAACTATAACGTGTACATCCCATTAACTTACCCCTGATTATACGTATTACCGGCAGGATATTGATGTAACCTGTTTTGATGCAAACAGCTATAGTTTAAATAACCCCTTCATGTTTTATGATTTTAGGGAATGCACGATTCAGGTATTGCTGATAGCATGTCACTTGTACTGACAGTAACTGCATTCACTGAACCCATGGCCATTGATATTGATATATGCATGTTTGTTCCCTTTCCCAAATCAAATATTAATGTCATGACCCACATTTTATACAAACAGCATATATTATAAAGGTGTGTGGCAGAATATATAAACAAACAGTTTAGTTTTGCTATCAATGCCATGCATTTTATATTGCATGTCTTATCTCACTGATATTGTAATCATAAAACAGCACATAATCATCTGCATATAGATGAGAAATAATATTTTATAAAACTAACCCACTATCCACCACAATAATATTTTAGTGGCTAGTGGTTTCCTTTTGCCGTAATGATATATTCGTACTGAGAATCTAACGTACGTAACTGCATCTGTATTAAAGATATTCCAAAGTGGTATGCACGTGTTAGACAAAACCCTACACATTGTCACGCTTTCGAGAGACTACGCATACATCCAGTGAACTTGTCATCATTTTGCTGCAGACCGTGTTCACTTGTATATCTCTGATAAGAGAATGATAAGGACGCTTTATCATTACACTGGAACCACCTGCAAGTACCAATTAGCAGCAGAATAAAGCACCTATATACGATAACTCCCCATTACCCTCACACTCCACGCACACCCCCTCACCTTACCCTGCACTCCATTCCCTCCTGCATGCACTCTCCACCACAGTATCCTGAAATCTCTCGCCACGTGCCCGTGTTTAAATTGGGAGCTGGCTAAATAAATGGTCAATAAAGCCGATGTGAGTGGTGTCGATAAGTCCTATTAACTTCCCTAACACGACCCGCGCACGCGCTGCCGAAATCCACACCGGAAATGTTTGATTAAAACTGAGATCGATTTGTAGATCAATTAGTTTGTGCGGTGATCTAATCGCAGAGTGACAGAACAATTTGTTTTTATGGATAGGGGGTGGTAGGAATGGTTTTAAACGAGGAGAATTGTGCGTTTAAACACGTATGTTGCACAAGGGTGCATGGTCAATATTGCACACGGGGAATGGACTGATGTGATTATATAATTATATTACACATTGCACATTGCACATATAGGCAATTTAGTTCTTTGAAATAAGTATGCTGATGTGTATCCACTAATAAACACATTTAAGAAAAACTAAAGTTAGTTTTGTCAAAAGAAACAATATTTTGATTTGCCATTTGCATATCGAAGTGATTCAAGTTGAGATAACAGTAGTTTTGGTTAGACACTTTTAATATGTCCTGAAGCTTAAATATATGATTGATCACCAAGGTTAGATCCATAAAGTTATTGCCAATAGTAATTCCCCGCGTTGTGACCCAGGCGACACAGTACCATTCATTGTAGGAAAAACACGTGAATACCAAACTTGTTACTAACATTTTAAAATGATAAAACGTGCCAAGTGTGTCAAAAGTCACATTTAAAGTTCCCAAGTATTGCCCTTAGTTCTCTTTGATAAAGGCAGCTTTCATTCGTGAAAGAGGTTTAACATCACAAATAATTCATTGGTGTCGATGAAATGTGCGATAATCCTATATAGGCGTGACTCATAATTCTAATGTTTATTTCATCTCATGTTAGTCATACAGCGATATCGTCGTAAGGTTAAATAGTTCATGAAATTAATGTGTTTATGAACGACAATAAAGTGTATTTTTAAAGGTGGCTATCTGTTTCTGTGGGGTATATGTAAGAACACATAATTTTGACGATGGTTTCCGTACACCATTGCGACCAGAAATGTTTTGAACATTTTGCTAATTTAAGTTATATGATTCTTATAAATCTCTACTAGGTAGTTTTCTCTCTTTATTTGTTAATTATTGGAAATGCGTGTTATTTTGATGATGATTAACAAACTGCTGTTTGAACAAATACCGTTTCGACGGAATGGATTTATGTCCATACATCATTGAAATATCTATGTACTTCCATATCTGGGTAACGTTGGGATTGGCCCATTTCCTTCTCTTTATTTGTAACAGAAAATTATCAAGGGTTTATTCCTTACACTACATTGATTTTCACTCCGTCCTTAGTATTTCCAGAAACAGGTTATTTCATTTTTTATTTTAAAATATGCCTTGCAATTTGCAATGCAATTTTGTTAGGGGAATTGATGTCAAAGCTGTCTATAGATAACGTTAAAAAACTATAAAAAACATTATCAAAAAGTATTTTGTACCTACATATATAGCACTCCCTAGAAAATAAAACCTTAATGGGTTTATCTATTAAAGTAGCCCCTGAGGGTGGGTCCAGAAGGTGCGGGGGTTAAAACAGTGCCCCTGCCCCTGCCCTACAACAGGTGCCCTCTCCCATTGTGGGAGAGTGCCACAGATTGTCCCACAGGTAGGCCCGCCCACCTGGCCCAGGTAACCCCCGACAGGTGAAACCGGACACCTCTGGGAGTGGGGCCGAGCCGCATTAGGAGTTAGTTTAAACCGCCTCAAAGCTGTTTTAATTGTCAAATCCGCCCCCGCATTAGGTGGGTTAGAAGCACAAGCTGTTCATCATTAGGAGATGAAGGCCTCCTGATTTAAACCGTCCCAAGTGAATCGTTACCAAAAGAATTTTGATTAAATATTGGACAGTTCCAGAAATAGTGCTACATTGGTGGAAAATTAGGGCAAGGAACTTTCCAATCTAAGAAAATTAGTATCGGTCTCATAATTTGACAAAATTAATTCAGTTTTTCTTGGCACATATTTTATTTTAACTCACCAAACGACACTAGTGTCCGCATGTGTAAAGTTGGGGTTTCGTTTTTATTGATAATGAACATCATCACTCATTTTACATCTGATTAACCTGAGCCCCTGAGTGGTTTGAGGGTAATTACTAGTTGAGCGTGTAGAAGTCAAACTGTTGCCATGGTTACTGGAATTCTATGTACCTGTACACACCTTAGTTCTTGTCGTAAACCACGCCCCTCCTGTATCCACCACGCCCTCTTCTGAGCCTCTAGGGAACCAAAGCCCATGCTTTCTATCTAATTTTGACACTTACTGGAAACAAAATTATCGGGTGGACATCGGAGCTATTCAGTTTGAAATTATAAAAGCCAACCGACCTTTCCCGAACAGTCCGTTTGACAAGCCCATACAGAGTTAAATTCTATCATGCAAAGTTTTTGACATACGTTACTTTTAATTATTCTGACGTCCTTTAATTAAAGCACTGACATTATCCAATTGAAAAACATTAATAATTATTGTCTCAGAACTATTTTACTCTCCAACTGCAAGGATATGATAAAAAAAAAACATTTTAATCCTAAGAAGAAAAACTTTATTTTTCTGTGACATGTGATACTATAACTTAGGCTTTCGGAAATACAAAAGAAAGAAGAAAGTGTCATACGAATACGCAAAAGGCTCGGTCAGCTGGCTTGTTGGGGGTAGGGGGGTTGGTCCAACCATGGAGAGGTCACATGGTCTCTCATTATACCCATCGTTTCGGCTGACTGATCACGGAAGAATCCTATCCTCCATCAGTGGAGACAGGTTCAATGATGCGTGGTAGATAATGACATGGGAGGTCTTCTAGCTCCTGATGGATTTGGGAGAGAAAAGAGCCGAAACACTCATGTCGCCTTGTTTATTTTTAAGGGCCTATGGAAACCTTAAGCTATTTAGTATGATGCATACATAACGTGGTGTGGCAAGTTCAAAATCAATGTCGCGAATGCATCTTTTGATGCAATATAGGGTTCTGTGATGAAGATTCAGCTATGACCCGTACAACAGAAATAGTAAATGTTATTTAATTTAGTTTTAAAGTGTGTCTGGGTAACTAATTTAAGAATCATTCAAATGATCATAATATTACGATAGCAACTATAGGAGCTATAGGAGAAGCAGTGTCAGTGACCCCCATCCCCCACCAACCCCAGAGTGGGATGCAGCGGGTTAGGCTGGAAAGGGAGGCTCTGATGGGAGTTGGGGAGGGGGGGAGGGGAGTCGAGGGGGAGGGGAAAGGGGGTGTAAGCGGGTACTGATCACAGGGATCCTAGGGATCACAATCTGTGCCCTCCGGCAGCACGTCGTCTGTCGGGGATTGATCCTGGTGAGATGTGGGACACTCCTTATTTTTGTCATCTTATCAAGTTCTACTATATACACACTTCTCTGGGTCATCTAGAATGCCATATAAAATCTCGTACACATATCTATGATGATTGAGATTGAATGCTTGCATACCAGGAACCATAGGATAACATAAATACCTCTGAAAGTGTGCATAAATGTAGGTCCGTAATTGAACACTGAATTATCAAGTGTTTCGGAGGCCTAGGGATTCGGTCCAAAAGGAGTTTAGCCATTGAAGGACGAGCTCCAAAAGAGGTACATGTATTAAACTTTGAAACTGCTAAATCGTCCCTTCGATTTTAGAAAGGGAGATATTGGCATCCTTTGCCATAGATCATACTGGGGCGGTCACTTTCACCGAAAACCGTTAACACAATGGCACATGGAGAAGGTGACGAAGAGGGCAAATGTTCACCCCTTGACACTACCCCTCTTCACTCCCCCACCTGACCCCCTCCAACCCCCCTGATGACCAGGAGTCAATAATTAGTGACCAGGGGCCTTTTGTTTTGACGTCCTTCGTGACCACGTGACACCCAATTACCCTGCCCTTGGCCACGTCCTTGACCCCTCCAGGTCAATATTGACCTGCTCCTGGGAGACGCCTCGGGGGAGATTAGAGGAGGGAGACAGGCCTGATCTCCCAGGTCTCATCTCCCAGGTCAGCTCCCTCTTTGTCTTTTGTAACCTAATTCATCTAATGCTGAACAGCTACTGTAACTTTTGGGTATGTGATACAGGCATAATAATGACGGCAGAGTCATGTAGGATATGTACATTATAACATTGTGCATATTATTCTGTATTGTGTTTGTATACTTCCTTTCCGCATTGGTCGCATAGCATGCAAGTATTGTAAATTCATTGCAAAAACAACAACAACAAAAACTAACAAATGGATTTGATTGTGAATAAGCAACGCTGGGTACCATGCTAAAAATTCAGGATAGAATGCATATGTCCAATAATATGTTTTGGGGTTCCTTGTTGCATAGTAATATACCATCTGAACAGAATCATACATTTCTGTTTAGTGTGAAGAACTTTTGAGGATTTTGCAATATTTCTGTTCAACGCGACATCTTCAAGATCCTTCTAAGAATTGACTGACTCTCGACTCCGGTCCTTCTGTGTTCCATCCTGGATCATCTGGGACACAGGCACAAATTGTTATGCCAACAGTGTTCTTTGATTCCGGGATTGTTAGATCACCAATGCTGCAAGGACAAAACCAAACCCACGTTAAAACACTACACACTCTTTTTACCCCCCCCCCCCCCCCTGAATTTATTCCCCTTTGTAGTGCCAAATCATAGATTTATCTTCGAAAGTATTTCCCAATATTTGATTTTAGTAGATTTCCCTATCCGTACTCAACTGCGAAAACCTTGATTAAAAGTACATAATTAAATAGATACCATTTGGTGTAATCCTATTTGGTCGGCGCCGCGGTTGGATCGCTTCTACGGGTCAATTACCAGGGGAGATGAACTGTTTAAGTCCAGCGGCCCTCGGAAATAATAAATAGGCGTGAAATAAATTTAATGGAATAGGTAAACAGCGAGCAGCAGGAGTGGTGATTGTGAGGGGGTCGGGGCGACAGGTTGGGACAATGACTGAGTGAGGGGCTGGGACTTTGTGGGGTAAATTGATTGTCACGGCCGTTTGGGCAGGGACTGAGCAGCTCAGAGACGTGAGTCGGGACACCAATGAGCTGCTCTTTACACGTAAAGCCTGTATTCCACTAGGCGATTTTGACTGCCGATAATTGGTAATTCATCAATTTCCCCAATATGATAAAAAAACACAAAAAAAACCAATGTACCCCCATATTATTTGAAAGCGAATTAATCAACTTGTCTAATAATAACTAGCATGTGTATGACAGATGCACCCTTATTTCAACTTTTCATTTATGAAATCGGACATAAAAGAGGCTAGTGGAATACAGCATTAAGACTACTGCCACGCTTGGTTTAAGCATCATTCAACAGAATAATGTTAATCATATCTTAACAGTTTTAAGTATATCTATGAGTCAAAACTTATGTAGGAGATGTAAACATTACTATTTCATAATTTCTTATACTTTAGAATGAATCCGAAGCTAATGATATAATGGAATTTGCCGTTTTCCGACCGCATAATCTGTCTTCATATCATGTAGAGAGAGAACTATACTTGTCCTACGGTTTTAGATAACTGTCCCAAACTACGTTAGGAATCCTGGGGTCCCCCGGCCGTGCAATTTCCCAAATCAAATCCCGCTAGTCTCATCTATATGGGAAATACTATACGACCGTGGGATTTTGAAGGTTGTAGACTGATTAGAAGACACCGTTATTGGCTTCGGTATTTGTAATATCATATACCGGGTACCACAGTCAGTATGAAGATTTCGACCCTGACTGCAACTAAGCTTCGTCAAAGGGCATGGTGATCTCATGACTGTCTTTAATACAATAGAACAGGATGTGAATGGTATTTCAGATTTACCCAGTGAAGATGACGCTCAACATAGCACACCTTATGGGCCGAGTTGGTTGCTGAGAATAGGGGGCCAATGTGGTGGCCGGGAGTAAGGGCCGAGATGGTCGCAGGGAATAGGGGCTGAGGTGGTGGCTGGGAATAGGGGCCTAGGTGGTGGCCGGGATAGTGGCCGAGAATAGGGGCCTAGGTAGTGGCAGGTATTAAGGGCCAAGGTGAGTGTGGTGGCCGTGAATAGGGGTCGAGGTAGGGACCGAGGCAGTTGCTTGGAGTAGGGGCTGAGATGGTGGCCGAGAGAAGGGGGTCAAGATGGTTGCCGAGAGAAGGGGGCCAAGATGGTTGCCCAAAGTAGCGGCCAAGATGGTTGCCGAGAGAAGGGGGCCAAGATGGTTGCCGAGAGTAGGGGGCCAAGATGGTTGTAGAGAGTAGCGGCCAAGATGGTTGCCGAGAGAAGGGACCTATATTTATAGATGGTGGCCAGGGTAGGGGCTGAGGTAGGGGGCTATCTAGTAGGTGGAAGACGGTTATAAGGGCCGAGGTGGTGGCCGGGAGCAGGGCCCGGCTTTCCCGGCCCGACAGATGGCTGCTCTCCGTCCCCGCCCGCCCTACCCCGGCCCCGCCCGTGTAAATTGGATTGAACACAGGAGGAGGTGTTTGCTACACGCACGGCGCTGTGTTTGTGCATATTGTTAGCGTGTTTAATCGGTCCTTATTGGATTGGCCTAACGAGTGCTCGCCGCCAGCCCGGGAATAAAGAATCGTCCTCCGGATTTAGAGGGATGGTGCCAAGCCACTGCATGTCACCCCCTTCAGGCTGCTGCCCTATGACTCTCCCTCCCACTCATATTGCAAAGCCTTAACCATCCTCTATTTTAAACTGCATTCTTTTGCCAAGTCCTTCAGAAATATCAGGACCTTAATCCGCCAGTGTCTCACGATGATACACATTATTTCAGATCAATGCCAATGTATACCGTCTTAATAATACCTTAATACTGTTTTACGGTATTCACCGTAAAAAAGACAGTGAAGAAGATTATGATTTTCCCAAAATACCAAAGTATGTCAATGAAGGGAAATACCACCTGCAACATGGAAATTCAACAGAGCGCAGTAATAAATATATTTCCAGTTATTATGCAACCTGTAACTTAATTGCCACTCTGAGTATGTCACTTTGTTTAAAATCATCATAATATTTTAATTCGTGACAGCCTCTTTTATATTCACCATTTTCCTTAAGACTTAAGTGACCACACAACAACAATTCTATTGAGCCAGTCTCGAGATCTCAAGGTCCCTGTATACATAAAATTCCAATGCTCATTTGTCAGAGAGCTGGTCTACTTGCTGCATGGTGAAGTGGTCTGCTGGTGAGCTAGTGACATAAGATAACTTAGGCCATGTTGAATCAAATATATAAAGATCTGCACTATGCCAGATGTTCTGTTCTTAGAGTGCCTCACATCACCCTGGGGGATATTGGTAGGGAGACCGACTTTCGTAAACGTCTAAGAAGGAGCATTTTTACAGTTCTAATATAAACACATTAACATGTAGGTGTATGCATATAAACATAAAACAATTGACCCTTCATACTTTATCTCTGAATTAAAACGAAAAGAGCCACTCAGTAGAAGCGGCTGTTACAGGATTTCGGAAAGTGGGTGGGGGGAGCGGTCTGCATAATTATATAGGCTAATAATTAAAACGTCACACATTTGAACGCGTATGCGTGATGCTTTTATTTTCTCTTCGTCAAGATGAGGTCCGTTTAGGGAGGAGAGATTATGACCCGCTGGATCCCCCCTTGGATTCGCCCCTGGGAAGTTGGGGGGAAGCAAAACTTTGAATATGTTTTATATAGACATACTGGTCATTGCATGATGACAACATGCAGGGCCAATAAGTGACTCATGATATAGTCAGAACTACTGTAGAAGACAAACGATGGTCTCTCATGAAAGCCAGTACAAAAAAGTCTCATCATAACAAAAACTTCAAAGTTCCTTCTAAGTTAGCATAACAACAGGAAGCCACCAGGGGGCACAGCCAGTACTCCTGGGTTAGAGTGGCTGAAGTGATTTGTATAGAGACCAACTGTGACACAATAATTGAGACATTTGCCACTGACACCCAGGTCAGGATGGTAAGTGAGCGGTGGGCCCACTGACATACTAATATGAGCCAGAGTCTAATTGGGCCCACTTATCCGGGCCTTTTTATCTCTGGGCCCTTCTTTTTGTCCTCTCACTACTGGCTATCATCAGGGTAATCTACTCCTGTCTTATCTTCAAGGACATTCCTTTGATTCAGATATGTACAGACTAGGAATTGTACACAAGTAGGTTTTGATCAAGGAGAAAATGTAATAATTAAAGTGCAATTATCCTTTATTCAGCTGGTGGTTATTAGAGGGGAAATGTCTGTTTCTATGTTATTGTAGCACGAAGGATAAGACAAGTATGAATGAATGTACCCGCAGACTATGGGGTGAACAGAGCGCACAAGACTCTGAGAGTCTGATATATATAATTATATCGATATACATCTACTCTCGTGACAGACATGATAGACATAGATCTAACAGATAACGGAAGCAGCAATTTAATGCATTTAATATTTCCAAAATTGGAATGAGTTGACTTATTACATGCATGCACTTATGATAGTTGTACTATATTTAAATTTTCATTTTTTTCTTTCTAGAGCTCTGTTCCCATTTCCTTTAATTTGTCCCCCCTATGACCACATTATTATGGAAGGTCCATGCTAGATAGGTTATTTTAATCTGAAGAGGGGAAGGTCAGAACTTTGGTGAAGGGGTATAATTAGGCATAAAATGCTCAATATACTGATTAATGTAAATTGACAAGGCTGAATAATCAATCCATAAGACAGACACAGCCACCATCACCACCACTCCAATACATCAGCATTACACCTGTACCACCCCAACACCACTAGGCCCCCTGAGCATTAACTTCTCATGATTTCTCTCAGTGGGTGAGATCTCGTGATCCAGGGTTCCCCTGATACTCGCCCCACTCTTCCCATGATGCCTCACACCTCCCGACGCCTAGCGCCACCTGGTCTGCTCCCGACACACTAATTACCCCCTAATGTCACGACGTGCCCCCTTTTCTTAGTCTCATTATGAGGCGCCAAAAGGCCACTTTGGATTTTAAATCATACAAATATCACATATTGATTATGCATTATCAACATAACTAATGTAACTGAAATAGACAAGCAGGATCATAACATGTGCTCATGCATTTAGAAATTAAGAATCTATTAGTGGCACTATTAGAGCATAAGGGTTGGCGATAAAATATGAATTCTTTTATTTTTCCATAATTATATTTATGGGATTTACCAGGGGTACTTCATACCTTTGAAAACCAGCCCTCCCCCTCTGCCAGTCCCTAATTAGTCGTGCTCACGTAGAAACAATAGCCGTGTTCACGCGTCTCGCCTCCCCACAGACTAATTATTGATCATCTCGTCTTTTATTGTCGCCCACCGCCGGATTGGCCGTGATTTGGCCAGCTGTGGTGGCGGGTTGGGGCTGGGGGTGGTGGTGTAATGTCTGGAGGTGGCAGGTATGGGGGGAGTTATTGCCGAGTTAGTTGGCAGGGCGACAAAGGTAAAGGGGTATATGGGCCTGTTAAGAGGGAAGGTGGTGATAGCGGCACACCATCAATTACTTAGTCAGCCAGGGTTTAAAGCTACACAGCTCCCAACAAATTGATGTGACTATGAGACATATACACATTGGGGATAATGGGATACATGTAGATAGTGCACATCTATTCAGCGTGCGACTTGAGGCCAAATTGAGTTGTCTGTATTCTCAAAAACATAATTATTAGTCTAAATAATTGACAACTGTGACCATCCTAGAAGTTTACTGTATCGCCGTTTGGTTTCGCAGATAGTGACCTCTTCGAAAAGGATAGGCTAAAATGGCCACATAAACATGTGCTGGAATCTAGTAAAGGCCTCTATAATTAAGATGCCTATCCTGTTCTTCCCCACACCGCCAACTAACCACCTTCCCCACCCGGCCACTCACAAAAGGCCAACTTGCCCACAGGGATGGATAGCCTGAGTCTGGCCACGGGTGTTAGGAGGGAGGGGGGGGGGGGGTTGTGGTTGATGTTAGGAGGGGGCGGGGTGGGGGCGAGGGGCACAGGGGACCCATGATCATCTAGTATAAGCACGTGGCCTCAAATCATTAAGGCTTGCTTAGCAGCATAATTAACATTTCAGACTATTCAATGAGAAAAATGTCAAAAAATATTATTGGAAACTAAAATAAATCATTTCAACACACCTAAATCTGCCAAACCTTTTCCCATTCTGTTGTAACATGTTATCATTGTTAGTACAGATTCAGCGTCTTGACATGTCTCTTTATATCATGCTCAGACCTAAAATAGGTCACTTGCGACGACGGCAGGATTTACAGTCCTTTTGAAACCACACCACAAGAAGTATTCCCTGAGCATCGTCGACGGCCACAGTGCACGCGACGCCGGGTTGGGAGCGATGGAAGTGTCCATTAGATATGGCGCGGAGAGAGGAGCATCGGGTTAGGGCAGGGAGGAGTATTAGAGGTTTAGAGGAGTAGGGTAGCTGAGAGAGGACTGAGGCCGGTCAGCCTGTTGTCAGACTGATCCGTCTCTGACTCCTCCTTCCCGGGCCGCCCTCAGTCATGACATGGACCGGCCGCCCCCCGTCCATTAGGTCGGTTTTCTCTGACGTCCCATGGCATTCAGGCCATGGCCCACCAACTGGTGCCACGTGCTAGCCAATGTCTGTCATGACTGACGTGCGTGGTGATTTTTAGTTGCCAGCATTTTCTCCCAATATGAACCCCATGGCCCATTGCATTCAGTCCTTGGCCACCTACTCCTGACGCCATGTGTACCATCAAACGTTTGTTTACAATGTGTACCCGTAGATCATGTCAACCATGCCGTCCATAGAAGCTGGCTGCTGCAATTTACAACACATGCCATATCCCCTCTATACCGGCCGCGACCATAACCTGGCCGAAGGCCACTACCATGTAATGACGCACTAACAAACATTTGGGTTGCAATATCAACCTCCACGGCCCATGACTAAACTCTCATGGCATCTAACTATTGCCAACCACTGGTCAACTCTCCTATTGCAACAAGTATCCTATATTACCCTGTATAAAAGCATAGGCCTAATTTTTTTTTTTTTTTGAAACGTTTTATTTTTCAACTGGTTACATTCTCAGACTAGTAGTCTGTTCTCCCTCGTGTACCAGCAAAAGGTTGGTTTAGTGGTCACGGTAACTGGGATAAGCGGAATATTATTACAATATAGTTTCAGTAAGTTTGATTCGGTATATTGAGAAAATCACAGTCATAATCACAAATCACAATCAAACGGGTGGGAAACTCGTGTGAGGTATGGAGATAATCAAAACGTAAAATGAGATGAGATGGGGATGAAACAGAAGTATCAGCACAAACATTTATAAGTACAAGATTAGGTACTGTATGTGCATAGTCTTAGGTACAGTCCCAATATTGTACCTAAGACTATGCACATGCAATTAAGATGTCGAACAAGTACTACTACGGAAACCAGGATAACCGGTGATGCTCCGTAGGCGGTCAGAACACTGAGCTGGAGCTCCGGTGAAACTCTATAGACTCGCGCCGGGAACTAAGATACGGCCGTGAAGATACGGGACACGGCGCGGGGAGAGGCGGGTTAAGGGAGCATTGGTTGTCGACGCACGTGGTAGGTGGAGGTGGGCGTTTAGTAGAGTAGACCTAAACCCTCCTGAGACACGTGAACACCGTCATCACTGACACCCACATCCACACCGCACTACATTGAGTTTGTAAACCTGAGCACTTACATCTAGGTCAACTATACCCTTTGGGAAAAGGGTATTTTATTTTATTTATGCGTCTTTCTGTGCGTTAGGTGATAATGACTGGTTCTCTTCAAACCACAGTACACTAATTACATGATATATGGAAATAAGGGCGATACCACTTACATTACAACACACCAAATTTCTACCGGTATTACTTTCCACTGAATAAGAAAAAGCATGCTTAATTAGTTTTGAACCCAAAATTTCCATCATTACATTAAAAATACAATATTTGAGTGAAATGACTTAATTGTCTCAAAATCAAATGTATATAACTATGTCACAAGCATCGCCGTCATCTTTATGAAACAGAAATGGGCCAGATGTCCGAAAAGGTTGATTTAAAAGTGAAGTAAACATCCAAAATAGGGACTGACCTTTCAGGTTTTGGTTCTTTGGGTTGTGAGTAGTACATGGACATGTCGGTTTGTGTCGGGCTCTCACGTTTTAAACTACACACAAGGGGGTATTCTGGTAGACAGTAGCTGCACTTTGAAGGACGACTGCGACTGAAGCGGCCCAATATTTATAGGTTGCAGCTGATTGTAAATTAATTGCTCTCGGCTACTTTGGCAGTCAAGAAGGCCAACTGAAAACAACAATGTTTATCTATATCGACAAGCCATCTATTTCCCTTTCTATAGATATCAGTCATTGAATCATTGTTTCACATATTCCCCTACTCTCTCCTTATTCAGACCTTATGTGATGGCACTATATCCCCTTAAAGAGGAAAATCACGATTTATGTACCATTTAATTCAATACAATCACATCCTTACCTCCACGTGAGAAATGATAACGCTATTTACACCTATCTATCCATGGCCAACTAAAGTGTCTTTTAGGCCGTGTAAAAGCTGCCCAGGATCACACTGACAGATCATTTATATCGCCATGACACGGCCTTTATGGCCCTGTCTGACCGGCAGGGTTTAGTCGGGGGAAGGGGGCACTTTCGGATTTTATCTACCGCGCTTTACAAGCATAAACAAATTCACATTGCCTGCATAGAATATACTCTTCGCGACCAACTCTGAAAATTCAGTGGTTATCAAAATAATATTTGATAGATCTATCAGCAATAATAACGAAGAAAATGACAAAAATGGTAAAATAAGCTAGAATTCCATTTATCTTATGGTCTCCATCTAGTCATATAAAGAACTGAGTTTATACATTATCTTTTATGCCATCTAATGAACCTAGTATTCAACTAAATCCTTTTGATATATATCGAATAATGATTTCCGTTCTAACTCTTGTAACTACAAGTTTATTTGATCAAAGTTATCGCATGTATTTATCAAGGTAACACCACAAAATATAGGATATATTTCTTTAAACACAAGTATAAAGCTTTAAAATGAACATTCTGCGCAGGCATTATGTGAGTCTGAGTTTTTGAAATTCATAAGTCGTTGTTTGAAAAAAGCACGACTGTCCCCAGCACTTTCCTTCTATGTTTTACGGGCCCTTCTCAACATGCACCATTCAATAAGGGAGTACCCCCCTTCCCTCCTCCTGACCAGCGCCTCCTCTCTGCCCACTCAGGCCCTGTCAGCGGGTCCCTATCACCCCGTGCATGTCACTTGACCAGTGGTCAGCTGCCGCCTTGACCATGTCCGGGGGTGAGTGGGGTGAGGGATGTTGGGTGTCAGGGCTAATGGTCGGCGGATCAGGCGTCGTCCGCTTTATGGTCACCAGGGGCCGTTAATCTTCGACAACACCCCCCACCTCACTTCACAACACCCCCACCCCCTCCTTCACCCAACCACTCGGCCGTTTTTGTTACTACATCTCTGTCACTCTGCTCTAAAACAAGTCTCATCCTTAGTCTAGGGTCATTGGAATAAGAATTTTGACCACAACATATTTATACGTTGTGTATTGTTTTAGCGGTACACCAACGTCAGAAATGGTCATGATTAGTTCCAAGAGTATAGTTATTACGAGGTGTACTTTGACAGGGCCAAATGTGGAGAGGATGAGAGACACGTGTGTGTGTGTGTGTGTGTGTGTGTGTGTGTGTGTGTGTGTGTGTGTGTGTGTGTTTGTGTGTCAGGATTATATATAGGCCTACAAACAAATGGAGGGTGCACTCTAAATTAACCCTATTTCTTAGTCCCCCTTTACAACTAATGCACTCTACATCTTTTCGGTCGAGGTAGTATATAAGCTATCTCGTATGAACAGAGCATAATAAAAGAGGACGTGAGCTCACAATTGTCATATTAATATTTTCATTTCTTGCCCTTTCTTGCCCAGAACTATGCTATAGTTGCGCTAGACAGTCTACCCCTTGGTTAGCTTTCCATATCCCCATGTTCACGTCCATCCTAAAGGTCATCCGGAAGTGTGCCATTCAATGCCCTATAAACCAACCGACGGAAGTGCCGATGTATGAATACTGACATAGAAGCCATAGAAGCTTAGAATATGCCATCTTTTAGTTTGATAAGTCTGCTGATCAGTGATATCAGAAAAGGTCAACGGACCTGGCTAATATTGTAAACATTATACGTCATCATGACTGTCACAGTGACCCAAGGAACCCATAGCTCTGGACAAGGCCTATAGAGAGCCCTACAGCTGGTCTGCGCCAAATAGTAGTGACTGTAATATCAGTAGCCTGGTGCAGAGAAGGGCACATTTGTCCTTAAATTAGACCTAAGCATTAACGCTTATATAGTTAGAGAAGAGAATTGGATGCAAAGCGACAACATAGTTAGAAAAGGTAATGGGGAGGTATCAAAATACAAATAATATGTTAAAGAAATTGTTTTTCGCATTGTTGTTGCAATGAATTGGCACTGCAGGGCCCACAGTGGTAAATAACACACACAACAAAATATAGGTCTGATATAATATCTCAGTGGAATGAGGTGAGAACCCCCCCAAAAATACCACCCTATTGAACACCTGTTATATGTGGTGGGTGTAGGAATATATATACAGTGACCAAAGCACAAGGCCCTCAGGCTTCAGCGTCCTATGTACGCCCGCGCCGACATGAAGTACCCGCCACACTCACCAGGTGGCGACCTGACGGGTCCCGGATGTAGGGTAATACGTCATCAT
Source organism: Lepidonotus clava (assembly GCA_936440205.1). NCBI lineage: Eukaryota > Metazoa > Annelida > Polychaeta > Phyllodocida > Polynoidae > Lepidonotus > Lepidonotus clava. The sequence continues at coordinate 19,520,048 of OW387148.1, forward strand.
CACCGTCAGACGCCGCCTTTGATCACGTGACACCTGTAGCGTCTCTGGAGACGTAGGGCGTGCGGGGTGGGTGTGAGATGAGGAGTTAGGGGAGGGACAATGAACTTAGAGACGTACAACACTGTGGGTTGGAGGTCCTTTGTATGGGAGCGTAAACCGTAAAGAGGAACACTTGTGATGATTTAGATGTTATCAGTAAACATTAAGAGCAGACAAATCTGTGTTTCCCGCCACTACACAATTGACGGGTACAGGCACTATGTATAGGCTGTAGACAAAATAAAAAGAAAATTGTGTACATGTACGTATTTTGCAAGCATACCACTTCTGGTAAATAGAGAATGACTCAGGATATAATTATACATGTAACATGATTAAAAGTTGGTTATATTCATTTCAACAATTTGTGATATTTTTCTTTTTTCATAAACCATTGTGGACATTTCTCTCACTTTTAGTTTTCAGTTTTCGGGTATCGGCTGTGATGAGAATGAATACCACGCGGTTGCATTTTCATGCGCAGACTTCTACCTACTGAAGTCATAATTATTTACAATGTAGTAAGGAACAGATGAAGGGCTAGAAAAGAAATTATAACAGTGTTCAAGGTCTACTCAACAAAATAACCAGTGATACAATAAAGGGATATCAATCTAATAACAGGTAATTCGAATGCAATTCAATGAGGATTAAACACAATTAATTTTACACTTATTACCAACCACGTACTTGTATATAAACGTTGACAGGAGTTCTTGCCATAGACAGAATTCAGTCTAATCAGATAGCTAGACATCTCCTAGTTCAATAGAACAATGAAGGATCATCCAACCAGTATAGGCAGTCAGAAGCCGTGCCCTTCCTCATCCCTTCACCCCGACCCCCACCCGACACCCCGAGTGGTCAGTTTCATTGGCCCAGATCCTAATCCCAGCGCCGGCGACATGCCCCAAGTGACCATTTCAATTAAGGGATTCCCTTTCGATTCGTTGGTCAGTCCAATTGGTGTGGGCGCGATGACGCCCGATGAGGTGGTGGTCTGATGGGGGGCGGCTGAGTGGACTCCCTAATGAGGGGCTTTGGTCAGTCCCCCCCCCCCCCCCTTAGACCTCCGAACGTACTGGGCTGGGTTGACAGTTGGGCAGTAGTATAGGGCACTATCTCTACCCTGGGACAATAATAATTTGTTGTTTATTTCAAAATTGTATAACGGCTCGCAGAGAAAAATAGATTGTCACGTACATGTCTTTCTGCTTCTTTGGAATTTTCATCATGGCCAGGGGTAACCCTGAATGAAGTTTTTCAAATTTAAAAAAAATGACATGCTTTTACAATACAATTGTTGACGAATTTAGTTTTTGGTGGTTATTTTAACATATTGATACGACGAACTATAATTTAAGTTTTCAAAGAAGAGTTAAAGTATGCCATAATACTGAAACCAGATTCTTCATACCATACTGTGCAGGTCCCCATTCAGTACTGGTCACCCAAATCATTCAAGTCTTACAACCTTTAGCCCCGCAAATACCCACCATTATTTCACATGCAGCCCTTTGAACATGATACCTCTTCAAAAAGCTTTCTATCCTCTGGCATCACCATGGTGGTGGGCCCGCGTCCCCCGCGTCACGGGACAGACGAGGTCGCAGGTCACGTCATACCCTTCACGTCGCCATTGTGTCAGACCGTCTCCCAAATTGACCCGACGTTGGCCTCAGACCCTGACCCCCAGCCCCACCATGACCTACGCATCACATGGCGCTGACATTATCTGGCACCCGACCACCGGCCATTGAGACCCATACGGGCCGATTGTCTCGTCATGTTAAGTGTTGACCATGGAAGAAAGGGCGAACAAATCGCCCAACGACCAGTGAAGGATAGAAGTGCAACCACCTTGGCATTGGCATTGGCGTTTGCTTTTGTAGCTTTTGCTCTTACATGGGATGGAATGTTAACGTCTGAAGAATTCACTTTAAGAGCGACAGCATGACTCGATATAAAGACTAAGTTCCTGCGCGCTATAATAATTATTATAGATTAACTCTGCTATACGGCGATTGAGTGCGCATCGGTGAAGGCTCGTGTGGACCATAAGGACACACCTTTGGATTTACAATGACATTGCCCTAGGCCGCCCCTATTACGTTCTCTGTTTACGTCCCCGACACAGACAGTGTGCCGCGCGGCCCTCTGACCAAAGAGAACATGTTCAAAGCTGACCCCGAGAGTCAGAAAAGGGCGCCGTGTCGGTCATAGTTCGCTGGCCGCCCAGTAGGGGGCCAGTTTCCCTGCAATGATCGACGATAAAAGCCACAGGAGGGAGGTGGTCGTTTTCAGACAGCCTTCCCGCCTCCCCCGTCCTGATCCCTGACCTCTGGCCTCTGACCTGTAACCCTGGATCTGACCTTGACGGGTCATGCTGTGGTCAGTGGATATAAGGCTCCTGCCCCCTCTCACTAGGAGTGTTACCCCCTGTGTCCCTTCCCTGCCCCCTGGTCAGGTCTTAACCCATTCCGCTCCCTTCTCCCGATGGTCCTGTGACCTTTGAGGTCCCCTCCAATGGCGTCAAGGTCGTCTCGGCCATCACTTCCGGTCATGAGGGATGTTTATGCTCTTGCTTGCTTTTACCGTCAGGCGGCGCGTTGACGTGACGTCATCTGAGTGGTCAGTATCGGTCAGTTTTCGCCTGGTCAAGCGGAGTGGACGCAGCTAAGGGCGTTCACTTGACCCTTGACCCTGGCGTTTTGGCGTCTAATTCGTCGACGGTCAGCTGGGCGGAGCAGACGGCTTTTTGCCGGGACTGACCATTGGTCAGCTTGACCCCAGTTGACCTCTCGGGGCTTTCATGCCAATTGATATCATTTGTTACCGTCATGGCCCATCGGTGCTCTTTGTCCAATCACCCACTCTCCTCCCCTTCTCCTTCCCCGCCCAGGAATACCAAACTGCGGACATGGCGGCGCCCTGTGCCCCGACCGGAAGTCGTCCATACAAACGCCGGTAACCCGTTGACGCATGCGCGTGGGGAGCCATCTAGTGGAGCGATTAAGAGTTAGCTCCGAGCGGCGAACAGGGAGAATCGATATCAATTAGCTATGGGACTCTCCTGCGGCCCACTCCATTGAAACCCCTACTTTTGTGTTATTGTGTGTCGCCGGCACTCCGTCGGTAGAGGTCGTTTCGGCAGGAAGGGGGCAATCTGTTGTGTGAATTGTCAATCGTCGGCGCTCCACACCCACCACCTGCCGCGCTCTTCCCGTCGTCGGGTCGTTTGATGGCCTTAATAAATTAATATTACCCCACTGGTCGACTCTCGCCGTACCAGTCTATTGGACAATGCTTATATCATCCGAGCAAATTGAACCCATCTCGCTCACTCTCCCTGGATGAAAGCAATGGTTAGGAGATACTGATATAGTCTGCAAACGTAAAGTCCTAATCTATAGATAAGATGACACAAAGGTTTGAGATAAACAAAAGTACGTAATATATATTACGAATAGACAGTTCTAAGCATCACAACCACGAACAAAGTCTACACAAACAGGCATCTAGCAGTATTTCTTGTACATGAATTAAAGACATTATTCAACTTCCGATTTTATAGAAAGGTCACCTGGGGAAAACAGAAAAACAAAATTGATATTGTAGCTGTAATCAAACTGAAGAAAGCACTCTTTACGCGACAACCCCAATGACTATAAAATATAGGTAGTAGTATATGTAAAGTAATATTTCATTCGGGTTTGAGGTATGCACGACTCCTATATGGCTCTCATTCGTATTCCCTATTTCTTTTCACATACCAACCTCCTCTTAATAATGAAGAAAGTAAAATGGATTCATTGATATTCATAAAATATAATATGCCAAATTAAATTAGTTCTCAAAGGATCTGTTGGTCACCCACATGGTCATACAAATTTGACCCTCTAGTCTAAAGCCTACCCTTTCAGATCATTTAACTATCTTATCCCTGTCTTCTGGACATGTACATCCCTCCTGCCCTTTCCCCTTTTCCTCTTCTCGTGCCCCATCCCTTCCCCTTGCTCCCTGCTCCCCACCCTGGAGTCATAGGCTGTGCTGTCTCCACCCCTTCCCGCCCCTCACGTCGTGAATACTACATAGCTTGTCCCGACGCCCGAACGCCCGATTCGATTTGTCGGACGGCGCTCGTGTCAACAGGTCCCGACCCCTTTTTGGTAAATTGGCCCAAATTGAATAAAACGTTCGCCCTGACTGTCCATCCAATGAGAAAATGGCGCGAAGGGGCCGCTCCGCCCTACCTCTCACTCTCTCCCATGCTCCCAACGTGACCATTGGTCCTTTTCGTTTCCCCTGCTGACCGTTCTGTGTTTTAGTGCGGCCTGTGTCAAGGTCGGGGTGAAGGGGTAAAAGACGGAGCGACCAGCGGACCGACCGGAATGACCCCTGGGGCCGCGCGCCTACTTAGCCTGCTGACGACGACGAATTTCCGGCGGCGCGACGTAGGCCTCGTGTGGCGACAAACGAGGGGGTCGCGGCGGAGCGCCTAACGCGCCTAAAAACAAGAGCAAATGGGCGTCGGCACTCGGGTAATGAATACAATTGACACTTGGACGGCCGGCCTGGTGGGAGGGGTCAGGGGATGGGCCTGGAGTCACACCACCGACTCACAACAGCTCATATCCACTCACGACTCAACCACCATAACCGACAGACTCACCAACCCATACGTGGTCATTGAGGCAGCAATAAAAGGGGTTTTCTTATACCAACCAGTCTGATTTGCGCGCACACAGCACTATTCATAGGTAAAGTTTATCTACGCGATTATATTTTCACCTTTGTTTATTGCCGTCATAACTCGTATAAAAGTCACTAGCGTTTAGAACAAATATATATTAATGACTTTCGGAATATATATGCCTCTTAATTATCGATGTTCATATTGGCTGTTTCTCTAGCCCCGGGACCGGGTATAGGGATCTCTTGTTGACGGGCTGAGAGCCGTTCCGTCCCGTCAGCTGTTTGGCTCTGGAGGCGGACTGTCTTCCGCCCCTACATGCCGATCTTCTCGGGTATGCCTGTACATATGTAATGAGGACAGTAGCTGTATAGTGGTAATGGCAGAGATATAGCTCCCGAAATTACTTATTCGAAAAGAATAGGGTCAGTTGATCATGCAGGTATAGGGGGGCTTGTAGCACACGACCAATATTTTGTTTAATGTATGTTTATTAAACAAGAAAAGCAGATACCAAATTTTAGTAGAACGCACATGCTCCTTCTAGTGGAACAGTCAAATCAATCTTGGAGTTGTGATGGAATTACATGTAGTCGGAAAAATAAATGGGCGGAGGCATTCTTGATTTCTTCTATCCATTCAGCTATCAGTACCTCAGAACCGCATAATGAACCACAAATGATTGGCCTGCCCATATAATTAATAGCCGTCGGTTGGCACTGGTTGGTGAGACGGGGTGAGGAGTGGGGCCGACAGTGGGGTGGCGGGCGGGAGGCGGGCGGCCGCCGGGTCGTAACGGGCTGTTTCCGCGCCCAGCCCCGCCGCCCCATCCATCGACGCCTCGCGCCGCGGCACCTGCTGCCGCGCCGTACACGCCGTACGCGCCGCGCAGCAAGGGTTCGCTTCACCACAAGCATTTGGATGAGGAATGAACAGACATGGAGGCTTATACAATTGTATATTAATATACAATACATGGCAAATAATTCCTTCAGTCGTATGTTCACGAATAGTAATTGCTATTTATTTTCAAATTTAAACATCACTCTTCGCGTTATCATAATACTTCTAATGTCCAAGCATTGACTGGAGTGCGGCTACCCGCTACTGGCCGGACTGCGACCATAGGTCAACCAAGACGTGGGTCATCTGTCCCACTGGCAGTGACCAACGGGCACGCCGCGCCCTGTACTTAATTCTCAGCGCGCGGTCAGCCATCGACCCTTAAACCGCGCGGCGGCTCCCTGTCTACTGACCTCCCTGACGCGTATACCTAAATTGTATAGGTATATTACCAACACACACAGTCGCCCATCGTCATACTTATCAGTGTGCTTATTTCCTTTAGTTTATCAAAATTACTCTTTATTGTCCCTATACCAGTCTCCTTCCCCAACCCATCCCATCTGCCCCACACATGGACCTTTTTCTTTCTATCATAACTACTTGTCTTATTTGAATATCCATTGCCCTCCTTCTTCTCAAACCTATATATATATTCTCACTGTATTCCCTCCCTAATTTCGAATAGCCTCCCTTTCTTTCCTTACCCTCTCTTTCTGTCCATCTTTTACCTCCATCCTACTCTCCTCCCCCCCCCCCTCCCTCCCTGTCCGCCACGCGCCGACGGAAACCAATTATTTAACCCGAGGAAGCCGGGGTGGAGCTGTGCGGAAGGCCCGAGGGCCGGGCCAATTAGTGAGCCGAATAAACCAGGGGAGTGGGACCCTGTGAGTGGGATTAGTGACCGGCCGGCCCGCCCCCCGACCGCCTCCAGGGTAGGGGGCGGGGGCTACCTATATAGGGATAGAGCCGTCCGGGGATGGGTGTTGAGGCTAATGCTAAAGTACTACCACTTGTATATACATGTATGTCTAGATGCGACATTGCATGCTGACGAGAGTAGATTTTCAAGTGCAGCGACCATGTCAATTCGACCTATCATGTTTGACCCCCGGAACGTATCCGGATCATTCACAATGATATGGATCATTTCAAAGTATTGTCAGCTGTGGACAAACATTATACATGTATATTCAATATACATGTTTCACCCTCAGGAGCCCACGTAGGTTAATCAAATTGCGGCGCGCTAATCTCATAGTATCATAGTGATCATGTTCTCTATAGCTCTATACTTACACTATGGTTATAACTGAAAATTGAGACAATTTCATAAACGAGAGGTTGAGTTCAAAGTTCCTGATTTTCAGCTAATATTTTGGGTAATTGGTCACGAAAGAAATTATCATTGTAAAATGTTGATAATTCATTCTAAGAAGTGTACATCATTGTAAGCTTTGTATGTATTTAAAGACAGTATCCGTGGTAAAATGAAATTTCAGACCACACCAGTACATTGGTCAACAATATTGTTGATGTCCTTGGCACAAAAAGTATACTTATGATATATTTCAAAATTCATTTAACCAATCATTGAGGTACCTATGAAATCTATATGGTTATTCATAGGAAACCAATTTAGCACACTCATGAACTATATATATGGCTCTTTGATCATAATTATTGATTAATGTTATTCAAATATGTAAATTAAATTTCCGCTTTATTATCATGAAGATATGGTGGCGACGAGCAAAATGGTTAAAAAAAATACAGATCGTGATAATTCGCTTCGATTTCATTAATCATACTTAGTATGAAGTATGGCATTATCCAATTTATCTTAATGGTCAATCTCCCAATTTCTCCATCGCGCGCGTTTTGTAAGGTTCAATCATCCATTATGATTTGTTATCAAGTTTCCTCATTCACATATCAACAACGTGAGCCAAATGAAAGTTTATCTGGAACATCAGTTTTGATTATGCATTATGGAAAGCCATAATCAGAGATGTCCCTTATCTGTAATTGAATATCCACCCTGAAATTCTGGATCATCAATATAGAGTGTATATAGATATGAACAGAAGTTCATTCTCAAAAAAATTGATATGGTTGAAATTTTTAAAGAAAATTACAATTTTTAACAGTAATATAATTTTGTGCTCAATCCTCAATAATATAGAGTTTAGTGGTATTGTTAGAATTTTTAATTTCAAGCCCCACAATTAACCTATTAATTTATAAAGGTTTTAAAAACATAATGCTGATATGTATCTTGAACAAAATGATTACTTTACCCTTTTAACGTAGCTGATATAGAAATAGGGGTAATGTGTTGATTTGGTTTTCTGCAGCTGTGGCTGTAGTGATTCTCATTTATAATCATCATAAATACAAGGAGAAGTAATTTACGATCGCGCGCCACTCACTTGGTTATTTACTGATAATTTCTGGTTATTCATTGGGCAATGATGAGTTTTACGACCATGTATCAATTATTCAACAGAGAAATCTCATAATTCCACGGATTCAATTCGGCACACCTTATGAAAGCAAATCACGGCAATAAAATCACAATGATCTCACACGATTTCAATCATAACCTTTTGCTTTTAATGAAACCACCTTTTTATCCAAGGCGATACAACCCCAAAGTGCAATTACCAAATGCGAAAGTCTAGTTCTTCGGCATACGATTTATTCATTGTCTTCTCATAACTACAACCATTACCCTCTCACGGGCACGCCTGTGTGCAGTTCAATACCCCTTCAATAATCGTGACGAGTATTTGTTTCCGTTTAAGTAGTCATTTGTTAATGACCTTAATCTATAAGCAGCAAACAGGGGGAATTGCAGGGGCCGAACCGACCAGCCGATATCGTGAGTTTCCTTCATTTAGCGACTGAGGAGAGAAGTAAACTTTGGTCAAATGAAATTAGACTTGGGTGGACGTGCGGCGCCCATTACTGATTGATAAAAGGGGCACTCGGCCTAATGGATGGGACAGGGGAGGTACAAAACGACGGACGGACGGAGAGCTAAATGTCGGCGGATGAAGGCAGTGGGAAGGGTGTAGGTAGGGGATTATAGGTAAGAGTATACTATAGGTTTAGAGGTGGACGTGGAGGAATCAGAAGTCAGGAGTTTTTGAGAATAGGTGGATAGCGGAGGTGGGTATCAGGTTAAGGGGAGGGGGTGTGAGTAGTACCGAATTAGGGGGTGCGCTCCAGGGTTGACAGGGCGATGCGTGGATATAGGGACATGAAGTGTATTAGATGGGAGAGATAACATGGAAATACTTGTACAGACCTTCAGTCACGAATAAGCAAGAAACACGGAATAATATGATGGTGTCATATTATCAGGTAGTATAGTTTTGATACTAAGAATAAAGTCAGACATTCTATAGAAGATCCCAGATGGAGTAAGGAATTAAAATCCATTTAATCATCAGCCGGAACATGTGTAACTGCAATACAAATGAGGCCATCAAAGGCCGAGGTAAAACAGTGGTTTCAGATACACTTAGGAGAGAAAGGACTGGTGCCGGAGACGATTGGGTGTGAGAGGGGGCTCCACGGTCTGAGGGGGAACAGGAGGAAGGCCAGCCCCAAGATTGAGTTATCCATATTAAGTCGCCGGGTTTGATTGTATTGAAATTACATCACACACTTACTGAACCCCCGTGGGTGGTCGGCCACATGGTCGCCATGGAAACCACTGTGTCGGTTTCAAAAATCCATACTCCCTTTTTGTTCGCCACACCCTCCGAGAGAAAACGATGGAACACGAGTTAGGTGGATGGGGGAGCGGGCGGTAGGAAGGAATGTAAGAAGGGAAGGAAGAAGTGTACATAAAGACAGTGTGGTGTTAGAAGGCTGGGAATTCTGCCTAACACTAAGCAATCAGTGCCGCGGGAGTGAATGATATTTATCCACCCTTTATTATATTAATGAAAATATGGTTACGTGCGCTGGCGAAGCTAGGGAGGGGACAGAGAGCCGGCGGGCGGTAGGGGGAGGGCGGCGGGCGTTCTTATATGCCTCCATTTCATTAGCGATAATCGAAAACGCAAGAAGGAAATAAATCCATTGAGGCGCACGCGGCAGGGGCGGCGTGGGTAATGTACGGACGGCCGGCCGCTGATTCGATAAGTGTCACGCCAATTCGTTACACCAATAAGTGTATTTGGATAAACTAATTGATTTTATTTATTAGGTGAGCCGAGAGCGGGGCGCGTTGGGCCCGCCGCCGCCGGCCGGACTCATTGGGTTACAGTGACAACGTCGGCAGGGGTTGTGGAGCGGAGAATCGGCGCGCGGGGAGGGGAAGGGACGCGTCGAGCAGGGGGTGGGTAGAAAGGCAGGTGGCGTGCAGAGAGAGGCAGACTAATATACTTACCTTTATCATATTAGTCGCGCCATTATCGTTAGCTCGCCGCCGAGACATGGAGCCGAGAATTAATCCGGGCTGCTTAGGGAAGAAACGTGTTAATTACTTACAACCCGCTGCTGCAGATTCGCTGAGCTCCTTCGAGGAATCTCTTGGCATTTCTTTTAGTTTCCATCTCCATATTGCTCCCACGGAGGGATAGAGAAGGAGATAAGGAACCGGGGGAAGGTTTAACGACTATGTTGATAAAAGGCGGCCTATTTCTCGGACTTAACCTTCATGAAGGGATTGCGTCCGATGTTAACTCATTGTCTATAATTTCGCTCAATATCATCTAGTACTTCAAAACACCGGGATTCAGACATTTCCAGGAGCGCTATGGTAGGGCCATTGTTGAGGGGGTTTGGGGTAGCTCATGCGACTGACGCGGTGCTTTATTGTGGCGAGTGCTCGGATGAATTAACCGTCAGTGTGATTTTACATGCTCTCCACAACCAACTATCCCTCTCAATTAAACATCAAACACCCTCCACTCATGCTTCCCCTTCCTGAGTACGTGTCCTCGGCACCAGTGGCGCCACCAGTCACACGTCTAACGTCAATTTAACCCTACTTCATTTGGCGCGGCGCCCTCGTTCATGCGCGCCAATAAGCAGACGACATTCCGGCCCGGGAGACGCGCGCGCTGGCGCATCTTTTCCCGCCAATAATTAGTGACGTAGCTGGCCGCCAGTCAGATCCGGAAGCGACTAATGAATTGAGTGAAATTCGAAGTCTGTGTGCCAGCGCGCCTGCGCCGAATTAGACGCATTGATTTCCGGTAGCGGGAATGAGGCTCGTCGAGTGAGGCATTATCACTGGTCGGCGGCGGCCGGTGGACGCCGCTTATTGGGAACATAAATGGCCACTCAGACGCCGGCAACCAGCAAAGGTGGCATCCAAAAGTCGTCGGCTAAATAAGATTTTTTTCCTGGGGCCTTTTTTTGTCAGTTGATGTTTGCTCTTGTGTGAATCTTTGAAACGTGAGAAGATTGGCGTGACCTTAAACTTGCGAGGAGTCGGCGACTTGACAACTCATCTTTTGAAATAGAAGATTATAGCATGTCTTGGTTTGGACTTGGTGGATTAGTTTGAAACTACGCGCGAAGGACAAACATTGAAGACGAACATTTGAGAACTAATATTGACGTTGACAAGTGAAAATTCCTCTAGATCATGCATGTCCTTTACATGAAACAACGTTTGCAAGCTCATGAATATTTGAAGTTTAAAGTCATAAGTTTAAGCTGGGTTGGAATTGTACATTTATGACATCTATACCTCTGATCTTGTTTATTTTCAAGCAAAGTTAAAAGACAAAGCCATTCTTATGTATGTCTAAAATGAAAAAAAGCATTATCATTTATTTGTTTCATGAGAATAATACATAAGTAGATACGTTTAGTTCCTTATTTGTTTTGTGTTGGGCTGTTATCAATCTAGATGTTATATGAGCTATAAATTAACTATGATACAGTGATTGTCTGAAAAGACTACCATCTGACATTGAACGTCATTCAAAGCACCACATCTTGATAAACTCATTTCTAAAATGAGACACCTCCCTTGCTACGTTGCGCTACGTTCTTGTTAACGATGATAAAATGCGGTGCCAGTGAAACATAATAAACTGTGCTTCACACTAAACCAAAAAAAATACAAACAAAACTACACAAAGGGGTCTTCATAGAACCATTCAAGACCGACAGTTATGAAAAGACATTTAGTCAGACAAAACCTCTTTCCTTTAAACTATTGAACGCCAGCTGGCGCTAACTGCCCCTTTGACATGGCCTATTATCACTCAGGTAGGATTCAATCACTCCCTGGTTAAAAACCATACAGGCTAAGTCCTTAATGCTTTAAGTCGGCAATCCGGGCCTGGGGCGGAGAAACCCGATACCACGCCGAGCCCTGCGGACACCTCTGTCCACCAGGTGTCACCCTGGGGAGTATGGGGGCAGGTTGATGCCCTCAGAGCTAAGCCTCCCCAAAACTGTATCTTTGGGGGAAGAATAATTGTTTTAATGGCAGCTTTTAAAGGTGAGAAACGATTGACCGACGCTGGAGTATAATGTTACATGTCAAATAGTCAGGACATATCCAGGTAGCATTTGTGACCAACTGCCATCATTTTAACATGTTAGAGCATGCGCTGAGCACCCTTTTATCACACTTGTATGTCACTGATGTCAGGGTAGTGAACATGCCCTCGTTTTAAACTGACAGAGTGTCAATTTCCTTTTTCAATTTGCGAATATATAATGATGACTAAGGGTGCTAAGAGTCTACTCTTTTTAATATTCTGCCATTTTAAATGGAAATGGAGGAAAACAGTTTAGAATGTCACAGGTCATGAAGTATCAACCTGTCGATTCCTATTGCTACGTTCTGGCACATGCTAAAGTGTCTGGCCATAGGATATAACACAAATGATTATGCAATAAGAGGGCAGCTGCCCACGTGACTTGTGCCAAAGACCCACTCTAGTTACAATGCCTGGAGGCTCCAGCTTAAGCCGAATTCTGAGTACAGTTACTGAGCCCAAGGGGTCTTCTCTATACAGGTACCAGGACCCAGATGGTCCCTAGGACCTTTTCCCTAGTGCCCTTTCAACCCTAGGTCTCTCTCCAGTCCATGTCCTTAGGTACCTGAGGTGTTCACAGAGGGCGCTAAATCTGACACGGGTTTAGGGCTTTCCGGAAGTGAGTTGCCCACAGGGCCGGGCCACCTGTTGTCTAATCATTCATTAACTGGTACTCTCGAAGCTGTATGCCTGCATTATGAGTTTTTGTAGAATGTCAATGTATGTTACAAAACTATGAGGGTGTGTAATAATTTATAATGAAGGCTAGCCCAGTATATGTCCTATGTGGAATAGTAAGTGTAACTTGGACATATATTCCACCATGCTTGTACTTAAAATGTGTAATTGTCCTGCACTATAGATAGCCTTTCCAACAAGGCATTATTAAGGCCAAGCCTGTGTGAATTTTTGAGGATCTCTCTATCTTGATAACATAAAAAGCCAACCTCTACCTAGTATATGCCCAAACCACCCTTGGCCAGCAGATCTGACGTTGCCCAGAAAGACCCTCTGTCCGGGGAGTTCAGAGCACGCCACGAGCACGTCCCGGGGGTGGACGAGATCTCGTTGTTTTCGGAAACAGTTGGCGTGTTTTCGTTTGCCCGAGGTACACGGGGGCAGATTGGAATCTGGGAGAGTATTTGTGTAAAATCAGACTGCCCGATCACCCGAGGGGTCGGGTGAAGAGGAGGCTATTGGCTAAGCCTAATTCTAACCCCAGGCAGTAATAAATGTTAGTATTTATTTTTGTGAAGATAATGTAATGGCGGGATCACCAAACTATATATATATAAGATTTTGAAACAATAAATGTTTGAGCTGTATGAGGACTAACTGTACAGAGACATACATGTTTTATTTGTATCTGGATTTATTGTACAGGAAAAATAAGTTGGATAATGTATCAGAATGAAATATATACCTTCGAATTCCCAGATATCAAGTAATGTTTGCACATGTAAACCTAAACAAAATACACATAGATAATTACAGAAGCATGTGCATTAATGTTTGTATAGAAATTTAAGATACTTTGTTCCTGCAGGAATAGCGAAGACAATTCGTGATGCGAGTCTTTTTATGATAGTTTGAATAATAGGTCTAGGAGGGAATGCATACTTATTATGCACACATAACCCTTACATAAATCACCAACAAAGGCCACTCAGAGTGCTCTAAAATGACACATGGACACATGTAGGCCTGTTGACAGAAGACTCATAAGTTCTTAGTTCTATAGGTTTATCAGTAAATCTGCAGCACTTCACACTATTCTGGTCCACTGGTTAGCCCTTTGCATGATATCCGACCGCTGTGGTGGCTGGCCCTTTGTCCTTGATGTGTTTTATGTGCACTAATATGACACGCAGTCACACTTCAGGACAGAACTCAGATGACCTAAAGACATAGGGGGAAGGTTGTGTGTTCAGTGAGCTGCATTTTCAAATGAAAATGGTGGGTATATTTTCAAATGAAATGGCTGAACATGCAATCATGTATGTATGACAGGATATAGGCACTGTGGTTATGATTCTTGGGGAAAGTCAGCAGCATTTTGTAAAGTGAATATTGACAGGGTTTTATGTATTGTCATGAGATAGTCCTCATGTAAATCAGAAGATAACAAGCGTAACAGCTTATTTTATGTCTGATAAAATATATGAAATTGTAGTTAAGGAAACTATAGCGTCTAGTAATTTCCTCTAAAAATAACATGGGGAGTACCCAAGCACTCTTTCTGGCTGGTCCGAGCTTGCATTTAGCATCCCAGATCGCCCAGATCCTTTTTGATTTCAAATACACGTTTAGGAAGTAATGCCCAGGATTTGAAATAACTCACTCAAATTCTACCATAACCCTTCCATAATTATGACATTGAAACCACACTGTCGTTAGACTGGTGACGCCTCTGACCTATATCCCCTAACCTAATGTAAAACCAAATAATCTATCTTATACAAATAAACTATAATAGCTATGAATAACAATTCCTCATGTTATTGTCATTACAGAGCACGACTCGCGTAAGGAGAACAAGAAGGACCTGGCGGGGTCGGAGGACGAGGACACGCCCAAACTCAAACAGCGGCGGTCGCGGACCAACTTCACCCTGGAGCAGCTCAACGAGCTGGAGCGGCTCTTTGACGAGACGCACTACCCCGACGCCTTCATGAGGGAGGAGCTCAGCCAGCGCCTCGGGCTGTCCGAGGCCAGGGTGCAGGTGAGTGAAGTTTGGGATAAAAGTACATATGGTGGAAGGATAAATAGGATTAGAATAAATATATAGAATATAACCCACGTAAAACATATGCCAGGTGCAGCAATAAATTGTATGTACTCACAAACTACATAAATCTCATTGCCGCACCTGGGGTATATAAATCGGAGAGTGGATTGATGTCACTTATTTATAAGTCTTTGTAATCATTAACGATTAAGGATTTCCCCCGTCAGATCTTATCACTGAATAGGCTTATTATCCCTTTGCTGCAATTCTAATTTTGAGAAATTAGTTTCATTTGATCGCTTCATGTATTTAACAAAATTTTATATCGTCACTTTCCTTACACACTTTTCCCAAAATATCGATGGACCAATAGTCGTAGAATTAGTCCAGATGACAAACATAAGAATAGACCAAAAGGGTAGTAAACCCTCAGTTTGTGGGTTCCTGCCTCTAATTAGACTGCCCGCCCCTGGAGGTCGTTTCGCCAGCCCTCGGCCCCTTCAGTTCCCGATAACAACACTCGATCCATCAACTTTAGTCTACTGACACGAATTTCGCTGATTCCCGGCCTCTGACAGCACACCATTCACCTTACAAACGATGCCCGTCAGAAACCAGCGAGCGGCGGCGTTTCCGCGCCTGCGTCTGCGCCCTTCATTTCCGCTTCCGTTCCGTGCGGTCAAAACTGAGACTCCCGTTAGACTGGAGAGCCGGATCTAGGCTGCTTGACCCACGAAATGCAAATGAGAAGTTCCAATTATGGGTTGGGGACCTCAGTGATTTACTGTGTTATTCGGTAAATAGCCTTCTGCATTAGTAGCTATATTGTTATTTTAGTATATTGAGAGGTCAACAATATATAACAGAATTATAATCATCAACCTTATTATGTCACATGTTAGATTCCTCACGTCATGTCGTTTTCCAGCCCCATGTCATACCTCATGTCATATGGCGAGAAATGGCCATGAGGCCTTGCCGAAATAAGACGCATGTAAGTGGAATGGAATATGTTGCATTGTATTCTGTTCTTTTTATAATTATGATGGAAAAACGTTTAGGAATGCTCGTTTTGGATTTATTTGAACGTTCTGTATAAGACCATTTTACTATAGAAAAGGATTATTGTAAACAATATAGTTCACAACTTTTGCACAGATGGCTCCATCAGAAGCATAATACAGAGCTGTATATAGTACACCGTGTCCCCAAAATACCCAGAAGTAGCACAAGATCACAAGACTATGAAAACAACCTGCCTCCACCCCCGTATCTCTCCTACGCCAGTGGTAAAAATGGTCTCATTTCAGGTAAGCAGATAAAGCTGTCCTAAATCTAGCCAACAATGAGTCGTCAGCGGCTTTTTCTGCTAATTAAAGGTGGTGTTCGGACCTAACCACCCCCTCTTCTGTCTCCTCGAGCCTTTCTCCTAGTCGACATGGTGTTTTTACGACCCCACCTCTCGGATAAACATAGATAACGCAGTGAGACCACAATACAACACCAGTTGAACTGATCTGAGCACGTCAAAGTTAAGGGGTTATCTCTCAATTCGATCGACTTTTCTATCAGCGCTACATACCTTGTATAGGTGTCGTGAGTGTGTTGAGAAACGTTTGCAGGGGGTGGGGGAGGTGATAGGGTCTTGTTTCCTTTGAGGTCGTGCAGGTTTTGGTTGTTGTCAAGGTGAGATAAGATCTACCTATCGGTCGGCGCACATTTAAACCCTTCTGCCCCTCCTCCCCCTCACACCACAGGTTCCTGTTTGTCCCCTAACATGTCCAACTCCCACAAGTCAGGTGTGCACAGACTGGAAAGGATCAGGCAGGTATTGATGGTAGAATGGTCCGATAAATCATGATGCAGAGATAATTTGAAATTGGCAAAGACTCGGTGA
Source organism: Lepidonotus clava (assembly GCA_936440205.1). Lineage (NCBI taxonomy): Eukaryota > Metazoa > Annelida > Polychaeta > Phyllodocida > Polynoidae > Lepidonotus > Lepidonotus clava. The sequence continues at coordinate 19,536,769 of OW387148.1, forward strand.
TGCAAAATTACTGAAAGTCACAGGTATGTATGTGTGACCCTATGCAAGTACATGTATAATATACTATTTCAAAGGAAACAGGCATCATATTGCCTTTTTGGGGGTTATCAAGCTTACCCTCTGAGTTTAGATGTTAGATAACAAGGGTCCTTAAATCAGCACGACCAGCTAATCATATGGATCGCCAAAAAAGTATACAAAATTCTATATATAGGCCTATACGTTGCCAATAGGCATATTGTAATTCAGATCTAGAAGGCCCACCTGGGACCCCTTCTGTCAGCTATAGGCCTATGACTGTCTGAAAGGCCTACCAGAGAGTTCTTTTGCACATCAAGAAGTAAGAGATGTTAAAGAACAATGTTATAATATATTACCAGAGTATTACTGAATACCGAGGTAAATTACAATGGTAGGGGGTGGGGGTGGGGGGAGGTCCCAGGGTGTAGGAGTAGATCATGGCGGCGCCACCAGATGGCGATACCCTCCCCCCCCCTCCCCCACCATCATCACTAATGATAGGTTTACCGGTCTGCCCTCTATTCACACCCCTCCCCCCACCTTCACACCACACCAAATTACACCCATCCACACCTGACTTCTTGACAGCGGCCCACAAAACCTACCAGCAAACCTTCCCGTCATTCATTCCCCGCCCGCCGGTAAACTCCCCCTTTATCGCTCACATCTCGCTCACGTGACGGTGGCGAGAGTATAATGAAGTGGACGGAAGTCGGTCCGGGGTGCGCGGGGCAGGCCGGGATGGGGATTGTTTGATGAATGGTCGCGCCGCACGAATTTGTTGGCCTTGTCTGCCTGTCTCCTGAGCGGCCCTTCTGTGTTGTACACTCACCTGGAGAAAAACAAGGGGGCACTTAGTTTTACAAATTTCCTCTTCCCATATGTTGCACAATTTTGTTTTTGTGTCTAATGATAGAACAATTTTCAGGAATTGATACCTTCAATGAGAGCGATAGATATTAACGGAATCAGAACCAATGCACAATGCAACATAATTATATATGCGCTATGAATAACTGATTGGTGCTTCTCATTGCCAGTATAAAGAATGATTAGATCCCTATAATCCTTGATCATTTGACTCTTGATTCTGTGACTTGCATATAACTATGCGTCTTTATGGGTCTTAAGTCATTTCAAACACGAACGAAATGGCGTCATACCGAGTGCCCTCCCCACCCCACCGCCCTACAGGCCAACCATTTTCCGTCCCAAGTTTGCTGCCTTAGTCAGACAGGATGGGTACACCAGAGATACACGACCTAAGACTGTGACACAGGGCGACACCAATCAAACTGTTTGAGAGCAGATGGCTTGTTAACTTTACCCTGACGTTACGGCCCGCTCTAACTAGACCTAAGAGCAGGCACCGACCTAAAACGGCCCCAGATTACAGGCCTCCTTCACCGTGCATGACAGTCGGCCGTCTGGTCCCCAGGGGCCAGGATGAGTGGGAAAAGTAGTAAAGGTAGCAGATACTGGGGACGTTTATTTAACAAAATTTCAAATTGTGGAAGTTCAATTAATTGTCTGAAATATGTAATATATACACATTGCATGAAGACGGACATATCTGTTAGAAGTGGACCCAAGGGAGTTCCAGGGTTACTGACATCCCACCCCTCCCCAACGCCATCCCCTTCGACGTACATAAAAAGAAGGATATGCCGCATGTTACTGTACGTGCAAATGCATAACGCTTATGTTTCTCTTTTTCCATAATTCTCAATCTGCCTCTAATGTCTCCATTTAAGGTCTACTTCTGGTAGCCCAGGCTGTTTTTCTAGATCAAAATGTCCTTACTCAACGACGTTCAGCATGCATGAGCTAGGCGTGTTGTATGGACACGTATTCAGAAACGGTCATTTGAAATTTACTTCCGCATACATTCCCACGCCGTGTATCCATCAATAGTAGACAGTGGCAAGTGACGGGGACGGCAGGGGGACAGTTGGGTCGGGGACTGGAGGGGGTTGGTTGGTTGGTTGGTGCTGACTCCCTGCTCTTCCATCATGACTTTATTAAATCCCCCCGCCCATTGCCCGCGCGCCCGTCGCTCGGGCCCTATACGACTTGGCGGCGGGAATTGGCTGCTGCCTTAATCCAATTAATGAAGCGTCTCTCTCTCTCTTACTGCCGCCACCAGCCGCCCCTATCCCTCTTTTGGTTAAAGCCCCATCCCTCTGTCTGCGTCCGGCGCTGGCCTCTCAATGCCCTCCACCCGCCAGTACTACCCGTCTACCAGCTACCCTCCACCTTTTGTCACCTCCTATTGCCATACTGCCACGTCCTTTGCTTCCCCTGACCATTCCTCCTGTTTTCCACAGCAAACTGCCATCTACCTATTCCCTATTTCACTGTGGAGGTTTCCCTGTACGTCATGTATTGTTCTCCCATAGTTTTTACCCGTGTTGATTGCCTACATATATACAGAACTGCTGCAAATTCGCCTCATTAACACAACCCAGGATGGATGTCCATGACATGTAGATATTACATATATATATATAATAATTATTATGGGCAAGAGTAAATTATAGAATTATATAGAGAAGGGCTGCAGTGTTGAGGGTTTCTTTTCGTCTCATTTAAAAAAAATCTTCAAACCCCTTATAGCCGCGGACAGAGAGAGTGAGGGCGGAGTAGGAATAGGTGAATGGCAGGGGAGTCCTTGGTGACTGAGCGGCGACGTCGCTCACCACTAAAGAACCCCATTACATTTGTAGCGTTCGTTTCGTGAGCGGCCATCAATTCTAACAAAACCAATTTACGGGCGTTTCCTCAAATTAAGGCTAGAAACCTCGGCCTGCCGACCGATGCGTCCTCTGGGGGGAGTCATGGTAATTGCGGCCAAATAAAAACGCCTTATTAGGGGAGGGGTGGTTATAGATAGGCTGAAACAATTCCATTATAATAAGCCCGATTTCCCTGGGCGCCGCCCCCGTGGTCTCGCCGGGTAGAGACGGGGGAGGGGCCGACCGGCCGAGGTAAGGCGCCCACGTCATACGTCGACTAAGATAGCTCTCAGAGCTGAAGCCACTTCTCAGTGGGGTATCTCATCCAGTTAGGTTAACATGATCTGAAATATCAGAGGACCGGTGATTCTTTTGGGAATGCCCCCTTTAAATTGACACTGCAATATGGGCATTCCTGAATTCGACATGGAGCTCTCAGCTAAGCGATACTGATTTGTATAGACGTAGTGGCATGGAACCTTGGGTTGTTTATGAATACCAACGTAGGGAATTTAAAGTGCACCCATACTGTTTGGAAGCCTCTGAACGGCGGTGTGAATTCCCCTATGGGCCTACATTTCAGGTCTCGGGGGAGGGGTGTATGTGCAAACATTATGATTTAATGGCGAAATCTGACTAATAAAAATTGGTCTTGTGGCTCAGTTTTTTAAACTTGAATTTCGACACATAGCAAGTTAAATATGATGAATGAAAATTGCCCCAGACTTCGCGTCGGCAGCCACACCACATAAAACTGTCATAATCGTATTTTTCTGTTTGGAAACTCTGAAATGATGCCACTAACATTGATTCCATTTCTTGTTGTGGTTTTTCTCCTTATATGTTTTTCATTATGACTCGTGATTGCCAGTGCGGTATGAACAGCTTGTCGGTTGAACCAACGGATACTGAGAGTGTATAGATAATACTCTGACTTTTATTCACTAAGTGACACACGTCCCGACAGCAAACGACCATCAAACCCATCCGTTGTCCTTATCAATTTCAATAATTGAACATAATGGCCTCCTTAGCCATATTCTTTATACTTCTTTAAATTTCTCCTCTTATCGACTGCTTGGTACAACATGGCGACCCGTGACGTAGGTTAACGGTAGTTATTACGTCATCAGTCATCTGACGTCTGGAGTCTGCCTCGCCCGACGCGGAGTAGAGTGAAAGAGGGCAATTTGAGTCAAAAATCAAGTCAGTCGGCAATATTTTGTATGGGTGAAGTCGACGAAACGACGCCGAGGTTCATTTCTAAACTATCTGATGATAAGATCATTTCGGGACTGGAAGGCAACAGTTGAAAAACAGAATGGTTAAAATGGCAGGGGATGGTTACTTTGTGTACAGACTGCAGATACTACAAAGTGAGGCAGATGCCGCAAGGACCAGGGATGGTAAAAGGCCGCCATCATATCCCCATTCTTCAATTGTGCAACACAAATAGATAATATTAATAAAACAAGATACCAGAGCCCCTGACACCTTTCTGATATTCAAACATCTCTACCCCACGCCCACCAATGTATTTTGTTACAGCAGTCTACCTTTCTACCAGAATGGCAGTGCCCTCCCCTCAGCACAATCCGGTAGCTGTTCGGCCATTTGTTATGGCCGTTTGTTATACCACTGGAGAGCCCCTGGCTGTTGTGTGATATCAACAAATGACATTTAAATTGGCCATAATTACCGTAGCAAGAGCTCAGACTTATATAAACTATGACAGCTTCCCGTCCTCGGCGATTACACTCGGCTATTCATTGGGATATCAGTGTCTCCTAGGACCCCTTCAAACATGATTTATATTTATGCTATGGTTGAATGCGCTGGATAAATTGCTTTTGAAACCGTGATATAGGAGTTCCCATTCAAACACTAATGTCTACATTAGAGCAAACTCCTGCCCTTTATTGCTATTTCCGAGGGATGACAAACCCTGACTCTTTTTCATTTTGATATTTGTAAAGTTCACACAATTTGCACATTTGCAAGATTAATGCCATATTAAAACGGTTTTGCTCATATTTGTGCGACAAATACAAATGGGCATAACCTTTTCAAGGGGATGTTCATGGGACAGTCAGTTTTGCTGTTCATCACGCTCATGGCATTGGTGTATCCATCGAAGTATCTGTGGCCTACTGAATCTGCACAAAAATATATAAGTCTGAAGTATTATATAGCAACAAAACACTGGTATGATTTATTGCGGATAGACCTGTTCCTTTCTGTACGCTGATTGTGTAGTCCCGATTTCGAGATCCAACATGATAGGGTCCAACTCATGCACACAATAGAGTTTTTTGATTTACGCACAGGAGCAGTGTAATACATCCACTACCTCAGGGGAAGCTAAAAGGCTAGAGTGAGCTTGGTTGATTATCAACATCCCAATTTCTACCAATGGATTGCCCCTGATGATTATGCATGATCAAACTACTGCCAATGCTTTAATTATTTGTCCCAGACTATGGAAAATTTTATATACGTTTCGTTAATGGTCTAGGCTTATGACCAACGTAGGGGCAGTTTATACTAAGGTCATGCTGTTGAGCGCTTACCTCCATCGCGTTTAACAGCAAGGCCGAGCCTTGATAAGACATTGTTTGATGTAATATCTATGTCAATTGAGATACCGATTATCAAAAAAACGTAATCTACTTTTGACCAGCAGGTTAGAATGAAATAACAGAATATTACAGGCAACAGCAGGAACAATTGTATTATGGATATATAGGCCTATGTTTGCAACTGTCCGTATTTCACAATAACTCATGACAATGCCTTTACCGCCCAAACATACTTGAGGTTGATATTCTAGGTTACTAAAAAAAAAGTGCCCGAACTTATAAACTTAGACAGTTTGCAGGCAATTCAGAAAATACAACATGATTATGCGGCAGTAGCATTCAACACGGCAACAAGGCAGTGATTGAGCCATGTCTTGGTTGTAAACAAACTTATAAAACTTTAAGGCATTCAGACATGCCAGTGCCTGGGATTAGCTTAACCAGGCAGGTGTTCAGGGGTTGAGAGAGGAGTCAAAAGTCACCCCTCCTCAACTCATAGGGTGTCAGAAGTTAGCGTCTCCCTGCCCTCATTCCCAACTAGGTCAGAGCCGACACGCATGCGCAGAGAACGTCTCGTCCCCACAAACACGTCCTCGTGTGATGTTTAATTAAAGTTTAAAGCAATTAGCATTTGATGGGGACGGAGATAGACTCATTACGGCGCGACGCGATTAACTGACGACCTATGGCAAGTTGTGTGCGTGCAATATTGATATTAATAGGACTAGCAACTCCTCGCACCTTTTCACAACCTGGATTCCAATCTTCCCGAGGTTTACATAGGCCTAACTCTCTGCCTGCAAGACACTGATATCACTTCTGCCTAATCAGTCCACTATATTGTTATACACAATTTGATATCAAAGTCTATTTGCTCTAAGCTCAGATTGCCTATGCACGGATTGGTGTTGCTCCAAACCCAAATGTAATCAATTCCTGATTCTTTGGAGAGGATATAAACCTTAACCACTTTTATAGGTTTTCCTCTTGAGTTTGCATATGCAATATACATTATGTTATGAAACTGTCTGGAGGAAAGAATAATGGAAACATGAACAGGCGTTGTGGCTCTAATATAAGAAGCTTTCAGTCTGCCCATTCCCCTTCTAGGTCTCTTCGGAAGGGGAGAATGAATCATAATACTTATAGCTAAGTCTCGATGGTTTTGATGGGAACACAAGTTATATATATATAAAAAAACATCAGTTTGAAGCACATCAAAGTGCTCTCTTCTTTTATGCATTTCTTTGAGGTTCCCGACCTCGAAAAGTCTGATGTTCAAACGCTGTTATTTTGTTGTCTATGCATGTCCTAGAATGCACATGGCAGGAATAATTTTTTGAAATACAATTTGACGTGCAAGGCGGTGGTTTTAACTGCGTGATTAGGCTGGGGGTGGGGAGGAGACAGATGGGGCATGTGTAATGGTCGGTACCCAGCCTGTTGTGATTGACACGGTTCTGATAGCCATCTCCCACCGGCAACCAGCAGTCAATTTAACCGATACACCCTCTGTCGGCCAGCATGCTATTTACAGAGTCTAACAACTCTCCTAAACTTTAAAATATACCCTGGGGGTCTAGCAACCAAAAGACCAGCAAGCCCTTTTAAATCCCTTTTGTGTGCATATCAAGTAAAGAGTTAAATTTACATGTGATAAATTTGCAGGAAAAAAGTAAATACTGACCGAATTTCAATATTGCAGTAGAAAAGGAAAAAGGATCGAAATGAAGTAGTTTCAAGACGAGCTAACAAAAATGAACAAGAGTTATGTGAGATATTGAACGAAATCAAAAACCTTATGAAACAAACGTTTCTTATCTCAAACAGGTAGTGGATGAGAAAATATTATCAGTTGGGCTTATTGTTATTTATTTTCTGGATATGTATATGGGCAGTAGCAGTGGCAGAGAGATAGAAATCTCACCTAACTCTCTGTAAGGGTTATACAGCCTGAGGTAATGTGGTTTATCTGCCGAGCACGCGCAGAATGGGACATATGCACGGCTAAAATGGCCATAAAGAAATCAAAATGAGCAGATGTATAGATAGGGTTTGCCCAGAGGCACCAAGCATGGGGCCGACTGCCACTTGGCAAGGGAGCTGCAGAGATTATGTCTAGGGGTACAGAATGTAGGATAAACCAATGGAATAGACACCCCCTTACAGAGTCAGAGTGTGTCTATGTGTGTGTGTATGTATGTGTGTGTGTATGTATGTATGTATGTGTGCGTGTGTGTGTGTGTGTGCCCACGCTGTATCAGTGTATAGCCTATAGCTTAAGCTATACATTTCATCCCATGCTCTCATGTCTCCAAAGATTAGCCTACCTGTCTAGTCCAGAACTGTAAGACAGAGATGAGCTGACATGTCTTTTGTTTACAATGACGTCCTCCCATCGACGTCACGGCCACACCTTCGTGACGTAGGTCATTACGTCGCCGCCTGACGTGACTGAGGGTCAGAGAAACGCTGCCAGGAGGCACTTCCGGGTCAGGGCTGAGGTCAGAGGTCAGGGCTGGGGTTAGGGGTCAGGGGGTAAGTCAGTGGTAATGAGTTTGTGTGGCAGGGACCTATTCGGCGCCCCTCCCCTCACACACACCAAGTTTGTCATCTTTTAAAGGCCACTCTCATAATGGATGGGATAATGAGCCTAAAGACTCCTTAACAGACCAAAGGATGCCCGTCACCTACAGGCATAAAGCCTATACAACCTACACAAGCCTACATAGTATATGTAGGAGCACCCTTCACACTGCACGCATGTTTTGGTTTTCATTGCCAAAGTCGCATCTCTTCCAGATTCTTATCTGGAAAATAATGACAGGCTATTTTGTCAATTGGGAATTTTCTTTGAATGTGCTCTAGTTTTCTGCATGATACACGTCCATTCAATTAAAAAAAGTGGCAAGATGGGGAATCCAAGGAAAGCTGTTTATAAGTGTGAGCTCCTTTTTAATAGGCGTGATTCCAGAATAAGAATGGCAAGATGGGACTTTCTCAGAAAGGGACACAGTCTGTGTATGTTGTCATGTGTGTACACTCTCTTCTTTTTATATGTGAAACATCACATGCCCCTCTTAAAGAAGGTGCTGCAGTATTTATTGAAGTGCACTAGTTCAAGAATTTTAGAAATGTACCAACTGACACCCAAATGACTGTGAGAGCAGATACAATCTGAATGTATAACCAGCCTACTAACAAAGGACAGATTAATTGAATTTAATTAAGCAATCAAGTTATTAAGTAATAAGTGACCACTGTTGGCTCCAGTTTATGGGACATTTGGAGGCTTAGGTATTGACTTTTTCACCTGGTAGATCATTAAACACAGATAATTACTTTGGAAATTGTAAGGTGACGAATGACGACATGACACATCATGTAATGCTTTGATACAGGTGTAATAAAGCGTAAGCAGTTGCGGCAACAATTGCACGCAATGTTAAAGAAAAACGTTACAAAAACACCTTTTGCCTTCGGGGTGGCTTCAGCAACTCATAATGAGCGACCTTTGATTTATGACAATTCCCGAAAGATAGTACAAGAAAATTAACATAATTAGTGCTTAGACAGTTAGAAATAGGTGTAAGTGTGAAGGAAGACTGCCGAATAACGAGTTCAGAAGGGCTTTTTCCAAGGAAGTATGTTTCTAACTTGTATACATGTATACATATATGTTTATAATTCATATATGTGGGTGTGTATGCATGTGTGTGTGTATAATTCAGTTAGAATCAAGCTGTTTATATTTTAAAGCCAGGTTTGGCCATGTTAGAATATTTTTGTACATTTTGACGAATTAATGACAGCTTAGAAGTAACCACAACACGGGGTTGTGTCGAAAGTATATTGTTTACTGGTGCCAGCTTAACACATATCACAAGGAAAATATTTATTTAGCTCTGCTTAAAGTTTCTATGCATGATACTTTTACGCTAACGGTGTTACTCTACCAATGTTAGAACTCTAGGTTGACATTTGATTTATATGAAAACTATAAAGAAATACGATTTTGTTGAGTTTATTCTCACTGGCTATCAACTGAGTCAGTCAGGATCCAAGTTGCTAATGAAGACACTCAGGCCAAATTGTCAAATTAAACACACATATATCTTTATCGGTCACCATAATGTGGTTACTTCTCATCTATATCGGGAGATACAAGCTGTATGTGATCCGAGTCGGGGATCAAAGAGTGCTGGGGTCCTGCCGCCCCCTCCTCACCTGTTGGGTGGGAGTAGCACCCCTCACTTTACCTGTCAGGTACAACCAGACGGACCATACCTATCTGCCGCCACTCCCCGACACACTGGTGCCAGCCCCTGTCTACTAATTCCCCTACCTCTTCAGGCTCATGGGAAAGGACATTTATGATGTCACGGGAAGGGCAAAGAAATGGGAATGAGATAGAAATAACAATAATTAGACTGGGTGATGTTGAAGGTGAAAGTAACCAAATTTATAGCAGGAAGAATTAAGTCATTTATCTTTTGTTTTTTGCATCTGTTTTCTGTTAGTATAAATTTGAAAGATGTTTATTTATAGGCTATCTAATTAATGATTACAACTTTGTTTCTATTTTTTGTCCAAATGTTACTTTTTATATGTTTCTTTTGAAAATGTAATTAACGATAATTACTGTTTTCATATTTCTTGCGGAAATGTCACAAGCAATTACATAGAAAGCGAATTTTCACTAGGAAATATAACGTTTATTGAATAGGAGCTAGTGGCGCTTTCCTAATCTGCTATCTACAGTGTATATATGGATACAGCTATAACAAACATACCCTTAACAGAATAGATGCTCACTGGCATATCAAATAAACGCCCCATGGATGGTTTCCAACTCGCCCGGGGCAGTGATAAGGACCGACCCACGGGCCCGACAGACTACCCTATTCCTGTCAGTTATTAATCACAATTAACTTTACAATCGGAGGCCGCCATCGGTCGGCGAGGTACCCGAGGAGAGCTCTGATCGGTCGGCCGGAGAGAAATACAAATTACTACGATGCCTTTTTCTGGTGGAACTTCCCATCTAGATACAGTGTTGTCAACGAGGAGGTTAGTATATAGGGTTTAGGGTCTAGGGACGACGATTGAGAACCTATTTAATCAGGGCAACAACAAGGCAGATTAAGAGGTAGACTTGTGTCAAGATATATATTTTCTTTATGGATAGAGGACATAATAATATTTTGCAGTCAAGTTGGACACACCTCCAGCTTTAGATCTAAACATATAGCAAAGGTTTTGGTTATGGATGCACTTTGGCAAACGCTATAGTTTCTAAGAGAAAACTATCACAAAAAAGGCACGGCCAGCCATCTTTTTTGTCCAAACATGCAAGTTACTATCGTTGTGGCGCTTAAAGTTTCTTGTGGGTTCTTCATGTTAGTCTGTCAGTGGTATTATGCACTATTTACTTAGACTATGCAAAATTCTATTTCGCGATGTTTTGCTCCTTTTCTCCCCTGTGAGTTACAGATAAATCTCAAATAAATTAAATCTACCAGTATTGTTTAGGCTATAGAACACGGTTAGCTATTGGCTTGCGGTATTTCCATGAGTTATGACGTCGAATACCGATACAATAAGTTGAAGGGGAGTCAAAATCATACACTGTGAGGCCTCCTGGTGAGCCTTTTTAGTTCAATTTACACCAGGTGGTGTAACACCTTACTGTTTGCCTCCACTGCGCATGCGTCACTCAGCAGGAAGTCAGTAGAAAACATACCAGCATACTTCCAGATCAAACGGGGCGCGCGCCGTGTGATTACCGCTGAAGTACAATCGAACTCATCCCCACCCATTGTCCGGACGTGGGGTGCCCCCTCTTCCCACCACGTGACGTACCACGTGATATATGGCGCCACCTGGTGGCGGCGGTTTGCGCATGCGCGGTGACAATAGGATGATGGGAAATTAAAGGGCGCGGCGGGGGCTTAAAACAAACAGGGCGGCAGTGACGGATGGGGGCCTTTCTCCTCTCCGGATTGGGCCCTTTTTGTACACTTGCCTCTGCCCCCTGAGACTGAGGCAGGGGGCCAGGGCTGGGGTTCTCTTACTACACAATTACCGGTCATATATTTGCACCAGGGAATCACTTAAAGGTCTATATTAGTCGGCATGACTCCCGACCAAACAGGTGGTTGTTGACTTCACACGACAACGGTGACACATGACAGTTGCCTCTTCTAAGGGACAATTCTATTAGACTGTCGACTCCATATTGAGGATATCAGTGTGTATTGTGCCCGAACAATACCAGGAATGATTTGAAACCATAAAATACCTTAGTGATTGATATATTGTTTGGGAGTTTGATTATGGGCGAAAGCCTGTAATATACATAGCTAATTGTATTTAAGCACAGTGTGGGACTTAAATGTACCAGTTTGAAGTCGTTTTTTCTATTTCAAAATAACAAACTACCTATCTTGTAGCGTGCCATCTTTTCCATTCATTCTTCCTTCTTTTCCTATGTTAGGCGCAAATGGAAACCTAAAAAGGAGATCCTAGCCTCTTTGTCTTCTCTGTTGAACATGGAATGAGCTTGAGATTATAATTTTTATACAAAGGTAGGTCTAAATAACAATCACAAAATTAATGCAAACCACCTTAATTAGGATGTGTAGGCGTAACCCCAATCAAAGAATAGTACGTTAATGGTTCTCTTATCAGACCCCTACTCTTCTCAGTTAATTCTCTCATTACAAAGACACTTGATGCATTCGAGTCAATTGCTTTGATAAAAAATCCGATGTGTTATCGGTAATAAGACAATGTCAGGGAGTGGGCCTGTCATTTGAACACCTTTTAGCCTGCGGGCATATAGGCCAATGGCTCCATATAGTTAACTTGTTGTGAGTCCCACATACCTTTAGTGGCCAGAACTGTCTCCGAATGGAGGGCACTGCCTCTTAGGATTTACAATCCTATTGCGGTTGTACCAAGCAGTTATGAAGCCCTACATACAGACACAGACAATATCCATACCCATGTACATATTTATGAATGTCATGCAAGAATTGCCAACTTGCATCAAACATCCAAAGTTACCAAAAGTATAGGTAAAAAGGAACAAAGAAAATTGTTTGTTGTATTGTTAACAAATCTGCGTACAGGTGTATGTATCTCACTTTATGACACAAGTCCTTCCCTCTCCCTATCCTACCAATATTTTGCATCCTTTATTTATAATATTATCATTTTATAGGATTATTGTAGCCACCCTGATAATGCTGAAATACTGCTGAGCGAACCTTAAACATCAACAACGGTCATCATAATAATTTCAGCAGATGCTTGAACGCTTGAACCCTTTCTGATCAGAGTTGCCCCCCTCGCGTGAACTGCGCCAGGCGGCGGTCAGATCATACCAGGCGCATGCGCACTGGGCTAATTGTCCTAACAGCCAATCAGAATCGAGCTGCGTCCACTATCAGCGTCTCGGATCGCGCCATTGTGCCTTGTCAGAGAGAAGGCAGGACAAATTGGCATTCCTCTTTCTCCTCCCGACCACGGCTAATTATTGCATAATAAGGAGACTTTTCCCCCTAAGGGGGCTGACAAGAAAACAAAGACAAGGGCTAGGGGGAGTGAGGGGGTAGGGGGTCAGTAGGCAGTAGATATCATCGGTTTCCCAGCCTATATCGGAGGCCCAATTTGTCCTGTCGGCGGGAGCATGAGGCCGTCGTCCCATCGCCAATTAATTTGGTAAATCGGCGGCGACTCGCTCCCCTCGTCGGTGGGTAATGGCGTTTAGCCTGGGGCGTGAATGGTAATTAGTGTGAGGGGAGCAGCGATATCTTATTCTGTCAGGGGCGGCGGCAGACCAACTGCAAGCACAGACATTGCGATATACATTTACTTTATATGAATATTTTCTATATGTAATTGTCCATGTTGACTCGTCAAAGATCGTCCAGCCCATGACTGAAAAGACATATCAACATCAAATCTCAATACGGTTGAAGCCCAAAGTGTACCCTGAATTATTGTTTTCTGATTGACTTAAGACTTGTTTGACTAAATCTCTGTTCGGAGGCCTAGGGTGCCTCACCGACCCCATAGACAGTAGGGCGATGTGGTCGCAGATACCCTCTGCTTTTGGTATGATGGTATCTGGTCCTGCAGGTCTTAGCAAAGGCTTGTCTGTTTTGTCTGTCAAGGCAAAATAGTTCACATTCTCTGGAACAAAAGGCTCCATTTTTGTAGTGTTTTAATGTAAATAGGCCCAGGAGGTAATTTCAGAACAATTCTTATTTCAGTGAATCTTTGTTGCTACTCCTTAGTCCAATTTCTTTGCTGTATGATCTTATTTTAGAAGAAATTTGAGAATTCTTCATTTAAGCCTTTCATAAAGTATCATTGTCACTCTCCTGTGAGTGATTTATGAGTATTTGGAGGTTTAAGACGACCTAAAATCTGATCTCAGTCACTGGAATTTCAAGCGTTTATTGGTTGCCAAGAAATAATTTTGACCTGGGTATTTCATAAGGACCATGTGCCAAAAATGTGGTACAAAGATAGTAATTTCTGTTTCATAATGCTAAATTAGAATTCTTGAATTCCAACTTTAAGAATTCATTGTGAAACCCTTTCATAAGAAAATCATTGTTAGACTTCTCAACTTAGCCATATTTGGTATCAGGTCCCCCTAGTCTATATTTTATTTGATCTAAGTTTTTATTTGGTATTCATTTACTGACATAGAGGCAGGGTTGCTGAGATTTCATAATAAAAAGGAAGGAAAATCCAAGGCAAAGAATACCACAAGAAAGACTAACATAGAATGTATCATGTTATCAGTGAAAGTTCTACAATAGTGTTTTTAAGAAAATAGCTAAGAAAATTCTTAAATATTTCTTTAAGTTTTAAGAAAATTTTACAACAACGATTTTTTCAAAGAATTTTTTATGAAATACCCTCCTGGTCACGATGATCTTGTTTGATTCTCAGTAAGACCAAGAGAACGGGACAAAATGCATGCAGTGACTCAGCATGCAAACCGGAATTTCACCCTTGTCCAATAAAACAAAGTAACTTAACTTTTGGTCTGGTTAGATAATATTATATTTATTGAATTACTTCGGGAATAGCATTTGTTTATCTTTAAGTTTTAAATGGTGCTTTTTAGTCACATGTTCTTCTGAGAAGATTGTGGCAGTCTAATCACAAGTTCCTCAACTTGAATAAGAACCTTCTGATGTGCCTTTAAGAAGATGTGCTTTCTCAATCATAGTTTGATAAAGGGATGCAGACGCACTAATCTTTCTTACGAAAAAACCCTCGTTCTGTCATATAATTCTGCTTCAGAACAAATTTTCCAAAGATAACAGATCTAGAACCAAGCACTTTCTACAGATGGAGTCCTCAATAGCCCAGCTAACAGTAGTTTTCAAATGCATGCTTTGCAAATGAATACATTTCATATTACTAATCAAACAGTCAGAAATAATCATAGGACACGTTGCATCAACTCCCTAACCCCTGATGTCATTTTCAGTAAAATGGCGCCTTTCTTACTTCCGGTGCTCATGCGCCCGGGAGAGGTTGTTACTTCCACCCATGGTCTGGCAGCGCAAAAAGCCATCCTGGAGAATATGTTTATAGTAGAGGGAAATGAAGGAGGGTCCCTGGCGACCCCTGCACCCCCTCCCCTCCTTCGCCACTCTCTCCGCCCTTCGCCTAATGTAAATATACGCCTTTTGGAACCGCCGCTCGCTTCTGTTGGCATTCAATATTTTATGCATAATCCAATAAGTGTTTAATACAATTGTGGCCGCGGGCGAGGAATTGCCGGAGAAAGGGGGCCGCTAATCTGGTTACGTGGGCTGACACTAGAGGCGCCCTAATCGAATACACGGCCGACCCTAGCGGTACACAAATCAAACATTAATTATGAGCAGCCCCATAGCTCACCCCACCCGGCTCCCACTCCCCAAACACTCTCCACTCCCTACCCCTCTATGGAGGTAAAGTAGAGCTCTAAACGCCCCTTTATGTTCTACCGCCCCGTCGGCCCTCCTTCGTTAGGATCCACTTCGATTCGGAGGACCTCGGAGGCCCTCGCCAATCTCCGGCGGCATTCGGGAGCGCTCGGATGAGTTCGGGTCTGTCGCGGGAGAATTATCTGATTAGTGAAGGGGATCTGGAGTGATGTATGAGGGGAGGAGAGGCTATGGTCCGGGTGAATAAGAAGGAAAGTGGAGACAGAGGTAGGGTTTTGGTCAGTTCGTGAATTGGTTGTCGTGGCTCCTGTTTCCGTGATCTAGTTGTAAATCCTATTAGGTAGATATATGCAGATATAATAGGCCTATTGATAGAATAAGCTTGATGAATGTTGAGTAAAATATGTTATATCGGGAGATTATTTGAAAATTGTTTTGAAAAAAGAAATTCTTAAAAAATGCTTATAACTAAACCATATAGACAGAGGCCAACTCCAGAAGAACAAGATATCTTTTCTTCAATAACCCCATATATAGCTGATATAGCTAGAATGTACAAAGGGCATACCAACGAATGACTATACACTTCATGACCTAACTTTTCACCCTCCTATTTCCAATAATCAATACAAATACCCGCCATCCCCGCCACCCTCACCCCGCGATACGGACGCAGGCGGAAGTGAACTGTCTCCCCATTAGTACAGATTAGAAGCGGCCAGGTGGCGCCCCCGTCTCCGCCCAATACCTCTATTCATCAGAACCCCCCGACCGGCCGATTTAATAAGTGTGTGTGGAGAGCGAGCAGGGGCGGCCAAACACAATGAATAATTTAAAAGACATTGTCGGCAGGGGCCAACCTTATTTGTTACTTTCCATAAATTCAATATTAGAGCAACCACGGCTGCTGTGTCATCTAAATATTATGCATTTTTCAGCGAGATTGTGTTTTTTTCTGTGGTCGGCAATGTCGCCTGGGGGTAAGAGGACAACGTATTTAGTCCCCAATAAGGGCTGGCTGGAAATCTCCTACAGGATTTGCGAACCCAACAAACCTACACTATACCCAAGGTAGTCTTGGACACAGATAAACAGAAAGGGGAGTATATTAATAGTCGCAATTTTCGGTAAGCAGGTAATGTCAGTTTATTTCCAATTAGACGTTGAAATGAGAGGTAAACGCAGATGACGCTTTACTTGAACTCCAAATTGTTACAAACGCAGGTCCTTTCCCACCTTTTTCTCTGCGTCCATCTTCACTGCAGTTCTGTACTAACTGGGCCTTCTAAGTGAATGCCCCTTTTCCACATTTACCTCCTCATTGATATTCTTCATCTTTTATTGTTACATCGATATAAATCCTTATTGTACCTAGACCTATACTTCTGTCCTTACTTTTCGCTCCATCATCCATACACCCCTCTCATCCGTCACGTCGGGCCCTTCCTTTCAGAGTGATGACCCTTTATTAGTCACCACTTTCTGACCACCCCACACTCAATATGCACTCAATGCACGCCCGATGTTGCATTGTGCACTCAAAATCACATCTCACACCCAATCGGCGTCGAGTGTCGCGTGCATTGCTCGGATAATACCTTGTCAAAACCACATCATTCACCCGATAACCAACCACCACCGGCGACTTTCCAGTTCTTGGCCATCGGTATTTTCTCCATTGGTGTAATAACAAACGTGATTATCTTCTATGCGGATGAGATTGTGAATTATCGCTGAAATTGACTTTGCGCCAACTGGCGCTGAAATCAAACTACAGAATGTATGTTTGAAGACGGACTATCATTTCATGTGTCGTCTGTTTTGTAATTGATGCAGTGTGAAATAACTCGCCTCGTTGCATGTTAACAATTCGGGATGGCGGTATAGGAGGAAAAGGGATGTGGATCTTTTCTCATAAAACGGCTGCGGATCGGTGTGTGTAGGATGAGATTAACGCCCGGCGTCGCCGCTTTAAGTCATCGTCGGCCCAAATCGAGTTGATTGTGGGACGGGCGAGCGTCTCACTATGATTGGGGTAATTGGGTTACACAATATCAATGAAACGAGCAGGTCTGAGCGCCTCCGAGCAGTTCAGAACAGCCCCGAGCCGACGGAGCGCTGAGGGAAGAGCGACTGGGGGAGTAGAGGGAGGGGGGCATTTTGTGTACATGGAAATGTAATGGTATTATTCAATGAGCTGTCAATGGGTCCCGCGTACCAGCATTGGTTGAGAGGTCTTTAACAGAATTGCCAAGCCTTCCTAATGCATTATACCCATCGCAAGGCCCCCGGACCCCACTATAGGCCCCACCCACCGTCTACCTCGACTACACCCCCTCATGCGTCGCCTAGCGGGGGAAGAAGGAATTAAGCGCGCCCTTCGTCTCGCGCGGCGCGAGACGACGAGAGATCGATCCAAATGATTTTAGGCGGGCGCGGCATCGGGCGATATTAGAATGAAATCCCCATTCTTTTAGCGGCTTGGTGGCGTATTAACCCTGCCCTAATTGGTAAATGAAGACAAATTGGTCGCCGGAAGCTGCCTTTATGCGCGCGCAATATGCCGGCGGTGGCGCGCGTCGCGGCGGGCTGCGGAACCACAATGTGGACGCGGGGCCCAAATCGGATTGGTGCCGAAGGCAGGGTGAGGCCCCCGCCCCCCGCCCTAGCCGCCTCGACTACATCCCTCTCCAATTTGCATAATTCCCAATTAAATATCTTCCAATTTTCTGATTAACAAATTACACTCCGCGAATATCGAATCACAATTAATAAGACGCCGTGGTTAACCCAATAAGCCCTGGGCAGCGGCGGCCATTTGTATTACTTAGGCATACAGCGGCGCCCGGCCTCTGCCGGCCCTAATTGAATACGTATTTTGGTCCTAATGAAATAAAATCAGCCCGATTGAATTAACATATCATAGGATGTATTTGATGTATCTTCATGTGGCCCTTTTCCATTTTCCTTGTAGGTTTGGTTTCAAAATAGACGCGCCAAGTGCCGGAAGCAGGAGGCCCAGATGCATAAGGGTAAGTGGTCACGTGATGTCATTGTGGTGCCTGTTTTGTCCACGTGGGGGCGTCCCGCTGGTGGGGACCACCGAAGGGACCACGGCAAGATTTCATTAAGGGTCTGCCCCTTTACCTCCCCCGTCTAACTCCCTGCCTGCCTCCCCTTTACAGCCTGTATAGAAGGTCCCTTCGGCGCATACGTACAGGACACGGCCCTCTTGTCCTATTCTCTCCTGTACTTAGCCCCTTTTCACTGAAGTGTTTCACTGTGCCAATTTCGCTTTCTTTTGACCATCTTACCTACGCTATTATATATATAGGGCCTATACATTATATACGGTATATACAAATTTTATATATATATACAAATTATATATGTACAACATACAAATCATTTCTTCAGAGTAATTTATTCTGAAATGTGCATTTGGAAAGATCTTTGAACATCCGCCATTATACATGTACATCTTGCCATAGAGCAAGTAGGTGCGGGAACCTTTTCGTCGTCGATAAGACGCATTATTTTGAAATGTATGAAAGTAAGTAGTATATGCACTAAAGCTGACAACAGAATTAATTGCATTTACGCACCAATTTTGGCATATTATAGGGTTTATGGTTTAGTATCTAAGACAAAATTAGTTGGGGGGGTGCCTACACAAAATGTTCTCATTTTTGTGGCATTGGTGAAAATTCTGTATTATTAACACAAATTGTCCGCGTCTCCCCGTCTTCCTCTTAAATCCGCCCCTTTGTATGTCAAAATTCCACAGCAGTCAATCTAACGTCGGTACTAGAACACCAGAAGATGCTAGACATGTAGGAAAGGCATCCGGTGTGGTGTGAGCGCGGGAAAGGCGATCGTCTCCCGTTTTAATTTGTCGCCGCGCGCTAATCAGAAAACAAACGCGCCTAATCCGTTAATCAGTGTGGGCGCCGGCCCGGGTCGCCCCGCGCCGCCCGCCCAGCGCCAGATTAGAAGCCGCCAGAAGAGCCGCCGACGCCCGCCGCTGGATTAGACCGACGGCAAAAACGGCAGGTCGGCCGCCCGGCGCTTTTGTTGCCGGGCGCGGCGGGTTTATTTCCCCGGACGCCGACTGGGTAGGAGATGGGGGGGGGGGTGTCGAGGGTCGGGGAGGAGTAGGGGTAGAGGGGGTGATAGAGAGGGAGGTGGGGGCTGTGGTGAGGGATGGGCCGACAGGAGGAATGGGTCTGGCCCGGGGACTGGCCGTATTGGGCAGAGGAAACTAGTAGTATATGTAGAACGGGGTAAGGGTCAGGATGCACGGGTCAATGTAGAATTGGCAAAACGATAGGATTTACACTTCATTGTAAGACATGCGAGTTTTCTTTGTCGATAATATATATTTCCATTGAAACACCCTATTCTATATGACTTAATGGAATGGGCCATCTTCAATGGGGAATTATAGGCATTCTCAACACACGTTATACCCAGATATATGGTCCAGACCATGCACTGTCCTCATCGTCTGGTAACTGCGACATGATGTTTCATGTATAGAGTGAGGTAAAATGCGGGGTAAAATTGATGCGTGACGTTTTCCTATTTATTTGACTCCCCCCCCCCCCCCCCCACCCCTTGCCGAAGGATCCGTCCATCGTGTACGGTAATACAAATATAGCACAGAAGTATTGATGCTGTTTTTCACTGGCATAGAATTGCCAAGAATGTTCGGTAAAATGCATCCTTCAGAGGAAATACTCTTGTCCTTTCCAACGTCATGGATCTACAGCTTGCAATTATAGTCAAATGACGCGCGTGCCTCACCGGGACGAGATTGGGGGGCGTACGTACCTGTTGTAAAAAGAATCAAATGATTGGTCTTTGGCATACCTGTGGATTATTAGAAGCTCCTCAGCCTCTCTCACAGACAAGCAATAAATTATTGTGCCAAGAAAAATAACTAAGATTCTATCCATTTCCGCGGCATATGTAGCAATTTTCTGAGATTCCCTTAACTCTCTAAGATTCTCTGAATAAACCCGGGACCTGAACTAGGGAATTCTCTCTAATAAGAACCACCTTACATTAGTTGAGACCCTTTCCGTCTTAAAACGGGTCAGTTTTATATACTTTATAGTTTTGCATACTACCTGCGAATACCTGAGAGTTTATGGTAAACTAAAAGGTAAATTATAGTTTATAGCCTTCATCGGGGCTCATACAGGTTGCTGACAGGTGTAGGGTAGGGGCTAATACCACGGGCTGTAACAAGGTTATCGCCGCCGTCCTCCATTGTCCGACCCTCAGGGGTAGGTTTGTCTGAGCGGCGCCTATCTGCCATCTGCAAATTGGCGGGTCTTACGGCGGGCACACACAAATACAGACCGCGCGTCGCGAAGAATTGTCGTCTGCCATGGATCTTTTACTTCCGGAGGTCATGAGAGGTCATGGAACTGGGACCATTAACGTCTGGTGATGTTGAGATGTCGGACAGAGAAAAGGAGAGACAAGTTGATAAAAATGTACATAAATAAAGAGGGTTTTAGGCTGACCAAGAAAGCTAATAAGACAAGATGCGGGCCTCGGTTTTTCTTTTACAGGTTAGTCTAGCAGGCCCTTTTTGCTTACCAAACGGATAAGGAAAACGTCCTCTTATATCTGATAAATAGCTTCATAAAATAACACCCATAGAATTGAATGAAAAGTCAAAGATTATTTCACATTAATCTCAGAGCAATGATATTCCCTAATCTATTTGAATAGAGGTTTATCCTGAACATACGTGAAATAAATCAACCGTACACGATTTAGCATATTTTCAGATAGTACCTATATGTTATGCACAGAAGTTCAAATCAGCCTGCTTTTTACATCTAATCCTTTTGCCCCTTCGATGCATTGGGAAGAAGCGGGCTACTTCCCGAAGCAACCTCTACCTATCACCCGGCCCTCTGAGCTGTATAGACACCTTTACAGGTGACAACTCAATGAACTGGGAGCAGCTCGGCGTTTATAGGGACTCTAGGGAAGGCTGAATCCCCAAGAATCATTGAGAAACTCAAGCTAGTAATAACAAGATAACATGACCCAAATGATTCTGCTTCATGCATTTTAACCACTATATATCTTTACATGCCTATTTATCAATTCAAACAGACAGTTTAATCTTCCTATATTATGGTAATGGTGTAGAATTACACAGAATATACTAAGAAAATGCCTGCTGTGGAATACATGCACCATGAAAATCACTCATTTGCCTATTTCTGCGCTATATATCACTCAATACATACGTCACTTGGTCTGACCATTGACGCCACGACCAGTGACGTGACGTCATGCCAGGTATGATGCATTATGGGACTGGGCTCCAAGACAGGCTGGTCCCAAACCTGTCAGAGGAGAGTCGATCTGGTCCGACCAGCACCAAGCCGAAGCCATTCCCACAACCAGGCGGAAAGGAAGGGTCATGTTGCTTTGGGAGAGCGCTTCGTATTAGTGAGAATATGGATTGGCAGGTACTCCGAACGCTATACAGGTGATATGCATGTCAAGTTTAATCTTATTTTAAGGGCCCTCATGGAACAGGAGGAACAGACAGCTTGGGTAGGAAAACACCGAATGCTAAGAAATCTATTGCATGAGTTAGGGGAATTTTGAAGATGAGTGCGGAGATATCATAACCGAGAAGGGGAAAATTAGATAAAGAGTTTTACTGGTATCAGGTATAGAGAAAAACACTGAAACATAGACAGGGAGCTTTTATAAGTAAGATGGAATACCTCTCCTCTGAGACAGGGACACTCTACCGCAATGAGGGGCACCTGTGTTTAGTTCCAGCATGGTGTATCCATCATATCATACAGTCTGCTCACACATCGGCCTATCAGGGCCCGGGATCTCCTCTCTATCCGCCCGTACTGTCATTATGTCCGCACACAGGGCCCAGTCAATACACTATGTAAGGTTAATAGACTGTTAGAGATACACCCCTTGATTGGCAGATTTATACCGCCCCGTCCTGCCACCTATCGGTCATTAGCCAAGTGACTGATGAGGCCTTTCAAAAGGCCCTTTAGGCTATAGAAAAGACTAACTTTTCACTCGGGCAGATCCCTTAGGCTATATAAAAGACTAACATTTCACTCGAGCAGCCTCATCTTTCCTTATACACCCCTGACTTGTCTCTGTAAATACCCCACGCTGCCTTTTTGCACCAGTTACTGGGGGTTATTACGATATTACGTGCGTGCTTTCAATTTTGACGGCCAATTATTCAATTAGGGACTAAACCAGATGATCGCTGGGGGCTGTGACAAACCGCGCGTCTGTCGGCTCGCGGGGCATTCTGGGTAAGGTGGCGCCACGCGGCGGGCGGCGGGGACACTTTGTTTCCGGCTGCGTGCGCACCAGACGTGTCGGTAGTCGGTGGTAGATGTCGTAATTACGACTGGTTGACGACTCATGTCGTAATTACAAACCTGTGCCCGTTCGCCCCCCTAAACAACCTCCTTCTGCAATTGAAGTGGCGCCGTTTGTAACCTCTGTCAGAGACCTGCTGGGTCCCTTATCCGCCCGTCTTCTAATCGCCACGAGTTATGTGCCGTCCGCCGTCCGATAACATCTCCCGGACATCACGTGATCTCGCGTTGACATTTCACCCCAGCACAAGAACCCCTTACATCTCCTCCCTGCTGAATTCCCGACAATGTGCCCACAGCGCGCATGCCCCGTAACCTCTGACCCAACGATCACTTCCGTCGAGGACGTACCTTCTCAAATATCGTCTGCCGTCCTCCAATCTTGTCGCGCGCTTTCAGTCAAGGGCGCGAACGCCTGCCCCTCCCCCCGCCCTCACTTTGTCATCTGCCCCTACCCTTTGCCCCTCACCTTATACCCACACCCGCTCAGGTTCCGTCCTCGACCGATAGTCGGCGCATAATGAAAGACGCCCGTCGACGCCGCGTCGGACGCCGGCGCCGTCTTCCGTTTCCGGTAGTGTGGGCACAGGTCAAAAGAGTCAAGCGGACGGTCATCAGAGCGCGCTGGTAACCATGGTGATAAGTGGCGGTCAGTGGGGGTAACAGCGGCGGTCAGGGTGGTCAATGGCTGCGGGAGCCAGCCTCTGATTATGGCGGGAACCAGGCCGTTTGTCGTCTGCTCCTGCCGTCTTTTTGTTCGATTTATGCTGGGTCAATATTTTCATTGAAAGATCTATGTACCCGTAAATGGGAAATTGAAAAACCGCCGACGGAAGAAGCAAAGGAGAATAATTCTACATACACAGAGATGAAGCACAATGTATTGAAGAATAATTCAATATTTCTGTTGCATGTTTATAGGCCCCTAGGCCTATATGGTTATTTATGCTAGTAAAAAAGTCCTTATGTTTTTAGAATGCACATTTTCCCACCTAAAAGGGAGGGGCTTGCGCACCCATGCACCCTTCAAATCCACCGCAGAATCCAATATTTTGAAACCCACGATTTATGGAAAATAGCACACCGAAACGCAATATGGAGAAACCCGCCTGGACAGTATCTTTTCACAAATATTTGATTGAAAAGGTGACGCAGCGGAAATAGTATTGCGTAAGAAACTTGCTTACCAACGGAAGAACTATCGATATTCGACAAGATCTTGTCTAACCTGCCTGAAATGATATACAGATAGATACATACATAAGATAATGTCCATGCTGAAATTCAATGAAAAATCATAAAGATAACACAAAGAGATTTACATCAACCTATACATTGCAAGCTTTAAGCATACACTCGTCTGCAATCACATTTGACGTTCTCTCTTATTTTGTAAGATTTGTCCACCTTAAACTTTCATATGGTTTTCAATGATACCAAAATAAAACCCAAGCAATGAAGCTCCTACATCCATTCAGATTGACTTCTGTCCGATCCTTTAAGCCCTGGGGAGATCAACCTTGATCTTTGCCGGGACAGCAGGACAACAAGTGGGGGCCGACCGGAGGGGCGGACACTAATTCTCATAATGGCCCTTTAAAGTAGAAAATCAGTCGCTACACAACCCCCCATTATAGAGTTAAACTTGGACGTCGTGACACGTCGCGACGCCTGCTACCATGACAACCGCGACGTTGTCTTGTCAGCCCAGACAATAGGGCATTATGGGCAGAATGGCATGCCGGGAAGGCGTCAAGACCCGTATGTGGGAGTGAAGTCTATATCAAGACATATGTCAAGCAAGATTTTCATTTAGGAAAATCAGTGCGCCAATCGCTAACTTGGTAATCCCCCCCCCCTTCCCCTTTCCCCACGTCTCTTTACAATACAGTATTAGACATTTTCACGCTAATTCATCGTTCACTATGTCCCCCTCAACATGCATGGTATGTCATTCTTGTTTAATGATCCCTCCAATTAATTTTACCAAAGGGAGACAACAGTTGCTAAAATCAATTATAATAGTAAAAGAAAGTGTATTTATGAGTCGAACGCCATGAAAATACCTTTATTGTTGTCTTCGTCATTTAATTCAGGTCTTAAAATGCATAAAACAGTTCAATATTGTAACACTCCTCTGAACTTTTATAAGGTTTAAGATATCATGATAGGAATTTACTGTTCATTTATCATGTAGCTCATAAACGTCGATATGAGTTGGGAGAAAATGCACATTTATGAGATTTATTGGTTTACACTTTGCATGCTATAATTTTGAGAAAGGTACGTGCTGGGCAGCTAGCTGGGGACAGGTAGAGAGTTAAGTATGTGCTAGGTCGGGCAGACTCGCAGATTACAGGGTAGTACCATTTGAGTTAATAAATGGGGGCAGTTAGGGCGACAGGAGTCAGGGAGTTAGGCAGGAGATTGAAGGGTTTAAGGGGGAGATTGGAGCTCCCAGTCGAGGCTACTTTTAGGCCAGAATGTATGTGCTGTGGACTCAGAGTTGGCGTGAGTAAAGAGGGGGTCAGGGCGGCGGTCTGATGCAACTATTCATGTACGTTGTTTTATATTATGTCATATTTTCGAAGCAGTGATCATGTTTTAGTGTCTTGCTTAAGGCCAATTAATTCACAACATTCCAAAGTACTGATAACGTCACATTGGTTTACAATTCAACATTTAATGGTCATCAACGTGTTACATAGGTAAATACTATTTGAGATGTAATGATTGTGATTACAGTTATCACCAGATGGTGATATGTTATTCAAGTCATGTCAGTTCTCGGATGTACGTCTTATCTCAAACTGTCAAAGGTGCCAGCTTTCCTAAAAGAAAAAATGAGAATCAGAGATGTAATAGTAGGGCGCATTTGAGTGTCGACCGTACGTATAGTCGCTTATTTCTTTATGGTTGTAAATGACTGTATTTCAGACTAGACTTATCTCTGCAGAGGTTTAAAGGCCGTGCATTATCAGATTCTGGTAGAACGTGGATAATTGGCTGCGTGACGTATTATTTTCTTCTTTTCCATTCGACTTTTCATGACATGCACTGTTGGTGATGAAAAATGTGAATTACCGCAATAAATCGTATGTTATTTTTAGTGTGAATATTCAACCATTATGCAGCTGGTTTCTGCGCTTGGACGGACCGACAACTCTTGTATACAAGGGAATGTGTACATTGAACAAGTTATATTTATTGCGCGCCAGTATCGGATTCTAGACGTATGAATCTTTGACAAGCAAGCGCTGTTTTGTAAAAGATAAACATTACAATGAAACAGTGATAACAATGATGAATATCTAAAAAAAACATATAACAAATTGAAAGCGTCTTAAGCAGTCCTCGGTTGCCTGAACATATACATGTTGTATCTATCATGCCAGCAAGCCGCTCATAAAGTAATACGAGGGGACGTGGTATGAGCACCAAGTGGTGGGTGCCCACTTACGGCGGTCACTTATCGTGCAGGAGGCTAAACAATGACGGCCATAAGACACGCACCGAGACGTACAGTGTCGGACACCTACAGGAGGGTATAGCCCCCCCCCCCCCCCGCCATACCATACCCTTACCACATTGTCGCCGAGGCTCACACCTCTCCTTAATGCGCAATTCTGCTGTATTGGTTTTATTTATAACAAAAAATGCACATTTTCAAGGCTTAATTCCGAACATAATATTATTAATTATATTGAAACCATTTTCGGGAGAATACAATTCATTTAGCCAAAATAGTTTGGAATAAATAAGTTTACCGGTTACAATGGAATTAATTATAAAACGAAAACAGGAAGGCGCCCTACGTCCGTAGAGCCCATGACTATCTTTCTCGAGACACTACTCTAAAACAACTTTTCCATTAGTCGAAGTATTTGCAATAAATTACAGATATTACTGGTGTTCCCATGCATCATTGCTCACCATCATTCATTGCTCATCGTGCCAGAATACGAGGTATCACATTTGGTGCGTCCCCCTAGCGGAGGCTCAGATAACGAGGCCCTTTCAGTGCCCTTAGCGCCCTTCTTACATATAATAACCACCTATCATGTCACCCCTACCCCCTCCGAGCCCGTCCGACCCGGTGTCGCCTGGCGGAGGGTTACACGAGTGTTCACACGTTACCCGCCGCCACTTCAAAGGGTCCTCACACCGCCCTTAGCCGATATGTCCCTCCGCACTCTGATAAATAGTCCCCCCGTATCACTGGGAGATAGAACACCTTCTACTCAGGAAAGGGTGTCTGTGAGAGGGTTTCATAGGGGTTTAACGTATGTTCCTTAATGTGTCTAGCACTCTATGTGAGTTATATGTCTTTTTACCTGGATGTGTTGTTGGTACGGATTATTGTACGACCTACATGTATATGAATTCATGATACAGAAAAATTAAGTAACCATTCTTTATTTTGAAAATATGGTCAAACCCAACTTTAAAAATGCATTAATTATACATTAATACACCCTTTATTTAGACTTATATATCATTTGTGTATTTCCTTTATTATATGTATCGGTGAATATACTTATGAAGTTATTTTAACAAATATTATATCTATCCGGTTTTTGAGAGGAGTAGGCAACATTATATCAATTGGCCCTTTTACATAAGTATATAGGTACATGTATACTTTTTCTTGCTCAGTGATAAGATATCAATTTTTTTCACGTTCATTCGTCTCAACTTTTATAGTTATGTTCAAAGTGACTTGTGCCCTGTGCATTGTTGAGTAATGTTACGTCCCAAAACTGTGTTCCCACATTGTCCAACTGTCCGTCACGTGATGTCCTAACCGTGTTCTTATTCGTCCATTTCAGCCCCGCTTTCTCTTCCAGGCATGATGATGGCGGGAGGGTCCCCAGCGGCCGAGGGGTGCCGGGTGGCGCCCTACGTGAACATGCCCTCCATGCGGCTGGCCTTTGACCGCCTGCACATGCAGCACCTGCCGCACTTTGACCCCACCCACGCCCAACAGGCCGCCGCCGCCGCTGCCGCAGCCGCTGCCGCAGCCGCCGCCACCGCCCCCTCCATGCTCTTCTTCCCGCCGCCCCACTACGGCATGAGTCTGGCCCTGGCCGAGAGCAGCTTCAGCTCCCAGAACAAGAACTCCAGCATCGCCGACCTGCGCCTCAAGGCCAAAAAGCACACGGAGGCGTTGGGATTGTGACTGGCAGGCCGCTACTACCCGTCACTGCCCGCCGCCTCGCCCGCCCTGCCGCTAGGGGCGTCGTCGTCGGGGCTGGTGCCAGCCTATGGAGAGCTTGATGGTAGTAGCGTGCTAGGACTGGGCCCCAAGTGATGGGGTCGGCCTGTTCACCACTAGAGAATGGCTTCAGCTATTTCAAAAAATCTCTGCACATAGAATTGGTCATTGTGAGAGTGTCTCAGAGATGTTATGACAATTATTGTGAGGTCACCAGAGCTGTTGGGCGACTCATTAAAACATTACTCTGAACCAATAGGAGGTAAAGCGAAGCAGCGATGGCTCCAGGACAGTATTCCTCCTTTCAGTAACATTCTCTGATAATTGTTTAATTTGAAATACTATTGAGCAAGTATTGGTGTTGGCTAAATGCACAGTATCATGGCAAAGCATCGCAGAAACCAATGATATTCTCGGACTTCTGAAAAAAATATTTTTAATTCTTTGTCGTACAATGTAACCTAAGCAAAGACTATGGCTGAGAGCTCATGCTCTAGTACCCACAGGAATTCAAGGACAATACAACTTAAGGAATGTGGATCGCGTACCTCAATCCACTATCTTCTTCAAAGATATTCGGACAGATGGTACTGGAGCTGTACAGTCTTAAGCTTGTTAACGGTTAGTTGATTATGAGAATGCCATAATGAAGTGCACTGAAATGACAGTACTTATGTATTCTCTCTTGAAGAATCAATAGTATTTTGAAGTTTGCACTATAGGAAATGTCATATTCGTGATATTCTCTGTTGATAACATAAACAGAATTACTTATAATATGAGTGACTGAGCGTTTCCGTATATCTGATCTCGCTTCATTATAATATACAAGACTTCGAAGCTGGTAACAACAAGAATTTAGTGTTGTTACCAAAGCTCAGTTACTATTGAGATGTAATTATTGTTGTCCCCGGTATGAATGCCAGTAGCAGTTTTTCTTTCCAAATCAAACTGAGGTGCAACCGACAACAGGACTGTGGGGCAAATTGTAAATGTTTGCTTTTTATTTATTGGTTATTGCGCCTAGGAGTGTGCGACGCAGAGGAAATAATTTGGGCAGGTATCGAGAGAAACATACCCTCAGCATGTTCATTACAGGATATTTACATTTGAGCCATAAACATTGGAAAGAACAAACCCTTCTATTTTGTCGATATCTTCATATCTAATAATTTCAAGATATTTTGGCAACTCTGTAATGTTAGAGCCATATTCATTTTCATGTCAATAAGAGTACAGTTTCATATATGTATATATTTGCCATGGTAATAATGTAAAAAGAAAAATAATAGCAATATTATGTTCTTGAAGTTTCCAGTCCTAAGGGATTTATATGCCATGAAAGTACCATGATCTTTAAACTAGGAAAAGAGGCACACAAGTGTATCAAACCACATTGTTGTATATTGAATCTGGAATGTTTACTGTAACTTGTATATTATTCTCCCAGAGAAAGGTGCTTCCCTCTAACGGTGAAACCGATGATCTCAGTTTTAAGATATAATGAACACATAATGCATGTTCCAGGTTATGTAAAGAGAATTTGGTTGGATGATTTTGTGTATTGTATATTAATGAGTAATGATGCCCCATAGATATTGGATAATTCAACCAGTGAGCATTGCTAGATTTGTATTTTGTCTTTGATATACATATACACACACTGTTGTCAGAATCTCCTTAGTCAAAAGGATTGACAAACTTAGGACAGACCAGTCTACCATTACAGGTGTCTGTTCTGTTGATAAAATGTATGATTATATAAATTTGCACAACTTACAGAGGAAAACTACACATACCAGGGTCCCTCTGTCACATCAAAACAGTAGAAGCCTGACAGTATAAGTCATTCTGACACTGGAAATCAAAGTTTTTCAGTGCCATGTGCCAATTTTCTCTCTACCTTATGATAAAGAACCAGCGAATGACAAAAGCACCTTTCCTTTCATCTGCCACTTTTTCTTTTGCAAAGGCATAAATTAATGTGCTGATTGTAGTCAAATCATTCTCAGACTCAGCGATTAAGTCCATAACATAGATGCCACAATCAAACATAATTATATACA
Organism: Lepidonotus clava; assembly: GCA_936440205.1. Classification (NCBI taxonomy): domain Eukaryota; kingdom Metazoa; phylum Annelida; class Polychaeta; order Phyllodocida; family Polynoidae; genus Lepidonotus; species Lepidonotus clava. The sequence continues at coordinate 19,566,750 of OW387148.1, forward strand.
TTATTTGGAAAGGCAATGGATCCAAATTGATTTCAAATTCTAGCATACAGTACACCCTGAAATTGCCCAATCTTCATAATCAGTGTAACAATGCATGAAAATAAATTATGGACATAAGAGTACAGTAGAAGTATAAAAGAAATTTGTCTATATTTTAATATGGCTGTCTCTTAAATTCGATGATGATAAGATAAATTGGGTTAATATCCAAGTAACTTCTTCTTTGTGAGGAGTTACAAGTAGCTCACAGTGCCATGGATTATTTTTTCCGTATGAATGGCTGGATCCAGGAGGGGAGGGGGCGTGCCCCTCCTTTTTTTCGGAAAGTTTTGCATTTAATGTAAAAATTGGCTATAAAGAAAGTGCGGAAAACATTTCCAATTGCGCGCCCCTCCCCCTTTTTTTTTGAAATCCTGGATCCGCCAGTGGTATTCTGTATTTCACTTCAAACTGTGGATGTTGTGTCTGAACCCCCGTTTCCATGACGTCAGCTTTCACCTAGTTATATATTTGTCACCAAATTGTCACTCTCCAAGCAGACCTGTTTACCTGTTACTCTCGAAGAGGCAAGTATTAAGATACAGGACCTCAGCTTGGAGATACCCCCCCCCCCCCTCACTTCTACTCCATACCCCTTAGCTTGTGTATGGGTGGGGTTTCAGTGCTGCCACCGTGTGTCGGACTGTTTAAGGTGTGTGTACATATAGTTTCCCCCACCTGTGTGGATGTTCTCAAAGCGTGAATTAGATGGAGATGTGGCAACTATTAGCAAGAGAAATAAAGAACTGCAATGTGTTGACTTTATCTTGTGTTCTGTGTTATTCATGATATAATGAGTATTTCACTGAAACATTATTTTTAATTGATTTTCATTTAAGATTTGGTGTTCTCGATGGAGAAAAATCAAGATTCTTTCATCTTACCCAATAAAACCATTTTGTACCTCTGCCAGAGGGTGTCTTCATTTAGAATTAAAAGATCTCTACCCCAAGATTTATAATAGCTAATATAGCATAGACGTTCATGATTTAACTTTATGACTGAGGCAATATAAGAGCGGACAGGATGAATTATCATTAGCTGGACTCTCCATTAATCTTATTTACCTTACCCTACAGTAATCATAAGTTAAACAAACATAGTTGATCAGTATAAACAATAATATGAAAAGTTGGCCGCCTTTGCTAGGAGCCTATGGATGTATTCTTTGAGGGACGCAGCCATGGCACCTAGCTATGGTGTCAACAAAATCTACAAACAGAGGTTCATGAAGTTGGTATAGGCAGTAACGAATATAAACTAAGGGGCCTTCCATTTAGTACGTACGCAAATTTTCATAAATTCTAGACCCCCCACCCCCCATTGGACTAAAATACGCATTGGAATTGTACAGGAACGTACGCAAATTTTCAAAAATCTCAGACCCCCCCCCCACCCCCCCTTGGTGCGTACATACTTAATGTAAGGCCCCTACAACAAATCCATGTTTACTGCTCCTCCCCTCCCCATTTTATACTAGAAAATGGCATGGCTCCAATATATTGGGAACATTTGATGTGCACCTACAAACTATACTATAGATAAATATAAATCATATAGATAGATGGATTGATAACTTTTCAAATAAGCCATAAGTGCAGGTTTGATGATTTTGGATGGGTAAGATAACCTGAATCTGCGTACCTTACGTCATTCAAAGGGTAACTAAGGGTTGCAGCAGATAGCGGTTTAGATGTATGCAATAATTATATGACAAATTGTAATTAGAAATGATATCAACATGCGAAAATGCAGATTTCCATTCTCAGAAGTACATAGCATCTGAAAGCTTATTGAACCAACAAAGGTTTGTTACACAAATGAAGTAGTAGCTAAACTTCACTAGCATTAGTCTCAAAATAGGTTAGAAATTTAAGAAAACCACTGCACCCTTCTCATAAAAGGTTGAGACCTCTAGCAGATATATGATTTACCTAAACAATCTAAATTTGGCAAAAATGTTGAGGGTGGGCAACAGAGCCCCCCACCTCCCCCCAAACCATCTCTGTGTGAGGTGGTGGCTGATATGACTATATCTATTAACAAAGAGTTAGGCCTTTTGATTAACATTCTTGATTTTGTTTCAGTACCATGCCCAATTTTAGCTTCATGCCGAGAGAGAGAATCTATAGTCAGAGAAGGATTATCCTTAAAATGCATGTACATGTGTAGACCTCCACAGGTAACAGAGAGCCAGCTAGTTGCCCAGCCCTGACACCTAGTGGAATAAAAGGCAAAATGTTGTTTCTGTTTTTCACTAGGTGTCAGTGATGTGCAGTATGCTATCTATGTTATCGCTATCACTTATAAATAATACCCTTTAAGTACTGAAGGCTATACGATGTCTGGCACAAAATGTGTGTAAATTCTGCCGATGTTTGGCAATAGGCCAAATTTGAGCCGTCAGACATGATTAACCTTTTTTTGGGAGCCTACTAAGCATCCTGAGATGAATTATACCCTCAAAGGCTCACGATATTTGGTATCCCAAAAATCCTAAGCAAAAGATCATAAGAAATCCTACCAATAGTTACCGACATGTTGGTAAAATCGAGAGCTCTTCTCACGATTTTTGATAAGTGAAATTGACACCCTTGTGATGTTTAATCACGATATTTGGTCATTATTTTCCTTTCATGGTGAAATATGGGCTTAAATCATTTGAGTATTATGTCTTCGTTGCGGCGGGATGAAAGAAAGCCAATCAAGAAAATAACTAAAACGGATAGCTACTTCTGCAGAAGGTGAAAATTGCTACTTCTACTGAAGATGAAAATTCTATAGGAGTAAAGATGTTGGCAAAATAATTATTCTAAAATTTACTCAAAACGTTCTCAATACCATTCAAATGTTACCCTTTATGACATGGCCGTCTATAGGTAAGAGGTGTGTTGAAGTAGCCTGCTAAAATGGACAAATTTCTTAATGCAAGATGGGGGCGGCCCACGCCTCTTGTGTCCTCCAGCCCCCACCCTCTTACTGGATCCGCCGCTGGACACGCATTAGCTATGCCCAGATACTTAAAAGTAGCTGTATACTACCATTCTAGAACACTCAAGCTGCGATGGGTAAGACATCAAAATTTTACAAATACGTTTAACTAATTACTATATTTATTATCTTCTTCCTTATCACCAATAACAAAAACCTCTCGGTTTGGATTTTCTAAAACAGGGATATCTTACGTTTCGGAGTGGATTTCATCTGGCATCACTGCATTTCTGTAGCCTCTATGCTCTCTCTGATATTTTACCAGCAATTTGTATATCTACAGTGGCATCTGTATCTGCAGGTTATTCAGAAAACTAGTATCTAGGGCAATGCTTATTGTCTATTACTTCCACACTGAATAGAAAATAACCAACTTACAGCTTTAAATATTCGAATGTCGTAATGGAAAGATATTGTAGTCTATCCTTAACACACTATAGGATTTTAAATTTGTCTTTTATTATAATAATACAGAGACAGTGGCGACATCTGAGGAAGAAGAACTCCACCAAAAAGTTCACAATCGTGAAGTCCAGCCTTCACCACCCTGCCACCTGTGTTACATTGTAAAACTAGTCCTATACTTTAGGGTCTTTTTCAACCAGTTTCTCATTTAAATTTGTTTAATAATTGTTCCTTAGTGTTTTATTCAGTTTTCATTTATTATGGTTGAATTTATAATAGAAAGAAGCTTGGACTTTTTCAAATTAATATACCGTAAAACCTCTAACATAGGCCGCACCCTGATATAAGCTGCACCCAGACATTTGATTTTCAATGTGGTTTACTTCTCCAACTCTAAGCCCGACCCTTGATTTTGAAGTCTTATTATGAACACTTTTCTTTGACCACCCCTAATGAAAACCGCTGCTTATATAAGAGGTTTTACGGTATTCCCTCTGCAAATTGGCGTCAAAGACCTTCAAATAACTATGAGGTACTCATTTATATTTTTGCAGAGAACAGATTTATTCTTCCTTGACAAAGCATGTATGTCCCAACTCTTGTCTCCAAATACTTGGCAGTCTGTCAAATCAATAGGTCAGGTAAATAAAGGTTACAATAATTATGTGTCTGTCGTAATAATTGGCCCCGGAAGGAAATTGGGCACACATACCTATAATGTAGGTCAGTCTTTAGCAAATTGAACGTTTTTCAACACATGCACAAGCGTACGTACTTATTATGCGTGCAATACAATTATTAAAATGAAATGTCAACCCATTTATATTTACCGATTCGAGCGCGTGATTATTAAATTAGCTATGAATAGGAAATAACAAGTAACAAGTGATTAAGTTTGGACATAGATAAATATGGGAAATATTTATTAAATCCTCCTATTACAACAAGCTAAAATTTAAAATTCAACGATGTGAGCAGGTCGGTGGTGTGGGAGCAACTGATTTGAAACGGTTACGCTCCCGAATTTTATAGTGACATGTCAACGGATCCGCGTAACCAAAGTGATGGAATGGCTACGTCACCGCCCTGCTCCCGGAAATAACAATTTTGAGGTCTCGGGACCCAAAATATTACATTTACCGATTCGAGCGCGTGATTATTAAATTAGCTATGAATAGGAAATAAGAAGTAACAAGTGATTAAGTTTGGACATAGATAAATATGGGAAATATTTATTAAATCCCAAGACCTCCAAACTAATCACCTAACGTAGTGAATAAATTTTTTGTTGAGTCGCCTTCTGATAAATTGAAGGTTTAATGTATTTATAGATACAATCTGAGGCCCACTGTCCTCGCTCCTTAATAAAAGTTATAGGAGCCCCTGAATTATATAATTGTGTAGTACCGCCCCTCCTAAGTGAGTGAGTGGAAAAGTTACCACCAACTTTTGCCTTTGACAAAAGCCTTTTGAAAAATTCATTAAAATCTGAATAAGTTAGACAATTCAAATTTTTTGTTGAGAAAAGAGCTGAACTACTCTTACCTGGATGGGTCTTATACAAGGACTCCAACCAGTAAACTGGGCATAAGGCCCTGTTACTACTCCTATTTACTGGAATAGTATGTGCAACATCCTTTGTAGTTTTTGATGAAGTAACCATGACTACCATACCCCAATTGTTAAATTTTACATTTTTACGTAGTAACATGTGGGGGGACTTTACAGCGTGTCCCACTCTCAACAGTGTACTAAATAGAAAGATAATTATTAACCACACCAGCATCCATTTTTCAGATGAAAAATTTACCTTCCTATACATCGACTCTAGGTGTGAGACTTTAATTGGATCTTTACTGTCCAATTTTACATTTTCTGTATTTTTTATACCCTTAATTGTCATTTTTAGGTGCTTATCAGACCAATCCGGTACAGGTAGGCCTTTAACATTATGGAAGAAAATAACCGCCTGATAATAGTTAATTATTGAGGAAGATTTCATATAGGATGAAAGGAAAGTTACATATCTGCAGGCTTGCTTAGAATTAATATTATAGATAGGCCAATTGAATTTACTACATACCTTCTTGTAGCAAGCCCATTGTTTCCTCCTCAATTTCAGTGTATTTGTGGATACAGCGGCTTTCCTCAGCACCTTTGCCCTTAATTTTAGGGCCTTTATCTCTGCAAAATTTAAAAATTTCATTAATACAACATAAGTTTGACCCTTCCTGGCATTTTCTTGCCTCTCCTTCCGATTTTACATATAAAATTCTTGACAGGGTATCCGCTACAAGGTTATTCTTAGTATTAATGTAGTGAGGGACCAAGCGAATTTGATAAATTTTACAGACCCAGAATAACTCTCTTAGCCATGCCATGCATGTTATATTTGAGCTTACCCCCTTTTTTATCATATAAAATACTTGGGTATTGTCTGTGAAAATGCTGACACTATGACCTTTTAAGTCCAGAACCCATGATTTAACACCCACTAAAATGGGCCACAATTCCAGCTCATTTATGTTTGTCTTATCATAAATGTCACTACTTGGGGGATCCATAATATGCCCACACTCATTATTTTCCAGTTTTATTGAGCCCTCCCATGCTCCCGCGATCCAGTCCTGGCCCTTGTATATGGCATAACCTTTTAGGGATGAATCGGAGACTAGTGGTAATGGATATTCTCTGTAATTTATCTTTCTCCGACCATTGAAATTTGCGCAGAAATTTCTCCACCATCTCAGGTCGTCCCTAGCTGCCTGACCGATTTTAATGGCATTTAAGTCATTATTTAGAAGTACTTTGTACAAGTTAAAAATCCTTCTGCAATATACGCTTCCCCCAGAAACTACATGGGCGCAGTGTGATAAGAGACCCCCTAGGCTCTCCAACTCCTTTTTTGCAATTGTTGCTTTTACTGAATATTTATTCAACAGGCATTTTAGTTTTTCAAGCTTATCACATGGTAGTCTGAGCTCCATTTCTAGTGAGTCAATATCTAGACCCAGATACCTACATACTTGTGATGGAGGGGTCACCTTACCCCATGATATATAGAAACCTAAGTACCTTAGTGTCTGTATAACTAGTCTCTGGGCACTCTCTGCTTCCTCATAAGAGGATGCAACTACAATAAAATCATCTAAATAATTTACTACCTGTAAATTGTAAATATCTGTCAAAATTCCGTAAACAAACTCTGATATTTGATTAAAATACATTGGCCCCAAGCGCAGGCCAAATGCCAGTTTATTATCCTGGATATAAACTTCTTTTCCTTCTATTTCCCATCTAAGGCCCATATACTTTTTGTGTTCAGGGAAAACAGGAACTGCACGATAGGCTGACTTGATATCTACTACACCCATGTAGTCCCCTTCATTTAACATGGCTAGAACATTTTCCACACTTTTATATTGAAATTCTTCGATGATATCTTCACAAAAATTATTAATAGATATATCTCTAGGCATACTACAATCTGTTATTGGTCTAACACCCCCATCTGGTTTAGGGACCGCTCCTAAGCTATGTATACAGTCTGGTTTCCTATCTACTATCTCCAAATATCCCTCTGACAATTCTTTATGAATTATTTTGTCCATTTTTTCGAAATTTGAACCTTCGTATACGGATTTATAGTTTCTGCAGTCGTAGATTAGCCTGGTTTTGACAGCATCATCATCTACAATTTTAAAACCATCGGTTACAGCGTTAACCATAGATTTATATTTTTCTTTACAATCCTTTGTACCCAAAGATAATATGTAGTGAAAACGACATGGTTTAAGTTGGGCTAATGCGTCGTCGATAAAGAATTCGCACTGGCAGATGCCTCGCGCGCATTCCTCACGAACTCGTACTATTCTACCAGAGTCTGACTCGACCGTAAATAGGACTTTATCTGAATAATTCTCGTAAATATCTTTTTTGAGTGAGTTTCCGAATAAATCGCACACAGGCTTTTCCGGTGCGATCTCGTCTACACAAATATCGCCATCACGAATATGGATTTTAGCGAAATCCTTACCTTTTTTGCGAAAAAGACTACTGCAACACGAATTTTCTCGCGCCTCCTCCGCATCTGCCTGTGTACTTTCCACCCCGTTAACCGTGACGTCACTGGTTTCTGTACCGGCATTCGCCTCGAAAACTAGGTCAGGCGGACTACAACAGGCGTTTGCGGAAGCGCATTCTGATGCGTTAACACTCGCATTTTTACCAAACTCCTGATTCAAATTATTTATTTTACTATCAGGATCACATAGGAATACCGTATCGGGGCTACGGTGATGTACTTTCACCGTAGGAGAGGAAAAACTACGGTCAAGAAAGCATGAACACGACTGGATTGCTAACCCCCGGGGCGTGACGTCATCGCATTTAGATAAGTTCCCTGCGTTACGCAGTTCACTTTCAACGACAACTTGCAAACCAGATTTAATTTCCCCCTCCTATTTCTGGTCCTTTTTCGGACCGTTACGGTAACAATCTTTTTTTGAATGGCCTGCTTTCTCGCACACGATACAAACATGTTACATACTGCACTTTCCCTGACATCCTTGTTCGGAATTAAACCGAAAACAAATTTTTTCACCGGCGCCTGTACCAGCGTTACGGCGATTCTTGTTTTCCCTATAAGATGTCTTACTGGAGCTAGCTTTGAATGTGTTTTCAAAACTGAAATGTGAGAAAATCTCCTCCTGATCAACCGAGGCAAACTGCGTTACCCCCAACCTGTTTGCTCTCTCTCTTACTGCGCGGTCATACTTATTGAATGTGTCGAAAGTATACATCTTTTTGGTCGCTTTCTCTGTCAAAACCTTTAAATGTTTAACGACTGGCGATGGATCCGCCTTCTCAACGATTAATTTTTCAATCGTCTTAACTCCCAACAATAGTATATCCTCTACACATTTGGGTTCATCGCCCTTAGCAAAAAACTTTTTCTGGCCATATTTCTTTGTGACTTTTTTACCTTCCAGGTGGTTGCTGGCCGAAGAGTTGGATGAAGACCTCTCCCTTGACGAGGATGATGAACTTGAGCTGCGTAACGGGGCTTTCTTTTTGGGTTGACGCTTCTTCTGCCGTCTTGGTTTGACCTCCTCCCACTCCGAAGAAGTACCATCGTCGACTGATGACTCGGCCGTCTTGCTTGCCGTCATTCCGCCACCCCCGGCCGTCGCAGCCTTAACTAGAATCTCAATGTTCTCAGACATCCTGTCCACCGTCTTCTCCAACTTGCTGATACGGGCTCCTTGTTCGGCAAACATTTTCTCTCCCTTCAGACGCATCGAGGACACGTCTTGGGCTGTACCCTGCTGCTCCTTCACTTGCACACCTGTAGTTTGTGCAACCCTGCACTTTTTACCCGTTGGGGCAGCGTGACGGCTTTTGCAACTGCGGCAAAAATTGAAGCCAGCCATCCCCTAGCTTTCACGGAACTACGTAACGAATCTTCGTAACCGTCCTCTCACAAGGTAAGCAGAAAACCTTTCTACTCAACCGCTATCCCCAGCCGGCATGTACCTTCAACGATGTGAGCAGGTCGGTGGTGTGGGAGCAACTGATTTGAAACGGTTACGCTCCCGAATTTTATAGTGACATGTCAACGGATCCGCGTAACCAAAGTGATGGAATGGCTACGTCACCGCCCTGCTCCCGGAAATAACAATTTTGAGGTCTCGGGACCCAAAATATTACGTTACTTTTACATGACAAAACAATATTAACAATAAGATACTTCTTACTATGACCTAACAGTAACTGATTACAATGCTAGTTATAAGCGGGTAACTAAACCTTTCCTCTTTTTTCCCTTAGAATGAACCCGAAAGTATTTTATACATGTTATGTTTTAGTATAGGACGAATGTCAAGCGCCTGAGATGTCAAAAGTATTTTTGAAACACATGTACTGTATAGAACTACTCCTTAATCTTAGAAATTCAGTTTCACAATATTGGGAATCAAAAGAAACGATTTCCTAGTGTGAATCTTTGTCAAAATCTCTAACTGAAAGCAACAAAACTATTTATCTGTTGTCCATGCTCTTTTTTGCTGGTAGTCGCTAGAAAATGACTTAAGGCTTTTAGCACTGAAAATGAAAAACAATACAGTAGATGTGCCTGAGACCTTTCAATTGTATGCAGTATAAAGGCTGTATTCCACTATATAGGCCATTTTGGTTATCGGAATTTTGGTTATTTCTAAGTTATTATTAGAAATTTCTAAGGAATCCTTACATGTAACATATCATTTGAAAGGGAATATAAAATCCTTTCTAATGATATAGATGTCAATGATTAACCAAAAGATTCCCAATTCTGTTTGTTGAATATCATCATCCGACCTAATTGGCTCTTTTCTTTGGTAGATAATACCACCGACTATCAGTGACTGCTTAAAAATACTTTTTAGTCAGTTTATTACTTATTAAGATATGGCATGTAACAATTACGTTATTGATGGTTAGGTTGAAACCTCACATATTCAGAACATTATTATAACATTATTTTTGGTGAGGTTAGGACAAATCCAAAGCAGAATGTTATAAGAACATTCTGTTTATGTTGAAAAACATAACCAGAACATTATAATAACATTGCAGTGCAACATCACCACAGTATGTTACAGTTATGTTATTGGGAGTTATCAAAATAACGTAACAAGAACCAAATCAGAACGTTGCTGCAACGTTATAATAACATCACATATTTGGCTGGGTAGGGCAAGCTTTCTAACTGAATTAGGTTCTAGAGGGTAACCAAAGTATATTGCTCAATCAATACATGTATGTCTTATACATCCGACTGAAACCGGATTCGGGATGGACTGTAGTATCAAGGCGAATTGATTGTGTCATATATCTTTAAAAAGGTCTTCATGCATTTCTTCTTACAGTTGACATAGCGCCACAAGTCCTCAAGTTCAAGAACATAAGTTACTCACATGAATAGCATAATTATTTTAAAAAGTAAAACGACCCTTTGTTAAAATTGGAAAATGACACGCATGTATGACGGATTGGGGACTTTTAGATCGGGGTGTGTTTCAAATATTCTGTAATACAACAGTGGTTTTCCGAACGCCCCCGTTCGGTGGTTTGGAGGTGGCGACTTGCAGTAGGCGTTCATCAGCTGACTCACCTGGCGCGGCGTCCTCCAGTGTGAAGGTGGGCTGTAGAGGAGGACAGGGGGCCGGCTGTCAGCCTGCCATCTTCTCACCCCACCTGCCGCCAAGACACCGTCACAGGTAAGTGGACCCCTTCTCTGCTACCATGCACCATCACCGCCTAAAGGTTACAGTTTCATGTCTCCTTTAAGATGTCGTCCACTATATTGTATGTGTTGTACAATGTCCGACAGGTAATGTGTTTCTGACTTTTAAATCCACCAGTTTTTAAGATGGTCGACTTTCTAAAGTGGACTTCACCGAGAATTGGTACATCTATTGGGAGGGGTTAAGTCAAAGATCACCATCTTTAAGTGTCTTTACTTATCCAAACGCTATACTGTGGAGGATCATTTGTGTTGTTAAGTATATGAGAAGTGGCAGGAGGGCCCCCCTTTACACATGTATTATATTAGCCTTTTCCATTGAAAGCAATAGCTGGTACTTATCACGGTATGGGGTCGGCAGCATGTTGTCCTTCTTCAATAGGATCCCTTCCCTCTTTCACACAAAGCAATTATTTCTAAAGAATCACTGGGTCACTGTCCAGGTTACAATACATATAGACAGGTAATATTATTTTCAGTAAGGAGGATATGCTAGATCAACTTTAGACGCTAGCAAATGGAGAATTCAAACAAATATTAAGCACTTAGTTTGCATTCACCTTTAAAAAAGGAGGTCAGTTTGACATGGGATTCTTTGCCCAAGAGATCAGCAACGTGACCTTATGTTGTGTGAGTGAATCTAGCATCTATTCGTCTCTATATGTGCGGCACAACGACGTCTGATCGACTGCCTGCGTCTGAATATTTAAAATTGGAATAAGTATGAGACACGGCTCATGAAAATTTGAAAATTGGATGGTATTGACATAGGTTATAAGTTGTTGTAGCGACAAGTAATTGTTACCATATAAGGGACTAGAAAATTTGACTGGTCATTCGCGGTAGAACAATGATGATAGAATCTATATTTTCTTCACTTAGATTACCGATAATGTTGTCTTTCTGGTACAATCAAGAGAAATCAAATTGCATCATACATCAAAGTATGCGTACGTATCCCCTACACAAAGGCAAAATGAACAATAATGATACGAGTGTAAGTAAAGATTTTTGTACTTGTTGACCACAATATCCTGCTGCTCTTTTAATTGCTTTGAAGTATATCATAATGTGAATCATAGACTATGAAAACCACAAATATTGCGTAAATGATCAGCACACGACTAGAATAAAGAAAATTCCTTGAATGTTTCCCCAATGAGGCACACAAAAGGACTTCATTTAAGGGGAACACAGCCAGCAAACTTCACGCCTCAAGGAACATATAGAAAAATAGTTCTGACCCGAAACTGCCTTAGAGAAAGGTACATAAAAACGGAGCTGAGTAATTTTGTATTGCACAAACTACTGCACAAAAAGGTTGTTTTTGTGGTCCTGTCTAGGACTAGTTACCTCAGGCTCATTTCAGATGTTTGGACATATCCATCTCGTTTCAAGTGGATAACAGTTTTTATTGAGACTGGTTTCAGTGGGATCCCCTGCACACATTTTATACACTCGTGAGGAATAAAAGCAAACCACATCTATATATTCATAGGCTGAAGAGTTTGGCACTTTGCCTAATTGGTAACTGGGAGGTATTTGGATCTGTGTTATCCAGGGGCTGTCAGTACTTTTGATTTGTTGACACAATTACTCGTGATCGTTTTGCCGGTAGATAAAAGATCATTAAGCGAGGATGTGTTACTTGTAGTCAGTAAAGGGACAGGGTATGAATGGCAGCGTAGATGTATAACAACTTACCCCTATGTTGGAACAGCAGTGTTACATCAATTTTCAAAGTATAGATTAGATTTCACAAGAATTGGTAAATTGTCAAAATGTTGTTTCTCATATATATACATTTGGGCTTTTTGCAAAATACGAAATACTTTGTGTCAAAAACTTGACACATACAACGTAGACTATGTCACACTTTAAGCTTCGGAAATGAGTTTGTATTCAAAGGAAATGTTGTATCGAATATAAAAAAAATGTAATCGGGAAAATTTATGCAATCAATTTTCCCAGGACAATTGTTTGTAACTCTATTCTTTCAATTCATAAATATGGACAGATGTTCAGGGACGTGCGATTTCGAGGGTGTAATAACGTTAGATTATGTCATCATGATTATGTAGTGCAAAGTGTACCTGCTATTTCCCCCATTTTCCCCTCACATATAATGGTCAGTCCTTGTTATATAGGAGGCCTAGGCCTAGGTAAAGAAGGATGAGCCAAGATTTCCCCCGAAAGATTGACTGAGGAGTTCGGCCCAGACCCAACCTGGCAGGTTACCTGCAGGCCTACATAGTCACTGAAGCATACTGATGGGCAGAATCCTGTAGGAAATAACCACTTCCCATCCTCCTCGGATAAACCAAACCGTTTAAGTGAAAAACAACTCTCCATATTTACTATTCAAACTGCACAGCCATTTTTATTCAAACATAAGGAAGCCCTATATTAGAAGTTTTTGGACAGGAACTATGATGAAATCTAATCCGAACTATGAAAATGAAAACACCATGGAGACTATTTGGATATGTCCTTATACGTATCGTTTAGCTGTTCTCTGGATCTTTTTTTTCTATTGCATCGTCCTGTTTCGCTAACTTGCAACAGAGTAATCAGTGAAGTGGTACGTGAATAGCATGTATTAAATTGCTATGATATAAATGATAGTTCATTTACATAACATATGGTTTTAAACTGAAAAACGAGAACCTGTTTAACAATGGCCTGTTATTCATTGTAAGAGCTCAAATTATTGCATTCCGGTAAAATACCCCTGCGGTCTTAGGAATAATCCCTTTATCCAGATATCTACATTTCTATTTTGGTGCTTATCAGTATTTCGTTAGCGACATAGATATGCGAAAGGATGAGATTAAGCATTAAACTTTTGCCTCAATTCCGAGTCTAACTGGTTGGAACAATTTACCATATCCCATTTTTGGTAATTATTTGATCAATTACCTTTTCGCATGCCTTATCTATTTGATAATTGTAGTCTTCGGAATGTAGATTATGGTATCTTTCCGGTTCAAGACAAATTAGCTAACAGTTTATCTTTTCATATATTTCTTGAACATGTCTGGTGTCAATGCATGTTTTATTTTTTGTGTGATCTTATCCTATTAAGATTTTTAACGGTAGTTTATGGGAGTTAAGATATATGCGTTTTAATGTGTGCTGAATGAATAAGAATGCTCAAACAGAACACTACTTTTTGTCAAAAACTCAAGAGTTAACCAAATGCAACACTTTAGTCCCCGAGAAAAGTTATGAGTCACAGTTCTATCTAAAAGAGTTTTCAGAAAACATTAAAAGGAATTTAATTGGTAGCACTTCATCTATTCACATTATAGTTGAGACATAATAATATTATGTTTGAAATGTATTGAAATTCATGTCATATTAAATTGCGATCGATAGCCAGACATTGCTGGCTGGATTAGAGTAGCTTTCAGATGATGTATGGCATACCTGTAAGTGAGAAATAGATGATTCACCTGCACATTGCAGGTCTCCATCCCTGGGAGGAGCAGACAGGACCAGCCAAGCATGATACGTTTATAGCCATCTAGACACCATCTAGATGTTGTAAATCTACGAATCCCCTTCTAACACAACGTTTATCATTTTACCCTTTAATCATCCTTATATCGTTCAAATCATTTCAATTAGTTCAGGAACAATGTTGATCTAATCTGATGTTAATTCAGTAGAATATGTATTACTATCTATAGACTAAATCTTTATGACTAATGAGTACGTTAAACAGGGAGCCATTTCAGATAATAAAATCTAGAATTGTTTGAATGTTATTAGTAGCCACAGGATTTCATGAAAGGTTTAGGTGTCAAGGAAGTGGTTGTGAAAGGAAATTACAGACCAGAGATGTGATATAAAAAGACGAGTTATTCTACCTGGACATATGGTCGTTAAGTGTCCACGTCTTACATAAAACATTCAATACTGCTTTTGTGAACAAACAGTTTTTATCACAATATATTTTCTAAAAAGAAAATTTAATGGCGAGGTATTTTTGCCAAAGGCTTCATTTTTAGTAGCCCCTATTTGGATCGGTATTTGTAAACTGGAATAAATTCTGTTCTTTTTAAATGTGCGTTGTACATCTGTTAGCCTTTTGTTCTGGAATTTCCCAAGATCACCATGAAATGAAGTCAGTCTTGAAAATAGCATAGTGGCAAACAAAATAATGAAGTATGGTTCAAAGATCTACCGATAAGTGTCTGTCATGGGGTAAGACTTGAATCTTAAAATAGGCCTTCCCTTTTCTGAGGTAAACCAGAGTATGGCCTACCAGGACGCAGGGATGGGCCTTGGGTTTGATCAAAGGTAAGGGGGGGAGGGCATAAGGACTTGGACACAGAAGTTGGGACACGTGCCTGGGTACCCTTAGTATATTTATAATGACCATTTGACCTATTGGGATTTGAAGTGTGTATACTTTTGTCCATGATTTTACTTACATAATTTTCGAAACAGAGCAATGGGGCTTGGTAACAGTGGGCAGTAGTAGTACAGAGTGAACGACGACAATATTATGATATCTCTGGAGGATCTCAAACCTTTTACCCCAAATCCGGCCAGGTGCACCCTGGAGTAGTTTCCCCTTGTCCTTTGTTATTTTCTATTTTGCACAAGTCTAATACATTCATTGATGATCAGTCCACATGGATAGGCTACTCTATATCCAATGAAAGCATATATTTTATGTTTTATGTAATTCAAAGGAAATTGCCCCCTCTTAATAAAAGCATAAACCTATAGACATTTGAAATATGTCGGTTGCAGTTATGAAAATCTTTGGAATTATTTTGGGAAATTGAAAAATTCTCATGTCAATGACATTCGAGTCTAACAGACTAAAAGAAAACAAACCTAAAAGTCATCACCTTGATACCCACCTCCTCCCACCTTACTCTATTTCTGTGGCATCCTTCCTTTTTATGGTACCCGTCATGCGTTTGACCCCGTGGTCATCGTAGCGTAGAGGATGGCAGGAGAGGTGCCTGGAGGTCAGCCTGTGTGGCCGGGACGTTGCGTGGGGAGCGTGCTTCGTGGCCACCACCTACAAAGGTCTCCATTATATCCTACCTTATTCGGCTGAAACCACTTTGACATGAAATGAAGAAGGTCGGCGCCTCAGGCCTGACTCTAGTTGCTACTGGGCCTGTGTTGTGGCCCCAAGGGGCGATGTTATAGAGATAGGGCAGAAAGGACCTGCAGGGCAAGTGAGCAAAGTGTGTCGTGTCCCAGGGAATCTTTTTCAGGGAATGCATTAATAAACAAGCACACTTGAAAGTGAGACGCCTTTGACTGTGGACGCATCTTAAAACAGGAGAGTCAGAGAGAGTGTGTGCATTGGAGTTTACGTTGAACGAGTTGATATTCTTTTCCTTGTCTATGATATCGGATTTTACATGCAGGTGTGTATGCTACTTATATAAAAAGATCGCTAACGTAATCATGAGCCTCAGCTTTTCAAAATGAAACAATAAAATCTGATCCGTTCACACAGGCTAACTGTAGAGTGAGGATGGTTCTCGACTATAAAATGTCAGATATGGTTTTGTTATTTTTAACATACCTAGAGATTTTCCCACAAAAAGGTCTGTGTTATCACACCAAGCCGTTATTTTTACACTTTAGAATGGAACGTGTTTGGAATATGTCTGACTTGAATGTTATTGGGTATGATTGGGCCCCAGTTTGGGTGATCTGGACCGTGACACGAGCAAAGTATATAGAGCATAACAATAACAGAGAAGATGCCACAATCGTGTGCATTTATCGTTACTGCAATAATGCGGCCACCATTGTCTATCACTGACACTGTAAACTTTAATCCCTTTATTCTCTTGCAGCCTCCAGGTGCGCGATGAGTTCGATGATATCTGGTGACGAGGGGCGGGAGCCGGCCGACCCGACCAAGGTGGTGTGTAAAGGGGCCGGGCTCCGCTGGGGGTACGTCAACATGCCCATCAGGGCTGACATCGACACCCGCAATGCTGGACCAGGTAGGGCACCTTATGATATTAATATTATTACTACTATCTGATTATAGTAGCATAACTATTGCTTCTATTGTACATTTGTTTCTATATATATGATAATATTTTATAAGAAGAACCTTTCCCATTTTCTCCCCTTTACATATGGATTCTATCCAACAAAAATTTAAAGTTGCGATTTACCATCGGTCTTAAGACACTATCCTACCAACAGATTTTATTTTAGAAACCTGTCTGTGGGATAGCATCAGCGCCCCGCTGCTATCTTACAAATTGACGCTAACCGGCAAAATGTTTGATTGGGAGAATATTATCATTATGAGCCTGATTAGATCAATTTGGGTAGGAATCAAGGAATATGGGTTAAAGTTGACTAAGTCGGTTAAAATAGGTCAGTTTGGTTAACTCAGTTAAAACAGGTGTTGTTGGTTAAGATAGTTAAAACAAGTCAGGTTGGTTAAGGCAGTTAAAACATGTCAGGTTGGGGCAGTTAAAACAGGTCAGGTTGGTTAAGTCAGTTAAAACAGGTGTTGTTGGTTAAGGTAGTTAAAACAAGTCAGGTTGGTTAAGGCAGTTAAAACATGTCAGGTTGCGGCAGTTAAAACAGGTCAGGTTGGTTAAGTCAGTTAAAACAGGTGTTGTTGGTTAAGGTAGTTAAAACAAGTCAGGTTGGTTAAGGCAGTTAAAACATGTCAGGTTGGGGCAGTTAAAACAGGTCAGGTTGGTTAAGTCAGTTAAAACAGGTGTTGTTGGTTAAGGTAGTTAAAACAAGTCAGGTTGGTTAAGGCAGTTAAAACATGTCAGGTTGGGGCAGTTAAAACAGGTCAGGTTGGTTAAGTCAGTTAAAACAGGTGTTGTTGGTTAAGGTAGTTAAAACAAGTCAGGTTGGTTAAGGCAGTTAAAACATGTCAGGTTGGGGCAGTTAAAACAGGTCAGGTTGGTTAAGTCAGTTAAAACAGGTGTTGTTGGTTAAGGTAGTTAAAACAGGTCAGGTTGGTTAAGGCAGTTAAAACATGTCAGGTTGGGGCAGTTAAAACAGGTCAGGTTGGTTAAGTCAGTTAAAACAGGTGTTGTTGGTTAAGGTAGTTAAAACAGGTCAGGTTGGTTAAGGCAGTTAAAACATGTCAGGTTGGGGCAGTTAAAACAGGTCAGGTTGGTTAACACGGGAAGATTTTGAACTCATACATTAGACAGACTCGGCCGTGTCTGAATCCACTTGCTCTAAACCGTGTCAAGGAGTGTAAGTCTTACTCCACCATTATCCCTGACACAGCAAAGTATCATTATACCACCAATAGCAGTGGGCGTGTTAGGTAATATTTTTGTGCCCACCTCAAAGTTTCCCTTCCCCTTCTGGCGTGTATATAAGTGTAAGTCAGGGGGTGTTAACTATATTGTGTCACAAAAGTCCCGTCCGCTCATAGTTCTCTTCACACGCCCAACCTTCTCGGCGTCTTAACGTACCCACCCTCCATTCAGGCACCAATATAATTGCCAGCAGTGGCGTACCCAGTCCCCCCCCCCCCTCAGGGCGGGAGTGGGGGGGGGGGGGTCCCCATGTTCGGTTGACCCCCCTCAGATTTCTCAAATTTTACGCAATTAAACTACCAATAAAGGGAATTATCCAAATTAGGGGTCTCTGGAACCCCTCAGATTTAGCAAAGTTTCTATGCCTATAGACCTATAGGGGGAATGTGGGTTGTATTTGATGGCCGCGCTTTACCAGTGTTCTACTCTCACTGTACTTAGAAGTTAGTTAGACATTAAAAGACTGTGTTTCACTCTGATCTAGTATATTTGTAAATTTAGATGAAACATATATTATGACTCACATTATCTGTTCAATATACTCTGTACGATCGGCCGTAGACTGCCAGGTACACACAAAAACATAGTTTAGCGTGAAGCTGTGATTTAAGGTAAATTCTAACCTATAGCTATCATGCTCCCGAGGTTAACTAGTGTTACTATATAAAAACAAAAATAAAAGGACATTTGACACAAAGTGTAGTTAAAATCTAGTGTACTATTTTATTGCTGAATCGATTCTATTAATCTTTATCCTCGGCGCACCACTCGCACAACACCTCGAAGCACATGATGCTGGCAGGCTCGCCCCCCTCACAGTCGGCGTGGTAGCACCGGCCGCAGTAGTTGCAGACCAAGTACATTCTGAAATATTACGGAGGCATGTTTAAATACACATTTTTTAAAATTGTGTGCACGAACTAATCGGACCATCATCAATCACAATTTTTAGTAACCGTACGAAATTCGGCGTTCACTCCAACGTCAACATTAAGATTCTATGCCCTCGTTATTTTTTGCCTAGTAGCATCATCGAAAATCATTGTCGCTATATAATATTATTTATTATGAAAAAAAAACCCGGCGTACCTGTAGTTGCCATCCAAGAATATGGCCTGCGGTTGTGTGGCGTGTTGGTCTTCGGCAAACGTTTCCATCGCCTTCCACCTTTGGTCCGTTAAGTACTCCTCCTGCTCCTGAAAAAAATTGTGTGGTTATAGTTAAATGTGCAAAAGTCAATTTTGCACTTACTACATACCAGCGTGTCCCTCGTAATATTGGCAAATTTCAGAACAATTGTACTCGTGAAATCGCCCCACTCATCATTTTGTTTTGTTTATACATATTTCCCTTCATACGCTTACATGTTTTATTTCCCACTTAGCTTCATCGTGTAAATACAAATGTACCAACCTGGGTCGGACCCTCCGAACAGTAGACGCACGTCCACTCTGATGGGCCGTCCGGGAGCTGTTGTTGGTCGTGCGTCCTGGAAAAAATTTCAATAATCATCACACCGTCCATCATTTCAACATAGGTGGTCGAAACTACCAAATCATCGGCATCTCAATTTTTCTCATCCAATCTCTATTTCATGTTATTGTGCCAGTCTGATAAATTTGCAATTTTTAAATTGTCAAAAAAAGAGCCTGTTGTTTCAGCATGTTACATGAATTCGAGCGACCACAACTATGTCCGATCGCGAGTCCGTCGTCGGGTTTTAGACAGTGTGCATTATTTGGCATGAAGATAGTCATCCTACCAGATAGTAAGTTAATAATTTTCTTTCCATGCTTCTCTTCCATCCCTGTCCATCAACAGTGTTGAACAATTTAAACCTACTTAGGGGTGAACAGGGGCGCCCACTCGGTCCATTGGGGTTCCGTCCAGATCGTTTCCTCCTCTTCAATATTTTTCTCCTCACGCGGTGTCCATGCTTGGGATTCCTCTTCCTCCTCCGACCGCACATGGTTGCTTGAATGAGCCAAAAAAAACAACCTTTAAGTGTCTGGAATTGGTTATCTACGTGTATGGGGAGAAAACGAAAAAAAAAGGAAAATATGTACCAAACGTAACAGCTATTATCCACACCCTTATACATTTGTTAACAAACACTCTATATATGGAAGTGTAACCCCCAAGTCATTCTCCCGCAAAGCTTGAAAAAACACTACTTCTCTATATAGGCATGTTATCTTATCAAATTATAGGCAAGTTATCTCATTCACCTACCGGGTTTTCTGCGCGGTCGCCATTGTTCACAATGTGGCGCTTGCGTTTAATATCAGCAAACTTCTGCGTACGTCTTTTATGGTCGTGAGGCTGGCGCGGGACTGTGTGTGTGCACGTGGTGGGCACCTCCTTATAAAGCTGGTGCCCCCCCCCCCCCCCCCCGGGGGGCAGGGTAATGAGAGGCCATCTAGGTCAGCCGAGCAGCCTGAGCGACCGGTGTCAGGTGTTACATAAGGTGTCGCTCGTGCAGCGCAGCCCTGGCAGCTGGAGGTGCACGTCCTGACACCTGACTCAAGAAACCACCCGTAAATGCACATAGCCCCACACCCCCAGCCTGTGAAATAACTTCAGAAAACGTACCTCAAAGTCGCACATCCTGGCACCGTAACCTTGCGAAGTAATTTCCTACCTTTTATTTTAAATTTGAAAGTAGTCACATTATAAGGTTTAGGGCGTAATATAATTATTCCTCCCATGAATACACTACTTAAAGACGAATTTTTAATAAAAAAATGTTGTTTTTGTTGGCAAAAGCGTCTAAATCACATAATCCTAACAATGCATATAAAACACCGGACAGTGTCCGAAATTAAGCTGCTGCACCCTATAGGCCGGGCCTATAGGCCTTCACCCGGGGATCACACTCACACTCGTGAGTCTAGATCTGCACACTCACACTCGTGATTCTGCACACTCACTGCCAGGTGCGCTATTTTTAAGTTTTGCACTTTTTTTTATACATGTGCACACTTCTCATGGAATTTTTTCATTCCCATATATCGGGGGGTGCATATCCAATATTTGTGGTGCACAATCTCATTAATTCTGCATACGTTTTCAGCTTAATTTCGGACACTACGTGCACGAGTTCGATATATATCTATAGGTCCTCTAGATCTACAAGAAGTCGTGGCGCCGAAGGGGACATACGATCATATTTTCTTTTTCAACCACATATCCAAAATGTCCACTTATCCGCATAACAGGCAGGAAAGATGCCCATGAAGGTTGCTCGAACTTTTCCTTGTGCCACATTGTATAAGGACTTATGTATCTGGATTCGACGGTGCTGTGTTGGTACCACTTCACAGCTGCAAACACATGTTGCCTCTTCTTCCCGGTTGCCTTACATTGTATGTAATGTTTCATGTAGTGGGTGGCGATGCACGGTCGCTCCCGGGGGTCACTCTGTCCGTCTTCGTACCAATTTGCCATTAGTCTAGACAACTTTTTACCACTGCTGGAATTTGTGCTGGAATAAGTCATGGGGCCATATTTTACGACTTTAGACTTCACGTAAACTGAAGGCAGAAATGACTTCTCTAGGATCTCCTGTTCTGTGGGGTACATCTTTTTGTATGTTTCTTTGAGCAGCTCAAGATCGTCCGAGTCGATCCATTCCTTTTGTTCTCTAAATGTCTCGAAGCCGTTGGGGAGACTCCATAGGCTCTCGCACTGCGCCAAATCTCGCTCATTGGGTACATCGAGTGTTTCCAGGACCGTTCTTGCTTTCTTCTCTCCTTCTCCCAGCTGGCAGTGTTTGCCAAATTTCCCCTCGTGTTTGGACGGCATTTCGGCGCGCGCCTGACTGACACGACTCATCCGGTGAAACCTCTCAAACAATTGTTTCTCTATCTGGCGATTGTTAGTCGGCACATCCCCCAAGTAACCATTATACCGCTCAAAACTGAACAGCCAAGTACTGGGAGCTGGACCATACTCCCGGAGACACTCCTTTAAATGGAGATGTAGATGCATGTTTGGGGTAATGAAATCAGAACCGAACTGGAGCTCTGTGCTCCTGCAAAAGTACAATAGTTTCCTGTGTGCCTGTTCTATCTCGTGGTATGTAATACAAGGCTTGCACAGAAGTCGAGTGGCTTCTACGAAACGCTGCCAGCTATGAAGCATATTATCCGGCAAAAGGCCCTGGAGGCAGTATCCAGACGAGACTGTAACCCAATTCTTCCACTCCTTTGCCGTCCACATCCCAGCGTTCGATTTGATGTTAGTTACCACGCAGTCATCCGGTAGTCCCTCTTTAAACTGATTCAGACGAGCATCAATAGTCAACACCTGATTAGCGCTTAGTACAACGTCATCTGTTGAATTCTTCTTCTTCTTTGACAACTCTTTGTCGGTCCACCTCTTCCACATTCGCTTGGCAGTCCCTGAATCCCAATAATAAAAGCACATATGTGAAATCGGTATTGAAACCCCAATGAACTAATAGTCCAAATTAAAGGCAAATGCAAGTTCCATTTCAAACACATTATCAGTGCTAAACATTAATTAACGTTAGGTCAAGCTTCAACACTTACCCAACAGTACATTATGCATCACATCGATCGAGAGGAACCTGAAGAAATGAATGTCATATAATATAGTTACTGCTAATGGAAACATTTTTATTAATGTTTATTCAAATGTCAAATTAAAATTGTTAATATTTTGGTATAATTCTGTGTAAGATTGGCCTTTAAATTTGTTCGGCCTGGAGATTGAACTTACCTGATGGGATTGAAGTAGGGCAATTCTAGGAGGACACAGGAACGAGCTCCATACTGTTTCTCAAGTTTACTTTTCTCTCTCGGGGTGGATGCAGCTGTAATCTCACTCACTCTCTCCTTGTGTTGGTCCAGAGTACGAGGAGTCCAATTCGCCATGTTGAATCCTCCACGGTTTGAATTCTTGAATTCCTTCAGACATTTTGAACAACCCATGATAGCATTAGGTAGAAGGAAACCGCAGGTCTTCCTCCCTGCAGGCAGGTCGGCAGCAACGTTCAAAAGCGCCAACTTAACGGTCTTGCCATTTGGGCAATCGTTGGTTATAAGCCTTTTTCCCTGATGCCAGAATTCCTTGAGTTCGTTGACTAGGGGCCTCAGAAAACTGGTAAGGTCGGCAGGTTCTTTACTTAAGTTTGGAATGATACCGTATAGTATGACGTTCTCAAGTCTGTACCGCTCATTTCTGGGTAGGTTAAGTATTGTTAGGTAAATGCCCCCTACTGACATCGAAGCTTTCCGAGAGAATGGTTGAAACCAATCGATATTCATCTGAAGAGCCAAGTTGTTTTCATTATCAAGAAAGCCCTCGTTGTTCGCGTTAAAGTCTTTCCATACCGAACCGTCGTAAATGTCAGCATACACTCTGTCGGGTAACCTCCTTCCCTTCCATTCTATACATTTCAGCTCAAAACCTCGACGTTTCATCATAACCTGCAAACTCTTCTCGAGCGACTGGTAACAGAATGTCCTGACTGGAAGGAAGGTAATTTCCCCAACAATCTTGGCCTCAGAAAACAATTTCCTGTTGCAACGTTTTAAATCATCACCGATGGTTGTACACCTAATGGGTTGCTGAATACCATTACGATCCGTGTAAAAGCCTCGACCTCGCACACGCTCAGTGGTGGACAACACAGAATGCGACAACGTATAACAGGCCGGGCAGCATACATTCATAGAGTAATTAGTCATCGTTAGGTCTGTACCCAACCATTTGTACATCATCCGCATCGTTTTGGGGAATACTGCCTCCGCTGCTTGTGAAACCCGGTCATTACCTGCTACGGTCAATAATTCACAAATGAAGCACATAACTTTAGCCATTTGCGTATCACTGGTGAAGGTGTGGATCTGCCACTGCAAAAGAAAGAACAGAACCCATGAAAATAGGCTTTGGATATTCTTATTAGGGGTACCACTAACAAGCCTTGCCAATGGGCTAGGAAGACCCGTCCCGTCACCGAAAACCACTTTTAAGTGACGGATGGCCCTGTTGCGAATCTTGACTGCCTCTGGATCAAGCTTATCATTTTCTTCCGTTTCTTGGGAATCTTCCATGGTACCGTAATAGTCTTCCATATCATCACCTGACTCCTCATCGGCTTCCATGGGTACCGCCTCTTCAACAGGCTGATTGCGACCCACAGGCTGACTGTCTGCTTCTCCCGGATTCCCGACTTCAGCCTGCCGCTGATTAGCAGCTGCAGCTTCTGCCCGAATACCAGCTCCAACCTGGATACCACCTTCAGCCCGAATACCCGCTTCAACCTGCATACCACCTTCAGCCTCAATACCCGCTTCAGCCTGGTTACCTGCTTCAGCCTGAAAACCTGCTTCAGCCTGGTTACCTGCCTCAGCCTGAAAACCTGCTTCAGCCTGGTTACCTGCCTCAGCCTGAAAACCTGCTTCAGCCTGGTTACCTGCCTCAGCCTGAAAACCTGCTTCCGCCCGGTTACCTGCCTCAGCCTGAAAACCTGTTTCAGCCTGGTTAACTGCCTCAGCCTGAAAACCTGCTTCAGCCTGGTTAACTGCCTCAGCCTGAAAACCTGCTTCAGCCTGGTTAACTGCCTCAGCCTGAAAACCTGCTTCAGCCTGGTTACCTGCCTCAGCCTGAATATCTGCAGCTTCGGCCTCAAGACCCACTTCTGCCTGATTGCCAGCGCGTTGAGGTAAACCAAATGGGGGTGGTTCTGCAAGACACATGTATAAGAATAAATTAAATGTACAGTAGGGTTTCAGAGTACAGACTTTCCCACCCAATGTTGTTTCTCTGACTCAAAAGCTATGATAGAAAGATGCATGGAGGGATACATATATATAACGTCCATTGTTTAAGTCATTCATTATTTGAACAATTGTTTAATTGTCAAGAAAAGATTTAGGCTGCCGATAATTTTCCAAACACTAACTGATCATTAAGAGTATAGTAGGTATTTGAAAATAATATCTATGCGCGCAAGCTAGCTAGGAAGGTTTTGAAGGATATCGATTTCAGGTGAAAGTGACTTTATCCTAGTTATACTATTTATCTGGTACTCACCATGCTCCATACGATGCTTCCTGTTATATGTACTTTTTGAAACTGGACGTTTACATGTGTCGCACCATCGGTTTCAGCTAGTGTCCATATTTCTTCTGGTTTCTGCCTGGTCACTGGTCAGACCCTTGAAACACCACGAGGCCATGGCGAACTTGAGTTAGACAGCAGCACTTCAGGGCGATGAACCTTCCCCATTTGCGACTGCGACCCAAGTATTTATATATGGTACAGACTGACGCCTATGGTCCCACCAGCTGAAAGCCGCGAATTGCCGCGACATGCCACAGCCCCGACCCAGGGGTAGTTGCACTCGAGCTCCTAACCTCAGACACCCGTGTGAAATTAAAGCCGAGAACAGCCTGCCACAGTATTACCAGGAGATTACTGTCGCCTCCAGCCTGGCCGTCACGGTAGCGCGTTGTCGTGATTTGTCGGGCGCGTGAAGTTTCTTCAGCTTCCGAAATGCATCGTCCGCCGTCTGGACTGGTGAGGGCATGACACCTGCCATTAAAAACTAGGGTCTATCCATTAAAGGGCGGTGAAGTTTCCTCAGCTTCCGAAACGCATCGGCCGCCGTCAGGTCGACTGGTGATAGGATTTCATCTGCCTTGAAAACTGAGCTCGAAGTTTAGCTCGAAGGTCAAACCTTAAGCTTTCTGCTACTACTTAGGGCCAGCTTATTTCGTTATATAGTGCGTTTGGTGTACGGCTACGTGAATATCATGAGTGTCAAAATCCTGAGTGCCACCCTTGGTGAGAATCTTCTTAATTACTTTTGTTCTACAAGTGATACGAGTCGATGGCCGACTTTCCAAATTATTCAAAATAGGTAAAACATATGTATTCATTCTGGGGGTCGCCCTTCCTAATTAATTAATATGGCCAGTTTTCTGAATTCTAGGGTGTGGCCATATGGCAGTTATAGTTTATTCTGTCTGTTTGAATAGCCTGGCCATGGTAATTTGGAAGGAAGGTGTTTGTTTAAAGTTGAGATGACAACCTTCATGTTCTCTTCTTTCTTTTTTTTCAATATATAGCTGCCGCGTACTTGGTTCTTGTATCATGCGTGGAATTTGTTCGAGCTGCCAGTGGCGGACACTGGCCTAGGGTCGTTCACAATAAGCCTGGAGTAACCCGTACCCGGTTGGTCAACCTCACTGCTCCATTTACCGGTCACCCTCCACCAAAACACGATGCGATGACCGGCCTCACCTTTCATGACACCCTGCAAGCCTTGTTGGACCAGGACCATACCGTAACTGACACTGGATCTGAAGCCAACCCAGGAGACGGAAACATTAAAGAATTCCCAACTGTGGTACTTCTCTCTTCGTACACTCTTCTTCTTATCCTCGCCGTAGCCATAATTATTAGCATATTCTTTGTTTGCTCCGGAATTAATCGCATCTTCGCAGATGCTCGTTTTCGTGTATACTTGCTTGTCTCGGGCAATCACAGTGTATGGCTTAAAATAGGCACGTTCCCTGGACATTTTGGAGATTATATCTTTCAAACAGACGATCCTATCACACTGACTAAAGCCGAAAATATATGCCTAGGCGCACGATACACATTTAACTGTGTCATCGAAATGACCGACTGCTATACCGGCACATCGACACGACTGCCCACACATTTAAAGGTTAATAAACTGAAGGACATCATGTTGACAAGATTGATGACTAAGGACATTATACGCTACCAGTTGGTTACCATGGGTATAGGCATAGGAGAGCCTGTTCTTTTGGGGAAATACCGGCCCGGTGAGCTTGCAATTAGTACTAATACTTCAGTCGACTTAAGCCGTGTTGACCTTGATTAAGTCTTGTGTGAAAAATGTTGTATTTTTGTGTGTTTACTACCAATATGCTGCCGAACGTGCGTGCAATCGATACAAGTGTTATAATTATAAATTGAATTTGTAGCTAAATAAAATTTCGGTTTTGGAAAGAGCAGTATGACGCTGACAAGAGCGCTTTTACTCTGGCTCGGGCTAGGGTCAACCCCTTATGTAATCTGTGAGACAGGCCCCTAAGTTAGGGGCCTGAGGCTAAACTAGGTCTGCAACCAAAACTAGTAGCGGAATTAAATGTGGTTAACGCCACAATCTGGCTATCGGGCTCCAACCGAAATTATGGCTATAGCTAATTAAGCTATCGTCCCTTAATAAATCTCGACACCTAAATCGACTTGTTCGTTTTTTAAATTATTAATTTTGCAATGTCACAGAAGCTCCAAGTTACCAATACATAACTCCCGGAGAACTCCCACTTTAAAGGGTTACACTATGCATGAGGTTTTTTTATTCTCTCACAGAAAGAATATAGGTCACCGTGTCATACAAATCCTAGAAAGTATTTCGGGTTCATCAGGAGACTACATGGTCACTTGTAAATTTTGATAGGTCCTACTGGCAGCGATGTATTTGATCATAATAAAATTTCTGAAAAATTACTTTTGCAACTTACTGCATGGAATCTAACTAAAAAGGATCCACTAGAAAAGAAGTAACAGTTCTTAATTAAAACCGGCTTCATGCAACATTATTTTTTCATGACTGCGAAATAAGTACGAAGAGATGATTCATGTCGCATCATTTTAAAAATCGTATATCGAGCTTATGTTTGTTTAAAATACACTTTTTATGATTGATTTATGCTATTATTGATAACAGGCCTAGGTGTCATTCCATTGCTCTTCTAATGGTAGAGACCTTGTACCATAACACTCATCAAAAAAGTGTTGTATTGTAATCGATTTCAAGTTCGTGGTCTATCTTCAAGAAATAGCACATTCGGGTTTTCAACAAAATGACACGTCATTATAGTTAAATGCGTTTCGTATCGTAAATAAAAAGTATTCATAAATTTAAGATTCACTTATGAGAAGGACCTGGATAACGCGTACGGTTTTAGACTAATATAAGGCGAGTCTTAGGCAACCAACATATCTATAGAAATACTTCCCTGCTTATCGAGCATGCCACAATCAAAACAAGAAGCGCAAAGTTCTTTGATAAAAGTTTATAAAACGACTATACAATTGAAGAAAGTACAAAGACCTAACATACAGCGTGACACAGACCATACAATTAAACGTAGTGTAAAGAAAACATAAAGATGATAAACATAAACATCACATAAAATAGAGCTTTAAACAGACCCTTTAGACATAAGTTAAATTGGCTGTGCATCGGCGATACCCGACCGATACGCGGGCTTCACCGCCCAGTCTGGGGTGTTGGGAGGAGGCTGTTGGCGTTTTGGATTATCGTCGGGGACATTGTTCCGCTTCTTTTCCAATCTAACGCCCCGCTGACGGCGGCTAAGTTCTTTATACTCAGTTTCGTCCAGGTGGGCTTTGTAGGCACTCAGCTCATCGCTCTCCCACACGAGCGGTTTGATGCGGCGGTGGAATCGCTCGGTGGTCTTCCCGTCTTTGTCGACCGGAAAATAAAGTCCGCGCTCCTCGTCGCTCGTGTAGTCGGGGGTGAGGAGGCGCCTCACGGAATTCTTACGAGCTTCGTCCCACGTTGTGACGAAATTTTCCACCCCCACTATCCGTCTTTTGAGCTTCTGCAAAGTTAAAAAACACTTTTTTATTTTAATACAGTTACGACATACTTGGTCAAGAACATCAAATAAACACAAACAAGTTTTTCAATATTTCAGTTGCCTTAATTTAAAAGCTGGTCACTGCAGTTAATTTCAAAAGCGTTGCTCTATCCTTGGTCTCTATAACATACAGGCACTTTTTATTAATTGTGTCATATCCATTCTAATTGTATGTCAAGATTATTGTCCAAGGAAGCAAGTAAGGTTACAGTGCTCTATAAAAATTCATAATGTAAAAAAATTATAATTGTTTCCCAAGTTTCAGTGTTACAACCATAAGATCATTTCACAGCCGGGCCCCCTGTTTTAAGCCAAATTGCCGATTCACAGCTACAGCCCCCGGTATAGTTCCGACCGCAGTTCGTACGTATACCCCTTTTTGAACCGAGTGGGTCCCCGGGAAGTCACACCCCCTATACCATAGACCCCGGCATAGACCATAGACATTACTCTTTCTCCTCGGTTTTGCACTTTTCCAGAAAAAAAAAAATTAACGGAATATGTTTGAAAAGTGTAAAATTTCGGCCTGCCTGAATCGAACTACGTCAAACAATGTTGAGAACAATAGTCCGCAGAAGCCATGACGTCAGGCGGGCCCCTAACGGTCACTGCACGCTGCTCCCGTGCCTAAACATGGGCCGGGCTGGGCCGGGGGTCCCCTCTATGAACTATAGTAGGACCCAGCTGTCAGATTTGCTATTTCCACTAATAATGCTCGCAAACTTATGAAAACATGTACTTTCATAGGGGAACTATCAATGTGCATTACGATATACTTGAAAAGAAAAAGAGTTAATAAATAGCAAAGTTATAGGCAATGTTATTGTCTGTGTGTACGGGTGACCGCGGTCCAGCCGGGTGTTATCGGTGCCCCCTCCAGGGCGGGCCGGGCCGGTGACCGGGGGTGTAGGGTTACCGGGGCCGGTCGTAAAAGGTTTAGGCCCAACACGTGGTGCGGGAGGGGTCCGTGACGTCAGACTTTTGTGGTCTATAGAGGAAGTCTGTAACAAAAATTTATTTACCTCGTTGACGTGGTGACGGATGATAGACTTTTCATTTTCAGCCTTGATTCGGTCGTTCCGGATTCTGCTGGCCCTGCTTTGGAGGGTCTTGAAGTAGGTGTTGGCAGCAGCTAGAAAAAGAGGAAGGACATGAAGTATGCTTAAAACTGGAGCCATTAAGTAGACAAAGGCAATATAAAGGCAATAAATCAAGGGAATACATGTTAAAAATGCAAAGTGAGGGTCAACATATTATTCAGGAATTAAAACCATCATTACACCGGTATTATATTTCTTTGTCCAGATAATAGAACTTACGTTTTTTTCAGATGACTGGGAGGATAACTTAATTTATAAAAGTAACAATTTCCAATGTAAGTGGAGCCTATTTAGACACTAAAAACAGATTTCCAGCATTTCAAGCATGTTAAATTTTGTGTTAATTGAAGGACCAATACTTTGGAATCATGGACATTAGATGCATGAAATGTACAGCTGCAGGTTAGTTAACAAAGAAACTTGCTACCTATGGGACTTACCTAACACCTCTTCTCTGGGGGTATCTGGCCCCAGGCACACGTTGTCAACAACGGCCTTGATGATCACAACGTTATCTGGGTGTTTGATCCCCGCCCTGAATGTTGGAATTTAATTATATTGTTCAATTCATCGGCATCACGTCAAGTGCTCTATGACTCTATTAACATGAGAAAAAACAGCAAAACTTATATTCAGCTGCAGCTTCTGGTGTTCAGGAACACATTACCCATTGCTTACTTAAAAACAATATTATTTTCTGTACTATTCATGTTGTTATGACGTAATCAACTTACCCACGGTTCAGGTTGAATCCCCAATCAGGGTCACCTCTCTTGGCCTTGTAGGCCGAACGAACGAGTTGCTACAAACAATATAATAAGCCAATAATTAATAGTGGACTTCTAACTATATGTCAGTGTACGAAATCATTACGGATTTTCGTTGTTTTCCGGGATGTTCCCTGGGGGCGCGGCAAAAGAGAAGAACATCAGGGCTATACTAGGAATGAGATCATTTCTAAACAAACCGAGAACTATATTAAACGGTAACGTTTTCAAGGTGAGATTATTAGTTAATTATAGCTGTAAAAACAAACTTTAGAACTTACACATATTTCATTGCGTGGTTTGGGTGGTTTGTCAGCTGCAGCTGGCTTCGCTTGGTTCACGAGCACCTCCACCTGGGCCTTTGCCGCAGCCGCTTCAGCCTCCGCCCTTCGGCACTTCTTCTCCAGCTCCTCCATCCTGGCCAGCAAATGGGCCATGGACGGTTCAGCTGTAGACGTGGAGGGGCCGGACGAGGACGAGTATTCGGGCGTGAACGACCTTTGGGACGTCGTCGACGAGAACGACCCTTGCGATGTCAAGGGCCCGGGCGTGAACGACCTTTGGGACGTCGTCGACGAGAACGACCCTTGCGATGTCAAGGGTCCGGGCGTGGACGACGTTCTGGACGTGGAGGTGGGGAACCATGGATGGGTTTGAGACGTGGAGGGCGTCATCCCCCAGGGCGTGGATCCGGAGGGCGTGGAGGGCGTGGAGGGCGTGGACGACGATGCGGATGCAGTACCGCCTTGGGAACCACCAAGGCTAAGCTCAACGTCGTTGAGGGTTGATCCCTCGTCCGCGTACAGGGAGTCCTGAAGAGACTGATCTGCAGAGAGATCCTGAAACCCATTCTGAGACCCATACTGACGCGCATCCGCAGACATATCCAACATCAGAGTACCTACGCCTGCTGATGAATCATGATCGGTTATTTTCTCGCCACCCGATTTGGGGCTGCTGGTCAAGATCCTGCATGAGCTCGTAGACGGGTTTGACAGAACAGAGTCACTATAATCAGTTGACCCGTTCATGGTGGCAGCAAGTTTTCAAGTGATCTATATAGCCATATGCCACGCCGTATTTATACATGCCGGGCAGGCCCCCCTGTGGATACATGATCTGGTGAAAGCGATCTTTTATCAATGAGGCAAGACTTTGAACATAAGTTACGTGGTAGACGTGACGGGGTGTGGACGGGGTAAGAGAGACTTTTATCATAAGTTACGTGCTAGCCGTGACGGGGAGTACATGGGGTATCAGCTGATCAGCGACACCCTCACCGCCGCCCCTTGTGAGGCCTGTTACGTGTCAAGAAGTGTTAAGACTACCCCGCGGGCCGCGTGCCGCGGTACTCCTGTGAGGGACCTGACACAGAAGCTAGTTGACATGCGCCGCCTCAGATGGCCAACAGGTGGATGCGGTCATCATAGACGCGTGTCCCGGTGTCAAACGCGACAGAAGTCATTTCAGATGAACCCCCTGTCGATCGGCTCTCTGAAGAAAATAGCGGCCTATTAGACGTGCTTCGCACTACCCAGTGTAAAAACTTGTGAAGCCCCCGGCTAGAAGAAGTCGTTTTAGTTGTACCTTACCTAGCGTTTAAGTTGTCGACCGAGGGTTAACTTTTCGCTAAAGACTAGACAAAGCCCTTACAGTACCTGGGGAGTTGTGATGTCGTGTGGGGTGGGGGGTATAAGTATGTGCCTGTACTAGACACTGGTTCAGAACAGCCACTTGATGGCCATGGACATCGAGCGACTGTTAAACGCAAGTCTGCGTCTGCGTCTTGTTCGGGAGGAAAGGCCAGTGGTGAGACCTAGTCACCTCCAACCCGCGGACCAATCCGACCATCAGTGGCTGCTTCTCTTGTTAGTGATATACCTGGGGTGGAAATTTATCGGTATCTTCTGGAAATTGGCAGCAGGCTGTCGCTCGTTGGCGCAGGGTCAACGTCGGAGGGCTACAGTGCAGTGCTGTCTGAGAATCTACTGCCGATGGGAAACGCTCCTATTTCCACTGGCTCCCATTCCCGCCGAAATGGAAGCCGTAGGAAGTGCTGCCTGCCCACGAATGATCATCCAAAGACCGAGCATCCTGTCCAAGGCCCTGACCGTCGCCTGGTCGGGCCCACTCACGGTCCATCTGAATGGCAGTGACGAACCCTTGACGTTGGAACTCCCGCAAGAAGTCAAGATTCCTCGTACGGAGCGCGTGCGCCTGAACAAATTTTTCAGGCACAGACTTTGTAGAGCGAGCGTTTGCCTGATAAACAACAGGAACAACATGGCCCAAGAACTACTCCCAGCCGAAAAACTGGGCTGCATGCCTGACGTAGACTCTTGGGTGTGATGAACAGTTATATAAAAGTGTACGATATGTTTGAAGTAGATATGGGAAAATTTAAATTGTGAAATGCATATGTTCACGAAGCTTTCGCGTTACATATGTACATTAGTGTATGTTCAGTAAATACACT
Source organism: Lepidonotus clava (assembly GCA_936440205.1). NCBI lineage: Eukaryota > Metazoa > Annelida > Polychaeta > Phyllodocida > Polynoidae > Lepidonotus > Lepidonotus clava. Next base: position 19,599,781 of record OW387148.1, read on the forward strand.
TATGGGAAAATAGGCAAAACGTTGACACGTGGACATCCTAAAACCTTTTCCGCATGCATAACAATAAAACATTTTGATATCATGAACGTGTGTAGTCTTATGTGGCTGTGACTAATTATAAATGGGAATTCATGAGGGCGACAATGAAATCGGAACTGGTCCTTAACAAATTTTGATAATGGGAAATGAATTGCTGCTGTGTGACGAAATTATGAGGGCGAGTATATATTCTAAACAACAAAAATTGAACATGAATGAGAACTGATAACTTTTGAGCTGCAATAAAAGGAAGAGTTAATAGCTAATGTATATATAACCAACTCAATTTAAAGTCAAGCGTCTGCATGCGCTTTGAATCCTACGTTGTCTGAAATACAGAATTGAGATGAAAACAAAAAGTGCTGGTACCATTATAAAAGTAAGTCCAATGTTCAACAGGTAAACAGTACCGTGCACACTGGGCGGGAGGAATGGTACGTGGGGAAGATGCAAGTCACCACGAAGTTTCTTGTATTCGACCTCATTCAGTCGAATCTCTTTCATGTATGTACGGAGGGAAAGGAAATTGTCTTTTGCTCGCTTAAAAATATCCTCTTGGCGGACTCGCATTTGTGGGCTAAGAGGTAAAATTGGGAATGGTTTATCGTACGAAAAATCCGGGTTCACAAGTCGGCTAAGTGACAGGTTGAGGTGTTGAAGACTAGCAAGGTTGACGGGGAAAACTGTTCTTAAGGGGCCTGCTGTAGAAGGCAAACAGTTAACACTTGAGACTGGAATTTCCCATTCTTTGGCGGACACAGAACAACCACATTCAAAGGCACGAACGCACGATTCACATCCAGGATGGGTTGTTGTTCGGTTGGGGCAGCGCACAACGACCTCGTCTATGTGAGAGAACAAATAGGTCCCTGTTGCAATGACTTGGATGTTCGACCTTCTGAAATTAGACTGAATGAGTATTTTGAAATCACAATAAAGTTTGACAGACTCATGATCACGTAGATAGATAGAAATGAGGCACGACGAGGGAGAAAGCCTGCGAATTGGTAGGTCATAATGACAAAACAGAGAATGGCAATTATCCAGATCTGGGTTGGAGGATACCGTGTATTGGGTTGCGGACACCAATAAATAAGCCGGTGTGTTGGAGAGGCGAGTATAATGCCCATGGAAGGCTAGAGGGAAGGTGTTCACTTTTAGAACCGTAAATATTTTGTCTAAGGAAATAACGGGAATCTTCAAAATAGTTTTCAGAACATTTCGCTGTAAAACCGGTGGGACTAAAACAGTTACACTTCTATACATGTCGCGAGTGTTTGGAATATAAATATTTGAACGATTGGACTTGGAAAGGAAAAGGTACCGAATCTTCCTCATATCAGTCTCCGATATCAAAGAGTTACTCAGCCTGTTCTCCGTTAGGTCGCGAATAGCCTGTAGCAAGACATCAAGGGAATAGTCCAGTTTAAAATCCAGTAGACGCAATTCTTGCAAATCTTGCATCAACCTGACCATCAATTCCCGGTTACTAATGTAAGCCTGGAGTCCTCGGGACAAATTGTATATGGAATGAGTGTTCTCTATGATGGCCTGGAGTTGGATTTCCAAAGTGGAGTCAACTACCTTTAGGACTGCATTTATTTTGCCATCGAGGAAGCCAATTTCATCGGCATTTACCTGGTCAGCACGAGTCTGTTGCTTCAAGTCATCGAGTGTGGCCGTTCCAAATAAAGTCTCGGAGAACTTGCCGATTTCTGGAATCAGAGCCCGCTGCTTCCTGGATTTGGCTGATGGAGGTGTTGGCTGGGCCGTCGATTCCAAAATTGATTGCACTTCCCGGAGTCCGTTGGTGACCTTCGCTGCTATAGTCTTCCCAATAGATGTTATGTTATTCAACATAAGTTGGATTTTTCGACACTGTTCCATTGAACCGGCTGCCAGGGTAGCGCCGTGTCTACAATTTAGTGCGGCTGCCTGTTTGGGAGAAGGAGGAAGTGGTAAAATGATATCGACTTCGGTAGTGAAGTACTCATTACCTATGTGGATGGACGGTTTACTCTCGAATACTACACCATAGTTGGTACGAAAACGGTTTACCGTACTGGTGCATAGGCATGGCTTAGCTGAGACAGTGCCCAGGATAAAGAGTCCACGAAGGAGGAGTATGAATACTGTTGGAGCCATGTCTGATGCAGGCTAGAGACCGCTCTAGTCTTTTATTACTTTTTCCCAGTCACGGGAAGGAGTAGACAGACAGTGGCCACGTGCACCTGGGATCTAAAGGTTTTGACCTCCGTGCAGAAACCTTATGTTAATGCCAAAAGAAAAGCCGTGCGAAGAGTATAAGCTTAGGCGTTTGCTTGCTAGTAAGCTTTCGTTGGTTAGGGTGTCGGCTTGTTCTAATTGAATTGGAAGGCAGACTTCAAAATGAATTGTTGGCATGGGGTTCCTTAACTTGTGGATGAGAAGTGAGAAAGCCTGTAAATGCCATTACTGCCTGATATTTATAGGTTTTATTTGCAGGTGGTTTATATGGAGTTCAGGCCGATTTAAGTCTGGACTGGCTGAAATTAGTCTCAAACCTTAAGGTCGGCTTTATATCTAACCAGCTTAGACCCAGTTTAAGGTGAATTATTTAGGGTAGTTATATAGGCCGGGAGGTACCTTTTATCCATACAGAAAATGTTTAATGAATTTTTAATGAATCTCATCTCTCACGGATGACTTCAAAAGAAGTTAATTTCAAACACTTTTAATACTCCATCTATGGATGGTAAGGGTAAATGGTTTTCCGGGTGGAAGGGGCGATGGATGGTAGGGTGAAATAGGCCTGTCAAAGATTTAGCTACATGTGCTTTGCAGGCGAACGTAGGTTGGGTATGGAAGTGCCCGACCCAGCAGGTTCCCTGGGGCAACTCTGGCCCGTGTTAACTCGATAACTAACCCCTGATAATGGCGGGGAGTCCTTCAGATGACACCCAGCATGATACCTGTGTCGCTCTTGAGAGGGTTTGGTGTGAGTTATGTGATTACCAAGACTGTGCCCCTGCCCTTGTCAGATGTCAGAGGGGGGTACAGATTAGATGGGGTGCTTCCGGGTACTTATGGGTGTTAATGGATTAAGGCCGGCCATGATGGACGCTTCCAAACTTTGCCACCGTTAGGAATGGACCTGATTTATTATGAAATGTTATGCACAAGGGAACAGGGGAGCGAGGGATAGCTGCAGAAAATGCTTTCTGTCATGTTACTTAAAAAGTACATGGAACTTGTTAACTAATGGTCATATTTAACTGAGACAATTAATTTAAATGAAGTGTGATGCCCAGTGTCTCCTGTTTATTCAGATGCTAAGATCGGGAAAGAAGGTTATTTAGAATGTTTGCAAGAAGTATATATAATAAATTTATAATATTCGGAATTTCAGCCGGATCAGTCTCATTACCATTAGGACTATCATGTTTAAAAGTAGTAGTTGAGGAGAGGGCGGGTTCGAGCAGTTTTTTTTTAATAATTTTCCTTTTTTTTTTAGGGTCTTTTTGATTTAACAACTTTTTGATTACAAATGGAGAGTTCGCCTGTAAAAAGCGTAACGTCCCGATCCTGTTTAAAATAAGTTAACAATCAACCTCCTCTCTTGACATGACGATTAGGGTTGAGAGTAGTCCTATCCTTATCATTAAATTGAGGGAATACTGTTACATACAACAGACGCTTCTTCATAGGGTGCGGGTAAAAAAAGTCACTTTTAATTAAAGTTAAACATATGAACATGATCTAGATGGATGAATTAACATTCGCGCAATTCAAGAATACTCAAAAAGAAACAAGACGTACGGAGGGACACTTACAGGATAATTTAACAAATCCAAGTTTTCTGTACATAGTAGTGAGATCATTCTGGGATATAATAGGTTAGGTAGGTATGACACTAAACTGTGGGCTTACAAAGCCTAAACAAATCCGCCAGGTAACATCGATATCATAGTATGAGACACTAGCTGAATATACATCAGTTACAGTTAATGTTATTGAGTTATCTAAGGTAGTCAAATGATATGAACTAATGTATATTTATCTGAAGGAAATATAACAGGCCTAGGTACGTACTTCTTGGGCAAACTAGGAAACAGGTTAGCTATAGGGCTTCCGTATAGCAGGATGCATGGTTAGGGCATCGCAAGAAGCCAAGGAAACTAAAAAAATTGCATTTGTTGGCCACTATACCCGGTGTTCTACATCGATGTTGAGTAGTATTCACAATATATTATGTTTAAATAAACATAGGTCAACTCTAGTAAGGCACAAGATGATTCTACATGAGATTACATTTACATGAGGTAGTAACAATGTAATAACAATGTGAACAGAACGGTATTAACTCTCAACTCAAGGAATCAGTGGACTGAAACATGTTCATTAGGTTCCTATACTAGTACTGGTCTATAGTAAGCTTAAGGCTGCAGTTCTTGAGTGCACTTGGCCTGGGCCAGCCTTAAAATAATGTTTGTTTCCTGTTTACCGCCCGAAACAAACATTATTTTAGGGCCGACTGGAAACTTTTTTTATCATTTTTTGATTCTTTTTTTTTTTATCAAAGTTTTCAGTTAAAGCCTTACCAACAAAAAGAAATTTGGAAAAAAAACAGATTGTCCGTATTTATCTGTTCACCCGCTGGACAGGAAACAATTTCTTTTTTTTAGGTTGGCCTTGTGCTACAATACCTGTTAAATGATGACCCGTAGGGGACCGAGTGCATTTTGGGTTATTTTCATCAAACCTCTTAAATTGGTTAAACTAATGAAATAATAAAAAGTACATGATTTCTATAAACTATTTGAGTCAGTCTTGCATCCTATACCTTAATTATTTTCTCCGTATTGAAGTACTATATGATAGCCACAGCCAAATAAAGACATCCGGAAATTAAGGAAATCTCAAGGTGACATCTCCAAATCTCATACGTTTTTTTAATATTTGGGGTAGACAGAATAATTTGAAACCACTGAATAAGCCCATCCCACACCAGCTATATTCCAGGGTTGGACAAGGGTTGGATAAAATAGACATATAAGCCATCCATGTCACCTAGAGTTGGAACTGCTGGAATAGCTAAGAATTATGTTTTTCTATATCCCCAAGTAGTGATAAAATGTTGGGAATTTTTAAATTTTAGCCTTTGACAGATTTCCAGGTTTGCCAGCCAATCAAAATGCTTCATTTTAGGGAAAATAGGGTTGGACATTATAGGTTGAGCTGACAGGCTTTAACAGTGGTTCCTATGGGAAAAATGCCAATATATAAAGCTGCTTTTTACAAATTTTATGAGCAATTCATCAACTAAGCCACTTTGGGTCATTTAGTTTTACACTTCTTTCTTTGAGGATTAAATCAGAAAGAATTTGCTATGTAATTTCATTGAAAAATGTGATGTTGATGTATACTGGGACGGGCTTATTGCAGTACCTGAGCTATGTTTAGATTTAACAAACGTTAATCAGAGGGTCCATATAAAGTTTTGGAACTGACTAGGAGAACCGGAGGTCTGCAAGATACCAGCAGAGGCTATAAGTTATGTGTTTAAATCACAAGCTAGTCAACGCTTAAAACGGGGAATTTACCAGGCCCAGCAGCCACTGATATGTTCCCAAAAACTTGTCCTAGGTTATTCAAACATTAGGTTACAGGTAATTAGGTGAGTAATATAAGAAGAAAAAGTTCTTGTGTGGGGGTGTTTACGAGCATTGGTGGCCCAGGTGGGAAAGTTGCTTAGCCCACTTTTCCAAGAGTTGGGGACTAGGACGGAAGCCGTCGGCTAGCAGCTGGTACCTGTGCGACCAAAAGTGGCTCCGCCCACGTTTGGTACGCCTCAGTTTGTGAACCCATTTTCCTAGGAACAAGGACGGTAGCCAGTTGCGTTTGTTGATGGCTGTAATCTCCTGATTCAGTTTTATAATGGCAGCGTTAAGATTTCTCTGGTGTTGTGGGTCTGTGTCTTGGACGAACGGACAACGGCTCAGGTTACACCCGGTAAAGTCCGCGAACAAGATGTTGGCTGTCGGGAAGTTCCTATGGAAGGCAATGTCAGCGTCGTTTAAATGTCCCAGGATACGGTCGACAGCCTGATCGGCGGACTCCCGTGTGAAGTGATACTTCTTGACAATGTTGTCCCAAAGAAGGAAATCAAACGGACCTCCCATAACTACTACTAGATCGTGAGGGTGGGTGGTTGCATGGATCCACGCTAGTGAAACCAGGTTATTTACCGTTGCATCCGGCAAGTGTGACACGTCTATCTGCGATTCCGAAAGGTTCAGCTTGTCCACCTGAGCCTGCAGGTCCATGGCCCTCTCGTCGGCAAAAACCCTGATGATCGTCATTGCAAAATTGAAATTAAATGAACGAAAAACGTAGGGCATGAAGGGGACTCGAACCGGGGTCCGACCGAGTTAGCTGGTACCCAAAGATCCACTGGGTCGAATAATACGATGACGTCGGAAACCAGCGAAAGCCGTCTAGAGGTCCTTCCGGTCGCAGGACCAAATACGTCGAAACTACGTTGGGGAAAACGATGATGGGCGATGTAAATTGAAGTTGATAAACTTGCCTTTCCGCCGAAAGAGACACATCAGTGACAATTGAGGGCGATCAAAATTAATAACTTGTGGTATTGCTTGTTTTCCAAATCGGAAAACCCACTGAAACACAAGGACCGAAACTACAAAGTGTCTCTTTTTGGTAAACACCTTTCTCGTTGCCCCGATTACACCCACGGTATATATATGTCGCAAACTCTATACGTAATTGGGTCTGGTTGTGCAAACTAATGAAATGAAATGAACTGAATAATGGCACAGATGAATTCGCCAGACCTGGGTGGTAGGAGCTAATCGAACTTCATGCACTCGATTACCACCTGCCACTACAAAATTTTTTTTGGGAAGTTATATTTGTAATAATGGTATTGAAATGAAAAGATGGCCCACGGGCCGGTCCGGAGGGATGCAGGGGCGGACCCAGGCATTTCTAGGGGGGAGGCGGGGGGGAGGGGCTAATGCATTAATCTACGTGGGAGGGGCCCCTTTTTAAACAACATTATTTAACAGGGGAGGGGGGGGAGGGGGGGCATGGCCCGTCAGGCTAATATAGCGCATTTATCATTTCTTATGTCGAGAGTTAAATAAGGGTAAAAACTTGAAATCACACAAAATAATAGTTTTATGTGTAGTCAAGGTTATTTAATATTATCATTTTAAGTGAAGACCATTTGCGCTTTCATGCCTTTCACCCTGTATTTCCAAGAAGTTTAAGAATCTGGTTTAGGCAGCCTGGTTTAACTCCTAAATAATGTGTTTCAAGAAAATCTGTTTTAAAAATGCTATATTTCTACCTGTTTTAGTTAAACTAGTACTGTATCTAATTAAGGGACAGGGGTGGACCCAGGAATTTGTAGAGGGGGGGGGGGGCCCAAAAACATGAATGTACGGGGGGGTCACGCAGGGGCGGATCCAGGGGGGGGGGGGGCCAGACGGGCCTTGCCCCCCCCCCCTTGCCCTGTTAAATCATGTTTGATGGGGGGCCCAGGGGGGGGGGGGGGCCGGACGGGCCTTGGCCCCCCCCCCTTGCCCTGTTAAATCATGTTTGATGGGGGGCCCACCCCCCTGTACATTCATGTTTTTGGGCCCCCCCCTCTACAAATTCCCGGGTCCGCCCCTGGGGTGGGCCCCCCATCAAACATGATTTAACAGGGGAGGGGGGGGGGGGCAAAGCCCGTCGGCCCCCCCCCCTGGATCTGCCCCGGAAGGACCTTAAAACAAAGTTAAGGTGGAGAGTTCTAGTTGAAATGGTAAACAATAAATAGGGCGAATTACAAATTTAGAATAGGTTTATGAGGCTATAACTTGTGAATTGTATTAGTTAGACAGGTTTTATTCTGTTACTGAGTTCAGTAGCTAGGTTGGGAAAGGTTAACGTTGGGACCAAATTATTTTTGCCTTATAATGCTTACACGAGTCTCACAAGCGAGTTTAAGAAATCTGGTTTAAAACAGGCTTAAACCATATTTACTTTTTGGAAATACGCTCTTAAAACTTTTAGCTACAAGTTTGGTTGAACTAACCCTATTTTTTTTTAGAAATAGGCCTATTGGACATCACTTTCATGGGATGGAAAACCATTATTGATATGATATATGTGATAAGATTTCTCAAAAATATTACTTTCATTTCATGATAAGGGTTGTACCCAACATCATGGGAAGACAATTGTTTCATTATTAATTAATCATAGAGGTTATAAAGTTAAATCACGCTTTATCGCTGTTTTTACGCATTTGATTAATTATTATGAATTATTTTTGATTTTATATAACTTTTGTTTCTATATGTAAGGGCTATTAAAACTAAATGCGCTAATGATATACCAATGTGAGCGATACAACCCTGTTTTACCCTAGTTGTGTGCACACTATAGGCTACTCCTTCTGCGCTTCAGCCTCATCTATTCTTATTAGGTCAGGAAACTGAGTATTATTTTTGTTGAGCTTGGAAACCCATATCAACCATCGTTTATAGATTATATGACGCAAATGTGGGAAGGCCAGTGTAGATAAATAATAGTGTAGCCCTGAAGTTGCCCTTTTTAAAGGTAAATTCGTATTTATATGAATAAGAATGAACGGTCGGTGGTTATGTCGCGCATGTAAACTTTGTATGGTGGATTTTTATAGGCTCATTTTTGATAGAACACGAGAAGTAATCTAATAAGAAATTCCAAACGAAATTTTCAGATTGTGGAGCCAAATTGCTTAATCCAATCGTGAGTGGGGGGGACTGGGTACGCCACTGCTGGCAATTATATTGGTGCCTGAATGGAGGGTAGGTACGTTAAGACGCCGAGAAGGTTGGGCGTGTGAAGAGAACTATGAGCGGACGGGACTATTGTGACACAATATAATTAACACCCCCTGACTTACACTTATATACACGCCAGAAGGGGAAGGGAAACTTTGAGGTGGGCGCAAAAGTATTACCTAATACGCCCACTGCTATGGGTGGTATAATGATACTTTGATTTTTCAGGGATAATGGTGGAGTAAGACTTACACTCCTTGACACGTTTTAGAGCAAGTGGATTCAGACACGGCCGAGCCTGTCTAATGTATGAGTTCAAAAATTTGCCGTGTAAGTCAGTTAAAACAGGTGTTGTTGGTTAAGGTAGTTAAAACAAGTCAGGTTGGTTAAGGCAGTTAAAACATGTCAGGTTGGGGCAGTTAAAACAGGTCAGGTTGGTTAAGTCAGTTAAAACAGGTGTTGTTGGTTAAGGTAGTTAAAACAAGTCAGGTTGGTTAAGGCAGTTAAAACATGTCAGGTTGGGGCAGTTAAAACAGGTCAGGTTGGTTAAGTCAGTTAAAACAGGTGTTGTTGGTTAAGGTAGTTAAAACAAGTCAGGTTGGTTAAGGCAGTTAAAACATGTCAGGTTGGGGCAGTTAAAACAGGTCAGGTTGGTTAAGTCAGTTAAAACAGGTGTTGTTGGTTAAGGTAGTTAAAACAGGTCAGGTTGGTTAAGGCAGTTAAAACAGGTCAGGTTGGTTAACACCGGTTAAGGCAGTTAAAACATGTCAGGTTGGTTAAGGCAGTTAAAACAGGTCAGGGTGGTTAACAGATCAGGGTGGTTAAGTCATTTAAAAGAGGTCAGACTGGTTTAATAACATGGGTGACTATGGGTAGGGGTATGGGTAGGCTAAATGTGTCAATATCAACCCATCGCAACTGAACCCTTTCAGCACAACAGGACTAGTCAATTCTTACCAATAGCCTAGAGCCTATTCTAACCGGTATGTGACTACCTAAACCTATTATCACCCATTCTGATCCATAGCACCCTCTCTGACCTTTTAATATGAACCACGTCAGCCTATATCCAAATTTTTACCACGTCAGATACCATCCAGTGATGAAAAGTTAAATAAAGAGATATTGAGTGGCTCATTTTAGACATTCATATTGAACATGTCTGAACATGAGCCATTATTGGGACACGGTGCTCTATCCTGCAAACAGACGCTATCCAACAAAATTATCTGACATTGTTCTCTTTAGTTGGATAGCATCTGCACAATATGCTATATCACAAAAGAAATGCTAAATGACAATAATCTCAGATTCCGAGCTACAAAACGATGCAAAGTGACAAATACCTGGGTTATGTAGGTATATGTCAAAATAATATGTAATATGATATCCTATGTTAGTCCATGGTTCAGAATGGACTAACATTCCCTGCGTCTTTGGAGGAGGTTGCAGTCCCCTCGACCGTCGTTCCTATTTGGGGGATGTAAGCCACTTAGGAGATACAGACGCAGGGTCTGGCAAAAAGTCTAGAAGTCCTGAGGTTGCTAACTCCCAGACCCAGGAACTTCTCTCCAATAAATCGACTCATGGACTACAGACGTGTGCTTTAAGTTAAGTCTACTATAATGGTGACTAGCCCAAGAGGAATATTGAAGATTTTCTTACCCAAATTTAGCCACCTTGATTTTATATGTTCAGTTTACCCTACCTTGACCCACATTTGGCAAATTGACCCATTTTGATCCAATTAGCCACCTTTGACACATATTCCATTATTCCGATCCACATTATATATACCTGACTTACATTGATAGTTTCACTTTCAAAGATTTTGTAGGATAGTGGGCATCCATTCATTGGATAGCAGCAGGAGGCTGATGCTATCCCACTTATAGGTGTACTGAATTCTGTATGGAATAGTGTTAACACAGTCTTGTCATGTTATTACAAAATGACACCCACATTGAAATGTATTGTTCCTGTAGTTGTTACATAAAGACTCTATAGTAGAGACAGATACTAAGTAGGCCTTACAATGATGGGTAAGTATTGGAGTCAGATGAAAAGTCTGCAGGGTTCATGTTCTACGGCGGATTGTGTAGAGTTAAACTGCAGAATGGGCTCGAAAGGCGTGGCAATATACCCAATCTATATACAAAGAAAGGTAAATGAAAATGAGGTTAGTACTTACTTGGGAAGTAGGAAGTTTATATTATAGGAATTTTACGGGGAAAAAACAACCCCTAGCCCTGTGAGCAAATACATGGCAGAATAAACCGTGTCACAAACTTGGAGGGCTGTATATGTAATTTTGTTTTGGGTATCTACCCTCAGAGAGTCGGTACTGCCACCTCCCTCCCAATGGGGAAATGAGGACAGGGACTGTTTGAACATCCTTATGTCATACTCTACATCTTTGTTATCCGAAGGTAGTTATATAGGAACAAGATGAAAATGGATCAGCCTGTAGTAAAGGAAGCGCCTTTGTACATAAAAAAAATGCAAAAGTTTGCTTGTGGGTATGGGTGGCGAGCAAATATACCCATAGTCCAACTAAGGCTTCCACGTATTGCCAATGCACATAATATATATGTGCTCATGTTTTGTCGCCAGATATACCTGTTTTCTGGATAAACTTGATGGATATGGTGCTTGTTTTTACTTTAGATCCAAAATTAAACGCTGCTTACAAATCTTCTAAGATAATAGCAGTTAACGATGGCAGGCCTCAAAAGTAGAATTATAAATTACAAATGTCATCATTTATAAATGTCATCAATTAAAAATGTTATTAATTGAGACGCACAGATAAGTAATTAACAGGTTGGACGTTTTCAAGAAGAATACAATTTACAATTTTAACACTATGACAGTGTACTGGGGGAATGTTCTACTTCAAATGTGGTGATCATGGAATAGGTATTCAAGTCTTAACATGTCCCAGCCAAGAGGCGACGTAATGGTCACGTTATGCAACTATACTTTTTTGGTTTGTCTGTAACTTACTAAAATGTTACGTAACTGCTACATTATTTTTCTGGGAGGTTGAAACCTAACCAACACAGAATGTCAACAAAACATTATTGTGATGTTCTGATTAGGTCAGGCCTTAACCTTACCTAAACAGTATGTTACTGTGACTATCTTATTAGGTTCAGTGTCAACTTAACCTATACAGAATGTTATTGTAACATCCTCTTGTTGTGACATGATCCTCTTTAAGTAAGGGCTCAACCATACCTAAACAGAACATTATTGTGACATTCTCCTTGGGTTAGGTCACAATATTAGCCTTATAAATAACGTTACAAGAACATTATCAGAACATCACAATGTAATGTCACAAAAGTTGGTTGCAGCAACGTTATTAAAACGTCATATCCTTGGCTGGGGTAGGCTAGATTTCTGTTCAGTAAGAGAGGGTTTGGGGAAGAAGATTGGTTACCCCTAGAGCTACCTATTGTGATAATAAAGGCACTATTACACTATGAGAGAGGAGACTTCGATATGACTGTGATATGACCAATATTAATCACAACCAGGTCACAGACTCCCACAATACTGGTGTTATTACACAAGTATAACAGGGTAAGCCACAGCCTGCTGTGATGTTGAAGCCGTGCGATAAAATTCTTGTTGCAGTCAAGTGTTGCAAAAAATGTTGTAGACCGTAACTTAGGCTACACCATGTATTTGGCATGGTTAATAATGTTGTGGGGGTAAATTGCAAATGCCTTGAATTGCTGTCCTGCCGTAGTGTAATATCCTGAGAGTTGCGATAGGGCATAATTATGATAACTATACCATATACCTCTACCTCTACCTCTACCATGCATATATATATCTCTACCTCTAACCTCTAATTCTACCATATCTCTACTATATACCTCTACCTCTAGCTCTACCTAAGAGATGGAAGAGACTGGCGTCTATTCTGCGTAAACAGATAATTTTGACGGTCCTTATGCCATGGGTATTTAAATCGCTATAGGTGTAACAAAGGCATAACAAAGAAGGGGTAATTATAGTTGGGGAGGGAATAGATGTAGCTAGGCCATTAATTGACGGTACAATGACATTCCGGCTAATATGTCTGTCAAGATGTATAGTAAATGGCGCAAATCTCGTCGTTATCTCTGACGACTAGCTATAGCAATAAGAATTGGCTATGCTTTTCAATGGAAAAAATTGTGGAGCAGGTGAAAAACTGGACCTATTATTCTCCCACTTGTATATCGACTCAGCAACGGGAATAGTGGGAAATGTGATAAAACGGATATGTTCATTCTCCTGAAAAAAAAAACAAGAATCCCTCAAAATAGTATAGTGTACAAAATCAAGAATATCCTTCAGGGGTATATCAATCAAATGATATTGACCGTGAACCACATTAATTCCTCGGCATAACGGCTTTTGGGATTACATGGGGTCTGTGGCCAATAGCACTTGTCTATATAGTGCATGCATGTACATTTTCGTATAAAAAGAATCACCTTTGGACATACATGGAAATACTTTTCTTAAAGGTCACTCTATGCACTTTATACATACAATGTCATTGGCTATTTTATACATGGGCTGCAAACAGGTTTATATAAAAATATCGGACAGAAAAATACATGTCCGTTAGGAAATACTATTTGCATGTTAACGTATAGCTATCCCTAATAGATATAAATCCCTCAAAGCAAATATTCATGGGCCCAACTCACTCTTTACATAGGATTCCCTACCACAAGAAAGAAGTTTCATAATGGTGCGAACGTGTATATAATATGAATATTTCATCAGGTGTAACTAACCATTTTTTACTGTGTATACAAGAATGTGTCATCTATTTCTGAATCTAGGCTTGCATGGCTCCCCTTAAACCTGAATTGTAAAGGATGGAGGTGAACTGTATGCTGGCCTCGTCTGTTGACTTAGCCAGGACACACTGAGGTTACTATAGACACATTCTGGGGGTATAAGAGGAGGGGCCAGGGTCTAGACATACAGCTTTATATCAGACCAGGGTAGGCCTAGCCGGGGGGTTATGTATTGGTATGCAGGTTCTGACAGGGTGTTGACATGAATGTTTAGGGTTCCGTAGGGAAAGATAGTTCAAGGAGCTTGAATGCCTGTGGAGTCAGATGATGTTATTTTCTTGTTAAAATAGAGAAACGGAAAAAAACGCACACACACACACAACGCTCCACATGCTACATTGTTTAAATATAAGTTCTAATGCACATTCATTGTATAGGTCTATGGTTAGCCCACATCCGAATTACATTATTCCAATTTAATGTAAAGGATTATAATTAATCATGAATTTGATCTTAACTTGATTTCAATTCACTAGCTATGTTTTACCTAAAATGATATTTAAAAAACATAAGAGTTCTCACGGAATTCACTCTCAAAAAGAGCATTTGACATAACTCTTTTCATGCGTTTCAATAATCTTCTCTTTTTCATATGGACATACATTTTGTCGGAGGATAACTGTTGTAAGCCTATTGGTTTTAGTAATATTCTAATTTCTATATCAATCATTCACGTTAACCTTCCTACAGGAGAGCTCATCGTGTATGGTGAGGGTCCTGTGAACAACGCCCAGTGTACCCTGACGGACCACACTGACGGTACGATGACGTTAACCATGACGGCCGTGGACGTGGGCTACCACCGCCTCTACGTCAAGTACGACGACCAGGACGTCCCAGGTACGGCCTCCAGATCGCGCTAATACCACCCTTGCCGACCCTCTCCCTTTCAGAATCAGTAAAGCCCTAAATTGGTTAATATTGATTACTTCTCTTTTTTACCTGCCTTTCCCTAAGAGTGAGAGGAATAGGCAAAAGTTGTATTATTCTGTGTTAACAAGTGCTGTAGGACAAGCTGATTTCATAAATGCAGCCAGTCAATTGATTTTATAGCTTTGCCAGCACATTAAAAAGTTATTTTACAGGAAAATGACGTTTTTCTGTACATTATGAGTCACGTTGAGTGTTGTTCCCTATATGAACTTTTTGCTATTAAACTTTTTTCCCATGCTATTGAATTTTCCCCCCCAAGCTTTACCTGTAAATCTTGAACAAGTTCTTCTTGATTCAATGCTTCTTTTCTTCGAAGCTTTACAAGAAAACGACAGTTATTCTATTTCATTATAAACTTAGATTGTCAAAAACAATGTGATGGAATTAATTTTTATTCAGCCCTGAGGGGATACTTTCCACTGACTCTTTCCACTATAGAAATAATAGCCAAACTTCCACATTCTCCCATCCCTATACAGGCAGTCCGTTCATCGTGCGCGTGTCGCCTGCCAGCCTGGTCCGGATCAGGGGTCCGGGCATCCGGCATGGCGTCCTCGACAACTACCAGGCCGAGTTCCGGATAGACAGCGACAGGGCAGGTCCAGGGGAGATCAAGGTTAGAATAGGCGGGCCAAGAGGTAAGGAGGTTGTCTTTTCATTTCTTTTAGATACATTCTTTCTTTTAGATAAATCATTTCTTTTAGGTAAATCAACGAATGCTGTCACTGTTATTTTCTGGTCGATTCATTATTTTTTAAATGAAAAGGGTGGAGGGTAAATCTTCTTTGGGAGTTTTGATCATCTATGTAATGTTTACGTAATCACAATCAACAATATTCTCTAATCCAAGATAATGGGATTTAACAAAATTAAAAAACAATTATTAGGTTAATTGATATCACTTGTTGGCCCACACTCAGGCACGGATTTAGGGGTGGGGGCGTGCAGGGCGCACGGCCACCCCTTTTTTTTTTTTTTTCCAAAATATTAACTTTTTTAATGTAAAATCCCTATGTCCAGAGGGCCTGGGAAAAATTTACTATAGCACGCCCCCCTTTTTAAAATTTCTGGATCCGCCCTTGAGTCACTAGTCGATGTGTGTTTTCTGCAATCATCATAATAATTTTCTCTCAAACAGGAGCATTCATGGTTCATACCAGGAAGGAGGGTCGGACGTTACACTGCCACTATAACCCCCGGGAAGCTGGGCACTATGTCATCAACGTCCTCTGGTCAGACGACCACCTGCCCGGCAGTCCCTACCGCGTCTTTGTCGCCCCGTCTCAACAAGATCTTGAATCCTACTTGAAGAGCCTCGAGTCGACAGCCTGATCTTTTAGTTTAGAATATCACATTTCATCTTGAATTAACATCATTATATTCTTTCCATTAATCAGCCTAATAACAGTTTCATACCATAATCAGATGAGGATTAATAATGATTAATCTCTCTGGATCTTTCAAGTTTGTAGACCTATGGAGGTCTGGAATCAGTGGCGGATTCAGAAGGGGGGGGGGGGGGACGGGGGCGCACGCTCCTCCATTTTCCCGGAAAATTTAGCTTTTTTTAATGTAAAATTCTGCGAAAAAATCATTAAGGACAAAAGTTTCCAATCCCCCCCTTTTTTTCAAATCCTGGATCCGCCAGTGGGATTCGCAATAGGCCTATGTCTAAACAGATCTTTTTCGAGATAATCAGTTTGACTTAGTACGGATCGATTGAATACTAATCTCAACATGAGGCTGCGTGTATTCGTCAAGTATTGATCAACGGTTTGTGAAGTCAAATATAAGTATAAGTACATCCTTAATTGCTAACAATAGGCCTAATACTAGTTTCTTTGTTTCTTTTCATATACTTTCTTTTCTACCACTTATTGACTGGAAGATCATGTAAACTGCATGAAGTCATGTTACTGAATAATAATAAAAAATATTCTCTCGATCATAATCTACGAAACATACTTGGCTCATGCCTGACTTTGTATTTGTGTCCATATGACGGTGCAAATGGCATCACAAAAGGCCTAATGAAATGCGGTCATTTAGTTACCTTACACATTTTTCTTTTCAAAACAGCGGATCGATATTGTAATCTGACATTTGACCACAAGCAAATAATCAAATATCTTTTTTTTCTGCCATGATTGTAGTCCAGGATTTTTCAATGAATATTTTATGTTGTACATGTGCATGTGTAGATAGATTATCATGAAAATTGTATAATCATTGTAAATGTTACAAAACAAAAGGCCTATAAATTCTAATTATTGGTCAGCATGGTCCTGTGAATTCTGTATTATTTCTTATGTCGATTATTTAGACCTGTATGGTAATTATTATTCATAAGTATTATTCTCCAATTATGTTTTCCTATATGCAGGTCTTTTTATGACATTGATCTTTTGCTTTCATTAAATTTTGTTGATTAAAACAATGTAAAGAAAAGTTTTCTATGAATGTATTTACATCCTCTGTCAATAAAAACGAAAACAAAAATAGTACGGAAACTGCCAATCTTGAAATTACAATCTAGCATTGATCTATACCTGTATCACTGATGTACTGGAACAGTCCAGATGTCCTATTTTGTTCAAGGCAATTCGACTTTTCTTGAGTTACTTTAGTAAGCCATGTTTTGTGAAAAAGAATAAATTTGAATTAAGAACAAGATGTAATAATTCCTTTTTTATGTCGGGTTCAGAAGCAAATCAATCTCTGATGTCAAGTGCGCAAGGCAGATTGGGCCTACCTATCTATTAGTATAGATCAACCCTCTCCTGTTAAATAATTAGACCATGTTTTAGCAGTTTAGGGGGGTTGTAAATGATAGCCTGCATAACCTATACCTATTTCATGATGATATGCCTATAGACCTATTAACCACTTAACAGCTGCTCCCGAGTATACTCGGGAGTATACTGTATTTCTAAGGTTTTTTAGTGAAAAATAGACCAATTTTCATGATAATTTTGGATATTAACAGGTTGTCAAAAACTAGGGGTGTAAGGTATTTTTGGAAAGCTCATCCCTTCAGCTTCATGATTTTCATATTGGATTTGTCTAACAACCTCCCATTATGTATGGTAACCATGGCAACACTTTCCTTAGCAACCAATTTCAAAATTTTAAAAAACCCTTGAAAATTGCATAGAACATGCCAAAATTTTCAAAATCAATTGAATGGTCAAATTCTAGATCATTTTCCGATTCATTCTGGAAAAGAAATTATTTGGTGCACTAAAAGTATTGGTTGCCATGGAAACTTTAATAAATATACCTTATTTTAGGGTAAAAATTCCCTTAAATTCAAGAAAAATACAAAATGGCATGGTTACCATGGTAACAGTGTTGTAAACACTTTATTATAGCTTAAAATTCTAGAACAACCTATAAAAACCTAAAATATATAGAAATATAGCTTATTATTAAGAAATAAGTGTTGCTATGGAAACGTTTTGAGTACATGGTCAAATTCCCTAATTTTGTGCATTTTTATGCATTATTCTAGAAAAATGCATGCATTATTCGATATGTAATATCTTTTGACATAAAGTAGCTATGGAGGCACTTAATGTGTCAAAATTTAGAGAATTTCATATAGTTCTTAATTCAAGTGTTCATGATGTTTTTATTATGATTTTGAAAATTTGGCCAAACATTATATGATCACTTTAAGAATTTAAAATAATATAAAGAAAAATCAAGAAAACGGTTGCCATGGCAACCGAAAATTCAAATTTTTGCAGTTTCCTAAATTTTCAGGTTATGAGCTAAAGAATGATATAACATAACATGCCCATCTGTAAAAAGTATGAAAAATGTAATTGATCAAAAGTACATCCAATTTGTCTAAAATTCCCCCAAGGAGCATGGCAGTTAAGTGGTTAAGAGTGTATAGTGTATAGGCCCTATGCCTAGGCTTCATATGCTTCTAGATCTTGGACAAATAATTATTATTGGGTTTAGAAATCAAATAGATCTAAAGACAGCAATTATTTTTTTCTTAGAGGGGCTGTCGTTGAAATGGGGTGGGGGGGGCTGTCAGAATATCCCCATCCCAAAAGAGGTGGGACTGTGGTTTCGCAGTGGTAGGCCTACCTACCTTCAAAGCATAGTTCAAAGCATAGAAATGCCTAGGCCGAAACCTTCTAGGCGGGAATAACACAGTGGCGCCGTCATGTGGCTCATATGCCACGCTCAAAGCACTGCTGAAGCGCCACGTAGTAGGTAAATGCGCTAAAACCCGATTCATCTGTCAGTGGTGCTCCCTTTTCAGTTTTGCGTACACTCTTCAAGCAGATCTTTGGTGTTCCAGGATGTATCCGCTTGGAGACTAAATTGCCTCTGAAACGATGTTGACATTTATAAAAATATCTTCTGAGTCACATAAATAGATATTTTATTTTGTATGTATCATTAATGTATATTTTATATGTCTTTTATTTTGTATTTTTCGTTAGATATTGGGGACCGATTATAAAAAGTAAGTGGGGCAGTTCGGGAGCCGGAACAAGAGGCAACATTTAGAGGAGAACTGGGGCAAAATGGCGTCCGCACTTGTCCGTGGTGCCAAACTTCTTGAAAATGTTGCTTTTAGAAATGGCATGAGGGTAAGATCAGTTTGTCATTGTTAGGAAATGAAAAGATATAATTCCTCTTCACTTTGGTACAAGATTATATGTTCGTATGTGGTGCGTTGGTGGTAATCAGACATGTTCTGTACGTTGACAACTGTCACCCTGGTCCCTGGCCTGGACCTGCCGGGATACCCTCATCGGTGTCAAACAGGAGGGCTTCCCTCGCTCCCAGTAAAAGTTTAAATCGGTACAGACAGCATCGATAATCAATTTATCTACCCTGAATAGCCACAGAGGCGTCAGCTCAATTCCTCAAAGTTGCTGAATGTCGGGAGTGCAGATCATGTTGCATGCATCATTTTATTTTTGACCGTGGCGTGGTGATTTGCCTTCAACGTCTTCAGTTTAGACTCTTCAATTCAATATTCATCAAGTTCATGACCGTGCCATGGTCCATGTTTTCCTTTCTTTCTATTTAGGTTCTTGAAGGGATGGCTATTGTCATTATCTTGGCTTTGCCCCATGTTTACACTTTCATTCGGCCTACAGGTTATTTGCCAACCCTTTCGTTCCATCTCATTTTGCGGGTTCGCTTTCCAAAATTTAACTTGGCCTGTGAAGCTGTGTGTCCGAGGGGAGGGGAGGGGCTCTAGTAATCTTCCTATGAGTACGCTTATAGTTAGCGTTTTGTTTTCCTATTTCGATATCCAAGAGTCTTGGATCCAGGGGCCACCCTGTGCTCCCGACAGGGCCTTTCTGTGGGACATTGCACACGAAAGACCCCTTGCCACTCTTCGCAATGAGTAGGGTATTGCACCCGGTGGCGGGTTTCTCCTAAACCATATCATATACTCGGTCACCGCCCTTGTGGCGTAAAACAAGCTGAAAAATATTACCTTGTGCAGTCTGGAAAGAACCCATAAAGGTTGGCCGGACGTTAAACTACTCCAACAAACAAACAAACAAACAATCCTATTTCCATACTTCTGCTTTTTTTTTTTTTTTTTTTTATTATTTTGAGTTTATATAGACAGGTGTGTGTCATAGCCTTATCTGGGTTAGGGAAGTCCTTGGTTACGGTCACCCATGCATGACTGTATCTAAGGGCAGAGGGGGACTGATCAGGTTAGAGATAAGGACTGACCAATCACAGCTAGGTAAAACTGTCTCCCTTGGGGTCGCTAAGCAACCCTAGCCAGGGATTCTCCCTACCCTGTCCTCAAGAATTAATAATATCTATTTTAGTTATCTTTAAGTAGTTCACTCAGTATGGGTTTCTGGGTTGACTGCTTTGCATATCTTTTTTTAGTAGATCTATGTACGTGTTGTGTTTCACTTTTGTTGGTAACATCCCCTTCATATTAGGTCCGTGAAGTAATTCCTGTAGTTGTTTTTTTACACTCAGCATTCAGTATTTCTTGCCGCAAACATTAGGTTCGTTTCTGTGTGTGTTATTTTAGACATGTACTATGCCTATGGCCTGTTTCCTATTCTGTAGTCTGACCTGTTTATTATAAGAAATTTTGTCTTACTTTTCTTTTTTGATTCTGAGTAGAGCTTTGAGGTCATCTGTTTTGTGGTTTGTTTGTTTTTTAACAGTCGTCTTCACATTGTTTTATTTTCATATATGTTGCTCCGTCTGTATTTAGGTTTGTTTGTTTGTTTGTTTCATTAATTGTTTTGCATGCCAAAGCACCCATCAATACGGGCTTACTGTAGTGTAGCCTAAAAACGCCGTGCCTGACACCCAAATAGCGCTTCAGGCACCGGGCCCACCATAAATTTGGTACACTGTATATGCATGCTGGGTTCCCCTTGGTGACACCATAGAGATACATATGTATGTCTATGGTGACACTCACAAGACAGTAAGTTACATTGTGAATGAAGTGAAACACTATCGGTGTAATATCTTCTATGCAACAGACTTTGCCCAGTGCTATCATGAACTTGTTAAGTGTCGTTGAACTTTAATCATAACAGTTAAAACAAATTGTAAAACAAAAACAACTGTTTCTCTCTCTCCCCCAAAGATATTGGCTGCGACAAGCCAACCCTCAAGTGCACAATGCGCGCACCAACAAAGACGCCACCTCTCAATCCACGAATACTGTGCCATGAACATACTTAATGAAAATGGCATCCCCACGCCCAGCTTTAAAGTAGCCGAAACTGCCAATGAAGCCTACGATATTGCACAGAAATATGGTAAGTTATTGATATATTTGACGTCTGGAACACTCCAGGTGTCCTCGATTGGGGGGGGGGGGGGGGTAGGTTAACGTTAAGGGTTGCATTTTCGGTTTTGTGATAGTTCCAATATTTCACTTAGGTCTAAGGAGCAAAAAGAGTTCCTATCATGTACTATTCGTTAGTTTGTTATGTAGACATTTCACACACATGGAAATTGCCAGTGAATTACGCTGAACCACAAAGGTTTTAACATGTATATTTTCCTTGAAACTTAAGACCTCTTTAAGTTAAGTTAAGAACACTTAATTCTCCCTACCTCGGATACCTGGTTATAGAATTCTAAGAACGTACAGGGTAATTTGACCAATTTTGTCGAAATAACACAAAAAATAGCAGTTATACAATTTATTATATATCAATCAGGAATCAGTATATTGTATATTTTCAAATCAACTTATGAACTATATACAGGAACAAACTAGTTTTCCGCCAAGAATTATGAAAATATAATATGGTCATTCCTACTTGTCGACATTTTACCTAGTATGCATCCTGATCTCAGCTAGTCTGCCGATAAAAATCAGGAAAAAAGCTATCTGCGGTGGACAGAATTTAGGTTAATAGCTAAGCCTAACCCGACTATGCAGTATTCAAACCTAAGTCAATCTTTGTCATAAAAACTCATTTCAATGCTCTTGACATTTCCCTCAGGAGAAACTACGGGAACAAAAGACGTCGTTATCAAGGCCCAGGTTCTTGCCGGTGGTCGCGGTAAAGGTCATTTTGACAGCGGTCTCAAGGGAGGAGTCAAGATCGTGTTCGAGTAAGTTAATTTTAGTTGTGATGAATGTTTGGAGGTAAACTTTAACTGCCATCTAAACTGATTTAGTAAATGCGTCATATCTAAGAGACATAGATATTTTAATTTCATATATATCCTGGCATACAATGAATAATAAAAACAGCCTTATAAAAAGAAATACATGTATACAAATATATTGTGTTATACTATTTGCCATGAACCCTGTCATGAAATCAATATATTTCTTTCAGCGCTAACCAGGCTAAGGAGATTTCAGAAAAGATGATTGGGCACAAGATTTTCACAAAGCAAACTGGAGAACAAGGTCGTATTGTTAATCAAGTTATGGTCTGCGAGCGGTTGTACTCACGCCGAGAATACTACTTCGCCATCACCCTAGACAGAGCCACTGCCGTAAGCTTAGACATATTTTATACTCTCATTTTATAATATCCTAGTAGGTTACAATAATTTGTAAAGAAGGTGTAGGGCAGGTCGCCCTATCCTGTCCCAAAGGGTGTGCATCTTTGAATGTGTTTTCATCATTGTGACATTTCTAATTTTCACTATTCATGTACTGTCTGGTGTAAACAAAGACCAAGACGAACTTTGTATAGTCGGTTATGGAAATACCATTTCAATATGCTAAAACTATATTGTTTAAGAAGCCCTGTTTTCTGTTAGATACTTTTCAAAATGTACACACGTGACATAACATATCTGCCTGTTACACTTGGCACATTATTATTGATCTACTTGTCTTGTGCGCAGGGCCCGGTCCTGCTGGCCAGTTCTCAGGGGGGTATGGACATTGAGAAGGTGGCGGCTGAGACCCCGGATGCCATCTGCGCCGAGCCCATTGACATACATGTGGGGATCAAGACCGAGCAGGCAAATAAAGTGGCCGCCTTCATGGGTTTTGAGGGGGAACAACTTAACCAGGTGAGTCTGTCTATGTGGTTTATTTTTTGGATCGATTTTAGGTATTGTCATTTTCTTTGAAGGAACAAAAAGCTACTTATGTCGCAGTATACAAATCATGATTGAAAGTATGTTATATTGGTATGTTTCTACCCCTTGAAACATGTTATGCTTGTTACTTTTTAACAGCATTTTATATTTGTTACTACAATAATTAACAATTTTCTTTTAGGCAACAGATACGATAATGAGACTTTATGAAGTATTTATGAAATATGATGGAACTCTCCTAGAGATCAACCCAATGGCAGAGGATTCCACGGGAAAAGGTAAGCCATAGACTGATCATTATTCTTTTGTATGATTTAAATTATAATACTTAGGATATAATTCAAATTATAATACTTAGGCATAACTAGAATTTGTCACATTATGGTTATTTGTTTGGAATAACTTACTTAGTCTTGTAAAACTGAGAAATCACCAGAGATAAGCAATTGTATACAATATAATTTTATAATGGCGTTATCTTACTCTCCAGTATTCTGCATGGACTGCAAAATGAACTTCGATGACAATGCTGAGTACAGACAAGCGAAGTTGTTCGAACTCAAAGACTGGTCACAAGAGGACGAGAGGGACGTAGAGGCGGCCAAATCCGATCTCAACTACATCGCATTGGATGGCACCATTGGCTGCCTAGGTACGAGTACTTATGATTGTTAATTCTAAAAGCAAGATCAAAACATATAAAACCTACAGACACATATATACTTCAGATTTGTATATTGGTAGATAATAAATAGCGACCACCTCCAACGATATATATATATATATGCATGTTGGATATATTGGTGATAGGTTATAGGAGTTTGTAATAAGTGTAATGCTTTGAAAAACAAGTCAACTTGTGTGTCATATTGTTATCAATCACAAGTTACAATAAGTTTTTAGAACGATAAAATACAAGTAAACTTTAAACACGTAACTCAGCAAATCAATATCAGTAAATGAAATTCAAAAGAATCAACATTTTATTGAAATCATCAAAAGCTACCACATATACGGCATACATTGATTCTAAGAAATGATACATGATACGGAGGAAATGAAAGCATCTACCCTTATTTCCAAAAACGGGTACATTTATGATTTAGGTGTAATCCCTAACCTATGATATCTTTGTGCAGTAAACGGCGCCGGTCTGGCCATGGCCACCATGGACATTATCAAGCTGCACGGTGGGGCCCCGGCCAACTTCCTGGACGTGGGCGGAGGAGCCACCGCCACCCAGGTCACCGAGGCCTTCCGACTCATCACCTCAGACCCCAGCGTAAGTACAAAAAGCAGATAAAGCAGTGTTATGTGATTATGTATCTTGTGATCAGACATGAGATGTGCGTGCGGGGGTAGGGCCAGTCTAGCCGATATTCAGGAGACATGGGTTCAAGCCTTGCCTGTGCCTGTTTCCCTTCTGCTGTTTCCATCCCTGTTGTCCTTGTGAAGCTGAGAAATTGGTGAGTGGGTGTTCAACTCCAACAACAACAATAATAGAAGGTGCATTCTAGCAGTTTAGAATTGTATTTTACGTATTCAACTTTCTTATGCTGATTTGGAGTAGCAAGACCCTAAGCATAAAATCCGTACTTAATAAATTTCAGAAAATCACCTTTACGTAGACATTCCTTGGACTAGAATGTCATAAAGAAAGTTTGAGATTCTGTTTGAAGTATCTTGTCTTATCCATTTTGTTTCAGGTCCGTGCTATCCTTGTAAACATTTTCGGTGGCATCATGCGCTGTGACGTAATCGCTAAGGGCGTCATTGACGCTGCTGCCCTACTGGATCTGAAAATTCCCATCGTTGTTCGCCTACAAGGTGAGTTTGTTTTGTTTCTGTTGTTTTTCTTTTGTTTCATTAAAAAAGTCCAAAAGCATTAGAACAGAAGTAGTTCCTTAAATGATAACTAACTATACACTCTGTGTATGACGTTATGGAATGATATATTAGTATTTAGAAATTTTATTAGATATCTTTGTTTGACCATTACCGCTGTATTTCAGGAACTCGCGTGGAGGATGCTAAAGCACTAATTGCAGCTTCAGATCTTAGAATCTTGGCCTGTGACAGTTTGGACGAGGCCGCGAAAATGGTAAGTATAAGATCTCATTATACATGTATCTGAATATGTCAGTTGTAATGCAGTATCGGTTGTGAAGTTGTAACATTTCGTTCGTACACTATAGTCAAACAGGGCACTTGCTTTTAAGCCTAGATTTTAATTTGCTAGCCATGAGGCATTTGAAATATCAGTTTAGGGGTTAAATCGAACGCCAGGAGAAGGTACGATATTTTAAATTAACGAACTTTTATTTGCTCTTATTCGGGAAGGTGGTAGTATTTTCCAGTGCTGAATTTCAGTAAGGGTAGTATTGCGGGTCGCTTAACCCTTTGCCACAGTAAAAAACATGCAGGGGTTTAGAATTATTGCCACTGGACTGTAAGTGCTTCTCTCTGCTTTATAAGAACCTTTTTTTTTCAAGGACTAATAACTGTTCTCTAGACAGCATGGCTACGACTATTTTTTTGTTCCCTTTAATTTACCAATTTTTTCCACATGCATTACTTTAAATCATACCCCCAAAATGCCGTTCTTCTAAGCACGTATTATCCTAACGCAATGCTAGAAAATGAAATAAAAGAAGAGATACTACGAACTAATGCTTCATGGACTGGCCTTGTACCCCTTTTGTAGATTGTTCGCCTGTCCAACATCGTTCAGCTCGCTCAGGAGGCCTCCATTGACGTCAAGTTTGAGCTGCCCATCTAAGTCAGTCCCTCCCACTAGGCACTATAACCATGCCAAGTACACCGCTCCCCCATTTTGTCTAATGTTTCGTTTGGGTTTTGTTGTGAAGCTTGCTCTCTCCTCTGATCTGATTCGACCGGTTTCATTTTTGGAAAGAGATTCGTTGTTAATGTTATCTATTGTATTAAAGGGATAAAATATGCCTTCGGAACTTTTGCATTCACCGATTTGAGCTTATGGGGGGGAGAACTGCTGAAATGCGAGTTTGATAAAGGAGAAAGCAAGTATAGCCTACATGCATGCCCCTACATATACATGCATGTGTAGTAATGATGCTTCTTGTTTGTATGTTTTCGGAAAGTAAAGGGAAAAATATAACACAAAAAGGCAGATAGATTGACAAATGATAAGCAAACATTGATGCATCCATGGCTGAATTTTCAATTCGCTGGGCATATGGTACGGTCCTAACATTACCATTCGGAAAGCATATCAATGACACAAATTGCACCTATGAGATTTGACTTCTAGTAGTTAAACTTTACTCATACTGTTCAATCCATGTTACTTAATTGCATGTTGTTAATAAGCATATCATTTCCGTTACTTTTGGTATTTAATGTTGCTCTTTCACAATTAAAGGCATGTTCCAGATGGCTAGTCCTTCATAAATCCCTTAATTAAGTGGGAATTACTTAAGTGGTTTTACTTGCCCAATGGCTTTTCTTATAGATGGAAAAAGATTGGGTCGTAGATGATTCTGAATAACTGAATGTATCACTAATGCTGCTGTAAATAAGCTAAAATGCCGCATGGTTTCAGGGTTCTCAAGACAGCGGCAGAGAGGGGAAATACACACATTTGCGCCCTTAGATGCCATCCTTGACTTTTCCTTTTTTCCTCTAGTAAACTAGATCAAATTACGTACCTTTAGGCATGCACCGTTTAGACATTGTCCCCGTCTTTGATGTAGTGAGTTTGCGTACGTTATATGTTCACTGTCGTAAGCCCTCATAGATTGCCCTTTCCTGACATCATTTCCCTTTTCGGTAAAACAAGGATAGCATTTGGGAATTGGTTAAAACAATGAAAAAAAAACCCATTAATTTTATTAAAACTATCAACAATCGCGCGTAATTGTAGTATCAGAACCGGACACGTTGGTGAGCTGGGTTTTCAGTTTTTATCTTGGAATGTTTTTGCTTGGATTAAATGCTTATAGTTGATCCGTTTTTAGAATATAGAATACAGGAGGAAACCAACATTAGAGAAAGGGAGCCGGGGCAGGTGGTCTATCATATTGTTTCATATACAACGCATACAATTGTTTCTTTTTTTTCTTTTTTCAAAATCCATGTCAATGAAGCTGTATTGATGCTAAGAACACAGAATATCCGCCCTTTATTTTTATTATCCTCCGGCTTAACTTACCCCAGAAAATGAATGTTAATGTATGAACGTTTGATAAATAATTCTCCTGATTTAATTATTTCAGGTGGTGAGGTTGTCGACCATTGTGGCCCTCGCCCAAGAAGCTGCCGTGGATGTCAAGTTTGAGTTACCGTTGTGAGAGGGACGGGTCAGAAACCAAAACTGCCTAGTTTGGAGTCACCACCTACAAGGCTTTCCCCACTAACATTTCTGTATAGATAATTATAAAACAAAAACCACCTAAGTAAGTAGTGTTATAGGTTTCAGTTCTGTAAGTTATCTGTGAGCATTGAGAAATTTGTTATTGAGTCTGATATGTAAGGTTAAGGGCTTGATATGACCCAGTAGAGCTTTCAAGGTCTATAAAACCCCTATGGGTGTAGTGTAATCTCCAATCCACCAGCCGCTTTTATTCAATCTCTAAATCTTTTCCCCGTTTTATTTGTGTTTCTCCACTGTATTTTCAGTGCAGTTTATGTTGAGATGATTTGTAATAATAAAAAAAAACGGCCTGAATTCATAAGCAAGATGTTAGTTATCTCAACGACTAAAATAAAATGCAACTTTTTTTGTATAAAAATGATCTAAATATTGCATCAACATGACAAAAAACACAATGTGAAAACTTACCAGGAGGAAGCAAATGTACTTTGGCTTAATACTCCTAAAAATATATGTGTCAATTTCTAAATCTGACGTTCAGTTACTTGCATAATGTTGATAGGCTTTCGTACTTGCCATAGTTATTTCACTAAATTTGTACAGAAACTCTTACCGTGTTGTTTGATATCGGGTTTATGTTAACCAAATTTAATTTGTCCTATATTATAATAAAAATATCATAATTGGCCAGTAAAAATGTTTCGCTCTGATATGAATTTCTGTTGTCAATTTCTTTATTTGCTGTATGCAAAGTTGGGGGTGAGGACCAAGGGGAGTGAAAAGTTGCCTGTTTCCAATGGGTTCTTACAACTGACACACAAATAAAAATTATCAACTGCAATATGGAAGTGATAAACATTCCCAAGATATGATCCACAAGTAGTGAGAATGTAGAGGGGGGTTGGATACCCGCATGTTTTCATTTTCAAATGCCCTTCTTTCCCCGAGAATTCCCTGTCCCAAAGCAGTATTTCTTCGTGCTATTTCCAGCAAGTTGTTCGTATTAAAAAGCCTTTGCGTGCAGAAAAAAAAAGTGAGTCGCAACAAGAAGTCAAACCCCTCATATTTTGAGAATTAGGAATTACAGAACTTTGCAAAATGAAATTCCCTGTGTTTTTGTAATATTTGTGATCAGGGATTTTTTGTAGCAGGGATCACAAAAAGTTGCACCTCGAAAACGATTCACTTTCAACTAATTTGATGTTAAAAAGCAAAAGTACGTTTTATGATTGCTTTATGATTTTTCAAAGGATTCGTACACATTTCTTGAGCAAAATTACGTGTTAACCTTATATAACTAGTTTGAATCTATGATAAGTGAGCCATTTTGATATTCCGAAAAAAAAATTACTTAACACATAAACCACGGTGGACGGGGAGAACAAAGGAACTAGGCCGTGATTATAACGCGTAATCTGCCAATGAAGCGGAACGCCTCTGTATAATGCCACGGACCAGTGTTGTGCCCCAGCTCTCATTCTGTACTAGTTTTTTCACATTTTTGCATATAACTTTTATCATATTTATTAAAACCCCATAAACTAAGGGTAAAATGTAGCTGGGAATCTTGCTGAGGTCATCTATATGTCACGTATTTAATTTCTAAAAGATTTATATTTTTTATGATTTAATGTAGAATAAAAATGAATCCGTCCCATAGGATCCAGTGTTAAAAACCCTTCCGCTCTTACTTGAATATCTCCCATGATATTAAATGTAGATCTACTGTATTTTTCTGTAGATGTTCACTAGAATCTACATTAAAATTGGAATTGAAAAATTCTGATTGATCACAATGTCTAACTAAGCTAAAGAAGCCCAAAACACTCTGCTCCCTTCAGGGGCACTGGCAGTCCCGTGGTTTATGTCAGATAATGCCCTCGTGAGCTAGGTTACTTGAAATACCCACTCGGCTGATGCCTCGTGAGTTATTTCGCGTAACCCAGCTCACTCGTGCATTATCTACCACTAAAGATATTCTTTAAAACGAGAAAGTCTGACAAAAATGAGTTGATCTGGTTCTAAAAAAGGGATTGAAACTAGTTCTATACACAAGGTGCTGTCCTAATCAGGTTGCCCACGTTTTTTCAAAAATCAAAACTAGATTTTCCGGTACTGCTGTACCGAAGGAGGCGGGCAGTGACAGGAAATTTCAGTGATTGTGCAATAATTATAACAAGTACCTTTTCAACACTAAACATGTGCCTGGAGATTGTGAAAGTTAGAGAGTGGAACCTTCTTCGTCAATCTCCATGCATTCCTATGACAAAAAGATTTGCTGTGTATGGAGAGTGATGACCTAGTTTCTTTGCTATAGGAAATTCCTATTTCAATTTTGTGACAAAAAAATTTTGGATTCTCTCCAACAGGGTACCAACCGAAAGTCCATTTTCAAATTCCCTGTGTTTTCCCTGAGATTTCCCTGTCCCACGGCAATTTTTCCCTGTGTCATATCCAGCCAGTTTTTTAAATTTAAAAGCCTCTGCATGCAGAAAATTATTTGACAACCCAACAACAAAATGTTAAATCTCTAATATCTTGAGAATCAGGAATTTCAGAACCTGGCCAAATGAAATTCCCTGTGTTTTCCCTGTGTTTTGGCAAAATTTCCAAATTCCCTGTGTTTTCCCTGTCAGGGAATTTTTTTTGCCATTTTCCCTGTTTTCCCTGTGTGGTTGGTACCCTGTCCAAAATAACCACAAAACAACCAAATATTTCAGAATTTTGGAACCAAACCACCATATACTAGAAACAGAACTACAGAAATACATATAGTTTGAAGATTATAAATATAATGCTCACATTACTGAGAAAAGTGGAACGAAAAAATTGGTCACAAAATTGTAACAACTTTTCTGACCCCCATTGAAATGCATTGAGTCAACCTGGTCGAGAAAGAGTGTAGAGAAGGTCGGCGGCCTAAGGCCCGCCTCCCAATAAGACCTAAATAAGACCTTAATACCTTGCTTGGTGCCAAAATAAAGACTTATGGACATTTTTGAAAAACAAGTAGAGATAGAAATGACTGGCAGAAAAATTAGGTATTGTAAAAGATTTCGATAAAATACCTTTTTTCAGACCCCTGGACCTAAAATGAGACCTTTTTCATAGCCTTATAAATGGCAAAATAAGACTTAATTACCTACGTGGGCACCCTGAATTGTCCCATATTAGTGAGGCATCCATACTGACCCACCCCTTACTACGACCCTGGACAAGCTGACATTTATTTTGGTTAAAAATTCTATCACAGATACTTGATTTAGATTATGCACCTGCAGATTAATTTAGACTACTTTGTCGACAAAGACAGGGAAAACTCTAGAAAACATACAATTGTTCCATATAAAATTGTTATAAATTTCGAACCAACTTAAATTAAACATGCAGATGCAAACTGTAAAAAATGTAATGATAGTTTTCCATTTTAAACTGCAAATAATGCCATAAAGAATGATAATTTATTATTTGTCGACATATCCCAACCTGCATACACAAATAATGAGTGATAACATTGCAAATCCATCAAGTAAATACAGAACAAATCCAACATCGACGACTTTTTGGTACGTTCATCTTTTATTATAAGGAAGTTAGCAGGACCAACTCCCTGCCCGTGGCGTGCCCACGGCCTGTACACTATTTACAGCCCCTTGGTCGCGGCGACGACCAGTGATTGTTGCACACTCTGTGCAGAAGCAAACAAACACATTATACAAAGCTCTCTGCGGTCATTAGTCTACGTCAGTATCTATACACATAGTTTCTACAAATCTTTGGAAAAATACCATCCCCCGCCCCAAGATGAAAGCTGAGGAAACACCCGATTTTTCCCTACTAATTCGGGAATTTCTTCCCAACAGTGCATGTATTCGGTTGGGGTAGAAAGGGGTACAAAATAACCTTTAGGGGAGACATAAATGCTCTGTATACCACTTATATCTCTTGCTGTGGTTCCAAAGTCGTAACATCATAATGTAATTCATATAATGTTTTCTACTAAATCTTACCGCATTTGATGCGCATCGTGATGTTGAGAATTGAAGACTTCAGATACATGATTAAAAGAATCCCGAGAAGTACTTAGGTCACATTCATCTTAAATACAGAAGAAAACCGTCGGCTGTAGCAGCTGCAAATCAAGAAGTCATGTGCTACCACAGATTTGATTGTCAAGGCCTTTGGCCTAACCTGTTTGACTGTAGATTTCTATACTTGTAAAAGGTTCTGGCTCAGTGGTACCCTAACAACTTTACTGTAATACTCCAACCATTATCATTTATCTGGTGTGAACAATTTGATTTCGGCTCCACAAGATGCACAGGATCTATCCGTCAACTGAACCGGAACAGAACATATTATTACAGGCTGAATGATACTACAATTACATCGTAATGCCAATGCCGAAAACATGTATAAGTTGCAATTCATTTTTAAATCGGATGAAAAAAAATCGAGTTTCATAAATACATGTACGTGCAACACTGGGACCACGGGAAATTTCCAAGTTTAACCAAGTATCTTCGTATTTCTTATGAGATTTTCTTTATGCATCCCCTATTTACTACAGACGGGGTTGTCAATTTTCATATTGTTCTCACTTTTCTCTCGGAAATTTTACTAACTTTCAAATGCAAAAACGTAAATCATTATGTCCATTTGTTGAATTATTTTAGTACCAAATCAGAGTTCTTTTTGCCGTTTCATCATTGAAAACTACTTACATCCATGAAGTGAAGCATGATTTACTGAACGGAACTGTGCAGACCGAAGCACGGTGTAACATTTACAAGTGCAGGGGGTGAATGACATCTTTCCATACAATGTTTGTATTACTATAAATGAGAGGGAAATAACACGGACTAGTAATAACATGTCTTTTCGCCAAACAATCATGTGTACCCTGCGCATATACAAATATAAATTACTCATACATACCTAAACAATATTAACAGGCTCTAAACTGTTTTTTTGCCATATTTAGGTCAGCATTTGTTCATTTTTGCTATATGAAGCTTAACCATGCTGTAATGTCCCTCCATATAACGGCACATGCTAGAGGTTGTTTGGGGGTAAAAATAGGTAACTTCCAGGGTTTATAAAATATAACGTGTACTCAAGTGATGAATATGGCATTGTTATGATAATATTCAATAATTCAGATCTAAACCTCCTAGTGATGCAAAAACAGAAAAGATATTTTTCATTGATACTCCGTTTTTCTAGCAGTAATATACATGTTCGGGACGAACATATCCTGAATTTGTAACCAAGTGTGAGTTTTTCTAAACTCCCAATTCACCTAATATATGTCTCATAGCATACGTGGCAGCAAGGGGAACAAAATACTTTCTTTAGCGAAGGCAACTAATATAGTTGAGTGAACATAATTTGTAGCGTCAGCTCATGCATCGTAAATTTACGATGAGAAAATAAAACTGCAGGAATTCTGGGTACCGTTATTACATATGAAATTCATTGTCAGCTTATGTTGCACTCTCCCTCTTCTATCTATTCTTTCTAACACAATCATACAATACCTTCTCTATGCCCAGTTTGTCCTGAGGAATTTCATCTATTAGAAATATTCTAGTAGACTATCAACAAATCCTATTGATTAGACATATAATTTCAAAGACTTTACCCTGGTATCTCCAGACATGAACACACGTTAGAACTCAACGTCTGAAAACAATTTAAAAATACCTAATATTTGTTATATCTCGATATTGATAACAATAAATTCTTTGCTGCCATCCTACTGAAAATATTTGTCATCTAGTTTTGTAGGGAGACCTGGAAAACAATTAATCATTCGCCTTGCAATTTGTCAAGGAAAAACAAAACAATTATCTAATAGGTAAATTGTTGCTCCACATAGGACAGATCATTTTGCCAACTCTCTCACTCAAATATCATGTCTCTATTACAATATAAAATCTCTAATTCTATTACTTACAATGGAGCATGACCCACTAGGAAAAGTTCCCCTGCACGACCGTTACTACTTATATCAAGCATTTACACCTTTCAGTAAATTTACAAATCGCTCAAAACATGTACATTAAGGATCAAATTGAACTGAGAGAAGATATCAAAGTCGATATGGACAACCATAATATAAAGACATTGTAAGAAATATGAGAGATTGTAAAGAGTTTTCTCTAACAAACATAAGATTTACTCTTGCATTCATTTGGGATAGGAATGAAAAGCATTCTCATGAAATATCTATAAATTATAATGGATGTGGTTAACTCAATTGCGCAAGCATATGTAGTTACTGAACCGTCCCTTTTGTGTATCAAATGGTGGTTTAATCCGTCGAAGTACCCTTTCAGTGTCCTCTTTTTTTCTAATGTAAAATGTTTTTCTAATGTAAAATGTCACTATGTAAACCCTTAAAGAATGAACCCTTACCAATACGTTTAATAATTTAACTATCTGAATTACTTATTGACATACAAACTTCACTCTATTGCAAACATTTAGCAATACTGGAGATAAAAGAAGTTTTACAAAAGTCACAAGAAACCGTAGGAGCCTGCGCTCCACATGAGCAGTTCCAATTGAGTGATTAAAACTAATGAGCAGCTCAATGATCCTTACTCTTCTACTCACCCAGTTCAATCTGCACCTTCAGCGACCTGCTCATACTTTCTGCCTTTCTGAGCTGCTCCAATGTTTGAGCCACACCTCAGTTTCTCCCCCTGTTCAGACTGGAGGCATCTAAAACTCTCAGATCCCAGGGGCACGGAGGCGTGTATTCGGAGAATGTTAATGGTGAAGGGAAGGGACTACGTGCGCTCCTTCTTCTTAACGGGCCGCTTACTGTGGTGTTTGACGATGATCTCCATGATGCGCGTCTTGTGGTCGAGCACCTTGGTCATGGACGTCTTGGCCTCCTCCAGCTGGTCGATCATCAACTGACTCCGCTGGATGTTACCCTGAGGGATGGACACGTAAGGTCAGTGTGGGACTAATGACAAATTATCTTGAGTTTTCTGAATTTACATCGTGAAAACCATTTCCTTTTTAATTTACAGTATCTGAAGGCCATTTTTAAGTTTTAATCCATATCTAAGTTATTGAATGAGTTACTGATTCAGTTTCGTATTCTTCTTCTCTGAAATGAAAAATATTGCTCGTTTGCTAAGAAATACAGTTTACTGACGCATTTAGGTGTCACTTGTGTACTGTGATTTTTTTTTCCTACTGAGTCATATTCTTTTTAAGTAATTATCTTGTGTATATGAAATTTGTTGATAAATTTTTGATAGAGTAGCGACAGATTATCATTACTGTTCGGGTTGGCCCCCTATTGCCTTACCTGTGTGAGTTCGTGGACCATACCGATGTCGTCTTCCATCGTGTGTTTAGCTATGTGTTTTGGAGCAATGGCTTCTTGAACTTCCGCCATCTTTTTAAACATGTCCTTTTCTAAGTCCATCTGTTCAATCATATAATAGGGAAATTAGTTTTTGAATCTAACATGAATTACAAAGTCATGAAGGAAAATGATTAATATTCTGGTGTAAATAACTTAAACCGACAGATTGTAGACTAGATCATTAGAATTCCACATACGCACGTCTCATCAGAAAGCTCATAAAATGCGAATAGCAAATCTTGTTATTACAATTAATCTGTCTGGAGGTCACTGTCTTACATATTATTTACTCGGAAAAAGAGTAACACTTACCATTTCTTCTAACTGCGCTGCCAAATGATAGAGCTTCCATCCACTTGCTTTCTGTACAATTGACTTTTGATTAGCCA
This sequence comes from Lepidonotus clava, assembly GCA_936440205.1. Classification (NCBI taxonomy): domain Eukaryota; kingdom Metazoa; phylum Annelida; class Polychaeta; order Phyllodocida; family Polynoidae; genus Lepidonotus; species Lepidonotus clava. Next base: position 19,635,111 of record OW387148.1, read on the forward strand.
ACTCGTTAACAGTTGGCCGCCTTTCCTCTGAAATTATAGAATCAAAATAGGAAATTAATTATTATCTTGTAACATCACTCTTTCGTATATCAAATATCAAACAAGACTGTTCTGACGTCCAGCTGTATATCTGAACCATTATTCAAGAAACTTTCTATCATTTTTTCCCCCCAAACAGTACTTTTTCATTCGAAGTAGTCCACGTGTTTTTTTTTACTAACATAATGTAAGGGGAAAACGCAAATATCTGATACATTTTATAACATATATTTAGTCTACCGGCACTCACCTTTGGGTTTAACGTCTGAGTGTTTGAGGAAGTGGTTATTTCTGGCTTTCCAAGTACATGAGTAGTGGTTCATGAGGGACATGTTGGGCCGTTTCCGTTCGGCCACCCACCGGATACCCTCCTCATCAACGTACTCCTCTGTGAGGGTAAGATTCATTAGTGACATCAGTGAATCGTTTGAGAGGAACTTCTTATGCCGTTAAAATCACTAAGTAACCAGAGATATTTCCATGCCTATGTCTGAAAATGCCGTACTAGGCTTACTTTCCCCTAAAACAAGCAGACCATCCCGGCATTTAGAGAGCTAAGCCCCCCTAATTGACAGGCGACCCGGTCAAGGCTTACAGATTTAATATTTATGCATGCAGGGTCCCCTCCCTCTGTATGTTCTCATTTCATCACAGAGATCTTCAGATAAGGCCTATGGTCACCCCTTAATGACCCTGTTGCCACTTACTCCAGTACCCAACAAGGCCTGGACCTTGGGTCTGTTACTATGGTAACAGAATAGGGTCAGGGGGGTGCAAGGTCAGGGGGGAGGGGGGTCTCCTGACCTGCTTTACAAGGATGCAGGGCACAGTGGGAACATAGAGTTGGGGACCCATGTGTGAAACACTTGTTTTTTTTTAAATTAAAAATTAAAGTTCCTTTGTTTCCCTCTGTAAATTCGAAAATGAATTGCAAGACAGATGAAAAAGATATGTGTGACATGTCTAGCATTTTAGATTTTTTTTTTAGCTAAGCTAAATTCACATTTCAGTATTAACAAAAAAACAACATTTGACAGGATATAGTTTAAGGAGTGGATATTCTCAGTGTTTACAAGTCAGCATGGGAGGCTTGTGCTTGTATTATTGAAAATACCATTCACAAACATGGCCAAATCACATATTAATACTAGTATTTGAGTGTAGGTACGCTAAACTATTACCATTTAGGGGTTTTCACATGTATAAAGGGCATTTTTGAGGAGATAAGGTCTTGGGATCAACTCTCACAATGGGATGAAACATGGCCTTTCTCAGAGGTCTTCACTATGGCTTATAACAGAGAAAAAAGGGGAAGGCTGACGTCACAGGGTAGGTCTGAAGTGGTTAGCAGAGACAGGCGGCCGGCTGGCACGCCTGTCAAAAATATTCCTATATTGCTTAGACTTTCCACCTGATGGAAAAGACCCCTCATGATTCTAGTCAGTAGGACATTGGATGCTTGAAATATTTTTCAATGAGAAACCTTGGGAATCAGCGTGGATACCAAAATGTATTATTTGTATTCGTTTCTTATTCGAGATTCAAAGATAAATACTTTTACATTGTAACCCTCGCCCCCGCCATATACTGTTTGAGGTTTTGTTGTAAATGATTAAAACTGCGACATACGTTTGATAATTAAGTTAACCACACAAAAAAACAATAACTAGATGCCGTCTTTCTTCCGAAAGAACTGCCTTACTTATCATAATCATTTTTAAAAAAAAGAAGGTAGTTTTACAAAAGAGTTCAATTATTTCCGAGCTCAACTCACCTTCTTTCTTTATCGCTTCGACCTTTTCTAACTCCTTCTTGATCTCAGGAGGTGTTGACGACAATTTCTCCAGATCATCATCGGAGGATGTACCATCCTTCAGTTCTTCATTTGCATTACTACAAAATATCAATATTTGCAAATAAACCACCAGAAATCTCAACAATTTCTTCTAAAATGATTTAACAAATTAAAACACATATACCTTATATATTCGAAACAACTTTGCAAAAGTATTTCTTCCAAAACTGCGCTATAAATCAGATTAGCCTATCGAAGTGTATGTCCATGTATTAACAACTATGAAACACTAGCACACTGTCAAAAGTTTACGTTGGTCGTCAGATCTACTGTCACAGACAGAGTAGCACATGCAACTGAATTATGACACTTCAAAAGTGATCTAGTAACAAAGTTTGTATTACATATTTCCTTTAAACAAAATCTGACTTACAGGAGTTGTTTCCTGGGTTTCTTCCTCGGTGAGGCCTCCACACTGTTTGGTAACGACGATCCAGCTGACGAAGGCAGGCCGATCGGGGTGGTACCTGGAACAGACCGAAGAAGACACCGAGTTGATAAAAACAAGAAGGCATTTTGTATTCTAAATGTGTAAATTGTATTTGCCAATCGACAAGAAGGAAAGAATTTGAACCTAAAATGATCTCGTGCTTTCCTTATCTTTCTTTTATTATAATCAATTTACCAGTTGTCTTTTATGAAATAATTGCAAAAATAACTTATAAAGTAAAACTCATCAAAATACGTGATTGTTGGAATTTGCAACCAGTTATTAGCCTAAGTATCTTCTGGTTATTGTTTTGTGAATAAGAAACCGAACCTGCAATAACGCTTAGAGTTAACCATGTATTGACATACCATTTTCCGTGATGTCCATGGGTTCTTGTTTGAACTCCTTCCGCAGCTCCGGGGTCTGGGCCGAGTTGGGTGGGCTTTCTGAAGACGTGGCCGTGTCAGTTGACGACTGGCTGTTTTCCCGCGAAGGATCACTGCAAAAGTAAATTCTTCGAACGTCATAAACCAATTTACTAAGCAATATTTTGCGTAGTATGTGAATTCCAAGTAGTCATGGCGAGCCTTAGGTGAAAATATTGCTTTGTATTTGCTAATCAAATGGAAATTCAGACAGGCATAAACAGGTTGTATAACATTCAGTTTTCAAATTAACTACTTCTGGGTGTACTGACCATATAGAAGGTTTAGGTGAGATTGCAGGGACCGGGTGGTGGGGACCATCTGTAGAAGGACTGCTCGTGTCTAAACCCATCGCCATCAGATTCTTCTTTACCAGGGCAACATTACTGAAAAAGAAACGGATAAAAGCCTATGAATACACTATCATGTACTGGAAATAAAATGTGGAGGAGCTAATCATCCTTCATCTGCGATTTACAGTACTAAAATACGACGGAACATCATAAAACCAGTGATTTCTTTTGTGTACATGCATATATGTGAGTATTTTTGTTGTAGTTTTTTGGTTTTTTTCAAGTCTTACCCGTCGTTAGTCCTCTTTCTGAGAATGGAGGGCCGCGGGGAGGCGCTGGGGTTGTTGATCAGTGGTGGCTGGGTGACGGGGCCCACAGTGGCTGCTGTGGTTTGTGTCGATAAGGTTGACGGCAGTACAGTGGCCGAGGTGGAGGCTACTGATGAACTCTCAGAAACTGAAGATGCTAAAAGAGGAACCAATATTACCTTAGAATTTTATTTTCATTTTGAAATTGAGATTTGAAAAATGAAATACTAGATATCACGAGGTCTAGGCATTGTTGAAAATTCAAGTAAAATCTTTTACTTGATTTCAGAATAGTAAATATTAAGATCTTATTCCTATTGCCTATTGTATCAACCCTGATAAAAACAAATCTTCGAGTAATCAGTCTAAGTTGAGAGGTCGCGTGGCGGGTCACTTACTTCGGGCATCGGTGGTGGCTGTGTACTGGGTATGGACCAGTGACGGGTGTCGGCTCGGGTCGACAGTAACCATCATCGGGCTCAGTCGCACACCTTGGGTCGAGCTCACAGTCGCACCATGAGCTGCCGCCTGGAACGTCGCTGCAAGATTAGGTGATTGCGTGGGCACTGAAAAGAGATTTCAACATTTTGTTGAATGTTACTGTATGATACTCGTTTTCCATATTAAACTGATCCTTCTAATAATGGTTGTATACTCGATACTAAGAGACGTCGCTGGCTCATTCTTCTTTCTCTTCGAAGACGTCTATAGGCGTGGTTTAATTCTTATCAGTTTGACAGGGTTCGTCTAAGAAAACACTTACGGTTCAAAAATTGGTAAATTGCATCTAAAACTATATAAAACTCGGGGTGATAATAGCCCATTGCAAATCATTGTGAGGCCCTGATTTAGAACGAAAAAAGATCCAAGAGATCCTAATCTTAGGGTTGTGTCAAGGTGGCCACACACTACGGCCTTACGACCCGACCCGACCGTCGGGTCGTAAGAAGTCGGGTAATGTGTGGCTGCCTTTAGAGCTCTTTACTCCTGGATTTTATGGGGGGGAAATCCAAAGGACCCGATTACTTTATTTCTAAACACATCTTGATTATCACCCTCTACTATTACACTACCTGCGTTTTGGCTTGAAGAACGTGTGATTACGTGCGGTTAATGAAACTGTCAAAGATCTTACCAATGCCGGGTCGTATAGATGTGGCGGCGGCCGGTATGGAGGTGAAGGCCTGCGGGTGGCTGGACATGTTCTGGTAGAGTAAGTTGGGGTAGTTGGGGTAATTCACCACCGTCGTGTAGTACTCCTGGTACGGTAACGGCGTCGGCAGGTTCGGTCTGTGGTTAAAAAAAAAAGTTCCATGTTAATTCATTAATTTAAATTACAAAAAGCATCATTAAATGAAAAAAAAACAACGAAATACGATACAGATCTTTCATAAAATACTGTGGTCTAGAACACCTTGTTCTATGACACAAATGACGAGAGTTACAGGGAACTTCTTCAAATATCCATTGCAACTGTCAACATACCACCGGACTACATAATGCCTCTTTACAATTTCAAATATTTAACTTTTTAGCTCAGAATGAAGATATAGCTCACCAGGCTAGTCTCACACTTACCAAGGAACATTTTGCACTTGCACCCCTTACTAGTAATCCTGGAACGCTTTTTAGAGTTGGCTCATTTACTCTGCCATTATTTTTATTTTCAAGCTATGCCTTACCTGTCGGGGGCCCGGCCATCTGAGTGGGTGGTGGCCATGGTGATGGCAGTGGTGGGCACGTTGGGCGAGCCCCGGTGAGCCTGTGACAAGAAGATACTGCCTTGTTGTATGGTGGTGGGTAGGGAGGTCTGCACCGTGCCCGGCTGCCCCTCGCGGGCCCCGGCCGCCACCAGGTCATGGGAGGGCTGCGTGGTGGCGGGCGGTACGGCCACATGTGATGCCACCTGCTGGGCCGCCTGGGAAACAACCTGAGCCGTGGGAGGCAGTTGTCTAGTGGGCTGAACTTTGGCTGCAGTGCAAAATGTTGAATTTATTTTACGGGGATAATTTAATTATTTCCATATTGACAGGCCCACTGAGGATAGGAGCTTGAATTTGGATTTTTGAATGTGTATTTTACGTTTTCGTCAGCAATGACTTTTTTTTAATGTGGCATCTTTGAAGTGCCTCACACATGAAAAAGTTATGTAAGATTATGTGCATATTCTAACGGGAATGGGGCAGGCCCCTACCAAGCATGATACTAGAGTTCCCCCTTCCCCGTTACCACCCCATAATTCTATGGGTGGATTGCTGGACTGAGGGCGGTTTTATTAATATATCTTAAACATTTAACTCGGTATCTATCTTTCCACGATAGTTTTAGAATTCATTTACTCACCGACTGGTATAGAGGGTACGGTTGTGGCTATGGGAGTGTTGACGGCCGAGGCCAGGGCAGCGGCTCCCTGGACAGCCGACATGGTGTGGGTACTGGCCGTCAGGGTCACTGTGGGAACCACTGAAAACACACAGAAAGCGGTTATTGAAGCCATAAAAAAAAACATGAGATTATTATATTTTCTCATTGAAAAATACTAAATACTAGTGATTAGAACCGGTGCCTCGTTTTACTCATTTGCTTTGTTCTAAAAATGATGTTTCATTTTCAGCATGGGTTCATAGAAGGTTCTGATTGAATCTTCTATGGAAGTTTTAGGAAATAAGGTTGAACCACTACTCATAGTGTAAGCGCAAGATATATGCAGCTAAAACGTCGTCTGATCTAGATTAAACTAGACCAGGGCAAATTTATCATTTCATCAATTTATGACCTCCAGGAAACATAATTTAATGCATTTAAACAACATTTCTGGCGTAGGTTTTTGGCGGACAATGGCCCAGCTTGGCATACCTGACTTCTGCTGGGCCGTAGGGTGTAGGGTGGTAGAGACGTTGACGTGGGGTGCCATGGCCACCTTCTGACGGGGCAGGCCGGCCGCCGTCAGGTTTAACGTGGCCCCGGTATTACCCGAAATCACCCTCAGTGACTGCTCTATACCTGGAAAGGTGCAAGATCAGATGAATTTTAACTGTAATATTTCAAAATACTAGCCTATGTAGAGATGCTACTAAGGAAAGATGAAAAATCTCATACTAAAGAGGCAAAAACCTGGAAATGGGGACAAGGCATGGAAAATAGCATCTCTGCCTATGGATGAATAACTTTACAGATCTTGTCCTACTGTGTATCACTGTTGTCCTCATTTTTTAAATTTCAAAAACGTTTGGCCTTTATATTTAAACGCCACTAATGCCTGCAGGAGTGGTTACCAGTTGTATACGTACCCGGGTGAGGGGCCAGGCTGACCGGTAGGGTGTTCTGTATAGTGGATAAGGTAGACGCCTGGGTCATCACAATCTTTGGGTTCTTCGACAAGGTTCCCGTCACAGTTATGCCAACTAGAGTTGCAAAAGGAATGATTTAGATATGAAAGATATGGATATTTTCTTTGACTGCCTTCACTTTTCCCTGCTTAAATTTAAAAATGTTACAAAAAGCTCTAACTCGCAGGACGTTATAAAAATAAATATCCTTTCAACTTTTCATTTCATCTTGTCATGTAGCAATCTCATTGTTCTTTTATGACTCCAATTTTAATCCATGTTCAGGTTTAGGCACACTTACATGCTTTTGGTGTGGTAGTAGCGGTGACAATGTTGGTGGTCTGTAAGATGGGTGCAGTGGCTCCCTGGGTGACCATCACCTTAGTCTGTGGACGCTGGATGACCTGACTCAGGTACTGCTGGCCATGTACCGTACCTGCTGAAAACCAAACCTATCAGAACAGCTGGCAAAAACCACTGTGTTTATCACTATTCACTATGATATGTGACCATAACGTAAGAAGACTGAAATATTCTTATTCGAATTCTAACAATTTGCTCGTATATACAAATGAAAAAAACAATATATATTGGACCTCTGTATGTGAATAGGACATACCTAGCTTAAATAATTTACACAACATAAAGACTAGGCAGTCCCATTCCTATGACTTAACTGGTTATCATATCATGTCAAACCCCTACCTATTTTCGCTGTACTGATGGGCGTAGATGAGGCTGGGTGTATCATAGGGGGCACTGTGGCCTGTGACATGATCTGTTTCTGGGTCATGATCGGACTCTGCACCGACTTGGGCTGCTGCGGGATCATCTGCCCCGCGGGGCGTGGCTGCTGGATGGTGATCTGTACGGTGGGCGTGGTCGTCACCGCCTGGTGGGACATCAGCGGCCGGTGGTAGGTCGCCGGCAACCTGTAATGTAGAAAATTCAGGATGTGGTACCTAAGAGTCAGACTTAATTCATAATGTATTTGACGGTTTCTTTGCTGAAACTCATAAAGCTAACTCCAAGTGAAATTGCAAGCCGAGGTTATTGTTGTTAGAATGTGTTACAAAGTACGCTTTAAAACCATGGATTTTTTGTTTCATGTAAACCCTTAAAATCATGAAATGATAAATACATATAGCTCTTAACTATGGGACCTCTATCGCCTTGAGGTGGTATAATAATGTGCCGAGATTAGTGAGAAGATCTTGCTTTTTGTTATGATAACGTAAAATGTTATTTCACTGATGTCTAGAACCAAGGATATAATAAACCAAACGGTAAGTTAGAAGCAGTTTCTGTTAAGTCTTAAGGATTCAACCTGTATAAGGTCTCGAACAGTGCCCCTAAGCCCCACTGACCTGTGTTCTGCAGAGGGCAGTGTGACCTGCGGTGACCCGGACCGGTTAACTGGTGGTGTGGTGGGGCCAGCTGTTTGGACTGGTAACTGCAGCGCTTTAGGTTGACTGTGTAACTGGTGCTACAATTAAACATAGATTGTTCTCAAATACACAAAATGCAGGAGCAAAATACCAAACCACGTCAAAAAGTTACCATCATTTACGTTAGGTCGAGCTTTTGGATACAAATTTACGTTATCTGCCGTATGTATACATTAAAATCTCTCTAGTATCTTTACAACCAAAGCCAGACTGATATTTAGACAAACGAGTTAACAGCTACAGATTTAAACAACTAGGGGGAAATTTTGGAAAGAGGATAATGTTTATGCATCTGTTATACGTGAATAGCAAAGAACATTGATTTACCTGTAGGGTCTGGACTCCAGGGTTGGTGCCTGAAGCCATGGTAGTGATTTGTAGAGCGTTGGGAGCGCTACCCCTGACCACAGGTGTAGCCAGCGGTGCCGTCTTTGAGACAGCGAGTTGTGACGCTTGCACTGCTCCTGTAAAACGAACTGACATTAAATACTAAGAACTACATACTAAAATGACTTTATATCTGGAGCCTTAGGTTCAAAACATATTTCTCGTTTTGATAGCGTTGGACAAACTGTATATAGAATAATTCAAATTCATCTATCGCGAAAATAAGTGAATGGCCTAATACCGCGGTAGACATATATACGATTTCAGCTCTCATTACATCAAAACTTCAGAGCCTGAACATGAATTCAAGGAAAATATGGCATTCAATAGCATGCTTCCAGAACAACTATTACTTGATTGATCTATTGATGTTCAAAATTGCACGTGTTAACATATGAAAGAACTTTAGGAAATTAGGTGCACGCTTTTTGGTTTTCATCCTGGTAAGATAAATACACACTTATAAGCATTTGACAAATGTAAGAAGGGTGAACCAAAAACTCACCTCTAGGAACATGAGACTGGAATGCGTGGACCTGTGGGATGGTGGCTGTGACTGAGGGCGTGGCAACAGGGTGCGCCTGGCCAGCCGCAAACTGCTGGGACGCAGCCTGTGGGATCGCCGCACTCCGAATGAGTGAAGCCATGGGAACCTGGAAGTTAACCAACAGTCATGACTTTATTAACTCATGGTCAATAACGGTTTTTATTTTGATATGTCATAACATGTCTGTCAAATTTCTTTCAATCTTATATCATGCATAGCGGCATCTAAGTTGTCAACGTTCAAGTCAGATTATACATTCATCAGGATTCAGGAGAAGAAAGTATGAAAAGATTTTTTTTTTTACAGTCATGAATTTTTGGTGACAAGTCAACTACATAAAACACTTTTGACCATTTTAACGGGGCGTAAACTGGTGAAAACCTACCTTGACATGGTGGGGTATGGGTAGTCCAGTGGACTGAACAATGCTGGCACCTGATGAGACGAGGCCAACTGGGGTCGGTATTGACAGCGACTGGTGGGTGGAGGTGGTGGCAGCGGCCACCGCGGCATGTTGCAAAGCGCTCATGTTGACAGTGGTAGCATTAGTGTGACCCACCTCTACACCACCACTCACTAGAGCTGAAAATTCAAGTGCAAGCAAAAAATTTCGTCAATTTCATTGCAAGCTGTCGTGTCTTTGTTTATCAATACTATTCAAATTAACATTTCTTTCCTTTTTGATTTTAATTTTCTGATATTCTCACATATACCTTGAATATTCTTCAGGGATGGAAGTTGGGGACAGTGAAAAAATCGGAAATAGCATAGATATTCTGAATGCATCCTTAAATGAAGTGAAACTTGTTCTAAACATCAAATTTTGAAACTGATTTTGTAGAGATGCCACTCCCAACCGATGAAAATGTAGGAAAAGTAGGAAACACTTTTCCTACTTTATCTCTAGAAGCAACTAGGAGGAAAATAACCTTTAGGAATAGAGACCTTACACTGAATTTGTATTTGAATACCTTGATACTAACACAAAAATGCTCTAAAAACAGATATATAAGTTATGTAGGAAAATTCAGTTGCTCAATCCAAAATAACCAAAAAGTAGGAAATCCTACAAAAGTAGGAACAAGAAATCTGAAGATTTTCGGCCAGCTCAAGGTGCTGGCCGAAGATGCCTTGCGGACTGTAAGAGATAAACACTAAACATCTACACCACCTGCCTCAGCCCAACGAGTATAGACAGAAGAGAGACGTGACTGTCAGGGGCCCTTTGGGGGCGCCTGTCCCGAGCTTACGTTCACAATTATTATGGGTCATTAGCACCCCTGCAGGAACATGGACGACCCCAGGAGGTGGACATCAAAGGAAGGATAGTCAGGTTACCATTTAACGACCTGATGAGGGGTGGAGGCTATGGTCAAGCCCTTATTTTGTCTATGTTTCTTTTCTTTTCTGTCTTTTAATTTTCAATAAATATTTAAAAATAGTTCCGCACCGATTACACCAGATATGAACACATACTGTCTATACTCGTTGCTCAGCCACACTCACTCCTTGCCCACCAGTCAACCCCCCCCCCCCCCCCACGCCACTGACCCTTCCCCCCCCCCCCCCCCTGCCTACCCGCGGCGGCTGTAGCGGCTGAGGGGTGGAGGTGGGGGTGGGGGGGGGGGGGGGGGGGGGGGATGAGGGTTACCAGTGCGGGCGTCACGGTTGATTGGGCGCACGGACGGTGGTGTAGGAGGGAATCCTATTGGTCACTCAGGTTGACCAATGATTGTAGAGGGTACAGCAGGGCTGTGTGTGTGGGGGGGGGGGGGGGGTGCAGACGGGGAGGGGGAGGGGGAGGGGTAGCGAGGAGGGGGGAGGGGGGAGGGAGAAGGTGCTAATAGCCCAATTACATGCCCCAGTGCACAACAACAAAAGAACAATTCAAATCCGGTATGCCTCCTTTGATGCCTTACTTACATTACATTTATATGATTATATCTTTGTATGGCGCAAGGCATCAAAAATGGCATCTCTCTTTTGGGGGGACCCGGAGAGAAAAAATCGGAAATCCGACAAAAATCGGAAAGCTTACATCCGTGAATTTCTTATTGGCCATATTGAACAGAGGGTTACAAATTCACACAATAAGCCCAGTGTATCCCAAAAACAACCGGACATGCCCAGCAATTTGTCATCAATGTCCGATGTTATCCCTTGCTATGTCGGACATCTTGTCCAAGGAAATGATAAATTTCCCATAATAAAAAGCATTTAATTTCACACATATTCTTCTAGGTTCTCTATGAATACTGCTTAGTTTTTCATATGTCCGATATGACATGTAAATGTCCAGTGTAATTCCCTTAAATGTCGGATAAAATGTCTGATGTCCAAGAAAGTTTTTGGGATATACTGGAAGCCTGTACTATGTCAGAATGACCTCAGAAAAGAGCCTCACCTGTGGGGACCTTGGCTACAATGTGTGGTGTTGCGGTACCGGCCGGACCTGGGTGATGCCCCGCTGGCCCCGGGGCTGGGGCTATGGGTCGGTTAGCCATCGGACCTTTTGCTGTGGCCTGAAAGACAAAATACAAAACTTGCAAAATGTGTGTTTGAAAAAAACTAATTTCAATCAAACGGAACTGGACCTACCTATGAAAGTTGAATATCATAGGGGCTCCCACCTCACTTTCGATTTATATGCTACTGTAATTTTGAAAGTAAAACTCTTAATGATGAGATCCGCTGGGGAAAACATAATACGCGCAGTCTTCTACAAATAACCATTTCATGCACTACTTACTTGTTCGCCCAATTAAATTATTTTCTGCTGACCGTCAATGAATATCTAATGGCTGATAAGAGGTTTTAAGGCAGGCCGAGGAGCCAAAAGTCAAATTCTTTTTCTCGTTACAGTTCAAAATGTTCTCTTTTTTTTAAACAAAAAAACCTATCATGCACGAATATACGACCAAAACGCAGGGAGAAAGACAAATGTTCACACCATAAGGCACCGTCTATTGTCTGTGACTTAATATCTCTAAAGTTATATACTGTATGGGTCGAAATAGCACAGGCCCGAGTCCTCTAGAAAGTCCGTAGACCCCTCAGACAACAAGTCTGAAGAACAAGGGGTCTGACTAGCCCCCAGGAAATATAAAACCTTAAACCACAAGAAAAAGCACGGCTCAACGAAACTTGTCATTGGCCCTTAAATGATCTAATTTGAGGCCTTACTGGCCTCTACATTAATGAACGTTATTTCGACGACTGAATTATTTTGTAACTACACGGGATTATACGTAGAAACCTCCAAATTCATTGACACATCGTTCAATGTCAAGTTATTTACAGGGCTGCAAGTGAGGGTTGATGAACAGATCAGAAACCGCACAAATTAAAATCGGAAAAGATCTTAAACTGCTATAAAATCATATTTGAGCAACGAAGTTTGAAAGATTTATCAAAGGTGTTGAAGAGGTAAAAAATCTTAAGTCAGATAAAAGTCTGAAAACTTACATCCCTGAATTTGGAAAGAGCCACATAGAAACCACCCAGTACGGGGCACTGCCTTACCTGCACAGTTGTCTTCTTGCCGTCCTGGTGCAGTACCTGCAGTAGTTGCTGTGTACTCTGGTAGCGAGCTCCGCCTCCGCCGTCGTCGCCACCGCCCGAGCCGGACGAACTAGTGACCACATTTGACGCGCTCATTGTCAGGCATATCTGAAGTGAACAAAGTATAGCTGATACTAAAGTCGACAAGCAAAGAATTGCTTCTAACGTAAAATAACCTCACTATTAATCAGTCTGCGAAATTAGCACTGGCCTGGGGCTAAACACCAGTACATTTATAGCCGGGCCAGTGAAAAATTTGGGGAAATTAAGGAAAATTTAATATATTTTGCAGCTTATGTGCTCCCGGGCCAGTGGGAAAAAAATGCCAATTTCGCAGACTGCCTATTTTGCATGTGGAATATACTATTGTTATCTTTATCGGGGACCAGGATATGATAATAGAATAATAAATCCAAGCATATAAATCTCAGTGCGAAACCATCTCACACGTCCAGTACAAAATTAACTGTGTTTGGGGTGGGGGGTGGGGGCTAGATATTGCTCTGTTTGAAATCAATGCTTTATTTCAAGTGACAAACGTGGCCAGCGAAGGTAAATCAATGGTAGAGGGATCTTGTATAGGTTTCTTAAGCCATCCTTAGAGAACACTTTTTTCCCATCCAGCGATTGAATAGTTAGGAAGGTTTTATTTATTTATTCATTTTTTATTTTATGTTTAATAAGGCCTTAACAAAATTGTTGTGTTCAGACCTTCCCTAATTTGTTGGCCCTACCCTAACCTTTTTTATAGGATTTTTTTTTTCAAAATCCAAAAGAACTGACCAGAAAAACGTGGAACAGTATGGGACATCATCTAGATGCTCAGGACATGTATTTTAGATGTTAGAAATTGTTTTAGAGGAAGTTTAGAATATTTTGTTTTATTTCCAACACAGCCCGTGTCCATTTGGTGAGGAAAAAAAGAGACAAAATAAATTGACCTACCTAACCTAATTTTTTACACCTATGTTTCCTGAACAGGAAACTTGAAGCAACCCAGTGGAAGACATTTGCTTATGTTCATGATATAATACCTCATACCCAATACCCTCCCTTCTAGTAAAAATAACTGGAAAAACAAAAAGAGAACAGTGCAGGCCAAAGGATTACAGTAAACTTTGGAAATAGCTAAATAATAGTGGTATGAGGCTTTCTCCAAACGCTGAACAGATACTGAGTCATATGGAAAGACACTATACGGACTTCCAAGAAAAAATGCTAGAAATCCCGATGAAAATTTACGTCCACCCACGTTTCCACACCCACAAAAAAACGTATGTATACCAGTACTGGCAAAACATATGGCACTTGCAGTGCTTAAAATTAAGGGTGCACCCTGCACCCGGTGTGCACAATTTGGCTGCCGGGTGCATACTTTTTCGGAGGCTTAAATACCACTATATAGTGATATAGTGGTGTGCACATCAAAAGCTAGCCGGGTGCTTAATTTCAAGTCCCTGTGCACCCACCGTGTGCATAAAATAAATCTTTAATTTCGAGCACTGCACTTGACAAACAATGCCAAAAAATGGTGTCTGGTGGTGAAACTGTGAGCAAAGAGTAAGACCACACCATCAATTTCTTACACTATCGGTAACTGGGTTGCTTTAGATGACCTTTTGTTTTCGTGAACAACTGGCCCACCACTAAGAATGTAAGCTCAGTGGTAGAGCACTGGCCTCTATCTATGGGACTTAAATTCACCTACATCTATTACAAATTAATGAAATCCCATCTTTACCTAATATTCTATTGGGGGAAAATTGATCAATCACAGATTTGTTAGCGTTGGTTGTAATGTATACTACACCCAGTGTCCGAAATTAAGGGTGCACCCTGCACCTGAGATGCATGATTCTGAGGTAGGGTGCATGATTTTCAAATGTATGCACCCGGATGGTGCATGTTTATTCACTTTTTAACATAGCTCTTTATAGTAATGTACTCAGGGAGACGTCTCAGGGTGCATACTATTGCAACCTCTGCACCCGGCATAAAATTAAACCTTAATTTCGGACACTGTACACTTCATAACAAATCTGATCATAAATCTGTCATGATATTCAAAAGGCGTGCGGGGTGGTGAAGTGGTTAGAGCATCTGTTGCATGGGCAGCCGGGGTTCAATTCTGGGCCTGGGTTGGCTGCTATTCCCCTCTGCATGTCTCCCAGTGGCAACAACTGGGTTATCAAAGACTCCTAGAGAGTCACCGGCTGTTGTGTGTATGGCCCTATCTATGGGACCATGCACATTAAAGAACACCTGCCTCAGTAAATGTGTAGGGGTATAGTCTCTATCTTCTCATAGATTCGTTCATTCCATAGATTCGATCATCAAACGACAGAATTGTCAAAACATTGCTATCGCAGTGATATGACCTTAGATGTTGCTACGGCGTTAAACCCCAATACAGGGCTCACCAAATCCAGCGTCCTGGGTGTCCTGTCCACCCCACTAAAGGGCCAGGGCACCCAACCAGGACCCTCTGGGTGTCCTGTGGACACCCTACAAATCATACCCTGATAAGAAGGTCGAGGAAACAGGACCCCGATCTTTACGTGCAGGACACCCACGGGTCATAGGTTGGGTGTCCTGTGGACACCTGTCCATTTTAAAATTCAGTGAGCCCTGCCAATAACCAACCATGATATTCAAAAGTGTTTTTCTCTCTTTTTTTTTCAAAGCGATGGATCATGGAAGCAATTTATTTGGAACATTTATATTAGAAGTTTTGACGTAAATCTAAATTCAGAAAAGTCGTCGATTAGATATACTTTACTTCTCCAGTCCTACTTGCTACACTGCTTCACGACTGGATACGTCATGGGTCCGGGTGCTGAACACCCAGATGCATCTGACAGCCAGGGGGCAATATCCAGCTCTTTTAAGTAATTAAAATTCCGTAGATAAACATGGCTAAATAATCCTTAGGCTTAGGTAAAATAACCAAACGAATGGTGATATCTATTGCTTTTGTACGCAGGACAGATTTAGATATATACAGACATAATTGACCTATTGTCCAGAAATTATGGTCCTCTTTGGCAACTCTTTCTCTAAAAAGCTCAGCATAATACCATGTAGCAATTTCTTTTCTGACCGGTCCAGGTTATTCACAACGCAACAAGCCGATATGCTGCATAGGCAAACCCCCTACATTCAAAAGGGATTGAGCTATTGTTAATGTTTGATTTAAGACTGCGTAAGGTTCGTGTATATCCAAGTCTTCATGAGTTGTTTATCCAGAATGTCTGAGTAATTCAGACTGCGTTTAAAGTTTGTCTGTTCACTTCCCAATAGTTCAAAAGAAATGAACGATGAGGGAGCTTCTTAATATGAAAGGGTTTTTATTCAATAAACATCTCATCCCGAGTCAAAGCCACCATGTATAAGTCTTCATCAGTCCACCTCCCATCTCCTATCAGCAATCAACCACATTTAGAACACGAGTTGCTCCAACACCTTCTAGACCATTCTAGTACTCAGCTCTATCACAATCCTATGTCCGAGGTAATGGGTATTGGTAAACTCCAGTCTGTTACACGGAGCCGATGTACTTACTCCAAGTATAACTCCTTGGCTAAACTTACTTAGCTGACATTCTCACTAAAACTAACTGCTCCCCACTTTGCAACACCTTTTATACTGGTTAACAGGTGGCGCTAGGAGCGCAAGATATTTCTTTCTAAGAGTAGACTAGAAGTAGACTTGCTAAGCCTGATCCTTGTTGGATTATATAACATGACAATATATTAAAAGTACTAAGCCATTAGTACATTCGACTGCGGTCAGGTGTTTGAGTTTAAGGAGGTGGACGACATAGCTCAAACCAAATGGAAATTTTCAATCAAATGGGATAACGTTTCCAATTTTGATGATTGGATATATTTGTTATTATTGTTTCCTAACATAAAGAAACCAATGTGGGGGTGGCCTTGACTCTCGTGGTACATTCAACACAGTGTCAATAGATTTGTAGATCCGGTTTCAACACAAATTCACAGTGAAATTATTCATTGAGTTGATTTCCACATCTTGAAGCTCAAGGTTAGCAGAACCCGTTCATAAAATGACAAGGTAAGTGTTAAAAATTGATAACATGATTATTTGGATAACAACGTAAATGATGACATAATCATGGTGACAAAGTGACAAAGTCAATTTTAGAGGATGAAGTATTCGTCATCTTAGGTATTCACTTAGTACGTGCCTTGTACATTAAAGTAAGTTCTCAGCATCGTTAGCTTATATTAAGATTTAAAGATTGTGACACCCGTGCATAAGGTGACAAGGTGAGTTCAAAGAATTGTCAGCCCATATTAAGGCCTAGGGATAACGACACCCGTGCATAAGGTGACCAATTCAGTTTTGACTTAGTACATTCCTGTACAGTTTTTGATTTATACGATTTGAAACACAAGTCAACAAAACTCAACATTTATACAGTATGAAGTTGTCTTAACCTTCTAAGAGTAACAAACACACAATAAATCCAATTTCAGAACAAGTTAACACAACATATGTCAATACAGAGAATTCGGACATTTTGAACGAACGAATTTCATTATACAATGCGTGTCAAATTTCAATCAAATTTCAACTAGAACAACATTATTTACAATAAATACAAGGTCCCTGCATATGATCTAGCACCATTAAGCAGTTGGATCCAGAAAATATTACCATCCACGTCGCGCGCCCACCAGTTATGCTTAGTACATGTGTACTTAGCGGGACGCTTGACTGGAGTTCCCCTCCAGGGTTTGACCTCGATTTGATTCCTCCAGGCGCGAAGCGCCCGGATGGCAAATTTCTGTTTCGAACAAATTTGCAAGTTTGATGGTTCGACCTGATATTTTGGGCCGATATGAATTAATTCTGTCGCTTGATTATGTTGGTTGGGGACCTAAACTTTAGTTTAGCACAGATTTTGTAAGAAATTATACGATGGTTTGATCATGCTAGCCGATTTCAAAATTTGGATCTTTTGGATCAAAAAGGGGTTTCCCAAATTAGCCTCGTTTTGACGTCATTTTAATCAGTGCCGGCGGTATTTTAACGTGTCAAGACGTGGATTTTGTAACTCCTTCGTCTTTTACTCCTTTTATCTTCAATATCATCATGGTGCGCGTTGCCATCTTTTGTTCCAACCGTGAGGAGGGTATTGAGGCCTACCCGGACATTATTCTAGCGGGAACTGATCATTCTTTAGTAGTTTTTTCTCATCTCGACGCGACCACCGCCGAGTTGGCGGGTTACGCGTTTGCCCATCATGTCATGTTTCCGGAGGACATACTCATAGTGATGTGCAACTTTCTCGACATACTGACATGGGATGAGGAACTCGGGCTCTACATCCCACTTTTTATTAACGTGGACGCCGTGACCAAATTTTACGCGGAAGCCCTGAGCCGAGCCTTCATGAACATTCAAGCACACCCAGCTCCAGCTACGTTGATCTTCACTACCCCTTCGGGGTTTGACGCACGCCGTTGGGAACTTACTGACAGTGACGGCTCCCTTCAAAAGTGGATTAACCGGGTAGTGCCTAAAGTCAGCCGAGAAGTCCGCCGCGCGAACGACTGGTTCGGGGTGCCGACTGCAGAGACAGGCCGCGTCCTTCACGTGGTCAAGGCAGTCGCGGACGGGACGGTAACCATCAACGATTTTCGTGAACTGGTCGACGGGTACATGCCCTCGGACCGCCTGGTTCGGCGATGGGCCCGAGTCCTAGGGCGTCTTGTCGCCCGCTTGCCGCTGGCTAGGACATAGACCGCCGGCACTCACCTTTGTACATAGTAATTTATAGTGATTCACCAATTAATTTCTTCAGGTCCAATTCCTGGTTGGGGCCCAGGACACTAATTTCTTTTTAAGGAACCCCGGACATTATTTTACTCCAGAGGCCACGCCGGAATGTTAACATGGGACCCACGGACTACAGACTGTTCTTCGCTTTTTCTCCTTCGTCCGTTGCTGGGGTCGTCCCTCTTCCGTCGAGCTGGTCCACGCCCCGACCGCTCCGAGACCGGGTAAGTCCAACCTTCGTTTCTTTTACTGTCTTTTGCATGTTAGGCAGGCTACTAACTCGTAGGGTTTTAAGGAGACTGTTGGTCAGAATTCCTCTTAGTGGTTTTCAGCTCGCCTTCACGTGTTTGTACTCCGGAAGCTGACGTCACTCCCGGAACTAGAGATTGTATTTCGCTGGTGATTTTTGTAACGGGTAGCATGGGCGGCCGCCTAGTGTTTACTTTTGGTTCCAAGATGGTGGACGCGGGCTGAGAACTAGGACCTTGCGTACTAAACTTATTGTCTTTTCCAGGTCCTGTGGTTGGTGATGATAATGTGAACGGCGTAAGGTGGTAGTATTGGCACTGAGAGACGTCAGTCTATATGATTTTAGTGGGAGGAATTGTTTAGGCGAACATGATCAAGCATTTTATCTCGCGCGTGGTTGGGCGATAATAGAGGGTTTTCCTGACTAGAGGTTTGTTGACATTACCGATCTAAGTAGGCTTTTTGGAGTGTGGGTGATTTGTACCGTATTGGTATTATGGTATTATTTGATACTATTAACCGTTGGTGACCAAGTATTTTGGTCCAGATTGCCCAGCATTAGATTGGCTGTGACAGAATTCTTTGATGAGTTGTCCCCCTTACAGAGTACTGGAAAGATTGACGTGTCGGCCACGTGAGGCGACACCACAGGTGGAGCCGTCCAACGAGCTGTTGGCGACTCCAAGGTAAGTTTGAGAGGGAGTGGCAAGAGCCACCAATACCCGTCCCATATTGAGTCTAACAACAAGACTTCGTCAGTGTCATGGTGTTAGAATAAGTTTTATAGCGAGTATTATTGTGCTGGGTTGTCCAGATGAGGAGACAATACTACTGCAAGGAAACCAGAGCGAAGCCTTCAAGACACTGAATGAGCTCCCAGACAGAGATTCGGTGTTGTCGTTGTCAAGAAAGGAATGGTGTTCTCGTTAAAGAAAACTAGAAAGGCACCAAAATCCACAGTAAAGATTACCAAACATCCCAAACAGCGATATATTTGCGAGTTAGGTGGGAACAGTTACACACATCGTTCTGGGCTCAGTTGCCATGAAAATGTGCATTTTCAGGATCTCACGAGTGTCCGAAATGTGATGCAAAACTCACACGTTTGGACTCTCTCACAGACCACATGAGGAGATAAGAATAATGATAGGAACTGGGTCTTTTGTGATTTATTTAAGAAGCTATTTTCGGTTTTCCAAGAGTCAATACTATTGACAACACACTTTATGTACATTGTGTTAGAATAATTTTCCAATACACTCCAAGGGTTTATATGTAAACAAATTAACACCCCCCCAAGGGTGATAGCTGTTCAGTCATAACCGACTTCATTTTTGTGAAGTGCAACTTCAACCAGAGTTTGTTCTCATTGAATGGTTATATTAAGACAAAATCCTTCCCTTCCTTGTTAGTTACAGGTGGTAGCTCGGCGTTCACCCCCTATGTTCAATCTGGGGTTTGAAGACCGAGTTCCACTTTATATTGGGTAGTGGCGCCCTCTTAACGAGACAAACAGGTGCGCCCCTAACTCCAAACGGTTCACTGAATAGATATTATACCTATGTTAACAGTAACACCCTACTGTCTACCCTATACTTTACATCACATGGGGAAAACCAACATGACAAGCGGTGGGGGTAGCGTTTCATTCCGTAAGGTATAAATGTCATTAAAGGACATTAAGTACTAACTGTACAAAGGAGGTTGAGATTATTCGTTCCTCATTAGTTATCACTAGAGGATCGGGTCTCAGATTCAGGTTCATTTCTGATCTGATTCCCGGTCCTCATTAGTTACACGTGGTTTGTCGGTACCCTCCCATTCATAGGACCAGAATGGGCAGCACCGAGTTTCCCATTGTTATAATTGGGAGCAGACTGCATATATTTTTTTTTTTTTTTTAATATGCAGCCTACACCCCCTTTAAATTATAGAGATGTGTAAATGCATCTCCTCAGATCACTCACTTCCAGACAGCACCTAGTAAGTCGGGCCTTTACCGAAGTACAGTACAAGGTTAAACCCGTCCTTTGTTCAGGTCTATGCCCGTTTTTCTTGTGGAGAGTCAAGACTACTCCTGAAAAAACTCCGCCCCCAGCTTATCCTAACTATGCGCACGCGGGGCAGGAATATGTTAGTACTAAAGACAACCTTAGAATTTTAGTTTCTTTCTAATAGATTGGGTAGACTATTAGCTCTGGGTGTCAACTAAGTTTTTTGCAGCCGTTCGTTAGGGAATTAGTAGACCGTGTCCCCCTTCTTCAGCTCAACTGTTGAGCGGAGACCCAGTTACTTTTTAGCGCCACGACGGCGGTCAAGACTAGTATTTCATTCTTTTTTTTTTTTTTTTTTTTATCTCGACGGCGGTCAACTCTGAAGCCGCACGTCTTCTTTATTAATTTTAATTATTTCTAATTTACCCGGGTCGAAACTTGACTTCTTGCCGTTTTGCCTCAGACCCGGTTAAAACTGGTCTAAACATGGCCTAAATAACTTAGTCTTGTACTTTTGGGCAGTTGATCATTATTCTCTTTCTTTTTGATACTTGTTTTCGTTGGATCCTGACTTTATGGTAAAGTCAGGATCCCTCGACTTAAGACATACGATGATCCGGCGGCCATTTACACATAACCAAGACGATGGGGCTATTAATAAGGACAGCACCTCGCTCCACCGCCTTGTGGGTTTACGCTACGGCTTCTCCCGCCCCAGGGATGGTTTGTCCAGTCTGAGGGAGTCGCGATATGGTAAGAGAGAGAGCCGATCACCCTGTGAATGTCACCAGTTCGCCGTTGTCCCGTAACTACCTTTCCTTGTGACCTCCGTTATAATTTCTGAATATAGCACGCCTTGGTAGGAATTGTACATATCCTTGCCCGTCGCAGCGCGCCCATACCAGAAGCAAACGAGCCACGTATAAGGTACTCTCGTGTGCTGTCACGGAGCGTTCCCCCCGAGAATGTTACTAACTATTCTGCGTTCATATGTTCTTATCACAACTTGCCCAGAATTCCCTGAGGAAGGGCTCTTAGTTAAATGAATATTGGGTTGCTTTATATATTCAGTTTTTAGGTAAATTTCTTTCTATTCGTCGATTTTTTTGTGATGAAGAGACCGCTTGTCAGGAGCCAATCCACCCGGGGCATAGTGACTGCCATGGTCGGGCGTCCACCCCAGTGCCCTTCGCAGCGTCAGTGACGCGTAACCCCAACGTCCTGCCTCCTGTCAGGCACCACTGACACCAGGCATGTGGGCAGGCTCCTGCTGCTTGTGCAGCCCCCTCATCTTTGAGAAGATTATATATGTAAGCATGCTAAAGAATAGACAGTGGCGTTCCCCAAGTGACTCCTGTACTGCAGCCCGATCCTAGCGGTAACAACAGCACAGGGGTCAGGTGTAGATGGTACTTGCTTGGGGAAGTTCACTTCGCTCGTTGGGAGCATTGGTCCCGTTGAGCGTTCTTAGGTTTTATACAGAATTTTGAGTATCTTTTTAAATGCTAAAATTTCGCGACACTAGGATCGGTTCCAAATGGTTCCCTTCTTTAAAAGAGTTGCCAAATCGATAACAATGAGAGTGTTGAGCTAGGCTACCGGGCATGGGATACTCGACTTGAGAGAATTTTAGATAACCCATGGGTCCATAGAGAGACGGTTGGACCAGCCTACCCGACCCAGGTTTCCCTGGCTGGTGAGTCCTTATTGATCAGGTTAGTCAACAGAACCCTACCTACCCAAACAGGTATTGCCCAGCGAACTTCCTGTAACATTTTAGTTTTAGTACTCGTACCTTTGTGTTAGTAATTCACCAATTTTACCTGTACAGCACTAGGTCAGGTCTTAACACTCGTTACATTGTCATATGATAACTTCATAAACCGTTCCTGGATCTATTTCGGATGTCCCTGGCCTTACTGTCTTTCGGGCAGATCCCGTTCCGGTCGCTGTTGAGGTGGGCGTGGTCGATCTAGGAGGAGCGTTAGGCATTGTTCCATGTCCCATCACCGGTTGAGGCCAGTCCGCTCCGACATCGGACCAGCCTGCGTCGATGAGGCGCGGTACTCCCATTGGTACAGGAGTGGCTAGCCCTGAGGAATATCTCAGTAGCCTGGCCCTGGTATTGTATTTTAAATTACTCATCATTAGACGGGCTAGTTTCTTAGATACCCTCAGGGTGTCTGGTAGTGGTACCTTAGATGGATGTTGTCCAGGTCTAGTCGCTGCTCCCATCAGCTGCGCCCCCCAGGTAACTGTCAGAGTATATTTCAGACACAGCTGGGTCACCAGTAGATCCCTAATGAGCACATAGCCCTCCGTATAAGTGTGGTCTGAAGGCATGGCCAGTTCCCCCAGAAAGATTGTCTCTATCATATGTGGGTTGGCAAACTGTACATACAGTCCATCTACAGTCTTCCTTCTGATATATCTCCACTTTCGCCACACGAGGACCACTATGGCGATGACTAGTACTGCCAATAATATAGCAAGTACTGCTACCGCAGTGGGGTTGGCGGTCGTGTCCGGGCATCCAGTTAGTTCCCTTTCACCGCGCAGCAGCTTCTCTGGGTCCGCCGCTTCCAAGGCTATGGCCCGAGGTAAAGTCATGGTTAGTCCGGCCAGGGCAGCCTTGCCTTGGTGGTTCCGCCAGCACTTCCAGAGGATACACCCAATAATGGTTACTGCCACCACTATACAGAAGATTGTGAGGAGGCCAAAGCCACCCCCAAAGTTACCTATAGAAAACCATGGGGCGTGTTTGTTCACCTCGTAGCGGTCAGTTGCTTTCTTGATGCCTCTAGCCAAGTCTTTCCTGTGTTTTTGGATTCGCTTGGCCAGAGAGGATACAGGTATTCTGACCTTTAGGCTTTCCTTGATTTCCAGTAGCTCTTTCCTAATCGTTTCAGGGATAGGATCTGATTCTAACATAGTGGGTTCATTCTCGGGCCTTGTGAAATTAGCGTTCCATCCTTTCACACGACTCGCTGCTCCCAACAGGTCGTTAGGTGGATACACGACCGTGGTAATCCTGGTGCGTCGGTCACAGTTCCGTAAACTATACGGTATCCATGATCCCTGCGTCTGGAAGGCACAATCGCATTCCACCTGAACTCGCGCATAGTTTTCTATGTTCACCTCCACCGCGGGTTGATTTCTGCAAATCATTTGGCCCCGAGTGTCAGCGCTGACCACAAGCATATCTCCGTCGTCCAGATACACTGCCATTTCTCCAAAGTCTGCTTCCAAAAGATAGTCCAGTTCACATTTCTCTCGTATGGCCATGTCATCGCGTCTCAACAGGGCGGCAGTGCAGGTGTTATCCGTAATCTTTTTCATGTAGGGCAAGTCCTTACAAAGCGTGATGGTCTGCCCATAACAGCCTGACCAACTGCCGCTAGCCAGTGGTACGTAGTACTGACGGGACATGGACATAGCCACACTTTTTGGCAGATTAACAATTTGGAGAGCGTCCTTCTTTTGCCTTCCTCTAACTGGTACTGGCACAGGAAAAGTCAGTACTTCGTAGACTCTAAACAGATGTTCGTCGGCCACGACTGGTACCCTTACATACACGATAAGTTCCTGGGTGGTTTCATTAAATTTAAATGAGGGCTGACTGTTCTCATAATAGAAGGAGGGATCTGTGAACGCCACGTGGAATCTGGGGTGGATCCCTTTTAGATACCTGTTGACTTCCCGGACCGCTCCGACCATATATTGGCGGGGCACCAAGTCCATAGTCAGCTGGCCCCGTGTCAGGCGTTGCACTCCTTTCCTGAACACGCGAGTTTGCTCGACCACCAGCTGAAGATACACCATTTCTCCTAGCTTGTCTTCTAGAGCGACCGGTATCATATTCAGGTACAGCTCCATCCAATCTACCTTATGTTGCACGAGCTTCATCCTTCGGCGAGTCGTGTTGTGTGCCTTATTTAGTGATCTTAGATTGTCCAGTAGGCCTATCACGACATGGTTAACCCTTTCTACAGCCTCGTCATGTTTTTCGTTCATTAGAGCCAGGTCTTCGATCATCTGGTCCGAAGATTCTTGCAATACTTTAATCAATTCCCTGTTATATTTGACATCAGCTGCCAGCCCTTGATTCCATGAGGTTGGAAGAGGAAAGGTCGGCCATCCTGGATCGTCCAACATGGTGGGCAGTTTCTTCATCCTCTTGACCCTTCCACCTGGATTTAATTCCGACCCTTGATTTTGAAGGTCTTGTTGATTGTTCTTTATTAGGGAACTTAAGGTTTCATTAAGAACTTCCCGGTACCGACCCTTAAGCGCCTGCGACGTCTGATCCATCCAATTGACCAGCGACCTGATATGGTAACAGGCTCGATCGAGGGCGTCTCCTCCCTGTAGATATCGATGACAGACTTGGCCAAAGGTAGCTTTAATGAAGGAGCGCCTTCTTGGAATAGTGATTAGGAAGCCTTGTCGGACATGTGTTATATCCGCGGTGGACATTAACTTCCCTGGTTTTAACACTACTCCATATTGTTCTAAAGCTATCACTTCAGCGTTAGGGGCTAGCCCTTCAGGTGGGCTGGAGTCGTTATGCACTCCCCTAATGCCTCCTATCATGGCGAAAACGAACAGCACCGACCACTTCATTGTTATTGGTTTTAGCGCTAGTCCGTGAGAGTTTAGTTTATAGTTTAACTAAAACATGTTCACAACAAAGTTACCTTCACTCTTCTGCGCACCACTATCATCCATGCGCCGAAGTATGCCCTCCTTTCGGGCCCCCTGGTCCACTTAGTTTGGGACATGCTCATAGAGATTTTGCCCATTGTCATTCACCACTCGCCTGATGACTCCGCTCTCGTCCTTGGTGACCGTGATCCTCAAGCCTCTCATACGTTCGCAGGACGAGGGGCGCATTGCTCTGAGGGGTCTTGGCCTAGTAGGTTCCAGTCCGAAACGGCCCCCGTTGGATCGTACGACGGTTGGCTCGAGGGGTATGGGTTCGGTACCTGCGGTGGGTTTGTCGTTGGGAGTGGGCTCGGCCATAGTGGGCCCCCCGGCTGGCTGGTTGGCGTCCACTGCTGCTGGTTCCATAGCAGTGGTGAGGGATTGGCGTTGCAGCTCGTTGTCAAGCTGCTCAAGTCTAAACAAGCGGGGTCCGCAGGCTGTAAGTGGTGGAGGAGGGGAGCTCCCGCTGGCCCGTTCCCCACCGGTGGGGTTGGCGCGTGTTGAACGGGTGCTACCTCCACTTTTAGTCCTGGAGCGGCGACGGTTAGCTGTTCCCCTCCCGATCGCCTTTCCAGAGTGGGCAGAGGTCGGCCGCCTCGTGTTGTTTGTAGTCTGGTACTTTCCTTGACGCATTTAGAGTTTTGTGTGGTCCTTTGAATGAAAGGAGCTACCTGAGTTTTAATCTCAGCTAACTGTTTGTTTGATTTTGGCACATCCAGTCCTACTGTCCTTCTAATTTCGTCAACAGTCTCAAATAGTTGGAACAGTGGTTGCGTAAGGTCCCAGAACCAGCCGGCCTGAATCTGCACCGGTTGGTTGGCCGCTTCCTCCTTCTGAACCGGCTTGGCCAACGCCGTTAGCCTTGGCTCGGGCTCCGAGTCGCTCACCTCAGATAAATTGTAGAAGTCTTTATCTGCTGTCTTCTTTTTGGCTGGAGCCGATTTAGCGGACCTCTTGGCTCCGCCTGTGGTCGTTCTGGTGGGCCGCCGGGCTGGTGTCCTTGGCTTCTTCCGGGCAATCCCGGCGTCGGTTGAGTCCGGACGGACGCCCCCCCGGCCCGGCCAACTCCACCGCCTAAGGGTCTGAGCCGGTCGTTTCTTAGTACTCTCCTTCTCGACTGTCTTTTCTTTCATTTGGTAAAATCCTAAAAGAATGGCCCAACGAACCTTCCCTTGGTAGGTAGCGCCCTCTGGTGGGGGCGGCTAATCCGTTTCCTTCTCAGGGGGACGATGATCCTTCCCTCCGTGTCCGCAGGGAAAGTAGTGGTCCCCTTTGGATTGCTATGTGGCCGGAGGGCTAGGCAGTTCCCCATGAGTCGGTGGATCAGTGTCCCAGCTAAGTTCTCTTTCCGCTCCTTCCAGGAGAAGTCGAAAGTTGAACAATTTCTATCTCCAACTTTCGTTCAGAGATAGAATCAATGTCTATCTCCGTTTCCTCCCGGGCTGGGTTATGCGTACAATCACCTGCAGCAAAGGTGACCGCCTAGGAGCAGAGTTGCGGACCGACTGGCGGATTGGCGCGGATCCCACGAAATTATAACCGATCCGCTTGTCCATGCCGTCTCCATATTTGGAGCTGTATCTTGTTTCAGGTGGGGGGAACGCTTGCATCCGGTCCCAGGAGATGACGCCAAACCACTGGCATCTCCCCTGGTGTGCGCACCCTCCCTTTCTGCCACGCCCCTGGGCGCGGCGAGGTGGCCGTGAGGTAGGCCACCTGTTCCATTAGCGTTGATGCTAACGGTGCCGCTCCGCCGAACCTTTATTTTCACAGGGCGGCAAGATTTCCTGTATTAATCATCCATGTCGTCGCTTTCCCCGCCGTTGAACAGAGCGGCGTAGTTAGGCCGACGGTTCCGACGCAGGTTATAGCCACCTTTCGTCGGGACATGGTCCTCTTCTGTTTTTTCTGGGCTCTGTTCCGATGTATCCGAGATCGGTACATCACCGCAGGGCAGTTTTATGGGCTTGTTGTTGCCTGGAGGGGATCTCCCTTCCAACGGCTGGCCTTTGCCCCTTCGTTTAGCTCGTTTGCGTTTCCTCTGTCCATTAGCGCCAGCTGTTCCCCGTTCACAGGCGGCTTTATTAGGAACAAAGGATAAGTTTGGTGACAGCGCGGTGTCCGCACTGGCGCCCTGACCATCAGTGATTTGCCCATCCGTTTCTGCTAAATCAGTGGGACTTGGACCAGGTTTTTGTGTAGGTACCTTCCTGGTCATAGGAACTGCATCATGCTCACGGGGACCGGTCGTTCCCGTTGAGTTTTCAGTCTCAGCACCCCTTATTTCGCCATCTTCCTCAGCGATTTCACCCGTCGGAGTGTGATGCAATTCAGGGTTTCGGTCAGGATCTGCCCCTTTTGAGTTAGTGATTTTCGCTTCTCTCACCATTTTGGGAATGTTATGAGGGACGGCGGGGGACCAAGGCCCATGTGCAGGTTTGAGTTTTGAAATGTTTACTAGATGTGGTACCTGTTTCCCAGTTTTTAAAGACACTAGTCTAACAAGGTGGTCCCCTTTTGTTTCAATTACCCTGAATGGCCCGGTATACCTGTTTGAGAACTTAGACGCTTTATTTTCACTAGCTAAAGGGTCGTACATGTATACCATATCACCTTCGTACATCTGAGTGGGCCGCGCCCGCTCATCAATTCGCAGCCTCAGATCTTTTTCATAGTTTTGAACAACTCGTTCTGCCATATTCTTAAACATAGCAATGTTGTCCTTTGTTTGCATGAAGAATTCACAGTCATTCAGCGTTTCAGGGATTGTTCCCTGCTCAGGCATTCCCATGCTAATTGGATCTCTGCCAAACAGCAAGGTATGCGGGCTGTATCCCGACCGTACACTGATCGTGGATCTAACTGTCCACAATGCAATGGGAAGTAGATCGATCCAGTTACAGTGGTCGTCAGGGATATAATAAGCAATCAGGTTTTCAATGGTTTTATGTAGTCTTTCTACCCGAGCGTTGCCAGTCGGCATTCGCCCGGTAGTGAACGTTTGTTTGCACGCTAGTCGGGTAGTAATCTCCCGGAACAGTCCTGATAGGAAGGCCGCCCCCCGGTCTGTGTGCAGACGGTTTACCCGCCCATACCGACACACTATCCCGGTTAGGAAACAGTTGGCCGCGGTTTGCGCAGTGGAGTCTTTCGTGGTGAAAGCCTCCGGCCAACCTGTTAGTAGGTCTATGAAGGTCATGATATATTTTGACCCATCCCTAGCCCTCTTTAGTGGCCCGATGAAATCACACTGTACCACCTCAAAGGGTCGAGTCGGCCTCTCCCAAGACTTAGCTAAGGCCTTGAAATGTGGGGCCCGTCTCCTTAGAGAGCAGGTTTCACAGGACTTCACATAGTCTGCTATGTCGGCGTTCATGTTTCGCCAGTAGAATCTGTCAGAGATTTTGGTAGTGAGATTACTGATACCCACATGTCCCCCAGCTAAAATATCATTATGTAACAGTCTCAGGACTTTGGGAATCAACCTGCCCGGAACCATCATGCGAGGTTTTAGTCTGACCAGTTGGTCTTGGTGTTTGTTATACCTTTTGACGTTGAACCTACAAAGCACCCCTGGTGCTACCATTCCCACAAAATCGGCTTGGTCCATTATTCGCCTAGCTTCGAGGGGATCTGTTGGTAGGTCTCCGTCCTGCAGGTAGTCTATTAATTGCGCGCACTCTGCATCTTGGAGTTGCGCGTTTATTACCGTAGCCACAGAAAGCTCTTCATCCTGAACTTCGGCCTCAAATAACTCACATCCCACAGCGGGCTCATATTCTTCACCTGGGACATGTTCATGATAGACTCGAGACAAATAGTCCGGTAGAAAATGAGTCGCTCCTGGCTCATATATGATTTCAAAATCAAAATCTGATAGCGCTAAAGCCCACCGTCTCAGCCGGGCTGACGGGGCTTTGTAGGCACTTTGTAGCAGGGGGATCAACGGTTTGTGATCAGTTACTATTGTGATTTTAGCTCCCTGCAACATATCCTCATAGTTCTTAATGCCTTTAATTACTGCCAGAGCCTCTTTTTCTGTTACCGAATAATTTAATTCGGCGTCACGGAGGGTACACCCCCAGAAAGCAACCGGACGGTAGATCTCATCTAGTTTATGACAAACCGCTGCACCGCACGCGGCGTCTGATGCATCTGTTAGCAGATAGAAATGCCCCCCTATATCTGGATGAATTAGTAAGGGCGGCGAGGTGAGCAGTTTCTTTAACTGTTGAAACGCTTCCTCGCAGGCCTCCGTCCACTCGAAATAGACTTCTTTCTTAAGCAGCCGATTTAACGGTTTAGCTAGATCAGCAAAATTTGGGACAAACGATCGGTAGTAATTACACAGTCCCAGAAATGATTTAATAGTTTTCACATTATGTGGACGGTTAAAGGCTGTAATCTTTTCTGTGGTTACCCTTTGTGTAGCCACTCCCTCCGCGTTTACTACGTGGCCGAGGAAATTGATTTCACTGCGGCACCACTCACACTTTGACGGTTTCAGTTTGAGATTAGCTCTCGCCAAAGCTTGGAGAACCACCTCAACGCTCGCCAGGTGTTCTTCAAATGTAGTGTCGTAGACGATTACGTCGTCTAAATATGCTAAGCATGTTCTAGGAATCAATCCCTTTAGCGCTATGGCCATTACCTTGGTAAACTGCCAAGGCGCACCAACTAAGCCAAATGGTACATGCTTATACTGATACACACCCATCGGGGTTTCAAAAGCGGTATATTTTCTACTGTCTTCTTCGATTACACACTGATGATAGCCGCTCAACAGATCTAAAGCTGTCCACATAGTGGGTTTCTTGTAAGCCATATATAGGAAAAGCGAGCGAGCCGTGGGCATGGGGAATTTATCTTTAAAAGTGACTTGATTAAGCATGCGAAAGTCTGTACAGAGCCTAGGCTTGCCATCTTTCTTCTGCACTACCACCAGCGGGCTTCGCCAAGCCGATTCGCTGGGCTCTATGACACCTATATCTATGAGTTGCCTAACCTGTTCATCGATGATATCCATTTTCTGTGGAGAGTATCGGTATGGTCTAGAACTTATGACTCCTTGCGACTCATCCACAATGATTCTCATCGGCGCTATTTCACAGTGACCTAACTCTTTCATTGAGAACGCTAGTGCATTCCTGTTGTTATTAAGCATTTGTCTAAACCTTACCTGTTGTTCTTCGTTTAAGCACGACTCGGTTAGATCTATTTTACTTACATTTTCATCCATTTTACCTCGGGATTTCTCCTCAGAGGTTTGGCTTTCCATTTGCACTGCGTCTTTCATTACTTCTACAGAAATCCTACAGATGGACATTGGGGTCTCTGTTTTAGTTAGATAACACAAGTCTAGGAACTCTTCTATCTGATCTTGGTTTACCTCAGGCACTGCGCATTCTTCCGCAAAAGCTAACACTTCCTGGGGAGTGATTTCTTGCATTTCATCTAGCGGATTCATGACTTTGATCCACCACTGACTTCCCACCGTATTCACGCACCCCTCCACTAGGACAGGTGCAGTGACTGCTGGTGCGCAGTAAGCCACTGGTGAGTCTAATCCCAGCGGCTCTCGGGTGGTAACCGGTATGATGCATTCATTTCCCGGTGGAATTTTCACTGTTTCTTTGCTGACTATAGGGTTTCCACAAAACACTTCTATCTTTGCGCCTGGTAGAGATAAATCTGATCGAAGCACTGTTAATAAGTTTCTACCGATTACTATTAGGTGGCATAGATCGTCCACTATGTTGAAATCATAGCAGACCACCGATCCCTGGATTGAAAACTTACATCTAATTTGTTCTAGTATTACTTGAGACGAGTTGTCTGCTAGACTGATGTTTCCTTTCGATACCTTCCATTCATCTAAAATGCATTGTTTAGGGATCTGCCGTTTACAATGGGTGGACATGAAGCAATCGCTCGCTCCTGTGTCTACCAAAGATCTAACCTCCTTCTGATCATCAAATCTTAACGTTAAGAAAAATGCTTCGTCTCCTATCTCTCTCCTAGCTGGTCCGTCCACTGCGCCTAATTCTATCGTGGAATGAACGGACCCCTCCTCTAGTTTCCCTGACTCTTTTGTTCTGTGCCACTGGCTTTACTATCTTTGTACATCCGCGGGGGTTTTTCCCTCAATCTATTCTTTAGCCACAAGCACGCTTCTGTGGAGTGACCGTGTTGTTGGTGAATGATACAAAACTTACTTTCATCGAAAGGTAGCCTGGGTCTTTCCACTTTCTGCTGAGTTGGGGGGTTCTTTCCTTTGTCTGCCTCTCTGTTCGGGGCGGTATTGGGTTTAGTCTTCTGATCTGAATTTCTTTCACCCTTCTGATTTTCATACCTATCTTTTCTCTCATAACCTTGCTGTTTATAGTTACCACCATTCTGGGGAGCTCCGCTTTGCCCTGGTTTTGGTTTCTGAAACCATGGAGCGGCCTCCAGTCGGGCCAGCACCACTCCAAACCGTTCGGAGATAGAGTTTAGGGCTGCGGTCTCCTCTGACGCTTGGCTCCCAGCCAGCTCGCTTACTGCATTAGATATTTTAGTTCCCCCTTTGCCTTTGTCCAACGACTCTAGTCTCGTTGCACAATCCACCGCTTCGGTGAACGACTTAGGGTCCAGTATAGCTACCTGTCTGGCTACGCCCTGTTTTAATCCTTCTAAAAACACAGCTAACATCATACTTTCGCTTGCTTCTGCTTTAACCTGTTTTTGTTTCAGAACACCTGCAAATTCGATCACGCTCTGGTCTTTTCCTTGTTTAAGGCCACAGAACTCTGCGTGTTTCTGCCACTTAGCTCTTCGATCGCCGAAGATCTTTGTCATTTGAGTTTCTAATTTCTCAAATGTATTTTTCTCGCTTTCAGCTAAGGCTCCTGCCCAGTCATCTGCCCGTCCCTTCAGGCCTAATAGCGTCATATTCAGGAGATGGGCGTCCGACCAATCATAGATAGCTTTCAGTCGCTTCAGTTCCCTGAAATACTTTTCTATCTGCTCATCCTCCTTCCCACTAAACCATGGTAATCTAATATTTGGTCCCCTTTGATGACCATTGTGGGACGTTTCCCGCACTGGCGGGGGTACTTGGCCCCATGCCATTCTTAGCTGCGGAAAAAGATCCCAGATATTTGGCTGGTTCGGCGGGTTTGGGGGATTATTCTGACCTGGTGGGCCCGGCGGACCTGGCGGTCCCGGTGGGCCCGGCGGTGGAGGATTCGGCGGATTCGGGGGGTTGTTCTGACCTGGCGGTCCTGGCGGACCGGGCAGTGGATTTTGGGGGTTATCCTGGCCTTGTGGGCCCGGCGGGTTGGGTTGATTCGGAGGGGGATTATTAATAAGGTTTTGGGGAGGGTTGTTGAGAAGGTTTTGAGGAGGGTTGTTGAGAAGGTTTTGAGGAGGGTTGTTGAGAAGGTTTAGAGGAGGGTTGTTGAGAAGGTTTTGAGGAGGGTTGTTGAGAAGGTTTAGAGGAGGGTTAGGCCCTTGTGGGTTGGCCTGATTATCCTGGCCTCCCTGGACCTGCTGATTAAGAGGAGGAATAAGTCCTTGAGGGTTGGCCTGATCGTTCTGGCCCCCTTGAACTTGTTGATTAAGGGGAGGATTGGCCTGAATACCTTGGCCTCCTTGGGCCTGTTGATTAAGAGGAGGGTTAGCCTGATTACCTTGGCCTCCTTGGGCCTGTTGGCCCTGTTGGTTTCCCCTTCCTCCTTGACCTGCCTGTATAGGGGCTCCCATTGCCTGCCTTATGAAAGGGTACAATATATTTTGTTGTATGGGCCCAAGGTCTATCCCACCTCCTGCCGGTGCGCCTCGGCCCGGTTGTTGGTCTGGGATTTGACCATTCCCATCCCCTACTAGATCCACCAAAGGTACGCCTCCTTCCGCCATATTATTTTCGTGGAGGTTTTGTATATCGTGATTGTCCCACTGTTCTTTCACAGGTATTCCCTCTACACTAATTTCGTCCTCTCTTTCTTGTTTATCCTTCTTACCTGTCTCTAAAACATCCTCGGTAATAAGTTCGTATGACGACGAGGTTGATTTATCTTCTCTAGCTAATTTTCTATCAGGACTTCCCCCTCTGACATCTGCGGCTGCTTGTTCGGTCTCGCTATTTTCTTCCTCGTACTCGTCCTCGTATTCTTCATACGATTCATGAGTTAGAGTGTTAAAATCTTGTGCTTTAAGCGTTACATTTTCTTCACTATCCTGATCGCTTAGCCTCTCTAAATCTATGTGCTTTTCGGGGCTTGAGTCTGCCCACTGCTTTAATATTTCGGCTGGATCAAAGGCCCGAGCCTCCGTTCTTTTACCAGCTTGGTCTAAGTTCGTTTCTACACCGTAAGTTAATCGATAGGGTTGTAAATTGCCTACTTTCTCGCCGTTTCCCTCTGCTTCCCTTCCCACTCCCCTATCCCCTCCCACTGTTTTTCCTTTAGCTACAGTGGAATAAGGAATGGACGCCCCCGGGTTGGGGTGAGTTGGTGTTACCAGTGGGTGACTGATAAACTCAAGTCGTTGGGGTAATGGATAGGTGAGAGAGCTCCCATCAGGTAGGATTACCGGATTTTCGGGGCGTTTTCCCCCTGATGGGCTGGAGTTATCCGCGGTGTTTTGTCGTTGTTTTAGGTTTCCTGAAGAAAATAGGTTATCTTCATTGGAAACTTCCTGTTCGCCTTCACCTCCCGCAGCAGGTAGTAAACGATAAGGAACACTTTGGTTACACCACGGGTTGTTCACATCGGATTCACAGGTGGAGCGAGAGCTAGTACCAGTTTCGTGGTCCGTAGGTGGTACGTACCCTGGGTTCCAATATTGCTGATATTCCGTGAGACGGTTCTTCCCTTCAACTCGTCCCGAGTGTGTTAGGGTTTCAAGTCCTTCGTCAAGAACCGGCCTATCTTTGGACCCTAGGTGCCAGGGAAATGGTTTACCTTTGCCACGGGTTTGGTAATTTTGTGCACCTTCGGGGCAGAGCTGCTTGGGTCTGGCTGCGACCTCCTGTCTCTGTGCCTCCCCGTCTAAGGGATTACCTACCAGGTGGCGGTTTTCCACATTCCCTGTATATGATGTTGACACATCGTGTCCTGCGGGCCGCAAAGATTGAGGCTTGGGGTTAGAAGAAGCCTCAAAGTCACCGGTGGCTGACATCAAGGATGAGCAAAACGGCACAAGTCATGTTTCGGGTAATCTCCACCAAATGAGCTATTGTTAATGTTTGATTTAAGACTGCGTAAGGTTCGTGTATATCCAAGTCTTCATGAGTTGTTTATCCAGAATGTCTGAGTAATTCAGACTGCGTTTAAAGTTTGTCTGTTCACTTCCCAATAGTTCAAAAGAAATGAACGATGAGGGAGCTTCTTAATATGAAAGGGTTTTTATTCAATAAACATCTCATCCCGAGTCAAAGCCACCATGTATAAGTCTTCATCAGTCCACCTCCCATCTCCTATCAGCAATCAACCACATTTAGAACACGAGTTGCTCCAACACCTTCTAGACCATTCTAGTACTCAGCTCTATCACAATCCTATGTCCGAGGTAATGGGTATTGGTAAACTCCAGTCTGTTACACGGAGCCGATGTACTTACTCCAAGTATAACTCCTTGGCTAAACTTACTTAGCTGACATTCTCACTAAAACTAACTGCTCCCCACTTTGCAACACCTTTTATACTGGTTAACAGGTGGCGCTAGGAGCGCAAGATATTTCTTTCTAAGAGTAGACTAGAAGTAGACTTGCTAAGCCTGATCCTTGTTGGATTATATAACATGACAATATATTAAAAGTACTAAGCCATTAGTACAGGATTATGCTGGGCTTGACAAAGTGGGTATGGCAACCAATAAAACTTTTCGGTCTTGCCAGTGATATCTATATTTGATACCATGAAAACTAGGCCTATTTCGTAGTATGGAAACTAACCTATATATCATTTAACTAACCTATAGCTATATTACTATACATACTATTTCACTAACCAGGGTTCCCACGAACTTGGAAGAATCAAATTCCATGACTTTTCCATGACCTTTCCTTGACTAATTCTGATTTTCCAGGTTGACTTTCAAGGGTTCAAACAATAAGAACCATTATAGAAATGATTCAATTAACGGCCTCCCATCACCCCTATAACCGTCCTATCCACACCAGTATATGTGATGATTCAATGAGTGTAAGTGCTTTCCAGGAACAATCCAAATACCTATGGAAATAAGGCAATTAAAACTTATCTAACTTAATATTTTTATTACTCAAGCTGATTTTCCATGACTCAGGTCAAAATTCCATGACTCTTGGTCAAATTTTCAAATTCCATGACTTTTCCATGACTTTCCATGACCACCTTCATTTTCCAGGTTTTCCAGGTTGTGTGGGAACCCTGACTAACACTGGGCTTTTACATCTTTTTATTTCTTTACTTTAGGGCGCCTAACCTTTTTCGAAATACTTTAATAGGGCTAGTAGGGGCCTAGTCTATGACTATGGCCTGGCCAAAGACAGGCTGGCCCAGGCCTAGACAGCCCTGGGCCTGGCCTAGATGCTAGATAATTATTTCATTGTCGTTTGTGATTATAAAAGACCGTTGTACGGAGAAATGGTAGAATTAACATTACTTCCACAATTTCTCCATACAACGGTCTTTTGTCTAGAAGTGGGATTTTGGTCTGAAACTGGGGTCGACTGTCACTGCTCAACATTAGTGCTGTAACCACACTAGTCACTACAGTTGTCAGCTGTCACTCCGAACTGAACTCGTTCAAGAGCTCACGTCAAAGTCCCCAACGCCCCCAACTAACGTAAAGTGTAACGTTAGAAAGCAGACCCCTGTGGTTTATATGATAAAAGCCTGGATATACATCTTGGAGCGTAGACAAAAATAAACTGTCCTATAAAACATCTAGGAAACAGCCAGACAAATGAGGGAAGCCCCTTTCGCCGTGACACATCACGCTTGCAAATGCTCGGTCCTTGGCCAAATGACGTCACGACCGACCTCCCCCGTCAAATACAAAAATAGCGCGGGTTCCCCGTCTCTGACCGACTTTTCCAAATCAAAATTTCACCTTCCCGATACTCCCAAAACAACCGTACTTGGGCATTGGAAAATCGAACTGGATCTTGATGCAAAGGCAAACAAAATAATGAAATAACACGTTGTTGAAGTGAGGACGAAAAACTACGGGAATCCCAGCGCGGCCTTGTCGGTAAATTCAACATAACTAGCCTTCCTCTCGGCGAAAATTCGTCCGTTAGATTTCTAATCTCTTGATGCGAATGAGTGCAGGGGCACTTCACCTACCTTGAGATTCAATCTTTTGGGTTGATATGGACGAAATCCAGCCAAAATTGACGGAATTCCCTCGAAGACGACTCTTCAAAAACAAGCACCACGAACTGATGGGCGCTTACAGTAACATAGACGCTGATTGGTTCATTTCGGTCACGTGGGGCGTCTTTGCTTTTCCACAAATAGTCCACTTCCGGCGTAAATTATATCCCTCCGCAACAACGTTACGAATCACACTTTTGAAAACCATAGATATTCTCTACAGCAACATTACAGATTATTTAAATATAAGTTCAAAAACATTATAAAACTCAAATCTTGCAACGAAAGTGTTTAGTCAATGTCAAATATTGAATATTTTGGATCTATGTTTTCTAGTGTGTTTCACATCCGGTGGTGTGTTCCAGGGCACATAAACGTGGGGAAGACCGCCGCGCTTGAAGTTGACAGCGGCGAGATGCGCTCAGAGACACGCTCGTGGACTGTAATTATATTGCATATCGCAGCAGAGTACAGCCTAATAAAACTCTGAACAGTTAGTGTGCTAGATTACCTACTTACGTCGACACAGAATCGCAGACATTGAGAGCAATGACCATCCTACTGGCACTGAACTCTGAGTCTGAACACCACACACGGGTGTAGACCTGTAACCACATGTATATTCTTGAAGACAGGTGTGTGTCATAGCCTTATCTGGGTTAGGGAAGGTCTTGGTTACGGTCACCCATGCATGACTGTATCTAAGGCCAAAGGGGGACAGATAAGGTTAGTCCGTCCCTGACCTACTTAGCCCTTACATAATAGGTACACCCACAACAGTCCATGGCTTTTATTGGTCAATTAAAATTTGCAAGGAATTCATTTATTGGCCCTCTATAAATGGCATGGGGAATCCCTTTGATGGTTCTTGGCCTGCTGGCTGGTTTATGGTCCTCCCTGCTGTAAACCAGCAGCTGCAAAGCATGCTGGGATTTAGGTGGGAATTCCCGCCTAAAATGGTTGCCAGTGTACAGACTCACTTTGGGAAACAGTGGGTCTGATGTAACAGACTAAGATAAGGTTAGAGATAGATCTAAAGACTGACCAATCAGGCTCTCTCCTTGACAGTTGAAATGTAGCGCTCCCCGGGCTACGTTACTGGGAAAAAAGACCCAGCTATCACTGGGATTGGCGGTTGTTGACAAATGACCAGACAATGCAACTTTTAGGTTAAATAAAGTTTATTTAGATAACTCTTTGTTACAATAATACTCCAAGTAAATAAACCAACCAATTACAAAATGGTTGACAAATATCTGACAATATTTCCAGAATAAGTTCTGAACCAGAATATAAAATACAAGGTTACAGAATAAAGTTTACAAAATACCCTTTGACAAAAAGGCAAATACTTTCAAATAAAAAGGCCAAATACCAAGTCTGCTTTAGGGAAAAACACTACAAAACTTGTGGGGCAAACCATCAAATTCACCTAGTCTTAAAAAGAACTAGGTATAACTTTCTCAGTCTCAGTCTAAAAAGACATGAGCAACACAGGCCACCACAAAGTCTCACAAACAAACCAGGGTTACCTTCTCAGGTCAAAACCCTATACCAGCCAACCAGGCTATAACACCACAGTGAGACAAAACCAGTCTAAAACTGCCCCTTAGTGTCCACTATATAATACCAGGGCACAGACCTGGTAGAGAGCACCCTGCTCTGATTGGTCCATTATGGAGGAGAGCTGGCTCCCCATTGGCCAGAAAAGGAGCGCTCTGATTGGCTTGTTCAGACTGTCCCTTCTGGTCCCCGGGCCGCGGGCGACTGTTTTGACGGGCCGCGCTGCAGTAAGCCCTGCCCGCCGCCCGCCAGACCGCCGTGGGCCGTCGAGGAGCGCCACAGAAACACTGCTTTACCCGGCCTGGGGAATTGCTCTGTGATCCACTTCTGCTCAGCTATAGACTTGGTGATCTTGCTGGTCTCTGTGCCAAAGCTGCCTCTCGCACCTTGCCCATCATGGTCTCAGCCGCAGTCTCCACTGCTTTCTGAACGCACTCTCCCAAACCTTGAGAGGATCACATCCAGCCAGGAAAATGAGGGTGGCTGGCCGCTGATTGGCCCTCCAGCGATGAAGGAAACCATCCTGTCCAGGAATCCATGCTCTCTTTGGGGCTGTTATGGGGATTCATGGTCTTGCCATTTCTCATGCGGAGAAACTTCATAATGGACCCTTTCTTTGTGCTCCCAAGGCGAATTTCCTTGAGAGTCATCATGGGTAGAATGACTAGGGGATCTGCATTGGCCCTTGTCTTTGTGCTCCCGAGGAGAGCCCTGCGTGCGACTATCTAACACCTCGGCTGTCCTGGCGTCCATGCTCCCTTGATGATGTTTTTGAGGAGTGGGGGTCATGCCAGACCCTTTCTTCATGTTTCAAAAATGAATATCCTTGTGAGCGTTGGTCATCATGTGTAGGATGACAAGGGATTTTATAATGGCCCTTCTCTTCATGCTCCCAAACCGAGCCCTGTGAGCGGCAGTAATCTTGGGAATGCGACAGCTTGGAGAAGTAGCTGCCAACTCTGTGTCTCTGCCACTGCTGTACTCTTGTCCTTGAGTATGGCAATGTGGGATGTCTTGTTTGTGGGATAAGTTTAATGTCCGGCCAACCCTTCGGGGTTCTTTTGCCAGACTGCACAAGGTAAAGCCTTTCAGTTCGTTTTACGCCACAGGGGCAGTGACCGAATCTATGAAATGAGGTGCCTATTTGTGGCAGTGGGACCCAATGCCCTCTTTATAGTGCTGCCACACTGAGATATCATGTCATAGGCCCACACAATACCCCACCCAGTCACATTATACTGACACCGGGCTGACCAGTTATGTTTCGTGGTTCTTACTTTATACCAAGTGCCAGGCAAGCAGTGACCACTACCATTGTTAAAGTCTTTGGTGTGACTCGGCCAGGGATAAATCCCAAGACCTCCCAGACCGTTAACCGGATATGATGTCAGAATAGTCACGTGATCTATAGTGACCAATCAGAGTCGAGTGATAGAGTATAAAAGTGGGCAGTGAGGCCCGAAATAAACAGTCTTACCTTAGTACTCCTTGAGTTCACATGTGTCTTCTTCCAGTAGCACAACCCTCAAAGGGGTTTAAGATGCAGATATGACAAGGTAGCAGCTAAATAACCGGTAGAACCCAAGTAATTTAGTCTAAGTTTAGTATTTATATCAGAACGAAAGAACAGGGGACCGAAAGACCAAAGAATGGCCTGAAAGCCCAGACTGGCCTGAAGATCGAACCGGAAGACCGGACAGGTACGGAAGCCCGAAATCGTGAGTGGCTGACCCACGACCACCGAGACGCAGGCGCAACCCGCTAGGCCCCACACTACCAACCACTAGGCAAGCGTCGGCCCGACCCCCACGGAAGATTGGATCGGACAGCAAGAACGGCCAAAATCCATCCTCCTACCATGACCCCCTTCCATTTCTTTTCCACTTGAACTCCCGGTCCACTAGTGCCTGATGTCCGGAATGCTCCAGGCCCGACAGACCGGCACACACCTCCCCCCACTAAGAATACAGATTCCCCGATTGGACCGCTCGCTCCCCCTCGTGTGCGAGGCACGACTCTACACCTCAGTTTCCTGCTCGAACTCTTCGTTTGGCTCGAGACCAAAATAACCCCATGCCCCTTCACCGTAGAAATCGGAAACCCCGAACTACTGAGGAATGTCACAAATGGCATCATCTTGGTTTTGACAAGGAGGAGTCACATATAGGCCCTTGTCTCGGTGATCTCAGGGCGAGCCCTGAGAGCAGCGAACATCCTCGCTGCAGGGACGAGGAGTCTTGTACCAACCCTTGTCTGGTGCTCCCCGGATGTGACGGCTCAGGGGTGTAGCTGTCATCTTGGCCCCCTGTACTCCTCTTCCTGGGTCCCCCCTGTGGGGATCCGGGGTGGGGGTTCCTTTGGGAGCCTCCTGGGAAGAATAGGTCCCCAGCAGCCCCTTGCTGTTCGTAGGAGGCGACAAATGGGGAGACCAGAGTCAGTAGCTCTTTGGTAGAGTGCCCGCTCTGAGTCTGGGAGGTCTTGGGATTTATCCCTGGCCGAGTCACACCAAAGACTTTAACAATGGTAGTGGTCACTGCTTGCCTGGCACTCGGTATAAAGTAAGAACCACGAAACATGACTGGTCGGCCTGGTGTCAGTATAATGTGACTGGGTGGGGTATTGTGTGGGCCTATGACATGATATCTCAGTGTGGCAGCACTATAAAGAGGGCATTGGGTCCCACTGCTACAAATAGGCACCTCATTTCATATATTATTCGGTCACCGCCCCTGCGGCGTAAAACTAGCTGAAAGGCTTTACCTTGTGCAGTCTGGTAAAAGAACCCTGAAGGGTTGGCCGGACGTTAAACTAATCCCACAAACAAACAAACAAACAATCTTCCTGGGTATGGTGGTACAGCATGTAACGGTTATCCTGCATGTTTCCCTTCCTTTGGGGAGTTGAGTGCTGTCAGGGCGCTGGCCAACGACTGCTTCTGCTTCTCCTCCTCAATTTTTCTCAGTGAACTTCCCTGTACCTGCTATTGGCCATTCAAGTAATCCTCCCTCCACATGGATGCCCACTCTACAGCCACTAAGACCTGGTGTCGAGCTTGCTCCTCTGCCTCTTGGACCTGACATCGCAGTCTCTCCAGCTCGGGTTCTGGATGCTTGCCAATCTTCTCTTCTTCACTCTTTTAGAGCTGTACCCACTCTCAGAGATAGAAGATTGTTCGTCACTCCAATCTGGACTGTTGGATGTCCGAAAAACTTGACCATTTTGACCCTGTAACTAAGGTATCCACATCATCTTGCCTTGATCTTTGGACTATTTTACACTCTTGAGCACCTGCTGAGGGTAAAAGGGAGTCTGACTGTGTTGTCAATCCATGTAGGTCTTCTGGTGCAAGTTCATAGGCCAGGCACCCCTGAGCTGTAAATACCCTGGCCCTTGTGCCTCAGGTCTTCTCGGTGGTTGGTAAACAGCCATTCCATCCTGGAGTTGTATCGACTCTTGGTGTAGGGTATCGCGGTCATGACAGCTCAGTACTTCACCTTTGTTCAGTACCTCACTCTTGTGCGACAAGGTCAGGTGTTGCTGAGGGGTGGAACTGGCCCAGCTATGACTTCTGCTCCTGGCTGCATCTTCTGGCAAGAAGTAATGGCCAATCCTACTTTGCTCTTCTGGAGGTGGCATCGCCTGTTCCTTCTCTATTGATGATGGCTCTACTGTTGGGATGTGATGGGTGATCCTTTGTTGCTGGACTGGGGTTGGTATCAATGGTTTCTCCACAGTTGATGATGGCTCTTCTAATCTTGTTGAGGCCCACTGCTCAATCATCTCAAGCAGTGTTGGCGACTCATCAGTTGGGGTCCAGTCACTGACCTCTTGGCCAATGTGATCTTCCTTGTCCCTGCTTTCACATGAGGTGTCATCAGAATGCTCAATTTGTAAGCAGTTCCCCTGTTTCTGTGGTTGTCAGTTTTGAGGCTCCTTACACTTGACAGCCTGCTTCTGCTCTGAATTGTGTATGATCGACCTCAGACTCACCCCGTGGTGTTGCAGTCTTCAAGGTACAGTCAAAACTGATTATCCGGCAGAGTTTCCAGCCGTGGGGAGGGCCACCGAGGGTTGCCAAAGGTCGCCAAGTAACTATAGGAAAAGGAAAAAGGGGTGGTGGGTGAGGGCACAGGGCGAGTTACTCTCTACCAACAACCCAGTTCACCACAAAGTACTAGTTGATCCAGGACATAAGGTAGTTGAGGCACAGGGTGCAAAGACATTGGGATATGATCCCCATTACAATATGCAGATGAGTCACTAAACTTGATTTTGTGATCTATTTGCTGGACATATGCACCGCTTTTCGACACTACTGGGTTAGTAGTGGTATCGATGGTTTGGCTAAGTAACAGTTCAACCCTTTAGTGACAGCTCCATAGGAAATTGATCACAAATGATTGATGGTCACTGATAATGCAACAATTCTAATAATATTCAATGGACAATTCAATGCAACAATATTCATTCCCAAGGGATAGATAAAATCTAAGAAAGGATCTGAGGATATGGGGTGCATGGGCCACTGGGTGCTCCCATCAGGGTCATCAAAGGCCGTGACTAAAACTAATGTCTGTGATGAAAATAAATGTACCTATTTACATCTGATCACAATTTGAATCACTCTTATCATAATCTATACATATTTTGTCAATTGTATAAAATGATAGAAGTGAAAACATAAGAAAATATATAATCCATACACAGTTTAATGTAGTAAAATATATTCATGACCAAAAAAAACAACTCGTGATCAAAAGATGCTATTCATTGATCTTGTTGGTTTTTTTTAAACATCATTGATGGTAATAATTGACTAAATATCAGACTAGATCAAGAAGATATTGAACTATAGAGGTTAATTATCTGTTATATGTGGTGTACGTTAATAGTAGTAGTAGTAGATCTTTTATTGACAAACTGGAAGTCATGGTTGACTTATGTGTCCTTGACAGTACATTATTCAGTCAAGTTTGAGAAAACTGAAACCACTACGGACTACAACTATACCGGTATTCTATT
Source organism: Lepidonotus clava (assembly GCA_936440205.1). Lineage (NCBI taxonomy): Eukaryota > Metazoa > Annelida > Polychaeta > Phyllodocida > Polynoidae > Lepidonotus > Lepidonotus clava. The sequence continues at coordinate 19,678,415 of OW387148.1, forward strand.
TGCTACACCGGTTCTATCTCAGTATTTACACAGCATATCTCTATTATATCTACAATCAAGAGGTGTACAGAAGGATGTAAGCCTGGTTATGTACATGGTTGTTATTGTTAGCTGTTTTCTACACAATAAAGGTATGACTAGGCTGAGATGCACCAACATGAACCGACCATTAGATGGTCTGTGTTAGTTTCTAACTGTATAGCACCAGTTCTCATCATTAGTATTTACTTAATCTTGGGTACATCAGGAACGTAGGTGACAATTCATGAGATGGGTTGGGCATTTGGTTCATATATCTAAAAAAAATTAAGCGAGTAGGTTGCTGGCTTCAATTCCGGTTGTATTTTTGCAATGCAGAGTAAATGAATCTAGATAGGGCCTGTATGACCTTCACATGTGTACATTGTAGTATGAAAATGAATTTTTCCTGCTCATCTAGATCAATGAAAAGAGGAAATAGGGTGGATATTATGTTTAGTAGGTATGCTCTATCATCTGCGTGTGCAGGGCAGTTCATAAGAAGGTGTATTTCATTACCAATTTCTCTGTTCGTACAGAGCAAGCATAACCTTTCCTCCAAAGGTGTATTTGTGTATCTACCAGTTTCTATTTCCAGTAGGTGGGAGCTGAGTCTGAATCTGGTCAGGGCTGTTCGAAGTTTTGGGATATGCAGGGATCTTAAATAGGGTTCTTCTGAGTGGCATTTTTTAAAGAGTTTGTATGTCCTGAGTTTGTTGTGTGGGTCTTCTGAATTGATAGTTTCCATGAGTTTGGTTGTGTGTTTGTTCTTTAGGCCCTCTTTTATAGTCTTAATAAAGGCATTTGTGTTTTCTACTTTTTGGTTTTCCCATATATTTTGCAAGTTTAATGATATGAGTATGCTTTCTATTTTAGAGCACCAGTTTCTTTTTCCCTGGTTATGAAGATCTAGTATTGTGGAGTAACTTGTTTTGAGGAAGCTATCTGAGTGCATATTGATGATTCTTTCCCAGTATTTAAGGGACAAATACTCTTGGCGGTATGCCATTGGCAGCCTACCCGTTTCACTATAAATACTTGCAGTGGGTGTCGATATTCTTACACCTAGGAGTCTTTTCAGGTATTTTAGGTGTTTTGCTTCAAGGTGGTCATCTGTCCCCCCACCCCATATTTGAAATCCATATTCTAGTATTGGCACAATTTGTGAGTCAAAAAGTTTGATGGCTGTGCCGTAAGGGATGCAACCTATTGCACTTTTGCATTGTGAGTGGGCCTGGAATATCCCTTTACGTGCCTGTTCGGCAATATAATTTGGTGCCTTTGAAAATATGTTTCGGATGTAAGTGGTAGCCCAAGGTATTTGTATTCAGAAGTGAAATTTATCTCATGCGGTCCAAATTTAATGGTTTCGTTGTATCTAATTTTTTAGCGTTAATCACCATAGCCTTTGTTTTTGCCATGCTAACTGTAAGGTGCCATTTAGAACAGTAGTGGAAGAGTTTGTCGATTAGCATTTGTAGTGTGCTGTGTGACTCAGCACAGAGAACTAAGTCGTCAGCATATAGGAGGTAATTGAATTCCATGCAGTTTTGGTTATCTTCCTGTAAGGTTTCTTTAAGATCTATTAAGAAGCTTGTAAATAGTTTTGGACTGACAACTCCCCCTTGCAAAACGCCATAGATACTGTCAATATGTCCACTTAGTTCACCTTTCCATCTAACCTGACCTTTTGCCTTATCAAAGAGGCTGGTTAAAACTTTCCGTACTTTGCCTTTGATCCCCAATTTTGATAGCTTGTAGAAGAGGGCTTGTCTGTTGATGTAGTCAAAAGCCTTGGTGAAGTCAACAAAACATAAGTATAGGGGCTTTTTCTTTTGCCTGTATTTCTCTGTTAGGGCATATATAGCAAATATATTGTCAGTTGTTCTCATTCTGTTCTGGAAGCCTGTTTGTAATGGATCATCAAGTTGTAAAGACTTATTTACGAAACATATATGCTTATTAAGGATAGCCTCAAATAATTTCCCTATCATATTAACGAGAGTTATTTTTCGGTAGTTATCTGGTTCTGATTTTAGTCCCTTCTTATGAATAGGGTTTATAAACCCCTCTGCCCAGGCCATTGGGTATTCACCTCGCTCTAGTATGCAGTTAAATATGGCTACGATAGTCTGTTTGGTCTGACAGTTACAGTACTTGAGATATTCTGCTGGAATTCCATCTGACCCTGCTGCTTTGTTATTTTTTAGTTTCTTCAAGCAATTTTCAAGTTCTAGATCAGTGATAGGGGCATCCAAACTATCATACAGCAGGATGTCCCTTTCGCTTAGGCTATAGCCATAGGTGAAGTGTGCCATTTTACTCTCAATAGCTTCCATATGGTTCCTGTCAAAATATTCAGGTAGAGGTGGTATAATCTGTTCTGTATAATAATTGTTAATAGTCGTAATTAGTTCATAGATAATAACTAGCTCTGTACGCAGTCTCCTCCTCGTCGACTGCTGTCGCCCAATACATAATTATAGTTCCAACATCATGTAAGACGTGAACACTTGCATGAAAGGATATTGTTTGTTTATTATCCAGTGTATAGTCGTTTGGTGACAAGAACTCGATTGACCATGATCAGTCCCGAGGTAGGAATCCCCTCAAACACATTCAGTCAACGCTCCCACGCTCTTACACAATTTCTATGCCTCTATCCAGGACCAAGACTGCAGATTAAAAGTCCAACCTTTCCAGGATGTTACTCACACAGCGTTACAGCGAACTCTGACTGACTGAGAGCGAAACACACTCTTATAGAGTAGTACGTCACACTGTGACTCCTCCCCCATTCCACTATTGACAAAGTGAAACATGGCTTGCATGTGTGCTTCTAAAGCTCACGCCGTAGTGCCTACAAACATGGACTGGCCACCCGCGTCAGTACAATATAGTGACTATTGATATTTCAAGAAAGAGAGTGGATTTGATACTTTTAGCTGAGAGGGACAAAATGAAAAGAAGTTCCTATTTTCAACTCAATTTTATCATAAATTAACTTTTTTTGTAATGTGCTTCTGAAGATAATTATTATCTTCAGAAGCACATTTAAAAAAAAGTGTTATGATGATTAAGTAAATATTTTACAAGATTGTAGAAACGCACCTCAATGAAAAATTAATCACATAAAATCCTGCTGAGCTGAAAAATAGTAGTTACGTTGGGTTGTGTTGAGTTTTAGTCAAGAACGTTTATTTATTGATGTTTATATTTTTTGAAGATCTGTAAAAACTGAACTTCTTTGAAAATTCCTCGTATAATTTACTTTTCCACTTGGAAAAATGCATATTCATCTTAGAGAGAAAGATGCCTTGCAAAGATTTGGGAATTTTGAAAACCCTTCCTCTCAGACCCAATTGTACATTTTCCAGTACAATGACCCATATGTTCGTATTTAAATGTTTATATTCTTCATTACTCGTCTTTGTTCATTTTTTTAATATGGATAACGTGATGTTTACTAGATGGGGAGTAGAACTAGCTTGCCATTACCGTTATTGTCCTTTTAGTATGTTAAGAGCCGATCTGTTGGGAAAGAGTTAACCTAGGTGAATCCTTCTAGCAGTAGACTCCTTATATGGGGGCTCGTTCCCACACAAAGAACACTTGTTTGACAAGAGGTAAAGTTTATTAAAACCACTGAAAGATACATATAAATAGTCTCATCGTACTCCATACAAGACGTACCTTCGTTCTCCTTTACTCATGCAACATCTGTTACAATCCAACCAGGTATAGTTCACAATGAGCTTTACTTCCCCTTTGGAGGACCATAATATCACTCCATATTTCAAAAGGAGCATCACTCCCCTAGCTCTGCCTAAGTCTGTGAGATTTTAGCCTACCTCTACGAGCCTCTCCTAAGTTCTATTTGTCCATAAGGTCAAGTCCATACCTGGACTTAGCTCTTGATAGTTCACCTAGCTAAGCCTACCCATGATGTTCTGTCTTGTGACCATACATACTTATAGTTAACTATTGTTCCCAGCTGTACTTCTCAAAGGTTGAGGTAGTCTACTCACCTCGTACAAGTGTCCTGCCCTTATATAGTGTCGGCCGTAGACTGGCGCTATACCTACGACTAGCACTAAATCACAGTTTTTGGAATCTTAAAAATATTCTGTTTTTTTTTCACAATTCAAGCCTAAAAGTATAGGATGTTGGTTTTGTGTTCAAGCTAAGCTTAATGGAGAAGGCTTTGGTCTTCATAATGTCCTATCACGTGTTGGAATGGGTGAGACATTTACAACGTCCCTAGACAGTCTCCACAGGTTGACTATTGCACAATGTCACCTAAATGTCAGTGTTTACCTATCTTACCTGACTCCTTTCTTTATGATATCGTTCAATTCAGTTACCACAGCATCCGCGTGGGGGCACCAATGGCTAAATGTTTTACAGTATTTACTATGCAAGACCATCGGTACCGCCATCTAGCATTTCATGAGAATACCTGCTTTACCAATCCGCAACATCCTCTTGTTCAAGTTGAGAGTATTACAATAATATTGTAATACTCTGAACTCTCAATTTATATTCTTATATTTATACTTAGATAATTATTATCTAAGTATAAATAAAAGAATAGATAATTATTATCTAAGTATAAATAAAAGAATATTAATTGCACTTTGACTTCAAAGCAATTTAGAGACATTAATAAAAATCCTCAGAAAATGAAGAAGTTGCTAAATCAAAAATGATTTTTGATAAAAGAACACATCTTTTGCATAAAAGTGATTGTTGCATTTTCAGAGTCTTTGTGCCGTTGTCTTACCGACTGGCTCACAACCTAGATTATGGACCTATCTTTGGGCCATCGCCAATGATAAAACAGTAGTAGCGTGTTGGTCAGTTGCCCGCTGTTTCTTGCCCTATCGTACTGCTGTTCTTGTGCCCCATACACTGATAATCCTATGTCTTCAGAAGTTAGTCAGGAGTGGCTAACTCATTATTAGTCAATAGAAGGTTAGCCCTTTTGACCAATTTTATTGGTAATATGTTAGTCATTAGGACTACATTGTTAGTCACTAATGACTAAGAGGTCACATGACCAAATAATTGATCACATGACCACCAGGAAAAGGCATACACAAGGAAACGAAATCCAGAGCTGGTTAAGTTTATCTATTCTGATCTTTAGCTCCTCACAGTTAGGAGGGGCCCTAAAAGTCGGGAGGAGGGCTTAACAGCCGGGAGGGGACCCTGATGACCAGATTTCACAATGAAACATAATCCATGGCGGGCCACCCCACCAAGTTTCCAAAGTTCCGCCTTTCCTTGTAAAAGTTTGTGAAAATTGTTGGAAAATATTGAAAAGTTCCAGTTTTTACTGCTCGCCACCCCCATTTTCAAGTTCAAATTACTTAATAAACAAATTAAAAAAAGAAAATTATTGCAAATTTAGGCAAGAGTTCTACTTGTGGAACCTCTGATTCATAGTGTAAATGATATACTTATGTTTACAACATCATAAAACTAAAATGATAAAAGTTAAAATGATTGTGAAACAATATAAAGGTTGCAAAATATATCAGTTTTATTGCCATTTACTTTCATTTAAATATTTCCAAGATTTCTCTATGAATTTAGCAATCTTGTCAGTAGTAGTCTGCACTTGCGACCACTTAAATAGGTGTCATATCTTTTCTTCCCAAATCTCCTGTCTACGACCAATTTGTGATGGTCCCTGAGGTACTTTGCAACGATTTTTTATTGAATTCTACTGAAGGGGGTCCAACAGATTACTTAATACGACCCCTCCAATAAGTAGTTTGGAACTCAAAGGTCGTAAATCTGTCTTTTCTCAGATACGACCCATGATATGACTTATTTTGGTATGTATATGTCAGATTGTAACGCACCGCTGCGTATAAGTAAGAGAGGGTACCTCAGTATGGGTCTAGTTACGGTAAACAACTAAGGTAACTACTGCGTATCTAGACTGATACCCGCGTCAGTACAACACTTCAGAATGTCCACAATATCTGACATGAGTAGTATAGGTGTTGTAAGATAGTAAATGATGAGAAATATTCCTTTATTTCTATAAATTGCATAAAAAAAAGTCATAAAAAGCAAATTTTTCAATTCAATTGCATTTAAAGTTTTAGTTTGCAATACATAATTTTCTTTTTGAAACAGTCAAATAACGTTTATACCCTGCTAGGAAATTTGAGGTATTATTTTGTTGAAACAGATCACCTTTTCCCCAAAAATCGAACCTCTGTGTTATTTGATTAAACCTCAATTCTACATACTGACCATTCCTTTATGTTCCTAACAAAAACCAATGACAACTAATATGAAATTAGATGGTAATACTAAACCTTTTATCATTCTGTAATATTCAAAAAATCATTTATAACCAGTGTCTATGGAAATTCATTTATGTTTAGGACACTTCATGTCATGGACTGTCCACTATATCCGAAGTGGCTGTCCACTATATCTGAATTATAAAACTGGAATAAAGGGCAAAGATTCTGTCCCAGCCCAAGTGTCCACTCTATCTGACTGTCTGCTATATCCCAGTCCATTATATCATGAGTGCACAGTACTCTGAAAACCATCTGAAGTTTATTTCTAAACAAAAGAACATAATACCACTAAAGCATAAATAAAAGTTAAAATCTTTCCTGGCTGAATGTTTATAATAGATTTACATTTTATGTCACTGGGGTGCATTCCAATCTGACATATGTATACCAAAATACGTCGTATCGTGGGTAGTATCTGAGATCATGTTGGCATGTTGGTGAAAAGTTGAGGGAAAGTGTCAAAAACCATTGCAAGGTGTACTGGTCCTAGTCGTAAATGAGTGGTAGACAGGTAAAATAAAAAGAAAACTTATGATGACATTTTAAGTAGTCGTAGAGAAATTGTAAGTTGCAAAATAGGCATGGAAGAAAAATCTGATTTAAAAAAAAGACACCATTATGTTTGTATGATATTTACAATTCTATAAAAACCAAAATATAATTGTGATTAGATAAAAATCTTACTTCAAAACATATTTAAGATAAAAAAGTTGATAAAACAATAATGAATTACCTACAGCGTTGCAAGGTCTGTACTATGGCACCATAGACAATTAACCCAATTGAAGGTGGCAGACAGAATGGCACCTGGGCCCAAGGGGTCCACAGGGCAGGGGTCCTGAGATCATTGTCATGCTTGAGTGCCATCGATTCGATTTTTCAACTGACTATTATATCGTTATTTCCATGTTATTTCCCTTAATTCTTGTATGTGACGAAGGGACATTTTGTAACTTAATTTTCTGTGTAACATTTTGTTACAATATTTCATTCTTTAGTTAGTTATTTATACATTTATAACTTATCCATAATTTTCAATGTAATAGGTGGTTAGTGTGTCCCTCACGAAATATTTACCAAACAAAAGTAGTCCATGAAAAGGGAGATACGACATGGACCCCCTCCATAAAGAGGGACCTTGCAATGTCTGTCTGTAAATGGACCCCCTGGTCGCAGGGACATACGGCCTGAAACGCAGGAGAGATTGGAACGCACCCCTGTTTCCTATTTTCATTTTACGTCAAAGTGTTACATTTTGTGATAGCTCATATTTACATTTTACGTTAACATGGTTTACATTTTGCACTATATTTACAATTTATGTTGATTTCAAATACGTTTTACATTGATCTACATTTTGTGCCAGATCTACATTTTATGGTCTAACAAATGTTCTGTATGTAAAGGTGCTTTTCCATAACTGCAGCAGTGATGTGCGGCAATGGTAGTGGCAGCCTATATACCCATATAAGGAATAGGTCACTTCCTTATATAAGTATGTAGGGTGCCACTACCACTGCCGCATGTTGTCTCCACAGAGCCTTCCTCAGATTGGTCATAATTGGCTATATTATTAGTCAAGAGAACTAAGACATTAGTCAGCATTTTCCAGGAAATCAAAAATACTTTAGTCTTTAGGACTAACCTTTAGACATAGCTGTCTAACCTTTAGTTAATATTACTATCTTTGAATGGTCAAAATGACCAATGTCCTAGTAGCAATGACTGATACCTTAGTCATCATGCCCCATATTTGACACCTCATTCCTAGAATTATTTTGACTAAGGTAGTCAGTCAGAGATGACTACCCTGACTAATGCAAAGTTGGGCATATACGTAGCCAGTGAAATGACTAAGAAAATTAGTCCCTTATGACTAACTTTTTTAACACTGAGATTATCAGTGTAGTTCTTGTGCTCGTGTCCCGGCTCGCACATATTCTTCTAGTCCAGCATCCTGTTTTTTCCTAACTTGGTCCTAATTCATCTGCTCGTGCCTCGTTTCTTATCTGCCCTAAGTCGCCTAACTCCAAAGATGGTTTGTGTTGTGGACGAAAGGAGAGAGTACCTTAAAGGGACTGTTTATTTCCTTGGAGCTCTCTGCTTTATATCACCTTCACACGCACCCTATTGGTCACATGATCTCATTGACCCTTTCAGAGGTCATTTCTGGTTACATGCTTATTTGTGCTCTCATTAACCTATTTTGTACCAACATGCTATTACTCATGCCGCTTCACACATTTCATTCCTACGAGATAAACCATATATATTTCAACAACTCGACTGTGAGCACTTGTTCCACAATTTATTTACCAAACCACTCAATCAGACAAATTGTCTGTTACTCAGGTTGAGCTTCTCGTAACATTGCTAGTTAGGTCCCCTGGGACCAGATGAATTCTGTGGGTCTCTATTCCAGTCTATACTAATAATAATTTTATAAACAGGTCTTGCAAAAGCCTTTAAACTGAGTATCCATTTACTAACTACTGGAAGTAGCAGTTGCGAGCCCCAAATACTATTTATAACAACCAAGATTTAATGGTCGGCCCAGACTTAGGTAATACACAGGGCAATGAATCTGTTTGACATAGGACTGAAATGATTTCACCACAGTTTCTCAGGAGTTACTGGATTTCAAGGCCCCAAGTTTCCCTACATCATCTATGACCCCCCAAAAATCATATTCTATATCTTTTGAAAAGTAAGAATATGTACATTTTCCAAATTTTCAGTTATTTCTGCCCTACGTCTTCACTATGTTGCAGGTTGGCGTAGGCAGCCGCAGGTGATACGTGGTTGAAACAAAGGATAATAAATTAATAAGACCAAGGACTTAGCATCGAGAAACCATCACATAAGCATGCTAGAAAGATATTGGTTTAACTTCACAGTAATAATGTTGTGACATTGTCGACCAGATCACGCTATATATCATAGAGTGGTAACATCAGCTGAAGTTGGACATAAGTTTCGCAGTCTTAGTGATTACATGTATACTGATTTACCGTGCATGTGTGACTATTGAATGGTGATGAGCAACAGGGTGTAGGAACTACCGAGAGCGCCAGTGTATATCCAGAACCAGTGTATATTCAGAACCCCCAAATAGATTCCTCTACCACTATGCTATAACATCAGCAGACGAAATAATATAACAAGGAAACTATATTTACTAACACATTAATTTTAACGAAAGTATACAATAACATAATTATGTAAGATAATGACAAGAGACTACCAAATGAGCTAGCACTCCCAATCTTTATTCAACGAACTCAACATCAAAAGATAATATGATATATTCATAAAACAACTTTATTTCACTATAAAGGAATTTCATAACCTACAGTTGACATTCAATCTAATATCAAATATAATGAATTATTGATAGTTCTGGTCTAATGATTTCACAGCCCCCTTATGAGCAAATTGGCGATCAAGAGCTACAGCCCCCTGAGGGTCCGACCTCAATTGGTACCCATGGCATTTCTAGTCCAAGTTATCATCCCCTCCTCCTCTCTCGCCTCAACCCAGAGTTTTCGCATATGTCCACCTCTCCAGGTGGCAGCACAGAGCCAACCTGGGTTTATCTCCTGTCTTCATACTTATAAACCATCTTTGATAGGTAACTTACTTTCACACGTATGTTATAATTATACATACCCCTCCCTTCCAAAGTAAGTCTTGGCTTCGATTCAAAGGTCTCATTAGCCTTCATTAAAGAAAGCTATTGCAGTGAGAAGGTTTTAATATCATTTTACTTTTGGTAAGTCACGAAGATGATATATGTTCAATATCATAAACATTTAATACAATATACTCATATTTCTATATAGTTTAAAAACCAACGTACCATTATCGTGCCTACCTGCATTGTACTATTACATGCATAATTATCCCATATCACTCATAAAGCTTTTATTGACCATAAAGAATCAGACTGATTCATGAGTCACGTCTTCTTCTACTTTCCACATACAAAATATACAGTTGCATAAAACACAAATTTAACTTTGAGTGTCAGGAAACACGAATATCAACAAAAACAAGAGACCATTGTCATAACCTTAGAATAGTCCCGGAGATTGACGTTTTACGCAGCATAATAGCAAGTTGACTTTTGTATAACTAAATAGTAAATATCAATTCTTTGATATCTAGATTATATCTTGATTATCTAGATCTCCATTTAATGAGCACCATCTTAAAAAATGTGGAGACGGGAGCATCAGGGAAAAACATCACATGAGGGAAGACCTTAACACACGTGCGTACATGGCAGGTCAATTTGAACTAAGGGCACCATATATCGTCGAACTGTAGACAATACCTTGTGGTAACATGCCGTCTAACGAGGGATAGCAATGTTATAGCTGTCTGCAAGTATTTAGCCAATAGAGCACTGTTTATAGTGAAATAGTCTTCTTCAGTAAGTACATCTTCTTACTGTTCCCCATAGCAATATGTGATAATCACTACCCTAATACTCATCACCACAGATAGTGAACTACTGTGGGTTTAATATCCAATGTAAGTTAGGGTGTTATTTGTAAATCATATAATCATTCTCTGGATATTAGCTAGCTCCATCAGCAGTCCATCTCTGCCTGGACTGCACATCCAATACATAATATAGTTCCGTATTATGAGAAGACATAACACTCGCGTGAAAGGATGTTCTTTATTATTATCCAATAAGCGTGTGTATTTATGACAAGATCTCTCAATGACAATAGACAATCCAAAGGGTAGGATCCGTTCAACCATACTCAGCCAACGCTCTAGCCAACTACTCAGTCTATAGCTATCAGCTTCTATTCCCATTCCAGAACAGGCTTACATACCGACCTTTCAAAGATGTTTAACCAATGAAAGCTAGCAGCGCTCTGCTGAATGCTGCTCTGTCTGCACTCCTCCCTTTACTCTTCACCTTTGACAAAGAGAATGCTCTCAGTCCTGATTCTTAGTGGTAACACTAGATGGGCTAAGCTAAGTATGGACTGACCATCCACGTCTGCATAGATCCTATGATTATTTTACTCAACCATAGAATAGCCTAGATCAAGGTGCATGCTGGGAAATATGTTGACGATTCAGATGACTTAAGAATATACATTTCTATTAATAACATCATTATTTTGTGATTCAATATGATAGAAAAGTAACCTATTTTGTACTAAGCAATACATTCGAGTCCTGTATGGTGAATATGTCATTTGCGGTGTTGTACAGTACAGCATATGCCAAGCTCATAGGAAATTCCATAGAAAATGATAGGTAATGATCCTGCAGGTGCTTAATGTAGTGTAAAATTTAATTTGCTATCCGTGATAGGAAGAATAGATATGCAAGTTGACAACTCTTTATACCACTACCGCTAATTATCAGTACCGGTAACCATATTCCTGGTCATCAGGTTCTTCTTCTGAATAATATCAGATGGTCATTGACAATCACACGGTGTGGTCATGTTCTTTTTTCTTGTCATGCTCACATGACATCACATGACAGTTTACAATGCCATGCCTGCTGTGCTCCCATTGGCAACATACCAGTAGTGATAGTCTGCAACCAACATTAATTTTCCATGCAGTATGGTATATTCGTGTATGAAGGAGCGAAGATTGTGTCTGTAGTTCTGGACAAGTTTCAATTGATCAAAATAGATTATTAAGAATATGTGTATTTACAAGTGCCCATAGCCCTGTAAGTCATCTACATGTTCTTTGTAATACTGCAAAATAGACGAACAATGTACTTACGGTTATAAAAGAATAATGTTGATGTCTTGAATAAAACATAACGACATACGATGATCCTTAAACTTCTACTTGGAAACCAAACAGTAAATTGTATAAGAAAACTATTATTCTATAGAAGGGCTGTAGTTTGGCATCCTCCCTTAGATGTCACAACAATTAAGGAATACAGAAAGTGTGGCTTTCTCCTACTATTGTCCCTCAAAATTGAGTCTTTTTACTGTACATATGGATCTATGTTAAAATTCCTCGCCGCATATACATTGTGCAATTATGTATTTTGTAATTTGAGTTAAATCTAGAGTATAGCTATTTAGTTATTATCTAACTTTTGTTACATTTTTATTAATACGTCTTTGAACCATGATTGGAGTTACCTACATTATAAGTGAATTGTTGGGATACACTGGCCAGCACATGATGACTGTTTAAAGAAAGTATGTAATTGCAAATCCTATTTCCAATAAACGTAGAAGAATTAAAACCCACAACTTTAACAACATTTACATTACATCCTGATGTCTAACTTTTAAAAGAAAGTGATGTCTTATTCAAATTGACTTTCGACTTACCGACAACGTAATACATTTATATAGTACGCATTACTTTAATCAGTCTGAAAACCAAGGGTAGTATTAACGATTATTGGAAGCAAAAACATTGAAATTTAAAAGGCAAAATGTGCCACAGGTGTTTCGTAAACTCGACAGGTTGACCTAGGGGCCACTTCGTCTATAGCCCCAGGACAGTGCCCCCTTGGCCCATATCTAAATATACATATATATACGGAGACACCGCTACTGGGACGGACTGAGTACGCCATGCATATCAGGTGGAGTGCTTACCAACGATAGGTTCAGGCTAAAGGTGACCAGGGATACAAAGCAGGAAATGTCATCATATTTTTGGTTTTGTTGGTGAAATTTCTGGCCGTATAAAGCAAAACAATGGATTACCGACAAACCCTATGTTCAATGCCAGTGTGAGGTTAACAGGTAAGTCATGATAAGAGATAATCTATCTATTCCTGGTGGTGAACTCGGCAGTTACTATCTTTGTATGACTGATGCCAGTGCAGTCATAAATGATAATATGTCATGTCTCATCGTTTGTCAACTTTACAATGCTGATAGTTTATGTATTGACCTTTTTTCTTTTATTACCAGTGTCCATAATGAACCTACCGACATCGACTAGCCAATAGGAAGATATGTATCTGCTGCATTAGACCATCATCTGCCCATGCATAGAACATTGGATCACAACACGCCAACCAACAACTTGCTTGTATATTCTAAACATGGCAAGTTATACTAATAATAGACTGAAGGGCTACCTCACCCTCCTGGGAGGGTTTATTGTGTATCTCACACTGGGCACCATCTACTCGTATGGTAGGCATTTCCACGTACATTTCATCCTATCCTAATGCTTTGAAGTTTACATATTTTCCATAAAATTATATTAGCGATTGCTTCAAGTGTGCACTGAAAATGTTTTTGCAAAGAATGTTTGACACGTAAAATGCGCTAAATAGTAATCATCGGCACCTTTAAAGTGAGACCTATTGCCTTTGTGTAATACATAAATGATCAGATAGGTTGTCCTCAAATGACCTACGATACAGATGGTTGACTGCTAACGTGCATACCATCCAGTAAACTATAACATGATTTATTGTAAATGCCTGGTTCAATATTTGGATGTGCCTGAGAAATTTTGGGTTCAAACAGAAACTCTAGCACAGCTTAACAGACCGTGTATAGTTTTTAACTGAGGCTTCCACAGTTAGGGTGCCTCGAGCTTATTCGTGGGACTCGAGAGTTTTCATATACGGGGGTCAGGGGAGGAATTCTACAATAAGAAAATAGGGATGGAGCATCGTGGGTCGAGATCTATTCTATCTTCATGTTGTCATTTATATCAACTGCTATATATTGATGACTATGCTAGAGGCTTGGGTCATCTTATGGCCACACTCGAGGCACCTTCCCGGGGGCCCAAGTTTGATCTGGGTTGCCTTTAGGTCGGTAGGTGCTTGAGTCACCTATAGGATCTATGTGTCCCAGTCAGGACCTGTCCACAAGTATTTGTGATAATCATATTAGACTATTTCTCACGCAATATAGACAACAACGGAACAGATGTTTTATTTTTGGGTAACAGTCCTTCTTTTATAGGTTACAGATGAACAGCTGATGAATGATGATTGACTAAAAGATATCATGTGACATATCCCCATAAATCTCTTGTTTACCCCATAAAAACTGAACTTTGTGTTATACCGAACATCTTCGTACCTTTCGTGCTATTTAACTTTTTGAGTTACTTTTTCTCTAGGCTATACATTATAAGCTCACACATAGTAGTTATTCTTTGCAGTATCACTGGTCTTTTCATATCGGTCCATCTTTTTTTCTATTTTGCTCAAAATACAGGGAATCTCACGACTTATGTCACTTCCTACATACGGGCGCGGAGTTCCCCGGAGTCCCTCCGGTACTCGGAGAGTGCCTGGCTCCAGGCGCTGGGCTTCACCTTTCAGGGCTTCTCCATGGCCCCAGGGGGGTTGATATCACTGAGGATAGGCCCAAGGTGGACGTCTCTTCTAGGATGTCTGATCATGAGGTAAATTCACCTGTAATTACGATATTGATTCTATAGTACTTAATAAAGGTTGAGATATCATTATTGTTACCACAGCAAATCAGGTCACATTTTCCGAAATATGTTATAATCTATACAATGAATTATGGAAACAATAAGATTGTGGCCTTCCTCCTATATATGGGTTATATGTTTCGGTGTATCAGGCAAACCTCTTCACCTAGATTATGCTGGAATTATTTTCTATAAGTTCAAATTTCGGTCAAAAGTGTGAGTTTCAAATTACAATTACTGCAAAATAACGCTCATCGACTATATTTCGGAATATCTAGAAATCACAATGTTAACTTAAATCGATAACACGCACTAATGAAAATACTTGGGTTTGAAAAAAGGCCTAGATTTCCAGGCTTATATTGCAATTGTAATTTTTCATTGTCCCCTATTTTTCTCTCAGCGCAGGTGTCCTTTTGACGTATTTTACCGTACAATGGTCGTTCTATGCATGCATAGCCACCTACAGTTTTATGCTAGGGATGGGCATCGGACTAACTTATCCATCTCCTGTCTCTTGTGGGATGAAAGTAAGCACGAACGTTTAAAACATTTACATCATCTTAAACCACAATCATTTCATAATACGCTTCCATATAGGCGTCATACATTCAATATCTAATTAATACAATGCAATTTAATCCTGGAAAAAGAGCAAGTCGTATTAAGAGAACCCAATAGTCTTTACTGACTTCGCTCCAACTCATTTCCCCTCGTATTAGATACCTGGCTGAAATTCTTAATAAGCCTGCTGTGGGAAATCCATTCAGTCGTCAAATGAATTTTACGTTATCTCGAACATTGTACTCATTTTGTACACACAGACAATTAGGCCAAAAATGAAGACAAGATGTGCAATGATAATTGGCCTACACTGCTTTACATCTCATGGTAAATCTATTTCAGTGGTTCCCCAACCACCGAGGGCTGGTTAACGGGATAGCCCTGGCGGGGTTTGGAGGTGGGGCGTTTGTATTTAACTGGGTGCAGTCCTACTACATCAACCCAGAGAACAAGGTACCCGACCTACCCCTGGTCCCCGGGTCAAATGAAAGGTAGGTCTTATGTTTTATATAGTCAATTAGTTAAAGTCTGTCAGGGAAAAGATATATTTTGTTAAAGGTCTTAAAGGGAGCCAAAACCAATGAATTCAATGAAATTTTCCAAACTCAATTAATCATGGAAATCCATTCCTTGAACCTATTCCTGGCCTATGTTAAAATCTAAACCATGAAATATGGTTAAAAAAAAATCATTAAAAACATGTATGATATACACTTATATGGTGAGTAACGACGCGTTTTCTAATGCCACTGCAAGTATTACAAGGTCGGATCCGATGGCAAAATCTTGACCGTAACAATGATAACCAATGGATTGGTCACTGCATACCGAAATAAACTATTATATTTACCAGATATTACTCAGAGGAGAAGGCGAGAGACGTGTTGGACCGTGTGCCGTCATGTTTCCTTCTGTTGGGAGGTCTATACCTTGGTTTACAAGTAATAGGATGCCTCATGTTGTCAGAGCCAAAGGAGGTAGGTATTATTTTACCATTAAACTGTATAAGTTTCCACTACTGTGTATTATCAACTGATATCTAATAGATTTGATTTAATGTTATTCAATTTAATTATTTCTCTCAGTTTTTTATTTCAACCGGTTTCCTCCCGGAGTTTGATGTAGAATGTAATAGGTCGGATGCTTTTAAACTATTTCAATATTATTCTGAAAAGGGCTTTGACGATAGCAGTGCTATTTCAATATCATCCTGAAAAGGGCTTTGGGGATAGCAATGCAACCTTTTCAATATCTATATTTTTATCATATATCCCATTTCGTTTTATCACATATCCCATTTCGTTTAATTATAGGATGAAGAGACACGTGGGATTCTTTTAGACACGAAGAAAAATGAAAATATCCGAAGGTTAGTTTTTAGTAGTTGATAAACTTATCATGGAAAAATATGCATTGAGAAAATTGAGAACATTAGTCTAGTATAACTTATTGTTGGAAACGCTAGTACATGTATAATACTGTGTAGCAATGGATTTAAAGTGGTGCCCCCCACCCATCCTCTCAAAAAAGATATGCCAGTTCTGTGTACCAGAAGTAAGTGTCACGTTAGGTATATTGTGTTGTTCTTGTCAAACAAATTTAAAGCAGTATCTCCTTTGTGTCATTAGAATAAATTGCGTACTTCAATTTCTATGCTTGTCTTGTCAAAGTCAATATATTTGGTTGCCCAACTAAATGAAAGAACATCTATACTAGTACTACGATGTTATGTGAAGACTCCAAAACTGCACATTTCTAGGCAGGGACGGATACAGGATTTTTGAAAGTGGTGGGGGGGGGGGGGGGTCACCATAAAGGTCAAGTACTAAAACAGTGTGCATTCACATGTACATTGCCATTGTCGCTCTTTTTGTAGTTTATTAAGGGTCCACCAAAAAGGGGGTGGTGGTCAGAACCCCCAGAACCCCTGAGAAAATAATAATACCATCGTTGCCTTAAACTATGCTCTAGACTAATAGCAAACGTCAAACACCTTGCAGCATTTGTGAAACCCGTGCATCATACAGTTACTTCCCATTCCATTGCTCCACCCTCCATCTTGTGTAACTAATGTTTGTGCTATGTCTATTTTAATAACACTCTAAATAAACTGACTAGATGTTTCAGATAATAATATGCAATGAAAACTTAAAGGGTATACCAAACATACCCTCAACTGGTAGGCCCATTAATATTGTGTGTCTTTTCAATTAATCATTACCCCATTAGTTATTTTCATTATTCTGATAAAAATGTCTAAGTAGCAGTAAGTAGCAGAGGAACTGTCATGATGAAAAATCGAATGCAAAAATAACTTAAAAAAAAGATTGCCTAAGAGGTGAAGGTTTTTCCTACCCCCGATCTGCAATTTGTTTTAATGTTTCAGTGACACCATAACAGAGGGCCGCGCTCGGGATGTGAGTCCTATACAGATGTTACAGTCCAAATCATTCTACCTCATCTGGTTCATGTTCCTTTTAAACGGCCAATCCGTTATCTTCATATCTTCACTATATAAGGTAGGCATCCATAATCAAGATTGCAAATATTTCCAATCTTTAAACTCATTTAGATGTATAAATTTACTCATAGTTTTGATGGAAATGAGTCACAGGATACATGAGAAATGATCAATATTTTCATATACGAAATCGTCGTTTCGGCTGATAATCACGGTTTTCAGTTATACATGTCTATAGGCAAATAACAATAAATCTAGGACGTGGCCTCTGAATGCGATCGCTAACCCAAGTGCAAGTAAGTGGACATTCGATTCCAATGCCAAAAGGATCTCATAGGCCTACTTTATGAAAAATTCCAATGCCAGCCATTAAGAAAACGGCAGGAACGAGATGAACCTACGAAGAAAAATTCATTCAATCCACGAAAATTCATGAAAACTGCCGGGTTCGCCAATTCCTCCGAGGAAAGTGAAATAGTCATCTTCATTGATAATGTGCATTTCAAAACTGTATTGCTGTAAAACCTCTGTATTGCAGGCCTTTGGTCAAACCTTCATCCGTGATGACCAGTTCCTAGTCACCATTGGTTCTGTCGCCTCCCTATTCAATGCTTCTGGGCGAATCTTGTGGGGGCATCTGGCAGACAAGACATCCTTCAGGGTAAGCGTCAGGAAATAGGCGAGTATGGAGTCGGGTTCAGAGGAACAAGACATCCCCTCAGACACATGTACACAGTAACACACTTCATTATTATGTATAAAGAACTATAAGTACTGTATCCTAAAGCCTGTAACAGAATCAGTTATGGCTGGAGGTGAGGGAAGACAGGAGAAATCCTACTCACCCCAGGGTAAATAAAAATGTTGAAAATAAACACAAAAAACACAAGCTTACAGACACACAGACGCAGACACACACACTGACAGACACAGACACACAGACACACACACAGACACACACACACGTGCGCACGCACGCACGCATGCACACACACACTCACACGTGCATGTGTACACACACGTGCACACACACACACACACACACACACACACACACGTGCCGCACATTTGTTCATGTGGTATTTGGAACATGGAATAAGAGAGTGGGTGATAACGTGCACGTATTATGCTTTACTAAAAAGGAGAGGAAACTAATTATTTAATCAGTAATAAAAGTAAGATATTGGCCTTTTGTCCTTAATACATGCAACCCCATAAATAGAATTTAATTTGTATGAAATTGTTCGAAGAATCTTCACACATATTTATCTAAACTCATGTATACGCATTCTTCTTTCTTTCAGACTACAATGGTTTGTCTGACGGCATCAATGTGTGTCTTCATGCTGACGTTCGACATCTCGGCCTATGTTCAAAGCAAAGCTATGTACAGTATCTGGGTGTTCACGCTCTTCTTCATCTTCTCGGGCAACTTTGCACTGTTTCCGACGGTGACTTCAAAGGCCTACGGGCCCAAGTACCTGACTGTCAATTTTGGACTGGTCTTCACTTCACACGTAAGATTACTGTTTAATCAAAATCTTTCATCACTAATTCGAAGTACACGGTTCCTGTTCCTCTGTTGATAAGATTTTACAATATTTAATGTCAATTTATATATTATCATTTAAGTTAATTTCTCTTTTCAAACGCTTTTGTTCGTAATAATCTTCAAGGTTACCTAGGTTTTCAGAATTATTTCAATGATTATGAAGTATTCACCATACATTGGCCTCGTACATGCTATTTACATTCTACATTTTGTATAATTTTTGGAACTAATGGAAACAAAATGAAAATGTGCACACTGTACACCTACACTCTCCTTCTATAGGAGGAGGAGACAAAGAAGGTCTCTACTTCTTGAAGGAGTCTAATTTCTTACCCTAACCTAACATGAGGCTCAATACTGAGACCTGCTTCTTTGAGGAGAGATGTGTGAATTGGTCTCACACATGGAAGAAGCAGGTCTCAGCATATGAGCTTCACGTTAGGTTGGAGTTAGAAATTAGACTCCTTCAAGAAGTAGAGACCTCATTTGTCTCTTCTTCGTATAGAAGAAGAGTGTAGGTGTATAGGGTGAAATGTGTGAGCTTGTTGAGAATCATAAACCACTCATCCAACCTTACAAACTTCACATAATGCATGCGTGCAATCTACTGATATCAACAAAGACCTACTGCGACAATACAATCATGTAGAACAATGGGAAATTAAACATATTCTTTAGCATCCAAGCCCCTATATATTTGAAACTTTAAATGTTTTCTGGGTACTGGTAAAAGTAACGCAAAATGCCCATAAAGGTCGTCCATCCACGAATATTCATGGAGGTGACACAATTTTCGCGATTCCAAAAAGCTGTCCAAAACATGTCCCCGAATTTGCGGGTTTATTTCTGCCAGAATATGACATAAAATCACTTACTATCACATAAAAATCATAAGAAATCACTTTCAAATAACCTTAAATCACATACTAAAACGAAAAATGCATAGAACATCAAAGAAAATACCAATTCTCATGATGCCCTAAGTCCACTATTCCAAATTATGGATTATACACATCAAAATTCGTGGGTTTTCTTTTGGTCGCCACTCCAGGCTGGACAAATACATGTAGCCTATAGGATTTTGATAGAATGATACGCACAATTTCAGAATTCTGGAATATGAAATACATGTATTGCAAGCAAGTTATTTCATGATGGAACATAATACATGACATTGGAGGTAAACAATAATGTTATGATATATGAGCGCATATTGTAAGAAATGAAGATGTGTGTAATGAAATATCTATTAATTTTCCACATTGAAAAATAAAATGATATCATGCGGGGCATTGTATAGCCGCTATTTTAATAGGAACACTTTTACTCTTATGAAAAAAGGTCAGTTTCCGAGGTCGTCATAGTCTTCATAAATCGTTAATTATGAACATTATGTTATATCCTGAAAAAACGACGAAACTCCTATGCAATTTACGTAATATAACTGTTTAATGTAACTTCCCTAGAACATGAATTTTGATAGAATGCTATTAGATACAGCTATACATTGGCCAGGCTTCGGAATAAAACAACAAAGTTTACTGGCATCATCGGCCATTCCTATAATGTTACCTAATATGCTCTAAATTCAATACTGAACAATGAAATGCCAACCCAGTAACGTAGGTCTTTATGCATGGTGAAACAATCGACAAAGAACTGGTAACATGAAGCACATGTAATACTCGGTTTCCTTGTTATGGAAATCTCATTTGAACAATATTGTGCACGGATAGCAATAGCCGAGAGTCAGCAGTCAGCCTGGCAGCAACCCACCCACCCACATTTCTCTTAATTTTATAGACATCAGGTTTTTTTTCTTGTTTAGATTGAAGTTATTAAAGTATATTTAATATAATAGCAATTTCAATGCCAAAGGTTTCTTGTGAATATTAAAAAAAGGATATTACATATCAAATCAAACGCACATTCCCCAACTGCAAGTACAACAATCAACTGAACAAGGAGGCTTGTACGTAGAAGCAGTATGAGTGAACAGTTAAACACAATATTGATCAGCATGATATAATAATTTTGGATGTTTTCCTGATCAACCTTAAGCACTCTAAAATCTGGATTTGTTCCTTGAGAAATGTAGTTCATAATGAGTTAATTGCTTGTGGGTCATCATAGTCACTTTTCTCATTGTAAAAGCAGTTCTTTTATACACTCCCCCACATGCATACTTTAGTGCACCATTAAAACCATACTGGTATCATACCAAATATCAGTGCATTCTAAGCAATTAGCCTTGAAACACAAAAATATACTAATGTACCATCCATTAGACATGGTTCTTGTAATGATGATGAAGTGAGCAACAACAGTCAAACATGAAGGTAGCACCAAAGGTTATGAAGGCTTCACCGCCCTAAATGTGTTTAGCATTTGAAGGTGTCATTCATCTATATGTTTACCAGCTAAACAAAAATAACTAAAGTGTTTAAAATCTAAACACCTCTTTCTTCTGAACTTGGAAATAATCATTACTGTTCACATCCTTAAAGGGATCCTTGCATATAATTGCAGGTTTGATATTTTCCAATTGAATTCTTTGAGCATGGTATTTGTATAAGGGACTAATAATGCTAGATATCTTTAGAATATTTTGATTTTAGGCAAAGATGTAAGACTTTAAAATTGGTCTAATAATGTATTTTTAAGGGAAAGCCCCAAATTTGTGACGTTACACAGTGACTAAATGGGAATCCCCACCCATCAGGAAAAGGGAATCTCCCATACTAAAATATCTATAGAAATGAATATGTGCATTGACACCAAATATATATATTTGGCTACATACAGATTATCATTTTATGTAAGATTTATCCATCTACAATCATTCATTGACATGGAAATCCCAAGTTCTTTCTTGGGGGAATTCCCATCATAATGACGTAGCAATGGGAGTAATGACAAGCTCTAAAATTAGGGGATTCCCAGATTTTATCTTCTATCCTTGATAATTCATTAATACATAACCATTTTCCTCTTTTCTCTTTCTAAATACGTCAAAAATATTCAAGAGAAGTCGAATACACAAAAAATAGCCTTTTGCAAATATATGTGCAAGACATGTTAATTCATTAAAATTTTTAAATTCCTTTATTTATACTGAATACATTTGTGTTTCGATTTCTGTCTGTGAACACTTGAATCTTGAGTGCTCCATTTAATTTGATGAGACTGGATATGTGGCCAGAGTAGTGATGAAATAGTCCATTTTATTGTCCGTTGCCAGGCTGTTACAGGTATCATTGGGGCAACACTATCTTCCACTATCACAGATGTCCTAGGATGGTTCGGCATGTTTTGTCTGATAGCTGCTTTCTCTTTCATATGTAAGTTTGTTTTGGTACATTTCTAATTCCCAATCTGAAAGTTATAAGGAATGACAGATCTCCTTGGGGTTTTAAGCAATGTAATACGATAATTCAACTATTTAAAGTAAACGTACCATATAGCCCGCTTTCAATTATGAAAAGATAACCTTTTCAATAGTTTAGATAGGGGTGCATTCAGTTATTGTTCTAACTAGTTTTAAAGTAAACAATTTAGAGATGTTGCTGTAAGATTATTCCCACCTATCACTTAAATTGTTTTTTCGAAAAGACTTTTACTAACAATGGTTTTTATGTCGCCGTTACACTTCATTCTAAGGCTAAAGTTTCCCCTTTGTTACTACTCACACATACGAATTCAAATATACTATTAATTATGTGCAGTACTTTCAAATAATATTAACACATTGTTAGCGTACAAACAGCGCTCTAGCTCGTGCTTCATTAATAATAAAAGATACCTGTCGGTATATTATTCGCACTTTCGATATAAATGTAACAATTAGAAGTTTCTGAAATCGTTATTTCAAATAGTCATGGTCATCTCCTTTCTTACTGTTATTATATCAACCTATGTTAATCCTGATGTCCTTATTTTTTCAGCAATGATTCTGGCGTTTGTATTCAACCTTCGCCGGCCCGATGGTTACCATCTGTAAAGACACACCATGACCTACGGTACACCGGTCACAGCATTGATTTACACTATATACCTACGGTATACAATGAAACTTCATTTACAGCACAGCTGTCTAAACAACGGGACTGGTCCAATTATTACTATTAAATCAACATTAAAATTTTGCCATAAAAAAGATCAGCTAGGCTTATCTGCCCATGAAACCTTCATTATGACCTAAGAGAACTGCAAAATTATTAATATCTATAACTATAATACAACAAAAATATTGATACTAAGGCTAGGATATAATTATTCACTTTGTTCGTACATTTTAGTGCCGCTCACGATGTTAAAAAAGGGCATTCACTGAGTTGGCTCTTCACGCAACCATGTTTGAAGTATATCGGGGCTATGAATAAATATCAATTAGGAGGTGCACCTGTTACCACTTTGTTCAATTCATTCAAACATGTCACTTGGAATTGAGTCTCAACAAAACAGATCCAATCGTCACTAGCTGAAGCAAATAGAGGATTGCAAATAAAGTCCTGAGCATTTTCCTAATTCTAGTAATACGTACTATATCGAAAGAGGTCAACATTATTATGATCTGCTGCAAATCTTATATGTAATATCAAAGAAAGTTGTTTGACCTGTTCTACATTCAGGATTGAACAAAACTGTGTCTGAGCCATTGTTCGTTACCTTCGAAATATAAGGGGTCAATTTCATCACAAATACTCTGATATGGCTTGTAATATAGAGACACAGCAGGTACTTCCAATTTCAACCTCCGATCTAAGTACTAGGCTAACAAGTTTGAAAAGGTTCATGGGAAGTAAATACGTAGTAATATCTTATTGGCTATTCGATTTCATTGCTACCTTGATCTATTATCTATTAGCGAGGAGGAAAGAGGATAGCTTATTATAGATCTTTGCTATTAGATACCGAAAGGCCATTCCTTTAATAACCTTCTATTCGAAATTTAAAATGCTGCTGCCCTTGGAATAAGTGGCTATAGAAGTATAAGTATAATGTTATATGAAGAACACCTCTGCGCAAACTCGTGAGAAATGTGTATCCTGGACTCTTTGGTTTAGTAGAGCTTGGGCAGTGTTTAAGGGTGAGCCTATCACTAGATGACAGTAACGTGCATGCCATATCTGTTCGGCGTTGTCTACAGATGGCGACACTATTCCTCTAGTAAACTGCTGTCGTAACATGAAATAACGAGAAACCGTTTCTGCAAGGGGAAGGGGTCTACCTCCCCCTTCCCGAAAACTTATTTATCAAAATATTTCATATTGATTTTATTCAACTGCACTCATTTGATCAACAACACATAGGCCAATGGGAGTCGTTAATTAATTTTGTGGATAAACCATAATACATTCATTTCATTGTCCTGGCGTTATTCTGCATTTTCCATGAGGAAATTAGGAACTCCAACCATAGATCTAATCCATGCAATGCGATAACAAAGTAATTGAAAATTTCTTATAATCAGAGTAATCATTGCAGTGCATAGCTATGCACCTACCATTCAATTTTTACAAACATGATAGTTCGGTAGGATTAGAAAAAGCAATCAATGTTCTTTTTCTGTGTCCATGTCGTGTATCAAATCCCTCTGTTTTCATGATAACCATTGTGGTTGAAACCCATCTTAGCGATGACATTATTAGAGGCTTGTGTGCAAGCTCCGGTTTTGGAAAGTTGTAAAAGGGCATAAAGGGCAACAGTTTTAAATTTTATATCTCTTCTTCCATCCCATACACGCAAGGGAATGGGGCAGGGATTCTTGTTATTTCCTTTTTCACATTTAAGACTCATTTGAAGCCTTTTTAAAATTATTTAAGCCCCATACCCACTAGGCGATTTTACCGGCGAGTGGAGATGGGCAACAGCAGAATCACTGGTAAAATCCTTACCAATTCAGATCAAATGTTAGTATTTAATATTGAAATGTTACATACTAACATGTGATCTGAATTGGTGATGATTCTACCAGTGATTCTGCTGTTGCCCATAGCAAGTCGCCGGTAAAATCGCCTAGTGGGTATGGGGCTTAAATCAAGCAGTTCTATACATTTTGAAACTTGCTCTTTTATGTCCTTATTTTCTTTCTGTAAGAGTTCAACGTTTGTAGGTATGTTCCCAAATAAACTCCCACGCTCAGATGAACAACTGGTCTAGTGTGGGGAGGGTTGTTATGATAAGTGCCCGCTCCACGCCCACGCCATGCTATTTTCACCAATAATTATGCCTCTACCGCAGGGTTTCCTCATGGTAATACACCTCTCCTGACCCTATAATCATAGTATGCCTATATCGAAGAGTCAGTGGTATAATTATGATAGCAGAGACGCCATTCCCATGGACTATTGCAGTACGTAATAGTGTGCTTGATCAATTATTGTTATTCTCTGGTACTAAACCATAGTAAACCAAAAAGGAAAAGCAGCTATGTCTATGGGTTCCAACGTGTATAACATCTGATTTGTCAGGTAATATGCTTCATTCGTTGTATCGCATTAATTACAAGGTATATCCTATCAAACAATATAGACAGTTTCAAACAAATGTCGCATGGCTGCAGATCCCAGTGGAACCGGGCTTAAAGTTTTGGGTAGAAGGCGTCTATGGGAGGGTCCACTGGACAGACTCGTTCAGGCCCGTAGTTTTTGTCAGAGGGGGTTAGTCTTTTTTGTGTAATAGGACTCAACATGGAATATTTGGGGTCCGACACCTTAAAATTGTTATTTCTGGGAGCAGGCGAGTGACGTAACCGTTCTGTAACCGTGGTTATGTGGATCTGTTGACATGGTACTATATAAACCGGGAGCATAACTGTTGAATTTCATTTGCTCCCACATATATACCTGCTCACTTTGTTGAATTCTAAATTTTAGCTTGATGTAATAGGAGGATTTAATAAATATTTCCCATATTTATCTATGTCCAAACTAATTACAGTTGTTACTTGTTATTTCCTATTTGAAGCAAATTTGATAATAACGAGACCTACCAGTAAATTTTATTGTGTATGGGTAGGGGGTATAGATTTGCACTGTATGATAATTCTGTAGTGTAAATCTATAGCCTGTACCCATAATTCTAGTGCTTATTTCCAGAATTTTACATTAAAAAAAGCTTAATTGGGCCAAAGCAAAATGAGAGGGATTCCGATATCTTAGAAGAGGGTTCGTCCAAGGGGGCTTAATAATAACACCCCAAACCCCCATTGGCTACGAGCTTGCTTGTTGAAAAGGTGTATAGGCCTACAAGCAGCCCATGTGATGGGGTTAGGAGGTCTGATCAGTCAAAGTCAGTCCTTGAGCCTATATTCCACCAGGCCATTTTGATTATACAACGAATTTGGTAATTTATAAGTTTTCAAAAGGAATATACCAGGACCCTGAGTGGAAGGTTCAATTTTGGAAGATAATATTAAATATATTCCAATGACAACGTGGTCAGGTGCATGTTATGTCTTTAAAGGGAGCCAAAACTAATAAATTCAATGAAATTTTCCAAACTCAAATAATCGTGGAAATGCATTCCTTGAGCCTATTTTTGGCCCATGTTAAAATCTAAACCATGAAATATTATGGTGAAAAAACATTAAAAACACATTTTCCTTGCTCAAATCAATTAATGTGGATCCGCAAAAATAGGGTTTGTTTACAAACAAATGCAAATATTACCATCTTTTGTGGCATTCTTCTTCAGTTTGAGCTAGTTTTCACAGCTAATACTTTACCACTGACCTTAATTGGACTCATCTAACATATTTCTATACTTAACTGAGTTTTGAAAATTTTGTCAATTATATTGGTTTTGGTTCCCTTTAATAAGGCCTTATTCCTACAGGCGATAGCGAGTACAGTCGGATAGAGGAATATAGAACTGAGATAATAAGCGCAACGTCATCTAAACTAACTCTAATATGTACGAGACAGCATTGTGTGAACTGACTTTCTTGTGTTCAGGACAATTCGTGATCTTGTAAGTAGTTTATGGAAAAGGGAATTTGAAGCTTATCACATACATAGATCAAGGTATAAGTGCGACGTGCCCTCAGTAGGCTCCACTATCTATGTGACAGAAGTACATTGTCACATGTCTTGCTTCTATTATACACGACATGTCAGTAGTATAATATTATGGAAATGGAAATGTATGCATATGATCTCCTGTACATACGACGATTTGCGATTATAGAGTATGATTCATAAAAGTGGAAATTTGATGCTTGTCGCGAACATTGTTTCTCGTATACAGGTGACGTCGTGTATGCACTGTCTATAGTATAAACGACGTCGACGTCGCATACACTACGTCGCGTGTATAGCGGTTAGGGTAGGGCGAATCTTATTGATAGGGTCAAGTGTAGGTAACTCCAAAAGGCAACCTAAAGAATACGATATCTGAAACTCTTTATCAGGTGCTGAGATATGTGAGGGTTATATTTTTAAAATTTGGCACGGGCAAATGATATATGGCCGCCCCTTATGGACCTGTATTCAACCCTAGTGACTAGTCAATAATTATGAGTTTTGTTCCTTCTCGTAGTTAAAATCATGATTATATATTGCTAAGTTTTAGTTAGATTCCCTCGCCCTTTTGCAGATATTTATACGCGTCTCGATATAAAAGAATACCTCTGAAAAGCATTCGGCGTTTTTAAAAGGCTACTGTTGATACGAGCAAAAATGAAAAAGTACTAGTGTTTTTTGTTTCAAAATTTGTATTGCCATTTTCCTTACAACATCTTGAATATATCATTTTAGTGATTTTCACCACATGTCTAGGTGGATCTTGTTCTTGATACATTCCTCGCACATTCGGTCTACAACATCATCTCTCCATCCTTTCATGACAATCTCAATAGAACAATACTCAATCCCATAAAAATAGTAATTTACAGGAAATATAATCTTATCTTTAATTCTCATGCCCCTTATATTGAATATTACAGAGCTTACGGACATATCTAAATAATGTATAATGTGTAATTTGCACAACGAACAATCTGATATACATAATATATATTTCAGGACACTGTGGTATACAACATTGTATTCTTTTCATGAAATTTGTAACTGATTAGTTGTGCACAGAGATTCATAGATCGCAGCACATTTCTAGGTTCTTCCTTATTCAAAGGGAGCCAAAACCAATAGATTCAACAAAATTGTTTTATTTCTGGCCTATGTTAAAATCTAAACCATGAATTCAGAAATATGGCAGAAAATCATTTAAAAAATGTTTTCCTTGCTTGAGTCAATTAATACAGATCTGTAAAGATTGGGGTTTGTTTACAAATGCATGGAAATATCACAATGTCTCCTTTAATTCTACTTCTGTTTGAGCTAGTTTTCACAACTGATACTTTACCACTGGCCTTAATTAGACTTATGTAACATAATTATTTCTATAATTATCTGAGTTTTGAAAATTTTGTCAATTATAGGCCTATTGGTTTTAGGTCCCTTTAACAGACGAATGTGTAACAAATGCGGCCTGATAACCTAATAGATCGTGACAAATGAATATACAGAACATTTGGGAATTTCAATGCAGAGGTTTTGGTAGCAGTCAAGATCAAATGTATAAATATAATATTTATATACATGTGGTGTACATGATATTATTAGGACAGCTACGACCATGGTTTGTCGAACATGTGGATATAAAATATACAGCACAATTTTAAAGTACCTTTGGAGCCGGCCAAAGGAACGAAAAAGCACCTCATTGAAAGGTGTGTACTATAATTATGAAGAATATTAGTTGATATATCACACCATGATGTTTATACAAAACTGATAAACTGACATATTTCCTTACAATTGAAATGGCATATATGTGCATAATATCGTATATTGAAATAAAACTACATGCAATACAGGAGGAAATCAGCCCCTTTGAATGTTTTCTAATGCTTTATGTTCCGAGCCTTGATAGTCAATGATATGCCAATCAGGTATTATTCATTTTTTTAAATTCAATTTTCAACACCATAAACCCGGATCATACGTATATAAATGCATTCATTCAAACTAATAAGACAAATAACAAAGCTAAAGCTGTTACAAATTACCCCCCAGAGCATAGTATGACAAAATGACCTTTCTGTATTCTTGGAAAAGCGGTCTAGTCCCCGAATGACATCCGAATTCAGATCATATTTCCAAATAACTTACATCATTGACCTATTCATGAACGGTTTAAACAACGTACTGCAATTCTAAACATATCAAATAACTCACCCTGGCATATCCTTGACATCCAAACAACAGCTGTTTTCATTTTGCCCAATCGTCGAAGTACAGACGTTCCAGTTGTTTTTGTCCTCTACTGCTATAACTTTTCCCTCTTCAGGCTCCATTCCTCTGCAGTCCATGGATATTATAACACACTAAAGCCTGTATCCCTTATGTGAGATGCAGCCAATGCTGTGTGCATAATTGATAGTTACTTATATAAAAATGCTGATTGAAAATAATCACATAACTCGATAGGGCATTTCTTACTGGCATTATTTAGCGATAGGATTGCTGACATTACATTTAAGAAAGAGTAGGACAATGTATCTTGTCACGTTGTGGCCTGGAGTGAGGTCAGAAATAAAGACGGTATGTACTCATAGGACTGTATGAAACGCATTTTTCTTTTTCCAAGGGTAGTGTTGCCAGTTCATTCTTTGAATCATATATTTTCTACACGTATCCTGCCACTGGACGCCCACGCTGTCCTCAGTCCACCTCAAATCAAGCTAATTAGAATGTTCCGTTTTTACTTGAATTGCCATTGGGGCGCACTGATTGCACCACAGGCAACTAGCACTGCACAGGACTTCAAAACTCAATCACTTCAAGTTAGTGGTGCACTAAGTAGACTTTGTGGAGAAAGGCTGGTTTGTAAACAGCCGGGGGCAAATTTGTCTTTGACTCACTTTAAATGGACATAACCGTTTGGTACACATGTGTAGGCGGCTGCACTGGGAAGGGCAGTTTTCTTTTGTAACATACCCACTCACATAGACTTCTGTCTCTCATTCCTCTCTCACATCTGACAGCATTCTTGCACAAAGGAACACATCATATGAAATATCTATTTTCATCATCTTTGTAATGGTTCAAATCACCTATTCTTCACAACAACGCTCTTTGTCATCAAAATGTATAGAGGGACATTTTGATAACGGTAGAAATTGGTAAAATAGCCAATAAATCAAATATGTAGACATGTGCAACAACCAGATATTATTGATATTTCTAATACTGGTTACACGTACACGACTTCACATTGCCAATAACGTTTGCAATATCTGCCCGCAGTTTCAAAGGTAAATCATGGTCCTTTTACATCATTTCAATTGTACAACATCAACTGAATCGTATTTTGCAGACAATGATTATATGGATAAACACAAAACAATCACTTCGGCGTATAGTCCTTCACCTTACAAAGCCCAATTGGAGTGAAAAAGAACTTTGTATGAATATCTTAGCACTAAGTGCGATGGGGAAGATATTTCAATATAGGTACGTATGAGCATCAGTAATAGCATCATCCAAATAAATTGATTATTTCGAAATATAATATAAGAGAGGAGGATTATCTAACTGTACTGGTAACATATATATTTCAAGTAGTCATTATAGCTATAAACGTCCAGAGAATATCCTATATCGTGTTAATACATCACAGCAGGCGATATCATTACCAATAACCAGCACTCCCAGATGAAGTAAATACTTTATCGATTTTGGTCCGATTTAAAGCTTAAGGGTGTATTTATTTTGCCAGCCAACGATCATATATATTTGATATGGCAAAGGGAAGTGAGTAATAATTTTACACAAACAATAAGGATCGACAAAGAAACGTCCATCTGGTCATAAAGTGAAAGTAAATTACTGACACATCATATAAGATATACGAACACATCATTTACCTCATCAATAAACCAGGTTTATGAATAGCAAGCTAAATACTCCCATGTGCGAACCCATTTTGAATTTGAAATCAGCGCTGAATTGAAATACATGCAAAGATAGATATGCAATTTATATGGCAAGCCAAGCGGTAAATCATCCATACATAACACACCTCAGCAATTACTTCATTCCGGTTTCTTTGATTTAGAGAAAACATTAAAGTTTGAATTGGGGATTCAATATTCTCTAAGGGTGAGGGTGAGGGTATTACGCCGGTCACTTCCCCAGTTGGAGGCATTGGTCATGATAATCTGGTCCTGGGTGGTCTGGGCCGCGTTGCGCCTTGGGTACTGGCAGGTGAGAATACGGTAAAACGCCCTGCGGAAGGCCGTATTGAACATGGTATAGATAATGGGGTTGGCCAGGGACGACATATAACCCAACCAGACAATAGAGGCCATCATGGCAGGGGTGATGGCCTCCATACACTGCTCGCAGACCACAGAGAGGATGTTCATCATGAAGAACGGGGTCCACAAGACGACGAACACAGCAAAAATAATGCCCAGCACTTTGGACGCCTTCTTTTCGTTACTGGCAGTCCGCTTCGAGATCACGTTCGGCGGCACCATACCGTTTACCTTACAGATGGGCGCCTCCGATTTTCTCCGACAAGTCTTGCGTCTCATGAGACTATGCCATCGGCTGGTGTAGCTCCGGATGCGAGAGTTCAGCTTCTTTTTCTTCTTCTTGGCTGGATTCACTTTATGCACTATCATTCTGGTGTTGCCCGATTCAGACATGGACTCCTCCGTTTCGTTTTGACAGTAGAGTTCCAAATCGCGCTCACGTTCCAGTTCATCACAGGAACACTCAGTGGAGTCTCCGTGCTTTATAGACAAAAGAGGCCCATTCCTGTTCTTCCCATCCTGTTTGGTACCTCCAGGGCTGCTCCCCTCCTCCCTGGGACCCATCCCGGACTGGCCGGGTTCGATTTGATAAAGATAACAGCCGCTAGCTTTGAGGTGAATCGTTATCAGGTTAGACTTCTCTGAGTCCGATTCATTAGGCGTGTCGTCCGAGCTCCCATTCGGAGGGGACGACACAAGGACAGGGGGGATACAATGCGCACTCAGATGGGCGCCACCATTTTGTCTTTCCTCATCAATGGAGTCTGCTTTGTACAAACTCTGCTCCGCCGGGTCGTCATAACTTTCCCTCTCCGATTCAGACTCAGAATCTGACTCCTCCAGAGCATTCAGCCCATCATCTGTGATCATGGGTATATCGGCCTCGTCGTCCTCCGGTGGGTTCTCGTCCTCCCTGGAGGTAAGCTGCCCTTTGGGAATGATCTCCCGCAGACATTCGTCCATCTCTTGCTCTATCATACTCAGCTTTTCCTGTAGATTGGGGGCAGTGCCCTCAGCCGAGTCGTTGAGATCGGTGGCGTTGCTATCCCAGTTTGTTTTACTCAACATGCTGGCCAGTGAAGATCCCTGAGACAGTTCCTGCCCATCTTTCAGCGGATTTCCCACCTTGCGGTTTGCTGACTCAGCACTCCTGCTGTCCTGAGAACTCCCGGAAGTGGTATGCCCCCCAGAGCCGTCGGCGGCGTCTTTGGGTGAGTGGGGCGGACTGTTGCTGCCAGAGGGCGCGCTGGTCAGCCTCGATCTGGTTCTAACGGACGATAATGAGGAATTCACAGCACTGGGAAGGTGGGGCTGGGAAGAGGAGAGAACAAAGTTGGTTTGTGTGGGGATGTGGCTGAGAGGGTCGGACATGGTCGCGGCAGAAAAGGCGTCTTGACCGGTCCCAGGAGTCGTGGTGGTGGGGTTGGGGTTGGAAGAGGACGCTGGCGTCGTCGTGACGTTATCCTCGGGAAAGTCCCCGGCAATACCTGGGTCTAGGGCAGCAGAAAACCCACTATTGGTGCGACCAACCAACCTATGCCTGTTTCCTCCCATGGAGTCGCTAGAAGCAGACTGGTGCATGGAAGGCGGCTGTTCGACCCCTGCTGCACTCTCTCTTTCCTCTACCTCCCCCTGCTGTCCAGGTTTCCCCTGTTTGTTTTCAAAACCTGAGGTAGCGGCCCAAGGGTCCTGGCAGGCCTCCGCGACCACTGCCTGACCGTTCCGCTCCTCCCACTTCGTCAAGGTATCCATCTCCATTTGATTGACAGCCAGTCGGTTTTGCTTGGACCAATCCGGACTGGGTTCTGGTACGAGGGGCGTGGCCAAGTTGAGGGTTTCCTCTTTCGGGCTGGAGACGAGCGTGTCGTGCAGGCTCGTCTCGTTGATGGTGATCCCACTCACAGTTGTGTCGATCGACGCCCTCTCCATGAAGCGCGGCACATACACATTGGGCGTCAGATAGGTGGTCGAGTAGGCTCCATTCCTCTCTTTCCTCCCTTTCCGGTCCCCTTGCTGTTTGGCTATAGACTTCATCAACTTTTGATTATCGCATAGAATCTTGATCGTCATGACGTAGGTGACGACCATGATGCATAGCGGTATGCAAAAAGCAAACAGAGAGCCGTAGATGATAAAACTGCGGATGGTTGGCACGCACGCGCCGCTCGCACGGTTGTAGACGTTGCTGTAGTCCATGAAGCCTAGGATACAGACAGGGCTACAGATCCCGATAGAGATGACCCAGACGAAGCATATCTTTAACGCCACCATGGTGCGCGTTTTGTTGCGGCCGTACTTCATCGGGTACTTGAGGGTGAAGTAACGGTCCATGGACATGGTACACATGTGCCATATGGAGGCCGTGCACATTAGCACATCGAAGGTGGCCCACATCACACACACTCCCGGGTTGAGTGGGAAGTAACCTGAGGACAGAAGAAGAAAAAGATCAAGATTAGTGATTGAATTGCAATTTTCAGAAACATTTTAAGGGGAGCTTAGTTGATAACACGATGTTTACTGCTTTGAAAATATACATTCATAATGAGATGGATACTGTTGGGGTAGTGTTATGTAATCACATGGATCATTTTTGATAATTTTTATGCCAAAAGCAAAACAAAGCGATATAAGGTATAGTATTTCTTATGAAATCTAGCACATGAATCTAAAGCGAGATTTTGATGAAAGAAACACTTGATTTGTACACTTATTGATGGATTATAACCATATATATTCAATAACCAATGCTATTTTATCCAATGAAAAACAAATTGTTAGGATTTACTTCATGTCAAACTTGTTCTCAACTTGCTTTGAAATTGGACATGGACAATGTAGTTATGTCTCTGAGTTTTACAATAAAACTGTACAAGCACAATTGTTAGCACTCATTCTCTATGATATTATGCACAAGCACAGGAATAGTCAGAACTGAACAACAAAACCTCCTATAGCAGAACAAGACACCATAAGGCATACTGATTACACAAGAGACCAACATGTTTAGTTATACATATACATGTGTCCAACACACATGTAGCTACTCTGTATTAGTTTTCTATGTGGATTGATTGCAGGTCTGAGAAACAGGACTTGAAACATCATTCCTTTACCTTCACCTTTATATATATTTAACCTATATTAGTGACCTACTTAATTATTCAACCACACCCAATCACAGATAACTTGCAAACCAATGGCATTCCGCTTACCGCCTTTTTGTATGAAAATCATCAGCAGACGCAAAGTGAACATGGAATTAAAAGTATCAAGGAAATATTAAATGGTGAACAACATTGAGAGGAAAAGCCACATTTATACCTATTATTTCATTGAAGGGATGACCTGTGAAGGTTTTGACTATGGAACACTAGGTACCGTTGACATTTCATTCAACCTTTATTTCTTGCTGTTTGGAGTACTCTGTCCATAGAAACTTTCTTTTATTCAGGCATTATACTTAGAAAATATATCTAATGGCGCAGTATTCCATAGTCAACCTTTCGACTATTAGGATCGAATAAAAATAATGATTGTAAATACATTTAAACATTGAAATCGAAATAATTCTTTAATCATAAAACACAATATAATGGTGTTTTAATATGAACAGAGTTAAATATAAGTAAGTATCAAACTAGATAAATGTTATGAAAATGGTATTCGATCTAATATAATCAAGTATTTACCATCTTATTTGAAATCGCATGCTAAATCATATTTTGAACCAAAAAAAGATACATTGAATACAATAGTGATAAATCAACAGATGAAGATAAAAGTGTAAATGTCACATTTCAAATTCATTTTCATGAATGTCTATTACTTTGTATTGAAATGTGCATTTCATTGAAATTTGAATAGTGGTCATAATTAGAGTGTTTTATTATCTGCTTTGCATTTGTAAGTGTATTTGTGACAATACTGTATGCCATTGCGTTTCATGTTTAGCCTACGTTTAAATATGCAATGAGGCTGTTACGCTAGAAACCTGTTCGTCTGGCCCATCAGAGAGTATGCAGAATCTATTTTCAATATTCCTCTTACTGCAACTGGATGTGTTCGGTCATTTGTAGTTACGTAATTAAGTTATTGGGGCATCAAAGCATCCCAGATTTTTACCTGACTTCCCGATTATCATAATATATAATATATACATGAATAAAAAGCAGTTATCAAGAATAGAATTAAACATAATACGAATTTTCCCACCTATCAACTCACTATACTGGTATGGTACACTAGTAAACCGGGAAATTCATTAATAAAGTAGTTCTGTCATATATACCATACCCACATTGTCATTCCCAGTTAAAAACACAGTGTCCCTTGCTCTAGAAGCTTCATGTCAGCAGTTTTAGATTAATGGCAGCACATATTTTATCTTAACGCGTAGGCCCTAGGAACTGACACTGGTGTTTTACTGCAGTAAAAGAATTGCCGCTTCAGCCCACCCATGTCCATCTCTTAGCGACGTTTGTTGGGGGGTTTTAGAGTCCAAGCTGAAGTATTAATCACCGCTGTATTTTTCATCTGTACCTAAATATATCATTTTTATGTTCTAATAGCCATGTGAAAGTATTCATTTTTTATATACTACTAGCTGTATGCAAATACACATCTTCATATACTTCTAACGTATGGCTGAAGGGAGTCACGAACTAAATGAGTTAATTTTGATGCCCAACAGATTTAAGTTATTATTTTGCCAGAAAGTTAATGGTATACATCATAGAGAATGAGATAAATCTGACTTTTATTATAGAGGAACAATTTCATCCAAGGAGATAATTCTTAATAAATGAGAATGAAGAAGACAAACAAAGAGGACATGCTATCGAATTGAACAAAATACTGTCAGATGCGTAGGGAATCAACGACCAAAACACTTTCTAAAACAAACTCCAAAGCCACTTTAGAAGGGTTGCTATGAGGGGAACACTCTACCTACAAGGACGTAAGGTTTTGTATAATGTGGCCGCAGAAGGTTGAGTGGCAGCACCTTGTTTCCGTTCAGAGTGTTGCTCTCATAAGGCCCCAGGACCCTTCAACATTACCCCCGTAAATCTTGTTTTTGTCTCCGTGGAGCTGTCAGGGACCCAACTATCGGACTAGGGGCTGGAATTAAATGTGCCTGTAATGGCCCCAGGCCCACACAACCATGTGCTTTCACGCTTTTACTACCCAACCAGCAATGAATGTCTATTCACTTATTCCCTCTCCATCATTTGATACACATCAAGTTTGAGAGATACATATTTGATGACATCTATTTCGTCAATGGTGACTGAATGGTAATTGGTTTTTCATCAATGTTCGTGTGATGTGCATCATGATACGACAGAAAATTTATAATTTACTTCCTTAATGCCGTTTTCCCAGTAATTATGCGAGTAGGGCTGGTAAAATAAGTAATAAATAGAGTTTTTTCCACAAAGGTCCGCAATGGATTCCGTTGACACATCAAAAACAGGTATCCCACTATGAAATGGAACATTTGTCAACTTCATGTATAGATAATGCAGGTAAAATACCGCCCATTCTAAAAAAAAGAATGGAATATAAAACTATACAAATAAGATGAATGTAGTACCAGGAAACATGTCAAATATAACAGTAATAAATTAATCATATGATAATTCCTCAAAAGAGATTTAACCTTAATCTATAAATATGTTTGATCGATTTGCCTTAACAGACTGGGTGCTGTATTCAACTCATTTTCGGATATACAGAGAGAGAATTGTTGGCTCTAATATTATCACGCTCATTGTCTTTGCTGTGTGCATGATACAAAATTACTATCGATTCGATCCAATTGTCGTAAACTACGATATGTGGGATGCATCTTTGATTTAAAAGAGATCCATATTTGTTACCTCAAGTGAGCCTGTAACAGTATAGGATGCACGGACCTCTCCCCTCCTTCGCTAAAGTGGACCTTGTTTGGGCCAATGTAGGGTAGGAGAAGGAGGGGGTGCATCCCTTCCTACTGCTAAGCAACTGCTGCTGTCTGTTTACTGATACATGAAGGTAACTTACATGTATGCATTTATGATTACAGGAATACGTCCATCTATAAACATCATGTCCTTATTTTTTGTAATTAGAAAGGATAGTAACTTTTACTGTGGGGTCCCTAACTGGGCTGATTTTTCAATACCTCGCATAGTTTGCGTTGTCATTAAACTTCCGCCTTATAGCATGTTTAATTCGCATTTGCAGTGTACAACAGAAGTGCTCAAAATGCTATACCTTTGATAGAAATGTTAATAAATTATTGTTGTCTAGCCGAACCGGCTATACATGTACGTCATATTGTGTATACAATATCGTTTATATCATTGAATGTGTGTACGCGACGTGGGCTCTGCTGGATAAACTATATACACAACAGTAGTCAAAGTTATCATTTCATTATACTACTCATACATACGTGGTTTGCTCACAGAATGCTATTTAAACGTTATGTTTGAAATTCGTAGAATTGGTGTCAATAATCTAGGAATATATATATCAAATCAGGAATATCAGCACAATGCAAAATTGTCATGTACATAATTAAACATAATTAAACACACGATGTTGCATGTTCAGGTTTTGGCAATATTTGTGACTGGCACCATTTACAGATACTACTTAAGTGTCCAATGTACAATGGGACTAACTTACATGAAAATGTTACATATATCTTAGGAAACAGACCTAAGTTTAAGATCTTGTGAACAGCTAGAGCCACTTATGCTCAACAGGCAGCAAATTCACATTTTGATATACTACTCACTTAGCACATATTGCTGTGGTCAATGTGATAAGTAAGTAGTATACAAAATGCGAATTTGCCGCTTAGTAATGACTTGTATATAAGGATATCCACGCAACGTCCCTCCCACAGGCAGTGCCGTTTTGCGTGTTCAATGCCCTAATACTGTTGTAACAGTGACTTGCAAACGTTTATAATGCATTTTGAGAAATGCTGGGGGGGGATTCAGTAGAAACGGATCTGAAGGGTGCAATTCACTATTTTAATTGACTTAAAAAAATATATGGACAAAACTCTACTATGAACGCTTACTGATGATAAATCCTAATAAAATTAATGTCCATTTCACACAGGCATTTTAAGTACTTTTGAGTTAAACAAAGAAGATATAACAATACGTAGGAAGTAACATTTGATAGTTTCAGAACCTACTTTAACTGTTCCCTACTTATCACCTTATAGAAGCAAACATTCTGAACACGATAACATAAACTCTACCTCACAATAGCAGGTGTCAGCATTCATAAAGTACCGCCCCTGGTGCTGGACATGCACTCTTATTTATGGAGTTATCGGCGTAGACACAATGCTTTTCCTGTTATTGCGGCCCGGCCCGCCCAGTCCGTGTGGGTGTAATTCCACTTGGCAGAGCTCCATACAAAACGCAGGGGCTTACCTAGTGACTGTAAGTACCCGGGCACCGCCATCTATAATTGACGACCCGGGCTGATCTTGGTGAGGATTAGTCTCTCACCTGGCCGGATCCACACTAGGCCTTTCCTCAACTCCACAGTCAAAGAGTGACAGATCACCACCACCTAATGCACACAACTTTGTGTGCCCAGACCTTTTTCTAGAGGCACTTACGGCTTTAGTATTGTTTATTCATCAAGACTACTGCGCACAGAGATTTTATTGTTGTAGTAAGGTATGCCATTGTGAATTATTTAGGATTCAACAGCCGTTCTTGTAGGTTATGCACAATGTAAAGTACATAAAGTTTATGTACCTTCATACACTGTGACGCTTTAAAGTGGGGGAGGGGGGCTTAGAGAGTGTCTTTAACCCCTCAGATATCTGTAAGTAGGAAGACTTCAAATATAGCATATTTGGCCTTATTTCTAAGCTAAAACTCCCTCGGATTTACAAAGAAACTCCTCAGATTTGCCTTGAGCCCCCTTAGACTTTGGGGCATGGTACGGTACTGATGTAAGTCACTCCAACTCAGTACAATCTCGTCAGTCATTGCGTCTTGGCTCTTCCCATGCACTGTTTTACACCAAGGTGATGCACCAGACGATAAGTTATTTGTAGAATCTACCTTTGAAGACTTTGCCTAAGGTCAAGAAATTAAAATATAAGTACATGTAAATCTACAACGTTAGGACTTGGACCGAAGATCCATGTACCGGAGGCAACCAAAGCCTTATTGAAATGTTGGTTCAGGTTGAGTCTGGTCTACCTTGGTATCGAAACCACAGCTTTAAGAGATTAGATTCGCATTGATCGACCCCATTAGTGTTATAATCTTTTAACCTTTAGAGAAGATTCCTTGGGGCCATCCATAAATGATGTCACGCAGAAGGGGGTGGGTGGGTGGTTTGAACAATATGACACTGCCTAAAAACGGGCCTTATTTTCATGTTAAGATTGGAGAATTTAGTGTGACAGGGGGGTGGGTGGGTCCTAAAAATACCCTGAAAAAGTGTGACATCATTTATGGATGGCCCCCTTCAGAAACCCTATTATAGAAATCGCTCTTAGGCCTATATAGAAATAGTGATAGCTGATAACTATCTCAAACTCAGCCAGCTACTGAGTTATAAGAGTAGCCCCATTCATTCCGGAGATGGACTGGTCGATCACAGCAGGTACTTATTTTCCCCAAATAAGACATTTTTCTCAATGATAAATCAAAGATCACCGCACCCGTTTATTCCCACAAGACCATCTCCTTCTGATCTAGTCAAACCACAAGCAGCCTTTCCTCCATCAGGCGACCCCTACGACCCACTGAGGTGTGCCCTGTCTAGTTAGGGTTCCGTGTTTGGTGGCCGCAGCAGCTCTAATCAGTTGGCACGGGTCGGTAAATCCAACGTGTCCGTCCACAATGGGGAGCCGACGGCCCTCAGTAGGCGAGCAACGAATCACCATCCCGATACCTGACACTCCCAATAGCCTATCAGCCGCTTCCGGTCACCGACGCCACCTGGCAGCAAACCGACGAAGCGTGTTTCCGGTCGAGCCGCAATTTTCGGCTTCCTGGAGGCCAATTCTTGGTTGTCATGGTAACTAGTGTTAGTGAGGAGGCGCCCTGGAGGAGGGGGGAGGAGGAGGGGGGTGTAGTCTGACTTGGCTCTGGAAAAAGGGCGTAAGTAGAGCTGGTGACATGCGCAGAGGCCTTCTCTACTTCTAGGGACTTCCAGGAATTTCGAGGAAGAGTGTTGGCTCTGTGTCAGGTGAAGGAAACTGGACATGAAGGCTGCAGGAGGACCAAGGGGAAGAACGAACAGTCCACAAAATTAAATATTTTCAGAAATGATTCGCTTTAATTCAATGAAATACTTCATTTCAGATCCGTAGGCCTAGCGACCGTTCGGAGATTAAGTTTCTAAGAGGTCATTGATTGCATCTAAATGATTGGATCTGCTCGCACTTTCAGTGAGCTATGAATCTGAACAGGTGTTCTTGGAATCGTTTAAAGCAAAACATCTCAAATTCCCATTGATTTTCTTCATAGCTTAAACCGTGTAGACTGTGTGTATAGGCCTATATTCATTATACACATCCCCACGCATTATGTATAACGATTTTTCTTATCGTCAATCAAATAAATACTTCCTATGTTTAATCAAGGGACAGAAGCAACCTGATAAATATCTGCGATGTGTATGAGGTCTGAGTAAAAACAGTCGTGTAGGGATTTACTTTACTTCGTTTTGGGAGACAACCTAATGCAACGCGCTAAAGAATTACTCTAAACAAAACGTTTCCTTCAGTTTGACATTGAATAAATTTAGCTTATCTTCCTTCAACCCATCGCATCATTTCCATTCGTTGCTATAGGCCTAGGCCTACTCTTTAACGATACTGTAAGCTTTCTGCAATAGCCTTCGTAAAATAAGATCAAGGGGATTTCTGAGTTATTAAATCTAGAGGTGTCGATCTAATGGGTTACAAGTTATTCTTAGAGGGTTTCCGCTGAAAAAATATTAATCAGCTATTTTTTTCACGCATTAAAAAATCTGAGGGGTTCCATGCATAAACTCACGGAACCAACGGAACACTCCCATCCCCATTTACTCTCAGTACAATTCTGGTTGTTAAAGAGAGGGGCCAGTGAAATTATAACTTTATAAAATTCTCCTATCATACTGTAGATATAATGCTTAAACATGGGTACAAAAAAAATCTATAACAATAAAGTGATATTTCACATAGAAATACAGGGTTATATATCAGATCACACATTGAATCCTCTGCACACATGGTAAAGGACGTCTGTGTGTGACGTCACACAAAATGACAGTTATATTTAAATTTCAAATTTCTAAATTCCATAAAATCTACTTTTTTTCATATTTTCTTTTATAAATCATTGGATTTTGTGATTCTAATCTCTTTTAGACTAAAAAAGAACATTTGATAAATTTCTTAGTTCATTTTTTTTCAGTTTTATAATATTTCAACTGTTCTGCTTGTGACATCACAAACAGATAAATGCTCTGTGCAGGCATTGTCAGATGCATGCAGAGAACCTGAGTTTGATACACAAAAATGTGCATCAAATAAAATGTTTTAGAGATAAAAGTATAAAATTTGGTATGGTTATTCCCTGGATGGTAAGGATCACGACAGTATACTAATTTTTGGTCACTGGCCCCTCGCTTTAAAGGAATTTCGTTTCCTTTATCCTTTTTGTTAACAATATTCATCTAGTTTGCAACCTATTTCACTAAAGTACATAGATGAACTGGCAAAGGGTTATACGCAGCTACACTATAGGTACATGTCAATAGCTTAGTGTTTAACAAGAAGAAGATAGCTGCATGTTAGAGGTTAAAATCAGGTAAGCATCAACAAGATCAACCCATCGTATCACAGGAGGGGGAGAACCCAAATATAGTTCAAAATAATTATTCAGGACTATTACTTTTGTGTAGACATTATATAGACATATTCCAATGGATATTCCACTTGTTTTGGGTATAGTAACATATTCCTTACCCTACACCGAATAGCGTAGGCGTTGATACGAGAAGGAAACTAGTATTTCAAAGTCTGTCCAGACACAACGTACAAAGGGGTCTCATCAATGGGCCAGGCAGTGTCCCAAGCTCTCAAGACGCTACAAGAGCCATGTCCTACCGGGAACCAGAGGCACCGGCTCCAATCTCTTAATGATGCTACCCTCCTGGTCTGACTGGTACCAGCGAAAGGCCGGTGGGAGCTTGTTGCTTTGATGGGGTATAGCATACTTATGATGTCCCCTGAGAACCAGCGAGGTATGTAGATAATGACGCCGGCATGGGGACAGAGTCTTGGCATTGTTATCTTGAGATGACTACTGAGACGTCCGCAGCCTTAAAATAACAGATAAAAGGCCTGATGATAAAAGGGTATTCTCAGAATCCTTTCTACAGCAGCCAAATGATAAGGCAGGCATCATGTTATCAACATAGCAGATTAGAATAGGTCTTACATGAGAGTATAATCTTATAGTAAGATAGAGCTATGGATGTGTAGAAAACAGAGTATTTAGATGAAATGTGCTATCTGTGATACTGTGGTAATTGGTTGAAATCGGCCACATTGAGGATATCATTAACCCAACAAACTGCCGGAAGGAAGTGTAACGGAACTGCTGGGTGGGAAAACAAGGAAGTCTACCTGTGATAATGACATGACCTTAAATGTGGAGGAATTCCCTGTGACATTTAAGTACCAGGATACACCTCCGTCAATCCTCCAGGCGCCCCCGTATAATGGCCTAAAGCCACCAACTGCCTTTAAAGGAGTCTAAAATTAGCCCACTACGATCTGTCTTCCTTTCTTGGAATCAGTACTTTCACAGCTGATGTATTTTTTTGATTTCCATAGTTTGAGGTCGATACACAGTCGATGGGACGATAGACATTCCTTTTAATGACAAAAAAATAATTAGAAATAAGGAGATGCGTGCCCAGACAAGCCCACTTGGCTTTGTAAGGTTATCTAATTACCGTTGGCTTGTCTCCACTAATTAACTATTGGGCACAATTTCCTACGGCAATTAGACGGCCACATCATTAACACTTTGACCTGATTAATTCGGTA
The DNA here is from genome assembly GCA_936440205.1 of Lepidonotus clava. Lineage (NCBI taxonomy): Eukaryota > Metazoa > Annelida > Polychaeta > Phyllodocida > Polynoidae > Lepidonotus > Lepidonotus clava. The sequence continues at coordinate 19,722,169 of OW387148.1, forward strand.
AGCATATCAGTGCTGCTATCTTGTGGGGCCCCAGAGTAATGAGGTCATTACGTACGTTAGTAACAGACAGAGGAATTGGTCTAATTGATTAGAGTGGGCGATTGTACATTATTAAACAGGGTCATAGGAACACAACGACCAGGGCGGCCATGTTCGTATCAGTATTTTCCAATCATGAAAAATGCATTAAATATCATGAAAATTGCTTCCATTAATTGCATTTGTCTATAGTTGTTTCTATAACATGGCCGTATCAATATGTTTCACTGCCTCTTAATAAATGACTCATATAAGACTAGCAATATTCTTATAGAACTCCTGCACTTCCTCCATTAGATAATCATACAAAACGAAATGAAATTCTTCTTTCAACAGTCGTCCTTACCTACAATAAAAAAGAATTGTGTCTAACTTCAAACGGTAAGTGCCTTTACAGCTCGTTTTGTTCGGTCACTTGGGTTTGCGTCCTCATCTTTAATCATGTAAATTATGCCAACTGATGATCTGGTACTGAAAGTTATTTTATACAGTCATTCCTAATTAAAGGGCAAAGGAAAGGTGTAGAATAATCCCTCGTTGTACCGCTGTTTAAATAGTATTCAAACAGCGCCTTTTCAGACAAAACAGGCACAAAGTCAACGAATGATGTTTTACCCTACAAATCTAATCCATTATCAAAATTATTGCAATATTAACGTAATAAGTAGAACCGGGATAATGGTACAGATAGAGTCCTATACAATTGAATATGATAACTAATTACCGTACCATGAAAGTTATATTATATGAGTATTAAACATGACGAAAACCGTACTTATAATTGGCATTAGTGTACTGTGCCTTAAAACACGCATCATGTTCTCTATCCATTGGCAAGGAACTTCATAACATTATCTTTATCCGATTGTTTCTTCTGTTTAATCCAAATCATATTACATTCATACTGAAGATTATTCCATGCAGGTAAGTGTGGTTAGATTAAAAAAAACACCCGTTAGTATTGATTGTACTACAATATGATATGGTCTGAACGGATAACAGGTCATCAAAAAGTGAATACTGAACGTAACTGTATGAACATTGAGCCTGATATTATTCGGCTTCCATAATAATATCTAGGAGTATTACAAAGTGAGTTTCGGATTTCTTTCTTTCCTAGGCAGCTGCTTTGATACATCCTTGATAGCGATCCTTTCGCGATAATCTATATTAATGACATCGAAAAATATGTTGTTTTCTTTTACAAGAATATTGAATCGATGATAACAGTTAGTGTATCATAGAAGCTGATTTACCAATCCAGGATTCCCATTAAAGACCAGGATAAAAGCCATTTTTTTTGTTCTGCTAAACCATTGTATGATTTCTTTTCTCCCTTAATAACGATGTTTGAATATAATAAATTCATATCCCTTATTAGAATATGAATAGCAGTTTCTTCTCTTGTGACCTATCTTTGAGGGATGTCACCATCTTACATCCTTAGTTTCACCAACCTAGACTACATAACACTTAGATTATAGGAAATTTAGAACTTCCATTTCATCAAAAAGAAAAAAACCCAATTGATTATTGCAAATTGATTCAGAGTCATCTTGAATCACTTAAACCAACATAATATTATACCACGAATCCGTCTTTTAGCATCAGGTGCAGGTTTGCATCAGGTAAGCCGGTTTTTAGTTCAAACGCCGTGACGTTTATTTCATGAGCAGAAGCGTCTTCGGTCAGGGGTTACTCCGGCCACCACCCTTTTTGCTTTTAGCTTTCCTCAATTTGAGCAATTACCTTTTGGCTGTACCAGGAAAAAGGCTTTTTTTCCAAATATTGCTTAAAGAATAAAGTACCCACATTCGTACAGGTATCTAGCACATTATTCCTATTTCCCACCTCTTAATTTCCCAACTTTTCCTATTTAGGTTTTACCTTTTTTGGAGAAACAAAAAGCCCAAAGTCCAAAGCCCTTAACCTTCTACTCTTTTTGCTTTTTGCTTTTTTGTATCATCCATGTTACTTTAACCACTCCCATTTATGCATATTCATAAGTAAGTAGGATATAGTCCTTCTGCTTCCACACACCAGGGGTCAGTAAACAGCACTATAGTAAGGAGGACAGCCAATCAGAATCAAGGCAGTCCTTAGGTGGGTATGTCAATGTATCCCACCACTTCAAAAATATAGTCCATCTATGAAGAGCCTAATACAGGGATTTTTAAGTAATCAAATCAACATAGAATCACTATAATTATAGAGTTTGTAGCTTAGAAAATTTGGAAAATCATGAAATTTATATTTAAATATGTATTCTAATAGAAAAATGGTTGTTAGAATGGGGGTTAGAATACCCAGGGTATGGAGGGGGCATGGGGTTATGCTGGGGTAGTAGTGGGTACATGTATGTATAATTATAGTATACCCAGGGTATGGAGGGGGCAGTGTACCCAGGGTATGGAGGGGGCAGTGTACCCAGGGTATGGAGGGGGCAGTGTACCCAGGGTATGGAGGGGTATAGTTTACCCAGGGTATGGATGGGGTCGTGTACCCAGGGTATGGATGGGTAGTGTACCCAGGGTATGGATGGGGTAGTGTATGCAGGGTATGGATGGGGTAGTGTACCCAGGGTATGGAGGGGTAGTGTGTACTGACGTGGGTGGCCAGTCCATGTTTGGGCAGCATAAAGCCAATGTTTCACTTTGACAGTAGTGAAATGAGGGAGGAGTCACGGTGTGACGTACCACCATATAATAATGTGTTCCGCTCTTAGCTAGCCAGAGTAGCTGTAAGCACTGTGTGCGTAAACATCCAGTGAAGGTTGGACCTTTAACCTGCAGTCTAGGTTCTGGAGTGAGGCATAGAAATTGTGTTAGAGCGCGGAGCGTTGACTGAATGTGTTTGAGGGGACTCTTACCTTGGGACTGATCATGGTCAATCGAGTTCTTGTCACAGAATGACTATACATTGGATAATAAACAAACAAAATCCTTTCACACGAGTGTTCACCTCTTACATGATGCGGGAACTATAATTATGTATTGGACGACTGCAGTCAACGAGGAGGAGACTGCGAATGGAGCTAGCTATTATCTATAGAATTAAATACCACTTACACGCACTAACATTAAATGGATAATTAACCTCCTTATAGTTCAAGTGTACCCAGGGTATGGATGGGGTAATATACCTAGGGTATGGAGGGGGAATAGTGTACCTAGGGTATTGAGGGGGTTGTGTACTTAGGGTTTGGAGTTCCAGAATTGAGCAAGATAGAGCCTTGGGGAGCTGCCTTGAGTTACCATACCCTGGGTCTTTACAGATTATACCCTTGGTCTAAAGTTGAAATTTAACTAGACCTAGGGTCTTTGCTGACTCTACCCTGGGTTTACTTCCAAAAATTGAGCCCTTCCCTTATGCCGGCATAGCCTTCCTTAACTATATACTGTACACTACACCTAATACCCCTTACATACCCTGGGTATACTACCCTTACATACCCTGGTCTATACTACACCTCCATACCCTGGGTACACTACCCCCTACATACCCTGGGTATACTACCCCATCCATACCCTGGGAACACTACCCCCTAATACCCCCTCCAATCAACAACCCCTCCATGCCCTCTACATAACTCATACAACCTCTAAATAGTAAAATACCCTGGGTATTCAACCCATTTTTATCTGCTCTGTACCCTACATATTCTAGCCCACTGCTCCAATGACCACATGACCCTGCTGTGCATAGCAAAATATCCAAATGGAATGCTTGCTTCTGATTGGCTGCTCTGTAGCATACCCTGGGTATGGCCAGGAAGTATACCCTGGGGCAACAGATAGTGGGCAAACGGCCCACAAGCTAAACGCATCCCAGCCATATTTTGCTGCCACCTAGGAGTTAAGGACTGGCTTATTATTGAGGGAGGAGCTAGAGGAGGAGTTATGTTAATTAGGAGCAGGATATGGTGAAATATTGAATATTCATAGTTAGATTGAATGTACAAAATTGAAAAAAGCAAAAAGGGAGAAGTTGAAAAAATTACAAAAAAGCAAAAAGCTAAAAGGTGTAGAAACCAAAACCGAGGATAAAAGACAAAGTGAAAGCATTGCTGTTATACTGGTGATGCTAATGCTAAAAGGTGATTAGTGGGGGTCAAATTTGTTTCAATAAAATGGTGAAAGGTAGTTGGAGGGATAAAAAAATAATATGACAAAATAAGGAAAACCTGAAAGCAAAAAGGGTTAAAACACTACAAATAAGCAATGGCCGCTCTATACCCTGGTCGTCTTCCACTATTTTTAATTAGAAAAGCATAATCTCTTTTTACTCATTCCAGTATACACAAGTTCTTCCATCAGACAATTAGCAGGTGAATAATGACTAAGCTTACATTAACAATGATAAACAACTTGTAAATCCTTCTCATTACGGATGGTGCCACCTATCCGTGATCAAGGTAGTGGGAGTGCCTACTGTAGGCATTCTCTCAGTGGGATCATGTTTACAATCTATGGGTTACTGAAAGGATTTTCATAACTATTTTTAATAATTGAAAGAATTCACATCTATTACAGTCTTCACACCACAATGAACATACTTTTTTCTATGAGATCATTTAGGTTAACTCATCGTTCATCAAAAATGAAGCCTAAAGATTCATTAAAAGGAAGATTCATTCTTTACACTCCATCTATTGTTATTTCCATAACCCTTCTTCACAAACTCGAAAGAAGGATGTATATAATGTAGATATAAGGATGTTGCTGTTTATCCAAAAGTCACAGGAATCCAAATGATCAGTGACCTTTCGAATGTGAAGACTTGAACTTTGAGCCTTTTTCCATGACGTCCTTTTACTTTTTAGATTCATTGATTCGTCAGCCAGGTCAAATTCTGCGCAGCTAATGCCATTTTCGACATTGTAACATTTGTTGCCATGATAAAAGAACCATGTTCTCCTTGCTTTGATATTTGGCGTCGATGTGATTGATATCTTTTGCAAAAATAGGTGTTGTAGAAATAAAAACTAGATTATCTTTGTATCCCCAACTATTTAGTTAAGTATATGGAATCTCTATTTGCCAATCGTACGTGAATCCACAAGAGAATAAACCTGTCATGCCGGTTTGATGTGAGGTACCACATTCATTGTGGCACCGTCGTGTCTATTGAATGTGTGCCCTCCCGGCTTGCCCCTTCGCAAACTACCGTTGCATGGTACAGGGAACGGCATAAACATTAATATTCCCATCTAGTTCATGTTATTAATGTATATCATTATATTCTGATGAATTTCCGCATTATCAATAACAAACAGATGCTTCGCGAGAGAATATATTAACATGTGCACATGACAAATACTGTGCATTTACCTTAGTCTATGAAAATGATTGATCTTCATATGGATAGGAATACTATTATTATCTTTTATATGGCTATTACTTCATGAATTGTTTTCGGGTGGCTCAAGTAATTGATTATTGTTTTAAGGTGGCGAGTATTACATTGAAATAATTGGTGGACAGTAATAGGCCTACATAGAAATTATTGTTGTGTTGGATGGCTAGTAGCACATGGTTATGATTGTTTTTGTATGGCTAGTGGTACATGGAAATGGACGTTTTCTGGTGCCTTGTCTCATATCCACATTGTCCTCAGATTGGTCAATGCGAACCATACTGGTAGATCATTACCATCATAGGCGTTTACAACAATTGTCAGTTTATTACTATTTGTTATTAGGAGATAAACTTCGAGCTTGCAAATAGTTGGCATCAAGATTAACCAAATCCAAACACAAAATCGTATTTGACATTTCATTTCAAAAGCTTAACAGACTTAAATATGACTAACTAATGAGATACAACTCAAAGTAAAAGTGCAGCCAGTGCACCAGACGCAAAGCAGTATGGAGAGAGAGACATGTAAAACCCATTTTCTCCTTTGTATATTTTTTTCTGTATACTGCTCCCTCCTGTTACCAGGCATCCCATAGAAAACAGTTGCCATGACGACCATGTTCTGTTCTTTTAACCAACACCTGCTAGACCTGTATCCTACCCGTTGTAACAGTAAGGGTCAGTTCCGATGCTGCGGCCTAGGTGGCGCTGGCGAACCTTCAGTGCGCCAGGTATGGTTGGGTAACATTAATCAAGGGGACCTTAGTATGGTAGGGGCAATCAGACTACTACCGGAACTCCCTACCTTCAGGTCTCACCTCACTAATTCACCTTCCTCTGAACTCAGGAGGTAATGCAAGTGGCTCTATGTCTTCGTCTTAGTATTAATCATATACACCTCCTGATGCAAGCAAATGATGATGATTGTTGGAGCAGCCACTCAGCAGTTTTTCAGCTATATTGGGACCAACTCACATTTCTGACTACAAGGCTGTCATGACCGAATCTATTGGGGTGGAAACGACGGCAAGATCAGATGGTCTAATTGTCAGCACCAAGGGTCGAACCCGGGTCAGCCGCATGCAATGTCAGTACGCTTACTACTAGACCACCCCATCCGCCTAATGATACAAGCAGAATTGAAACTACAAAATACAATCCAGATACCAAACATGCAGAAATTGTAAGCTTATTAAGATTTATTTAGGAAAAGGTTAGTCTATCATTTAATAGTTTCACAGAAGTAGGGTACATATCTATATTATGTAGGCCTTTATGTCAAAAAGGAAATGGGAATCTTAACCTGAGATTAAGGCTGCGTTAAGTAAAGGGTCGAAAGTGATAAGCCACTTGTGAGATTTTGGTTTGTATATTACATATAGTTATAATATGGCATTTCTCATGTTGCCCCTACCTAACTATGTTATGCAGGCAGTGCCTTTCGGCTCTTAGATCCAAAGACTGTACATGCAGTGAGTGTTGCCATAGACTGGAAAGGTAAGGCCATTTAATAGTACAGGAAAGGACCGATAGGGAGGTAAGGGCCGAAGAAAACGAATGCTGTATGTGTGAATCCTGATTTATTCAAAGTAGTCTTGACCTTAGCCTCGTCATAAAGAGAGTGGTAAGTGTTGTTAAGGGATAGGCTGCACCGCGGGCCAGTTAGAGAACATACTATGTAAAGGGGACTCTACATACCAAGGAGGTGTTATTCCATCTTTATAATCATATATGTTGCTGTATTCTTAGACAAGTCTTGTGTGTGCTTATTTGATGAATAAGCACATTGATAACATGTCTACCGCTATCTATAGAGTTTCTTTACAAACTCGACAATTAGTTGGGCACTAACTACAGCCCCTCATTATACAGGTTGTGTCAACGGGTTCGTTTTTTACCACCAGCTTCCGTTGTCTGTTATGTAAAGCTTGCTCTTGTCGTCATGGAAACGCTAAATCATTTTTGTCTCCCGCCGAGTAGGTAATTTGGCGAGTAATTGATGAGCAAATAGAGCAATCGAGGAGTCGCTGTGCCCAGCTGCTCGGCCAGGTGGCCTGCGGGCAGCAGCCATCAAGGATGGGACTAATTAGGGCCCCGAGCACTCGGGGAGCAGCTCGGGGAGTGCCTCATCTACTGTCACCCCTGTCAGGGGAGTGCTCATATGTGGGTATGTGTACTCACGGCTGGACCCACTGTCGTAATTATAGAGAACCCGGAGATTTTTGAGGTGCCCAAAGTAGGGTTACCGTGATTTCACCAGCTTACTTCCTCTTATATAGGTGTTACGGTAGAAGTAAGTAACTTAGGTGCATTATTTTGAAATCATATAGAACGTACAAATATTATGATGCAGTGTGGTGTTGGTTCCTTGAGACAAATTTATGAGAAAATCGTATGGTGTTACCAATTAATGGGTAATTCGAGTATTAGCTATTGAACGACTTAAAATTCCATGTGACCGCCTCAGATGAATGATTCTGCGTACTAATATAAGAAGACCCGCGGGGGTCGTCAGAGGGTGGTTAAACGGACCGGAGGATCGCCGTACAGACCAAGGGTGAAGCTTGTGGGTTTTATGCCTACACAATGGGTCTGCATAATATGTCATATCGAAAGAAGTATCTCCCTAACTCACGAAAGTACGTCTGAAATAGTTGCCCACCAAACTGTCATATAACTTGAGTGCTGAGTATCATGTTATTTAGTTCAGATATGTCAACCAGGCATTGTTCTTGGTAAGTGAAAACATTCCGGTCTCACTTCTTCAGGGGAACCTGCATTCTCTGCACTCGGACATGAGACGAGAAAGAAACCCAATGTTTGGCACCTATAGCCAGAGTTAATTTGTGCCCACTGCCTAAACAGGTAGCGGCAGGTACGAAACTCCATCAGTTCTGCCCTTGATATGGTTAGATTATCATTCCCCCGAACAGGCCAGAAGTATCAGTAGTGTCCCATGACCTTTAGACCTGCGTTAGACACCTTTAAGAGTGAATGGTGTTCCTTACAAACCATGTACTGAGAAAATAAATCGGTGCCCACCCTTTAGGACCTGCAGCTAGTGATAAAATGATAACTTCTAATTACCTATCAGCTCAATTAGATAATCATTAAAAAGGCTATATGTTGCCATATTGATAGTGCTGTCAAAAAATCATAATTTGACAAATAGTCTCAACGTACATTGCATTGTAGGGGAAGGCCACTGCTTACCCAGCGTTAACGTTAAACGCTCGACGCTCTGTGTATGTAAGTACACATAGCAGGCGGTAAAAGATGTGGAAAGAAAAACATTATTCTACTAGTACATGTAATAATGTGTTCCGCACAACCGCTAATGGCGATAGGTTGCAATATACATTTATTAATTAGCGCTAAGTGGTTGGTACTAGTGGAGTTGGTACGGTGTTAAGCACATTAAGGTAACTTAAGGCAACATTCTGGACACCATTTAAAAATATCCATCTATTGATAACGTGTGTTACATAGATCTTCATTTTCATGTAGGCCTATACAAATATACCTTATCTGTACAACCTATATTTTTCAGCAATCAAACTTATAAATTCAACAGAGACTATTTTGCTCCAGGACCACAAGAAACATAAGGCATAGCCTAGTTCTCAATAGACCTATGGTCATATCTATGTATGTCTGAAGCCCAATAAAACCAAAGCCATTGGAATATCTTAGTATAACTTCTACCAATATCTACGAGGCAAATATGCAAACTAAACTGTGAACCCTAACCAACAGCTCGCACTAATCTACTGAAGGTGATAAGGTCTCAGCACACTAAGTCAAGAATAATTCCCCCAACACTGCCCTGCCAGTGCGCATGCTCGCCGGCCACCGGAAATGGGAAGAACGGCGCCAGCCTCGTTTTGCCCGGCATAAGAAGCTTCCGGGTTGGATGTCGCCGCGCGGCGTCTGTTGCCATGGTAACCAGGGGCCCTGGCCAGTTTTGGTATTCGAGTGGGGCTCTATCCCCTCATTGTGACCAACATTGGAGAGCAGGGGACACAGCCCATTATCCATAGGTGAGTCTTTAATGGTTTGCTCAGAGGACTCGGCAATCTTCTTAAGGGTGGCCCTTTCCCTATGCAAACACCTTTATTAGGTTGGCCTTTCTGCATCAGAGAATCCGCAATCATTTCACCGGCGTGCGGCACTAGACATTTGTCATAGATATCTTATCTGTGGCGATGGTAAAACGCTCAAAGTGTTGACTAGGGACCCCCATCCCTTTGTATGCTAACAGATTGCTCGGACTAGGCTCTTCATATGGAAGGAAATGATAAGATACCGAATTGATATGCCTACATATGTAGATCTATATTCAATTTTATTCCCCCCTTCCCCAGATGGTCATGTAGTAACTGCTCCTTGGTTCACCTAAAAGGGCCTCTTCACATTTTCTCATGAATTTTGCAACACGCTATATATTATGTCCTAATAAAACAATTATATGACATTGCCCATATTCTACTTCAAATTTTCCATAAATCATTAACAAACAGACCCTTGCTATTTATTGTCAATCATAATTATCATATCATTTTCAGTTGTTCACATTGAACTTGTGCATCAGTCATACTTTGAGGTTATATTGTATATTACCCTACATATGTAGTCATCAAAATCGGGTTTCGGGCCTTTTGGTATTGCAATATATCAGCACTATATAGCCTATATCACTATACTACAGATCCTGTCACTAAATAGCGAGGCTAAACTTAAAGTTGCCCTGACTTGATTTACAAAAATTCTGATAATTTCTAAACTATCTAATCAATTTTAAATAACTTGGTATCATTTTGTAGCTAGGAATCTGTAGTCTTAGGATACAGGGATTTTACATTCCAAGAAAACATTCCAAATAATTTGGAATGTTTGGAATGGCCCTGAAAATTTTCGAAAATTTGTCATTTTTTACTGACTTGCAACCAGAAAATTCTAAATAGAATGCACAAAATTAATTCTGACAGAATCCCTTTTAGAGAATTGAATTTGGAATCTAATGATGTACAATATGACTGTATACTGAGAATGAGAACAGTATACGCCCCATTGGAAGGCTGAGCTGAAATTTCAAATTTTGGCACTTTGGCTTATTTGCATTACATTTTCTTATCAGTGAATAACAATATAAGTAGTTCCCTAGTGGAATATTTTTTTGTTTTACTGCCTGCTTGTCATAAATAACATAATTCAAGCATGTAAAGACAGTCTAATAGCTATTTAGTATCTAATAAATCATAAAAAGATATGTTCTAGAAGGCTTTCAAACCTCTAAAATGACTCAGTCTAGATGATCCAGATCAGTCTAGGTCTATATCATCATAAAGGAAGTGTGGGTCTCATATCTAGCACTTACATGTATCAAACATTCATATTTCAATGCCTATTTCTTTAGTTTTTTTCAAATAAAAATGAAGTTATTTAGATTAATATGAATTATATTAAGTTATTAATTGATTTTCTATCAGGAAGTGAATGATTATTATCCATTCAAATAAGCTTGTCAAACCTAGAAAATGAAAATGTGGATTTAAATGCACAGATGTGGAGCTTTGGGGAAGGTAAACTGGCCAAATTTGGATGGAAGTATCTTTTCTTATATCCCCAATATATATTATATATAAAAATATAAAAATATCCAAATTCTGTCTTAAACCCATCAAACCTCCTCTTGAGGTGTTTTAACTCCATTATACATATGACATATAGATACATCTTTAGTCTCTTAAGGTATAAACCTGATGTGAATCTTATAACCAAGTATCCTCTCTATTTGGTGATTGGATCTATAGGCTTCAGACACAGGAAACAGAAGACGGTGTCATGGACATGGCCTGTTGTAGGTAAATCATTGAAAGTCATTGGAAGTTATGGAGTGCATGATCTTACTTGCGAACTATCAAAAACATTGTTTCCTGCTATTGGGATCCGTTGTGTGACAAACGTCAGTTGAGCAGTTGAAACAGCAGTGCTATTATTACTTTCCACCATCAATGCTCCATGATTATATTTTGTCAAACCATAGCTTTCTAACATCAAAGGCCTATTTTCGGATGACTAATACCAAATCTGAAATTTTGCACATCTTAGTTTACAAGAGAAAAGTGATTAAGTTCCATCCCAATTACACAACGACAATGTCAATTTGCTATTAAGTCAAGCAGTGGTGTATTAATAGTCTCGTGTAGATTGTGAGTTGTTTCTACTTTGGCACTAGACAGACCTTGAAGTAATAGTATTGTGATGCCAATTCCTGTAAGCTTTGTTAGCATGGTCTCAGGCTAGGCTTAAGGCTTGATAAAAGAAGTTCTTTGGCGGCGGCAGGGATTCCTCAGTCGAGTTAATTGCCAAACAAAGGTTGGGAGGAGACCATGCCAGGGACTAAGGGTAAATCAGCTCAATAACGATCTCTGGAGGAGATCAACAACTCCAGCTTCAAGCAAAGTGACTTGTACATGGACCATGGTGGAGGTGGGTCTAGTGGTTAGAGAGATTCTTCCAGTCTTTATGTCTGTTTTGTTGAATGGCTTAGTTTGTGATGGTAAAGGAAATACGGTCTCGGACTTTGCTCTATGCAAGAACTTGATTCCATGTTGCTGTGGACTGCCCCCCCCCCCTCCAATGTGTTTTAGAGAACTGTGCAGGACCGACATTGACAATAGTTTACATGTGCAGGTTGGGTAGATGTCCCTAAAGGTAAGAGAGGTAACAGACTGCACATTTTACATGCTCTACAAATCTAATAGCTGTGTGGCTCTGCCTTACCGCCTGGAGTATTCTACTGTGACAAACAAGGCGCCCGGTCCTTTAAGACCACCTCCAGTTACCTATAACCTACAGGGACTCATCTTTGAAGACTTATTTCCCAAGTCACTCGTCATGGCGTGGCCTTCCCATAATAAGAGGGAAGGAAGAAATTCAAGAGAACTTGGAGGCCAGAAAGGTTAATCTCCGCAAATAACCGGGTTGGATCACTCTGGGACTGGACCTGGCTGTGTGATAAAACACTACCTGACCGTCATAGTCGACCTACTTTGTGCTGCGGTTGTTGATCCCCTCATTTTCTATAGAAGAAAAAAAATTGCACTCTGGAATCTAATATCAACTCCTTAAAAAGAGTGAATTAATGCCATGTTTACCACTCGTTGGGCGTCACTTCCAATGCATGGACGGAGTGCCCAGCGTGTCATGGTGTCGTGATCAAAAATCAGGATACACGCCGGCCATTCTAATAAGTTTGGACACGTAATGAATGTATGCTGTGTCAGCTATTAAAGGGAAGAAGATCAAAGGTTCTTAATGAATTATTCCGGCCCTGAATGTAACAGGAAATAAACAAAAGGCAACTACAATTAGTCAACTTTGATTTAAAAAAATACTAAAAAAGAAGAAATAGTACCAATTTAGGTGTATCACTATATCTTGTTATATGTTATTCACCGAAATAATTACAGTTAGTAAATTTCACGTGCCCATTGTAAATGGATATTTGCCCATTATTAAATCAATGTAACTATACTGAGTAGCTGTTACTTTGATACATAGAAAGCACCTAACACACCTAAATAGTTAAACGAAATATCTATCTATCAACAATGAATAATTCTACTATCTAAATGGTTACCAGTACTATAGGGCACATCGTACATATAGCCCTAATCTATTGGAAAGCTGGACATACTCAAAGAATTCGAACCTTTTGTGACGTTCTCCGGTAAGTCGGGGTTGCCGATTCTTACAACAGAGGACGTGGGGGTTGTTCGGGTCTCGGGGCGGACGGGGAATCCGGGCCAAGAACCGAGATGTGTTTCTAGAGTCGTGCCTCGCGCACGAGGGGGGGCTGAGCGAATCGATCGGGAATCGGCACTCGATGTCGACGGAGGACTGCGGGGGAGGGAAATTATGGTAGGGGTACGGGTCGGCCGGGGGGCGGTCCGCCCCTGAGTTCCGGTCCGCGGGGGCGACGGGCCGACGGTCGCCTATTGTTTGGTAGCGTGGGGCCGAGCATGCCGCGCCCTCGTCCCCGCGGACTTCGCTCCCTCGTTCCGCTCCCCATGTCTTCGTACCATACTACGCCTCGGTTTCCGGGACTACTTCGGGCCTTCGTGCCTTACTCCGTTCCCTCGTTCCTCGTTCTTCGGGCCGTCGGGCCCCTTACCCTATGTTTCTACTACCTATCTCGAACTTCGACTGTTTTGTCCTAACTTTGGCTTAATTACTCTGATCGGCTCATCTTTAGCGGTTGTTTCAGGAAAGAGGACACGTCTGGACACCAGGAGAACTGTTAAAGAACTCTGTTTATTCGGGCCTCACCGCCCCTTTATATACTAGAGAGGTCAGCCCTGATTGGCTGCCTTCGGTCACGTGACCTACAACTGACGTCACTTCCGGTTTATATATTCCGTTTCCGGTTTACATTTCACTTCCGGTTTACATATTTCCGGGTTTCGTTCCTTTACGTTTTCGTTCCTTACATATTCGTTATTCGTTCTTTACATATTCGTTATTCGTTCTTTACATATTCGTGCCTCTTTTTCAGGCTTTCTATACTTTCGTTCATTATTACATATTCGTTCCTTTACATCTATTTCGTTCTCTTACATATATTTCGTTCTCTTACATATATTTCTATTATTACCTTATTTCTATTATTTTAACCTCTATGTATTTTGGCTGAATAGCCGTTCATCACACCCTCCCGCACCTTCTTGAAAGGTGGGAAAACACGTCTTACAAAATTTCAAAACAGTTCATACAGCAACGACAACAGAACATACTCTAGAACCAGAAACATTTCAATCCTACGCTCCTTATCGGCAGAGGAGGAGGTGTCACCCTCTGTCCTCCCCGGTCTACTTCGGAGGGCCCCCGGGGCCTATCCGGCTAATTATTATTTCTCTTCTTTCTTCGTTTTTCGTTCTTCGTTTTTCTCTCTTCTTAATGAAAGTTCATATAATTCGTTTTATATATCTTAGTCTCTTTTTATCTTCGTCAGAGTTCTCTATCCTGGATCTATTAGGACCCGTTTTACACCTCCTCTTTTTCTCGTCTTTAGGATGAGCGAGCCGGTCGTGGCTCTCCCACCCGGGACTGGGGATCGGTCGTGACCCCGTCGCCCCCGCTCCTCTCCTCTGGGCTCTATTTACTTAGCCCCTCGGCGCGTTTTTCCTCGCCTTTTTACCCTCATTAGGACAGAGGGACCGGTCGTGGTCCTCCTGCCCGGGGCCATGGGTCGGTCGTGACCCGCAGTGCCCCCGTTCCCTTCGTTTTTCGTCGTCCAGACGTTCTCCCCTAGTTCGGGTGGAGAATCGGTCGCGACTCTCCCACCCAGAGGCCAGGGTCGGTCGTGACCCTTAGTCCTCTCGACCCTCGGTCCGTTCTACCGTCGTCCAGACGTTCTCCGTTGTTTTTGGGTAGAGAATCGGTCGTGATTCTCTTACCCGGTCGGTCGTGACCCCTCGTTCTTCCGTAACTATTACTCTTCTCTGCGTTCTCTTAGGTGATGATGATGATTTTAAGGATGAGTTGAAGAAGAAAGACTGAAGTTTTTTGTAGATAGAATGTTCTTTTTGGACTTCGCACCCTCGGTCGCCTCGGCATTCAGAGCCCTCCAGTGACTTTTTCACGTTTGGCAAGGACAACATGTTCGAGCCAAAGGCCAAGGTACCCAAAGAAGAAGATGGCGTTGTATGTGGAAAGGAACTTAACTTCATGCATTAAAGCCTAGAGTGGAAGCTTCAGCAGACGACGTCGCGGGTTTCGTGCTATTTGTCACAGTGAAACTTTGAGATGGAGTCCGGGTGAAGGTAAGACTGAGAAGATTAGAATCATTAATTATCGATGAAGTGTCCGTTTTCCGTACAGGAACTGAAGTTTGACTTTTACGACACATGTCCTCGTGGTTAACCCAGCACCAAGACGTTCAGTCTTCGACCACGTCGACACACTCGAAGATTTCAGGATTTCAGAAAGAGATGTCGGAGAGAGTCCACCATAGTAAAGTATTTCCGTCACCGTTCCGGGCCCAAGTGGCATGACAACAACCGGAACGGAGACCCGATTAAGAAGATAATTTTAATGAAGTTTCTTTTTGATGACAGGAGCCGGTGCCTCTCATCCCTCCCCCCCTCCGTAAGCAACGGCAGGAAGACAGTCCTCTTTGGGGCGAGAGGGAGGCTCCTTCGTTCTACTGATGAGATGATTTTCCTAAGAAGAGGATTCCTGTTTCGGGCACTCGGGCCCTCGTTCGTTTCCTAGGCTCTCGGGCCTCGCTCTGTTTACTAAGTTTTTCTCTTCGTCCTCCCGGAGGACCGTGCTTTTAGACGATTTTCGCGAGACTGTAATACCAACAAATAGTTCGTTAATAGAAGTAAGTTTAAGATCCGGTCTGGTTTGAATTTGGAGTAAGGCCACAGTCGTCCACGGTGCCATGTCACATTGCATGAAGCCACTATGCCTATGACGAACGCCGAGACAACAGCTCCGAGCCGTTCCGGGCTGCTCCTAGGTACGACGGTTCGAAGTTGGTAAGTTGAAGATATTAGTGAGAAGGAGAGGAAGAAGCCGTAGAAAGTGAAGATGGACGACATCAACTGGGATCTGCACCCAACGTCAACCTCTGAGATCCGGAACGGGCCCATTCTCAAAAAAAATAGCATATATAGAGAACTCATCCGATGTCGAACTCCAAGAAGGATCGCTCCTCGTCGCTCTTTGCAGACCTCTTGAGGTGTCTATCAAGGCATCCGCGGCCGACGTTCCAAGCACCACCTCCCTGTATATTTCAAAGACTACTTCCCTATATGTTTCAAAGACTATTTTGTTTCGTTCCTCGAGAAGAAGACATCAGGAAATACGACATGGAAGCAGTCACTGTCGTTACTGCAGGTAAGATATTAATATAAGTTTTTAGTAAGTCTATTAATTTTCGTTTCTTGTTCATGTATTGCTTCGGTCGGTCACGAGCCAGGGCCCCTAAGTTATCGTCCCTGCTCGTGCCTTGGTCCTCCGGGAGACATCTACGACTCGCCGCAATCCTTTCACGACTCGCTGCATCAACTCTGGCACGATAAAACCAGCATTCAGGTCGAAAAATTCCATTTTGCCGCTCTTCGTATGCGGTAAGAGGCTGAAGACAAGGAAACTCAGAAGATGATGGTACATGAATCCGGGCTCATCCTCATTCTGATCGATCCATCCAAGATCAAGAAGACAAAGTTGCAGGGAGTAGAAGTGCCGCTAGAGGACAGAGGTCGTCTCTTCCTCGCCTCCAGATCGCTCAAGGCAGCGCGGGAGAAGGGTTTTCAGTCTTGGCCCGCGCCAGCCTTTCCTCCAGCGGCGAGTCGCCGGCCCACCGGTACCTTATTTACCCCGGCACGACCGTCGACTCAAAGACTACAATGACAACACTATCTGTCCATTCTGATTTCCTTTCCTCGATTCCGCCTCCCAACTTTCACTCTCGCTCCCGGGCCGCCCGGCCCGCTATCCATTTGATTTCCGCGACCGGACGATCCCGTTCCACCTGCTCGGTCCCAACCAACGCAGCGGGCTCCAGGGAAGAAGAGGAACAGCTACAAACTTGTTTTTCCTCCTAGCGCCTCCTTCCGTCCCGTATTCGCCCCGCAGGCTTGGTAAGTTCATTCCAGTCATGGACCCTCCAGCTCGCTGATTACACTCAACACCTCCTAACACATGTGGTTTCGTTCACTTCCGCAAGAAGATTTCCATAAAGAAACTAATAGGAATAAATTAAGATAAAAATGTTCGAGCCCGCCAGTCCGTTCCCGATGAGTTTAAGTAAAGTTTTCGGGCCCGTCCAGCGGTCTCCAGGAGAGTCTTTTATCCAGGCTTCGGCCTCCCGTGCGGCTCAGGTACCTCCGCCTCGGCCCGGTTCTCTCCCTGGGGGTTTGACACTATGGGTGAGGAGCCAACGCCCCGTAATCCCTCCCCACCCGACTCGCGACGCGCCATCTTCCGCCTCTGGTTCCGTCGCGCTGTTTTTCTTCCGTGCAAGACCCCGAGCAGCATCTACTTCACCCTTCTTCTTGGCGCCGGATCGGTAGCAACAGTCTCTCCTCCCTAGCGGGGAGCTCGAGAAGCTGATCCACCATTCCGCTCTGTTTTTCCGCCTCTCTTGTCGCCTTCAACAAGTCATCCAGTTGATCCTCGTTTTTGTACATCACTAGGGTCTGAGCCAATTGGACGGTCCGGTTGTGTTCGTTAACTAGCCGGTCGACCCCCGGGAACTCCCTGGTCAACGGCCCCAGTGCCGCCGTCGGGAACTGCGCCATCGCTTCTTCAAATGTCTCTGGCTTGCGGCCCGTTTCTAGTGCCATCAGGAACGCCATAGACGCCGAAGCCATTGCTCTTGTCTTGGCCGTCATTCCTCGCACCTCCCTCGGGGGCCACACCAGTTGCACCCGAATGGCCTCTTCCGCGTCCCAGTCTCGTACCGCTCGCGCCGTCACCGGAAAGTGTCCCTGTAAGACCTGGTGAATGGCCTGTGTCCGTAATAACTTGAGTCTCGGTGTTTCCCTAGATGGTCCTGCCGTCGGTATCTCCGTTCCTATAGACCCGAACACTGAATCCGCTCCCGACTCGTCCAATTCTTGCTTCTCCGGCTCGTATCCTCTGGTCTCGGCCTGCCCCAACTCCATGTCCTCTGAGTCTTCCACCTCCGCGTCCATGGACTGGGCAGCCGGTATTTGTAATCTGTGTATCACAACCCGCGGTTGTAGCGCCCGCCCGTGTTTATCCTCGTCCTTGAGTGGGGTATCCGGTCCTGGCGGCGATCCCATACGTTCGGGCGACGGTGGTCCCGGGGTCTCTTCCGATCCTTGCGACCCGAAAAACGAGCTCCCCAAACTGGCTTGAGTCAGGTTGTCAACCGCCGCCCGTGTCTCTGGCGTGTCTGGTGCTACCGTAATGTCTCTCATTCGTTTCAATCCTGGGGGCGGCACTATCGGCTGCTTACATACCATCTTCTCCAGGGGTGAATCCGCTTTCGTCGGGGTAGGGGTAGAGAACAGCGGCTGTGTCGAGGCCATCGACGCCGTGTCCTCTGGTCTGGCCGCATGCCGGACATACTTTACTTTCTCCACTCGCCCCGACGGTTTGAGTCCCTGCCTTTCTGCCATCTCGCGTAGAAACCTTCCTAGGTACAATGCTTCTCTTTCCACCAGCCGGCCTCCCTGTGCTTCCCGAATGCTGTCCTCCAGCTCCTGGTCGGATCTCGCCTCGTGGTAACCCCTGAACGATCCCTCCCGGTTCATTGTTCCTTTTAAATATCCGGGGTACCTCGGGTGTCGTGATTCGTATATCACTGATTTCTTATGAACTGTCATCATAGTAAATTGTGCGTCGCTACAAGGTGGTTCTAGTCCCGTGGTCCGTTTGACTCCTGTCGAGGTCTCAGGCTGTGATGGTCCCAGCTCTCCCGTGCTACTAGACTCAGCAATAATCAAGGACCGATCGCTCCGGACCGACATACTCCTGCCTGACTCCGACTGGTCCGAACTCGTTCCCTCCTCCAATTCTCTCGGGACTTTCTTGACCTTTTTCCACTTCTTCTTTCGCGACGGCTCCTCCGCCGGGCATCCCTGCGTCGGGGGCCTCTTGAAAGCGAGCGGCTCCTCTTCCTCTTTGACTTTCGGTCGTTGGTCGTCGGACGAGCTCACCAATTCCACCACCTCAGCCCCCGGTGGTATTCCTGAGCAACCCGGCTTCGGGGTGGGTGTGGATGTCCGTCCTTTTCCTCTGCCCGGGAGTCCTCGTCCTCTCGGTTCCCGTGGTTCTCCCTGGGCGTTTAACTTCTTAATTCGGCTCTGTACTAACCCTGATATTTGGTCTGGTGTCAGGAGTGGCTTCGGGTTGACCACGGCTCGGCTCGCGCTTCGCGGCGACTCGGTGTCTTCCTTCCGTACTCCTTTCGCGGCCCTCCGAGGGGAACGACGCGTGGGTGTCGATCGTTCCGCTACCTCGGCCAGGGGTCCCTTCCCTGCTGCTTTGGCTGCTTGGGCTCCCTCGCCGGCCTCGTCGGCCTCTGATCCTTCTTCGGTTGCTACCTGCTCCAGCTGCTCGGCGTCGCTGTCCTCGGATCCTCTCGACGCCCTCGGGTAGTAAGGTATGCGGATATGCCGTCGCGGCCTCTCCGGTGCCTCCTTATCCACCGCCCTCTCAGGGGGTTGAAACCCCTCCGGATGGCGCACCGCGTAGTCCCGTTCCATGTTGGCTACCCGGGCCGCCGTTTCATCCCCAGCAGCGAAACTGGTGTACGGCGGTCGTCCTTTCGGGTCCAAGGCGAACGCCGCAGCATACTCCAGCCTCAGAAGGGGGTCTTGTTTCGGCATCCCCCTCTGCAGGTTCCCTTCGTGTGAGTCCGTCATGTGCTTCTTCCAGTCCTGGTGTGTCGAATAGGCTCGATTCGAACACACCGGGCACATGTAGTACTGCTTCCGTAATCCATCGTGCTGGCCTTTAATATGCTTGGCCAAGTGCTTAAACTCCTTTCCGTGACAATGTCCTTCCCAGCACTGTCCGCTCATCGTGTCCGTTTTCCGGGCTTTCGGGGCTCGTTCCAATCCTGAAGCTCGTCCCGTCAGCCGTTTCCGTTTTTGTCTCGTGGTGATGCTGCTCGTCTCGCTTCTCTGCTTTTCCTCTTGTTTTCTTCTCCTTAGCTCAGTCGGCTCGTCTGCGATTTGATGAATCCTGATCGGCTGACCAGAATGACCTGCTCCGGCGAGCGCTCTGCCTTTTATAGCCGCCGCAGGCGGAAGTGGGCGTGGCCTGCACTAGCGACCCCTAGCGTCAGACTCACCATCCACTTCTACGGTGGCGCCCCCTACGATTTTCCGGTCCCCGGGGCCCGCCGCTGGTCACCGCCTCGCCTGCTTTTTACCTCGCGGCCCTTCGCCCGTCCACGCGTTTTTCCTAGGCCTTTTATTGCCCCACCGGACGTCCTTGGTCTTTTCATCCCTCGTCGCCTTCTCTTGCCTTTTTCATCTCGGCCCTCACAGTGCTTCCGCACACTTCCCGGAGAACACAGGGGCTCGGCGTTATCATCTCCTCGCCGCCGCCCCGTTCTCTTTGTCCTCTTTTACTCCTTTTACGACCTACTTTAAAGCCCGTCCTCGTTTCAGGCCTCGCCTTTTACAGCCGTCCGTTCGTTCCTCCGGCGTTCCCGAGAGTGCCGCATCTACTCTCCTCCGGTCTCCTGGACGCTGTAAAGCGGTATTACCAAGTCGGCATTACTTCAGAAGTCTTCACCAGCTTGCCACCGGGTCTGTCTTCTGTTGTAATCCAACCATCTTTTCCACGCTGTGGTTCCTCCGAACTGACCGGAAAGCGGCTCCGTGGGACTACTTTAGACATTCGGGCCGTCGTGGCTCCCGAACGCCGTTTTTCGTTCCAACCCCGCATTTCCCACCTATATTACATCCGCAAGAGAACCAATCTTCAGCTAGGTAGCAAATCTCTACAGCCTAACGACCTGCACTCCTACTGTAGTGGTCAACGCACCGCCCCGACTCAATGGCCCCAGGTTGATCAGTCCTTTTTGGCCAAAGCCTTTTTGTGTAGCGCCGATTTGGTCGTTCCCTTGGTCCTCTTCCACCTGCGGAATCGAGACACGAAAACGACTTCATCACAAAAAGAGGTGCCCCGTTTCCTTACGTGCCCTAGCGCGCCCCACCCCAAGCATTTACTGTGCAGCCTCGTATCCTTGCTGGTCAGCTACCATCCAGGCTGGCGCAGCGTGTCCTCGGTAGGGTTCCAGGCGGTCCACATGGACTACCCCCCCCCGGTTTCCCTCGTTTCTTCCGTACTACCACCCGTCCTCGGTCAAGCACCTTGACGATCAGTGCAGGGCCCATCCATGGAAATCGCAACTTCGTTCCCTTGTCCCTATCCACTACCGTATCGTGCACCCAGACCAGTTCTCCGGCGTGGTATTCCCGCCGAGTCACCCTCCCATCGTACTCGTGTTTCTGATGGATGGCGGCTCGTTTCAGCCCCGTCCGGGCCTCCCGATAGGCCGCGACTAGCCCTTCCTCCAGGCTTTTCACATAGTCGCCTACCCGTCGGGGTTCCTCCTCTGGTCCTAGAGGTCTCCCATAAATCGCCTGTCGCGGCATCATGGTCTGTCGGCCCAGCATCATCATATTCGGTGTCACTCCCGTGCTGGCTTGCGGCGTTGCTCTATAACTCATCATCACGAGCGGGACCATCTCGTCCCATTCCCGGCCTGTTGCTCGGCAGCTGGCTTTCAAACAACACCCCAAAGTACGGAAACTTCGTTCTATGTACCCGTCACTCCTGGGGTGGTACGGCGTCGTTCTTGTTTTGTGTATTCCGAATAGTGCACAGACCTGAGCCACCACCTCGGATTCGAAATTCGTACCTTGATCCGAGTGTAGTTCCCGAAACGCGCCGTACCGTGCTACTACTTCTTCAACCAGTTTGTTCGCCACTGTCGTTGCCTTTTGATCCGGGATCGGGAAACACTCCAACCATTTGGTGAAATAGCATCCCACCATCAGGCAATACTTATTTCCTCGTTTGGTGACTGGGTACGGGCCCGAAACATCCATGGCCAGCCGTTCCATCGGCTCCCCCACTATGTACTGATGTAGCGGCTCCCGTCTTCCTCGTCCTTTTTTCAGCAACGCGCAATCACATTCTCGACATTCCTTCCGCACGTCTTCCCGGAGTCCCGGCCAGTAAAACCCTTGTTCCAACAGGGCCGTCGTCCTGGCGACTCCTAAATGCGCTCCTGCCGCGCCTCCATGGTATTCCCTTACCAACTTGGCCCGTTCCCCTCGGGGAACGACCAACTGGTTCCTCCAACCATGTCCTTCTAGTTCCCAGTACTTCCGATGCAGCACGCCATCCCTGAGGCTTAATCGTTCCCATTGCCTACATAGGATCTTTGTTTCCCGGGATTCCGGAGATATGGCCTCCCAACCTGGCCGGTCCGCATCCTCTTCCATCCGTGCGACAATCGGCCCTATATCTCGATCCCTCCTCTGCGCTGCTCTCATCTCCTGCGGGGACCATCCGGGCTCGTACCCCCGGGCCCGCGTCACTACTCTCACTTTTTCGGTATTCTCGTGCTCCTCTCCACATTGTTTGCACGGATACCGGGACAACGCGTCAGCGTTCCCATGCTTCCTGCCCGGTCGGTGTTGGAACGACACATCATGCGAGTCGATAATCTCAATCCACCGAGCAGCCTGCCCCATCGGTTCCTTACTTCTCTGCAGCCAACTGACCGCGCTATTATCCGTCCGGACTATCACGCGTTGACCATAGATGTAGCACCGAAAATGCTTCAAAGCTCGCACCACCGCCAACAGTTCTTTCCGCGTGGTGCAATACTTTCGTTCGTTTGACTCCAGGGTTTTGCTCGTGTAAGCTATCACCCGTTCCTCCCCTCTCTGCTCCTGTGATAGCACGGCTCCCGTTCCCACGTCACTGGCGTCTGTGTCAAGCCACCATTGTCCATCTTCCTCCGGGAATCCCAACACCGGGGCCTCCGTTAGCGCCTTCTTCATCGCATCAAATGCCTCTTGTCGTCTCGCGCTCCACACGAATGGTTCCTCCTTCGTTGCCAATTCATACAAGGGGGCAGCCAACTCTGTGAAGCCGTTTATATGCCTTCTATAGTACGAACATAATCCCACGAAGGCTCGTACCTCGTGGAGATCCCGCGGGACCGGCCACTCGGTTACTTGCCGACACTTTTCGGGGTCGGGTTCGATCCCGTTGAATGGGACAACGTGCCCCAAGAACGGAATCTTCTTCTGGAACAGCTTGCATTTTCGCGCCTTTAACTTCAGTCCTGCAGCGTTCAATCGGTCCAGAACCCGTACCAATCTTTCCAGAGTCACTTTAAACGTTGGTCCAAAGACCAGTATGTCATCCAGGTATACCAGACACTCCTCCCACACGATTCCTCTGAGGATTCTTTCCATCAGTCTCTCGAAGGTGGCTGGGGCGTTTACTAGCCCGAATGGCATCACTTTGAACTCATACAATCCTCCTTGAGTCACGAAGGCCGTCTTTTCTTGGTCCTCCGGTGCCATCTCCACCTGCCAATATCCGCTTGCGAGATCCAGACTGCAGAAGAATAGGCTTCCTCCCAAAGTGTTGAGGCTGTCCTCTATCCGCGGGAGCGGATAGGCGTCCACTTTCGTAGCCTGGTTCAGTTTTCGGTAGTCGATACAGAACCTCGTTCCTCCGTCCTTCTTTTTGACTAGAACGGTCGGGCTACTCCACGCACTCCCGCTCTCCTGGATAATCCCTAGATTTAACATATCCTCCACCAGTGCTCGTTCTTCCTCTCTCCTGGTGGCCGGATACCGTCTGACCCTCTGCTTGATCGGCATCTGATCCCCCGTTTTAATTCGATGTTGTACTAAATCTGTCCGTCCTAACTCATGTTTCGAGGTCGCAAACATTTGTTCCCGGGCCATGATGGCTTTCTCCAGCTCTTCGCCTTCCTTCGTGGTCAGGTCTTTCTTAGCCTCCCCTATCATTTCAACGAGCGCTCCAGGGGGTTCTTTTGCTTCACTTCCTATTCCTCGTACCTCTTGTACGAAGGTGGCTTCTCCGAGTACCCCGCCGGTTTCCAATTTCGCACTCTCGGTCCCTCGGTTGGCCACCCAAACTTCATTTTCTTCTCCCAATGTCACCGTTCCTGGGATCACCTCCAGTCCCATAGGTAACCCAGCGCCGGTGATGACAGCCAGCTGTCCACTCTGTCCTATGTCTATTCTCGCTACTACTGTTACTCGGGTCACTTGGAGTGGGGGTATTTCCGTCGTTTCCTCGATTCGCACGACCTGTCCTCCGACGGTAACTGCCCGAATCCCATCCGTTCTTTGTTCTACTCCCGGGATTCGTTCCCCCTCTCCCTCCCCCTCGGCGGGCAGGAAGATAGCACTCGCGTGGGGCTTAACTGTTAGCCGGTATTTCACCGCGAAGTCGTTTCCCAGGATCCCTTCATCTCTACCGATGTCTGCCACCATGAACG
This sequence comes from Lepidonotus clava, assembly GCA_936440205.1. Classification (NCBI taxonomy): domain Eukaryota; kingdom Metazoa; phylum Annelida; class Polychaeta; order Phyllodocida; family Polynoidae; genus Lepidonotus; species Lepidonotus clava. The sequence continues at coordinate 19,746,619 of OW387148.1, forward strand.
TCCACTTCAACACGCGCGTTCCCAATTTTACTGGCAAGTTCGTGCATCCGTAGCACCGCAACGGACTACCATCCACCGAGCAGAGACGTCCTTCATATCCATCCAGTTCTTCCCATTTTCGTCCCCACTCTCTCCAGAGGCGTTCCGACAGCAGACTGATCATAGATCCGGTATCAACCAAAAAACGGACGACACTCTCTCCCACCGTCCCGGCCACATAAAGTCCACATTCTCCCATGCCTACTACTTCTCTCGCCGCGCCCGAAGGGGGCCCCGCGCTTACTGCGACGGCGACTGTCCGTTTCCCTGACGCTGAGAACACTCTCTGGCGAAATGGCCCTTCTGGTGACATTGATGACACTCTAAATCTTCTTTTCGCTTCTTAAACGCCTCCCTCCGGGCCGTTGCTTGTCTTCTAGCTTCCCGTTCTTCTGCCAATTCTTTCATCATCTCCTCCAACTTACCGTTCAAGGCCATGATCTGTGTATTGGCGTCCTCCTCGGGCTTCACTGCCCGCAGGAGGCGGCGTGAGTATCGTTCCTGTATTTCTACCACCTCTACCGCCTCCTCTAGTGTCTTGCATCCTTTCTCTGCACACTTCAGCTGGAGGTCTTCCCCAACTGCAGCCTGGAACGCATGTAATGCTGCTTTTTCCTGGCTAGCGTAGTCGTTGGAGAAGTAGGCTCTCGATGCCAGTCGCCGGGCATTATCAGCCAACTCCTTCGCTGTCTGGTTCTTTACACGTTTCAATCCCGCCAACTCTTGCAGAGCATTACACGTGTCCTTCTCCTGACCGAACCTCCGGCGCAACGCATCCACCCTCGCTGAGTAACGGAGTCGTTCCCTGTCCGGGAGTCCGACAAAGTACATTCGTGCCGTTCCCGTCAGCGAGAGAAAAAGCATCGCCGCTTTTTCCTCGGCCGTCCAGCGTCCCAATGTTGCGTACTCCTCAAACTGGTTGATCCATCCCTCGAAATCCGGTTTACCGTCATACTTCTCTGGTCGTAAACTGAACTTCTTCAAACTCGCTCCTACCTGGCCGGTCTGTTGTTGTTGAGCCCGCACATTCTGCTCATCCGTCGGGGTGGACGTTCCCATAAAATTAAACTGCCTACCCATGATGGTCGTGTCCTCCCCTTTGGTCTCGGTTTTCGCACCTCCTTTCTCCTCCCCACCTTCCTTGAAGGCGACGTCAGAATCCATCTGCTCGAAGACTGCCGCAGTCGCCATGAGTATCCAATACCGATGAAACACCCAAGATCCACAAGTCCGTATGTGCCTATTTCAGCACCACCGCTGCCACCAGTGTGACGTTCTCCGGTAAGTCGGGGTTGCCGATTCTTACAACAGAGGACGTGGGGGTTGTTCGGGTCTCGGGGCGGACGGGGAATCCGGGCCAAGAACCGAGATGTGTTTCTAGAGTCGTGCCTCGCGCACGAGGGGGGGCTGAGCGAATCGATCGGGAATCGGCACTCGATGTCGACGGAGGACTGCGGGGGAGGGAAATTATGGTAGGGGTACGGGTCGGCCGGGGGGCGGTCCACCCCTGAGTTCCGGTCCGCGGGGGCGACGGGCCGACGGTCGCCTATTGTTTGGTAGCGTGGGGCCGAGCATGCCGCGCCCTCGTCCCCGCGGACTTCGCTCCCTCGTTCCGCTCCCCATGTCTTCGTACCATACTACGCCTCGGTTTCCGGGACTACTTCGGGCCTTCGTGCCTTACTCCGTTCCCTCGTTCCTCGTTCTTCGGGCCGTCGGGCCCCTTACCCTATGTTTCTACTACCTATCTCGAACTTCGACTGTTTTGTCCTAACTTTGGCTTAATTACTCTGATCGGCTCATCTTTAGCGGTTGTTTCAGGAAAGAGGACACGTCTGGACACCAGGAGAACTGTTAAAGAACTCTGTTTATTCGGGCCTCACCGCCCCTTTATATACTAGAGAGGTCAGCCCTGATTGGCTGCCTTCGGTCACGTGACCTACAACTGACGTCACTTCCGGTTTATATATTCCGTTTCCGGTTTACATTTCACTTCCGGTTTACATATTTCCGGGTTTCGTTCCTTTACGTTTTCGTTCCTTACATATTCGTTATTCGTTCTTTACATATTCGTTATTCGTTCTTTACATATTCGTGCCTCTTTTTCAGGCTTTCTATACTTTCGTTCATTATTACATATTCGTTCCTTTACATCTATTTCGTTCTCTTACATATATTTCGTTCTCTTACATATATTTCTATTATTACCTTATTTCTATTATTTTAACCTCTATGTATTTTGGCTGAATAGCCGTTCATCACACTTTCATGTGTTAAAGGGGCTGTCTCGTCATGTGGTTGTTGGGCTAACATACGCCGACGTTAGCCTAACGACGACGTCACTGGCGTCGTGTTTTGCCCTTTCAGAATGTAATAACGCAACGTCATTGGTCACGTCGTGAATTTGGCGGGGCAGGACAGGGGTTACAACGAAGCAATTTAGATCCCTCTCACGGACGAGAACGTCCCTTTAAGCACCTACTGATCTAGCAATGAAAGTTCTTGAACCCAAAATGTGTGTTAACACTCGTAAAACTTGCATCAGACAGATGATACAAAGGTATTGCACGAATTGGCTGGATGGTTTAAGTCATTTATGAACACTTTCTCTTTGGAACAGTGGGTCCGTTGTAACTTCTGTCACAAAATGAGGACTTTCAGCAATATAGTTTAGATGTTCAATGCGACCAGACTTTCCCAAAAGAAAGTCATGATCGGTCATTGGATGGAAAGAATGCCCTTGTTTGCATTTCTGGGGAATAATTTTGCCAGAATAATATCTTGACGTGTTATTGTTACAGGTGGCATGCCAACGGTGGCAATGTAGGAAACGACAGCAATTATTCAATTTACAACATAAATACACAGGATTAATTTAAACGTTTCCTTTGTCGAGTCATTAGGCAGGCCTTTGTGCGCATGTCTGAGGCTGGTCAAATACTTCCGGTAAACAGGCTCGCTTGAACAATCCCTTCATTTGGTGTGCTTTGGCAACCACTGTTTTTATTCTAAATTTCTCTGTTTTATTCTATGAAAAAGAGAAAGGCAACTCATAACAATAACTAAAGCTGGCATGATGAGGGTAAATATTGTGGTTCTGATGACGAGGCAAACAAGCCAGCATTGACTACTGTGGGCATGCGTCAGTCAGGCTCCATGTACTTGTCGGCTGACCCAATCTGTTGCCATGGTGACAATAACAATGCCCCACGAGCCAGCCCAGGAACCTGTTGTGCGCCCAATATTACATCATGCATCAATCATTCAAGCTCGTAAGTTGGCCAAACAGTTCGCACTAGAGTGTGAATGAGTGCGGACTAGCGGTAGACTTTTGGGCTCTTCTTCATTTGAAAAGGGATCGTGTTGGGCTTAGGCTCAATTGAAAGGGGACGATGGGGAGGCTTGGCATGTGATTCGTGCTGGCCTACAAGATGGAAAGCTTTCTTACGTGTGCAGTAATACGAATGTAATACGATTACTTTTGAGCATCTTTGTGTATTACAATAATATCTTAGCTTGTGGAAAGATCAAAGATAAGGTAATTTCAGAGTATTTTTTACAAAGAACAAAACCAGTATGATGAATTGTTTTTATAATCAGAATAACAGTCAACCACTAACTAATGTAATTTCAGAAAGTTGAAAGGGTGCCCACAATACAGACTTTACTCTAATAATATTCTAAAGTATCAATCTCCAGGCCGAATTATCATTGCTTTGTATTGAAGGGTTAGTTCTGCTCAGACCTACGAATATCAGAAGAGTGGCAAAGACATGATGTCTTTCCGTGTTTGTAGGATGCTGGCTTTTTGACAAAGCATTTCTCTACGGCAATTTACCAAAATATACTATATTGCCTTCTTCGGTGTTGAAAACATTTTTATATCATCCCTCAAGTATGGGCATGTTAAAGTGGCATCCTACTATGAACCACCACTGACCAGTAAGTATCCAAAGTAGCCTTTTACTTATTTCTAAGACGTAGCTCCATCACATCTATAGGCTACTGCGTCTTCTGTGAATCCACCATTTACTATGACAAAGCCACAGTTCTTCAGTAGGTCGCTGCATAAGCAAAGGGGTTTTCTTAGGCTGACTAACCGCTCCAAAGAGAATCCATAACTTGTTAACTTGTCGTCTGACTGGAAGTGTTAGTCAAAGAAAGAGACTTGACAGAATATCCTAAAGCTTTGATCAAATAGAAAGAGTGAAAACTGCCTATTCCTTTTGACATTTTTGAGTGCCTTCTAAACCTGGATGACATCCGGCATCACCTCAGAGTCAACACGTTTGTTGAGGATAATCTCAAATTGTTGGTGTGAGGTCGGCTAATTGACCACCTTTATTTATGGAGCAATTTAAGGGAAACTTGAAAAATAGAGGTTTGGAGGCACATTCACCGATTTATAACCGATATTTACAAGAATATTCAACAAAACCTGAAAATCAATTCAAAATTGTCATCCGACCTTAATCCCTCGTTGTTGAGGTAGGTTGATCAGCGAATGGCAGGCCAAAGTCCTTATGCAACATTTGATATCTAATGCACTTTCGCTGTACATTAGGGGTATGTATACATTTTAGTTATGAATCTTTCAAACGTAGATATATTTAGACCCAAGACGCAACACATTATAAGACCAGGTAACAGGTTAACATGAGATGGGTATAAAGTTAAAATTATGAGTATCGTCTTTAACAGAACAACATAAACAATTTTAGGAGCCCTTACTTGCTCCCATATTGCAATTGATTAAGCTGTTTGGGATTATCAACAATTATACCTTGTTCTTCATTCAGACAGGCCACGCTAGAATCCATTGCAATATTGTTGTTCCTGACTTATTCACAGAGTATTTGTAAATTTAGACTGGTATCTAAACGGTCCAGTGAGGATTCCTTCACGAAGTTACTACCATAGTAAAATCTCGTGGGCGAGGGAATTAGGAAAGGCACAGAGCTCTTAACGGTCTTTAAATACCAAGGTTAAGATTCCTCCCTATAGGGAACAGTCCCAAGAGCCTGCACCTCTCATTACAACAGGAAGTGCTAGAAACTTATTTCCGGAAGCGATAAACGACCACGTCCTCCTACAGCGGCGGGTTCCGGAAGTAGTTCCGGCTGCGTCCTGTGCTTGAGGACATTAAAAGTGACACGTTAGTGTCGATGCTTTAAGAAGACCTAAGTGTATAGCATGTTAACCCTTCACTCTACTTATGAGATATGTTGTAGCGATTCATGATCAGAGACCCGTTCTGAAACGTACGGTCCCTATAAGAACTAAAGATTAGTTTAGTCATTAGTATGATTAGTAAAAAGAACATGCTAAACCAATGAGAAAATATCAATATTCGGCATATATTATTTGTTTATGTGTACCTCACTCACTGAGTCTCAATCTAGACATTGAAATTAGTTTCAGCTAGGTTACATGTATATCACCAAAAGAAATTACCTTTGATATATCATACATCAAGCGGAGAAGTTGCATTAAGAATGGCATTGAAAGAAAATAAATCAATGCATACTGTAAAATTCTATGGAAAAGAAGTAAACAGGAAGGAAAGAGTCACTCAATAACGGAAAAAACAACTTAGGAATTATGCTAATTTGATTCGAAAGGCTCGCATAGAATGGAACAGACTGAATGTGACGTAATTATCAGCCCTTTGTTGTCGTCGCCTACATCCATCATTCAATGCCTTTGTCTTTGTGATGTGTAAGAAGTGGGGCAAGTCACCTGCAGCTATCCCACCTAGCTCAGCACTGTCTCTGTCCTGACGTCCCCGGGGACAGTCTGTAGTATAAGATTATCTTCTTCGGACTGACTGCTATTTTGTACGTCAATGACGGCATTGAAATATGGGGGATTCGCCAGTAATACATCAGAGTATTACAGGAAAGAATATGATACTTTCTTGGTAAGAGGAATTCGGTATTGCTATAATACAGGCCTACATTGAGCTTGCTGTCATTTGTCTGTTTGTGTCGTACAAGTCGAATTTCTGTGTCATTGATATCATTGGGACGACTATTGAACTTGTACTTAGTTGTTAACCAGTAAGGTTTAAGCTATACATAAAAAGATGACATAATTATGCTTAATTGGTATGGGCTGAAGAAATCATAGCGCAGAGTGGAATTCTAGTTTCACTATTACTTAACATCATTACATGCTTTGTAAGAAATCAAAGCCGGTGCTTACATTACCATTTTGTGCTTTATCTTCTTCCGTTTTGCACACACATATAAAGGAAATCTCCGAATCCCACATGGGCTTATATGTACTTGGACAACATTTCTAGGCCCATAAGACCATTAATGGATGGACACACAGAGACAAAATGATTTCCCATGCCATTTAGCCTATGGCAACAGTGGCGTATTTCTCTTGCTCTTGTGGTGCACGATAAGAGCCCTGTCTCCGCTGACCCCCCACCCCAACCCAGCCCAGATAAGTCGGCCCGTCCTCATGTCTCCCCGACAACCTTATCAGACACTGATGTCACATTCCATCTAGCCGTGAAGGGAAACCATTCATGGGCATCCGCACAATACAAAGTTACACGTTAATGCTTTCTCCCACTTTCCATCAGGTTTATTTATGCGATTGTGCTGCTAGGCCTTTAGTTACATGGATGTTGTTGGAGACCCGACCAAGGTGGAGTAGGGTCTCTCGGATCTAACTGGATCTCATCAAGATAGGTCCAATCTTTGAAATTACTCAGGGGTTTTCTTCCAGGCCTTGAGAACATGTTTAAGTATTGAAAGGTATTGTGAAATGTAATAGGCCCTATCTGTATTAATTACCTGAGATAACAGATACCAGCAGTGTGCTGCTGGAGTAACCTGCCCTTTGCAACGTGTGATCAGAAGTCAGGTATATTAAAACCGATGCTAGAGAGCAAGGCACTGTTCACTTGAATCTATTTTACTATTTTTGCTGGGTTGATTGATGCATGGGACAAGCATGAATCAGTTTGAATAAAATTCCACCTCTAAATTATATTATGAATACAATGTAATCTTATGCTGTGTCGTCCACTGGAACAAAGTATTATGTTAAAAAAATAAAGGATTGCAATTATGACATTCAGACAATTAAAATTTGATCAAGGATCCGTCTCCGTCATAGATTGTGACCATAAAAACTAACATAATAGGACGTTTATCAAAATGTAAGGGTACAAATACAGTAAATAGACATGTGTATCTATACAGCATGTCACTTCAGCAACAGTGAACTTATTTAGTATACAACTGTTCGGTACGACTTGCAAGCAAATAGTTTTACCATAATAATTATTTGTCCTTTCTATTCCTGAAAGATATGATACTGGGTGCTGCATCCCTTGGAGTGGAATACATGGGAACAAAAAACCTAAACGTATGAGAACATAGAAATTATTGTTTTTTATATAAGGGTCTTGAATTTCGCATGCTATGTGCTGACATTTGCATTTTCTTTCATACCTAGTATCACGCACCATGATGAATCTAAATATTCAAAAACAGAAACTAACAGTATGACGACAATGATCAAAAACCACCCGGTGTATATAGTCCGAAGATTGCCTTCTGTACGTGATATATCACGTTCTCACGAACTAAAAGATTGCCAAGACTTTTGCTATGTACGTGATACTTTCTACGGAATATCAAATATTCCTCCTATCGAAAATATAACCAGCATCAACCCGATCCCTTGTATCCGATTCCCGCACGCTCAAAACAAGTCATACCCACAAGATAACAGAGGTTGGCCCCTAGTCAGATTACGAGTCACTTGAGCCGAACATGCAATTTCTTGTTGACGATTTGAGAGGCAATCCCATCAGCTCACCTCGGATGTACTCAATTACCCAGTGTTATCACTGGCAGGCTGAGTAGCTCGGCGAGCTGCTCGCTGAGGTGGTCGGCGCGTATCTAATGGCCTTCTCATGCCCGCACACCTTTTATCACGTGAGGCCGGCCCCGGAGGACTGGTAGTATCTACGGGAGGAGTGGGTGCAGGAGTAGGCCTACGGGAGGCGGAGTGTACCTTTTGTGGGCCTGGGCCATGTGTACCGGCATTCTAGCATGCTCCTCCTTGTGATCCGTGTATTTGTTGTGCTTGCATACATAGGCCTAGGCCTGCTATGAAAAGTCAAATCAGTGGATAATATATCTAGGCGAAGATTAGGTGAATAAAATTTAAGTAAACATGGTTGCTAGATAAACATTTCTTATAGAAATCAGGTTTCTTAGTAAATTGACTTAAATAGACAGCACATGACAGACGCTCCTTTGAAAAAAAGATGTTCTGATTTCGAAATCGATTACCATCACGGGATAACCGATGGTAGGTTTTCACCAACATAATCCATAGCAAAATGCACTCTAGTAAATCCCCGAGAGCTCAAAGTGAGTATACTCAGATTTGGGGCCAGCTGAGCCACTGCAGATTCAATTAGACATTTTTAAGGATTTTTGTTTAACAACGGGCGCCCCATCGACGGTCTGAGCAATAGGAGGCTTTGGTAGCGCCGACAGAGGGAGCAGCTCACCTTAACTGCTCCTCCCCCCGGGCCCGGCCCGTCGGCATCCCTTTACCGGCCATCCCCTTCGGGCCGCCCCGCCCGCCTCTCACCCAGTCTCGGCCTTTGGGAGTGGGGGCTAGGGCCGGAGAGTGAGGGCGGTGACGTAGTTAGGTAAATGGAGGCGTATTTAATCACCGTCGGAGGTATCACTCAATGGGCCCAGCCTCCGAGCCCCAGGTACGGCCGCCCTGCAGCTTCTCACTTTTTCTGTTAGTTCCTTTCAACTGATGTTTCCAAAGTGAGTACCAACAAACATTGAGCTGGATTTCTTTTTTTCTAATGATGAGGTTGGCAATGGATCTTTGCTGTTGGCCACCTGTAGGCTCATTCAATCTTTATGAAGTCTTTTTTCTGGAGCAGTCGAAGCTCTACATGTTTCATCTCCAGGCTATGCCTTGGAGATTGTAAGGCCGCAGGTATACGAATGTTTTTTATCACGAGAACATAATAAGCCATAGCATAGGAATTTACTTTATGTTTTTCTGTTATCTGCCAAGTCTAAAAAATGAAGCCATCTGAGGAAATATTAATTAGGTCATAACGTTGTAGGTTCACATGAGAACTAGTCAGATTTCCACTGCAGGGTCCCTATGGGAGATTTTTAAAGGAATCCCACATTTGTCTCGTCTTGTAGGCCTATAATGAAAAAGTCTCAGCATCCTTTCCATTACAACACGTATTCCAAGCCACAAGTACAGTCTGTCTGCCCCATGCTGGACGTAGACAGGATGTGAAGATTCGTTTATCTGTTGTGCAGTACAAGTCATTCCAAGACAAAGGCAACGCACATAACTCTTGGGATACCTCGTGATGGTCGTCATCTGCCTTCGAATTCTACCAAGCAGAGGACAGAGACAGAGAACATTAAATGAAATGGCCGCCTAGGGGGAAGGCCAACAAGTAAAACTATGCTGGTCATATAATAAAGATGCTCAGTTGAGACGGAAGGAGAAGTAAACGCCTCACGAGAGTCTTCAAACCTGATTATGACCTGAGTAATATTTACTGGTAATGCCGCAGGTGCATCCCCATGGAAGGTCGACATAACACTAAATATGGGAGGACCAATACATGTATGTATCTTAACGCCGGATTGATGGAGAATGATATTGACACTTGAGTGGTGAAGTGATTTGAGAAGGATCTTGGTTGGTGAAGTGGATTTTATTGAAGGGTCTGAGCTTTAACCTTATAAGCATTAATTTCACATATATTATATCTATGGATTTGTATATTATTTACGCGACTTCTCATACAATAAGGAAATCCTGTTTCTATTCTATAAACCAATGAGTTGGTCACGGTTGCTAAGGGACCGTCCTTGGACATCCTTGAAGTACATGAGACTTAGTTCTCATGCTCCTGACAATAACCGACCAATGTAATCAGCATTTTCTCACAACTAGGCGCAAGTGTGCGAATGCTATAATTGTTTTGTAACACATATATGTTTTCCTAGACATAAGCCCCTTCTAACCATGTTCAACTAACCAGACAAGTATGCTTTTTGGTATACGTAAACTATCCATCACCCCACTGCTATTCTTGGTAGGGAGAGAGGTAGATTGCTAAAGGACACTTTGAATAGCAGGATTTAGATCTAACCGACCGCTATCACATCTTATGCCTAATTCAATATAGGTAAATGTGTAGTGTGTGATCTACACAATGAACCATGACCATCCCCTATTCCTTAGTTTACACATGGGTAATTTATGAGTGATTTCAATATATTCCCATGAACTCTCATCTAATTAACGCTTTTTAAAAACGAATTGTCCCATTCGTAGAAATTACAAACTTACCTTAAATGTTTTTCTCTCTGTTATCTATGAACCCATACTCATTTAGAATAATCTTCCACACAGCTGTAGCATTGTATATACCATCATTGCTGGACAACCACATACATGTAGTTTATCAAACAATATTAGTTCATGATACCCATAGCTAGGATAAGCATCACGGTTCGAAAGTAATTGTCCATCACATTCTTAAGGTTCATTTGGCCAGTAAGACAATTGCACATTTGGGAAATCTTTCAGCTATCTTGAGTTGCTCTACTGACAGGCATCATGGGAGAAGGTCCGCACGTCTATAAAAGCAATACCTTATACATTTGCTGGGGACTCCAACTTGTTTGGCCTTGGCAATTATGAATTCAACTAACAAAACATTCCAGTAATGCTTATTGATCAAGTACTGCTTCAAAAGCTCAATCCTGAAAAAGAGCTATAGAGGTAGCTTTTCAGTACATTGTCTGAATATACCAAGCAAATTTCCGAGTTAGAGAATTGAAAAATATGCTTTTAACTAAGAACAGTAACAGCGATATATTGTATACATTTCTATATAAAGGAAAATGAAGGATATTTTCCATAGAAATACATAAACGTAGTACGTCCATATAGATATACTAACTGTCCCATTAGCGTTGTAACTCTAGCAATAACTCCTTCCCCTGTTTTCATTGACAGGGGTCCTAACCCATTCTGCCACACCTACATGGACCAGACCCGTCGCCGGAGACATGCTCATTTCCGCCCTCCGGGTCGGGCCCTATCCGGCGCCACCACCTCTCCCCTACCGACATCCTTTGTCGTTGGAGGGGCAATTCCAGCCCAACTTTGAACCACAATCTCTTATTTCCTCCAGGGGATGGATGACCTTGGACCCAGCGACCGGCCGCACCCACCTCGTAAGGGCAATGCTTGTGGCAGAATACCAGTCGCTGAATATTTTGGTTGGCGATTTTGGTATGGCTGGTATAGATAGGGTCATCAGTATTGACAGCCCCGGGTGGTGCAAATTTATAAATATATATGACGGGTTGGTGCCAAATGAGTTATATGTATTGTCAATGTTTTTGTTATGTTTTTTGCAGTTTCTGCCAAGAAGCTACAATTGTATACTCAAGCTCCGTCATCCTCCAAATGACTGTTTCAAATAACATTTCTGACGATATCCAAGTCCCCTCAAGGTGGTCCCATTCTTGTCATGGCCTGTTGCACACCAAACTCACTTCAAGACTTCCCACTCTTATCTATAGGCAGGTTTCCACAGACTGACCAACGTGAGCAATTTATCGGCGACTGATCAAATATTAACCATTGGGACAGGCGCCAGGCTGGCAGATGACAAACCCATTTTATGGGGGTAAGCTGGCTAAGTAACACCCCAAATATATGATTTCAGATGGCCGACAAAGTAGTTTAGTCAGCCAGAAACACAAACTTTAGGTGGGATTAGAGCCCCATTTCGGTCAATAGAAACCCACCAAGACTGACATGTTTGATTTTCGCCAGATGACAACAGAGTTTAGTCGCCAAGACGAATTGGCTGCACTTGGTCGTTCTGTGGAAACCTGACTCAACCCAAACCTAAAGACATCGAATCTCACTGATGTAAGTGCCCTATAGCCTCCGGGACGCTGTTGTCTACATCTGATAACTTCGGAGTGGCGACGTAGATATAAAAACAGCTACAAAGTAACACTGAACCTCGGAGATAAAAGGAAGTAGCTACAAAGGGAAGTTTATACAGTCACTGCTTCTGCCAGGAGGGAAGGCAATTCCAATATATCTTGGCTCTAAGATTGGAATGAGTACATATGGTACCAAATGCAATGTTTTTATATCCAATTTCTGCTTACTTTGATTGAAATATTGAATAGATGCATGGATTAAGTAGGCCTATCTCAATCAGTGGAAGGAGAATTTTTATTTTAATCTATTGTTTTTTTTTGTATTATTGAAAGGTAGTTTTCCTGTCCTTATTATCGATGGAGGTATGTGAATCCTTTCGAAATAAGAGCAATATTTCATAACCAGTTAAAAGGAATGTGTAAATAATGGTATTCAAATAAATCGCTTACATCACTTTCACTGCCTTTAAGGTGTAGCAAAATATTTCTGCCGAGGGAAGTGGGAGTGTGTAGGAAATATAAACATAATGAATACAAAACGTGGCTTGTCCTCTCTGCTGATGCTACCGTAATTGCAACCACAAAAATAATCATAATGAAGACGATGATTTTATGGTAAAATGAGGATAAAGTGAATGTTCTTAACTGGATAACATTAAGATTCCTCATTTTAAATAATGTATTTTCACGTTAAGATTTGCCTAATCATGTCATAATTCTTGATTTTATAAGAATATTGAGCTGTATTTCTTTGCTGCCAGCATAAAGAATTTGTATCACCTAACGTCTGTGAGTGGCCCCTAAACGCCCACTGGGAGCTCACAACCGAAGTTTGGGACCAAATGAAACACTTTTTAAACATGTTTCTTCAAACGTCTGTTAAGCTTCCGTTAGCAAACGCTCGTTAATGCACATTTTATGAAACAGGCATTGGGTGGGAATTTGCATAATGTAAAGATTAGTCTTCTCTAATAGTAAAGTGACCACTCTGATGGTAACTTCAGTCAGCATCATGATGGAAACACTCTTCACACAAATACAGTCGATTATAGTATTTTCATCTTACGAACAAGGTAAGTAGATTTCCTGTATAATGCATGAGAACCTGGATAACTTAGCATATTTCATACTGTTGTCACAAAATTGAACACAACATCGGAATTAACTTTTGTTTTAAACAGCAGTCAACGCTCCCAATGTTTGCTAAAAAGGTGAACCAATCGCGTGTTCTACTGTTATCCTCTCATTATAACTTATCGAAAACTAAACGCTTTTAAATTGCAACATGGCAAAATAGATTGGCTTGATTTCTACTGGGAGTGATGGACTAGGGTTGACATGACATTGTTAAATGTTTAGAATTGGTGTACTCATCAACAATGTCAACGTGATCCAGGCACGCCTCAAGTACGGCAAGAGGCATTTAAACCAGATTTTTGATATCAAATTTGAAAGTTCACTCCTAGTGCACTCATTTAGTGCTATAGAGACCTTTATACCTTAGTAGGACATAGTCCCTGTGCAATCATTAACTAAACCAAAGCCATTTGCCTACCTCTTGCATGCTGAGAGCATGGACAGAGGGGCGCGCAAGCTATACAAAAATCTACATAAGACCATAGACTACAACTTGAATGTCACTCATTACTCCGCAAACGTATAGCATAATAAGAGGTAGTTATCATTATTGAGAACAAGTAAGTAAAGCTATGTTAGAAATGCCCTCCAATTGTTCATATTGTGGAATTAATGCGTAGTTACCCTAGACCTTCTAGACTGCAAAACATAGCTTAGGAACTATAGAAAATTCAATTTAGATTATCAGGCTACATCTATTTCAATTCTGATGGCCCGTGTTGCAGACACGAACCCGAATGAACGTTGTTTTTTTAAATCACCAAAACACGTTAGCCTATAATGGGCAAAGTCTGCCAACATACTACACACAGTAAGACCGATGCCAGGGTTTCCAGACAACGCTCATTAAGTGTAGAGATATGCCTATAGGGACGCCACCCACTAGCTTTCTTATATTAGAGAACATCGCGGTCTATATATAAATAAGTTTACCAAAGCTTATCAGTAGCAAACATGGCTTTGCTGGCATTTATTCCAAAGCACATTTAAACTATTCCCTGCCATATATGCTTTGAAGTTTCTCTGAAATTTGTGATCTAATTCACTTGGCTGGATTCATTAGAATGGTCATTGCAGATCAGTGACTTTATATGAATGAACGAATAGATTCGTTAAGTAAATAACCTTGTTGATTTCATGCAATAAAGTGAATAGAGTGGCAAGCAATGAAGCATCGCAAAACATCCAACCATATTATCGTCCAGTATGGTCAGTCTAATCTCAAGATGCAAGGTCATTGTGTTCTACTTGCGATGACTTCTGATTTAGGTGCTTTTAATTGGATTTAGAAACAATAACTAGAGGACAATCTAATATACACAAAGTACTACAATTTTCTCTCAATTTCTGGGCAAACAATTTCAAGACCATGTACGATAGGGCATTTGAAACATCATTAATCGCCTTAAGTAAAAGCGCAAACGAAAATGTACCATTGGGAATCTTGTCCATATAGCACAATGTTTAGATATGATCCCAGCATCAGGTGATCAGTTGATTCACATTCAGTTCATATAATATATGCATGAAGTGCATTAACTTTGCCCTGTTTTTGATGTATTGCACATCTTGTTTGGCAGATCAAATAACCATATTTACATGCTTTATACCTTGGGCCAAGATCCATTCCGAGCATAAAGTAACCTTTAGTCAGAGAAAAACAACATTTTCAGATAGAGTCCTCTCCTTATTTATACCCAAGTCTGATGCTCCTCTGATTGGGCTCCATCTTCCCCTACCGGCCCCATCCCGACTAATGGCTGCTGACCTCATTACCCGACAGTCACCCTCACCTTTGAACTTCATTTTCAGCTTGCCTCCAGTGCACAAATGCTGTCATCTGCAGCGTTGCCTCGAGGACAGACTTCCCACTTGCCTCCTGCCGGCAGACCCTCATTGCCTCGGCAGGCCCCGTACTATACTCCCTACTCTTAGTAAAAGGGCCATCAAATGAGAATCTGACTATGGCATTCACACCCACGGTGACGTACTTTTTTCTCACATTTTTTTTCTGTCCTCACCCTCTGGCTTCTTTTTCTCTTAGACAATATGTTACTGCTTCAGTTCACGCACCATTGGGTTAAGTGTTTGCAGGTGTGGCCTGGAGGGCAGCAGGTAATGGAAGGAGAGGGGCGAAATCTACAGGGACCCCCAAGGGCCATGTAACCTTAATAACAAATGTGTCAACCTTTGAAAACTTTATGAGAAAGGTAAAGGGAGATGAAAGCCATCAACCCATATGGAAGCGATTCATTTAGGAGACTCAAGTCTTTCTATGAAGTCATGCTTGGGCTTTGAAAGCCATTTAATGTATAGAGACTTTATATAATGGGGGACTATGTGCGGCATCAACTCTTGATTGCTACAAACGACAAGTAAATGACTTGAGTCCTGTGTTGATACTTCAACCTATGATGTGTTTCAGCTTCTCAGTATCTGATAATTTCTAAACATAAACATTAGACTACATAAACTGCAATTCACTTTTGATTTGCTGACTAACACTGTTAGTGACTAACACTTCAGGAAGTTTCAAAATACTAAGGACATAATGACGCCTCGATTGTTTTTGTGATAGATATTTGAAATTGAAATCACACGCTGCCACATGTAACTTTTTACAGTTTTCATTAAATAATGGGAGATTACAAGACGAACCGTCTTCCCGGGGATAGTTTCAAGTACACCCCTATATTCCCTTTCAATATTTGAAAGTGCTGATTATTCACGACAATGTACTACAATAGGCACCTTAATTTATGTTCATGAAAATCAATACGCTTCATAAATCCGAAGTGAATTTTACGGAGTACCGTTACGTTAAGAGCAACTACTCAACGTTACCTCTTCGGCTAAAGTGACATCATAAGGTCTAGATATAGAACAACAGCTAGTAAGGCTCACATACACGGCTGAGCCAAAAAGCCCTGTTGTGTCCTGAGACTCAGAGTAGTGGGATGCCACGTATTTTGACCAATCTGAGCTGCTCACGTGCCCAGCGAGTGGCTCTTGATGTGCCCCAGTTCGTTCAGGTAGAATGAAGTGGGCCTGTCGGTCTGCATGCCTAATGACACGGATCTGATGAGGTGTTGGCCATCCTGCATACCGTGTGACGGCCGGTGGAGGGCGGAGATGGACTGTATCTCAGCTGTTGCACAAATCATACATCCTAGCTGACAACTAACCTTGAAATATTGTTATTAAGAAAATTTAAAAGGGAGGTTGGCTGCAGGAGAAACATTCTCTTGTAACCTTATGTGAACAATGTCCAGAAACCGCTTTTCGGAGAAATTTCTCTGAGTTAAAAATCTAGTAAATGTATTGAGAAACATTTCTAAATTTCTAGACTTCGCTTAACGGTACTGTCGAGCGAATAAGCTTAAACTGTCAGTTCTCTTCTGAAGCATTTCAATAGGGGACAGGAACAGCCAAAAGTGAATTAGATTTCCATTAGTAAAGCCGAATGGGGAAAAGAGGGGAATGGGGGACTCTAACTTCTCTAGAAAGGGTGGCCTGGCACATTGCCATTGTATTTAGAATCTACCTGACAGTTCAGGCTTCCTTGTAAAAGGGCCCTGCGATGTCTAGTCTGGATCTGTTGACAGGGCACAAGCCAAAGACATATACCTAACTGTCAGGTTGGTCTGTTCTTGGTCCTGCAGCTAGCTTTGAAATATCATTAGTAAGAAAATTCTAACGGGAGGTTGGCCGCAGAAACGCTCCCTTGTAACCTTATGTGAACAATATCCTAGAAGCCGCTTTAGAAATTAATATTACTCTGAGTTAGTAATCTAGCAAATGATGTGAGTGAGTTAGTAATGTAGTAAATGTAGTGAGGAAAGCGAATACGCTCTTTCTCTTAGAATACAGCTCCACAGTGGAATACAGCTCCACTAGGAAAACCTACTGTTAGGTAGTGGTGGTCCTTCCTGCTAGCTAATCTAACACTGCTAGCTTTACTTTGAAACATGCCTTGTAAGATTTAATTCGTACAAAGACGCATGATACTCCTTAACGCCACAGATTCCAACCAATGATTATGTTTACCATTCTGCTTGCTTCTTAAACCTGTAGCTATATAGTTCTAAGGTCACTTTCGTACAGCTTGGCAACATAACAGTGCCTGTCAGCTGTAAATCGGTCTACTCACAACTCACACTTTACCTGGGCCTCTGTACTACGGGTATATAATATGCTATATTATACTATTATACTGTTCTAACAGGTTCCTGAGTACATGGCTATATCTTCATTTCTGAGAAAGATATTGACGTCATAGGGTTAAGTTTGATGTTATAGAGTCAAGGTTGAAAAATAACTGCCTGCATGTGCTGACGTCTTTCAAAAACCAGTATGAATCGTGGATCACCAGTCAACGGATGTAACCGTCAAAGAAAGAAAGTTTGGCTCTGAGGCAGCAACAAGCCTTTCATGTTATCAAAAGTTTCTCACAACTTTATAGCGTTAGCAAATAAACTTAGAAACTGTCATTTTTGCTTCAACATCGGTTTTAAAAGGGAAACTTTTTGTATCTCTGTTAAGACTTGTTAACAAGAGCCTGGCTATTTTCAGCACCCTTATTCAGCTAATCTTCTTACTGAAAGTTACTAAAACGGGCCAAACCGACACCCAAGCTAAGGCTGCAGTCGCGAAATTCAATACCTGTAAGATAATCAGTGTTTCATAACCTGAGAACTGCACTTATTGAAGCTGTAGCTTTGGATTGTGTGTCCGCAAATATTTGTCTACTTTATTTTGCCTCATGCATAAGGACACCATTGATTGGATTTGAAAGCCTTAGTGTCTTGAATGCAATCTGACATTTCAATGACTAGGAATATATAGGCCTACGTTTATGGAGCAACTGAAGGAAATGCTGCCTAAGCTTTTTCTTTTTGTTGTGTAATTCAGATACTATCGACATTTTATTCGATATTTCAGCCTTCCTGAACAGTCACATTCAGCACTGCTTCAGTTCTTTTCCATATTTAACTAAAGGAATATGATGTCGATGCAGAAGCGCTGCTTGTAATCAGAAAGAACACATTATAATCAAACTAAAATTGATATTGTGTCATATCTAGAAGTCTAAACCACAGGCCTCAGACATGTGCAGTCTTAATTCACCTCCCTAATTGTTTCTACTAGAAGAAGTAGTGCAAACGAAGGGTTACAACATGTTGAAAAAAACTTTGCAGAAAAAGGAAAGCCATTTTCTTACCCACCAAAAAGTGGCCGAGCATGATTCAGACCTCAGGCAGTGGCATGAGCATCAGGTCAGGACCGACCCAACGACACCCAGCTGACCTTTGACCCCAGGCATGACGTGCCCCTCCGGAATTGACCTGGCGATCCCGGAAGTGACCTCTGTGACCTCCGATTTGTCCTTAAAGTCGGACGGTAGCCAGGGAAGCTTCCACTGGTCTCTGAGACCTAGCCGGAGGGAGGGGGGGGGATGTTTTCTGCTCCCACCCCCTCCAGCCCTGTTTGCCTGCCTGCCATCACCCACTCCGTGTGTTTACCCGAGTCCGATCGAGAGGGACTTGGCCAGGAAAGCCGATCACATGACCGCCTTGAAGTCACGTGGATGGCGCGTCCGGAATTGCAGCGCTGTCTCACAGTTGGTGAGGGAAGGGTTCAAGGAAGGGGAACTGGGAACTTGAAACGCCCGAGATGGTGGAAACCAACTGGGTGAAGTGATTGGGCTTTCTGTACTGAATTGACATTTTGACACATACTTTTATTTTAGTCTTACTGCACATAAATGTGTAATATATTTCCCTCTGTAAACAAGTATGTAAACATTAAGTGTATTTTCACACTAATAGGTGACTCATGATAAATGCAACCAATTCTCAGTTTATGTAGATAGCTGTGATAATGTTCCTTTCCCCCCAATAATTACAGCTGCAGGATGAACCACCCAACTCGGGAGTAATTCCATGAGGGCCACTGAGTCCATGCGATATACCGCATCTAAACAGACATGGTCTGATCAAGATTAATATATTCACTAAAATATGTATGTAGCTCGGGGAAATGAAACATTTGCAGTGGCAACTACACTACACCGCCTTTGGCTAACAAAAACTGTCATTGCGTCTTTCTGGGATTAGGCATTGACTGAATATGAGATTGCAGTGAGAATAAGTCCATCATACCTGCCGAGCTGCCACGGCTCACAGATTTATATACTGATACATGATGGATACTGCCAATATCGCCCATTCAATCGGTCAGTAAGTTACTCTTCGGTATTATATCACATGTAGAGAGGGTGTAGATTTATAGGTATAAGTTTTCTGTTATTCAAAATCTTTACAATAGTTCAGCAGTATTTGGGACTGGAAACTCCTTTGGTAAAGAAAGGAATATAGAATTCCAGGCAAGAGTAGAAATGGAAGGTCAATATTCTCTCAGTACCCTTTAATTTTCATCACTGCATTCAACTGGTCTTTACTTAAAAACTACATCTAATCATCCGTTTAATGTACATCGTTGAATAGCTTTATAGGTGACGCACTAATTGTACCTTTCAACCCATTCACAATGATATCTGGAGTCACATAAATTGGAGTGGCGGATCCAGGGGAAAGGGACGGTCGTTCAAAATCTCGTTCAACACAATTAGAGGTCCATGGCTCTAGGTTAGAATGCCGATATCTGCACGTATTGTACAGATGCGGGATACCTTTTAGTCGCCAAATAATTCGGGAGAAAGAGTAATAAGGCTGAATCCAGCCCCAGTAATCTGACTGGATTCCAAGTAAGTATGATAAGGTTCCAAGTATACACATGAGGGGTTACCCTTCGGAATTTTGAACGGATTTTGTAACCAAGACTCGTCAACACCTTGGTTGGTTCGCACCTTTACGTATATAAGATACTTAAATTTTGCCATAACTATTGTAAGTATAAAATTCCTCCTTTTAGTTAAAGGAAACTCACGTTTCACGGCATAGATTACCATTACCTAGGATTACACTTAGGTCCGTAGGCGGACCATTGTAGGGTTTGCCGAGAGGCCACTCGACAGGTGTTTACTGTCTCTGAATGAGCCACTCACAAGCCAAGTGAGCCTCTCCTCAGCAGCAGCTCAAATTAAACAATTTTCTAAAACATTTTCAAACTGTTTTTCCATCGAAAACCTATCTGTTTCGAATGTATATACCTTATAGAGGAGCATTTTATAATCAAATGGGATCAACAATATGTGGTTGTTTTTTGGGGGGTTTCATAACTTAAAATCACCTTTGCCTTTGTGTAAGCTGTGGCAATTTGGGCTTATATATTTATGTGAGTTTGATATGTAAGCACGTGGGTTTGAGATGTATTTATGAGAGTTTGGGGTGTATTACGAGAGTGCACTTATGTAACAGCAATTTCAAACTCCCGTTCAGTTGCGTAAGCACACATACAACCTCTGCAGCTATGAAACACATCACAGTTTACTGTGTTACTGTTTTCGCTTATCAAATCATTTCAATTGCTAACTCTCACTTTTCTTTGTAGCAACTGAATTGATAGCGGTCTGTTTCATAATAGATAACTGAGTACTGTGAAAAAAACACTATGGAAATTTGTACTTGTAACTTACAATCAACTTATTTGTTGTTGTAAAGTCTAGTAGTTTGGTGCCCTTAATACGGAGGTTATTAAGGCACTGAGTGAGTTTTCCAGTGCCTGTAACACCTTGCACAGTGCATCAGGCTGTGTGTGACGTCACAAACAGAATATGTGAAATAGATAAAAACTGAAAAATCACAATATGAATACCCTAGGGATTCTCACCAAGTCCCCTTATGTTTGAAATTATATAGTTAATTGATTTATTAAAGTGAAAAACGAGGCTAGGACAAAAATAGAAATAATTTCCTTTCGGAATTTCAATATATCTAATATATTACTTTCTCTTAAAAGAATAACCTTAGGCCGTGCCTAAGGCTATCTTACATGGAAATATTTTTTTCAAATAGTTAATTGATTTATGACAAAAAATGTTGTACCAAGATCTATAAAAAAATGTTTATTTTCAAAATGTAAAAATAATGTCTGTTTTGTGTGACGTCACACACAGACTTGTGTTTCAGGGTGGGCGAGGGGAATAAGACATATTTTAGGAGGAAAATCCACTTTTAAAGGAGAAAGAATTAATTGTTGGAATCAAAATTTTAGTTATAAGTCAACATTTTAACGCTTATATAGATAATAATTGATTTTTTACTGGTCCCTTCGAAGCTTCAGAGGTTCATTTGAAATAAGCCACATAATATTAATTTGAGTATGGGCAAATGCGTAGATCATAAGGGACGTAGGTACTGCGACATAACAAATTACCATAAGCATAATTCGTACATATGGACATATAATGCCATAAATAAGTCATGCTAAATAGAATTCTCTCTGTATCTTAGTTAAAACTCTTTATTAATTAATATCAGTTTAAGAATAAACAAAATGTAGATACACAACAAATGTGATTTTCATTCTCCGCCTTGTCAAAGGACACGACAAAGCCATATCAAAATGTTCAACTGGCCAAAATCTATCTTGACCAGTAAGCAATAGTCATAAATGAATAACAATTAAGTAACAGCTTAAATGAATACTAGAGGAATGTTACATTTGGAGCAACAGCATGTCACGGTATACAAACATTTAAATCAATATTAATGCCATTCATTTGTTTTCTCAAGTAACTGCTAAATTGTATTCTCAGACATAACTGACTCAAGGTAAACCAAGTTGCTTACAAGTCCTGCATTTGAATTCGCTGATAATTATGTTTTTTGTTACTTCTACTAAACAGTCCTTGTTAATTGTCTTCCTTGCCATTAATCAAATCTGTCTTTTCTGATTGAACATATAATTCAGTCCGATAAGAAATTTCTGACGACAGACTCAGTCCAATACACAGTAGATGCTGAATACTTATGAAGTGTCAAATGTGTGTAGTGATTGCTGCCATCAAATTGAGTTATGTTAGGAATTGGAAACATCAAATGAACCTATCAGCTGTGGGACCATATTGCCCAATGAAACATCAGTTTCTACTGCTAGCAGGTCCTGCCGCACAATCACGTACAACCGAAGTGATTTCTTATTTCTCTCAAAATATAATTTCGTATTACACATTGTGATGCCTGGAAGGTAGTAGACGTTCATTTGCTAAATCTGGTTTAAATGCCACAAAATGATAAAGTTCGCACTCTTTTGTAGTTCCCATAAACTCTGGATTCAAATCTAGCTTCTGCAGTCTGCAACGCTGTATACCCTCCCCCCCCCCTTTACCCTCAGATAATAGGAGCGTGAGATGACTGTTGATGTGCCCATTTTTTAGTCTTGGTCTGTTAGCAAAGCTTTTTTGGCAAAAGGTATATTCGCGAAAATAAAAGGAACAACACGATACCATCCAGGAGAATACTTCTGGTGTCAGATCATTTTCGATTTTAATATTTGACACTTGAAAGTATAAGGGAAAGTAAAATATTCTTTCTTTCATTTAATCTATCGTCTGTGCTCATTCAATTGCTTATCAAGAATAAAATATTTTAGCGAAGCTAATTGAATTCAAATATAACTGCTAAATCGCCTAGAACTAGCATTAGTGTTAAATATGCCCTATGGCACTTACTTGATTATGATATATAATAATTCACACCACCTGCCCGTCAGTCTGCAGAAATACGAACCGACCAATCCAATAGATTTGAATTGGAGTCTTATTGATTTATATTTATCCCGGCGACCACGTGGGCGTAGATATCAAAGGCAAATGAAATTGCGTCAGTGGGAGTGCCTTGCACCAAGCAATGCCGGTTGGGCGGTGATTTTGCTCTTATGTTTTCAATGTGGTAAATCGTTTTGGTAGCCGTGGGTGTCCGACATGGAATTATTTCACGAATTAAAATCACAGCGCAAATAATGGCCAGGAAACTGATGATATGATGTAAAAAGGAATCCCATACAAATAATTTCGGGACAATTTTCCTTCAGAAGAAATGCTTTTCTTCTGATTGAAAGTCGTGTACTTTAATCAAGCACCAATTCATGTTTTCTGTGGGGAAATCAACGCGTTTTCCTCTATGCAAATAATTGTACAATGCTGGGCGATAACTTATTCACTTAAATTGAATAACAACAGACCTAGAACCCTGGTTGTGACAGGACTTTTGCCCCCTTGACTTTTGCCCCCAGCCATTTCCCCCCCTAGGTCTTTGCCCCCCTCCCCTCCCCAGGCTTTGCCCCCCGGACCTTTGCCCCCTAGGTCTTTTGCACCCTGGAATTTTTGTTATCATAATGCGTGAGTAGTGAAGAAGGCTACTAAGGATAAATAATCAAAAAAATTGATTTGAAGGGGGCAAACGTCCTATAGCTAGGGGGCAAATGTCCGTGGACAAACCCCTTCATCTTGTTTATAACGAATAGACTATGTCTTATTTCTTGACGTTCACAGCGGGAGCGTGAGGTAACTTTTAAAAGACCATTGTTGGTCTTACATTTCCAGCATCACATACCTATATATACTGAGGGAGCTCAGAGCACAGATACACTCTTTTTATTACCAGATTACCCTATCATTTTTCTTTAATGTTTTGTTTAAAGAAATATATATATAAAAAGAAGAGGAAAAATACTACAGTGCCAGTTGCACTACCTGGTTGATGACTCTGGTGGACCCTTAATGCTTCTTGGATGGCCCTCGTATTGCGGTCCTCACGGGCCCAATCTGCCCATGATGAACGAGCCTCTGTCAATAGGGAGTTAGTCTGAATCCTGATCCGTCTACCGTCTCTAATGGGGAGTGTCCCAAGGTTTGGGCGTTACTAAATGAGCAAGGCATTTGTGTGTATCTGCGGGGGCGGGGTTGGGCCTCGAACTAACTGGAGAGGAAATGTCTCTGGTTGGGTGAGGAGGTATAACAACAGTAGGGCGGACGCACAAGCGGACGCCTGCTTAGTTTAAAGTTAGCAGCACTGGTTCTGTTGATATAATCTATAAAAGTGATGACTGAATTCATTTAGTTACATTGTCTGTTTTGGATTAGATAATAATAATATTATTATTTCTAAGCAATGGTTAATCGTTAAATTGAAGGAAATTATTACCGTGTAAATTTACCACTATTTTGTTGTGCCTAGATATGCACATAGAAACGATACAGAACCGATATAGCTAACGGTGTTTTATCAATTTGCCACAATATAACAAAAAAGGATGAATGCATAATTTACTGATAGAACTGGAAATGTGATATGTTTAAGAAAGTTATTATTTTCATTTCGATGACAAAATAAACCACGTGATCATATAACTGATTTTGAGATTCTTCAGCTTATCAGTAGTTTTAGTAAGTGGAGTCTCACAATTTAATTGGTTTACATGTCAGCATCATTTCGCTTGACATTATATATTCTGCTTTAGACTATTCGAGATAACAATATTATTTGTTTTTGACCAATCCGATGTCCTTACAAAGGTAATTCAATATAGAAATCTCTATTACTCTCATTAATCTCTTTCATTATTTTAGGACATTCAGTGCTGGTAGGTGGTTATATAAAAAAATTTGTTTATCTAGTTTTTGATGTTATTTTAACCATTGTTGTACACATGTGCCGAAATATCCGTATTTTGTAATGTTCGCTGACTATGGAGGTGTTATGACTCCCTCAGGACAAAGGAGTGGCTGGACCCATGTGGGAAGATAAGGTGTCTAATACCTCTTACTTAATCACCCACCAGGTGCACGTGAAAGGCATCAAGGTGCACCAGGTGATGCATTAGGCATCGTTACTGGGATTAGACATCGTTACCAGGAGCTTCATGAATAAGGCCTTTATATTGAATGCAGCGCATCCTGTGACTTTCTCAGTTCTTGGTTTCCTGATTCTTCCCGCATTGGAATAAATAGAAATGCTGAACACTATTTCCTTTCTCAATGATGGATATATACATTCTTCAAGAATTTTCAAGTAAATGTGAACTATTGGGTATATATATCAAACACAAGCAGCGACGAATGCGACGAATGCTAGTGATTAGCAGAGATGGAGCACTTAATTGTATCACAAACTCCTATGCTTGATGTATCGACAGTTCCAGGCAAAGATTTTGTCTCAAATTTCTAGCTTTGGCTTCAGTTATTGAAAAAGTAATAGGCCTACGCCAATGTGTTTGTAGGAGTTTTCGATTAGTGTATGTTCTTTTTCCAATGAAAAGATTTAGATTTACTATAGACCCATTATCAACGAGACTTTTTTTTATTTTTTACATTTACTCAGTTACTGTTTGACACGAGTTAATTCTAAAAATTACAAAATGTCCATGTAATATCCTATCCCTCTTTACATGTCGAGTTTCAGAATTAATGCGTTAGCGCAATAATTAAATCCTCCACATCAGATTTAATTCCCCGACAGTAACCAAACCAAAATGTAGTCCACCCACCCGCCAACCTTATATAAAATCCATTACGTGCACAAAAAGAGATATTGAATTATTCAGATAGCCTGTCGAGCTGTACCTTTGGGCACAGTCTATGCTTTGGGGCAGCAGCTGTGGGGCCCTGCCTGGAGGAGGTTCAGAGACATGTTAGGGGGTGAACGTGACCCTGTTAAGGGTTTTAACGGCCTGAGATGACCTGTCCTTATTGGCCCGGCCACTCTAATGGCCAACCAACCTTTGGACCCGCCCCTCAAAGACAACCTGCCCTCCCTGTCAACTTAACTCCGGCTCGTTTAGGCCAGGGTGACACAATGAGATCCTATCGACCCACAATCTACTGCATCTAAATGGGTTTGGTTTGGAAGATTAATCACCAGTCCGTTAAAATACACTGGATGTTCATGAAATTTAAATATAAGATATGTTCTTCCGTTTTAATGTATTTTTAAGTAAAAGTATCACTAGGAAAATATATTCAGGCCACTCTGTTTCGACATCATGCCCATTTCAAACCCATTCCAGACATAAAAGGTTGTACAGTGAAAGCATGGCTTCTGTCACAAGGTCAGAGGGTCATCGAACTTGGGTTCCCGGGTTCTAAGGATAAAGCCCTTGGCTTACCCTTTTAATGATTGGCTCTTATGGCCACTTTGGGCATCGGACGGATTTGAGTTGACCTTGTAGAGGAATTTGAGAAGAAAAAAAACTAGTGATGTAAAGGATGTCTTCAGGGTGGGTTGCATTGGTCGTATTACTGAAACTGGCTTCTGTTAGTGTTATTTCGAAACGTGCAAAGAAACATAATTATACAAAAAGGGCGTCGGTTATGCGTAGGATAATAGATTCGTATAGTAGTGCATTATGTCCTCTTTAGGTAAGCCCTGTGAGAACACATTTCAGTGGCAGTGCATTATCTGACACCAACAGTGCATTATCTGACACCAACAGTGAAACCAGTGCATTCAGTACTAAGAAGCAAAGGTAATCAGAGCAAAGTTCATGAAGCGCGAACGGTTTATATAAACACTGTTCAAAGGTAAGCACTTGGTAGTTTGCATGGATCTTAAAGCTTGCTGCCACCGCCACATCTCGACATCAATGTATCATATTAAATCATATGATCAATCGAGCCCAAGTTCTCCAGCATATGTTCTTCACCTGGCTAAAAGACGTTTTAGCTTTTCCCCCTTAAACTTCAGGAATCAGAGAGAAAAAACAGAAGGGAACCGTGAGGTCTTGGTGTAACCATCAATCATTTCTCGGTTCTGAATAAACCAAACGTCTGCATATTCTGGCCAAAAGAAAAGCAGTAGATAATCCATCATGGCTCTGCCTCCGTCCAGCCTACGGCCTCCCCGATTAGACTAATTAATCACCCCACTGGTCAGTTTTTCTTTTCATACTGCATCTATCCTCGAGTCATTCGTTGTCATGAATAATTAGTTAATAGTTGAGGTGTGAGAGATCTAGAATGGCCGATGTATAAAGAGTCTGAAGAGTCATAAGGCTTTGAATGTTGAGAATGACTTGCATTTATATAATTATGGTATTATATGATAGCATTTGAGAGATACTTAAATGATGATAGCAGACCTGTGCAGACTCTACGTACATATCTGAGGATCAAAATCATTCTTCTCACATTTTAAAACGGCATGTGATTGTGACCTCTCAAGTTCGTATATTATTGAACTATTGTAAGTGAAATACTGTATAAAGAACTAGAAGAGGTTTAAATGTAGTTTTGATTACTGCGGTATATCTTTCCCTTTATAAAGAGAGCTCGTTACATGGTGATTGTTCAAATCAGCACATGTGTATAGAAACTTACATTCTATTTGCTTCACATAAGAGTTCTATCAAATTTTAGAATCAAAGATAGTAGTCACAATTTACTTTCAACTCAAATATGTATTTCGATTCCTTGTTCAGTCACATAAGCTGAGGGTTTCACACATTATACTAAATGTTACAGTCGTTTATGATACAGATAGTACAGGCCAAGGGGACATGAAACATTTACTTATACATAGCCTAGGCCTGCTTGCGGCAATAATATTATGTTTTGATGTTTTTAGGGGGCAAAAGTGGGGGAGAAAAGTCCAGGGGGCAAAGGTCCTATCACCCCCCCCCCTTTTGCACAAACCATCAATGGCTTTATGCTCGATTTACTCTATGTTGATCGTGTAGACTGAGAATGCTGAGATCTTTAGTTATAACACAAAAAATGGCATAAGCATAGACACGCAGGCAATATTGTCCTCATGGGGCAATACAGCTCTGATCATTCACCGGCTTTTGACAGGGTGGGACAATAGTAAAGGGATTGGGAGATGTAATCCTGATATAGGATTACTGTCCAAGATCATAATGACAAGTCATCCCTAGAGATTTGGAAAGTTGATCTCAGTGAAGAGTATTACAGCTAACAGACTTTTACAGCCAGAAGAAATGCACATTTGTCATCATTTTGGCTGATCAGAACTCACAATTGCCTCTAGGCTCTCACTAGACTCTCCCTTTGCTTTCATGTTAAGCCTTTTATAGTTTACCTCACGCCCACGTCATCTTGCCAGAAAGGACGTGTAACAAATCCCCTGTCACTTTCCCTCGGACTTTTCTAGTTGACATCTCAGAATGTTAAAGTGATTACTACCCATAAGGTACAGGGGATCAACTATTATTACCATACTATTTATGCCATTGTCAACTTTGAACTATGGTTCATGTCATACACCAATTGCAAGCTTTTTTCTCTCGGTTGGATTTGCTTATTCTGATTTTCCCCAAATAGAATTTTGAAGTTAATTAGCCCTCAAATAGGCAGTGATATGGCAACTTTATAATTCATAACAATGTTGTTTTAAAAAAATCACCGGCCGTTAGCCTGGATCAGATTACATGACCGCAATACCACCAAAACAAACAGCATACTCCATGGACGAGGACCCGTGCATTCACGCTACCTGCTGTGAGATGCGCCCATTGGGCCTCGCCCACTCAGTACACTTAATTCTGGTATTAAACGACCTCTGTCATGCAAGAACTGGGCCCACTCCACCCACAAACAACCAATAAACATCAGTCCCAGTAGAAATAACTCAACACCGCCCGCACATCTGCCCTGTTCAGCAATCATTTTGACTTGCTGTCAATGGAGACACCCGATTATCGCCTAATTTAGCCACATATTCTACTTAACGGATTACATTGCGGCACCTGCTTTGCAGATTAGTTTATAGTGGCTGAGGACGATATAATTGGTAATTATTACCTAGCTTCCTCCTATGAAACACATTTATAATCACAGGCCATCTGCCTGCATCCAAAGACAGCTGTAGGCCCGGCAACACTATCGGCGTAACTAGAGCGTAATGTGCGCGATTTTACTTCTCTGAATCTACCTTTCTTGGCCAGTTTACATTCCTATGGTCGATTTAGCATCCTATAGAACGTTCTACATATTCTGCAAACAACGTAGTAAACGTATGATCCTTCCTCCTCAGACGGCAACCGTGAAATACCCCATCCCTAGCATGAAAAATTATATCAAATCAGTAATAGGTCATTGAACCAAACGCGAGCTTATTCAACTTGACCTTGAGTTCATTCTGTTGAGCAGTGTGCCACACCTATATACCCCAGCGTTGACCTGACGAACCCTGATAAGGGCCTCAGGTCCGCATCCATTATATCCACAACATAGAGATTTATAGCTTTAGTCGTTCCCTGGTGGTACAATTCACATATATGTGATAATTAGTTTTCACACCAGAGAGTGCATGATTTTATATAAATGCCTATATGTGAAAGGATTATAGGAATAGGAGGAAGCACGTACACTGTGTACTTATATCATGAACAGTAAGTCTCATAGGAAAGTATTTATATGTGGAATTACTTTTGGACGAATGAGGACAATAAACCTTCCATGTGACTGCCTCGTATTCTGTTTTATCTGTGAATGTTTAATCAATACTTTCACCGCTTTAACTATTCCCTTGCTCTGAAAGTTCTCCTTTATTTTTGTAATGTTAGGGAATACTGTTCCTATTATGACTATATCTATACAAATGCCATCTCTATGAAATGTATAATATTGCCAAAATAACGGCGCTGACTGTCAGTTGTAAGTTAATGTGAATAAACAAAAGATGTTATCTCCCAGGCCTCCCAGTTTTAGGAGACTATGTAAGTGTTTTGGATTGCGTTGAATAATTGAATCAATGATTCTCCATGATTAAATCAATAGGCGATTTGCAATTGAAAGTGCCCACTCCTGCTGCCCATGTAACTAGAGAGGTCGACGGTAAACATACCTGTTGTCACGCAGTAATATCTCCAAAACAGAATCCTAAGTGAAAGTGGACCCACAAATTATGTCAATGATAAATTTGCCTCTGGAATACGATAAAACCTTTTTATCATGCTTTGTAACAAAATGCATTATCACACAACAAAAGTGATCGCAAGAATCCGACCTCACATATAAAACAATGAATGCATACATTAGTTCATGTTTTTACGATGAGAACGGGACTGTTGCAGAAGACTGTTCCCATTACAGAAGCAGCCTTGGAAGGGATACTTCAGCGCTCTCTGTTTGTGCCATTAGTTCTCTCAAATGACATAATGGGAAATGAGGATATCGCTTTAATCAGGGCAATAGTTATAACTGAATTAGGGCACCTGAAATCTGGATTCTACTCATGTTTCCGAATTCCTATCAGTGATGGATTAACCAGTTTTGGTGGCGAATGCTGCATTTAGACACGTGAAGAAGGAAAATAAATATCATGAGAATATTGGTAATAAATATATAACAGAGAGAAAGGCCATCAATAAAGTACCAAACAATGTATATCGACCCAATGTCTCAATTAAACGGACGGTTGATATACTGAGGGGTTCATTGGATCGATGTTTGATAGTCATTTAAAAGTATCCAGAAGTACAACACCGATAAGATGTATCAATATGATAGAGCCGAAGTCAGCACCTCTAATCTTGATCCCACATGAACCATATTGATTTCATCAATTTAGAAATATGTTTCACGAGTATGTTTTATGAAATGCTTCTCGATGCTAAGCTGGCAAATGAACTGCCAACGAAATGCTTCATCCTTGATATTGCTCACTCTCAATGTGGTAGTTTCATTTTCAGTCTATATAGGATAACAATAGACATGTCCATGGTTCTCAAAAGCATGCTTTACTCCTATATTTATCGACAGAAATATTTTAGTGTCCATCTTTTTTGTCTAGGAAGGGTCTGACCGCCCCTAATTTTAGACATTCACGGTTCTGTTTCGCGCGAGTGTTTGGCAGTGGGTACCTTTTCAGACCCAAGTGCCCCCCCCCCCCCAGCACCTACATACAGTTCAAAGAACTATATTTCGTTTCTGGGAATTCGGGTCTAGACCTACAGGGGCATACCTTAACATCAATGATGTGCCAATCTTGATTCATTTCAGGGGAGTTCATTTTCAATTAGTATCCCTTTTATGATTTGATTCAAAGAGTTAATTACATCGTTATTGCAATGTCATCTGCTTTACTGGAACGAAATGGTGCAGTCATGATAATTATTAGATGTCAAGTTGAAAAACCATATCGCTTATACCTTATTAGTTTCCATGTACGTGACACCAATCTATTACTATTTTTATATCTAAAATGTAATTCAAACAACAATCTGACTTGTGATTGAAACCAAAAAGTGAATCTCTTTCGACCGGGATCACCGCTGCCCTAGCCGGAAGCTGTGTCGACCAATGAGATTGCTCGAAAATATCACGTGCTATTATTTGTGTTTTTGACACCGGGGCAGGGCGGAGTCTGCTCGATCTGCCCTCTGGCGGTCAGGGACAGATACAGCGGGGTCCCTAATAACGACAGTAAGCAGGAAATACTACCGCCGGGGGAGGGGCCAGCGGGACAACAATCGAAGCAGGCCCTGTCCCCATGCCCAATATCCACCAATAAGCGCCCGTCCCCACCGTTTCTCCGGACCTGCCCAGCACATTGTTTGGCCTGAGGGCGGCGCCATTTTGTTCCCTTATAGGCCCTGTATGCTGGCAATCTAACCCATAACATCCATAGTGAGCAGGAGGGGTGTTGACCCCGCCATCCTTCACATCCGCACTGCTTTTGCCAAAAACAGATGGAAATATGTGAATATAGACGATGGCCCCTGGGGACACACCCACACTAAGTCATTTCATGGTAGTGCATGCATAGTATTGAGCAGCCTTTGGAGGCATGCCCACCAAAAGGACCCTGTCGAAGTATAACAGGCTGATTATCTACGTGCGCTTGGCAAACTCCGGGGACAGATAGGGTACTAACAGAGTAGGCACAGGCCAAGGAAAAAAGGCCAAGCTCAAAAGGGGATGGACATCTGTGCGGAGAGGGGAGTTCCAGTTGACAAGTACATATCAATCAATGGCTCTCATCCTGAGATTTGTATTCATCTAAATATTTCATGTAGGTTGGAAGGATTTTCTTTGAGAGATAGTTGACACGAACAGTTCCATATCAACACGAGAGCAAAAACCAAAAAAAATATATATACGGAGACATCACCAGGGACTTTACTCTCCTCCAAACGACACTATCCCTCAACAGATCAAGCCACGTGACTCTCTGCTGCCTCGTTCTCGTCTGTAACTGTCATGGCGGCCGTCAGTGGTTGGACCGTAGGGCCATCTAGGGAGTGCTTCGACCACTGTCAACGGGGATGTAAAACAATAAAACCCTTACACGGGAAGGCTTGATGACAAGAACGTTGGGGATCCCGGGCTAAAGGGCAAAAGCCCTGGCATATAATGTACCTGGCTGCAGCGGGCATGGGACATTGCCCTTTTGGGGGCTTTGACAGGGACCTTATGTAGCATGTCGAAGGTAAAAAACAGGCCGTTTCCTCACATGTAACCTTCTGTGTCTGACCATGAAAGACCATGAACGACTAGATATGACTCATATCCTTTGTCATGTATAGTTTATTGTTCAGCTTATTTCTTTTCAGTGTAGAACAGAGTAATCTTAACCATATCTAAGATGGTACCTTATAAGGGTTGTTCAAATGGTAAAGCAATGTCATCATGTATAGTCTAAAGACCCGTTATAAAGAGCATACTAGCAAACGCACTGTTTTGCGACATCCCGTGAACAACAGTTTAGACAATCTCATATCAGAAATGACTTTATCGAAGATAAAAACTACTGTTCAGGTAATTCAAACTTTTTTGCATTGGTTATAATATTATATGAACGTATACCCTCACGACTGTCTTAAATGTCGACAAATGTCTGTCGAAACTGCATTTCCCTCCCTTTATGTCATTGCAATATCCTACATTATTCAGTAACATTTTGTGTATTGCCCCAGCGTCGCTAAATGCGTCACCTCTTTTCCTGAGCAATGGACCCCACCTTTATACATATTTCACCACTCGGGCACCCCAGCTGAGCTGTGAAATTGATTCTCGTCCCCAATAAGTCCCACAATAATGAGCTCGGCACGAAAGGATCAGGGGAAAGGAAGAGGAAAACACCCTTCCTTCCACACTTCTCGTCGCTACGAGAACTTGCACGAGATGAAGCGGGTAGAGGGACTACATGCTGGCGCGCAGGTGGGTGCCGGCGGGGGAGGGCGCGGACGGGGTTGTGACGAGGTTAACAAGTTGCCGGATTACCAATCATTGCTTTTATTCAACCGCGGCGGACGGACTATAAAAGCAGAACGGGCAGCATGAATGCCCCGGTCAGGAAGGATATGAAAGGAAGAACAAGAGCGCAAATGGCCACCCTTTGGTCGGGCCGAATAGGCTTTGAGACTGTTCTTAAGGCCAATGAGATGGGAGAGCTCTCATGTGGTCGAAATAAAAACAGGCTGTCTGAAATGTGAGACGCGGCACACACGAGGGGACATTGAAAAGAAAGTAAAAGCCGAATTCAGGGAAAAGGCAGCGGCCTTGGCAGCCGATATTGATACACAATTATATGCTTTTATTCTTTAAGTAAGGATAGATTTCTTTTTGAATGTATATGGATCACATAAAGGTCCATCCTAATAAAGTATAGTGTTACATAGAAACGATAAGTAAGTAGGGGGCCCTTACATACAGTCTCCCGTTGGCGGCAAGTGGGTGAGTGAGGCCACAGACCTTACTTCATAACATTTGTAATGCTATGATTACGAAGATACTGCAAAATACATACACATAGTATAAAGCACAATTAATAAGCCTATGTCAATAAAATTATGTTAATCATTCATGTATATATATAGATGTATATATTTATAATATGTACCTAGCAAAAGGTATAGTATCATAGAATGTAACTATAACGTTACATAACGCCAGTAAACGTTATTAGAACGATACCGAAGGTTAACAGAGCATCCGTTCTCATGTTTACCAACTCTTTACTGACCT
Organism: Lepidonotus clava; assembly: GCA_936440205.1. Taxonomy (NCBI): domain Eukaryota; kingdom Metazoa; phylum Annelida; class Polychaeta; order Phyllodocida; family Polynoidae; genus Lepidonotus; species Lepidonotus clava. The sequence goes on from OW387148.1 coordinate 19,780,684, forward strand.
GAAACTTTGTTAAGGACCTTGAGACTACGCCCCATGAGTTGGATCTGATTTCAAGATTGCAAAGCCTTCAAATTAACTAAATAAGTGAAATCAAACACCAAACCAAAACCCCAAGGGTGCATCAGTCAAGCAGGAGTAAATAACGGCATGTGAACGGAGGTAACTGTAAACGAGAGCGTCCCAAGTCTCAGGTCAAGAAATTTCAGGGACGGAGGTAGATGGGACAAAAAGAAAAGAAACAACGTGTTCTTGAGCAGAGGTCCTTTGTGACGACAAGATAAAAAGCTCGTCTTGTCAAATAAGTCCATCTTGGCATGCAGGCCTTCGCCTGTCAGCCATCTAATGCTCAGGTGCACGTCCTGTTACTGATAGGATCGAGTCCCATTTTTAAACGGCTGCACTGCTTTTTTCCCTTTCCAGATGGAATGTCTGTCATTGGGGGTTAAGGTGTCTCAATGTTCAGTCTTCTCTTCTTATGAGGCAGGCGAACTGCTGTATGTAGTCCGACATTCCCATGGTTTTCTACACAATAGCTATCCACCGCAATAAGTAATGCTGACTGTACGTCCAGTTTCTCATTACAGTGTGTATGAAAGATCAAGACTAGTATACATCCACGTTTTAGACTATTTAATTAAATCCAAATTGCATGAGTCAACCCTGATCTGGAGAATTTAATAACAAATACACTGTTGCCTCGGTTCCGTCTTGGTAACCAACACGTGTCATTGGTTATAATATTGCATACGAGTGGTTACTAATACAAATATCATGCTGAATGTATTATGACTACCCTTTTTTTCATTATAAATGTATTGTTGATTGCTACATACAACTGTTTTTTTCTGTATTTTTCACCAATATTCTGTTGGTAATTTTCTCACTACAGGACTATTAGAAAAACGATCATGTGGTGGTAGTTTAAGCAGTGTGGCCTTTCTGCATTTATTGAGAAGGATTTGGTTGCAACAACAATCGACGATTATAAGGCATTCGTGACCTTCAGCCATTGCAGCTCTTCTCTCAGTGCCTATGGTTCTCGTAGTTCTTTTTATTCAAATGAATGAGGATGAACAATGATACATTTTGTTGCATCGCATCTTTCCAGAAATGAAGAAAAAGATTACTGGAAAGATGCAGCGCACCTAACTGCCCTTTCTTTGATTGTTTAATGCCTTATCCATTTTTATTTACACAGGAAGGATTCATTACATTGCCAAATGCTTCAAGAAAGGGTAAAAAGGGTTGTCATTTAAGTCTAAAGGACACATTTTCAATTATTTCTTGACAATGTTAGAAAACCATAGTAATCAATACGTTTCATAAAACATGCAGTCAATTACAAAGATATACATTGAGATACTTATCTTTTCCATTTCAATATGACTTACCAATTACTTAATAGGCTGCAACAATATAAACGGAATTAATCTTCTAAAAGATTCCGAACAGCGTACTGCTGGTTATAAGTATTCGTTCTCATTGTTAATAAGGAATTATGTTATTGCAATTACAAAGGACCTTTTTTTCAAACAAGCATAATTGGTCCTATCTACTTTGTTTCGGCAAATTCTATATTAGTTCACGTAGTTACTAATAAAGTTGCACTAAAAATTGAATTTCACTAATGGTAATAATGCAATATCATCATCGTTCTATTGCGTGGAAACCTCAGTGATATACAAGGTGTTTCCTCTCTCGCTAACACTCTACTAAATAAGTGTGTATCGGTGGTATAGTAGAGATGTGGGAGTAGGGCTTGACACATAGGCCACAGGAGGAGGTATATAAACTTGGCCTGGCTTCTCCAGGGTGGGTCAGATAGCGGCATGATGGATAGATTATCAAATAGGACCTTGGTCAGTAAGGTAACTGGATCTGTAAATCTAGAAGCTACACCTTACCCCTCGCCCATACACTGTGCCCATCGCTAAACCTCTCATGCCTTGCTTTTATACGTACCGCCAATATCTAGTCACTACATCTAGTAAGTTTCAGGGTAAATTGATGGATACAGAATATTTTAGGTAAGCAGTGCCAGGTAAGCCCTTTAAGGAAAGTTGTGAACGTAATTTGTCTTAGTTTTATATAATAAAGGAATTAAATATGCAATTGAAAATATATATTATTTTCTAATTTATCTTATCATTTTATTATGACTTATTATTGTCTTTATTCATCATATGTCATATATCATTCCAGCCATAGGGTGGTATCAAATAGCGGAAAAATTAATGATAACAAATTATTTAAAAAGAAAAAATATTTCCCTCCAACGCAATGACCTGGCTGGAATAGACCCGCGAGCGTTAATATGAGCACTATCAGCAGGGCCAATAGGGGGACGGCTCTCACAGTGGTTATACACTGGAACGAGGCATGGCATTCCAAGTAGAACCCCTTGCATCCAACATTCTGAAAAAAGTACAACGTAAATTGCTTTCTGTATACGAACATTATCATATCCGTGCACGCGGGGACCGACAACCAACCTAAAGCTGAGTGAGTAGTCGCTGGAAATCATCGAAATCCACTGGTCCTGACCGTCCTGGTTGTCACAAAATGCATACAACAGCAGTCCTGAATGGATCTCGACTCGAGATCGACGTAATTGAGGAGTTGATGCGTGGCCTCAGTCACAGATGAAGGACTACAAGACAGATATGCGAATTGTGTTGTCCTATTTTGCCATCTAGGACTTAAGCCAAGTAATTCTAGTTTCTCTGAAGATCTGATAGTCCGCAAATGTTGGGTGGATATTGGAGGCATAGACTACACAGCGTATTGGGAAGGATAGTTTAAATTAATATACGTATAACCAATGCTTCCATTCCCACTATATCCTACTGTCATAGAATTCTAGCACCAGTTGTCATTCAAAGATCTACATAGTAATGAAGCAATACCACTGATGGTTGTGTCATTTTGCATTTGGCTGTTTAGTAGTGTTATCCTTGTTAAGTTTATCTAAATCCTATATGGATTACTTGATGTTACTCTAGGGGCTATAAGCCTGAATTTATTAAGGACAGAGCATGCAGATTGCCTGGTTCTGTTTTATCCTGCTGGTTATGGTGTTATGTGGAATATGGCCAATAGAGAAACTATCGGTAAACGACATTCGCATTGTGGACCTTTTAGATTGACCAATATTGTCGTCTAGAGCATAAAAGCCCTACTTCCAATCTCCCCATATTACACTTACAATAATGACCATTGTACGGTTATGCGCCATTGAGTGTATTTATTCCTGCCACTGGAAAATCATCACATGACCACAAACAAGTAGTGTAGAGTTCGTACATATATATATATATATATATGAATATTTGTTCAATGACCAAACGATTAGACTACAAAGAAGGGAAACCTACCCATAGAAAGCTAAACTGGCCACCGGTTCATCAGACAACAAATGGCCACTTCTGAAGAACAGAGTGATATGATGAATTATGTTCAGCTTATTATCTTAACCATGCTAAGATGTGAAAAGAAGTGACCATCAGTAAAACACAATATACATCCCCGCTATAGAAAATATTTAGGAGGGCTCTCCAGCCCTTCTAATTGCGTTGTGTTAGTTTCAATTTTGAGATGAATATTTTCTTTGATCAAGAAAGTATAAATCTATTTGCTAACCAGATTGCAGTTCTTCCTGAGAAACAAAAAACACGTATACTTCCTCCATGGCTGTATGAAACATATACTTACAGCCCAACTCGACTTCCTCGGTGGGTGTTAATTTGTCAACCAAACAGCTATTAAACCAAACAAAGAGGGGACCCCCGCCCTTCTATCTGAAATTATGGATTCTTAATCATCACGTCTGAGCATTTAAAACCATAGTGGGTGTGGTCTGTGTCCATTTTTACATGAAACATGACGCGCCAAGATCTGAAGACTAAACGATAATCTGGATCACAAGAGCCTTCTATAACATCTTTAGAGGTTTGAATATCAAACAGAAAATGTCCACTGAAAATATCCATGAAGAATTCTAAATGAACGTCCTTAGTGTGGGACGTGCCGAGAAGAGGAACTCCGTTCTCTTGTTGAGGACAACCACTTCCATAGCCATATGCTTTCTTTTTAAGTAGGCCTATGCAGCAGAATATCCAGATATCTTGTTTAAAGCAAATGCAACCTTTTTAAGTGCCGGTACCTACAGTTAAGATGAACAGTATTACTGGGAAAATATAGACGAACGAAGCAACACGGCACGTCTCCTAATAGAATCTCTTGATGGTGCTTACTCTGAGTTATTTATGCTTAAGCCCTGTGCTTACAGTACAAACATTGAATTAGATAAAATACTGAATTATTCAGAGAGCAAAATGAATAGATTTTTTATTTTTGTTGATGGATATAACATTGTGCAAACGCTGAAACTAGTACTAGTGCCCACAAAAGGTTTGGAATCCAAATATGATTTAGTAGGTGGGATGTGCGAAAGAATTGTTTGGAATTTCTATCAAACATGTCAACGTTGGATTTTCTGATTCACAATAAGACACTCGGTAAACTAAGTAACAACTGACATCAATATCCTAATTTTATGGAAAGGACGCTTGCATTCATTCTAATAAAAAATCCATTTAATGATAATGACGAGCTTGTTGGAAAGTTGAAAGTCATAGGTAAAATTGATAAGTCTGAGACTGTGACACATGGGATATCAATGATGGATGTGAGCAGTTGTAATTACAATGGCTGTATTTCCTTGTAATTACAAACTTAATACGAATTGACATAAAAGTCGGACCAACATCTGTCACATATTGACCTAATTGTGGCTCAGTCATTAGCCATGAGAGACATCGACAATCCGTCTGGAACCATCTGATTAGTGCTATCGGCATCTAGAGACAGCATAGACAGTCTTTTCTATGTTTGTGCCTTTGGTCCTACTCTTGCTACTGTGTATAAACATTATCTTTCAAAATACTTTAAAACTAAAGTTCTGGTTGCTCGGGTCTGCTTCCTTCGCTGAGAAAAACACAGTTCCAGGAAGTCCTGATTAATTTTAGAGGTTTCGGGCCAACACTGCCCACTCGTCAACGGTTTGGGAAAACTCGAGCGCCTCCGAGCAGTCAGAAACTAATGAAGCTGGGTTATTTTGGGCCTGGGTTAACCACTCCGTCCTCTTCATCAACACACTGGCCATGTTATGGTATGCTGGCCACGTGGCTCTAATTATAAGAATGTTGGCCAATCTTTGCATTAGGTAGACGAGCAGGACTTACTGATACCAATAGATAGACCTAATTATGTCAATTGGCTATCTACATGGACCGAGAATCGTAAGAACATGTCTAATAAATAAAGTATTTTGCAATATTTTTTTCGCATCCTAATGTTGGGTCTTTGATAATTATATAGATCAAAGATGCAGATCGGAGATCCATGCATGTGAAGGACCACAAGACAGACGAGCAAATTGCACTGTACTATTTTGCCATCTACACAGTATACAGGTATATTGGGAGGGGTGATTTTCGTTAATTACGACTACGGGCACATACATAATAAGGCCACCATTATCCTACCTTAACCCGCTGCTATAGAATTCTTGCACCAAGTGGCTTTTCAAAATTTGCATAGTAATGAAGCAATATCGATGACGATTGTGTCATTTTGCATCAGGCCGTTTAGCAGTTTAATCTTTGTTAAGTCCACCCAGATCCTATATGGATTACTTGGTGTTAATCTATAGGCTGAAGGCAGGTAAGCCTGTTCTCATCGGGGAGACAGTATGCAGATTGCCTTGTTCTGTTGTATCCTATTTATAGTGCGGTGTGGTATATGGCTAGGTATTTAATCAGTAAACGATGTGCACCTTGTGGACCAATGTCAATATCTCGTATTTTTTCGTACATGTAGACCTATGATACATAATATAGGTCCCATTGAGTCGATTTATAAGTATTGCTAATGGAAGATTCCTCATTCATGGACTTACTGGACTTGCAGAAAGTATATTAATGAACTCTATAGCGAATATCTTTAATTAAAAAAAAACACAGGATCTACAGATTTTACAAAATGACCGTCTGAGGTTTTTCCATAATTGAATTGGAAATATTACATATGTGCCGGTACGATGTTTAAAAAATGTAAAACAGCTAAGCTAGTCACGAAGAATGACGCAGCGTACTTAAACAATACAGTTAGGCTATTTAGACCCCCATTTGGACTTAGATGAAAGGATGTAGATGAGAAATGAAGCTATACTTGCAATCCAACATAAACTTAGGGAGATCAACAAAATGGGCACGGGAACAAGATACCAGGCATTAGTTCTACACACTACCACTTTGTTCTTTTTGGCATGACTCTGAGGTACAGTCTCCCAGCTGTCTGTCGACCATCCAAGTAGATGCCTGACCTTCACTTCCCATCTCTTCCCTCCCATTCCTACTGCCGTATTGTGCAGTTGACCCTTGTGCATGAGGCATGACCTCCCTTCCTCAAAGCTTCCTTTACCTTTTCCCTCGTGCGCCCCAGTTTGCGGATCACACTGGCGGATCCAGGCTTTTGAAAAGGGGGGCCGCGCTATTGGAAAACATTTTCCTTAATTACATTTTGGCAGAGTTTTACATTAAAAAAACACAAAAATTTTCGAAAAAAGGGAGGGGCGCACGCCCCCGCACCGCCCCCGCCCCTCTCTCTGGATCCGCCACTGGATCACAAGAATGACGGCCAGTGAATCTGACACCACAAAAGTTATAGCCCCTAGGTTGATAATCTTCACAACTTCACACATTACTATGTCATCTGGAATACAAGGGGGTCACCCCGACGATAATTAAATTCCTTTACATGAAGCAAATAGAGAAAGCTACTAAAATGCCAGTGGATCCACTTTCAATCCTAAATAATGTTAAAGCATGTTACATATACTTCGGCGAACTCATTCTATAATTCAGTCAACCTAATTTAATGTAAATGGACCCTTCTTAAATTACTTTGTGTTGCATTGAATTTCAGAAATTTCGTCATTCCGGCTTGAGGTGGAAGGGTTGAAAGGGAACTAATATAATCGTTCAGCTATCAGATGTTATATTCGTGGCACTCTAGGCTATATAGGACTAGGACCTGGTTTTCTTATAAGATTTTCCCTGATAAGTGATCTCGAGGTCTGCAGATATTTGAGAACTTGGGACGCGACTGCTCAGAGTAATTTGCTGCCGACCTAATTTTGGGTTGCGGCTTCCAATTTGGGCATGTCGAAGTGTGTTAGAGCTAGGATACGGTAATATTGCCCAACTATATCAGAAAAGATCCAGAGACATGGCGGATGCACCGTTGTGATCATAACGCCTGAGATTGACTGCTAGAAGCATATCGTTTATTTAAACCTCTCAGAAACTATCCTATGTTGGCTGACTACTTTGATAGATGTAATTACATCTCGGACACTTCCCAAGTACAGTAAAACATCTGTTGTTAACACCCAAAAAGGCGTCAATCCCAGACTGTTGACAATAGCCATCGGCGGTTACCGTAAATTTTCTAGATAATTGAGTTGCCAGGAAATGAAATCCTCATAAAAATGTCCTTGATCGCAATGGCTTGCTTGATTAAAGCGCGTTTAAAAAATAATTGATCCTTTTATTCCGCAGAGTGATTTTTTGAAGAGCTTGTACTTGAGATAAGAATAAATTCGAGCCAACTTCATATTTCACTTTCTGTTTTTTTCTTTAACAAGTTTTATATTAATGTAGCATTTTTTTTACACCTGGAATTCTTTTTATAGGTGTATTACATTATTCACTCAAAATTGGCCGGAAGAGGTTTGACTAAAGTGCAGCCTAAACTGAAACGACAAACACAAGAAATAATGACCTATCAATATTCCTAATCATATTATGCCAAATATCTGAAGCTGTTTGAAAAAGTAATGAGGATGAACCAGAATTCCATGAAGGGGGGTGCCAATATTAGAAACGTCCCGGGTCCCCCTCCAGTGTTGCCAGTTCTGCCTAATATTGATAAAGCATAATCGTCCCTATAGGCTCGATTATATGACCATGTCCAACTTAAAGGGACTTAACCCATGACAACTATGATCATTCAATTATAAAAGATTAAGTTATGGCTGGACTGGGGGGGGGGGGCATGAGCAATCCTATTCACCTTTTATTCCAGGGAAAACAAAACTGATTAAAAAATATACTCCTTATATAAAATGATTATACCTTTTACTCTGGGTAAGCTAGGGTGCTTATCAGTTCGCAGCACCACTTTGAGTTCTTTTGGCCAAGTTCAATTAGATCAAGTACTTTTATTGCGTTTACTTTTGTCACAGGTTCTCTTTCAAGCTAGCTATGCAGTTTCTTTTGTGAAACTCGAGCCGGGGTTCAATTATCTAAGAGTGTTTTAATCTTTTAAAGACAGGATCAACTATTCTAATTACCTGCAAATAATTCATATCTTTTCTCCGATATTTGAAACACGTAGGGAAAACCAATAACATTCAAGTATTTTTTAAAAATATTTGAATGTTAGTGTATCCTTCTAGTATAATTGTCAATATAACCTTTAAAAAAACTGTTTAATGAAATGGATTTTATAAGTCTATTTCAATGTGACTGCTGACATCAAAATAATGAACCTATCATTTCAAAACGATGTCAAGACTTGCTGACTCAGGTATAATTGGTCTAGCTCCAGCCCGGTCTGGTCTTTCAATTACGTTCCAAACTTTTGGAGCTTCTTCGATGTCTGGGATCAGAGTTACAATCTTATCTAATTCTCAGCACATCAAACAAAGTGTGCAAAGAAAGAATCCTTCGGAAATAGTCGCAGTGAGATTCCTCTGCAAAACAATTTAGATAAAAGGAGCTTTCTCCCTAAACGGCTTGCCGGCCAAGGCGTTATCGTCCAATGATAGACTCCTATCACAGACTGGGAGGTACCATGAAACCTCAGGGTAGAATTCTCCCGGTTTTCTGATGACATTGCCACCCCTGCCATCAGACGCATTATCTAATAGGTTGGCGGACGAATAATCTATTACTGAAACAAGGTACGGTGAAATTGCTCAAACGTCTATGTTATTAACTGCACGGTTGTCGATGATATCGGACTTCCGAAGGGACTATATTGGATACGCCTCTCCCGTTCGATACTCTATTAAGGCACCATTATGGCTAGCAAGGAGAAAAAAATCACCCAATATGGTATCTTTATAGTCTTTTTATCTAATGGACGAAAAAAGTTCCAATGCCTGTGTAGAAACAGGATGGATAATGACTTGACTATAACGTCCTTATTTGCAGTTACAAATAGACTAGATACCGGATATATTCATTTCAAAATGAATTCCAGGAAAAAAGACTCCAATAAAACATCGTCGTCATGTGGTCTATTTACAATGCTTTTGCTTTACACTGGTTGTCTAAGCTACACAAAGGTAGTTGTAAGATGTATGAAAAGGTTTAGGAAAGAAGAGTAAGCCTACAAAACTTAGGGGGAGTTTCACACTGGTCATAATTTTAAGATCGTCCTTTTAGTTAAGATTTTTTTACTTTTTCATGGTTGAGTTTCAGACTTTATTATCTTATGTTCCTATTGTTATCTATATATTATTAGAGTTAAGATCATTGATTATCAAGAACATCTTATCTTAATTTTTGTGAGATGTGAGAAACGCATTTCCAATTCCCCCAGTGTGAAACGCGCCCTTAATCATGGAAGTCATCGAATACATTATAATGTTTATTGTACTACTATCACTTTGGTTATATCTCTGTTGAAGGACATATGATGCTCAGCATACTATACCCGTGTATTTACACTCATGTTGACTGACATAATATGTCATAAAACCTGTATCGGGAGTAAAATAGTGCGACTGTCAGACAGAAACTCCTTTTTTTGACAGAGGGCTACTCTATGAAATCCAGTCATTGTGTCATATGCGAAGCTCCAACAAAGACTGAAATATTCATGTTTTATTGCCGTTGTGGGATTTGGCATACACTATGCTGTCGTTACCTATTTTGTTCTGATTTACAGTGTATATACAATGCATCATGAATGTTTGATGTATAATGTTGTTACACAATGACATTGTCTGGATTCCCGCCAGACTCGGTTCCTCTTATGGTAATCAACCCAACTTTTGATATCGATGGCAATTACATTGACCTAAGTTGCGACCCATATTAAAGGAATTTACAAACCTTTATCTGTTCAAGGAATATAATCTAGAATCGTTTATTTTTATTAGACAGATCTCTTTCCAGATGACATTACGTGTTCCTGCTTTTTTTTTTGTATTTTTTTAATTGAACTTAACATCACAATCAAGTGCTTTTCACGATGTCATTACAGATGGTATATGTTAGAATATATTAACAATATTGGCAATAATCTCACAAATAATCACTATCTATATAAGTCTGTGAATCATGATAAGTAAATACATACAAATACACGCGACCATAATCTATCACATTTGTTGATGTAGGTAATGCCTAATTTTGCCATACTTAACACTGTATCAACCGGACCACATTACAACTACCTGTGCACTGTATACACTTACGCAAGATAACTCAACCTTATTCCCCAGAATATACGTTGGTGAGGTCCTGACCACACAATGGGGAATTTCCCGATTAATAGCAGTGATTACTTCTGGGTCAATTAACAATGGGCTTAGCGGAGCCAGTGTCAGGAGCAGCTCATCAGATAAGCCCGAGCTGCTCGGGAGGGGAGAATAGATTGCCAATTAACAGGCTGTGCACACCGACACCCTCCTCGGGTACCCACAGTAGAGGTAATGACATGTAAAAACGGATTTAGGGGTACTGCCAAAACCCAAACCGGGAACCCAAGTGTCGGGATGAATTTCCAAGAATATTGTATCCAAAGAATATTTATTGACGTTTGTATTATGCAAGATATTATCGAGAGGATCATAGAAGTGCTTCTCTGGGGAAGGGGGTGAGGGGGACACAATGTCAGAAAAGGATAAGAAATACATGAAGCTGATACTAAAATACTAATAATTGCCCTGCCTAATACTGAATAAAAATCATGTAATACTACTATCAAAGGTAACACTTCCCAGATCTAGAGCTTTTAATTGTCCCAAAAGAGGTATTTATGATTTCTACACACTATTTCACAACCCAAACCTATCCAAGCCTAAACTAGGCTAAAGATTATTCTATCATAAACCTATTTCCTACCTTTTTTTGGAATACTTCCTCTCCTCCATCCCTGCCCACCACTTCCTTTCCTACCTAACCCCACTAGTCCCAATGCCCTGTCACCTATTACAACCCTACACCTCCAAACCACCTGCCCATCCTGCCCAGCATTAGGCCGAGTGGAAATTTTAGTCCTAGCTGTGCGGCTGGGAGTGAGAGGTGAGAAGTGGCTGGTTTGAGGCTGGGGGCTTTTAGGTGGCCGGGCCGGGAGGGGGAGACGAGGAAGGCGGCCGGCCCTGATGGACTTATTTGTATCGTCGCCTTTCCTGTAATGGGTGCGTGCACTTCACGCAATCCAAGCACTTTCCACGAGTGTCAACACAGTCCCCACTTTGATTCTCGATCGTCGCCGGTTAAAATATGTACTGGAGGTGGGGTTTTATTGCATGTGGTAGTCACAGATTGGAATGCAAGTCTGTTAAATTTAGGAAAATAAATTGCAAAAGGTCTATATTTATGACGTTCAATCACTGCAATGAGTGCAAATAATGATAAGAATATTCCATGTGTTATTCTCACTTTGACTGTAACTGGAAAGATTTAATAGAATGTCTATCTAATATGTTTGTGTAAGCATTTGCATTACGCTACGTTGAATAGAAATGCCTAGCTTGTTGCAATTCGAAGACAGATTTTCTGCAACATTGCATTTGAATTACTGAACGAGAGTAGTAGAGTCTCGTGTGTCCGACACTGTATTTTCTAATATCTAAGGCACGGTAATATGACCAGTGTAATATTGGGTTGCAAGTACTGAAACGAATGAGGCTTTCATATGTGACAAAAAGGATGTACAACATGTTGTAAGGATTGTTCATCATTTTCATTTGAAGAGGGTTCACTATTGTTTGGACTAGTCAAAGGTTTGTCTTCATATTTTGAGAATTCATTAATATCGGAATGCATTCGGCAGCAGCCTTTAAGTAGCAAGGGCGAGAGCGATCAGCAATATTGACAAAACTCGACTGGGAAAACAATACATGGTGTGATGGTAATATTACACGGTATTAGATGTCCGATACAGTAGAGGCCAACATGGATTTGTTACTAGGCATTGGGTTTCTCAAGTGTATAGTAATCTCAACTCTGGCGTGCTCAACGTTGAATGTAGAGTGGTATACTGAAAATGTATCACATTTCTCGTAGAACAAATTGTTGTTCTTTTCCCACATCGCAAATAGACATAAACGAGTATATTAAATTATAGTCAATTAAATGCTTTTAAAATTAACAGTATGAACTGTCTTAGCCATAACACGTTGCGTTTATATTTTCTTGGTCATTTTAGCCAAACTTAATTATAAAATCAATTGAAATGAAACGAGAATTTGCGATGTCACATTAAAAAAAGGGTATTTTGTATTCTTCCGCCAAAGGTGCCATGGAACGAATCTGCAACTGCTATCAGTCTTATAGAGTTCATGGAGTTGTTCATATTCCTCATTCGCTAACAAAATGTGATTTTGTTTAGACATTTTCCTCTCCTAGCTTTGGTACACAGAAAAAAACAAAAGGTTAGAAAGTTAGTCAGATCAGGCTTTTGCCACATAAAATGAGGGTTAGACATGGCCACTCTAACTTTCTAACCCCCCTTCTGACACCCAATGTCTAACACCCTAGTCAAAATATCCAAGTTTCTAACTTCAGGGTTAGTCAAAGTGCTATCTCTCAAATTATCCACTAGGTGGCACTCTTAATCAACATAACAGTTTTGTAGAGTTAAATCCAAGAAATCTGTTCAAATGGTTATTTTTTAATATCCTAAGTGTCCCATATGTCATAGAACAGATAAGAATTTACTAAACATTCAGTTTAGAAAATATTCAAGTCTTGAGAAGATTTGAATGAGGACATAATGATAGTTGCACATGGGTAAACACTCTTTTTGTAGCCAATGTCTCTAGTCAACCCATTTTGAGATTTATAGCTGGCATGACACCTCACTGGTGCAGTAACTTCTGTGAAGGCAGGGGCCTGACTTCTCTCTTCAGAGAAGTCTCAATACCCATAGAGAAAGCCCTGAACTACAGGTTGATTTATTTACTCCTACAACTGTATAATTCTTTTTGCTCACCAGAAATTTTTAAATCTCAAAAGATTTGTATATAGGGATGAATCTATACATAAAGGGATATAGTGATTTATGTATGTAAGGATATACCAATGCCTTAAACATATTTTAACTCGCTTTCAGTGCATATAACCATTCAATCCATTTTACCACACATGGTTAGTCAGACTAACCAGGGGTAGTCAAAATGTCTATGCCTTAGTCACAAAAAGGTTAGAAAGTTCGGACAAAAAGGCACAGTCATGATGACTAACTTTTTCCCAAAAAGTTAGGACTTTTGACTAACATTCTAACCATTATTTTTTTCAGTGTATACATTCAGCCAGCTTGGAGTAATATGAATTGGTTATCTGTATGCCTAGTGTCCACGGTATATCTCCTGAAAGGTGTATAATCACTTGCTCTATACCATAAAGGCCAATTTCCCGTGCATTAAGCAGTAAGATAGGTGAGGCCGTTCAACCTTTAGAATGAGGAGTTGGCCTCCAATATGGGAAATGGATGGAAAAATAACATGGGATCGTGACTGTTCAGTGCTAGGGATTTCTGTACAAGCCCTTTGTCACTACCTCGCTTATCAATCTCCACCATCACTCTCTGTAACAGTCTTTGCCCTGCACTTGATTCCCTCTGAAGTTGAATTATGCCTTTATTTGAGGCGGAAAACCCAGGCCGACCCTCACAAGTTACATTTGATATTCCTCCTTTGTTGGGATCCAAATCTCTGAACGGGTAGCCACATTTTAGTGCCACAGGCAATCCGCCGTTCCCTCATGACTGTAATTTTCAAAATTGATATTTTTCAGGGTCCACTGCAATTTCTCAAATTGCCCACATTAAAAGAGTACTCCGTGAACTGTGTTTAATTTGATATCCTGAGGCATTGCCTTTTGAATGTTCTGGTAATTAATATTCATAAATCATTATTGAATTAAAGAAGCTTTATAAGTATACAAATCATCCCTCATGTCGGTAAGAGGATAATATTTCTAGATCTATAACAAATATGAGTAGAGCATCTAATCCTTGTTTAACTTTATACAAATGTATCGCCTGACATTGCTATTCCACTGTACGCATTTACTACCGATTCCAATCGCCTACCATACATAATATTATAATATAGTATTTCATGTGAGGATTATGGTGATTTATAATAACGTATCATTATAATGCTGAGATACAACAAAGGGTTGGCAATATCAGAATATTCCAGGCCCTACAAAAAGATCCTCTAACCATTGTTTACAAGAACTCTGCTCTGACAAGAATACTCTGGTGGATGGCATAAATGTTTGTGTTTCTGCTAATCATAATACATAGAAGCACTCCACCCTTGTAGTGTTTCCATTCAACACTACATTGATAAGGGATTTAACTAAAATATAGCCAAAAGGATAATTTGCTACAGCCACCGTCAGATGAATATTCCCTGACTCAAAAACATCAGAGCCCAAATTACTCTTCCATGACTTGATTATAAATTGGGGTTACTAGAAAAGTGTGATAATCGATAGCAACGACGGAAATAGATCTTGGTCCATGGTATTTATTCATGGATAGCTTTAATGCAATGGGCGGATTCTTTCTCCATACCTTTGGCGTCCCACGAATAACTACCTTTGAAGGTAAAACCACAGACACGCGACACTCATACATGTTTAATACTTCTTTCCAAAAGACCAATAACCATGGACTATTGGGCTCATTAGTCTATGGATTTTGCCATTAGTACGTAAACCTGGAATCACTCAGTGCTAACGGTAGGCACGCAAGTCGGCTGGAATTGTGAGATAAATCCCCACAGTGAATTCAGGGAGGCAGCTAGCGCAACGCTAAGTTAGACAAAAATATAGCAATTTAATGCCAGTATCCACGCACACGCAATGTATTTGATTAACGCAGCAATTATATCCTTCTCAAAGATAGAAAAAAGTATTATAATGCAATGGTTGTTTTATATGGTTTGCAGATGAAAATACGCTTGTTAAACGTTCATCAAGGACTATTATCATAGCTAGATACTCTTGTTTCCTAGAAAAACATCGCTATGATACATTTACCTGTCTGTAACAGATAGTGTGTATAGGGCCTACTTAGTGAACAATCCTAAAATGATCCCACATGCTTTCTGATATCCTCCAATTTTGCTATATTGCCGATTTTGCATTTGTTTTATATTCCCCCGAAGATATTACATGGAAGCATATATCCTATACTACATCTAAATAAGGAATATAAAACCATTAAAACCTCATTAAGAATATGTATAATGTCTATTCTTAAACTTTTTTCCCATGCCGATCATTAAAAATGGGGAGCAAAATCGGCATGTGGACCTAAGGCTTTTAGTCCGTCTGTAAGCTAATCCAATAAGCCTAATCCTGTAAAGTCTATCTGTTGAGAGTTGACCTTAGAGGAAAGAGGACTTAGTCTCCCCCAAAGGACCAAAGGGTGTTCAACTGAGGCAACTGTACTGAAAAGGAGACTCAAACTGCCCTGCTTGGTGCAGACAGGGGTAATTGATGGCCAACACTTAAAACCGTTGAGGGGAGAGAGGGGATAATTACAATGTCTGCCAGTAACTGTCCGCAGCTGTTCCCCTGGTCGTTGTCAGCTGGGCGTTACCCACGAGTGGAATCCGCCTTCTATGCCTGATTGTTGGCTCCGCCCAGGTAAAAAGGGCATCCGGACCCAATTAGATGCCCTGTTGTGGGGCCCAACAGGGTGCCAACGTTACTTTTCTTTGCGCTGCCCTGCCAAGATTTCTATTATTCTGTTCAGCCGCCTCTGCGGCTGTTTAACCAAAGATCACGGACAGCAGCATTTAAAAACCCGAAGATGGAGGCGATTTAAATGAAAAATTGCAACCTGCAGAGGCCAATCCCTTTCAATCAGCGGAGGGCCCAAGGATTTGTAGTTGTGAGACCTGAAGACACCGGAAGTGCCGTCTTAAATCAATTTCCTCCGGCCTCGTCGGCTCGGGCTTGCGGCCTATGATTAGGTGCCCTACCTGTCGCCTGGATGAGGAAGAGTGGGGCGAAGATGATAGCGTGCAAGAATAATATAGCCTCTGAGAGCCTGGGCACATGGTAATAACGGTGTAGACACAGCCGCGTAATTCAGATCAGCCGGCCAAGGACGGTGCTCCCATAAGCGGTCTTTGGCACCCGTGTTATTTATCTGAGAATATCCGGTTCTGCCGTGCTCGGAATATTACTTTGTTTTCTTACACTAGCTGCTATATCCTTTTCAGGGTAGTATTCTCGTGAGAATATTTACACTAAAGTTGTAATAATATCTCAGTTTGATTGGCTGCTTTTGATTATTTTAAAAGGTTAAGGACACCTATAACAGGTTCGGGACAAGACTTAAAATAGCAGCATTGGCATATCTTGCATCGTTGCTAAATCTTGCATCACTAGTGTATTGTAATCTTGCATCGCTAGAGACATTTTAATTTCAAATTGAAATAAATCATACACTATTTGTTGCCGAATTCTAACAAATATGTGTGAATAAAGAATAGTGTAATCTAGGTAATATTTAATAATTAGAAAGATTTTCATCGTATATATTTGATAAAATCTTTGTTTAGGTATTTCTGACCAATAGGGTTACACTATATGTACCACGTGATGTAAACAAATTGGGAAAAAAAGAAATAAATCATCTAATCTTTGTTGCCGAATTCTAAAAATTGCATGTAATTAAAGAATAGTGTAACTTTTATAATATTTTAAGAGTGGACAGAAATTTACCGTACAGATTTTCTATAATCTCTGTTTAAAGGTTTTTGACCAATTGGCTTACAGTATGTACCCCACGTGATGTAAACAAATGTCAACAAGATGGCGCATTTTTTTGCTGATTCAGTACTCATTTTTGAGCATTTTGAACGCATTCTTTTGGACTTAAGTTATATTCTGAATTTTGAGGGGGCAAAAAGCATTTTTGTTTCAAATTTACAGTGTTTTATATGTTGATATATCCACAAAACACGGCTTTTAAACAAATCTGATGGACAATTAACAACGTTGTCATATCTTGCATCGTTGCACTAAGTTGCATCAGTGCAAGAATAGCGGCAGGTCCCTAACCCGCTATAATGTCAAACGCTCTGTTGAACCGGTGGGTTCTGAAACATTTCTTGAGTATAATGAACAATAACATGTATTTATAGTAAGGCTAACCTCTTGATGTAGACAAAACATGAAGGCATACATACGGTATTGTCGGTTTTGCAGAAGATACTTTGTTTTATTCTGTTTTCTTTTGGTAAGTATCTCGATACTGTGCACTGAAGTAGGCCTATGTATTTTTGAATATTTGGAATGATGTTGTCATGTGTAAATCTATAGAGTGGAAGCAGGGATTTGCATGGCTTGTTGCGGATGACTTTGCTATTATGCCCATAATTCTAGAGGAACATGATGGCAAAGGTGCACATTCTAATATTTCACATAGATTTACGTAATGGTTTAACTTTGAAAATAGAAGTTTCGAAATTAATTTGCTAGGAAAGCTTCTGTTGGCAAGTATTTCCCGACAACAAACTTAATAACTTAACTTCTTTAAATTCAACCATTTCCCATCCCCCTCAATAATCCTAAATAACCTATTTTCAAAGTCACCATTTGGAGTTACTTAATAATCTATAAGTTTACCATAAGCAATAGTATTCCATCTATTATGTACAGGATGTGAAGAAAGGCAAGTATTCTACATATGT
The DNA here is from genome assembly GCA_936440205.1 of Lepidonotus clava. NCBI lineage: Eukaryota > Metazoa > Annelida > Polychaeta > Phyllodocida > Polynoidae > Lepidonotus > Lepidonotus clava. The sequence goes on from OW387148.1 coordinate 19,798,709, forward strand.
ATGATCGTAAATTATGAAATTGCGGTGGGGTTGTAGGCTATCTATTGAGGGGAAACATGTGTTGTAATGGAAAAAATATAATTAAACAATGATGAAAGTAGTATAGTAAAATGGGTCTTTGCTTTACCGAAGAACTCGACGACCATCCCGAGCGGCATGACGAGCATGGAGACGAGCAGGTCGGCGATGGCCAGTGACATGAGGAAGTAGTTGGTCATGTTCTGGAGGCGCTTCTCCCAGCACACGGCCAGGCAGACGAGCACGTTGCCCACCATGGTGGCCAGGATGAGGGCCGACAGCGACAGCACCCCCCAGTTGTACTGCTCCTCCAGGGGCTCCTCCTCGGTGGGCGTCACGTTAAACCAGGAGCTGTCATTGTAGTAGTAGGTATCCAAGGTGACCGTGTTGAAGGCGTTCTCCAGGGCGCCGCCCGGAGGGTCAGCCCCGACCACGGCCGCGGCGCCCCTGCTGCTGGAGAGGTTGTGGTAGAAGAACACAGATTCTCCTCCAGGGTGGGCAAGGGCTCCTCCACCCACCCCCGAGACGACCAGCTGAGTCAGCTGGTCCTCCACGGGGGTACGACCGCTGGCGTCCCCCTGGAGGGCAGGGTGGTGTTTTGAGTGGTTCAACAAAACCTGACTCGTCCCGTTAATATAACCCGGGGAAAAGTCGCTAGTTGGGGTGGTGACGTTGTACAGCCCGTTGTCATGGTAATGCCGGCCGCCCTGGAGGAGGGAGGAGGAGGAGGAGGAGGGTGGAGGGGTGCCGCCCGTGCTATTCAACCACATGGTGAAGGTGGGTGGTCACGGCGTGCCGCATGACCCAGCGGTCCGTGCCGACAGGTACAAGCCGTTCACACACCCCTCATCCGCCGCCGGCTGGAGCTCGTTCCCGGCGTCACCCTGCCTCATTATAGTCCTCACGGCCCGTCACCGTCGGCGACAGCAAACATGGCTCAGCAGAAACGACCAATAAGTCCTCGGTGATATTGTATCCTTAAAATCACTATGAATTTGATGTTTCAGGTATATGAATAATTAATTTTCTCTTGATTAACGTTCAGAAGAGCAATCCTGTTTTGATTTGGATGTCACTCATTTGGCTATGGATATCACGCATTTGTATTATGTTTATCCTGAACTATTCTTCTTTGTAAATAGCATCAATGGATTAAAAGATGCCCAACAAAACACCAGTAGTTCCTTTAATATCCTCCGATGCAAGCCTTCCGGCTCTAACAATAATACTCCGAGCGATTCCCTGGCCGGTCATGTTGATCCCACTAGGTCATATCCTATGACTAATCCGATTTGCCTGAATACACTGAGCTGCTCACAAAGTACCACAAGGCACCCACTCATTCTGCCAGGCCAGCTCTACGAAACGTAGCCTTTGTGTTTTAATCCAGGGCTCCTTGGCCAGTCGTCGGCCAGGTGTTTTGGTCACATACCGGTGACGGTTAATCCTCTGAATCAGCGAGTTGGAGCTGCTCCGAGTCCCTCGCACCAACCTGTTGGAGCCAGCCGTAGGAATGTCACTGCGGGCTTCCGTCCCCCTTTTTCCTCCTCTTAATCTCTCCTCGTACGCCCTTTGTGAGATTCTTTTCCCTTATACTTTCGGCTCCAACTAACTCCTCCGACGGCGGCTCCCGCCCTCTATACGTATACAGGAGGAGTCGCTCGGGGTTACTTTACGACGAGTTACAGCCGCCACGCTCCGACTTCAGAGCGTTTCCTTTCTGAGCCATCGGCGCCTGCGTGCTTATAAATACTGCCGACCTCCTACCTCCGCTCCCAGTACATCATTCCGCCTTACCTCCGCTTCCAGAAGGCTTGCCAACAGTCACACCTTTCACACCATTGATGAGCCGGTCGCGCCTCGTCGTCGGGAGCGGGATGCAATTGCTCGGAGCAGCTCTCAGGTAGTGGCGCGTAGTATGGGCGCGGCGGAGGTGGAGGCGCTCTGGTCTGTGACCACCGTCAGAACGAGTAGGCACGTCGCAGTGCAGACCCGGGGTAGCAGCAGCCCCCGTGAGCGTGTCACGAGCGGCGAGCAGTAGTAGCGAGCAGTTCTCCAGTTGCTCAGAGCTGCTCTGCGCATCGGGAAGGCGTCACACGCGGGAATCCTCAATGCAAGAAGGAAAAGCAGGGGAAGGAGGTGGTGGGCGACTCGTGTTTGCTGGGGTCAGGCTCGCACCCGCCGGACGGCAATGATTAAGGCGTCTGGGCGCACCTGTTAATTAAAAGCTAATCAATCACCCGCCTGGATTACCTGTCCGAATTAACCCTCACACCGCCCAGGTGAGTGGCGTTCACCTCTTCCCAGACGCCAAGGTAGAGATCAAAGTATCCAATGGAAAACCAATAAGGATCACATAAACACTAATAATTAACACGATTAGAAAAGGTCTTATCTTCCATGCAGCTTTTAATTTTCACTAGTTTCCTCCAATGCGGATTAGCTTTTGACGCGAAAATGTATTGGCTGTGAAGAAATCTATATTAATTGGGTCTAAATAGGTGAGAAAGCCCCTGTTCACGGAGATTTACTGGGTGATTTAATATTCGATCGCCGGGACTGGTCTATTCAGGGAAATCACAATCTCCCGATTTTAGCACGGTTTGAATATCGGAACCCATTCATGAAGGATTCAGATTTAAATCAAGATTGATTTGGACGCGGACAATGTTTTGCACTCACGGTTTCCTACCTGATCCACCCACCTTCCACCCCTCAGCTTATGCTTCTCGGGTAAATCCTTTAATCGATAGAAGTAATCCGACAGTAATCCATATTTAGGTGGTCCCACCCTGCTTTTCGTGCCCGTTCATTCTCCAAACGCACCCAACCGTGACGACCTAGTCCCGAATCCCATTTCCTTCTTGGAGCCAATCATGCAAGTTCGCCAAGGTAAGACTACTCCAGGAGGAAGTACCCTGGGAAAATACTCCCGCCCTGCAGGAAGATTTTAACAAATGGCGTGTCAACAATTCCACAATACAATGGTGTTTGCCAACGCTCAGCCCGTTCGTTAATACTTGGGTAACGCCTCTTACCAAGATTATGTACTATTGGCGTGTATACGTATCATTACATGTATCAGTGTGCCAATTGATCATAGATTATCCGATGAGACATGTAATCCACCCATCATATAGTACTGACAGTCCCAACACTTTCCTCTGGTGATGCTTTTGTTATCCTCTGTGCACCAACTATTCTAATTTGCCCTCCTTAGTCTAATTGAATTAGCTGAAATCCTCATTGTACTCCTTTGTCAGATAATCCTCTCTCTGTTAATCACCATAATGACCTAATCAAAGTCCCGCCACACACGGATAGTACATCACACGACCTCGGTAGACGTCTGAGACTCCCAGACTAGGCGATCCCCTAAGGCCTTCCTCCAGGGTCCAATGGGGGGAGGTAGACAGTGGGGGAGTTGTCCTCCGTCTGGGGCGCCTACACTGGAGGAGTAGGGGATCCGGCTGGGGTCAAGGCAGGATCCGGAGAGAGTGATCCGGCCAGTTCGGGGTACTAGAGGAGGAGGTACTGGAGGTAGGGTGTGGGGAGACGGGCACTGAGCCATCTGCAGGTGGCGCTGGGGTGGGGGTAGGGGAGATCAGGGGGGCGGGGGTGTTTCTGGTGGTAGGGGGTAGATGTGGAGGAGAGAGGGAGCTTTTCTGCTGATCAACCCCAACCTGCCCGTCTCGTCTCGGTGTGGGGCTGTTCGAGAATTCGTGTACTTTACTATTGGACGAACGGATTGGTTGCATAGAAAAAAATCGCGTTCACTGTAGTTGGTCTTATCCCAAAATTACCAGTCTTCATATTCCGCTAAAACAGAAAAGGTTACAACTTCAAAGTTATATTACTTTCAGTTTAACGAAATACCAAATCTTCACTCGGAAACTGTTATATTCCAAATCTATATTGTCCAGATAACTCTAGTCTATAGATTACATCAAATTCAAATATGTAATTAGCCTAGAAAAATCACACAGCTGATTACTCTTTACTTGGACTACTCGGACTCGGACTCGGACTAGTAATTTTAATCATTTCTATTATTACTTAATGCATTCTCTACTGCTGTCTCTAGTTGTTCAAAAAAAACATAACAAAACTTTAAAGAATAGAGAGCTGTAGGCCAAAGACTTCTAGGTTAGATGCTCTTGCTTGGAGAGTTGGCCTTCAAGGGTCAACCATATAAATTTAACCTGCAAGCATATATCATAGACCGGCGGCTTGTCGACGGTAACAGGGACAATTCAGCCATGGTCGGGTGATTAGGACAGGGGCCATCTCTCACCCTTTCAGCGCTGAGTGACCCTCAGCTCCCAGCACACCCTGACCGTGGTCCTGGGATCTCTCCACGTGTCCCCCAACAGGGCTCGTCCCTGGGTGTCAAGATAAGGAAAGGGGGTGTTTACCGGCAGAGATTATACACGCGGGCACGGCAGCAGGAGGTCGCGCAGACAGAATTACTTGTACACGCGGACGTAAGGTCCGCGTATACTGGGAGGCCTGTACGCGCGGGAGTGTAAATTCCGCGCATACAAGTAGGTGTGTATGCGCGGTGTTGTATCCGCGTATACATACGTGCTTAGATGTGCGGACGTAGCCGCATTTTTTTATCATTATATCTTGTGTCAATCGGGGGCTAAGCCCCCGAACCCCCTTTCCTTTTTTGTATCTATATATTTTTATCTAATTTTTGTGTACATTAAGTATTAGAAAAACTTAACACACCACTTTACCCTATGTCCGCGTATATAAGAAGATCTGTATGTGCGGACTTTGTGTCCGCGTATGCAAAGAATTATATATACGCGACTATCGCGTACGCGACGGCCGCGCGTATAGTCAGCCTCGTGTTTACCTGCCCAGGGCTCTTGATAGGGGACACTACGGAAGGTTAAACCAAAGTGGGTTGGTACAGTGGCTATGTATAGCCGAAGAACTGGGAACAGATTATGGTTTCAACACTACCTTTGTTTATTATCAATCAAATATTACACAAAAAATCACTAAAATGTGTTGGGAAATATCATTTCTCTCCATGAATCTCCCTACCCTTTGTGAGTCATGGAAAGGTAACCTTTCCAATATTCAGTAAAGGTGCTGAGAAAGGAAATCTTTTCCTTTACATTTACTACATGCACATTCAGTTACAAGCATTGGAAAAGGTCATCTTTATCCATGACCTCTCCATGATCTCTAATATATAGAGTCGTAGGTATTATCTTATGAATGTAAAGATCAATAGGTGCCTTGGAAAAGGTCACCCTTAAAAATCTGCATCTTTACACTACCTTTCATACACTATAGTAACGGTCTGTAAAGGTGTTTTTCGCGCGGTGGTTATACCACAAAACATTCATTATCGATCATTCGAAAGCATTCCAATGGATGTACCTACAATGTGTTGTTTGTTCAACAACACGAAAGTTGACAATTATAAAGTACTTAATGCATGAAAGATTCCGCTAAGACCATAAAGATGATTCCATGAATACCGTCTGAGGTGTCGGCATGCCTTTTATACTGTTGGCTCTATAAATAAACTGCCCTGGATGTATGATTAAGCTGTTTGCACCGCCTCCATGGGTCGGCCGGAGAAAGGGAATTAGAGAGGGGTAGTCAGCTTATAATAGATATATGGTGATATTATTCTCATTTAATCAATGCTTATACATTTGTCATAAACGATGAATAGGGGATGGTTGTGTAAGTATATTTGTAATGGAAAACGAGTCTGTTGGACATAATGATTTTATTATCACCTATGTACTTACTAAAAACAAGACGCCCACGAACAAATCGATTCACCCCTCCCCCATGATCACAGTTGAAACCATTAAAATGTTAACACTTAGTTGTACGTGTAACAAAAAATAACCATATCCTCCCATCCCAAAATCTAAACTATAAACCTAAGCCTTGAATTATCACTTTTATTCATTGAGCATCCTACAGTGCAGCCAAGATTAATGATACAATAACTTTGCCTGCTATATCAGAACTGTTAGAGTTCAGGAGTTCAGTGGTCATATTTCGGTATTAATCTCACCCTCTTCTCTCGGCCGTGTTGTCCGAGTACCTTTCCATCAGACCAATTACCTGTAGACAGTTCCTTCACCGGTCATTGACCATATCCACCCACTTATTCCATATTAGGTCACCACGTTGCCTTGCCTCATAAACGTCAGCTAATTTACAAGGATATTGGTCAATAAATAATCAATTATCTCACGTAGCGCTTGATGAATTGTACCTCTTCGTCCATGAAGTACAACCGATCCTATAGCGCTTTGTCCTATTACACAATAATTATGTTTGCCTATAGAATCGTCTGTACAGTATGGGCCATTCTGATTATGGGCATGTTGGGGCGGTTTTGCCCATAACCGGAAGTCAGCCATTTGTTTCTATTATGTAGGGAATTATTGAGAAAAATATTTTCAATGTTTTCTTATTCAAAATTTGATTGATCTTAATGGGGTTTCCTGAGATTCTTATAGTATTCCTAACATTTCAGCATCATGTGGAATTTGAAATAGTCAAGGATTTAAGTGAGAATTACATGGTATGAGGGCAAATGAATTCGCCCACGCAGTCCTGTGTAATCACATTAGTATTAAACGTGTTTGCCGTGCCTTCACCTTCAGGTTACCTGTCCCACTACTGTATGCTACTAAGTGTACAATTGTAGAATGAAGTCATCATATACGCCGGGCAAAGCCAAAGCCTTTCAAGACTGAAACTCTTTGAGATCAATTGTTTTTTTTCCTCTTTTATACAGATATTGCTTTATCTATTTATTCCTACCGCTCTTACATTGGCAACACAGAGGAACGTTTGCATGCTACAGTGCAATATGAATTGGTTTCCAGGATATGTATACAATTTACTTTCGAATACCGTGATATCAAAGGCTCAGGTGTGCTGCTATACGAGATAATAAACTTCTTTATTTTCATTGTATCTTACCTTTAAGCTTCTGTATCAACCATCCCATAATAGAGGTATGTGGCAATTGACATGGCCCTTTGTAACCTTCAACACCTTCAGTGCTGTAACCGATTTTAGGAACTTTTACTTTTTATCATCAAAAGTCAAAGGACAGGTCAAGAATTAAGCACCCAATAGGGTATTGCCATTTCTCCATTGAATGATGCTAAGGCAATCGTGTTCGGACCCTCCTGAATCATTTGTTGGCGGAGATAATAATGAACTGCTTCTTAAAAACACAAAAGTTTAGTTTAGAAGAAAGAAACCCATGTCGGCAGTTCTTGACCATAAATCCTTTGGTTGATAAGGAGAAAGCAAAGCAAATAAAGCAATCAGTCAGACTATGGTATTAGCGTTTATGTCCCTTTATTCTGTACAACTTCTTCCATATAGCCTTACCCAACCATTGCATGTGAAGAGTACATTTCTCCTATCTATATTTGGAACAAACATGATGGATTGATGACACACCAGTAAAGCCACGCAAAGAACACATGTAAAGCTTCAACCGCTTAGTCAATAGCATGTATGTATAAAATATATAGTTTCTGAACGCCCTCAAATTGTTTCTGACTTGGGTAGGCTGCACAGGGTAAGGATAAAGCCTCAATCAGGGACTGGCCAACGCTTCCAGCTGAGGTTATTTAAAGACAAACCATGCCGCACCAATCTCCTGCCTGAGGAAACCCGCCAGTTATTTCTATTTCTTGCCAGCGGGGGGATAAATGCAACCTTTGCCTGGGGTTGTTACCTATTGATTTTCACCCAAGCACTGGGTACTTATTTTTTTGGTGGTGGCTATAAAAAGGTTATGACCATTAATCCGTGTCGAAAACGGCGGCAGTCATGCGAATCGTCCTTGAGGTACATTCTATGTCTCCCGCCATAACAAAGTGAGATCGATAATTCCCATAACCTACTCTTTCATCTTTGGCATGGAACCACCCCGACTGTTCAACCCCTCCGTCACCCGGCCTGTGGGGAAGTCGAGAGGAAAATGAAACTATTCGCCTGATTAATTCCCCTATATATGCCTACCTTCTTATATTTCTACCTGATTTTATCAGATCCTATATCAACCTGAGGACGAAGTAGGTAAATAGTAGGGACAATCTTTCTTAATCAGGTTATGCATTTTCAGATGGCTTCGTAAGATTTCAACATCAGAATCAGACATGCTGAGTCGATGTAATTTTGATACTATACATATTTGTTATAAATGGGACTATTGCATGAACTATTGGAAAATCAATCCTAGCCTGGTCGATGAACTACGGTGTTTTTTTTTAAACCTGTAAACCCAGAACTTGTGATTTATCATTCTCAGTATACGAATCCTACACATCATGGAATGACCGGCTGTTTCACCGAAGTCCCTTTGAACTATACGGTATCAATAAGTAAGATAAACCTCTTTCATTACATTTGCTAAGAATCTAAATTTCGAACGATTGTGTTGCATGAGACAAATTAACCAGACATTGTCTGGTATGATTCAGTGTTCTGTGTTGAAACTGATAAGAACGAAAAATATTAATTACAAAACCAAACAGAACAAAAACAAGTAGTCAAATAAAAACCTCTTCGCTTCCCCCAAGTGCGTGGAGGTGTGCTGGTTTCCCCGTCAGTGGTCGGTCACTGACCTGGGCCACAATGACAGATTGCATGAACACCAGTCAAGGCAGGTCTGCATCAAGAACGGCTTACTCCATGAGCCGATGGTTAAAACAGGAAATCTGACGGTTTTAATGGAAAATTACACACAGATCCCATTAACACAAAACCTATTAAAATCGTATACATCCGGCTATGTATGTTTCTGTGAACATTTTAATAAATCGAGTAGTATAATACCATTGTACAAGCACACCATAAACTCATAAGGTAGTTTTCTTTTATACTTTTATAAGAATATGTGTTCTATATGTGGTGATATTGAATTATAATTGTACTTACATGGAAGATCATCACTCACGATTAATTTAGTTTGATAAAAGAAAAATATATAAAAAAAACATTCCTGAGAATGTTCCCTACGATCATATACATCCATAGTCTTTGGTAAGTTGTAGATAACTTCAAGATTAGGATGCATGAATCGCACCCTGTGCTAAGCCTTGGACTTATGGGACAGCATTACATTAGGAACAGCGGAATAGTGTTTAGCAATTGGTGTTACTGTTCCTGGAGGTTTAAATAATATTATACTAGGGGGTTTTAGGAGAATCTGAAACTCTCTAATGGTAGTTTCAGGAGGATACCATTGTGAAACGTATTGAAACAAAAGAAGACAAATTGCCAATTACAAATTGATTTGAGTCTAATTCTAAATGTGATTAGATAACAGAGCTGTAGAAGTTGTCTCATTCTGCAACATTTATCACAGATGCCTGCATTGGATGCTTCGTAGGCCACGTCTTCAATAAAAAAAACTCAAATCAGCAAATCTAAAGCAATAAATGTCAACAAAGTATAATGAGGTCTAATTTGGGTATTCAGCCACGGGCAATTACTGACTGATTGGACGACCGGTTCTCGACCGCCATTTTCGGTGATTCACGGAGTCTTGGAATTCCATCCTTACTTCCTGGTAAAGAAATGAAAGAAAACAAAGTGGAGCTAAGTGATAACGTCATGCTGGCAGCTCGTTGGCACGCTGACTTGTTAACAGGCTTAAAGTTTGGGCACGCCTAGGCTATTTAGAACGGAGTGGATAAAAATACGTAATACAAAAAGCCTGAATAGTCACGTTTTACCAGAATTAGAGTGAACGCAATTAAAAAGAAGAATCAGATAACGTAATTGATAGAGGAATGATGTTGTTTTGGTTGTTTTTCTGATGTTGTGGAGTTTATAGTAAAGTAACGATTAGATTGGCTTTATCAAAATAAAAGCTTTGGCTAAAGCAATGAGTATTCATAAAGGTCATATTAGCACTCATTTGATACATTCATGTTATAATCACAAACATAAGTTTATGAAATGAAAAGTAAGGAGAAGCCTACGTACTGCTAGTAAGTGCTTTGGGCAATAAATGTTGTAACTAGAAACACAAATTTACGGGAATGAATCATAATTAGTTAGTGTCATATTCGGACATCAATGATATGGAGCCTAACGAGAAAGATCTATAGGTCATATCGTTATGAATAGGAACTCATCAGCACTGTCCAAACTTTCAAAGTAACACAGGCACCATTCGTTATTGCTTCAATGGTGCGAGCACTTGTTCACTGAGTAGGGTGTCAAGGATCCTTTTCTTATAACTTTATAAGATATGATTTTATGATATTGTACAGAAGTATTCCTAGAAGATCAGGGAAACCTGGAGATGTGATGAATAACACTTGACATGATGAAAAGTTGGACCCTTACTAAGGAAATGAATCAAGTACCCGGCGTTCTGCTCACGTGACCGTCGCGAGACAAGCGCGAGACTTGGTCAAGGTAACATATCGACCAATCAGAGGAGAGAAACCATGCGGCAAAGTCGACCTGCCAACGTCTCGTGTTCTCAGGCCCAGAACACGTTGTCGGCCCCAAATCCGTCAGTCACGTGGCAGGCGAATCTCCCCTCGGCGCGGTTTCACGAGAAACAACGAGAGCGGGCGATAAATCAAGTATAACGACGAATCGGCGACCGGTGCCAAGGGCGCGGGGCACTAATCTTTTCTTGGGAAGGCAGATATGGCGGGAATCTATGTGACGGATATTGGTGGCAAACTGCGTGAGACCTTTTTATTACACGCCAGAGGAGGCACGGGGTGAGTTGTAAATAACGGAGGATGTCTATATGAACTCGGCGCCTCAGGGAAACCGCCAACAAGTCCACATTGGCACTGACAGCAGGGCCCACCTTCCCGATCACCATGTGGTATTTCTTTGATTCCCAATCAGCTCTTTTCAACGATGATATTCAAAGATGGCTATTCTTTTCTTTCTTCACAACTTGAACATGCATGCCTTGCATACTAGGCCTATAGCCTGATGACGTATGGACTAAAGGCTGGGGGATTTGGCAGGTAGGCAAAGCCACCTCTACAGACGAAACCTTCAAGTCTAAAGGGTAGACATCGGATGGAACTTTCAACAAGTTTAAGTTAATACGATGTAATCCCTCATAAACTATAAAGTTTATTCACTAACCATCCCTTAATAACGAGTTTTGCGAGGTAGGTTAAAGAATACGGTTTATCATTTTCTTTCATTAGCTTAGTACATCTGAAATGTCAGAACCATGTCTGGAAACTAAAATGTCCACTCCATTCATCGTTTCCCACTCATATACAAGATGTTTATTGATGTCCATTGATTGAATAATACTACAATAATAATGTTTTGCTTTCAAAAAGTCCTTTTGCTATTCTTTTCTTCACACCCGAAACTTTGTTATGCATTGATCCATGTTTTCGCGCTTAGAGTATGTTATGCAAACAGCACGAACTACGTGATTAAATTTCAACTAGGATAATTTTTCCATTTAAATAAGTCACTCTTGTTGTTGATAACTTAAGTTCCTTTTCATACATTGTATTGAAAAATAGAAAACTAATTCAGACAATCAGATTGGCCGGAAATACATTGATTTTTGACCAATTGTTGGAAATGCACACTAGGACGCGGTTTTATAATACAAGAAGAATAATTGGTAAACATCAAATTTTATGTTTGCGCAGGAATGGAAAGATCTCATCATAAACCACCCACAACCGACCTATTAATACGATCTCAATTTCAGGACGTCGACATTACCATATGGATTGATTTGGCCGTTATCTTCTCTGTTTCGATTATTGGGATACATCCCAACAGACTTCGATTAATTCCATTGGATTGCTTTTTCGTGGGCGGAAAACCGGAAAACTATCGATTTAATGGAGGATTGGACCTTTTCACTTTTCTGCAGCAGCCTGACTAGTGCCAGTGTGCAGGACAGCAACCTCTTAATTTGCTAGTATCTTCAGGTACCACGATTACGAATGTTCTTTATTTTAGCAACCCAACTTGTTTCCTGAAATGCTTATATTAACCCATCACTTCAATATTTTTTCTATAATCAATAATGATTAACTTAGTATGCACGAATTGGTGTGTAATTGTAAATTGCTTTTAATCAAAATGCTCATGGTGTGTGTTAGCTTTTATTACAGACTCAACTTACTCTAGATGGCAGGCCGGTCTCCATCTCATCTATGTTCAACACCTATCCACTAGATGGTGCTCAAGTCCCCTGAGTCCTCCCTGATGTGCGGGTGGCCACCCCACAGCCCCTGCTCTGCAATGAAGGACCCCGGACCAACCACTATATAAGCCTCCACACACCTCTACCCTGCAGACCGGGCCTGGAACTTCTGCTGGACGTTTACCACTGCACCACTGCACCACTGCACTATCGCACCCGCTCCGGCACCACTGAACCACTGCACGAGGCGTCATGCCGCCGAAAAGAGTTACAACCAGGGCGTCACAACAGCCAGACAATGAAGGTAGGCCTGTATCACCTAAACAGAAAAGACCTACGGTCGCCGCTAATGCGCTGGCTATCGCCACGTTGTCGGATAAAATCACTGGAGTTGATTCACAACTAGCCATGATGAACTCTCTGCTAACGCAGCTTTCCGGTAATATGACAAACCAAGCTAGTGCTAATGTTCATTCTACTACTATACTAGACAGTCCCCCAGGCCCGGTGCTGTCACCTGAACACATTATACCTACTAGACCGACGCCCTTCCCTGCCGCGTCATCGGCCCCACGGGCCGTCAACCTGGCTGCTACCCCGGGCCGGGCCCGTCACGCTACAACGGGCCAGGCCGGGCACCACCATGCACCGAGAGACCTGCCACGTGTGCGACACGCTACTGCAGCACCCGCCGCCACTCCATGGGACCTCGCTGCTCAACCACCACTCAACCCCTGGGACCAGCCGACTACTCTCCAAGACCTGGAAACAGATACGGCCCTGACCCGGCGCGTTGCGGAGGCACTTCAGGCCGTCGCCACTCCTTTCACAACAGGTACAGGTAAGCACGCTCAGTTCCCTCACCACCTCATTACCAGGGGCCATAAGAAGCAAAAGACCAGCTTGGGGGAACTTACTATGCCTGAGTATCTTTGGGGGTTTCTTCAGTTGATCAAGAATAAGGACCCGGGCTCTCCAGACATTCCTTATATGAACGCCCATTTTGAGAAGGTACTAGAGGACGGTAAGACCTATGACTGGCCGGGCGTAAGGGCTTGGTCTGAAGAAGTTTTCTCACGGATCGCCCAAGCTCAGTTAGCATGGTCGGATACCTACCAAATTGACAGGTTGCAGACTCAGATGTCTCATGTAAAACTGGCCACTACATCTACCACTGTCGTCTCTGTTACGGGCAATAAGGGTGATACCTTTGAAATGTCCGATGAAGTCAGGAAGGCTAAGCCGGGTCCCCCGTGCAAGTTCTTTCAGACAGATAAGTGCACCCACTCTGCCGACCATGTCCAGAACGGATATCGCCAGCTACATATCTGTGTCTACTGCCTTACGAATAAATGCCAATTCCAGCCCCATTCGAATAAGCAATGTAAAACAAAGAAATTTGATACCCAAAAGAAAGATAAATCTGATCCGGGGTTTGGAAACTAGATGACCCCTCAGATGACCCTTCTCCGCATGTATCTAACGAGCCTTCTCAAGTTTCGTTCACAGATCTCCCGCCAACTGGCAGCACTGAAAGAGAGTATGCTGGCGTCACCGCCGCGGCAAGTGTCAATGATCCGGATCACAACCAGGTTCACGTGGATACAGGTAAAACTTTTCCCATGACACTCACACCCGAGCAGTACGCCTCCTACATAGATGAGAAATGGCCTCTGCCGTCAGAGGAGGCCTTCACTGCAGCCCCGTATCATATGACTTTATACTATGATGTCCGTAAGTCTTGCGTCCCGAACTATATGGGGGTCCGTAGAGTGGTCCCCTCGGACCTGCACTGTGATGTGTGGGACGCATATCTATGTGATTATCATGACTTTGCTATATGTGACTATCTTAGGTTCGGCTGGCCTGTAACCTACACGGCTCCTGAGCCTCCTACACCGACTGCGGCCAACCACTCTTCAGCCCGTCGCCATACGAGAGCTGTCACCGCCTTTATTGAGAAAGAGATCCAGAAAGAGGCAATGCTGGGCCCGTTCAAGTCGCCTCCCTTCTCACCATGGACACAGACTTCACCGCTTATGACCCGGGATAAGCCGGATGGCTCCGGTAAGCGTGTTATTATAGATTTATCTTTCCCTCAGGGCCATTCGGTCAATGATGGTATCCTTAAGAATTTTTCCCAGGGAAATGACATGCATTACAGCCTCCCGACCCCGCTAGATCTGGCGGATCATCTCCTTCGATGCGGTCGCGGAGCCTATATGTGGAAGTCAGATCTGAGTCGCGCCTATAGGCAACTCCGCATAGACCCCTTGGATTACCCTCTTCTGGCGATCTACCATAATGATAATTACTATTTAGACATTTGTCCGAGCTTCGGATGCAGGGCCAGTGGAGCGGCCCAGCAGAGGGTCTCTAATGCTGTCTGTTTTTTAATGGATAAGAGACATCACTCTGTGCTAGCATATGTAGATGACTTTTGCGGGGCCGCCGCCACAAAAGAGGAGGCAACAATGAGCTTCACGGCATTCCACGACCTCACAACCGAACTGGGTCTTAAACTCGCTCCGGATAAAACCTCACCCCCTGCCACAACCATGGAATGGCTCGGCTTTGTCTTTAACTCTAATGAACTTTCTATTACTATCCCACAGGCAAAACTGACGGACGTCATTCAAGAGACCACCCGTTGGCACGACAGGCAATATGCGACGCGCCAGCAAATCCAGTCCCTCGCTGGAAAATTGAATCATCTTTCAATGTGCATCAGACCGGCTCGTAAGTTCATGTCCCGAATTCTGGCGGCTCTCCGTCAGGCAGAGTCCGCCACCAGTATTCCAATCACTGATGACTTCAGAAGGGACGTGGCCTGGTTCCGCGAGTTTGCCCGCCTCACTAATGGCCGGGTGCTCGTCGAACCCTCTCTCCCTTTTGTTAATATTGAGTGTGACGCTTGTCTTACTGGAGCCGGAGGCGCGTCGAACACTCAGTATTACAGTCTTCCTTTTCCACAAGATCTAAAGGAGTCCTATCACATTTCACAGATTGAGGCCTTAAATGTGGTCATTGCCATAAAGACACTCATTCCCCCGCAGGTCACTCATATGAGAATCTTTGTCAAGACGGATAATATAGCGGCAATGTACGCCCTATCTACTGGGCGCACTCGTGACCCGGTCTTGGCAGCGTGCGCTCGTGAAATCTGGTTGATTTCAGCCCTCCAACATCTAGACATTCTCATAAGTCATATTCCCGGGGAGCAGCTTACCCTCGTAGATGCTCTCAGTCGCGCTAGTAGTAACCCCAAGTTTGATAAGCTGGCCCGGTCCCTGGTAAGTGAAAATGAACTGAAGCGTGTTAACCCTGTTAACCTGTCATGTCTTCTAACTCCCGGCTTGTAACTTCAGAATCTACAGACCCGCTCCTCGCGCAGATGTCCACCTCCTACCAGGCGGCCTTCACCCAGGGAACCAGCCAGAACCGGACGCGCCAGGCGAAGGCGTACCTTTTATTCATGTATAACAGGGATTTCCCCCCCTTTTACCCTGCACTATTACACATCCTACTATATATACAGTTTTTGGCCAATTCTTTTAAAAGTGTTGCCACTGTCAAGAACTATCTCTCTGGAGCTAAAACCTTTTTGACTTATAGCGGCTACCCTGTACTTGTCTTCACTTCACCCCTTGTGGTCAACCTCTTCATATCCACACATGTTCCATCTCAAGCTCCATCTCTTTCCCTACATACCATTAAAGCTGTTACAGATTTATTACTTAAACTCGGCGGACACGCCCTCATTGCTCGTGCCGCTATTCTCATGGGCTATGCTACCTTCTTAAGACAATCTAATCTCCTTCTTACGTCCGGCCCGGGCAGAGCTCATGCCCTCTTAAGACAAGACATACAGGACGCAGGAGACCGATTATGGGTATTCATTAACTCCTCAAAAACTATCTCTGATTCCAGGCATAAAGTGGCAATCTCAGTCCTTCCAACACAATCTAAATATTGCCCGGTACAGGCGTGGCGTGACTATATACGAGCCGTGCCATTACCCCAATCAGCACCGGCGTTTATGTTGAATAACATTTCTCCCCTTACTCCGCAGAAACTCAACGCCTACCTTCGGGCGGCCCTGGGCGCACTTCGCCACCCTCAAGCCTCAACGGCCACAGTACACTCCCTTCGCCGGTCGGGCGCCCAGGAATGCGCCCGAAGGGGTGTGTCGCAGCATGATTTGATGCTCCATGGAACATGGACCTCGACAGCTATTAATTCTTATGTACCACAGAAACTATATACCACCGTACCAACTACAATAGCACACATGTTTGGCCAGAACTAGTCATTATGTATTTTATCTAATTTTATCTTATCAATTTTATATGTCTCTTATTGTATTAAATTTTATCTTGTCCACACCTGAGTCTGTGTTTGATTGGTGTGTAATTGTAAATTGCTTTTAATCAAAATGCTCATGGTGTGTGTTAGCTTTCATTACAGACTCAACTTACTCTAGATGGCAGGCCGGTCTCCATCTCATCTATGTTCAACACCTATCCACTAGATGGTGCTCAAGTCCCCTGAGTCCTCCCTGATGTGCGGGTGGCCACCCCACAGCCCCTGCTCTGCAATGAAGGACCCCGGACCAACCACTATATAAGCCTCCACACACCTCTACCCTGCAGACCGGGCCTGGAACTTCTGCTGGACGTTTACCCACCCACCTCGCCCTAAATTAAAATACTCTGTAAGCCCGTAGGGCCCCTAGGGTACGTAGGGCCTCACTAGTCATTATGTATTTTATCTAATTTTATCTTATCAATTTTATATGTCTCTTATTGTATTAAATTTTATCTTGTCCACACCTGAGTCTGTGTTTGATTATGCACGATTAACTAAAACATGCTTAGTCGTTTGTGTGTGTTTACCATCCTTGATTCTTTGTTGAAGTATAGTGCGTTGTTTTTTGCGTTGTTTACCAATGTAGGTATTGGGGTGGCAATAAAGTGAGTAGAGAAAGTGATGAGCTGCTATCGAAATATAGTTCCTATTGTGGCCGTTTACCGAAACTGGGACAGAAGAGAACTGAGAGAAGATTATGAAGAAGTAAGGAACAATGTACGATCCTGAAATCTAGAACACATATATAATTATGATTTATGGAACCAATGGACTATATATCTGGAGGAGAAAAGGGATACAATTAAGCAGCCTGCATAACGATACTCATACATAAAGTAATTTAGGCCTACACAATTGCACAAGCAAGTTCCGTAACTGCTCACGTCATTTGACGTTTTTAACATGTATGGCAAGAAAAGAGGAATTCAATATAGTTCAGAGGTGATCAAAAGCATATCTAACTATAATTGTATGATTTCTGCGTGATGGATCATTGGGAATTGAAGCCATAGGGATGTACAGATGCTTAAAATAGTTATGTGTTTTATCATTAAATATATATGACCAGTCCAATATACAACAGATCGAGGGTATTACTTGTTGTGTAATGTTATCCACTGCTCATTGATATTATAGTTGACAGAAATCTAGGACCACACATGCTTATCTTAGCTATGTCGTATATTGGACTGGTCAAATGTAACTTCTCTCTTAATTACCAATGCGTGTTCTTTGGGAAGATCATTGTATAGGCGTAATGAGTATGTAAAAACAAAACATGAAAAAGATCACAACCCCTCGAAGCACTAAATCTCTGTGGGCATCTGCATCAATCTGATATAATCACAATCAGCGATGCTGCCTCCCTCATTTTCTCTCACTTCCACTGGTCTAGATGTTCCCCCACCTTGAAGTCATTGCTCAGTCGACTGTGGAATCTTATCCGGCCAGGATGTGTTCCCCTTTCCGCTACACCGCCTCGACATCGATTTGCCCTGCTATAGTATTTTAGGCCCTCATCCATGACACATTGTAAGTACACTTTCTATATGGGTATTTACTGTTAATAGGCGGATTCTCAGAATAGGAAACACTTACTTTTGAGCATGGGATTGTGGAAGATGCATATCTATTGTATAAAGGGTATTTCTGGAACTATGGATTGTTCGCTGTAATGTGTCTATTGTATGGTTGGGACCTCCAATACTGATAACATCCTTAGATCATTTCGATGGCCGTGCTTAATGAATTCCATTAGATTTATCTAGTTCTGATTTCTTTATGAGATTTGGATAAACAGGGTTAAGTCTAATGAGTCTAGTAAGTATTGCTTTGACCATAATCAGGGGCGTGGCCAGCCCTATAATCAAAGGGTATTCCAAGTAAAATTGACGGGGTTCCATGTAAAATAAAGGAGGTTCCAGCCTAGATTTGTCATAAAATGTCTTTTATGTGTCTTCAAGTCAAAAGGGGTTCTGGACACCCAGGACCCCCCCCCCCAAACACACACACACCAAACCCGTCTACGCCACTGCCATACTCAAAAGCGGTCTTTACACCTTATTTCTTTACATTAGAATACACATGCGTACTGCAAGAAAATGACCAGGCATCATCGGTTTCCCCTGGCCGCTTACACCTAATGTTTACCTGTAGGGAACCAGGCAGGGATGGGTCCCACGGGTGACACCTCCCTAATCACCTGCCCGCCCCAGGTAGGAGCAGCTCACCCACCCCAGAGATGTACTCCGAGCTGCTCTAATCCCCGCGGATTTAGATGCAACGCCTCAGCAGGCCCGACGGACGGCTTAGGCCTTTAATCCACTTTCCGATTTTACTCCAGATTTAAAAAATCGGCAGCGTAACATTGGTCAATCTTAGACATTGTACGTATCAATAGAACGGGGATTAAATTCTCTTTCAAATGATATGCAGGATGCATGGTCTTTTGCTATATTACTGGTGAAAAATAATTAATTACCAACATTCCGACGGTCTGAATCGCCTAGTGGAATTCAGGCTTACGTCGGCCCGACTCAGCAGGGCCATGAGCTGCTCCCAACCCAGCGGCGATGGCTGAGCTGCTCTGACCCGGTTTGAGCTGACGTAACCCGTTGTTTGGGTTCTCCTGCCCTCTCAGCCAACCCGTCTGTCTCGGGGCAGATCTACTTAGTAAATTAGTTGGGAGCTCCTCCTGCCAGCTTGCATAACCAAGTGGCCTCCATTGATGCGCTGCGGTGTCTATGGGATATTTTTAGTTTAGGTGTTGTGACTAGTTCAAGCTATGTATCTGATCCTGTTGATTGGCTGCCTGTACCTCCAACAGATGAGCTCCCGCTTTCTCTCTGATGTTACCATTGGCTCCACGTCTTCAAGTGTCTGAATCTGGATATGTAGCCAAGCGCCGTTCAAAGGGAAATTCATGTTACATGAATTCATGTTATTTTTACATATGAAAGGAGGTTTATATTTGTTGACAGTACTATGAGAATATTTGATAAGGCAGATTCCCAACTTTAATGAAGATGATAAAATGTTTCCCCTCTGTCACTGCTTCGTGGCATGGCGCACTGGCAAAATATAGCTGGTGCTTGGATACCCAGAAAGGTGTTCCTCTCCGAATTAACAACTAGCCATCAGCCAAACTGTATCCTAATTGTGCATACAATATTCTTCGTACTGCATCTTACAAGATTTGCGGATTAATGTTTCTCATGCAGGCTTGGATGTTTGTACTTTGTTTTTATGAGTTGATAGTTGTTTGATTATTGCGATTATTCTTAGGTTTTTAATAAGTATCTCTGCGTGTATTCAAAACCATCCTAAAAATCAACAGTTAACACATGCAACACTCTCAGGAAGGGGTTGCATGGTGAAAGGAACCGCATTTATGAAGTTTGGGCCCTTGGAAGAAACAGCCTAGGATTTGTGACTGCATTAAGCGCCAAAGTGCTTTGGTGCCTGAATAGCATACACAAAGCACAATATGACTTGTGCCTGGGCAAACCTTTATCCAATGATGTTTTTAAAGTTAGATGGGCAATGATCTGCATGTATGAAAGTTCTAGTGTGTCCCTATAGACCATTGCACAATAGCAAAACCAGTTATATATTATATCATATATAGTTATACAAGCCTGATTTATTAGCTTTGACAGGCTGACAGATATCCCTTGCTAATAGCGTCAGTCCCACAGCGCCCGATGCCCCAATGCCACAGGGCCCTGGGAGGCCGTCAGCTGTGTCAACCTATCCACCAGTAAGCAGGTAAGCCGTATTATGCCTACCTAGGTAGGAGCGAGAGGTGATCATCTGAGCTAGATTCAAGTGACAGATAGGATCTATAGACATTCATTGTATTTCTAGTTGTGGTATACGACAGTTGTATAAGAATGAGTGTTGACAGTTTCTAATTAATGGTATGTTCTTTCAACGACTAGAATAATGACGGCACTTTAAGGTGTTTACTATCTTTTGCTTGAAGCGGAATTTACCTTCATAGCATATGTATCCCTTATCGACAAGTAGGATAACATCTGATGCCAGTGACGTATGCATGTAGAGGGACGCCCTGTTAAGACGCTATCTGACATACAGATGCTATCCAACAAAATCCACTATTTGTCACTTAGCAGCATCGTAAAGATGCTATCCTACATACAGACGCTATCCAACAAAACATTTTGTTGGATAGCGTCAGCCACCTGCTGCTATCCTACATATGGATGCTAACCTATAAGGGAAAGAGGTGAGGGCCACAGAAGAACAGTATAGACTCTAATTACGTCCAAGCCCACTGGAAGAGCATGTTTGTACGTGAAGCCTTGACTTAATAAAAAAAAAAAAAAAAAAAAACTAATATGTAAGAGGGAAGTAGGTCATGAAAGGACTATGAACAGGTGACTGGTCGTGGTGGTATTACGTAACCACTTACCTGTTCCGGGGTCGGCGGCCCTGCTTTATGGCCTAGTAGGGGTAGGTTATTCTCACCAACAGGACTGATATCATTTGCGTCAGAAAGTTTTTTTATTGCCCCGGTAATTTTGTTGTCTAACTAATGTACTAATAGATATTACTGTAATCATATTATAGTATCAACTTATGTACATGTAATACAATATCATAGCACCTCTTCTTAACTTAGAATGCAATACTTAGAATACCTAACATGCCTAACAAAAAAGGTCAGTTTACTCTTTGATATAAGGGGTGCGGCTTAAAGGAAGAGGTATGGGGTCTATAATTACGGCATGGCCGGTAATTAGGCGACCCCTGGACATGCAAGTGGGCTACTTTTATCAACTAATCACACAACACAGGTCACGTGCCTCTCCCCACTCCCGCCACTTTACCAGCGCTAGGCACTAACCAGGGACGTGTTTCAATCCACCCACCCGCCAACACCCTTAATTATTATAATTCCTATTTCATATATTTCAAAGGGCCTATTACGGACAGTGATGAACTCAGACTCAGGGGCCAATCAACACTACTGGAGCCATACAACTGGTGTTCTTAATGCAGTTTGAATGAACATTACCTCAATATGTGGACACATGAACATAAGGATACATAATGTTTCTGATGCTCTAAGAGAATTCTTTTTATAAGGTTATTTTATGTAAACAAGGTGACTAAAAGTTCGCATTTTCTGAAAAAAGGGGTATATTTAAGCCCCCACTTAACTTCCATAATAAGTGGTAAATCAGGCTAAAGGGGGGTTTACACAGGCTGTTAAAATCCTTACGAAAAGTCCCCGACAGTCATTAACGTAAGCCTTACGATAATCCCGATAACCTTATGATAATCCCGACAGCCTTACGATAATTCTGATGACGTTATCAGCCTGTGTAAACCCATATTATCGTAAGGAAACGATTGTCTTAAGGCTGGCATAAGCCTTACGATGATTTATCGGGACAATTCCTTAAGATAATGAAAATTTCAGACGTGTTTGAATTTTTTGGGAAAAAGCTTAGGCGAATGGCCTTACGATAATGAAATTGGCCTTACGATAATGAAGTTTATACAAATGTATCGGATACTTTCTTTGTCGTAAACCTTATGTCAAGGATGATGGTATTGTTATCTTAAAGATATTTTCGGGTTGTGTAAACCCTTCCTGACCTTTGTCCCTACGACAATTGTCACCGATAACCTACGATAATGACCTTCATAATTGATTTTTGGCTTGCGTTAACTCATTAACTTAAGGTTATCGGCCTGTGTAAACCAGGCTTAAGCAACAAGTGTAGACTGTCTATACTTGTTGGGCTAAGTAATAGAGTAGTAGTAGAGCTTTTATTGACAGTCAAGAATTCAAGTGTGACATATAGGTCCGGCTGTCGGGGGGTCCATCCTCACTGGGAGCCGGGACTGGGAGGTGACCCGGGAGGAAGGCTGACCTACCTCTGACCGCGGCTGACCATGGGCAAGTGTGGTTCCGGCGCGCACGTATTCAGGGGTGTTTAGCATCTCTATGTGGCTTAGCATCTGCATAAGATGCTAAGTGACAATTGATTTGTCACTTAGCAGCAATTTTGTGGCTTAGCAGCTTGTGCAGCTGCTATCCTACAAAAAGATGCTAAGTGACAACATTTTGTTGGATAGCGTCTGTTTGTAGGATAGCGTCTTAATACGCCCCCCTCCCCACCACCTAGTTTTGGCCAAATAGATGTATCAGATCAAGATGGTCTAGCAGATTATTTTTACAATGGGGTACCCCTTCTTTAGAAAATCTCTGGATCCGCCCATGGATGTATCATCAAGTTCATATGATCTAAATATGTTTCAAATATTTATTATAGTGAAAACGGCGAGCGGGCCGTACAGCACTTCAATACGCACTAGCATCTGTACGGCCCGCTGCTCGGCCGTGCGGGTGATAAATGATTAGAAGACAATGTGCAATAAAACAATCTGAAGTTCTACAAGTTCCTATGAGATAGGTTTGATATAAAAAAGTACCCTTTCATAATATATATGGTCAGCAACAGCTGTAGATACGTGTAACCGATCTGGCACATCCTCAAAACACATCCGTTGAACTTGGTGATATAGAGAAAGCCCCTGCCAGAGGAGATTCATATCCCAGGGGCCCGCCGACCCGAGTCGATACTTCACTTGATCCAAACAGCCGGCCAAGTCTCGCCCTGTCTCGCCATAAATCTCGCGGCGTTACCCATAGTGCATTGTGTGTCTCAGAGAGCCCTATCCGGCCGAGGTGTCGAGGGCGTTGACCGTCCGGCCGAGGTCAACTTCAATACAGACTCAGCAATATATCCTTTGCGCTAGGTAATATTGATAGATGCCTATTTTATTATATAAACAACAGCCGTGGTCATTATTATGTGACATCCAGGCAGCTGCAAGCTTAGATATGTTTACACGATCATTTATGATCTTCAGAAAGTCTCACGACCGTATAGGCCTAAACTGCTAAATCTCTTCCCGTATTTGATCGTTACCTCTGCTGGCGTCTTCTTTCATACAGTTTAGGCCTAATATGTTCGTAAAGATTAATCGCAGTCTCAATCATTGCTGTTGTTTTCTATATGGCCTACATGCCGTCAGTCTTCTAGCCATAACACAAATCACACCAAAGAGGATTTCTCTTTCAGAAGGTTACCGCTCATCATAAAAGTGCATCAAATTTGGCTGATGCAGAGAGCTTGGCAGAAATATCTCGTTGATGTCTGAAGATCGTCCGTGTTGCTGTAGGGCCTTTAAAGGTGAATACATAGCAATATAATTGTGTTGATATATAAGTAATGAGTAATTATGTTATTTGGCCAATATAGATACATGATCATGATAATTATGACCATGTATCTGTGATGAACGGCTATTCAGCCAAAAATACATAGAGGTTAAAATAATAGAAATAAGGTAATAATGGAAATAGATGTAAAGAACGAATAACGAATATGTAAAGAACGAAGAACGAAATAGATGTAAAGAACGAATATGTAAAGAACGAATAACGAATATGTAAAGAACGAATAACGAAAACGTAATGGAACGAAACCCGGAAATATGTAAACCGGAAGTGAAATGTAAACCGGAAACGGAATATATAAACCGGAAGTGACGTCAGTTGTAGGTCACGTGACCGAAGGCAGCCAATCAGGGCTGACCTCTCTAGTATATAAAGGGGCGGTGAGGCCCGAATAAACAGAGTTCTTTAACAGTTCTCCTGGTGTCCAGACGTGTCCTCTTTCCTGAAACAACCACTAAAGATGAGCCGAATAGAGTAATTAAGTCGAAGTTAGGACAAAACAGTCGAAGTCCGAGATAGGTAGTCGAAACATAGGGTAAGGGGCCCGAAGGCCCGAAGAACGAGGAACGAGGGAACGAAGTAGGGCACGAAGGCCCGAAGTAGTACCGGAAACCGAGGCGTAGTATGGTGCGAAGACATGGGGAGCGGAACGAGGGAGCGAAGTCCGCGGGGACGAGGGCGCGGCGCGCTCGGCCCCACGCTACCAAACAATAGGCGACCGTCGGCCCGTCGCCCCCGCGGACCGGAACTCAGGGGTGGACCGCCCCCCGGCCGACCCGTACCCCTACCATAATTTCCCTCCCCCGCAGTCCTCCGTCGACATCGAGTGCCGATCGATTCGCTCAGCCCCCCCTCGTGCGCGAGGCACGACTCTAGAAACACATCTCGGTTCTTGGCCCGGATTCCCCGTCCGCCCCGAGACCCGAACAACCCCCACGTTCCTCTGTCGTAAGAATCGGCAACCCCGACTTACCAGAGAACGTCACACTGGTGGCAGCGGTGGTGCTGAAATAGGCACATACGGACTTGTGGATCTTGGGTGTTTCATCGGTATTGGATACTCATGGCGACTGCGGCAGTCTTCGAGCAGATGGATTCTGACGTCGCCTTCAAGGAAGGTGGGGAGGAGAAAGGAGGTACGAAAACCGAGACCAAAGGGGAGGACACGACCATCATGGGTAGGCAGTTTAATTTTATGGGAACGTCCACCCCGACGGATGAGCAGAATGTGCGGGCTCAACAACAACAGACCGGTCAGGAAGGAGCGAGTTTGAAGAAGTTCAGTTTACGACCAGAGAAGTATGACGGTAAACCGGATTTCGAGGGATGGATCAACCAGTTTGAGGAGTACGCAACATTGGGACGCTGGACGGCCGAGGAAAAAGCGGCGATGCTTTTCCTCTCGCTGACGGGAACGGCACGAATGTACTTTGTCGGACTCCCGGACAGGGAACGACTCCGTTACTCGGCGAGGGTGGATGCGTTGCGCCGGAGGTTCGGTCAGGAGAAGGACACGTGTAATGCTCTGCAAGAGTTGGCGGGCTTGAAACGTGTAAAGAACCAGACAGCGAAGGAGTTGGCTGATAATGCCCGGCGACTGGCATCGAGAGCCTACTTCTCCAACGACTACGCTAGCCAGGAAAAAGCAGCATTACATGCGTTCCAGGCTGCAGTTGGGGAAGACCTTCAGCTGAAGTGTGCAGAGAAAGGATGCAAGACACTAGAGGAGGCGGTAGAGGTGGTAGAAATACAGGAACGATACTCACGCCGCCTCCTGCGGGCAGTGAAGCCCGAGGAGGACGCCAATATACAGATCATGGCCTTAAACGGTAAGTTGGAGGAGATGATGAAAGAATTGGCAGAGGAACGGGAAGCTAGAAGACAAGCAACAGCCCGGAGGGAGGCGTTTAAGAAGCGAAAAGAAGATTTAGAGTGTCATCACTGTCACCAGAAGGGCCATTTCGCAAGAGAGTGTTCCCAGCGTCAGGGAAACGGACAGTCGCCGTCGCAGTAAGCGCGGGGCCCCCTTCGGGCGCGGCGAGAGAAGTAGTAGGCATGGGAGAATGTGGACTTTATGTGGCCGGGACGGTGGGAGAGAGTGTCGTCCGTTTTTTGGTTGATACCGGATCTATGATCAGTCTGCTGTCGGAACGCCTCTGGAGAGAGTGGGGACGAAAAAGAGAAGAACTGGATGGATATGAAGGACGTCTCTGCTCGGTAGATGGTAGTCCGTTGCGGTGCTATGGATGCACGAACTTGCCAGTGAAATTGGGAACACGCGTGTTGAAGTGGACGTTCATGGTGGCAGACATCGGTAGAGATGAAGGGATCCTGGGAAACGACTTCGCGGTGAAATACCGGCTGACAGTTAAGCCCCACGCGAGTGCCATCTTCCTGCCCGCCGAGGGGGAGGGAGAGGGGGAACGAATCCCGGGAGTAGAACAGAGAACGGATGGGATTCGGGCAGTTACCGTCGGAGGACAGGTCGTGCGAATCGAGAAAACGACGGAAATACCCCCACTCCAAGTGACCCGAGTAACAGTAGTAGCGAGAATGGACATAAGACAGGGTGGACAGCTGGCTGTCATCACCGGCGCTGGATTACCTATGGGACTGGAGGTGATCCCAGGAACGGTGACATTGGGAGAAGAAAATGAAGTTTGGGTGGCCAACCGAGGGACCGAGAGCGCGAAATTGGAAACCGGCGGGGTACTCGGAGAAGCCACCTTCGTACAAGAGGTACGAGGAGTAGGAAGTGAAGCAAAAGAACCCCCAGGAGCGCTCGTTGAAATGATAGGGGAGGCTAAGAAAGACCTGACCACGAAGGAGGGCGAAGAGCTGGAGAAAGCCATCATGGCCCGGGAACAAATGTTTGCGACCTCGAAACATGAGCTAGGACGGACAGATTTAGTACAACATCGAATTAAAACGGGGGATCAGATGCCGATCAAGCAGAGGGTCAGACGGTATCCGGCCACCAGGAGAGAGGAAGAACGAGCACTGGTGGAGGATATGTTAAATTTAGGGATTATCCAAGAGAGCGGGAGTGCGTGGAGTAGCCCGACCGTTCTAGTCAAAAAGAAGGACGGAGGAACGAGGTTCTGTATTGACTACCGAAAACTGAACCAGGCTACGAAAGTGGACGCCTATCCGCTCCCGCGGATAGAGGACAGCCTCAACACTTTGGGAGGAAGCCTATTCTTCTGCAGTCTGGATCTCGCAAGCGGATATTGGCAGGTGGAGATGGCACCGGAGGACCAAGAAAAGACGGCCTTCGTGACTCAAGGAGGATTGTATGAGTTTAAAGTGATGCCATTCGGGCTAGTGAACGCCCCAGCCACCTTCGAGAGACTGTTGGAAAGAATCCTCAGAGGAATCGTGTGGGAGGAGTGTCTGGTATACTTGGATGACATACTGGTCTTTGGACCAACGTTCAAAGTGACTCTGGAAAGATTGGTACGGGTTCTGGACCGACTGAACGCTGCAGGACTGAAGTTAAAGGCGCGAAAATGTAAGCTGTTCCAGAAGAAGATTCCGTTCTTGGGGCACGTTGTCTCGTTCAACGGGATCGAACCCGACCCCGAAAAGTGTCGGCAAGTAACCGAGTGGCCGGTCCCGCGGGATCTCCACGAGGTACGAGCCTTCGTGGGATTATGTTCGTACTACAGAAGGCATATAAACGGCTTCACGGAGTTGGCTGCCCCCTTGTATGAATTGGCAACGAAGGAGGAACCATTCGTGTGGAGCGCGAGACGACAAGAGGCATTTGATGCGATGAAGAAGGCGCTAACGGAGGCCCCGGTGTTGGGATTCCCGGAGGAAGAAGGACAATGGTGGCTTGACACAGACGCCAGTGACGTGGGAACGGGAGCCGTGCTATCACAAGAGCAGAGAGGGGAGGAACGGGTGATAGCTTACACGAGCAAAACCCTGGAGTCAAACGAACGAAAGTATTGCACCACGCGGAAAGAACTGTTGGCGGTGGTGCGAGCTTTGAAGCATTTTCGGTGCTACATCTATGGTCAACGCGTGATAGTCCGGACGGATAACAGCGCGGTCAGTTGGCTGCAGAGAAGTAAGGAACCGATGGGGCAGGCTGCTCGGTGGATTGAGATTATCGACTCGCATGATGTGTCGTTCCAACACCGACCGGGCAGGAAGCATGGGAACGCTGACGCATTGTCCCGGTATCCGTGCAAACAATGTGGAGAGGAGCACGAGAATACCGAAAAAGTGAGAGTAGTGACGCGGGCCCGGGGGTACGAGCCCGGATGGTCCCCGCAGGAGGTGAGAGCAGCGCAGAGGAGGGATCGAGATATAGGGCCGATTGTCGCACGGATGGAAAAAGATGCGGACCGGCCAGGTTGGGAGGCCATATCTCCGGAATCCCGGGAAACAAAGATCCTATGGAGGCAATGGGAACGATTAAGCCTCAGGGATGGCGTGCTGCATCGGAAGTACTGGGAACTAGAAGGACATGGTTGGAGGAACCAGTTGGTCGTTCCCCGAGGGGAACGGGCCAAGCTGGTAAGGGAATACCATGGAGGCGCGGCAGGAGCGCATTTAGGAGTCGCCAGGACGACGGCCCTGTTGGAACAAGGGTTTTACTGGCCGGGACTCCGGGAAGACGTGCGGAAGGAATGTCGAGAATGTGATTGCGCGTTGCTGAAAAAGGGAAGAGGAAGACGGGAGCCGCTACATCAGTACATAGTGGGGGAGCCGATGGAACGGCTAGCCATGGATGTTTCGGGCCCGTACCCAGTCACCAAACGAGGAAATAAGTATTGCCTGATGGTGGGATGCTATTTCACCAAATGGTTGGAGTGTTTCCCGATCCCGGATCAAAAGGCAACGACAGTGGCGAACAAACTGGTTGAAGAAGTAGTAGCACGGTACGGCGCGTTTCGGGAACTACACTCGGATCAAGGCACGAATTTCGAATCCGAGGTGGTGGCTCAGGTCTGTGCACTATTCGGGATTCACAAAACAAGAACGACGCCGTACCACCCCAGGAGTGACGGGTACATAGAACGAAGTTTCCGTACTTTGGGGTGTTGTTTGAAAGCCAGCTGCCGAGCGACAGGTCGGGAATGGGACGAGATGGTCCCGCTCGTGATGATGAGTTATAGAGCAACGCCGCAAGCCAGCACGGGAGTGACACCGAATATGATGATGCTGGGCCGACAGACCATGATGCCGCGACAGGCGATTTATGGGAGACCTCTAGGACCAGAGGAGGAACCCCGACGGGTAGGCGACTATGTGGAAAGCCTGGAGGAAGGGCTAGTCGCGGCCTATCGGGAGGCCCGGACGGGGCTGAAACGAGCCGCCATCCATCAGAAACACGAGTATGATGGGAAGGTGACTCGGCGGGAATACCACGCCGGAGAACTGGTCTGGGTGCACGATACGGTAGTGGATAGGGACAAGGGAACGAAGTTGCGATTTCCATGGATGGGCCCTGCACTGATCGTCAAGGTGCTTGACCGAGGACGGGTGGTAGTACGGAAGAAACGAGGGAAACCGGGGGGGGTGGTCCATGTGGACCGCCTGGAACCCTACCGAGGACACGCTGCGCCAGCTTGGATGGTAGCTGACCAGCAAGGATACGAGGCTGCACAGTAAATGCTTGGGGTGGGGCGCGCTAGGGCACGTAAGGAAACGGGGTACCCCCTTTTTGTGATGAAGTCGTTTTCGTGTCTCGATTCCGCAGGTGGAAGAGGACCAAGGGAACGACCAAATCGGCGCTACACAGAAAGGCTTTGGCCAAAAAGGACTGATCAACCTGGGGCCATTGAGTCGGGGCGGTGCGTTGACCACTACAGTAGGAGTGCAGGTCGTTAGGCTGTAGAGATTCGCTACCTAGCTGAAGATTGGTTCTCTTGCGGATGTAATATAGGTGGGAAATGCGGGGTTGGAACGAAAAACGGCGTTCGGGAGCCACGACGGCCCGAATGTCTAAAGTAGTCCCACGGAGCCGCTTTCCGGTCAGTTCGGAGGAACCACAGCGTGGAAAAGATGGTTGGATTACAACAGAAGACAGACCCGGTGGCAAGCTGGTGAAGACTTCTGAAGTAATGCCGACTTGGTAATACCGCTTTACAGCGTCCAGGAGACCGGAGGAGAGTAGATGCGGCACTCTCGGGAACGCCGGAGGAACGAACGGACGGCTGTAAAAGGCGAGGCCTGAAACGAGGACGGGCTTTAAAGTAGGTCGTAAAAGGAGTAAAAGAGGACAAAGAGAACGGGGCGGCGGCGAGGAGATGATAACGCCGAGCCCCTGTGTTCTCCGGGAAGTGTGCGGAAGCACTGTGAGGGCCAAGATGAAAAAGGCAAGAAAAGGCGACGAGGGATGAAAGGACCGAGGGCGTCCGGTGGGGCAATAAAAGGCCTAGGAAAAACGCGAGGACGGGCGAAGGGCCGCGAGGTAAAGAAAACAGGCGAGGCGGTGACCAGCGGCGGGCCCCGGGGACCGGAAAATAGTAGGGGGCGCCACCGTAGAAGTGGATGGTGAGTCTGACGCTAGGGGTCGCTAGTGCAGGCCACGCCCACTTCCGCCTGCGGCGGCTATAAAAGGCAGAGCGCTCGCCGGAGCAGGTCATTCTGGTCAGCCGACCAGGATTCATCGAATCGCAGACGAGCAGACTGAGCTAAGGAGAAGAAAACAAGAAGAAAAGCAGAGAAGCGAGACGAGCAGCATCACCACGAGACAAAAACGGAAACGGCTGACGGGACGAGCTTCAAGATTGGAACGAGCCCCGAAAGCCCGGAAAACAGACACGATGAGCGGACAGTGCTGGGAAGGACATTGTCACGGAAAGGAGTTTAAGCACTTGGCCAAGCATATTAAAGGCCAGCACGATGGATTACGGAAGCAGTACTACATGTGCCCGGTGTGTTCGAGTCGAGCCTATTCGACACACCAGGACTGGAGAAAGCACATGACGGACTCACACGAAGGGAACCTGCAGAGGGGGATGCCGAAGCAAGACCCCCTTCTGAGGCTGGAGTATGCTGCGGCGTTCGCCTTGGACCCGAAAGGACGACCGCCGTACACCAGTTTCGCTACTGGGGATGAAACGGCGGCCCGGGTAGCCAACATGGAACGGGACTACGCGGTGCGCCATCCGGAGGGGTTTCAACCCCCTGAGAGGGCGGTGGATAAGGAGGCACCGGAGAGGCCGCGACGGCAGATCCGCATCCCTTACTACCCGAGGGCGTCAAGAGGATCCGAGGACAGCGACGCCGAGCAGCTGGAGCAGGTAGCAACCGAAGAAGGATCAGAGGCCGACGAGGCCGGCGAGGGAGCCCAAGCAGCCAAAGTAGCAGGGAAGGGACCCCTGGCCGAGGTGGCGGAACGATCAACACCCACGCGTCGTTCCCCTCGGAGGGCCGCGAAAGGAGTACGGAAGGAAGACACCGAGTCGCCGCGAAGCGCAAGCCGGGCCGTGGTCAACCCGAAACCACTCCTGACACCAGACCAAATATCAGGGTTAGTACAGAGCCGAATTAAGAAGTTAAACGCCCAGGGAGAACCACGGGAACCGAGAGGACGAGGACTCCCAGGCAGAGGAAAAGGACGGACATCCACACCCACCCCGAAGCCGGGTTGCTCAGGAATACCACCGGGGGCTGAGGTGGTGGAATTGGTGAGCTCGTCCGACGACCAACGACCGAAAGTCAAAGAAGAAGAGGAGCCGCTCGCTTTCAAGAGGCCCCCGACGCAGGGATGCCTGACGGAGGAGCCGTCGCGAAAGAAGAAGTGGAAAAAGGTCAAGAAAGTCCCGAGAGAATTGGAGGAGGGAACGAGTTCGGACCAGTCGGAGTCAGGCAGGAGTATGTCGGCCCGAAGCGATCGGTCTTTGATTATCGCTGAGTCTAGCAGCACGGGAGAGCTGGGACCATCACAGCCTGAGACCTCGACAGGAGTCAAACGGACCACGGGACTAGAACCACCTTGTAGCGACGCACAATTTACTATGATGACAGTTCATAAGAAATCGGTGATATACGAATCACGACACCCGAGGTACCCCGGGTATTTAAAAGGAACAATGAACCGGGAGGGATCGTTCAGGGGTTACCACGAGGCGAGATCCGACCGGGAGCTGGAGGACAGCATTCGGGAAGCACAGGGAGGCCGGCTGGTGGAAAGAGAAGCATTGTATCTAGGGAGGTTTCTACGCGAGATGGCAGAAAGGCAGGGACTCAAACCGTCGGGGCGAGTGGAGAAAGTAAAGTATGTTCGGCATGCGGCCAGGCCGGAGGACACGGCGTCGACGGCCTCGACACAGCCGCTGTTCTCTACCCCTACCCCGACGAAAGCAGATTCACCCCTGGAGAAGATGGTATGTAAGCAGCCGATAGTGCCGCCCCCAGGATTGAAACGAATGAGAGACATTACGGTAGCACCAGACACGCCAGAGACACGGGCGGCGGTTGACAACCTGACTCGGGCCAGTTTGGGGAGCTCGTTTTTCGGGTCGCAAGGATCGGAGGAGACCCCGGGACCACCGTCGCCCGAACGTATGGGATCGCCGCCAGGACCGGATACCCCACTCAAGGACGAGGACAAACACGGGTGGGCGCTACAACCGCGGGTTGTGATACACAGATTACAAATACCGGCTGCCCAGTCCATGGACGAGGAGGTGGAAGACTCAGAGGACATGGAGTTGGGGCAGGCCGAGACCAGAGGATACGAGCCGGAGAAACAAGAATTGGAGGAGTCGGGAGCGGATTCAGTGTTCGGGTCTATCGGAACGGAGATACCGACGGCAGGACCATCTAGGGAAACACCGAGACTCAAGTTATTACGGACACAGGCCGTTCACCAGGTCTTACAGGGACACTTTCCGGTGACAGCGCGAGCGATACGAGACTGGGACGCGGAAAAGGCCATTCGGGTGCAACTGACGTGGCCCCCGAGAGAGGTGCGAGGAATGACGGCCAAGACAAGAGCAATGGCTTCGGCGTCTATGGCGTTCCTGATGGCACTAGAAACGGGCCGCAAGCCAGAGACATTTGAAGAAGCGATGGCGCAGTTCCCGACGGCGGCACTGGGGCCGTTGACCAGGGAGTTCCCGGGGGTCGACCAGCTAGTTAACGAACACAACCGGACCGTCCAATTGGCTCAGACCCTAGTGATGCACAAAAACGAGGATCAACTGGATGACTTGTTGAAAGCGACAAGAGAGGCGGAAAAACAGAGCGGAATGGTGGATCAGCTTCTCGAGCTCCCCGCTAGGGAGGAGAGACTGTTGCTGCCGATCCGGCGCCAAGAAGAAGGGTGAAGTGGATGCTGCTCGAGGTCTTGCACGGAAGAAAAACAGCGCGACGGAACCAGAGGCGGAAGATGGCGCGTCGCGAGTCGGGTGGGGAGGGATTACGGGGCGTTGGCTCCTCACCCATAGTGTCAAACCCCCAGGGAGAGAACCGGGCCGAGGCGGAGGTACCTGAGCCGCACAGGAGGCCGAAGCCTGGATAAAAGACTCTCCTGGAGACCGCTGGACGGGCCCGAAAACTTTACTTAAACTCATCGGGAACGGACTGGCGGGCTCGAACATTCTTATCTTAATTTATTCTTATTAGTTTCTTTATGGAAACCTTCTTGCGGAAGTGAACGAAACCACATGTGTTAGGAGGTGTTGAGTGTAATCAGCGAGCTGGAGGGTCCATGACTGGAATGAACTTACCAAGCCTGCGGGGCGAATACGGGACGGAAGGAGGCGCTAGGAGGAAAAACAAGTTTGTAGCTGTTCCTCTTCTTCCCTGGAGCCCGCTGCGTTGGTTGGGACCGAGCAGGTGGAACGGGATCGTCCGGTCGCGGAAATGGATGACGGGCCGGGCGACCCGGGAGCGAGAGTGAAAGTTGGGAGGCGGAATCGAGGAAAGGAAATCAGAAAGGACGGATAGTGTTGTCATTGTAGTCTTTGAGTCGACGGTCGTGCCGGGGTAAATAAGGTACCGGTGGGCCGGCGACTCGCCGCTGGAGGAAAGGCTGGCGCGGGCCAAGACTGAAAACCCTTCTCCCGCGCTGCCTTGAGCGATCTGGAGGCGAGGAAGAGACGACCTCTGTCCTCTAGCGGCACTTCTACTTCCTGCAACTTTGTCTTCTTGATTTTGGATGGATCGATCAGAATGTGGATGAACCCGGATTCATGTACCATCATCTTCTGAGTTTCCTTGTCTTCAGCCTCTTACCGCATACGAAGAGCGGCAAAATGGAACTTCTCGACCTGAATGCTGGTTTTATCGTGCCAGAGTTGATGCAGCGAGTCGTGAAAGGATTGCGGCGAGTCGTAGATGTCTCCCGGAGGACCAAGGCACGAGCAGGGACGATAACTTAGGAGCCCTGGCTCGTGACCGACCGTGATATATAGTAAAAACAATACATGAACGAGAAACGAAAAAAATTTAATAGACTTACTAAAACTTATATTAATCTCTTACCTGCTGTAACGACAGAGACTCCTTCCATGTCGTATTTCCTGATGTCTTCTTCCCGAGGAACGAAACAAAATAGTCTTTGAAACATATAGGGAAGTAATCTTTGCAATATACAGGGAGGTGGTGCTTGGAACGTCGGCTGTGGATGCCTTGATAGACAAATCAAGAGGTCTGCAAAGAGCGACGAGGAGCGATCCTTCTTGGAGTTCGACATCGGATGAGTTCTTCTCTATATATGCTATTTTATTGAGAATGGGCCCGTTCCGGATCTCAGACGTTGACGTTGGGTGCAGGTCCCAGTTGATGTCGTCCATCTTCACTTTCTACGGCTTCTTCTTCTCCTTCTCACTAATATCTTCAACTTACCAACTTCGAGCCGTCGTACCTAGGAGCAGCCCGGAACGGCTCGGAGCTGTTGTCTCGGCGTTCGTCATAGGCATAGTGTCTCCATGCAATGTGACATGGCACCGTGGACGACTGTGGCCTTACTCCAAAATCAAACCAGACCGGATCTTAAACTTACCTCTATTAACGAACTATTTGTTGGTATTACAGTCTTACGAAAATCGTCTATAAGCACGGTCCTCCGGGAGGACGAAGAGAAAAACTTAGCAAAAGGAGCGAGGCCCGAGAGCCTAGGAAACGAACGAGGGCCCGAGTGCCCGAAACAGGAATCCTCTTCTTAGGAAAATCATCTCATCAGTAGAACGAAGGAGCCTCCCTCTCGCCCCAAAGAGGACTGTCTTCCTGCCGTTGCTTACGGGGGGGGGGGGAGGGATGAGAGGCACCGGCTCCTGTCATCAAAAAGAAACTTCATCAAAACTATCTTCTTAATCAGGTCTCCGTTCCGGTTGTTGTCATGCCACTTGGGCCCGGAACGGTGACGGAAATACTTTACTATGGTGGACTCTCTCCGACATCTCTTTCTGAAATCCTGAAATCTTCAAATGTGTCGACGTGGTCGAGGACGGAACATCTTGATGCTGGGTTAACCACGAGGACATGTGTCGTAAAAGTCAAACTTCAGTTCCTGTACGGAAAACGGACACTTCATCGATAATTAATGATTCTAATCTTCTCAGTCTCACCTTCACCCGAACTCCATCTCAAAGCTTCACCGTGACAAGTAGCACGAAACCCGCGACGTCGTCTGCTGAAGCTTCCACTCTAAGCTTTAATGAATGAAGTTAAGTTCCTTTCCACATACAACGCCATCTTCTTCTTTGGGTACCTTGGCCTCTGGCTCGAACATGTTGTCCTTGCCAACCGTGAAAAAGTCACTGGGGGGCTCTGAATGCCGAGGCGACCGAGGGTGCGAAGTCCAAAAAGAACATTCTATCTACAAAAGTTTCAGTCTTTCTTCTTCAACTCATCCTTAAAATCATCATCATCACCTAAGAGAACGCAGAGAAGAGTAACAGTTACGGAAGAACGAGGGGTCACGACCGACCGGGTAGGAGAATCACGACCGATTCTCTACCCAAAAACAAGGGAGAACGTCTGGACGACGGTAGAACGGACCGAGGGTCGAGAGGACTAAGGGTCACGACCGACCCTGGCCTCTGGGTGGGAGAGTCGCGACCGATTCTCCACCCGAACTAGGGGAGAACGTCTGGACGACGAAAAACGAAGGGAACGGGGGCACTGCGGGTCACGACCGACCCATGGCCCCGGGCAGGAGGACCACGACCGGTCCCTCTGTCCTAATGAGGGTAAAAAGGCGAGGAAACGCGCCAAGGGGCTAAGTAAACAGAGCCCAGAGGAGAGGAGCGGGGGCGACGGGGTCACGACCGATCCCCAGTCCCGGGAGGGAGAGCCACGACCGGCTCGCTCATCCTAAAGACGAGAAAAACAGGAGGTCCTAAATAGATCAAGGATAAGAGAACTCTGACGAAGATAAAAAGAGACTAAGATATATAAAAACGAATTATATGAACTTTTTAAGAAGAGAGAAAAACGAAGAGAGAAAAACGAAGAAAGAAAAACGAAGAAAGAAAAACGAAGAAAGAAGAGAAATAATAATTAGCCGGATAGGCCCCGGGGGCCCTCCGAAGTAGACCGGGGAGGACAGAGGGTGACACCTCCTCCTCTGCCGATAAGGAGCGTAGGATTGAAATGTTTCTGGTTCTGGAGTATGTTCTGTTGTCGTTGCTGTATGAACTGTGTTGAAATTTTGTATAACGTGTTTTCCCACCTTTCAAGAAGGTGCGGGAGGGTGTGATGAACGGCTATTCAGCCAAAAATACATAGAGGTTAAAATAATAGAAATAAGGTAATAATGGAAATAGATGTAAAGAACGAATAACGAATATGTAAAGAACGAAGAACGAAATAGATGTAAAGAACGAATATGTAAAGAACGAATAACGAATATGTAAAGAACGAATAACGAAAACGTAATGGAACGAAACCCGGAAATATGTAAACCGGAAGTGAAATGTAAACCGGAAACGGAATATATAAACCGGAAGTGACGTCAGTTGTAGGTCACGTGACCGAAGGCAGCCAATCAGGGCTGACCTCTCTAGTATATAAAGGGGCGGTGAGGCCCGAATAAACAGAGTTCTTTAACAGTTCTCCTGGTGTCCAGACGTGTCCTCTTTCCTGAAACAACCACTAAAGATGAGCCGAATAGAGTAATTAAGTCGAAGTTAGGACAAAACAGTCGAAGTCCGAGATAGGTAGTCGAAACATAGGGTAAGGGGCCCGAAGGCCCGAAGAACGAGGAACGAGGGAACGAAGTAGGGCACGAAGGCCCGAAGTAGTACCAGAAACCGAGGCGTAGTATGGTACGAAGACATGGGGAGCGGAACGAGGGAGCGAAGTCCGCGGGGACGAGGGCGCGGCGCGCTCGGCCCCACGCTACCAAACAATAGGCGACCGTCGGCCCGTCGCCCCCGCGGACCGGAACTCAGGGGTGGACCGCCCCCCGGCCGACCCGTACCCCTACCATAATTTCCCTCCCCCGCAGTCCTCCGTCGACATCGAGTGCCGATCGATTCGCTCAGCCCCCCCTCGTGCGCGAGGCACGACTCTAGAAACACATCTCGGTTCTTGGCCCGGATTCCCCGTCCGCCCCGAGACCCGAACAACCCCCACGTTCCTCTGTCGTAAGAATCGGCAACCCCGACTTACCAGAGAACGTCACATATCTATATTGCCCAAAATTTAATAACATAATTACTCGCAACTCATTTTTGTCCTCATATTTCAACAAGC
Source organism: Lepidonotus clava (assembly GCA_936440205.1). Taxonomy (NCBI): domain Eukaryota; kingdom Metazoa; phylum Annelida; class Polychaeta; order Phyllodocida; family Polynoidae; genus Lepidonotus; species Lepidonotus clava. Next base: position 19,836,220 of record OW387148.1, read on the forward strand.
TTGAACTTTGAATTTGGCGATATTGATGTGAGCGCGGCGTCGACGAATGAGCATTTTGTTCCTAACGGTTATGTCTATACCGATTTATAATTACACTGTCATTATTATAGTGACATGCATATCAAGATGTCAACGTTATCAAGGTCATGGAACCTGTTATGTCACTCGCTTAGATCCAAGAGCTATGCCCTGAAATCAAACCTCAAATGAAACAAGTTTTTCATCCATACGCTAAACCTTCTCGGAAAATATCTAGAATACGTTACGTTCAGACCTACACGGAAAACGATAGGGAAGGACACAGGGGAGGGAACTGTCAGGGAAGGGCACAAGCTGTTCGTGATATACCAAACCAATTTAGTTGCAATATTCGCCTCGCTGTGTACACATTTATATTCAAAAGCTCTCAGCAGGCTTTATCCTTTCCTCATAAAGTAGGAAGTGTTGATAGCTTATTCATAGCTTCTGAGACCTGACTAACCCAAGACCGCACCACAAACGCCTATTGGGCATACAAGTAACAAAGGTAAACCCTTCTTGCATACCTATGGATATGAGATATAATACTTTTTATATAGCCTATATGCATACATCCCTGGATTTAGTACCACGTATTTATAACGGCCCAAGACATAGCTCCGAAATGAAAATTTAATATGAATGGCCAGTGAAATCTAATATCCCTATCCTTAGTGTTCTCTGCTATACATGCCTTACTTATTGAATCGTTGAAAGGCCAGATGTCAAACTAATTATTTCTTATCATCTATATATTGGTGATAATATTGCTTTTAAAATAAGGGTGGCCATGATGTATACGTAAATTGGAGATTAAATATATTCATTTTTATGATCATGGAGTCATTTTTTTCTGAATGTTACCGTCTTATCCCTAGTTCATTTATGTGAAACAAGTGATCTTAAAATTCAATAATGTTATGAAAATATTGTTCGATTCTTCTCCCTCTATATAATAGTCACACACACAAACATTTGGCGAATACACATACACAAACACACACACACACACACACACACACACACATACAGCTCCCTTCTCGTGTGTGTATACATATAGGCCTATATATATATATATATATATATATATATATGCATATACTAAGTTCTGCTCCTCAATATGGCAAATTTGATCCCCCATCTATTTCTGGATGTCATGCAGCACGACCGAAATAAAAGGTAGGCAGGTCAGGTATGCTGAAAGAGAAGCATGGTTGAGGACATGGAGACAAAACGGTCTGTTTCCAACCCTACAGGCAATATGACAGAGACAGAAAGACCCCCATAGCCCGCCCCAAGCATGTGTCGGGGCTGATAATGATGTAGCAGCGACCACGCTTTGTTCCCACCCGGCGGACACCTTTTTATGGGCGATTTATCAGGGGGGAAACGCCCCTTATTTCAATAACACTGGGCCTACGTTGGAAGGCTTGAACGTGAGGCTCTTTGTACTGGCCTCAGATGGTAAACTGACCTTAGGTCGGGTAGGGATGAAGTGGGTGAAGTGGTATGGGAGAGGGGGAGGGTTCTGGTGGACAGATCTTATGGATAATGGCAGCAATTGTAGCTTTGTCCTCAGTAAATAGATGGCAAATGAACATGCCGTTAGAGTTCAGCTCATTTTTAACTTTTCAGGGAATTTTAAGAAAATAATATTTTCATGTGAAAGTAGGCTCCACTTTTCATAAGTATTACTACGATACAGATTGGTAAAAGGGAAAGTGCAATATTCAGTAGGCCTACTTGCATGTAATAAAATTAATGAAGATTTTCGTTAATATGTTATTGTATAACCGCTATTTCTGACTTATTCTTATTTCTAACTTTAACCAGCACTGTGACCAGGCCCAATCACACAAACAATATATCCAGCAAAAAAGACATACTGTGTTCATTCTAGTGTAGAATAAAAATTCCCTAACTGTGCCTATCATCTTACAGGATGAATGAACAAATCTGAGACATGTCTGTGCTCTTTGAAAAGGCAATGTGAATGCTGCCTTTATAAACACGGGGTCAGCCTAGGCAGTGGCGACCAATCTGATGGATACAGTATTTAGGTACAAGCTCTTTAGCTTCAGAACCCTAAGCTGCTTACATTAGTTTGCTCCAATTCGTCCTACACATCCTCCCACGCATGTGAATCTGTGTAACTGAATACTCAAATGAAATGATTCTCCTAGTTTGTATTTTCTTTCATTATGCATTCTTTAGGAGTTTTGATTTATTGATATCCAAGGATTCCTGTATCCATAAACTATTCTTAGAGCTCTGTACTGGAGCTTTTCAAATTTCTTAACATTTCTTCTCTCACATGCATTAATATGAAAATTACAGTATTCTTAAGAATTATGGTTACCTAGTCCGTTATATGATATGAGTGCTATACTGGCATCCATGCACTTTTGTATCCTCTAAAAAGACTTTTATACAACCGGTATCTGTTATGCAAAGGTTTCTGAAAATTCATGTTGTGATCCAACCAGACTCCAAGATATTAATACTGGGATTTGATATAAAGTTATTTGAAACCAGTTTGGGCAGTGGCGACCAATCAGATGGATATATAGTATTTAGGTACAAGCCCATTAGCTTCAGAACCCTAAGCTGCTTACATTAGTTCGCTCCAATTCGTCCTGCACATCCTCCCACGCATGTAAATCTGTGTAACTGAATACTCAAATGAAATGATTCTCCTAGTTTGTATTTTCTTTCATTATAGTAGGGTCTCTTGTGTACTTTTTTTGAAAATGCTTGTTAATTTATAACACCTATACTTTTTGTTATCCTTATGACTCAAGGATTCTGAAAAGTTTTGGTGAGAATTTTTCTTTTCAGGTTCAAGGTCATTTCAAGGTCATTTCAAGGTCAAAGGTCAAAAATCACAGATATCAACCGTATTTTGGCCATATCGTCCTTAATATTCATGATAGAAATACAAATAAAATATCAAATCGATGCATTTTGAGAGATCTATAATCTGAATGAATGAAATTGGCTTCCCTAGTTACACGGTTGCCATGGTAACCAGAATAAGCCTAAGATTTTCAACAAAATTTGACTTTCTGGTTGGTTTCTGTTACCATAGCAACCACAAATATAATCTATAACAGACAAGAACAAACCTATATGAAAGGTGTACATCCTGCCTTCATTAAATGAGGGAGTTTGCTAAGATAATATGTATAGAATGTAAAAAATAGTTGGTTACCATGGAAACCAACTAAAATATAGCCAAATTTGCAATTAACCCTATTTTGGCCATATCTCCCTTAATATGCAAGATAGAAACACAAGTGAGATGTCAAATCGATGCATTCTGAGAGTTCTATAATCTGAATGATTGAAATTGGCTTCCCTAGTTACATGGTTGCCATGGTAACAAGAAAAAGCCTAAAATGTTTACCAAAATTTGACTTTCTGGTTGGTTTCTGTTACCATAGCAACCACAAATATGATCTATAACAAACAAGAACAAACTTAAATGAAAGGTATACATCCTGCCTTCATTAAATGAGGGAGTTTGCTGAGATAATATGTTTAGAATGTAAAAAATAGTTGGTTACCATGGAAACAAACTAAAATATAGCCAAATTTGATATTAAACCTATTTTGGCCATATCTTCCTCAATATGCAAGATAGAAACACAAGTGAGATGTCAAATCGATGCATTCTGAGGGTTCTATAAGCTGAAGGATTGAAATTGGTTTCCCTAGGTACTCGGTTGCCATGGTAACCAGAAAAGGCTTAAAATTGTACCAAAATTTGAGTTTCCAGTTGGTTTCTGTTACCATACCAACCACAAATATAAATCAATAACAAACAAGAATAAACTTTTATGAAAGGTATACATCCTGCCTTCATTAAATGAGGGAGTTTGCTAAAATAATATGCATAAAATGTAGAAAATAGCTGGTTACCATGGAAACTAACTAAAATATAGCCAAATTTGATATTAACCCTATTTTGGCCATATCTTCCTTAATATACAAGATAGAAACACAATTGAATTGTCAAACCAATGCATTCTGGGAGCTCTATAACCTGAAGGATTAGAACTGGATGCCCTAGTTACTTGGTTGCCATGGTAACCAGAAAGGGCCTAAAATGTTTCCAATATTTCAGTTTCTGGTTGGTTATTGTTATCATAGCAATCACAAATATAAAGCTATTACAAACCAGAAGACACTTATATGAAAGGTATACATCCTTTCTTGGTGAAATGAGGAATTCTGATGAAAGAGTATATATAGAATGAAGTGTCCATAGAAACAACTAAAACATAGCTAATTCTTTCTTAATATGTAAGATAGAAACAGAAAAAAATGCAAAATTGATGTATGCTGAGATAGAGAATTGAAAGTAGAGGAATTGCTTATTTGGTAACTTGCAAAGTCCTCAAAATTGACCAGAATTCAGCTATAGTTTGGCAATAGTTTGGTAATAGTTTGGGTACTTTAGGGATAGTTATAACATGGCACATTGTAATAAACGTTGTAAAAGCAATGTGAATGATTCAATTTTTACCAAAATTTGTAAATGAAGTTAACATGACGTACATACAATGTAATATTTTACAAAATGATATTTTGATCAGAATATAAGCATTTTAAAAAGGTTTTATGGCTGCCCCCCTTTCGTGCATCTATCATGAGCTAGAAAACACAATAATCTGTGCCCAGCCAATGAGAGCATATAACTCAAAATATAGGTCATGTTGCTATGCATTGCTAGGTCTGTTGCTAGGTCCCGTTGCAGAGCTCTGGTCCTGTTGCTAGATCCCAAAGCAGGAGGTAATTCTCCACCGACTATCTGTGCAATTTTGATCATATCTTTTGAAGGTGTGATCTAATTCCAATACAGTAAGCGAGAAAGTTCTTTGTATGGATCTATGCTACAAGAATATCATAAAATTTCAACAGTTTTATGATGATTTTCAACAGAATAGAGGGAGAACTGTGGAGAAACATTCAGAAAATGAGAATAGTAACTTGAAAAAGTCATGACAAATACAGCTAAAGGTTTTGCATTCATGTGGCATTATTAGCTTATTTTGATTATCTTTTTGTGAGCCCTTAATTAAATTTTTTAATATTGTAGCTTATTGGAAGGGCTCACTCAATCAGTCATGTCTTTTGTAGGTATTTGGGCTTTGATCTGATTGCCCGGTTACACAATCTTACATACAAGTAGCTACAGGCCTTTGTCCACCGGCATGCATTTGTAAGCAAGGACAATTAGTGTGCATCAAGTGTTATTGAGTGGGCAGGCCTCTCCCCTGCACCCTCCCCCACCCCCACTCCTTGAACTCGCAAAGGAGTGGGGGTGGGGGAGGGTGCAGTTTGAGAAGCCAGAAGTGGGTTACATAACCAGTACTTGAGCCAATCAACCCTCTACCCTCCACATTAGGACCTCCACTGTCACCTGCAGGTGGGCAGGTCTGGGTGAGTGGGTGCAGGGACCTAGTACTACTAATAGGAACCCCTTTCCTAAGCCCCTCCCTGAGTTGTGTGTGACAGCAGGAGTGGTGGTGGTGATCACTACTCATAGCCCATATAGCCTTGACTTGAAGTTGTAGGAAGGCCTTCAGTTTATTGAGGGACGACCATTGCTATAGATTACATACATTAGATATATTGACATTTCATTCAATTACCTTTCAAACACAATGAAATGTCCATTGTTATGTTAAGGGCGAACATCGATCGTTCCAACGATCGGAACTTTGATAGTCATTTTGCACTGGAGCTTCGGGCCCCTCGCCGCAAGCCTACGGCATGCTGCGAGGGGCCCTCAGCTCCAATGCATCTAGCCAAGCTCCAGAAGGCCTCGACCCCACCACAGTGTGTGTTATTCCCTAATTAGAGTATATTTTGGGGTTCCTTTTAGGGTAGTGTGGGGGTAATTTTTGAGGTAGTTTGAGAATTATAAGAGGATAATTTTGGTATAATTTGAGGATACTTTGGGGATTGTCTGGGGATAATTCGGTGACACTTTGGAGATAGGTTTGAGATACTATGGGGGTAGTCTAGGAATGCTTTAGGGATTTTGGGGGATAGGTTATAGATGCTATGGGGTTATTCTAGGAGTACTGTGGGGACCTTTTTTAGGGTACCTTTGGGATAGTTTGGAAATAGTCTGGGCATAAATTTGGGAAGGTTTGGTCATACTATGGGACTATCTGGGGATCCTTTTGGGATAGTTGAAAGATATATTGGGGATAGTTTTAGCGAACTTTTAGAATAGTTTTGATGATAGGTTGGGGATATATTGGAGTTAGTTGGGGGATAGTATGAGGATACTTTGAGGATACTTTTTAGGCAGTCTTTGGATAAATTTGGGATGGTCTGTGAATAGCTTTTGGATATTTTAGGGATAATAAAAGGGTACTTTGGGGACAGTCTAGGGACAATTATGCAAAGATTTTGAGATGGTTTTTTGATATTCTGAGAAACCTTTAAGGATGATTTTAAGATATCTTGGGTATAATGGGGTTACACTTTGGGCATATGTTAGGCATAGTTTTGGGATGGTTTTGCCAAAGTTTGGGGATAGTTCAAAGATATTATGGGTATATTTGGTTGACACTTTGGGGATATGTTGGGCATAGTTTGGAGATAGATTTGTGAAAGTTTGGGGACACTTTTGGGTATAGTCTTGGGATCTTTTGGCAGTAGTTAAAGGATACCTTGGGCATAGTTTGGTGACACTTTGGGGATATTTTTGGTACAGTTTAAGGACAGTTTGGTGAACATTTAGGAATTGTTTTAGGATATATTGGGGATAATTTGTGAATAATTTGGAGATATCTGTGTGATAGTTTGGACATACTATGGAGATAGTCTGGGGATCTATTGGGGATACTTTACAGATACTTTGGGGATACTTCAGGGATACTTGGGTATTGTTTGGTGATACTTTTGGGATAGTCTGGGGATGATAATGGAGATATTTTGGGTATACTTTTCAGAATAGTCAAGGGATAATTTGCAAATAATTTACAGATAATCTAGGGATAGTTTGGGGATACTTTGAATATAGTCTGGAGAAACTTTGGAGATAGTCTGGGGATAAATTGAGGATGGCTTGAGATCAGATAAGGATAATTCATGGATATTTTGAGGATAGTTAGGAGACACTATGGTGACATTTTAGGGGATAGATTTGGGACAGTTCAAGGATGCTTCGTAGAAAGTGAGGAGATACTCTGGGCCTAGTGTGGTGTTACTTTGGGGATAATATTGAAATAATTTTGGGATGTTTTGGGGATATTGTAAGGATACTTAAAGGATAGTTTAGAGATATTGTTTAAGGATATCCAGGCATGCTGGGGGTCCAGGGGTTAGCATTTCATATATTACAATTTTATTCAAACTTAATATTTTATATCACTTAAATCCAACTGAAGGTTACCCACTTATTTCCAAACTCCACAATTTTGCCATTATTGCCTTCTTTACTTGTTACAAGTAGTTAGGCCAACTCAAGGACAGTAACATGTTGAATCTCTAGATTTGACTTATGAATAGTGCAGCATGCATTATGATAATTCACCCTACCACGGACAGCCACTTGCAGATTAGCCTTGACCAGGATGCACGCTGTGTATCAGGGGTGTGCAGACCCATATTTATTTCTGCAAAACTATCAGCAAAATTTGCACAATCTAGTCAAAGCTGCCTGGCTTTTGTATAGAAATTTTACTTTCCTATATAAATTTGGGTGAAAATTTTTCACATTCCTGGAGCCTCACACAGCTCCTTAAATAAAGTGGGTGTCCGTTAGGGTCTATCCTAACGGGCACGGTATAAAGAACCTCCCCAAGTCTATAGGGCGGAGGGGAGCTCTTTTCTTCAACCACTTTCAGGAGCCAGGGCCATTCAACCCAGGGCTCCGGTGCTCCTTCGGGGGCACAAACCACAAAAAAAAAAAAAAAAAATTTTCACATTCTGTAACAAAATTCACACATTTGTGTAAATTTGCAAGCATTTGCACACCTCTGGGTATTACAGGCTGCGACATTAGCATTTTTCCACACTGGCTATTTGACCATTGACTTCTCAACATTCACTGGCCCGACCAAATTTTCACTGGCCCAATGATAGAAATGGAGAAATATTCTTTGTACGTTGAAACATTGAGCCTATACTAATACCCCTTTTACTATATAAGAAATAGTATATTTTACTTTGTAGCTTTGATGATTCACATGCAACATTTCCCTGAGAATTTTTCAAAATAAACATTGCAGCCCTGGCTCATATGTGGGTTGTGCACATGTTTTTTTTTTTTTTTGCATTAAGGGCCTTCCATTATTAAGTACGTATGCACATTTTCAAAAATTTCAGACCCCTCCCAAACCCTGGACCCACTCAATTGGGCCAAAATACTCATTGTTTTCATACAGGAATGCACATTTATATTCCTACCCGAACCCACTTACTTGCATAAGTATCCTTTATCAAAAAGTATGTAAAGGAGGACGAAGCTGTGTTGGTCTCCCAGGTACAAGATCACCAATGACTCTGGGGCTTTGAAAAATGGCAACACTAGCCAAAAAAGTGACCCAGCTCTTCCTGTGTTATCATGTTACCAGGGCAACTGTTCTCTGAATGGTCACTTTTGTGACCAGATTTAATTTTGTCTAGCCCAATTCTGTATATTTTCTCCAAATAGAAATCAGAGAAAAATCAGAAACCAGATGAAAAAATACTCTTGGTGCAGGGGTCGAGATACGGTCCAAGTATTCAGGGGCCAGTCGAGCCCTAATAATAATTTTATGTGAAAAATACTGTATTTTGTAGAGGCCAGTCAGGCAACTTCAATCCTACCTCAAACCCATTGGTTTTGAGGTATTAGTCCTATGGTAAATACACGTTTCTTAAAGGGAGGAGCCAGTGATTGTCAATAAGTATACTGTCGTGATCCCCATAATCCAGGGTATTTTCATACCAAATTGTATAATTCTATCTCTGATAGATTTTCTTTTACACAGTATATGTATAAAAGAATATATTTTTTTTCAAAATGAAACTAAATTTGGCTGCTTGCACCTGATGCAGCCTGCACAGTACAATTGTCTTTGTGTGACGTCACAAGCAGAAGAGCTAAAGGTCATAAAACTGAAAAAATAATGATATGTAATTCTCCTATGCATTCTCTACAAGTCTAGAAGTCTTAAAAATCACTAAATTAAGTGATTTGCGAATTTCTTTTAGATGTGGTTTTTATGGAATTTATAATTTTGAAATTTGAATATAACTTGTTTTTTGTGTGATGTCATACACAGACGCCCTGTGTCTGGTGGCCAGGGGATTCAATGTTTGAACTGATATAAAGACAACGTCTCCTATGCAACAGATCACTTTAAAGTTACAGTAACGTTATATATACATAATCAAACTTTGTATCTAAAGTATAATATGAGACTTCAACAAAATCATAATTTCACTGGCTTTTCTCTTTAAGGTGTAATACTTTCAACAGCCCACTGGCCCATGGGCCAGTGGCTTGGCATTTTCCACTGGCCCAGCACACATTCCACTGGCCACGGGCATCGGGCGAGTGGTTAATGTCGCAAACTGGTATTATATCGACAAATCACAAGGCTTTAGCATAGGAATTTTCATTAATCATGTCCATATTTCTAGTTTGACATGAAGAAAACCTAGAGATCATTATTCTTTAAATCCGTATCCATATTTTCTAAGTTTTTTGAAATTTCGTTCATCATAAGTTGATATATCACAATTATTCATTAATTTTCAATAGTTTTTCTAGGGGTTTTGTCATCAGAATTGGTGAAATTAGTCGGCAGGTGCTTAAAATACTCTAGATCAGCCATCTGTGGTAGGAGGAATTGACGAATGTTTCTTTGTGCTATTACAATATCTCCAAGACCAACAGGTGGATTTAGAGGGGGAAGGGGGGCAGGGTGGTGTTCCCCCTCCCATTCTTTTTTTGGCAAATTTAGACTATTTTAGAAATAGGGGACCACCCTTCTTTCTATTGGCACCCTGCCACCTTTTCAAAAAGCTGCATCTGAATGATCTGCCACTGGGACCAGGGTAGTTGACAGAGCTCAGAGCTGTCAGGTGAACTTAATCATTGATCACAGTAAAAACCTAGTTCAATCCTAGTTTTACTGAGTTAGTGGTGATGTCAAAGTTCAGATGCTGTGAAACCGAGATGCTGCGGATGTTAGTTATAACCCCTATGAGCCAGGACTAGCTGCAACACTGTACACCCCTATTGCAATCTTATTAGGGGTGCCAGACACGAGCCTATCTCAGTTGTTTCATTAGTTGTATGATAAAATGGAACTTTCCTTTTATGTTTTGTATACATAACATACTCACTACCTCATTAAGTTTAATTAATTGATTATTAATTAGTTAATGAGATCATTTGGGGTCATGGTGGAGTGTGTCCACCCTCCTCATATCAGGCTGCAGCCCATGGCAATGGCCCTTGAGCATGTGGCAAATTTCGAGGAAACCAACCATTTTCTACATTCTATGCATATCATCTAAGCAGACTCTCTCTTTTTTAGGAAGGAAGGATGTATACCTTTAATATAAGTATTCCTTATTTGTAATAGCTTTATATTTCTGGTTGATATGGTAAAAGAAACAAACGAGAAACTCAAATTTTAGTAATATTTTAGGCCTTTTCTGGTTACCATAGCAACCGAGTAACTCAGGAAACCAATATCAATCCTTCAGTTTATAGAACACTCAAAATGCATCAATTTGACATCTCACTTGTGTTTCTATCTTCCATATTAAGGAAGATATGGCCAAAATATGGGTAATTTCAAATTTGGCTATATTTCTGTTGGTTTCCATGGAAACCAACCACTTTTTACATTCTATAGTTATCATCTCAGCAGACTCACTTGTTTCATGAAGGTAGGATGTTTACCTTTCATATAAGTTTGCTCTTGTTTGTTATTGATTTATATTTGTGGTTGCTATGGTAACAGAAACCAACCAGAAACTCAAATTTTGGTAAAATTTTAAGCCTTTTCTGGTTACCATGGCAACCAAGTAACTAGGGAAACTAAGTTCAATCATTCAGATTATAGAACTCTCAGAATGCATCGATTTGACATCTCACTTGTGTTTCTATCTTGCATATAGAGAAAGATATGGCCAAAATAGGGTTAATTTCATATTTGGTTATATTTTAGTTGGTTTCCATGGTAACCAACTATTTTCTACAGTCTATACATATTATCTCAGCAAACTCCCTCATTTAATGAAGGCAGGATGTATACCTTTCATATAAGTTTGTTCTTGTTTGTTATAGATTATATTTGTTGCTGTTATGGTAACAGAAACCAACCAGAAAGTAAAATTTTGGTAAAATTTTAGGCTTTTTCTGGTTACCATGGCAACTGTGTAACTAGGGAAACCAGTTTCAATCATTCAACTTATAGAACTCTCAGAATGCATCGATGTGACATTTTATTTGTATTTCTATCATGAATATTAAGGAAGACATGGCCAAAATAAGGTTGTATTTTTTGTTCTTTATAAAATTTGACCTTTGACCTTAAAATGACCTTGAAATGACCTTGAACCTGAAAAGAAAAATTCTCACCAAAACTTTTCTGAAACCTTAAGGTGTGTAGATTATAAAATCAGTCACAGAAATAAATTAACATGCATTTTCAAAAATAGCCCTTTTTTTGACATAAGCTACCCTACTATTATGCTTTCTTTAGGAGTGTTGATTTATTGATATCCAAGCATTCCTGTATCCATAAACTATTCTTAGAGCTCTGTACTGGAGCTTTTCAAATTTGTTAACATTATTTTCTTCTCTCACATGCATTAAAAGAAAATCACAGTATTCTGAATATGGTAAATTAGTCCATTATATGATATGAGTGCTGTACTGTTATCCATGCACTTTTGTATCCTCTAAAAAGACCTTTATACAAGCGGTATCTGTTATGCAAATGTTTCTGAAAATTCACGTTGTGATCCAACGAGGCTCCAAGATATTGATACTGGGATTTAACATAAAGTTGTTTGAAACCAGATTGAATATTGATTTTAATTCCTAAATATTCATTCATCAACATCAATTGGGTCTTATCAACATTCAGTTTCATTCTATTCTCCAAACACCATTTGCATACAACATCAAACGAGTTCTGTAATGATGTTTCCAGTTCTTTTGGATCCCTGTTTGAATTAAAAAAGCACAGCATCATCCACAAATAACAAAATGTGTCTCACACTAATTAATGATATCACATCATTAATATAGAATACAAATAACAGAGGTCCTAATATGGATCACTGTGGGACATCATTAGGAACATTTGGGGTGTCAGAGATAACCTTATCTATTTTTGTACATTGTTTCCTGTTTAGTAGATTATTTTTAAGCTAATCAGGTCTCTCCAGCCGTTTCTAATTTGTTTGATAATATTTCATAACTTACCATAGTGATAGTTTTGGATAGAGCCACTAATGTACGGCCGATTAATCTGTTTGTCCTTCACTTCACGTGTATGCGTAAATGCACACCGTTTTAGTACTTAAGCTTTATGTTTCAATTTGGATGAATATATATGTGAAATATCTATGATATGATTTATGGATATAATTGTGTAGATAAGATGAAAAAAGATATTGTATTTTATTATATACCAACTTCGTAGCGCCTATACCTTCATCATTGTCCTGCCCCGCGAGCAAAGGTGGAATAACTGAGGGCGTTATTGCACACTGTGCAATAATCAAAAATTATTGCCCCGCAAGTCTCCGTGGGGCAATAACGATGCTTGCCGGCGTGGGAACTACGTAAACAAGCCTCAAACTACGCCAAATTTGTCTTATTTGAGCAGAAAACAACGTCAAATCGATTTAATTACCGTCAAAAGTGTCCGAAAACGTAGCTTCCACCGCCATATTTGTTCTAGTTTGCTCATGAAACGCCAGACGGCGTGGCAGTGCGAGGCTAGAACTCTCCTCCGAGGAGGTGCATTCAACCCATCCGGCAATGGCGCGGCCCACAATCGGCGGAGGTAAATAAAGAGAATTCGTCTTATTTTTTCACATATCTTCAACATAGACAGGTATTTGATATATAATAAAACAAGAACTAACCTCGGGAGCACTCAGCCTTGATCATTGCCCCTCGTCTCAGCCTATTTTCAGGGTCTCGGGCAAAGCCCTCGACCCTGAAAATAGGCTTCGACGAGGGGCAATAATCTCGGCTTCGTGCCCCCTCGGTTAGTTCTGTGTATTTATTCAATTATTTTTCCTATGAACATCTGAAATGACACACTTTGTTCCCTGGGGTTGAAATGAAGCACAACTAAATCAAACAAATGGAACCAAAAGAACCATAACCCTAAATCAATGCTTCAAGGGATGGTTGCTATTATAATTTCAAAGTTGTTGGGACTGATAAAAAATGTTTTATCAGCCGATAAGCGTCTATACATAAAGTTACCACTAAATATCAAAATGGTGCAGTGTTCACATTCGACAACACAATTATCACTCTGGTTTTGTGCCCCAAAATCAGAAAAGCTCCCTTGTTTGTGGTTGTTGGATATCCCATCGCATCCATAGTTCGGAATACTTTATTCAGACTGCCAACAAATTAGAACGAGTATACCATCTCTTACCAACCTGTCATTTTTTTAATGGTATTATAGGATTGTGACTCACTGTTTTCACCACATAAGGATTTCTGTGTGACATATTGTCTTGCAGTTGCTCCAACACATATCATGGCAGTATATCACACAATTTTGTGATTTAGTTCCTTTTGCGACTGGTCAATAACTGGGCACATGTGTGTTCAGGTGCCTAAAAATGTTTTGACTAAAGCCCTCTTACAGCTTAAATGACATAACTGTGTGTTTGCACTGTTTTTTTCCTTTTACTAAACACAACTGTTTTGTTCGTATAGGAATGTTACTGATAAAAGCTTAAGTAAAAGAAATGCCCCAAGTACATTACCCAAGATCTTGTAAATTTTTGTAGCTGGGCCGGAGATGAAAAAAAATAGAAAGTATGATAATGCAGACGAATGAGACAAGATCAAAGAAAAGGAATGATAGACAAAGTAACAATGACGAGAATGGAATGTTTAAAGGAACACTGAAAATAAAACTGCAATCATCCCGCTGTATTGCCATGTAAGGCTCATAGTGGTTGCATTATTAGTTTGAGATACGGCGGTAGAACGTATTGACAGGTTGACAAACGGAATCTTTTTGTCAGAGAATCAGAGAAACATGCATTTATGGCTTTTTAATGACGTGGTATTTGGTAAAAACAAGGAAATGCGTTCTCAGTTTCAATTTTAAAATCGGCGCATTGACAGAAATAGGATATTAATATCCTAATGGATGTAACCCAAAACAGGGCAATTCAACCTCACATTTCCTCTGTTAATTTCATGATGTTTTTATGGGTTTCTGACACATCCTTTCATCTGCCTTCTAAATAATTCCTCAGCACAGGGGGAATACTGGGGCACTTCAAGCCTTAGTCAGGGGAAACAATCGTACGTGTTACCTGAAAAGAAAGCCCTAGTCATCGGTCTTGAACCAGTTTATTTGGGACCTTTCTGCAAAAAAACCTCCGATACATGTGAAATGGATACCATTTCAATAGCCCCATGCACTGGATGTCCACCTTTTAAGAAAACAAAATCACAAAAGTGTGCCAAATTACCCCAGATACAACCTGCTTTCATGCAGTTTGATGTACCTTCAAATAAAACACTGTATTAAAGGTAAAAGGTATAATTATTTTAATCGTAGATATGACAAAATATCAACACTAAACCGGCGTAGTCAAATACAAGCAGAATCGTTTGATTGTTAAAAGAGATAGAGAGCTGTTTGAAATAAAGTAGGTCAACACTTTAATTTTCGTTGTCCTTTGATTCTTGAAAACGATTGCAATGACATTTATACAATTACATAAATTAAAGGGTAATCCCAAACATTATATGAATTCACCACAAACAATTTAGGACTTGGGTGCCTTGTTAGCTCAGTAGCTTTTTGTGTGTCTTTTTTCAAAAAATTATTGCCTTCTACACACAGATACCTGTTTGCCCAGAATTAAAAGTAATGGCTCATTCTTTTTGACTAGTAATAAGATCAATGTAAAATTCGAGTCAGACTCCGGATGGTGAACCAATGTAAAACCTTTGCTATTTCCTCACATAGCGGGTTGTCTACGGTATGAATAGCCTCTAAAGGGCGATAACATTCATTCATAAATTATTGCAGGACACATCTATAGTAGGACCACTCTGAGTCTGCCTAAGACCTTACAATAGTTTGAACATGTTCTTTTTTGTTTGGCACATAGATAAGCAACGTTTGATAAATGCAACTATATTTCCGTGTCTACCTCAAGGAAACGCACTCTGTGGTTGCGTTATATTGCACAAATAACAGTTTTGCGAACATAGAAAAAACAATAAATCATCTTTTTACTGAATTGCTGTGGTAGGCTAAGGAAAAGAGATTAACTAATTAGATGTAAGATATAGCAATAATGATACATACTCAACGCCAATAGGCAATTGTAGATCTTGAGTCTATCAACAGACTGCACTCACTGAAAACATCTATTTGAGTTGCTTTCCTTTACTTTCCCATAAGTGGTAATTACAATAGTAGAAGCTAGTTAACACGAAAGTGAAACCTTGGTAAAAGGTGTCCACTACATGAAAAAATGATCTAGTAACAGCAAATTAATAGACACCCTACTTTACAAT
This sequence comes from Lepidonotus clava, assembly GCA_936440205.1. Classification (NCBI taxonomy): domain Eukaryota; kingdom Metazoa; phylum Annelida; class Polychaeta; order Phyllodocida; family Polynoidae; genus Lepidonotus; species Lepidonotus clava. The sequence goes on from OW387148.1 coordinate 19,852,007, forward strand.
AATTCAACAAGCTTTGAGAAAGTTGTCCACTTGCACCTACTTCTGCTTCTGTCCTAATGCAATTTTGTACCAGCAAGGCTTATATAAGTCCATATGACATTTTCCGGAAAGGCCTATTATAATGTACCATTTACCTGGTACAACTAGAAAGGGTTCAACTTGAGATTGCTACATGGTAATATTGAAATTATATTCTATTGTATTTTGCATAGCTCGGACATGGTTCTGTACATAACAGAACAAAACAGTTTACAGACTGGACCATAGGCTGATATGGATTGATATGGTTTTGGGCTGAGATCCAAAACAGACCAAAAGATTCACATATTTATGTATAATCATTTTGAGTACTATACTAGGAACACTAGGAACCAGGAACTAGGACGGCTGAGATCCCAAACAGACCAAATATTCACATCTTTGTGTATAATCATTTTGAGTACTATACTAGGAACACACTCAATACTAAACGTTATGCCCATTACTCCAATAGGACATGACCGAATTACTCCGACAAGGGACGACCGGAATTAAAATAAAATTGCTATCATCGTAACCACCTTTGGCATCTGCAGATCCAATAAACTCAGCCAGTCTTAAACTACATGAACAGATACCTGAACAACGTAACCTGAAGGGACCTAAGTATGTTTGAAACCTACCCTCAGTAAACTGGCTTCTATTGATTTGATGTTAAGTGAATCTGCCATCTCCCAAATGGGGTCATCTCAGTAGACTATTCTCGGTCAGGGGGGTATTAATCAAAACTAACCCATATATCGCACATGATGACAGCTGACGTTAACCGTACCTGAAATAATCACATTTCACTTAAGTTAATTGGGAACACATTGGTTGAAAGTCTAATTAGGAATGTAATAGACAAGTATAGGACATGGCGTGTTATCATGAATTGGGTCAAGAAATGATACCGGGGGAGGGAAGGATATTAAGGGAAACATGAGAGCAATAGGAAAAGATAAAAGGATGTGGGGAAGGGGAGGGGGATAAAGGGAAGAGATGAAAGCCAAGTATGTGAGTGTATGAGATGTAGGAAGCACACTAAGATGTAAGGGTAAGATAAGGGTTTCGTTAGCATTTAGTAGGCCATTGAGGTTTTTCTTCTTAAGCTTCTATTCTAGTTGAAAGTGACTGACCCAGTTCCGTCTGAATGCAAGAACAAGTCTCTCCTTTTGCAACAGTTGAATAAAAGGTAGCCACCTAACCCCCCTAAGAAGAAAACTTTAATCCTTATCTCTAGGCCATAGAACATAAAGCATTTGAAGCGATAAGCCTTAGTTTGAGAGCTGGCAGGTCAATTTTCTGTATTGATTATCCTAAAAGGAGAACATCCCTTTTTCCCCGACCCGGCGCCTTTATTCATTTCCCCCGGAGACCCGGATGTCAGCAGACTTTAAGCAGTCACGTGACGACCTTACGGTTGACCCCGCCAAATCTCGAGACCCCTCGGGTTGCCATGGTGATATCGCGATGTCTCGAGAGCAGGGCGAGAGCTAGAATGACCGCTCTCCAAGCAGATTCGTTAGTTCCCAGAAAAAGGAGAAAAAGTCGCCGTCCTCTGTAGTGCTTGAAGAGTGAGAGAATCGGGATCGAGTGTGGGTCTGTGGGTATGGCTTCTCCTGCACCCTAGTAGAGCTTCCTAGATTATCTACATCCCCGCTCTTGGGATAGAATGGAAGTGGACAGCTGGAGGTGATGGGACTTAAACCTGGGTGGTGGCTGAGGGCATAGCTGCGTCTCCAACCAATGAGATGCAGTGCTACAAATGCTTCTGATTATGATTGCACGCATACCTCATCGTTTTTTCACCTTGCAGAAATTTGGCTTGTTCCTGTTTCAGTGTTACCTGCACTTCTGACTAAATGATTGCATTCTCGTTCTCGCCTTTTCGTTTTATATATCATACAGACAGCATGCGTTATCAATGGTGTGAATTGCGTCTATGCCCTGCGTTACGCAGATATAAACATTGTACCTGTCACATGCTGACCATAATAAATAAGATGAAAGATTGTTTAAAACAACGGAGTGCCGCACCAAAATAACTTCGTGAATTGAGTTAGTGACTAATTTCTGCCAATTCTCCGTCAGTGCCACGTACAACAATAGGGTTCGCTGCGGCCCGGTACGTGTAACACGTTTAACAAGTTCAACCTGTCCATATGCTAGCCTTTGAGCCTAAATATCAGAACGTGGGCATTTCTATTGTCAGTGACACAAAATAGTGTACATCGGTGTGTAACAATGTTGATTCTTTTCAATATTTTACTTAATATGTAGTGGCACAGATTTATTGAATTGGGTACAGCGATAGGTGCAAAGGACCCCATGGGTAGACCGTGCTTCACATCCAAATACCCTGATAATGTTCACAAAATATACATGAAATATCAAGTCCTATTGTTGGACTCGCTGGATACATACACATCCTATGTTGACACCGTATAGCCATTAATAGACCAACCCATATATTATTCATCCGTGTTCCCAACGAACATGAACCGGGCAGATGAAGCTACTTAAAAGACATTCATGACAGGAGATGTCACCAGCGGGCTTTATTACCCGGCCTACGGTCTCTGCAGCCTGAAACTGCTCACATAAAATCACCAGCTGCTCAGCTAACTGAATGGGAGCTGCTCTATTCAAATGCCTGCCAATGATTTAAGGACCCAGACCCTCCTTCTCTAAGGACTCTGGCTGACTGAGGACGGCAGGCAGTTTTATCCAGTTAAAGTTGAACCACCCGCGGTGTGTCCACATTGTATCCATTGCCAAAACTGGTATTTTTTCACTTGTTTTTTTCTATTGCCCTCGTCCATTTTCCCCGTCGATTCCCAATCGGTTGGCTGTTGCGTTCAGTACAACTTCGAGGTGCCAGGGATAAAATTGCTAGCTGTGAAATATTGGCACTATGTGTGAGAATGCTTCAAGAGATGTAATGGGTAACGTGATGGCATACAACATCTGTGAAGGGATTCTCGATGGAAACAAACTACCTTGATGATATGCACATGTTTTACTTAAGTGTTGGAGCTAAGATGGGTGTCAACAGGATCGGTATGTCTCCATAGTTTCTATCCTTGTTTTTGTCAATAATTCAACCCACAAAAACATGAGAACAGGATATTCAAGTAATTGTGATATAATCATGGAACTGCTTGAAAATAAAAACATATTATATGCACATATATCACCCTGGCTCCCCAGCCTCTCAGAAAAACCTGACTATCCCCCTAACCACCTCAGCACTTGTCTCTTGGGAGCAATCATCCATAACTCTAGACATCATGGCCAGTGCCAGGGGCAACGACAGATCAGACCTGGTGCAGTCATTGAGGGTATAACATGGGAACCTGCAGGGCTGCTCCTCCCCCGACGAGGAGTATATTGTCTGTGAGTAATGGGCTATTGATCATACAGACAATAGTAAGTGGGCCAATAGGATTCCAAGCTGGACTACACCGGATTACACTTGATGGATGTGCCCACTTTAGGTATGCCATCCATTAACACTGACGGAACCCGCCAGGCCTGGCCAAAGACGTAAGAATTTATCACTTATTCATATATATTATGCAGGGACATGAATTTATCCCAAAAAAAACTTGCTAATTAAGAATGAAAATGTAGTCATACATCTATGACAAACTATTGATTAATATGGTCTCGAACTTATCTTTTCGAAACCAATTATGTAGTGTTAATAACACTATACTTGTTTGCAGGCCTATACAACTTATGACATTTAAGGGTATTCCCCTCAGGTCCGACTGTTCAAAAACACATTAAGAAATACAAAAATATAATTGTATGCTGTAGGTTGCAGTAAAGGTGATCTTATACTTTCAGCATTTCAGAAACATAATGGACAATGTTCCTATTGTCTGGTTTGCAAAATGGTGTGATGTATTGCACGTTTTTTTACATGGTACAATTGAATCTGATAATAATTGTCTTGTCGAAGTACATTGGACGTGTCTGTGTGCTGAATAAGAGACACCCACGCCGATAAATACGGATATATTACACCACAAACAACCATGCAAAATTGACAAATTCGAATTTGTTTACACAATGTTTGAGTAAAATATACCGTGATCTTTATCTAAAGCTTCTTGTTAACGTTGAGGCAACTACGCACCTGTTGGACTGCAAGAATAGTTACAAACAAGATTATATGAATTAGCAGTAGAAGTTTAATAGAAACAAGCCCAGGTTTTCTTGTGGCTATAGTACATGTGAAATGAATGCTGAACCTTTCAGTTGAGGTCATTCTCGAGTTTATATATAGAAGTTTAGCCAACCAACATGCAGACGTTCAATCAACCGCTTGGCTATTCTTAGCTCCAATACACAGCTGGGCCACGTGCCCTTCTCATTTGTGTGTCAGCTGTAATATGTAACATGGAGATCTGAAAAGTTGGTCAATTGTCTGTCTATAGGTCTGCCGGGTAGGATGATAATTCAGTATAGTTCGGAGATGTCTCGTTTAACATGTTTACAGATATACAGCCCATGGTCCTGGAAACAAGATCTAGTTGAGTAGCTCTGCGTCACTGCTCTATTTCAGTTTGCCGTGGTTCAGTTAAGGTTAGGGAAAGGCTTGGGGCACTTGTTCTTGCATGATATGATCTATGAGTTAAATTGGAAAGAAACCTGCCATTGGTTGTCATCTATGACTTTTGGGTTGTTGTAGGTGACAATTGGATTGTCATAGGTGACTTTTGGGTTGTCACAAGGCTCATTTCAGGCCATTGATGCTTTGTGACGACCTTGTGACAACCCTGTGACAAATCTGAGGGTTGTCAGAGGGTTGTTATTGTGAATTTTGATGCTCGATGACAACCAAAAGGTTATCATTTTCTCTCGACAACTTTAGACCAGAAAGCTCGTCAGAGAAGCAAAAATGAAAATCAGGTTGTCAGAAGGTTGTCAGGGAAGAAAATGAGAAGTCAAAGTTCTGCCTTACAACTCTAGGGTTGTCATGTCCTCTGGTTATGACAACTCTAGCGTTGTAAGTGAATGGTGCCAAAAACATACAACTCATAGGCCTCCTATGTGTAATGGCCATACATGATAACTAGTTATAACATAATAGGAAGCCACTATTATGGACTACGATATCTACAGCATGAAAATATTCATAAATAAGATTATTTTGTATAACTTGTGATCCTGAAAGGCCTCCTTTTCATTTTTTAATGTGTATATGTCCTAACAAATATTTGATCAATACCTAAGAAGATGTAGGTTTCCATGGCAACCAAATTACAGTAACCATAGTCTCAGGGGAAAGCATTCCATTCATGTTCCAAATACGGGTAAATAACATTTTAATAGAATTCCTTTACAACAAATTGAATTTAACTTTTCTTTATGTTTGACAACTCTATAACAACCATAGGGTTGTAAATCTGTACCTGATAGAGGGCCCCTCTCCCACAGAAAGCCCCGATAGCTCAGGGATTTGTGATGCCGTCTGCAATGCAAGAGGTCCCTGGTTCAATATCCCCACTCATTCTCAAGAATATGCTAACCTTTGCGACAACCCTGGGTTCTTTTAATTGTTACAACCCTTCATAATTTTTCGACAACCCATGGTTGTGGTTTTTGGTACCATTCACTTATAAACCTGAGGTTGTCATAGACACAGCCCATGACAACCTTTGGCTGTCGTTTTTGGCACCATTCACTTACCCTAGAGTTGTCATAGATAGAGCCTTGAAAACCCTGGGCTGTCGTTTTAGGCACCACTTTTGACAACTCTGTGTTCTCAGTGATGAACTCGTGTATGTGCAATGCCCAAAAGAAAGGCACCCATGCACCTTGATCTTTGATACTGAGCAACGGTACACTCAGAGAAACGTCAAATTACAAAGTAGCTGTACGCTCTTGGGACTCAACCCAGCAGTATCTCAACTTTGAGTACTGTGCTTTGATACTGAGCTACCAGAACGCCTGGCTTTATTTCAGCAAAACACTGCAAACATCCAAACATGCTTAATTCCGATCTGTTGAGAGCTCATGAGAGTCACGAGGGACCTCTTACTCCGTACCTTCATGCTACCGTTCGTCTAAATGCACAAACCTTTTCTGTACCTTTGTCTTGTACCTATATTCATACATTGATATTTTCATGGTTGTAACACCCGTTTATAAAATCCCTCTCCAAGCATTCATTCGGGAAGCAGAAGAATGAAATACAACTTCTTTATTCTGATGCAAAATAACACTATTACAAATACATTGCAGTTTAGCATATATCAATAGACAGAATTTACTCAGTTAGTACTTTCTTTCTCTCTTTTTTTCTGCTTTTTGAAAAGTTTATTGAATATCTTCAGATAGATCTGGTCTTTCAGATATTACAAGTGATCGCAGTATGTAGTTGGCATATATAATAGGAAACTTATTCACATGACATTCTATACAAATAATGAATTGATGAAGATGACGATCTGATTTCCAGTATGAGAATTCTTTGATTGATTAAGGTTCTTTTCTGACCTTGTTCTTACATAAATCAGCCGCTAAATACTTGATTAGCTACGAGGTGCTAGAACTAATCATACCCATATCATTGTTACCTTTTTATATCATTCTCACGAGATAGTGAAGTGCCCATCAGGAATTTATGTCTGGCCACCTAGACATTATCCAGCCGCCTCACACTTTAGTGCCAATAAACCAAGAATAGGTTCTATGGAACTTTAGAATTACAAAAGGGATTTTTTACCAAACCAAATCCCATTGGAAAGGGATTCAAAATAAAAACTTGTCTGGTAGGTTATTAATCGCCATTTATCCCTATCAAAATTATCATGACAAAAGCGTCATATGATATTAAAACGTTGCTTGATATTTCTGTTTCTGATATGAATACCCTGGGAAAGAATTGTTCAAAGCATTATGCTCACTCTACAAAAGTTAAGATTAGAAACACATTTCGTAATGAGAAACCAGAAAATTCAATTAGCAGGCGTTAATATTCTTCTTTGTAGCAGGGCCGTGCCGGCAGAACAGCGGCCCGAGTTTCGGCTGCATGCAGCGTCCTAACCTAACCAGAGTCAAATTATTAAAGACTTGGCACTAAAAGCGGCTCCCGCTTTAACCCATCTTGTCGTTTGTTTGCAGGTTAATCACTGTTAATTGAATTGTCCGTGGTTTAATCAGTCTGGTCGTGGAGCATTGGAGGCAGCAACCAGAGACGTCGTCAGCAGTAAAATATCAGTAATTTCCCGGACGACCAGGCCAAAAGACGGACTCGACAGTTGCAACATTTTGAAAATGGCAAACCTTTTTGTGTGCAAAAGGAAAATCACCAAGTAAAAGGATTTACATCATCTGTAAGGAAAAACTGAATAAAGATACCACACTGAGGTTTAAAAAGCGTATCCCTCATTTTTGATGTACTATGCAAAATAATGAACATTGGACACTGCAAAAAAACTCCTGTCCAGAGTAATTAACGACGTAGATGAGATTCCTTGCGGGTATTTCTGTTTCGGGTGGCAATCAGTGGAGCGCACTGAGTCAATTATCGGCCAATTATCTACGTCAGGCAGGGCTGTATTAATTACACATAATGATGATTATCGAGCGGGTTGGTTGGAGACAATCGTGTACATGTATACTGGTTATGGCAATGACTCACAGGATCCATTGAACTGAGTGTGCAGAACTAATTCTCATTACCCACTAGGCAATTGTTTGGCTTACGCCTTTTCCCCACGTGTCAATATTGAGAGTTATATGAAATATGAACACCAGCAAACAGGCGTTATAGCATATCCAGATATGATTAAAGAAAGTTAAGATTATTTTTTTCAAAACATCTTTATTCAGCCTAAGCCTGACCTCCCTCAAACTCCCGTTGGAGCGTCATACATAAGTGATACATTATACGACCATGTTTGATATACATCTTTTATACATAGCCGAATATAAACAATAGAAATAATGACTGAAAACACAGGCCGCACAGTGGGTAATGAACTTGACTCCGGTCTTGTCCGTGCATGGCCATACAGGATCATACAATCATACTCTCTGATACTCTAACAACTGCTACATCCTTGTACTTTCTTTCCATCCGTGGTTATATTAAATAGTTGCAATAATAACCGCTGGAGGGCTGAGGTTGGCCGCTGGGTGGATGGGGGAGAAGCCGACATCACTGTATCCTGTTTTTAACCTTTTCATCAAGATGTTTTTTATTTGTGTTCTTCGGAAGTCATTTGTAAACAGGCATGTCAGAAATACAAAGAGCTTTACATTTCATTTAAATGAATGAAATGATGTGACATTGTTTTGCTTCCTCTTTATGACCCCCTAGCATTAAATAAGTATTGTCTTTGTATTTATCTTTCTTACTTTTGTTCCCGCCTAGCCAAAGTACTTAATTATTTAGCGTATTGCGCGGGCGAAGGTTGTCATTACTGGGGGCCCGATGGCAACGCGTGTATTTACATCACAATTTGAAGGCTAATAATGGAATGATCAGGCAAAACGTCCATGCATTGAAACTTGCTCTTGTTTACAGAACCTGAAAATACCCTGAGGTCAAATGATTGATTAACTGATTGATGGAATGATTATAACTTTTGGCATGAATAAGCGATGCTCTGAAATTTCTTTGAGGGCTTTTGAAGACCGCCAGAGGGTCTAAGGTTTTGGTGTTAATACAGATTTGAGTGATAATTCAATTCTGATACAATAGTATAATGCTCGTCTTGGCTACCAGTATGTGTGAATATCAAATCCTGCTCGGCAGGTACTCTTCCCTGGGGTGAATCTTCGTCAGAGTGTAAGTCCTGCCTCTGCAACTATAACAATAGCAGCAAGTCTTTCAGGATAACGCATTCGCAATGAAAGGAATGATACAATTTTAATCATACAATGAATTAAGCAATTTTTTTCATTGGATCTGACCTAATTTCAGCACTTACAACTATAGTTATACAAGGTGGCCCTTTCGAGAAGGGTGCTAGCGTTCTGAACCTAGATACAGGATCAGAAAAATGATGGGTCACAGGGAATGACAGGAAAGGGTCGGGGATTTGGTGCAGGTAGGAGATGGGAATAAGGAGTGGGTACCTCATCGGTCGGTGCTCCTTCACCCAGCGCAGGCCCCGGCTGGCCCCCTCAGTTAGGCCCGGGGAGTAGGGGCTGCCACTCGGCTTGGAGATTGACTAACAACGACCTAGCCCACCCCTCCTAGCCTCCTTCACCCTACGTGCCTCCCATCCCCGGGCACCTCACTATACTCGACACGACTCGGAGTCTAATCCACTGCCTTCCCCTTACACTTCGCTTCCACACTTTTGCCGAATATTCTATCTTTTTTTCTTTATTCGCTCTCCTAAATTGAATCGTTTTCCTTCTTTCTATATCTTAACCACGTACACCTTCTTCCTTGTTTAGCTTTTGCTTTTATTCCTTTCTGATTTTATTGTGTTGACATCCACATTTCTTTTCCTTTTGCATTATTTATCTTTTAATCATTTAATCCTATGGTTGTTTGAGACGTGGCTTTAACGGTTTATTTATAGCAAATCGTTATTCAATAATGCTGCAATACTTTATGTTCCCTGGTCCATAATCCTATAATACAAATACATGTATCTTAAACGGCAAGGAAACAGGGGAAGAAGAATATGAGTAGTAAAGAATAAAAAAACGTCTGTATCCTACACCGTATATCAAACTGTAGGCATAGGCTTCCCATGATTAACACACAGGCTATAATTTACTGTGGGTGCAAACAGCTGCTTTTTATTCTCTAGTACATCAACCTCGTACATCCCCATACATAGAACGCATCATATTCCTCACTTCAAACAATAGCTGGTACATTTGTATCTTAGGATTGTAAATCCCACCACCCTCATTAAGACTGTTTTGGATAAAAGTAATTTTTATCTGGATAAATAGACTTAGCTTTGTTATTGCACATTATATCAAATCAGACTTTTGAGATCTGGCTCTATTTGTGTACACATTTCATAATTTCTCACACTATATTTTGCTTAGTAACTGTAAAATGAATAATGCGCAGATGATATTTAGTCTGTCATTGTTAAATTAACTATGGTGCATGCAGAATGATCTAGAGCGTAATAACCTTTGTAAGAAGATCGTAACAAAAGATATTCTGACAAGCAAAATCATCCTTCTGAATATGATAGACACTTTACAACCGATATAAAGTGCAAAATTATCATTTAAAGCAATTTATAACTTTATACCTTAACCTCATGCGTTGGTCCGAAAAGACAGTTCTAAACGGTTTAAGTCAACCAATTCTAAGGAAAATATTTGATTGCCACTTCAAGGGCAATATTCCCAGAAAGTAAAGAAGCCAATACAACATAAAGATGTTACAGGATTGTCCGAAATCACCGTGCTATATGCAGACCCTCGCCACGGACCTATGTTGGCCGGGGTCAACGAGTCTCTCACACTAAACCTGACCCGGTGTTTTGCTTGGTGCCAGCAACAGGCACCAAACACCTCATTAGTGACAGGATAATCTCTGAGGTTACCTGCGGGTAATCCCAGGATCACCTCTTGGATTATTGGCTACAAATCCGATGGGCATCTGACAGATATCCCCGCTAAAGTTTGTCATATCACAGGTTGTTTGGTTGTGTTATGTATGTGCGTATAAAGGTAGAGTGTGTAGATCATATATTCCAATGGTACAAAACGGAGATTTTAACTATAAATAGGGCTAGATTCGCTTTTATTTATATCTTTATCATAATATGACATAATATACTATTCTATGGTAATTTGAGGCATAAAATGAAATATTCACTTCTTAAATCGCATAATGCTGGACCTTGAGGGAGGCCTAAATGGTCCCTACCTTAGCCTATATACTGTACAGACCTGGTTTGTGACATAGGCTCAACTGCATAGGCTCAAGAGAAAGCCGTATAGAGCATAATCTATTGCCCTGATTAATCCACTCGTACAGATGATACCTGTTTTTTAACTCCCACTTTTTTCACAGAGAAAATTAGAAATATGAAAGTCATCAAAGTGCTATTGACGTTAATTTCAAGTTCAGTCAATTATGTTTGATCTTGGAAATTGGTGGTGGCTAGATTCAAGAACAATGTGCCGCTTTTCGTTTTGAATAGCAGTGAAGGGGAGTTGCATTGAATGATTACCATTCGACGTCCAAGGCAACTGCGTATTGAAAAGAAAAGAGACGACTTTATTTTGATATTCACCTGTGTATTTAGCCTTTAATAACAAAAGATCGGCTTGCAAAAGGTTGCTAGATGTAAACTATTTAAATATGAAGCTTTATGATTTAAAGAAAACATGATATGTGGCGTGTGGTGCATCGTTCTCTGCCATTACAAGTGTTTCTAAAAGGATTACCGGATTCTATCATTATTCAAGATTCTTAGATATTATGACTTGTAAGGTTTGACTCACTAGCATCTAAAGGAGTCTAATGCAGATTTAACGTACGTACTAAGGCCAAGAATCACAAAAATCTAGAGGATGTAAGGAGTAAATCGGGTCTCATATACATGCAGCACAGACGTGTACAGGGAAACCACATGAATGGGTATGGAGAAACCGCCCCTCTCCGAAACCTGAATGGGATTCCAAGAGGGTACTTTCTGGACATCTACCCTGGAGGCTAGGATTAGGTAGGAGAGGCAGTGACTGTCCTTTTTGTGCAAATCCCCAGCCTATAATCAGGCCGATCCCTGAGTCACATAAGCAGCTGGACCCTGTCTCAGCCTCTTATCTGTCCAGCCCTGGCCACCATCGGTGAGAAGGGGATTTATGAGTGCTTACTATACTATACAATGCCCAAGGTGAATGGTCCCTGGGGTTTGTGGAGATTGTCAGGCCTGAGCTGTCCTCTCTATATACAGGGTGCACAGGTCTACCCTGGACCAAACCCCTTCGTGCTGTTATACCATCATGAGACCAATATGTAGATAAGTCAGATAACAAACAACTTGGCGAATTGATATGGATGTAGGCCTATGTGTTGGAAATTAACATTAACACAATTAAATTGTTCAATTTAGAAGAGGCGAAATTAATTGCTATCTACAATAGCAACAGATGGAATTGCATATAGACACTGTGATAGTACTATCGCCAGTGATGATCATCGCTGTCATTATGTATAGATTTTTATTCTTTCATAACGTCAGCGATAACGGTGTACCCTAATAGAGGATAGGTGCATTGCATTCTAAACTACGCCTTGAGCATGTGCAGATATAGAAAACCTTTCAGAAGAGAATATAACCACTAAATGCTTACCGCAATGAACCGTATGAGCATATATACAGATATACCAGTAGATACAAATCACGTGAAACCTGCATTCTTATCCAGCCTATGATACATTGACCACTAAGCATAAGTAACCAACATTGCTTGCACACTGTTTGCTTGCAACATGACGTTTTCCTAACCAGTAAGAATCAGTAAATGCCCGATTGCAAATGAAATAAGCAGAAGTCCTCATGCAAATAAACCAACCGTCTACACTGAGATCCTTGCATCCTATGGTGGAGGGTCTCTAACACCAGACTAGATCACAGCCACAGACAATACTTCTTTGACCCCTGTAGGCCGACAGTGAGGTAACAGAGCAGATGGTGGGGGCCCAGCTGTTAACATAAACTGTCATAGCATGCTGCTTGTTATGATGTGTTACTTTATTTTTGTTTTAATATGACACATTGTTAATGTTAACAAAAATGATGAACCACGACTATTATTCTTTCCTCTATACAGTTCATATTCCAGTATATCATTTATTGTAAACTTGGTTACAGGGTACCGTATTGCCTCCATTGTATACTGAAACCATGGTTTTCGTTTGAAAAATATTATGTTTTTTTTTCAAATGAAGACAATGGTTTCAGTATACAATGGAAGCAATACGGTACCCTATACCCAAGTTTACAATAAATGAGATACTGGAATATATACTTATGTATCTAATACGTGTACATAGACACACTTTTAGTAATTCAATCTGGGACGGGACAAATTATGTTCAATAGTCTCCCGGAAAGAACATATTGAAGACACACTTTTGAATGAAGTTCTTGTTGAATTCTACACTTGTTGAATTACCTTTGGGTATATCGAATATGAAATGACAGGGAAAGTAAAAAGCAACATTGAACAGCCGTGCAGCCGTTTTTTGACTTAAACTCACACCTTGAGCGTCATATGGGATCGTGACGTCCAGTCTGGGCATATGGTGACCTCTGTTAGCCCTCTATGCTTTATATGGAGTATCTCTAACGTTTTCTCACTCTTTTTTGTGTGTGCAATTGACCTGTACTTTGTAAATTTGTCAAGCTGTGCACGATCGGTCAATCTCATCTTGCGACTTCTGGGCAAGGGTTGGGATGTGGAAATATATAAATAGTTAGATCTAAGCAGGATCAAACCACACAGCTTTCCTCCTCCTAGAACCAACTACACAGGCAGCACCGGCTCTTATTCAAGCATACCAGTTTCTGATTCTCACACTTCCTACCAAATAGGCCCACTACAGTTTTCAACATGTCGCTGACAACCACCATTGCATCTTTAATCCTCCTAGCGGCACTTATAGCCGCTGATGACATATACCAAGAGGAACCTATCACCAAACCAGAAACCACCACGCGGAAATGCTACCAATGTTCCTACTCCCCAGGCAAGACCATCTACACGGAGAAGGCGGTGGAGAAGAAGGTCCTGGATAAAGTTACAGGCAAGTACAAGGTAGTACTGGAGAAGACGATGGTGCCCCAGCAGCAGGTCGGGGGTTGGGATAAGTGCAGCGGTACCTTCAGTCAATACGACGCCGCCAGCTTTGGCATAGACACCTGGGACTGCCAACACAACTGCTTCGTCCGGGTGGACAATGCTGGGCATCTCTTCAGGGGGTGCTACCGTGGAGAGTTCGGGGTGGATCCCAACAATGTCCATGACATTCAACAGGTGGGCAACTCGCAGTACAAGTTCTGTGCAGATGATCTGTGCAACAGGTTCAGGATGCAGCACACCGTCCTCTAATTCTGGTGAAGTACAACGCTGACTGACTGTCTGTAAAAAGTTAACATTGATTGAACAACTGCTGGACAACATCTGGATGAAAAGTATCATCATTATGACTGACAAAAAGAACAATGCCTGTGTATATATTGTGTCCTTGAATTGTATGTGTTTCTATTGTGTACAGACGATGTTATTAGCTTTAAAATCTGGGCACCGTAATTAGATTCATGCAGAATAATGTAAATGTGAATTTCTGTCGAGGTTGCTTGAAACTTTTCAATGCAAAGACAAAAACATCAATAACTGCCTCATAACAAGACAACTGTGGAATTATAACTCAATGTACTGAATTCATACTGCCGGAATATAACGAGTTTGTGCATTTATAGAATAAAATGTAGTTAAAAAAGAAAAAGAGTCTTTATAAATTTTACAATTAAATCATTGATAGATACAATACTGACTTCACTGATTTCGTAAATGACAAATTGACGATACATAAATCTTGGTAAATCGTTTGAAATCTGAATTTCGAATTTGACTTACAATTACAACGTAAATGTGAAATAGTGTATTTGTGTAAAAGATATCTAAAGTAATTCAGTATACACAGAAAGTCTTCTTCTCCGTCATACAGGATCATGAATCGCCTCACTTTACCTCCTGCCTTGTGGCCTGAAAAGGTGTGTGCCACAATGGTGGTCGTTTCATAACTCGACAGACTGAAAAACCAGCAACTTTGAATGTACTCTTTACGATTCAGACGCACGCACTTTGCCGTCTCCTACGCATGTAGTATCAGACCAAATTAAGCTTTTTTGAGCAATTAATATAATTTTATTATCATGAAATTGAAAGGCTTTTTTTGTTTCATAATTCGAACAAGATGAAAACACTGAAAATGACGAACTATTACCATTGGAAAAAATATCAACGACAAATTATTCCTATTATCTGAGACCGACTAGAATAGAACAATCAAATTGGAAATTAATCATATTACAAACTACGACGAGAATTTTGATGGATCCTTCGATTTTGCTGATTAAAGTGCCATACGTCATGGGTAATTGCTTATAACTACAAATCAGAGGATAACGAGAAAGTAAGTGTCATAAGCGACATTGCATGATGTTACGTAGATTATTTGACTTACGCCCTTAAAATTACTGTAATAGTATGACGTACAAAGGGTAGCATAATGATGCAGAGTATATTCCATTCGTAGAACAATGCAAAGATGTTTGTGGTAAGATGTAGCTGTGCAATATATATAAGCAGTGAGGATCAGTCATCTTAGTATTATTTACCCTCTTGCGACAGAGAGGTTGTATTATTTGAGTTGTGAGAGAAGGCTATTACATTATTCTTCACATGCAGGCCATGCCTATTCAAAAGAAAAAAACAATTTTAAGAAACCCGGGCTTTGAATTTCATCAACTCGGGCATGGCCGATTGTTTTCTGCATCGGTAGATAATTACCGTGATATATGTTGCCTTTTGTAATTGGTTGAAAACGACAGCAATAAAATGGTTATGCACGTGTAACCCACAAACATCGGTCATAGATTAATTTTTTTGGCTAATTTGTCTACTTGGTACCCAGCAAAGGAACTACTGGTATTATCACACCAAGACTGTATTGTGAACTATAGTAGGTTAAATATCCATTAAAGTTAAGGTCTTATTTTAAGTCGCAAGATTGCGTGATGTCGCGTGATCTTACTGCAGTTGTCCAATACATAATAATAGTTCTGTATTATGTAAGACATAACACTCGCATGAAAGGATGTTCTTTATTATATCCTGTATATGTATATGTACTCTTGACACGATCTTAATGACAATGAACAGTTCCAAAGGGTAAGACATAACACTTGCATGAAAGGATGTTCTTTATTATATCCTGTATATGTACTCTTGACAAGATCTTATTGACAATGAACAGTTCCAAAGGGTAAGATCCACTCAACCACACTCAGCCAATGTCCTGCCAAGCTTAACAGTCTAACAGCTTCAATTCCAACTCCAGGAACAAGCTTCTAAAACCAATCTTTGCAGGATGTTAAACTCACAACAACTATCAGCTCTCTAACTGAGTGCTGCCCGTATGGCACTTTATATATGGATAGAATAACAAATATGAATAGTCATCACTAGACTCCTCCCCCTGCTCTTCACCTTTGACAAAGAGTAATTATTTTAGCCCTGCATTAGTGTAAACACAAAGATGTCTAAACTCGAGTATGGACTGACCCCCCCACGTCAGTACAATTGTGTTTCAGTGTGATATTCTGCAAGTCCATGTATTGTTAGGCCTTTCAGGTTGGTATACAGCATCCTCTCACCCTGCCTTCTGCATAGATTAAAAGGCTGGGTAAAAGGTGGGACTAATGTGATGAGCTTCTACAAGAACGACCGACACTTTCACAATGTCATTCTCTGGATTTTTTACTCAACCCAGCTTGTAATTTGACTGTCTTTTTTTATAGAGGTAAAGCGTATCATAATTACTCTACCTATATCAAAATGACATTGCTTTCAATCTTTACCCGAACCCCAACTGTGAAAATCTAGCCATTATTGAAAACAATAAGTGAACATGGTATGCTTTGTCGAGGATGAACCTGGTATATCAAATCCTACATAGCAGGGTAATACATCGATAAGGAGAAATTCTGGTTACCAGCAAAAATAATACTGTCCACAAAGTAGACATAAAATATGAATGCGCACTTCCCATTGGTGTAGAGTCATTATGGGCCAGTGCACTTATGGGCCAGGTCAGTTATGGTCCACTGCAAAGTCGTTATGGGCCAGTGTACTTATGGGCCAGGTCACTTATGGTCCACCTCAAAGTCATTATGGGCCAGTACACTTATGGGCCACTATATAGTCATTATGTTCCATTCTTAAAGTCATTAGGTTCCCACCCTGGGGTTGTGCTAGCTGAAGTAGGCCCCTATGTATAGAATTGATATACCTATGTGAAAAGGAACTATAGAAAATAAACTGCAATGACAATTTCTATAATACAGACAGTCAGGTATCTATGAGGCAGGTACTTTGCAACAAATCATGATACACAGCAGTCTTGATTTTCAGAATGATAATTACAGTGTTTGTGAAATCTTTTTCGAGTGACTGGACATTGTGTCCGACGTTCATGGGCTTAGTATCGGACATTGTTCTATATATTTTGGTCATTTTAAACATAATTTACCAACTATTTTCATATTTTTGCCAGACATTATGTCCGACGTTTTCGGCCAATGTGTCAGACATTATGGTCAAAACGTAAGACATGTCCGGAAAAAACGGGGTTTTCACAAACACTGTAATTACGCACAGAAAAATACAATTGTATCGTGTAGCCTAATGCAATTGGAATGCCCCATAGCGTCCCTGTGCATGTGGGCCGCCCTGTGAGCAGTTCTGCACGCCCAGAGCAAGTCAAAATTCTCCCACAACCACTGGGACTGCCCAGGGCGTCCCTGCCCTACAGGACTGCCCTCTGAGCAGTTCTGGGTGTGCTGAGTGACTCAGAGGCCCCCCAACGCGACTGGGCTAGCCCAGAGCATACCTGCGCGACAGGGCTACCTTTTGAGTAGTTCTGGGCGTCCTGAGTGACTCAGATGCCCCCCAATGCGACTGGGCTAGCCCAGGGTGTACCTGCGCGAAAGGTCTACCTGTTGAGCAGTTCATGCCACCCTGAGTGCCTTAAATATCGGGCTCTGGGTAATGTTCAGTCAGTCTTCTCTACAACTTGATCCAGTGATGATGTCTTCACCAGGCTGAGGCACATTTTGCACCAAGGAGCTGCACTATGGCCGCAAGGTCTGTGACAGACAGCATTACAGATATGTTGTGAGCTTATTGTATAAATATTTGTAAAGACTCATGTCATTTGATGGATTATGTAATATGCCACTGACGCTTGTACTATGTTTTTTTTGGTACAAACTGATTGCAATGGTTGCAACTATGAACCAATAAAATACTATTTTCTGAAAGAAATTTCCTGAGTTTTTTTCATTGCCAAATCAAAATGTAGAACAAATAAGTTTCTATTCTGTGGTTGTTTTCATTGTAAAAGATAGTACTGCCAAGTTGGCCCATAACAACTTCCCTGGTGGACCATAATGACTTTCCATGTGGACCATAACAACTTACCATGTGGACCATAATGACTTTAGCTGGACCATAACGACTCTTTAGGTGGACCATAACGACTTTTTGGGTGGACCATAATGACTTTTTAGGTGGACCATAATGACTTCTTAGGTGGACCATAATGACTTTTTAGGTGGCCCATAATGACTGGCCCATAACTGCCATGGCCCATAATGACTATACTTCGCATAACCATTATGCATACGAAATGTCCATGCAGGTATCACTATGCAGACATAATTATATTTTATAACTAAAGAGTTCACAGTCTTCAAGAGGGTTCACATAATCATATAATTAGAAGAGTTATATTTGATAGATATCTCTATTGTCAAACTTGGAATTCAAATGCAGAAGGCACTTGTTATCTTGCAATATGCATTATATAAGTTTACTGCTACAAAAATCTCCCGTCCCCACCCCTGCCTCCACTACTTTCTCTATGTGCATCCCGATGTAGGCCATGATGACCAGTAAGTATTGTAGGTCAGCACATCTTTTATTATACACATTCTTATTTTAGGTCTAAAACGTTTCACCGCCTTGACACTTCATGAAGGCAGTTCTTGGAGTGTCCTTTGGCCCCTGTCGGTGCGGAAATCGGCGGTCTGAGTGATTAAGCGTTGATGTGACAAGAGTGGTAGTGTCAATGCCCCCTGTGTCAGTCAGCTTGTTTTTTTTCTTGTGCAATTAATTATGGAATTTGATAATTAGTGAGATGGGTTAAAAAAAATAACTCAAGTGCTGGGATTACCCTCTTCGTCATCTCATTATTTTTCGTGCGCTCCATTTAGCACATGGCAAGTTTGCTGGCCGAGAACAAATATTGAATATGAAATGTCAAAGATGATTAATTTGTTACTTGGCTCCACAACGCTTAAAACATGCACCTGTCTAAGACAAAAAAGAAATGAGGGGAATTACGCAGAATATTTGTGTGTTTGACTATTTTCTTCTGTTGACCTAATTTAAAGGGACAGGCTTTGAATTGATTTAATTTGCTCACTTTAGGAGATGCACAATATAATGAGTACCTAATCATGGACTGATTAATATTGTTAGGAATTAACGATAGAGCAGGGGCCCAATACGTGATACATTTAGCCTGGTATCTTTATTGCATGATTCCCTGGTAGTGTTCTCAAGTAACATGATGCATGCACATGCAACGAATACAGGTAATAGTGCTATTTTAGGTTTTGGGCGACACAAACTTGTCTAGACGGACGGTAATCGATTCAAATAACAGAAGTAAGATATTTGCGTTTATTCAACATGGATATAGACATGAGTATTGCTAAGACTTGG
Organism: Lepidonotus clava; assembly: GCA_936440205.1. Lineage (NCBI taxonomy): Eukaryota > Metazoa > Annelida > Polychaeta > Phyllodocida > Polynoidae > Lepidonotus > Lepidonotus clava. The sequence continues at coordinate 19,871,558 of OW387148.1, forward strand.
TCTTGAACTCTTAAAAATAGATATTCTCGAAATCTAGATGGAGCGATGATGTGCCATAATCCTGAATACCGTCTCATGAAATGTGGAAATAATTCTTAAAAACTTTCATAAAAAGAAAATAGAAAAAGTTACAATTGTGTAAAATACCATCCTTTGGTCAGAACAACAATACACGTTTTTAATAGAAACAATCATTGTGATCCTTAGTATACTTGTCAGTCGAAAGCTCTATCAAGCTACCTGCCCACCACCCCACCACCCCTTTTCCAAGTGTATTTAGGCCTATCAACATTACTGTTTGAAAGGGACAACCGGTGTCGCACCCATCAAGCGTGAGGCTTATCACGACAGTGTAACATTCAAGGTCTCATTTTGCACATCTTGGTCGTGGTCTTAATATCGATAGCTTTCAAATTACAAGCCAAATTGAAGGCATGAAAATAAGCAGCCTTCCCCGTTCTAACATTTATTTATACTTTCTTATCATCAAAAGGATGTTATTGGATATTTATTTCAAAACCCTTTAGCATTTTCTTTTCTTTTCATTGACAGTTAGCTGTTAGAGAAAGGAAATAAAAACTTGAAAGTGTTGATGGTATATGTTTTATCAAATACAAAGTGATACTTGAAACGTAACTCTGTTCATCTTAGTACAAATTGTTATATAATATTAGATACATTATAAAATATACCATTCAGGTAAATATTATTCATATAATTCCATTCACTTTATTTAAACGGTCTGTAGTTTTGGCATACGTTTTAATCGTATAAACTATGTGTTTGAACAACATTATTTTAGCAGAGGTCCAGCTCGAGAAGTATGCAGATTGTGGTCAAAAGCAAAGTCAAAGGAGAATAATATATAGGCTCATCAACCAAATGTTTTAAATTGAGATCCCATCTTCCTATGTTTCTATTCACTAAATAAAAATAGGCCCAGATAACAAAATTACAGCAAGAATTTCACTTTATTTGCGATGGGAAAAACCTTAACTAATGTATGGACCTTATCACAATTAAAAAAAGATTGGTAATCTGGTAATGGAAACACCTAGGATTGTTTTGCGATCAAGCGTCGAAGCTGCTTGTTGGCACATTGAAATAATATGTAGGTATCTATATCACTTAGCATCCTCCCTAAACACCGAATACCTTTCCACAGCTTCATTCTGTAGGTGATGAGTCACAGCGGTCAAATCTGAACAGTCAGATACTTGCAGCACACCCTGAGTAGGAATTCTGTTGGGGCCAGACCGAACAGGGCAGCATCACAATGCGTTCTGTAAACCCAATTACTACGAGTTAGTCTCACATGGTGTAATCACTCCGCGACCCGGGCGGAATGCTAATAGTTTTAGGAGCAGCCCCAGTCAAATTTGTGCCAGACTGAGACTTCTCTTTGTGCCTTCTTTACTCTGTCCTGATATTATAGTCTTCAATCATTAAGGGAATTCGTCTTTTTCTCTATTGTTTGTGGGAAAGGCAAGTATTGATTATAGAGTATGATAATACACTCTTGGTCTCCTGTCCTTTATGATAATGTTTATCCTATTTAGGGTAATAAGGTAAGGTAAAATAAATATAAAAAAAGCTGCCTTTGACATACACCCAAACTCTTACCAGATAAACCACTGCTTACTACAAGGAGAAATTATTAATAATATTACAATTCCTTCAAATCGTACGTAGTTAGATTATTCACAGAAAAGGATTTTCGATGATCAAAGAGATTTTATGCCATGCACAGCTTGTTATCTATAGGTCACTACATGGGGGTATCGTGGGTTACCGTGGGATGACCTCTTTCTACACTCACGTCTGATATGGCTAATCGGACTGAAGAAACCTGGCCCCAAAAGGGCTGTACTGGGGGAGGGTCGGCTCTTTGTCTACGTGATGTGTACTGTGCAGGACGGCCGGGGGAATCAGTGTAACACCTACAGAAGGTATACACAGGGCATTGTTTTGTTGGGAAAGATCAGTATGGTTGTCACGATTTGCTTCGGGAGAAACATTCCCAGAACACGGAGAGAGTAATGTCTAAAACAGCCTCGCCATGCAGCAAGACTTGAAATAGAATCTTACTGGTTTACTTTGTCACAGAAAGTTTGCTTGTGAAGTGGATTTTACTTAATTCAATTTATATTTGTTATTAACTGAGATTGCTGTTTCCCTCTTAACCATATTATTTGAATAAACATTCCGAATGCGTTCATCCCCTTTTCATATACTACTTATAAGATGTCAGCAAGTTTAACGTGTATCATAATTATGTACACAAGCCTTACATCAACCCCCGTCTCATCCCGCACGCACTTACACCCCTCTCTTCTCCACTTGCTGTGGGGCATCACAATAGGTGAGCTATATTTGAGCTGATAAATGCATTGCCTGACAGGGACATAGCAAAGGAAAGTATATATACCAACTAGATTCAGAACGGGAATGTAGCGTGAGGTTAGATGGGACTGCCATACACCTTGTTGGACCAGCTAAAATGCCACAAATATAGATGTGGTCCAGCGAAGGTAAAACTTAAAGGTGCTGAGAGGTAACAGTATTTTGAATTGCGGGATTAATATTGAAATAGATATGTGAAAAATAGTAGAAGAATAATACTAAAAAAGTACAATAACTTGTTTGGAATCTATAGATAATATGTATAATGAATATTCCTGTCCTTAGGATTAGAACCTAAATACAATTGAAACTACCTTTATGTTATTCACATAACATGAGACAAAATTGTTTTAGGAACCTCATAAAACTGCGTAGTAGCATCCTTTCTGGATCAGAACATTGTGTTGTTGAATCGTTACTTCTTGTGAATCATAATAACGCATAATTTCAATTTAAGAAATCACCCCTGTATCTATCCTGCAGTTTCCTTTATAACGCTATAGGCCTACCTGTGTTTAAGAATACGTAGCTTCTTCGATAAATATCCTACTGGGATATAGATCAAATGACTCACTGGCAGGTATTAGAACTTCAAGATCCCACATCCCACGCCCTTTCCCCCTCCCCAAGTCATACATATTGTTGAACTTAATGACCTCTGATGAAAATATATGAAGACTAACATGTTGGCCGTACAATATGCCATTGCCATGTTATTATGTCCTCCTCCTTGATATATCCTATCTCTGTAAGAATCCCTATAGTTATCATGGGCTTGATATAAACAAAGGCCCTGCAAAACATGTCATTTAGACCAAAATAACGCCCTATCATTTAGGTTCACATAATTCAGACAGTCAGCAGGTCAGTGTAGGGGCAGTGTGGTAATCGAGGAGCCACGAACTGGTGATGTAACCATATCTCAGAGGTCACCTCAACTATATATATATATATAAATCGTAATTTAGTAACTAAGGATCAGGCAGGGGGATCAGGATAGCATTCAGTGATGAAAACATTTCTCTACTTATTCATAAGAATCATCTAACCGGTCGGGAACTTGACATTAGTCCTACCTATTTCAGATTCGATCCCCTTACAGAACACCCCTTCCCCTTCCCAATAACACACCGAGCCCCAGGCAGTATCCTTTTCGGATCAGCCTGTCAGCGTCCATCATATCGGGGTGACGTCACACCCACGTGGGCGGGATTATTTTGTCACGAGACACTGTCATCACGTGATCAAAGGAGCTGCCTCAGGCCATGTGATGGGAGCCAATGAGCGCACGACTTTCCGATAGACATGAACAGCCGGAAGTGATGTCATAGTAAGAAAAATACCAGCAATTTTTGCATGCAGCATTCCCATGATTTGATAGTCTTACAATTATGTTTTATTATTGTTGTTTTCACTGTGTGCTTTAGGCCTTGTCTGGACAAATGATAGGTCTATGGAAAGGGATTGTGTTGGATGTGTCAGAAATTACCAAATTAACTAATGAATAGATTGTGGACTCCCCTATAATAATAAGATAGGCCTATACACCTTTTCCACAAGTATGCACAGTGACCCCTCCCATAGCTATAGACGCCTTGACCCTTGTACTGTTAGTCTGGGCCCATTGCTTCCCATACTCCAACTCATACGTACAGATCATACGCTATATTCAGTAGCAGGGCGTCATACAAATGAAAAGCTCGATAAGTTGTACGTGCATTATTATAGAGGGATATTCCACTCAACCTACCTCCAATTAAAGATAGAGCTAATAACCCTCCCCCAGACCACTTGCTCTTATCGAAACTGAACCATACACGTTTTCAAATTAGAAATTTTTTGTTATCTATAGTTATTCCAAAACCGTGTCTAGAACAATTAATTCTATTTCGTTACATATATGTGTTGTGTTCTACATGAAGCAACTCAAGTGTATAGTATGTCGCAAAATATTAGACTCCTTTTCTTTCGGGGATTCTCACTTATCTATACCAAGTTCTCACAGTTAATAAGTAACAGGTGCCTCTCAGCCTTTATTAGGTTAGGGTCAGCCGGAGTCATACTGTATGAGGCGATGCTGTCAGCGCTGCTCTTAATTATTGCTAGCTCTCGTCCTATGTCTTTAGCATTCTCTACACTAATGAGGTTTAATAATGTATAGTCCATTATCAGTAATTAATATTATTTACCGACAGGGCCAACGATTTAACCGCCACAAAATAATAGTGTACAGAAGACCGTTGTGGAAGACATAAATATCAATTTCGCATGTTACTATTCATTTGATATGAATAATACACAGACCGGATGCATGGTCCTCAATAGATAGGTATTCATTGTGTCTTACAATATAACCGCCATTAGTATGTATATGTCAAATGTTGCACTGCATGGGATAGTCGGCTCCTTTATTATTCCTTTATCATAATATATAGATAACAAAAAGGAAAAATACATTATTAAAAATGTCAAAAATTGGACCTTTCTCATTTGCCTTAGCTTATTACATTTAATGATCTACTTTCTTACCATTAATCAGTCCAAAATAATTGAAGCTTTAATGGGCGACATAGGTCAGAGATCTATACCTCTCTTTGTATATACATAGAAAAACGATTGGATTTCATATAACTAATCGAATTTTATTAGACCAAATAATGCATTAACAATGGTCTACAAAGGTCAGAGACCTTTACATATACATATACATACGTACGTACACACACACACATACATACATACATACATACATACATACATACATACATACATACATACATACATACATACATACACACACACACATATATACCTAACATTGTATACTTTGGCGGACACTGGAGGCGAAGTAATCTGGCCCTGCGTGCTGCGGCTGATGAGTGGCAGCCCACCTTACACCTGTAATCAGGTCTTATCTCCCCCAGACCTGATCATCAGGCCCACCACACCTGCCCCGCCCCAGCTGGCCCTCTCACAAACCGTAATGGTGTTTGCTCCGGCTACATGGAAGCCTACACTAAAATAGCCTACAATTGCAGATTAATGATCGGCCATATAGTTTATTACTGGGACATGCAAACGTCCGTGGTTACTGTATAAATATTGGCGCTTTCATCTTACAACATTGGTATATTGTATTTTATTAGACACAATAATAAAACACCTCCAAAGACGTGAAGCATAAAGGTGTATTATATTCTTTCATCAGAGGGGGCTGTGAATGTGATTCCTTTGCATGGTTAAACCATCACATGGCGATCCCGGCAAGAATAACCAAAAGAATAATATTATGTGAAAGTGGTTCCCCTATTGCACAGCCACCCTCATGCACTAGCGGCCACCCTTAACATGAGGCAATAATCTTTAAGAGGAAACCTAGTAATTATGTTTTAATATACCCCTCACCAGCAGCCACCTCTGCTACGTGGCCACACTTTTATTTCCACAAGGGTTACCGCAGAATTGGGAACAGCCGTAATAAAGAGTAGTTTACCTGTGTGCGGATTTGAATGACACAATAGCGCGAAATTAATAATGCCAGATGCGTGAAAATGTAACTGCGCAAAAATAGATAAACGGCGTTTACATCAATTATATTCAATTCATTGATGGGACTGTAAACAGAGCAGTATAAAGATATGTTGATTTGAAGCTTATCACGCACTTTGATTCTTATCCGGTACACAGATCATCTGATGCATGCGACGGCTGGTGTACACTGTTGATATAGATAGTTTATAAACGGCATTGCATACATGGCATCGCCCACATAGTCAGTTTGCTACCGTACATATGCTATAATAAGAATGATATCACAGTAGTATAATTATGAAAATGGTGATTTGACGTCACCTCATAATAACTTCTAAGGAGCGGTCCATAAATCAATGGACGTCATACTATTTGTGACAATTTTTGGACCCCCCCCCCCCTTTCCACCGCTATCACAATTCGATAATCTGGGGTCATCCATGCAGATTAACTTTAATGAACATGCTATATGTTAGTAGTTTATGGAAACGGGGATGTGGAGCTGGTTGCACCCACGGCCAATCATGCATATCCCAGCCATGAAGCCCTGCATGGGCCTATAGGCCCTAGGCTATCAGGAACTTATTAAGAGGGGCGCATGGGGCGTGCGCCCCCTCCCCTCCCCCCCCCCTTTTTTGTTGGGGGGGGGGGGAGTGGTCAAATATCGAGTTTTAAATGTAAAACTGGGGCCAATGGAGGGGGCGCCGGGACTTTTTGATATAGGTGCCTCCATCCCCCTTTTCCAATTCCTAGTTCCACCCCTGGCTATATATCACATGCATATGGCAACCTGTTGAGTAGGCTATATTAAAATGGAGCAATGAATGAAAGGGTCTGGCGCAACCTCTCGTGTCGAAATTAAGACACCAAATGCCTGTGTCATGATTATGTCCTCGGGTCTTTATTGTAATGTCCCATGCCACGTTGATTGTAAGGATCATGCCTACTTATTTATCCTCATGTCGCCTCAGCAGCTATAGAATTTAAGAAATGTCCATGTCACATGTCAATATGGTTTTAACTTACCCTGTTGGGCCATTCAGGCTCATTTCAGAAATGGGGTTCGACACTGTCGATTTTAGGGGTCTAGACCAATTTCAGGTACTTTTTTTGTCTTAAACACATAACAACTCTTTTGAGCTCCAATATCATATTCAATAACATAATTATTAATGGTCCTACTCACAAAAATCAATGGCTAGCAAATAGACAAAAAAGAGAAAGTATCAACAATGAAGCTGGCAAAGCGAGAAGAAAATGACATTACCGTACCACGTGATTATACCATTCAGAACAATTTGATCTGCCCCACATCCGGGCCCTGCGCAAACACTACTTCCGGTGGGAGGCCCGCCACCTACCGTCACAATAAGTCACTAACACGATATACCAATTACCCGTCATCCAACAAAAACAAGCCCGTGTAGGAGGGCGTTGTTCCCCGTGTAGTTTTACCAAGAGGGGAGCACGATCGATTCGCCACTGTGTCCAGGCCAAATATTGCCTTATCATGTCCTGCCTCAGTGGTAACTTGGTTTCTATGTAAAACCTAGCATGGCCCCATGGTATGGGTGTAGACCCTTATAATCGACAGGGCGACATGGATATTTTTTGACAGTAAGGACATGCGAAATGGGGCATTATGATTCCTTAAATTTGACATAGTGACATTAGGATGTCTTAAATTCAACAGGGCAATATTAGGATCATGTAAAGTTGACAGGATGACATGGTGACCATCTTAACTCCAACGGTTCTCTTGTAAAACTTGTTCTTCCAATAATCATTTTCCTCTGGAGTTCAGGGGTGAACCCGGGAATTAGAAAACAAAAGTGGAGGGGTTGGGGGGAGTCCGCACATTGGATTGTTCTTAGGTAGGTAACTCATTGCACGGAGCAATTATTTTATTTTTTTTATCTTTTTGCAGTAATTAAGGGTCCCAAACCCTGGATCTGCCCTTGAGAGGAACAATGAATTGTCCATTATTCAGTTAATTGAAAAATTACGTTGAATAGCTGAAAGGTCATCCTTTGATCATGTATCTTTGAAGAATGATTGCATGAAAAGCAAGCATTTCTAGTAGAATTGTAAATGATTAAGTCATTGATCTGAACCAACATCAAAGTTTGAATGGGTGTACAAGGGATTATCTTTCTGACCTATGTATCAATAAATTTATGTATTTTTTATTTTTAATTAATTTTCTTCAGCAGAGTTAAATATGTAAATTTCAATTTTGCCTTCCTTTACGTTGAGAATAATGCATAAGAATGTTTGCTAAAAATGATATATACACGTATTGAGAGATATCGCTAGGTTTTGTCAGACAAAGATCAATACAAGGTTCAAGTCATATTTCTTTTTGTAGAAATGGACTGTATGCATGTACATGTACATGAAATGTCATGCACTTGAAGCATACATTAACACTAGACAGGTGAGCTGTTCTCTTTTACCAATTACGTTAGAAAATGATTAAGTCAGAGAATGATAAAGATATTACTATATCAATGAGTCTGAATAGTGAATTCAGTACGTGCTTCCTATATGCTTTCCATGAACAAAATGCATTAACTAAGCCACCATTAGTGTAAAGCAGCTCCTGAGAAGGTCCTACATGTGACGGGGTCTACTCGTTCCGTGTCTAACGATGTACCTGACTGACCCTGGAGGGTGTGGGCCTGACGTGAAGTGACCGTCAGCCCACCCGGATCCCATTGACCAGGGATCAAACCGGGCTGGTGCTGCCATCTGGTGGCCGAAGGGAGCTGGGGGCAACTGCCCGGTGACTAGAGGTCAAAGGTCAACGGCTGACCCTTGAGGTTAGTCAAGGACATGTGGGGCTGACAGAAAGACCTCAGATCCCCGCCCCCTGATCTTAACTCTCCCCCAAAGCACTCCTTGATGTATGCCAGGCCCTATCACACCAGGCACATAACTTATTGAGTGACTGGAAAGGTAGGCTGTGGAAAATCAAGCAGTAAGTTAAAACCCCATTTAAACCTCATTTTTCTTTTGGTGAAATGGATCAATTTCTTTCCTCCCTCCAATTCAATCCTACTGCGTAATTATTTCTATTCCAAAGTCCATCGATCTTCATCGTCGCCATTAAGACTGCTTTCCTGTTGCCCTACTAGCAAAAAGGATTTTGTAAGAACCGTGTTCAAAAGTAGAAATTCCAACCAGTATTTTTTTTCCAAATTACATTACATCATAATTTGCTACAACCATCTACAGTGTAACATCATCTCATGATCTATAGACGTACACATGTGCATGTACCAAATTATTCCAAAAATGTCTCCAGCAGATATTTTTTATTTTCAATATTTAATTACAATTGTTGGGTATCAACATACATAATTTTTTTCTTTATGGATTCCTAAACGTGGTGATAATACCTGTAGACCATCTTTAAAAGTACACCAAGTATAGTCATCTGAACATTTTGAAATATAGTGTGGTTAATTACTAGCTCAACATATTCTTGATTATCATAGAAGTTAGATCGTCTTAATTATATGTATGGTTTTGTCTTACTTCTTTGTCTTCATTAATTTTTCACATTCAAAACAAAAACAAATGACAGCAATCACAAATGAGAGGATTTGCATTTACTTCATCCAAAGTGTAAGAATCACTAATATCACTTTGGTAATCTCAGCAGATGGTAAACACTCCAATTAATACAGTAACATTATTCTCCTCAGACAATCATTAACACAGATGTTTCCTATCCATAGCAGCAACAAGCTACTCTTCCACCAAGATCCATATATGAGGACCTTCAACGAAGACTGCTATGCTCGCCCTACTCTTTTCTCTGAATCAGCTGCTCTCTACATTAAGATTCTCAGAGTATATGAGGGCATGAATTACTCTATACCTATTAGGAACAACTTCATTACCAGAAATAGAAAGTGCCTCTCTCCCCCGTACATTAATTGCACACAATACGGTTGTTTCTCTGTGCTTAGTAATACTAACATTCCGTAATGTAGGTCCATCTAATGCACATGTACAACAAAATGTAATCCTAGTATAGTATTATGCGTGCCACTATACGTACATGTTACATATACATAAATCACCATAATATATATGTACATGTACATATAGAATCATGTTTAAGCGCATTACCACGCATAGGCCTATGTTCATGTAGCAGCATAATGGAGTCATTATGTTCGAGTATCACCATACATACGTATATGTAGGCCTACCACCATATAAACTGTTACCACCATCTATTCTCATATTTGTAAATGACTGTATCAGCTATCATCCCATCCTATCAATTTATGTATACATGTTATGAATAGAGAAGGTGAACGGAGTTGGCGGCATTCTAACAAAACCTAGCGATATCTCTCACTGCCATTTTTAGCAAAAATGTTGATGCATTATTTTCTATCTAAAGACAGGCAAAATCGAAATTTACATGTTTAACTCTGCTGAAGGATATTCATTACAAATGAAATATGTATAGCTTTATTCAAACATAGGTCCAGTAGATAATCAAGGGATGACCTTTTATCCACTTAATGTAATTTTTCAATCAACTGAATAATGGACAATTCATTGTTACTCTCAAGGGCAGATCCAGGGTTTGGGACTCTTAATTACTGTTTTCCATACAGTTATAACAACAGTTGAAGAACTCTCTAGATCTTAGTCTTAGTCCATCTTTGGCTAAACAAAAATATCTATTCAGGATATGCAGTGTATAAATTCAGGTAATTCAACATGTTGAATTCATCAGACAACAGCATTGTTTTTTTTTTAAAGTGTTGTATTCTTATTATAAAGTGCCAGTCACTACTTCTGGGAGTTACATCTCCAATCACATAATTCTAAATTCTTATTCCACTGTTGTTGGAAACCTATGAAAAACAGTTGCCCTGGATCTCATTTAGAATCAGGTGTAATCTATTTTACGGTTCCATTAAGATCAAAGTTAAGATCATGACATGTTTGTTCGGTTTATTTTTTTCTGTGGGTTGATATTGATTCAGTTTGTAAATAACTTCTAAAGGCCTGCTGTCACGTTGGGTCCATGTGCGTTTCCAGTGCACAACCACGGTTTTTGTTTTCCATTTTAGACTAAAGATAACATTGGCCCCTAACAGAAATCTACAATCTATAATCTCAGAAGATCTATGTTGAATTTTATATCGGTAATATGAATTGCTTTTAAAGGGAGCCAAACCCTATAATTTTATCAGGTCAAAATAATGTTTGTTTTAATGTAAAATTCACAAAGTAAAGAAAGTAGCAGAAATCTTTACGTGGGTACGCCCCACTCCCACCCTTTTGAAAAGGCCTGAATCACCGTCCAATCAGCCTCTGTTTGAAGGAGAATACGAGGGTCGGGATGGAGGCGTTGGGTTGGTATTTTTAGTTGATCTTTCAATTTTCTTTTGCAATCAAAACCAAACCACTATCCTTCCCCTTTAAGGTCCCGACACAAATAACCCATCGATTTCAGAATGATACCTATAGACCTTGTGCAGAAGTAGTCACGTGACCAGATTTTGGTGATCACCACGTGGTGATCATGACCATTTGGTAATGAATTTTATTGATAATTGATTTCTAAAGGAAAATAATTGTTGGTAATGTTTTCATGAGTTTGTTTCAAATAAGTTTTTCGGTGAAATCATGATCTCAAGTTTATGAATTTTGAATAATAACAATTCTAAAAAGATCACCAATATGGCGTCCATCTCACTTTTGGGAGGTGTGACGTCATCTGCACAACGTCTATAATGCCCCTTTCAACAGGTCCCTAGCCCTCACCACCCCACATCCAACCTCTGGTGAGCAAAAGCGTGTCCCCTCTCCTGACCACGATCTAGTGGCCCTTACATCACCGTTTGTGTTGGTCCCGTCCTGGGCCCCACTCCATCTTAATGCACCAAGGTCATTGAGTATTGCCACCATTAAGGTGGGGGCGAGCATTAAGGTTAAACAGTGGGGGCGGGCCCGGCCTTGTATTAGGAGGTTGGGCCTACCCTCCCGTCCAATCTCCGGCCAGAATGATTGATCAATGGCCGTTAAAATACCAACCAACGCCCGGTAATGACCTGTTGAGTGAAGCCGCGCCTCTGCTCGTCTCCCTTTGTTTTAGGTTGTAAGGAGAAAGATACCAGGGAGAACAGTTAATGGCCCTCCCCTGATTTCATGACGATCAAGCATGTCTCACCTTTTTATCTGTCGCCATAAAACTTGCCCACCCCATATTTAACCATAATTTCAAGTGTCTCCATTCTTTATTTTCTAATATTTCCTACTGGGACCTTCATTGTAAAGTTTTATAAGCATTGCTTATTTTTATCAACTCTCATGGAATATGCCAAGGGCCAAAAATCATCGGTTTCAGCGTTCTAGTTCTCTCACGATAATGAGGCGTCTTTATTGGTTTCAATTCATGACAGTCATTATTCCGCGCAATTGGGATTTAATGCCTAGTTTACGGCGGAGTCCTCCGAAATAAATTAAGGATTTAGTCCAATGGCGCATCATTCGGTCGACAATCGATCATTGGGTCCTCACCTCTCCCCATTATCTGAGTGATGCCAGATACCCCTTGATGCCTGCCACCGCCTGCATGCGGCCTAATAAAAGACCCGTCACTGGGCCGAATGGCCCCATACCAAAATTAGTATTCCATAGCCATGCATGCAGTTCATACCAACAGTATACTGCAACGTTCACGTGCGTGTGGAAGTTAATTGCATGAAATCATCAAGTGACCACTTAAAGTTTGCCATATCTAATGGTGAGCCCGCAATGCATTTGACAATGGCCATGCAATGAAACCAAAATATACCTTAGAATGCATAGAGAGTCTAGTATAGTGTTGATCCTTCATGGTCGCGGGATTTGCCATCCAGAAACGCCAATTTTATGCTTATTAATGCTTATGGGGGGGGGGGGGGGGGTGATGACCTTGATGGTCTTTATAACCTTGGTCATACATGCATGTTGGTAGATGTTGGTAATGTAAACTCTTCATCCCTATATAGAGGGAGAGTAAACTGAGAATACCAAAGCCCCTTCACATATACCTGTCCATCATCAAAAATGTCCCGTGTCATTCTCATTACATGACAACGGTCTCCAATATTTGCCGTTTGTTTGAAATAAGAAAGTGTTTATCTCATGTTAAATCCCGTTCATCGTACTTAAGGGCATTCACCTGTTCACATCCCGCCTACTGTTGGTGAAGGTCTAGACTATCGGAGCGGTTTCCTCGGTAATGGAATAAAGCTCTACATCAAAACCTCGGTATCATGTGTTTGGTTTTCTCTGGTGCCTAATACGACTCAGACGCGCCATCTATCTAGGTGTAGTGCCGCCATCTGCTAAGTGATACGATATTTTGAATAACCATTGACATCTCCCTGCTATCTTACATCTATCCCTTCTTTGAAACAAGCTCTCTTGATATGGCGAGTCTAATGCAGAACAGTTTTGAGTAGTTGTCCCGGAACTGTATGTCCAATCACCTCTGCAATTCAGGTGCCTTTTTTTCAACAGTTATTACTGTTGAAAACCAGTGCTCTGGGAAAATGGCACGTTTTCCCCCTATTTGACATAGTTTACATACAATTCTGCAAGGTTATTAAGCCAGTGTCCCCATTTTTGTGTCTTGATAACTACACCAAAGAAATTCAAGAATGGTACCTGTATTTATTTTCTTCTCCTTTGTCAGGGACGTGAAGTTGAAACTATTTTACTTTTGGTTAACCCGCTGAGACAAAAGGCCTACAATTCACAGGCCCTTGTACAGAACTTTCTGTGGGAGGGTGACCATTTTCAAAATGTGGACCTTTTTATTAATGGTGTAGATCTTTTACATGGGTCACTCTCCTCAAATGGCAAATACATTTCTCATTTTCTAATGTCTCTGGAATCTCAATGTAAGTTAGAATCATACTTCTGTTTGCCTGAATTTACTGTCCACATAATATGGACCATTGAAAAAAACACTATTTTAGATTAATCTGTTTTCCACAACTTGGAAAAAGAAAAGATTAGCAGGATCAGTGGACTTGGCATCAAAATATTCTATGCGAGTCATGACGCAAATAGGAAATATTTTACAAATATAAAGGCTGCAATGGTTTGACAAGACAGAGGAGACCTTAGAGCCAACAAGGGTGCTATTTATAGAACAGGTAGGATTACCAGAGGGACGGCATGGCGACAGTAGGGGTATGAGAAGAAAGTGAAGGAAAAGCTAGGTGTAACAGAGGACGAGCAGGGGTATGATTGGAGGGGTATGGGGTAAAAGAGGACATAGGCCTACAGAGGTACCAGAGGGCCACCAGGAGTATAGGAAAAAGTGGACCTAGCCCAGCTTGGGGGGGGGGGGGGGGGTGACCCATACCCCACGTCACCCCCCTGGCTTCGGGCTTGATTTTGTCCCACGTCCTAAGTTGTCGACAGTTGTTTAGAAAAAAAGACTTTCCACACAACTGCTAAAAACAGGGTCCCACAAAACAAAGATTCCTGTCCCATGATGAATTTTCTATCATGGTTCAGATTATCTGTTCTAGTCTCAAAGCGAGACACTTGATCTCAAATGGTCAACCCCACCTTGACCAACCCACCTTGACCAACCAACCTCACCTTGACCAATCCAACCCAACCTTGGCCAACCCCACCTTGACCAACAATACCCATCTTGACCAGCCCCACGTTAACTGACCAACCCAACCTTGACCAACCCCTCCTTCACCAACAAACCCCATCTTGACCAACCAACCCACCTTGACCAACCCAACCTTCAATGACCAACTCCACCTTCACTGACCAACCCTACCTTGACCAACCAACCCCGCCTTGACTAACCAACCCCAACTTGACCAACCAACCTCACTTTGACCAACCCCACCTTTACCAACCAACCCCACCTTGACCAAGCCCCATTTCAACCAACCCAATCCAACCCCACCTTGACCAACAAACCCCATCTTGACCAGCCCCACCTTAACTGACCAACCCAACCTTGACCAATCCCACCTTGACCAACCCCACCTTTACCAACCAACCCCATCTTGACCAATCCAACCCACCTTGACCAACCCCACCTTGACCAACCAACCCCATCTTGACCAACCAAACCACCTTGACCAACCAACCCCACCTTGACCAACCAACCCCACCTTGACTAACCAACCCCACCTTGACCAACCAACCTCACTTTGACCAACCCCACCTTCACTGATCGACCCCTCCTTCACTGACCAACCCCAACTTCACTGACCAACCCTTCCTTGACCAATGCCACCTTGACCAACCACACCTTTACCAACCAACCTCACCTTGACTGACTGACCCCACCTTGACTGACCAACCCCACCTTGACTTACCAACAACACCTTGACCGACCAACCCAACCTTGACCAACCCCACCTTGACCAACCAACCCAACCTTGACTGCCCAACCCCACCTTGACCAAAATAAACCCACCTTGACACTGACCAACCCCACCTTGACCGACCAACCCCTCCTTGACCAATGCCACCTTGACCAACCTCACCTTGACTGACCTACCCAACCATGACCAACCAACCCCATCTTGACCAAACCCACCTTGACCAAAAAAAATCCCACCTTGACCAACCAACCCAACCTTGACTGACCAACCCCACCTTGACCAACCAACAACACCTTGACCAACTCCACTTTGACCAACCAACCCCACCTTGACTGACCAAACCTTGACCAACCAACTCCACTTTGACTGACCAACCCCACCTTGCCCATCCCCACCTTGACTGACCAACCCCACCTTGACCAACCAACTCCACCTTGACCCCTTGACTAACCCAACTTTTACCGACCAACCCCACCTTGACCAACCAACCCCGCCTTGACCGACCAAACCCACCTTGACCAACCAACAACACCTTGACCAACCAACCCCACCTTGACCAACCAGCCCCACTTTGATCAATCCCACCTTGACCAACCAACCCCACTTTGACCGACCAACCCCACCTTGACCAACCAACAACACCTTAACCGACCAACCCCACCTTGCCCAACCAGCCCCACCTTGACCAACCAACCCCACTTTGACTGACCAACCCCCCCTTGACCGACTGACCCCATCTTGACCAACTGACCCTACCCTTGGCCAACCCCACACTTGGCCAAACCTCCTCAACCATCCCCACCCTTGACCACTCCCCCTCTTTACCACCCACCCTTGACCAACCCCTAATGAAGGGAGTGGGGCCAATGGAGCGGGCCTGAGGGAGCGACACTGAGACCTTTCACAACAGTTAACCACATAACTTGTCACTACCCTCTGTCCATAGGATTCAATGTTATTGTTAACAAGAGTCAAGACCCAATCCAAAGGGACCTGCTTGCAAACTCTACCACCTTTAGGACTTGACTCCCATAGACCCCATACATCGGGAATGCGAAATTTGTCACTGAGGAAAAATTGCTGAAGCTGGTTCCCATTGATAATGTAGAGAAACATGCAAAAAAAAAAAAAGAAAGAAAAAGAAAAACCAACGAGCGAAGCCAAAAACGATTTTACGCGATATCAGAGCTCACTACGGTACTCAACTTGGCAAACGATCACGCGATGCAACCAATAATGTCCTTAATTAGAGAAGTATATGGGGAATATACATTATATACATTACTGAGACTAAGGATTACACAGCTTAGGTCTCTAGCAAACTTTTAAAAGCCAAAAGTCGTGTCCCCAATGTCATTTAGAAGCCGGAGGTTGATAAATCCTTGATAGGTGATTATTTTTAATTTCCCTAATTTGTGCTAACAACCAATATCCATGTTTTATTTCAAATTCAAACCCCTTTAGAGTTATGGGAAATTTCTAAAATTTTTAGACATTTTATTTCTGTCACAAGGGGATGACTGATTTTTAAAATAAGATTTTCTTTAGTGAACTGTCACTAATCTATGATATGAAGTTTTATGATTTGAGGATTTTAAAATTTGTCCAACAGGGGGCACATGTGTGAGCAGTACGTTATCCCTTTAATCCCTAATAGCAGTAATCGAATAAAAGCAATCGTTTTTCTTTTTACTAAAATAAAACGATGAACCACTCTTAAATGACTTGCAATCAACACAAACAATGCATTTGTTCTTATAATCGATTTTTAATTACATTACTTCTCACTCTCTCCAGCTTCTGTAGTCATGTCACTTTTCGAGTACTTAAAAAATGTTCAATTTTCACATCATCAGTTATCAGTGATGATAGTGATAGATACAGGCATGTTGAAGAGTCTGTCCTCCAATAGTTACTCGACAGGTGGGCAAGGAGGTTTCAAGTGCGTCGTCCACGTTCGTAGAACTCCATTTAGGCCCATTTTCAATAGTGTCCACTTTGTGAGTAGTGCTTAGGGTAACAGATTAGTCCCAAATTGGTAGACCAAAACCGCTTGCCCACGTATGAACACACCACGTCACGAGAGTCACCTGGAGATGGGGGAAGAACCTCCTGCCTCGTCCGAAGGTCTGCGTTTCCCTGGTAAAACATATAAAGACGTATGTTTAATATAGGTATGAAAAATATTTTTGATACACTGGATTTCCACAAAACTGACCCATCAGAGGACAGATAAGCAAAGTGAGGCCGAATTGGCACCAATTTTGGGAATTCTTTGTTCATTGTGGTCCTGCCATAGGACTGGACAGACGCCTCGTCCCCCCGCCTGTTTAATATAGGGCTTTATCAAAATCAGCTTATCTATAGGGAAAACGTTGCGTCATTTGTAAACGTAAATCCGGTCGATATTTCACTGATGACTCACTGCTGTTTCATAAATTCAAGGCGGTTGTTTAATGACGTTAATAGCCGTCACTGGGTTGCGAATTTCTAAAAATGTATTCAAAGCCCAGCCTTTTTGCGTTACTGGGAATTTAACCAATGGATACAAATTAATGTCTCTACAGATACTGTTTCTTCCTAGATAAATGTTAAAAGGGAACTATTTCCAGAATCATGTACAAAGTAAATAGATTTATCATTTCCGAAAACTGATGTCTTCATCAAAACATAGTATGGTTTTCCCGGCCATAAACGTACCTCTTTGTCTTCTTGTAGAGTGTTGACACTGTGCTGTGTACCCTCAGGTCTCCGGGGTGGCCGTCAGTAGTAACCCTCTACCAGTAATTCAGAGTCAGGTTAGACTGAATCGGTGGGTCAGGCTCCAGCCGCCCGGTCTGCTGAAAGATGGGTCATAGAACCAGATCAGTCAAGGTTTACAAAGTGGAGGGACATTCCACAAACATGCACTTCAACAGTCCAAGAACCTTGTGAACTTTGGTTGGTCAGGATGAGAGCCAAACTCATTTACTAGATATATTAGTAATACATACCAAATAGTGATATTCATAAGGGTACAGTAATTTTCTCTTGAGTTTTGTTTGGTGCAAGTTCACAAGCTTCCCTTGAGGTTAATTGACCATAAATAGAAGCACGTCCACAACCAAGACAAAAACTACTGAAAGTCCCTGTTAGTTCAACATATGCTAGTTATACAAAAAAAGGGGGATGAAATAAATCTGGGAAGGGGTTTAACTGTTACTATTCTTTTTTCTCCTTTTACATTCAAAATGTGCTCCCATATACAGAAAGAGAAATGTCGACAAAAATTAACGACTTCATTCTTGTGCAATCTGATCACGAACAAAAACATTAAACATTATTGAGCTCATCTGAACACCAATAGTTGAAAGATTTACAACATGGAAAGAGAAAATAAATTAGTAAACAATTTTTATCAAGACAACCGTTTCTGGAAAGTGTAAACTTAAAATTCCAACAAGATCAACTATTTCTTTTATTACAGTAGATTTGATGACTTAGGTGTATAGGGTTAAGAGGTACCACGTTCCAGAAACAGTTTTCCCAGGTATGCTGAATATGTGATACAGCACCAAATGGCCCAGGACTGTCCACAACACACTTATTGCGTGAACACAGGCCATTTGAAACGACATGCATGCACAACATCTACTTATCAAACATCGGAGTATCCCGCATTATCCACCTTTTCACCTACCTCAAATTAATTATGTATTTTCGAAAACTGGTTATCTTTTTAAGGCTACTCTAGACATTAATATTTGATAGCCAAATCGCAAGATTCTTGGCAATGTCTTTCCCCCCTGCACCGGATTTATTGGTGCTGGCTTTGATTCAATAACATGGTTTTGCACAATACATTCGCTCAGTTAGTTTCGGTGCAAGTATATTCATAGATCTGGTATAACTGCCATGTTCAATAACTTTAAGATTTAATTAGAATGTGAACAAATTGTACACTTTATAAGCCATCTTGTGGCATGTAACGGCAAAGTTTGTTTTCTAAATATTTTTTGTTGTTCTACCTTTTGGACAGAACCATCAAGCATCACCTGTACAGCATTGTTTTCCTCCTGTGTGAGTTCGTTCTCGGGTCTCCCATCGAGTTTTGTCAGGTCTTCATTTCTAGGACGCCGCCTTTCAGTACGGTTTGACCAGCCTCTTCGATATCAAGTCCTTCTACTTACCGGGACTTTTATAAATTATATAGTGTATATACTTTTTGCTCAATATGTTTAAACTAACTGTTACTTGATACAGTAAAGATAAAGTCTACTTCGAGAACAGAAATCATACAGACTTAGGTCCGTTTTGTATTTGTACTAATTTGTATTAAAATGCAACATTTAGCGACTTTACTTATTTGCGAGGTAGGTCTGACATGAATTGATATTGTCATTATCGAATAACGATTAATACAGCACTTGGTCTAGAACGGATGCATTTCTGATTCGTTAAAAATATCACAATATTTGGAACATATATCTGGCCATTTTCAAATATTAATTGTATGTCGCAGTATATTTATGGTAGGTAAGTGAATTATGGCCTTTTCATAAGTGATCGCATTCCTGAGACTGACACAGCTCGTGTAGTAAAATAGGTATGTATAAGACATGAAAATAATAACGACTGCTTGTTACAGATAAATCGTTGGCTGGTAAAATTAATTGATTTCACCCCAAAACTCCTAACATGGGATCATGGGCAGAGCAGTAATGAAGACCACCCAATAATGCTGACAGTGTACCAGTTCTGCCAATGAAAAAAGGAAAACTTGTTCACTGTCGCGTTTCACTGTTATGTTAATAGACATACGTCAAAACGACATGCGTCTACTTTTTGGATGTCAAAGACAACACATAAATTGTATTGCAAAACAGTCTAGGCATGAATAATGTATCCCAATAATTGAGATAATTAAGGATGAAAGGTTTGTGATTTACATGCATTTAACCCATGAAATACTTCTCGTGTTGTTGTTGCACAGATTGACATTCTGAAAAACACATTTCATGTGCTCTGTGGTGAAGTAGAAATATCGGACAGAAATTAAACTACGGTTTTATCTAGAATTAGTCTGCTCAAATCTGAATAATTCACTATGAAATATGATATTTTTTTTGCTTTTGTTTTTTACAGATTCAACATTTTAAAACGTGCAACCAAAAATTGGGAATCCTTACGAAGTAGGAAAATGGCATTCCTGTTGCCTTCAGGGATACTAGGACCTATCAAGTATGGCCATACATAATGGCTTTTTCCCATGCCGACAACTTTACACTTGATTGCCATAAAGTTGTCTCCAAACTGTTCTGCACACTCACACATACTAGGATGTGATGAAGAGAAATCACTCGTTAACCAAAAAAAATCAACGATATGCCAGTGAGCTCATTTGTAATTCAAATTATATAAGCTCTGCTATTCATTTTAACACAGAGGTCGAAGAAAAATAAAATAGTGAGACTAAATTCATTCAAACTGCTGAGAATCATTTCCAATATTCAATAGCAGTCCACTCTATACGTCGATAAGTCTGGAAGTTGTATATACATGCTTTTTTTCCTGTTTGATTTCGACCCCTGTGTTACATTTATATTGTTTTCTTCTCAAAGCTGGCATATTCTTAAAGATATCTCTGTAAAGAGTGAGACCAGCATAGCAAATTTATACTGTTATCCCACTCTCTCGGATATCTGACGTTTAACAAGCAACGTCACTCGTGGTATTAACTACTTGAATACAGCTTTAAGGGGAAATATGGTTATAACCAAACACCCTTTGATTTCACAAAGAAACTAGTATACTTGCGATTCTACTTCCAGGATAAAATGCTCAGAATGAAAACTTCAATTTTATCATAATTTATTACATGTCCATTAACAGATTCGTTAGTGGTAAAATATCCATCCACATATTAAAATTTGACTGACAAAAATACTTCACAGAGACAACAAGCAATGGTTAGATTTGTCCTTATTTTTGGCCATACTACAGTGATGTAATTATCACTATCAAGCGTCCATGATTCGTTATTATGGCTGATAATAAGAGATTGTTCGTAAGCAATATCTCTCAGATTGCAAAACTTTCATAATACTTTTCTTTGACTCTCCGGACAAATTTTCAATGTAGATAAATATATATACAGTGGGCGTGACTAACGCAATTCACAAGTACAAATTGCTTCTTAAAAGATATTTGTCAAAATGCAGATAAACAATTTATCTCGGCTCCTAAGATTCAGAAGAAGCATTTTTTTGTTTACATGGCAATGTCTATTAGCTAAAATACTGTAGAACACAATGAACTACAAGGTTTAAGAGAAGATTGGCCTGTACAAACATTTGTCTTCTTAATAGTGCTGCCTTGAGTGCAGAACGGCTACTCTAGTCCCACAGTTCTCTATTCTTTTCATATCCTACTCAGCTGGTAAACTTTGACTGACATGGAAAGGTAAAAGTAGATCATTCTTCAGCACGTGAAAAATGCTTGTCCATATTATATCTCTATAAGTCCCATAGGGCGCACTAGCCGCACAACTCGGGTTATTGTAGACAATGCAATATGCAATGTTCAATGCCCTCGTTTTCTTCGAGTTTTCTCGTGGGTCACATGTTTGGTCAGGTTTAGAATAGTGGCATATAAAACAGGCCTGTACATTCATCTGAGTAACGCTCTTCCCTAGAGTAGAAGTTGTGACTGTTTTCCCCCGATTTCACTTCATTTTGGTTTCAAAGTTTTTTGTTCAGCGGACTTTTCAGCCGGGCTTGTGTGTGCTGGCGTTTACCGCCCCCCTCTGGGCCCACCCCTGGGCCCGCCGCGGCCCCGACCCCCGCGCATTCCCCGCATGGGGAACCCGCCGCGACCACGGTCGCCCCCGCCCATACGCATGGGCGGGCCGCGGGGGGAGGGGCCGCTGCCGCCCATACCGCCCCCACCGCGCTTCACGTAGTGCGGGGGGCCGTCGGACCGGGGCCGTTTCATCGGGGGGCCGCCGTCGCCGCGGCTGGTGTTCATCGGACGGCGGTTGTCCATCTGGCGGCGGGGGCGCTCGTCCCGCCCGCCGAATCCCGAGCCGGAGCCGTAGTTGTTGGAGGGGGGTCCCCGCGGGGAGGACATAGGGGGGCCGCGAGAACTGGGACCGCGAGATCCACCTAGAAAATGCCGACAGGTGCGAAAAAAAAAACAATATCTTGGGTTTTAGTACAGGATTCCAGAATGGAATTTTTGGGGATATTTTTTTTTGTTCAACTATAAAAAAAAAAGGCCCCATGTTATAAGGTCATTGAGGGTTGGTTTGTAGACCGTATGTTGAGTTGATCTCCTTCGGTTTCCTTGGTTGCCTGCAATCTCGAATATACAACTAGGGAACATTCATACATCATTGCATTCGGGCCAATGAACTTCCTTCAATGCTTTCGTCTGGTATCCCACCATACCCTAAGCAGTTATTTTTTTCTTTTCAAAGAGTCCGAAACGTATTATGAATTCAACTTATTTTCTTGATCCTATCCTACGTCCTTATATCTCAAGACTGGTTAACTAATTTAGAATGGTTCCTCTCTGAAGGAATGATGGTACCTAGGCCCAAGTGGCCAGCCAATTCAAGGCACTCTACGACTAGTTTAGCCTGAAAAGGCCGCCCACTTGGCCCCTAGGCTCGTTTAAGTAGCTGATTTTTAACTTCCATTTTTTTTTTTAAAGACCTGGACTGCTTTTTTTGAAAGAGCATTAGCATCGTTCCGTTTGACACAAGTTTTTGTTTTCGTCAATATATTCATAGTTGGTTCAGTTGGATCACCCAATGCAATAAATAGGTCAATATAGTATCAGGCTCTTGGCCGGTTCCTCCTGGGTTAGGTCTGTCGCAATGCTGTCAGGTAGCGATAAATACAAACGAGGGTAAAATCATTTTCTGATAATCGTAACATCAAATGGCATGGCAGCAATTTCTGTACGGTTAATAATTAGAAAAACTTCTAATTTTACTTTTTCTATTTTAACTGTATAGTACGCTAAGTACTTCTAATATTCAAGCCTATCTTATCCTAGAAGATATTCATGGAAGTTACTTCCTTACATTTATCATAAATATCGCTTTTCAAAGAACCTACTTTCAACGTAGGCATATACATTCAGTAATAAACTAACTGGAATTACATTCCTAAAAAGATTCAGTAGTATATTATTATCTTGTCATTTGTGCACAATTCAACAACTGATATTTTGCGAAGTAATCCATATCCAACGAACGTAGATGGCCATGTAATCTTCACGATTACTTTTGTATAGAGCAGCAGAATAAACCCTAGCCTGCTAAGCATATGTATCCTCGGCTTCTCATGGAATAATTTCCTCGTTATGGTTTAATTTCTTTCACTTTTAAGTGAGAATAGTTTCCCCTTTGGCCGATACTTAACGACGCTTCCTCTATTTATCTTGGTCAGGCTTCCCCCCCCCCCCCCCCCCCCCAAGCAGGTTTTGTGTACTTTGGTTTAGGCTAGCCCCATCGGCCCCTCCGACTGGGAGGCTGAGTCCTGTTGCTCAATAAAACACCGGTGCCACACTTACCTTCGTAGCTTCTGTTGTGCCCGTCGTAGTCATTGTAGCTTTGAGTTTGACTGCGTCCACTATCTGTAAAATATTAAGTTTATATCACATTACATTCTGTAAGATCACTCCTCTGATTATAGGCAATGAGACCATGAGACCTATGAATCTTTACTGATTCAAAAAGATTTGAAATGCTCTAGCAAAACATGTGTTTACCAAAAATGACACTTACTTGTAACTTTTATAAGAACGCAAATGGCGGAGTAATAATTGTGATTGTTTTAGCATGGACTTGTTGTATGTAAGTAATGTATTTATTTATAACAAAGAACGTACCATAATCTCCAAAGTTTCCGCCGCGGGACGGGGCGCTAAAGTCACGACTGCCTCCGTTCATGTAGTCCCTGTGACACAAACACATTAATCATTGCATTGTTTTGTAATTTAATTCAGTTTACTTTTTTTCTAAGGTGAACAAAGCTTACTTTAATCTCTCGTTAACAAGTGAAGTTCGGTAACAATCTTAAATCCTTTAACAGAAGTACATCTATCATCATTGTTATACATTATGTTATTCTTTGTTTTATGAGTTATCGAAATAGTTAGGCTTTAATCTTTTCAAAAAAGTAGAAAATCTGGAATAGTTGGTAACTGAAGCTTTAATGTTCACAGAAAGTGGGGAAATATGATCTTTAGATACACAAAGTTCTGAGCATCAAAGCGTAACTTTATCAGTGTTGCCTAGTGAGTCAGAAACAGTACATTAGTAAATCAAACTACAGCTTGTAGCAAAAGGTATCAAGTGATAGTGCTCGTTAAGAAAAGAAGAGTGCAGAGGTGTCACGTACACCTGGTAGATAGGCAGGTCTAAGGTGAGCCCATATCCATACTTGCGATTCAAAAACTAAAAAAAACATGGGACTGTTTCTCCTTAATGACTATGCTTATTCTATAAATGTGAGTAAAATGCAGTAACATGTAGTATTTACACTCTACTTATCTGTCTCAAGTGAGCATGCATCTTATCAAACGTGTTAAGTGTATCTCAATCTGAACTACGTAAAAGCACCCGAAGCTAAAACACTTCAAGCCCACTGTGAGTGGCATACCTTGGCCTATCGTTATCTCTGGACACTTCTTTGTAGCTGTAATCTCTACTGGGAAGGAAATGAAAACAGGCAAGCTCGTTAAAAGGTCATCCTGAGGCCGTCACGTAAACACACACCTTGGGATTCATCACAACACATTGTTCTACTTCAACTTGACTGAGCATCATGCGCATGAACAATAAACAAAAATACTCATGCACCTTTTTTTTGTGTATTACACAGTGAACCCCTATTTGCTCAACCAGAAAATTTGAATAGAATCTTTCCCCACCTCTCAATGAAAGGAAATTAAGCAAACATCAGTGTTCTTTAAAGACTTATATTCCAGAAAAACATATCCAACATTTCAAGAGATCCTTGATTAAATGAGGGTTTCACTGTGATCTACTCTCTGAAGGGGAAAAGTAATCGGTAGAGACTAACCTGCTGGGGCGGGAGCTGGTGCTGAAGTCCCTGCTGTCGTCCAAGTAGTCCCTCGACTGTCCCGAGCTGAAATCCCTCGTACTGTAGGAGTCGCGCTGTCCGCTGCTGTAGCTGTCGCGGAACCCGCTGTCTCGTGGCTGGCTGAAAGAGTTGTCGCGCTGACCGTAGGAATCTCCAAAGCTGCTACCACCAGAGCTGCCATTAAACCTTGAAACAACAAGGACATTTTATTTGTAGACATTGTTGGGTAAAAATGAGTTTTGTGAGGCACAATTTCAAACAATTATAGCGGTTGGTCAAATAAAAAGGTATGATTTATTAAGGTGAAAGTTGTTTCAAAACTGAAGAAATGGACTCAATCATATCATTTCTCGGTGAACCATCCCCCCCCCCCCCCCCCCCCCACCATCGACGCCTACTACGTACATACTTAACTAAACGATTGCTTATCATTTTAGACACTCAAGAGCCTGTTAGAAAATAGTAAATGGTACAAAGTATTGACGGATCGTATTGATGCATCATTAACGAGAACAAAACATACCTGTTGTTCCTGTCAAAGTCTCTGCTGCGTCCACCGTTCATGTCATTGCCGCCGAAGCTACGTCTGTTCATGTCTCTCCCTACTAAAAATCAAAACATCACATCTTATTTCTTTATCATCAAATAATAAAATGACTTAAACCACTTTAAAGCATACGTCAGAAATTACGATTACGCACGTTTCTACAGAAAAAGAAGGGTTAAACGACATCAAGATACTTTTATAAATATATATTGTGTATTTATCTCCTCATTCTTTTTTCCCCCCTTTCTTTATATATATATATAATTTACAATTTCTATCACTTATTTCGGGCCAGAAAGCTATAAAATTTACTGTTAAAGAGTTCAAAACCTTACCTGGTTCCCGCCTCATTGGGCGATCTCGCTGCATTGGAGGCCCACGGCTATCTCTCATACCTCCTTGGTTGTCTCTCATACCTCCACGTCCTCCCATACCACCGCGGGAGCCCATCCCTCCACGAGGTCCGCCACGACTTGACCTGTGGGCAACACAATACGTTCTGTTCAAAACCATCATCCTCGACTCAACCAAACAATTGGTCATAATGTTATGAGTCACTTATAGCATTGTTTTACTTGTCCAATAACATTGGGGTGCCCTCATTTAAACCCCGAGGAATGCTCCTTCCCCTGGGAGGGGGCTCTCGAGGGTAAACATTGTTGATTCCCCATTACAAACTTTGGAAAATGTAATAAATATTCATTTATTTAAATGCATTTTCAGTATTTGGGCATTAGTTTTTGATATATATTTAGTTTACTCCCCATTATTAAAAACTGTGGAAAATAGTGACTAGGAATAGGGATGAGTTAGCCTTTTAGGTATGAATCCTAAAGAACTATCAGAAGAGAGGGATATATATTTAGTTTTTTCCCCATTATAAACTTTGGAAAACAGTGACTAGGAATAGGGACAAGTTAGCCTTTTAGGTATGAATCCTAAAGAACTATCAGAAGAGAGTGATATATATTTAGTTTAGTCCCCAATACAGAATTATTAAATACTGGAAGTGGGACCTGGCTGAACCCATCCCTCATGGGCCCAATTAAGACCGGGTCTGCCGACCCTAAGTGGTTACGTAATCAAATTTACTCTTTATCAAAGGTATCACAAGCTAGGGTCATGCAAGTGCTTCATTTTATACTTAAACAGATGTAGAATATGTTAAAGACACCAAAACTTACGGGTAGGGTTCAAATCTGCTTCCACCTCCTCTGGAGCCCCCTCGGCCTCCACCTCGGGGCCCACCACGTCCTCTGCCCATACCGCGACCACCTTGTCTCATATCGCGACGATCCATGGTCTGTAATGACACAATTTTAAAATCTTGAAAAAAGAAACGACATCAATACTAGAGAGCATGAAACGTATAGGAGACTATTACCATACGTTAATAGAACCAAACAATACAGAATGTCAATGCTCAATAATACTGGTAGACTTTGACGACCGTATATCATAGGGCGTTAATTAACTTAACTTTCGTCTCTCCCAAGAAATTTGACGAAGAAACAAGAATTTTCCTAAGGAAATACATGTTCACCATCTTCTGAAGTTTTTAATAAAAATGCCCGCCCCTGGCATGATATATTTCCGAAGTGATCAAGTCCGTTAAGCCCCAAACAGGCTTTAACTTCATCAAAATACAATGAAACATGTACCGTGGGAAACAACTAAGGTAGTCTATACTTAGTTTTAAAGCCCTAATACTGAATAAAAGACTTTGGAAACATTTCTGTATGTACATAAGTCCTATATTGAACCTGAAAACATATACGAAACTAATTTTCTTCTGAGAATTATGGAATATGAAAATTTCGTTTTTAAGCAAAAAAATACGGAAATCCGTATTAGAAGGAAAAGTGTAATCTCTGGATGTGGCTTCATGTCCAACGTTTAACCTAAGTAATTTAAAGCTTTTAAAGTTGCTTTTGATATAAAGGAAAATCCCGGGCTACCAAAGCAAGCCTCGGGCAATCAAGAAAAGTTAGCTTGTTGCCAGGTGGACAACCACCTTTTGTTTAGAAATGATTTATCGGGCCCTGCCTGAGCAGTGATGTTGGGTGGTTGCATTATGGTGGTTGTCTTAAAAACAGCCATGACGTTAGATAGATAATTTTCTTCACTTGTTGATAAGAATCACAAACTTGTTATATTTTAGAGTGGCTACAATAAGTTCAAAAACTATTTCAGTTCAGATCTTAAACAATGTTGTTTCGCCTTTCGGTCCATTTGACTCGGCATTTCAATTTTATGAGGCCAAAAATTTAAACAGCTGTGTTTAAGTAATTCTCAAAGACAGGTGTGTGTCATAGGCCTATCTGGGTCAGGGAAGTCCTTAGTTACGGTTATGCATGAGCGATCGTAACTAAGGGCAGAGGGGGACAGATCAGGTTAGAGATAAGGACTGACCAATCAGATAGGGCAAAAGTGTCCCCCTCTAGGTTGCTAAGCGACCTCAGCTGGGAATCCCCCTTACCCTGTCTTTGAGAATATAGGTCGAAAAAAATAGTGTAGGTTGTTCGAGAGATTATCAGGGGAGGGACTTGCGGCGTAAGTCAGTAGAGAGCCTGAGCCTGCAATCTGTAACGGCCTAACTTAACTGTTGTAACTGTTAGACTTAGAGCCTAGACTAGTCACTAGAATGGCGACAAAAGATGTACACTTCCATGACGATGCCATGGCATTGGCATTGGGCAGGCCATAGCTACCATAAATCGGGTATCAAATTGTAAAGTAGTAGAATCACGGCGCATTGTTCAATAGTAAACACTCAGTTAATTAATATTCACAGATCACTGATCAAAGAATTACCACATCTAAAAATGGACGTAATTTTCGATTTGTGAACGAAGTACCCGAACGAGAAACCGCGTGCCGATGTAAAAATCACTGAACTTGAAGTAAAATACAGTGATTTATGGTCTAAAACTAGTCCAAACGGTTTATCGATGCATTTACGTTCATACAATAATATCAAGAATGAAATCGGACGAAGACTTACCAAGTTTTCTGTGATTTTCTTTGTTGAATCACTGTCTCTCAACACTTTCTCCTTTCGCCTTGCCGATGAATGAAAAATGGCCGCCGCGGCTGGTGTTTGAAAACGAGGCTGCTGTGGTGGCGCCCTCTTGTGGCACTCGCACAAAACAAAATCTCCCGCGCTCTTTTGTTATCCGGTAGTAGCCTGGTTCCCGGGCCCACTAAGCAAAGCGTTAGTTTACGCGTCATCATCATATCGGAAAGCGTTAGGCCCGGCAACCAGGGTAATCCGGTAGCTATGAAAGGCAAGGGCGGTCCTTGGTGGGCTCTCGGATTTGGTGCCCTTGTACAGTAGCAATTGCTGATATAATGTGTACACTGTATACCCCGGCTGAACTTTTATATGTAGCCACCAAACCTGCTTCACTGCTTGTGAGAACCTTGTCAAGGATTGAAGACTCAGTCAATAATCAATTATGACAGTTGGCGAATTCATGTCGCGCCTCACCTCGTAACTGACGCGAGCAGAGAAAACTTGCCGAGTTCATCGTGCCAACTTTCGCGCTATGCCTGAACTGAATTTGAGGAGGGTGCGGCTGCTCCTTTCAATTTGGACGCCAGACCTTTTTGTTATTCTTAACTTGAGTTGGTTTTCATAGCATGAACCAAAGCTGTTATTTAGTTTCATAACCATCAATCCTCAACTGTAGTAGGAAAGGTCGTTCGCTGTATTGTTTGATGGGATCTTTTGTTCGTAAGGGGCCGTCCATAAATGATGTCACACACTAGGGGGTGGGTGGGTAGGGTGAAAAGTGTGACACTGCCTGAAACAGGCCTTATTTTCATGTTTAGATCAGAGAATTTAGCGTGACAGGGGGGTGGGTGGGTCCTACAAATACCCTGAAAAAGTGTGACATCATTTATGCACGGCCCCTAATAGTCGTATGACTACACGGTTGCCGTCTGAGGAGTTGGGACCTTTTCGTTTCACACACTTTTGCTCGTATGTTTTTAACTATACAAAAAAAGTTTGCCTTAGACGGATGCAAGATTAGGATGGTCCTTTTAGGGAAGAGTTTACTATAAACGGCCATAAAATTAATATAAGTTTAATTTACGAATTGCATTTGCTTTGCAAAATATAATACAGGAAATCAATCTGATTCATTATCATGAACAAAATTATAATATGATTTTATACAACTGAACAGATACCATTAAATGTATAAATTCCAAATGATACGGTTTGATTACTCTCTCAAATATTTTTGCCAATTATCACATATTTCACAATCTGAAAAAATGTGCTGGGGATCGTTCTGTTAAAGTCCCAGGTTTCATATATCTAGTTCCAGAGCTGGACGGTCAAATTATTCAAGAAATGACAAGTTCTGATACATTACTGTGAGGGAATTGATAACCTCACTCTAAAACTTTATTCAGAATATAATGACATTAGCTTTGCGCGGAGGTAAGCCAGGAAGGCTTTGCACAAGACGTACTTTGAAACTATTTTGCATTCACAAGAAACAAAAAGATTGTATTTAAAGTTTTACATGCTTGAATGTCAGAATACTGATATGTACAATTACATTCATACCATGAGATTACAGATGCAGGTATGCTTCTCTTATAAGTTCCACGACTGTTACCTGCTTACACATTGTTCTTGAAAATTTCATAATAAGGGGACGGATATCTGATCTATTCACAACAGCTGCAGTCAAAGAAAATAAATAGGCAAAATAACATACACATTAAAAATTTAGACGAAGGGTAGAACACTTTCTCTCATCTATCCTCAGAAAAACAAATGTATCTTTTTCATATAAATCCCATTGTTTCTGATTGATTATTTGAGAAAAATATCTGAATATGCATCTCAAAAGTGCCTTTATAATACAATACTGCTAGGTGCCAGCAGTCTTTTTTTTTTACACTCTTAAGTCGGAAGTAGGTAAGTATTTCAATCATGGGTCTGGTATCTTGGAACAATTAAGAAGGTAGGCCAATAAATATTAAATAATGAGTTATATAGAGATACAAGGCAGTGCATTCACATCACAATATAAAATGATTATACTCGAAAAAAAAAAGAATATTTCTAAGTGAGTAGAAATAATTGCAAGGCAGACGCAAGGTCTTCTAAACTTGATGTAAGTTTTCATGAATTATTCTTTTGCTGATAAATCCCTAATTTCCGTTTCTGCAACAAAACGTTCTTTCTCTGACTTGTACACTTTCACCAGATTTTCATTGTATACTATGAACACAAGTTTAATGATACTCCAAGTGTTAATACTACAGTCTCAAAAGTTAATATAATATTCTGTATGCTCCAAATCATGCTCGAAGAATACATTTCACAGGAATGATTAGAGGAATTTCAGGAATTTACACAAAATGAATGTTTTTTGTCTCAAGAGACAACGACTTTTCTTATAATAAAGAAACATGTATTCTAACCCGTTTATCATACATTTACAAGGAAATACCGTCACTTTAAGAAGAGCCGTTACATCGAAAAGCAAAGAGTTATGATAAATTCTTACATGGAGCTTTGAATACGTGGCAAATGACCCTCGACAACCTATTCTTAAATTCAAACATTGCAAGCATGTTCCGGCATTACTCTTCCAGTTTTACCAATATTTGCAATATCAATATGGGCAAAGTTGCAAAATGTGAAACTCTGGAGAAATTAGGTCTTTCATAGGAAACAGGAAAAATGCATCACTATTCAATTATGTAGACCACCCTGGTCTCAAATCTGTAAATTGCCGAATGTTTCTATTTTCAAATCAGGACACATATCTAATAGCCTAAGCTCGTAAGTCGCAGACGTCTCGATCCATTCACTTCCAGACCTTTGCCGACCCCTTGGGTTTGTCCTTCTTGTCGCCAGGTGCCGTCTTCCTGTCAGGTTTGTTGGGTGGCGCCCCCGGGCGGCCGGCAGGGGCTTTAACCGGCCCCCTGGTGGCAGGTTTGGGGCGCGGGGGGCTGTTTCTGACGGATGCCGCATCTGTCCCCGTCGGCACCTTTATAACCTGAATGTTGGAAGGTTAGGTATTAGTTTATGCTGTGAGAGTCAACACCCGTTGCCTGAGGTTTTACTTAAGTTAGATTATATTTATAGCGCTCTCTGGTGAGTCTAACGATCTATTTTAAAGCTCAGTGGTCAGTTTAATTATTCCTTTTTATATCCTGAAGCTTTGCTAATTATTGTTCAAATAAAGTAAAAAGTATATTAATTTGGAGAAGACAAGGTTTCGCGTCGTATCATGGAGATAAACAAATTATTTCTTTCAATCTTTCTTTAAGTTACAAGAACCCATACCATACAGAGACACGTTGAAATTCAAGCTTAACAGAGAACACCTTGTACCCTCTGAAGCAAGTACGTCATTTCTACAGAGATGCAGTTTATATTGAGAAGTTTCACACCCTGATGCTAACTACTTTGGCCTGATCCCTCAGTTAAGTTAAGCCGGAGGAGATTATGGGGTTCGAGTGTCAAACCTGTACAAATCCTTATTGTGTGTCAGACCAAGTATTGAGACGCTGCCAGAATAGATAAGAGCCAGCTGATAGCCTGACCCATACAAAAAAGTCTCCGCCATAACCCACCTTCTGTGCAGGGCCCCGCTGCTGCTGTTGTCCGGGCCTCTCCTTTATCGGCACCTCGGGCCCCTGGAGAGCACTCTGTGAACTGAGTCCTTTCTGTGGAGAGGGGTGAGGTTTGGCGACATTGGCAGATCCCCTTTTCATAAAAGAAAACATTTAATTTAATATTAGACTACATGTACTAATATTCCAAATGTGATTGTGACACTTAAAATACATGTTGTAACAACTTTCAGAAATGGAGGAGAATGATAATTTGGTTTACTGATATCTAGGTGTACGATATTATGTCTATAGAAAATTGACGTACAAATTATTGTGGGAAACCTGGGTTAAAACTTTTAAGTGTGACCTACAATATAAGCACCGAGAGAAGTTCTTTACAGTTGCCTGACACTAAGTACGCAGAAAGAGGGTATGTGTTATGAAAGTCTCTCAGTGCTTGGAATGGTATATTCAAAGGCCTTTAAGGTAAACAGGGAGGCCACTATGTGGAGCGCACAAAGTAAGGAATCTGGAAACCTATATTATCCGTAAGGAACGAAACATTTTTTGAAAAAAAAAAAAAAAAAAAAAAAAAAAAAAAAAAAACATATGGAGACACATCAGTAAGGCCTCATAAAGGGTACATTGAAATATATCAAACAACCAAAACAGTATGAAAAGCAAGTATCAACGAGACCAGTGGATGACCCATACTGGAGTAGGAACTGACCTATGCTGGGACTCGTTGACGTAGGCGTAGAGCTCCTCCTGGGTAGGGCCGTGTCCCTCCAGGGCCGAGGGGTCGGCGGCCGCCCTGCTCCTGTAGATACCCAGGAGACGGGAGATCTCCCCGACCTGACCCGGGGACAGCACCCCTAACGGTGTGCCGGAATCTGAGAGACAATATAATTTATTTTGCAATTAAATGCTTATTCAACAAAGGGGGGGATAAGAAATCTAGTATCTTTGTATGCTAACCAAGACTTGGAAAATGTCGCATTACTTGATCTACAAAATTATAAATTCTTAAAAGGAGGTTAACATCGATACAGCGATACATCCTTCTTGATTTCATTGGTGTATTAAGGCACAATGTTCAAATTATTTTCTCAAAGAGATTACTTTTAGAAGAATCAAAACAGTTGAAACTGTATTTATCATTACATATAAGGCGGGGAAGCTTACTCTTGTGGTCTTGTAGTGACAGTATATAATTTTGCACGTCACCCAAAAAGAGACAGCCACTGATAATACATTACCTGTCCCGGGGTCCTGGGCCTGCCCCGTGCCCCCGAACTCGGGTCTAGGTAACCCAGAGGACGCGACCATCGTCTTGGTGAAGGCCACTCCAGCGGGGTGCGCCTGGCCCTGGCCCCTAAACTGCAGCGGCGAAGGCTGGGTCTTGGTGGGTGTCGTATTTAGGGAATGGTCTGTTGAGATGTGAAGATACAAAGTGAAACTCGAGCAATCTAACCAACAAGCAAACTATTTTTCTTCAATTTGATATGCACAATGGTCCACTAATCGATCTAGAAATTCAATATTTCCTTAACCAGGGTCAATTCTCCCTGCAATTTTGTCCCAGTTTTCCCTGCCATATCCCAAAATTCCCTGACATTACACTGACTTTGTAAACAATCTTTTCCCTGATTTTTCTCTAACCTGTGGCAACCATGATGGAGTAAACAAATGGGAAGGAACGAAAATATAGCGTATTGAAGAGACTGTTTTACTTTATTTATATTCTTTAATCGGTGTATTCATGAAAGGTGATGGCGGTAACCTATTACTTTATTTAGGTATACCTTGTGAGGGTGGCGTTTTCTTACTCCGGTCTGTCATAGTCTCCTCTGCTCTACTAGATCCAGGAGACTGTTGCAGTAACTATAAGAACAAAACGTACATTAGTTACCCGGTATCATATTCGTAACGTATTTCAATATTTATGAGGTTTAAGGTGCAATTTGTTTTCTGTATTTTGTCATGATAGGTAACTCAGTTTTTGACCGAAAACACAGTAACGCAGTTTTTGACCGAAAACACTGAATCCTTTGACGCTTCACAATTGCTGCTACCAAGTATCCAATGTCAAAGACTTTTAATGCAAGTCCCAAATTCTGTTTGTGTTATGATTTGTAATTATGTTCTCAGTATATGAAGGTCATTGTAAAGTTTTGGGTCTAAACCAGTGATAAATGGGTGTAACAAAATATGGATCAAAACTAGAAAGACAACAATACCATGCAAAGGTACTTCTGCAGTTCCTGTTGTCGTTCTTCTTCTTTTGGCCTCTCCGACATCGTGGATAAATTCATTTCATGTGACCTGAAATCAAATCACAAAATGCTTGAATTACTTTGTTTAGGTAAAGCTGATGGACGCATTCACAAGTTTGAATTGTTCAACAGTGCTAGGACTACCATTCTTCGTTAGTGAATGCCAAATTCTATTCGCAGACCCTAGTGAAATGTATCAGAACAGCAAAATATTCAAAATAAAATAGATTATGAATAAATAAAATAGATACTGGCAGTATCTTCTTGTGTATTCTCCAACACTGTGCTTTTCGAAGAGATTTCCTATACATAAAATGTATGATAATGACATGGTATTTACTACAAATGGGAAGTACCTAAAGTCCGACCAAGATAAGTTTTCTCATTTCAACCTCAGTGTAGTTTATTCTGATTTACATATAAATGACTTACTGCAGGCTTGTTCCCTGCCGGGCAGTTGGGTGGTGTACCTCTGACAGTCGGCCCATGGTGAGGCGGCTCATGTCGGAGTATTGGGACTGTTCTGACAGAGGACCTACCGATAACTCGGTCATGTTACCGTGCGTCACATCTGAAATATCGGTTATATTAAATACATACAAAAATGACAAAATTGTAAAATCATTGTTCTCAGTCTTGGGTTACACATTAATATTTATACATTGGAAACAATATCCTTATTTGTGGTAAAAGTATTTTTCCCAAAAATATTCCGGCAAAACATCGATTGATGGCAGTGTGAAAAGCGTCTGCACGTGAATATTTGAAACAATATAGCATACATGCTTAAGAAATATTTGGATGAATAGACGTAGAAATTACAGCGGATTCTAATTATGGGAGAGTTATTCCAGAACATTTTTTTCCACATAATATATATTTTATTCATATACAGTTTATGACTAATCTCGTCTATTTGAAACAAAAAGATAGCAGAAAAACGTTATTTTGTTTGCAACATGGCCACCTTACCCCCAGTGACGGTGCTCATACTGGTGTCTGGTAGTAGTGGGGTCATCCCGTCATACTCAGACATCATGGAGCTGTTCTGTGATCCCTGGTAACCCCCAAGCTGCTCAGCCTCCTTGGCAAGAGTCTCCAGGAAAGACGGTTCTAGCCGCATAGAAACATGACGCTGTTGATGGGGCTGTGTATGGGATGGGTGTTCCAACTCTGAAGACATGGCGGATAGGTTAGGATGCCGTGAGTCCAATGTGTGGTTTGTAATTGAATGACTTGTTGTTACCATGTTGCCTGAAGTGGTTGCCATGGGAACAGCCATAGAAACAATTGGACCTTGTGTGTTAGGGTTAGAAATACCCCTGAAACTGGCGTTGTTATGGTAACTCTGATTCGCTTGGTAATTCTGGTTACCTTGGAAACCAGGATATACCTGATTTCCTTGGTTATTTGAATAACTCTGAAATGGCATTCCTGTGACACCCTGATGACTCTGGGTCACGGCAGAGTCCCTGAGGCTGGGACGGTTTCCTTGGGTTGGGATCATGTTGCTGCTTCGGTCGTCAGTTAAGGAGGATGCTGTATGTGTAGACGTACTTGTTGTGCTTGAAGAGAAGATCTCTTGTGTATTACCATGTTGAGATGTTGCCAAGGTGACCAGTGGCTCAGGAGGGGAGGAAACATCGGGTTTGAGGGCAAAGAACTGTTGGGGATTGACGTCAGCGGAGGTGGTGGTTACACTCTGTTGTTCTTCTCTCTTGCCTGGAGATTGAAAGAAGTATGGATGTGCATAACAGAGGGCCAAAGAAAGACATTGTTAGGTCTTAAATACACATACTAAACACATGGTTTCACTTAACAGGGTTCCCACGCATTTTTGAAAATCAATTTAAGACCTTTTAAAGATCAATTTAAGACCAAGATTCAGAAAAATCGACCGCATGAAAAGAAAAATGTCAGAATATATCATATTATTCAAATTTCAAGGAAGTGTAGTGGAATTTGGAGTTCATTTAAACTTCTTAAAAAAATCCAATTTAAGACTTTTTTTAAGACCTCTGGCTGGAAAACTGTCAAATTTAAGACCTTTTTAAGGCCTTAAATTTGAGAAAATCTAAGACCTTTTAAGACCTGCGTAGGAACCCTGCTTAAATATCTGAGTTGAGACTTTTCTCTGAGATGCATATCTGGAACATAATTAATTCATTCCAATAGTGACAGATGGGATATTACCCTAAGTAGTGATTTGTACATCTGTCATGGCTGCGCTTTCCGTAAAACTCAACTGAATATTATCATAGATAACTTGACTGATAACGTTTAGATAGCGTACCCTGTTTCAGATGAAACGCAATTACAGAACATAATGTTAACTGATTGAAGATGAGCTTTTAGTTCTCGACTATCTAAATATTGGTAAATACTTATTTGAAGTGAGTGTAAGTCTGCTTTATCTGTTTCGAGTCGTCGACAAAGTTTTATCTTGTTTACACAAGATATTAATATAAATATTGAGGCACGTGATATTGATTGATACAGAATCGATATTTTGAGATGTTGAACTGTGAAATGAACGTGTTTCGTGTCATAATGATATCTTAAAAATATTCTTCTTTATCAACTATTTACTCTTTCGTGAATTATTGAACGGTGCATTTACCACTGCAGTTCTAACAATTGTTTCTAGTTTTGTTCAATGTTACTTTTTTCTTGTTTTGGTCGATTACTAATCTATGCAACATATAATGCCTCACTTACCGGAATCACTCGTATGTGTCTCAGACGCAAAACTGGAAATAAAGAATATTTAATTTGTTAATCACTGCAACTGGTAAACTTGGAAAAACAAGATGTGAACACTTCATTTGGCCCCTTTAATATAGGGAGACTCCATGAGCACACCCCCTGATTTCTTTCATTTTGATATGGCACTATTTGCAACGGACATAACTAGGGCATATGAAACATGTAATTATTTTATTAACTATCTCTTGGAAACCAAATAAGACTTTTATACTATCTTTTATATTAACTTGCTTTCTAAACACAAGACCTGCTATTCTTTTTACAGAGTCAAGCGCAAATTCTCAAATGACCATCAAACTTATAGACTGTAGACGCTTATAAGTTTAATTACTACTTAATGAAGGCTTAATAGCCACTTGACTAATCGCTAATTTTGTAACCTGCTAGGTGACGTCTAAAAATAAGACCTTAAGAAGACGTCCTGTAAACAACACAAGAACAAGACCTTTGTAAGGGCTTTACAAATGGGAAATCCGGATAATGTATTGACAAAACATTGTAAGACCTGCGTCAACACCCTATGAACTTGATATTGT
The DNA here is from genome assembly GCA_936440205.1 of Lepidonotus clava. NCBI lineage: Eukaryota > Metazoa > Annelida > Polychaeta > Phyllodocida > Polynoidae > Lepidonotus > Lepidonotus clava. Next base: position 19,909,691 of record OW387148.1, read on the forward strand.
GATCTCATCATATGTCGATTATACAAAGCTGAATATCTGGGCTTTGTTACTTATTTTAGGCCGGTATTCTGTAAAAGGGGAATACAACTCGTTTACCGTGTTTGTTTATTAGAGAGGACATAAACTTGCCAGTGAACCGTGCATGCGGTTTTATCTTGAAAACGACCTGTTGGCCACTAAAAGGCAGATTCACGGAATAACGATAACTATATTTTATAGCCGTAAACAATGTTTTAGATCCATTAAAAATGTGAATACGAATAATTCTGTATTGCCAATCTCAGGATTCTGCTTATAAACAGAGTTTTCTATTATAAAAGTGTACGCCAAAATGAGAGCAAAAAGTAGAGGTGTAGCATGGAGTCGGGTGGGGTTATAAACAGAATTGTAAGTAGATCTACACTCATCACAATTATACCCTATTCTAGATTTTATTGTTGAACAAATTTAGAACTTTTTAATAGAAAGTAAATCCTCAAAGTCGCTAGCTTGTTTAAGTCGATGCCCATGAATGAGCCTGACGTTGTGCCCACACTGCGACGACACGGCCTGGAGAAGTCCCTCCAGCAGGTCGCCGTGGGCAGATGGGCCGGTGAGACCCCACCCCACAAACAATAGGTCCCAGGAGGAGGTGGCGAGGTGTCAGTCCTAACGGCGGCGGCGACAGCTCCGGCTCAGAGAGCGACTCTCGCCCCACCTGTCCCGGCCAAACCCCACACCCCGGGCCTGGACTCATTGACACCCCGACCACACAGCCTTTGTCCCGCCTTCTGTTTTAGTTGTGCTCATTAACAGGGGTGGGGTGGGAAGCAGTTGTTTTGTCAGCCTTCAAAGACGGCCACTATGGGGTCACTACACACAAGCACACCCCCTGTGGGCCTAACCCAAAGGTTGGCTAAGGTAAAGGTAGGCATGAGAGCCCACTTTTGAAAGTTGCCGACATCTATGGGGTAATGGACATTTCCCTCTAACAGAAGAATAATGAAATCCAGAGAATTTGTATGCGTATGATTAAACGGTGTTTCTAACTCGAAAATAATGTGCAAGATGTATGCATAAAGTATTTATCGTTTGTTTCCCTGACATATACCTTAGATTAGGGGTCAAAAGAATAAACTGCATGTAAAAAGTCCATATGGTTAGATGTTTGCGTTCTAATATATTCAGCGTTCCCGCGTAATTCAGCATAATTCAGCATTCCCGCGAGAGAATGCTGTATTACGGGGCATATAAATCAAGAATAATCCTGGTACAAATGGATCGGGGTCTAATCCGATTGAATGGCGCCTAATGTGGATTAAAATACCAAACTACCGTATAGCGAACAAGTCTAGACAGGTTCTTTAAGTGGTTATATCCAATTGGATGGAAAACACGGTAGAAAAAAGTATATACCTGTTTTTAACATGTTTACTTCAATACTCGTTTTAATTATCTACGTCAAACAACATGACTGGCTGGTAGTGCATGGATATTTTGTTTACTATAAGATAGTGTTATCTTTGTTGCATGGAATTCCTTAATGTATTACTAATGCCCGCTTGTGGATTCGCTTTGATTTAAGCCTGCATCTAACAGGGAGGTAAGATAAATGTTTACATCATTACTATTGTTATATGAGATTCAGTGATGCCTAGAAAAAACAACCCTACTTATATTCACTTTTGTCAAAAATATTTACGTAGCCGCTAGATGTTCAAAGACGAAGTTAACAGTGCGCATAATATCCTAACTCGTTATTGAAATAGAAACACTGCAACTCAATCAAATAAACTATTTTCGGATTAGTATTTGAACTAATTTATCGTTTTTGTTTTTTTTAAATTGCAAGTAACTATTAATATGTAATAGTATATTACACATACATACACACATACACCGATCTGTGATTTGGACTAAATTTATCATACACAAATAAGTGAATTAAAAAAAATGTTACTAGATGCACTCTTTGCCACTGTGAGTCCTTATGTAAGGAAACCGTGTCAAAACATCCTTAGCTTTCTCTATAAATCTTTAGCTTTCTCCGAGTATCTGGTAGTTGAGGAGGAGTGGTCCTAAAAACACTTTTTTCCCTTAACGAAAACAGTTAATAGATAGGAGTACATAAAACACACATTTAATATTGGCCTTAAATCTGTCGCATATATATTCTCTTTCTTAGCGGAATCTGGACGTGAGTAGGATTCATAAACCACCGTTATACAATGAAGTAGTCATGTGCGGATGCACGAGGCTCCAGCCAAGCGTGTCCAAAATTAAGCCCCCCACCCCTCCCCCCCATCTGACCATGACCGTGAACTTCACAGACCAAAATATCCCCCCCCCCCCCCACCCGCCCGGCATTTATCCAAGCCCCAACCCGCGCTTACCTTAGCGCACACAGAACCCACGCTCCTGTAACAAACGTACGCCGCACCCAGACCGGCGACGCGTCTGTTTATATAAGGACTGCGACAGGACCAGACCAGAAGCCGTCCTGGCTGCCAAGAGGTACTGACGGATAACTCTCACTGCTGCACCTCATTGCTGGACGCCTGAAGGAATATCGTTTTTCCCCGCAGGATTATCTACTGTGAGGACTTCAGCCGAACGGCTGTCATAGGTAAGCTAACGAGTCTTGTCTTATGCAAGGTCAAGCGTCCTGTCGTATGCACTCTTAGGCCAAAGCCTCTGACTTATGATGCAGTCCAGTACTTAGGCCACTTAATACTGTTATGTGATTGCTCCCAAGGCTTTATTCTGTTTATCTGACTTCTCTCAAGGCTTCTTATGGCTTTATATTGTTTAGATGATTTCTCCCACGATTTATGTAAATGGTAACATACAATACGGGACAGATATATGAAAATACGTGTTTTTTGAAACAATAATTCTAACGTGAAGAATGCTAATTAAAGGGAATCAATAAAGTATTGATGCGAAGTTATTGAGTATCAATTTTAATCTACAATATACAACCAATCAATGACAGCCAGGTAAGGGCCATTTGGGGCCAGTCCCTATAGCCTTGAACTGAGCTTGACCCTGATGGACAGCCAACAAAAAGTGCACAAAACCCACAGTTATATATAGCTATGTAGCCAAGGGTGCCCGCGACCAAGTTAAGGGTTTATTTTGTGACAACTATCGCCCCAATTCTTTTTCTATCTTTAACAATTCTGAAATCTGACCTGTCGATCCTGACACAAATTTTCAAATTGACAGTCTTAATTAATGAAAGGAATGCTGGAAGTGGAACTGATTAAGCCTGTTTGTGTGGCAACCTTGAATACCTTTAAAATTAATGGTTAAGCCTGAGAAGTCGGTCAAGGTTGGGGGGCCTTGGCATTATCTAAGATCTAGGGTTTCTTGGGGTTACTGATGGGTGCTGGGTCTGTGTCAAACCTGGAATTACAGGGCTGTCAACAAATTTCCGCTTGAAGGGCTGCCAACAAATTCCCGCTTGAACTCATGCGAAGATACAGAGATATCACCCCAAACTTATGAGAAAGAAGGAAAAGTATGAGACTTTTCGTGCTTTATTTTAGAAACAGCTAGCAGGAAAAAAACCTTTCTTTTCGAGTCCTGTCAAATAAATTTGCATATAACTTATGATAAGCAGCATCCTAAGAACAAGATCCTGAATTATTTTGTAGCATTATGTAGGGAACGTCCTTTATGCAAGCCAAAATCATTAAAAGTAGGAACATGGCCTCTCTGAAGGTATGACTTTTGATATCCGAAGGGAATTAGGTGCACCTCCATCAAGTATAGACAAAAAAGGGGGGAAACGGGGGGGGGGGGGGGACAAAAAATAACAAAACAAACAAATTATTTTAAAATGATCGCACTTTTTCGTAAATTTGAAAAACTCTACGTTTCTTGGCAGCTGACAGAATGCGTTACTATTCTGTCTAGCCAACCCACCACGGCAAACAAATCATTTGTGGCGACTAACTAGGCGTGGGCAGTCTATTGTTTCTGAGACTGGACATACATATATATTGAACATGCGGGGGGCAATGCGCCGGGTTAATGAGCATTTGTAGCCATAGAAAAGCTGGTGCGAAGTGGTCATAAGGGTCCGGGTAGGGGTTGGGTATTTGTCACCCGGGACCGGGGGGTGAATTGTGTCGTTTGGAGAATTGGGTCCCCTAGAGAATTGAGTCGTCTGGGAACGAAGACGGGTTAGAACTTGCCCGATAAAAATAAAGTTAAAACGCATTATGTTTTCTAATTGTATGCCTAATCATATTTTTAAAAAAAAGAAACCTGATGCTGTGCGCATTTATATGAGACGTTATCTATAATTTCCTTACCTTCCGTGAACTTTATCACTAGATATAATGCTAGGGCATAATATGACATTTGGAAAAAAAAGATTGGCTTAAAAATATATATTATATATTTTTAAGTCAATCTTTTTTTTCCCCAAATGTCAAATACTCAATACCCTCCAATGGAAAAGGCCAAAAACTACAATAAATGATGTCCCTCTCCCCCTTTTTTGTGATGTTACTGGTTTTACTATCTCACTGGCTTCTGAAAATAATCGTGACTTAAGGATTGACACTGGGTGTTGGTGCATGATTCCCGGTACCTCCAGTTTTCAGTCATTATGTTGCACAATTTCAGCAGGACATCCACATAATGTACAATATATAATATTTGAATATATGGTCTATCAGGCAATATACAATATGTTACAATTAAACATTTAGGCACTGATATATCAAGCCGAAAATACAAAAATTCAATTTTTTGCCAACATTTTTTGAACAAGGATATCTCAGTAACTGCTGAACATAAGGAGCTGAAATTTTGTATGAAGCCTCATGAGACTCATGACGAGGGAAGCGTGTCTCAGATTCTTCATTTAGGTCTTGGTTTTTATTTTATGTCACATAGAAAAAAATGTTGAAAAAATGTGTAAAAAGTTGCCCGTTTTTTCACATAAAATGAAAACTAGGACCAACATTAATAAACTGAGACACCCTTCTCTCGAGAAGAATGTTAAGAACATGTGTTGAAAGTCTCAGTATGATTGCTTTTATGGTTATTGAGGTACCAATGTTCATAAAAATAAATTGAAAAAATCAGTTTTAAATTCATAATTTCTTAAATTTCCAACTTAAAATGATCATCACTATGCCATTAGATGGGGAAAGTTATTAGCTTTCATTTGATGTATAATATGGTACTATAGCTAATATAGATGCTATTTTATCTGCAAAAACGCAAATGGTGGCTCAACCTCCCGTGTCAATCCTTAAAATAAGATATCATCTCTGAGGAAGGGGACTTACAGTGTTGTATATTTGAAGTACCCCGTGGTCCTTTTCTGTACAAATATTTGTGTTCAAAGACTTGTATGCTTAGAATGATAAATGTACCCTATGGAATGGTACACTGCAGAAGCTAGAAGTTGAACTAGATCTCTAGCTAAAACCGTTATTTCTGACGAGGGTTGAGGTATGTTAACAAGACCAATTGCCTTTTGTATAGATCCCCTCAACCTGGCCGTTTTCACAGTTTGACCCGTTCACGTTAACACCCATGGCGTCCTTCTGACTCTCAATAGAACTCGTTAATTTAGAGGCAGCTGGTTTGTCACTTTGCACGCAATCAGAAAAATCACAGAAAGAAACTGTTGGCATACCACATCGCAAAATAGAAGGTAGGGACTGAAAAAGAAAATGCTAAACGTCTTATGAGAAACGTCACATCATTTAACCTTAACGGTATTCTCTCATCTGGCCAAGACATGTGGATGTTGAAGACAAGTCGACATTAAAATGCGTATCTATACCCAGTGGTAAAATAGTGACCTTTTCATGGAATGGTATTATGACATCGATTAGATTTTTTTTTCAATTCACCTCAAGTCAATTGCCTTTATGAAGGTAAGCTTTCTGAGTTTTAATTATCTTACTGACCTCCAATTTACTATCATACTTCAGGGTAGGTGATAGTAATAAAGTCAAATTAGTTCATTCTAAGCACTTATTTCCACCACATATTTAGGCATATTATGGTGGTCTGTCTTGAGAGGGCAACACAACACAAACTGGTACAGTTACGAACAGTACTTTACAAATTACAGGGTCACAAGGATGGGTCCTTGGTGTTCCCAAACAACCTTAGTGGGCTGCCACATGGGAAACTTCAAACGGGGTAACTTTGTGGTCTACATTGCTGTCAAACGCCAAGAGCCACACTCGACTGACTTCACATTTAAGTACAGTGCATTGACTCTCACCATAATATGTTTCACTTGACTGAATTCTCACTGCACCTTTGGCGTGCTTTATTTCACAATATCTGACTTGCGATCTTACACCATATCTGGGTTATGGTTTATGTCAAAGCCTAACTGTGCTTCTGATTGTAAACGAGATAGTCATCATACATTACTGTTGCGAAATTACAGTGAGATTGGAAACGTTGCTAATAAATTCAGGAATTGGGTCGAGTAGTGAACAAATCCGAAACAACATTCCGAACATTTGAATTTATCATTAAAAACCGCAAGCTATGATCTCAGCTTTACAAATAAATCTATCCAATTCTCGGGCAATGACTGTGTAAAGATGGGCCATCATGTCGGATACTAGCGTTCCCTCTCCTAAAGTCCCAGAATGTCGGTTAGCCCATATACACCAGTCTGACATGTGATGCCCTTTTTCTACCTAGAACATTGATTTAATTACCACGTCAACCGTCAGCATTGATTCCCACCCGCATATCTCAGGCGTAGTTCCTCTGAGTCACCTTACCAGGTTGAGTAATTAGTCCAATTGTTAGGTTTCTACTATGAATTAGGTGAGGTATCTTCTCTTAATTATAATATTAATTGGGCTTTTGCCTACAGCTTTCCCCCTATTTTATTTTGGCGTCGGGTTATTAAAAGGCCAACAGACACCTGTTAGGCACTATACTGTTTTCAAATTAGGTATAATTCCTCACGTGACACCCACATTTCAATGTACCGAATGCATGTCAGTTACCCCAATTACACTAACAGGCGGAGAGAACGGATTGGACAAGTCAGGTGTTGCTAGTGGTTCAGGGCAATAGGATGACTAAAAATACTCAAATTGTGTATATGATTTCTTTTATAACTCGTGTAAAACAGAAAGGATCGCTAATTCTTTAAGTTACATTTTGTATGCATAAAATATCGTGAAGGATAGGATTCTTCCTGGGTTTAAAATCGTCACTGCATGAATATTATCTCTCACCCAGACTAAGATGTTAACAACATCTGATCCAACGTAGGAAATGTATGTCAGGCAATGGTTATGTAAACATGCCGACAGAAAAAAGGGCATTTCTAGTTTTGCTTTTTCAAGTACCTCGACGAGGTCCTTTTTTTATTTTCGGTTCACATGCAGTCACTGATCCGGGGACACCTTTTCCAAGTTCCATAACATTTTTCCCCTCTACAAGATCCTGTTGATATTAGTCAAGGGTTGGTTTGGCAACCATGAGAAGAAGTTATCCAACAGATGACAAGAAAATTGCTATTTCTATTGTCTATAGCCAGGGAAATTAATTGAATGCAGGAGCGACTTTTAAGGTAAAAGTGCCTCAGCTTTTTTCTCAGAGTTAACAAGCGTAAAATCACGAGATGCTGGTGCTGTTGACTGTATGTTTGCTAACACTTGTCAATGCCTGGCTCACTGCTCTCACGTGGAGGCAACATGTGGAGGCCAAGACGGGAATATATACGACTTTCCCGATTACAAAGATACCCTTCGACTCGATAGTTTGTATGATGAATGGATATATTTATATGTATTTAGGACATAGGTACAATATATCAACAGAAGATATCCCATCGATTTTATGGTCTATTACTTTAATTTTCGACCTAACCATGATTGTAACTATGTACATGTACATGTACTTTTGGTGATGAATCATATTTGATTTGATTTATGGTACCTTACTGCGGGTCGATCTTGTCCTTTACCTGTTGCGGTAACTTCGGGTTGCACAACGTTGACAACATTCTATTTGTTAAGATGTCAGGCATATTATCCTAAACTGAGACACAAGAACTTTGTGCAAACGGAAATATATGGGTGCATAGTTTAGATAGCTAGCATAGGTTCTTAGATGGATAGGTTCTAAGTTGAATTGATGATCACTCGAGATACGAGTAGTGCTATCTTCTACTCAACCTAACTGTCATCTATGGTTATGATAAAAATACGATTAAACAAGTTATAAGTGATGTATGACTATGTCAGTTAATAGCTAGAACATGTGACCAAATCCTATCAAAACTTAATCTTCAAAGAAACGAAGAACCTTCCATACACCGATTATTTATTTCCGATGAAACTAGGAAATATTTAGATGTCATTATTTCATTTGTTAAAATTCACTAATCATAATGTAGGAGAAAGCTGTAGGATAGAACTACTAAGAAACAGAACAAATGGCAAAATGTGCTCTATATTTAAGTACTTTGAATTACATGTACTATGAAGCAAGGAGTAAAACAACCATCTCTATATACAAAGGATGAGGCTTCGTGATGATATATTTATCTCTCCCTACAATCACCGATCCCCTGGCCGCGCATACCACAATTATGTAAGCCAGTGATATAAAGCTTTATGATTCAGAGAATATCACGCTCAGAGTGATTGTGGTATCCCAATGTACATGTATACTAAAAGAGTGGTCACATTTATACGATTGAAGTGTGGTCATTCTGTGTATTATAACAGCGTACACAATGTGAAATGTTAGTTTGAAATTGTAAACTATCAAGAATCACATTTATAGAAACATGTATAACGTTGTATTTCTACGTTGTACATAACTATGTAACTGATGTTTGGCCTATTTGTATAACAACCTCTCCCTGCGCTGGGAACTTGGGTAAACCTACCCGCTGACGGAGTAAATAGGGATAATCATCACAGTGCGATGGCTTATTTACACATCAATAGTCCCATTCCGGACACAGCACATTAGTGTTCCAAATCTCAGTCAATTTCGTTTGATATTAGCGGTATAATGCTCACTGACTGATTAAAAATAGGAAAATAAGTCTATTAAAAAAAAGTATATTTACTGGCTTAGCCTCTATGAGTTTTTATATAGTTATCCAACTTGTCTGTTAGATAGTCCCAATATAAAAACTGCTACTGCCGAGCGTTCCGCTTTGTGCCCCAAGCGTTTTACCACCTAAAACCATGTCTCGTGATGCAGGTTAATGTGCTACTTTCTTTTTGTAATTCTTTTTATATATAATGTGAATAATCGGTATAGACGAGCAATGAAAACAAACAGAGTATTTTCCCCGCTCTTTCTACTATATGCCTTCACTTAGTATGTACGTGTCCTAAATTGGCTTCTCTTTACTCCTCCAGGTTGTGATCGACCACAGCAGGCCGGATCATCCGCTTAGGACCGAGGGGGATCAGGACCAACCTCCAGGGTCAACCTCCAGCACTCCCACCGATCTGAGTGCCCCTAACTCGCCCACCCCTCACCACTGCCACCCCTCTACACACACATACGGCCCACGACTGACGTAGGGAAAGTGGTTTGGACCGAGAGTGTGCGGCTTATTAGCTTCATACTGTTAGGTGATTGCATAGACAAAGGCAGCGTCACTGATATCAGGGATAGGGAAGATAACACTGGATAGGGATCCTATAGGAAGCAGTTGGTCTGGCGAATCCACGTGTTTAGCAAACCCGTGCACGCTTTTCTGTATTATCAGTGTTAATGTTGACTGAAGGACCTGCACTGACTATATAAGCTGAGACTTTCCTACTTTATTATTGACTCTAGCACGGTCTGTGTGCTAACAGTGGCACCTTCCCACGAGACTTGCCTAACGCCCCAGTTTAAACCTAAAGTTTAAAAGTGAGAGGTAACTGGGTTTGTGTGCGAAGGAACCCGTGTGGATTACAAGTGGATTGAAGGATGCCCTATTAGGACAGTGAACCTGCTCAATCTGACCCTCCATGGCGGATTGATAACAACTATCAGTGATAAGGCTGACAACTATACACACGTGTTTCTAGATGGTCATAATACTGGACAGCGGGACCCAAGGAAGGTACATGGAGGAGCAGCTGGACACTTCACCCTCCTCTCTCACCACTCACAAACTGGTCTCCATAGGCTTAGTGGGTATGAGTATAGCCACCACAGGAGGAGCCCTGGAGGGACAGGACTCCAGGGTGGGTCAGGAAAAGGACATTGTCCTTATGAACGGCTGTGAGATGGGTAAAGGGGAGAAGACCCACCCGCGGCGGAGACGGCTCACTTTCCGCCGTCCGCAGTGCGCGGGTCAAACTCCACAGAGCGACGATAACGACGAGGACGACCCGCCGAAGGGCCTGCTGACGGAGGGCAGTAGTGGTAGTAGCGATGACGGCAGCGGGGGGACCTCCTCCAGGGTGCTGCCCTCAGACACCACCACCAGTGACTTCTACGAGCTGACGGACGGGGGGACGATATCAGACAGCTCCTTCTCCATGTGCCCGTTCTCCGATGACGACGCCATGTCCCTGGAGGAGGGGGGCGCCGCCTCCCCGGCCGTCACCACCTCCCAGAAAAGGGCCCTCTTCTTAGCCCGCAGACACCGCTGCTCCAGTGTGAGCCTGGACTCTCTGCTCATCTGTGAGGAGCACCCGGCTCTGGGGAAGACCCTCTACTGCGTGGACTGTGACTTACCCCTGTGTCTCAAGTGTAAAGTGAGTCCGGATCATGCAGAGCATAAGGCTACAACGCTCATCAACGCCGCCGTGGAGAGGAGGCAACGGTTGAGTTCCTTACAGCAGAACCTCAAGTGTCGGACTCAGAATTTGAGTACTCGTCTCAGTGAGTATGAGGAGTACGAGAAGAGACTTGTGGGGAATAAGGGCACTGTGATGGAGAAGCTGGAGACCAGGGCTAAGTACCTGCACCAGCTTGTGGAACGGTGGCACTGTAAGATGAGCTTACAGGTTGACGCTGTCTGTTCGCACGAGATGGCTAAGGTGAGCGCGCACATCGAGGACATCACCCACCAACTGGGGGAGCTCAGGGAGGAGATGGATTACTTGTCACAGATCCTGAGCCTCAACCAAGCGGGCGACCTGCTCGCCCTGAGCCACGAGCTGCTCACTGAGCAGGATGAGGGAGATGCTGACGAGCAGCTCTCGCAGGAGCCGCTGGAGCAGCTGTACTTCTTACTCAACCCCGGCAGTGGGGTGAACTACACAGACTTTGGTGAGTTCACAGCCAGTCACCGAAGGACCTGCTCACCGGGAACGCAGGTCATCTCTTCTGGCAAGTTGAGCTTCTCGTTTGACACGCGCTGCGGGGAGAAGAGCCACTTCGCTGCTACGGGACTCTCCCTAAACCCAGACGGGAACCTCTTGGTGACTGACTTGGGCATGGACCGTGTTCAGCTGTTTAAGCCTAATGGTCAGAGACTGGTCACGCTGGACACACTCCCTTGTGACGAGCCATCCAAAGCAGTGACTCTGAGTAACTCAAACATAGTGGTGGCCTCGCGCTATGACATCAAGTTCTACAACCGGAGCGGCAAGTTTGGTCGGAAACTCAAACAGTACGTGGACTGTCCGAACAGCCTACATGTGAGTCCCTCCACTGGAGAGCTCATTGTCACAGACCTGGCCCACAATGGACCTTTCATCCACATACTCAACCCTGACCTGACTCTCAAAAACACCATTATCGGTGGTAACCGGGCTCCCAGCTTTCTCCGCCCCTGGTACGTCACCTCTGACGACACTGGCCACGTCATCATCACAGACTACGCCGAGCACAACGTCAAAGTATTTTCTCCGCGGGGCATTCTCATCTCGGAGTTCGGTGGCCCCGGAGCACAACCGGGGAAATTCTTCCGGCCAGCTGGAGTCTGTGTCGACCAGTTCGGGCACATTTTGGTGGCGGACAGCGGGAACAACCGGGTTCAGATGTTCACCCGGGAGGGCCACTTGTGTGCTGTACTGCTCAGCGAGGACGTACATGAGCTGCTCTGTCCTATGGACTTAGTGGTGGACGAGCAGGGACAACTCGTGGTGCTGCAGGAAAACGGCGTGGTTGCCACTTACCGTTACATGTACTGAGCACAGACCAGGGAGGACTATCACTGACTGATTAATAATATCATATCACCCAGGTGGAAGCTATTTATTAACAACACGGACTTGTATTTATATTCTGAATCTGGTGAGTGGTGTCAACCTGAGTCTACGTTTTGTTGATATATAAGGATATATACTCGCCAGTATGGCCCTTAAAACTGTTTATAAATGTATAATTGCGTGATAAATTTACATCCATGATTGTTAATACAAATCAAAAATAAATTTATCCGTATGTGTTATAAAACTACCAAGACTGTGATAAGTATATCGAACAAAGCACTTGACAAATAAAAAGATATTTTGTGGGCACTTTCAAAGCGCATTTTCAGATGGAACAACTTGTTTATTTTCTTTGGTTAATCGACTTCTTCCTTGCAATTTTCTTATCGCCCGCAAATTTTGGAATCAGGGGTCTTTTTTCCATGTTTATTCTAAGGATAATGGACTATGAAGTCGGGCCCTTTTCGAAGCGATCTGAATCATACAGATTGCCGTTTCAGTAGGAAGAAAAAGAGATAATAGCCCTACATATACGAAAATACTCGTCCGCCGAGCTAAGCTAACTTACACAATCTTAGAATGTATTGCAAGGAGGCTTTCTGTCCCAGAGATCTGTTATATTTATTACACTTACTAGTGCCACCATATACCATGTACCTCATGAGGCACCATTAGGTTAATCGTTATACGGTCATAAACAAAAAATGTATGATAGTTTGCTGTATATTGACATCTCTTATCAAACTGGTATGGCAAATGTTTGTATAAGTACTTCACTTAAAATCTTGAGGTTATCTCAAGGCATATAAATATATCTTTGTTTTATAAATGAAAGAAAACATACCATCCTCCGTCTTTCAGGGAGAATATTTTGTTAAAATCATGTACAAACTATAAATAAATTCATGTAAACAAATTATTCTCTTGGCTTAAAATCAATTGGTTTCTTTCTCTAGGGACTATCAAACCCCCTAATTTAAAGTTATTCTTTTTACACTACTGACAAACACAACCGAAAATACAAGTATATCTCAACACTCTTTATGTCCATCTCGGAAATATCGAAAGAAGATATTTATCTAGTAACCGATGGATGCCTATTAAAGCAACTTATATTCTCGTGTTTCTTTGCTCAGATTCAATCAGTAATACTGCGCACTGATAACATCACATCTAAATACATGTAGCAACAGAAATGTTTCACTGGATATAACATGCTTTCTCAGAGATTTTGTAATCTAGACTAGAGATCCCTTGAGTAATTACATTGGACCTTGGCCTATATTCTGACCCAGCAAAATTCACCGAAAAGAACCCACCAGACCGGTATGATGTACGTAAGCCGAATATTACATCATGTGCGTAAGCTTCTACCAATTGGTCAGCGATCCAATACCATCTTTTCAGAACTAGAATATTACGCAACGCTTCTTGTAGGGTCCTGCTTTACGTCTAACATGTCAGGAAGTTTTTGTATAACAGCTATATAATGCAAATAGCAACAAGAACTGCACTCGACCCGAGGTCATTTACCCTGGGCCCATTACATCATTCAGTCTGGCATACTTCTGATACTGATATATGCGATATAAATCCATATAACCTGATACGCCGACATTCCCGTGGTAAGTGGTCAAGCGATACAGATGAGGTCAGTCTGATCTTTATGAATTGGTTGCTACTCTTATTTTTCTTATGTTTTGCTTTCCTCCGAGCCTAAATACCGGTGGATTTCAATAAAAGTTGAGAATTGTAGATACGTCTTCATCTATCGAATGACTATTTACGATAGAAATGCTTAAACAATTGATTACTTAAAAAGGAAACCGTATTAAAGTAGAAAACACTGAATTCTTAATACCTAGAGAATTATTAGCTACTCGTCACTGAAATCTGTACCATTGATAACTGATATATCTCTTGTTCTCCCAACAACATCAATCCCTTCTTGCATATCCATCAATCAAATTTATAAAATCCTTGGGGAGTTCCTTCAGATTCAATGACAGGCTTAGCAGCACACCCATGGCCGATTTTACCCAACCTTTACAGACTGAACTACCCAGACGATTGACCGATCTTGGCACCGATTCAGATCAAACATGGACATTTCAATACCCCATACCAACGGGCCACTGATCAACGGCACGATCGGCGGGGTCTAAATCGCCATAGTGGGCAAAGCAAAGCAAACCTAAGCAAACTGCATCAACACTTCGTCTAACAGCCCATGGTGCATGCGTAGCATAACTGGACACATTCATACACAAATAATCGCCATACTGATGCACATTCTAGTTCGTTTCAGACACAACGCGTGTATCATTTTCAGCAGTAGTCTGAAAGGGGTATACGAATGCCACTCGACCCCCTGTTTAATTCACCTTATCGATCATTGTATTGGCACTCCCAAATTACGTTAGACTAGGGTCAGGGTCCCGAGGTTTGCTGACCTAACATTGACATTGTTGAGACGGAGGGGTTGGGGTCAAGTGGACGCGCTCAAAGTTAAGTGCCTTTATATAAACACTGCTTATCAGAGAGAATTTTCAATAAACCAGATGCAAATCGTCAGAAAACCTTTGTTTTGAGGAGGATCGTTGTTTTAACGTTTCAAAAATCTTGCTGATTATCCAATATTGTGCCACGTCCAGCTCCAAAGAAGGTCATTGTTTTAGGCAAATCTTTTTTTTTTTTTTAAAGTTATCTCTGTGGCTAGACTGTTTTCACCTGTGTAAATACACAGGAGGATAACGGTGATAACAGTATTTATTCCCTTATTGATTACTCATCGAAACGCCAAAGAATTCTGAAATACCAGTATCTGACAAATATATCTGTTCGTATAACAACCCAATTTATGAAACATTTAAATGAATATATACAATGAAAAATTATATATACGATACGCAAACTGCTTTCAAGAACCTCGAGGACGTAGGGTGAAAAAAACGCTGCTAAAAACCTGTTTATGGCTCTGCGATGAACAAAGCCAATATAATCTGGTATCACTGTCAGAACATATAGACATTCCGGTTAATGCGGTAATCTGACATTGACTCTACATGAGTCAGGTATTGTTCCTATCTAAATTTAGACATGGATAAGTGTAGATTTGGTAATGCCAACACTGCATACATAAGGGAACATCAGTCCAAGGGTAAACCTTACATATAACCATTCTAGGATATACATTGAAAGTTGTCATTACAAAATGACAAGATAGTTGAAATCAAATGGTTCATTTTCCATTGCAAAGCCACATAATTCAACAGTTCATAAAACTTAGCTGAAATGTAAAATAATTCCAACACCAAATAGACTCTAATAAAACCTTGCATGGTTGATACGTTTTAGGAAGATGGAAAGGTGGGCTACTGGAAATCTGACATTAAGATTATACTTAACAAAAATATCTATTTTTAAATTGCTATAAGACTGGTCCTTTACTATTTACAATTTGATAATTCAAGAGCAGTTTTATCGAGGTAATTCCTTGTGCACGAAAAACAAGTACTACAAACAACTGATTCGCCTTCAAAGCTAGAAGAAAAAAAAAGAAGAAAAGAAAGTGAAAGCGGACAAGTTTATTTCTAGGCCACGGGGTTTTAAGTGCATCACGCCGAGAATCAGTAACAAAAAGTATTTGGCTCGGAACAGTGATAACCTATATAGCTCATGAAAGTACTTCTCCCTCTCATAAAACAGATATTTATATGAAGGGTCACCGCAAAAATTTGATTTTCCTTTTTACTTTTGTTTATTATCAATGCGCTCAACCACGAGGGTGTTGTAAAGAGATCTAAAAGAAGAAAAAACAACTTCATCTAGAACAAGAAGCAAAATAGCTACAAAGTTTCGCTCATGCATGAGCGATGGACGTCCCTCAGTAAACTGAAGGCCCTTCCATTACCAGAAGGCTATGTGAAAAAAGGCTAAAGGTGCTCACCAACCACCACCACTCAGGACTGCTGTCACACAGCTCAGGGAGAGGTTTAAGAAAGGGATACTACAAGGTCCATGCATGCATTGCCATACACCTAGTACTAAGTGACCTATCACCCACCTGGGACTGCCCACCTGCAGGTGAGAGTGGTGGTCCTAATTGGAAGGGGAAAGGGCTGTTTAGCCCAGGCATTGGTTATGTAACCTACTTCTAGTTTCCTACACTACCTGATTCTAACAGTAATTGGAGGACAATGCCCTTTCAACTGCTGAGCATGAGATTGTGTAACCGGTCATTGAGAACAAAGAGAACTAAATGGCTAAAGACACGATCAATTGAGGGAGTCCCCACCATTAGCTACAATACTATATAGATATAACTATAAGTCAGGTGGGCAAATAGGGGACTTGGCAGGCACCCATTTAATAGTTTTTTATTCCTGATCATATTTATAAATAGGCATCATAATATTCCAAATTCACATAGAGGATGTGGTTAAATATCAATTTCCTTCAAATTGATAAGAAAAAAAATATCTAAAAACTGATTGTATGCTCAAAAGAACACAATTAATACATTTTGAAGGGTCATTTTTAGCCTCATTAAGCAAAAAAATGACCATTTCTGACCATTAATTGCACATATATTCTTTAGTATTTAGGATTATATTCATTATACAATCCATTATATCATACCTATAATAGTATTTAATGTTTTTATAGGCAATATTTCATTTGTAAATCTCCATAATTTACTATTTAGAACAGTTTTGAAATAAAAATCCTAAAAAATCCACATAAATTTGAGGCTGCACTGGGAGGAAGTCTTAGACAGTTACAAAATTTAATGCCCAACAATAATACACATTATACGTTTAACTGACCTCAGATTCTGTGAATCTATATTACAACATTATATGCTAAATAAGTCAGGCTAGTGTACCTGATGGACAAAATTATTTGCTATTTACAATAGCACACAGAAATATAATACTAATGTGCAAGAACAGAGGACAATAGAATCCCAATCATATTGCGAGTGAAATCTAGTGTTATAATAGGGCTGCCAAATGGGCAAAAAAGATGGTTTTCGGGACCTTTATCTTTTGCATTCAAAACTGAATAACTTTTTATTGGTGCTGACTATCGTCATAAATGACATATCAAAATAATCTTCATGAAATGTCCTTTTGGAAAATGCAGGTTTTTCAAGCAATTGCAATGGTTCAGAAATATTCTTATAGTCCTTAACTTTGGAAGTCCAACATTTTCGGCAACTTTTTATAAAATTGTGGGTTCTATTTAGTTCTATAGAATGAAAACATTCCATTTGGGATAGCTATCTGTTGCACTCTTAGAACAGGTGAATTCCTAGCTTTAAATTGATATATCATTCAATACTGTAGCCACATTTTATGAAAAGTTATTCTAAAATTAGTAAAGATGGTCCAGAAAAACTAGTTTTAAGTCCGCTATTTGCTCACCTGACCTATAGGGACTCCCAAAAATGGGAGGTTTTGATTCTTAAATTCCACGAAATTATGGAGCCGAGAAAACTAAAGAACATTATATTTCTATTTGTTTTGGGCAAATCCCGAAATTACCCTGTTTTAGTCTTTTACCAGACAAGAATTTCTTATTTTTTTTCATTTATTCTTTTTAACCCTGACGACCATAACCAATGTCTATGTCTAACCCGATGTCTTACCTCACAGATGAAACTTCTGGTGGGGACTGCTTGAAGTCCTTGGAGCCGACAACCGGGTCGGCGGACGGAGAGGGGTCGGCGTTTGGGGCCATGTCACCCATTGTGTACATTCCCGTGAGGTGCTTCTGAAAGGTAAAATGACAGATCTCAGTCATGATGTAACTACGGGAAAGCGCGTATGGAGGCTGAAGAGTTTTTTTGTTTTTTTTCATTGAAAAAGTTGTTTTTTTTTTTTGTTTTTTTTTGTTTACAAAAAGTGTTGTTTTAATCAGGTAACCCAACAAACCATGATATTTTGCCACTGTCGATTTTTTAATTTTTGTTGTTGCATAACATGACATTTTGCTTTCAAAATCTATCAGACCTTATCAAGTATGGCGTTAAGGACTCACTTTCATTGTTCATTATGAAAATATACAGTTTGGAAGAACTGATGTGATAGGTACATGGAGTAAATCAACTTGGACATCAATGAATGAAGAAACAAATCCAACCTACATTCCCTATTCTTTTCAACTAAAGTTATACTCAAGGTTGGTAGTCGTTATAAAGCAGCAATTGCCCAAATAAAAGCAACAGATAATAGTATTTCAGTTTAAACATCGCAAATATTGTATACCAGTTTTAACATGCATTATCGGGAATCTTCAAACACTTGCATGACTGCATCAGAGTGACAATCAACTGACAGGTACTGGTAGTATAGGATTACTTTCAATGGGTGAAATAATTGCCGAGGCTATTTCGGGACATAACCCACCAATTACTAGCTTTCCTACAAGTGTTTCCTTTTCATTGCTTTCATGACTATTTTTAGACATAGCCTTGACATGGGGGCGGCGGGGGATGGGCACATGTAAAGAATGGGACTTTCAATACGTCCCCTCCGCCCCCATGACCAGGTTTAACATCAGGTAACAATACGTTGCCCTGTCCCAGGGGCTTAACACCTACCGAGAGTTCGTTGGTGAGGGCGGTGGGGGGCGGGGTGCCGTTACTCAGTAGGCGCAGGGCCTCGTTACAGTGAGCCTGCATCACACTCTGAAGTCGGACTGCTACCTCCATCCTGAAAACATTTACATCAATATTAGTTTTTAGTGAAAATTACATAGGCCTATACGTATTTATACACACTCACTACCTTGCGAACTTTGTTGTCCTAGGATTTTTTTTTCACATTGGTCATTATGAAATCTGAAGATCTCACATTTTTGTTAATTCGCGTGATCGGCTTAGAATGAACCCGATGTGGAAATCGACTAGAAGGCGATGGCAAAATGATAAATTTAATTTCACTGCTTTAATCTAAACCTTATTTGAACACCTTGACTATAAAATGTCTGGATTGTTAGGGTCAAGCGTATAACCAACGACGTATATCTAAATACGTTTACACACATTTTAATTATAGTACTTTTTTTCCAAACAAATGTTTCATACATACTTTTGTCCTTCAAGTTTCTTGACGTGGGTTTGCATAGACTCCATTTCTTCTCGTGCTTCACTTAGTCTGTGATAAGAGAAAATTAAGAGTTTGTACTGTATATTGTATATTTCACATATATAATGATATAGTATCTAGTTATCAAATTAAAAAGTTATTGAAATTTGAATTTAAAATCTATGGACAATTTATAATGATATATCTTAATTCATTTCTTTAATGGATTCACTGCTTAATCGTGATCAGAATAATACTTCACGCTTTTAAGTTTGAAAATACAGAATCAAACTGAATCTCACTTTTCCTCAAAATCTAACGCTTTCTGTGTTAGTGTCTCATCTTTCCGTCGGAGGGCGTCCTGGTGCTGACGGTGTAGTTCCTTGATCTCCGCCGTGTGGCGCTGTGACATGTCGTACACCTGGTGGCGGTGGCGCTCACTAGCCTCCTCTTCACTTGCCCTATGACGACGAGTGGCTTCGTTGAGCTTCTCAGATAGCTGGAAAATGTGCATACGAATGTAAAAACTAAAATGCAATGAGAAGTACTAGGAAGCTGACAGCGAGTTTGACATAATGGACAAAACTAAGAGGCCAAAGAGCAAATGGCCTGGCCCCAACAATGTTTTAAGACCAGTCAATTCCCACGCCAGCATAAAAAAAGAAAATATTTTCTTTTTTACTACGAGTTCAAATAATTATGTTTTACTCTATGTATTAGTAAACGCACTAAAAGTCATACCCCATCAGTATACAAAAAGACATAAATCTAGAACGTCATGTAAAAAGTCACAATATCCTTGTTCAGCAAAAGATAATCGACAATTATGGCAACTGAAAAATACCTTACTTCTTAATAATTTTAGCAGAATTTAGTTTCCTTTTCCGTCTTGACCCTTACAACTAAATCGTCTGTTTATCTAGTTTACTGTCTTCTCACGTATCGTAAACACGTTCGCGGCATGTATACAGGCAACAAAAAAAAGGTTTTAAAACATAAGAGCATGGAAGTACACAAACCTCTCGCTCGGCCTCGCTGCGCAGGTCGGCCTCCTGCTTCCGGAGACTGCTCTCCATCTTGGCCTCCAGGATCCCCAGCTGTACGTGCAGACTCTCCTGGTAAAGTTAAATCGGAACAAGTTAATCACAAACAAATTTAATTTTAACACGAGATTTGCGCCATAGTACGTATCTTGACCACTGCAGGTTTACACAAAACGACAGTGTAGAAATATAAGATCCAAAACGTTGAATATTTATTCTGATTGTAAAGTGGTTGAAGCCAATTGTGATGCCAATCAGAATACAGAGATGATACCATTTTGGTCTTCCAAACAACTCAAGACATGAGAAATTGCCGCAGAAATTGTCGGGAAAATCAAGAACTATGGACCAACCCCTATATAATCTGATGAAGATAATAGCACGCACCTTCTCCCTGGTCACCGTGTCTAACTTCATCCTGGTCTCGTGGACCTCGGTCTGCGCTGTGTTCAGCACCTCGTGTGTCTCTCGGAGGATCTGACCCTGCTGCTCCGACTTGTTCTGTAAGACAAGTTTACAAATGTCATGTGTGCGGTAAACGTTAACCATAATTAATTTTGACGTGTGTCATGAGACTTTTGTTATAAAAGCGGAGGTCTACGCATTGGCTAGTGTACGTGGTATCCAACGCACAAAATAAAGGAAAATCATCCTGCAAAGAGTCGGAGATTTTATTTTTTTTATAATCAGAACATACGTAATTCGGGAGAACAGAATTCCCTCTGTCTCTTCTTTTTTTTTCTGGCCAAATTTCCAAATCTCATGCATTTTTCCTGGCAAATAATTTCTTTTGCAATTTTCTCTGTCGAGTGGTTAGCTTGTCATTAGCTACAGAACATACAACAAAGGTGAACGCTAGTTGTTGTTTTATGGTTGATTGATAATCGGGGAAATGTTCATATGATATTTAAAGTTGTTGTCTTTATCACTCCTTTCATACGTGCTAGTCAAGTGGTAGGTAAGTTCACGAGATGGGCACTCATTTCCACAACGCGAACAACGCTTGGCTGTAAGTCAGGTTTATTCAGTGGATCACTTATATGCATACAGAGCCAGTGCAATGATGGTTAATATACCTAGAGTCACAAGTCCAATTGATGAAGAGTAAGCTTTCTCCTAAGAGTCCGCCTGTTCTCTCATCCGCTCTCAACACAGTAATTCCTTCAACAGTCAACAGATGTCCTTTTCGACGTATAGCTATCCAAACCCCTTCAAATCCTTAAGACTCTTGTATGTCCAAACGTAAAAGTGCTCTCCGCCGTACCCAGAGGTTTTACCCAATATATAGCAGTCTGATATTGATTTTCCCTGAGCATCGACGCTCGCTGGGAGATGCACCCTGTCTGCTGTTGCGCGACAGGTATATTTACACCTACCAGCAGCTCATGCTACATTTATAATATATGATATGACAATTCCTATAATTTGGAATACCTTCTTTAATTCCCTTGTTTGCAACTGGTGACATTCTCTTCATTATATCTCTATACAACTAATTTCATGCGCAAAGTGATTTACTCTCTACCTTTGTGCAAAGGTTCAGAAATAAATTTAAATTCAGAAAGCATTTATCAGATTCGAAATATCATTATACATTCGTAATGAAATGCTATCGTGGTACACTGGCGAGTCTCCTTGATTATGGTAAGACACGTACCTTCTCCATCTCTATGGCCCTCAGGTGGTTATTGGTGATCTCGTCAATCTTCTGCAGGTACTCCCTCTCCTTCTCCTCCCACGTGTCACGCTCCTAGAGAAGAAACATAGTATCTATAGTATACATCTCACTTTAAATGGCAACACAAACGACACATGTATGAGGCAATCGTACACTCTCTTTTGGAGTCAGTTCCAGAAAAGTAGAGGCCATCCAGCCTAGTTTTGGGCACACAGAGAACCCATCTTATAATTGAACTGAGGCACAATGCCATCCTAATCTAGAATTCTGTTAAGAAAAAACGACCATATTTGGTAACATGATTTAGTTTAAACTTACGGCCTCCAGTAAGGAGCGGGTGTCCCCCAGCTGGTGACTCAGCCTGTTGTTCTGCTCACTGAGCTGCTCGCTCCTTACGGTTACGGACTGAAGCTGCTCCTGGGCCTGCTCCAAAGCCTCGAGAAGCTCGAGGCGCTCTCGCTCCTTTACCGCCGCCTGAAACAAACATAGGTTTGCCTATATTAAATTTAAAATCACAATACAGACATTTCTTAAGAATGAAAACATTGAGTTGGTATGTATTATGAACATGGGTATTATGAACATTGTTGTAACTCCAGTTGTCAGAATTTAGGTTAAATATTTTTGCAGCTGCCGGGGTCATATCAAGGCCCTTGAAGGGTGATGAAATTTAAGGTGGATACCCTGCCTTTACACTCTTACTTATCATACTGTATGAGAAGGACACATCTGTTATAAGGCAGCCAAGCTATACGTTAGGAGAAGGGAAAACGAGCTGTGAGTATTGGACTGAATCCACACTGCACCAAAACTTAAGGTACTTCATGTCTCACGTGTTATCATATGACAAATGTCCTTTTGCTGGTTGCTATAAAGTTAATGACAAACATTCCCCGCCTACCTTGTAGTCCCGGTCCCGCTCAGCTTCTTCCACCCTTTGTTGGGCTGCAGTCAGCTGATCCACAACTACCGCGGTCTCCGTCTCAAACTTGTGTAGAAGCTGGTACGGAAAGTGTTTACATGCTGTATTTATTCCCTTTGAAGACAGCTCAGATAGACATGTCAGAGAAGCAGATTATTTTACTCTTATGGGAATAAGCATTTTCAATTCGGATTTTTCTACCTTTTCTTTCTTTTTTTTCAGCTTCTTGCAGTTGGTGCAGAAATAAAATTGTCTGATCATATTTGACATGAGAAGATCTAATTCTTGGAACCTACTGGAACAAAGATGAGAAAACGTCCAAAGGAAGACCCTCCATTTTTTCCTGACATTACATTTTTAATCTTTTCTCAAGCACCCTTACCTGTTGCTGGGCCTCGCTTTTCTTTGACAAATGTTGGTTTTCTGTTTGCACGCGTTGAATGATCTCAACTTTTTCTGCTTCCCGCTTTCTCCAGCCATCCACCACTTTCGCCAGTGCCTGAAATGTTTATACAAGAAAATTACATTGAAACAATTGGCCCAACTATTTTTCAAGACCAGGCTAAAGATCATCTACAAGAGCGATGTTCGACAGCTTTATATTTAAATTTTGAAATTGCCGTATGCGCTGGCTTTGAAAATGCGTACCATATATCTTTTTATATCTACTGGTACAGCAAATTGTATTCATACTGGTACAGAAGATAATCAAAATGGTAAAAGTGCATAAATATGATAATATTCCTCACCTTATCGAGTTGTTCTATCATGGTATCCTTTTTCCTGTCGGTGCTCACGGCGACAGCGAGTTGCTGCTGGACCTCTAGCAACTAGAAATAGAAAGAAATAGGGTGATGTGGCTGTGTATTGTATCTTGAAACTTTATGAATGAGGATAATTTAGACAATATTTTCTGGAGACTATTTCATCTTAAATCCGGAGAAAAAAATCAGATTTTCACAGAATAGAAAAACACTAGGCTATACTGCGAAAGTAAAACTTTTAAAACTAATCTACAAAAGCTTTACATCTGTGTAGCTGGAACTGACATTATTCTATCATATATAATTCTGTGACCGGCAGATAATTTGGCAGGCAGGTACTTAAGTGGTAAGTTAAACAGTATCCCTCGGTTGGTAGAATTAAGAGACATTCACAAGAACCAACCTTGCTCTGGAGGAGGTGGATCTGCTTCTCGCAGTGCTTCCTCCTGAACATCTCCTTCTCCAGGCTCTCCCTGACCAGCTGGTTCTCCATGTAGAGGGTGGCCTCCCCCCGGGGCACCACCGCGCCACCACCTCCACCACCACTCCCTCCAGGCCCAGGGCCGTAACCGCTGAGACTCTCCATCTGGGCAGTCAGGTCTGCTAGCGATTTAGACCTATAGGGTTAGAATATGTGTTATAACAAATTCATATTTAAAAGGTCAGTACCATTTCAATGCATTCTATGGATCCAACAAAACTTGTTAATCACTGAAGATGGATGAACGCCGTCAAATAAAGTTTACTATCTAATATACAAAGAATCGTGTGGTTTTAATCTTATATTTCCCCTTTCATTAGCTAGAAATTTAGAACAATAGAATAGTCGGCAATTAAAAATAAAATGAAATAAAATTTCAAAAAACTTGATGACTTACACTGCAGTTGGGAATGTAGAGGTACTAAGGAATGATTCCTCCTCTCGGTCATCCTGCGCAGAAAGTAGGGACTGCATCTGGGTGCTGTCATAACTTTTTTCTGCAAAAATTATTAAACAAATTGTTAAATTGCCTGCCACATTATCAAATGATGGTCATCTATAATCGCGATTTATTTCATACTGCTACCGCAAAAAATGTTATGAACCCCTTGGTTATAAGGCCTGTAATGCAGTTTTAACGTTTGGTCCAAGGTCCGTTTCACAGGGACCTATTACTTTTTCTATCTGAGTCCACTTCGATTATATTACATGTATTTCTATTTGTCTTGTAAAATGAACAAAAAATGTTATCTATCAATTCATTATTTTAATCTCGAGTGTAAAACATTAACGCCTACCAGTACCACAGTAACTGAAAACAGGAGTAAAGGTTACCTGGCACTGTTTGTGTAGTTTGTTTAAGCATATTCTGAAGGTGCCCACGTACTTGTTCCATGCTAAAGATGTCTGTTCCAGTGCTTGTTAGTAGCTGTAAGATATATCAAAATTACTGAGTCTTGACGCTGAGGTGGCTACCAATGCCAGACATCAGCATTAAAGGCGTGTAACTTGTAGCCAAAAGGAAGAATACGTCTTCATCTATTATAATAAAGAATTTCTAGATAATTTCACCCTTAGTCTTATGAAGCACTCGACGAGGTTAAGCAAGGATATCTAATCGACACATTTTCCATAGACGGCAGCTAGTTATTCAAACATCTTTTGTATATCAATATATCATGATGGGAAAAGTTGTCATTATGCCAGTGCAAATACATCAACAATGTGGTAAAGTTGATTAAATAGAAGTATTTAAGTAAAACTAAACGTACCTCTTCAACGTCCAGACTGCGAGGGGAGGTTTTAAGCTGTGTCTGATGCTCAGGGGGAGCCTGCCACGATTTGTAGAAATCTTGACCTGCATGGCCCTGAACCTGATAACTTTGTACTCGCTGAGCTTGGTAAGTTGCACTTTGCTGACCCTGAAAAACTGCTATTTCTTGGCCCTGTTTGTCAGATGGGTATGGGCCTCTATATTGGGAATGTTGGATAGGTTGCTGGTACTGGCCTTGGTTATATATAACTCCTGGTTGACCTTCGTGTTGTTGACCCTGCCCATGGACACTTGGGTGACCTTTATCGGATTGACCTTGGAGTTTCTGACCTTGCTCTAGAAGTGCAAGCCTTGACTGGTGGAGTTGTTGAAACATAGCCTCTTGAGAAGACATGATTTGACCTGACTTGTTTATTTCATCACTGACTTGCTCAACTGCAGCTCGTTTAGCATTGCTGGAGCTCCCTCCTTTCTTAGGGATTGTATGTCGAGGCCCTTCACTCTCTCCACTTAGGCCACTAGCATTATTGTTATGACTGGTATTATGTACTTCTTGATATCTTTGTACAGATACATCAGAACTTTCGCGTGCATTTCCTTGAGACCTAGCAGGCACTGTTTTTATATTTTTCACATTTGAAGACGAGATTTTCTTATCTTCTTGGACAGGTTTAGTTTTGACCGTATGAACAGGCTTCTTGCTGTCTACACTAGATGTATGGGACTTCGAACTTGTTTTGCTTTTGCTTTCATTAAGACTTGAACTGCTGGTGTTTCTTAGAGATTCATTCGATGTGTTTTGTGAATGTGATGACGAACCTGTCTTACGTGGTACGTTCTTTGTGGTTTGGGGAATTCTCGTTTGTGAGCTCTGTTTGCTACTCTTAGACTTCTCCTGTTGTGTTGGATTTCCCTGGAAAGAAGAAGTCGACGTGTTTATCTGGTCCTTTTGGGTTTGACTAGTTTTTGATGAATTTCTGGAAGCAGTCCCATCATGCGCAGATGTATTACTTTGTGATGAAATAACATCTGTAGAACGTACAGAACCTCTACTACTTGTACTGACATTACCAACATTTTCCTGGCTTAAGTTTTGTACACATTGCTGATTCTGATTCTGAGTGTGAGTTTCAGCTTCCGGTGAAGTTTGATTTGTATTTGAGCTAACATTAGTGTCTCTGTTGTTTAAAGCTTGGGTCAACCTCCCTGGCACAACTGTCTGTAACATTTCATCCTGAAGCCACATGCCGGATGCGCTCAGCAACTGCTCCTCAACAGCGCGTGGAGATGCCTCGAGCAGCTCACTTGGGATAAACCTGTCCCCTTCATCATCTATCTCCTCCTCACCTTCCCCTTCTTCCACGCTGGTGGGCTTACCAGAATCATCTGTCCACACCTTGGGCTGGCTATACATCAATAACGCCATGGGCGGCTCTCTCTCGACCTGCTCCTCCGGTTCGGTCACCTCAGAAGAGAAGGAGTCATTCAGGGGATGAGCAGGTTGTGGCCTCTCTGAGCTGCTCTCTGGTTTATCTTGATCCTCTTGAAAATGGATTTCTTCGTTAGTCAGTAGTTGGGACGGATGCTGGGTTTCAGGAGTTGCCTTTGACTCTTGGGGTTTGGAATTCAACCCAGCGAGAGCAGATCTGATGCTTTGGTTCATGAGCTCCGAGCTGCTCAGTTGGGACTGATTGGTACAGCTGGCGGTACTGTCCTCTACCATGTAACTGTCAGCACTCAAGGAGAGCTCCCCCAGGGTGAAGTTACTCTGGTCTATTGACTGGTTATCCAGCTGTTGGTTCTGTTCTTCAGTCAGACCTGAATTACCATCAGGCAGATGTCTTATAAGCTGCGCTTTTAGAGCTTCTCGATCCTCATCCACCAAACTCTCATCCGGTGCGACAACTTCCCCTGGCGACTGACCTGCTTCTTTGAGGAGCATATCAATGTCACGATCGAACCTTCCCGTCTGAAGAAAAATATCTCGAGAGAAATGCCTCCCAGCATCAATAGGCGAGCTCTGATCTTGGTCCATCAGGGTCTTCCCCTGGAACAACTGGGGACTTGACCCTATGCTTTTCTCAGACAAAGGAGATGCCCACATGAAGGGACTCGTTTCATCCTCCGTCATTCGTATGGCGCCAAGCGCTGACTGGGACTGCTTTACACTTTCTGGATTCTGGCCTTCATTTGACCGACCTTTGTCAAAATTGCCGTGACCGTCTGGATCACTTTCTCTAGAACCATCTGCTGCCGTGTTTGTTTCCTGTCCTTGATCCATTGTGCTGATTTGTCGATTTTCTTTACAACGAAGACATTATCCTATGCATGGGAGTGGTATATATAGATATTGCTTGTCTTTCAACTGAAAGTGAAAGAAAAAATAATGCATAAGACCTCTACCATTTTCAAACATGAGAGGACTCCTAAATATTGCCAACAGATCAACTCGATAAGTAAGCCGTGAGTCGAGTTGGCCAACGAAAAAAAAAAACGAAAAAAAAAAACAGCTTTAGCAATGGCACTAGACCAAAAATATCAAAGCTTTTTGGAGGCTCGTTAACTAGACCCTCATTTTTGAGACTATGGTTAGGCTAAGTTAGTTCAATGATCTACTAATGTAGGGAAGTCCGAACCATACTTAGATAAGACCTAGAATGCTAGATAGGCTAGACCTATAGAGCGTATTTTCTTTTAACAGTTTAACCTTTGATAAAATGACTAATGGTGTAATACCGATCAAATTTCATCTGATGACTGATTAGTTACGAAGATATGAGCCCATGCAGGGGCCATATTTTCGTAACTGGTTTTCATGATTAGGCTAATGCTAATCAGGTGAAATTTGATTTAGTGTCTCATGATACCCGATCCTGTCTTGTTAGACCAAAAGAAGTGATATTCTTTGAAAATAATATTGAAAAGGACTTGTTATGTGCAGTTTCTTTGATTTACACACAGAAATGACACTAATAAAATTCCACCTGATAAGCCTAATCACTGAAATCATTTGCGATGATATGGAAGTTGTAGATATAGGTTTATTAAGCAAATATTCAACAAATTTAATCAACAGACCACACTGCCTCGAATCATCGCAAATGTCACTTTTGAGACTCAGGCTCAGCTCAGACTCTGTTTCAGAATCTGATTGTAGTGATTGCTGTCAAGACAAGTGTCATGAGCTCTCAGCCTCTGTAAGTGTCATTGCAATTATTGTTTGACTGCTTCAACAATAAATATAAAATTCACAAAACAACACAAATAATGATCACGATAACATCACACTCATCATGTTTACTGAGTCAGAATCTGGGGATCAATAGATCTCCCAGTCCCAGTGGCCGCGTCGTGTTTGGACTTGTTCTTGTCTGAATCTTGATCTCACATTCTGTCAGCGGCAGTTATTTTGCATCTAATCTCTCACGACTCTAATAAAAGGTACATTTTACCTATAGGCCACAATCAGTAGTATTGATGGGATACTCACAAATGTTTGTAAGGTACTTGACACTAAATACACCGTCCAAGAACGCAAGAATTGACGTTTCAATCCCGATCACGCCGTGGATCAAAACATTCAAACTACCTAACTGGGTCAAATAGTCCGTCTTGACCTAGTTTTATTATACTACTACGCGTAAAGTTATTTTTGAGATTTTCACTCAAAGACGTGTCATTTGAGTCATAATGATACTTTTAGCAATTTATATTCATCACAACAATTTGTATACACAAATTATCTATAGTGGTTATGATATAATATAAATTTTAATACTATTTTATCACGCAAGGTTTTCCTGTATTCTGCAGTGTGTTGTTAGGTCACTTCCGGTGGACAGCAAAACAGGAGGTGGGGCAAATTTTGGTATCGTTTATCTTCGAATATTTCCTGATTCTTCGCGTCTTGATGTACATTTATTTGTTTAAAATGTTATACATAAAACGTATAATAATTAACTGTGTGGGCTAATGGAAGTGAGTGCATATACAGCCGGATTGTTGGTCGTAAACAGGGAGTGAACAGACTGCGACTGGCAGCGCCACAGTGGCCCACTGTGTCCATCTCCACTGTCCACAGCACAGGCACAGAGCTGTTAAAGTGTGTAGGTACCAGGTAGCCTAGGCGTCTATAGTAAGACTAGACTAACTTTGCACTGACATGATGTCAGTCCTAGCTTAAAAGATCATCTATAACAACTAGCGCTAGGGCACAAGCAGTGAATCCACAACTGCGCGGAGAAGGGGGAGCTAATTAGGGAGCTAAAGGCCCATGAGTTGAGCAGGGATTTATGGGTAAGACAGGAGGGCAGTAACTTTAGCTTCAGAGATATTCAATCCATCGGCCAGTGAAGACCTCATTTTTAGTAGGCTGAAAGGCTGGGTATGACTTTGTCTAGGAGTGTTTGGTTGAAAGAGCGGAGTGGACTTGCCTAATGACTGACGGAATGTTAACAGGAAGTTGGTGACATGTCTAGTGTCTTGGATTAAGCAATAAACAACACCCTTTCATGTGTGAGTTCTTGTCAAATCTTGATGGTCGAGCTACATTCAGAGTTGATTCATGGTCTAAGGACTGAAGACTGTGACTTCAGTCTTGGACTAGCATAGTTAACAGAATAATGAGCAAAAGGAAACAACTTGAATTCTCCCTATGAATAACATCAAAGTTGAACTTCACGAGTTAGTATTTTACTTTAGATCTATTAAGAAGTCTTCAGGCAGAGTGTAACCAATGATTCTGCATGAAGCGGTAATATTTTCGGTCAAATACTGGAGAACTCAGGTCTCTGGAGAACTCTGAAAAGATGTAAGGGATCGGGGCAAAAAAAAATCAGTTAAGAGACCGAAACACAACTACTTACTGGTCAAACGCAGCCTTTTTTTTAGTGAAGTTTATTTTCATTTAATCCATTTGGTGACTTCATCTTCCGGTTTCCTCTTCAAAAGAGAACTAGAGATCTATCCCGATGTTTTCTATCAGTCACTTGTAGCCTCAGCGATTAAAGCGTGAGGTTAGTGCCACAGATATTACAAGTTTGTGTGGCAACAGCGATTTGTGTGGCAACAGCGATTTTTTTTAGAAATTATTCTGTGTTTATTCTTTAGCGAGAGGTTTGCACAATTATGGTAATTTGGAATGATAGAGCAGGGTTCTTCCTAGAAAAAGATTTCGAGTATCAAAAGCCCCTTTCTCCTTATCCTCAGGGGGGCATTTTTTTAAAAATTGTGGGCTATTTTTACTATATCCTGTTTAAATTTCTGCAATCTTAATGCTTGAATGGCCCCCTTTAAGTAAAGCTAATGCGGGAATTTCATTATTGATGCGGGAATCCCGCATCCCGCACGTCTTGGGAGATCCCTGAATTAGAGGATCTGAGTGAATATACGAGAATAATGAATTAATTCTGTTTCCTAAAGAACAGTAAATCTTAAAGGAGTAAGTAAATATTCTTTCTTGACAAGGTTGATCTAAGATATTGTTTGTAGTAGTCTTGTGTGTGAATAACCTGTAAATACTCCGTGCTGCAAACTCAACTTTTTTTTTATTAAACTTTTACTCAAATGGATATAGATCTAGATTAAATAAATATTCGGGTCAGCTAATATTGCCAAATGAAGAACTGTAAGTTTAGAGGTGTTGCTTTTATTTTCAACAGATATGACTATCTATAATCTACACATATTCGACAGAAATGGAACCTGTCTCTTTTATATGGAATGGGACAGAAAGAAAACTGCTGGAATATCAAGAGAAGAGGTAAAATATGAGTCATACTATTGTCATTGTCTTAACTTTTGATCTGAATAGTTCTATTTCCCTGTATTAAGATATTTAATCGAAGACATCAAATTTTATTTGACATTCATACATTACTTAATATACTCTAAAATTTCATAGTGTTTGAATTTATCGGATTCTACATAAGTTAATAGGAAGTGCAATTAGACTATTTCTATTCATCTGCTAACTCAGAAAGACTCCTTGAAGGTTGTTTAATTCTAGAGTAATCGTAGGTCCGAGACTGAAAGGGAATTGTAATTTTTTCCTCGGCATTTGAGTCTGGGTTTTGCCCTTGATCGTCCCTAGCATCTTTAAACAGCCACATCAATATTAGTCATGACACGTTCATTGTTGTTTTCTTTTAGGAATTCAAGTTGATGTATGGTATGATCTTCTCACTGAAGTCATTTGTGAGCCGAATGTCGCCGACTGATCAGTATCCTTGGAATCATGTATTCCTTACCAATTCATTGAGATGATAGATATTTTTCATGTATTGTTTTATACATATTTTTTAGGTTTTTTTTCTTAACATCCATCAAGGTTTCCCCTGGTTTTCGGGATATTATTCAGGGATGAATCACAACGTCAGGTAAACTTTCTTTTGCAAACGTGAATAACGTACAATTTCTTTTTCTTTCTTTCTTCATTTACTATGTTTTTTTTTATTCTATGTAAGAAAAGTATTACATATCCCATATCTATATGGAATGAATGGTGATGTTTCTCAATGTGGTACTGTGAGGATATCCTTAACCGCTGCCGCAGAAAAGACGGATTTTTGAATTTCAAGACGAGTAAATACAAGCTTCACTTCTATGAAACTCCAAGCGGACTGAAATTCATCATGAACACAGATCTGAGCGTGGGTAATATGAGAGAAACACTCCATCAAATATACAGCCAAGTAAGTAGTCAGTTTTTACCTCTCTTTTACGAGTCACATAATAGAATAATTTGTTTTCTCGGAGACAAAAATAGCTAAGGGTATATTTTTTCATTAAACAGTTGTAGAATAAAGCATTGCATCATGCCCACGTAAAGTTTAGATCTCAAACTTTATGTGATGCCTACAGCTTGGTCCCCACTGAGCAAACCAATGACCAATTGCATACTGTTTTTCTCATAGCTTTTCGTGGAACACGTTGTCAAAAACCCGTTGTGTCGGCTGGACGAACCTATCGGGAGTGACCTCTTCAAGAACAAAATAGATGAATTCGTACGAGGCCTGCCCTATTTCTCCAGCAAAGCGTAATTGCATAAAGTCTAGAGTGTACAAAATACATATAACCATGACTGCATAGGTGGTATGTTCATTAAGTCTGTAAAGATATGCCTGGCTGTATGTATGTTGAAATAGCTATCAATTTCTTGTGCAATAAAGACATTTTAATTCCTTAAATGTATTTAAAAAAATATCAGGCATACTTTACTGGAAGGAATATTTCGTTTCTACTGTCTTAATCATCCAGTCTTGGATTGTTTAAGTCTAAAGGATAAAGGTTTTGTTTCTAATTTAAAATGGGTAAATGTTATAATGTTACCTACACAGCAGTAATGATGCGTGAATGTGATTTTTCATTAAGTATGTTGCTGCACATGGTGTATATATTATCGACATAAGTGTTCAATATTTCTGTAGAATTTAATGTTATAGAATATACAAATAAAACTGACATAAGCGATCAAATTGTTAATTTCTTTTTTATTCTTAATCTACTCTTTAAACGTATCGGTGACATCACAGTGACGAGCACAGATACATGTAAATGCAATTTATTAGTACATACACTAAACAGTAATTGGGGACATTTCCACCAAATATATAAAGAATGTATATATCTTTGCATGCATATATTGGTAAAACAGGGTTGCCACAGACCAGAGACATCAACATTCCCTGACCAATTTCATTTTTCTCTGACAAATAAGATAAGAAAATCCTTTCATTAACCAGCCTTGAACCACCCCTGGAACTGTCCTTTCCTCCCATTTAGTCTTGGAATTGTGAAATACACAATACCTTACAATTTTTCTTAACAACTCCTGTAACAAGGCAATGCTGCTGGACAGCAGCAAGGTCCCTTAAAATCACCACATGCCTGTCATTGGACTACAATTTACAAAACCACACGCAATTCTTGTGACTCTTTAATCATGGATTTGGAAATTCAATTTTCCCCCGACTAGAGTCAATTTTCCCAGACCAATTCCAAAATTCCCTAACTTTTCTCTGACCTTAAAAAAAACAACTTTTTCTTGACTTGTGGCAACCCTATAAAAGGCCATACCAATCACACACGTTTTCCATGTAATATAAAATAGGTGGGACGTAGAGCCAGATATATTATTGTTTTTGGAAACCTTATCCTTTCTCCCATAGCACCAGTCTCAAAATATACAAGCATTTTCTGTAGAAGGCCTTCAGGAGTCCACGGCATTGCGGTATCGGTAAATCATTGCTTAAATAATCAATAAAATAATCATCAGTCTACGAATATCCGGCAGTAATTTTTCAACGGAATTTTACCTAAGGTCGCCTCCACGTATGGATGAAATATCCCTTAGTTTCCCCCGAGTTTTCATGACAAAAATATTATCTTAATGTCTCCGTCGAGAGGGGATAATCATACAATGTGACAATACTGACATATAAGGACGCATTAAGTACACTTTTATGAGTGCTTCATCTTCCAGAATAATATCTGAAATTATAGCAAAATTTACAAGGTGCAGGGTTTAAGAACTTACGTCTACATCCCTTACATAAGGACACGTTCTATAACACATGCCATTGATCACAAAACATTTTGTTGACCATGTTTGAAAATTGTTTGTGTTTAGGCTCACATATAATGAAAAGTATAAATGCACCAGAGGAATGAACATCTGCTTGGTAGTTATCAACAGTCAAACGTATTGGAGACAATAAGAAAATTTTATCAAGAAACATACAGGACCGACTATTTGGTTCTAGAAATTTGATATAGGGGTTGGGGCTCATGGTACAGGGTATTGTATACAAAAGCCACGCCAAGCATGAATTCAGTAAAATACCTCTAGTTGTAATATTATACTGGCCATTGGGTTGCATCATTTTTATTGCAAAAATACTCGAAATAGCTTTATTTTAAGCTCCAACATATTACTGCCTTAAAGCCTGACTTTGAACATTCTAGATTAAGTTTTCATTGTGATTCTTTTTAGAAAAAGATTTAGTTTTGAGTGGCTTCACAAACTAGTTCCTGATGACAACAATTTAGTTTCGGTTTCTGTGATCGGTACCCTCATTGGTCGTATTGCATTACAGCCGATTTATCCAAATCATGTAACATTACAACCGATTTATCCAAATCTACTAAAGCGTTGTTATTGATAACGTCCTATAGATTTTATGGGAGCTTTTTCTATAAACACTAATCTACCGAGTAGTCAGAATCTACAAAATCAAAATCAAATTAAGACGCCCGCTGCAGAGGCACATCGGACTTCATTATCACAGAATTAGTTTTTTACGTTACTGAAAAGGCCCTTTTAATTTGGGAGTCTCCTTCACAGCCAGATTCGTACGACCCCAGTCTGGAAGAGCAGCATAAGGGTGACCAGGACGAAGACGATAATACCACACACGTAGGACGAACGGACGGGGATGAGGAATATCTTAGCCTGAAATGTGGACAAAATAATGTGTTGACAAGTAAAGGCGATATGGTTGCAAAATATTGAGCATGATTGCTTTCACTTGACACATTTTCATTATAAAATTTAATATCCATCTGGGCCGCATTTTTAGAAAGAAACATTTATCTATTATTTGTTAAAAAATATTTATCATTTGATTACTATCATAATGTGAAATATTGGAAACACAAAAATAATATTGAATATGATAATATACTTATATTCGGTCCGTTTCAACATTAAATTTTATCAAGGTAATATGATAAGTAATATTCAAAGAGATGATAGATCTATAAGATACGAACATGAAATAAATCTGCTTACTTTTAAACGAAGTGTCGATGTGTAAAGTAGGAATGAATCCAGATTCTCTGTGGATTCACCCTGGAACGCAAAAGGCCGGGTGCGGATCTCATGTCCCACCTTCCGAACTGTATTACAGGCTGCTGTTAACCGCGCCGCCTACAAGGTAAGTAAAATAATATTTTTTTGTTCAACAAACCGAATTAGACCAAAATTAATAGTCGGAACCTGGCTAGCTACAGTTTTTTCTAAGGTATAAAAAAGTGCAAAGGCTTGGGACTTCTGAAAGTTACATTGCAAATAACCTTCTCAATTAATCACAAGACTAAAACTGTTTCACCGATTGATAAAGGTATTCAAATATGCATTCTATTAATTCAACGACCAACAACTTAGGAACTGGCGACAAGCGCCAATTTACAAGAATGTACTTACCAGAATTACAGGTACTGACATTACTGTGAACCAAAGCAGGATGGCCATGCCAGTCGCAATGTACATCAACAGGGTGAAATTGTTTTTATCTTTGTCAAGGAAGGCAAGGAGACCTGGAAAATATATGTGTGTGTTTTTCAAACATTGCACAAAATTTACAAGATAACGAAATTTAATGTTAACGCAGTATTTTTTATGCCTTAACATATGAATAAATCATTGCACTAGGCAAACCGGATTATTTCTTTATTCAAAAACATTTATTTTGAGTAAACCAGCAGTTTACATTTATTCACAGGGATCTATTGAACCCGCAAGCACATACATCTAATTATATATGACGAGATGTAAATTCTCACCTGTGATGGCCATCGTACCGAAGTTGATCATAACGATGGACACTGCAGTGGCCGGATGACGGTTCAGGAACCGTAGGTGATCTTGAACATTGGCCAATTCCTGTTAACAAATCAGAGTATTTTGACAAATATCCCAATTACGTTATGACTCATTGTAAAGCCCATTTGCCTATCGCCCTCGGTAAATTCAAAATTTTGCCAAAAATGATGAAGGATGCTATTTTTGTATGTATATCCATGTCTATAAGCAGCCTCTTTTCTGACAGTCAATTTATGAATAGAAATTTGCTAATCTTTAACCAGACACTCTGGTTTTCCATTTTGTCAGTGGGCAGTATACTACAATCACTTGAACAATTAAGAGACTGGAAATTCCCGGTTCATTTCCTTTTGTTTTTTAAACTACAGACTTTGGCAATTTTGGACCAAACCAGGAATAAGATCATTTACTATGTCTGGTCATAATCAATGGCATCGAGCGAAACCAAGACAGTTCCTTCGCATCGACATACGGTACCCCATTTCTCCAGCCAATATCAAATTAATACCACAGACGTCGTACTTACACAATCCTAGCCTTTTTCTCACACATTTTACAAAACCTAAACAGTGGTGGACATAAGTCTAAAATACCTGGGGCTAGTCGGGCCCCAAGCTTTCCAAATCTAGGGGCCCACATCAAAATCTAGGGGCCCTCACATATATATATAGTCAGATTGTCTTTAAAAACACTATGTTCTATTGTAAAATATACAACAAGCTAAGCGGTCACGGCTCTGTAGAGCACAGCTCCAAAAATAGGCGATCGCAGTATATGACCATGGTAACAAATGTCACTGTCGCGATCGTAGATGCCCCTTTAGATCGTATATGGCGACGACAGGAGTGAGCCAGCACTGACACAGTAGTTATTGGGATTCAATTCCCAGTTGGTGCTAGGCTCACTAAAGGACGATTTATAGCAAAAATATTAGTATTTGGTCTGAATGTCCTTCATTATCCCTGAAAGGGGAGTCTTTGGGTGATGACCACCAGTGTAACTGCAAGCATAACCACAAGCACAATGAAAGCATAACTGAAAGCGTAATGTCCTTCACCGGAAGCGTCACCGGAAGCGTCGCCAGAAGCGTCGCCGGAAGTGTAAGCATAGGCCTCCAAGCGTCGCCGGAAGCGTCGCCGGAAGCGTCGCCGGAAGCGTCGCCGGAAGCGTCGCCAGAAGCGTAAGCGTATGCCTCCTTTGATGCCTTGCTTACACTACATTTATATCATTAGAGCAAAGAGCAAGGCATCAAAAAGGGTTGAATGAGTCTCCAATAAATACTTGTCAATCAACAAACAACTCCCCAGCATTAGTTCTGGCCAGGGACCACACTAACAATATACTCTGCATGATGCAATGCCCCTCCCCCAGTGCAGAGCCCTACATTTCCCCCGGTGATGCAAGAGCACAATCAGAAATCCTACCACATTGCCTCCCACAATCCATTGGGAACTATTCTGTGTGGCTGCCCCACCCAACAGTGAAAAACCCAACATTTCACGCGATGATGCAACAGCACAATCACTTATCCTCACACATTAACTCCCACAATGCTCTAGCCAGTACAAGGCACTCAGCACCTAACCTTTTTATAATTATTTCTCAGCTATAAATCGCTGCATAGGCTATACATCCTATAACACATTACACTAGACCACTCTGCATACATCTATACTATAGCTCTCTCATTTAACTCAACTGATAAAAACAACCAGAGAAACGCTTACAAACTTTCTGGATTTTCAGCATGGCCTGCACTGTTCACCAGCCTACTACTAGGCCCACACCCCCATGACAAATGAGTCATTGGTAACCAGCTGAGTGAGGCTAGGAGGTTGATGACTCACACCTGACGCTGTTCATAAAGCAATAGACAGGCGATCACTTTCAGTGATCGCCTATCAAAAATCTGTAATTGTTATCCATAAATTTTTAGGGGCCAGTCGGGCCCCTAGGCCAGAAAATCTAGGAGCCCGACTTGCTATTTAAGGGCCCTGGGCCCCCGGGCCCGTGGTTATGTCCACCCCTGCTAAACCAAATGGACCACGTACAGTCATGACTTGTTCCAGCTCGAGGAGGTGCTCCCTGATCTTGTCGAGCAGCCCGTTGATGTAGGAGAGGAGGAGGCTACACTGCACGCAGTAGTTGAGTACCACGGCCACGTAGACGATGTCGAGCATGGTGAAACTCACCCCCATCAGCACCATCAGGGCCACCCGCCCGAACTGGTTCCTATTAACATAGCAAAAACATAATTATATTATCTGATATGATAGATTTTATCAAACACGTAACAGTACATGTATGGTAGTGGAAAGATTTCCTTGTAACAAATGCCAGAATAAATGTACGGTTATAATCTGAAGTTTATCTTTACTTAGCAAAATAAATCTTTTTAATATCTTTACATATCCATCATAATTTATATCGTATATATGTCTATCATAAATTGTTCATTGACTTGCCTTTAATAGATGATATGGTCATAATTAAGCCCCATACAGGGTCCCCACTCAAATTTCGCTGGTTTCCCTGGGTTTTCCCTGTCCCATGGTAAATTTTCCCTGCCATGGTTTTATTGATTTTTTTTAACCACAATGTGTTCTAGAATCCTAAAACGTCATTAGATATACAGGAAACTTCATGGACAAAATTTAAATTTTACTTTCAGAAAAATATGATCTTCTGAATCTTAAGAATTAAAAACGTCAGAAACTGAGCAAACACAATTTTCTGTGTTTTCCATGTGTCAAATTTCCAAATTCCCTGTGTTGTCCCTGACAGATTATTTTAAATTTTCTGTGATACTTATGCCTCACTTATAATAACGTTTACATGGAAAGTCTACTGTAAAAGTTCATAATACACCTTTCCAAAATAACTCTCTATATCATCTTGGTTTCTGTTTGGAGAGTTGGTTGATCTTAGACTGGACACATCTACTTAACATCTCCACGCACCCGTGAACTACTTAATGGTAAACTACACCGTTGCATACTGTAGTTGGGTCCATCACCCATACGTTGGAACTCAGGAAGGGGGGGGGGGTCATCATAAAAACATATGAAACTAGAACCTTTTACTGTTGGGTCTTTTGTGTAACTCATCTATTGCCTGGACACTTACTTTAAGATAGGAAAATCAAACATAGGTGTGACGAATATTTTTTTAAAAACATACATGTATTACCTTAGCGCGAACCTATCTCACCACTATTTGTTTTGATCAATCTAATTTCTCGCCAATATTTCAAGACACAGTTCTGTTTTCTAGCATTACGATTACCAAACATAACATTGGTTTAAACATTAGAAAAGCACCACTTAGCATTTACCTCTGAGTATCGTTATATTTTCGAAACTGGTTATCATATATTTTCGATAGATATTCCATAATTACATTGTATATCTAATAGATACACAACATTATGGGTTCACTACGTTTTTGCTGGAATTAGGTGTTCAAGATACAGGAAAAAGAGAATCGCATTTGAGCCGTTCCCTCTAAGATTCAAAGAAAGGTATCTACTTTAAGTCCAATCAGAATAACCACTGTTTTTTATATATACGAAGTAACTTAATTAGATGGAAGTCTACTTATGCAGTTAATGATGTTAGGCTTTAGTATCGCATAATATCAGAATCTTTAAAACTATGGAGGGAACAGTGATACAGGAATAAAGAGTGCGAGGATTCAACCGATCAAGAGAAACCAGAACAAAAGGCGATATGACTGTAAAAATACTGTAGTCTTATTGTTTTGGTAGATATCAAAAACAAATCGATTGAAATAGGTGTATTACAAGTGAGAGGGTAAGAGAGAAAACAATATCGTTCTTTTTATCCAGAAACTTAAAAAGAAAGAAGCCTGAACACAAAATTCGCTTGCTCCGTATACTTACTGGTCGTGACAATTATCATATCTTTAATCAAAACATCGGAAAACATTGTACAGAGTATATTTCCAACAGTATTCTGTTTTCATTTTAGTTAAATGAGTAACAATTATGGTTGTCGTAAAGTAACCCGAAAACATGTGGAAGTGTATGTACCAATAAAGAACTTTTAGGGAATTACTAATTACTATGAACGTATCAATTTTTGTTCTCTGCACATATTTTAGCTTAATTTGCATTTATGGAATTTCCGCGAAAATATGTACAACGTATCTTTTCATATACCATAAAGAGGCCATGGGAACGTTAAATAAAACATTTTACGTCGATTTACATTTATCAGAGCAAAAATATCTACGTTCCAAGTAAACTTCTAAATCATTTCAGATGACAGTGAGACCTAGCTTAATGTGTGATTTAAGATTTTCAATTTGATAAATATCATTTGCCACTTACCCCGGCTCTAACCACGTGAAGTCAAGTTTGTTGGAGATGTTTTCTGCCGTTAGGTGGAGCAGCAAGGACACCTGACTGAGGATGACCCAAATGATGGACGACCAGAGGAGCATCCTACAAAGTCAAGATCATCATATACATTACACCTGGAAAAACTAAGTAAAATGTTAAAACATTTAAAAGAGAACTGATAATCAAGCTACATACCTTTTGTTTCCAGACTTTTAAAGATACAACTGGGCTAAGCCCCGGTATATTTAATAAAGAAAAAATGTGTGTGCACTGAGATATATGTGTAGTCTACATAATAGTTAAAGCCACACTATCGTCCGTGTGGACGTTATATTTTGATACGTTCGAATTCCCTGACGGCCGCACCAAATTTGTGATGCGACCAACGACGTCGTCACATTACGTTCCAAAAAGGCAAAACATCGCACCAGCTACGATGTTGCTAGACTAAGGGATGGAGCCCTTAACGTTAGCAACACACGAACGATACCGCGGCTAGGAAAAGAAGATGGCTTTTGATAATTACTTCCTTACCTTAGTTGTCTTATGAGTTTCCCTTGTGAGAGAAAACCACTCTGAGTTGGAGACGTCTGCAAGAACACCTTTAATGAGAAAAGAAATTAACGATAAATAGAAGATATAAATGTTGAGTCCTACAATTCAGCAATTCTCACATAAAGAAAATGTCGTAAACGTGTCTCAACTTTTAATGAGTTACAAAGATTCAAGATGTATTTTGATTTACCAAGACGAATACACGAGTATAAACGATGTTTCTAGGTAACTGCTACCTGTTGCTGATAATATACAATAGTGGGGATTAATCATAATTTTTATTCTGATTTGGATCGGCATAAAATACCAAACTTTGGAAAACCCGTTAATAGGGTTCATTAATACGATGGAAAGTTTCACTGGAAAGTTTTGGACCTCAAAACATCTCTAAACGTATTGCAATCTAAATCCCGGCCTTTTTAAAATGAAAGATCACTGAACGCTCCTGAAAAAGAAATGGCTGAAAATCAAATATAATTCCCTATTTACCCTCTCCATGAGCGTGGGCAGCTGTTCGCTCTGAATGACCCTGAACACCCAGAAGGAGTAGAAGTAGGCGGCCGAGTGGAGGATGTCGGGCACCAGGTACTGACTGACGATGAAGTGTTGGCACTCCGGGAACAGGTCCCGCGGGGCCGACCCGTTACAGCTCACGTTGGCAGGCTCAACAGTCGCCCATGGCTCTTTCTGTAAGATAAAACGTATTTAATTATGTAGAATTCACAGGGTTGCTTTCGCAATAATTATAAGTAGTCTAGAGTTCTTACATTGGAATTATATTATTATGATTGTGACCAAATATTATGCTTTGTGCTCCTTCTGTATGTAGGGGTAATTGGTCTCTATAGTACTACAAATGTATTATATAATAGATGTCACTCCTGACTCATGAAAAAGTAGGAAAACTAGGAAACAATTACCCTATATCCCCCCAGGAGCAATTAAGAAAGAATAACCTTAGAGGATGGAGTCCCCAGCTTGAAACTAACAAGAATATTCAGATATGAAAGCAATGTAGGAATAATCCCTAGTGAAATCCAAAATCACGGCAAAAATAGAAAAATTGGCATCTCTGACTCTGAATATGTTTTTGTTGTTCAATTCAGCTGTTATGAAAACCAGTATGTACTATCTTTTTATTAGTTTCTGGTTACTGGTTTTATGAGAATACAACCTGAAACGGAGAAATCAAAATAGTCCCTGTGAAAAGTTAATTTCCAACTCTTTGCGGACCTAGTTTAGGACACTTAGTTTAAGATCAAAATAGAGAGCGTGAGGCTACTTCTTTATATGTATATCAAAATCTTAAATCGAATAAACATAGCTAAAATGGTTAGTAGCTTATTATAAAATCTGTCAAATTTATATGTATATCTTGTGTACAAAAAGCTGTTTGATTTGCATTTATTAGATGAAAAGCCTGAATATGTCATTAATCATCAATACACATACATGCAGGCGTCAACGTGAGAAAAGCATGATTAGTATAATGTTTCTATTATTTCCAGCATCTAACAAGGCGTGCACTTAATGTACAAACGACCTTACATTACAAAGTTCAGCGGTTTATAATCAGTCACGCATTTTAATAAATAGATTCAAAACTACATATATGCTATATAGAAGTATTTAGTGATAACTTAAAAAAATATACTGATTTTTTTCTATGAAAACCTTAGCGTTCATAGGAAGCCGTGAAACTTGGTAACAGCCCTCCCGTATTACGTTGCAGTAGCAGCATGCACGTTGTAGTCCCCTCAGTGACATCATAGACATACATAACATTATTTATGTCTATGGGGACACAGTGAATTGCCTCAACACCAGAAGTCGCCCAGTTTAAAACAATGTATATCCTTTTTAAAAGTGATCAAAGTCTGAGATAAAACTCTCCTCACTACTGAGTGACCCCGTGTGTTGGGTTAAAAAGTTGAGGTGACCATGAGCACACAATGTACATGTATATGACTCTACCATTATCGAATTGATTAACCTTTTAAGGGTAATTAAGCAATTCCTTGAGGCACATATTTACTAGGGTGTTTGAGATACCTCAGAAGGTGTAGTACCCAAGGTTGCACCATAAGACTGGGTTGAATTCTGGCACTGTAATGTCAAATTTCCATAAGAAAAATATGAGTAAAATGAGATAAGTAAGTAGTGTGAGTTAGAAAAATTGAGTTTAGCAAGTTTTGCCTAATACAGTGAAAACAAAATTCCTGCATGTCCGATGAACAATACCAAGATTTTAACTAGTACTAAAACAAATAACAGCCCAACAAAAAACGGAATAATCTACAAAGCATTCTCGCAAAAAAAAAAGTATTTTAAATGATTTAAAATCTCTGACCCACCACTTCGTTGCCGGCCCTGTCCCGGCGGAAGCAGCCGGCGTACTGGATGACGTATCCACACAGGATGAGCAGGGTGACGGTCAGCGGGTGGAGGAAGTTCAGGAACCGCTGCCACGTGGCCGTCGTGTGCTCGAACAGCGGCTGCCAGGCTATCTGCAAAAGGAGATGGAGTTGGAGCTAAAACGTGTACTGTCTTAAATACAGTTATAATTCCTGACCCTTTTGACCGCGAACTGAAGGAACAACAGTTCTTGTATTATTACTGCTGCAACTCACAGATTTTACGAGTTATGCTCGAAGTATTGTCTATGTTATTGTAACGTAAATACTATAATGTGTTTCATGTAATTTCTTCTACAAGAATTATCTGGATTAATATTATGTTTTTGTCGTTAAAAGATAACAAGGCATACAAATTACTGATCGCATAAAGAGTATCTAAAAACATGGAGAAAATTTCGAGTAAAAAGGAGGTAAATGGACGTTATAAATATTAACACAATGAAACTGCATATGCCACCAGAAGGAAATTGCACAAAACCTCTTCAATAATTTCAATGTGATTTCAATCAACTAGGAAGGCCAACCAAAAGAAATTCACGCATCTCTTTTTTCAGACACAATTCCGAAAAAGGCTCCAGAAAATTATCCAAATTAGATTCGTGTTTGTTGTTTTATTTTTGTCGGCACACCCCAGGTAGGGGGGTAAAAGGTCTTTCTCACCAGCGTCAGGAGCTTTGAGTACGGGCTCAGGACCAGGCGCTGACACTTGTCAAGGGCGATGGTGATTGGGTTGTCCATCGTGGGCACGTCGTCAGTGTCAGGAACCTGAAGTGGGAAAGTGGCATGCAGTTTATTGAGTTACTGCTACAGATGTGAGGAGAAAGGGGAGATTTTAACCCCGATTTCTGGTTGGTTATTGGACATATCTTAAATTTCGACATAGATAAACATGTATGACAATTCATTTGTGTTCTATAATATTGCTAAGAATATGATTTTGATATTACTAATAAAAAGACAAGAGACTATAACCTTTCCTGTATGCTAAAATCATACACAAAAGACGTAGTTGATGCAAAAGTCCTCAAGAAAAAACGAACAGCATTCATCTTATAAACTATATCACAAGGAAGAATCCTCCTGAATATTTTGCGAAACATTTAATATCACGAAGTTTACCGTTATTCCTAGAAAGGTGCCATGGTCCGGGAATACGAAGCGGTGCGACTCGTTCACCTGTTTGCGCTGTTCGTAGCCGGGTCG
Source organism: Lepidonotus clava (assembly GCA_936440205.1). Taxonomy (NCBI): domain Eukaryota; kingdom Metazoa; phylum Annelida; class Polychaeta; order Phyllodocida; family Polynoidae; genus Lepidonotus; species Lepidonotus clava. Next base: position 19,954,200 of record OW387148.1, read on the forward strand.
GCCTTTACTGGTCGACGGCACGGGGGGACCCTTGTCTATCAACTGAAACACACAGACAAAATTAACATTTTTAAAACTTAGCCAATACCCTTGAGTCCTCTATGTAAACAAAACACAATTTTGTAATATATTTCTAAGGAAGTTCTTTTACCTTTACATGTAAAAGAGGAACTATCGCAACATGTTAACATAGCAGTCTTAGTTCTTCTTTAGGTTTATTGCACGGCTATAGGGTAAGATCCTAGTTCTCAGTGATTGTTAAAGGCAGTGCAACTACAACAGTCAATAGATCTAAGGGGGCCATAACTAACAAAAGTACATCTAACAGTAACAATGTCACAAGTGCATTTCTTCCACTTCATTTTAAACTAGATCAACTGTTGCTTATAATGCAGCCACAGGAGCAGAGTAAAAGGGGGTTTCCCAGTTTCACTTTCAGGTCCATAGTAACTAGCCAAAACAGTTTGCATATTCTACAACCAATGAGTTCTTATGAAACTATTGGGATTCCCCTCCTTTGGAACCACATGGAGGCACACTTTAGACTAGAGAAAACAATTCTATTGACCTTTTCAAACACAATTATCGCTTTATACAGAAATATTTCAACCAAATTCTGATGCATAATAGGTATGCCTGAAACAAGATGGTCTTTATACTTTAAAGCTTGAGAAACTTTCACATTTCAAGCGGAATTAGTTAAGAGTTTATTAGTATATATATGTTTCTGAATTCAGTATGAAGGCGTTCCTGACTTACGGTATGTAACTATAAGTCAGGAAGGCTTTCAATTTCATACTGAAGTCTGAATCTCTCACATGTAAAAACAATCAGTTCGGACAGTAATGAAACGCCCCCTTACAAGTCAGAGAGATGTATTCTTAGTATTACAGGAATGTGCTATTAGCTTAACTTAATAATACTTACAGGGTCGGATTCATCTCCACTGCTTAAGTATCGGTCCATGTTTTTACTGATCTGGAGAGGTCATGCCAGTCCATAACTAAAACCAAGACGAAAAAAGAGACTCAAATCTATGACCAGCACCTCTACCCAAAACTGCTACAATGAAGAGGGAAAGGTAATTGTGTTCAAAGCTCTTACAAAGAGGGGGTGAGGGGCAGTGAAGAGTTAGCATTCGTACAGATGAAATGCAGATAATGATGGCCGCAGAAAATTTGCGGTAGTTTAAGGCTAGAAAAAAAAAAAAGCAACCTGCAAACTGAAAAAGTGTGCATTATCTTATTGCATTAGCGAGGAGTTGCGGAAAAACACATTCCTTTATGTAGAGGTATATATCTATTCTTCGTTCAGTAAAATAAAATAAATGGCATCACATAATGAAGGGTTAGAGCTTCAATGTGAACGGCATTTCTCCGTGATTTTTACAATATTATCTCAGAGATAGTATTTCTGAAAGTAAAAGCATCCGTCCAGCTTCATCTATGATAGCATTTAAACACAGATGGCTATATATTTACAATTGCAGCAATATTACCTGATACTTTAGGGAATCGTGGACATTTTAGTTTTTCACTTTTGCTGCTTTGAAGCATTAAACAGGTCCCAGAAAAATAGTTTTCTTCCAACCAACCCGAATTCTTGCCGCAACCCTAATCCTCTCTTTGAACATTTTTCTAAAATCACTAAAATGATCAATTGAAAAGAAAATTTTCTATCAAAAATATCATCCTTTGTCCCTAGAGGTCTGAAGCTGATGGGTTAATTCTAGTCATCACCATATTTTCTCGTCTAACATATCAACAGATATCAAAGATGTACGTTCGGCATATGTTTCCTTCGACATCAGGGGGTGTGAATTCTAGTTTTTGAAATACCGTTAATATTACATCAGCTTAGACAGACCTAGACACCGATAGCACCGTTTTACCATACAAATACTGATAAGGCCTAGGAAAAAAAATTGTTGCGTTCCGGTAACCCGACCTACCCTATTTTTTTGCCCCGACCCTAAAGTTTTTATGGGCATTTTAGAGAACAATGGCAGAATGTTAAAAATTATGACAGAGTTGGGGACATTTTTTCACTATGAGACATTAAAAAAATTATTTAAAAAAAAAAAAAACCCGACCTACCTACCCTATTTTTTTTGACTGATGTTACCGGAACGCAACAATTTTTTTTCCTTGGCCTAAGACTATTTATCACATACATTGGTGTTTGCATGGGTCAGACATAAGCCGGGGGACAATCACAGATAGACAGATAAAACATATCAATTGTGAATTTCCCTCATGTAACACACTTACGATGACACTATTGAAATACTGGTTGTCGCTGAAGTCGTATATAGGGTAATCTCAAGTGTTATAGAAAAGGACTGAGGTTTATTACTTAGCCGGGGACGAGGTGTGTTAAATGCAAGATCCTATAGTCTGGTAACAGAGAACTATCACTTAGAAAATATGTGTGAGTCTCATCGATTTCTATATGCTCTGTACTTAGACCAATATTTGGAGAACACCAAATAATTGTTTATTGATAAGTCCCTCTTCCCCACATTTTATCAAAGATAGTATTGTAAATAGGGTACATTAACAGCTAGCATCCTGTTTACACCAGGAAATTCACTAGTCTAGAGAGCTTGACCGGTAATCAGAATAAATGACATTACTGGACAGGAACGGGGGTCCTACCATCCGCTGAGTCCCACCACCCTTTGGGTCCAACCAACCTCTGGAAGTCACCATCCTCTTGGTCCTATAGCACCTTCTGGGTCTCACCGCACTCAAGGTCCCACCACCCTCTGGGTCCTACAAACCCCTGGGTTCTACAATCATATGGGTCCTACCATCCTCTGGATCCCACCACCCTCTGGGTACCCCCTCCCTCTGGATTCCACCACCTCCTAGGTTCTACCACTCTCTGGGGATTACCTTTTGGTCCCACTACCCTCAGGGTCCCACAACCCTCTTGGTTCCACCAACAGGGCTGATGCTGGGAATCAGATTTTATTATTATCAATTTTTTTTTATATCAAATTTCAATATCAGGATCCAAATTAATGTTAACATTACAAAATATGACCAATAGAATCCTGACAGCAGAACACAAAGATAATTACCCTACTTAGTGTCTGTCTCTTCTTAGTCAATTTTGATGATGTTAATAAAATTCTCTAAAATATTTTACCCCTGCACCAAAAAAATAGACAAAACAATTTTTTGTAGTGAAATATAGGTTTATAACTCCACTGGCAACTTGGCGACCGGGTAGTGTGAGTCCTGCTTCACCCTCTGGGTCCCACTACCCTCTGGGTCCCACCACCCTCTGGGTCCAACCACCCTCTGGATCCAACCCCTTTTTTGGTCCCATCATCTTCCCATGGTCCCATCATCTTCTGCATCCCACTACCATCTGAGTCCCACCACCCTCTTGGTCCCATCACCTTCTGGGCCTCCCTTCTCTCTGAGTCTTACCACCCTGAGGGTCTTAGCATCCTCGTGGCCTCACCGCCCCTGGAACCTCATGATTCTCTTGGTCTGACCACCTTCTCAGTCCTGGAATTTTCTGAGTCAAACCACCCTCTAGGTTCAACCACCATCTGGGTGGTGCAATCTTCTGGGTCCCACCACCCTCTGGGCTCTGTCACAACCAAGGTTCTACATTTACCACACTATGGGTCCCATAACATGCTGGATCCAACTGCCCTGACCCTGTGGGTCCCACTATCCTCTGCATCCCACTACCCTCTCGGTCCCACCGCCCTCTCGGTCCCACCATCCTCTGGATCCAACTACCCTCTGGGTTCCACAACCGTCTGGGTCCTACTATCTCCTGGGTCCCACCACCCTGTGGGCCCTGTGCCCTTTTAGATTTTACAACTCTCTCGGTTCCATAACTTTTTGGATCCCACTATTCTCTATGTCCCACCACCCTCTGGGTCCAACAATCCTCAGGGTCTTATACGTTATAGACTCGTCGATATTATGACAATCTACCATGCTCTGGATCCCACCATCCTCTGAATGCAACCACCCTCTGTGTTGTGCCACCTTCTAGGTTCTACCACTCTCTGGTTACCCTAACCTTTTGGATCCAAATACCCTCTGAGCCCAACCACCCTCTGGGTCCCACCATTCTCTGGATCCAACTACCCTCTGGGTCCCACCATCTTATGGGTCCCACTACCTTCTGGGTCTCACCATCCTCTGCTCTGGGTCCTGCTACCTACTAGGATTTACCACTCCCTGGGTCCTATAACCTTTTGGATCCCAAGTGTCCCTCTGGGTCCCACCATGCTCTGGGTGTCACTGCCCTCTGCCTGGCCAGTCTGGATCCCACCACCCTCTGGGTCCCACCACCCTCTGCAGGCTCAGCTCTGGGTCTCACCATCCTCTGGGTCCCACTACCCCCTGGGTCCAACCACCCTCTACAGGCTCTGGGCCCTGTCACCTTCTATTACAGTCTATAGGCCTAGATTCTAACAGATCTATAGTAAACTTGAAAAGAATATAATCTGGATCCTAGTCAGATGCTAAATTGTTCACTGAACCGGCCAAAGATCATAGTTTGATTGATGCAAATTACACCTGGTAATATAATCTCACTTACCAAGGGGCACAATACGTTAGACCGTCGATATCCTATTCGCAGAATAAACCATCACAGTGGACTTATGAACCCTTATGACGATCCCTCTGAGAAGAAACAGAACGAAGACACGGGAGGTCTGCCCCGGCCGTGTTGACAAACTCACATGACCCAAAAAGTCTCTGCAGCTGGTTCCCGTGTCAGGGCCAATTTTAGCCGCCAGATGGCAGCACTGCTCAACAGTAATTTCCCGCCTCTGGGAAACGCCGCTGATGCTGCTATATCATGTACATGTTCAGAGGCGGATCTCCGACAAGATAAGGAGAGAGAGAGGTGATTTCTACATTAACATTGAAACAATTCCAAATTAGAATGGGGTCGCAAGCCCCGTCCATGCATAAGGCTTATAGTTTTACTGCAACTATAGGGTATGGGTATGGCTCTAGCCACATTCAAAGATGGCATTTGGAATAATTATTACCTTGCAAACCACAGCTCTAAAGGATTTCAGTGAATAATTTTGCTGACATTCAGATTCTACTGATAGGGGCCTATGTAAGAACGCTTAATCAGCACTTCGTTATTCTATGTAGATCTAGGCCTAGGCCTATATTATGGTCCTATACATATATATATATATATATATATATATATATATGGCCCGAGCTAGTCCTCTAGTAGGCCCTATTCGCCTGTTCACTCGAGCAACTGGCAAATGTCCACAACGACCCTGGTAGTGGATGGTAGTACGAGCCTGGGGGGGGGGGGGGGGGGGGGACACTCAGTCTTTGAAAGTAGGTATACCAACTGCAAAACTACAGCCCCCTCCCCTTTTTTCTTTTTTTATCAGGAATGGGAATACTCTGACAGACCCCCCCCCCCCCCTTTTCTTTTTTTTCAGGCTTTGTCAATCAGGGACAGCCCCCCTTTTTTTGTAGTGGGAATACTCTCAGTTTGACAGCCCCCCTTTTCAGGCTTTTCAGGCTGTTCAGCCCCTCCAAAAAGCATTATTTTGTTAACCAATTTTGTGGCCATTTTTATTTTGGAATTTGTTTAGAAGAATTGAACTATTGTTAATGTTAGATTTAAGACTGCGTAATGTTCGTGTATATCCAAGTCTTCATGAGTCGTTTATCCAGAATGCCTGAGTAATTCAGACTGCTTTTAAAGTTTGTCCGTCCACTTCCCAATAGTTCAAAAGAAATGAACGATGAGGGAGCTTCTTAATATGAAAGGGTTTTTATTCAGTAAACATCTCATCCCGAGTCAAAGCCACCATGTATAAGTCTTCATCAGTCCACCTCCCATCTCCTATCAGCAATCAACCACATTTAGAACACGAGTTGTTCCAACACCTTCTAGACCATTCTAGTACTCAGCTCTATCACAATCCTATGTCCGAGGTAGTGGGTATTGGTAAACTCCAGTCTGTTACACGGAGCCGATGTACTTACTCCAGGTATAACTCCTTGGCTAAACTTACTTAGCTGACATTCTCACTAAAACTAACTGCTCCCCACTTTGCAACACCTTTTATACTGGTTAACAGGTGGCGCTAGGAGCGCAAGATATTTCTTTCTAAGAGTAGACTAGAAGTAGACTTGCTAAGCCTGATCCTTGTTGGATTATATAACATGACAATATATTAAAAGTACTAAGCCATTAGTACATTCGACGGCGGTCAGGTGTTTGAGTTTAAGGAGGTGGACGACATAGCTCAAACCAAATGGAGATTTTCAATCAAATGTGATAAAGTTCCCAATTTTAATGATTGGATATATTTGTTATTATTGTTTCCTAACATAAAGAAACCAATGTGGGGGTGGCCCTGACTCTCGTGGTACATTCGACACAGTGTCAATAGATTGGTAGATCCGGTTTCAACACAAATTCACAATGAAATTATTCATTGAGTTGATTTCCACATCTTGAAGCTCAAGGTTAGCAGAACCCGTTCATAAAATGACAAGGTAAGTGTTAAAAATTGATAACATGATTATTTGGATAACAACGTAAATGATGACATAATCATGGTGACAAAGTGACAAAGTCAATTTTAGAGGATGAAGTATTCGTCATCTTAGGTATTCACTTAGTACGTGCCTTGTACATTAAAGTAAGTTCTCAGCATCGTTAGCTTATATTAAGATTTAAAGATGGTGACACCCGTGCATAAGGTGACAAGGTGAGTTCAAAGAATTGTCAGCCCATATTAAGGCCTAGGGATAACGACACCCGTGCATAAGGTGACCAATTCAGTTTTTGACTTAGTACATATGTATACAGTTTCTGATATTTATAATTTGTAACACAAGTCAACAGAACTCAACATATGTACAGTGTAAAGTTGTCTTAACCTTTTAAGAGTAACAAGTACACATCAAATCCAAATTTTAGAACAAGTTAACACAACATAAGTCAATACAGAGGATTCGGACATTTTGAACGAACGAAGTTCATTATACAATGCGTGTCAAAGTTCAATCAAATTTCAACTAGAACAACATTATTTACAATAAATACAAGGTCCCTGCATCTAATCTAGCGACATTATGCAGTTGGGTCTAGAAAATATTACCATCCGCGTCGCGCGCTCACCAGTCATGCTTAGTACATGTGTACTTAGCGGGACGCTTGACTAGAATTCCCCTCCAGGGTTTGACCTCGATTTGATTCCTCCAGGCGCGAAGCGCCCGGATGGCAAATCTCTGTTTCGGACAAATTTGCAAGTTTGATGGTTCGACCTGATATTTTGGGCCGATATGAATTAATTCTGTCGCTTGATTATGTTGGTTTGGGGCCTAAGCTTTAGTTTAGCACAGATTTTGTAAAAAATTATACGATGGTTTGATCATGCTAGCCGATTTCAAAATTTGGATCTTTTGGATCAAAAAGGGGTTTCCCAAATTAGCCTCGTTTTGACGTCATTTTAATCAGTGCCGACGGTCGTTTTACAGAGGACAGACGTGGTTTTGCTTTTGTCTCGCAACACTTTATCCTTTTCACGAAGAAGTATGGTCCGAGTAGCAGTTTTCTGCTCCGACCGGGAAGCCGGTCTTCAGGATTACCCTGACCTGCTCCTGAAGGATTCCGACAACAGCTGTGTGATTCATCCTTGCGTCGAAGCAACGACCGCCGAGTTGGCCGGTTTTGCTTTCGCACATCATGTCCTTCACCCAGAAGATATTTTAGTTGTAGTGACAAACTTACTGGACATCCTTACGTGGGATCAGGAGCTGGACCTGTTCATTCCACTGTTTATCCGCCCCGAAGAAGCCGTGAGATTTTATTCCGAACTATTCAACAGAGCCTTCCTGAATATACGATCCCATCCAATTTCATCCACCTTTATTTTGGCAACACCCTCCGGATTCGACGCCCGTCGCTGGAACCTCACCGACAGCGACGGGTCGCTTCAAAAATGGGTTAATCGGCTCGCCCCAAAGATTGGTCGCGAAGTACAACGCGCGAACGACTGGTACGGCGTACCGACTATCTACACTGGACAAGCCCTGCATATGACTCGGTCCGCAGCGGACGGTTTAATGACCATCAATGATTTTAGGGAATTGGTGGACGGCTATATGCCGTCCGCCCGTGTCCTCCGTCGGTGGGCCAGGGCATTAGGCCGCGTGATTGCCCGCCTGCCCTTAGCCCCCCGTTAGACCGTCGGCACTTCCTTGTACATAATGATTCTTCATAATTTTATCGGAGTGATTCCCACCTAGTGATTTTTGCAATCAATTCCCAGACAGAACTCAGGATACCACAGAGATACTATTTACTCAAGAGGCTTCGGCCGGATCGTTTTCTCAGGAACTCCAGGATTGCAGGACTCTTTAGACTGTTCTTATGGGATCTGTTGCCTTCCTTGTTCGTCGTCAGGCCTTCGTCCCTCTTCGTAGAGCCAGCCTCTCAATCCCGACTGCTCCGAGACCGGGTGAGTTCAACCTTCCTTCTTAATGTTCTTTGCACGTTAGGTAGGCTACTAACCCGTAGATTTTAAGGAGATTGTTGGTCAGGACTTCGTCAACAGTTTTCTCAGCTCGCCTTCACGTTGTCGTATTCCGGAAGTTGATGTCATCCCCGGAACTAGAAACTGTGTTTCGCTGGTGATTTTTGTAACGGGTAGCATGGGCGGCCGCCTAGTGTTTACTTTTGGTTCCAAGATGGTGGACGCGGGCTGAGAACTAGGACCTTGCGTACTAAACTTATTATCTTTTCCAGGTCCTGCGGTATGTTAGGGTGATGTAAATGAAGCAATGTGACACGGTTGGCACTGAAAGGTGTCAGGCTATATGATTTTTTTTTTTAGTGGGAGGGATTGTTTAGGCGAACATGATCAAGCATTTTATCTCGCGCGTGGTTGGGCGATAATAGAGGGTTTTTCTGCCTAGTGGTTTGTTGACATTACCGATTTAAGTTAGGCTTTTTGGAGTGTGGGCGATTTGTACTGTATTGGTATTCTGGTATTATTTGATACTATTAACTGTTGGGGACTGACACTGCACATGTGGATTCATGTATGGGTGACCAGAGATTCCGGTCTGAGTTGTACAACACTGGATTTGCTGTAACAGAATTCTTTGTTTAGTCGTTATTCGTACAGGACATTAGTGTAAATGTCTATACTGGAAACAATTCACATGGGGCGCCCTAGGAAACAAGCACTTCCTAGGGTGTTTACCCTGGTAAGATTAGAGTAACTGTAGATGACCAAGTATTTTGGTCCAGATTGCCCAGCATTAGATTGGCTTGTGACAGAATTCTTTGATGAGTTGTCCCCCTTACAGAGTACTGGAAAGATTGACGTGTCGGCCACGTGAGGCGACACCACAGGTGGAGCCGCCCAACGAGTTGTTGGCGACTCCAAGGTAAGTTTGAGAGGGAGTGGCAAGAGCCACCAATACCCTTCCCATGTTGAGTCTAACGACAAGACGTCGTCAGTGTCATGGTGTTAGAATAAGTTTTATAGCGAGTATTATTGTGTTGGGTTGTCCAGATGAGGAGACAATACTCCTGCAAGGAGACCAGAACGAAGCCTTCATGACACTGAATGAGCTCCCAGACAGAGATCCGGTGTTGTCGTTGTCAACAAAGGAATGGTGTTCCCGTTAAAGAAAACTAGAAAGGCACCAAAACCCGCAAAGACTACCAAACACCTCAAATGGTGATATATCTGCGAGGAATGTGTGAAAGCCTATGCCCACAGGTCGGGGCTGAGCCGCCACAAGAACATCCATCTGCAAAGGTTTCATGAGTGCCCGAGATGTGATGCAAAACTGTCCCGCTCAGATTCCCTGACCGACCTCATGAGGAGATAAGAATAATGATAGGAATTGGATCTATGGTGGTTTACTTTAAGAAGCTACTTTGGTTTTCCAAGAGTCAATACTCTTGACAACACACTTTTACTGTACATTGTGTTAGAATAATTTCCCAATACACTCCAAGGGTTTATATGTAAACAAGTTAACACCCCCCCCAAGGGTGACAACTGTTCTAACATATTTGACTCCATTTTGTGAAGCATCACCTTTAAAGCCACAGTTTGTTCTCATTGAATGGTTATGTTAAGACAAAATCCCTTCCCTCTTTGTTAGTTACAGGTGGTAGCTCGGCGTTCACCCCCTACATTCAATCTGGGGTTTGAAGACCGAGTTCCACTTTATATTGGGTAGTGGCGCCCTCCTAACAAGGTAAACAGGTGCGCCCTTAACTCCAAACGGTTCACTGAATAGATATTATACCTATGTTGACAGTAACATCTCACTGTCTACCCTATACTCTATCTCACATGGGGAAAGCCATCATGACAAGCGGTGGGGGTAGCGTTTCATTCCGTAAAGTATAAATGTCATTAAAGGACATTAAGTACTAACTGTACAAAGGAGGTTGAGATTATTCGTTCCTCATTAGTTATCACTAGAGGATCGGGTCTCAGATTCAGGTTCATTTCTGATCTGATTTCCGGTCCTCATTAGTTACACGTGGTTTGTCGGTACCCCCCCCATTCATAGGACCAGAATGGGCAGCACCGAGTTTCCCATTGTTATAATCGTGAGCAGACTGCATATTATTTTTTTTTTTTTTATTTTTTTTTTTTTTATGCAGCCTACACCCCCTTTAAATTACAGAGATGTGTAAATGCATCTCCTCAGATCACTCACTTCCAGACAGCACCTAGTAAGTCGGGCCTTTACCGAAGTACAATACAAGGTTAAACCCGTCCTTTGTTCAGGTCTATGCCCGTTTTTCTTGTGGAGAGTCAAGACTACTCCTGAAAAGACTCCGCCCCCAGCTTATCCTAACTATGCGCACGCGGAGCAGGAATATCTATTAATGTTATAGACAACTTTAGAATTTTAGTTTCTTTCTAATAGACTGGGTAGACTATTAGCTATGGGTGTCAACTAAGTTTTTGCAGCCGTTCGTTAGGGAATTAGTAGACCGTGTCCCCCCTCTTCAGCTCAACTGTTGAGCGGAGACCCGGTTACTTTTTAGCGCCACGACGGCGGTCAAGACTAGCATCTCATTTGTTTTTTGTTTTTTTTGTTTTTCTTCGACGGCGGTCAGCTCTGAAGCCGCACGTCTTCTTTATTAATTTTAATTATTTCTAATTTACCCGGGTTCTCCACCAAATGAACTATTGTTAATGTTAGATTTAAGACTGCGTAATGTTCGTGTATATCCAAGTCTTCATGAGTCGTTTATCCAGAATGCCTGAGTAATTCAGACTGCTTTTAAAGTTTGTCCGTCCACTTCCCAATAGTTCAAAAGAAATGAACGATGAGGGAGCTTCTTAATATGAAAGGGTTTTTATTCAGTAAACATCTCATCCCGAGTCAAAGCCACCATGTATAAGTCTTCATCAGTCCACCTCCCATCTCCTATCAGCAATCAACCACATTTAGAACACGAGTTGTTCCAACACCTTCTAGACCATTCTAGTACTCAGCTCTATCACAATCCTATGTCCGAGGTAGTGGGTATTGGTAAACTCCAGTCTGTTACACGGAGCCGATGTACTTACTCCAGGTATAACTCCTTGGCTAAACTTACTTAGCTGACATTCTCACTAAAACTAACTGCTCCCCACTTTGCAACACCTTTTATACTGGTTAACAGGTGGCGCTAGGAGCGCAAGATATTTCTTTCTAAGAGTAGACTAGAAGTAGACTTGCTAAGCCTGATCCTTGTTGGATTATATAACATGACAATATATTAAAAGTACTAAGCCATTAGTACAGAATTATGAAGTAATTAAATGGCAAATAAACTGTTTATATAGTATAATGGATAATACATCATTGACAGCTCCCCTATTGATTATTTGACAGTCCCCCTTTTTTTTTATAGCCAAATTGACGATTCACAGCTACAGCCCCTGGAGGTCCGACTGCAGTTGGTACCCATTTCCGAACCAAGTGCCCCCCTCCCCCATTAGTAAGAGACGAGTCCCTGACCTGTTTGGATATTTAGTTCTTTGGGGACGTGGAAGACGTATATATAGGCATTTTATCGATGTATAACCTTTATATAGATAATTTCTATCTTTTTCGTATACACTTTCCTGTAAAGCATGAACAAAAAATCATCGTGTTTTCAATGATCTCTCAAGAGACGACACATAATATAATATAGGTCTCAGGAAAAAATGAAGACATTTAGATCTTAGTAATTTTTGAAGAGAAATTGCAACAAAAAAAACCTGAATGTTGGTATTATGATTAGGAAATGTGATCTCCGTCACATGTTCAGCTTTTAGAACCACTCAATGTAAAGGGTCAACATAAGTAATTTGAAAAAGAGATTTCAATTTGCTCTCTATTCCCCATATTGGTTCTAGGCCTATAATGCAAAACTCAGAGGCGGGTCCAGATATTTTGAAAGGGGGGGGGGGGGCGACTATATTGAAAAATGTCCCGGCGCGGCCACCAGTTTTACATTAAAAAAAAAGGCATCAGATGGATCCATGCATATATGTGGAAGCTAAATTGCAAGTACAATATAATGATAGAAAACTGAATGGGCACAGTGGAAGTCAATTTTAGGTACTGTTCTTTTTATTTATGTGAGCTCCTCATTAAGCCGATACAGTGACATTGTTTTCAAATAATATAAATGGACCTCTAAAAAGTAATAGATGAACACAAAGTCATATTGATAAAAAAAAAAAAAGGGGGGGGGGGATAGTTCCGGGATACGTCGTGAGACATAGGTACACGGAGGCCTGAGCTTGCTATATGAGTGACAGAAGGCTATCCCCGCATGGTTTCGGTCACATTTGAAATGAATTATTACCAAACAAAATGTAACAAGAAACACTAATAGGGAGCATGTTCCATTTAGCAGGTTCTAATGTATAGCGTATTGAAAAAAAGAAATAAGTGTTGAGGGAGGTCATTTGATTTGTATTGTCCGCCGTGACCGAGGACCGTCACGACACAAGGTGGGTATTTTTAGTTGTGTTCAGCTGAGCGTGGCCATTCTCTGGGGGTTGGCCCTGTTGGCAAATTGGGGTATGGTGTGTACGTATAGGATGGACCGAGCATTAATGATGTTGGGGAGGGGGCATGAAAACAGATATCAAAAGTATTTCATAGCAATGGGATGATCTATAGATATTTTATGAAAAGGCGCGGATGTTAGATAAAACGCGATAGAATTTGGTCAAAATAAGGGTGTTTTGCTGGGAGCGTTTTTAAGCTATTATCCACTGTACTTTGGTACTGGATTTTGATATAAAAACATATTACTCCCCTCTTTGGTCATGCTGCTATGTGTGTTATTCATAGCTCCATCCACCCCTTACTCACAGTACGTATCTGCCGTTCGTGCTTGGGTCAAATCAAAATAGAATTAATGATGACCTTTCCTTTCTGCTCCTTCTGTCCGTACCACAGTGACCTGTCTGCCAACTGGACCGTGGAGGGACCATAAACAGCCCCATGCGGATCCCTACCCACCGGGCCCCCGTCACACACCTTCCCACAGGTACAAGCAGTACCGACAAGGGTGGGAGTAGCTTTACCAGACAGCCAGGATTTTACCTCACATGGGATTAAGGGATGACTGTTCACTAAGTCAACAGAGCTTTCAATTGGATTTATACCTCATAATCTGCATGGCATGGGCCCAGCCTTGCTCAAGGGTTAATTAAGGTAAGTTGGGATCGTGAAGGATCCAGGAGTTTCCCAAAAGGGGTGGTGTTACGATTGGTTTATTTCCTAAGGAAATCTTCTCGTTCTATAGTTGTCTGAGAAAACGAAATAATATCATATGCTTCTACCTGTAGGCCTCGTGGTAGTCTGTATCCATTTTACGTAAGGGTACATACATAAAGACATATCATTTCTTTAGGTAATGACTTGTTATTATGTCACGATTCCATATAAACAGGAATCGTGTACTGTAATGTCTTAGTGGATACTTATTATATAACCTCAAATTATAGATGTGGTCGTGGTGGATGTGATGATATCATAACATGCTTCTTACACCAAAGACGTTTTTGTGAAATTCGACTGTCATGAGCTTCAATCATATATGTTACACGCGTACAGAAAAAATCTAACGTTTAATGGAGCAATGAGGATTTACTAACGGATCTGAGCTGTCTGACTCAGCCCAAACAGACGCGGAAGAATTTACTTTAAAATACAATTTCAGGTCAATTCTTTCTTGCGTGACTCTTGCCTAAAGCAGGGAATACTGTGGCACTCCAACTTATCTTAGGGTGAATACAACTCTTTAGAAACGACACGAAAAGGAAAGCAAAACTCTCTATATATATAGCTTCTTTCAATGAATATGTAAAAAAAAAAACACCCTTAGATTTTTCTGTGAGAAACACAATTATGCATGTTGAAGTTCCCAAGGTGTTTGCTGACAGCTTTTTGGTTCCTAATATATTCGAGTTCATATTAGCTTAACCAATATTGTCTGGTCGGTAAACTATGTAGTAACAACGCGTTACATAGGGTCTAGGCTAGTCCCATTTTGGAGAAGAGTGGACCAGCGTCAGAAGCTAATGGTGCAGTTCCGCATACAATAGGTCAGAGGATACGGATGCTGAAATTAAGTATACAACCTAGTAACTTGTGGCATGTTGTGTATCATATTGTCAAAACTAGTCTAAGACAGACCATGGATGTGGCAAGGAACTCTCTACCATTGCTTATGACCGTGCGATAAGGACATTTTAGAATATCCTCAAATCTTACCAAATTAGGTGTATTTAACTATTACCAAACTCTCCTACCTGCCCTTTGTAGACATTAATATTTATTTCAATGGGAAAAGTATGATATACTTTTCCACTGAAATAGAGAAAAACATAGAGTAAACATTGTTCACAATCAACAATAATCAGAAAAGCGGAGCTGATGGGTACTGTGTAAATGATCAAGTCATGAGTAGAAGAGGAAGAGGTCGTTGGAGGAAGGGTAGAGAGTTTCAACTATAGGGATCATGGAGGAAGACTGGGAAAGGGCTGAAATGCAGGATGGCTTGGAGGAGGGGAGACAGAGAGAGGAAGGATGGGAAGGAGGTATGGAGGATGAGAAGAGTGATATGTAGGGAGGGTGAAAAGGAGAGGGGGCGGAGGGACTGAGGGAGGATGGAAAGGACAGAAGGCGAGGGGAGGTGGAAGTTAGAGGGAATGGGGAGGGGGAGGGAGGGTAAAAGGTAGGAAGGTATAAAGATAGGATGAAAGGCCCAAAGGGAGGGAGGAATGTCAGGAAATGTATGGGGTGGAGTGATGGAGGGAAGATGGGGATGGATATGAAAGGAGGGGAGATCGGAAGAAGAGGGGATAAGAGGAGAGATGGGAAGGAGGATGGATAGAGGGAGAATAGCAAGGGGAGGTAAAGGAAGGGAGGCAGGACGAATGGAGGATGGAAAGGGGATCGAGATGGAGAAAGGCTGGACAGGAAAAGGGAATATGGAGAGAAGGGGGTACAGAGGGTAGAGCATGGGAAGAAAAAGATGGACCGAGAGGAGAGATGATAAGAAGAGGAAAGCTGAGGACAAATGAATAGGAAGGGTAGATAGGAAGAGCGGATAGGAATTTAAGGGTTAGTGGGAAGTTAGGGAGAAAGGGGAGATGGAGAGAAGAGGAAGGGGAGTTGTAGGTCCAAGGGAGGATATGAAGTGGGGGAAAATGGCAACAGGAGGGGGGTGGAGGAGCGCCAGAGGATGGGAAGGGGGAAGATGGGCGGAGGAGCTAGGGGGAAGATTGGCAGAGGGTGAGGGTGGTCGGGAAGGGGGAGAGGGATGCAGGAGGGAAAGGGTAGTAGGGTAGAATAGGGAGAATGGAAATGGGACATGGAGGAATGTTTGATGGAAAAAGGTGTGTGGAGGGAGAAAAGCTTGAAATGCGGAGATTAAAAGGAGGGAGGGAGGGAGGATAAGAAAGAGAAGGAGGGCAAAAGGATGGGCATGAGGAAGGCTGGGGGATGGGTGGCGGCGCAATGAATCATGAGAGAGTGGGATAGTCCGCGAACAAATGCTTGCATTATACTCCCTCTCATGCTAATAGGCCTATATAGATCCAAAACAACATTGAATCCTTACCCTACACCTCTGTCCACCCCCTACAGGACCGGTGACCATGGAGATCGACCCGTCGGTGATCCAGGCCCTGCCGCTGGCCCAGCGTCAGAAGCTGATGGTCCAGCTGCGGAAGGAGCAGGTCCGGCGCTACAACGAGTGGCTCCACAGGAACCCTGACCTCAAGAAGGTCAACAAGAAGTCCAAGAAGAACAAGAAGGGCGCCAACGTCAACTTCGACTCCAAACTAGTCCTCAGTGACGCGGCCACTTGTTTTGACGATAGACAAGGTAGGCCTACTTATTTAGGCTACATTTCTATAACGTGTATGAAAAATAATATAGAATATCGAGGATTAAAACTTTATTCATTGCAATATTGTGAGCAATAGAGTTGCTAGTTGAGTAAGCAGAGCACTATTCGGAAATCCCAATGAATACGTATATATTCCAACAATTAGTTGTTTCACTAAGGGCATTGTTTATAAATACAAAGATTGAATGATGCTAAATCTCTTTTCTTCTACAGAAAATTATACGCATAATCCACACAGGTTATCTTTTGCTTAGCGGTTCAACAACTTCTGTCGTTCACTTTTTATAAAAGGCGTTAGATAATTCTAGTTGAATTCCTCTTTCAGTTCTACTGCTTCTAGAACAAGGAATAAGCCCTGATGTCTCCAACGGCGCGGGACTCACATTGCTCCACAGAGTAATCATTTAATATATTTGAGATTTTTTCATGCTCCAACTTTTGCGGCGATAGTTCGACACTAGGACAGGATACCGTCCATGTTTTTAACCTATGCCAGTAAATGAAGGTCTTAGATCGCAGACAAATGCAGATTCATTAACTTAAGATCGCTGCTTGGATCCCCTACATTTGGTGCGCCATCATCAGGTTGGGGCTACGACGGGAAAAACGGGACGTCCCGTTTTTTCAGGACGCAACCCTGTAAATCCTTTAAAAATATTCCATTATTTTTTTTTCAATTTTGAAATATGACCCTTTAGAACAAAATGGTTATTTGGTTGAATCAAAATCGAAATTTATCTTTAAAATAATGGTTTAAATGGTTTTTAAAAGTCTGCCTGAAAAAACGGGACGTCCTGTAAAAACGGATCACAAAACCGTCCTGTTTTTTCAGGACGGTCCGTTTTCTTGGTATGATTTTTGTAACTTTTAAAAAATAAAAATTCATAGAAAAAAAATGCAACGATAGAATTTGAAAATGCAATGATCATTTTGATGCAAAAGGTGTGTCCTTTTTTTATAAATAATTTTTGAATTTAGCAAACTCCTCATTTTCTGAGCATTTTTAGTTATGTAAAAATATCATTATTGTGTAATTATTAGTTATGTAATTTTCAAAATCAAAAGTACTATTAAATTCATGTTAAATGCAGAATTTCATAATTTTTGCAGCTGGCATATGTAGAATTATTATATCTTGTTTGTCTTGCGTATCATTGATGTATATTTTCATCTAAGATAATTAGATAATACATTTTTTCATAATTGCCTGTTTTTTCAGGACGTCCCGTTTTTCCAGGACGTCCCGTTTTTCAGTAGTATCCCCAACCTGATCATTAGATCATTAGGTATACGCCCTTTGCGCACTTTCGTTTGTCAGTTTTTCAGACCGAAACGTTTGAACTGCTAGGGCAATTATTTTTTTAAAGTTTTGTTTTGAAGGGGTGTTTGTCAATAGTGAAAACGAATGCAATGATATGTTTTGCCTCTTTTAGAACTTTTGAAACAATTAAATGTTACTGACAAAAGTCAATGGCTTCGTTTTTTATTTCCCGAGTATTGCCTTGGTAAGTAATCAATACCTAGACTCGGTAAATAAATCACATTCCTTTTTACTATCACTAGTACTGATTGTTATAAACATTTTCTTTTGTCTTACAATACATACCAAATTATATTTTTACTTCTTGTTGTTTTGATAGCTATGATAATGATAATTGTCGCTGCAAGACTGCAAGACATGTTTACCGCTTTGGTAATTTTGGTGTTTATCTGCTCCCTGTTTTGTATCACTATTTTGTGTTGTTCTGTCATATTATTGCAGGCATTATCACTCTTATAACACTGTATAATTCTAGTTTTGATCCACAGTTACAATGCTGTACATCACCCTCATATCTGTTGTTTTGATCTACTCGTGGTGTTGTATCACGCTGATAATTGTTAAACTGATCACAATGATGATTGTGGTTTGATCTTCTCAAAATGTGTATTATCTTATCATTGAGATGCTGTACTTTAAGTACTTTATCACTCTGGTAATTGGGGTTTAAACTTCATATACTGTTATATCGCCCTCATCAAATGTGGTTTTGAATTACACACAGCGTTGAATTACTCTAATTCTTCGCGTTGTATTAAGTTTCACCAATGGTATAAAGTTTGATAGGCGAAGTATAGGATGGCTATTTCTTTGAACAAGTGAAAGAGCCAGTTCACCCTATTATCGCACATTTAATCCCCTGGTTCCTGTCCTATGCTTGGAGAGTGGATGCATGGGTTTTCTTGTGAGAGGAGATTTTAGTTACATTTAGTTACGTGTAGATGTGTCCTATGGCCTTTGACAATTTTTACATTAGAATGGATTTTGTTGTTATAATTCTTTAAAAAAATACCTTAAATGTATTTTACATAATTCTCTTATATGTTTATATGTATTTTGCTTGTATTCATGTTATTTGATTAAAATTTACAAGTTTCAGGATAGTTAAAACAATAATAACTTTGAGTTTTGGGCAACTCTAGTGGGAGAGTGGACTCTAGGTGAAAGTCAATTGCCTCTCATGTGCTGTGCGGCAGACCGGAACAGACTGGAACAGAAGTGTCAAATCCCTTACATTCTGTTGTTATGGTGTGCCAAATGAGAAAAAACAAGTTGACAATTTCAAATTTGTATATCATTTTTTCTCAATTCCAACATTTACAGAAGTTCATCAGACATGTTTGTCAGCATGGTGGCCATGTTTTTTTATGATATGGAAAGTGCTCAAAAATGACTTTCTTTTCATTTCTAAGTTTAGACAAGGTCATCAGAAACTTTTTTCAGCATGGCGTCCATGTTTTTATGATACGCCAAGTGCACAAAAACAACTTCAAATATTTTTATTTTCATGAAATTTCTTTTTACTTCCAAGTTAATGACAAGTTTAAGACAAGGTCATCAAACATGTTTTTCAGCATGGCGGCCATGTTTTTATGATGCGCCAAGTGCACAAAAACAACTTCAATTTTTTTTTATTTTCATGAAATTTCTTTTTACTTCCAAGTTAAAGACAAGTTTTAGAGAAGGTCATCAGACATGTTTTTCAGCATGGCGGCCATGTTTTTATGATACGCCAAGTGCACAAAAACAACTTCAAAATCTTTAATTTTCATGAAATTTCTTTCTTCTTCCAAGTTAAAGACAAGTTTTAGACAAGGTCTTCAGATATGTTTTTCAGCATGGCAGCCATGTTTTTTATGATGCGCCAAGTGCAAAAAAAAAACTTCAAAATTTTTTATTTTCATGAAATTTCTTTTTACTTCCAAGTTTTAGACAAGGTAATCAGACATGTTTGTCAGAATGGCGGCCATGTTTTTATGATGTACCAAGTGCGCAAAAACAACATAAACATTTATTCTCAGGACACTTCTTTTCACTTCCAAGTTTTAGACAAGGTCATCAGACATGTTTTTCAGCTTTGGGGGGGGGCATGTTTTTATGATACGCCAAGTGCAATAAAAGAACTTCAAAAAATTTTATTTTCATGAAATTTCTTTTTACTTCCAAGTTATAGACAAGGTAATCAGACATGTTTGTCAGCATGGCAGCCATGTTTTTTATGATGCACCAAGTGCACAAAAACAACTTCAAATTTTTTTTTTTCATGAAATTTCTTTTTACTTCCCAAGTTTTAGACAAGGTAATCAGACATGTTTGTCAGAATGGCGGCCATGTTTTTATGATGTGCCAAGTGCGCAAAAACAATATAAACATTTATTCTCAGGACACTTCTTTTCACTTCCAAGTTTTAGACAAGGTCATCAGACATGTTTTTCAGCTTTGGGGGGGCCATGTTTTTATGATGCGCCAAGTGCAATAAAAGAACTTCAAAATCTTTTATTTTCATGAAATTTCTTTTTACTTCCAAGTTTTAGACAAGTTTTAGACAAGGTCTTCAGATATGTTTTTCAGCATGGCAGCCATGTTTTTATGATGTGCCAAGTGCGCAAAAACAAATTCAACATTTATACTCAGGACTCTTCTTTTCACTTCCAAGTTTTAGACAAGGTCATCAGACATGTTTTTCAGCATGGTGGGGCCATGTTTTTTTGATGCGCCAAGTGCAATAAAAGAACTTCAAAATTTTTTATTTTCATGAAATTTCTTTTTACTTCCAAGTTTAAGACAAGTTTTAGACAAGGTCATCAGATATGTTTTTAAGCATGGCAGCCATGTTTTATGATGCGCCAAGTGCACAAAAACAACTTCAAAATTGTTTATTTTCATGAAATTTCTTTTTACTTCAAAGTTAAAGACAAGGTCATCAGACATATTTGTCAGCATAGCAGCCATGTTTTTATGATGCGCCAAGTGCACAAAAACAACTTCAAAATTTTTTATTTTCATGAAATTTCTTTTTACTTCCACGTTACTGTGATTATGATGAATCGTAATAAAATTGCATTTATAAAACTCTGTATTCTCTTACATTTGATATTCTCATGTAATATTAACATCCCATTCTCATTTTTACCAATTCTTCTTTAACGGCCTCGACCTCTTTTATCAGAGAAACATGCATATATATATCTTATTTACAAATAATCATTGATATTTTAGTTTCTTTTTCATTAACAAGCGAAGAATCTCGTTATTTTAATAACGATTTCAGTTTTATACGAGATTATACACGTGCACTTGTAATTGGTATTTAATCTGTTCACAGTGTAGTATCACCTTGATAACTCTGTTTTAATCTGCTCACAGTGTTGTATCACCGACAACCTGTCGATCGCCGAGCTGCTCATCTCGCACGGCGCCGACGCTAACGTACAGGACTCGGACATGTGGACGCCCCTACACTGCGCCTGTGAGTGTGAGAACCCCGAGATGGTCGCCCTGCTCCTCGCCGTGAGTACTTCTTTGTCCAACTCAAAATACTCTGTTTATGAGCATTACTTTTCTGTTTATGTGTAACGCACAAAATGTATAACTTTTTTTGCGTATAATGCACAGAATGCGTTACTTTTCTGTTTATGTGCAATGCGCACAAGGCGTTACTTTTCTGTTTAGATGTAACGCATAGGATGCGTTGCTTCTTTGTTTACGAGTAATGCGTTGAATGCGTTACATGTAAAGTAAACATATCAATAAAATCACATTAAGTAAATTAGCGTTTCACTTTTTTGGGTGGAAATACAAATTACATATTGGTTGTGTATACTGCACTTGCAACCATTGCATGCTATCTAACAGGCAGAAATAATGCGGACTATAATTATAATGCTCAGCCTTATAACAAAGTGTAGGCCTAGAGGTAATTTAGAGAGAAGAGGATACCACGATAACTATTGCAAGCAAAAGCAGAAACCCATGGACATCCTAAGGCCAGTTTCCCTGTGGGTAGGTCTTTAAAATCTGTCAGTTATAGGGAATGGCGCCACGATCATTTAGCAAATAGAAACTATATGGTTGACATGTTTCCCCGAGGATATTAATTATGATCGCTTCATGTAGAACAAACCTACCCAGACATAGCAGGTAGGGGGGAGTGAGGTCGTCTGGAACACATATTCCAAACTTTAAACCCCATGGCAATTACACACCAGAAAAGCAATGTGATATTGGTGACCAGACAAGGGGAAAGTGCATCATTTTGCTTAAATCTACTACTGAAGAGCATGTTCTTAGCGTTGAAATGATACTAAGTTCGTCCAAAAGTGATAATCATTAAGTGAATTAAGGTCCCTTAAACATGTCATAGTATAAACATAGGAAAATGGGTAATCCTTAATATCCATTATTACAACATTTAATCGCAATAATTATGAAGCATAAAGACACACATATATTAATCATATTATTTGATCTAGAACTGATATTTTCATTCTATTTTCAATATGAAGTTCATAAAGGAAAAGTTTCTAATACACGGCTCTATTTGTTTTCAATTTCCTGAAATCAAACTTCTATGTTTACCAATGAGAAGGAATAAGGTGATTTTTCCAATCTAAACGTTCTATTGCTGTTCCAAATGAGGGAATATTCCATTTAAATTGAATGTTTTGAGTATGATAACGGACTTCTTCACAAAAAATTGGTCTAGTGAAATGTTTACACTATTTTTCACAAAGCTACTCATATCTCCTTGATTATTAGTCTTATAATGGGAATCATAGTCACCTCTGAGCATCCTTTCCCCTCGTTGGGTCACACAATTTGGTGTTCGTTTGATATACAACTTCAAAGAAAATGGTTTTGATACAATGAAAAGATGGCCGTGTCGGAAATGGACTAGACTATACATAAGGGAGTATTGAAAAATAAACCTATATATGTCTGACTGAAGCATTCTGTGGTGGAGACTGTGCCCAAAGGTCCCCACGTCACGCTCTGAATTGCACGGACATCTTTACAATCTGACAAGCTTGTCAGCAATGAACCAATATATAGGGGGAGTGAATTGGTGAGACCGACCACGGGGTATCCTAAAATCGTTGTTGGGGTTCGCCTCACTTCTCAAGTTAATATCATAAATGAATGTATCCACATTGCAATAATATTATATGTTATGTTAAGAAAGCAACATTATATTGATAGATTATTCTGCTTCTTCCTATATTTATTGGGACACATGGGGTTAATTGGAACTAAATTGTCTTAATATCTAAATATTATCCTATGCCGAAACCATTTTACCTGAATAAAAACAATTAAAAAAAAAAAAAAAAATCGTGTGAAATACTACCCTGACGGTCAGGGGGAGTTTTAATTGTCTCCCCTCATGATGCAGGGAGTATATGTTTGTATGAATATCATTGCATATTGACAGTCACTGAACGCCGGAGAAGCGACCGTTCTGAGGGACCTTACACAGATTTGGGGAATTCCGTTGGGGTTATTCTGTGAAAGTAGTTTCGTTGTTAGAATTCCCAGGGTAAGGTTCATATTAGTACTAGATAAAGACACGATTTTTGGAAATAAAGATCGGAAACCCTGTATGAATTAAGAATGAAAACAATCTTATTTCTTTTCAAGAAATGCAACAAACAGATATCTATGAATTGTTCTAATAAGGGGACTTTTTCAGTTTTAACAGAACCCCCCCCCCCCCCAATTATTAACCAATGAGCCACCGTCGAGTTGCACTTGATCAGAAAAAACAAGAGGGATTTCAATTGCTGAAGGCTGAAACGACAGAATACCGCAAAATCAATTTTAAGTACGTCCTTTACAAGCATTTTGTCTATTGACGCTGTGCACATGACGTCACGCTTCCAAAATTGAGATTGGCGCCATATTGATAATCAATCTAAAATACTTATTATTCATAAACCTTTAGCGCCAAATTTATTCTTCTATTCCATTACTAGAAAACTCATGAAATCGCAATAAATAATTATCATTTATAAAGTGGAGATATATTTCATGGCTACCTGGGTGTGGTGACCCTGTCTGCGCAGGTTCTAAAGACGGTTACCCTACCTGTGCTGACCTAAGCAGTATAAAACCATACAGCACAGAACCTTCATTCGCCTTGAGGCTTTCTACTTCCTGATTCAATAAGAGAAGATTTATTAGTTTGCACACAAAAAACAGTCATCCCTGAACGACAAGAGCCTAGCGCCTTCACGATATGTTTCAAACATTGACTTTGAACATATTAGGCCTACATGCGAACTGTCTTTGGATGTAATTCTGTAATTCTCTTTGTATTTTCACTCTGTTCATAATCCTCTTTTTTGCTTTGGGGACGTCCTATAGCTGTTATTAGTAATTGGTGACCAATAAGCCCCCCTACGTGAGATGGGCTTATTGATCACCTTCTCACTGGCTCTCTGCAGGTAGGGGTCAGTTGCACCATGCCTGTAGGGAGGGGCCATGTGCCCTGATTGACAAGTACCCTCTCCCATTCCTACCTGTGGCCTATTGCAGCAAGGGTGGTGCCACAACAAGTTATTGATCAGTGTAGATGATGATTTTTCGCCACCATCTTGTTATGAGTTATTTGTACTAGGGAAGAAATTCATGATCTTTAACCAGCCCTCCATATCAACACAACGTCTCACAGCTCTTGACAAACTAATGATGCTATGTATGTCTAGCATTTACTTATAACGTGGCTATCGCCGTGCACTCGTGGTAATCATGTATCATTCTGATACGACCTTATGTTATTCAACATCCAGACCATTTCTTCAGTAAAAAAAGGTCGTATCCAACATTCTGCAATCATATTCCTAAATTTGTTTCTTATATCAGAAATTTGAGTATAATATTGTACAAAAAGCTTTACATGATAGTTATATAAAAAAAATCAGTTATAAGGTATCTTTATTTTGCAAGAACTATCACAAGAATTTAACAATGGCTCATTTCAGATATGAACTTATGTTATCTGCAAAAGTGCAATTGTACAGATACGACCTTTGTTTACTGAATAATAACATTCCAAATATTTGGAAAATTAAAAGAATTCCAAAATTTCCAGAAACCTTTGGGGTAAGGGAAACATCTTATAAAGACAAGAATAAATATATCTTTTTGAGGTACGATTTTATGTTATTCAGGCAATGATAATGTCTAGCCCTAATCTATAAAATTTACGGTAGACACTCGTCACAAACCAGCCACGATCAAAACCTTGCTGAAACCTTAACACTTACCTAGTTATGTAACATTCTGTGTTTACCTGGTGAATTTTGGCAATAGGCCAAGTAGTCCCAGCATGTTTATAAGTATACAATAATTCATAAGGTGGTTGAACTAGAGATATAGAGGGTGACATGAAATCTGGATAAAATACGACCTAAATTGACCTCTTATGAATGCCCGTTGGCTGGAATAGAACCTTTTAACTGGGACTACTAAACAAACTCCCACTCGCACCCTCTCTCTCCTTGGTACGCAAACATTGTGGGTGTAGAGAATGAAATCTCACGAGCTTGTCCCCAGTCGTTGCTTGCATGTTGGTGGGAATGGAGTAAAACACGAGTGCCCAATATCAATGCAATAATGAAAAACTAAAGCAAGTTTAGCTTACCTCAAGGATTACAAGGGAATCTATCTACACATTTATACAAGGTAAGCCTTGTGATATTACATTCATGATGTAAATAGTAGAGGTTGTCAGGAAATCTAAGGCCCTGGGGCGTATAGAGCTGATTTAACTGATCGTGTCGGCGTTAATGTAGGTGGAAAGTGAATGTATACAAGCAGATTTCTTTACCTATACCAGTCCCAATCCCCCGGTTTTTGGCATTGCTATGCTTGGTTGGCACGACCGGTGCATGTGTTTCGTGAACGTTCTGGCAATAAAACAGTGGGCCTTTGTGAGACCAACTGTTGATTCAGTGTAACATTTCCTTATTCATATTAAAGACTTGACATTACTTGTATTTTTCCCAGAGTAATGGATAAATAAGCACGTGGCTATGTGATGTGTGACAGCAACCGAAGCTGAAAAAAAAGGATAAACAAGCTTTTACAATTTATAAAAGTGTTAACTATCAATAAATCATTGAGTTATGACAGGGGACCAAATTTCTGTCTAAAGTCGCTATATATAAACAAAATATAATCGGTCATTTCCTTTGGTTGTTGATGTAATGTTGCGATAACAAAATTGATATGGTTCAATTGGATAGCCTGCATGGGTTTACTTAGGGTACGTTGGTCATATTTTGAATGCACAATCCGTTCTCATTTTTTCCTTCGTATTTCTTTAAACCACATTCATTGATAATGATCATCCATGTAGGTATAGGTCTAGCTACGATAGGCTGTGGCATGACATTAGTGCAAGTTCAAGTTTAGTTTGGAATAGCACAAATGTTAACGGTAGTAATATCATAATACATGTCGCGCACGGTTACTGCTAGACTCATCCGTTGATGAGGCCTAGCTCATAATTATATACATTGGTTACACAACATCACCAACTCTTTTCTCCTCCTGTGATAGATCCTAGTCAGTAACTATAGAGTTGACAACAAGTAACTATAAAGTTGAAAACAGAACACTGAGGCAGAACTTATGGAAAGAGAGGCGGCTGTTGTCCTCAATTATAACGTTAAAATTAGGATAATTATCTTAATGTCTATATTACGAAGCCTGGTGCTGCTATTACACTTTAACAAAAAATAAATCATATGGTTCTCCTTAATGTAAATTTCACCATTCAACTATTATTACGGTGATATAATTATAGCCATGGACATGCCATTTATATCAAGCAAATAATGTAGCTTTCCCTTGGTTTCACTTCCACTTGCAATGGTTTTAAAGCAATATCCATCATGTAACGCCCAAAAAGTGTATTGTATTGGTGTTTCTGAAACTTATTGAAAACTTCATTAGAAATGGAGGGTTTCTTTATTATTCATAACATAATTAGTGAGTTAGTATGTAATGAAGATCTAAAAATAAATTGAAAAAGAATATCATTCCTTTGGTCTCTGTAACGGCTTCCCGTTAAGAAAACAACTAAAGTGCACCAAGTATTGGCCATCTTAACGGGTATTAAAGGATCGATGGCTTTGAGAAAAAGGATACATAGACATATCCCTAAGTACATTACTATATATCGACCCTGTTTTGAAGTTTAGATCCCCATCGGAAATCCAGCGTCTCAGAAACCATGGGATTTCTGGATCCGCGCATAACTCTAATTAGTTGTACATATCTTGTAATTTCTATAATCTGTCTATTCAGAACGGCGCCGACCCGTTGACCCTGGACGTGGACGACAACCTGCCCATAGACCACGCCCCTCCAGGGTCCGCCACCCGACAAACACTAGAGCAAATACTGGAGGAGAGAGGTGAGTGATTAACACCGCATTGATCATATCTCTTTTTTGGCCACACAACCTGATAAAACATGGTGGATCGCCTTTTCCGCTGAATTAAATATAGACATGATAATTTGACACAAATGATGGTGATTGTCATAGTATCCTTTATATTTATACTATGATAATGATTACCTTTTCGGTCACTATGATTTCAGTTATCATTATAATACTGGGTGCAAAAACTTCTATGTAAAGAAATGTGTATATGTTGTCATTTCTTGAATTATTCACATTTAAGATTTAGGACGAGTAAGGGGGCAAGGTAATATAGGCTAATTCAAACTATATCTCCATAGATATTACAGGAAGACTGACTTGAGGGTTTGTATCACGAAATTTATAACTATAGGGTAAATGTCTATCCGCCATGGCTTGAAGTCCCCTGGCATCTGCGGATAGTAACATAAATAAGTGTTAAAATATCTAGTTCCACTCGAGTTATCGACTAGCTGTATATACTGTACTTAAAGGTCATAAATCTGTATCTCCTTTCATTTACTTTTTTTCCCTTTTTATCCTAGCTTCAATTGTTTACATGGAATTTTCAGACTATTATATCTGTATGTGAAAGTTAATGACCCTTTATAATGACATCATGCATTGCATGACACTATGTTTTAGAAATAATGAGGAAATCGATTCCCGTGAAGAATGAGTGACTGACACTACCTATTTAAAAAGTAATTATAATTGGTGTACTCATTATCTTTAAAACTGCAGGTAGCGAGAGTGGCATAGTGGGGTGGGTTGGCCAGGTGCCGATTAGGCCATTTAGATAATGGGCGGGGGGTGGGGTGGGGGTGGGGGATACGGCACGCCCGTGCTTTATAGCTACTGATCATGATGGTGGGCATTCCTTCTGATGATTTGGATTTTCCCAGCTGATCTACATCTAGATTTATTTCCTTGCTTTTAATATAATCAGGGGAAATCGTACCGCAATGTTAAAAGAATCTGCAAATGAAAAAAGGAATAGGACAACGTGATAGTAAATCTCTGGAACTTTAAATTCTGATTTAGTCTGGTACCCTTAGCTTCAAAGAGCAATAAAAAAGAATAAGGAAATGCTCAAGATAAAAAGGGTAAAGAGCAGAGTGTAATATTCTATGAGTCAGTAAGAATAATGCATTCGCCAGCAGAACCTCATGAACTGCCCAGACCAAGGTCAGCCAAATACGCTTTGTGGTTTCTATGAGGAAGCAGGAAGAGAATATCAATATACAGCACTGTGCAGCGTGAGTTCACTCTCTGTGTCCACATACACCTTTCTATTCGCCAAACTATATCGACATACAGACGGGGGGCAATTTGCGCGACCTTGTGTGTATTAGCAGGGTCTCTCGACTGGTTAAGTTTCTTCTTGTCCGAATAAAAAAGAGGGACAAAAAAACCTGTCTGATGTTTGTGGGTGAACAGGAACTGTCGTCACACCTCCCCTCACGAGTTTGCTGACCTAGGTCATGCTTTGGTCCACGTGTTGAAGCCTCAAGCGGTGTAGGAGGAATGTTCTTATATAAAAAGAAAGGTATTAGAGTAGCAATTTAGAGTTGACACATTAACCACCTTTCGAAAGGGTTCAAATTGAAGAGGCCCTTTCTTCCATTCAAGCTATGGTATTGGACAGGGTGTGTGATTGGCATTTACGAGTATTAGCGGTTATGGAAACTCAGACCCCCAAAAAGAAATCTATGGTTATATATATATATTATATTATAATTACTTACTATACTGCTACATATGATATGTATTTGTTGATATTTATGCAGAAATAACCGTAATTATACAACATTAATTTAATTGATTTACCATTTAAGTGGCATCATAAAAAGCTCATACCCTGATTGAATTAAATCCGATGAATAATCCTCCCGTGAGATCTGTTCTCGCCGTGGCTCGGTGGTTTTCCCGGCTCGGCCGGTGCCGTTGGATCCTCTGTTTGCCATCAGGCCGTGTCCCGTCCACGGCCAGGTATTGATTGACTCACCTGGGCCAGGTGAGGCGCTGGGCCTCCAGTGTGTGGGGTAGGGGAGGGGCCCACTGAAGCGTGCATGGGGAATGCCATGAGCGCCAGTCCGACCGATAACAACGCCTACAAACCTGCATGTCTCCAGGAGGTATCTCTGACTAAACCAGCATCCCAGTCA
Source organism: Lepidonotus clava (assembly GCA_936440205.1). Classification (NCBI taxonomy): domain Eukaryota; kingdom Metazoa; phylum Annelida; class Polychaeta; order Phyllodocida; family Polynoidae; genus Lepidonotus; species Lepidonotus clava. The sequence continues at coordinate 19,983,541 of OW387148.1, forward strand.
TAGTGCTTGTTTTCATGGGACTTATCACATAGCTACTGGAAGAAATTGGCTTTTTGTGTGTGAATTGCTGCTCATTATTCGTGTCCTGCATACCTGTCTTTACTTGTCTTAATGGATATTGTCTCACCTGCCACACCTAAGGCGGTCTGGATGTACACACGGAGGATCCTTACTGAAAGGTGAACAAGCGCATACCATAGAGCAGTGACTGCTAGCTTGCACCATAAGGATACATGAGGAATATACATGAATCTCCCGATTGACAAGCCTTCTTAGATTATAAATTATTGTACTGAGATATTCACACCAAATTGTTACGCTAGGATATAAACAACCAAGGTAAAGCCAAATACTGGAACGACCGTGTATCTAAACGACTGCCCTCTTCTATCGTCCTCTTGGAAGCTACTTTAGGTTACAATGGAAGTTTGTTTATTGCAAACTATTACCTGTTTTATACAAGCTCAGCTTGGATGTATACAAAAGGGACAGTGGATCTAAATAGATAGTACCTCAGTTAGCTAAGGTGACCACCTTCAGGTATGTACCAGTGCATATTAACCAATTTTGTTATCACTACAGCTGGACCTAAATCTTATATGAGACTATTACCGCCTGGAGTGGAATTACAGGAGTACCCGCTTTTGAAATTGGAGTACCGTGCACGAGCAGTGGATACTTACGATATTATTGATTATACCATATTGAACAGACCTTTTTTGGATGGCAGAATAACATACACGGCAAGGAAGTACTTTTCGACACACCCTGTGACCCTGTAGGGTTGGTGCACTCTGAATATAACATTGGGGAAATATGTGAAAACTCATAATTGCATTGTGAGCCTCAATATCATGTGAGTAAATGCTAGGGCAATAGGTTATTAGCCCTTTGCATGTTTAGATTCATATTAGGCCTATATTTATAAAAAAATCTTCGTGCATGCTGTTTACGAGCTGCTCAAGAGAGCAAGTTATTAGTCAAAATAACGAATACAAAATGCACCTGCTCTTCTTCTATGTTATAACGATCAATTTTGTTAAAAACTATATTTTATATATAGTCACATACAGTGGGATCCTTTTCCCACGGACAGTGATGCTGTAAATATTATTGATGGAAGAAGGCAGCACTTCATAACAAACGGGTCAGGTATAAATAGATAATCAGAGGAGTTTTGCATCATCATCTTGCAGTCTGCCAGTAGACTGGTGATTCAGCTGGTATAGTGACAGGGAGATTTGCTTGCTATGCCGTCTATTAATATCTTTGGATCACTATAAATAAGACTGGACGTAAAACATACAAGTATATTGTGAATTAGCTCTCAGTCTAATTAAATTATTTCAAAGCATGAAGTTTCAAAAAGAAGTATAGCTTATTATTCAAAGGGGTAATTCAAAGGAAATAAAACAAGGCCTTCAGAATTGACTTCTTTATTTTTCTCAATAAAGGTTAGCCTACAGCATGTACTGTGAAAATACCAAGTTACAACTAAGGGTCCTTTGTGCTTTGGTGGCCTAACACACAAAATACACACACACCTGCATATTCCATGTATACAAGGTCAAGACATGCTGTTTTCAATATTCTACCTGTGTCAGGTATGTGTGGACAAGGTGCTCTACGAGCCTGCCCTACCAAACATTAGTCAAAGACTAGACAAAGAGTACATGAGGTATTTGGCAATCTCTTCTGCGGTACCAGGAACGTGGCCGTCACAGGGAAGTGGAGATCAATACATTTCTTTGTGCATACATGGGCTTTGGGGCGACATTTTGAACTGAAAAGGGACAAATGTCAGTAGGCCAAACGTCCTTTTAAAGTCAAGCCATTACTTGAAAGGAAAGGTGTCATCTTTAAGTTGTAAATATGAAAGTAAAGCTTTAGTATTGTTCTACCCTTACATAGTTACCTTCCTGGAAACAACAATGACTATTAAAAAATCTAGGTTTAGCGTTTCTTCTTGTATTGCTGGGCAAATTATTGTCAATGACATGGGCCTACTATCATATGAGGATGCATTTGGTTAAATATAGCTAGGTTTTACCAGTTACAATCTTTACTTGACACAGTCATAGTGACATTAGAGTTGCTACATCCGCCTCCCGCTTATTCAGATTTTCAGAAAAAGTGCAACTATTAGCACACTAAAAGAAGGGGTTGGCTTTTTGCGGAAGATATATGTAATTGAAAAACTGAGCATTTATTCATATCAAAATGAACGTTCACTCCATATAAAACATAAATCACACCGCTACAAATTGAATCAATAAAATTCCCAAGCAGAATAGCCGTTTGCACGCTCATAGTCAAAAACATGTCAATTAATTCAGACCTGTCAAAGTTGTTATTGGTTGCCTTGGTTACAGGTGTTCTCGGCACCCATTTGGCGACATTGCGGAAGTCGCCTGCACGGCGCATGCTCGAGGACATCAAAGAGCTGGTGGCAACGCCTGGTGCTGATGTCAACTTGCCCAATGACCTGGGCATCACCCTGGTAAGTTAACAACCTGCCCAATGACCTGAGAATGACCCTGGTGAGTTAAAAACCTGCCCAATGACCTGGGCATCACCCTGATGAGTTAACAACCTGCCCAATGACCTGGGCATCACCCTGGTGAGTTTACAACCTGCCCAATGACCTGGGCATCACTCTGGTGAGTTAACAACCTGTCCAATGACCTGGGCATCACCCTGGTGAGTTAACAACCTGCCCAATGACCTGGGCATCACCCTGGTGAGTTTATGACCTGCCCAATGACCTGGGCATCACTCTGGTGAGATTACGACCTGCCCAATGACCTGGGCATCACCCTGGTGAGTTTACGACCTGTCCAATGACCTGGGCATCACCCTGGTGAGTTTACGACCTGCCCAATGACCTGGGCATCACCCTGGTGAGTTAACGACCTGCCCAATGACCTGGGCATCACCCTGGTGAGTTAACAACCTGCCCAATGACCTGGGCATCACCCTGGTGAGTTAACGACCTGCCCAATGACCTGGGCATCACCACAACCTGCCTGGTCACAATGAGATTAGCTACAATTATTTAATGGTATTAAAATGCTATATCATCAGTGACCAGGCTGTCCATAGCCTTACATTGGTAACTGAATAATTTGATAAATGAGTAAGTACTAACTCTCCATAGCCTTACATTGGTAATTGAGTAAATTGGTAAATGACTAACGTATCGGTTGACCATAGTATTGCATCACATTGGTAATTGGCTAACCTGCCTAATGAAAATACCATCAGTCTTATTAGCGATGGTTAGTGAGTAACCTATCCAATGGTCATGCACTTGCCTAATGGCAATGGTAATTATTTAGTAAATGTACTGACACCTAATCACATTGCTGGGATACTTTTAGCAAATCCATAGTTGACTAACCTGCCTAACAACAAGGGCATCACCTTGGTAACTAAATGTCCTACTCATGATCACTGCACTACGACCTCACTCCGTTAATAACTGACTTAAAAGTGTGCAATGGCCACGGCATCACTTATATGAACGATCAATGCCACCTCGTTGGCAAGTTAATCGTACTAAGCAGTCTTCTGAGATAACCTAATTGCATATTTTGTTATTTATCCATGCAATTTCTAAAGATTTCATTTACTTCATTTGGTTATCAACATGGTTGTGGTACAAATTACTCTAGCAATCTTGACTATTGTATTCTCCAACTACCAAAACCCCTCACTCATTTACAAACATACAAATAATTGTATAACTAATAGCGGTATGTATATATATATATATATATATATATATATATATATATATATATATATATATATACATAATATATTATAATAAAGCAAATAGTATCATTAGGTGTATAACCAGTTAACCATGCTATTTGACCTACCCTCTATGGTGGACAGTGGTGCTCATAGGACCCACACATATGGGCTCCACCAAACACTGCCCCCCCCCCCCCCCCATTCCCATACCACAATCAACGTTTCTCAAATAACGTTTGCTTTCAGTTGCACGTCGCCTGTGTAAACGGGTACAAAGAAGTGGCCAAGTTACTCATCGCCAACAAGGCCAACATCAACGCCCAGGACAACGAAGGATTGACGCCCCTCCATGTCGCAGCCAAATTTAACCAGGTAGGCTACAGACTCTATTCATGATATTTATAGTTTAGGCCTGTACAATGGTTTTTAAATATCTATGAAGTGAACTACCACTGTGTCAAATACACGTGACGCTATAGACGTTATGCAGATGACGTCACACAGCCCAAGAAGAGACATGATGATGACATTATGATCAAATTTCAAATCATTATTTTCTATTCAATATTAAAAAGCATCTTCATGGGAATTTATATGCTAAATTTATCACAAATGATCCCATAAGGTCATAATTACCCATTTTCAACACCCAAACTAATAAATTATAGACGATAATTTTCACATGTTTGTTATGAGCACATGGCCACCTTTTGGTGACCATGTTACCACGTTTGCCAAGGTCTATATAGACTAAGCTTAACATTCTAAACCAATAGTAAAGTTTTTAAGTGGTACAACAGAAGAGGGGTAATTGGAAGGCGTGTGATGTGATTTTATCAAAGTTGGATATGGTATAGATAGTAGTCATAATCAGCCGGTTGCAGATAATGATATGTTATTTAATGTATGTTATTGCTGCCAAGAATCTATAAAGAGACCCTTGCATGGAAACGTCCAGTTGCATAGGTATTTCTTAGGTATAACTCATTGTAAATTCAGAATCTAAATTCACGATCTGCCGGGGTGTCCTTATGACCTTCTTTATCCTGAATGACTTCCATTTTCGCCGCCAACTGACCTTTCGTCACAGATTACTCGATAGATAGGCCCTTTTAAGCAATTGTGAGTAGTATAGCAATTGGGGACAACGGCAATAAGCGGTAGGCTAAACAACCTTTATTATGTAACATGTATTGCAGACTCATTATTATTCGTGTACCGGTAAAATTAAGCTATCGGCTTGTTCATTATCTACTCATATAATTCAGCAACCCGGAAATATCCAACCCCCTCTAGGCTACACCATACTAAAAATCGATGTCAATGTATCCTGCATTATCAATTATATATACTCTATCAGAAGAGACAATTAAATGCATGTCTATTTTTAGTACACTGATAATGACATTCTTCAATTAAAAGTTCATTTCACCTGCCCCACCCTTCAGATCAAGATGGTCCAGCTGCTGATGAAGCACCTGGCCGACCCCCTACTGCAGGACGCGCTGGGTCGTAAGGCGGCCGACCTGACCGGGGTTGGTGCTATAGCAGACCTGCTGGCCGAGCACGAGGCGATGTGGGCCGCCCGCAGTATGGAGACGGCACCCACCATCAACATAGACGAGGAGGGCATCTACGACTTCGAGCTGGAGGCGCCCAAACAGCCCACCAAGACCGTGTACGTAGCTTTAGACCTTGTGCACATGGGGGTAGGCTACATCGAAAAAACATAAATGGAAGAGTGATAAATTTGTAATTAGTAGGCTTATGAGTTACAATTCAAAAACACAATCATGTCCATGCCATTATGCCCAAAAGCTAGATGATGGAATCATTATGTATTATTATACCTAAACTAACCTATTTAATCATACTATCTAAGCCATACTCTCTAGTACCTCGAATTGCAATCATCCGAATAGAATTGATGTTACACCAACTTGGAAAAATGGTACACAATAATCAGCACACACAATTTTTACTTATCATTTAGTTCCATTAACATTTAATATTGTTCTGTTTTTTGTTTTAATGTTCCTCTGTGTACATGTTGTTCCCTTAATGTTGTTCTCAGCTCGCCCCACGAGAACCTGGCTAAGATGGAGGCGGTGCTGGAGGCCCAGATCCGGCTGGGGTCGGCGGACACGGCCGACGAGGTGGACGGCATCCACCCCGACTTTGAGACCCTCACCTTCAGGAGGTCCCGCGGAGCACCAAAGAGTAAAACGGTGAGCACCATAATGGCCGCCTGTGTTGTGTTATGAGGAAATGATGTCGTACATTATATTACAATAATCTTAAGTTTGGCAGGTTTAGAATAATGTATCTACAGAAGGACATATGATTAAAATACAGAATGTCCTCAATCAAAAGTTCTCAATGCAATCAACTTCATATGACGAATAAATGAGTCTGTTTGTATAAGCATTTTTCGTGGCAAACTTGAACTTACAGTTCCATACACTCTTACAAGTACTTTATATTACTTGGTATGGTACAACATGCCAACTTATAGATTGATGATAACATGTAGCCAAGAGGGAATCATACTATTTAATTTGTGCCTTCGTTCAAGAATCATAAGATTTAGACCTATGCCACCTTTGATATTTGGTAGATGGATTTCTTTTCTGTACTATATTTTCTCCTTTGATTTATAGATTGACGTTCCCGAATTAGCCGAGAACGATGATCTCACTAATCTTCCAGAAGTATCTGAAGCCATAATAACTGAAGAATTAAGGAAAAGATATGTACAAGACAGAATGTATGTAAGTACTCCTCCAGAAACCTTTAGAAACTATTGTCACTGTAGGTCGCATGCTCGGTGGTTTTTCCCAGTGTGTAGGATAGTTTATAATGTTGTTATAATGCATTTATTGCTATGGTCCTACAGAAGTTCCATATCATGTGATACGTGGTGGTGCTTATCCTTTGAAAGTAACTGGCTTTGCCTTGTCTGGTCAGCTTGAAGAATATATAGGGACCTACGTTGATTTTGTACATTTTTTGAGTCACTATATTGATTATTTGTAATCCCTTTACTTTCAGACATATATTGGTGATATTCTTGTCGCCCTCAACCCATTCAAAACACTGTCCCTTCATCATCGATCGGTATGTTATTCATCACATTTCTCTTTCATACACTTATTGTATTTTACTGTAATACATATCAGTCTCAATACCTTAAATATTTCTCTAACATATTCCTATGACCGGTTTTACGCTGTCAAAATTCCAGAGGAGTAATAAGGTTAACCTGTCAAGTAGAAGCAATAGAGTACACACAGTTCATCATAATATGCCATGAGCGCATTGATCACAATAGAGCAGGAATGCGCACACCAAACCCAAATATGTTAAAAACTCAATAGATTAATTCTGCCCCTCTCCTTCTTTAATGTTAGACTTTTGTGATGCGGGGTAATTTCTTGGCTCTTGTTTGATAGCCCTTTTGTCAAATGGGGTTATACAACAATAATACGGTTGAATTGACAGCTTAAAATGCTATCTAGTGATGCAAGTAATGTAATTTACAATCAAGAAACAACGACGTGCTCTTCCCAAGAAAATGAAAAACATGTTTTATCTATATCATTTTGAAATTAAATATCTCCCTTAATAATCACTGCAGCCATATGGAATTTAATAAGCAATTACTGGTAATGAGCAATATGAAGAGAACCATACGTCTCAAAATGTAGATGTTGACCTCATCCCCCCTTACCCCATCCCCTCAGGTCTCCTCCATGTACAGCGGGGCGGCCGACCGGCTGGCCGTGTCTCCCCACGTCTTCGGTACGGCCGAGGCGGCCTACCGCCGGATGAAGGTGGAGAAGGAGTCGCAGTGTTTCGTCATCTCCGGGGAGAGCGGGGCCGGCAAGACGGAGGCCGCCAAGTACGTCATCCAGCACCTCCTGTCAGTGGCCATCAGCGACGAGACCAACCTCAACGCCAGGATAGAGCAGGTTGGTGAGGAAGTGTGAGGGAGGAGTGGGTTGATAATGAAGTACAAGGATAGTACGGGTCAATAACAAACTACAATAGTAGAGCGGATCAATAACTTTTTTTTGATAATATTTTATTTGTCGCCTTCAAAAAAAGTCTGTTCTTCCAGACGTTACAAAGTTAATTATCACAGGTGTACAGAATCTGGATCAATATTGTCTTTTTTTGTATAGAATGTAAATGAAAAATTATACAATGAAAGATGATAAGTTTTGTAAAGATTATACAATTGCAAATATCTAGAGCAACACCCACAGAATCAAGTAACTAAGTGTACTATAGGTAGAGCTGGAAAATAACGAAGCACAAGTAAAGCATGTTCATGATGAAGTAAAAGGGTAGAACAGATGGATAACTATATACAATTAAGGGTAGAGCAAGTTGATAATAAAGTACAAGGGAAGAGCAGGTAAAAGTTAAGTACCAGGGCAGAGCAGATTGGCCTAGGTGTCCTACATGCGGAACAATGAGGATTTCTGGATGCACGAGGGAGATGTCTAATATTTTGACGCAAGAATTGCAGAAAACATAAAGGATGAGAGAAGCGGTGGAAAGCAATTGAAATGTTAGGATGATATCCTATACCACACACTCTGATTACACTAATAGGTAGGGGGGTACTCAGGAAACATTGCAATGGAAGATCAATTTTGTATGGCGTGAGGATGCAATCAATAAAAACAGAATACATGTATCATAAACAATTCTGCTGTCTACTTATACTTTCCTCACATACTAATTGTAATAATGCTGTTTACCTGTCTGTCTCCAGGTTAACCCCTTGTTGGAAGCGTTTGGAAACGCACAGACTGTGATAAATGACAACTCTAGCCGATTCGGCAAATACCTGGACCTCATGTTTAACGACGACGGGATAGTGCAAGGAGGTGAGAAGGGTGGTTCTTATATGAGGTGGTTATTGGACTTTACTCAAGAGCTCACTTCTCATTACCAGATTGCGGTTGCTGTTATTGATATTTCAATTCTTCAGCATTCGCCCAACTTATTTTACCCATTTCACGTCATCGTTGCCAATTGGAATATTGATACCGAGCACATTGATTCTTTATTAGACATCAGCTGATAGTTTATTCTGGTGACCTTTAGGTATTCAATGCAGGCTGATGTACAATGATTATTATAATGGCTTGAAGCAGGCAAGGAACATGCGGCATAAATCGAAAATGTACCTATAATACCTCAGTCAGCGTACGTAACAGAATAATGAATTATATCACCAACTCTTTTTCCACTATTTTAAACACACTGTTAACAATAAATAATATCCATCTTCATTCAGCCAAGATTCATGAGTATTTGCTGGAGAAGTCACGAGTTGTCTACCAAGAAGAAGGCGAGACCAACTTTCACATTTTCTACCTCATGTTCGCTGGGTTGTCTCCCGACGAACGAACTAAATACAATCTGGGAGAGGCAAAAGCCCACAGGTAAAACACTAAGGATATATTTCGTTTTTGATTCTGTTTTTCCAACATATTTGAAGGCCCTAGGCTCAATTGACCAGCTTTATGACATATTTGTGTCTTCATGATTAATGCACTGTTGTGTATCCCTTGTTTTATAATAATAAATCGATATTACTATTCTAATATCTCCCTAAAGTGTAATTGCATTATATGATTTGATCCAGAAGTTGTATCAATTGTTAGATTTTCAAAATGAAAGTCAATATCCTAGGATACATTGTTTAATAAAATATAATACTCTATTTTCCTTCAGATACCTCAGGTCAACTGGAGACCAGTCCAAAACTTTGTTTGGCAGTCGCAATCTGGAGAAGTTTAACGAGTTACGTGACTGCCTCAAGTTTATCGGATTCACAAGTGATGTAAGTTACATACTACCAAAAGAATTACAAAGAAAAACAGTGCAATTATTAGGATTCGGCACGAATCAAAAGATTTTCAAACAAGACATCTATCCATAACTTTAATATCCGGTACATAGTAGTAGAAGCATCATTATAATTGTGACCTGCAAAGTTAATGGGGAATTAATCCTTTATGATAATACGTTGACGGTGACATATTGAATATTTTATTACAAGTGCAACTAACACAATGTTTTATTATTTCTAGGACATAGACAACCTGTTTATATCGCTGTCCGCTGTTCTCCACCTCGGAGACATTGCCTTTAAAACAGTTGGGAATAACGACTCTGCTGCGATAGACAACCCGGAGACGCTTGAAAAGGGTAACTAAAACTGAGCAGCTGACGAATACAAATAACATACAATTGACATAGCGTATTTTAATGTTGATTTTACACGAAGATAACACTAATTTCATCTAGAAAACAATTAGGAATTTGAGTAAATAAAGACCATCCTCATAGACTAGTGAATCGAGAACAGCTGTATTTCTACCTTTATAGTAAATGTCCCATTTCTCATTGTTCATGCAGCATCTTCACTCCTACAAGTTACTGCAGAAGACCTCGGGTCCTGTTTGGAAGCAGAGATCACTGTTACCAGGGGTAGGGAAACCGTTATGAAACCTTGTCCCTTGGATCTGCAATTATGCTAAATTTATGTCACAACTGAATCCTATTTTACCATTCACCTTTGCAATTCACACAATCTTTATTTTGTATCACTCACAGTATATGAGACTTCTAGTACCTATAACTTAACAGATGAACGAAAAGGTGGAGAACAACCTTTTAAGTAACGCGTACAGAATATCCTTTCATTGAAAGATTCAAGGTGTTTAGTATCTCCTATATATTAATACCGTTATAGGGGAGTACATCCGTAACGAGCGGTCGCTGGGCCAGGCGTCCGACTGTCGGGACGCGCTGGCCAAGTCCCTGTACGGCCGTCTCTTCAGCTGGATCGTCAACAGCATCAACCAGCTCATCCAGCCCCTGCACGGCAAGTAAGTCAACCAACAGCGTTTTATTAATAATATATTGTGTCGAATAGTTGGTTTGTTGTGTAATTGATGCACTATTTGGCCATTTATTTAGACCGTACCGCAATGTAGAATTTAATCACGCTATTCCTAACAAGCTCCTCTATAAGGCTGTTCATGAGCCCTGAAGTACAGTGCGGGGTATCTTATAGTTGCCTGCAGAATTACAGGTGAGGGCAGGGGAGAATTCGGCTGTTGTTGCTGAGAGCACATATTGCACTAGGCTCTATAGGCCTACACAATCGTGGAAAAGCCGAAAATTATAGGTCCCTTAAATAAGGCCTAATGGTTCTCTACTGGTGTTTATGTATGGCTTTAGTAGGGCCTGTAACTGATGCTCCAACAAATGATAATTTACTGTCGTTGTTGTAACTGCATGCTAATTTGTTTTCTTCAGGGAACACACAGTTGAAATGGGAATACTGGACATTTTTGGCTTTGAGAACTTCCCAAAAAACAGTTTTGAACAGGTTAGTGCTTTTATCATTTTGAACATTATTGCTACCTTAGCCTTAAATCTCAGTTTCAATTATTGCTACCTGATTTGTAACCTGTTATCTTATTACACATGCAGCTGCCGATGGCATAAGAAATAATGACTTCTTCTCAAAAATAGAAATAATTACTACTCTATGAGCCAAACAAAGTAAAATTTGTGCTCCCCAGTTGTGCATCAACCTGGCCAACGAACAACTTCAGTACCACTTCAACAAGCACATCTTTGAGATGGAGCTCCAGGACTGTGCCGCAGACGGCATCTCCATGGACAACGTCGACTTTGTCAACAACGTGGACATCATTGGCATGTTCCTAGGGGTAAGAACTATGTCTTATCATACCTGAATAAGGAGCAATTTTTGATGATTTCAGAGTTTGTCTCGATTGAATAGATTATCATTTAAGGGCGTATGATAAAAAGTATTTCATTGATGGACCTTATAAGGGAACTGTCTATTCCACCCCCCCCCCCCCCCCACTCAAAAATAAAAGGGAAAAAAATGTATGGGAGAAACACTTAATAATTATAGGTTGGAGATTCCCTTTCCGTATAAACAACGCTTATAACGCTATTGACTTATTTGCAGAAGCCACAAGGTATCCTGTCCATTCTGGACGAACAAAGTCGGTTCCCCAAGGCCACAGACCAGAGTCTGGCCAACAAACTCCACAGTGGCCCAGGTCGGCAGTTCCCCAAGCGGTACATGGCCCCCAAAGACAAGGGGACCACGTTCACCGTGCTCCACTACGCCGGCCACGTCAACTACGACCTGGAGGGGGTGCTGGAGAAGAACAAGGAAACCCTGCCTGCCTCTATACTCTTTACGATGAAAAGTAAGAAATAGCCTTAACTTAAATGGGCATACCTCTTAGAGTCTTAGGGGGGAATCAATTTCAGATCAAAGACGTCCCTTTTCAGACTAAGGTGTAAGAGCATAAAGCTATCAAGCACTGAGAACAAATGAACATTCAAACTTAAAAAGAAGAAGGCATGTAGACAGAGGCTTGCAAAATTCTATTCATTCATGCCTATTCTATTATCCTACTATTTGGTATAGGGTATTTTGCTCATTCAAAGCGCGTCTGATTATTTTGTACATGTGCTTTCATTAGTTGGTTGTGTGTACTGTATAACACATGCATGACTACCTGAACTTATGATCTATCCTACAGTTTTCCCATATTAGATTATTACTAATCCCTACCTTTACCCTTGGTTCCTGCAGCCAGTAACAGCCTGGTGATTAAGGAGATGTTCCGGTCCCGTCTGACCCGCACCGGGTCACTGGCCCCCAGCACCCGACAGAGGAGGTCCAGGACCGACAGAAAGTCAGGGGTCTTCGACTTCTTCTTAAACCGACAGAGGTCCACGGAAGACAAGAAGGTAGGGTTATCCGTAGGACATAACTGACTGTCTAGAACCTTAAAACCTTCTAGTTTTAGGTCATTTCGATTGAATTTACCCACAATTATCTCTTAACGTTATTATAGTTCTGCTCAGTTGAACTAGAATCTTTTGGCATAATTAGTCATTATGTTTCAAGACGCATTTACTTTTGGTCTGATGGATTCGAATATCAACAGCAAATTCTAAATAAACGTAGGCCCTGAATGGATAATTCATTTCTGACCATATAGATGCAACCCAGGAATCGTACTAAAGGACTAAAGATTAGCAATCTGATGAAAAACGTATGTTTGTTAGAGACACTTTGTCACGCCTCCACATCACAATAGTAGATTAGAAGTACATCCATTGGTGCTTCTCTCTTTCAGATTGACACAGGCACTTGGGTAAAGGATTGAATAAATGAAACATTTATTTTCAGGTTTTTGCCTTTTTGGTACATTATACGTTCATTACTCCAGGAAACCTTTCATGCATATTCGTTTTTCTTTTGCAATTTTTATACTTCAAAAAATCAGGGTTGGTTGATTCGGTGGCACTTGATTTTCATTATTTGGTTTAAGGGAATTGTTTCATAAACAGTAATTTGTCAGGCTGTCTAGAACAAGACAACAAAGTTCCTAATGTCCATTTCCAGAAGAAAAATACCCTATTTTGTTGATATTAATATCTCTGTTGTCAGGTTACTTACAGATTTGACTAACTCCCCAATGGACACAACTTTATTTTCCTAAATATGAATACCTCCCATGGTTAACAATGACGACCTGACGATTCTTCATTTGACCATTTCACACTAATATAACTATCCCACCTGGAGTTTATCATCGTACTTTGATAACTGGTATAATGATTGCAATAAACTATGTAAAACGTATGTCGAAAAATAAGAAGATTTCATGTCTTTATATCAGTATTCGATTTATGTCATTCCTTTTTGAGTACCTCAAGCTCCTCACAAGAAAGCTTTGAATATTAGAATGTTCATGTTTTGCTGGACAGAAAATCTAGGATTTGCCTGCAGAGAGGTCTCACTGTTACTGGACTTTCAAACCGTCAAGCTCTTTCAAGCTGAAATAAAACGTTGATTTATCAGGGCAGAAATGTATCCGAATTCTACTAAGCATAAACCTATCCCTTTGAGTTCATCATACAGCCTTGTTTTACCTTATAACACGTTAAAGTTTGACATTTGACCGTTACATCATTCTTTTTCAGCCACGTAGGGGGAGACCTGACGGGTCGATCATCGGGACGGACAGAAAGGGACCGTCCACAGCCGCCTTCCATTTCAAGGTTAGAGCTGATGACTCTATTATACAAATGGTGGATTCATTGATTTTGAATCCACCCAATCACAAAAATCCACAACCCCGTGGGTGTCCGAGTAAGAATAGGCCCTCAGTAGCCCCTGCTGATCGTACGAGGCGACGATAGGGGGGACCCTGCACTGACCAAGTGGTTTTTGGGTTCAATTCCTGGTCAGTGCTTGGTTCACTAAGGGATGAGGTACAGCAAAAATGATCACTGGGTTTTGATCCCCTGCTGTTTGCCCACCCTGTCACCTTCATCTCATAGATTTGATCACCAAAGACAGAATTTGTCCTAACTGGTTTTCACCGTGAAAATGAACCTGGCTGTCGGTACGGTGTAAAACACCCAACACTCACTCACTCACTCAAAAATCCACAAGAATCCACCCAATCACAAAAATCCACCCAATCACAAAATCACAGGAACTATTCTGTAACACATGTAATCAATATAAATGGAAACCGTCAATTCCATCACGCTTTGATAAAGCAATTATACTATAATCAAACCACGAACCAAACATTGAAAATGATTCATCCAATTTTCTTTGGTTTCATTCTAAATCCCTCTAATTTTGTTGTATACATTTTAGCATAGGTATGAAATTGTACTGTCTCACAAATGCTTAATATAACTGTACTTTCTTTTTCCGGCAAGAACTCGTTGGCTGACCTCATGTCGAAGGTGTCCTCGTCCACCCCACACTTTATACGCTGTATCAAACCCAACAAGAACAAGGCGCCGGGTGAGTTCGGGGCCGAGTACGTGGCTGCCCAGCTCAGGTACACCGGCGTCCTCCAGATGGTGCAGATAAGGAAACAGGGCTACAGCCTCCGACTCACATTTGACGACTTCAGGAAAAGGTGAGTAAAGCCGGTATTCCACTTCCCGATCTTGATGTTGGCGAATTTGTATTTTGTTTGGCATTCTCTGAGGATATGACATGTAACCATGCAACCTGTCTACCATTCAAAGGAGAATTTAAACCTTTCTCGTAACACATTACATGTTGGAATTTACACTTTATTCTCACTGTCGATTTTGTTTTAAATCGGCAGCAAAATTGGTATGTGGAATATAGGCTTAATGCGCTCTGACTGTGGCTCAGATCCTTGATATTGGTAATGGGAATTACATTGGAACAAGGATGAAAGTACACAATAATTATTTGGATTTGATAGAACTAGACAAAAGACAACCTGAACATGTGGTTAAACAAATAAAAAGATGCCATCTAGTAGATACAATAGGACAGCTGAAAATAACCCTCAAGAGGTGTAAAAGTATCTTGATTAAATGGTTCAAAACACAGCAATGCTTATTTGACGCGATGGTTGCATGGTCTACTATGAGAGCATCAATTGTGTGGTTGGAGATTGGGCTCCAGTACCAACCACTATTATTGTATCTTGCAGTATTGTAAGCGGGTGGGGTATTAAAAGTTGCAATCATCTTACCTTAGTTTGACAATACCAAGGAATAGCTTCAATGATCTTACATTAATTTTCAGATATGAAGTGTTAGATGCCTTTTACTCGCACTCTCCAGACACAAAAGATGTTATGATATGCAAAGCCATGCTAAAACACTGCCAGATCAGTGATTATCAGGTAAGGAACTATCATGGATAATTATATTGTTTAATTATACCGTGGTTTTATCAAAGATGACACACAAGCATTATAACAGTCTTCACTATATGAATGATTGATGAAGAGACGGAGAAAAGCCAAACATTGTTAAGCAACTTTCAGAACTGCGAACATCTAACATGTGTTAATTACCCCTACTCTGGTCTATCTATGCTAGAGGTAGTATTACTGGAATGAATTCACAAGGCATAGCCCTGACCTTGTGTTTGGATGAAATGAATAATGATAATTTGTACATCAATATGATAATAAAAAAAATCTAGATAACTTGCAATCTTAGACGTTGATAATCATTATCTGCACACTTACCCACAGAATAGAGATATGTAGTGTATACTATAATCTCTTTGATCAGAATAAGTTCTTATCGTGAATCAAACAACATAAAACCTGATTTTCTCCTGATTATAATGAAATGAATGACGTTGCTGTCGTAGATTGGGAGGACGAAGGTGTTCCTGCGTGCGGGCCACGCGGAGAAACTGGCCAAACTCACCTCCCAGATGTCGCCTAAGGTGACCACCATGCAGACAGGTAGGTACCTAGTGGAGCAACCAAAGTACAATCCTTTTATGTGTGGCTAAATCTACGTAAACGTATTGTAAACTTTCATGGTTTCAACACGCTGATGATAAAAAGGACATTTGTAAAAGCTGCTTGTTTACTTTTCGATAGAAGCACAGACTTCTGATTCAGTGGATGTGCCCCACTAGCGCTATCATAAGTTATGAGGTAAAATAAGCTGATCACTGAAAACACAAAGTTGTCAAAAGAGGTGTCAAAATCAACAACTCTATGACAACCTTCTGATAACCTTGATGTCAAAATTAACAACCCTATGATGACCTTCTGACAACTTTGAATATGAGATTCTGACGACTTTGTGACCACTTTATATGAGATCATGTGGGTCATGTGATGACCTCAGGGTTTTAGGTCAATGGTGCCAAAAAAACACAGCCATGGGTTGTCAAAAAAATCTCAAGGGTTGTCTTGATCTACTGGAACAACTCAGGGTTGTCACAGGGGCTTCAGAAAGGTTAGTAAATTTAACAATGTATTTATGTTTCCTGGGTTTCTATTATATCAAATGTTACTAGTTATTATGTATGCCCATTACATCTAGGAGACCTAAGTTGTATTAGGCCTTAGGAGTTGTATGGTATTTGGCACCATTCACTTACAATACTAGGGTTGTCACAGACAGAGGCCATGACAACCTTGGGCTGTCGTTTTAGGCATCACTCACTTACAACCCTAGAGTTGTCAGGCAGAACTTTTTACATATCATTTTCTTTCCTTGTCACAACCTGATTTTCACTTTTGCTTCTCTGACAACCTTTTTGTCCTAAGGTTGTCAGGAGAAAATGACAACCTTTGGGTTGTCATCCAGCCTCAAAATTCACAATGACGACCCTCTGACCACGCACAAAGTTGTCACAGGGTTGTCGCAGGGTTGTCACACAGCATCAGTGGTCTGAAATGAGCCTTGGGACAACCCAAAAGTCACATATTATGACAACCCAAAAGTCACCTATGACAACAGAGGTGGGGACGTGGCGTAGTTGTCAATCCTTTGAGCAGGACCACAATGAACAAAGATCTCTCAAATTTGGTGCCAAGTCTCCTTGGCTGGGCTTATCTGTCCTCTGATTGGTCAGTATTGTTTACTGATCCGTAAGCTTGCATTTCATTGGCTGTTGCCATTGGGGTGGCTGCACTCACTTGAAATTATGTACTATACAAAAAAATAAAGTTTATGACAACACCCTGACAACTTTAAACTGGCTCTCTGACGACCTTGTGTATTCAGTGATAGTTTTAACCTAACTGATTATGGAAAATATTATAGCCGTGACTGTGGTAACATTTTGATTGGACCAAACACCTAAAGACCCTTAAGCATAAGTAATCAATTGAAATAACGTTGAAGTAGTTTTAACTGGGGTTTGATACCGACTTTTAAAGTTGTAACGGACAACCTAGATACATTTTGTGTTGTTTTCTGTTTCTCAGCTGTCCGATGCTGGATGGCGAGGAAAAGACTAGACGAACTCCAGAACCAAGCAAAGGAACAGGAAAAGACAATGCACGGGTTCCTGAGTGGTATTGGAACAATGTCCAGCCAACTAGAGAAACAAATGACTAGTGGTCGAGATCATGATGAGCAAAAGTTCGAGAAACTCAAAAAGGAAGAAGAAGAAAGAAGGAAAAGGGAGGAAGAAAAGAGGAAAAAAGAGGAAGAGGAAAAGCAGAAGAAATTGCTCGAAAAAAGTAGAAAGGGTGACGAGAAAAAGAAAAAGGAAGAAGAGAAAAAGAAGAAAGAAGAAGCTGACAAGAAAAAGAAGCAGTCTAAGAGAAAATCAACACGTGAGGAAGAAAGCAAAAGAATGTCAACTGGTTCCTTCCAAGAACACGACTTTCGATGGAAACCAACGCGCCAAAGTATGGGCCTAAGAAGGTCAGTGATCACTTATGATTATCATAACAACAGTTTTATGTCAATTGACAACACAAAAGCTTCAAGTGTGCTATGTGACAAATCACTTACCTGGTTACCCTGCACTTGTCCGGGGCTACTTTTTGTTGTTTGAAGCTTATGTGTATACCACATGCTATTTCAAAGCTGTGTGCTTTTATTTACACATCACTTGTTTCTATCTAATGATATACACTGTAGATTATCGAACTCAATCACAAATTCCTTGAACATGTAAAATAACTGTGTCATTAACCACAGTTTGAAATTTGTCATAGAAAAAAAGTAATGCTGAAAGTATACACGACACAGGTGATGTTGATCTCTATGTACATTAATAATAATATTCCCCTGTGGCTTATTTGTTTGACAAACCCCATGCTGCAACCAGTTGCGTTTGCAATGCATTTCAGTTCTAGAATCGAGCATGAAAAAGAGTCAGAAGGGGTGATGAATGAGAGGTAACCATTTTTTTGTGCATGGATTATTGAATGCTTCAATCAATAATAATTATTGTCTGTAGCTTCAGCCGCTATATACCTTCTCAATCTAAAACCGCCCAAGCACTTAATCTGCAACCTGCTTAGATATATGTCGGGCTTGAAATGAATCCATCAGTTGATTTATTTTCTGCTTAAGAAATAGAGGATTCACCCACTATTTTACATTTGGCAGTACAGAGATGGCGCCATATAAGATGCTTAGTTCTGATTATGTCTACTAGAGGTCGTGCGTGCACCAGGTGGTGCTGAGCTGAACGCTAATACTCGGACTGTGTCTACTCAGGATGTTTAATTTCATACTTGATATTACTAGTAAAAGGCTTGAAATAATCTCTGTGTATTCATTAGACACTTTAAAGGTTTGTGGATGATGATTTTGACCCTAATAACAGCTTATAAACGAATTATCTGTCTTCTTATGTTGTGGTGGGTTTCCCAATCTATTATTATAGTGATGGATTTATGATACCAGTATAAGGCCTACGCATACATTTCTGGTGGCCATAAATGAAGTTTGGTTAGACCTTTTTTTGTCCCCCACTCGTTCTACAAATGAGTCGTTGCCAAAGGAAATCAATATTACAAACTGGCAGTATAATTATTATTATTCCCCCTACCTTTACGAGAATAACACAAAGTTGAATTAAAGTTTGGCAGCCTTTTGTTATTTTACACAAAGCAGACATTGTTTAGAATTCGATGTACCCCTTATGACAAGCCTATCTTTCTTCACTGTTTACTTGACAAATTAACCATTAGAACTACATCAATTTGGCAAACATTTAGAAAATACAAGTTATCAACAGTTCAAGAGAGTTATCGAGGCACGTAAAGAACTTCATAGAAATTTCAGGTACAATATGATCCGACCTATTTCAAGGCCTAATTCTTGGGACATATGGTCACGAAAATGGCATTGTTAGGCCCGGATACGTACCCCATGAGTTGGCAAGGTGTCAGTTACACGGGCCCAGTGGCCAGACAACTCCTGTCGTCGCCCACTTTGATGTGACCACCATTGGCTGCTCCCTGCCACCCACCCGCACCTCTTCACGGGTCGACGTGTTAAACATGCAACTCGGGGATTTGCCTAGTCATAAAAACTGACTTTTGATAAGTGTTCATATAAAAACACAATAGAGCGTCAATACTCTCCCCCATATTTGTATAGGGAGTCATAGGTGTCAATTTGTGGTGGAGAGGCAAACAATTGATGTGTGTTCTGGTATAGGTTTAACCTATGAAATGTTAGTTGTGGGTGGGAATAACTGATAGTAACACAGTGTTATGTCAAGAGTTAAGAACATTATAACACATGTTTCAATCCTCTGAAATAGTCGATATTGGCCAACAATCTACCACCAATCCTTCAGAACATTAATCATCATACATAGCCGAATGTTGAGTGAATGTATTTTGAACTGGTAAAATTATAACGATTTAAGTGGTTATCATTGTTTTAGGGATGAATTTCCAATCGAAGTAGGAAATAGGAACTCGTGGTAAGTAGCATGGCCAGGCAAAAACTCGCATTAAATACTCGCACTATAAGCATGATACACAAGGAAACCATTCCTACACCAAGCTAATGCTGCAGCTTCTGGCTTTTGCCATGTCCTCAGACCATTTATGTGTGGAGGTCAATTCAGTCACCCTCCATGCTGACTGAGTTTCTGGATAAGTTATGTCCAAGCCCAATTTCACACACCTCGTTGCACACAAATATAGGTGAGTGGGGCCTGTTTACTAAAGTAGAAGGGACAAAATGAGGCTACTTTCAGCCGAAGTGGCCAGTTATGCACACTGTAAAAAGTAGTTAGATCCTTTAGGCTCAATTTAAAGTTTCAAATAGATTATAGACATACACATTGAAAATGTATACGCAACTTATATCATATAAACATCAGAATGAGTATTTTACATAACAACCAGGCATGTAACATACGATTTTCCAAAGGCTATCAACATCTAAACAGGTTTCTTGAATGCTCTAGATAGTTGAATCTGAAAACTATAGCTGGCTAGAAGTGTCTCCTTATATATTTCATTGATATTGTTATTGATTATATCATGTATAAAAAGCATTGATCCAATAGGCGCTACTAGTAAGCTACCAGCATGAAAAGCTAGTTAAATAAATCATGTTTGAATGCAAAGATTACTCCTCTCATAATATATATCCTGCCCCTATGACAGCTGGAAAGTCCCCACTCTTATCATAGCCCACCCACCCATAGTCCCACACCCACTAATTCCATGGATGATCTGCATTGACAACTTAATTCAGTGGATTATCCCTCACTCAGTGCAATGTGAGGTCAGAACTGTTGAGCGATATGTACTTTATACATATATGCATTTTACCTTAAATGGGCCAGTACTATAAACACGTTAAAGGGCTTCATTGGGGATAAACCATCCGAAATCTATGAGTTTGGGGCCTGTTAAAGGAAGCTTTTAAAGGCTGGTAGCTTATTGAAGACACTTCGCATGCAGGGCACCCATTACCGGCGGCTTCTATTGCTTGGATTGCTCAGCCGGGAGCTGCTCTATTTTGCTTGGACATTTTCGGTTGAACCCTTTCAACTCCAGCCTGATAATGCCTACAGGCTGCTCTCCTAGGTAAACAGCTATTTGTCAATAAACTCCTTGAATCTCTACAGTAAAAAGTTGTCTTCCGCTTTTCTGCTGCTGCTGGCAGGCATTCTGTATTCCCATCTGCGTTTGCTGTGCATCTGGGCCGTGTCTATTCTCACATCTAAAAAACCCACACATCTAAAACCTCACACATCCACGGACCCATGCGTGATGACTGTAAACCCAAATTCTGTGACAATAATCGCGCATGGACACCAAGTCATCGCGCATGGTCACACATCCATGGGCCCATGCGCAATGACTATAAACCCAAATTCTGTGACAATAATCGCGCATGGACACCAAGTCATCGCGCATGGACGCCAAGTCATCGCGCGTGGTCACACATCCACGGGCCCATTCGCGCTGACTATCTGACCCTGCAGTCCGCAAATGGGCACCAAGTCATCGCGCGTGGGCCTTAAAATCATCGCGCATGGACGCCGAGTCATCGCGCATGGACGCCAAGTCATCGCGCATGGATGCCGAGTCATCACGCATGGTCACACATCTATGGGCCCACGCGCGATGACTTTGAACCCATGCGATGGTTTCTTAACATCCACACCTCCACCAGGAAATTATGTCAGTTCGAATGGGCCGTCTCGTCAGCGCGAATGGGCCATCGCGTCAGCGCGAATTGGCTGTGGAGGTGCGACCATGGGTTCCTGGTGGATGTGTGAAGTGAAGAAATCATCGCGCATGGGCGGTGGATGTGTGGATGTTTGGATGTGTGAATAGACGGTCCCGTGCATCTGCTGTGCTACTCTCCTCCAGTAGACCTATTAACAGGAGCAGCCATCCCCAGACTGGGCCTGCCAGAACCGGCCGCCAGGAGCGCTGCTGGCTGGCTGGCTGGCAGTGAGAGGGTGGTAGGCCTGCAGGGACTGTCAGTAGTAGTAAAGGCAGCAGTTGGCAGTGCTTACACTTGTGAAGAGGGTACGGCCACAGCAGGACGGCCCACGCTGGGAGAGTGGAGCGTGTCTGGGGTGGAGAGTGTGGGCCTACAGGGATCGGGACCTGCTGGAGACTGCAGTGTGAGAGAGAGAGAGTGGCGGGGGAGTAGAGGATACCCGGCGTCTGCTCCTAGGGGACTTTACATCATTCCTGTATTGTGTTACCCATTCTACCATAACACTGCTCTCATAGTATCCACAGGATATGACCTGTGAGCTACCTTTAATGTAGCGTTAGGAGTACAGATACCCGCTTTCATGAGGTAATATCCCCTGCAAAGGGGTTAACTAGTAGAAAGGGGCACCAAAGCTTGGTTAGTAGCCCCACTTCTTATGTGACGAGTCCAATGTGCCACTATCTGTTCATTACTTGGCAACCAGATCAAAGGCCAAGGGCAGGAGGTTACAGGCACCTTGGTCACCTTTATTACCTTGGAGACCAACCTCATGCAATCTACAAGTGACAAGGAATAACGATAAGGAAATATCACATAAAACAAAGGCGAACTAAGGACCAGTTCCCACATGCTCTAATGATAAGCGGATAAGCAGCCAACGGTTGCCAGGGAACTTTTTTTTTCTAAATTGGTGAAAGAGGAATGTGGCTTAACTAACTGCTAAGCGGCCTGTACAACTTTCTTTGCTGATCAAATTGGACCTACCACGCTCTATTTGACAGGGCTACTTGTTTTCTAAAGGAAACTGGGACGTACCCTGTATTTCGTTGTAAAGTTGAACTCGAGATTCTTTTCCGGTGACAAGGCCATAGATTGTACTTTTCTTAAAGAGGGGTACTGTGCTTCTCTTGTCACCTGTATGCCCTAGGAAGGCTTATTCGTCACAGCAGAAAAAAACTTCGGCCTGGATACAAACCAAAGGAAATGGGGACTATACTAGGCCTATAATCTAGAAAAGTCTTCCTCTGGGGTATAAAAGAGCAAACATTACAAATTGGTCTAGAGCTACTTGTAACTCTATGCTGGGATTATGCGTGACTTATAACTAACATAATACTACCTAAATATAGGTTATGTATCGAAATGTTTACAGATGTTAGCCAAAGATTATGTTTGTGTTATTAGTCTGAGCGTTGAACTGGACTACTCTGTGCATTGGATCTTTAAGCTACCACACCAAGGATAGCCCCCACACCTGTATATATTATACATAGTCAACACCTGGATTACCTAGCCCTGATGAGGGCGTGTACCGTCATCCCTGACCCCTTCATACCCTTATAATCCTCACAGAGACATCAATGTTAATCTGATCTGTTACTTTTTTCATGCTTGCACACGCTCAGGGCGCCTTCTTATGTCGAGGACATGTGGTAAGTAGAATCGTGTCATCCTGATAACTTGGTTTGATTCTCTTAGTTATTTCACATTAATTTAGTTTCTCACTCTTAATTTGATTTATGATTGGTTGGTGTATTCATTACTCGTAGCCCTAAGAGAGTGATCTAAGACTTTGGTGTCGGGGTATTCATTAGTTTACTTATAAGAAGGAAATTAGATGTAAGGTGTTTTGTACAGTGTTTTCTTTGGGGATAGTCAAGCAGATAATAATAGTATAACAAAAAAATAACCGTCATTCAAACTAGATTAAAGGTTCCGTATAACAAACCGATTAGGTGACTATACCTTTAAGGTCCATAAACTGCGCGCATGTACAAAACGAAACGTTTAGGATTGCTCACATTTTCTGTTCTATATCTAAGGACTTGTCAAGACCGTGTTGCAGCAATGTAACATACAATACATATTATACTGAAATAATCATAGAAGAATTGCATGTTACAGCTAACTAGTGTCAGTTGTATGGTGATAGTTCAAGATGCGTGCAATTCCGAACATGGTATCATTTTGTTCATATGAAGTTTATTCTTTTTATGTTTTTTTTTTGTTATTGGGGTGGGGGGGGATTAATACTAGGCCTATGCACATAGTGCACGCATAAGGGCGACACGGGTTGGGGCTACGAGCTATGACCGCCCACTGTGTCACATACTCCCTGCACGAACTGAGTGCATTTGTATTGTTTAGGTCGCGATGTAGGAAGTAACACATTTTCAGTATATCGTTTATATTATGTGTTTATGATACACGACTGAGGGCATTACATATCAACTCGTTATAACATTGCATCAGATGTACATTTACTTTAATTCTATGAAATACTCATATAAAAGGTACTCAGATAATGCACCTTTCATACTAAAGTGGTTGACACCAATGATATCAAACATAATGTTCTGGTTCGCTGGTTCTTAGTACAACTGATTTTTAATCTTAGATATTTCCTCGGTAAAATATCATTATACTCAATCTCTCTGGTTGAAACAATATGATGGCCATCATTGGAACTATTATCTACTTATGCAATATGATATTTACCTTATACATACCGATAAATGACATGAATATTATATAGGGCCTAATATATTTGGTTTACATATTATGTATAACAAAAAAAAAATCACAGCGCTAATCACACTCATGAATTCAAATCAGTCGAGGATATCATGAGCTAATCTAACCACATCTCGGGGGAAATCAGCATGAGCACATGCAGGGAGCTGGGGCAGTCATTAAAGGGGTCTCATCATTAAAACAGACGGTTCGTTATTTGTCTGCTCATTTACCTGTCGGCCGTGGAGGGAGATGGGGCAGTCTTAATGGGTAGTCGGGGGAGGGCAACATGACGTCGGGTGGCAGAGGTTAATGAGAACCCAAGGCACCGGGTACTAAAGTCAGCTTTATGGCAATAGGGTGTTGGTTATTTACATCTGCCATTGGTACTTTCTACCACCGCCTACCTTAGCACACTTGTTCTTTTTTTACTCTTTTTCCCAAATATT
This sequence comes from Lepidonotus clava, assembly GCA_936440205.1. Classification (NCBI taxonomy): domain Eukaryota; kingdom Metazoa; phylum Annelida; class Polychaeta; order Phyllodocida; family Polynoidae; genus Lepidonotus; species Lepidonotus clava. Next base: position 20,008,554 of record OW387148.1, read on the forward strand.
GAATACTGGAAAATATTGGGGGGAAACATATAATATGCTACCTTTCTGGAAATAAACGTTTACATCTCATTAAATCTTAATAATTGTGTATGAAATCTATATAGATGAGGACAATGTGATTAATTCAGTTAATACGATTATCTATGAATACATAATCTGTAGAACAGCACCATTTTCCCCAAAATTCCGCTTGAGCTGCAGCCATAATGTAAAGATTGATGGCTTCTTTGGTTCTGAGATAACAATGGATCCTTACCATCAGGGAGCGTCGATTAAAGGTGACAAAGGCCGTGTTGATGGTTGTCTCTGGAGGTACTCATTGTGTCACCTTTTTGGTCCTTGCTAATGATGAGCTATTTCAAGACCAATTAGGCCCCTCTTGAGTAAAGGCCGCTCTGTCTGGGTCCCCAAATTAAAGTCTGGGACGGTATCCTAAATAATGGGTGCTCATTGATTAGGCTATGGAGAATAACCTTTTAGGAAAGTATTTCCTCCTTCCCAGGCGTCTTGGAGTTTCCTCCTTGGGGTAATTGGCCGTGAAACATAGGAAATCCGTGGTGTTAGTACAAGGAGATTCGCCTCGATTATTCTCTTTAGGAAATCACTAGGCGTGCACTATAGTAGCCCCATTTGGTAAGCCCCAGTGCCCACTCTACCACTAAGAGGCTCCAGACTCTTGTCTTTCAGTTGACCAACCCTGTCAACCTTTGCCAAGTTTGACATTGGGGATCCTATGGGAGTAGGTCGGCCAGGGACATTGCTCATGAAAGGAAATCCATTCAGTCTATCTTTTCTTTGGATCCTAGCCCAAAAGACACTAAATCTATGCTATGTCTTTTCTGGCAAAGGGCAAAGGTATCCCAAGTATTATCTTACTAGCAAAGGAAAACAAATATTTATAGGGTTAGATTGTGAAACGATAACGATAATACCAATGATAAGCCTTAGTTGAAAGCTTTGATTTTAATTCAATAATCCAAGTAACCAAATTCTTCTTCTTTTGAGACAACGAAAGATATGGGCCATGAACGCTTTAAATTGAATAGGAAATATTGGCGAGTCTTTCAATTCATTCCCCGTCCTTTTCATGGCGGAAAACTATGATGGGAGATATGGATCAGGCAGTCCAAATCCTTTGATAGCCTTTACGAGAATAGACTAAGAAGATAAGCTGAACGAAAGTCTCTATATGATATCCGCCGTCAACTATGTATTAAATGGTGTCTATCTTTACATACCCACTCCCAAATGCCTTAAACAGTTGATTGAAACCTGAATCTCCGCGTTCTGTTATGTACCTAACTGACAAATATTATATCAAATAGACTGAATACTACATATCCAATGTGCGCATGATATAACTATTTGTCCCAGAGCAGCCACAGCCCTTTAGAGGTCTCTCTATGACAATGATAAGTGAGTTAGTAGCAGGAGCGCTGTGTCCTGTCCGCTCATTCTGGAGCATTCCCTTTGACAACACCAACCAGACGTCCTCATGGGACCGGGGTATATATATTTATGGATTAAACACGGGCACGTTTCAACCTGGCTGTTTTCCAGTCGTCCATGACAGCCCCGACCCGGCCAACAGCCCGGTGCAAATCCCACTACTGTTTCTCACCATCTGTCATGGTCGGTGGGCTTCCCCTTCACTAAGGTCCAGTGGTGGTGGATGTAAACTCGTAGAATGTTGCCTGGCTCAGATCAGAAACTATCTTGTATATGATAATAACAAATCCATATGTTATAATGAAGGTTATTATGTGTTCTCACTTCAAACAAAGAACTTACGATCCTCCGTTATAATTATCAGCAATGATGACATGTCTATCATATTTTCTCTATATATGTAGATATGACCTTGTATTTCAGGATAATGAAAACTTTGGCACCTAGCTATCTGTTGTATACTAGAATGCCTTAATTGGTTGTATAGAACATCAGGCAAAATAGAATACATTAGGCCTACATTCAACAAGACGTCAGTGAAGTCTCAAATTATCAATTTTCAATAGGCTCAATCGCCCATGATTTCTTACATTGTTTATATGTACACATTCCCAACCAACAAGTCCATGACTACTCTATTTGCAAAAGATCTAAACATGTTCGGTAATACATAATTCAAAAGGGCCTTTCCATACTATATCAAACCAGCATTATGTTGTACCAATTGCTACTCAGTATACGATGACAGATCAACATCGTCAGTAGACTCTGTTTTGGTTATTCAGCGTTAGCAATGTTTAAGAATGACTTTTGGATATCTTGAGAGGCTAGTTATGTCGTCTAGATGGCGGTAAAGCTATACGACCATGACCAATTAGTTAACATAGTCTATAGTTAAATCTATTAGCATACGGTAGTTAGAACTAATTGATTTCATTTATCATTAGCAGTGCCATACTATAGACCTAATATAAACTGATAAAACAGTTCAAAACTAAATCGGCGATACACAATCATTACCACTAAGTACCATTAGACCAAAGAGATAGGAGCTTCTCGGAATAATAAAAACAAGTAGTTCTGCTTCTCGGTAAGCAGCTCCGGCATAGGGCCATAACGGGCCAACATGTGAGGGAGTAATCAATTGAGGAAGCAACCATCCGCTGCAGGTCCCCTGGCTCATCCAGGGTGGATGTTAACCCTCTCAGAACCAACTACGTCATGGGGGATAAGTAAGACCATATGCATACATGGAACAGTAAAGTTCTTTTCAATGACCCTTCTTTTCGTAACCTTTTAAAATTATTTAATATTATGATTAACATAGAAGTCTTCTCATACAAGAAAATGTTGTAGAGTAAAAGAAGGTGTTTGCTGAGTTGATAGTTATACATGTATGTCCTTATGTTCCTTTGGAGCTTCCCCTGATATATATATATATATATATATATATATATATATATATATATAACGTGATCAGATTACTCAACCTTACTTAGCCCTATGTGGACCGTATCATTTATGTGACGTGGGTTGTCTGAGGCCAACTGTGCCGGGTGGGTGTGATCTCTGTGGGTGAGGTATAAGGATCAGACAGGTGTGGGTGTCTGGGTACAAACGGGGATCAACCAGCCTCCCGCGTCTACTAGTACAACCGCTTTATACCGTAGTAAACCCCCTAAGGGCCAATTAGAATACACCATGGCACCTACCTGAATAGATGTTTTCCTGTAACTACTCTTGTGAATATTTGATTTACCTTACGTACACAAACAAATATTACAGTTATACACACGCCCCACTACCGTCCAAGGTAAGGATATGATCCTTATAAACCAGGCTAAAACCCAGTTCAAGATAAATATCGCCACTTTGCACTTACTGATATTTACTGACGGTCCAACTTATGTGTTATCGTCCCACATAAACCCTTGGCCCTTGTTTCGATCAGAACTCTAGATTCAGAACGTTGTTGGACAAAAATCCAGTTTAATCACGATTCCATCATCTCCAAAAGAGGTAATCTGGAACCCGACACACTCCGAGGTGGGGCGCCGGGATTGATTTCCTTCAAAAACGGGTTCTCTTGGCTCCTGCTTGCGTGGGAAGGAAATTCAAGTCTCTGATTCTATCAAAATCTTTTCAAAATTATATTCAGTGGTAATTGATTTGTTAATCAAATTCTGTTTGAGAATATTCCCAATCCCTTTGCAAGTTTAGCCATAGAACGTTCGCCTCTTTGGCTAATGGATTCAGATCGTTATGTAACATGGCCAATCCCTGAGTTCTGGTAATTAATAGGGCTGATAGGACTGGTCATGTCGCCTTTAACATTAGCTGAGCAGCTCACACACGCGAGCTGCTCCTTTTATCATAATAGTTGGAGGAAAAGGTCAGATCTGAGCATTAAAAACGACCCCTTGACAGCCTTTGATCTTTTACTGCCTCCTCTGTGCAGCCAAGTGAAGTAATCAACTGGGGAATTGAACATTATGGTTTTTACTTTTATATCATTAATCTCAAATAGGCCTTCATCATCTTGTCTTCGAAGTTTGAAGGCATAATCATGAATAGAACTTGACTCGCTTGTGGTTTTAATATGACAATAGCTCATCGGTCACACTGTCATTCAACTTTAATGCTAGATTGCTGTTTGGTTCGATACACACAATTATATGTTTCCTATTGGAATTAATAGTCGGAATGTCCAAACATGTAATATCGTTTAGATATCCAAGAGGTGTCCTTTTCAGTTACTTTGGTATACTATTATAGTTGACATGCATTCTCTTGATGCCTAGAACAGAGATTATAGTGTGTCCAACACGCGACAGGACGATCAGTTCTGTCTGACCAGTTACCAGGCACGTCAGGTTTAATTCGTGCCACTGCAGATATCATGATTACAGGGGATTACAGACACATTACAAACCACCTGAACACCTGAATAAGGAATTACAGATACAATTTATGCTTCTTTTTCCCCTTTCCTTCCTCGTCAAGTTGCTTTTTGATTTTAAGAACATTTAAGAACAGTGTATTAAATAACTTATTGATGACATTCTCTTAAATTGGGGTATGAATCAATGCAATCAATATCAGATCAAGCCAACATGGGATGCGTGATTCTGAATTTATAGCATAAAAACGCACAGCTCACATTCGTTTTTCACCATTACCCTAAATGAAAAGTGCGAAAGTGAGCATGCTCTGACACTGACTCGTGTTGTCCCTCATAATTATTAGATTGTTAAGGGGGTGTTCTGTGTGCATACTTATATACTAGTTGCCTCATGGGGGAATGTAGCTGTGCCAGCTGGGGAGGAGTACGGTACGGTTTGTGGTGTGACTGGTAACCCTTGTGTGTGCGTGGGGTAACAGTATGTCCGTGTCCGTCTTGTCTGCATGGTGTAGGAGTGTGCATCGTGATCATGGTATTAGGGCTCCCGGCCCTTTGTTAGGCTAGACACCGTAACATAGCCATTTCTTGAAATAAACATCACATATATATTTAGGTTATGTGAGACTTAAATGCAGTATATAGCCATGAGAGTGGTGGTTCATTGCATTCGCCATGAAACATAGCCTTTTAGAGGAAATATGGACCATGGGGATTAAGTTGATTAGTGATATCACTATAGGTTTGATACTAGACATAGGGGTCCCCGTTCATATGGGCCCTAATATTCATATTGCGAGCTTCATTTGGTGGATGAGGAAGTGTACCACGGAATTGTTTATGTATCAGGATCTGATGGTTGATACTATGACGGTCTCAGAATCCAATCAAGTACCGCAGTACGCTTTGTATAATCGAATCTTTGAATTGCTGTACATAGACTTATTCAAATCCTCCCCTCTCTGCAACATGACGTATTCCTATCAGTCCATATTGAGTGCGTAGTGATATAGGCCTAATACGATTTCTCTAGTGCCCCTAAAATGTAGCAGCGTAATGTTTACGTTTCCTTTGTAATTGTAATAATATAATCAACAATTCAATGCCACATACTGCAAAGGTGATAGTGGTATACAATACCAAAGAATAAAAGAAACTCCCGTGATAAGTAGTTGTGATATCAGAAGGGGATTATTCGAGCGTGTGTTTCGGTAACTTTTATACTACCTAATTAACAAAAATACTGAAAAACACACTTCCTTGTCTTGGTAATGAGTCGTAATAGAACGCTTTTAAAGTAATTACCTTCCATGGCCACAGCCATCACTGCATTGACACCCAGACAGATTTCCATGAAAAAAATAATCAGAACCTTCACCTTGACGAACCTTAAAAACTGATGAAACAGGAGAAGAAGACAGGATTCATGGAACACAATACTTTCAATATCCAAGTTTACAAGCATAGCGTGCAGGTTAAACGGAACCAAACAATACGTCTACTCCTCTCTATAGGGAGTTGCTCCCTGTGCCTACTGCATACAGAATACCCTGGTGGCAGGACCAGTAATTAAACAGCGAGGGACCTGCTCCCCTGCCTGCACTGATTGCTCGGAGATGCTCCGACAACATTGTGAGCTGCTCCCGACCCAGCCTAGCCATAAAAGCTCCATACTAGGTTTTTTATTCATTCATGAATCGAGGCAAAACCTTCGTTGGGGATCCAGGTCCCCATGATCAAAAGTTTGGGACACCGAGTGTCCACTTCCGGTTATATAAATAATTGGATAGCCAATCCCATTATCCCATATCTATAGCAAGATCTGTATATTCCCTCTTGTAACACCCTATGTTATACCACATGAAAGGTACTATGATTCTCTCAAATCAAACAACAAATGATTCATGAATCTTTTTGAAATACTCCAATTACTGTGGTATAAGGGACTACATAATACTTGTTAATCTTCCCACAAGGCTACTCATGGTTATGTCATCAAGGGCAACATGTTAGGCCGGTGCTAAAGATGGTCATGATATCGCGTAGCTCATAAGTTCCATACTAGCCGGAGAAGTGATCGAAATGACCGAAGGATCAGCGCATGGTGACTCATTGGCCTGAAATCAAGCTGCGTTAAAATGCCAATTAGCCTGCTTAATACTATGAAAAAGTAATAGTATAGAATCCCGCTGATCCCCCAATACTGGGCCGACCGAAGGCGCCCCTCCAGCCAGCCCTGCAGCAGTTTGCATGTTGTCTCCAACACCCATTAGCTACACAGTACGAGCTGCTCTGAGCACATTGCCGCCATCTTGGTCTGGGGTGAGCCGGTGCAGAGTGCGTGGGGTAGCTGTTGGACGTACTCACAAAGTGCTGACACTGGTCACCAGCTTATAGGCTATTTTACCGGAAGTAGCCGGTATCCATCCGGGAACCAGCCGGAAACCAGCGTTCTTAATCTAACTTTTAAGACAGACGAACAAAATAAGACGACGTGGAGAGTTTGCTTTTAGAGGGTTGAATTCTCAGAGGTTTAGTGTGAAAAGCATGTCTGAGATAGAATTAAACTAGGAATCCTTAATCTTTTTCAAGTTTCAAAAGATTTTCAAAACTAAAGGTCATAAGGGTGGATGAGGTTTTGTTATCGGTTATCTTCCAATGCTCCTGCAGCCTATTCAAAGTATATTTAGAGATTTTGTTATTCCAACTATGAGCATACTGTTTAAGACATAACTATTATTGATTCACTTGCCACGCGCTACTATTTCCCACATTGCCATGCACATTTCATATGTGTGATGTTGACCCCAATGTCCACATAGCAAAGTGAGGTATCTTAAATGTATGACCCAATAGTGCAGCGACTGTTATTGCAGGCCCAATGCCATATGCTATAAGGAAATCTCTATGTACACAATCATCATCAATGTGTGACCTCCGTTTACGCACAGCTAATTAAGTTAAGTGGCTAACGTGACACAACATTGCATATCTACATCGGTATGCTTGATTAATGCTGTTACGCGAAAACATGCTGGCCTGTACGATACAAACCCAACACGAAAAAACGGCCAAAACATTACTGAGATGCAGAGCTAAAATTGTTGTAAGAGGGGTAGCATCATTATGGATCGGCATGAATTAGGGAAAAAGCAAGACTTGTGTCTCTGTCAGTGACTTGTGTCTCTGTCAGTCTTTCTCAGTATAGGCAGGTAGGGTGCTAATTAATCAGGATGTTTATAGATCCAGTCTTTAACATACAAGAAATATACCCTGTTTCTAAACAGGTATACATGTCTAGATAATTGCGATGATACTGAGAATTGCATCCTTTGTACTTCAAATATTGATTTTATGGGAACTGGGATAGGCCTATAGGAACTCGTAACTTTTGATTGGAGAAAAAAGATATAATTCTACTTCATTCGCCGGAGTAGCCTATAATTAGGCCTATAGGCAATGCTATGCATATTGCCTTCGGTGATTTGCAGAGTTTTAAAGGGTTAAAGTGAGGAACGGGGGTTCAGCAGGACTGCGGTTTGTGGGTTGGCTACATCTTACTTCAGAGTGTAATCTCCTATCAAGCAAACACACCCTAGGGCGTGTTCCCAAATGCATTTCCTCCTGTAACTGACAGTCTTCAGCTCTGAATTAGGAGCTGGTCCAACGATCTTGAGGTTTCTGTTCATGTCTCAGACCGGAAGAGGGTGCTTGTGATCCAAAAAACCGCCTCTGGCGTGTTAACGGGTAGGTAACAGCGCCACACACCGGACCGGCTAATCCCATTAACCCCCTGGTGGCCAGAACCAGAACTGACCCGTCATGTTACGTCCTCCACTCGCCAACACAGGTTACGTCAATAATTGTATTGGTGTCCTACTAGAAACACAGAAACTCTGCCTGGAGAAACTCTGTTTATTCGCTACTGTTGAAACTGGGCCAAGAAGATGTGGTTACAACGTCTGGATCTTTTACCTCATTCCTGCTAATGCCTGCACTTGACCGTCCGGGTCAGCAGGCATGCGCAGTCGGGGTTTTGGAGCATCTGTCGCTGGGTCCTGCGTGGGGAGGTTACATGCCTGGTTTGAGATGAGCTGAAAGTTGCTGGTTACTGCTACTGAGAAAGGTCATCAGAAAGGTCGCGTTAGGGATGCTTCGACTGCCAAATGACAGATGATACATAAAGCTTATGCCTTGTTTCAAGATCTACTTACAAACTAGGCATGTATAACCATACAGATACATAGGCCTATCACGTATGTCTATGGAATAACGTAGCCTGTTGGTGGGGGAGATTTCTTGTACCCCAGAAAATCAAAAAAAAATCCAAATAGGCCTATTACGAGTGCAGAAATCATGCTACACCAGCTTGTTTCTTTCAACTATAGCAGGATAACTGTTTCAGATACCAGAAGAGCATTCTACCCAGGTTCTAGGTGGAATGTTTTTTCTGGTATCTATGTATCTAATACGTTGCAATCTGGAAAAGCAAATAGCTAGCCCGACAAATTCTTCGAGGACGAATTTTCAATCAGACATTGTATTTTCAAAGATTAGTCTTGGCCTTGTTTCATAAATATATCTATGCTATTTCTATAATTCTATAAGTTCATAAAGTCCTAGAAAATTATCATACATCGACGGTAGAGGTTTCCAACATTAATTACACATGGGAGCTAAACAGGTTGGGGATACTACTGAAAAACGGGACGTCCTGAAAAAACAGGACGTCCTGAAATAACAGGCAATTATGAAAAAGTGTATTATCTAGCTATTGTAAATGAATTTATACATGAATAACATTCAAGATAGCACGATATAATACTTCTGCATATCCAAAATACAAAAATTATGAAATTCTGCTTTTAACATGAATTACATGACTTTTTCCATTTTGACAATTTCATAAATAAAAATTTAAAATCAATATTTGTACATAAATAAAAATGCTCAGAAAATCAGGAGTTTGCTGAATTCAAAAATTATTTGCAATGAAAGTACACATCTTTTGCATCAAAATGATCATTGCATTTTCAAATTCTATCGTTGCATTTTTTTTCTATTGGTTTTTATTTTTTAAAAGTTACAAAAATCATACCAAGAAAACGGACCGTCCTGAAAAAATGGGACGGTTTTGTGATCCGTTTTTACAGGACGTCCCGTTTTTTCAGGCAGACTTTTAAAAACCATTAAAACCATTATTTTAAAGATGGAATTTGATTTTAATTTGACCAAATAATTATTTGTCATAAAGAGTAATATTTCAAAATTGAAAAAAAAATAATGAGATGTTTTTAAGGGATTTAAAGGGTTACGTCCTGAAAAAACGGGACGTCCCGTTTTTCCCGTCGTAGCCCCAACCTGCTAAACAAAGTAGAAGGGCGGGAAGGTGGAATGGTGGGTATCCCACCTGGAGACCCACCGCCAGCGGCCCTCTGTCAATCTTGTACGTTTTCAGTAGAGATGTCACTACCATGTATCCCTGGAGAATATGCCCCCGGGCCTTGGAAGGGACAAGGCATCTGTTACCTGGTTACAGGAGGAGTGCGTGTGTAGTCAAGGAGAAGGGGAGCAGACTTAAGAGATTTCTGATCTTCCTCCTTTTCTTTTCCGATTCATATATTTGTTATAGAAAGTCCACTACGCCGTAGGGAATGCAAAAAATCTACTACAGTGAGTCCGCACTTAACAAATTTGCTGGATCCGCCCCTGTTTCCTCAAAAGCAGTTATTACAGTAATGTCATCACTATCCTGAGTTGACAGCTCATATCATGACTGATGGTTTGTGATAACAATAAAGAGGTACACCACACAAATTGAGCAGTTCTTGAAGCTCTTCTAAATCTCAATCAATACCAGCTTGCATGAGCCATACGGTCCTACCAGCCAGCTGTAGCCCGTCAGGCCAGCCACCAAAGGCGACGCCCACTTCACACCCAATCTGAACTAAACCAGTGAAACCCATTGAGCAGATTGGGTTCCGTCTGGCTCCTGTCGGAGGTTATACTGCCGATACCTCCCACCGCGGGTACGTGAAGCTGTATGGAAGCCTGTACGTTAATGTATATATGATAACTTGTAATTTGGTGGGACACAGTTAGCATCAATTTGTACATTTTTTTATTTTACAAAAATGCATACTGACCAATGGATTTCTGAATGAATTCTTTGTATGTAAACAAACAATTTTGCTTTCAGCCTAAACGGATGTTATTAGATCTTAGTGCCAATTATATTATATGATCAAAGTGGGGAGATTGTTCCTTGGCCTTAATAAGTTAATTGAGTCACCATCAAAGGGAATTTTAGCAACCCCCAACGCATCCCGTAATGCAAACGCAACGTATCTCTTATCTCTGCTGTAATGACTGATAATATAATTATTTCATTTGAGGTACAGTAATTCTCCTTTGCAATCAATAAGTAAAATGATTACCTTTCATATATATGACACCACTAGTCTGGGATGAGGCTTTAAAGACTTTAGATATGACGCGTATGATATCTTACAATTTACGTATACATGATAGTATCAGCATGCCAGCGGCGCCCCATAGTGTAGTGACATCAGCTGAGATGTGTCATCAGTGAGGGGGGGGGGGATCCACACTGGAGAACCCAATCTGCTCCTGTCTTTTCACAGTCGATAAATTCCATGTATTTGTAGTCTTTGATCAATATACTTCAAAGATGGTCATTCAAGGGGCGGATCAAGGCAAGAGAGGATCAAGGGTGTCATGACCACACATCTTTGTGTGGAGTTAAACCACATGCACATAATATAGAAAGGGGGGGGAAAGTCGTGCCTGACCCGAAAACTCGACAAAGTATTAGCTAGGTCTTCGCCGGCTATTCTTAATCATTCGAGAACATTAAGATTATTTCAATGATTGATATGAAATTGATAAACTAGTCCAAGAAACGGCTTTACATTCTACTTGTAACACAACAGCTGCCCCTATTTTCCATTAATATAACAAATGACCAAGACGTATTACAGTTGGCAGCCGGCCATAGCTGGCCATAATGGATTCAACTTTCATGAATATCTTTCATAATATCCAACTCCAAAACCAATATCATTATTTGCATTTATAGAAAAATGGGCACAGGTACACTACAGGTAGTGTGAGTAAAAAGCTACAAGAGCTGACAGGCATAAGCATCAGGCAATCCACTCATCTCTGAATCACTCCTTTCTCTTTGAGTCTGAGAACCTGGGTGGTGATGATTCAACCCCATCTCTGTCGCCATTGCAGTGCTGCTACCAGTGGGTGACTGTTCATATAACCAGAAGGCCTGGTTTCTTTCCCTCCTCTAGCTATACCAGGAGCTCTATGTGATTTTTGTCCAGAGGCAAAATATACTAAAAAGGTAGGCTTTATCCTTCATCTTGGAGTATTTCATCTTATATTGTTCTATGTATATAATTATATGTGTGTGTATTATGTTGATCACAGCTGCAAGCTTGTAAGTCCTTTTGGCCGTTATGGTTGTGGGTGGTCTTTAAAGTGTGTCTCCTTTGGTTGTTAGTTATTAAAAGCTATTAAACACAATAGTATAAATGAGGAATTGTGTACATATTGGGTATTTTTCTATTGTGTATATCCGAAAATAGCATAACCTATAGGCCCTAAACAAGCTCTCTGCTCAGGCATCAACTTGACTAGTGGACAGTGGTGGTACCACGCTTTACTCGGTTAGAGTAGGGCCCTAAATACGTTTTTGATTCAACCCCTTCCACTGGGAAATCTTCCTGGCTGCACCATTTTAGAAACCGTTTTAATGGTACACAATACTGAAAGCGGGGGTCACTGTGAGCCACGTCAGGCCGACTAATTTTAGATCAACCAAATGACTGGCAGCCAACGCAATAAACCCATTAGCACATATACCTTCAGAGAGAAAATACTAAAATATCATCAAAACAATTAGCAAATGGTTTTGGATATACATGTACTGGAGTAGCCACGTACCTCTCCTATACTACTCATACACGTACCAGGATAGCAGACCCCATGACACATAGTACCAGTAGACTGGGGAGTAGGACGACCAGTATAGTGTACTCCCTGGAGAGTCTGGTGGTGAGAAGCGCTCATTGTATATCTGATAACGTCCTGCTCCATCATAAAGACAGGTCTATTCACGGGGCAGACCTGGGAAACAGGCTCATCGTGGACAAAATAGGGGTTGTCTTCGTTTGTTTAAAAACCTTTATTATATTATAGAAAATGGATTTTTTATTCAATCTATATTACTGTCCATCTCTGTTCTGTTGGTATTCACCTTTGGTAACTTAATATAGTAGGATATGCACCATTTATTTATGAGTATAAAACAGATGAGGTTAAAATATCTGTATGTGTTATACTTCATGCTCCATGACCTCTAGATTTATACTTGTTTGACAGTGGTGAATCTAAGGAACAATTTCATCAATCTTCTCTTAACAACAAAGCTCCCTATGTGATATTTTCATATACCAGACGATAGGGAGGTACTAAAACTGATGGCTGCCCATAACGGTAGGCAATATGTTGCCTGTTGAATCCTAACTACAGCTGCCTGCAGTACCCTCATACTTCAATAAGAGACACAACATATATATTCCTAAGGGTATTGGTCTCTTAGCCATTTATATTTGAGTGCCATGTTAAAAAGGAAAAGCCTTGAGAAAAATGATTGGCCTTTTATCGGCGGTGGGCATCCTGGGGCAGGCTGGGCGAGGCGCCATTGATCTGCCCCAGACACTGTCTGCAGCGCTCCTGGCGACCGAAACAAGAACCAGACAAATGGTTCCTCTCCAAGCCTATACCCGCTTTATCAATGAAATAGTGTACATACTGGCGACTCCAGCCAGTATGTGTAGGGAGAGCAGATGCTGGGGTGCGTGATTCTGTCGTACTACTGGAGGAAATTGAGCACGTCACGAGTGTACGTTGAGTCAGGGAGACTTCGTGTTTGAGCAGATGACATGGGCACCCGTGGTTTAGTGAACGCAGGTGAGTATTTATAAGGAGCTGGGAGACTCATGCTTAAAGATGGGGAGGGTCAGAGGTAGGGGGCAGATTATAAGGTAGTAAAAGTGTAGACACCTTTAGATATTAGTTCCCCATCAAACGATTTCTTTTTATCATGTCTACTAAAGTAATATCTTATAATCTACTTTATCTAAAAATCGTATGGCTTGTGGGAATGAGAACGCCGGCTTCCATAGCCTAGACATTAGCAGCAAGACTAACGTATAAAGACACATATGATAACTTTGATAACAATTTCCATATCAACCAAATATAAGTAGGCCATATACAACTGTGAATTATACAAAAAAAAGCGCAGTCGCCAGCGGCTTTGACAACAAACTGTGCAGTGTCATTCACAATCTTTTTTCTTCTAGCTAGATTCGGAGTATATTGTATGTTATACTCCTCCCGGCCCACACGTCTATTGTTCACACCGGAGATTTCTGAGCGTAACCTACAGCTTTTGACTATAATTTTCTCCTCCGGAGGTTTATTTGGTAAACCTCCGGAGGAGGTTATCCAGATAACCTCCTCTGGAGGTTTATTTGATATAGACCTATCACCACAAGTAAAGTCTAAGATTTTCTGCACACTAATTTATTTATTTTTGAAAAGTTTTAGGCACAGCCTGGGACCGAACTCACGACCTTAGCATTTAGAATCTCACAGGCTAATCACTACCCTATTGGGGCAGCTATTAGGAGAGACATGGATCGTGATGCACATATGGGAGAGGCATGAGAGGGACCATGTATGTTACCTTTTTATTACATAGCTAGGAATGGTCTCATAAAGTCAAAGAAAGTGTTAATTTTTTCACATCAAATATATGAAGTACATAAACCTAAAATATTTCAAAAGAAACATTTTGCAAAAACATTATGAAAAACGTAATAGAAAAACCTGGCACAGACAAGGATTGAACTCTGGACCTCCCATGTATGAGTTGAGCTCCTTGACCACTAGACTAGAGAGGCAGCTGTGTGAACCACCTTCTCATCTTCCTTTTTCCAACTAATTTATCTATCTATATAATATGATCTGTATATATATATATTTGATTATCAACCAACAAAGGTTTGTATCATCTTTGTATCAAGAATTGTTTTGGGGATATGGGACGGAGTATAAGCTTGTAAACCGCCTTGGACGTGGAGTTTATGGTATATAACCTCCTCGGCTGACGCCTCGGAGGTTATATACCATAAACTCCGCGTCCGCGGCGGTTTACCATCACAAAAATGTATGAGACCGGAGGTCTGTACATTCATTGGCCCGTTCGGCATGCCAGACATAGGGTTAAGTAATGCTAAATGGTCGGTTGGTGGTCAGTAACACAATTACATCCTCTGTTTATCGGCAGTCCCACTAAGGACCCACTTACCACCGATACAATTAGGAACACCTAATGAGTTTTGCCACCCGTGAGGAATAGAGAGTCTGTCTTATTTAACAAGTCGGGCATAAGGAAAAGAGTAGACCGTAAGAAAAAAGAGAATACGTGTATGTTTTGGTAACATCAGAATGGACCAGAATGAAGTGCAAAGGGTAATTGATAACTCATGAATTTACTTTAGGGACTTAACTTCATTGTTTGTAGATTTGTAAAACCAATCAAGAGATGTAGGCTATAGGAAAGTTGATGTCCCCTCATTTGGGTCCTCTCATTTGGACGCAATTTAATGAGGTTAAGCATTATTGTTTAATAGCTCTATCTGGGGTTTAAATGTTCTATCTGGATGATCAATCTATATTAACCTTCCAAAGGGAAATTTAAAACCGTTGCACATTTTGGGAGGAAGGTTAATTCAGTAAAGTAGAAAACAATATATTAGTTAATTCAAAATCAGGCCTGTTTCGGATCCCCCGTAGCGTAACTCTTTTCAAAGAAACCCATTCTTTTGATTTGTACGTACTCCGGATGTAACGTGACAACTCAGAGCCCTGCCAAAAAGTAGCTAATCGAACTCTCCATTACTGCCTAATGGGGCGGATCTTAGAGGGAGAGGAAAGACACAATGAGAGACTCGGGTCTGTCCGATAGCAGACTCCTTGAAGTTGGTGACGGTGAACATTATACTCTGTACGTGCCTAGGGGTACTCATCAGAGTTTACACAGAGGAGTAGTAATTCAATACTGCTAAAAGTGATGATATTTCGTCTGTATAGAAATGTGTTTTTATCTATGAAATGTCATAACAATTTCGATTACCCTGTCCAAATGTGACGCACATTCAGCGCAAATGAAATATCTTGGTTATGGATGCTTTTGCATGCCCTAGTTGGATAAGTTAACGGAAGGGAGGGGGGGGGGCTTAATTGTGATGCAGTTAATGAGCAATGCATCAGGAGAAAAAATAAGGACATTCGCTCTTTAAGAAAAACTTAATTGAGAATAATTATAGGAAGTAAAGGTACAGTAAAACACACATACAGTCATGTGTACATTTATTTTTGCAAATATTCAAAGCTAGCGCGGTTGAGAAATGAATTGGTTGTAATTAAGCTGAATATTTCTTCTCCTATCTACAAAAGTTCGAGTCATAGGCCCTTCGTTTCGTATCTTTATCCCAAATATGTACCTCATTTTCTGGCTAGCTACCAATTCTCCTCCACCCACGATAATAAATCTGTACATACAACGTTCAGACATGACCAAGTGTTGTATTACGACATGGTCAGGGTCTGTTTCCCGGCCTGGTGGCGGGTCGACTTCTGACGTGACCTGCTTTGTCGGGTCAACGATGTGTTTAGTGACTGCAACGTCTAAAAAAAAGATCATAGGCTGTGTAACTGGGCCTAGACTTGATCTTATTATCACTCAACCAGTAAGGTGTCGGTCGGGGAGACGAACACTTTGTCTACTTAGTAAGAACTTTTTCACATGGTAATTATTCACCATTAAAGGCAGATAATGTTTTAAATACTTAAACATACTTTTCTTACAGTCATATGGATTCAGTGTAGCTTCATTTTCTACTTGTTATCAACTCTCAGTTTACACACGTATACGTAGTATAGGAGTACTATTGGTAGAATGGGTATCAGATACTTTAAATATAAGGAATGATCTCACAATCATCGCCACTTGGGTAACTAATCAAATTGGTGAGTTGCTTAATCGAGACATCGAGAAATAATGATGAACTTTGAAAATCTGATAGATTTTGTAATTCAGAAAACAAAACATATGGAACACTAGAAGACTTCGTACTCTAACCTCGCCAAAATCAGACTCACAAAAATTACATTCCCCATGATAGAAAAAGGGTGCCCGTAAGCGGTGCAAATGGCGGTAAGGTGTCGGGTGTCACCTCTACCCCCGCCCTTTGTACCCCACCAAACAGAGCCCTCTGGCTGAGAGCAGCTTCCTTGAGCAGCTCACAAAGGCTACGAGCAGCTCCACACAGTGTCTGCTGACGTCGCCAGGCGGCGCCACCCTGCCGCCTGACGTTAGGAGGGACCATATTACTGTGGACACGGATCGGCGGGCCCATGTTTGGCAAGGCGACTATTTCTGTTGACAGAATGGCGGTGCTTTTTGGTTGGGGACATGTTTGGCGTAGAGAGTGGGGTTGAGCGGAATAGGCCGGATGGTGGGGGGTCCGTGGGTTGGCTGAAGAAGTAATAGTGCTTCTTTTTTTTCTGTGATTACTGCAGCACATCGGTACAGTAAGGGTTACAACATATGCAGCATATATATATACGATGTAATGTGGTGATATTAATAGTTGCATACAGCTTAAACAGCGAGTTATTGTTGACGCAAGGCTTGCATATTTTCTGTAGATGGAATTCAAAGTGGTCGATCATCTTCCATTCAATACTTAACAACCCTTTTAAGTTTATTTATTCTCATTATTCCTGTACCTGTTACATCTTTTCAAGCCCATACCTGTGTACGAAATTCAACACTTTTATCCATTCCCCATAGATCTGGTCAGCAAGAAACAGCTCATTTTGTGTTCTTTTTATTATGACATAGCAATAGTTAAGAGTTCTGGCTAGATATTCTAAATGTTAATTTATATGAAGTTTTGTACATAAACGGGACGCATATTGTCATTACACGTTAGATGTGCCTTTAGGGTTGCATTTTATTGAATTCATGAGAACATAGGAAAAGATGAACTAACAGGACCTTACAGAAAATATTAAGGTTTTTGAGTTGTTTCTTGTGTCCCAGATCTATAGGATAATCTTATAATTAGTAATAACTAAAGCTAGTTTCTGTTCGTGAACCATGTTGATGCTAGCTTTAATGACAACACAGGACTCATATATCCTGTTATTGTTTAGGTTTAAATAGGAACCACACAGAATGTGCAAAGTCAGATTCCCTAACCAACGTGCGCCTACAATTGCTGCGCCATCTTGAATCCTACCTGTCTACCGGAAATAGATAGCAGGAAGTGACCTTTGATAATCATCCTAGCGCAGAATATTATATGCACAATCGGCTGAAGAGGAAGGATGATGCCCGTTGTAAACACTACGATCTAAAACCATAAGTCTGATACTTATCTTTCTTTTCAACAACAACATTTTAGAATGTGACCTTACTTTATATAAGTCTTCTGTTTATTTCATTCCTGTCCTTTCCTTATGGGCTCCATGGGATTCAGTCATTTAGATCCCTTTAGATAGTAGTATACTGTCATAGAATAGACCCAACCCAGAGACCCAACTCTCATCTCTGTGGGCCTACACTCTTGGGCAGTAAAATGGAAACAGAATTGTGGAGTTCGTAGGTAGAACATAATATATTATATATCCAAGCCGGAATACCCAATCCGCCAGACGCCTGCTCATCCTCCACATTTGCCTATACTACTCACGTTTCTGGCGTGTCCCGGGCTTAGCCAGTGGTCAGTAATGACCCCCGTGACCACAGACCGGCTAACTAGGTGCCAGAGCCAGCTGGTGGTCAGGGAGGACACAGAGTGGGGTATCTAAGTGAAAATTATACAGGCATCTGACTAACTAATTGAACTGTGTTTACTATTACTAAGAACAGATATGAGCTCTTGATTAATATTACCCCATTTGGATTGGTATTTGAATGGAAGTGTTTTCACGCGGTATCTCTGGTTGTTTCAATGGCTAGTTTATTTTGAGCCATTATTTCTTAATCCAAAATAATAACAGAATATTGGCTTTAATATTCAAAGTTGCTTATATAGCTAATATGTCTTCCATTCTAAGTACAACTTACATCATTCATCAGTGTTGTGGGGATGCTGCGTTCTACTGATATATGGGGCCTCTGGCTACTATATATATTACTCATCTCAGGCTGATTTTAACCCTTCGTCTCCCATAAACCAAATCAGCAAAAGGCTTATGTGGGATCTTCATTCCAAGTGGTTTTGCTCTCCAAAACACAGTTACTCTCAATATATGAGCAAAAGAAATATATCCTGGGGTCATAGGGAGATTGTCTGACGGAACCCAGACTGCATGGGGCACACTGTAGTGTTCAGAGGGGCTCGGAGATGTCCCAGAGTTGGATCTGGCGTGCCGGCTCTTAGCCTTATGACTCATTGAGTATCAGTATTCTACCTGACGTGGTAGACTAGGATACACTGAGTCAATATAGCATCAGACGTGGGCCTTACATGCATAAATAGGAAATGGAGGCCAGACAAGACCAAAGCCGGGTTAGCGCATATATATTTGTGTTTAAAGAGTACGCACCAACGATGTCTTACCTGATGCCAAGAATGAAACAGTTATTGTTGGGGTAAATCATTTAGCAACCGCTCGAATATGAGATGTAGGATGAAACTTAAAGATCAGTGAATTCCTTTTGCATTTACTCTTTTAAGTTAAGCACGGTACAACCAAATTGCATCCAGATACCTTTTGTTATTTGAGATTTTCCCTCATCATATTCTAAAAGCAGAGGCCTACAGGAGGACAGATTCTATTTGATGTCTTCTTATACTCATTGAATAAATGGCATTAGATGAAGTTCTCCAGAAGCTATTGTCTTATTAATGAAACATAAAAAAAACGATATGAATGAAAATACCTCCAATTGAAACTAAGTATAGAGACGAAAAAAGAAAGGCCACACGATTAGGTATTTCCAAGGTTACCGTGTTGCTTTCTTTCAGTTTCAGAGAGGAACTTCTTATGACATCAAGGCTTTTCAAAATCCCTATTCAATTTCATGTAACAGAGTGAGCTTACGTCTTCTCTTTTTCCATAGAATATTTACAAACTTCCAAGCAGGGTGAAAAGACTTTGCCAATGCCACAGCCACAGCACAAAACATGAGTCAAGAGACGGAGAAAATCCTTGTGTGGCTAATGCGCACAAAAACACTCCAAGATAAAACACTGAGATAAACTGGTTCTGCGTCTCCGTTACTATGGCAACCGCCAGTTGCTAGAGCCGTCCCTGGTGAAGCTTAGTATGTTAGCCATGTTCTCGTCGGTTCTCGTCGTCACGTGATCTGCCGGTCACGTGGTCTAATTGGTAACATAAATATTGACAAATCGGGAGCGGGCCCCGACAGGCCGATATTGGGCACTTTGCTCCAGCAGCGCCGTCGTCCCGACAAGCACTTCCGGTTGGCAAGCTCGCAATTTGATAGAAGTGAACATTAGGGTATACTTAGCAGCGGGGGCGCCTAACATATACACATGTAGAGGGGGTGTCTGAGTTCTATGTACAACTATGGTCTACAGAGATGCCATATGTTTTTGTCGATTTGTATGGAAAAAAAGAAAACATAAATATGCCTATGCATAGTATCCAGGAATTCTCGAAACGGGGCGCCAATATCAACAAGGAGTCCTAGCTCCAGTTTTACATTAAATAATTGTTCGTCATATAGGTATCTTGGGTAGGCCTCCTTTAGGAAAACCTTTAAAGATTCCTTTTAGAGAAGAGTATGGGAGAATATGGTTAATTTAGATTAGTTCGATGTTTTATACAACCAAAAAGAATACAATCACCCCCCCCCCCAATTCCAATGTCAAATGGCTACTCCGTCCTTTTTGACCAGCTGATATCAGGGAGTCCTGGGGTGGCTGACACTTATCAGACCCTGGAGGTGGTGGTGAGATATGGTGTCTGACAGGTGACAGGGTAATGGTGACGTAATGGGAGGGCCGCCAGGTTTTATTACCCACATATTACATAGCTCAGGGCCAGGCGTGGACGGGTTAGAGGGTGGGTATTGGATAGGGACAAGAGGTGAACTTTGGAATGGATACTTTG
Source organism: Lepidonotus clava (assembly GCA_936440205.1). Lineage (NCBI taxonomy): Eukaryota > Metazoa > Annelida > Polychaeta > Phyllodocida > Polynoidae > Lepidonotus > Lepidonotus clava. Next base: position 20,029,159 of record OW387148.1, read on the forward strand.
GGCTTTACACTGGCTTGACATTTGGTGGATTATGTAGGTGTGGCCCAGGGCATACGCAGCAAGGGAGCAGTTAACAAGAGTATACAGTCATGTTCTCTTGCACAAAACTAACATACCCTGGCAAATTATCTAATACTGTCTTATTTTGCTAATAGGGGCCTAGGAGCAGTAGAATGGCCACAGTTGTAATACAGATATATATGTAACAACATTGACATAACTGTAAGGAACCCATTTATAGCTTATCACCGTTAGTATGAGCATAATGATTATGCCAGGAGCCAGCAATGCCGGTATGTAATCACCCTATGGCTTGGTCAGTTTCACACTATGATTTTCAAAATCCTACGATTATGTTAGATTCTGTCACGCTATGGTTTTCAAAATCCCACGATTATGTTAGATTCTGTCACGTTTGCACACAAATATCCAGATTTTCTATTTGAATCAAGATCTATACATGACACATTCTAAATGAGTTGAACATCTCGAGTGCGCATATAGAATGCTAGCCATTTATTTGAATTGTTTTTTTGTTTATAGTCATATTGAAAAGGGTGACCCGGTCATTTATCTATGTATGCAGAGTACTCAGAGTTTGCGGGTTGGTTGCAATAACTCTGTCTTGGGGAAATAATGTATAGGATACAAGGTTCATGCATTGGTTATTGGAAAGGGCTTCCCAATGATTTATACCTCTATCGGATACTGAGAGATTGTATGTGGGCAGAGAGTATTTCTTGGTGATAGATGAAATAAACAAGTAAATAAAAAACCTGTTGGTATATTTCGGTCTATACTATAATTGATTATTGATTGTTTCTATCCAACAATTTACTGGGCTTCTTATGTAGCTTTCTACTCTAAAGTTTGAGAGGGTTAAATTGATTATTTCCTAAATCTACTTTCATCACACAGTATCAGTATTCTATTGTAATACACTTTTGGCTGATTATTGATTTGATCTAAATCAGCGTTAAACGCTTGAAATGATAAAGACAATAAACTCTATAAAGTGAGAGCAGTAAAATCCGTTTATGGGCGATTACCCTGAAGCACGAACCCGGATCCTTTCCATAAAAGCAACCTTCGTTAGGCACTTCTTTCTGCCCTGATAAAGTTACCATGGCAACGGTATGGAATAACCTAACTAAGAGAGAGGGATTCATAAATAAAAGAAGGACGTTTACGACCACACTGTCTGGGTTTTACGACCAGAGGCACTAGTTCTGTATGCCTCCGCTGGGAGGCCTCTATACCATTGGACATAAACGAATGGAGATTGTAGTCGTAACCCCCTACAGTTGACTGTGTTTGCCACATTATACAGACTGGCCTCTGAACCCATATGACCCTAAATCCTGCCGAAATTACACTCGCCCATTGCTTTTCCTGCCTCAGAGGCTAGACTTTATAATCAGACAAAACGGGCAGAAAATGGCCAGTTAGCATTGCCACACCCAATTTCACTTCTGAATGCCTTAAAGCGTGCATACATAAACCCTCTTAAATCTTCTTAAGCTACTAGAAAGGTCTCTTAAGATGATTAGTATCACGTCGACAGCCATTACCCACATTTAGGCCTTATGATGTATCGGGGGACCTTCCGGCCGACGGTTTACCAATACATATAAACACGTGTTTATAATTTATTATTGTTGTTTTCTATCGTTTTTCCTTTCCTATCCAACTTAAGTAGTACCGTGGGATATGAAATATTTTCTTTGCATTGCTGTTGTGGTAATTTATGAGCCGATTTCTATCATCGATGTTTTCGACATTGGTATCAAATTCCTATACTAATTCCACCATTTAAACCCATGTATCTCACCTCACTCTGTGATCTATCTCCTCCAATTACAGGTATCTCTCCTTCCTTCTCATACCCTCTGGACACTTACTTCCGCCATAACACTCACTAGAGGTCACATTGACTGACCTTTGACCTTGTGCACACGTGACCTCGTTGAGCCAATCAGACACCATGACGTCCTTCCACCATGTATCCCCGTCGAAACAGGCTCTCTTCTAGTAACCTCAGTTTCGATGAGCGCAACCGGCATAGTTGTCCCACCCTCACCACCTTCTTGGGAATAGGGTAGAGTCTCTCACCTTTTAAGCATGGGCCAAAAGGTTCCTCAGCCTTTATTTCAAGAAAATATATGCCTTTTAAGTGTTCATAAGTGTAACCCTGTCAAATATGGTTCAGGCATGCTGTAACAGTGTTGTTGTTACGTTTCAAATCAAAGCCGTTTGGTAAGGTTAAGTCTAAATCTCCCTTTATAGTACAGAGCATGTATTAGCATGGCACACAATAGTTATGACAATATTATTTCATATTTCAATTTTGGAGATCCTATTTGGACCTCGGCTTTATTATCGGGAGTGACCAATTAGTAATACGGAGGGGGTGGGGGGGGGGGGTGGGGGGTGGGGGGTGGGGGGCTCTTGTCTACTTGAGTTTGTTGTGCAGTGTCGTTGCATCGAGTTGTACCATAGAGAACTCTGCTGTATTGCATGGGGATCAAGTGATCGACATCAGATTTGTCCTGCTATTGTTCCTCAAAGAATGTTGAGTGAATGACTAATCAACCGTTGTACATTGTGTAAATGAAATAGATGATATGCAAGTATTTACTGTCTGACTTATATTAGTTTCCCTTTGATAGCATGTTTACCTACATGATATGCATGGCATTGTGTGTATAAGATACATGTTGGGAAACATACGGGTCTTGATGTTCGTTTCTGCTCTGTGAACAAATTTTATCTTTCATTGAATGCTATTCGTCTTAACTCCAGTTTGTATCGTTTTCATATTCCTTGCATGTTCCGCATCTGTGTTTGGCATTGTCACCTAATCCGTTTCGAATATAAAATCAAATAATATGCCAGAGAAATCTACTGCATGCCAGTAACATGAATTATCTGTGAACATGAGATTTGCCAAAATTTATCAGAAATGCATTGATGTACGTTAACATTACCACAGGTTGTTTAAGATCATTTGAACTAAAATTATGTTTACGAATATCTATGTAGCCAAGTGAAGTCTTCGTTTTAAACTAATATTCTCACTCCATGTCATGATTGCTCCCTTCTCACTGATCACAAGAGAATGTTTCAAAGATTACAACGCATCTCGATACGTTAACATGTAATGCTTCCGCCAACATTGAAGAATGGAAGTGCAAAGTTTTTGAGGACCGGTTTAAATGCTGTTACATGATATTAAATTATGTATGGTGCATATCATAATATGATATGCATATTATGATGCATGACATAAAATTAATAAAGTAGAAGTTTAGATGCGTTGCTTATGTGTAAGTATCGAGATGCGTTGGCGTTAATTCTGAAACACCCAAATTTTGCACTTGTCTCCCTTCACTACTGTTCTACTAACACTTCTTGTTTGATTCAAGTCTTCTAGGTGTCACAGAAACCTCCTATATTGGCAAGAACCTCTACTCTCCTGTTTGAACCAACCAGAGCACCTTGGGTATTTAATGTCTTCTACTTTCCTTTAAATCAGAGGTCACGGGTGTCAGGGACTACCAGCAAGGGATTAATCTTAAGAAAAATAGATTGCTTTTCATTCTGGGTAAAATCGTTCATCCATTTAGTCATAGGTCTTCCTTGGGATGAATAGGAACAGCTTCTTTTACCTTAGAGTAAGATCACTTTCTGGCAAAAGTATCTTTTTTTTTCGTCGAAAGTTGTCTGACAATACGAGAAGAATACTGCGTATTAACGTCCACAGTATATAACTTGAGGTTTAGATCATATTAAAAATCCATGATGAACCAATTTGATACAACTTAGACCCCTAACAGGCTGAGTCTCACACCCCAAGTCTGGAGGTTTAGTCATCTGACACTAGGTGGCATCGCGGGGCAGGTTGTAATACATGTTGGGTATTGTTCACGTAACATCAGGTGGCAGGGTAAACGTAGGTAAGGGTGCCATCTTTTGTTATTTTGTTATAATTGTAGATTTAATTGTTTAGGGACAGGCCTTGGGGAAGATAGATCTATATATTGGTATTGTGGTACGAATTTGATTGTATTACTTGTCCTCATCATTCTGATCGCACACTTCTGTTTGAAGAAATAACTGCTCTACAAACATTTTACTTCATTCTGAGAATTGAATTACGTCAAAGGTCCTCCATTCGAATGTTTGTCGTTTAGATATCACCATATATAGATCATTACGACAATGGATAACAATCCAACCTGAAGCATTAATTCTTCGCCCACTTTTTGTAATTGTATGAAATGCATTGTCCTTTATAGATAAAACATGCCCATTTCAAATGCAATTGAGTAACTAATTAAGTGCCATGAAGTATCATGAACTACTTCGATACAGATGTATCTAATGCTGTTAATCTAATGTATAGTTATCCGTCTGGTTGACGTGACTTTAATAGACTTAACGAGAGGTCATACAGAATCGGTCATGGTTGATTGTGAGAGTAAATGAAATTTGGCTAATTAGCAGGATTGCGTGTGATAGTAATGAACGACATGCAAACATAAAGCCTGAATCAACAACTGATTAAGGTAATAGATTTAGCGGGAGATTCAGAAAGTAGAACAAGCCATTATTATTCACATCTTGACGTCCAATGGAAGAACTTGTACTTTACAGGAATTGGTGTTTAGCATCATAAAGCGTCATAGCGTTTAGTGTCATAGCACTTAGCGTCATAGCGCATGTTGTCTGGTACTTCATCAAAAAGAATGGCCAGAAAATATGTCATAATATTATTATTTAGACCATATATAGTTGACAAAAAAACTAACTGCAGCCAAATAAAAGTACAACGCGAGCTATCATTTATGATAGAAAATGCAGTGATGTTTATGGGAACCATTAATCGTTGGTTTGTGGTTTACCCCTAGGGCTATATAGTGCTGCCGTTTTTTGGCCCCAGGATAGGTTAACAACCTGTATTTCAAATACAGTAAAAGAAAAACACGGATTTTTCACTTTGAAATAACAAACACAAAAAAACTGTAGCATTCTTCCATCAATCTAGACTTAACTGAGGATGATTTCGCTTATATCATTATTCAAGGAATCAAATACATCTCTAAGGATTCGTAGATGCAATTAAAAAAACAATCGCCCATTTGAACGTGGTCCAAATAGTTAATGTCATGAACGGATTGCTCATATCAATCTCCATATATTTTCTTTGTTCAAGAGATCATAGGTATCAATCCAAAAAGAAATAGAAACACAAATACTTGAATCATCACAATAATGAGTTCAAGGGGTCATATATACTTTTATTGAAACTAATTTCTATTAGATCCGTGATCAGTCGCCCGAGATAAGTTTTCTATGAATACAACATTGATTAGATAATGCCTAACTTACCAATGCCAGAATTACTGATGAACTATGATGGAGGCCATTGTTAGTTCCAGACACATATCCTCTCATACAACATTCCATTGGAGTGTTTCCGCAAACACCACTTTCTTCTATGTCTGGTAGTTGAGTAGCACTGTCGCAGAAACGGAGAACCTTTTTTCATCACGACAAAAAGAATAAGCACTTAACCAGAAAAGCATGTCTCTCAGACAGTGGTAATTGTTCACTTACCAGTCTGTGGCTGTTAACAACACGTTTAAGCATACTCCATGCCCCCAGGCCTCTCTCAATGCATAGCCTTCCTGGAGTGTAGGTTGTATTCCCTTCTATAAGAACAATGTACCTATGTTTAACCCCCATCATTCATTAGGCCTAAACCCCTCCCCCCAGGGAGTACATAATGAACCGCCTGTAGATGTTGGGTGGCGGTATACATGCAGCAAAGACTTAGCTCTGTATGCTACAGGAGGGGAGGTAGGAGGGGGGCTGGTGTATTAGAGCGTGACGAGTGTTTTCTAAAGAGGCCAGCCTGACCCCGATATAGACAGACATTGCCCATGTACTGGTTATGTGAGGAAGTTTATACTGAAGACGGTTAAGGGAGAGACAGCTCTCCATGTGTCTGTCAATCAGGCCATTAAGGGAGACATCTAAGAGATTCCTTTCCCATTGAAGGATTTACTTACAATGATTTTACTCAGCTTTGGACAGCGACAACCGTGTTCATGCCAGAACAGGCCCCCGGAGGAGCTGGTAGGAGTGGAGGGCCGCCGACCCCCCTATGACCCACCGCGCCACACTTAAACTAAGGAGAGCCTTAAAATAGTTAGCAATGGAGACTTGACAGCAGGGCTAGGCAATGGGCCACAGTAGTTTCAAAAGCCTACAGAAACTATGAAAAGTACCAATGGCGGACGAAGGATTGTTACTTAGATAGTGTATGCCAAGAGTCAGACGGTAAATTGATAATTATCAAATGGTAATTATCAGTTAATGCGGGTCCGTACACATTGTATACATCATCACTTGTGCACACGTATATATAACATAGAAATATACTACTACGAGCAACAGAGTCTGGACGTACTAAACTATTTGACAGGACACATTCCAAGTCCACCAGGACTGGGAATAGTACTCTCACCTCCTCTCCACTCCCTCCTATCCCACTGACCTCTAACTGGACATCAATGGGGGACCTGGAGGCCGGCAGGCAGTTAAATAACCTGGTCATTAATATTGCACACCCAGTCATATAACGGCCCGTGTATACATACTAACTGGCATCGTGTTACTTACCTACATGGACGTGCTGGAGGCAAGTCAATGGGAGGGGTCCGTGGTCAACAGGCCGTGACTAAGGGGAGAAAGCATCTCCTCCTGTTAGGGGATAGGTCACCTACTGGAGCCATATACTGGAGTCGTGAGGCATTGAACAGGATACGGTTAATATTAGAAAAAGGTGCCAACTTCAGGAAAGTCTCATCACGAGTTTTAGTAACAACTAACAGCCTTAGTCTCATACGTATACTAATTGGATCAATGTGTAATGTTGGACAAGCATACCCTTACGGGTTGTTGCCAACTTAAACTTGTAAGCAACGGATATACTAAAACATATGGAAGGCAGTCAAGGCTACTTCAAAAGACTGTATTGTTATTCAGAGCAACACAACTCACAGGATTACCAGACAGCAATTGCCTCAATACACATGGTATGAATGGAAACTACGCTATACAATTAATTCAGCACCAGAACAACAATACAGAAAAAGCTGAAGCATTGAAATGTTGGCCACGCTTGGGAGGAGGCCGGGCTGAGTTACACATACTGAGCGACCCTCTGGACATGTATACGCCTAGTCTCTGGTCCAAGGTCGTGTAGAAAGCGTGTCTGTGTGTGAGTGTATTTGTTGGGCGTGTGTTGTTTTATGTGGGTCTGTGGACATAATAGATACCCATACACCGTCCCTGAGTAACGTGATGGAATGCAGCACCTACAGTTAGACTGACTGTAGCAATACCTGTCCTACCTGGATGGTCTGAATGTTGTGGTCAGTTCTGGTCTGTGCATGTTACGTCACACACCCCTGGCAGGGCACTAGGCCACTGTAGTAATGTTTGCATGACTCATTAAATAGAGGGGGATATTGCAAAGGCTTTCCACTAAGCCCCAGGATTAGGAAGGAACGGTCACAAAGCAATGAAACCCTTATGTATAGGCCTATACATGCTCCTAACGCAATAGGATGCCTATAGCATGTGCAACATCAAATAAGTCACATAATAATACTATAAGACAATGGCAACATTAAATACACAGGCAGAAGATCTGTACAAGTACAGTTATTCACCATTGTAATTTATATCTGTCCTATAAGCATAGTCAGTCACCTGCACATCTATTTTTAGAAGCCAGCAGATGCTTGTTTACTTTCTATAGAAATAGCTCAAGTTCACACAGAGGCCAAAGGTTTATATCTGTTGTCCAACCCAAACCTCAGGCCTGATGTCTGTTTGGATCCCAGCAGGGATCAGCCAGGTGTGACAGGTGTCTTACACCTGAGATTTGGTCACCTTACCTGAACTTACCTGTTGGGATGTTGGTCACCCACCAATCCGCTTTCAAAATCACCATATCTACACATGAGAAGTTTGAAATGGGTCTGCCTGTCTTATAGGTGTAGGAGTGTAACAATGCATGGTATGCTTTAGTCACACGGTTGACTCGATACCAGAGAATAATAGACCAGTTTGTGATTGAATGGTTCTAGTTTCTGCGCCCACACTGCTGGAGTAGTCAACCTGAACAAACCTCCTGATATCGGAATGTGAGAAAGGAAAAAGGAAAAACTGAAAAAATAGGTAAAATTGAGAGCACATGAGTAATACCGGCGATACCACAGTAATAGAAAAAGAAACGTATCTGTAGGATTGGTCTCGCCAATTGATGTTTGTATTCGACTAGAGATAAACAGAGCATGAGTGTGTGGTTTCCTTTTTAGACGGAGCTGTGTAACTTTTAGAACCTGTAGGTGGTGGACTACACATTCTACATACCTTCATTGCCTGGCAACTCTTTACATAGTCTGTTGTCACGTTATTGTGATACGTTATCTATGAAGTGATACAAAGCAGGAAGTACTATCCCCCGGGACATACTGATAACCTGAACAACTCCAATCCGATTAAGAGATTTACCCCAGTGGAGCCTGAAATCCCCGATTGAGCTCTATAGGGGTAATCCCTTCAGGACATATTCTCATTGTTAATCAAGCCTGGAAATATGTGTCAATCCTATTTCTAGGCAAATCCATGACCTTATGATAAGTTCTAGGCTTCACCTGTTGCACTAGCGGTGCACTGCACTGACTTTGGTGACGGCCAATACCTGTTATGTTTAAAGTGCCTTCCCCTAACAGTCAGAATACACACACGCCCACATTGCCGACGGTGTGTGGTTGTGACTTCACAGACAAGGTGGGGTGCCTCAGCTCGGTCACAGAGTAAGCACTCTGACACCCCGAGCCTGTGGGCCTTATGCCATAAGGTGTGGTCTTGGTACAACCTTATACCCCTCTCTACAGGGTCAAGTAGTAAAAGGAAGTGCTTGTAACCCCCAAGTACCACTAAATAGGAAGTAAAAGAAGGAAACTCACCCTGATAAGCAGACGTGGATGGTATACAACAAAACACTAGGATCATATTTTCTTTGAGTCGGCCGCTAAGTGTTTGGATTTTACGTTCTCCTATTTCAATACACAGACCTGGATACGAATCGGAATGAGCGGAATCTACACCGAGATGTTTTAGCACGTTCCTATTTGATGTACTAGATTTTCATCTGGAGTGTACTGGATCGTAGGTTGCAAACCTAGCTTTTGAGCTATATCTGTGAATGAATTAAAGCAACAGAATTACCTTTTTGTGGAGCTTTAAGCAGGCCTTATATTTGGGTCTAATCAGTACATCTTACATCACAAGAAAACGGTTCCACGGTGATAAATATACAATCCCATGTCAATTGGAGACCCAAACACCAAGCCATGGTGATCCGATCATAAAATCATTCCGCCAAGAAAACCTAAACTTCAATTCTCAGGGACACTTAAGGACATATTCATGGTGAAGTTATTAAACATCATGAAGACCTCCAATACCCGTAAGAAGAAGTCGAAGCGGCCGGACCCGCTGGCCCCGTCCCCCGACCTATACCGACCCACCTCGGCCTTCGAGTCGGGTATGGAGCTGGACGATGTCGACCTCGACATGTTCTCGGGTCAGGTGCGACGTCAACAGTCGCTTGGCGACTCGGCGACGTCGCTGGACAGCGACCAGATGTCCATGACGGGCTGGAAGGTGAAGAGTCAGAAGAGGACCTGGGTCAAGTCGCCCATCGTCGAGGAGGAGTTCATAGAGTAGGTTGATTTACGAGATTATGATATAAGAAATATGCATAGGATTTCGTCTAAAGAGGATCAACTTAAAATTTAGCGAAAATAGAACAGGAAAAATAGGAAATTTCAAGATGCAATATCAGATTTCTTAAAGGAGTAGGGTGCAGGGGGGGGGGGGCAAGGATTCTGTTTTTTGTTGATGGGCTGTGGTTTTCAAATGTATCTATATCAACAAAACATTTCAATAATAAATGTGAGGTGCCTCTTCCCTAAATCAGCCGATTAGCTGAATTGATTTATAGGCAACTAACAACCTGTAAATATCTGTGGAAATGTCCTTATGGTAGCATTTCTTATGACAAGCTATTCAACATTACGTGTTTAGAACAACACGATGGATATACAAGGTTACAGCGTCATTGCATCTACTTCCTTGTTGTCCAATCTTAATCTTGATCTATTTTACCTACCTTGATTGACAAACCAACTTACAAGGCTCTATGAATATGTCCAGAATATCCTGACTGACTTATCAGGATTTCTTAATTTAGCTGTTACTTCAAGGTGAAAATGTGAATGTTGCTCTAAACTTAATCGATGTTTGGAGACAAGAGAACCATTCAACTAGTGTTTCATGATAACTTAAACTTGTCCAGCCTTATCTGCGAAAACACACTGGGCCTATGTTAACCATCTAGCTTATTTTCAATTTGAAGGGGAAAGTAAGTTATCTTGGGGAATCCTCTGACTAGAATCTTATCTGAATTGAAATGTAATAGAAGTACATCTCATGTGTATGTGTTTGTGCATTTTCTGTCCACAACATCTACCATTTGCTGTGGTGCACATCGTTGCACTGATACAATATAAATGTGGTAAGTATACAACAATATACATATATGTTCTTGGACTTGCTTTACATGCTTGATCGGACACCAAGCTTTGACGACTATAGTCATGAAAACATTCTCACGGGGGCTATTGACTGCGAGGTTTGACCAACAAAGCCTTCACATTATTGTGCTCGTATCAAAATGTTCACGTCTGAGCTTAGCTACCAGCCTGCTGCAATTAGTTTAAGCCTGAACGCTATGATTGCCCCTTGCAATTTCAAACATATATACTATATAGACCAAGTGTGACGCGTGAAGAAATCATAATTAATAAGATAAAAAAAACAGTTTGAAATGACTACATATAATCAAAAGCTTGAACTATAGCTTTATATGATATCACATTGATATCTAGAGAGAGGTAAACTTTGAACTTAGGTAGGACATACATAAATGTTTTCAGGTTGCTTAGAACTGTATCATGAACTTCTAAAAGATCTCCATCCGGTTTAAATAGGTCAAAAAGATACAACCAGCAATTTACTTGTAGAGAATGGTAGAAGGCACGGCTTAAATATAAGAAGTTAGGAACTGGTTTTGCCACTTTTCCAGTTCATATAAGGCCAGTTCAACTAAACATTGATGTACACAGATTCATAGTGTCATAAAACATAGTGATGTTCTTTGGCTGCAAAGAACTGACAAAAAGTAAAAAATTCCTAAGTACTCTTAATGGAACTTTCATGGTCGGATGCAACTACACAAATACGGAATCACGCCAGGGCACAACGTGACAATTTATTTGTATATGGTACCTTAGATCCCTTGAGTAATATTAAGTATGTATGGGATATTGTGTGTATGATGAAACGTTTTAACGTCTGTAACCCTCTATATTTCCATGAAACATTGGGCGAGCCGTGCATGACATCAATCGTTAACCCTTTCTGAATTACCATTAAACCATTTCGGCACATTAAGGTATACTAATAACGTGACTTTATCAATAATCATAATATTTATTAATGAGACCTGGCCCCAGGCGGTCAGGAAGATCTGTTACCTGGCAACAACCACCCTGGAGGTGGACATGAAACCTGGAGATTATCGCCAGCCCAAGGCTAGAGGTTCCTCCAGTATATATGCGGCATTTTGCATTAGTTTCATGATGTATTGATAACCTGATCAGTCACTTGCCTTGGTTTGAGTTTAATTACTGGGAGTTACTGATTGGTCAATTGGTTTGACTATACTGCAGTTTAGGAATTGTTATTCCCATCGCAGTCTAATTTAGAATAACAGATAATGATAGTTTCATTAACGGCAATAATAATGAACATGTGTTCTTCATGATCGTATAATGTTAAAATTATGTATAAAGAAAACATAATCCATTCAGGATAGGCAAATGGTTCATAAAAGGCGACTTTTAAATGTCGGTCTAATCCATTTTCTTGGACATCTCCTAAAGTGGTCTTCATGTCATGCGTATCATGATCAATTTAAACATATGACACCTTCAATGGCTGGCGAACATTATATACTCCCAGACCCGATCTATTGTAAATGACTCACAGTGTGAGACTGTAATATGGGGGAATATAACCCGCCTATTATGTACACACCTTTTTGTATTTGTCACACTCACAGTCCAGCCGCCCTACTAGACTTATATACCTTACCTACATTGAGGGAAAACATACGGGGAGAATCAAATGAATGTATAGGTCTGAAGAAAATATCTGAGTGCAGCTTTGGTCTGTTTTTATTAGTAGACTTAGATGTCAAAAACACCAAGTGATGTTGACTAGTCTTTCCAATATTAGTCATCGACTTCTTATTACTCAACTTTAGGCTACTAGTTTCGCAGATGTTTTTATAAAACGTATTGTTTGCTTTTAAAGTTGATGGAAACCATGTCAAATTATAAAGGCCTAAAACTATGACTAACGTAAAAACATAAAGCCCCTACAGGAGACTTAATGCATCTTAAGGATTTATTGTCAAAGTTACACAAAAACTCAAGTTTCCCCTCCACAGGCTAAACGAGGGGCCGGACCGAATTCTTCTCAGGTACCTCTTGGTATTGTGCATGGATACCTACATAGAGGGTTTAAATTGTAAAGCGGCATGAGAAAAATACCGAGTTGACAGGCACATGTAGGCATTTACCAATTCCGGTTCTATAGGGTGCTTTTTGGTAGAACCTTCTTACTCGTTTCTAAAAGGTGAAGAACCATTAGGGAACCTAAAGGCCTTCACTTCACTTGTTGCGGCCTTTCTCAAAAGTAGCATGGCAGGTCAAGAACAGGCAAGGATCCGCAAATTTAAAACTGAAAGAAGTCTACTAGATATTAAAATCACATAAACTCCATAAAAGCACATAAACTAAAAAATAAGATTATAATGTAATATCCAAGAGAAATTGAAGCCCTTTTCATATTTTTGAATGAACCGTATTACGATTTCGCTGTAAGTAGGTATCCCGGAGAGTGACTTTTTTCCCCTGAAAAATGTCTAAAACCCCTCAAAAATGGCCATGTTTAGTCAACTCTCATGGCCTTATACTGAGTCTGAGCATGACAATCTTTATATTGTTGGAAAGCTTGATTCAAGAGGAGTTCAATGGTATATAGTACAATAATGACAAACTTTGGGAACATGCTCAAATGTGGTAGTTTGTTAGAGTCATATTTTGCAATCTGTCAGCTTTGGTCACTGTGTCATATTATGTATGATGACTTTGCATTGTCCTTGCATTTTCACCATGATATAAGGGGCTTTATCATATATACAGTGAGACACTTCAGGTCTTGATGTACCCTCCAGTATGTGTAAAATTCTCAGATTTTGTTTTTTTGTTGTGTAAAATTAGGTATCATTAGACTATGTTTTTTCTGCTAAAAAATGTCAAAATCCCCTAAAAATTGGTAATGTTCAGGCATTACTCATGGACACACACTGAGTCTGAGCATGGTAATACCTATACTGTTGGAAAAGCTTAATTCAAGAGGAGTTCAATGGTATATAGTACAATATTGACAAATTTTGGGAACATGTTCAAATGTGGCAGTTTGTTAGGGTCACATTTTTGATCTGTCGGGCCTTGACAAATTGGCCAAAATCATTGATTTTTATGACTTTTCGAATTCTCCTTGCATTTTCACCATGCTATATGGGGGTTCATCACACATACAGTGTGAAAGTTCAGAACTTGTAGTATATCCCAGTATGTGTAAAATTTTCAGATTTTGATTTTATCAGTGTAAAAAGTTGTGTGAAAATCATGCTCTTTATTGCATAATTTGAAAAAGTCCTCAAATCTTAAATACAAAAAAAAATCATAGAAAATCAAGGAATCAACCAATTCAGGAGATCAAAATAGATATTTTTCTTTTTTTAAGCCCTTTCAATTGGTTATAACCACATGTATCTGTGTTAAATCCCTGAAAACTCTCCGTGATACCTACTGTAAGTCACTTTAACAAAAAGTAGCAGTGTGATAGAAGTTAATGGGAAAGCAATTTTAGGAAAGTCCTACTTTACTTTCAAATGATACTGTAGGAAATTACAAATAGGCTTATATTCCAGTTGACTGTCATAATATATTATCTGCATGACAGCATTATTACATTACTTACAACTGATGCATAAGGATATAAACTGGCCTATATGGATAATAACAGTTGTTGCCAAAACTACTTATGGTACATTATGTTATCACATTACAACCAACTGTTCACTCCATGAGAAAAGTTTTAAATTGCCATTAACCCTTTTAGCTATTGAAATAATAGATCCTTCCCCTATTAGGCTTATGTTTGAACCAAATATCGCCGCATCAACAGTCTAATAGAAAACCTGATAAATCATTGGGTGGTCCTTCTCAGGAAAGCCAAGAAAAGTTTATATTGGTCTCGATGGGGGATAAGCCTTTCATAACTTGGATGCTTTGAAATGTGTATTCATATTTTGCACCCTATAATAAAGTTTAATGATAATAGTCGCCTAAAGTTACATACAAACAATTGAATATGGTAAACGTCAAAAGCGTTGAATATTGGTAGGTCATCCATTATGTTGGTAGGGGGTATTGTATTCAGAACTAAAAATCCGACCTGTTGATGAGTTATACTAGTTTCATGAGTGATAATTATTAAGGTTGATTGGGAGATTAAACAGCTTTTATTTCAATCTCAACATATTAACTACTGTATTACCTGATAACCTGAAGACACAGTTCACACACGTTGTATTAACCTGTACACTGCTAAGCTTCACCAATCAAATACTACTGCGGAAGCCTTGCTAGCCTGCGTTTTCGCAGTACTTTCCCAATGCACATCGATACTGCTTTGCTGTGCGAGGTTCAAATAACCTCATGTCTTTCAGTTGCCAAAGCTGCTAGAATGGCAGTAGTCGCGTGAAGCTGGGAAAGAATAGTTATAGCTTTTTTACTAGTTTCAATTAGTCTTTCCATCGATTTATGTAATGATAGTGTTCTCAAATACTTTATTCTGAAATTATAAGTGTCATAATTTTCTTTATACGGAGGCCACATCTATTTCAGAAAATATGTAGATCAGTTATGGAAAAATATTATAATTTAATTTTATTAGATGTACAATTCTTGGGAGGATGAAAAAGCCTGAATTGCTGGTAGTCCCATTACAAAACATCAGTTTCAGAAACAACCCGTAATGACCCATGACCTCTGATTGACCCCATTTCAGGAACGATGACGTCAGCCAATCTCTGCTGGCCTTGGACAAGGTCATTGATGAGTATGACCCCTACCGGCTGAATGGTGGTACCAATGGAGGCCCCCGTCCGGCCTCCATGGTGACCAAAGCCCCACCTGATGATTCCAGGAACGAGGAGATCCGCAAGTCGCTGGAGGCACTGGACAGCGTCCTGGACGAGTTCGACGAAGGTGACCTGACGTCCCTGTCCGGGTCGACGCGGAGGGCGTCTCGCCCGCCGTCGGCGCACGAGTCGGCCAGCGTCATCGCCTCCTACCTGGCCCAGCCGACGCCAGAGCCACACGGTGGGTAGAGCTTTTTACTTGAGATTTTATCCTATTGACCTCATAGTGTTTAGCCCCCAAATAAAGCTAGCAACCATATGGTTCTTCAAAGGTTCTATTGCAATTAACCCCATAAAATAGAGTGGGGCCTTCCAGTTAGTACATACGCATCAAGGGGTGGGGGGGTGGTACTAGATTTTTGAAAATGTGCGTACTTTCTAGTGCATATTCAATGCATATTTTTGCCTGGGGGGGGGGGGGGGAGATTTTTTAATATGTACGTACATACTAAATGGAAGGCCCCATTTTAACAGCCCAAAACTGGCCTTGGATGCTTTCCTCTGACTACAAAAGGTAACCACAACAACACCCACAGGGCGGTTAGTCTTGAAATCCACCCTTTTTAGAGTTGTCCGGTTAGTGACAGCCTTTCCTCCTTTTTCCTGCCTTATCTTGGCACAGAGCCACAGCTCTTGGGGTTCATTTTGCTGTGTGTACCATAAACCAAGTGATTATCTCCCACTGGGATTTAGAATACACAAGTATGATAATAAAAGACGTTGACACCTTTTCTCTAAGGTATAGAAATACATTTCCTTAGATATGAATTAACTTAAAAATATCGGGGAGTTCACACTGGAACTAGGCTAATTCATGGGAAATTATTATCAGTCTTTTGCTCATATAATAGCTTAAACTATTTGATGGGAGACCTCATAATTATGCTTTGAAATGATAGGGAAAATGAGATTTTTAACATTCATTGATTGGCGTTTCACAGAAGTTTGCCTAGATTGAAGAAGGCCTATGGTCAACACAACCATCCAGGGCGTACCTATTTTACGCAAAACATTTTAGGACAACGTGGGTCCTAAAACCCATGACAATGTTATATTCGTCTTCTTCCTATTACTTAATATACCCACATCTCTTTAGAGGAATGCGAAAGTGTTATGTAGTCGCACCTGTAAATCATCCAGCCTACATCCAAGAGGTGTATGGACAGGAAAGAGGCCTTTGACTCTTGCATGGATACATTTAAATACTTTAATAATGGACACATTTTCCTTTTATATATATATATATATATATAAAGATGCATTAGAACCGTCAAGTAAGACCGGTTCATTTACTATGCAATAGTCCAGTTTCATCATAATTGGTAAGCAATAAGTTACCAAAGCTGTACAAGTATATTACCAAAATCATTTCGTGGAGCCCATGATTGTATGGAAGTGCACAGCGATATCTGAAAAGACGTATCATAGATGATATATGAACAGCATTATCAGGGCGGAAGAACGATTTTTACTTCAAGTTCAGAAAAGCAAATATTTAAAAATCAGTTGGTGTACCGACGATATCCTAAGTTGGATAGGGGTTACTCCTATGTGGTGACGTTTGGACCATATAACTGGACTTCAGTAGTTGTCCCAAGTCTTTGGACCCCAGTACTAGATTGCCTTTACATTCCCCAAAGATTTATTGCGACAATAAACTCGGAAAGGTCCCACGCTAGAGCAACTGATGAAAGAGGTGTGAGAGCTCTTAGAAAAATACTTGCTTAGGTGAAACTATTGCAACTACGTATTTACGTGAAACTATGGTAACTACGTATTTATCTGAAACTAAGGAAACTACATTTCAATGTGAAACTAAGGAAACTACAAAATTGGAAGGCCGCATATTGTACTTCCTTTTAGTTAAGGAACGAATATTTGATTAAGGCATTGGACATGGTTTAAGTATATATGTCCAGCATTTGAGACGTACACATAATCTACCATTGCAATATTTTTTATCGATTGGAATCCTTCTCTGTTTTTGTTTTCCAAATGTCTGTCCGTGAAGTGACGATTTAGTTACATTCGACTAGCTCTATTTTTCTACTATCTCTATCTCATTAATATGCGTGCTGAAACATACAAGGCAATTAAAAAACATTTATTCGCATGAAATTGTCAGCGAACCCTTTATAGAAGAAACGTCCCAGCTTTATCAAAGAAAAAGACCGTCGCTTTTAGAGCATGGCAAATGCTACCCCTGTTATGCTCTACTGTTTTCCTCTAACATTGTATGCCGCCCCACATATAGGTTGACCAGCAACCGTACTTATATTTGGGTATGTGCCATACTAGCGACAATAAATGCATTTAATGAACTAGTTAGCATACACTTAATAGTGCTAGTAGCTACTTGTTATAGAGGGCTATTAGGAATAATCAAAGCCAGATAATTCAATTACAATTATAACTTTCAATGTGTTACGCGCGCTTGGCACGTTACCTATAGCGTCTGACAATGAGTTATCGTGATAGTATCATATATTTGAAAATGAGTTAGATATAAATTATGCACCTATTTCAAGCCAATTTCTGATAGAATTAAGCAAACAGCAGCATATGAGAATACTATCAACTGTGTTTTATATCATGTTTTCCAATGGTTTTTCAATATGCGCCTTCCATTAGACAAAACATGTTATCTCTTCTAAATATTACATAACCGTTTGTTTTTTTAAAAAATCCCTAGGGTTATAGATCACAACCTTGTGCAACGTATACTAAGAGTTCTTTCCTGTTAAGTGTCCGTATATCTATTGCTTCAGCTAGAGGGCGCCATGCCAGCATCTTCCGTATGGCTAACATATGCACCTTTCCCATGAACTTGCATAGTGAACCCTCCAATAGAAGGCCTGTACCCAACGATTTCCATTGAAACCCATAACCCAATCGACTGTTCAGGCCTTTTCCGCTAGCAGGGTGCTACTCTATTGAAATAGGCCTATTGGGCCTTAGTGCCTGCCAGTACGGCATCAAACACGAGCTGAAATAGTTGGCCCTAATGGTTGTTGACGCAACCAGTTGGAACTCATGGCAAGATATAAGTTTAGGTTGTACACACGTGCTACTTTGATAAAAATGACGCACAAGAGGCAGATCAATCATATTTGACAATATCAATTATCTAACAGCTGATCTAGTCCATTGTTTTTAGTATTTGAGGAGTAATCTGGGCCAACACTTTACTGATAAGGTATAGAGGCCCAACAATACGTTACAGTAATCATCTATAGAACGGAAATGCTAGGTCCTCTTTTCATACATGTATTTGAAATAAAAACTACGCAATGAAACTCTAATTTCCACAGTGTGTGAGAAACATAAAAGCTAATATAGAATAAAAACATAGACAATTTTATTTGTGGATGTTTGTTGCTTCGACTATTTAATCCAGTGCGTCTGTAATGCACTATTCCTTTTTAGTTTTGAACATTCACTAGAGGTGGCGCCGTAAACAGGAAACTACACCTCATGAGTGGAGAGCTGATGTACTTGAGCTTGATGAAATTCTGCAGCGCGATCTCATTTCTCGGCGACTTTAATCCATACTAAAAGTGCACCATATATGGAAAACTTTTTAATTATATTTTCACCTATAGATCCTGTGGTGATCATGACCCTGGGGCCTGTCAGTCATGTTTTTTTTCTAATTTTAAACGAACATTTTGTTGATTATGGTTTACTGACTTTGTGTAGCTAATTTGTGTAAATAAATACAGCAATATTTGTTTCAAATAATATAATATTATTAGAAAATTGGGAATTTTCACCAGTTAAGCGGCCAGCCCATTTTGGGAGATGTCATACAATCTGCACAACGTCTATAGAGCAAGACCGGACTTTTCCACCGAGCACATATAATCTGATGACGAAAAAAGAGGAAATATGTAAATACCTGCTTCTGTCCTCTATGTCGGCGTCTATGTCTCTGATATCAATCATGTTGGAAACTATACATTACTTCATGCAATATAACCCTGTTCCTTGCCTGCTCCAGGTGGCCTGTCGCGGCGTCACAGTGGCGGGGTGAGGACGTCTGACCAGGACCCCCTCCCCCCGCCCCCCGCCGACCTGCTCCGGCCGGGGGTGGGGGGCGCCGCCCGGCCCCACAGCATCCACAGCTCCACCGGCGCCGTGAGTACCAAACCCTGCTTTTATACACTACTTACACTAACTAAGGGGGTTTCAGAAACCGCGACGTAACTGGAAACGTTAATGTATCGTGGGTGTTTCGATGCTTAATTGGGACTGCAAGGGCAATATTTCGGAAACTTATCTGAATGGCAATTCATAATGATATAATATTATTGTAGAAGAAATAATATGTTTTTAAAATGGGTGAAACAAAAGATACGTTACGTTTACGTTATGTGGTAAGTGTTCCTTTCTCAAACCCTCTAATGTTTGCCTAGCATTGGGTATACGATATATGTTTATTTTACACTCCCAAATAAACCGCGCAGTTTTCCTCACATTGGCTATCTAGAAGACCAAGGAACCGGATACCTGATCTAATCAGCTGCCTGCTTGGGAGATTATCATATTATAACTTATTCAGACTCAATCAATTGATGGACATACTTATTTGAATCGAGTGACAAAGATTAACAATTCGGAATGCCGACCTCTAGTCAATCGGTTAGTTACTGATAATCAATGTTTGACTTGCCATACATTTATTGATGATAATGAGAAGATAATGTTACAATAATGATAAAAACCTCCTCCTCTAATGAGTGGTTAATGAACTGACTTTGAATTAGAGCCATAAAATCTCCAAGATTGAAATTATGTTTCATAGGTAAGAAGTGTCCCAACCAATGTTACTCAGGTAGGCATATTATTGGCACTCAAAGACTAATTCTGTTAGTTTATGGAGATGTCTCCAGGTGGCGGCATGACCACTACAACATTTGATGTCTGAATATCTCACTAGGTTCAGTTCCTGATTTGCACACCAGATGGTAGGAGAGTGGCTTTTCCCTTTAAATATGAGGCCTCTGGTGGTCTGGATTCTGAATGGCAAAATATCTCTTTACATGAATTACATGGTTCCATTTGAAGATGTATCCTGCGATGTGGAAATGTCCTACAACTATTCTTCATGAAAAATATTAATTTAGGCAAAATAGACGAATTTATAAATTACAAGAAGCAATTGTTGCATATCATACCTTTTGCCCAGTAACAGTTGATTTGGATATTCTTACATGAAGTGCTTGGTCATTCAAAGCTATGGGAAGTCATGAAATTTGCTATAATAATTCAATATAGGAAAAAATAGAGAACTGCATATAAATAACAGAGGCGCAAATTTATTGTTCCTCATACAGCAGGAAAAACTCAAGATCAAGAAGTCTTATACTCCTGTCTTGAAGTTTCTTTAGGGATATGATATCTCTAGACCTGCATGTTATTTGGCATGATTAGAATTTGAAAATAATATTTAGTGAGGTAGTATTCAACCTACTGGTTCCAATCACAATAGGCCATACAATTGACGCAGCTTGTATGAATCCAACAAAAGGGTCTTTGTAGTTAAAACTTTCCAATGATGTTGTCTGGCTACCTTGATAAAATATTCCCACTATCTTTTTGGCATGAAAATTTACGCCCACAGAAAATAGTTCTTGCCTGGACCTGTGACAGCTTCCGGGAAAGATAAATTATCAACAAAGTCTTCTACGGTGTAAAGGTAATGAAGATGCACCTTAGGATATAAACCGTCGAGTAGATCCTTGTAAATATAATTGTTTAATTTAAATTTGCTCTGAGGAGATGTTGTAACATGGACGTTGTTGTATTCAATTTCGACAAGTGTATTAGGGCCCGACAGGCAGTAAACCAGTTTCACAGGCGCAGACTGCTATTCAAACCTTTTTCTATTATACTCCTTGAAGTTCTTTTTCCTCGATTCGGTCTTTCTTAAGAAACCTTGAGAGATGCTAGAATTGGCTGAGGAAAACATCTTTAGAGAAAGCAATTTACATCTCAAAGTAAAACAAGTTTTTGTCATTTAACCTATGCATAAGGTTGACGGTTATCCCTACCAAAACTGTCTCAGCAGTTTTTCCCAAATCCTATTAGCAAAGAACTGAAGGCATAGACTGACACCCTCACATATACCGAGAGGATACCGAATACTTCCCCCACTGTGGGTTTTTAAGACACTAATTCGCCCCACTCGTTTTGACCACATCTAATAAGACGTGTGTCAGGGTGGTCTCGTGTCGGTAGCATTCCCCCCTTCGCCCCCTTAAAGGAGAACCGCAAAGGTACTTTAGATTTTTATATTATACTGTATATATATTCCTATAAATATATCTGCAAAAAATACTTTAAATATATCATAAATATATGAGAAATTAATATTTAAAAATTATGATACATAGTGGCTTCTAATGAGTGCGGGTGACGTCATCTAGGCTCTTATAGATAAGCAGGGCAAGGTGTTAAGGCTCCTGTAATGGTTGACTGCACACACTTTCACCTGTGACTGGTAGCTTAGATGACATCACAGCCCTGTGAGATAAGCTGTGAGAGTGTATTCACACTCCTAATAAACGATTATTTACCTTATTGTATTATCCATATATGCTAATTTAAGTCTAATGCAGCTCAAAATAAACATTGATTAAGAGGTTTATACTATATTTAGGATTTTCGTTTTCTCCTTTGCGGTTCACCTTTAACAAGACAGTTCCTGCAGCTATTTTTTAAGGCCCACACTTAAGGGGGAGTGAAGGCCCCTCTTCGTCACGTGGGTTGACTTAAAGTAGGGCAGACAGAGCCCGCCAGGCTTCTTACTGCGAACAGCCACAGTCGAGGCATGCAATGCCCAAAGAAGACAGGTCTCTGATCCCCAAACTCTATCCGAAGTGGCCTCAAAACAACACAGCCCCAGGGACATGGAGTCTTAATATACCCAGCTATAGAGATGTAATTCAGTGGAAGTTATCCATAAAACACCTGGATATTAAGGTTACGTACTCTGAAAGACACCAGCTTTGATACAAAAACCACAGGTAAGTGGCAGGACAGTGTCTTTGTGATCTTTGAGGTCATCTTTAAGGTAAACTGTGTTTGTGTGTATGTTTTGGTTGGCTGGTTAGCAGGACGGGGTTGAGGTTAGCGTGCGTAGGTATGCCATACATGACCTTTTTATGCGGTCGATGAGTTAGCTGTGGGCATGCAATGTTATCGTTGGGCAGCAGGAGATAGTCACGACTTGTACAGGAACTTAATCGTGGGGTGGGTGACCAGTTCACTTTAACCCTAGGCCCCCACAAAAACACATACACGCTCAGCGTTACCCATGTCCTGGTGCTGTGTGTTGACTGTGGTTAAAGAATGACAATTATCAACACCTTAAACGGAAATATTTGTATGAGTCATAATTGCTCTTTACAGACTTCTACCATCGAAACTAGAATCTTACTTCCGTGATTTATAAGTTGTGTTTGTCCCTAATTATATTTCTTATTTCATAAAGCTCATGTGGATTAAGTTTGCTACTATATAAAGGTCCTTTAATAAAGGATATATTTGTTCATCACTTAAAGAGACGCTTCTTTTCATATAGAAACTTCATTTAAAAACTTTCTTATTGCGACACCTCGTAGAACCACAATATAATTGATAATTACATATATTTTTACCGTCTACAGATAAGAAAACTCTGTCAACTACCTATTTCCTGTGTGATACACCTGACACATGCTGACATTAATGGTCCCAACGGATACAAATTGGTTGTTCCGTTTGTGGACAGAAACTTTACAGCTTTTGCTTGGTGTATGATAATGCCAGAGTTGGTAGGCCTACCCGACCTAGAGAAAGTGGCTTGTATATTTATCTTCATTAACATTTCAGATTTTGCTGATATTCAATGGCAGGTGGCATTAAACTTTTAGTGCTCGCAAGACTAAAAACAACATGATTTAGGAATACCCCCTAATTTGTTTGTTTGCCTGTTGCAACAGTTTTGAAAATAAATATTGTAGAGATCCATAAGTCTAAGTCTGATGAGACCGAAAATGATAGTAGAAAGATACTTTCTGCTTAGTGCAGTGTAAGGTGTGGTTCACACAACGAGTGGTGATGCTTCATTATTGTTGCAGATCGGTGACCTTTTCTTTTTGGAATCATAGATAATTTAAGAGGAAAAAAAGAATTCATTGACAGAAACACCACTTTAATCCCTGCACGTCCCAGTGTATCTGACTAAATGCTATGAGTGTGTAGGTTATAAGATCTTTCATTTATCAAAATATGTTTAACGTGTTCAAAAAATCTCAGGCTAGAGATGATATTCAGTTTACAAGAATGACAATACCCAGTATTTCAAACGGGTCGTGTCTCAGAAGACCAATAAGATTGGCCGATACTTGCCTTCTGAGGCTACCATAGATCGGGTTTGGACATAACGTATGGCTGAACTTATTGGGAACTTTGTTCAGACCTGACCCACCTCTCAGTGAGACGGAGATGTTGACACAGACCCCAAGGAGGGTCATCTTTCAATGTTCTGAAAGGACCAGTCGATCAACCAGTCTTATCAGGTAGGATAATGCAGTATTCCCATGTCATGCTGAACTTGTGGACAAGGAAATATAAGATATGTGAGAGAGGGGAGGCACAATCGTTCCCAATAGGTCTAAGTCGATCATCCTGGGGTATACGTTTCATCCAGTTTTAATAGACTCTTTACTGGTCGTCCGACTTCTACCCTATCAAATGGGGGCACTCTAGGGATGGACTATGTATTTTCAGATACTCTATAGTTTTATAGCTGTAATCGTGAAAATAAAATATCATCTTGATGTGCCTCTCACCCCATTATTGTGCATCATTACATTATATATTGTATTCGAGTCCTTTCATTATGATAGGGTTAGTTCAGGGCATGGTTCGTATAGAATAATATTTTTATTTCAAATTGGAAGGAGGTGAGAACTAGCGTTGTATTTAAGACATGCAAAAACTGGCAAGTGAAATAATCACGCAAACACAAACTCCATAGCAAAGATTGTTTGGGCGCTAGCACACAGACATTACAGTGTTGTGTTCTACTTCCAGCCGGCGCTCTGAGATAGTGTGGCAAAACAAGAGTTCAGTCTAAGTAAATTTACCCAAAGATTTTGAATGTAGTTTTATGCCAACATCATCTTTCTCTTGACTCATGAGATTTGGAGAGTATCATTTTGTCGTTTTGGTTCATCTTACTATTTGATGTAGAACGTCTATCATATAAGAATGAAGACTAGCTGGTATTTTCTGTTTTCAGTTGATAATTTCTTTTAATAATAGACAATGGGTATACCTTAGTGGTGACGCACTGAAGCAGGTGCATGGGAATAAATCTGATATGCCTCCATGAGAAATCATCTCCCAGGGCTTTTACAGTGAAACACCTTCCCTAATGATATACAGTCGTGTCTGAAAGAAAGATAAGTTCTATTTCCTGTCTACCCCTTTTTGAAAGAAAAAAAGTTAGCCAAATATTGGAACACAATATATAAGTCACCGGAGGGGAAAAGAAAAAGAAAAACTGCATGTCTATATAGGCCCTGCAGACGAGTAGGAGTATGGCACTGGAGAAAAAGCATGGCCAGGTACAAACCAAACTGGTTTGGTGGTCGCTTAATATAGGCCTATGTATATAAAAGTGTTGGTAGCCTTGTCTGCCCATAGATATAGAGGCTTTAGGTCTGTATGTGTCACTACAGGATTGGTACAGCCTGGGAGACTGGAGAAGCTGATCGGCCTATCGCCAGCTGACAAGGTAATTATCTGTGACAATAGGCAGTGACAACCTGATGGTCAGGTGACAATGTAAGCGTTGCGTCTAGGAGTATCTATATGACAAGGTAATTATTCAGTCTGTCAATATTTCATATTCTTTAATTATGGGTTTCTTGTTTCAGTATTTAATCACTATTGTATTAAGTTTTAATTTTACATATTTGTATTCATATGAACGTTGAAATTAATTGGGCGAGATATTGTAGTATTATTCAACAATTCCACTATGGTTTCAAGCAAAGGGTTTAGGCTTTATAATATTATTAGAATTTATATCTAATAGGAAAAAGACGGCTACCTCAAACATAGTGTGGGTGTATGTTCTGGTTCGCCTCTTAATTCTTCCATATTAACATTATTTCGACTCCTGCACTTACCTCATTGAGTTTGGAATAGATGCTACATTATTTTCATTGAATAACAATTTATTATGTATCAAACAAATGACATTATGATAGAATGTCATATATCATTCAACAACTTTACCTTAACACTTGTAAGCTGCAAGATACACAAATTTCAATGTCTTTATACCCGAGTCATGTTTGCACAGGTCATAAGTAGGTATGACGCATCCTTTGTTACGTGAGGCCTACAATTCCCTTTGTTTAGATTCTTACTTAGTTAATCTTACTTCCATATAATTTAGCGTGAATATTTGATTTTCCCAGACAGTCCATATAGAAAGTTCCCATGATAACCATAGACTTCGTCTCCACAAAAAGACCTGATGTGGCTATGGCCGACAGACAATTGGTGCATGACTTGCATCCCTTTTATCTGTAGGTAACGTCCTAATACACAAGCGGTTATAAACTTGCCGCCAATAACTGTAAAAAGGGGAATTTTCGGTTGGTCTTAAATTAAAAAGTGTAAATGCATTGAGTCCAACACGCGATTGTGCCAACTTGCCCTTGTCTGTGTCATAAGGTCAAGTGTATCGTTACGGTTTACAGTTTTGTAAGTCTTGCAGTCATCATCCAACCAGAACTTTATTTATTATAGTTTCTCTTTATAACCTCACCAGTTGTCTTTCAGACATGTTTCATGTTCGAAAGAATTGTGTTATGCTCCAAATACTTCATTTCCTGTTACAATTGCATCTTCATGGCTTGGGTATAAGTGACTCCATTATGGTTTATAAATTTGATATCTTTCTCAGTCATATAGGGCCATAGTGAAAATGCACATACATCTTCCATATAAGGGACACATGTACCGAAACAGATCTGGGAATCTTTACATCTCGCGTATTTTCATGCTGTATAAGGTGATGGAAAATATTCCCATTTGTTTAAGGGTGAAAACGCCAATTGCTGTTCTCACGAGGCGACACCAGTCCGTTCAAAGTGTAGATCAATATCAGGTGACGCCCGACAACCAACAGGTTACAGGCGCCAGTGGGCGTCATTTAGCGCCTCTGATTCTCCCACATCGACGGACGGGGATCCTCTGAGGCGCCTCTAGCTATATTTAGACCAGGGAAACCCCTCCAACCCTGCCCCTGGTTTCACCTGAGAGGTCACCCACCCGCCGTGGGAGGGGCGGTCCGACTGATGTGTTACCATGGCAACCAGTCGGATTTCAGTACATGGGTCTTGAGGGGAGGACCTGGGTTTCCAATGGAGTGGGAATATGGATTGGTGCGCTGATTTGCACATCCAGGGCTTATGGAGTCTGCATTTGAAGGTTGTGAGGAGGTGGGGGTTGGGGTTCTGGTACGAGCCATTATGTTAAATTATGAGGGTACCTCCTCACTCACATGGTAGCAAGGGAAAATCCATGATTAAAAACGGGTCTATCTTTAGACTCTGTGTGCCAATTCCTTACTGAAGGGGTTTGCATACTACTCCCTGTGTGAAGATCATAAATAGAGATTGGGGTTTGGGTCGGAAATAACTGAACCCAGCTGGAGGAGCCTGGAGGGGTGGTTGGCGCGTGTGCTGGGGGTTGGCCCTTGGCACCGTCCAGCTTCCCATGCAGGGCAGGCCTATGGGAGCAGGGTGGGCAAATGGTGTGTGGTGTGTGTGGGAGCGGGGACTGTACTGGCTCCTCTCATCACTCCGTGGTAGTGACACTCCTGGGTTGTCGGAGCTCCTCCTGGTGGTTTACCATTGGTGTTTATGGCTCCCTGGTGAACACCAAAAGCCCTGAAAACCAAATGACCATGCAGTCCATTCAGTCTGCGGCCACGCGTACACATGGCCACAAAACGTTGCATTGCTATCCCCGTTAGGCATGGGTGCGCATAATTGACACTGTTCTTTTGTGGCCCGACCACCGCCACCACCACCACAGCAGCAGCAGCAGCAGCAGCAGCTGTGGGAGCAGCAGCAGCAGCAGCAGCGCCAGCGGCGACGCTGTAGACAAGAGGGCAACAAGGCCTAGCCCCCCTCTCTCCCTATACCAACACAATAGCATCCAGCGATAGCACTGCTAGCTGGACGCGTTCTGCTATAACCAACACGGATTATTCCCCCATCTCCTCCTCCGGGCCGGCCGGCCGGCGTCTCTACCCACTGGAGGAGACCGGCCATCAGTAGTGGTGGTGGTGGTGCCCCTACTGCCCACTTACACACGTGGGAGAAATGCCGGTCGCTTCGATCGGAGCCACCACCCCGGACTGCCGACGTCTCTGCAGCCGACGCCGCCGCCGCTTCCGACGGCGGTCGCTGCGCTGATCCTCAATACGTTCTGGTGGAGAAAGCGCCGCCGAGCCCAGCGCTGGCAGCCGCCGCGGCCATCCAGCCTTCATGATGACAAAGGTAGGAGGGAATTATCGCCTGTCATACGGGGTGGGTGAGGATTAGAGGGGGATTATATATAGGAACGAGGGGATGAGTAAAAGGGTGCGGTGGGTTTTAGGTGGGCGGGGTCGTCGACCGGGGTTTGGGTGAGGGTGGAAACGTTGGAGGTTGGTTGACAGCAGCATCCCTTAGAAGCAGTAGTACTGGAGGAGGAGTAGGCCCGTGTCCCCAGACGTGAGGCTGGAGCAGGAACAGGAGGAGGAGGAGGCCTCCTGCAGGACGCCTGCTCCCGGCATCCTGCACGCAGCCAGGGCATCAACCCGGGCTTCTACCCCTACATCCCTACAACCCTCTCCCATCCTTCCCCCTTTCTCCTTGTCAATACCCATATAACCAAACCAACCCTAGCCCAATCTATATTTTGACTCAGCCTCACATACTGGTGATAAAAGGGGGTGTGGCGCGTTCGTTCGTTAGCACTAGCCGTATAGGAGGCCTGATTGTGCCTGTCGTACATGTATGCATGACTCGGGGGTTTTACCCACGCTGCTGGGTCTGGTCAGAGAGCCCCAGCATCTGCTCCTGGTGCCAGTGTAAAACGGGGACAGGAGGGGTGGTGGGGGTAGGAGGGGGCGTACATGTTTGTCGGCCGTAGCCGCATGCACGTCCACGGACGGACGTGCACTGCGCGTACGTACGGCCGGTCCATTGTGTGGCCCACCCCTCCCCCACCTGCTGGCCTAGTTCTGGGCCTGCCTTCTGGCTATTGGGGCTCCATATATAAACAGAGCCCCTCCAAAACCACACCCCTCCAAAGCCAGGAATCCAGGATTCTGAGCATTCTCTCTGTCAGATAGCATTATACAGTTATATCTAGAATATCTAATGTTTTTTTGGCCTTCGTCACTGGGGACTTGATGGTCTCACGACCACATTTGACCTGGATACGTGCATGGCACATAAACACGAACGGAATCTGTGATAGCATATTTTTCTTTTGGCATTAGTTTGAATATTATTGAAAAGGGAGCAATAGGTATACTGTTGTGGAAGTTGCATTTCCTTAGTTTTCATTTCCCTTAGAATTTACTGAGAAGAATGTATTCGTTTCTATGCTGCAGTAGACATTAGATATAAATGAAGTTATGTTTAGAATATGAAAAGGACTATTACTGTCCTGCTATATGATGCCAGAGATTGTTTTTGAGTGCAATAATCATGACTGTCTAGTTCTACAGCAGTCTTGGTTAGGTGACTAGAATATGAAATTTTCGTATTTAGATTTGATCTGGAGATGCACATAGGACCGAGTAATAGATAGAAATTCAAATAGTTATCGCACATATAATGTAGGTGACACAAAAATATATTCTAATTTAATGAATATATATATAATACTATATTATTCATATTACGCGCACAATGCATGATGTATAAGTCCATCAAAAAATTACATACGATCTTGTGAAAATGAAAAACATTTGTCATTATCAGCCTTATATTAGAAGCCAACTATTACTTGTATTTCGCTGGGTCTGTTGAACCGAAAAAGATCAGACTACGTTTGTCCTATGACAATATTGGGTCTTGAGCAGGACGTGGAGCCGGGCTGGAGGATGGTGACAGGTCAGGTCTGATAACCAAGACGTAGTGGTCTGCGCCCTACGTGACTGCCCGGTTAGATGGGGCTCTATCCCAGCCTCCAGAGATAGGCCAGAACAAGGCTTTAGTGCTGATGGGATCCAGCAAAAGAAACAATGAAAATTAATGGGTTTTGTTTGGCCTAATGATGTTGCTGCATCAGGTTGCCCGCATATCTATTTGGGGACTTATTCCCGGAACTAATTAGAAAGAGTGCAGAAGGTTGGCCTTTTTTAATGTTTGAAGTGTTGGTTAGGGTTCCATATGTATTAACAATTCGCTAACAAATACAATATTGTTATACATATTTAGTATACTTCAATATTTCCATTGACCTTCCTCCAGAAATACTTGTTGGATGTAATATTGATTTAGATGAGGGGCAGGACTGTTCATGTTTTTATGAGTGTTTGTATGAAAAACTTGTTCATTCGTTTTCCTATATATATGGCATTTATAATCCTGGACTGTTACAATGGCTTTTTTGGGGGCAATGACTGTGATCTGCCTTTAACAAAGTGTATCTTTTGACCATATATACATGCTTGACTGTTTTACATGTCAAACGAATATTTCGCTGACAGTATAGGCCTAGATGATTTAGGGAAGCAGTTAAATCGGCTCACAATACCTGCACAACCAGCTGGTAATGAACTAGACCTTCGGCCTATGATCATGGGAGGCTAGGAACCATTCCCTTCCAAATTATATAATAAACATGCAAAGCACTAAACATGCCTGGCTACATGTAGAGGCCGCTATTATTACACTTCATAAAGGCTCTTTATCCCCAGGGTACTTTAAGCAGTGGTGACTGTGCACCTCCATAGATCATAGAGGTTATGGCCATACGTATCACACTGCAGTATTATAGCACCGCTCTATCTGCAAGTGCCCTCTCCACAGCTATGCATTATACATGGCCATCCTCATCCCTTATGCCCCACTATTCCCACTGCTGTCTTCCAGGCATTGGCGCCCTGACTCATTTCAAATATAACTCTGTATTATGTCCCTATCCCAAGGCACCCTTTTCTTCCTTAACCCTCAAGCAGCTGAGGTCATAGAGAGAAAATCATCTCTTTATATTAAAATACTGACCTTGCACATGGCTTTCTCTGCTGGGATATGATCGATCCACCACTGAGAATACCTACTTCTAAGGTGACTGTTCCTATATAATGACCCATCAGACAGTATCAAAGATGTTTTACGTTGAGTTTCCTTATATTCTGTGAGGCAATACCTGCTTAAAGGGCACAGACTCATAACCCATCGCATTAGGCGGCTGTAAGGAAAAGATGGAGGTCTATAACCCCCTCTGGTCAATATCTTGTCCACACCAGAGGACTGACCATCTGACCAATATATCAGGTATCTAGTCAAAGAAAATCCTCAACCCTTAACTCTTTTTCAGTTAGCCTATTCTGCACAAAATGCTGCATATAAAACCACCGATATAAGGTAATAATACATGAATATGAGTGATTCTTAATAATGGTTAATCCGTCACTTACTGTACGTCTTTATCAGCTATATCATACAGAAGCATGAGCAGACTGTTCCCAAATGAGTTGCGACTTGTTTATTCAGGACTGGTTTTAAACAAAAATTGATATAGGCATTCTGTCTCAAGGAATCAACCCCTAGAATATTAGCTTCATTATTCGCCATTCACAACGGTACTCTTTGTGAATACCAAAAAAAAGGACAAACAAGCCGAGACTCATCTGACGCCAAGTCACACCACACAAAGCTCCCCAGTATGAATACTTCAATGGCCAAGGCGTTATAAGCAATATATCTCATATTTTTCTGAGCATGCGTGGTTGACGTCCCCTCTGGACAATTAACAGGCTTGAGTAGGTACAGCTCCCCGAAGACTGATCCCCGGAAAAACCTCGGCCCGTGGATTATTCAGCAAGGCAGTGGTAGTGGCAAGGCTCTGATGGTATTGGAGGCTGCTGCTGCTGCTGATACCAGTTGAGGCTTGGCTGCTTAGTCACAAGGGGAAAAACCTAGAATAGACTGTTAGCAGTAACGCCTCTACACAGCTCAGACTCTTTGTCTTCCTCTGATGACAGTTATTAGATTCACATACGTCTTCTCACGGTGTGGCTCCCAGTACCTTTTGGTTAGACATTGAGTATGATGTTGAGGATTAGATCTAAGGTGAGTGATAGCTAAGATGATATACAATGTATTGGAATTAGCAACATCAACATGACTGTAACTTTAAAGCTGATGTGACTATACTTTTATCGGATCCACTTTAAAATATATTGCCTCCATGCAATGTGATATGGCAACTTTATAGCATAGAGGTTCTCTCACGAAGCCAGCCATACAAGTAAAAACTAGGTTCTTGATCGAAATAATGAGGGGGTTGGTTTTGAAATAGACATATCAGTTTTCCAATCCAAGTGTATAATGACACAGGCCAGCCAGATGTAACATCTGGCAAGCCTGACATTTAGCACCCACTGAGATGGCAAGCCTAACTAGATCGACTGTAGGAGGCCTAGCCAACCCTCCAAAGGCATCCTCTGCCAGGTGGCCATATAAATATTACAGGCAACAGGCCACAAATGCTTACCACTCAATGCTCAAACATGCAGAGACGCGTGTCATGTGTCCTAGCTTATAGTCTCTCCTACCCTCCTCTGTATAGTTTCAAGTTATGTTAAAAACAAGTGCTATTAATCTGTCTATATCAACCAGAAACGTACTGTGAAACAGACTCCGGGATAGCTGGCCAAAAATGATATATACATTGGTGTATGGGAAATTAATGGAGTCTCCCGCAGAACTGATTTGATAGTTGGTTCACATTAGTTTCAATTTGCCATAGAATATATCTATAAGAGGACTAATTGGTCCTGACTCAATTAATAAGTAACGAAGCAGTAGTCCTTATGTTACCTTAACCCAAGCTCCATCCACAAACATAAAACATCGCATTTCTAATTGCAATTATCAGAAATAGTCATTCGCAATTAGGAAATCTAGACAGTTAGATTAACTTTTGCCCACAGTTGTACATAAAGGCATTACTCGTTTGCTTTAACTTTCGATTTATGAGAGTAATTGTGTGTAATTGGCCTCACCTACTTGGAAAAAAGGCTATTAATTAGTGGTTACACGCTCCAATAATTGTAGTTTCTTTAGGTCATGTTTTATTGTTATTTATTTCTATCACTAATGGTTTTCGGGTAAGGTTTCATATCAAGGACTGATTTCCTCTAAACACCACTTGCAATATAACCATGTCCTATTCATAAAGCTCGCTCCCTTATAGATCTGTCAGGGAAGTAGGAGAGATAACGAGTATGAATTTGAGAAACAGTATGTCATCTTCTACCCATATTCCAATCATTACTCATGAAATCGTATCTCGGCAGCACGACTCAACATTGGAAACATTTTTATTCATCATTTACCCAGAATGTTACATATCTTCAAGGTTTGTCATAGGAACGAGACAGTCATTTGAAAGGGGAGACATTGGACTATAAGAATGTTGTTGTTCTATGTCTATGATATAAATAGTCTTAAAGTTATTGCCATCAAATTACAGGGAAGATTTTTCGATGAGAGTTTGAGGCTGGACGTTATCAATTTTTATGGAAATTCTGCTTAGACAGTTCCATGGTCAATGGCAGAAAGAATGTACATTAGACTGTACATTAGACTGATCAAGTAAGGCCAAAATATAGTTGAACATAATAATTGGTAGCTATAACTGCTTAGACAGTGCCATGGTCAATGTCAGAAAGAATGTACATTAGACTGATCAAGTAAGGCCAAAATATAGTTGAACATAATAATTGGTAGCTATAACTGCTACAACCTTTCATGATGATATCTATAGAAGCATACCTAGCTTAGATAACATCGTGGGAACATGGCAGGATCAGCTTTCTCATTGCTGTGTCTTACTCTCTAGGTCTCACTTTTTCACGTGCATAGAAGAAACTGATTTCCATAATCATAAACATCTGTCTTCAAGTAAATATTATGTTATAGTTTCCCTGTATCCTGTTGTCAATAGACATTATTCTGCGAAAGATTCAGGAATCTAAGATTTGGGGCACAGATGGGAAAATTTATGTCAAAATTGTTTTTGTATGGAAATTTGTTGGGTGCAAAACAAGGAGTCCAGAAGGCCAGAAACCCTATAACCACTGACCAATTCATCGTGGCTTATTTCCGTTATTAACCAGTACATTTGAAACCAATCTAAAAGGGGCCATTAATAATGTGACTCAGTCTGACGCCCGCGGCGCTTCATTGGCACCGGGCGCCATCTATGTGACCCAGATACCAAGTGACCTCACCCTGTCCAGACTGGGGACAATATCAATCAACTGGTTCTGTCAACCAGAACAACAACGTGCAAATGTCAGAGGTGTTATGGTTGTCACCTGTCGGTAGGGTTCTGCAATCAAGTCCATTGTCTCATAAAAATAAACATTAAACATCAAACTCATAAACTGATAACAGACATTGTATATAGGTTTCGCTTATTAGGTGCTCTTTGCAGAGCCTTTTCTTATCAGGCTGGCTGGTTTTTGCTTTGTACCTTTAAATCAGATTCTTAATAGATGCCGATGTCCATGTGGAGTCAATGACATTTTCCAAAACAGAATTGTATTAGTTTTGTAGAAACAAAGATAAGACATATAATTATAGGCAGGTTAGCACAATCCATGTAAGTGTTTTTAACACGAAGGTGTGTGAACTTGGCCACATAGGTTATTGGTAACATACACAATGTTAAACCACTATAGATACTACGACCTAAAGCCATGACAGGTCAGAGAGCAGGCTGATGCTATTGTAATGGCATTTCTATCAGCAGGCAGCTCTGGCTGATGCCTTCAAAATGCTATTCATGAGGTCAGAAAATTGGTTGTGGGGGCAAGCTCGTCGCTGCCATAGTAACAAGTGGCACTCCGGGGAAACGGCGGCGTAAGCGCCAAATGGTTTCCTATATTGCCGTTGGCTATTTTTTTCCCACGGTCAAGTGATCAAAATGTCCCCCGAGATCGAGATAATTATGCATTCAGAGGTCACGACCCCTATATACAGGGGTCAGGACCCCCTGGAGGTTATGCTGCACTTTGGCCGTTTAGGATAAAGTCACATCGGGGATTAGGCTTATTGTCCTTTTTTTATAACAAAAATCCCCTTTGCTTCGGAATGAGATTTTGGATTATACATGTAATAGAAAAACGACTCCTTTATCTACATTTGTCAATTCATCAATGGCAGAAGATGGGACTAAGGAAGCACGTATATTTCTAGTTTGCTATTAAGGGTTTGTAATTTGTGAGGTCCAGTATTTACACCTTTGCCCTTAAGATTATTAAGAGCATTCATTGTTGCAATCTAAATAGACCATAAAGAGACCAAAATCACGGTACCTAAACTGCTCTGTAAATCAGAACACATCCGGTACATCTCTCACAGCCAATTCATATAGAAACTGCAAATAGACCCCCTCTGTGGATCGTGCGCAAATACGTGGTCGTGTGAGTTTCGACTGGGTTTGGGTATACAAAGGGGTTCCCATGCATGTGTACGGTTTTCCATAGGGGTGGTGAGGAGGGATGAGTCTGAGGACGAGCATATGTTCTTCTAAGAGAATACAATTAACAGTTTGATATGTACTTAGACGACTAAAGCTTAGAATATGAATTGCTACCAGATCTAGAGATATGTTCTTCTAAGAGAATACAATTAACAGTTTGATATGTACTTAGACGACTAAAGCTTAGAATATGAATTGCTACCAGATCTAGAGTTTCAAAGTTCAGAGATATTTTAAGTTTTCGAGATGCATTTTGGCCTGGTAGTACTTAGCTTAGGCCAGGATTGGAAGAATGGGCACTCATGCATATGGGTCGTTATTCTGGTATGGTGTTGTATAACCTGAATGCTACTGTGAACAATTTTGTCTAACGTTTAGGCCTTAGTCACAGTTCATGACACAGCAGAGCTATTCCGCTCTTCAAATATTTACTAATAATTTAGACAAGGAATTACCACCTATGGTGAGTTCACATTGCGTTTGATCGTGCCCCAACCCAGGGAACTGGTCACATAGGGAAGTGATAGGTCTCTTTAGGGTACAAAGTCCATGCTGTAGTTCATCTGGCCTCCTCCAGTCATGTGGAGCGACCGTCAGTCAGCCGTGCACTCAGGTAACTGCTGCCACCTGGTGAGGAACTATGAATTCTGACCCAGAGGGTTTGCAATTGGTAATGTTTGATTCACATCCACCTCAATTGAGGGTATTCATAATATTACATATTTCATTAAAACTAGGAAGGCTTATACCTTAGCTAAGTATGCTAATACATGTAGATCCTATCACAAATCCCCAAATACACAAGTTATCGTTTGAAAAAGGCATTACAAAATCTAAAAAGTTATAGTACTGATGAACTTAAGGCTTTGATCTGTTTCATTTAGCCTACAATTAGTTTTTAAATTCTAATCATAACAGCCGCCAGCCCTGATTATTATGCCCACAGTGTGGATGATATTGATAGACAGTCCATGAATATCAAATAGTTGTAGCAAAAAATAATCATTAAACAGTATATTTAGCTCCGTAGATTTGTGTAGTGACAGTAACACCTACTTTTGTTTTAGAGCGTATCAACATCAGTACAGTGATAAAGGAAGTGTAAATAGCAACATGGGCATGGGAATTTTGTATCATATCGATTGGCCTATAAAGATGAACCACAAAACGCCAATTCATCACCAAAAACCAAACGCTGGTCAGAGCCAGAAAAGATGAGCCTACATGAAAGACACCATACAAAACACAGGATGTAGGGCCTATCTTCAAAAAGGTTATATATGGATCTCATGTGATAGGTTGCAAACATCTTTGAACACGAACGCTTGTATTTACCCTTGGCCAGACATGTCGCCATGGTTCCCGAGGGTCACGTGCGTAGGGCCGTTACCATGGAGACCTCCGACTCACTTATCGGTTGGCCGCCATCTTGTCGTTAAGGAGTCTCTGCATGTAGGGTGGTCCAGGGGGAGATCTAGACTGAAGGAGTTTCTTAATGACCTAAGGAGTTTCTTTTATTTGGATTATTTTGAGAATCGTTTGGTCTCGCTTATTGAAAACAGTTAGGAAAGTGTTGGCTGCCTTGGTAGTTGAAATTGAATTGTATTGATTGTGCCAATTAGATGATTAGCCTGTAGTCTTAAAATGTGCATAGGCCTTTGTCATTATTCTTTCAATAGGTCGCCCTTTAATGTTTATCCTAACCACCAGAACACATGTTTCAAATTGTATTCACCCGAAGACAACCCATTATCGTTTTTAATGAAGGTCTAATCAGAGAGCCTAGCTAATCCCAATGGAAATGATAGCAATAAGCCCTTCCCGAATAGGTTTTCCCTTGAGGGTGGACAATATGTGACATAACCCATTCTCAATCTGTTCTGATATTTGTCATACCTGTGACGACACTTTTCCCAAGTAAAACCCCTGAACAGGTTAATTCAGCTGCCGTGGTAAGCGATTATCATTTAATACGTATTGCACCAGCCGGTGCCAGTCAATTATAGAGATATGCCATGCACTACTAGTCTTAGCACTTATGTGTGACAGATTACATATATTACACGGTCTCTTTAGCTCCTTAGTACGGTGGATTTAGGTATGCACCCACCTTACCTCTCTCTGCCAGGTGCCAAACCAAATAGAACCAGAATGAGGACCCCCTCCTTACAGGCATTATTGACACAGACCTGAGTGGTCCCTGTTCAGGGGTCAAGACTGGGGCTGGAGTATAGAGCCAGGGTCGGGGTGGGTGAGCGGCCAGACATGTACCACACCTATTAAGGCTCCTTAGGGGTTTAAGTGTGTAAGGTCTGTGTTGGCAATTGTGCAATTCTCATTCAACAACATGTCTGGTACATTGCAGTAGGATATTGTTTGTACTATTCATTAAAGTGTTACCTTTAGGCGACGCAGAATGTTGTAGTTTCTTAGCAAAAGAAACAATTTGAAAGATTATATTTCCATGATAACAACCTTAAGGGGAATACTTTGATCCTCCAGCACGTCTACATTTGTATATTCCACTTTTTAAGGTACACGTAATGATATTGCTAGTATTGCCCCTAATGGCATTTATCAAATGGAAGGGTAGAAACAAGAGTTAATCAAATATATGTGATATGATATATATTATATATGTCATATCACATATATGATTATGCATATGATATATGTAAATAATTGATCATAACGATTATCTAGTGGACTATCACTCATCGGTTCGATCATTCATATTTTCCATCCTTCATAGCATATATAGGGCCTATAATTATATTGTCTCGCCTTTTTCTTATTTAATCACCTTTTTCTGGAGGAACTCATTCAAATTTTGTAGGAGAAGAAATCATAATAGGTACCAAATCCTATCAAAGTGTAAATACCTAACGTCATCTGGTCATTCATAACGTGATCAGAATTGATCGATCAACATTTTTGTCTAAAGACAACAGAAGTCTGAAGTACACCTTTTACATCGCCTTTGTGGTAACGATGGATCAACATATGCATATTAGAACAAATAACTGCACATGAATTTTATTATTAAAAAACATTAATGTGCCTTGGATACGTGAATGAATATCGTACGGTTCAGTGCCTTAAGCTATGTTTTCTTGTGCCATTCTTGAGCCGAGCTACATTTTGTTATCGCATTTGTCATTTGTAGTTCTCACAGCAAAACATCTAGCCACGATCTGTCGCTTTTATGGAAAGAGCGTCTGTAATTATCCTCCCAATACCTTTTAGATTTCACAAAGATTATGTCACCTAAATTGACAACGTGTTACCTTCCGGTAACCAACCTGACTCAATAATGTATTAATTGTGACACATAAACCATAAAAAGATCTGCATCCTGCTTTTAACCACTTTACACTTCCTCTTATATTAGTGATGGGACGAAGCAATGTATTTATTCGATTCTTTTATGATGTTCAAATGCAGACCATGGCAATCTACTTATAACTTTTACCCTTGTCAGTTTATCGTTTTTTAACTCTATAAAATTGCAACATCTTGTAAACTCATACCTATAAATCTTAGCTTTCTATTTAATGGAAAGTGTATTTTATAAGGTGCTCTCGCATAAATCAATGCTTTTTTGTATAGGTTGCACAAATAAACATGGGTTCACATACACCATGCCCTGAGGGTTTA
Source organism: Lepidonotus clava (assembly GCA_936440205.1). Lineage (NCBI taxonomy): Eukaryota > Metazoa > Annelida > Polychaeta > Phyllodocida > Polynoidae > Lepidonotus > Lepidonotus clava. The sequence continues at coordinate 20,068,088 of OW387148.1, forward strand.
TGAAAATATGTACTTTAGCTAGACCGCAACAATGCTGCACGGTACCGGAAGTTAGACGAAAGGTCATGACCTGTAGGAGAAATGACCTCAGGCCGTCTGTGGGCGAGGGGCCTCTCCCTCCAGGATGTAAACTGTTTTTTGTTGTCCTCATCAAGAGTTAAGATGAGTCAGGTGAGAGTGTAAGTCAGGTACAGAGGGGCACCGCAGGGTCCAATCAACCAGCTGACAGTCACCTGGTGGCTGTAGGGCCTTAAGGTGAGGGGCATGTGACCTACAGTGCCTCAAATAATATCACACGACTTGCTGCCTTGGGACAGGTTGGATTGCACTTGTCCTTAAAACCACTCAGGGGCGTTTTTATGAAGTAAGAATGGAATTCTTAAACCATAATTATGAGGACTTTTTTCATGGCACTCAAGGACATTTTACTTGAACCTGCATAATTATATCTAAGCTATTGTGCTGTTTATTTATAAACCCTAATAGGGTCGTGTCTATATATGTGGACAATGGGGTGCACGGCTATAGTTGTAGATCTAAACTACCTGACCCTGGAAGCGGTAGACTTAAAGGACTTGCAGGACCAGCTTACCAGCATTAGTCTTGTGTCAACTATATCAAGCCCTGCATGCAACCCTGCTCTGGCTGAAGTCTCATGGTAGCTGGGAACTCAGCCCTACACCCTTAACGAACAGTATACGGGAGCATTAGCGGTCAAGCCTGGCTGGAGGAAAGGGCTTAAAGGTTATACACGGATTTTGTGCCGGCCACAGCATAATTTAGGTTCAATCCTCAGGGTACAGGTGGAGGGAGGTGTGCGAAACCCTGGAGGGCATCAAGGATGAAACTCATACTTTGATCAGCTGCACAGCGTAGAGAAACCAAACCTGATTCATCAAGCCATAGGATTTACCTACTTCAGAATAAAACCCAGGAATATAGGCCTAAATGCATACTCTGTGGAAATAGGGTAGTGTATATCAACATAACCTGCTTGGTTCTATCTCACTTATGTACCTGACTGTACATGTGTAGGACGAAAGAATCATTCCAAAAAGAGGACATTCATATGAAACCTATCCCAAGCGTCAGGCTATAAGAAGCTTTGGCTGTTACTGTCTTTTACCTACATCCTGGACGAACACATGTGGGGAGAGGATCCACTTTTTCTCTGGAACAATCTTATTATTGTGCGAGGGATAAAAACAGTTCATACGGGCCAAAGGATGTAAAGTCGACATGTTTGGTCGACTTGTGTCTGAGGCATAACGTAATAGCATTTGGAAACTTCTTTGATCCTCCATTACGAGGATATTAGGGGGCTCCTACGACAATGTGCTTAGACCAGACACTCATATTGGGACAGGCATTGATGTCTAATGCCACTCAAAACTATATTCATAGTATTTCTTTCATGGAACTACGTGAGAAATAAAATACAGCAGCACAGTTTAGCAAAGCATAATGCAAAGCAAAATCTTACTTTTTTTTCTAAATTGAGAGTGAATAATAACCCTTGTCTTTCTTAAAGTAGGAAGATAACTTTTTTTCTATACACCTGATGGTAGTTCCATGGGCGTCTGCCCCTTAATAGTTGGATTCACTTCAAGCATAAGAGCTATGGATGCTGCATAAAAAAATACTCGACTGGCGGTTCCACATCTTTTATAAGACCAAAACGGGGCCTGTCAGAGGATAATTGTTAACGCGTATAATCACTTAACGCTTTTAGCCTGAACTGACAACGCATGTTTTCAACGTCAACGTTCCCAAAGCAGTGGTCACAAATAATCAATGGCTGTTTCATCCGGCGACTAGACTCGATCCATCGCGGACAGCGAAAATAGGGCAAAAAGTGAGATAATTTATTTTTCAGGCCCGCCTGTCTGCACCGCTCTCAATAATTTGTTAAAAGCCAGTTTTAATCGACACCTGGGCCGACAGGTGGGGCTGCCATCAACAGGTGAGTGGATTTCCGGGATCCAGGAAGGATCAGAAGCACCTGGAGAAGGATCCAGGGGCAGGAGGAGGAGTGAGAAGGGATAAACCGGGAGTGGTTCCTACTACCCTCCTAAACGTCGATCGATAGCTCCATGGGAAAGTGTTTCCATGGTGCCCTGCTGCCACACCGGTGCTCCTGTGGGTGCGGCAGGTAGGAGCTGGAGTAGTAGTAGTAGTGTGGGAACCACTGGAGCGCCGGCTCAATGGACCATGCCTGCCGCCACCGCCATGGCCCACTGACTCTACCTTCCTACCTCCTGGGTCCCTACACCTGCAGACACCGGGCCGGCACACTGGAGGGGATTCCTATCGGTCAAATAGGCACACCTGGAAAGTACCCAAGAGGCGGCATACTTTAGTATTATACAGTCAGCTGGGCTACCTTTATACCTGAAGGGTCAGTGGCAATTGCCTCACAGCAGGAGGAAGGCAATGGGGATCATTGTTAACGTGGGAACGGTGTGCTATGGTTTGGCTGTAACTTCAGTCGGCTTTGTAGTCAGCAGGTGTTGAAGGTATTGAATGTGTGGGACCACAGCCGTTGAATTAAGTCAAGTGGACTTAAAATTGATAATTTTCGCGTTTCGTCAATGGCGATGGCCTCACGTTTGGAGTACGAGGCATGGACTAGGATGATATTAAAACATGAATATAATTATTTCGCCGGCTACTGATATCCAGTAGCTATCCTTGCCATGGAAAACCTGAAAAGAATTTGAGGAAGTATTTCTGGATAAGCAATTTGGTGTGCCTTATGCAATGGATGTGCTCTTACATTTTATTTAAACCTGAAAGGATCCCTAATCCCCATCAAAATGGATCCAGCCATTACAAAGGAACAGCTCCCAGCCCAAGGATCCGGTGTGTAAGCTACCCTCTAAGTAGGAGGCCTTAGTTAAAGCCCCTACCACCTAGACCTTTTATACCCTGACACCCACCCTTGTCTCAACAGCCCACACTTACCGGAGAAGAGCCATGGGGTTCCAAGGGTTAAACCTGAAGGGGTGGTGGACCGAGCCCTTCAGGAAGAACAAGAAGAAAGCTGAGCGAAAGGTCAGAAAGGTCAAGCGCCAGCCGTCCTTTACAGTCCCACGGACCTTGTATGGTCGGACCAGACAGGGGCTGCCCAGACAGGGGCTGCCCAGACCGGGGCTGGTCAGACAGGGGCTGCCCAGGCCGGGGCTGGCCAGGCGGGGGTCGGACACTTGGAGTCCTTACACCTTAAATAACCACCGCCACCACCACCAACATGCCTACACCCCCACCGCCCTGGACCTGAGGTGCAGGGGACGCTTCCTCCAGGGCCTTAACAATAGGGTGGCTGACCGCCTGGACATGGAGGAGATTAAAGAGTGGACGCAGTGGTTAAGGACCCACAGGGATGGATTATCCAGGGTAACGGTTTATTTGTGCAATTTTTTAATCCTGTTCTATAGAAATGTTTTTTTATTAATTGTAATGCAATTCAAAAAGTATCCATAATCATTCTCCTATTCAGAAGGTCGTATATTGATATTCATTAATGCATTTGGATATCATATTTAATCAAACTTGACTTTAGAATTATTTATAGTTCTAGAGAAATATAAACACGTTATAATTATATATGTATGATAATATGTACTGATGGTGAGATACTCCAGTGAAAGAGAATTATGTGTTCCCTCGCTAGCAACTCATAAAAAACTCAATTCTACATTGATAAACGGATATTAAAAATTACACTCCACACGAGCGACCCCCCAATGTCCCGGTTCAGCTCATTTTAAAAAATCGATTCTTATCGAGTCGCTCTGAAAAGCGTTCCACTTTCTACAAATTGAATAGTGTTACTCATTCATAAACCGACCGACTAAATAAGCACCCTACCTTTCACCATTACCATCCTTAGGGTTATTAGATGGCCGACAGGGATTGTTTAAATTCCGAAACAATATAAAGACTGCCCTGGGGCAGTATGGTTTGATGTTTTAATGAGGCCTTTGTCACTGAGATCTGCTCTAGTTTAATCAATATTTGGGTCTGTAGTGAGGGGTGGAAGTAGGGCTGGTAGTTGTGGGGGGGGGGGGGGGGGTGACAGAGTCGTAGTCTGGTGACACGTGCAGTGCACGTCATATTTAGATCCTCCCGATCAATAGCGTGCATGCATGACCTAGAGATCCAACCAGGCCAAACCAACGTGAATTATTCTTTTTCACCTTTTTTTTTAAAGTAGTTTTGATACTTTTTTTTATTACCGCATAACCAGGTTATCTCATTATACCAAATTATATAAATTATTGGTACGTTTCTTGTTCATATATAGCCGTCCATATATCTATGTTTTATTGAGATGGTGACTTTTTGTATGTCACAGTTATTTTCATTCATACTCTGATAATTCGTTCTTCCATGATTAAAGCCAATGATTATTAAAATCCCCAACGCACAGTAATTCATGATCACATAGTCGCTCGGTAATGTTATGTGAAAATCATTTAGATGGCCTGGTATTGTGTTGGGACCAATTTACTTTTGGTATTTGCGTGTCATGGGACTGCCAATGAAAGGCCAATGAAAATCAGTTTTATATATCATATTAATTGTCCGATGCACAACAATAGCTAAGTCAGTGAAAAGAACTTAATTCATTCATGCAAAAAAAAAAAAAAATTTACGCGTCAAAACGATGACTCTCTTGCACAGTGGGACATTTTCCGAAGCAATAACGAAAGCAACGAATGAATAGAAAGAAACCGTTTCTCTGGTTTCTTTGCATGAATATCCCCACTGTTGGATGTGCAAGATTGCCAAATCAAACAATTAAATATGAATTTTAGTTTGGTGGGCATGTAACAAGACACCTTCCCACAATCGAGGGCTTATAAATGATTCACTTGAATTGCCCGAACATGGCGATTGGTAAATATTGCTTCAGAGAGAAGAGAGAAGAGTAAAAGAAAAATCCAATTTCTTTTGTAATTTTGCGCTCTATAGGTTGTTTCTAATAGCGTATGAGAAGGAATTAGGAAAATACAAGGTAGATAGAGACTATGTGTACTAAAACGATTCGTCGATGAAGGGTGATTTGCACGAGTTAAACCGACCCTACCACTATCAGACCAATCTAATCTCTGAATAATGGCTGAGGGCCCGCTTGGCATTCAGTAGTTGGCAGCCCTCGGCACCAATGGTTTGGCACCAGTTAGATGCAGTGCACCAGGGGGGTAGACATCTTGTCTACTGAAGCTATGGTGGGTTCGTTCTGTATTGGATCTGTAAAAGAATGAAATAACGGCATTTTCAGGCAATTAATCACTTTTTGTGCATGTTTTTATAAGATGATTAACCTACAACCCTAATGAGACGCAGTGATTATTCAGTTATTATCCTTTTTATTGTCCCTTGATGTATGAACCCATGCGCTCAACGAGGCACAGAGGTCTAATAACATTTCTTTCAGAATGTTATCGTGCTTAGTTTTGTTATGAAAATGTATTGGCACAACCTCAGAATCAGACAGAAAACAATACAATGTTGGAATTTTAGTCACTCATTGGTAAAATCCGAGTCGAAATATTTTGCATTGGGTCATAGATAATCTTTTTGGAGTCTTTTATTTTGTCCTGATATGGGAGGCACAAAACAGGCAGCTGAGCAGTCTTTCCTGCTATTATCAATCTGTCTTTTATGAAAACTATCTTCTGAAATATCCATTCTTGTTTCAGTTTGATTTACAACTCTGAGGATTGTGCATTATTCAGTAGCATTTAAAAGGCAGCACAAGTGTTGTTCCCTTTCCCATCAACTATGATACTGGAGCGAAGGTCTAATAGGTGCAGTGCCTCTTCAGCCATGAGCATAGAATCATACAGCCATGGCACTGCCAATATTAGAACCCCCATGTAGTAATTTAGCAATCCTAGCTTTCGTTTTTCAGTTATAGGGTTAAGAATAAATGCAAACTAAATTTATCAACATTAGCTTGATGGCTATTTGAGGTCTGCAAAGGTTTGCCTAGAGTATCTTTAGCATAAGATGAGTTTAATGGATGAAAACACTGGTACCATTTTAGTAAAAATGTACCTAAAATACCCTAGTGCCACTGACCTCCACTCTCAACGTTCCATAGTCTTTTCTAAGGTCGTTTGGTTGTATCTGACAACCACTGTTTATTTTTGGCATCGAAAAACATTGTGTCAGGAAACTTTCCTATTTTGCTTGGCCTACGGATTGTGGCCGCCTGGCCCGTGACACCCAGTGATATGACGTGCCGGGCCCGTTTGATATTGACGTTTTGATGTTGACCTTTCCACGTGCATTGGCACCTGATTACTGGGTCAGGGGACACCCAGGGGAGGGCTGGTTAATAGAGGACATATCAGCCCCCCACACCCAGCTTAGACAGGCCCGTTCACACAGCCCGGGCTGTCAGAGGGGGCGTGGGGACCTGTCACCGGGTAAATAGGGCCTCCTCCAGCGGGGAACACTCCATCATGATCTCATGGGGTATACAGTATACGCATTCCTGATAGTGGAAAGGGTGGAGTCCCTACCCAAGGTTTTTTTTAATCATTTTTCTATTGACTTTATGTTTAGCATACAAATATGCTACTTAGATAAACTGAGGCTTTGCATGGCGTGTAATGGTGTTAATATTACTACATTTATAAATACCTTTTACTATACAACTGCATCATATTGATAGCCCGCATCTTCAGATCGGATCCATTTAGATATTCCAATGGAAATTCATCTTCACTGAGGGTGACTCTAGCTCTTAAAAAGTTTGATACATATTTAAAGAAAAACAAGCATTTCAATTTTCGGTATAATGTACTTCAAATTAAGTTATCCTGTACGTCGATCATAACATCTAACCAGCTAACTTGCAATTGATACATTGCTATTTATGTGAGTTGAATCATGTAATAAAACACGAGCAGATGCAAACATGAAACGAAAATCCAATTTTGACGTGTGCATCACTCCATTAAACACATTTGCATGCCAAACACATTTTATAACTGTTCGGGTACATAGTAATGGTCATCTAGCTGTGAAACCGTAGGATTCCGATCGATGTACCTGTGGTTATGAATTATCCCATTTTAACATTTTCCCATTTATAAAGTCTATAGGTGCTTTTTATAGTGTTCCCCACATATCCTGAATAGAATTAACGAAAATCCGATCGCAATTTGTCTGGGAATTGAATATTTTGCTAGTCTGGTCACAGTGGTGACGCCATGGCTTACTTTAAAGTTCTGGCTATGTCTACTTCTATTTTCTAATTCCATTTTTGAAAAGATTCCACCCTTTTCTTCATGCGCCATCTTCTAGTCATTTCCTCTAGGGGTACAGTAAGGTCATTCTATATTAGGCCTTTCGAGGCATTTCTGATTCTATAACCAATAGGATTTTCATGATTGTCTCTTTGGGCATCGTTTGCGTTTCCGGACAATCTTAATTAATTAGTCCGATGGCATTTATAGGTAATGCCAATCAAAAGACAGTAACCCTAAGAGTGTGTATTTGATTAGGACATGATAATTAGTGTAATTATGGCTCACATTTACCATTTGTAATGGTGGAAACCCTTTCTCTAATCATGTTAGTTGATTAGAGTCGACTGTCACAGAATTTGTTTGGCTACTCCAAAAATAAGAATACTGAGGTTCTAGAAAAGCATTACAATTTAAAAACAATGGTGAGAGCTTTTATGAATTAAAAAACAATATTGTTGAAGGAAGATTTTTATGTTCTTATATCTTTATTATGCAGGGTATCATGTTTTTCTATTTCCTAAAGTATGCATGCAGCATATCCGTAGAGGACTACAACTTTAACATAGTTTGACTTACCCTTATTCTCTTAACAAAAGCAGACTTGTTCTTCTTATGTCAATAACAACATGATGGTTGTCTATAAGTAGGCCGTATTAACTACTGGAATTCGGTGAGTCAATTATTTAGGCCTCTTTGGCACAGGGCCATGTGAAAAATGTATAGAGGTGTCCCCTATTTAGGTTGTCATGGAGATCTAACCTGTTGTTACTAAATATTTTGGTATGTTTTGCGGAGAGCTGGTTGCGAAAGTTACGTCTGTCAACATCACTGTTTCTTTGACAACCGGAAGTTTACCTGGCAACTAGGAAACTGAGTCACGGTTATTGCCGCAGTGTTCCCGCCAAAACCCATCTAGCAGACGATCGCCTGCATCGATAATTTTCGTCTGCGCATGGGAACTCCCACTGAATGACCCTCAATCGGTTCTCTGCAGGAAAGTTACCAGTCCTGAGATTAAGTTTTTCTGCAAAATATTGAATGTCTTTTATTGATTTTCCACAGAACTGAAATGTATTATTTACAGGTCCTTCCGACTGAAATTTAGAATAGCCTCTCTTGCAACCCACTGCATATTTGCCTACCCAAGAATTATCTTTTTTTTAACCATAAAACACCCAGCCAAGGAGTGGCATAAGGGTATTGTTCTTCGACGTTTTAATAGCGCTCTGCGACGTTCTTAGAACGTTCCGCTTCGTTACATCTTTGGCTGGGTATGTTTTGTTTGTAAACTGACTCTCATTAAATAGTCAGCGCACAATTGACAGTAGATCAGAAATCGGTCCTCAGGGACGTCGTTCTGCATGTTGCCTCAGTCTGATTGGCTGGATGCCAGGACTCTTAAGGGCCAGGCCATAAACAGAAGGAAGTAGGATTTGCAAATGAGTTGTAAACAGAACAGGAGTAGAAGCTTTATTTCATAGCATTATTTGCTAAAACACCTTGAAGCCACCATTGTCAACGAATATCCCCCTGTAAGCATTCCATGTAAATACGTCCATGGTAAATACCGAGTGTTCTAAGAAACACAAGGGTGCCTCAGGCTTAGATCAGTTAGGCGATATTAAATTCCTACCACGATTGATTCAAATATAAATACCAGCCGTGGCTTCCCAAAAATAGTACCCTCACACTCGTGAAGTGCTCGTGTAAAGGCATTGCTAGACCCTGGGCGGCCTGGAGCTGCGTAGAGCGCATTGGAGGAGGTCTGAGCAGCTCTGAGCATCTGAGAGCAGTTGTGAGTCGCTCTGTAAGGCCGAGCACGTAATCCGTCACCAGTGGGGATGGCCGTATAGGGAAGTGAAGGGTCGGCGGGGGCTTCATCTAACAACCAGACCTGGTCGGTGTGGGCTTCATCTAACAATGGACCTTTCACTGCCAAGGGCCTGCTGGCACCCACTGATACAGAGATCAGATACCTCAATAGCTACATTCTGACTCTATAGAATTCTGACTGCATCTTTGATGGTCTGAGGGATTCAAGGGATGTTATTTCATTTATAATTCTGTTTAAGTGGACTGGATGTAAATGCATAGTATCTGGTGAATAAGAGCTCCCATTGGGTTCCATCCTGGCCGATGATTTAATAGGATATAATAAAAAGTATATATTTTAATCAAACAATTTATGACAGTCAAGCTTCCAATCAATATTGATCAGATTGTGTTCATTCTGAATTGTGTGTGTTCAATAGGTTGGGTCTTCTGAACTTTAATAAGGTATTTGGTAACATAATATTTTACATGGTCAAAAAATTACCTTGAATTTAGGTATCCATACGCATCTTCCTTTACCAACCTAACGACCCTCTCCAAGCTAATTTCAACACGTAATCAGGTCGGATTATGCGGAAATGCGGCGATGTATAATATCAGGTTACAAGCCTGCGCGACCATTGATTAATTAGCCTAATTTTACAAATCAAACGGAGCCAGCATTTTGCAAACAATGAAGGTTAATTGGGGCCGATCAAAAGACTAATAATAGACAATATGCTGGCCGCCAGAGCAACTCACCAGCTCAGTAGTGGCAACAATGTGCTCTGACTAGAATAGGCCGCTGGACATTTCCATCACCAGATATCAGGTTTTCGTAGGGCCGTGGTGATTTAGGGGATTCATGTGATTGCCCCGAGCTAGCGTCAAATCTGCGCTGCATGAGGTCGATCCAAATTAGGTTAGAGCTCGTGTTCCGTGTTTAGGAGTAGCACTTTAAGGTTTCTTTTTATCTGGTCGGGTATAGAACCCGCCTTTCCTGTACCTGGCTTTCCAGCAGATGTAAAACACCCAGGGTAAGGTATTTAAAAACTATGTAGATGAACATTGTCTTTTATATTAAGCATTTATATCAGGAAATGTACCTTTAAATTAGGCAGATCCTCGATACGGTCCTGCGTGTAATTTTGGGGCACCTACCTTTGATTATAAAAGGTTAAGTTAAAATGTGACAAGGGGTTTCACAGAAGAAGCAACTGCCGGTTCTACATTTAAACCTAAAAGCTGTGATCTAATTCTAGCCACGTAAGATCGAGTTATTCTAGAGAACACCCATTAACTAATGCATTTCTTAACACCAGTAGATATAAGAACGAGGGATTGGTGATTTTATTACTCAGAACAAGTTTGGAAAGTCTATTGCTGGCATACTGGCTACGTGCGCCTTATACACTGATAAACACCCCTAATTCAAAAACCATTTGCAGTAAGAATATATTCTACTTTAGAAATAACCATATAAAGCCCAACGCCTCTACGTGATGCCTGTTTGCATTGGATACTTCAAGGAGGAGCAGAAATAAAAACTGTACAGTCTGTGACATATGCTGTCTGTGTAATTCCTGAGAACTAATTAGTCAGGCAGTGTACACAGTGAGAGTGACAGGGAACCTGAGCCCCGTCTTGGCATTAGGCTTTGTCAGAAAGGGGGCTGTTTTCTGGGTACGCTGGGAGAATGTGATGAACATGGGCACCAGTAACGATGTCTACGAGAGATAATTTCTACTCTACACTTATCGTGATAGAGATAGAAAGTAGATATTAAATTTGCAACCTCTTTAAGATCCAAGGAAGTAGATATTAAATTTGCAATCTCTTTAAGATCCGACCGATATAATTTAAAGAGAATATACATACGTTAAGCTTACAATGTGTATAATTGCTCCGCCTTATGCCAGCGTTTGAAAATCACTTGAATGATGTTCACTGGCTTTCAGTTCAATTTAGTATCCCTGTAAGAATCCGCACGTCCTTAATTTTGACCTACAAGGTGACGTCTAAGATGAACTCATCTCGGGAATAGCCGAGCAAGGAGGAATAAGGAATACATGTACTAAGAAATATGTGTCTTTTATATCCGTGATAGTGACGGCATACATGTGATCGACCTTGACATGAAGAATCAAGACCATCCCTAGAATTCCCACATGCTCCCTCAACCACCCTCAACTTATGTATTTTGATAACATGACCCCAATTCTACCGGAATAGGCGCATTACGTCTATATAGCAAGTCTATATAATAATATACTAATTTCAACACTTAACAAGGACTTAACAACAGCATATCAGGACGTATCAATATTGGCGACATGTATGTATGCTATGAATAAATATTTTAAAGTTGATACTTCCTTGCTGGAAGCTGCACATGGTCACATATACACCATCAGGTTAACCCACCATCCGCCCAGTGATGTCAGATGATATCAACTTTCAGTGTTCCGTGTAGAAGCCCACAGAGGTGGGTCAGTGTTGGGAGAAAACCATTCGAGGTCCAGGATATTTCTGTCAGAAATGTGCGTTGTTGTATGGGTGCTAAGTGCATTACACAGACGGATGTGAGCTGTAAGGCTGCTCCAGAATGATGAGGAAAGGTACCTTTGTCACTTTTGGGAAAGGCAGGGCCACCAAGAAGGTAGGACCAGAGAGCTATTGCAGACTTGTATTCAACTAGCTAGGGTAATGTATAATTGTTAAGAAATATATCTATTTCATTGTCGTTGCAACACACATGATCTCATGTTTAAATAGTATATAGAGTGGACACTTATTCATATAGGTTATATAAATCTTTATTATATTCGATTCCACTACAATATTAAGTTTTGGAATTAGTAATGCTCTACTTTCCTGAGGTTCCCTCATTACCTTATTGACATGGCAATACGCCAACACACTTTGTATGCATCTCACATCACCAGATTGAATACAATATTACAATCCCCCTTCTCCGGACGCTGCTGACCGGTTATCAGTTGAGACCTAGGGTTTTGGAACCTTTGCCCTTGTGAACGAACGCTGCTTCTATATCAACCTCCAACCTCCATCCACCCACCCCTTAGGTATCCCTAAGAAACAAACATAAAGCGTATTACTTTTACCGTTGTGCCTTTACTACATCACATACATGCCTGTCAATTGTTATTGTAATATTGTCAAAGTTGTTTGGGGAAGTTAACATCTCCTATGATGGACATCTGTGTGAGAAGCATGCATATAATTCCACCCATACACTGCTGCGCCATCCTTCCACCACCTTCACCCAAAATACACATAAGATTCTGCCATCTTCGTCATTTCAATTAATGATTATATTCAACTACAAAATGTCTTCACGTTGGCGTTTCCTATGGATATATCCCTTATCACACACCCCACTTCCCACCCTTTTTTTCACATACGTATGCGTGTTTCACTTTTGCAGGAGTTGTATACCCGCAGTAGTAAGCGGAACTGTCGGGCTCCGCCACAAGTGCCAAAACGGAACCCAGAGACTCGCCTTAGCTCTGGGTCTTCCGAATCCCAGGTAGGCCGCATGGAGACAGCCTTTGGCATGCCCTGCTCGTGAATAATGGTGTAGTTACTGTCGTGGACGTGTGTCGCTATTTCTCTGGTATTACTTTATAAATGTGAGGAGCGTGGAAAACGTGATTCATTACCTGCTTGGAGTCGGTAACAATGTCGATGACCTTTAGATGTTGAGATATGGCTTACTGTGGGATGCTGGAGATTGCATGTGTTTTCTTTAGGAATGCTCCTCTTACAGCAACATGGCTGACGAGTTTGCATCTATCTATAGCTTTCTTTTGTAGTGTTATACATCTGTATCCAAAGTATGAAGGAAAGGTGTTTATAAGCATCCTTATTGAGAGATATCATTATGGAAACCAGCATGAATCCTTTTTGCAGTGTCTCCGTTTTTTACATTATTTCTGCTTGAGTGTTGCATGATTCTTTGAAACGGTTTATAGGGGAACCATATAAATTCGAGGGCCCATAGATTGATTGCTATGGTTAGGTAATTGTACTAGCCATATCAGCTGGTGTGGTGTACCTTTGTTGTAATATAATGTATAAACGGCATTGTCTTTTGTCCATCCATAATGTCATTACAGTGGTAATAGCTGTAATGTGTGACATTTACACCATTGCGGAAATTACCAAGAAAGCCGCCAGGAGGCACCACCACTGTAGCATGGACTATATATATATATAGGTAGAAAGTTGTTTATAGTGATGGAATTCTGTCATCAGGTGTCAAGTTTTACTACTTTCTCTGTTTGGTTAAATAGATATCTTTTTAATAGATCCGCTCAGTTTTAAGTTTGAATCATATCATTTGAAGTATGTTCTTTGCTATCGTATATGTTGTAAAATACTCTTTTTAAGGATGAAAGGCATGTTCTATTACAATTAACCCCAATGAACAGCTGTTTGTGATATTCAGAACAACGTGTCTTGTAATCACCATTACAAACCGTTGGGGTAGTGTTCCTGATTGGGTCATTTATTATTCTCCATGTGCTGGCAAGGGGTGTGAATGAACTGCGTGTAAATTAGCATTCACCACCCGTCGCACCCCTCAAACCCCAATCCCAAATGCCCCACCCGAATCTCCACTCTCAGACCGACGCACAGCCAGCGTTCACGCACCCACAAGTGCACATGTATAAAGAAGAAATCGATTTTAATGTAAGGCCTATTTACGGTTTGCTCAAGTATTTACGGTTTAATTTAATAATTCTTGAGCAGACAGGCAACTTCTCTATAAAATGAGATAATGACAAAATCAATCTTCGTCTCCACATATCCTCCTCAGTTTTTGAATGAAACATTATTTTACAGCAACCTTTTTATCCTAACTTTGTATTTTGTAAAATGAAATTCAATGATACCCTTTGATAAGAAATATTAAAATCTCTAACCAGTTTATCCCAGTCATATGTTTATCGTTCTCTGAATTTTATGAATTCAGAATAATATGAAGGGATTTCCTTCCTACCATGCTTTAAAGATGCCTATTTCGGAAATGGTCTATTCTGACTCTGCTGTCAATGTAAACAATGACCAGATGGCGCCACCAAATCCTCGCCCAGGTCACGTGACTCGGCAAATTTATGATGGGGCACACTTTACCCGTGACAGACACAGCTGGTCACGTGACGCACCTTTGTGAGCTGGTACCTGGTGGGTAAGAGTCATGTGACGTAGGAAGTGGCGCTGGTCACAGAATAAAAATAAGTTATAAAAGTAAGTCATAGGGGGCCTACATGCAGGCCCTTGGGCAGACAAATGGAGTCCATGGGGTCCAGCCGCCCTTATTCCATGCCCTTTTAAGGTGGAGATTAAACCTCTAAAAAATCTGAAATGTAAAATAAGTAGGCCTAAGAATACATAGTGTTTTAGTACTTTGTACTGACGCGGGTGGCCAGTCCATGTTTGGGCAGCTTGACGTGAGCTTAGAAGCGCACATGTAAGCCAATGTTTCACTTTGACAGTAGTGAAATGAGGGAGGAGTTACGGTGTGACGTACCACCATATAATAATGTGTTCCGCTCTTAGCTAGCCAGAGTAGCTGCAAGCACTGTGTGAGTAAACATCCTGTGAAGGTTGGACCTTTAATCTGCAGTCTAGGTTCTGGAGAGAGGCATATAGAAATTGTGTTAGAGCGCGGAGCGTTGACTGAGTATGTTTGAGGGGACTCTAACCTTGGGACTGATCATGGTCAATCGAGTTCTTGTCACGAAACGACTAGACATCGGATAATAAACAACAAATCCTTTCACAACGAGTGTTCACGTCTTACATGATGAGGGAACTATAATTATGTATTGGACGACCGCAGTCGACGAGGAGGGAGACTGCGAATGGAGCTAGCTATTATCTATACAATTAAATACCACTTACACGCACTAACTTTAAATGGATAATTAACCTCTCTATAGTTCAACTTTATGTAGTAATAATGAGATTCGTACTCTGTACCCACCCTTTTCTCAAAATGATAGATCACACCCTTTACCTTACAGTGTGAGGGGTAGAGCTATTCTAATATTCTGCCAGAAGCACATGACCTACTTGCCAGTACAGAGGAAATTTAGAAACAATGTTGGATGCAGATGTTTATGAAAGTGAGGATGCTTTTTAGAAATTGCATGTGAGTGAATTGAAAAAGAAAGACGGAATCCAGTCCTCGCGCCCTCACATTGTCAGCCGTTGTCTTCATGTTGCTATTTTCAGCCTGACATTCATTGCTTGGTTACAATCCTCCTAGAAGTAGGACATGTTAACGTTCTGCATGGTTCCAAATATCATCATACAAACATATCTATAGCTGGCATATTGAAAGATGAGGGACGGCATAGAAGGTCACAGTTATTAATGTTCAATTTGTAATGTTGCGAACACTCAATTGTAAGGGAAATGGCAAACATGGAAGTTAGAAAGAGATATCTCTACCGTAAACAAACGCCTCCCGAATCCCTGAGAGTTTACAGGAGCATTCTAGTCATTTCAAGACAAGCCAGACCTATAGCATCATAATTATAACAATGTACCATCTTTCATTTCCATATCCCTCATGGATGGTGAACATGGAGCTATTTAGAGATCATTACTAGGATTAGAAACTGCTTACATATAGTAAAACCTGAAGAGTAAGTTATACTGAAGATGATGTCAGCGAGATTGCTGATGTACATCTAAACATAAGTCAAGATACGTGACCTTATTACATTATCAAAGTCGTCTCAGATGGCTTCGTGATATCAGAAAGGCATCTGTTTGATGCCATGCTATGAACGTCACGTGATGGTTTAAGTATCATTTCTTGTCACCCCTTGTCGTCCGCGCTAATATTCATAGAAAGTCCTCATTAATTAAGCAAGGTAACTCTTTAGCCACCTTTCATGCAGGGTTGCGCCTTATTCGTTTATGATGAAGGACAAAACCTTGACTTAGGAGATTAAAATATTATTATAATCATCGTTGGTTTAGGATACAGCCTAAAACAATTGACTCGCTATAATTATGAAAACAAGCACCAATAATTGTTATATATAGACTTAATAATGTGTTGAGTACCGGTAATAAGAGCTCTGTGCACATATTAGTCTACCTGGCCGTGTAGAGGTGTCCACGTCGATGTACTACCTGCTGCCGCTACCTCCACATTCCTTCCGAAACCGTCCAGCAGCTGCTGGTCTAGGGACCTAAAAACAAGACACATTGGGGGCCATCCCTGACAGTTGGTCCGGCTAATTCATAGACCTACAATTCTCATGCTGCCATCTTCCTTTACCATGGAGCTCTCTGGCCCTCGCCTTTCCATGTGTTTATGGTCCTTCAGTGTTTCCAGATGAGACAATCCCAGGAGTTTTGTGTATGGAGGTCATCAACTGATTTCTATGGTGAGATCTCAGCTGATGGATTGTGTGCTGGACTGTCGGCGGGGCCATTGGATGGACCGATCACTGTGTGGACGTTGTTGAATCAAAATAGGATATAAATTTCGATAGCCAAGGAGGACAGAACCATTATTGTGAAGATTACTTGTTTATGTTTTTAACCATATCTCTATGATTGTTTTCATACCAGAGAAAACAACTAATTGATGCTGGAGTGCATCTTTGACCTGACTGTCATATTACCACCAAGTTTTGAAATAGCACCAGTCACTTCGGATCACAAGTACCACTCGCAACAAAACACTTACATATAAGATAACAAGGAAACCCTTACACATTTTAGAGTCTCATATATAATCCAGGGTCTGAGTGGTGATGGAGGAGCTACAGGAGGACGCAGGTAGGACCCCGGAGCCAACAAACGAGGGCAATTCGGAGATGAAGGCTGCGGCCCACAATACCCCACCCGAAGGTGCCTTTGACGTAAAAGAAGATACCGATACTGGAGAAGGAGAGGGTATAGAGGTAGAGATGGATCGGCACCAAATCAATGAAAGGCTGGCCACATATACAGACGAAGATGAAGGACGCGACGTGAATCAAACACCTGGCGTTCTGGACGTGGAGGATATGGAGAATAAGAATATAAATGAAAATATAAATACAAATTATCTATGTGAAGAAATAGAAAGTCCAGTATGTGTAGGAAATTCTGGTTTTGATTATAGGCCTGATGTGAAGGTATGTGAAACAACTGAGAAAGTCCAGGGGAGATGGCTGGAGGAAACAGGTAGAACATCCGAAGGTCATTGGGTGCAAGGTGAGAAGGTCAGTGAGGATATTACAGATAATCCCATGGAGGAAGAGCATGGAGTAGTCGATGATCAGGGAGAGGTTAACGAAGACCCTGCCATCCAGGGTGATGACGGGAATAGAAATAATATGGATGAATTTGATTCTGAAGATTTAAACCAGAACCCTTTGATTAAACCAGAGAGCGATGGTAATTATGGCAGGTATGAAGAAAGGGAACATATCGATGATCAGGCTAACGGGGGTGGAGATGGCGAAAAGATTATAAACACCAAGGACGATGGTGAAGAACTGACAGCGGAGGATGGAATCAGCGCGTGTGTAGAATTGATAGTAGATACCACTGTTGGTTATATTGATAACTGTGGGGCTGATATAGCCGAGATAGAGTACATTTCACTATCAGATTTTATTGAAATGGCAGAGAAAGAGGATATTCCACAGTCTAATAACAGACAACAGGGTGAGGCCGACAGTGAATCTAATTGTAGTTCTGGCCATTCTCCACGCCCAGGAACAGCGACACCTGAAGTTTGTAAAGAAGGAAATGAAATTGATGAAAGTGTTAAGGAGGAAAATCTGAAAAAACTCCAAGAAGATGAAGGTCAGTTCATGAGTGAGAGACCTAAAGAGTTAGAAGAAAGAGAAAGCAGCAGCTCCGAAGATAACAGCGGAGAAGAAAGGGTATATGAGATAACGAATGAGGAAGCGGCAGAAAAGCAAGAAGAATCGTCTATAAGTTGCATTTCAATTGTCTTAAATGTCGAGGAAAACGATGGAAACTCGAATGCTTCTTCGTTTTACAGTAAAAGAGATATGGAAAAAGAAGAAAGTAAGATGAAAGAAGAGGCAGCTGACCAAATCGAAATACAAGTAAATAATGAAACTGATGAGCCATCTGCAAAAGAAAGTACACTTGTGACGCAACAGAAACTTGATGACCGAGCAGAAATAGAACAAAATCCCAAACCTGAAGAACTTGAAGAAATTAATGCCAAAAGAATACAGGAAAGAATCAGAAAGTTAAATGAGGGCTTTCGAGGGCAGTATTTGAGGGACATCAGAAATGCTAGGGGAATGACGAAAAGTATGATGGAAGAAATGAATCAACGAATGAGCGAGCATAAAAAACGTCTGGAGAAGGCTGAAGAACATGGAGAAAGGGAAAAGACTGAATGTGGCTCCGATTCTCTGCTCATGCAAGGTAAAGATGAGACCACGAGTCATGAGATACAAGCGTGCCATCCTAAGACTCCACATAAAGAAGACCCAACACCACCCAGGCCATGGACTGGACCCCAACTGTACAGAGGGGCAGGTGCATGGACTTCAATGAAGGTTCAAAACAGAAAACAAGATAACACTGGTCCTAGTGCACCTTTTCAGGGGGTCGTTAAGAGAGCAGATGTGCTCAGAAAAACCGGGCCTTCCTATTTGATTGGAGGGGAGCAAGCAAGGACAAGGAAAGGCTACGAGGAGATGAAGACGGAATACCTTCGGGAGATCAGAGAAGGTAAAGGAAGAGAGAAGTCGTGTGCTTTTATGAAGAAGAAATACCCCAGTCGTGCTGGGGAGGTGAAGGGGCCCACCAAATCACTACTGCAGATTATACGGAGAGAATATCTGAGGGACTCGGAGGAAGCTTGGGTCAAGGTCACGGAGAGCGGGGTCAAGGTCACGGAGAACCGGGATGTGGTACAGGATGACAAGGGTCAAAAGGTCAAGGACTCTGGGAAAGATCTGAAGGAAATGGAGAAATCCGCAACGATGGGAAGTGAGGTGAGGCACGAAAGAGAGTTTGATTATGCGGTGATTATAAAAACAGACTGACATGTCTATTCAAACAAGATGTGCATAATTTCAAATGTAGGCCTACACTCGGTTTTGAAAGAGGTTTTCATTTTAACGTACCGGTAATACCTTACAATGTCATAATCGTCAGCGACAAGAAAGAATAATAAGTACATCCCAAATATCATCTTTTAACAATAAAGACTACAATTATACAGCTTATCAAATTTTTCAGTGAAAATGGATCAATTTCAGAAGAGCTGTAAAGGAAAGATATGGGGGTGAATTGAATTAAATCTAAATAAAATATAATGAGATACTTTCTTTAATAAAATCACTAGCCCACACAAACATCCTTAACCACCCACCCCATTCCCCTTACCTCACCCCTCCACACCACAACCCCTACACAGGTGGAGGGGGCATGGAGGCTGGTGGTCAGCAGTCAATATCAGGTTGGCATGGCTCTCCCCCAGACCCAGGAGGAGCACTGGAGGAGCACAAACTGGGCTCTCCAGATAACAAGTCCTGTTTGTCGCATCGATCCAGGAGGGGATAAGGGCGGGTATTAAATCCCTCTCCTATACTGACACCAGCCGCCTCATCCCATAACACCATGCAACGCCGCCAGTAGGCAGAAACTGCATACATTGACCCATTTGGACATTTCTTGGTTACAATGTAATACTTTTTCTTTGTTATTTTCCCCATATGATAGATAATTTTAGAAATATTATCGTATCAAATACAAAATCAGAGACTTCGAGGGTATTTCCTCGCTCTACGTTTTGTCCGTAAAGGGGGGACTTCATTAGGAGTGTAATTTAGAGATGACTGTTATGTCTAATAGAGGAATGCCTGGACGGTTGAATATCAAAGCACGCCCCATTCTAATGAGGGATTTAGTGTTAGATAAGAGGACATTTTGTGGATCCGGTCCATGAATAAATTCTAATCAACCAATCAGTCTTTATAATCCCAAAATAGATTATCTACTCCATCTAATCCTAATATAATTACATCGATTCCATATTTGAGTGCATATTTGAGGATATCCTCAAATATACATTCAAATCAATCTCCATGTCCATAGAGCTATAGTTTACGGTCAACTTCCGTGTAACACGTTATACTTCTAGAAACAGTGGCCACTCGGCTTGCAGACCGTACATCAATACCCTAAACTAACAGACCCGGTCCCCCACTGCCTCCCTCCACCAGCCACCAATACCCGGCCGACCTCTGGGACCAGCCAGTCCTATAAGTGCACAGAATTAAGAGGAGTGATGGATGTGAAGGGGTTCTTTTATAGATATATACAAGAGGAGGGAGCATTGGGAATTTAAGTGCAAAAAAAATATAAAAGGTAACCAAGTAGATTAACGTCCAAGAGGATATATCTATGATATATCCATAAATTGACATTTCAGAACCATTGCCTATGCCTGGTTTAAACAGTGTTTATAGTGCATATTAACATTTCATTTTATCAGGGCCATTAGCTGATTTAAAAGGAGACTGATTTGATAACACTTTAGTTAGAAAATTCAACATACTTTTGATGTGGCTTGATCCCGTATGCATTGATCGTGTTAAAGGTTCCAGAGTCGTGCAGCTTGGCATGTTTCATGTCAAACCACTGAATAGGTCACTGAACGCTTACATAGGAGATAAACGTCCGTTATCAATTTGATTTGAAGGATTGAAAGAGTGCCTATACGATATGTCTCAATTGCAGAGAATGTATTTATAATGCTTCAATAGATGACAATAAACTTACATCCTCCTATTAACTAGCCACCTCGTGGTTAGTTACATATATGTGATTGCTGACACCACTAGATTAAAACCTATTAATCGTAGATCCAGATCCATCACCTGCTGCTTGTGCTTGAGGCATGTATACTCTAATCAGATAGATATCGACGACTCGCAATTCTCGGCACGCCCCCACCCCCTGCATTCTCAAATCAAACACAGACAGTTAGCAAACACTTAAAAAGCTCTGTATTTTTCATCGACAACTCCCTCAAAGCACTTCACTGCGAGGTCACCCTAATGCAGATTACTGACAGATCTCTGGGGCTTTGGGCCAGAAATACCGAAATGGCTGGGGCTTTTGGGGAAGAAGTAATCCTATTATGAGCGGCTGTGTCATTGGCTAAATGAATCCTAAAACGCGTTTTTTTTTGTTCCAAGATGACACTATTGCGTAGGAAGTGTTTCGAATTGAAATGGGTTCATCTTATGGCACTGCCCCGGGTACCCTTCCTGGGTGATGACTAACTGAAGAGTCGTGAGATCTATATTGCTCCCCCTGGTGTGTTACCAGCGAACTAATAAATATTGAAGACTGTTCCTTGTCGAATGTATGTATGCATTTCAATGTGAAGTAAGCTTTCATCAGAATATATAACTGATTGATAGGTGTTTCGCTTCGGAATTAGTTCCGTACAAATCCTTGCCATCTGAATGTCATATAAATGATTCGAAAGAAATGCCTCTGTAGACTTTAATTGTATCTGGCCTTCTCTCCAATATGAGGTAATGCAAAGGTAATATGAGTGTTGTAATATGACAAAGTTGTCCCAATTTCCACTGATAATGGGAAGGAGAATGACTTTTCTGGGCAGCTTGGTATTAGCAATAGGCCTTTGGTGTACCTTTCCATTAACCAATGGCAAAGAACATCCTGGCTTGGTACACTGAGAGCCTATTGCCGCTACCTAAAGGCCCAGAAAAGTAGTTCTCCTCCTCATGGCAAGATGAGAGAGGATCACCTCATGACCTTTTTGCATTGCACACTATGTTTTTATCCTGATGATTTTGCATTGCTTACCTTCGCCTTGCGTACTCCTTTCATTCTTGATCAGTTGACAATAACTCAATCTAATAAATTGTCAATTTTCTATTGTAGGACCCGCTTGACTTAGCCCAGTTCCAGGACGGTAACCAAGGTTACGGCCTGACGAGTCAGTCGTCACAGGAGTACTCCCCGAAACACGGTTACCATGGTTACCCGGGGGACAACTACCAGCAACAGCCCCCGCCGGCCCGCAACGGGGACGTGGGCCACTACCACGGCCACCAGCCGCTAGGGGGCGCCCCGCCCCCGGCGCCCTCTCTGCCGCCAGGGGGAGGGTTGCCCCCACCCCTGCCGCCAGGGCGCAAGAACCACGACAGTGTGGGCAGTATGCCCGGCTACCCAGCCCCGCACTTCCCGCCCCACCAAGACTCCAACGGCCTGGGCTCGGTCAGCCCGCCCCCGCCGCCCCCCGGCTTCGACATGGGCGCCACCATCTCAGCGTCGACGTCCCAACCGGAAGAACTGTACGAAAAGCGCCTTCCGACGCGCATGGATGAACTTCCGGCTAGCATGCTCCATGGAGGAAGCAGCCGAGGCAGTATTGGCTCCGGAGGTAGCAGTAGTGTTGGCGGCGAGTTTGAGAACTATTACGGCGCGCAGCTACCGCCCCCTGGTGGGTTAGACAACGGCTACCCTTCCCCCCATGAACTCTATGAGACGACGCTGCCCCGCCCCTCGCCCCTCCAGCAGCAGCAGCCCCCCTCAGTGTTACGGCGGAGTTCTAGCTCCTCCAGTGGCTCGCACAAAAACTCCTCCTCTTATGCCGGAAGTAGAGAGACAATCATGCCCCCGGAAATGTACGGCGCGCCGCCGCACACAGCGTCGCCGGAAGCCGACTTCCCCCCACCACCCCCTCCCCAGTTCTTCCAGACGATGCCGTCGGTACCTTCGGCGCCGTCGTCAATGCCCGGGTCCCCCCAGCGTCCGCCCCCGCCGACGCTGCCCAAGCCGCGACCGGGCAAACCTAGTCAGGCCAATGGCGGACCCCCGCCGCCGCCCCCACCGCCGCTGTCGACGATGCCGCGCGCCAACAACCACCACCCCCAGCAGCAGTACAACGCGCCCCCACCCCCGCCGCCGCTGTCGACGATGCCGCCCCTCCCGCCGCAAGACGTCGGCGGGCTGGCCGCGCAGCTTCAGGGATTCAACCTGCGTTCTTCTCCACCAGAAGGTAAGACCTGCTTAATCTTTATCAAAGGAATGGAAATTCAAAAGCAAATATATTATATGCACATTCTCCTTGAACACCCCATGCATCCCCTACTTTTACCAAATTGATCACCTACTAAGGAATGAAGTGGAAAATGTGTATTAGAGGGCCTGTGAGTCGAACTACATACAATTAAGGCAATTGTTTTGGTTCTGATACGTCCTCAAAAGCATGTTATAGTTGATAAAGGAAATCCCTATGGAGAATGACATGAGTGCTTGCTCAAAATGTGTTGGCTAATGTCCCTCCAAATTCCATTAATTTCACATATCAAATTTTGGTGTCATGTTTGGCGAGGAAGGAAGACCAGCTGACCAAACCCTAGGTTGTCACATCTATATTAATTAGTCGTTTCTTTGAGTATTCCATGTGACCCGTGTTTAGGTGTGTGATAGCATAAGACTTCCGTGATCTGTGGTGATAGCATAGTCTTGTACACTAGTGCCACCTGGTGCCAAAAATGCCACATAGGCTGCTGCTGCCACCTAGTAGGGAAAATAGGAACTACTAATAAGAGACACCTATTGTACGAGGATGTCCTGATCTAAAGTTCAGAACAATGACGCACAAACACATATAGGCCTACCTGTTAACTTGACCCTGCAGTTTAATTGCACATGTATTTCTTGTAAAAGTGTGTTCCATGATTCATGACGATTGTACAGTTTAGAATGTTGCTAACCTGACAATTAAGTGATGGGATATTAATGCTAATCTTGATGATTGTCTGAAAGAGGGAAAGAATCAACACTGACTAAAAAATTTCAAAAAAAGTTGCAATTTATTCATTTTCTGACTAGTTGGTCGAAGAGTTGACAGTGGTGATTGGGAATTAGCCTTTATTTTTACATAGGTTTTATTGTTTACATCGAATGAGGGTGACCTATGTCTTCTGATTCAAAGAAACTTTTTAATCTTGCATCTATATTCACCTCACCCCACGAAGGGGAATGGTCGAAATCGATAACCGGAAGCCAGACAGCACTAGTTGCTTTCATGCTAGGGGTACAAAAACATTAGACTAAAAACAATACAAAAGAATGTTGTAAATCACATTGCATGCCGGGTAGCCCCGGCCAGTGGGACTTGTTGGATTCGAAGTACTGGCAGTCGCTCCTGCCAAATTCCTAGCACGTTTATTAACCAGCAGAGGTTTTATATATAACATAGTCCTTGCTGTACACTGTTAAAAAGGTGTTTAGAAATTAAACATGTTTAGGGTCTAAACATGTTTAAAGCCTAAACACTTGTATTTTCTAAACATGTTTTGGATTACAGATGTTTATTATGTAAACACATGGGATCCCACATGTTTAAAACATAAACATTAAACACCTAAACATGTTGAATATCTAAACACTTGAACCTAAACATGTTGAATATCTAAACACTTGAACCTAAACATCATAAATTTCTAAACGTGTTTAGGGTCTAAACATGTTGTCAAACTGGTTACAACAAAGTGTTTAGGAAAGTGTTTAGGTTCTAAACACTTGTTTTTACAGTGTATACGTCCTTTTAAAGCCTATATGTATATATGATGTATAGGGATTCTTAATGTGTGCTTGACCATCTGTAGAGTAAGTTTGAGCAAGGACTGAATAACATGTAGGAACGAAGCGCCACAGAATCTATGGTTGGAGCTTTTATTGGTAAACTGATATCAAAACGACTATTATCTAGTAATTTAGTTGATAAAGTACCAGCCTATAGCTCCCGGGCCCTGGTGCCCTGATAACCCTGACCCTAACCCTGACCCAGCCACAACAGTCTGCTGGTGAATTACACCAATTAGACCTTAATTACCTACAAAATCCGTGAGTAGGGTAACTAGGCAGGCTGTCTTTTTGTGCCTCTCTGCCCTTTGTTGTCTTTGTGTTGCAGACAAAAAAAGTTTAAATACAATGGTTAAAACAGGGCAGGGCGTTTCATGTGAGTGTCCCATTTTGTCAGTCTGGTGGATGTCAGTCTGTCATGACATAGATGAAACCACTGGATGGGTAAAAAGAAACATCTGAATAAAGGATACTGACAAGCGTTTCCAGGCTATCCTAGCAGGTCTTTGATTAAATATGAAAAGTCTGTATTATATAGTATACATGGTAAATCAAATAAGGATCTCAGTTCAAAGCAGGGCTGAGTAAGAACTATGTAAACCAGCATGTAGGGCATACAAAGCTATGGTCTCATGAACTTATAGTGAGAAATCTTAAAGCTATAAGATAGTGATGGGAATGTTTAGTTAATCTCTGATGGATGAGATTAATTGATAATGGAACCACCATTAGAGTGGATTTATTACCAAACTTTTACGTTTAACGAAACAGAAAGCACTTATATCTTGATGAACTTGAACAAGGAATGCCAAGAGGTAGTGAATCATTAACAATCTCTTTATTTACATCAACAAGAGAGATAAAATTACAAACCCAAACCTGCATCTGTTCAATTCTATATTATCCTGAGTCACAAAATTTAGGAAAAGTCTAGTGAGAACAATCTAAAATAGGTAACCTTGATACATTATGAAACATTTGCAAAATACTCTCTGAACTTTTCATACACAATGTTTTCCTATATAACCTTTTGCTTGACGTCCACAATAACGAAGTCTAGGCGGTGTTAATCATTTGAGACTAGTATCAGTCTAGTGAATCAATTTGAGTAGACAACAGATACAGGGCTATAAAACATAGTCTGATGATGGGTATTCCCGCAGCCTCCACTGAATTAGACATAAGCAGTCAGTGGCATGCTACATCTCTCCTTCCTTTGTCTTTACTATGAGAAGTTCAGCATCATGTGAAATAATTATTAAGTCAGATGTACATGGTGAAAGCTGAGCAAAGAGTTTATGAATTTGGTGAGGCTGAACATATTTTGGTTCTTTTATTAAGATGCCAGAAATGCAGGAAATGACAATAAGGTTGACCTAATTGCACAAGAAGCGAAATATGCAAAAAACACAACCCATTTTCATATACTACTTACCTTCCCTTAACCCCTGACCTTACTCTATCTTTACCAAACCAAGGTTCTGTCCTTGAGGATGGAGTAGCTCTCAACGTCTTTGACCTGAATGAATCTAGCTCATAGGCCTATAAGACCATTAAAGTGAATCAAAGTTTTATTTGATTTGCATAGGTAATATTTTGAGTAAATTGGATTTGATTCTGAACTACCCACAGCAGATCAAGTAAATTCAAACAGAATTCGCTGGCATTTACGGCCAGATATTCTAAATGAAAGGCTTGGAGCTCAGGTGGTTCCTAGAAACACCACTACCTAGTTCTAGGAATCTACAGCTGTAGCTTTCGGCAGGGTGTTGTTTTACGTCGATGGGCTTTAGTATGACTGGGCGTGTATGGTTGTTTTACCTGATGATTTATTGACATCCGTGGTATGACGAAGGTATCAATGAATGTATCAGATATTGGGAGCACGTGTATAGTTGAAAGGGCATTATTAAAAAACTTGACAGAACTATATAAATCTAACAAAACCTGATGGCCATGAATAAAGGCCCTTAATACTGAGAAAGAAGTCTAAACTTATACAAGTACACTTTCGTCTACTAGATTTCAATTGATTAACTTATCATTATTCAAAAGTTATATGGTCTGTATTAGTAGCTTTTAATGTGTCTTCTGTTGATTCAGAAGTTCAAACGAAACTGGGACAACAAGATCAGAGCTAAAAACTCCTCAAACCGCTTTAATCAAAAATTCTCACGAAGATTAAAACATAAAAGTGACAAGTGATTTTCGTCCAGGGCACAAAACCAACAAAGTCGGTTACCTGTTTTTGTCCCACCTCTCCCTCGCCAAATTATCAACGCCGTTCACCGCTTCATAACTACTGCCTATGCTCTTTTCGTAATCTGAATAATTATTTCAAACATTATCAATTTCATATTGTAAGCTTGTTGGATAGTAGCATTTTAGAAGAGTGACGTAGAAGGGACAGTGCATTAGTCAGCGTCACCAAAGTGAACAGATGGGATGCTTGTGTCCATTGTTTCAAACTTGTTTCTTTTTTTTACCCTATTGATGTGTCAGGTTTATCATAGCGTCATTAAATGGTTATTACCATGTCACCATTGTTTGTTCAGACATATATATTTCTGATGCTGCATGCAATCTATATACTTTCAATGTATGCCACTTAGATGAATAGATAAATGCAGCTTCGTGATGATATATTGGACGATAATAAGATTATTTTATTCAACATGATGAGCAAGAGATTATCTCTCGATGACATCTTGCTTGGTGGTTATAATAGTCAGTTGCCTCTTTTTATCATTGCATAAGCAAGTGATTAAGCATGGGATGATTAGCAATTATATAGCAATTAGAGTAGACGATTGGTATCGTCTATTTGAAAAATGGAGATAAATCGTTGATAACATAACGACTTTTAACAAGGAAGTACATTTGACTTTAAACAGGAAAGGATGATAAGCTCAGCCATTATATTTTGTCGACAGGGAAACTTCCATCTCAATGATATACAGATAGTATGTAACAACAATACTCGTAGCTATGTTATATTTCGATAATGATATTTTCTGCTATCAGTATTAAAGCCCAGTTGTTAGGATTAGCGAGTAGTCAGAAATTGCTCGTCCCCATCCTCTTGTCCACAGAATGACACATTATACAATAACACTAAAGCCTACCTAATAGGCCTAAAATTATCACTATCATTGCTCATACAATAACGTTTTTCATAATTACTATTGAAAACATCAATATTGATGAGAAAGGTAAAAAAAAGAGGCTGCAATAATTGAGGTTGGGGTTCACATTATTCAAACATTTTCCCTTATGAATCAATCAATCATAAGATGTTGAAGCTGATTGTGGGCAGGTTCGGCAATTACAAGCCATATGCGTCATGTCACTTTGTCAAATGCTAATCGCCATTTTAAATCACCGTTTGCACAAATCAAATCAGAACGCCCTGAGTCACAGTAATGCTAACCCATCTTTTCCTTGGGGCTAATCCTAGGTGTTATGGGTTGGGGTGATGGCCTTTGCATGGTTAACTGATAAAGGGGGGCTATTTCACTTAGCGGAAGTGATGTAAGCTGCGCGTGCGCATTATGAGGTGATGACGTATCTAGGCCAAGTTATGGGTTATCACTATAATTCACACCCACATGGCTTAGGGATATAATTATTTTGTTATGGTGGTGGTCTATTGATTTTTAAAGATAGTTTGGGTACCAAATCCTCACAATTATACCAAGGATCCTGAGATGTGAGAAGTATTCTTATCTACAGACATCAATCTAAAACTAAACATGTATTCTTGGCTATTCTGATATCGGCCTAGATGGAATACCCTGAGTTATTGAATATAAAAAACGAACTCAATGGCAATGTATGCATTATGCACATCTATAATAAGTATTATTAAAAGTGATTTGCAGTGTGAATACGTTCCTGGGAGGTAAATGGAATAGATTATACAAGGTGAAATTAAATTCAGGATTAGTGGAACTCATGCCAGTGACCTCTATTCTAATCAACATCGGGTCAGTAGCCTCTAATCAATGCTGGATGAACTGTGCTACTCTCTCCCATTACACTCTCCAAGCACTATTGTGGTGACAGATGTGACAGACGCCACACTTGACTGATTTAATTGCATCACGTTACCATGGCGACCAAAGCCTCAGATGGCTGTCCCCATAAAAGGGGGAGGGGTGTGAAACATTTGCGTTGTTTCCGAACACGCCCTGTTTGGGTGCGTGTCTGTCTGGGTGTGAAAGGGGTGTGAAATGGGGACAGAACGTGGTGTGAATCTGTGGGCAGGTCATGTTCAGAGATGATAAGAAGAGTAAGGACAGAGAGAGTTCAGAGGCTGATATTGGTCTGTGAGACCCGAACATGTTGAGGGGGTAGGGTGGGAAGGGGACAGGGGGCGGGGGCGGGGCCAGGGAGAGAAGTAGAAAGGTTGGGTAGGGTGGGGAATGGGAGGTGGGGTTGTGGGAGGGTGGGGAAATGGAAGGTGGGGTTGCTCGTCGACGGACTCATCAATACATGTGCGTGTTTATGTCTGATCGGCATCTGACCCGTAAAATTAGACGAGCTCCTAGTCTTCACGAGAGGAACTGAAAATGATAAAAGAAATCAAACAAATAATGATGCATGAAAAGAATCATTCGTTCCTAAAAAAAAAAGAAGTTTGGATCCATATGGAATATACAGCATGGGGAATCTCACAAAACGTTCCCGTGGGATTTCCATTAGTCGCTCCTGTTCCGCCCAGTGAACACGACCTCTTATATAAAAAAAGTTAATCAAATCAATAACACCCTTGGGTTACTCTAGTCCGTCTAGCCTGTGGTCTGAACCCCTTCCCTCTCCCACCCCACCCCCGCTGTCTATGGCTTAATTCCCCTGCCTCCCCTACACCCTCATACAATTCGACTCCTTTCTTTCATACCCCCACCCTCATTCATCCATCCCCCCTCCCCTCTCATTAGCCCCTTCCCCTCCCCCTGGCTGTTGTTGCCCGCTGCCGGCTGCTGTTAACCAGCATTGTGAGCCCCCAATACCCGACGTGCCAACTGTGTAGGTAGTAGTCCCCACCAGACTGTACGACCACATGGACGTCACCCTACCCAGCAGCAGGACTCAGTCACCGTTACCTCCCACCGCCCCACCTCCACCCACCAACCACTACTACTACTCAGAACCTGTCCTCCAGTGTCTCATCACTCCTCATTAACATCTCCCTCCTCCTCCTGTGAGTCCCCCTCCTCCTCCAGTGTTCGGTCCCTCCCTCCCCCCTCATTCCCCCTGCTCCGCTCCTCGTGTGGCGAACCTCCCCAGTAGTCTGAGGTGACAGAGCTGTGGACCTGTACCTTCTCCAGTCTCTGACTACTGCTCCTCCTGTGTGACCCTCCAGCGGCCACCCCATACAGGTAAGCCTTCACCTTCGTGCCCACCTGGGTACCCTGAATACTTTTTCTGTGAGGCTGGGGTTTCATGTGGCCTTTGTGGTTTGTTGGGTTGGAGAAAAACGAGCTGTGTTGGGTTCAGAGAGGGTTGATTTGGGGCGGGCTTGCTTTGGCATGCATGCTTTTCGGGTTTCATGCCATGCAATGGTTCAGAGGCAGTGCCTTTTTAAACCTTCACTCTGCCTTTATACATGTCAGTGCATGTGTCACATGATAGGGTCTTCCTTTTCCCGTATCACCTAATAATGTGGACATCATGACAGTTTTAGAAGGAAAAAAGTCAGTTGCCGACTTCCATCGGAATCAAAACATGCTGATATGACTCTTATTGGATGATGGGAGATTTGCAGGGTGAGCCCATAGGGTCCTTTGTTTACAGTTATGCCAGTCGGCTCAGGGGAAAGCTCCAATATTTGCCGACCCTCTGCTGCCCCGACCTAGCGTATGTTGACCCCCAGTCCCATCAATACGTGAACTACATGCACACGGAGATCCACTCCCGTGGAGCATTGTCCAACACGGGCCTCATTCGACTTCTTTGTTCGCGGCAGGGCTGTGGATAATTTATCATAATGTTGTTTGGTTGGAATCAAGGTGTTTCAATCTAGCTGGAACCAAATCAACCAGGCCATGCAAGGCTATCGACAGCCTAACTCTGTGTAACCAATATCAGGCGAGCAAGACTGAATCCGCCCTTAGAAAATGCCACTCAATATCAAATTTACGAATGGTTGATTTTCAATCACGACTTAAAATGATCAATGGGGCTGAAGTATGTTTTTCCTAGCAACAGTGAAGGTAGATTCGTTTAAACCCATTTTGTTTGGTTTAACTACATGATGGTAGTGCTCGCATTGTAATGTCATAAAGTATTGATGTGGTGATGGAGGCAGGCAGTCCGTGTGGACGGAGTTCCCCTCTACCCGTCTGTTGTCGAATAGTTGAAACCTACTAAAATGGGGAACGTTGAATGAAATCAAATGAAATATTCATCATTGTTTCGACAGGCGCACGGTGAATTCGAATTCTAAATGTGACATCAGTTCATTATGTCCTAAAACAATCATATACTGACGTGAATTTTGGTTTAATGGTAACTTTATACTCATTGCCATTACACATCAAACAATTACAGTTTTATTGGAGTCAGACGCCAGCGTAGATGAAATGCATTTATTGAAATTGTTTAGAATAGTAATTAAGGAGCAAAGGTATTCTTCATTCCGTTGCATAAACATGGGAGCGGATTCAGCTGACGTGAGTCACATTTATTAGGGCATTCATATTGAATGGCATATTCAATGGGACCAAAAATCAATGAAGAACCCCTGGTGACCCTTTCCCACGAGTCCCCCTCCCCTCACTCTCCACCCTCAGTCTTCCCTCACTCTCCCCCACAACACACTCTGGAGCACCTGGAGACGTCTCGATCCCCGATCTAGGTCACTAGGTCAGGCCACAGGATCCTAATGCATGGATCAAGATCCGAGAAGGGAGCTGCATGCAATATCATGTGATGGCATGTTCTCAGGGTGGCGCCTTGGAGGGGACAGGGAGGCAATTGCATTAAGCAGAAACTGTAGAAGTCCTTGCTCATCAAGACCTGTCCCCTTAGTTTATGATCTCCCCTGGCTGGCCTCTGGTGCTGGAGTAATTAGTCGGGAGTGCCTCTCTCTGGTTGTCTTTGCCGAGGCAATCAAATGTAATGTAAACTGTCCTGGTGTCACATAATGCTGCTTGGGGACATTCAATTAGTGCAGTGTCCCTGTCCGCTGATTAACTCAGATAATCTCTATGCATTGTGCAACGCTTAATGCTTGGTGATCATCGCAGCATGTCGAAATTCCCAGTGCATTAATGTTGCAATAACCCAACGTTTTTCTTTGCTGTAGTTGTTAATGCTGCTCTAGAATGCAGAAATGAAACATGAACGTTTAACATTTTCGTTTTCCATTTACAATGGTGGTTCCATTTATATTCCATCAATAACATTAGATATTACAAGGAATATCATTATGCAAACTGTAAAGTTTTTTATGGTATTCAAACATTTACCTTTTTAACGTTTTCATTCAAATGGGTATGCGTGCAAATATCCTTATACAGCACCATTTTTTTGCGGTTTCATGTTAGGTGACATACATCAAACAATTCTGGACCACATCCAACCACTTCTTGTTAAATCCACATTGTCAAATTGCCCTTTTGAACCCCAAAACGTAAACCTTGGTTGCACATGTCTCCAG
The DNA here is from genome assembly GCA_936440205.1 of Lepidonotus clava. NCBI lineage: Eukaryota > Metazoa > Annelida > Polychaeta > Phyllodocida > Polynoidae > Lepidonotus > Lepidonotus clava. The sequence goes on from OW387148.1 coordinate 20,100,497, forward strand.
CACTGCCCAGGGCAACACAAACCGTTGCCAACGGCAAAAAAAGAGTAGAATGGAAAACCACAATTGATTAAAAGTAAGGTGAACTAAGTACATAGCAATTTTTATCAGCCTATTCGGACATAATGGTTTATTAAAACGTTCCGTCTGGCCTCCCCGATTGGCCCGGTAGAGTAATGAGACCTGTGATTAGTAATAATTACAGTCTGGTGCTAAGGTAACAGCCATAGCTGTCGCAATTAGGTAAATAATGTCCATCAACTTCTGCTCCAGATACCCTTCCTAAGAAACCGTCTGATAGTTTACCTGGACTCAATTATTCAATCTACATAATTAGGTGTCGTACAAAATGCATGTTATGTTATACACATAAGAGACATAGTCATATTATTCTTTAGTAATCATAAAGATCACAGGGGCAACTTGAATCATTACTAGGCACAATGTTTAACGGACGCTTGAGACCGTCCATACCTTACCAATTGATCCAAGGGAAAAAGAGTTTATCGTTATAGAGAGGAATTAGTTTTACCTATTAAGGTCAATAAGATCAAAAGGTATCTATGATAATGATCACTCAGAATCTCCTCTTCCCCAAATAAAATGTAGCATTGGTAAGCAAGATCAATATGGAAGACAAGCCAATTGATTCCGGTTAAATATTTCAACCAAAAAAAATCAATGTGCAGAGAGGTGTGGAGTAATTTCAGAGGAATAAATTTTGCAAGAGCCATAACCCCACATGGCCCATTGATACAACCTCCCACTGGTTGAATGGAGTTGGCGTAACCCCAGTTTGAAGGTTACATAACTATGTTTACAGAAACCCATCGACGCCCGAGTACCGTGGGAATTATGTTAATTAAGTATCCACTCGTTGATTGGTCCCCAGCCGTAAGGCACATCAGGGCAAAGGATTTCAATAAACCACAGTGACCCCTCACCCCCTCCTCCAGTGATTGACTATTCACAAAGGGGACCCGACATCCCTCACTCTTCACCTATATTGATTATGGATTTCGACCCGCAGCGAGTCACCACGCCTGCATGCATATGCGCATCCTATGTAAATGGGGAGTTATAAGTGGTGGATGCACTGTCAAGAATGCCCTGACTCTAACCCCTAGACGGATATGACGTTGGTTGGGCCTCTCCTTCCCTCAGACGTGGGGGGAATTCCTTGGTGTTTCCCTACCCCCACTACCAAGAGCGGGTAAAATATATATCTAAGAGGCCTGAGGGTAGAGTTATAGAATATAACCCCATACCCATGCACTAGGACGAGTTGACCCTCATCGACCAATATGCTGTATTTATATGCACATCTGATTCGGAACACTAAATCTGCCAATCATTTTGGTATAATCGGCTAAGTTAAGCGCCAACTCCGTGAAAATAGCCTAGTGAGTATGCTGCTTTAATGTTAAAAAAAATGGAGCATGGCTAAATAGCCCATACTGACTAGAATATATGAATATGCCAGACTATTCACCTAACAAAAAGACATACCATACTCTATCCATCCATCCATCCATCCATCAAAAACACCCATAGCTCCACCCCATGTGATGTCCCTGAGTGTACAGTCATACATGACTAACCATTAGACAGCAGTACCACCATCAGTCGGCCCACCCAACACGGACATGGAAGCAGGCAGTTAGCAGGTTACCAGTCGGCCCTCCCAGTCCCCATAGTTACCGGCCAAATTCCCCCGACGTACCTCTGATGAGAGGTTTCAGGCGTCCTTTTTCCGCATCACCGAGCACGATCAGTGGTCCGTGACCGGATGCATCTCTGCTTCCCATTTGTCACAGTTATTTGGGAGAGTGTACTTGGGGGTCAGTTATAGCAGTAGGATCTATGTCTGGGTGGATAAATAGCATTGTGGAGATTTATGCTAAGTAGATGAAGAAAAGTCCGTTTCATGTGAATTTCCTACCCGATCAGCGATTGCAAAAGAGCGGAAGAAGCACTCAGATAGCTATCAGCAACTTCCTCTTTTGGTGAGTCATTAAGCATCCTTTACTCTACATTTACTATGTAGCATAAATCGAACAGAGTGTAGTAAAACTGGGGAATCTATATGAGAAATATGAAGTAGACATCTAGACAGTCGGGCCTTTTTAACAGTAATTTCCAGACAGCGTCTCATAACTGTAAATGAAAACCATAAGAACAGGAATATGAAAGTAAATTAGAATTATAAGCCCATGCAGGACTAAATGAAACTGTCATGGGAAGAATGTTTAGATCAGCGAGGCAGTGGGCAATGATTCAGACTAGCCGCGCGTATCGAGCGGATTCTAAGACATCGCCAGGCGTAAGTAGTATATGGTGGTGAGACAATTGGTCCGTTGTCTCAGGCACAATGAGCCTCCATCTAGAAATTGCGAGCATATCATAACCATGCGTTTATAAACCAAAGCTGTTTGCAGCTTCTGAGGTCAAGGATAAAAGATACAGGCAAAAGGTGCGCCGGGGGAGGGGGTAGCCCTTTCATGTATTTGTTCTTCTTAGTGTCATTTAGGAAACCTGTGAGGTCTTTTTTATTCGGTTTTGAATATAAAATATATGTATTATTTCTGCCTCTCCTAATATTGTATTTATGGAGCGCTAACATTTAGTATATTCACTGAACTCGACAAATTATGTTGAACTTTCCAAATAGAGGCTTATAGCAAAATATGCTGACAACACTGTTTTGATGACAAAAATGGTTACGACCAAAGTAAATAAGCAGCTCCCATCTGCCACGTAGTCTATAAATAGACTAGCACATTACCCTGCCTACAGGCTATATATACAATACTATTATGTTGATTACAATTATGTTTAAGGAGGCCAGTATCCGTACAACTGCTACCACAATACAAACAACATCAAATATAACCCACAAACAGGTGCCGTTCATTTAAACCAAAAACCTGTTTTTAAGCCACGATAACAACGTCTCTGACACACCAGACCCTCCCAGGGTTTGGCCAGGGACATATTAATAGTTATGTTAACCTTTAAGCTGGCCCAAAATTAAGCTGCTTCAGCTAGTGTTGAGAAGGACTTTTTTGTTTCAGCCTTTGAAGCCAGCCAAAAGGCAGAGATTTCTAACGTCCTCTTTTTAGTTAAATCACTCGTACGCTGCGCAGGCCACTGCTTTGTCTCAAAGGGGCTGTTCATACGGACAACGAAATACATCAAGAGGGGATTTGACTGTGATGCGGATGGAAACAACCCAAGAGGATAATAGAAGCAGTGTTAGATCCAGGCGCCTGAAAAGGGTAAAGTGCGCTATAACTTTGAATAACCGAAATATAACGTGGAGGTTAATTTGATAAATACATATTACTGTTGAAAAATCTTGAATTTCAAAAAGGGACATGGTGCGCTTAACATTACCAAGAAAATGCACAGCCTTAACATCTTAATTTGGGTACTAGGACAGCCTTAATTAAATCTTAATTAGGATACTAGGAAATGAGAGTTCCTTGTAAATTTAAGGAGGTCCTACATACGAATAGGGGATTTAAACGGGATATTTTGGAGAATTTAGGAAATCCGAAAGAATTGCCGACATCCTCCAAAACCCCTGGGCACGCCGCTGTTCTGAATGAGTGAGCTGGGGTATACTAACAGAAGTATGGTATGGTTTCTGGTATAGGGCTTGCCAGGCGGAGGTATAGGCCGACGGTGAGCTGCTCTAAGTATAGAGCCGCCCGTTGAGTGGCCCCTCCGAGCAGCTCTTTCCCCACAGTGAGCCGGGCAGGCGGGAGGTGAGCTGCTCCTACCCACTCAACCTTTCACTGGGCTCCTTCCTTAAAGTTACACGGAGGTCTCCAGGCCCCTAGATTATACATCGAACTATAACAGTGTTCCACAACATCCAAATATCATAGAAAGGTACCAACTCACAGGAGGACCTTATTTGCATGTATACATGCAATCCATATCAGGTGCGGGACAAACGGCGATTTTCGACTTTGAAAAAACAATAAGGACATACCTGCGGTGTCCGTTGCCATAGCAACTGACCGCATCATTACCAAGTTTCATCACAAACTATACAACCACTTTTTGAATATGCCAGTTTTATTATTGACAGTGCTAATAAGTCTGATATATTGAAATTGGACAAATTACATGAAAGGTGTATGAGAGCTATTCATTATGATTGCAGAGTAAATGATACTGTGTCTGATTTGCTCAATATGTATAACATCCATACATTAGAAAGTCGAAGACAATCCCAATTATTAATGATGATGTATAGCTATCGTCATAGTGAGTATTATTTGGAATGTAATATACACTCCGATAGAGTTGCTACTCGAAGTTCTGATAAAATTAAATTCATAAAGAAATTCACAAGTCTAACAAGGGTGTTGAATAGCAGCTATTATAGAGGTGTTGACCTATGGGATAAATTATCTGCTGATGAGCAAAGACTGGATCAAAAGTCTCTTTTTAAATCCTGTATAGAAAGAAAATTGTATAGATAATATTATCTTTGCAAAATGAGACTTCATTATTACTCATCTCATTATTTTCATATGTGTTTATGTCACCCGTATATCCAAGGAAGAACTTATGTATGTAAGATTGGATTAAAATAAAAAAAAAAAAAAAAAAAAAAAAAAAAAAAACAGGTAGAGACTGGGGTAGTGCGGGCCGGGACCCATGGGAATGTGTATTTCACGTGAGGCGACTCGTCGAGATCAATACTACCCGTGAGAGCATCGACGTGCATGAGGGGAGGCAATAGTTAGTACTGTGTCAGCCCATTAGGTGAGTCCAGCTCTAGGGGGTAGGGATAACACAGAGACCTCCAGTACCCCAGACCAGGGGCGGACTACTCGGGAAAGTGCCCAGGTAGGTAACCGGCGAGGTGTTGGCCATGAGGTCCTTTTTACATACGGAGTTTTCGGTCGAATGCATTACCAGGGTACTGGTCCAATTTTCACACTCCCCTGAGGGTCAGGTATCTAGGTAACAGAATGGAGTGTTCTAGATGTCTACTGACATTTCTCTCGGAAACAAGAAATACTGTGGGGATTAGCACTTCTTGCATGAAGGGAATTATAGATGGAAGCCAAGGCAATGTGTTTGAAATTCTGTAAAGAGAAATCATGCAAAGTTTTTGCAACTTCAAAGAACATAGGTTCATTAGCATAGTATGTGGCTGTGCGTTTGTTGTTCGATTAACAACGAGAAATAAACATTTTTCTTTAGTTGCAATTGAAATATTATTTCATTTGATAAGCCTTGCAAGTGGGAAATAGGCGACTGTTTATATACCTGCCATCTGGTCCAATGACCAACGTTTCCCCATCCTCTTTGTTATGTCAAATGGAAATCAATGAGGCGTGTGATATAGGTCACATTTCTATACATATACTCACCGGGAGTTTGGTGTGTCAGTTTGTGAATGCTGACACTTGGTGCAACCTGGCTATTGAGTCATGGTTAGGTATGGATAGCTCAATATCCATAGTATTTACCTTTTTATGTAGAGTACGTGTCATACCTGCTTAGAATAGCAATGCTACAGTAACATGATAGCACATATTGTAGCATGAAACAACAGGTTACGCCTAATTAGAACAACAACAATACCAATATAATATGTCTGCTATACATTGTTGTAGTTTATGACCGAGGTCGGGGCTAGAATTAGGCCTATATTGCTCACAGCTGGTGATGGGCAATTGGGACACCGTTAATTGGGACTAACCGGTCACCTCCAGTACACACCGACAAGCCTAATGGGCAGAGGGACACATTTTGATGTCGGACCTTGTCACCAGGTGGGCCCTTAAGGGGACCACCTGTTGGAGAAAGGGAGGCCCCACACATTCCTGTTTGACATGGATGATGACATTTCTGGAATTTGATAAATTGGAAATGTTGAAATATTGGCGTTCCCTAACATAGCAGGTGTCTTTTGAAACATGTGTGTATTTCTTATATGCTCACATGTAGAATTTCCACTTTTGTGAATTTTCCAAATATCAAATAAACTCCAATTCCTGGGTAAAATACTTGTCTCAATGTACTTTGCTGAAGGAGCAACTTCATGTAATCCAACTTTCCTATCCAATGGCTCATTTCAGATTCAGCAGTTATGAGATCATAGTTAGGCCTAGAAGTCCATAATATAAGGTGCTATCTACTTGTCTTACCAAAAGTTAGTTTTGCAATTGATAACTCTATGTTAGTACCTGTGATACTTGCAGGTTCATGCAATGATCTGAATACGTGGCAATGCTAAGATACGAGTGTTAGTATCATACATACCAAATACTTCAGTTTCCAGCGGAATAGCTATAAAGCCTACTAAATAAGACGGTTATATTTCAAATTGTTAGTACCACCTGCCTCCCCCAGATGGCGGAAGGAATGGTTATCTCTAGCCTTGACCTTTGGACTGTTGTTGGTGTTTTATTTATATCATATGAGAAAACACATGCTGAACGTAAAGAAACTATTCCCCCGTATATATAAATGGTGGGAATAACGTATAGGCAGTCAATGAACTCATAAAATACACAACCAATGACGCGCGTTCATGTTTCAGTCTACATGTAGTTTGTTCGCCACCATTGATTGGGTGATCACATTTATCAGGTTATGTGTGGTGTATTGAGTCTCTACATGCACAGGCTTCCTAGACTAGGAATGACCAGGCTGTGTATTGCATCATATACCACTTCCTCTCCAACTTCCTGTCATTGGAAACCCAAAGTATACACTAGGTGGCACTACTTAATAGATCTTTTGCATTCATTTTGGAGTGATCACATTGGTTTATTTCTTGATGTTTCAATATTGATAAAGGTAACCAATCGCCCCTAGGTTAACACTCTCCAAGCAGATATTTAATTTTTTATTAATCATATATTCTCAAATTTCATTATATTGAAATTTAGGATCATTGGAGTGGTTTTAGCATCAGATTTATGAGATTTTCTTTTTTTTTCTTTTTTCCTTTTTTCAAGAGTTTATGTTTTGACTGCTGGTAATCTACAAATAGATTTTCATCACTCTCCAAGCAGACTTTAAGGCTTTCACTCTCCAAGCAGATGTTTGATTTTCAAAATTATCATTTTGCGTCAAGTTTAAATATTTTGACTGCTGATAATGTGTAAACAGGTTTTAATCACTCCCCAAGCAGATTGTAAGGTGTACACTCTCCAAGCAGATGTTTCGTTTTCAATTTTTATTTTTGCATCAAGTTTATGTTTTCGCTGCTGGTAATCTCCAAATAGGTTCTCATCACTCTCCAAACAGATTTTAAGGCTCACACTCTCCAAGCAGATGTTACGTTTCAAATTTTTGTTTTTGCATCAAATTTATGTTTTGACTGCTGGTAATCTACAAATAGATTTTCATCACTCTCCAAGCAGACTTTAAGACTTACACTCTCCAAGCAGATGTTTGGTTTTCAATTTTTTTTTTTTCCCCCGTCAAGTTTAAATGTCTTGACTGCTGGTTATGTGTAGACAGGTTTTCATCACTCTCCAAGCAGATTACAATGTGTACACTCTCCAAGCAGATGTTCGGTTTTCAAATTTTTATTTTGCATCAAGTTTAAATGATGGTAATCTACTTGTAGATTCATTACTCTCCAAGCAGACTTTAAGGCTGACACTCTCCAAGCAGATGTTTGGTTTTCAAAATTTTCTTTTTGCATCAAGTTTAAATGTTTTAACTACTGGCAATGTCTAAACAGGTTTTCATCACTCTCCAAGCAGAATTTAAAGTTTACACTCTCCAAGCAGATGTTTTCTTTAACAAATTTTATTTTTGCATCAAGTTAATGTTTTCACTGCTGGTAGGGCCTACTCTCCAAGCAGATTTTAAGGTTTACATTTCCATACAGAGTATACAATCGTTCTTATGTCAGCATCATTTTTAGATTAAAACTAAATAAACTTATTTTATTAGTAATTAACGTGCGTCATTTACACTTAATCACATTAATCAGTGGCGTTCTTTTGTTTTTTAAACAAATGCGAACTTGTTTAAGGATATTCGGTTATATGTTCTCACCTTTGTAGAACTAATGCTATTGAAAGACATATTTTTATAATTGTGTATAAATAGCGGTATCAAAAGCGCAATGGGGGTAATATGGAGTGAATGTATATTATGCAGCGGTAAGAGATATACTGAAAAGGCATAAAGCGCTTTATTCTGGCTTTTGTGGTATTTGGACCAGCTAACTCCCATGTCACCTATTTCATCTCTTTCTGTCCGTTGATCTACCGTTTAAGCCAGCTAACAATCACATCATTATCTTTCTGATCGAGCAGGGTCCCTTCCCAGTAAAATCAGACGTTTCATACCTGTCTGCCTGGTCAAGCCATAGCTATGTTTGCGCCTGACTTCACCCCTCACTGATCACCTGTCGGTTCATGCATACCTGATGAGTTTGCCATGTAGCTTTGTTGTGGGTCCTGTGGGGTCCCATTGCCTGGCTAATTGGTAATCGATTTGATTCCTCAAGTCATGGATAATTGGTAAGCAATAGTTGCTCTTCTAAATGCTGACATTGGCTGGGTTTGTTTGTTGAAATTTTGATACTGGCCATTTAATAGAAAGATAACGAAAGCAATAAAATCAATACCTACTCTTTTGGATATTTCATTTAGATAGCATTATGATGAGTTATCATTGCAATACTGATAGTAATTGAGCAAACATGTTTTGAATAAAATGCGGTGTCATCATTGTCGGATTATATTATAATTCGTTTTACCTCTTAGGATGAAAATATATCTAATTCAATGGAATTGAATTCACTTATGTTTAACATTGAAGTAGTCATGCTCTTAAGGCTAGGCTAGTTTAATGGCCAATTCGGCGGAGTTCATGAGCATCTGTATTAATGATTCTTGGGGGGTACAACTACTACCAGCTGTCTATAGTCGCACGATTGAAATAAGACCTCTCTTTGTCGGTTGCTTTAACTATAAATGAGGGAGTAGAATTCGTGGGAAATAAAACCAGAATCTCAAGGGGTACACCCGGACGCGGAAGTAACAGACGGTGACCTTCATGCATGAGTGAGCAATGCTACCCTGGAGAGGCAGAAACACATGAAAACACGAGAGCCTCCAGAGGGGTGGTGTGTGGAGTCAGGGAAGAAAATACGAAAGGGAGAGAATGTGTAGGAAAGGGTGAATTTACCCTGCTGTGACGGGGGCGTTGGACTATGAGGAGTTGTGGGTACATCATGGAACAAAATATAGAAGGTCAATTTGAGAAACATTGAAGCTTTTTGTTTTTTCATTATGGTTAATTCAAACCTTCACTCTTCGTTTGCACTTTATACAAATACGTGTTGCGCACATATCGTAACAATATAATTGCATAACGCACAATGAGATCAATTCTAACATACGTAATGTATAGCTTGGGTTAATATGTCTTGTCTAAGTTTCCAAGGGGTATATTGAATTCCCTTGGCTTGCTGGAAAAGACGTTCCCCCTTTGGTTTTCCCTGTCAGGATTCGTGACCTTTCAGAAAGGTGTCGTGAGACATCGTAAAATTACACCAAAGCGGCCTTCTGATGCGTGAATGATATGTCTTGAGCTGAATAGAACACCCCTACCAGTAATTAACATAGGCTTTAGAACATACATATCTCAGTATGATTTATCCCCTACTGTTCGTGAGTCATTCGGTTATTTCTGAAAGATTTCTCCAGAGCAGGATAGTCATGACTGCATGTGAACATAGGCCTACGTGTACCTGGAACGACATCTACCACAATACCATAATTGTACCTATGGAAATGAGCTAGGTGTCTAGTTACCTATAGATATTACCCACTTGCCAGGTGTATCTCACTTCTTCACCAACCGGGTAACTATCTACATGTATGTGTGTACCTACGTTTAAATTGGGCAATATGGTTTGTAGCTATTGGTAGCATTTTAGGGTTTAGACAATTTAATGGTAGTTTGATGCATTCTTTTACATAAGTATGAGCTTATCAGCAATGAGTATAGGCCTACAGATTTTAGTGTAATGTATTTTCCAAAACAGTTGTGACTTTGTAGAACACAGGTGTGAATTATATCTTCTCATCAACAAGACATGATTAAACATGCTAACTTTTGTCCATAACATGGTATTCTTGAATAACAGCTATAGGGTACACCCAGTGATTTCTTTTGGAAACATGTAAAAGGCTATAGGAATTTAACTGATATTTTGATTTTGCAGTAACCTGATAAGAGTGATTCATAATGTTAACGCGGTAACAGGTTCAGATGTTTTCTTTACTAGTTACCTCTTGAGTGGTCTCTGCCAAAGGGGTTTTGCTGTTAAGAACCACATGTTCTGCTCCTTTTACATATCACCAGATCACTGTTTCCTTCTACAGACATTGAGATCATTAGGGACTACTCTATTCCTGATAGGTTGGAAAATGCTACGCAAAGAGGAGATAACGACTGGGACCTAATAAGATAAATCTATAGAATACGCAAAAGGTACCCATTGAAAGGGGTTTGAGCATGGCAACAAAATATAGGGTTTACACTGTAAAAAGTGTTGCATGTTGTTCCCAGCAAAGTTTGCTGTAATTTTACAGTAAAAGTTTTAAGGCTCAATTGAAACTATCGGCCTATTACATGTAATTCATCGGAATAATACATCTAGGCATGAAATGAAACGGTATCCACTCAAGAGTTTAAATTAAGGGCAAATTGGCGACCGGTCTAATATAGATAGCCCACCTTGGGTCTAATATAAGGGGAGGTGGAGGTTTAGTTCCCCCGGCCTCTCCCAGGTGTCGATAGGGGGCCCGGGCCTGATCCGTCCCCACGGACCTACGTCATTAGGGCTTTAATTAAACATCTCTCACCGACCACCAGATGGCACCACTGCAACAGTTGGCATGGCCGCCGTCGCCTTGGCAACGGAAACTGTGACATGGTCACCCACGACAGTCGTCATGGCAACGACCGTGAGAGGTCAGCGAAAGGCTGGTGTCAGATAATAGCTTTTTACCTGATTTTTAAATGTGTTTCACACTACTTTTTGGGTTTTCCCATAGCTGCTGAGTCATGACTTATAAGTTATGAGTTTCAATGTTTTTAAACTGGTCAGTTTAGCTTATGGTGGATTGTTGTAGGGCATAGGGGATTTACGGCACAGCCTGGAGTAAAGAGACACAGAAATATATAACCTATACATGTGCTTGCTAGGTGAGCAATTACCGCAATATGGCGTCGACGGAGACGCGCAATGAGGAGCTGATTCATGGTCATCTACTAGCCCTGTGGTCAGATCTCGTTGAGTCTCGTTTTTAGCGCGACCTGACGGTACTGTGCAGGCAACTTCACTCCCAGGCCAAAATATCCCCTCCGGAATTTGGGTGGAATCCTGCTCCGGGGAACTGGATCCCCTTGTTGCCATGGAAGTCTGATCACACTTCCGGTGTAGAAGAGAACAACACGGAGTTAATCCAGATTACGTTCGGATTTAGTTTGTCCTAAAGGCTTGACCCTAGAACCAGCGGACGTCCTGTTAGGACCAGACACATTGCCCTAGGTCACTCCCCTGCTGGAGCAATTAAGTTTTTAGAATTAGTTGCCGTTTGTGACGACGAAGGATAGTTTAGAGATATAAAAAACAAAAACAAGGACAGACAGGACATTGAGGTCAAAGGTGGATATGCATGAGTGGATTAACTGCTGGAGGCACTAGGAGAACATCATGACTTTTTATGGGGCCGGTAGGAGTTGCCACTTTAGTTTTAGTAGCCTGGACTTTGGTAATGACATGCATTATATGGGTCTAATCAGAGCTATTGTCATTTGGTCATTTTTATAAAGTTTAAGTTGAATGATACCTATGTATAGGGCATAATGATATGATCTTATTTACAGGACACTTCGAATTATTAATACATATGGCAACATTGTCAACATTGGCAAGATATCAATGATACTTTTATCATTTAAATCTGTAGAGGTTCAGCATTGGAGACACAGAAAGATGGGCCTACTTGTCCAAACTTTCCCAGGAAACGCCCAAGCCCCATATTTAGATACAGTACATCCATGCATAGGCCTATAGGCCTACTGAGTTTTAAAGATGGCATTTACAATTCACATGCACTGGCCGGTATCTTTCATGAAACGGAAACTCCTGTCTTGATTTCTGCTTACCTTTATCCTATCAAATAGTTTATACATATTGGCATGTGCTTCCCTTACAGATAAGCTGACCAAGTCGCCACTTGTCAACGCGCACTCGGACCTTATAAGCCAAATCCACATTGGCGTTACCCTGCGGAAGAGTCCGGCAGGGAAGAAAATACGAGGAGCAGACGGTAAGCAGACATTTTTTATATTAGCATTTAACCTGACTGATGCTTATGAACATAAACATGTCTAGTGACAGATAAAGTATTTCAGATGGTGTACATATCGCATTGAGACTCTTTCAGGGGCCAGGGGACATAAAAGAATTTATTGTAAATAGTGATAGCCTCCTATTGACAATCTGGAAGTAGGCCTAATGACTGACGTTAGGGATCTCATGATCAAGAATTCAAATGAAGATATATGTGTCCTACCTGTTCAACTGGTCTTGCTGGTAAATTCAATTATAAGTATAGCGTATATATATCCTACATTACTCACCTCATCTCATTTCATCATTCATTACCAATTTGTTAAAATACTGTGTAACCATCAATTATGAGTCATTCATCCTACTCATACCATAAGAAAATTATATATTAGCTATATGTAAGCTGGGTCAATCTTGAAAACCGGTCTTTCTATATTAGACCGAAGCATACCCAGGGTAAAAACTTCTGAAATAAAAAAATATAAAAACGGTGTTGAACGACGCAAGCGCCATGAGAAAGCTTGTCTTAGACAAAAAAAAGATATGAAAGTGAGTAGCCAACAAGCATATTTATGATTTACAGAAATAATAATCTCTATTTTGCATTATTTGAGAGGATTACAAAATGGTGATACCAGTCTCTCCGGCCGCAATACCCCGATGAGACTTCTTAGTCCTAAGAGCGACTCCCTAACCTCCGGTTGGCAGTGCTGCCACCTGCCCCAGTGGAGGCACTGCCCCCTAGTGTCAGTTACAAAAATCATATTATGTCTGGAGGTTCTCTTATTTCTAGCTAGCAGGTTATGTTCTTTCATAATCTATAATAGTGTGTGGATAGAGCCTACAAATTATCTTGTAAATAAGACTACCTTAGCAATTAACAAACTTGGAAAGAATGACATCCCAATGTCACTTTACTTAGACTACGGCGCCCATGATAATATGATATTGAGTTAGAAGGAATTACCCGGAAATTAAAATAATGTTGAGCCCAAAATTAAAATGTATAGAAAAGGTCTTTCTTATATATTGCACGTGCAGCATATGAGGCTTAGTAAATAATGGCAGCAGAAAAACAAACAGCATGACACGAGGCAATTCTTGGATCGACATGCGATATACCTACTTAAGGCTCTCATAAGCGATATGAAAATTGAAATAGGGGCCTAATTGTGACGGGAGACAATAACACTCCTTAAATTCAACATGCATGCAATATGGGTCACCCGGCCCCCTCCATACCCCTTAGAAACTCTTTCACACCAAATCCAGTCAAAATCTATCCATCAAAAAAGGCAATAATTGCAGGAACCCAGTGGTGAGTTTTTACCTTGTCGTTCCCCCGGGTACACGGTGCCAGACGGCGGCCAGTGGTGCCGGGCCCATAAATCTCCTGGGTCAGCGTCCTCCAGACCGTGTACCCTGGATGCCTGAAACGTGTCCTCGTGGTGCCGACACACGATAACACTGACACACGTGCACATAATCGGCCCCCACACTGCCCCCTGCCAGCCACCCACCCATAGCTTAGGCACTGACTGGATATTGTAGATTTAAAGGTGTCCGCTTTTATTTCCCCATCTACATACATTTCAACAGGTTGGCAATTGTTTTCCATCCACTTGTGCATGTAGACACAGGTAATTGTTTCTTTTTTAAATCCGATTAACTGGGATAATCATGTCTACGAACTCTATTTACCTTGTATTATGTACATTTTGTGTAATTGTCTAACTGTTTTATCTGTTTTTGCCTTCAGAGCCGCGCGTGGACGATAGTGGGGACACGTTCAGTGAGACGGCCTCTGTTACGAGCAGTGGGTCCGGAGAAGACTACAGCGGCAGTTCGACGGGTTCCCGAGCCCCGCCCCCCACCCTACCCAAGCCCAACAAGCCCAGCCCCATACGTAAGTAGTGTTAGATCACATCTTAATTACATTATCATTATCATTTATTACCATGGTGTTTCTTGTCAGACAGAAGATGAAACAACAGAGCCTGCATCTTCATGGTGATGTGATGTTCATGTGAACATATTGTGGGTATGTCTTCATATTGTGTCCATGTGCTCATAATAATGTCGATGTGCTCATACTAGCCTGTCCATATAATGAACATAATATGTCCATGTGCTCATATTATGTCTATACATGTGTGTATACTGCAATGGTAATATGGTAGACACCGTCGTGGTTGCATATCGTATAACCTGCCTTTTATTGGTGGATTGAAGAGTAATTGACCAATTAGTGATAACTGACTTTGTCCATTAGTGATAACTGACTTTGACCGCCATGCATAAACCTAGTACAGTGTCAGCAAGTCATAGGTTTAACCGCACACATACACTATATATATATATATATAAAAATAAATCTATATTCTGTCAGTATATTCTTTTGAGAGTTAATTATTGATTGGTCTTAACTTTGTAGTTCGATGAATCAGAGATTTGCTTAGCAATAGTATGAAAGTCAATTGAAAGAAATACTTGCTAAGGGTAAATATTTTGAAATAGCCCTCTCTTTCTGTGTACTTGAATAGAATCATTCTATTTCTTTAGAGCCAAGTCGGCCGTTAGAATTAATATTACCAAAGCAATGATATTGTGATGAACGGCTATTCATCCAAAATACATAGAGGTCAAAATAATAGAAATAAGGTAATAGTAGAAATATATGTAAGAGAACGAAATATATGTAAGAGAACGAAATAGATGTAAAGGAACGAATATGTAATAATGAACGAAAGTATAGAAAGCCTGAAAAAGAGGCACGAATATGTAAAAGAACGAATATGTAAAGAACGAATATGTAAGGAACGAATATGTAAGGAACGAAAATGTAAAGGAACGAAACGCGGAAATATGTAAACCGGAAGTGAAATGTAAACCGGAAACGGAAAATATAAACCGGAAGTGACGTCAGTTGTAGGTCACGTGACCGAAAGCAGCCAATCAGGGCTGACCTCTCTAGTATATAAAGGGGCGGTGAGGCCCGAATAAACAGAGTTCTTTAACAGTTCTCCTGGTGTCCAGACGTGTCCTCTTTCCTGAAACAACCGCTAAAGATGAGCCGATCAGAGTAATTAAGCAGAAGTTAGGACAAAACAGTCGAAGCTCGAGATAGGTAGTAGAAACACAGGGTAAGGGGCCCGACGGCCCGAAGAACGAGGAACGAGGGAACGGAGTAAGGCACGAAGGCCCGAAGTAGTCCCGGAAACCGAGGCGTAGTATGGCACGAAGACATGGAGAACGGAACGAAGGAGCGAAGTCCGCGGGGACGAGGGCGCGGCATGCTCGGCCCCACGCTACCAAACAATAGGCGACCGTCGGCCCGTCGCCCCCGCGGACCGGAACTCAGGGGTGGACCGCCCGGTCGGGGTGAATGCTGGTCTGGGAGATAGAGCGAGACGAACCCCGGCCGACCCGTACCCCTACCATAATTTCCCTCCCCCGCAGTCCTCCGTTGACATCGAGTGCCGATTCCCGATCGATTCGCTCAGCCCCCCCTCGTGCGCGAGGCACGACTCTAGAAACACATCTCGGTTCTTGGCCCGGATTCCCCGTCCGCCCCGAGACCCGAACAACCCCCACGTTCCTCTGTTGTAAGAATCGGCAACCCCGACTTACCAGAGAACGTCACAATATAAAAAGAATTGCTTGCCGTGAATATATAGGCCCTATACCTTGCCATGGATGCTAGAAGCTGTAAGCTGCAGAACGTTTAGAATACACGCCACGCCCTTCTGTTCTAAAGCAGGTGGAATCTTCCACCAGTTTATTTAAGAGAGCCAGTATGATATGCTATCTGTATAAACAAAGAGAATACTATTGCCTATAGAATCATGCTTTATGAAAGAAGCATTTGACCCGAATTCTTTCCTTAACAATACACCTTTCCCACGAACCTGCGCAGTCCGCCACCTGTCTACCTTTCGGGGCTTTGCTAACTAGGTAAATTCACTTCATATAGGTTAACTCTAGAAACATATCCAGAAGGTTGTTTCATTTTTAATCCACCAGGGCGGCGCCACCTTAATAAAAAAAGATGTATTAGATAACAATATTTAAGAAAAACAACAATGAAAGAATTGCCGTTTTGATTAACACTTACGTATACTTCGGCTCAGCAGTTTATCAATTTGAACAATATATTTACATGATTTCATTGATTGATGCACCCTGAAATTGATATTACTGATAGTGAGCGAGCTAATGCCTAGTGTAATAATGCAAATAAGCATAACAATAATATTTTCATCTTTGATTGTGTACATCGCCAGAGTCCAATATCTAAATGTCAATTGACAAAATGTAGCCTACTTTATGTTGACCAAAGGCTACGTGTTTTAGCTTTCTGATTCACATTGGGAAGTTTTCATGTATTACAAATTTAAGACATGAAAACACAAAATCATATGAGATACATTTAAAACATTATTTGTTTTGAGGGATAATCATAGACAAAGAGTAAGCCTATGCAAGACAAACTGCACACTTTAAAAATCACAATCGCTATAAATCGTTAATATTACTTATTAATGATTTATAGTAATTGTGATTGTGTCTGACATAGGCCTATAGCTTTATGTGACAACAGTATCATTGTTACTGTTGTTACACTAAACTAAAGGCCTACATCAGACAATACATAGAAAAAATAAATATTTGTTAACAGCGTGGGTTTAATCTAATAGTCGTGCATACAAGGTGCCACGCCCTGCCGGCGACAAATTGCATAAGGCAGCAGGTCACCGGCAATCAAACCCCGGACGGCTGAGGCCTCACACACGCGCCATGCAAAATGCAGGCTGTACGGGTAATAGGTGGGTAAGCCTAATGAGGCCTTGTATAACTGGTATTGTTATCAGACATAGGCGGCCCACAGCCTACTGCCCAACTCACCTGAACCTGCTCTGTCAGGTGGAGGTGATGCTGAGAGCCCCAGTGGTCGGCTAGTTGTAGGCCTGCTGGTTGGCTGGCTGGTCGCATCAAGTGGTTGCATCAAGCTCCATTGTAGCAGCCAGGAGGAGACTGAACACTCCCTTAACACACCTGCAGCGTCTTCTCACCTGTGCACTAGGTCTATATCTGATCATCAATAAGGCGAGAGGTGGCTGCCATAGCTTGTAGCATTCTTCTGAGGCGATACAATAGGAAGTTTCATTACGGCAATATGGATTCTATGGATGAATTCGAAGGTAGGATTGTACAGAACTGCATGTTTGCAAAATTATAAGTAGGGCATATAATTATGTATGTAAGTTGGCGTTTGATTTTGGAAGTCTTGGGGGTTAATTGTCGTTATTTGACCCTGGAGGAAGCAGGTGCCTACAGGTGAGGCATTGGTGGGATGTCCGGTGGGCGGACAGGTGGGGCAGGTGTAGGCATGGGGAGGCGTCAGGGCGTGGCATTGCAATTGCCATGTGTACCGGGCGCCTACGGCCAGCCAAACGGTATGCATAATATTGCTATACTGTATTGCGAATAAGACACAGGCAATTTCGTTGTAAATACATTGTAGTTCTTTCCTTCTGATTTTGTGACCTGTTGTTATGCATCGAGTGTATATGTGTTTAGCCCCTTAAAAAAAACTCTTCTGCATTAACCTGGTAAACATGGCAGAGCCCAGATAAAAACTTGCAAATGTCATTCTTAAGCGAATTGACCCCTGTTTGTTGAAATTGCGTGTATCATATCCTATATCGGAAATATGAAGCCATATATATAGATATTTCTTAACTTAGGAATTTTCTTTCCAGGTTATTTACATCGTGCAATTAGCGAATTGTGGAGATTTTTAGCCTTTTTTTCTAATCCAATTCTGGTTTTGTGTCATACTAGGTGCTGCTCCATAGGTAATGACTGTGATACCAATAGTATATTCATTGCATATCGAATGAAGCATTCCTTTACATTGACGAATTTTCAATCTTTTCCAGATACGAACACAATGCCGTCTGGAGGCACTCAGTCGAACCACTCTAACAATTCTTCTGTTACGTCAGATGACATCGGTAAGTCTCTACCTATACTTCCTTCTTTATCATTTTCTCAAATATCATTTTACAGTGTCACTATCACATGTCACTATCACAATAATAACAACAAGTCTACGGTAAAACTAAACAGAGGGAAAATATGATTATTGTTTCTAATGCAGGTTCTTTGAGACCACTTATTTCAATAGGAATACACTAAAACAATCATACTATGATTTTAACGTTCCATACCATGGTGAATATTTCTATTTTTATCAGGCCTACACTTTTACTAATACTTTTTACATTTTCATTTGCTTGTAGGTCTAAATCCTTTAGATATTTGCCAAATATTTGTTGCTTTACTTTTCTATTTTTCCCCATCCAACCAGCTTCTTTGACTTAACTCTTGCAATTAGTCATAACAAAGATAATCTTAATAAGAGAGTAAGGAAGAACTAGTACAGCTTCTCATCTTAAAGAGCGAGATTAAGCATTGGTTTCAGTCATATCTTGAGTACCTTCATACCAAAGTGATAGTTGGTAAAGCCTTCCATACGGGGAATTAATGAAAATAGGAAATTCCCTAGTATAGTTAAAGTTGAATCCGAATGGTAACTTGTAGTACACATAAAGTTATGTCAGGCGACAGTACGTGACAAGATTCGGGGGTCAAGGGTTACATCCGGCCGTAAGAGGTGTCGCACCATATATCTTCCCCTGCCCCAGATGGCCCATGTCAAACAGTAGATAGACATATTGACATGGGATCACACCAGCCACCAGGAGGTTCATACTTTCTCCACCAGGGCCTACGTCCAAGAAACAACCAAGATGCTCACTACAAGGCGTTTCCTCCCACAGACATGTTACATGAGTCATAACTACATACAGACATGTATTCCTATGAAAACATTCCAATATGTCACCTCCTGAAAGAAATACTGCACATTTCTCCACCTTCTTATCAGCCATTAACACACATAACACCTATAGATCCACATTCTTCTAGAATACACTTCTTACTTATCAAACTGAAAACGATGAATCCAATGAATATGAACACAATCTGCCTGACTGTATAACATCCGCATTTTCCTATCCTGTGAGGTGTTTTCTGCAGGAAACCCACTAAAATGACTACTAACCAACTGCTAGGCTTTACAACAAGGTGGTCATTTTTCTACCCGACAGCACATGCAAATATACAAGTTTTGCATTGATTTGTCCCTCCTGCATAGATCCTGCAAACATCCACTAATCCTACTGAAGCCAAACCCACCTCAGCCTAACACATTGAATTAACCACAACGAGCCTGGCCCGTTGAAGTGAGTTTAATACACATAAGTTTGTCAATTTCTAGATGCCTCTGAAGTAGGATTCGAAGGATCTATCCCAAAGTCAGTTGGTGAGTGCTACATAATTTGGATGCTGTCCGTCACGTGCCGTTTTGTGTCCAAAGATGAGCTAGGTTATGGTGCTTTAGCGCGGGAAAGGATGGCAACCTTACATTTGGTAGCCATCTGCAATACACTTACATACCTATAGGCTGGGTCATCGCAAATGCTGGGAAGGGAGCAGAGGGGCAAGTGAATGAATAAAGCTGTAGCAACAGCAGATGAAACAGCAACAGCAGTAATAAATCTGACTACTTTCATTCATTCTGAGGTTTTGTGGTCTCCATAGAAACAAGACAGTTTGTCACCTAGTGGCCAGGTGACACACAATTTATGTGTCTCAAGGCCCCCGCGTCGACCAATAGGAAACTGGGCAGCTGGCACATGACCTGTGACGTCAGGGACGGTAGCCAATCACAGGGCGTGTCCCGTCGCACCCCTTGACCTGTGTCCGGTCCATATGGCGGACGCGGCTGGGAGGTTAGATCGTCTGTTGTCAGTGCCCCACCAAGAAGGATCAGTTCATAAAAATCCCTTGGGCACAACTGGGACCTTGACATAAACCGACAAACATGGCTGACGCAGAGTTGGAGACACAGACTCTGCCTGAGAAGGTCAAAGCAGAAGACATTTCGACTTGCGAGGAAGTTGCTATAGCAGACGACAACGTCAACGGGAAAGAGACTACTGAGGAGACGTTAGAGGGAGCAAATAAGGAAGAGACCAACAGTGTCTTTTCTGAGCCCAAATTAGAACCGGACCAAACACCTTCAGAGCAAATGGAAAACGGAATTAACAACTCTAGGCCACCGGTGGCCGAGGAAAGCTGCGTTATTGAAACTGAAAGTAACGCCTCAATGGAAGATACCATGGCCAAGTTGGAACACGCGTTGAAAAAGAACTTTGAACGCTTTGACGAAGTCAGTGAGAATAACGAAGAAAATGGAGTAAATGAAGAGTGCACAGGTAGTGTGATGATTTGGGCCCAACGTCGTCTGTATTGTTTTTGTTAACTTGATTCAGGAGGTAGAAATGCTGCATATTGGATGTGTCCAAGGACGGGACATCTCGCTACAATACCAATATTCAAGCTCAGTTTAAGCCAATACTTTGTGAGGTGTTCCATTAAGCCACAGTTTTATGGAATCTTGTAATATTCATTTCCAAAAATGTCTTTAGGGCATGATGTGACAAACAAGATGACATCTCAGTGTTACAAGTTTCAACTGAACCTATTTCTCCAATATACCTCCCATGGCCAGTCATGCATACAAATGGATGACCAATGTTCAAGAAAACATGTATCAAAATCGTTACTAGCCCATGTGACATAGACCTTTGTGAAGAGTTTGCTTGGCTTATAGCAATAATTGTATATATAGCCGACAATATTCTTCAATTTTAGGTTATTTTTTTATCTGTATCTGTTTCCATTGATGCATTTTGGATTAGAATATAGACTTTACATAAATGTTTTCCCCGAGTTATTTTTACATTTACACCTACCATCAGAATTTTCCATGTCCATTTTTTTCCTTTTCTAAAACCGTTTTGTTCTTGAATCCCGACACTATCTAGTGAGTACACTATGTCACTGTAGTTTTCCCCCATTCTCCCTCAGTACACATTTTCAAAGAAAACCAAAAGTACAACCCTTCTCCCAAAAGCACAACCCCTTGTCGTAGATCTTTTCCATAGTGTTTGATCATCGTCTATGCTTACCAATGAAGATATTTATCAAGTGTACTTATAATTATTTCTTCAGATGTCACCCAAATAGAAGGATTTACGCCCGTCCCCGACGGATGCCCTGACTGGAAGAAAGCAATGATCGAAAGGAAAAATAACCAACTCTTAGATCAAGCTCGGGTGAGTAAACATGCAATGTATTCCATTACATATCTTTTGTAGAAACCTGTCTTTAAACATTCTTAAAAATCCAAATAATTTAGATTTGACTTCCATGCTTAACTGCTTAAGTCTGTCCTAAATCAGAACCTATCATATAGATGGTGTGAAGAATTATGTGCAAGAAGCACGTACAATAGCACGAAAGCACTGGCCGCCATATGCATACTGGTGATAACTTGAGAATAGCATTTCAATAATATTTTCTTGGTTAATTATATTTTGAGCTCTATCTGCTATCTTTTTGCTACTATATCTATCGCTGGCGTGTAAAATCGTGATTTATCTTTCAATACAATTATAAGGACCGTATCGTATAGCAGTGATAATCAAAATCTGGTCATGTGAACCTGTTTACACAATGTCTACACCTACATGCATGCAGTTGTACACTGAAAACAAAACATTTAATCCCTACATCTAACCAAGATGTAGCGAATCGTCATACCATTATACCGGTCAACTGGCGTACTTTCCCAGAATCTTTTTATTACTGCTGGGAAAGTTAGGGGATGAGAGGCGTATTGCCCAGACCATCTGGGTCTACATATGTTGTCGCCACCTGGTAGACACCATGTGTCCGCCATGATGGATTGGTCATGTGACCTCACCAATGTGACAGAGAGAACCATTATGGATTTTAGGAATGCATGAAGTATTTTCCTACTGAAGCCTAAAATGTTACCAAGTAATCATAGATAAGACTCCTGAACTAGTATTATTAATGTATGTTATTTGGATTCTTCAGTGTCACTCATCTTTTTTTCTTCAAAATAATAATAAGTGAAAGTGGTAAATTATTTCATTCAAATTAATGAGTTCTTTTTTATTTCATGTCAAATGTAGAAAGTCAAACATGAAAAAGATAAGGAAACGGAGAAATGGAAAGGAATTCCAGAATGGAAGAAGGCCTTGATCATGGAACGGGAGAAGAAGAAGGAGGATGAACAGGTAAGACTTGTGTGCACCCTTATGTGTCTATAGCTTTTGACATTTTCAGTATCATAATTATACAGTTTGGTAAAGGTTAATGTGAAGCATGCTAGAATCACAAAAAGAATATATAAATTCATCATTAATGTTTTCGAAGTGGCCAAGAACGCAAATCATTTTGTACGAAATAACCAACTTGTACAAAAGTTAAGATTGATTCTACTTGTGTGTATAGTTATAACCTTACATTTCTCCACTTAAATCTCACCATTTACCTTGTTTGAACAGATTGGCTTTTTGATATCAAAACATGGCTTTATTATGATGATGGAGGTTAATGTTCAAAAAGTAGTATGCAATCCAGTTTGCATTGATTACTATATCATTGAGTACCACCATAATGTTTAGTAGCTATTCTTGTTTCTTTTCCAAATTTTGTTGACTTCTAAGCAGAGTCATCAGTATTAATTGATGTTAAATATAACTGTTTCTGCTGGGTTTTGTTTCCCCTGGGAAATGAAAAATGGTGAGTAAAAAGAATGTCCAATCACAACAGCCCTTCACACATACATTGCCCGCTTACATATTTTCTATATATTATACCTCTGAGTTAGGGAATGTCTACATGCTTCTGGAGACTTCTAGGTTAATGTAAACTCAGGATGAATGTGGAACTTCTATTCTTGTTGGTGCATACATACAGGACAAAACGTTGTAGATCTTCTTTTGTTTTAAATTCCAGCCTTTTAGCACCTGTATTGCTGGGGCTATGGGTGGATTATCAGTCCAGTTTATTAATTTTGTTTGCCCATACCTTGTGTTTCCTGTCCCTTACCGGTACCTGCTTTGTTCAGGATCCGCTTTTAGGCCCTACTCCTGGAGATTTCCATTTCCTTTCCGTTTGGAATTAGTTTAAGGATATTCCCATATTGCCAAAGAGCACTTGTAATTCTTATTTCATTCAGCTTTATAGAAGAGAATTCCTGGTTCACCAGCACTAGAATTGTTATTGGACTCAAAGAATGAAACTGCAGTTGTAGTCATAATACTTCTGCTTTACACGTGTTTTCATGTAAGAATCATATGATTGTAGACTTGCACCTGTAATTTATTTTTAAGAACCATTTAGTTGAGTAGATTCTTTTAGAATGACAGAAAATCATTGATTGAAGGCTTTGGATATACCTCAAGCTGTCCACCTTTGCTGGTCAAGTTTCGCTTCCTTTCCCTCAGACGTACTTTGCTCCATTCTTCTGGTGAAAGCATTATTAGTAGACAATTTGCAAGAAACCCCTCCAAACCAGAAACAAATACAAACAACACAAGGTCATGCTGCATTTTGTATGCATTGAATGGGAAGTCGGAGGACAAATACTTATATTGGAATAACTTTTGAAATGTACTCTGATTGATCCTTTAATACTGATCTTTCTATTTTGACCCACAGAATCCACAGGAAGAGGAACTGCGCAGGCGCAGGGAGGAGGAAATGCGTTTGCAGAATATGCCGGATTGGAAACGCGCTCTTATGATGAAGAAGAAAGGTGAACTCTAAATGTCAAACAAATAAGACAACTGGACGTTCAATGATCTATTATCTAATATAACTGCTTTTTGTAGTTATTTATAGCAAACTAAGAACAGATTTGTCCTTTCCATATGAAGGCCTGTTTACATTGAAAACCAAATATGTTATTCTGAATATTAGACCTAGTTGTATACCAAAATGCAGGTCTGATTGGGGCTATTCTTTTGATTAAAGGACAATACTGCTCTTATTTTTGGTTTCTATATGATTTGTACACCAGGACTGATACTGATGACATTCCTATAGTTAGCCAATTGTCCTGAACCACGTACAAATATGTCAAATTACCCTGTGTGGGATACAAAGGTAGGACACAACTGGAATATGCCCAGATCTCCAAGATTTATCAACGCTAACAATACCTGTAATTGATTAAAGGTGGTCAAAGACTCTTGGGAATATGCTCAGTAAGACACCGTGTAATGATATCGAATGACAAGTCAGTATTTTAAAAACTATGCTTTGAGAACATGTTTGATTGTTGATTATATATATAGGAAAGGTGACTATTTGAGGAAAGATGCCACGCAATTGTTAATGTGAACCAGAAAGTGCAAATAACCGTTCAGTGAACGCAATGCATGTAAAGAGTATATGAAGATAACAAAAAGTGCATATAGATATATACATAAGATCGGGATCTTAGTAGAAATAACAAGGGGTTTTTACACAATAGTATCGCAATTCCTGTCGCAGTCTGTGTTGTCATCGCCTCTCTATGTGTATGGCCCGTCAACTGCCTATAGGGTTGTTCAGCATGACGTCACAGCTTGGTATGTAATTGGCTATATCCCACGATATCCATGTGGTGAAACGTCTGTTTTTCAACTCATCTACTTAAGAATTAGACAACCATATGATATTTCATGTACACTACATGAGGCAAACTTAATGTGTATGGAGGCGTGTAACACCAAATCCTTCAAGTTATGCATGATGTGATGAACTGTCATCTACTATGTCTGATGCACCAACGAATTGTCTGTCCTTAACATCATAATTATACAACCGTTTATTAAAGCCGTTTTAAGTTGGTATTCAAAACTCCCTCAATTTATGTCGTAAGTCACTGAATTAATTGGCAGGCTATTGGAAATCATTTGATTTCAGGTTTGTTTAAGTAAAAGAACTGACATTCATGAAATTAATTCAAAGTTATCAACCTTATTTATTGACAATAGAGGCCAAGTTTAGTGATATCGGAGGTAACGATTGCATGTATCCTATATCCCAAGCCACTCATTTTAATCATCAGTCGCTTCTATCACGTAAAAACGAATGTGTATATATGTGTATAATAATGATAATAGGCCTATACATTTTGGCAAGGTTAATCCATGTTTCGCCTGAATCGACTGGTATCTAAAAATAAGAAGATCCTGTTTAAAAAATCGTTCGACTGTAGAAAATTGCTGCTTTTTGGTTTTCGTTTTTTCATATAGTTAGTTTTTGTAATGGTGTTCATTTAGCACGCCTGATCGCCCACTTTATAGAAGGAAAACATCCCACGTACTCTTATGACGTCATACTTACACTCCCTGTGATAAACCTGATGACATCACAGCACAGACATATGACATCACTTCTTTTTCCATTGACGTCATAAGAAACCTACTGCCTCGATGTATTTTCCAAAGGTGCTACACACGTTTGCAACTTTTAAGAAAATTGTATGGGCAGAAAAAAAGAACAAGTTGCAATGTACAGTCTTGTCCAAACGGTATACTTTCTTTGCCAATAAAAATCAACAAAGGGTGTGTGCAGTAGATTAGATTTTGATGTGAAAGTTCAGCATTTCTATATCAATTGAGTCACATGTGTTGTGTCAAACGTCAACGTGATTACGTGTATAACATACGTCAACGTACTTCTCTAGTGCTACTAAGTGTTTGATAATTATATCATAGTCAGTTACAGGCAGAATACTAAGCTTTCTACGCTTGTGGTGTATTTTCTTTGTGTCTTATGATCTGCATAATGTTACTATACACTTTAAATCCGACGGAATATCCCTTTTGCATGCTTTGTTATATGAAATTGGCATCAAAAACTACGGATAAAGGATGGAATCTTTGGAATGGAATTTGTATGTACAATAACAGTGTTATTAGCCCTGAGTTGCGAGGAAATCTAATTTATCTCCCTTAACCTTTACTAATTGTTTTTCTCATAAATTTGGTGAAACATGAGTTTCAATTTCACAAACTGATAAAATGTTTTACCAGCAATTTGTTTATGTTCGAAGAGGAACTCACTTCATTCTGAGCACCCTGAAATCAGTTAGTTTGAAAACATGGAAAATGTTATTTGTGTACAAGACATAATATCTGTGGGTAACATTTCACTTGTATGTCCATGTTACGTGGTAGTAGATCGGAGGCAAGTTTTGTCAGTTCAATGCAACTCTGTGTACATACATAGTGATACTGATGAGAACTATTTAACACTAAAAACGGAGCAAGGCTAAATGGAGGATTACTTCACCGAGAGGACCACTCTGTCCCCTGTGTTGTACCGACCAATCATTTGTTCCATCAAACGCTTTTAAATAAAATATGACTTTTAAATAAGAATTCTACTCGTTTTATTACTTTTATATGAAAAGATTAACTATATTTCTGCACACGAGAAAAAGACATAATTTGTATCAATCCCTCTTATGTCATGCCCTTTCTTATTATAATATTGGTGGCATATGCATATTGTCGATCAAATAAACCCTGACATGTTTCAAAATAAGAATTAATTAAGTCCATTTTTAAGGCAACCGATGCAGCTGGATTAATGTATAGCTACAGACCTATTATGACCTGTGGTACCACCAGACCTTCCCAAAAGTTCAGTGGGAATTACTATCCCAATAGTCACGGATCACTAGTTTGATTGTTGCATCAAGCATAATTGAACGGGCATTTAGACTAAAAGAGCAACTGCATGTCTAGTTAAAATGATCAGTGGTGGATTAAGAGGGGGGCGGGGGGCGTGCGGCGGCCCCCTCCCCTATTTTTGGCCAAATAATAATGTTTTTGAATTTAAAATTCTCGGCCCCAGAGGTCCGCCGGAAAATTGTTACATTAGCACCCCCCCCCCCCCCTTGAAAAATTCTGGATCCAGCCCTGCTATGGTGTGTAGGGCCTATGTGTACACGACCCCCCCCCCCCCCCCCCCAAATCTGCGCCTGGTATTATAAACGATCATCTCCGACATACGACATAAACCAAATGAGGAATCCAAGGAAGACTTAGTGTGTTCAGGAGCCATTAGGTGGCACACGTTGTCCAACCTGCAGGTTTCCCAGCACTTTGGTGTATCATAGGCCAAGAACTGACACATGAATTGATTCAAGCAATATAAGTAAAACATGAAGCTTCTCGGTAAAGGCAACAATCAGTGGCCGATTAAGAGGGGGTGCGGGGGTGTGCACCCCCCTTTTTTTTGGGGGGGGGGGGGCAAATCTAAATTTAGATTTGTTTAAAAGTAAAATTCTGGGAAAAGGGGGACGCCCCCACACGTCCATTTCAAAAAGCTGGACCCACCACTGACAATGACATGTACAACCCCAGCCACATATTAAACTTATAGAAACTAAAAGGGGTTTTAATTTATATTAATTTATTATAGGGGTGCCTTTAAGCATTATATTTTATAGCTTCTCATTAAGGCTTAACAAACACTTGTATGAAAGGATAGTATTTATTAATCCAGACTTGTGATATATGTCACTGCGCTCCTGTTGACGGTCACCAGTCCAAGAGGCATAAGCCCACTCAACCCAATATAACTCTCCTAACCTTCATGCCTGCTGGTCCACAGACTCCCTGCAACAGTAAGTTAACCAGGGTCTGCAGCCCTGCTACATTATCTGCGTGAGGTTTTAGCTCTGCTTATGCGTTACACTCTAGCTCGGTCTCTGCACCGAGCCCTGTGACATAGCCTACATTCTCCTTACACTCTTAACCCTGAGATTGCTTTCTGCGCAAGATTTCTAAGGTTAACTTATGGACTGCCACCCGCATCAGTATAGATAAAGGTTCAAGTTTGATCGTATTTTTATCAAGTTTAATATTATGTTCTTATACACAAGAAGTTGTCATATAGAGATAAGATGATCGCACCAAAATCATCACGGAGCATATTTTGCGGATATCTAACTAGTAATAAATATATAATTTTCTAGACAAACAAAGTGACTGTATTGGTAGTGTGTTTAATCACTGTCAAGAGCTCTCATGTAGGCCTTATGAGCAGCAGTAGACTAGCAAATGAGTAGCAGATTTTGCACACACACACACAAAACGGGGGGGGGGGGGGTGGGTGGTGCAGTATTATGATTAAGTCCGCCAGACCCTCTGGGTCATTTTACATCAACAGAATTATAATATTTGGTCCAAAATAGGCCTAGGTGGGGAGCGCCCCCTGCGCAACCCCACCCACTAAATCCGTCAGTGGGCCTATATCTTAAAATGGTATGACGACATGCATGGACCATGCACTTCTAGATATATATAATGACGTAGGAATCGGTCGTGCGACAGGATCGAGGTAACAAATAGTTGAGATTAAAAAAAACATTTGATCCGGGATTTGATCTCTAGAATATTATGCAATCAGGAATAATATTATTATGATGAAATGAATTAGAGTTTTTGTTTGTGATTTTGCTCTTTTATGATGTACAACATGTAATAGGGCATGACAAACAATAACCTAGTGGGGAATATGAAAGTTTACATAGCATCTATAATATTTTTATAGGTATATTGACAAAACTGAATAGGTCAAATTTCCCCCCAAAAGGTTAATTGATTACGTTTTTGTTTTAGTTCAAGGATAATGTCATATTGTTCTGGCTATTTGGTTAATGGAGGTTTTTGTGGCTTGGCCTATTATTTCAAACAGATAAAGATTTATAGAACTTCCAGGATCACTTCATATCGAAAGTATAAAAGAATTAAGTATTGAAATAATCTTTGCATATAAGTTAGAACATAATTCCTCTTAGCACTAAAAAAAACATTCTCGTGCTTTCGGCACTGACCGTATTGTGTATGGATCCAGGAATATTAGCTAATTAAGCCTATATATATATATACAGTGCAGGGGCGGACCCAGGAATTTGTAGAGGGGGGGGGGGCAAAAACATGAATGTACGGGGGGGGGGGGGGGGTGGGCCCCCTAACAAACATGATTTAACAGGGGAGGGGGGGGGGGGGGGGCAAGGCCCGTCCGGCCCCCCCCCCCCCTGGATCCGCCCCTGCAGTGGCGGATCCAAGGGGGGGTGGCAAAAGGGGTTTGCCTCCCCTAGAGCGCTGCCTCTGGATCCACCTCTGCTATACTGCTATAGGCCCCTATAGGCCTATAGGAATGGTGTGGGGAAAGTCTTATTCCGTCTCACTGAGCAAATTGTTCATGAATCTTCACAATTATTTTACACTAAAAAACATAATTCGCGAAATGAAAAGTCTTTAACACAAGACAGATCTTCAACCACGTACCTCAGGACATGCGTCCCGCTATGCATAGAAGTTAGAACTGCTCCCGATGTAGACCCTTGCCTGTGGCGGGAAAACTGCAGCGACATCTAGTCGTTTCTCCCAGAACTACACTGACCCGGAAGTGATCGATTGGGGCTTCACGGCGCATGCGCAGTGAGACAACGGTCGTTTTGGCGGGCTGGACGAAAGTGTTTGTGGACTTTTAAATGTCTGTTGGTTTTGTAATTGTTCTCAAAGAAGACGAACTTGCCGTGGATTATTGACGACGATCGTGTTGCAGGCGGTACATAGGAAGGTAAGCAGCATCCGTGGTCGAGTTTTCGGGAGAATAATCAAATGTAAACGAATTAATCTGGCTTCTCAACGTCCACGTTTCAAACTTTGTGGTGTGTTGGGAACGTGACCCGACCTTGACACCTAGAATTGGGTCTGTTGTTTCTTATCGTTGTGACACCTTTTTATGACTTCGACGTTGGACACAAGTTATAAGTGCACATAGTTTGGATATGCATTTCTAAACAGGAAGATATTCACACAGTAAGTCTACTTTTAGCTAATAACGATTGTTTATTTTACTTGTTCAAGTTGTTGGAGAGATGATAAATAACATGACTTGAACTGGTGAAGACGGGGAAGTGTCATGGCTGGCAATGTTTCAGTTGGCATCATAACAAGGCGTTTAGTCCGCGTATTGCTTAGAACCTTATAACAAAGGTAATACTGAAAGGAGGCAAATAATTGTCCAAATCAATAAATGAAATGGTTTCAATGAAATATCTTAATCCAACCTAAGGCTGAGGCCCTAATGCATGTGTGTGGTTGTAAACAAATGAAATGAAATAATTCATTCATTCATTCTTCATTCAGTGTTTCATTCAGTGTTTCCTACTTTTTCATCAGTCAGGAGTGGCACCTCTGTCAGATAAAGTCACGTCAAACGTTTATACAGACCTAATTTAAAAAAAAAAAAATATGCGATTGGCCTTCAGGCTTGTAAATAAGCCCCCCCCCCCCCCCCCCGGGCCCCCACAAAAAGACAAAAAGAAATGAATGAATGAATAGATAAATCAATCAAAATAAGGTGGTGTTCACCTCAGCCGACCCTTATTTTTCCCTTAAATTTTGTGGAGGATTAGACCTATTGTATAACTTTTGTTTATTCCAAAACAAAAATAACATCTCACCCAGTAAAAAAAATGAATAATCTGTTGTCTCAGTATATGAGCAGGGATGACAGTTTTCCAATTTTCGTTGGATTTCCTTCTCTTTTTTTTCTCCGGCATCCCCCAAATCAGTTTCAAAATTTTATATTTAGAACACGTTTTACAATATTTTAGGATATTACAGCATTTTAGGATTCAGATATCCTTAATGAAGCTATTTCCGATTTTTTCACTGTCCCTAACTTACATCCCTGTAGCAGTGTAGGTCGATTGATTGTGTGTTTAATCGTGGAATGCAATTGTCTTGATAAAGTATCGAAGCAGAAAGGCCAAAATGTTTCAATTTGCATCATCCTTTCATGACTGTTTCACACATGTTAGTAGGTACTACCAACCCAAAAATTGTTTTCCCCTTTTCACCACGAATTACAGATAGTCTGAAAGAGTGTACCTTTTGAAATCCATAACTTTTTACAGAATTATCCTATCTTATTTAGAACTTGAGATATTAAAGAAAATAACCACGAAAATGGGGGGTAAATTCTGTCATATATTCCATACATTGCCTATATAAGTATTGTGACTATTTCACAGGCTATCCTAAAGCTAGTAAAACTTAAAATCTATTTATCTTTTGAACCAATTAAGTTTTGGATACGAAATAAAAAGTGAAATAATGAGAAATGGACCAATAATATAGATTACCAGGTTTCATCTCGTTTTTCAAAAATGGCATTTTGGGCAAAAGTTTTTATCCAAAAACCAGAAATTTGCTGGCAATTACCAATAACATTTTATTAAAAATTGAAAGGGGGTATTAGAACATTAGGATAACTGCTCCAAATGATTATTATACCTCCAACTACATTGGTCAATACATTAATATGCAAATTTGAGTCAGTTTATCTAAAAATCTTGAATAGAAACTTTAAAACAATAACACACATGCTAAAAAAAGGTACATGGGATAACTAGGAGGCAAAAATTGGCGCATTTGAAATGAAGCACTGCGCATCCACTTACATAAGAAAAGTTAACTTTTTCTTATACAGAATTTTCCAAGGAATACGTTGGTGAAGTCTATTTTCACGTTGGACACTTTGTTTCTACAAAAAAAGCATGAAATACATTTTCTCTATTTTTGACCCCCTAAAATTTAAGGGAAATTCATTATTTTTTAAAACTTTGACCCTCCACAGTGAAGTTTAAAATGTCTTCTTTAAAATAATAGTAAGTACGACTTGATCTCTTCAGTAAGTCCTGAGATATTGCAAAGTGAAAATGACACTAAAATTATGGCTGAAATCCGGGCTGGTCACAAAATACAGGGCTGAAAGTGTCCAGATTCTAAACCCCGTGCTGTGGTAGTACCTAATGTTAGCATGTAGACAAACGAGGGATTTTCTTTAACATTGATTTACTAGTTCCAGGTAAGAGTAAAAATCCTGGCTGCCTAGTGCACATTGTTAGCAACTAACCCGCAAGACCAGTGTAAATATTCTAAAGATGTTTAGATAATACAGTGTTTGTGAAAACCTTTTTGAAGTGTCACTGTCAGACACTATGTCTGACGTTCAGGGGCTATTCCTCGGGCTTCCTATGTACATTTATACATTGTGGGACAAATTCAATAACATTTAGTTTCATATTTCTGCCAAATATTATGTCTGACGTATTAGGCCAACATGTTGGATATTATGCTTGAAACGTGGGACATGTCCGGCAAAAGCTGTTAAAATTAGTATGGGCAAGTAAAACTTCGGTCTGGGCTAGTGGCACAGGGAAAATTGAAAAAAAAAAAAAAAAAAAAAAAAAAAAAAAAAACCCATCTGACAGGAGAAACTTAGAGAATTTGCAAAATTTGTCACAACACTCGGAATTTCATTTTGCCAGGTTATGAAATTCCTGATTCTCAGGATATTAGGGAACCATCTTTTTGTTGTTGAGTTGTCTAACTTTTTTCTGCATGCAGAAGCTATTAAAATTTGAACAAATTGCTGTATATGACACAGGGAAAAATTGTCACAGGACAGGGAAATCTCGCGGAAAATATCAGGAATTTGAAAATGGAATTTGGGTTGGTACCCTGTATTAGTGTATATATTAAATTTTACCTCTTGATGCATCCAACATTCACTGTGTTTACGGAAATTGATGATTTAGGAATAATTACTTTCTTTGAAAAACACATTGCAAACGGAAGGTTCCATTAAAATTTATCAATTTTGTTAAAAAATAAAACCGGGGGGGGGGGGGGAGCTGTAACACAAAGTGGTAGCATCATGCATGTATTACATTCGTTTTTATTTCTTTAATAAAACTTGTTAAACTGTTCACAGTGTTCGAAATTAAGGGCGCACCCTGCACCCTGTGTGCACAATTTGGCTGCCGGGTGCATACTTTTTAGGAGGCATCCACCCGGCATGTGCATACTTTTTCAACAGCATAAATACCATTATATAGGAGTGTGTGCGTCAGAAATATGCCAAAAAAATCCTTAATTTCGAACACTGGTTCAAATCGAAATCAGTAAGCATCTTATCTTAAAAGTGTAAACACAATTTTGAGCACAATAATCCTGCCGTGTCCAGATTTACCTGAGCCTAGAAAGCTGACCTAGTTCTGGTGAACCCTACTCTGGTGATCAGCTAGCTGACGCCAAGTGGTCGGTGGTGACTGCTGTCCACAGCGGACACATACATAAACACACAACCTACATATCATGTGTATGTCTGGTAAGAGACGATATCTTGGAGAATACCGATAGAGACTCGAAAGAAAGAGGTTGGATAATTTTCTGTTCATGTTTAGTCCAGTTTGATTTTGTACATTAGAATTAGTCCGTAATATACATTACCATGTGCTTGACCCACGTTGATTGACGTGTGAACGTATGGTAGTCGAAAATGAGAGTCGACCTATAAAAACATCAACCAACTACAAATTATATAGACCAGAACCATGCTTTCATAACTTTATTGGAGTTGAAAGACAGAAGAGGCCCATGTGGTGTTTGAGGCTAGAGAGACGACCATCGCTGAATATCTATGAACAGCCTATTCTTCTGAATTTAGAAAACAACACTTACATAGGAAATGGCAGCTAATGCCTTAGTTTATGATAATGCTGTGACCATGAGTGCTGGCCGCTGCCAGGTGCTGTCACTACTACCAAGGAGCTTCTGCTACTGCTAGTGACGCCTCAGTCAGGGCTAGAATAGAAGGCTTCATTAACATAACGACGGTCTGGTGGCCAGACTGAGCCGGCTGGCCGACAGCAGGGGAGGGCCGTCACACAAGGTACACACCAAACTGGATCTTTCCCGTTCGTAGTAGTGTCTCAGATTCAGGAAGTAATCTGTAAAAAGGCCGTCAGAACGAAGTGGTATCTAGTTGCGACTGGGATTGTGGTCGTAACATGTTGCCGTCTGAAACAATATAATTATTGTCATATTCAGCTGGTTTTATCGCCATGTGTGTGCACACAGATTCTGTGAGTATGTGTTTGAAGGTTTGTACATATCCATTTCCTGGCACTGAAACGTATTCTTGCAGCCCTTAATCTGTGGATTTCCTTGCATTGCAGATTATGTTTAAATTATAAATTTTGTAGTAAGTTATGTTGCATTTACACAGACTCAAAAACAGATTATTGATACAATTAGTATTCTTTGTAATACAGGGATGTAAGTTTTCTGGTGTTTGTCTTGATTTCAATTTTGTTGACGTCAACACCTCTGATGAGAAACTTTCGAAAATTAGTGCTTTCATTATTAGGATACTTACGGATAGTATGAGTGCACTTTCAGATTTTATCATTGAGCTGACTTACATCTCTGAATTGAATAAAGGAATACTGTGCCAAGGAAACAACCTTTGTTAACTTTACAAAAGGTGTTAAGTATGTGTAAGTAAGGTTATCAACTCCTAGAATTTTGTCTTCTCTATTTATCATGTAAATAACAATGTGATAGAACATTTCTGAATTGGTCTATCTAGATGTTTTGTTTGTTCAGTTTTTCCTTTTTTTCCTTTCTTTTGTAAGATATTAAGTATTATCAAACTATTTTGAGTCACCGTATTACGCCACTGCAGATAGTATTACATTAAAAAAAATCTGCATATTCTTTGTGCCCCTATTCCCTGCTTTTGAACATATGGTGGTTATACTATAAATTGCCTCCAGAACGGAGGCGGTTTGATCTAGTTTACCACTGACCACTCTGACTACCTTGCAGTGTTCTCCACACACTGATCAGGTCGTGTGATTAGCTTAGTCAACGGCTCGTAACACAATGACGTATAAACAGGCCAGGGTACCGCTGCTCACTGAGTGAGGATTAGTCTTGTAGATCCTACCTCGGTAGCAGTAATGTTTTGGTCAGTTAGGTTAATACACTGGCTTGGCTATACAAGTTATGTAAGTCGACATGTTGGTTTAGAGCCGCGGTTCATATCCAGTGACCGTAACCCAGATTTTTTGTTTTGGTTGAGATTTATCAACACATGACCTCTTCTGACCCAAATGGTACTAAAGCACGTTTATCGTCCTTTCCTCCGCACGTATTCCCACGATTTGTGCTTACATTATTTGATTTTTTCTCTATGTTGGTTTTAATTGTTGGTGTGAAGCGTAGACAGGTTGAGGTACTATTATTTTTACTGGGAAAAACACCCTTCGTACATAAAATATTGTATAGATAGGTCTCATCAATCATTATTTAGGCTGTTGTGTTGACATAAGTATATGCTAATGTGATGCTACTAGACTACTAAGTGTAATATTATAATTGATGGTTCGTTAAGCATTCTGTGTAGCGAGACCTTTTATATGGGAGTAATTGGCAAGCGTTATAACTTTGCCCAGTTACCCCGGCACATAGTTGTGAGATTTTATTAATGTTCTCACTTTGTATCCTTACAGTTGACTGCATGGAGTGGACGTGAAGCATGGAGCTAGACTTGCTCGACAAGAAAATACGGCGTCTTGTTGCCAAACTCAACAAGGTAAGTTATCAACATTAAGTCTAATAACTATTAAAACTTTTTCAAGAATGGCCACTGACAGTATCTTGTTTTTATGGTACATCATGTGCTATTTGGCTAACATAGTTACTTGAAAAAAAGGCACTTTTCCGAGCTTAGTTTAATGAGTTTATCTAACAATTCCATGAGATTAAAAAAAAACTCAGTTTGGCGAGTGTATGAGCCAGTGTTTATATAAAACTACATCCTAACATTTTGGGACTAAATCAATTCATAGAAAGAGAACTGTAACTAAGGCCTTCGATTTTACATCACTTGATAAAAGTTTGTTCATGTTCATAGTAAACTTAACTGCACGCTTTAATATTGTTATGTTGCTTCTGTTATGTTTAGAATAATATATTATACTCATACTAATTCTTCTTGAAATCGGATTATTTGTGACTGAAGTCATCGTTATTTTCTGAGAATGTTAATGACTTTCCTCACAGCACAACGTTCACCTGGAGGTATTTGACCATGAGGACATTGCCTTTGGTCGCGTGCTGGGTCGTGGGGGGGAGGGCATTGTTCGCGAGTGTACGGTCACATACAACGACCTACCTGTAGATGGGGCCGTCAAGACACTGCTCGACAACTCTGATGACTGCATCAATATCACCCTGGATGAGATAGAACTACTATGGTATGTTTGATTTGTATTTCCCATGCTTTAGAAAATTAATATTTTTGTAATGAAAGAAAGGGAGCAAACAAGTAAAAAATATTTTTTCTTTGAATTTCTAACTCGAAGAATATTTGTTACATGTATCGTTAATAAACATCGATTACCAGGCCTCAACATTAAGGGTTTAAACCCGCCTGCCCGTCGGGCAGGTCTAGGTTAAATTATACCTGCCCGGCCCTCAAATGTACCTGCCCAGCTTTAATAAATTAGTATAATAGCTCAGAAATTTTGCCTACATGTCAAGATCTACCTGCCCCACTTCAAATTTTAACTGCCCTGGGCAGGCGGGCAATGCTTAATGTTGAGCCCTGGATCATTACTTTTTATTATCTTTTGCTATTTAAAGGGGGAAAAAACTGTAATCTACATTATTTATAGAATTCCAGGGAGCTCAAGATTGACAATCTTAGGCCAACGAGAGCTAATGAAATCTGTCTATTTTAAGTCTTGCCAAGGATCCCATTATCCAAACCACGCTGCGGGTGTATGGAGTGGCGGCGGTCCCCGACAAGAACAACCCCAACCTTGGTCGTCTGGTGATCATTACTGAAGCCGGACTGATGAACGGTCTGCAGCTGGTCCAACAGGAGGTTCTGCCCCGTCACGTCATCTTCAGACTGTTCGGTGATGTGGCAGCCGCTATCCACACGCTGCATGCCAAGAACATCATACACCATGATATCAAGCCGGAGAACATCCTCATCACCAGTGTGAGTACTGAAGTCTGTAAATGTGGACGACAAAATACATTTGATATTGGTGTTTAACTTACTTTCAACGGTGGTGTTGAAGGGAACTAATCATTATGATACGTTATAATATCATTGCCCAGACTATAGAAAGCATAACTGATAATCATATAACAATCTCCCATCCATGTATTATGGTTGTTTAGGTCATCTGGTGATAGGTATTAAGCATTTCAAAGACATGAAGGATTAGTAATTGAAATGAATACTTGTTTCGTGTTAACCTACACTCACTTATAATGTCAATTTCTGGACATTCAGTGCATATTTGACGTTATTCTGATAGAAAATAACAACATGAACGCTTGTCTCCCTCTACAGCTTGTCCGTGACTGCATGGGGACGGTGGAGCAGGCAGCGATGCGCATCATTGACCTTGGTATGGGTAAACGAGTGTTCACAGAGAAAGTGGTATGTGACGACATCCTCGGCACAAACGGCTATCATCCCCCAGAAATACTGTTTGACGATTCACACGACTTCCGTGCCGATTCCTTCATGTTGGGGGTCACATTTGCTATAATGGTAAGTTGAAATAGTTTTCATGATTTTTTTTTCGTTCAGGACCGTCAGATGTGGCTATGTTAATGTATAGGTATACATTTTGTAAATAGTGTAGCCAGCCACATATAATGCTTTCTTGACATTGACAACACATCAAAAACGCTGGATTTTCCATTCTGGATTTGGTAGAGGGGGAAAAGATGCAGCTAAGATTACTTACAGCGACTCAAAAGAGAGTGCTCTCGTGGCTTCGTTGGTTGAAATCCTTGGCGGCATGGTTGTTTTCCTTACACAGTTATAAACGAAACAGATGTGTGTAATAGTTGGAAAAACCTATATGTTACATATTAATTGTGTGTCCTTGTTTTCAGCTTCACTCGTCAGACTTTCTGAAGTCTCCTGACCTCCCAAAATTATTGAAAAATCTACACGCTGCCAAACAACGGAAGGTACTAGGCAAGGCACTCTTCGAAGAGATCCTCGAGCCGACTCTAAAGTATAACATAAAGTTATCCACTAAATTCAAAAATATGCTTTGGTAAGTATCTTTGAATGATTTTAAGTATGTGACTAAATAAATAAACTAAAAAATATAACTAAGTTGATGAACCTTCTAAACCAGGAACATGTTGTACAATTCTAATCAGTATGTTAGAAGATGGTACGCACACAAATTCATATTGCTTCTTATAAAATAGGCCTGAATGTGAATATTATACTCTATAGAAATCTCGATTCGTTCTTTTCTGTTCTGCTTTACTTATGCCTGGGGGCGGGAGCGTTGGCCATGCATTACAGTGGGTTGGGCTTTGCCTGGCAATGGGACCTTGCGTTTTTAGCTTCAGTGTTAAAAATATGAAATACGTATTGAGCCTTGTCCCATCACAGAAATAAAATTGGAAGGAGGGGGGGGGGGGGGGACAACAAAAAAGCATTTACTGTTACATTCAATTGCACGTCTTTAGATAATAGATTTAGCGTTAAAAGGTGGGCAATGCTATACCCCCGGAAACTAGGAATATCCCTGAAAAAGTTGCGATCTTTTCGGGTCGTTAAAGAGAAATCTTGAAAGGATCAACTGATGTTCCATGTAGAAACACCAAAGAAATTGACTGAACATCGAAAAATAAAACAAACTTTTGCGTCTTTGACAGCACAATGATGGAGCACGTTGACAAGAGAAATATCACGCTGGTGGACGTGGTCGACATCTGTCGTCATGAATCTGACCGGGCTCTCAGAGACAGTAACCTGGCCCCGCCCGTCCTCTCGCCCTGCCTCAACAGCCAGGACTCGGGCATCGACAACCGGCCAGGCAGTAACCAAACAAGTGATACAAGTGCGAGCACCAGTACAACCAGCAGTGCACAGAATAGCTCACGGAGAGAACTCAGACCTGTAAGAATATTCTCTTTTGTTTTTCATAAAATTGACATAGCAAATAGGCTTTTTACAATGTTTTGAGCAACGTCGACCTACATTTTCCTCTTCGTATCTTTTGATAAATGGCATTTTAAGGTTTCAGCAGGTACCTAAATTCAAATTTGAAGTAATGTTCTTCGATCATTGGAATACTTTATATAAGAATGATAAACAACACCCGTATCTTCTTAGTCTATAATCTCATTTAGTAATAATTCTGAATTTCTCTCTTTTTTCAGCGCCGTGCAAGGTTAAGGGAGTCAAAGGGTAACAAAACGCCGGCCACCCCAACTCCAACCCGTGCTGGGAGAAAGCGCAAATTGTCTGAGACAAGTGAACAAGAGGTGTTTGAAGACTTAACCGACCGCACCCCTATGAGGAGAAGGCTTCGTGACCGACCGAAGAACAAGCTCGACATGACCCCTTCAGCCGGTGAACGAACTCCGCTGTTGAAGAGGCTGAGAGTGCGGTCAGACGTACTTTACTATGAGTATTAAGAGATAAATGAGATTTGGTGTGTTTTAATTTGTAAATAGCTTTGGGTGTATGAGGCTGGCCAGCAGCTCCATGTTTGTGTGATTTTAAATGAACGACATGAGTGAGTCAATATTTTGAGAGTGCCGTTGAAAGAAGAGTGAAGAGCTGCCAACGTAGTAGAAGGGCAGGACTAGTTGTGTAGGGACAGGACATACGCCGGGACTGGCTCCCTAAAAATGTTTTTAAACCTTTGTTAAAGCAATTCGCTTGTGTCAAGTTTACTCCCCTTCTCTCCTTAAATAAATCTGATATCCGTCATAATTGATTTTCACATAATAATTTGATAAGAAACTAACAGTTTTTATTGAGTAATGTCATACGTGTACTTCAGTTTATGAGTGTCTCATTTATCAAAATATTGTTTCATGAATGCTAACGTATAATTTGTAAAGGATCTTGGAAGAACAAGTTTAGTGTTTATCTTCGATAACTTATATATATATATGTAACGTGTGATAACGATTTTCAATCGATAATATATTGAAACTTTATTTCTGACAGATTCAGATTTTACGAATTGTATATACATTACTTGATCATTGTCGGGAAAATGAATATGATCTCTAAAAATGAAAAATGAAACAAAACTATTTTATCTGGTACCTTCCAAAGATAGTATTCCTTTGGAGTTAAAATAAGAACGGAGAAAAAGGTGCATTCACTTAATTAACCGCTATGTCAATCCGTCAAAAGTGTGTGCCATTGGGTGAAATGATGCCCAAAAAGGAGAGAAGTCTGATAGTGAATCATAATGCCTAGCGTGCAAAAATCACGAGATACTCAAGTTTACATGTATCAAGTATATCCAAGTTGAGGTGGTTTGATTGTCACTTTTCCCCGAATCCTTAATGGTGGCAGGTTTGGGTGGTAAAACAATGAACGTCGTAACGCAACGCCACTTGGCGCCATGTCATAATTAACAAATAATAGACCGAAAGTAAAAATTGTCTGCTCAAGGTTAAGCACAAAAATCGAAAAGTTTTAATACCAAAATTACTGCAAAATATTCTGAAAAAGTACAATTTGTGTTGCCTTTGTGTTACTCATCCTTGTCATTTGACACAATTAGTTATCGGAATTCTACTTTCTAATAACTGTGTCATCGATGTTAAATGCTGTATATTTCCGCCCGGTATTTACAGTTAAGAAGCTTGTTTCCCTAGTGTACGTGTGAACATAGTCGATGTATAGAAAAAAAAACTGCGTTCGTCACTAGATATTATCCAAAAGAAGCTGGTATTTTCCCCTCAAATTTTCACAATCGTGCAATGTTTATAAATCGACGAGTATAAGCACTGTACATTGTAGGATTAAACCACCGAGGTCCAATTTACCCATCATTATTAAAAAGGCGACTTTATAGGTCATTTGAGTTAATGCTGGTAATTTGGCTTCAAACTATATAGAATGCCCCATATATGTTCGCTGGGTAAGGTCGTGATCTAGAGAACTCTACACACTTAGTGGCTCCAGGCCAGCGCCCTCCGTTTGTGGGTGTTACAGTGGTGGTCTAAAAAGCAGAGTGTACAAAAATGTGGGCTGCTAGTTCGGACAGCTGTACTTGAGATAATAACAGAACCGCACGACATATGTAACTTTGGGGGGAAAAACTACCAACGATAGAATAATATCAAAATGAAGATTCCTAGAATCACCATAATGATATTTTATCCCCAATTTCAATATACCAAGTTTTGTAACCATCAAGGGATCTGTAAAAGATGTAACTGCTGTGAATTGTGCCAAATAAGCTAAGGTTAGCTTAAGGCTGAGAAGGAGTACTATCTTTTTTTTTGATATTAAGGATTTAGGATTTACATATTAAACATTTCTCACATGTTTATTACTTGGCATAAGCCTTCACCTTTTAAATTCTGATTACTAGATTTAAGTGGCATTCCCACATAATACATAAGTTGCATTCTTTTCAACATATATCATTTAAATATTTTTGGTGAATAATATTTCTGGGTAAATAAAGCATATCTTGAATTGTGTAGATAAAAACCTGAACTTGTGATAGTATGGCGATGGCTCTGACAACACATGCCAGACAGGACAACATACATGGGTGGCCTTAAATAGAAGTTAAGTCAAATTAGAAATTAAAACATTTGAACTTGAACAAACTGCCATTTAATATATCTTCGTAATCCGAGATAGGCAAAATATTTTTTCATATGTAATAAGTGGCCTACGATAGGGGTTGATGGGAGCACAAGGTGAGGTACGCAGAGTGTGATAGGACCGAGTGAGGGTTGCTTATCAAACCAGACCCTGGTCAACCACGTGATAACCAAACCGTTTGTAGCGCCGACCTACTGCTTTAGTAGTACATGCAGTATAACAAGTAACATTCTGCTCAAGTAACGTTAATGATTTTACAGTATCGAGTATAGCGTTGCCTGTTGATATCGTGTCGTAAAAGGTGAATGTGTAAAAAAAATTATAAAACCGAAACAGTTGTTCATTAAAAAGGAATAGGTGTCTTTGTATTAGGGAAATAGCTTTTATGAGTCCTGTGTGACAGGATTGGAGGGAATTGGTCAGAAATGCAAAGTTTGAGAATTCAAACGGCAAAAGTAAAGTATCTGTATTGTGC
Source organism: Lepidonotus clava (assembly GCA_936440205.1). NCBI lineage: Eukaryota > Metazoa > Annelida > Polychaeta > Phyllodocida > Polynoidae > Lepidonotus > Lepidonotus clava. The sequence goes on from OW387148.1 coordinate 20,142,853, forward strand.
AGAAAATAAGTATTAGTTGTCATTCCGGGTATAACATGTACCGAAATATCCCTATGATAGAAGTCTTGTGTAGACTGTCTCATATTTGCCATATTTACATTATGAGACTTCATAATAATCTGTGAACCAAAGAAGGTATTCGAAATAAGAAGAAACCGTCGAGTAAAAGATGTAGTGAATTTAGGATCTCCAAAACAGAAGTCTAGAAATGCATTATAGAGTGTGTAACAGTTTTCTTTCAAATATTATTCTCTCCCAACTCCTCCATCATTCCCCTACCTACCTAACCGTCGCTGAAGTAGACGGTTCTATAACTTATTCTTTGTGTTGTAAATGCTGTAGATGTATGTGTAAACTCCCCTCTGGTTACCATTAACTGTGTATATTGTAGATTACAATAAAATGTTCATATTGATCAGAAAGGCTGTTCTGAGTTGTATGTGTCTTTTTAGTAAATATTTAGGGTCGGAAACTGCCATTCTTAGGTTGAAATTTAAAACGGATGTCACTTCGAATTTAAAGTCAATTCAATTTTGGAATAGAACTACCTTTCTCAGCACATGGCATTTGTATTTGTGAAATCTTGTGTTAATTTTAGGTTATTTAAATCAACATTTTAGGTCGGCTCTCATTTCTGAAATGCCCTTGCATTATCCTGCCGGTAATTTCTGAAATGCGAGTTGGGAGAACGTCCCTCATAATCCCAACAAACCTTGAGATTAGCCATGAGAGGCGAGGATTTGATCTTAAATGTTACAGAAATATTGAAATTTACTGAAACTCGAGGCCTAACGGAAAGTTAGTATAGGCTGTTACATTACACACTTAATTCCGATCATGCGAAATCCGAGCAAGGAAGGGCATGGACAACATTTATTATGAAGGAGTCCATGAACCATATACATTTCTAACGAGCTTTGGGAAATAAAGCATTCAAAATATGTGTATTCTTAGATGCTTTACATTTATTAACTCGAATAATTCTTTTAGTTAAATTATGTTTTCTAATCCAATACAGACCTATAATTATAGCAATGAAAAAAGTGACGTGGTCAAAAAATTACTCAAAAACACTCTGAACTGAGTGGATGAGAGACCAGGTCGGGTTTAGGCAGTGACGTCACCTCCTTACCCGGAATGTCCAGTTCACAGATCCCCTCCGACCTTTCCTTAATATCTCCATTCTCCGACTTAATATCCCCATCTTCCAGGGGAACCTCCTGCGTCTCCCCTGTTTGTTTTTGAGTCAGAGCTGCGTGAAACAGTTTGCTGGACTCCAGGGCGGCCTGTACGTCTTTGTACAGGGCGTGGAAGGCCTGCTGGAGTTGATAGGCCAGGAGTTTAGCCCTGCGGTCAGTCTTAACCCTCACAGCGTGGCACTCCAGCTGGAAACCCGACTGATTCTCCTGGTGGAAGATCCAGGCGAATACACAGGGGTCGACGGGGTGGTCCCCGCTGCAGTAGGAGATGCGGGAGATGTTGAAGGCCTGGGTGTGGGTGACCTTACAGGCCACGTCCACGTGGTAGAAGACCAGGCCGTGGGGCTTCACGTCAAGGTAGATGTGGTCCATGTCGGCACAGTCCAGGCTGGCCTTGTCCAGGAGTAGGGACACGGCGTTCTCCGTACACCCCTGACCGCTGGGGTCGGAGACAGGTACCCGGCCCAGGTAGAGGCCCCGGTGGGCCCGGGTGTAGGTGGTCGGGTCCTCCCTATCCTGGGACCCCGCTCTCATCAACGAACGACCCTCCTGTAATTCGATATTGTCCGTCTTCGCCGCGTTTTTACTGCGACGGGTCCACATGGTGGAGAACACGGATCTGCAAAGGATATAATTATTGTTGTACACAAGGGAAGGTTTTCATTCTTTTCGCTGTATAGAAGTCAAAAGTGAATTATCGCCGAATTATGCTTCCCAAGCGAAGTTTGATTATCAAACGTTCTTTCGTGACCTGGCGACGGCATGTTAGTAGGACCGTGCTATATAAAGGTATACAGGCATTCGTAATTATGCGACCTAGAAAAATATGTAATCGTAGATGTAAGTAATACCAATTTTGATTAAATGATTTATACTTTTCAGTGATGAAATTGTCTAAGTAGTCAGTAGACTATGAAAGTGATAAATTGTTAAAACCTTTTTTCTCATAGATTCTAACTAGGAGGAAAGTCATGCCGCAGGGGCAGATCCTGAGGGTAGGGGGGTGTTGCCCCCCACCCCTGCCTTTTCGCCCTCTATTTTTCTAATATGTAGGCGTCCCCTTCTTGAATTCCTAGATCCGCCACTGTGCCAGAAGTTTGAAAATGCATATCCCAAATTTCAATTTTCTATAATCAGAGATGCCAATTTTCCTACTCTTGTAGGATTTCCTCCTTTTTGGTGATTTTGGATTGTGCAACTGATTTTTCCTACATTACCTTAACATCTGTTTTAGAGTATTTTTGTGTAATTTTCAAGCTAATTGAATACAAATTCAATGTTAGATTTGTATTCCTAAAGGTCATTTCCCTCCTAGTTGCTTCTAGAAAAGAAAGTAGGAAAAGTATTTACTTTTCCTAATTTTTTATCAGTCAGGAGTAGAATTTCTGTAAAATACGTACTCTCACGGTACACTGTATGTTAATGTTAAAATTCTACTGACTCTTAAAAACAACTTTTTCTTTGGAATATGGACCTGATATCTCCTCTACTTCATCTCCTCCATGCAAACAGTACTAGTATAGCCCTGAATCCCCCTACATAGGTTAGGTTACGATGCTTACTCGTAGATGGCACCACAAGTACCTTGATGGGTCTACTAGTTGTAACAGTGGCTGAATGGATGAAACAGGTGCTCTCATCGATGGGTTCACTCAACCGTTGGCTTTAATCTAATTAATCTATAAGTTACAATGAAATCCCTCCAGAAGCCAGGTGGAGCTTCTGACCACTCTGACAAATCCCCCCAACTTTCCAGTCTCATTCTCTGCAGTCAGTTCCAGATTGCTGTTGTTGTTTTGTGTCTGTGTGTTTGTGTGTACATATTACAGTGTATTTCTGTTTGACTTAAACAGTGCTCTCCTCCAAAAATTACGGTCACACATAATTACAGTCACCTGTTATATTTACGGTAAAGGTTTGGCAACATAGTTGCCAGTACTTTACCATAGATTTTGACGTTTTTTTTAACAGTGTACTAAAACACAGTCGAGTAGATGATTAGGTAGAATGGGGGCAGGGCTGGCCATTTGTCAGATCAATCTGGGGGGCTTACTACCAACAGATTCTATTCTGATACAAAACGATGAGAGGGGAATAATAATGGGCAGACGCAAGGAGGTATTTATCAGGTGTGCCAGACTTTGGTGGATCTGAGGAATTCTGCAGTTTTTGAAATGTTTTTGGTCACTTTTTTGAGATTTATCTAAATTCCATGAGAGATTATATTTTTAATATAGCGGGTCGTGGCCCCAATAGATTTTGTATTTTAAGAATAATCCGGTATTTTTCTCTTTTATATGACATTCAATAGATCTATTTCTTCTGGAATAAAAAGAGGTTTCAATACATTTTTGTTGCGTTGGTGTACATACAACTATAGATGGTCTAGGTATTAGTGACCAACGCAACCAAGGTATAGGTCTGTTTTTGAAGTGGCCTGGGTCTATTGTTGTGGACCAGTGGACCGTGTTATTGTTTAATTGGTGTGCCCTCTCTGACCCCCAGTGGTGGTCAGACTGTGGGGCCTCCACTCAGTGTCTTCTCATTGGTCACTGGTGGTAGAAGTAGGAGGGACAAGTATCAGTGATTGACATCCAGTGTCCGTGGGTCCTATATATAGCAGTGTCTGAAATTAAGGATGCACCCTGCACCCGGGGTGCATGTTTTTGCAGCAGGGTGCATGCTTTTTAAAAGCGTGCACCCGGCAGATGCACACTTTTTTGATGGAATAAATAGCCTTATATCACTGAGGGTGCAATGAAAGACTCCCAGGTGCACACATTTCAAAGCTATGCACACGGCAAGTGCACAAATTAAAAGCTTAATTTCGGACACTGTATAGAGCTGACTCACAACTTGTAGCCACTCCCTGGCAGGGAGAGGCTTGGGGAGGGTAGTGGTGGGAGGGAGTAGGGGGAAGAGTGGTGGTAGTGGTGAGGGGGTTAATTGGTTGGGTGGAGGGCAAGCATGGTGGCTGCTGGCCAGGGGAGGGGGTAGGGGGGGATTCTAGGGCTATAGGGGTGTAGGGCTTTTGTATGGGGGTAAGGGGGTGAAGGGGTAAAGGGGTTACGGGGAGGTTACTGGGAGGTTACGCCGAAGTTACGTCGAAGTTACGCCGAAGTTACGCCGAAGTTACACCGAAGTTACGCCGAAGTTACGCCGAAGTTACGCCGAAGTTACGCCGAAGTTAAATTGGTGGGCCCCCACCCAAACCAGAAGTGTTCAGTGGTCAGTACAGCTGTACACTCATTGGTCAACCTGAGTGACCAATAGGATTCCCTCCTACACCACCGTCCATGCACCCAATCAAATGTGACACCTGCAATACTTTCACACCCACCACCCTACCCCCACCCCAGTTGGTACAGCCACTGCCTCACCCCCCCCCCTCACCCCAACACACACACACACAGCCCTGCTGTACACTCTGTACACTCATTGGTTAACCTGAATGACCAATAGGATTCCCTCCTACACCACCGTCCATGCACCCAATCAACCGTGACACCTGCAATACTCTCACACCCACCACCCTACCCCCACCCCAGCCGCTACGGCCACCACCTCCCCCCCCCCCCAGTCCACCCACGCAGCCCAGCGGTCTCACCAGTAGGTAGGAGGGGGAGGACCGGCCAGGGCGGTATGCAGGCCGGGTAGGGGGAGGAGGAGGAGAGGTGGGGGGGTGACCGGCCAGGGCGGTATGCCAGGCCGGGTAGTGGGGAGGAGGAGAGGTGGGTGGGGGGTTGACCGGCCGGGGCAGTATGCAAGGCCGGGTAGGGGGAGGAGGAGGAGAGGTGGGGGGGGAGAGGTGGGGGGGGAGGGGGGGGGGGACCGGCAGGGTTGTTTGAACCCTTGAAAGTCAACCTGGAAAAATCAGAATTGGTTATGGAAAGTCATGGAAAAGTCATGGAATTTGATTCTTTCTGGCCGACAATCTTCAGATTTCCAGTATAACATTTAAAAACCACCAACGCAACATCGGCCAGTTTCTGGCCGACAATCTTCAGATTTCTAGTTAATAAATTTCCTGATTTTCCATGGAAATGACATTCGGTGACTGGCATGCCTGATTTATAGGTACTTGGGGGTGTTTGGCATAAATTCTTATTACCAATGCAATCTGCTGCAAATTTGTAGGACATTTTGCTTCTATCTAGAGTAATATATAGTAACAATATAAATAATTATCAATGTTTCTGATAAGAGTTACAGCCTGATAAAGAATTTGATCTTTACCATTGATTTCAATGGGAAATACCAGTTTTTTTTCTCTGTGAAAAATACTTCCAATGGAATTCTCATGAAACTTCTGAAATATTTAGCATTTACCTAGGAGTAAATATTTAAACCAAAAAATTTAATAATCACCGTTTTTGAGAAAAATTATCCTGAAAAAACATTGAAAAATTGAGGTATTTTGGGTATTTATAGTATGGTAATTTGATACCCCGCTATTCTAATTGAGCAAAAACACCTAAAGCCGCGTCCCCACGGGGGGAAAAAGTCGACGACAAAGTATGAACGATAAAGCGTTGACGATGAACTCTTGAAGCCAGGTACGTCTAGACAATGTGGCACCGACTAATTATAGAAGCCACTTTATTTTCCGACGATAAAAAGGGCCGACAAAGAATAACCCGTCGTCAGGCCTAATATTTCGTTATAAACACCGACGATGGAAGGTGTTTATCGTCCGCCATCCTGGGGCCAGTTTATGGATGATGAACATCTGCTCATCGTCCATAAACTCGTCGTCCATCGCGTCCCAACGAAAAAAACAATATGCTTTTTCAACGACGATGAATTTTCCGTCGTCGACGATAAATTTTCCGTCGTCGACGATTAGTTTTCCGTCGTTGACGGCGGGATTTCAAGACGATAAACGTTTATCGGCCGACAACTTGCTCCTCGTGGGGACGGGGCTTACTTTACTTCTCCTAGAATTATTAGACATGTAAGATTTTTGAAACAGCTTTAACAAAAAAAGTATTTTGTAGTTCTTAATCTAAGATCCAGGTGGCACCCTGAACAGCGTCAAGTACCTTTATATCTTGGATGCTCCCTAGCTCTGTGGGGGAGAAAAATTATGAAATGATTATAACTAGCACCAGCCATTACTGTACTGTCAATACTTCAACAGTTTTATCATACAATGTACGTACAGTAATTTGAATTCCGAGGCTATCTAAAATACACTTGAATCAATAGATTTGTTCTGTATTGGGGATTTTTATATTTTTCTTTATGGTTCACCTTTAAACCCGCCACTGATATGCACAATAGTATCTCACAGTTACACTTCCGCGACTGCTTTGCATTTGGTCTATTGATGTAAACACTATTTTGTTATATCAGTTGCCTGAAATGGTTTTAACCCAAAGAAAATAGTAATAGTATTGAATAGTGCAATCACTTCGTGTACCTCAAGTCAGTTATCTAGGGGTCTTCGTTTAGGTCTATGGTCATGGGGATATTCCTTTTTAAGGAAGGGAAGTAATTACCAGCACCCTCAACTAACGCATTGATTATGTTATAAGTTATTGATAATGAAATTATTTCGACATGCCTATAAGCTTATCATAAAGCCCAACACCTCCAACCATTAATTGTATCCCCATGCAATTGAATCTACATGATAGATATAGGCCAAATGTGTTTGTTAAGCCCAATTTGAAAGGTTAATGGCGAAATCTTGTTGTTGTTTTTTTGTGCGTATACTTTTATTCAGATAAACGTCAGAGTTGCCTCTGTTTTTAAGTTTATTAAAAAGAAAATACAAAAGACCATTGCTTACCTTTTATTTTTATCTTCTCCTACCTGAATTTCATTAAACAAAACATTCTGAATAGAAATTACATTTAAATTGTTTGTATTATAAACGGTGTTCTTTATAGACAGAATATTATCCAACATTTTCATTTGCCTGATGTTATTACCGTTGAGGTACGGGAGGAAATGTCTCCATTTTGAAGAAATACTGGATCTTATAAAAACAATGTTATTAAATAACTTATCTCTCCATGCGGTTAATCAGACATTTATGTGGTATGTCAGAATGTTTATAGTGATCGGAATGGGACACTGATTGACATGGCCTGCTGACCCATGGCCAGTTAGTGCACTGTGTGGTCAGACACACACGTTTAGAGCCCGAGGCGAAACGCTATTGACCTATAGCTGCGTCATAATCAAACTATGTCTGTGTAGATCAAACATGTGAATTTCAAATAAGAAAAAAAAGGCAAATTGTAGCCTATACAAAGGCCCACACAGTGAAGGGAGTGTTGGGAAAATGCGTATTATATAGAGTTACCTCGTTTTGGTTATTCATAATGAAACTCACATGCAAGATCGGTGACATCCTTCGCTTATAAGTAGGCCTATACCCAAACGCCTTCAATGTTGACTGGAATTGTGAAAATGATGAGAACGTGCCTGGTATTTTATGTTCCTATATCTGATATCAAATTGCTTTATATCACTCCTTTCATTGTGCGCATCATTGGTCGATTCTGAGTTAAATATTGTAAATTGCATATTAATTGATAATGAGTTTAAAGCAGGCAGTCAGTCTTTGACCTAGAATGTTGTATGAAGAGCTCGTTATTAGACAGATTAGTCCTAATTCACGCTTTGTCTATATCTCATAATAACTGTTAACAAAAAGTAGGGCCACCATGCTATAATACCGGAAGTATCTATAAATTAACCACCTACCAGCTTACACTTTACAGTCATCATGACAAGTACCATAGACCTACATTTAGTGAACCACAACACGTAATGGTACTGTCAATTAGTTGTTCGTGAATCTTGTCTATAATGACTTCCTAATTCATAAGAAAACGAGAGCATTAATTATATTATTAGCTGCAATTGAGATTCATTCTAGTTGCAGGACATTATATTAATATCTGACCCCCTTTAACGTTATTTCTAGCTAGTTTTTGCTGTTATATTGTTTTATCGGGCTTAATGTTTCTTCATGAGTCTATAAACAATGGTGCTTTATATATAGTGTGCATGATAGCCGTGTCGGTCAACTTATAACAATACACTTATTCTGTCTTATGCTGATATATTAACTTGCATCTAATCAATCAATAATGTATCATGCAAAGGGTTACAGAGTTTCTTTTCAACGTGTCTATAGACTCTACTTTCTTTTATTGTCTTTCTTTTATATCGGCAAGTCGAATAAGAATGCGGATTGTAAGAACAGCAGGATGCATTATGTATTCAGCTCACAGAGAATTATGTTTATGCATCGGCTTCTTATAGAAAGACGCGTTTATCTTATGATACGTCCCCGGGGATACGTCAGCTATCATTAATATCTTGTGCAAATATTTATGTAGGTCTAGTTCTGATGATATAGATTTCCTTTCGACTCTAGTTTCGATGATATAAATCTTATTCCTATTTTAGTTTCGATACTTTATTATCTTATAGCTCCATCCAGTATCGCACTCTTACCAGCTCTTGTAGTATCTCGTGCAATAATGCAAATGGAATTTTCACAAATTACAACGGTTCTGCAAAGAATCCTAACCGAACCTACCCATGTTGTGTCCTAGCCTGAATATGTCTAATATGTTAAAAACAAATGATATGTTTATCCAATAACCACATGCTTATAGGCCTATTTATATATCCTCTCCCATAAGGTATTTCCGATATGGATGCATGGCTATGATATATGGCTACAGGTTCTCGAGCAATCGCTATTCATGAAAAGTCAATTGCTCTAGGACATGGCCTGTGTCTTGACACCTAGTGACATCTTGCGATGACCAGTCGATTTGTATTCAGCACACCGTTCAGCCTGGGGCCTGAGGCCACTGGCGCTATGTGGTTATGGCTGGGTGCCTAGGGGCTTAACGACCGAGCCCGGCAAACAAAGGGACGCTCAAATAGCACAACATATCTTATGAAATATTATCTATAGTGAATTTATATGTTTTTGGTCATTATTTGCACAGCAACATACTTGTGAACGCTGGGGGATTTGGAGCAATATGTAAGAATGAAAACACTCCTATACTTTCAAAAGAAGGCATGCATGCTTGTGCAGTTGTCTCAAATTTATGGCGGCACTAATGCATGTTTTTACTTTGTAACTGTGCGATATTAAGATAAAACATGTAAACTCTAAATGTAATGGAGTATTTGTCATAACGTTATGATACTTGTTATGAATAGACAAAGTTCATAATATGTCCATACTTGAAAAAATATGTGATTAGTGAATCCTGATGAAGTTTCCTACCAGACTGAAACATGATTGTATGAACTATAAACCCCCTAATAAAGAAACGCTGTCCACCAGTTTGGGTGTTGGGTTTGATCAACGGGTATAGGCAGAAGCTTCTGTCTATACTCGTTGGTTTGATATAGTTCTACCGCTTAACATCTTAGTGAAAAAGAGTATACTTACTTACTAAAGCGCCACATCGAAGCCACATTAACTAAATCCTGAATGGCTAGGATCAAAACGACCCAGAAAGTTGTCAGTATGCGGCCCAGTAGTTACCATTGGGCCTCCCAGCAGCCCTGCCACGGAATCGGTAGATGTGGCAAGTTAGACTCAGCCTCAGTTTGCCCGTACTACCACAACAGAAGCCGCAAAGTTTTCCGCACACTTCTTTCTGACGTGTACATAGTCCTTTTTCTTTGTTTTTCTCTCTGTGATAAGCTGGTGAGTTGGTGGCGTGGGTGTGGACGTGTTGGAGGATGGTGAGGAGGTCTGGTACCCAGGTGATGTGGCGTGGTGCTGTTAGCCCCTGGAGTGGAATAACATGGGTTGTGGTGTGTAATAAGTTGGCGGGATGATGCCGTGGAGTTATGGCTCATCATCCATGATTACACTGACAGGTGTAGTAGTAGTAGTAATGTATCCTCGGCCCATCATCCTCAGCCTCTGCACCTGCCTCACTCTCCTCCTTAGCCCCTCACTCTCCTACCTTGGCAGATACACGTACCTCTCCATGTGCCTGGCCTGTACCTCATGGCCACCAGGGAGCGCTCCAGCGGGCCTCCTCCTGTGAGTGACTGGCCGCTGGTTCCCCTGCTGCACTCACAATCCTACTCTACCAGCCCAGGACCAGTGGTGGAGTGGCACTGTTTCGTCCAGGATCCATGCTACTGTGGTTGGTGGGGGAGGGGGCGGGATGGAGGCAAATATGAAGGATGGGGAGAGGAGGGGGTGGATGGCCATGTTCTGACCCCATGGCACACTATATGGCCAGTTATTACAGTGAGGCAGGCTTTTGGTGAATGGCTAAACGGATGGTGGCGGTGTGAGGTTCACTCTACACCTACAATCCACATTGCACGGACGCACATTCTATAAATCAGTTACAAATCCATAATTCTAAGGCCTTAATACTGGTGGGAAGTAAGTGAAAATGTTTTGTTTGAATTAAGACGTTTTGATTCTCTGAGATTCCCCTCTCATAGTCATACCCCTTTCAGACTATTACCAATTACATTGTTGTCACTGAATGCGCATTCTATGACTGTTAACTACGGGCCCAATGCAAGTTCTGAGGCTTTATCTGAAAAGGGCATAGGCCTACTACCAGTTTCACATTTGATGGCAATGCTATGCGAATCAGTAATTATCAGGGTGCCCACGCAAGTCTTAAAAGTCTTAAAAAGGTCTTACATTGATTTTCTCAAATTTAAGGCCTTAAAAAGTTCTTAAATGTCACATTATTCTTGGAAGAGGTCTTAAAAAGGTCTTAAATTGGACCTGATTTGAAAATGAAAATCAAATGACAGTAAAGCGAAACACTGCACTTTTGCTGGGCATTTATACAGTGAAAGCTCAAGTGGAAATTTTGGTCTAAAATAGGTCTTAAAAAGGTCTTAAATTGATTTTTGAAAAAGCGTGGGCACCCTGAACTATGCCTGCCACCATGCCAGCTTCATGATTCGTACCGCACAGCAATGTATTCGTACCCTATAAAGTGGTGCATTTGTACTCTAAACTAATATACAAAATACAAGCGCATTGTGAAGCTAGTCTGTAGAGGGTTTAAAATCAGAGAAAAAAACTCAATGTCAATGGAAATAACATTTAATACATGGTCTAACCATTTGTCATATACATGTGAAAATGAGAGTTCTAATTGTAAACAAAAATAGAAATAATTAAATGTTTATCATTATCTCTGTAGACACGTGATGTAAACGGTTTACATGTACTGTGAATTGTTCCATGCAGGATGCTTTATCAAACCGTCGAAGGCCTCAAATTGGGAGGGATACTATAGGAGATAAATAGCCTTCAGTATACAATGGCATGGTAACAATATACTTAGACAAAAAAGACAATAAAGTTGTCGGTAGAAAACTTACCATTCTCATTTCATCATACAGTCTGAATATAGGGGCCAGGCGGATACCACAATCTTGAATAGTTACAGTATCATTTTGTTTCCATATTTCTGGATAGAGTGCCATTGGATGTTATTTTCCCAACTAACCTAATACTTAGACCTAAAGACATGCCTTTATGGTTTTGTATCTTATCTATATTAATAACTGTCATACTATTTGTATCTTAGAGTGGCTTCACAAACTAGTTCAGGTTGTAGACAATGTAGTTCCGGTTTCTCTGATTGGCTGATGTGGGACCATCATAGGCCATATAGAAACTCCTGCAACAGGAACTCGTTTGAGGCTATATCAACTAGCTATGACATCGATGGGACGTTTCTAGTACTGCATTATAACTGGAAGTGAACGAAAATACAGGACGTGACTATAGGACTATAGATGACCAAACAATCCGATCTAGAAAGAAAGGAAATAATAGGAAAATGTGAAATTTCTACATATAAGCTGCTAAATGTGGACATTTAGCCCCATGGCATGTGAACAATGCTATTGCAACGTAAATTGCACTTCATTGGTCGATATATTTGCCAATAATCGAATTTTTGAATTGGAATACATACGGAGATATTTGACTGTTGATACTAGTCTATTGTTGTACAAACAGTATACTACCGATATTGGAATATGCTGGTTGTATAATAGATAGCAGTACTTGTGATGTAATTAAAAAGTTACAACCATTGCAACATAGGGCGATACGTATCATTTCAAATAACAGACAACATATTAGTACAGATGATTTGAATGCATTACAGAAGCATATATATTAAAGATACTTATGGACAGAAGGAAGCTACAAATGATGTTGCTAGGTTATAGATATAGTAGGTTAGCACCTTATGTTGAAGAGACACGTGGAAACCGTATTTTACGTACTGATGCAAAAATTGAATTGAAAAGACCTTTCACAGCCTAAACCTATTATTATGAATAGTCTGTACTATAGGATGTGTATTCTATGGGACAAATTACTATCTGAAATACAGCAGTTGGATGATATAAACACTTTTAAACAGAACATGAAGCTATTGGATTTGAATACTTATGAATGGAAAACTTGAATAATACCCCGGTCCCGCCACTCTTGTATAAAAAGCAGGACATATCATCGTTCTTCAAACTAGAAAAGACCCCCTTATCACGAATATTTTACTCCAAAAAAATGACCCCTATTTCTCCAAAACGCGGACATTTGGTCCCTCAAAATGACCCTTTTTTCTCACTTTTAGGGAAAAATGTACCCTTTTTTCCAAATCGCTGACACATGTGCAGAAAATGAACCCTTTTTTTCAGAAACAAGGACATGCGAAGCTCATGAAAATGGACCCTTTATCCGCGTTTTTCAGAACGCTGATGCGTATCATTTTGTAAGTAGAGTGGCGGGACCGGGAATAATACATGACATAATCCATGAATTTCCATTCATTCTAGGATATAATTGTCTGTTGTTACAAAGTCGCAAGCACATCACCTCATCATTATATATCATCCAAATTGTACTAACACATTGTATGTGACTAACCACTTCAACTGTCTGAAAAGCGTTTTGTAAACGAGATGGTTTTGTTCAAATTAAAAAAAAAATCTGTCAGAATGTGTGCATTTTGGCCATTAGGTTTGCTACCATCAGTGTGTCTAATGAAATGGCGTGAGCACAATTATATGTTGCTATTCCCTTTTTGCAATTTTTGGAAAATTCATTTAAAGTAAAAATGTTGATGGGTATAAGGAGAGGGGTGCAAAATCAGGTAGAATTTACAGGGAATTTTGATAAAGATAAATGGGCAAGAGGGGGAAAAGAAGAGGGGGAAAGGCAAACAGCATTACAGTGAAAAGCAACTGACGCTTTATACCCTGTTCCATTTGTCATGTGTTGACTATGAAATATGCCCATGTCTCTATAGTTAATACCCTAATATATGGAAATAAACTCATATACTATGGCATAATCCCTATGTTCAAGTAAGAATAACAGAAGCTTCAAATACATTGCTAGACAGGGCCGTTTTTTCATAACTATAGCCTACAACTTAAATTTACATTGAAATATTGTTTTACGGTTTTTATAAGTAATAATTGTCAATGTTTTCTTTGGTTTCCAGAGTTATTACAATTGTGGATGTGCAATTCAAGTATTGCCAGATCACATTAATCACATTAATTTCTTACAATATATCTCAGTTTTGCAATTTCAAAATTAATAACATTCAGTCTATGACAATGACAATGTCTAATATATGCACATTCAAAATAAGATTTTAGATTGTCATTCAACATCATTCAAGGTGAATAATACATAATAATTAGGTAATTCCAGGTTATATAATGCAATATATCAATGACATTATAATCTGATGAAAGAGTAATAAAAACAAAATGGCTGCTCCCAGTGCGGAGAGCTTGATAGACCCTAATTTGGTCCATAACTTTTGAACTGCTGCTCCGATTTACATTCTGTTTTCATCATCAGTTTTGGAATTTCATATTCTCTTTGTGAAAAACACATGTTTTTTTTCACTGGAGTGCCACTATAATTGCCACATGGTCGTCCACGACAGTAATTATAGGCCTACGCAGTCTACTTGAAAGGGAACCATTCTTGAGTGAGATTAACCTGTAAACAATGGCTAGGTGTTGAGCATCTAAGGTAACCTGGCTCATTGGACCCTTTGGCTTGTGTGACGAAAGTTATGCTCTCCGGTTACTCACAATAAACCATATTGTACATCTGCAAACGAGTGCCTTCATCGATTTAGAATTGAACCATCTAGGTGAGGAGAATTGTACCCAATATTCATAAACTAGCTTTATACCAGGAAGTGCATCTACTTACCCTCGTAGAAACTAAATTTAAAAGGTAATATAAATGACGAGCACAATGGAATAGGCCTACTGGTAGCTGGCATCTCCAATTATTTTTCTCAATAATATCCTAACTTTCAAGTAAAAAACACACCATTATTCACTGCTACTGCCTGTCTCATAGCCCTATCCCACCCGAATAAGAAAAAGAAAGAAAAAGAGAGAGGCCTATGTGATATTTGGTGGGTTAATCGATTATGATAGTGTAAACCTCCCGCCTAATCTATTGGCAAAATTAAGGTAAAACTGTAGATTATTTTAATGTCATTTTCAATGCCTCATCAATTCGAGATCATAGCGCTGGCCTGCTGCAGGTCAGTGTGACATGGCCATGTGATGCTAATAGACGTTGTGCACATGACGTCACACACCCAAAATTGGGAAGGCCGCCATCTTGGTGATCAATTTAAATTAATTATTTTTCATGGTTCTAAAGCATCTGTAATGTAATTCTTTCTCTTTCACCAAAAGAAATGTCCATGAATCATAATGGACAATTATCATTTGTGAATTATGGATATATCTAATGGCCATGTGGGTGAGATACCACGTGGTGATCACCAAAATCGGGTCACGTGACCCTGTCTGCACAAGGTCTATAGATGCATACCAAGGAGGTAAATACTGTAACAGAAATTTAAGATATAAGAATGGAGGTGAGGCACCTCTTAAGACTCTGAGCCGATTAAGATAAATAGGTTGTGTGATATTGATAATTGAACATATGAGACCACCTACTAGGGAGCCGCTTGCCATAGGCTGCTGGTGAGAGCAGGGGGGAAGCAGGGTCTTAACTGTTAAAACACAAGTCCACTAGTGAGCCCACTAGGTGGGGATGGGGGCTGTGGCTGCCTTAAGGGCAGGGTCAAATGGCTACTCAAGTAGGAGAGAGACCAGAGCTCTTAGATATTGACTCTATGAGTTTATTAGGCCAAATGACAAACAAGTGCTGTGTCGCAGCTACTTATAAAGGGGGGCATGGTGCACACCAGAGCATGCTGAGGCACATTTGGGCACGCTCGGGCACATTAGGGCACATTAGGGCACGTTGAAGCACGGTGCAAGCTGGAGCATGCTGGAGCATGCTGGAGCACATCTGGGCATGCCAGGGCACATTAGGGCACGCTCAGGCTCCTTAGGGCACGCTGGAGCACGGTGCATGCTGGGGCACACTGGAGCACATCTGGGCATGCCAGGGCACATTAGGGCACGCTCCGGCACATTAGGGCACGCTCCGGCACATTAGAGCATGCTGGAGCACGGTGCACGCCAGAGCACACTGAGGCACATTTGGGCACCCTCGGGCACATTGGAGCACAGTGTAAGCTGGAGCATGCTGCAGCACATCTTGGCATGCCAGGGCATATTAGGGCATGCTTTGGCACATTAGGGCACACTCAGGTACGTTAGGGCACGTTCAGGCACATTAGGGCATGCTGCAGCATGGTGCACGCTGGGGCATGCTGGAGCACATCTGGGCATGCCATGACACATAAGGGCACGCTCAGGCACATTAGGGCATGCTGGAGCACGGTGCACGATGGGGTACACTGTGTACTAATAGCTTAGTACTTTTAATATATTATCATATTGTATAATCTAGTTAGGATCAGGCCTAGCAAGTCTACTTCTAAGAAGAGGTATTTTTGCGCTCCTAGCGCCACCTGTTAACCAGTATAAAAGGTGTTGCAAGGTAGGGAGCGAGTCAGTTTAGAGTTTAACCACAGAGTTAGTGGAGTTAGTAACAAGTAAGCAGCGTTAGCTGAGCTGCTCGGAGCTATGCCTACCAGCTCCTGCGGAGTATACTGGAGTTTACCGATACCAACTACTTCGGACAAAGGATTGTGATAGAGCTAAGCGCTAGGATGGTCTAGGATGTGCTGGAACAACTTGTATTCTAAATGTGGTTGATCACTGAGTAGGAGATGGGAAGGTGGACTGATGGAGACTTATTCGCTGTGGCTTTGACTCGGGATGAGATGTTTACTTCAATAAAAACCCTTTCATTTTAAGAGCTTCCTCATCGTCCATTTCTTTTGAACTATTGGGGAATGGATGAATTAACTCTGAGCGCAGTCTGATTGGCTCAACAACTTGAATGAACGACTCATGGATAAATTAATTATACACATCACGCAGTCTTAAATCAACACTAACAATAGTTCATTTGGTGGAGAACCCGGGTAAAATAATAATAAAATAATAAAAGGACGTGCGGCTTCAGAATTGACCGCCGTTGAGAAAAAAAATGAACAAAAGGAAACCTTAGTCTCGACCGCCGTCGTAACACAAGTAACCGGGTCCCCGCTCAACAGTTGAGCTGAGGAGGGGGGAGACGGACTACTAATTCCCTGACGAACGGCTACAAACTTGGTTAAAACCTTAGCAGATAGTTTACCCGTCCTATTAGTAAATAGTCAAAATACTAAAATTGTCTTTAGCAGAAAATTCCTGCCCCTCGTGCGCATAGTTAAAATAGGCTGGGGGCAGAGTCCTTTCAGGAGTAGTCTCGGCTCTCCACAAGAAAAAAAAAGACGGGCAAAGACCTTGACAGAAGACGGGTTTAACCTTGTACTACACTTCGTTAAAAGAAGGCCCGACTTAATAGGTGCTGTCTGGAAGTGATCTGGAGAAGTGCATTTACACATCTCTTGGTTGTAAAAAGGGGTAGAGTGCATATTAAAGGAAATGTGCATGCTGCTCCTAATTATAACAATGTGAGACTCGGTGCCCGCCCATCTGACTCCACAGAGTGGGGGGTACCGACGACCCACTTATAGCTGATGAGGTTCGGTGTTCAGACCAGAAATGGACCTGAGTCTGAGCCCCGATCCTCTCAAGTGATAAATTAAGTAACGAATAATCAAAATATTCCTTGTATAGTTAATACTCAATGTCATTTAACGGCATGTATACTTGCGGAGTGAAAACCCACGGTATTGTACAAATTTAAAATGGTAAATTATTGCTGTGCATGCAGGCAGGATAATTATCCAAGAAATTGTCTGGTGGTGGGGACGCGCCTACCTGTTTGGAAAGGTGGGGCGTCAACTACCCAGTGTAAATGGTGGAGTTTGGCGCTCAACCCCAGAACAAAATTAGGAGGGTGAACGCCAAGCTACCACTCTGTAACTCAATAATATGTACCTGATAAGATTTACAAATTAAATATAAGACACACCGTTCAAGCAATGGCTCTTTAGAAAACCAAAAGTAGTCTCTCTATAAAACAACAATAGACCCAGTCCTAATCATCATTTCTCTTTCCCCCATCTGGACGACACTGACAGTCTTGGTATCGCACTCAAGACTGAACCGGTGTTTGAAGCCTTTGCTACAACCTCAAAACTTACCACGGAGTCGCCGACGGTCAGTCGGACGACTCTACCTGGGGTGACCACATGAAGCGCCTACGCTTTATAGTCACCAATGGAGCGTTTCCATTACCAAGTAAGGGGAACGACGAATCAAAGAATTCTGTCACAGCCAATCTAGTGCTGCGCAGTCCAGACCAGAATGCTTGGTCACATACAGTTCCACTAATGCAGTGTCAGTCAACTAGTAGATAATAATCATAAAATAATATTACAAAGCCAATACGGCAAACACTACCCGCACACTGAGAGCCTGCTTGAACTGGTAATGTCAACAAACACGCTAAATCAAGAAAAACCCTCTATTATCGCCCAACCCGCGCGCGAGATAAATAACATTTGATCATGCTCGTCCAACAAATCCTCCCACTAAAGTATTCAGCCTGACGTCTCCCAGTGCCCAACACCGTCATCTTATCCCATCCGTATTATTCTAACCCACCACAGGACCTGGAAAAGACAATAAGTTTAGTACACGAGGTCCTAGTTTCCGGCCCGCATCCACCATCTTGTAAACAAAGTAAACACCAGGTGGCCCCACCACGCTACCCGTTACAAAATCACCAGCGAAATACAATCTCTGGTTCCGGGAGTGACGTCAGCTTCCGGAATTCAACCACATGAAGGCGAGCCGAAAACTGCTAGAAGAATTTTGGACCAACAATCTCCTTAAACCAACGAGTTAGTAGCCTACCTAACGTGCTAATAACGAGGGAAAAGGGTTAAACTCACCAGGAGTGGAGCGGTAGAGGTGAAGGGCCGGCTGAGCAGAGAAGGGTGGCGCCCGGCAACGGGCGAGGGAGAAGAACATCCAAAGTCCCGTGAGAACAGTCTTGTGGTCTGTGTTTCCCATAAAAACAAACTGGCTGGTGCCTCTTGGATATATAAGGGTGCTAAAACTAGTGACCTGGGCGCTAACCAGGAATTGGATTAAAGAATTACTTGGTGGAAATCACTCCAAAGAAAAAATTTACTATATACAAAAGGAGTGCCGACGGTCTACCGCTGGGGTAGCGGTAGGCGGACTATGACTCGGCCCAGGGCCCGGGCCCACCGACGAAGAACTCGGGCGGACGGCGTGTAGCCGTCCACTAACTCTCTAAAATCATTTACCGTCATCGTTCCATCCGCCACGGTCTTGGATAAGTGGAGCGCGTGTCCGGTGTTGACGGTAGGCACCCCGTACCAACCATTGGCAAGCTTCACCTCCCGGCTGATCCTTGGCACAAGACGGTTGACCCACTTTTGCAGCGACCCATCACTGTCCGTCAGTGGCCACCTTCGCGCATCGAAACCCGAAGGGGTGGCTAAAATAAGGGTGGCTGGTATAGGGTGGGCCTGGATGTTTAGGAAGGCTCTGTTGAAAAGTTCGGCGTAGAAAGTCACGACTGCATCGGGGTTAATAAAAAGAGGGATGTAGAGGGCCAGTTCCCGATCCCAGGTGAGGATATCTAACAGGTTGCAGATCACTATAAGCACGTCGTCCGGGTACAACATATGGTGGGCGAAGGCGTGTCCCGCCAGCTCTGCAGTGGTTGCCTCATCACAAGGAAAAGTCACGAAGACGTGGTCCGAATAGTTTAAAAGTAAGTCCGGATAATCCTGGATCCCTGCCTCCCGATTGGAACTGAAAATGGCGACCCGAACCATTGTAACTAGGGTAAAGGGATCAAAGTTAGTAAGACAAAAGATAAAACGCGTCCGAATACTTCAAAAGGACCGCCGGCACTGATTAAAATGACGTCATAACGAGGCTAATTTGGGAAACCCCTTTTTGATCCAAAGGATCCAAATGTTGAAATCGGCTAACATGATCAAACCATCGTTTAATTTTCCTCAGAAATCGCGCTAAACTAAAGTTTAGGTCCCCAACCAACATAATTAAGTGATAAATTTCAGTTGTCTCGGCACAATAATTCACATCGAGCGTGCAAACTCGCCGAATTCATTCGAACCAGAAAATTGCCATCTGGGCACTTCACGCCTGGAGGAACCCAGACCGAGGTCGGGCCCTGGATGGGAACTCCAGTCAAGCGTCCTGCTAAGTACACATGTACTAAGGGTGACTGATGGGCGCGCGCTGGTTATGGTGGTTTATATGTGTCAAACTGTTTAATGTTGACCGGTCCACTGCATGGACCTTGTATTCACTGTAAATAATGTCATTTTAGTTGAAAATTGTTCGAAAATCAACCTACATTGTATGATGAAACCCGATCATTCAAGATGTCCGATTTCTCCGAAGTCACTTGTTATTATGTTAACTCGTTCTAGAATTGAATTTGCTGTTCATTTGTTAATTTTAGAGGATTAAGACAACTTCACACTGTATATATGTTGAATATTCATTGACTTTTGTTCCAACCGGATAGATTAAGAATCTGTACATGTATGTACTAAGTTAATACTGAAAATGATATTGACTCGGAACAATGAGTACTGCTACAGTTTGCAGGACGATCTCCTTCACTTCAATGATCATTTCACAATCCTCTAGACTTTCCTTGTCACAGTTTGCATGACAATCTCCTTCACTTTAAGGATCATTTCACGATCCTCTAGACTTACCTTGTCACTTTATGAACGGGTTCCGCTGACCTTAAGCCTCAGCACGGGGCTGACAACACAATGAACTTACCTTGTCACTTTATGAACGGTTTCCGCTGACCTTGAGCCTCAGCACGGGGCTGATAATAAAATGCACTTATGTAGTGAACAATTCCGTTCATAAGGTTGTGCTTTTGGTTACGTCTCCGAATGACCAGAAAATGGAATCTACAAATATATTGACACTGTGCTATATGTACCACGAGAGTCAAAGCCACCCAACAGCAATTTGCTTTACTTTAAAAAAAGAAAAAAAATATATATAATATGTCCAATAATCCAAATTGGGAACACAATCACATCTGGCTGAATAATCCTTATTAGGTTTGAGCTATGTCGTCCACCTCCTCAATCTCAAACATCTGACCGCCGTCGAATGTACTAATAGCTTAGTACTTTTAATATATTATCATATTGTATAATCTAGTTAGGATCAGGCCTAGCAAGTCTACTTCTAAGAAGAGGTATTTTTGCGCTTCTAGCGCCACCTGTTAACCAGTATAAAAGGTGTTGCAAGGTAGGGAGCGAGTCAGTTTAGAGTTTAACCACAGAGTTAGTGGAGTTAGTAACAAGTAAGCAGCGTTAGCTGAGCTGCTCGGAGCTATGCCTACCAGCTCCTGCGGAGTATACTGGAGTTTACCGATACCAACTACTTCGGACAAAGGATTGTGATAGAGCTAAGCGCTAGGATGGTCTAGGATGTGCTGGAACAACTTGTATTCTAAATGTGGTTGATCACTGAGTAGGAGATGGGAAGGTGGACTGATGGAGACTTATTCGCTGTGGCTTTGACTCGGGATGAGATGTTTACTTCAATAAAAACCCTTTCATTTTAAGAGCTTCCTCATCGTCCATTTCTTTTGAACTATTGGGGAATGGATGAATTAACTCTGAGCGCAGTCTGATTGGCTCAACAACTTGAATGAACGACTCATGGATAAATTAATTATACACATCACGCAGTCTTAAATGAAGACTAACAATAGTTCAACTGGAGCACATCTGGGCATGCCAGGACACTTTGGGGCACGCTCAGGCACATTAGGGCACACTCAGGCACATTAGAGCATGCTGGAACACGGTGCACACCAGAGCATGCTGAGGCACATTAGGGCATGCTCGGGCACATTATGGCACATTAGGGCACGTTTGAGTACGGTGTAAGCTGGAGTACGCTGGAGTACATCTTGGCATGCCAGGGCACATTAGGGCATGCTTTGGCACATTATGACATGCTCGGGCACATTGGGGCATGCTCGGGCACATTAGGGCACGCTGGAGCAGGGTGCACGCCAGAGCATGCTGAGGCACATTTGGGCACGCGAGGGCACCCTGGGGCACATTAGGGCACGTTGGAGCACGGTGCATGCTGGGGCATGCTGGAGCACATCTGGGCATGCCAGGGCACATTAGGGCACACTCTGGCACATTAGGGTACGCTCGGGCACATTAGGGCATGCTCGGACACGCTGGAGTACATCTGGGCATGCAGGAGCACATTTGGGCATGCCAGGGCACATTAGGGCACACCAGGGCACATAAGGGCATGCTCAGGCACATTAGGGCACGCTCGGGCACATTAGGGCATGCGCAGGCACATTAGGGCACGCTGGAGCCTGGTGCACGCTTGGGCATGCTGGAGCACATCTGGGCACGCCAGGGCACATTAGGGCACACTCTGGCACATTAAAGGGCCATACCCACTTAGCGACTCTAGCGGAGACGGACGACGGGCGACGGGGAGAAACTCCGTCTTCGTCGCCCGGCGACTGGCATATCAAGCAAGTTTGATAATTTCCCGGCGATTTTCCCGGCGATCCTGTCGTCCGTCGCTCGTCGCTCAGAATGGGCACCATACCAACGGAGAATCGCCCGGCGACTTTGCTCGCCCGGCAACTGGACACCGCCGATTATGTAATTACCCCTCGTCGCCGGTCGCCGGTCGCTGGGTAGATCGCTTAGTGGGTATGGGGCTTAAGGCACGCTCGGGCACATTACAGCAACAGAAGGGTAGTTCTGTTACAACAGGGGCGGATCCAGGATTTTTTTAGGGGGGGGGCCAAGATTTGAAAAATTGTGTAAGTAGTATATAAACATAGCATTTTGGACAGCGTAGCTGTCCAAGGGGAGGGTATGGGAGGGGCACCCCCTCCCATTGGGGGGGTTTGGGGGGCCACCCCCAGGAAAATTTTGAAAAAATAAGCTCTCATCCATGCAATCTGAAGCATTCTGAGATACTTTTGAGCCAATTTGAGATAATGCTTTCTTCCTATATGATAGTTTAGATTTAAGTAGGAATATTCTAAGGGGGGGGGGGGACAAAGATTTACAAAATTGTGTAAGTAGCATATATCTCTATAAGGAAGAAATTTTGGACAGGGATGTCTTCCATGGGGAGGGTATGGGAGGGGTACCCCCTCCCATTGGGGGGGTTTGGGGGGCCACCCCCAGGAAAATTTTGAAAAAATAAGCTCTCATCCATGCAATCTGAGGCATTCTGAGATACTTTTGAGCCAATTTGAGATAATGCTTTCTCCCTATATGATAGTTTAGATTTAAGTAGGAATATTCTAAGGGGGGGGGGACAAAGATTTACAAAATTGTGTAAGTAGCATATATATCTATAAGGAAGAAATTTTGGACAGGGATGTCTTCCATGGGGAGGGTATGGGAGGGGTACCCCCTCCCATTGTTGGAGTTTGGGGGGCCACCCCCAGGAAAATTTTGAAAAAATAAGCTCTCATTCATGCAATCTGAGGCATTCTGAGATACTTTAGAGACCTTCGGGATAATGCTTTTACCCTAATAATTTTGGGTGTAATAGGGTTCTTCCTAGAAACAGATTTCGAGTATCAAAAGCCCCATTTTGCTTATCCTTAGGGGGGAATTTTTGGAAAATAGTGGGCTTTTTGACAATATCTATGTTTTTTCCTAATTACTTTAATTTGGATATCTTTCTTTTGTTTTTTAAATGCCTGATGGGGGGGGGGACCAATTGGGGAGACAGGGAATGGACAAGGGAGGCAGAGGGTCGACACGTATGGCATAGGGTTGAGAGGGGAGATAGAGGGCCAATAGGAGAGGTAAATGGTCGACAGGGATAGCATAGGGTTGAGAAGGGAGGTAGAGGGCCAATAGGAAAGGTAAATGGTCGACAGGGATGGGATAGGGTTGAGAGGGGAGGTAGAGGGCCAAAAATTCCTGGATCTACCCCTGAGTAGTAAAAACGAAGATCGAGTTCAACTCGTGGCGCGAAAATGCGCACATTAGGCGCTTGCGCATTTTCGCGCCAACGAGTTGAACTCAATCTTCGTTTTTTCCTAGCTCACGAACTAGTGGTCTAGGCTCTATAATAGCGGCTCTGCCTGTCAGAACCGTTAACACGAAAGCCAGTTGCAACCGCTGGTAAAACACAACCTTCGGTTCAGGGACATCAGCTTCAGAAAGTTCCCCACGAGGACACGAGGCTCGTAGAGCATAAGAGCTTATCTTGAAAAGACACGTGAACTAATATAACTATAGAAATCACAAATTCTGATGATGTATACTTTTAGTTTAGAATTGAGCCACCAGGAAAGATGATCTGTTTAAGCGGGTTGTATCTTTTCCATTTTAATCTTAGTTGGGATCAGCTCATGTATAGCATTCTGGGAGAGGGAGGTGAACTATATTTTGTAAAAGGTTCAAATTTTCTCCACTAGGGGGAAGTCATATATCACTGCTGTGTAAGGATATGGTAAGGAGGGGTGACTTGGGATTGGTAATAACATTGTCCGTGCTACCAACAGCTGGCTAGCCGGAGAACTTACCCCACACCTTAGGGTGTGCCTATGTGGTCAGTGAGTGAGTCCGATCGAGTAGGCTTTGTGCCACATTTCGGACATTCATGGACTCTGTAGAGGCTATCCAACCTGGAAAGGGAACTGGTAATCAAAGAATTCCGTCCCATCAAATCTGGTATGGAAGGCTGAATCCACCTCTATTTGGCTTGAGCCTGTCCCTATTGAAACAGGACTCTTTGTTGTTTGGCTCGAACCACAACTTCTTACCCGCTGGCAAATGTGCCTAGCTAACCATAACCTTCAGCATGTCTGACACAGAAACAAAACTGTAAAAGACAGGCAGGGGGTTTCCTATTCCTTCACCTCATTGTTCATTTCACAATCCAAAGTGGGGGGGAACTCTTCCAAGAGGGTCTGATAGGACCCTATTCTCTTACGGGTGCTGCGTGCTGGGCCCACGGCAGCAACCCGGTATACCAGGGAATGGTTCCATATACTGTGTGTTTTAAGTATGTTGGGCTGCTCCCGGATCTCCAGAGTCACCTTCCAACGGTGGCGACGGGTTCTCCGTCGAAGGACTTCCCCTCCCTTCCAACAGTACAGCGTTTGCCTACTAGTAGTAATAATAGTAATAAAATAATACCTAGACACCCACTAGTCATACCAAACCCAACCAGTAAAACAGAGAGTTACCCTGAACTGAGTATGTCTTGTAAAACCCTTAGTTTTGACAAATCCCCTATTATCGCTCAAAGAACAAGAGGTAAACACGCATTGATCATGTTCGCCTAACTACCCCCCCACTAAAGTTATCAACCTGACGTCTACTGGAACAAGTCGACTCATATCGAGCTATCAGCTGTGCTACAACCTACCACAGGATCTGAGAAGAACAATAAACTTAGTACGCGAAGCCCCAGTCTCCGGCCCGCATCCACCATCTTGCACCCACAGTTGACACTAGGCAGCTCCACCGTCAGAACCGTTACTACTAACACAATTGTAGTCACTGGCAAAACACAGTCCCCGGTTCCGGGAGTGACGTCAATTTCCGGTAAAAAAGCACGTGGAGGCGAGCCGAACACTTCTAAGAACATTTTGGACCAACAATCTCCTTAAAATAAGAGGTTAGTAACCTACCTAACATGCCAAGAATACAAAGGAAAGGACTATACTTACCAGAACAGGGAAGAGCTGCAGCTGGAGTAGAGCCGGCGGAGGGAGAGCGCAAGCCCCAAACGAATCCGGCGAGTCGCCCAGAACAGTCCGGAAAACCGCCACAGGAGAAAAACATCTAGTCCTTGGATGGCCCGATCACTGGCCGGGAATTGGGTCCGATGAACTCTGTGCTGATTGGCAAATAATGCTTACGGCTTGATCACTAGCCGGGAATCAAGGCCCACTAATCACTGAAGGCAATCAGTATGTACAGGGGTGCGGAGGGGGGTAGGGCTAACGGGGAGCTATCGGGAGCTGGCGAAGGAGCCGGCCCAGGGCGCGAGCCCATCTTCGAAGTTGGCGATGGGTCGGCATGTAACCGTCCACGAACTCCCGATAATCGTGGACGGTGAAGGTCCCGTCGGCAGTCAGACGTGTTATGTGGAGGCCGTGCCCCAGGTCGGCTGTTGGGACGCCAAACCAAAGGTTCGCATGGCTAATCCATCGCTGAAATGATGAGTCCTCGCTGGTCATCTCCCAGGTCTCCGTGTTAATTCCCGACACAGTGGTGAACATTACGGTGGCGGGGGCCGGATGGCTGTGCAGGCTAAGGAAGGCCCTGTTTAAAGTTTCCCCGTAGAAAGTCACCGCGGCCTGGGTAGAGGAAAAGAGGGGAATGTACAGCCCCAACTCTGCGTCCCACGTTAAAATGTCCAATAAGTTGACAATAATTACTAGGAGGTCGTCGGGCCACACACAATGGTGCGCGAACGCCGCCCCGGCTAAGTCGGCGGTACCGGCGTCCACGCACTCGACCACGATGAAACTATTGTCCGAATCCCCGACGATCAGGTCATTATATCCTTCGACCCCACTCTCCCTCTGGCTGCAGAAAATCGCGACGCGGACCATGGTTAAAGAAAAAAAAGATTGGGAAAGTTCCTTAGAGTAAAACAGATACGTCCTCCCTGTCTAAGATAACACCAGCACTGATTAAAATGACGTCAAAACGAGGCTAATTGGGAAAACCCCTTTTCGATCCGAGGGATCCAAATTATGTAATCGGCCAACATGATCAAACTAGCGTATAACTTTTATTAAAATCGGTGCCAAACTAAAGTTTAGGTCCCATACTAACGTAAATTAATGTCAAACATCAGTTAGATCGATGCGGAAATTCGCATCGAGCGCGCAAACATGATTGATCTATTCGAAATCAGAATTTATCATCCGAGCGCATCGCGTCTGGGGCATCTCAAAACGAGGTCAAACCCTGGAGGGGGATCCCAGGCGGAACGACCGACTCGGTACATATGTACTAAGTATGGTGAGTGGGCGCATCTCAACTATTGTGATTTACCTGTGCCAAATTGTCTGATATTTTATTTGCATGATCGGTCAACTGCATAGGCCTTATGTACATTGTAAATCTTGTTTAAAATCGAAAACTATCTGAAAACCGAAGCACAAAACTTTGGTTATTTCGAACATTCAAGATGTCCGACTTCCCTGAAGTCACTTTTATTGTATCAAACTCAACTTTAAAGCGTATTTATGGCTCGTTGTGAACACTAAATGTTTAAGACAACTTCATCTTGTATATATGTTGAATTTTATTGACTTTCATGTTGACATGTTAACTTGAGAATTTGTACATGCATGTACTAAGACAAAGATTGAAATGATATCGACCGTGAACAATGGTCATAAAATTAAATTTGTATTATTCTGACACTGTGCTATTTGTATCACGAGAGTCAACGCCACTTATATTGACTTCTACCAGTTAAAAAAAAAACTGATCCAAATTGGGAATACCTCTATATTTTGGTAAGGGAACATTTATTAAGTTTGAATTACATCGTCCACCTCTTTAATCTCAAACACCTGACCGCCGTCGAATGTACTAATGGCTTAGTACTTTTAATATATTTAGAATATGATCTGTTTAGTAAGACTTAGTCCTACTCATACTACTTCTGTAGAGATCTGTTTCACGCTCCTAGCGCCACCTGTTAACCAGTATAAAAGGCGATGTAAGAGCTGGGAGCGGGCAGTCAGTAAGTCAGTCAGTGAGCAGTCAGTAGTGAGTTAGCTAGTCAGACAGTCAGCAAGTTACTTAGCTGAGCTACTCGGAGTCACACCTGCCGGCTCCTGAGCACTACCTTCTGGAGTATACCTATACCAACGGACTTGGGCAAGGATTGTGATAGAGCTGCGCACTAGAGTGGTTCAGCATGTGAGGATCATCTTATATTCTGGTTGATCACTGGATAGGAGATGGGAAAGGTGGACGGTTATAGACTTACACACAGTGGCTTTGACTCGGGATGAGATGTTTAATGAACAAATAAATCCTTTCACTTAAAGCTCCCTCGTCGTCCATTTCTTGTGAACTATTGGGGAATGGATGGAATGACTTTGGGCATCGACTGGTTAGCCCAATATTTTACGCAGGCTTCTCACGGATTAATTAACTTTATAAATGACGCAGAATCCCTACAAGTCTCTAATTAACACTAACAATAGTTCAAGTCTCCTCTTTCTTTTGCATTTTATTTCAAGTTCCTGTGAAAATTATTTCATAAATCCCTCAAAAAGTGAAAAATGTGTTTACTTTAGGTGTAACATAATTTTGTTTATCTGACATTTAAATGGTGTTTTCCGACAGGTGTGCCATACTTTTTAACATAAGAATCAGTTTAGTTTCTGTAAGTCAAGCATTGCCTCTAGGAACGCAAGGTTGTGCAAAATTACCTATTTTCAGCATTGATGCAGTGGAGCACAGAGCATCTTGCAGTGGAGCATTCTCAATTCTGCTGTTCTGGAGAGAGTACCCTTTCACCAAAAGTGTAATAGTTAGCTTCAAATAGCATCATTTGAGTTACAAATGATAAATGGTAGGTAAATTGTCCTGGGGATTCAAGTTCTGGTCGTGAACATACCATAGATTTTAGCAATACGAGCAATTACCATAAATAATGACTGGTCACACTTCTCTGTTATATAATATATGGGCAAGTGGTTAGAAATATTGGTCAAATTCCAGGTACATTTTTCTAAATAACTCTGGAACTAAAAAGATATCAAGAAGCGGGAAAAACCAGTGTATTTCTCTCTGAGCTCTATTTTCAGAAAAGAGAAGAAACATACTGGATAATAATATATTTTTCTGTGGTAGTGCCTACTCTTAATTATGAAGAAGGCCCTAACAGGTTGAAACATGTCAATTCTACATGTCACATTAAAGTTTTAATAGTCTGAAATCAACTATATTGAGTTAGGTGTGTCTACAACTTAACTCTGTACTACAAAGTATCATTTGTTGTAATTTTTTAGAAATTTAGCACCAATTGTGATAACCTTCAGATCTAGAAAACCCCGCAAAATTACAATAGAACTCTGAAAGATTCTTGAACACAACATATGCCACCTCTGACTTGGAGCATAAACATACTTTAAATCCTTAAACAATTTTCTATATATTAGATATATCTTTTCTAAAAATCTAATGTTATCGTGATATTGGTTAAAATATTACCAAATCACAGACATCATGAGATCATATCAATAGATTATTCAGTATTCCTGTCATGATATTGCTGGTAAATTTTCGCTACGAAATAGCGAGCCTCGCCGGGTACAATTTCATCATGTAAAACAGATTGAGAAGGCATCAAATTTGATCATTACATAGGGCTAACATTGAAATAAGATCACATTTTGACATGTGTTTACCTATCCCTAGCACTTTCAATATCTACAACACTGCTATTTCTAATAACCTCATCCCACAAGAAAATATCCCTAACCCTCAAGAAATCTTAAGTAACAGTTTGACTCTGATGACTATGATAGTTTTGAATCTATCAGTGAAGAAACGAAGGGTATTGAGTTGACAACCTTTTCTGTTTCTTCCTCTCAATCTAGCAATCAGTGCTCTTCCTCAACAACTCAACAATTGAAATTTAAAAAAGATAAAAAGATGTTTGTTAAAAATACTAATCAGAAAATAAGGACTGTTTTTGCAAAGTTATCTGAAGTACATACCTATTAACTTGTAACTACTAAAATAGAGATGCTCAAATTATATACTCCGACTGTACTTGTCCTGATTATGTTGTTTTACCCTGATTGTTTAAACGTGTATGTTTCTTACTTAATGATCAGCAAGGAAAGAAAAGTTAGTCGACTTTTCAAAAAATAAAAATGCTAGAGCATTAGGTAAGGAGGAGTTTGCATCGCATATATATGATTGTGAGCTCGCATCATAAGTTATCACAAATTCAACACACAACTAATGAGATAAGATTATCACAAATATTATTTGATATTTCGAATCTGAAATGAAGTTACTATTAATGCTTGCATCATAAGTTGAATGCGCATGTATTATACATAAACAGTTCTAGCTCTGTTCTATCTTCTGAAATATAATAAAAGTGCTAAGCAATTAGTACATCCGACAGTGATCAGGCATTTGAAATAGAAGAGGTGAACGATAGGATTTCAAACCATAGCATTATATTTTTATTTTTCATTACACAGGAAACGATTTAAATGTCTTATTTAGCGATTCTGACTTGTTCCTACCTAAGAAATACAAATATTCTTCGAATGGTTTCTTGATCAATCTTAGTACTGAAATGAACATAACACACTTACGCAACACGCGCAAAATGTCGTGGTCTCCTTCTCGTGGAGAAAACTTGAACCTTTTACAAAATATAGTATACCTCCCTTTCCCACAATGCTATACACGATCCAATGTCAACTTTGAAATTTTAAGCACTTTCTGAAACATTTACTTTTTCTTCAAATTTATTCATTTTACACACAAACTAATTTTCATTGTCTAAAAGGACTCTTTAATATCTAAATAAATTTGAATGAAAATTCACATCCCAGAAACTTTAGCTAGCTCACTAAAACTAGCAGCAAGAATGATCTGAAATGTTAGATAAAGCTTCTCCTCTAGAAATATTTTTAACATATTCAAGCGTTTTTGGGCTTAATACTGCTCTAACCCGGTGCTGCTGTTTTCATTGATTGACCTAAGAAATGATGTTTTCCTCAGGTGAAACAGTAGCTGTAGAAGAAAGAGCACAAAATGACCTTTAGTCATTTACTTAAAACTAGAAGCATGAATCATATTCTCGTCCGCACCCAGTGCAGAGCTAACAAAATAGTTCTTCTAAACCACAAGATAAAAATTCTATCAACCATAACTATCAGCCTTGTATGTCTGTTCGATTACTATATAATTCAAGCCTAAAATAGTTGTCAGAAGTTTAGCGGTATAGTTCCCAAGCTAGGTATCAGGTGAAGTCTGAGACTGCTCACAAGTATTGGAAATATAACTTCTTTTATCAATAAATTACTTTGTAACTAGCTTAAATAATCATCATGTTTCGACCCGTTAGGACCTTCATCAGGATTACAAATGCTAATGCAGTTACTTCTGAAGTAAGGAATTCACATGTTAAATATGGTATGATTTACGTGTAGAAAATAACAGATGGATTTTTCATTAACAGTATAATTCAGTCTAGGCTTTGTTTATAAATGATAACTATATCTGTTCTTGGAATCTTCAAATAAACTATATCAAATTACTTTGAAAAGTTCAACGTATGCTAAATGACAGGGTGACCAAGGCTAAAAGAGCCTCATCTGCAATTAAGCAAGCAATAAGTACCACCACAAATGTCTCAACACAACTATCCACATCGCTATTTGATAAGCAGATAGAACCTATTCTACTTTATGCTAGCCCAATATGGGTCATACCCAAAAGCACATGTACACTGAAACTGAGTTGTATTGAACTTAACCAAACCAGCACTAGAGCTTATACGAACAAATGCCTACAAGTTAAGGTTTTAGAACAGACAGACACTTTAAAGATCGAATACAGACCAAGTCGAGTTTGTATAGATACACAAAATTTAGGAGAAACCCGCCACTGGGTGAGTGGCAGGGGATCTTTTATGTGCAATGTCCCATAGGAAGCACATCACACACCAGACCTTTAATGGTCCTCTCAAAAGTCTAAAAACCCACTGCAAAGGAAGCCATAGCGGAGTTAGATCAGCATAATTTGAAAGGATGCAGACTAGATATTCAGATTTTAACTGAGGTTTCAGAACAGTTAGGCACTGGAGAGATCGACTTCAGACCGAGTCGAGTTTGTATAGACACAACTGCTAGGCTCAAGGATATATATATATTCAAAGCTTTGATGCTTTCTGTCTGGAAGAGTCAAACCTGGAGAAATGTATGGTTACCAGCATTTGTAAACAAGACCTGTACAAGGCAAAACATTATCTCTATAAAATAAGATCTGCTAGTATCAGAAATATATTCACCAAGCTACGCATTGACACTAACTACACCTCTGACAGCCGATATAGGAGTTTCAGGAACAATAAAGTGGAGGGACCCTCGTGCAAAGACTGCGCGTGCAGACAAACAGTGGTGCATGTATTACTAAACTGCAAAAATCCAGATCTACTAACCAACAAAACTGTGTTCGAGAATAAATTCCTCAAATATATACCTAACTACCGAACTCTACCCGACCAGGAGAAATTACAAATTGTACTAAACCTCAATCCACCATGTAAAAATGAACTCAAAGACGATGTTATTGAAATACTATGTACATTTGTCAAACATGCATACCAAATTGTACTACGCCAACCTAAATGACATGAATGTATTGCTTACATTAGTCCAATAAACTTACTTACTACTTACTATGGAAAGATGTTAATTATAATCCGTATATTTCCACAATAAAATCTAGGCTACATTAGTCCGTTGAAAATCTGCATGTAAAAACTTTTTTGTGTAATACAATTACTAAGATAAAGTTAAAAGTTAAGATCTAGTTAAAAAATAACATCCGCTCGTGGAGAAGAGTCGTTCCTTTTTAAGGTAAATTACTAATGAGGTATTGGAACAAGATTAGCTCCCAAAAGAAACAGCCTTGACCAGGCAGTATTTTGTCCAAGCCATCGGCGATGTAGTTAATTTCCCGTTGGGGTTGGTTGGTGGATTAGTGGTTTTGCTGTTGGCCTGTTGGCGGGCCGTGGCAACTGCAGGTGAGTCGGTACAGTAGAATCAACCACTGGTGGATGAGCGGGTTCGGTGCTAGTGTCAGTTTCATCCTCGCTGTCTCCGGTGCTGGATTGATCGGTTCACTAGTCGGTTGTTCCTGCGTCATTGTGGTTGATGGTTGGTTAGCAGTTTGAGTGTTCTCGTTGGGGCACTCCACAAGAACGATCCAAAGTTAGGCAGGTGGGGTTAGTTTCCACGGTCTGAAAGGTAAAGTGGCGACAGCTGTTATGAACACAGTAATTGATGGACAACATGGGGACCTGGTTGTATGTCATTTGCAGCTTAGGCTATCCCCCTCTCCACTCTCTACTGTCCCATGCCTACTTGCGCCCTTCACAACGGTTGTTAGGGACGCCACTCTCCACAAACATTCACTTGGCGGACGACACCCGCACCGTACGGACGCTTAGTCACCCACCCACCCCCAACATCATGACTTTATTATCTTTGTTTATTTACAGTAATTATTTTCTTCTACTATTACATATTTACAAACTTCATTCATCCCTAAGTACGGGTTATTTACTATTCTCATAAACCCCCTTTGTGTTTCGTTGGGGTTAATCCTAAAAGTAATAAAATTCAAACAATTTTCCCAAGCCGCCGTTACATCTTATTTCTTCATACCGTAAGGATAGCTAGTGGACTGCTAATGATAAAAGAAATTAAGCATTTTAGCACTTACTAATTTTCCAAGCAACAAGAATGTGGACATACTGCATATAGTAATTTTACACTGTTTAAAATTTATAAGTCAGGGATGTTGTTTCATATTTTACGCAGAGACCTCTAAACAACTTTGAAGAATATTTGCTCATAACATGTTTCATAACATTTTAAAATCATTTCAGATTTTGAATATGATGTTTCAGATTTTTTCATTAATCTGATTCGTAACCTTCATAAAAGACAGTTTCCTTATCATAATAATTATACTAACCAACGCTTTGCTGTGCTTCTTCCCCTTCCGCACGAGTTTGTTTTTTGAACTGAAGCGCTATTTCGTTGATTGCTAATTAGGAAAAGAAATTGAGAATTAGTAGTATCATTCCATGCTTACTTTGCTAGCACAAGAGACAGGTTGAAGAACATTGTCTCTAAGGGTAGTAAAGTTTTTCTATACTATGGGTTTTAATTTAAACTTACATTATGATTTAATTTAAACTTACATTATGATTTAAGTGAGCATACTGAACTGTCTCTAGCTGTTCTTCTGCGCTTTTATTTGCAAATTTATTTTATCAATGTAGCAATCATGATGATACTTACTCTCAGCAATTCTTTCCTGATTCTTTGCCAATACCTCTAGCGCTTGCGTCATTCTTTCGGACATGTCGCGGTGGTGATTTATGCTTTCGCTTAAACTTTTTGTTAGAGTGGCTAGGTTTTCACCAAATTTGGAACAACATCCGCATTTCAATAGCCTAACAGAAGTGGTTTGAGCTGTAAAGAGATTAATATAATTATTTCTTAAAATCACAATATATCTTTAACATTCAGTCAGGAGAAATTTGGGCAGATAACTAAGTTTTGATCTAAAACATTCAGTTAGGAAAAATTTAGTAACAAACAAATTTCCTTCAATTTAGTTTAAAAAATGTTTCAGATATTTAAAGATTTCTAAATTATCTTACTGATTTTAATAATAAGTACCTTTTCTTTTGGTCTTCATCTTTGTGAAGGCAGTCTCACTGTGCTCCTCTTCATCAGTCTTCGTCTGCCATGATGGGCGATACAATCCAAAAACTCGGGGTCGTTCTGTGCTTTGACTTGGTGAGACTACAAGAGGAAGTTATATCTTTTAGAAAAATATGCCTGAAGAGCAATTCATTACAGCAAAGTTTAAGATACTGATCTAATATATATCTTCTCGCATTACATGTTAAGTCTTTTCATGTTAAGTCATGCATTTCAGGATAGAAATTTGAGAAAAATAAAACTTTATGTATTTACAGTCACCATTTTAAAGAAACTGCATATACCAAGGTCTATCGTTACAAAGGTTTGATACCTTACAGGTTTTATTTAGAGAAACATCACCATTTCTAGTTCATACTCTCTATTTAAGTGCTTTCAGGGAAATCATAATTTAGTTAGGTGAGAGTGCTCCCTTATCTTTGATCCTGGATTCTTATTTCAAACCGATACTTACCATGTGAAAAATTAGATGATTCAGAGTTCTAAAACTTTATTTATTTACAGTCACGATTTTAAAGAAACTGCATATACCAAAGTCTATCGTTAGAAAGTTTTGATACCTTGAAGGTTTTATTTTGAGAAACATAACCATTTCTAGTTCATACTATTTTAGTGTTTTTAGGGAAATCAAGGATGTCGCCATGTCGAATTTAAGAAATGGCCATGTCATGCTGTCGAATTTAAGAAATATCCAGGTCCCATGTCACTATCTTTCAAAAATCCCATGTCGCATGTAACAAGGCCTCAAAAACGACCATGTCGAATTTAGGGGTCTAGGGCCCTATTCTTTGTATATATAATATTGTTTCATATTTCAAACTGTTACTTACCATGTGAAAAATCGGATGATTCGGAGTCCGATGACGGTATAAGCTCACTCTGACTCCCACCACGACTACTTTCCCTTTCTAAGGTCTTTGACTTTGCTGAAAGGAGAGATAAGAACACCCGGTGCTTAATATTTTCAACAAGGTCTAACACACGCTGCTTAATATTTTCAACAAGGTCTAAATTTACACTTTAAGTGGGGTGTGGTGACGGGGCTGTTGACTCTCTGGTGAACAAGACCGCGAATGACCAGGTGAGTGAAAAAATATTTTCACATTCCCTCCAGTTGCCGCCTTTTTGTATAACCTGGCTGCCCATTGGTCAGTTTTGTTTATGGGTGCCATGCATGGCAGGAACAGCTGCTCTGATTGGTCATTGGGGGTGGCCCTGCTGGCAGCAGCAGGCTTACACCTGTGTGTCATGGGGTGCGCTGAGGCTAGCCACAGCTAAAGGCTGTCTGACTGTCACCACTTTTTGTAAAATGTTGTTGGGAAAAGGGGGTGGAGGAAGGAGGAGTCTTATTAGTGGGCCCGCGGGTATTAATATTAGTAGGGGCAAAGACCAATTTGTTTTATAGGCGGTTTATGCGCGGTTTCGGAAGATTACCTCATCAGTTGTATCTCACCGGAGTCTACTTTTTTTACATCGCCCTACCCCAGTTCTCTGGCCCGTGGATTCCATCAATCCACAGTCCAGAAAGCCTTGTAAGAAAATTACAAAAAATAAATTTACACTTTTAACTCAAAACATCTTATTACATCTCTGAAAGTTTTGAATTTGAGACTCTAAATATATCATCACTTGAGAGATACCTTATTAATCTAGTACTTTTGTTTAAAATATTTTTGCTCTGAGTGTTATGAAAATGCATTATTAGCTGTTTGAGCTCCACCTGGCCTACTTAAGGCTGATCATTTTCAGAAAATTCCATTAAAATCAGCCTTAAACATTTTAGTATGTCTGGGCTGACAGCTTAAAAAGTTAATTTCGAGCCCTGTTAATGTTTTACTGAGTAATGTTGTTTTTTGAATGCTTACCATCTTCGCTTTGTTTATACCGTTTGTAATGAGGAGAGTCATCGCCTTCAGTAGCATCTTCGTGGCTTCTCTGGAATAAATGATTGTTTTTAGTAGCGACTGAGAATCAAAATTTTACAAACATTAGATCTTTATGGAATTTGTGCTCCCCGAAGAAAAGCATTACTATGATATTTCTACTACCTGAATTGAAATCCTATCATATTTTACATAAGTAACAACATTTTCAACTCGAAATATGAATTGAGTATGTATGAGCGTTTAGACAGTATTCCAGTTCACATCTTTGTTCACAATCTCTATTAATTCAGCCAATGTTTGATAAAAAATCTAAAGATCAGGAGTAGTCCTATGGTGTCTGGAACCCTCTTGTTTTTATGTTGAACCCCTTTACACTTGTAAAGCTGCCAACAGTCTCAATGTGGTTAGGACACTCCCAATCTTTAACCTGTCCCATCTGTTCTGATTACAGCGAGAAATGTTCTAATAGATACAAGTCAACCTTGGGGACTGAAATGATCATTCTAGGCTAGGATTACATTTTTATCATTTTCTATCATTTTTTCTTTACAAAATTATAATAGTCATTGCCTTTTTGGTGAAAATAAATGCACCAAATGTATATCAATTTTGCAATATAAGATAATTGAGAAACAAAGAAATATGTGCGTAAGTTAGGAAAAATAAATGTGTTTTGTATGTAGGCCCGGTTTCTCAAAAGGGCTCAACTTTGATCTAAGGTTCAAATGGGTTTTTCGAAGCAGTTCAAGTACTTAATCTGCAGACTTGAACCTCAAAAGTTGATCTAGCCCAAGGAGATGGTTAAACTCTAGATCAAAAAATTAATTTGATTTACTAAAGAATTTTCACAAAAAATAATGTTATAGACTATGAAATGAAAAGAAATACCAAATTTCAGGCATCAATTCCAGTTAAAGCATATGAAAAAGCTACAAAATTGAACTGCAGTACTTGAACTTTGTAAGGTTAAACTTCAAAATTAGCTTAACTTTGATTTGTTACGAAAAACCAGTCTTCTAAAGTATTGGAAACAATGAGAGGCCTGCCTTAAATTTGCTCGAAACCCTCCTAACATTTTAGGTCTGGTTATGCCTCAGGTGCTCATGATTCTTGATTGACACACTCGCGTTGTTTAGTTGCAATCTTTGCTCATTTTTCCCCTCTGTAGTGAAATGCGAGCATTTATGTTCAGGTTATTTCCCAACAGCGTCATCATCATTATTTTAGTGCTGTTTCTATCGACACATTTAACAGAAAATAGGGATCATAGAAATTTCTATTTTCACTGAATACGCTCTGGGTTCCCTTCTTACAGATATATTTTCAATAAATCTCACCTTTTTTGAGAGTACTTTTGGGTCCATTTCCATCGTTTTACAAATTACAAATTCCTTTTCTGCATCAACGAGAAGAAGCACCGGATACACGTGGAAGACTGATGTCAGCTACTGATGTCGTCATGTCATGTGGTGTAAGATGTAGCCATATCATTGGTCTCTAACCCGTTAAAACTGGTACAGCAACAATGCGCCAGCCTTACAATGCGTTTATACCCTAGTGTCTTAGAATTGAACTAATTCACTTGGAAGAGTTTATTCATAAACCGGTAGGGCGCTCTTGCGACTTTCATTACTCAAGATTTGTTGACGTAGTACACTTACACAAATTTCACTGAGGAAGCACACAAAGCAAAACAAGCGTGTTCCAAACTAACTTTTTATTTTTTCTCTGCAAAAGTCTTCATTATGTCCTCGGATTTTAACCTGGTTTATTCACTGGAGGATATTGAGAGAGCAGCATCCATGGCAGCATCATTGGCATTCAAGTCTCTTAAACCAAACTCTGATTCGGCGCCTTGAACACAGGTGAGAAAATTTGATAATGGTAATGCCTAATGTGCATACCTCTGAGGGGATAATACTGCTTCCAGAGATGCTTTTTGAGACGACGGGTCGAAAAATTCACTGTTACTTTACATAGTAGAATATATATGAAACACATCTCCCTCACGGAATAAAACAGGATCAGGTCTTATAATACTACAATTTTATTTTGAAATGAAGTGAGCTTCCATTGTTAAATTATAGGACAAAATATCTTAATTCCCACACTTTTCTTGAGAAATAACAATAAAAATATATTTAATATTTCAATCTTTACCTAAAACTTTCGGTGCTTTGCATGGGGTATTCATGATCTAAAAATATATTCATTTGATTAAAATAATATTTTGTTTATTTCTCGCCAAATCGCGGGAGGGGCAAAGGTTTACACTTTCCCATCGCAGGCGTTAGGAGTAGCGTTATCTAAAGTTACAAAACGACGAAAGGTGAACCAAGCAGCTCAGTCTTACATTCTTGGAAGCACACCAGCCCCCCAAAAAACCTCTGCGTATGGGACAGGAGCCCCTAGTTCTCTGCCGCTCACTCAGAGGGCCGGCTGCTACAGTCCTCTCAGTGATAGCCATCCAGGATTTCCAATTTTTACTGGAACCCTGAAGCAAACTCTACAGTACCAACCCCTTACCAGTAAAAACTGGAAAAGGGAAAAGTGGAGGGTGGGGCCTCATATTGAGAGTCCCACTGCACACATAGATTTATAAACCATCACACTTTATGTCAGCAACAAAAATTACAACAGAATAAACTGAGCATTTGTATCTGTTTTTCATTTTGAGCCTTAACATCAAAATAAATACATGTATTATGAGTTTTATCCAAATTTATATTTAAATTTTCATATTCTGAATGTGTAGCCTTATCTCCCTCATGGGTAGCCCTGTGGTTAGTGGTGTCTGGTGCCAGCTGGTTATCTGATCTGGGGAAAGACACGGGATGGTTGGTCACAGCCTGGGATCATAAAGTTATTCTCTGAGTGAAGATAGAAAAGTGTGGAGATTTATAGTAAATTGTTTATCTCAAGAGCATTTCCAGAACACTTCAAAAATGTAACCAATCCCCTATGTTGTTGCGCAAATTTTTTTGCGAAAGTCCAATATTTTCACAATTTAAGGCTTAACTAACTTTTCAAGTGATTTTTGATGCTAGGTTTAAGTACCGGGCTAATAGTTTTTCTTTCTTACAAAAGAAAAGAGTATTCAAAAGAATGAGTGTAATGAATTTCAACCCGCTCTTTTATTATAGTTGACTCAACAAAGCTTGGATAAATCCTTACTTCTGCACTGATGTTGGTTGGTGAGCAAGTTAAATGCCCATGGAAATGTTTTAGGTTCTTTTACCAGCTTGGACAAGGTGGACAAGCGCTATTTCAAACTTTTTCTTAGAACTTGAAACAGTTTAAATCTATCGTTAAGATTTGTGCTCTTTTGCAAATTTACTAATAGTATGATGTGAATAATAAAAGTAGTCTTTTCAATAAAACTGATAGAAATAAAGGGTTTATGTGTACTAGCATTTGTGAACAGAGCAGCATAATTTGGATAAGATTTTTTGCGAAAGTCATCCAAGTAGTGGAATATTTTTGTAATTTAAGGCTTACCTAACTTTTCAAGTGATTCTTGATGTTAGGTTTAAGTACCGGGTGATTTTGGTTGGTGAGCAAGTTAAATGCTTATAAGCCTTTTAGGTTCTTTTACCAGCTTGCACAAGGTGATGCTTTTCAGCTCAGTGAGTCTTCTCAGTACAGTCTCATGATGAATTGTTATCCCAGGACATTTCCAAATAAGCATTGTCAAGTGCTATTTCAAACTTTTTCTTATCAAAGAACTTTTTTTTTTTTTTTTAAACAATTTTTATTTAGACTGAAACCATTTCAGGCCTAAGCCTGGTCTTCCGCCGGCTCCAGTGCTCGGTCAGAAGGAATTATTTACAAGTTTGATGGTGTACAGGCAATTATATAATATTATCACGATACATTTGCTTTGGATGAGATCACATTGGATGAATATGAAAATGCCCAAGGGGTAATATTTTCAGTTCACTTTTAACATAATCATATTCTATTTACAAGTTTTTAATATAGGATCAGAGTGTACTAACTCACGTAACGTGTCAAAGCTAAATAACAGAACAAAAAAAGCACAGTATGGCAGTATTCGTAGTCTCCTACATCAGCATATAATCATTCATTCATTCAGGCATACAGGATTAAACAAAATAAAAATAATAATAAGACGCTTAAACAAATATTGTTTGTCAACAGCCAACGAAAACTGTAGCAGCAAAGCAGACAGGCATCAAATAAACAATTTACTATTCATTCAGGAAATTCAATACGTATAGTATTATCACGTAAACCTTGATATATCAGGCCTTTAAAGCAATGTTTAGAGTCTTCAAGTCTCGTGGATAAGGGGAGAGCATTCCAGATCTGCGACCCCCAATAAAACGGAGTTTTTCTATAATGTCTTGTTCTTGGTACAGGTAGGTCTATTGTCATCATATTATTATTTCTAATGTTAATACCACGCCGTACGATCGGTATGTTTCCCTTTTGTATACAGGCTTTAATTAATATAAGTAATTTACAAATCAGTCTATTTTTTATATAATTGACATTCGAGATCCGGTGTAATTCAGATATGTGTTGATCTCGGGGGTCCTGCACGTTTAAACAACATCTTATAGCATTATTTTGCATGACCTGGAGCTCTTCCAGTTTAGCTTTGGGTACTACTGTAGTGAAAACAAGCCCGTAATCAATAACTCCTACGAACATAGATTTCAAAATCAGTAGAGAGGCATTCATAGTAATATATGGGCGGATTCTTCTCAACAGTGAGAGTTTATGACAAGCTAATTTGTATACATTATTCAGGTGTGCTTTCATATTAAGATTACTGTCAATATCTACCCCAAGATACTCAAAATAGTCTACGTAGGCAAGTCTTTCATTCCCTACCATAATATGATAGGTCCCTTGTAAAGTAGTGACATCAACGAACTTGTTTTTTGGAAAAAATTGGACATTCGACTTAGATACATTTATGGTTAATTTATTTACATCACACCAACGCTTTATTCTTTTAACATCACGGTTAAAAACATTAAATGTATCTATATCAAGACGTGAACATGGTGAGTAGAGAACCAAGTCATCTGCATACATAATGACTTTCATATGTTCAGGTATTCTTGCAATTTGATTTAAATAAATACTAAAGAGCTGCGGCCCTATGACACTTCCCTGTGGGACGCCGTAGTGTACATTCTCCACCTTTGACTTAGTGCCTGACACAACAGTTGACATTTTTCTATCAGATAAATAACTTGAAAATAATTTTACAGTATGGGGAGCAAAACGTAGGTCTCTCAGTTTCTGCAATAGATGTGGGTGGGATACGGTGTCGAACGCCTTTTTCAGATCGAAATATACTGCAATGGCATTATCATTTGTATTTAAAATATTATATATTTCGGTAGTGAGAGTAAAAACTGCCATTTCAGTCGAGTGGTTAGGTCTGAAACCAAATTGACGGTCGTCAATAATGTTATTATTATTCAGAAAGGTAGAGACTTGCGAGTGAATCAGATGTTCGACAACTTTCCCCAATATAGGCAACAGAGATATTGGTCTAAGATCACTTGGGTTCTTAATATCTGTTTTTTTTGGTATTGGGACAACAGTAGCAGTTTTCCAGCTATCTGGATAGATACCTTGATCAATTATCTTATTAAAGTATGTAAGAAATACGGGTGTAAAATGCTCCATCACTCTCTTCCATATAAGACTAGAGATCCCCTCTGTACCGCTTGACTTAGAAATGTCTATGTTTGCTACCCATTTTTCTACCTCTTGTTGTTCAAAATAAACCAGGTTAAACTCCTCCTCATGATTTTGGTTAATTTGTATATCTATGGGGTCTAAGTTTTCAGGTATCTGATTTGCTAGGACCGTTCCTATGTCAGAGAAATATTTATTTATCATTTCTGCAGTTCCATGTGGATCTAAAGTGATGCCGTTTTCATCAGATAACTTTACTGGGTCATTATTTTGTGGTGATATTAGGTCTGATAATATTTTCCAAAATTTTTTTGGATTTTTTGCCTGGTGTATTAGCTCAGATTTAATAAAGTTTGATCGGGCCCGTTTCACCATTGAATTTGTAATATTTCTCAGAGTTCGGGCTGCCTGTCTGTCCTCCTCCCGATTTGTCCGCCTAGCTTTCCTCAAAGCAGCGTCACGGTCTTTCATAAATTCTACTATTTCGTTTGTCAACCAGTCTGCCTTTGTTTGCTTAAAATTAAAAGTTCGAGTCGGAATGTGTATATCTAAGGCCTTCAATATAATATTATGTATCGTGGTTGATATGAGATTAATATTATCTCCTGTAGCTACTTCAGAGAATCCGTCAGCCTCCATAAGTTCGAATAATCTTTCACAGTCTAAGAAACGATATGATCTACCCGTGAAGGAGCACTTTGGAATAGGTATTTTGTCTTTTTTAATATTAATAATAACAGGGAGGTGGTCACTAACACTCCAGTCAAGGGTATTTGAAAATTGAACTCTATCACTGTTCGTGAATATTAAGTCAATAATAGCCTTGCCATACAATGGTCGAGTGGGCTTGTTAATATACTGCTGAAAGGAGTTAACTTTGGCAAAGTTTTTTAATAGTTTGGTGTTTTCCTGTCCCTTCTTGCTGTAATCTATATTAAAGTCACCTCCTAGTATTATCTCACAGTGCTCTCGTTTTGGTAGTAAACCCACAATACGATTTAAAGTATCAATAAAATTTTTAAAGTCACCATCAGGGGGCCGATATATATTTATGACATAAAGTGGCCTCATACCGGCAACAGATAGGCGGATGACCATCGAT
The DNA here is from genome assembly GCA_936440205.1 of Lepidonotus clava. Classification (NCBI taxonomy): domain Eukaryota; kingdom Metazoa; phylum Annelida; class Polychaeta; order Phyllodocida; family Polynoidae; genus Lepidonotus; species Lepidonotus clava. The sequence continues at coordinate 20,185,729 of OW387148.1, forward strand.
TCTATACAATTATTTGAGATACATAGTTCCATTGGATTCAGTAAACAGCAATCTAGGGTATTTCTACAATATGTTAACAGACCTCCTCCTCTTTTAACAAATCCTTGGTTATTCTGCGCCTTCCTATCAGATCTATACGCCTTAAAGCCTTGAATATTTAGAAAGGTAGTAGAAACATTTTCCTGCAGCCAGGATTCATTTATACAAATAAAATGGTAGTCACACGAATCAATCAGTAATCTAATAGAATCCAACTTATTGCACATACTATGAACATTCCAAAAAACCACTCTGAATCCTTTCTTGGCTAAACTATTCATATTATACAATCATACCGAGAAGAGATAGAGTACTCCATGAGCTAAAAAAATGAGTAGGGATGAGATGATCACAGTTTTCACCTGTATCTACATACTGATGAAAGTACATAATTAGAAGTAAGAAAAATAGGTAGGCGCTCGGCCTAACACCCGCGTCAGGGGATATAGATATATCACTTCGAGTCTATTTTTTACGTTGAGATCAAATGTTATTGGTTTAGTAATACAAAAAAGTTAGTTTGGCAACAGTCTTTGTTCCGGCCCCTTACAAAGCTGTTGGGGGGTCAGAAAACAAGAATTAAAGTTAGTTAAAAAGTTCTTTTCCTTTTTTTAGATCATATTTAGGAACAGTGCCAAGCGGTATTTACTATTTGTTGAGCCCACAGGTCGAGAAGGTGGCACGATGGGTGATATCCGTCACTTAACAGTGAATAGTCGTGTGTGTACCTATGCTTTCCTCGGTGGCGGTGCATTTGGCGGGAGGTCCAGCAGGTAGGGGTATGGTTCCTAGTGTTTACCACAGCTATCTCCTTGTTTATGTCCGGTATCGAGTTATTCAAGATCCTTTGGTGTTGAAAGCAGGCATCCGCACACCATGGGTACCTATGGAGGTCCAGTCCGGAGATTTGGCAAAACATCAACAGACCGTCCGGGTAGGCCTTATGATACGCCACTTCTGCTTCGTTTATTAACCCCGCCATATGGTCCACTAGTTCCTCCTCCGATGTGTAAGGAAATCGGTATCTCTGGGTAGTAGAGTCCCATCTTAAGAAGTCTGAGGCTCCTGCAAAAACCAGACAGTTGTCGTATTTGTGAAGTGCGCTAAACCCGTAAGCCGCTGACACAGCTCCTCGTATCCCCGCTCCTGGCTGGCTTTTGACCGTTATCGTAACGTTGGTGTCATTCCTAGTATCTATATAGGGCTGTAAAAAGGCAGTCCTACAATCCCCAAATACTGTCATTCGGATCATGGTGAGTACTAGGTGATAAATCCTTGGGTGGTTGTACAAAATCAGTTTTGAATTCGGCGTCACTCGAGCAGGGCGGAAGCTAGGTCTCTTGTCCGCGCCTGCGCAATAGCTATCTTCCGCTTCGTGTCCAAGATGGCGGCGCCCTATTCACAACAACAAACCCAGCCAGCCGGAGGGAAAGCGGCCTCAAGGCCTGTTTACAGTTATTAGTGGGTTATGTTTGGCATTTCATCATTCGTCTTTTGGCCCTACCGTTTCAGCTTCAGTCGTTTGGGGCTGTGTATCTTCTGTTTCGGAGGGAGAATCACTAGTGTCAGCCTCCTCCGTCGTCTGCTTCCGTGTTCTTGTCTTACGGGGATGCGTTGTTTTTGACGCCTTTCCAGCGCTGGGTTTGATCCTTTGAGACCTTCTGGGTTCATCTATGGTAGCTTTTCCTCTCTCCATCGTCTGTTTGGCGGGTCTGTCCTCGGTTAGGGGATCTTCTCGAAGGATGGCATCCCTCTCTTTATCTAGGATGAGTCCTAGCTTGTTCTGGCCGGTCCATTTACGGTCTTTTAAGGCCTTTGACCGCAGTGGTTCTCCTGAGGCCCAAATCCTATCTCGTGTACATTCAACAAATTTCAGGTTATTCGTACCTCTCATCTTCTGCCTGAAGAAGGGTACCTTAAACTTTTCATGGACTAGGCCCGCCATCTCGTCAAACTGCTCATCGTTCCACATAGGTAGTGTGTCGATATTCTTAACCAAGGCTTTACAGCGTCGAGGATCCTTTTCTTTAAGTACCCTCTCAGCCAGGGCGTGGTGGCCGTTTCTCAGTGCTTTCAGGTGACTTATTCCTTGTTCGATGCTGGTGTATTTCATACCTCTGTATGTGATGTCCACGGTAGCAAAGCTCGAACACCAGCTGTTTTCCGACTGGAAGAAGATATACTCCCCGTCGCAGATTGTGAAGGCATCCTCCAGGGTTAGGTCAGGTGACAGTTTGTACAAGTCGTTCACGGTGTACTTGATGCTATTAACCACTAATATATCACCAACCACTCTGGCTTCTTTACCGTCTTCCCGTGCCAGGTCCGCCATGGCTCTCAGTTTGGATCTGTTTAACCTCTGCGTCTCGTCCAAGTTCTCATTTATCCATACCGACTTACAACTGGGGTTGTTTTTTATTTTTTGTCTGTCCCTGTATACACTGTCTCTTAGCTGCTTGCTCTTAAATTCGACCACGATCGGTCTGGGTCTTTTTTGTTTTTCTTGTTTTTTCCCCCTTCTATAAGCATTTTCCAGGTCATTGACAGTAGCCGTATGTCCAGTTTCAAAACAGATCTCACGTGCTATCATGCTGGCATCGTCGCTGTATCCTTCAGGTATACCATCGATAACCACCATTTTCTTTTGAGCTTCTCTTTTCAAGACATCTTGTATCTTCTGGTCAAAATCAGTGTTGGAAGAGGGTCGATTTACCTTGTCATTCAGGGTGGTTTTCAGCGTGTCATTTTCCCTTTCCAACTGCGTCACTCGAAGCAGGAGATCTTCCACATTTTTTGTGTTTGATTCCACCGTTGTTTTTATAGATTTAAATATGGCGTTATTTTCTTTCATTTCTGATCGCATCTTACTAATGTCGTCTTGTAGCGTGTCTAGATTTGCCGTACGTTCCAGCAGAAGATTAATTTTCTGTTCAATGGTCGGCTCCATGTTGACATTGACACTGTGGGCGATATATGGGGGCCGGTTGTTGATTCAAAAGTTCACTTTGCAAAATTCATGTATATGTACTATTTTAGTGCTTAGCCACGATCCATTTGTCAAAGAGTGATAAATATGTAAGTCAGGTCTATTTTCCACTATTTGATCTGTAGATCGGTCATCAAACTATCATTTTGCAGTCCTTTCTCTCCCCCTATAAGCGGTGCGTTGTCCGAACACGTCCACTCAGCCTGACGCCATGGTACAATAACTTGTAACAGTTTAAATCTATCGTTATGATTTGTGCTCGTTTGCAAATTTACTAATAGAATGATGTGCCTAATAATACCATGAGAAATTATAATGATCATAGTTTATCAAGTAAATTCATCTTGTCTGAAACTTTTAGTCCTAGAGTCAAAATGGTGTGTAAAGTGAGTCATGGTTCCTAACCTGCTCAGTTGGGTGTCGCATGTGAAAATGATTAACTCTGGGGCAGAGTTCCTTTTCACCCAGGCTTTGCACACAGGAGAACCCGCACAACAGTACATTACAAGAACTTTGCATTTTGGCAAATAATCTTGCCATAAACAGGTTAGGGCGACCATGGGGAATGTCCCATGAACTGTTTCTCCTAAGAAATTGAACATTCCTTAGGTCGATCATTGAAAACAGTAGCACCAGATTAGAGCTATCTTAAGAACAGAAAGGTCTGAAAATAATAAAATCAGTTTCAGTTAATAAAATCAGAGCTGGCATATCCCCTGCTTGCTGCACCATGGACCTTCACAAAAAGGAATAATGCTCTATTCTTCCCGTTGTAGTTGAGGTTTAAGCGCACCAGCCCATGCACGCAGTCTGATGATAAACAAACCAAATCATGTTTACTTCTCAAAGAAAGAAACTCCTTTAAAAATTCAGTTTAGGAGAAAGCAAATTAGATTTGAGGTGATTCTTAATGCTATGTTTAACTAGTTTTTCTTTCTTTCAAAAGAAAAGAGTATTCAACCCGCTCTTTTACTATAGTTGGCTCAACAAAGCTTGGATAAATCCTTACTTCTGTACTGATGACGGGTGGTGAGCAAGTTAAATGCCCATCGAAGCCTTTTAGGTTCTTTTACCAGCTTGCACCACGTGATGCTTTTCAGCTCTGCTCTAATAATCTGCTTGTCTTCTCAGTACAGTCTCATAATAAAATTGTATGAAAAACGTAGTATTTCAAATAAAGCAATGAAAACTGTGCTGAACTTGACAATTCCGAGCAAAATCAGACTATGCATAACATTTAAATTATCTTCAAGAATAAAACTTCCAAATTATCTCGAATTCGCTTTCATTTTACAAAAACTGAAAACTTTTAGTCTAAAGACAAAGTCCTTTGTGAAGTACGCAAGACGAGCTGATTTATTAGCGTCTGCTTTCGAACAGACGACAAAGAGCCTTGAAACTCTGACCATAAACCAGTTCATCTGTTACTTCCGGTCTAAATACCGCAACATCACCACGTTCGGACAAAGTAGTAAACCGATGAAGTGCAGCTGTTGACATCAGGGACGCTCATAATTTAAGGCGGAACTTGAGAGCCTAGGGGGTAACTTGGTCTCAAACCTGTCTGGATATGTGTCTCAAAAGTGAAAGAAATAGATCCGTTTTCAGCTCTAAGCGAGTGGAATGAGTGAAAAAATTTCGCGCAAATTAGGTGTAAAATTTGTCACTATACTCAAAATAGGTAAGAAATTTTGAGGAAATGTTTGCAATGATATGGAAAACTGCTCTGCAGATTTAATTCTTTGTAGAATTATGTTATATATATATATTAAGAATAAAACCTAATGAGTATCGTATTAATGGATTTCTAAATCCCTTCAATATAAGTATGTTTTACAAAAATAGGATTCTCTCAAAATGACCTAGTTTTCTAGTCCCTCGACACACATAGACATCTGGGCACTGAAGATGGGAAGTTACCTCCCTCACTTGTGAGTTGCTCTCATCACGTTCCAAGCTCGAGGCGTTCGCTTATTCCAAGAACTGCACATTTCTTAACACTAGTAGAAGGCCTCTCTTGTTTCAAAATAAACTCAACCATGTCTAATATAGGCATAAGTCTTAAAAACTTCATAAGCGCGATGGAATCTGGGATGATTTGCGCTACAAACAATACTATCTATTTCGGTGAAAGAAATAGACGAATCGCTAAATCTAACCAGTCTGAACATAGCCTTTCAGATAACTTTAAAAATAAAATCTGATTAGTTTCGTCAGATATGAGCAACACATTTTTATCATGATCCAGTATAAAACTTAACACAATTTCCTTAAGGTCTTCATGATGTATTTGTGTAAAAGCTGAAAGTAAATCGTTTAAATAATAATCTTTATCAACTCTGCTCCACCATAAATTCAACATATGAAGTATATTTGAGAGTAACAACGAAGCTCTATCTCTGCCGTGAATTCTAAAGAACTCCTTACTGTCTAATTCTAAATATATTGCTAGTTTTTCCCAATCATAATATAACTTATCCGCAATAGAATATAAAATTTCATCAGAAAAAAGGCAAAAATCTTGAGCACTCATATTTCTTGAACTCAAGTAAAGCTTCGTTAAATAATAGTAAGCGTCAATGATGAATAGGCTTCTCCAGGAAAAGCTTGCCCTATTTTGAACTGTTACTCATCACAAGGGTATTTCTAGGCCAGCAGAAGCGCGCCGTAAAACTCCTAACAGAAATTCCCCTGAGATAAAAATGGTCTTAGAAAATAAGCAGCAGTAGAAACTCCCCTGAGATAAAGACGGACTTAGAAAATAAGCAGCAGAAGAAACTCCCCTGAGATAAAGTCGGACTTAGAAAATGAGCAGCAGGAGAAACTCTTCTGAGATAAACATAAACTTAGAAAATGAGCGTGAGGGAAAATTCCCCTCAAATAAAATTTTACTTACAAAATAAGCAAAAGGTAAAATTCCTATAAGGTTAATATTTTCATGGGCCTCGTAATCTCAAATGCATTTCCCCCGAACTAAAATAAATAAGCCCTAAAATTATAAGAACTGAAACTCCATTTTCGCACCATGAGACGGTCTAGATCTAGAATTTCGCACGGTGACACGGACTGGATCTATAATTTAGCACGATGACATGAACTGGATCTAGATTTTCGCACGATGACACGGACTGGATCTAGAATTTAGCACGATGACATGAACTTGATCTAGAATTTAGCACGATGACACGGACTTGATCTAGAATTTCGCACGATGACACGGACTGGATCTCCCGTACTACTACTCCCCTGTTTTACAACCTTTTTATCTTCCCTCTCTGTCTCTTCTCTGTCCCTCAAATGTTGGCCTTCCTCCTCTTTCATACATTTATTCAAGGCCCAGCATCCCTCAAATGTTGGCTCCCCTCCCCTCTCATACATTTATTCAAGGCCCACCTGCCCTCAAATGTTAGGCCCACCAGCCCTCAAATGTTGGCCCCCCTCCCCTCTCATACATTTATTCAAGGCCCACCAGCCCTCAAATGTTGGCTCCCCTCCCCTCTCATACATTTATTCAAGGCCCACCAGCCCTCAAATGTTGGCCCCCCTCCCCTCTCATACATTTATTCAAGGCCCACCTGCCCTCAAATGTTAGGCCCACCAGCCCTCAAATGTTGGGGCTCTGGATGGGGGGGTCCCGTGTCCCGTGTCGAATTTAAAAAACGGCCCTGTCGCATGTCACTATATCACAGATTGGACCCATGTCCCCTGTCGAATTTAAGAATTAGCCATGTCCCCTGTCGAATTTAAGAATAAGCCCTGTCCCCTGTCGAATTTAAGAAAAGAGCAATGTCATTTGTCCCTTAATTGTCATGTCGTCTGTTGAATTTAAAAAACGGCCATGTCGCCGTGTCGAATTTAAGAAATGGCCATGTCGCAGTGTCGATTTTAAGCATCTACACCCCCAATGTTGGCCCCCCTCCCCTCTCATACATTTATTCAAGGCCCACCTGCCCTCAAATGTAAGGCCCACCAGCCCTCAAATGTTGGCCCCCCTCCCCTCTCATACATTTATTCAAGGCCCACCAGCCCTCAAATGTTGGCCCCCCTCTCTTACATCTATTCAAATCTCACCAACCCTCACATGTTGCCCCCTCCCCTTTTCTTTTCTTTATCCTTCTCTTCCCTCCTCCTCCTCCTCTTCCTCCTTTTTTTTTTTTTTTTTTGGTGGAGGGGGGGGGGGCAAGGCCCCTCTGGCCCCCCCCCCCCCCAAAATCCGCCACTGTACAATACGTAGCTAATTATAGGCCTATATCTTTGTGCATACCAAGGAGGTAAAAGTAGTGTGTAGCTAATTACATATCTTTGTGTATTCCACAGAGGGGTAAATAACAAGCAACATTGCAATGACAACTTACATTGAGCAATTGATATAGGCCTATAGCGTCATTTAATACCTTCCATCTCTTTTTCTTCCTATTAGGCTACAGTCCTTTATTTAGACGTGAAAAAATTTAGATTTAGTGCCGGGATCGCCTCACACTCAGTTACCTATAGTTGTAGATGGCTGGGGAGGTGGGGAGACTTTAACCCTTTGCTGACGGCACCAAAACGCATTTTCCCCCATGAATTGAGAAGTGGTATTTATTCTTTTAATATGGGGCCAGTAGTATTGATATTTCATGACAAAGTCATATATCATTATGTTACCCATTGTTAAAGAAACTTGGAAATATATTTTCATTTTCAATTTTGGTTGCCATGGTTACCATAGACCATTGTTACATGTCGTCTTATTTTTTAAACATTGGTAATTTTAGAGCCATCTTTCTTGAAAATGACCCATGATTATGATAAATAATGAATTTAGAGAAAAGTTTTGAATGAGAAAGTTTCTCCCCACGTCATTATCTATCATTTGATGTAAGACTTAAATGAATTTCTTCTTTTTTTGTTAATTTTTTATCAAGTGACTAGTGGGAGCATTATGCTCCAAAACTTGTGAAATTTCCACTTTTCATAGTCATACACAATAATATGTGGCATCAAGTTGATGAAAACTGATGAAAAAAAACATCTAACTCTTGAGAAAAGTACGCTGTACCTAGGTTTCTATACTAGAAAATGTCTTTCGCTATTACTTAGGATTTGGACAACACTGGTTGGGAAATTCTTTGAATATTGGATGAAAACTGTAAAACTTGCAATCTACAAGGCGGCCATCTTGGATATGAACCAAAATGGCTTGCTTATGCCTATTTTCATAAAGAAAAAATTTAAAGAAAAATAATATTGCAAGTTTTTAAGTAAATAGGATACTTAGAGGTGAATGTAATGTAGACTCTATATGTCTAAATAAGTTTTTGTGAAAAAATAAAAATATGAAAAAAAAAGCCATTTTAAAGATAGATAGGCCTATGTCGACTATTTCTCCCATAGAAAAGGAGCCTTTATATTGAAAATGGTGTAATTCCTAAAGATAAGGCCCATCTAAGCCCCACAAAATCAATATAAAGCTTTTTATGAAAGAAGTAAGCATCCTGACACTATTATTACAACATTGGCTATAAGTATTTCAAAAATCAATATAAGAAAACAAAAATCATAGAAATGACAGGGGAAACATTGACCATCGATCATATATGATCGATTTCCTATGGGGCCGTCATTATGATTATCAAAGCCCCCAGTGGAGTAGCTTGATAATGATAAAGAACACATTTTGATATGGTATAAAATCAGGCCTCTCTAATCCCAATCTGCCCACTTCTCTCACCAAAGATTATGAAAGTTTTGTCCAAAAATTTGTTTATGTGTGTTTTGTCTTGTTTTGTTTAATTGAATTGTAAAATTACATCAGACACCCATATTCACCTGATACAATCATGAGGGCGCCAAGTTACATGCCCCCTACTGGCATTGGGTTGAACTACTGCAGGGACACGCCCCCTGCCAGCTGCTGTTTGAACCATAGGAGGGAATTCCCTCCAGCCTCACTTTCAGTCCGGGAAACCCCACAACAAAAAGTGGGACTTCTGAAGTCTAGAAGGCAGGGCATTCACTAAGAAAAGGCGGTGTATTCTCACTTCTAGTCAGTACAGAGTGCCGGTGAAGGCACAGCCAAAAAAACAATAATGTCGACCATCCAGGCAAGTTCCCTAGGCCGCTCAGCGGTGTCTATGCTGAGCCATAGGCATAGCTGTGGAGTCTGGAGGAACACAAAGTCCAATATCCACCAGCTGGGCAGAGTCTATAGATTTAGCACAAGAAGTCTCTCCAGTGGATCAGGTGTCACTGATATCAGTATCATCAATGGATCTAGAACAACATCGACTACATTAGGTCTAGGACAATGCCAACCTTCTGGACTATTGCACAAGTCTCAGTGTTTTGGACATTTGAAGAACCCACACATTGGGACAGGACTTATTCTGTCTAGAGTTAGCCTAGTACAAGCATTGCATTTTTCTTCAAAGCCCTGCAATATGATGGATAAAGAATTCTGGGTTGATTATACTCCACCTGATTGGGCAAAACATCTCAAAAATGCACCATCAAAGAAGCTTAAAGTAAGTATAGACTCTAGATGTACACATATTTTGATATTATATTTAAAGCTATATATTATTCTGGGAAAATTAGGTATAGAGTCTAGGCCTATATAATATGTAGATCTATATCTAGATATGTGTCAAATGTGTAGACTACTATATTGATATAGGGTAAAACAGGGTTGTGTCATGCATAATGGTATATCGCGCATTTTTTGTTAATTGCACTAAAATGAAGAAAAATATATCGAATTACAAAATATGTCTTGAAATTATAAAAACTCGCCACAACGGTTTGAATAAATTATAATGCTACTTTATAAGTTCTTTGATTAATCAGTGATTGGAGAAAACATTTTCTCATTCATAGGGTAAGCGATACAACCCTGTTTTGATATTTCGATAAAGTTTGATCACTATTTTTTTGTAAAATTATATATCTACCATATCTCCTGTTTTCACAATTCCTATCGTGGAGGGTATCAATTAAAAGTATCATCGTATCTAGACATATACTAAACATTCAGCTAATTTTTAATTAAAAATCTTTATATTTTATATTTTCTGACTATTTAAAAAGAAATGCGCTATATAAAATGTATCATTATCTGCAATTTAAGCCTGATATTCATTATATACATCACAAAAGTAGATTATTACGTTTACACTCCCTACCCATAAAGGGATAATAATAAAAATTGCCCTATTTCCCTAGCAGATAGACCCAAAATAGTTCTATATTAAAAAGTAAAATTGGAGGTTATCTCTGAAGAGATTAATAAATTAAAGGCAAAATATGGGCTATGAAATATACATTTATTAGTATTTCAGATTTTCTATAAAATTAGAATAAAATTTTGTAGGATTTTATGAGATATCATATTGTAGATACTTGCCTTAATCATTAAACATAATGTGAAATGTTTTGATTAAAGATAATCACGTGTATGCACCTTGAGTCGCCAAAATATAAATCATAATAAAACGAACGTTTCTGGAAAGGTATTTATTGGTGACAAAGGACTAGAGAATGTACATAAATATGAGTATCTGGGTCTCTGGTTAGATGATCGCTTGTCTATGGAAAATCATATAGAGAATGTCTGTAAAAAGGTGAACTCAAGACTAGGTATCCTATCAAAGATCAGAAAATTTTTAACTGAAGATACAGCATTGATAATATATAAAACCATGATACGTCCCCATTTCGATTATGTTGACTTCATAATGGATTCCAGTACTTCTGAAAATAAAAATAAATTAGAAAACTTGCAGGATAGAGCTATACGGAAAATCGAATATTGTAAAGATAGACAACAACGTGGTGATATAAAAATCTTGAAGACAAGATATGGTCTGGAAACTTTGACTATACGTCGTGAACGAAATCTGTTGAAAATGATGTATGGATACAGCAGAAATGTTGAAAATATTGATAATTATAGACCAAATATGGTATTAAGAGGTAGTAAGAAAATCAGATTAAAGACAAAAAATACAAAATTAAGTAAAATACAATCCAGCCCATGGTATAGAGGACATGCCTCTTGGAACAGACTGACTGTGGAACAACAAACATGTAAAAATATAAATGTATTTAAGAAAATGTTGAGAGGTCTTAAATCATAATTGATAGTAATAGAACAATATATTGTGTGTTCTATGACATGAATTCTATATTAAACTTGTAACATGTATAATATGACCCCAAATGGGATTGAAACTGTTGCTAATATAATATATATTTATCATTTTGTTTATTTGGACTAATATGTTGTATTATATGTTATTATACGGACATACCTCTGTTGGAAGATCTTGTTGTATACAGGAAACAGATTTGAATAAAAAAAACAAAAAAAAAACAACATATTTTTGTCATGAGATTTTGAATTTTGCCTCCAATTTTTAATTATTCTAAATATAATGAGCGACATTAAACATGTTTAATGCGCGATATTAGCCTTACATGCACGATACACGATACTAAAAAAGTATTTTGCATTATCTTACCCTTTAGGAAATAAAGGTTAGGGTCATTGGAGAAAAATATATCAATAATGTACGTTTCATATAGTTCTATATCACAAAATAAATGGGAAAGTAAAATTTTGAAAGCCTTTTATGTAGGAGACATTAGTCTGTAAAAGGGAAATAAAATGCGCAATATACCCCCTTTTTACCCTAGAGTCCAACTCGACTAGATCTGACAGTTAATTTTAGAATTGAAAGTTAATTTGAAGGCGCTGAGCTTAAGGATATCATACTGACATAGATCTATAGTTGTTTCTTTTTCAGATCTCTAGATTTATCCTACATGTAGACCCTTCTGTGTAGATCTTTGTTTCCTTTTCAAATGTTCAAGCCTTGCACAGGTTTTTAGACTGTGACTCGATCTAATTATGTACATAGGCCTATTCTTATTTATTCCAGATGTTGATCTAGCCTACGTTGAATTAATAGGACTTCATTTTTATTCCTCTGTTCAGTTAGCGAACATACCAACACCAATTCATCGGTGGTATTTGCCAGGGCTTCCTGAGGACGTTGAGGTTTACATGAAGAGAGACGATATGACAGGCAGCACTCTATCCGGCAACAAGGTAAGGGTGACAAAATGGGAAAATCATCCGGAATATAATTCGTAAAAACGTAAAAACAATTAAACATTTTATTAGAAAGCCATAAAACAATTTTATTAATTTTTAAAAAGAAACATAACTCGTTTAAATCAGGGTCAATCAATCTTACAGGTATATCTAAACGACGACCCATAAATTGACAGAGCGACATGAGCATTCAATTTCACTGAAAATGTGATACAGCCATTGATTGACGGTTATTTATAAAAACGATTCTCACCATATTTAAGAGTCTCAGTAGGTCATTGTATTTATAGTAGTTTCTAATCATGTGTAATAACAGACATCAGAAACTAGGACATCCCTACCGAAGCAACCGCAGTGGATTAAGTATTGTCGACGGACCAAAGCTCACTTCTGAATTACTTAGATGTACAATTTATTTTTGAAATGCTGTTTCCAATGCCAGGTTCGGAAGCTGGAGTTCCTACTGGCCGATGCCGTAACCCATGGGTGCCGTCACGTCATAACGTGTGGTGGGGTGCAGTCTAACCACTGTCGGGCTGTGGCCGTGGCATGTGCCCAGCTAGGTCTACAATGTCACCTGATGCTGAGAGGAGATGTACAGGTAAGAGTAGAGACGTGGTGTTTTATAATATCTTTAAGTTTCCTTTCGCAAAATTGTATTTGCTTCTCATGGAGGTTGACAGAAGCAATTGTATCAAGGTTTCTGATTTCGGGGAACAATTGTAATTTTCAGGTTGTCAATGGAAAATCTGATATTAGTAATTACCCAATTAATTTTTCCTTCTGATGAATTTCACGTTGTTCAGTTCTTTGAAGATTGTGTCTTAGGACGTCAACAGACTGTAGTTTAATCTTTCAATCAGCTATTCACCTTTTCAATATCAGGATGTTGAAGATGTGGAAAACAATGGTAATGTTCTCCTGGACAAACTGTGCGGTGCTAAGTTGTACTTCGTTCCAAGGAAGTCACCCTATGAGACCCACCTCAAGCCTAGAATGGAAGCACTTGCCGATTCTATTGAGTATGTTTTCTTTTATTTTTCACATACAAATTTAAACATGATATATATTAATATTTTTTTTATTCAGTAATTTTCGGTGTGTTGTTGAGTGGATCATAGTCTCTTGGACTGGTGATTGTCAACGGGAGAGCAGTGACACAATGTTTGGATTAATAAATACTATTTTTTCACATGAGTGTTTGTCACCTCTTAATGGCGAGCTACATTTCAAGATGACCTGCTGTTAAGATGGAAGGAAGACTCTGATTGGAAAGCTAGCATACTGGAATAATTAACAAGACATAATGATTAAAGGCATCCCTATGGTTAACAATAAATTAAAGCCCTATAGTTCAGTGTGTTAAAGTTCGTATCACATAAACCATTTGTATATGTGAGCTCTTCTCTTCTTGACTTTCATTGGAGGTAAACATAAATAATATAACTCTTATCTTTCATGATCATGGATATATATCCTGATTTTTAATACATACTCCTATATCTTCAGGAGTACTAGTGGTGAGAAGAGTTACCTCATCCCAGTGGGTGGGTCTAACCCTGTAGGTGTCTGGGGGTACATCAGTGCCTTTAATGAGATGTTAGAACAGGTAGGTTTCATAAAATATTTGCATTTTACAGTTACGTTGCACTATGTACCCACACCTTAAGTTGGCCAAACATTCATGCATAATACAAAAATGTGTTTATCGTGTAAAGGTAATCAGAATCACTAATCAAAAAGCTGAAATACTTTCCCAAAATTTGTATATGTGACTATTTCCAAAACTGTTTATTTCAGAATGTTGCACAGAGGTTTGATGATATTGTATTTGCCTGTGGGAGTGGGGGCACAGCAGAGGGTCTTGCCTTTGGCAATTACCTTTCAAAGTCTGATCTTAAGTAAGTGTGTGATATGTTTTTCATTATATTATTCACAAACAAAACGAATTGACTCTTTTTTATATTGCAACCCTTATATAATCTCTATGTATTATCTGAGCCTGGTATGCAACCCTAATAGTTAGTATACAATACATCTCGGAACTGAAGACTCAGTTCCTAATTTACAGATATTGTAGTTTTGATTTAATTGGTAGATGTTGAATTGTTTGCATCTATGAATAAATGTTTGCTTTCATTTTATCCGTATAGAATCCATGGAATTGCTGTAAGTGATGACGCTAGATATTTCAACTCCCTTGTGAATGACACCATGGAGTTCTTTGGGATGAATCATATTAGTTCGGAAGATATTCTAGACATAGTTGAAGGATATAAAGGCCTAGGCTATGGTATCTCACGCAAAGAAGAACTTGGTGAGTAAATTTATGTAATTTTATGAAGTGATATGTAATTACATAAAGTAGGAGTAATTGAGTTTAAACTAAGTTTAAACTTGGCTTACCGGCAGTACTAAACATAATGATTATTCAAATCAGTCCTTTACGAGCGCTGGCTACACCAAAGATGATCAGTATGTAAAACCATTGTGATCTTCTGGTATCTTAATCTTTGTACAATGCATAGTAGATGTAATGATTTGATCTATTCCCTACTCGATGATATTTGATTCTGAGCGCATTTAAGGTTAGACTACTGTGATGAGGCACATTTTTGCTGGTAGAATAATTATTTTTCTGCTATCTATCTTAATATTTATCAGATATCATTAGATATCACTTTGAATAGGCTATCTTATGATATAAATTACATAATAAAGAATAGAAACCGAAATTCACCAGAAATGTGAAAATTAAGTTTTATACTTATCTTTTTTTGAACTGGGATATTGTACTGACCTGAATGGTCAGTCAAGACTTAGCTTTTAGTCATTCCTGTATGGAAAACATATATAAGGCACAGCCCGCGCACTAGCCAGGAGAGCACTATTGACTGTTGTTGGTATAACATCCTGGAAAGATTGGTACTGTAAAGCTAGGTTCTGTAGTTGGAATTGAGCTGATAGACTGAAAGTTGAGCTAAAGCGTTGGCTGGGTGTGGTTGAGTGGACATTGCCTGAGGATTGTTCATTGTCAAGGGAGATCTTGTCAATAGTATACACACATTGGATGTTAATAAACTACATACATGTACTTTCATGTGAGTGTTATGTCCTTCATAATGAGGAACTATGTTATGGATTGGACTCTAAGTCTGATCGGTAACCGACTGCATATGGAGCTAGCTAATATCCATGGGCATAAACAATACAACATCAGGCCATTGTTGCGGTAGCCACTGTGCAGACAACACCCCTCGTACACCAATACAACATCTAACAGCTCCCCTAACTTTAACAGGATATTTAACCTCTATAGTTCAATATCTCAGTCAATAATGAAGGGAAATTAACCAAATTTGATATGCATGGAAATAATACTCATATGGAGGGAACCGTGTCTCAGAATTTGGATTTAGGGACTAGTTTTAATTTTATCAAGTTGAAAAAATTAAGTTGTAAAAAATGACCATAGTCTAACCTTAAATCAGTCCTCATTTCACCTTCTGCATGATAGAAAGTCTATGGTATATACCATCCATCTTGGACTTTCTGAAACTCCTCATGTCAGTTTCTAACTCCCATAACCAATCAGACTTAAGCTATTTATTCCATATGATAGAGTGGACAGTGTAAGGTGTTACACTTACAAAATAAAATATTGTGTATTATTTGTCAGACTTTTCTGCGGAGGTGGCCCGGGCGACGGGTATCATAACCGACCCCGTGTACACAGGTAAGGCTGTGTACGGACTGGTCAAGGAGCTCCAGCAAAACCCGAGTAGGTTCAAAGGAAAACGGATCCTCTTCATTCATACCGGTACGTTTACGAATAGTCAACCTCATTTGGGATACCTCAAAACAAGTTTGTTTTCCAGGACACCAAATGAAACGTCCAGGGTTTTAAAGGGATTAAGAGGTGTTTGATCAAAAATAGAAATCCATTACAGATCTTTGAATTAAGTTTAATTGGGTACAATAGACCAAGGAGAATATAATAAAACCAAAAAAAGCATATGTCACCATGCTTTTCTCTGAGTAAATGCCTGGGGAAGGGAGTGACCTTAACTATAGAAGTCTATGGGAATTACCAAATTTGCCACACTTACATGTCTCTATGAGACTCAATATCCATTAGAGCCCAACCAAAACTGGTCAAGATGTGCCTTGGGACCTCCCCAACATTTAGAGACCAGAAAAAATATAGGTTACCGATGAAATAAAACAACCAAAGTGTCTTAAATATTTATGACTGGGTAATTTCAGTACATTCAAGTATAAATCATTTCATCCTGACCTTGTTAATTTTTCATCCAGAGGAGTGATGTTTCATATTCTGAGTGGCCTTAGGCCCCTACCAATGCCTGATAGTCAGTTTTTAAATTTTGAGAAATTGTATTTTTCAAACCAGGTGGCGCTAGTGGGCATAGACCAATATACCTTTAATTTTGATGTGTCATTGCTACATCTATCTTTTTTTATCATTGATATAAGTTCTAATTCAATCAATGCTCATGCCTAAAAAATTATTTTGAAAATTTAAAGAATTGAATTTTCACACCAGGGGGCACTTGTGCAGTCACCTCTTAATCCCTTTAATCAAAAAAAGAGGGGGAAAAATAGATTTGCAGTTTGTTAATGAGACACATTTACATAGTTTTGGTCTATGGATTCATTATTATCTTCATTATAATTAGCATTCCAGTGATTTATGATGAATGCAATGGATGACCAAAATGTCTTAGATAACTAAAATTAGAATAGAAAACGAGAAAGTAGATAAAAAGAAACTCAATGCAGTGTGAAGGGGAAACAAACCTTAGCCTTGATCCTAAGACATTGCATTTTCCTTTTGGAATTGATGTTCTGATCTATTATTGTTACATCGTTTATGGTTATAAACTGTTCTTCAATTACATGTGTTTATTTGCTCCTTTGGAGGGCTGAATTAACTCTGTTATTTAACTTATTTGACTTGTGATCACTAATATAGATTTAATATGTTGTTGCATATGATTTGCAGGTGGTGTCTTTGGAATGTATGATGGTAAACTTGGAGATTGGTTAAAATCTGACCCTGTGTCGACTAGGCAGATGTACCAGTGGACTGACCTGAGTGACCCAGTACCCATATGAATGATAAATAGAGATTTACAACAAATACACCAAAGAATTAATATACAGTGCCTCTAGATTTGAGAGTTGACTTTGATGCATTGGAAGTGTATTAACTACAATCAAGTATTCAGTCTGGTAAAAGAACCCTAAAGGGTTGGCCGGACTTTAGACTAATCCAACAAAAGAAATGCTAATTTTCGCACAAATCTATAATCGTAGGTAATATTTTATCATATTCTAGATACTAAATTACTCAAAAAAGGGACCGTTGTAGGTGCCTGTATAAAAAAAACTGGGTGAGGAATTGGTATGCACCAGAATATGAGCTGGTAATAATAATACATATATGGAACTGCTGTGTCAAGGTCTGTGTCAAATCGATACAAATCATGTTTAACCCTACGGAATGTTTCTGATCGTAATTATGACTTCTGTGATGCAACGCTGTGCAGATCATGTCCCTCAGAATCAAACAAGATCCATTCAAAGAAACAGGATCCGTTGCAATAAAGATTACCAATTTATGTAAAACTTATTGGTTTGTATTTACTCATATTCTATATTTAGATATATAGCTGTTCCTAAATGATGACAAGGGATAACTTATTTGATTCATTAACTGTAGCATATATCATTCGGACCTCGAATGAACAGAGGCAAATCATTCCTTGTAATTGGAATCATTAAAATGGAAAGGCCCAGAGATAAATGATATACTAAGCATTGGTATCATCACAACTGAAATTGGATACTTGTTTTTATTATACCTTAGGGTGATACAAGTTTAGTAGTTAAGAGTTTAACACAGGGTGATACAAACCTGGGTGATAACCAGCCTTGTATCGCACTGCAGTGTGATACAGAAACTTTTTATTTTTCTAAAATTCATGAAAAAATGAAATAATTAAGAAATAAAACATCTAACATATGCATTATCTATACAACGTCCTAGCTACATTTTACTGCTTACTATTTGTGGATTTGATGGATATCAAGAGAGTTATATGAAAAAACATTAAAAAAATGTGCAGCATCACAGTCCCACCATCACTGATTGCTGTGCCTCCTTCCTTGGGAGCTCAAATCTAACAGAAAAGGTATAATAAATCCATAACCAACCTCGAAGGGAGTACTCGGGCAGTTATCACCCTTCGCCCTGGCCTCGGGCTGATATCGGGGTCCCGGCTCGGGGTGATAACCACCCTTGTACTCCCTTCTTGGTTGGTTATAATAATTATGTATATACCAAATAGCATCTAGGATGAGCCAGGAATTTAATATGCCTATAATTATATAGATAGGCGAGGGGGGAGGGGGGTTGCATAGGGGCTGTCCATAAATGACGTCATGCAGTAGGGGGGGGGAGCGGGGGGGGGTCATGTCTCCATGACCAAACATGACAAGGGGTCAGGGGGGGGGGGGGGGGGGGGTCATGTTGTGCATGACATCATGTAGCGAAAATTTTCAAGAGTTTTAGAGACAATTTTAGGTTAGGTTGGGACTGAAATCACCGTTCTATATATAATCCTCTTGGCTTTTTTAGATACTGATGTGTCCACTTCAAATCCTTTCGACCCATAGGCAGAAGAAACTTTTCTGATTCTACAGGGATGTAAGTTGGGGACATTGAAAGAAGCAGAAATGGCATTAAGAGAATCTAAATGTATCCTAAAATGTTGTGAAGTGTGTTCTAAATATCAAATTTTGAAACTGATTTTTTTGGGTGCTGAAGAGAAAAAAATCGGAAATCTGATACAAATCGGAAAACTTACATCCCTGTTCCACACACATCTATCTTAATTCTATATTGATTCTGCCCTTAGCAAAGACCAAGTAAAGGCTTCTTCCCCATAGGATTTCTAAGGCGTCCGGATAACAGCCTTCACACTTCTACCTTGTCTCCATCATATCAGGTGGTGCCACCGTTGATAACCCACTCGCGCCACCTGTCT
Organism: Lepidonotus clava; assembly: GCA_936440205.1. Classification (NCBI taxonomy): domain Eukaryota; kingdom Metazoa; phylum Annelida; class Polychaeta; order Phyllodocida; family Polynoidae; genus Lepidonotus; species Lepidonotus clava. The sequence goes on from OW387148.1 coordinate 20,204,921, forward strand.
GCAAAAACGTGCACCATATTCCATGCGTGTTTGCAGTAGCTAAGGTTGGCTGCCTTCAATTTGTTTACATCGGTCGCTGCGGACGCGACCGCCGTTTTTCTACAACTCTCCATTGAGTACCGTGAGCTTACTACGCGGCTCACCTGGACAAATGTCAACTTGTGAAGGGTTCCTGAGAGGATGGTATCTGAGCGTGGACTGTAGAGGGTTGTGAAGATGGGGTGTGGTACGAGTAAGGCGAGTCAGCCCAAGCCGGCCCCCGGGCGGGGGGCGGCGGCGGGGGGCCGGGCGGGCACGGGCGGCCACCCGCCGACAGGCCACACTGCCAGGTAGGTCCTACTGATTGTACATTGGTACTGCTACCACGGCCATAGAGGTTGTACATACAGTCATATCAGCTGACAGGGGTTGGGGTGAACATTGTAGTATAGGTGTACACATGGGCGTGTGGGGAAAAAATAATATAGGGCCTACCTAAGGCAAACAATGATCTCTTGAGTCTGACTCTTGATCATGTGCATAGCCCATATTAATTGTCTTGACCTTTTGAAAGAGGTTATAGGCTATTCTATATGATACATCTAGAAATTGAGTAGTCGGGGGATCGACTCCATGCTACTGCAGGCCCCCTCGTGCACGTATGATACAGAGAGAATAAGCCTGGCCTGCCATGACAGGAGGAAGGGGGCGTGGCACCCAGGGTAGGTTAACAGGGTGCTCACCCAAGTCTTAATGAGTCTTTAAGGGTCTCAAATTGGTTTTCTCAAATTTGAGGCCTCTAAAGGTCTTAAATTAAAATTCTAATGATAGGGTGAACAAAAAAATCCACTTTGAGCCTGCATGGTGTCCTCTATAAATTCAAACCTTTGATACGCTGAGAAGTCAGTCTTTACATGTGACAAATTGGCCTAAAGTTTGCCGCACTTGGGTCTTAAATACTTCTCAAAAAGGTCTTAAAGTGATTTGTCAAAAAGGGTGGGAACCATTTACGTAGCATGGTAGAAGGTAGGGGCGGGAGGTTCGGGTGACCGATAGTTCTCACTTTATTGCGTTGACAGAGGGATGCATTAAAAAAAAGTCAACATAATAAACTAAATATTCTAAGCAGAACTGCCAGAAGACAATATAATTATGTTATTCTTATGTTATCAGATCCTATTATAGGCCTAGATCTAGACATGCTCCGTGACAGTGCAGAGTAGGTGAAACACAAAGTAGAAAATAGAAATCCCAAATATTGTACAATACTCTTCATTAATGTACATTTTAAGCAGAATTAGACTCAAACTAGCATACTTAAATAAATTAACTTTTTCTAGGAGTGTGAATACACTCTCACAGCTTATCTCACGAGCCTGTGATGTCATCTAGGCTGTCAATGATAGGGGTCTGTGTGTGCAGTCAATCATAGCAATAGCCTTATCAGCTTGAAAGAGCCTAGGTGATGTCACATGTACTCATTAGAAGGCACTATACAGCATAATTTTTAGATATCAATTTCTCTTATATCTATGATATATTATCAGTTATTTCTGTAGATACGTTTTAAAAACATATATTGAACATAATATGAAAATTAAAATTGCCTTTGCGGTTCTCCTTTAAGGCTTCGTACACCCTAAGGTCCCTACGCCAGATAATTTAACATTAATTAGTGATATAGAATTCTTTGCAAAGAGAGATATAGTGAATTTTGAATGTGGCAAACAAGGCATATTGCAAAAGCCTGCATCTGTCACGAATCATCCACTGTATAATTTACCATCATGTTTTAGGCTGCCCCCTCCACACCCATCCCCCTTTAATTCCTCGTCAAATTAAAGTCGGGGGGGGGGGGTATGGGGAGCGAGTAGCCTAAAACATTGTAAATTATACAGTAGATGATTCATAACAGATGCAGGCTTGTGTCACTGTTATAGTGATAGGCCTAGAGATTCTGCCTGAGTTGGATGGACGGAAGCATGTTGATCTAGAATACATTAATAATATGAAAAATGTATAACGAATGGGATCTGCAAACACCGCGCGATATAATGGCCTATTGGCCTATGTCTGTTTTCAACGTGTGAGATTTTGACTTTATCCAATTGCGTAACTAGATTTGCAGGGTTGCCTCTCCAGTGTTGTGTAATGGGAGTGGATCATGTAATTACTACGTCAGATCTGATTAAGCACATGAACACAAGGTTAATTACCCCCGTCCGTGCAGGGCAGTAGGCCCATATAGCCTATACGCAGTCTACCAAACCTTTGGAGATCACAGCTTAGGTTGGGCAGGGGATGGGCGGGGGGGGGGGGGGGCAACTGACCGGTACTAGAGTTTTGTCTCCACTCCGAAATAAATACATGTAGGCCAATTTGGTATACCCCAGAAACAGAGTTCATTTGAATTCATTAGCAGGTAGGTTGTTGCAATTGGGTTAAGTCATCCCTTATTCAAGTTATTGGCCCTTACCACAGGCACACTGCAGTAAGCCCTTAAGTAGCCTTAGTAGGTCTGCTCAGGACGTTCTATTTGCTTTGTTTCCTCCGACTGAGATAAAATTTTAAAAACTTTTATGATAAACTAAAATATTGATAGCTGGTACTACCATGTATTTTTACTTCTTGATTGCCCCGTTTTAGTATTATCAGGTGTTAGATCTAGACTGGTTTATTAGGGCACACACACAGGGTACAAGCTAAGTCGCCGATAGTGGTGCCCTCTATGTAGGTCGACTCGCCGGGTAACAAGGTTTTCCCGCCGTAGCGGACACCACATTCCTCCCTTGTAACTTCAAAGCTCATGTCTTTAATAGAACTGTTCATGTCTTAAAATGTCTCTTAATGTCTCTTTGAGATGGCCTTTTTAGGAGAGTCTATGTATACTTTGTTAGGTGTTACTTTACCAGTTACTCATAGTTCTTTAACTATAATACTTTAGATATATTACTTAAGCACTTTGCTGAGATAGTTCTTTATATCAATTATGTCTTTTTGAATCAACAAAGTCTTTTCTTACTACAACTTGTTACCATAAGCAAACACATCAAATAATCAAAAGGCTAGAGAAAGTGGTTGACTGCCACTTCTCAGAATAGGAGTTCTGGCATTATTCTGGCCAAGGTGAGTCTCCTATTTTCTAACACTCTTACGACTTGGAGTGGAGATCAGTCTCTTTGGAGCTTGATGTGGTCTACTGTTGTCTGGTAGAACAGCAGACAGTCGCTGGGTCGGTGGTTGGTGAGCAGATGGTAGCTGAACCGGCTCCGTGGATCTCTGTAGCTCAGCAGATGTCACAGGTGGGATACCCATGACCATCGGCTGCTGAAGTGGCGGTCTTGGCTGAAGGTAGCGAGGCGGTGGATCCACCTCGGCTGACGCAGCAGGCGGTGGCTGAACTGGTGGCTGAACTGATGGTGGCTCAGCACGTAGCTCAGCAGGCGGTGGCTGAACTGGTAGCTGAACTGACGGTGGTTCTGCATGTAGCTCAGCGGGGGGTGGCCGAACTTGGGGTGGTCCAGCAGGTAGTCGCTGAACCCGCTTTGTCGTTTCCCCTGGTTCTGGAGTTGTCACAGGTTGGTCACCCATGACTGTCGACTGATGACTTGGCAGGTGCTCAAGCAGTGGCACCTCAGTTGGCACCGTAGGTATTGGGGTCTCGTTCCCACTACCATCGAGCAGTTCAGCGGTGTGTGGCCCACTCTCAGAGAGACCACTGTTGATGTCCACACTTGGGGTCTCGTCCCCACTACCATCAAGCAGTTCAGCAGTGTGTGGCCCACTCTCAGAGAGACCACTGTTGATGTCCACACTTCCAGGAACATCTCCTCCCTTGTAATGTCTTTCTGGCACTGAGGCACTCCCTGCCCTCCTAGAAAACATCACTTTACACTCCTTTTCCTCCCCTTCTGAATAATCACACACTTCTCTGGTCTCGGTAGAAAATCCAAAGTCAGCCCAGTCAAGTTTAAAGTGGTACAGCCATTCACGGCCAAACAGTGGGCAACCACCTTCTGGTACCACATACAAATCTACTTCTTTCACTTGATCTTTATACAGGGCCTGTACACTCACAACTCCTTGGGCTTTGACTACATTCCCTGTGCAAGTGCGCAAAGACAGGTCACACTTCTGGATCGATTTCCCTGGGAAAAGTCTCTTACACTGGGACTCTGTCACTAGAGACCTGGAACTCCCTGTGTCCAGCTCCATCTCTAGGGTCTGGCCATCCAGCAGCATGCTGACCATTACAGGCTTTGGCCTTAACCCATCATCACGGAAGCTGTACAGCTCTTAATAGCTGGGCCCGTAAATGCGGCTAACTGATTCACAGTCCTCCTCCTCTACGCTATGAGTTTTACCCTTCTTCTTTCCTCTGTCAGAATCTCTGTCACTTCTTCTATCTCTAGATTCCTCTGACTTACACATTTTCCGGATGTGCCCCACCTCTTTACACCCATGGCATACTTTATCCTGAAACCAACAGTCATCTGGTTTATGGGTGGTTCCTCCGCACCTTGTGCATGGCTCGTACTGACGAGTGTACCTCTTCGACTGCACCTTGTTCACACTTACTGGTGCCTCTGTTTCACACAGTTCTCTACTGTCTTTCGACGCGGCTTCCATGGTAGTAGCAATACTAACAGCCTTATGGAAAGTCAGGTCTGCCTCTGTTAATAGTCTCTGTGTGGTCCTCTGTTCCCTTAAGGTTAGACTACGGTGATTGGCAGCAGATTTACTAAAACTGCCATATCTCCAGGGTCATTGGTGATATTCAAACATATTATATATCATTTAAAAGTTCTAATTTTTGTCTATCATAGGAAATATCAAACAGCATTTATAGATCTGAATTAGAGAAAATAATGATTAAAATTGAATATTTTCACTTTTATTTTTTGAACTGAGATTCCTTGCTTAATATAATTCGCTTAGTTTTGAAACTTTGTGATATTGTCAAAAACATTCATTTGGAGAGAACCGTGTCTCAGATTTTTAATTTAAGTCTTAGTTTTGATTTTGTGACAAAAAACGGGTAACTTTTTGTATTTTTTTGTCAATGTTTACAACTTAATTTTCTAAATGTCATAAACTTCAAACCAGGCCCTTAATAAAAAATCTGAGACACGGTTCCCTCTATATGGTTATTATCTATATGCATACGAAATTTGATGAGTTTTCCTTCGTTTTTGACTGAGATATCTCAGTTCAAAAATTTTTAGTATAAAACTTGATTTTCACATTTATGGTAAATTTCTATTTCTACTTTATTACCCATAGCTATGTAATTATATCATAAGATAGGCTATTAAAAGTGGTGTCTAATGATATCTAATAAACATTAAGATAGATAGTAGCAAAATAATTATTCTACATTTTTGCGAGACCAGTAAAAATGTGCCGCATCACAGTAGTCTAACCTTAAACCACAGACAAACCTATCTCTCAACATCTCTTGTAAACTGGCTCCAAACTGACAATACTCTGACAACCTCTTTAGTTTCGCCACGTAAGCTACAATGGTTTCCCCCTCTGCCTGCTTCACATTATGAAACCGATACCTCTCCGCTATCACTAGGGGCCTTGGGCAGAAATGCTCTTGCAACATGGCAAACAACTCATTCAGATTCTTGTCCACAGGTTTACCTGGTGAACACAAAGTTTTGATCAGATTGTAACAGTCTGGTCCTACCAGTGACAAGAAAGTAGGGACTCTCTTCGCATCCCCTATCGAATTTGCCTCGTAAAAACAGTCAGACTCTTTCGGCATATGACTCCCAATTTCCCTTATGGATGTCAAAGGTTTCCACATTGCCATAGGTAGCTGCCATCTTTATTCACTTATGGGCTAGCTTTATTCAGACCTATGGTTGCACTATCACTTCACTATGCACTGTTCACCATTCAAGTTCACTGTTTCATTAAACTAGGAACTGGTCACTAAGTTCAGTCTCATTAAACTAAGAACTTTTCACTTTAATGTTCACTTCTATGCAATTTCCATGCACTATTCACTTTATGCACTCACTATGCATTAAATTCACTAGGTACTGTTCAATTTCATGCACTTTCACTATGCACTTTTACATTCACTTTTTTTCAGTCACTATGTAGGTCACTTCCTGTGCACTCACTATGCACTTTTTCTCTGAATGCACTTTACACTATGCACTCTTCACTTCATGAGTCTAGATGTAGATCTTAGGAAAAATTGGGCATGACCCCTGGGTGAAATGGGGTTTGGTTTCACTTCACATGCACCAACAGTTAAGTTCAAATTACTCAGAAACTACAGTTAGTTCAGAGCTGACACTTTCAAAATCACTTCAACAGGATGTTATCTAGGTTCTTTACACAAGATCTTACACTTGACACCTGATTTGAGTCATATTTTTCCTAGTTTTGCTCTGTGGGTTTCCATTCCCATCCTAGTTCGCCAGTTGTTAGATCTAGACTGGTTTATTAGGGCACACACACAGGGTAGATCTACAAGCTAAGTCGCCGATAGTGGTGCCCTCTATGTAGGTCGACTCGCCGGGTAACAAGGTTTTCCCGCCGTAGCGGACACCATGTATTTTTACTTCTTGATTGCCCCGTTTTAGTATTATCAGGTCATCATATCTGTAGGAGGGAGGAGGACATCAGGGGTGGACATAAGTCTAAAAATCCAGGGGCCAGTCGGGCCCTCAGCTTTCCAAATCTAGGGGCCCGCACCAAAATCTAGGGGCCCTCACATATATATAGTCAAATTGTCTTTAAAAACTATCAATTGTCGTTATGATTAAGAAGATCCATTAAGTTTTGAGAAGAGACACTCTAGAAATGTATATACATAGGCCTATATTTATTGTTCAATCTTGATGCCTGTAGGCTGTATACCTTTACTATGTATTCCGGCGGCGATGAACTAATTAATTATTTTGCCATGAATTCTTTTTAACTAATTATTACCAATACGTTCAATAGCATTTTCGTTGCATGTTGATTGATTGAGAAATCGTTAACATCTAAATATCTTCTCCATAGAGGCATTAGTCTTCAATATTGGCCAGGGCTGCTGCCATCTTTATCCGATTTTTATTGACCTTTGTGTCAAAGACATGACTTTTGATTACAAGTGATCACAATAATGGTGCTCTATGATCATACTTTATGTCTAAATCTGATAGAAATAGGCATATGTGAAACTTTATAAACGGGAATCTTAATTCTCTCGCATGCCACACAAACATTAATTTGAGCAAGTATAAGATATAAAGACTTTCAATGACTATTCAAAATTGCATTATCATTAACAGATAAACATTGGAAAAACTCGTCGAAAATCAATGGAAGTTAAAAGAAATATATGATATATTACTCAAGCTGGAGACAGTGGTAAATATGAACTTCTCCTCTTTTGTAAGAGTGCAATATGTCCTCATTTATCAGATAGAATATATTTTGTAAACCCAGTACAAAAAGCAACTTGATAAAACAAACAGTGTTAGGAAATAAAATCTATTGATTACAAGGGAATGAAGGAAGCTCTCGAGCTTAAGACAATGGGGTAGTTGACCTTCTTATCTTTTTGTGAGGGTGCAATTAGTGCTCAATGCCCAGAAAGACGTTGATGTTCGTTGCCTGTAGTAAAACCTCTCAATAATTCAGGTCCATGGTGAGACTGGGGCCAACAATAGGCCCACTCTGACGTAGGTTGAGGGCCGAGTAACGTGAGCCCATCTACTAATTGTCCCGCCTCTGGCAACCCCTGAGCGGCACAGATTTACACTATTATCAGATGATAGCCTCTCAGTACTATTGTCTCTCATTTCTGATGAAACTTATTGAAAGCGATCAAAACTAATGGAGATGATCTGAGTCTTGGTAGCAGTGATCTTGGATAGGTGTATTTCAAGTTATGAACAGAAATGTAATTTATTTTCTACCATAGACGTTGTGCAGATGAAGTTATGTCGTCCAAAATGGGTTTGCTGCCATATTGGTGATCAATTTATTATCAGTATCATTCTCAATTCTAGAATATTTAGAATATACTTTTGTTCTATATTTATCTAGAACCAAGTCACCCATTCATAATCAACAATCCTCATCCCTTAGAATTTAAAAATTGCGTATTTAGTTTATAGACACATGATCATGATCACCACGTGGCGATCACAAATAAGTATTGCTCAGTTGAGGCAGTGATCACCTGTTGGTAACCATTGTAGTAGGTTCATATTGTGGGTATCATAGTCTTAGTAATAGCCAACAATCACGGACACATTCAGTTTAAAGCCTTGGGCTAAGCGAAACTATAGCTCTTGTTTCTTGCCTTCAAATGGCAGATTATACACCATGTCATTCAATATCTCAATAGATAGGCCTACTAAATAATTGGACTTATTGAAACGTGTTTTGTTTTGTTTTGAGGATACTATTTTCAGGGGGCCTTAAAAATATTAGTTATTCTATTCTTTGACATGCTTGGTTTCATTTGAATGCTAAAAGCATCCTCTTAAATCAACGGTATCCTTATAGGCCTTTCCTTCTCCTGGTCACGGATACCCTTGTTGTGAAAGAGGCATCCCACAGATGAAACAAAGAAAAACACAATATTTTGCTGATCATTTTGCGCCACTTCTACATCATATCCATTACCATGATAAATCCGAATTGTCCACAGCTAGTTCTCCTTATTCCCCATGTCTAATAAGTAAGATACCTTACAGAACAGAAACGTTGTTCAAACCAGAGCTATCCATACCTGATTTACCTTGTACGCAACACCAAACAAAGGCAAAAATAATTCTCTTCAATCGCGATGCCCAGATTAAGCACTGTCATGCCTAACCCAAGAAGTAACTAATGTGTAGGACTGCGTACTTAGACGTGATATCGTATTGTATCCGTCATTCTATCCTTCAGCTTAGGTATTAAAGACCTAATATATTATATCCCCGTATATATCGGACCCAATATATATAGATGTTTGTCCTGGCATATGCCCTTAATATATAGTGTGTGTATGCTTGAGATTGTGTTTATAATACATGGGGTTGATTTAACCACGTTAACAAAAGGAGTAGGAATGCCCCGTGGCCAACGTGGTCCCTGTTTCCTTTGTAAGATGGCCAATGTACACTGAGGTAATCACTGCGGTACACCTGGGCCATGTCTGTCAGGTCCAGGGTCGGACTACATTACAGGCTGGTAGCTTTCAACCGGTAAGGGAAAAGCAAACACTCTCAGAAGTCCTGTCGTATGAATATCAAAATTAGTAAAAACGTTAATTGAGGCTCTGCTGTACTTTTTAAGGTAACTAATTTTTGGGCACAATCCCATGAGAAACTGCAAATTGTGAGCTTTACTCCTCAGGCTTATTCATGGGTTTGCGTCCTCCGTTTCTTTTCGGTGGATGTATATGTAAAATATGTAGGAGATAAGGCCATGCAGGTTATACATAATGCTTTATGCAGTTGCTGACGAGGTTAACCTCCTTAATTCATGTGTGTTCAATGTGAGTTAGACTATTCGTTTCAGGGTTACTTGGTCAGTTAGTGTGAAAAAATACAGATGCAGACGATCAGACGATGCAGGTTACGCCTATTCAAATATCTTACTGTTACAATCTTTAACCCTAATTATGCATCGCAGTATTCGCAATTCAATCGTATGTTAACCATAATATAAAATTGGGTTTCTTCATAGAAAGAATGTAGGGCATATTCCAGCAATAACCTCTTGGGATTGGCAGACGAATAGGTTGTTTACTTAAGAGCCATGCACGTCTAATCCATAACACTAATCCTCTTAACCTTGTTCAAGAAAAAGCGGATAACCTGCCCTCAAGAATAAGGAATTGTAATAGTGAGTGAGACCAAGTTAGGATTCACGACCACACTTTCCAAGCAAAAGTAACTGTGACATTCAAAGTAATTGGGATATTCAGTTCATAGATTATATTATCTGATGATAGTCGTAAAATGTTTTGCCAACAGAGAAAGTGAAATATTCATTTGATGTCCCCCAGAGCTTTTCTGGCTATATTGGGCTACTGGGCAGCTACTGTGTCAACTACCTAGGGCTATTCTTTAGTTATGTGTCAGGTTTTGCAGATAACATGATTGGTGGTGGGCCATGGGGTTGTATGTTTCAGGCCGTACATAGAGCAGAATGGGATGGTCATGGGCCATGACCGCCGACTGTCACTGGTCTCATAGGGCAGTGAGGATGTATTGACTGTATTGTGGGGTTGTAAGTTTAAGGCAGTACATAGAGCAGAATGGGATGGTTATGGGTTATGACCACCACCTGTCATTAGACTTAGAGGGCAGTGAGGCTGTATTAACTGTACTGTGGGGTTGTAAAGCCCAATACCCACTAGCCGATTTTGCCATCACCGGGTGATGGATGAAAGGGAGAATCGCCGGTGAAATCGCCGGGCGATCACAATCGCCTGACGATTCTATGTTGGTATGATGCCGTTCTGGGCGATGAGCGATGGACGACGGGATTGCTGGGAAAATTGCTGGGAAATTATCAAACTTGCCTGATATTCCAGTCGCCCCATTTCCCATCATCTGTCGCAGCTAGTCACTTAGTGGGTATAGGGCTTCAGTTTAAGGCAGAATGGGATGGTTGTGGGTCATGACCACTGCTTGTCGTTGGTCTCAGAGGGCAGTGAAGATGAATTAACTCTATTGTGGGGTGGTACGATTCAGACAGTACATAAAGCAGAATGGAATGGCTATGGGAAGTGAAGATGTATTAACTGTACTGGGGGTTGTATGTTTCAGGCCGTACATAGAGCAGAATGGGATGGTTATGGGCCATGACTGCCACCTGTCGTTGGTCTCAGGGGGCAGTGAGGAGGTATTAGGGAGTTTCAGATACCACAACGCATCTTGATACGTCGACATATCTGCAATCTACGTAGTCGTATATCAGGGTATAGGTGTACAGTTTGATTGTCAAAAGTGAAGGCAGTTGTATGATAGCCATGCATTGATATACTTATAAAGAAATGTTTTTAAATGTAATTATTATAAAAGCTGAGAAAAAAGATCTGTTACGTTTACGTTACGTCAAGCCTTGGAGTATTTGAAACTCCCTAATTAGCTGTATTGTGGGGTTGTATGTTTCAGGCCGTACATAGAGCAGAATGGGATGGTTATGGGCCATGACCGCCGTCTGTCATTAGTCTCCGAAGGCAGTGAAGATGAGCTGTGCTGTACGGAACTGATCCAGGGTAACATGAGCATGGCGCGAGATGACACCACACGAGTTGTACGAGTCTTTACCAGCAGCACATTCACAGGTAACATTAACATGTCATATTTTTCATTATTATGCAGGCATTTTTCAGTTGTTTGTCTGATTTAAGGTTTTTCACTTAGTAGTCTTAAGCCCCATACCCACTAGGCGATTTTACCGACGCCAGGCAAAGGGGAACTAGGAGAATCGGCCGACTCTGAGGATCACCTGTTAGTATGATATATTGAAATGTGCATGTTTGATCTGGATCGGCGATAAAATCGGCCGACTCTTAGAGTAGAGTCAGCCGACTTTAGCACCAATAATCGGCCGACTCTGGACAAAATCGCCTAGTGGGTATGGGCCTTAAATCATGAATATCAAAATAAAATGCAAGAAAGTCATTTTAAGACTTTTTGGAATAAATTCTGATTTCCTTTATCTTACTACAGATGCTTTCTGTTTCCATCTGCATCACTGATTTCTTTTTGTGAGCCCTTAATTATAGTTTTTAGTATTGTAGCTTATGGGAAGGGCTCACTCAATCAGTCATGTCTTTTGTAGGTATTTGGGCTTTGATCTGATTGCCCGGTTACACAATCTTACATACAAGTAGCTACAGGCCTTTGTCCACCGGCATGCATTTGTAAGCAGGACAATTAGTGTGCATCAAGTGTAATTTAGTGGGCAGGCCTCTCCCTTGCACCCTCCCCCACCCCCACTCCTTGAACTCAGTTCAAGGAGTGGGGGTGGGGCAGGGTGCAGTTTGAGAAGCCAGAAGTGGGTTACATAACCAGTACTTGAGCCACAGTCACCTGCAGTCCACTCAACATAGTGGGGGGGGGGGGTGGCAGTCAGAGTATGCAAGGCCGGGTAGGGGGAGGAGGAGAGGGGGGGGGGGGGGGGCATGGTTGCTTGGGCGCATGGACAGTGATATAGGAGGGAGTCCTATTGGTCAATCAGGTTGACCAATGAGTGTACAGCTGCCCGGGACAGCTGCACTGCCCAATGGATACTACTGGGACCCCCCCCCCCCCCCCTCCACCTCTATGATGAGATTTCTGATTTCTAGTTAAGGGCGAACATCGATCGTTCCAACGATCGGAACTTTGATAGTCATTTGCTTCTTGTTATTATAGGCCTCAAATCCCTTGTAAAGGATTTGAAATGTACATTTCAATTGTAATAATCCTAACATGAAGCTTCCTTTAAAATGATGATTCTGGCAGAGAGCCGGATATCTGTCTTTACCATGTGGGAAATTTAATCAAAAATCACTTCACTGCAGACTATGATATTATTCATTGAAAAATAACTCCATTTCCTTTATGATTGCTATACCATATAGTATGTATCGCTATAAATGAATCAGCTAATGAAAGGCAAATAATATCATCAAGATGAGCCATGCTATTCATATTCTAAAGAAATAAAAGATTAAATAGCACCCGTTAAGTATTTATACATGAAAAAATCATAAATTCTTTTCCTCTCAGACACGCGCCATGAGAGGAACGCCCTGATGGAGCGGGTGTACCCCAAGCTGAAGGAGTTCACGTCGGAGCGGGGGTACGACTTCCAGGTGGTCGACATGCGCTGGGGCATCCGGGAGGAGGCCACCAACGACCACATGACCACCGAGATCTGCCTCAAGGAGCTCAAGGCCTGCCAGAGACTGTCCACAGGACCCAACTTTGTGGTAGGCTCTATTCCACTGCACGATTTTACTCCCGATTTTTGAAATCGTCAGTTGGTATGAGATCAAATGATAGACATGTTACATATCATTCGAAAGGTTTTTGAATTCCTATTCAAATAGTATGTAGCATGCATGGGTATCTGTAATCTTTCTAATGAAAATTAAAAAACACCTTATTCTCAGCAATCAAAACGCGTCGTGGAATATTATTCCACGTCCGTTACTTCTTTATATCAAAGTGTTTCCATGCAATTTTGATAGTAGTGATGTCATATACTTAGCAGATGCCGATACGTAATGGCATAGTATTGCCGATAATGTTATGTTCATATCGGTAAATATGATCGGTGATGTTGCCGTTATAATGCATTGCTAATTTCGATATCGCTAGATGGGATATAGCCATATACGCCATTGCACTCAGATGGTATTGTAGTAGAGATGGAGTAGCAAGTCCATGCTTTTATGCCATTGCTTCTTTAGTTCCTTTGTTTATGCGTCCAGTGGGAATATTCTTTTCTGTTACATTTCATGCAATTATTGCATATCATATCCATGCTTTTTGCTTTTGACGGAAAGCGTAGAATTTCATTTAAAAAGGGAAAAAATTATGTCGGTGGGTTTAATTGATGTAAGTAGTATATGGCAATTGTTATTTTCATCTGGTATCGTGGTGTGAATGATAATGTATTTGATAAGCTATACGTTTTATCCCACTTGAGTAAAACATAATTACTATAAAAGGGCCTTAAAGTATTAAGTAGTATATGGAAAATGTGACAGTTCTCTGGTGCCATGCTCTATGGCGTGTTCTTGAACTCAAGAGTCCATGTTCAAGGGCAACTTTAGTCACGGCACAATGGGCCCAGGTCCCATATTTTTGCAAACTATTTTTCTCGATTAATATGTAGCCTAATGTTCAGTTATGTTGTCTATATTTCAGACCTTCTTGTCCCACAAGTATGGGTACCGTCCACTCCCCAGGTTAATCAATGCTGACCAATTTGAGCTCATCCTTACCGGCGTCACGGATTTAAAGGCAGAGGAACTGCTCAAGAAGTAAGCATATTAAAAACAAACACATTATACATATACATCTGAATAGTGTACCAGTTAATAGCTTGTAAACATATTTTGCCTCTTTATCTAATATGATCTAAAGATATTAAAGATATTTCGTAACGATGTGAAAATAGGCCGACATGGTCTTATTACAAACGCACCATCATAACTAGAGGTTATGGTGGAAAACGCATAAGTGCGCCAATACAATAATTATACTGAAATAAACGTTTTAAGATTCGCGAACAATATTTTAACTCACACAAGTGTTGTGATCTTGAACCTATCTTTACCGTTACCCTTCCTTTTCCATAGGTGGTACCGGCGTGACGACAACTCAGTACCTCCGTCCTACGTCCTCCAACCCATCAACAAAAACATCCCAGAATTTCTCAGCAAAGACCCGGATGTATTTTCCAAAGCCAGAGACACCTGGTGGCAGGAGAATGACCTAATGCGGGAAGCTCTGGCCACCACCTCCCAACGGACACTGACAGACTCCATAGAATCTCATAAATTTGTGCAGTCAGGTATGCGATTTTTGGCTTTTCAAAAATAGATGGCATTCTCTGGCATTCGTGGGGATCTAGACACAACTACATGACCATTTCTTGAAATCGCCATGCAATATGCGGCAGAAGGGCCATACCCACTAAGCGATCTGAGCAGTTACTGGCGACCATCAGGATCACCGGTGAAATCGTCGGGCAACTTGAATATCTGGCAAGTTTGATATTTTACCAGCAATTTTACTGGTGATTCTGCTCCCCGTCGCCTGGCAATTTCACCACTGATTCTCTCAGTCGTTCGTCGCCCGTCGACAGTAAAATCGCCTAGTGGGTATGGCACTTTAGTGACATGAGTAAGAAAATAATTGGCATGGCATAGCCAATCTCTTAAATTCAACATAATGACACGACAGTTTCTTAGAGGTGATATGTAACATGCGGTCTCAAACGACAGGCGACATTAATTGCCATTGTGACATAAAGACCCCATCAAGGGCCAAATTTGTATTGGGCAAGTAAAGACTGCGCCTCCCGGAAATAGAAAATAAAGTCCTTATTTCCGTGCAAAGTGAGTTACAAATATCTAAAAAGTCAAAAGGGGCCTGATAGATTTCAAAATAAAATGTTAAAAAATATAGATGGTACAACGATTCAGTCTGCCATATACATTGCTTATGAGCCTTTTATTTTTCAGTGACCGAAACCGAGATTGATTTGGGAATCCTGCAGGCCTCTAATACAGAAGAACATTGTTTATGGTTTAAAAGAAATATAGAAAAAATTGACAACCAAGAATCATCAAGACTATTATCACGATTCAAAGGTTGGTGTACATTCATGATCATCCACTTTCTGAGTCTCCAAAATCCAAACCATACTGAATAACCATACGAGTGTCCAGAGGAAGACCTATTTAAAGAAGAACTATTTTGACAATACTTATTGAAATATGATAGGAAAATGTAAGCGAGTGATCTACTATCCATTTATAAATCACCCAAACAGGTATTACTACTATAAAGATTTAATCAATGACTAAAGAAGTGCCAGGGTTCCCACACAACCTGGAAAACCTGGAAAACCTGGAAAATGAAGATGGTCATGGAAAGTCATGGAAAAGTCATGGAATTTGAAAATTTGGCCAAGAGTCATGGAATTTTGACCTGAGTCATGGAAAATCAGCTTGAATGAAAAAAATATTAAGTTCTTTTCAGAATCTTTATCATAAACTGCAGTCATATACAAAAAATTTCTGGGGGCAAAGCCCCCAAACCCCCTATTTTTTCATCAAATTTCAAAGATCCATTATTTTTCCCCTTCAAAAGTTGGCAACACTGTCAATAGAAGAGATAAGTTTTATTTGCCTTATTTCTATAGGATAATAGGTATTTGGATCTTTCCTGGAAAGCACTTGTACTCATCGAATTGTCACACATACTGGTGTGGATAGTACGGTTATAGGGGTGATGGGAGGCCATTAATTGTATCATTTTTATAATGGTTCTAATTGTTTGAACCCTGGAAAGTCAACCTGGAAAATCAGAATTGGTCATGGAAAAGTCATGGAAAAGTCATGGAATTTGATTCTTCCAAGTCCGTGGGAACCCTGAAGTGCACTCTAGGGATAGACTTAGTAACTGTGCTAAAGAATTTTGTAACGCGTGCTACATGTTCCATATATTATCTGTATCGTATTGTCACGTCCCTGGACTATCAAGAAACCATGTACTTTATTAATACTAACATTTTCAGATTGTCGAGGTTCTGAGAAGGATATCGAAGAAAGTAAAGAGTTATTAGCCAACCTTAAGGAGAACCTGATTCCACGGAAACTGTCCAAAGACTGCATCCTCACATACAGAGTCCCCTGGACGGAAAAAGGTAGAAATTCGTCACCTTAAATTGTAGTTTTTCATTGATAAAATCTTTTAGTGGAGACAGAGTTCCATTATATTGCTATTAGTCTACTAATGTCTCAAGACTTCAGCACTATGATACCAAGAAAGAATGTAACAAACAAGATTATATGTGACCAAATGTAAATATGTCAGGCAGAAATTTGTAATATACAGCAATACACAATGTAAAGATTGGAGGAAGGAAATAACGATTGTGTTTTATGTTTCAGGGAAAAAAGGTTTGAAATGAAAACTGGTGAAAAGAGAAAGAGTTGATTGTTTTTATGATGCTAGAATCAAGCTCACTAATTAGGTGTTGTGTTTCTGTATGGTCCTAAATTGTACTTACATGATTAAGAATTTGATTTTTTTTTTTGGATGGGGGTGGGGGGGAGGGATATCTTCCCATAAAGTGTTATCGTTGATAAACCCTTACTGGAGTAAACTATAGGCCTACTTATAACCAGTTGAAAAAAAGAAGGCCAAAGATTGTGCATATTGTCACCAAACAAACAAAAGCTTGATTATTAACAAGTCCATTTTCATTTTGGTTCTAATGTCTTTATGTAATTGTTATAACAAATGTTCTGTTTTTTCTTTCAATCAGCTAATAGCAGTCAGTTTTGTACACCAGGTGTATTTGGATATATCTATTAGAAACGCATCCGTGAAAAAGTATCTTTGAATTTGAAAAAGGCTGCAATTGCTGACTATTGTATCTAATATCCTTATCTAATTTTCGTTAACGTTACTTTAAAAATTCATTTTGATTTGTTGCAGAAAATCCCTGATTGGAAAAGAGTGCATCAATTCCCTTTTATCAAAGAATATTACATCATAACGATTTCTCAAAAACTAGCTGAAATTGAAACAAAGCTGCTTAAGAGTGTTGATAATTATTAACTTGTGTGTAGTGCTATTGAAGTTGCAGTGGATTGTGGTAAAATAGATAACACTGACAAACAATGGACTTGTAGCAAGGGAACAGTTTAAATGCGATTGCTTGATGCTAGATACCGCTCCTGCCTTTCAGGTGTGGACCCGACCAGTTGTCGGCAGCACGCTGAGTACATCGACCAGTTGTGTAGTGACTTTGAGATGCGCCTTAAGGGACAGATCCAGGCAGCTATCACCAAACGGAACCTGTCCCAGAGCAGCAACGACCCCGTCACTATGGAGGTGTCCCAACACGCCCTCTTCTGCCAGACCAAGGTCGAGTCATTCTACGGGCGACAAAACATGATAGATGTGAGTAAGGTGTCAAAACACGAAAGATATATGTAAGGTGTCAAAACATGATGAACATGAGTAAGGTGTCAAAATATGATAGATCTATGTAAGGTGTCAAAGCATGATAGATATAAGTAAGGGATCAAAACACAATAAATGTAAACAAGTTGTCAAAACATGATAGATGTATGTATGGTGTCAAAACACGATAGACGTAATAAAGTGTAAAAATACAATACATATAAGTGTAGTGTCAAAACACAATACACGTAAGTAAGGTGTCAGAAAATGATAGACGTAAGTAAGATGTCAAAACTTAATAGACGTTAGTAAGGTGTCAAAACAAGATAGACTTAAGGGATGAACATCTACCTTATCAAAATGTCACAAAGTGTCATTTAAATAGGTTGAATTACTCCCAGCAAATAATTAAAACATTATATTTGAATATAGTTAAAATGGAAACCATAAGAATCCCGTGCTTAAATGAAAAACAACTGAAGACATTTTTCCGCAAAACAAATATATAAAAAGATGATATTTCTAATCGAAATGCATAGATAGCTATAGTATTAAACTCCACTGCAGGGCATCTCTATTTCATTTCACACAAATATCTATGTACAGATAATGGCATCTAACACTAATAAACGCTGCTTGTTTTGTGTCGGTAGCATCTGGAGACGTACCTGGTGGGGTCGTCGCGCTACCCGCTGGTCGTACACGGCCACTCAGGGTGCGGTAAGACGTCGGTCATGGCCGTGGCCGCCCAGCGGGCCTGGGAACTCTACAAGGGGAAAGCCATCGTCCTGCTCAGGTAACAGACCACGATAACTATTTGATTATGCACTAATTCAGGGTACCAACAGCACAATGGGAAAATGACAAAAAAAAGTCCCTGACATGGAAAACACAGAGAATTTGCAAAAACACAGGGAATTTCATTTGACTAGTATCTGAAATTCCTGATTCTCAAGATATTAGGGATTTAACCTGTTGTTTTTGGGTTGTCCAAATTTTCTCTGCATGCAGAGGCGTTTAAATTCCAACAACTTACTGGATATGACACAGGGAAAAATTGCTGTGGAACAGGGAAATCTCAGAGAAAACCGAGGGAATTTGAAAATGGAATTTGGGTTGGTACCCTGTAATTAATCATGTAGGGATTTATATTTCTACTCTTATGTATAAATTGTAGCTGACATTCCGGGAGGCTGTTCTAGCCGTCACCTGATACATCCTGAATGGATGTTAGAATTGGTTAAGGTCATTAAATTTGACTCCGCGACACGGCCACTTCTTAAATTCGATAACACGACATGGCCCTAAGCAGGCCTAAGTGACACAACAGGGGCCTAAAAATACAAGGACATGCAGCATATACGTTTTTTGAAATCGACAGGAGACATTGGGATAAATGAGTGGCAAGGACAGGTGGCATTGGCAATTTTTAGAATCGACACGCAACATAGGGACCCCCTATCCTTGGCCCGTCAGAGTTTAGAACAGAATGTTCAGATACAAATTTATATTACTGGTATTACTAAGTCTTCTATCAATGGGGCGTTGCTATTACAAAGCCGCTAAGTACTGCACACTTATTAAACTTAATGTAGATCTGATAAAGGGCCTGTGAGTGCCCTTGTTCAAAGGCTTTCGTACTTCGTTGCAACTATTTTTCGAGTCGCATTCAGTCTGTATGTTTGATAACATATTTGGTCTTTAATCGATCCTTAGCTTAGCCAGCGTACTAACAACCTTCGTTTATAAGATTAAGTCAATAAATGACATTGAGATTAGTATCTGCTCCATTTTATCTTATTTTTAGCCCTCAGTACCTATCCAACTCTAGCTATAGAATATTCTTGAAATAGCATCATTTGATAGGGGTGTGGTCGAACTTAGATGTGTGTTTGCATGCCCTATATTCAGCAACATAGAGCATCAAACTTTGGAAGTCTTTTAGAACCGCGCGTCACACATTGTATATAAAAACCAATGTCCACTTTAGGAAGCTCTACCTGTTTCAGCTTTTAACCAAAATCATTTTCTCAGATGCAATTAACTTATCGTAGACTGCAATATCTATTTGTATTTAAGCGCGATCAACACTACAGTATTTCTTTCTTTTCTGTGAAACGCCTTGTTTTTGTTATGATACAGGTTTATCGGGACAACTCCAGATAGTTCAAGTATTCGCACACTGCTGTTTAGTATAATCTCACAAATACGACGGCTCTTCCTGGATGAAAAGGAAGTTCCCACGGTAAGCCATCAGTAGGGTGTTTGACTCATAACAATAACAAATGCAAATAGCTGCCGCATTCTAAACTGTATCTTTTTTTTTTGAAAAAAATGATATGCGACACTGCCAACTTAATTTAACAGAGCGGTGTCTTTCACCGCCTTTATCAAGTATGTGACATCTCTGCAGTGTTGCGGCGGTTCCCATTTACATTGCTTCACGAGGTAGTCTTTTCCATTTGTCCTGGTACCGCATCTGTATGCTGGGATCAGTGCTTTCTTTCGCCGTGAAAATGACCCTGGCTGTCGGTACGGCGTAAAACACCCAACACTCACTCACTCACTCAGTGCTTTCTTTTTTTATATTGCTTCTACTCATCTGTAACTTACCACATCGTACGGTTAAACGTTTATATTTGACAATGCTTATCGGTCATTCCTCACCAAAATTCTCCCCATATTACACTTTTAATTTCACCCATTACCTTCAATAAGGATAGCCCAGATTTTTTCTGTTTTTCTACAAATTTCCCATTTTCACATCATCACCTCAATTAATAGATTAAAAGACATCCGAAAAAAAGGTCCATCTCATACAGTTTCAATATTTCTTTTGATAACGCATACACATCTCGAACATGTCTGTACCAATAAATATGTGATTCAACTCTTTAACGTTAATTCCTAACCCCCACAGGACATGAAGAGCCTGGTGGACGAGTTCTACACCGTGCTCCACCTGGCCTCGGCCGAGCAACCCATCATCCTCATCCTCGACTCGCTCGACCAGTTCAGTGCCGAGCACAACGCGCGCCAACTCTTCTGGCTGCCCGGCAAACTGCCCAACCACGTCAAGATGCTGCTGTCCACCCTGCCCGGCCAGGAGTACGAGTGTTTCCCGAGACTCAAGGTTGGCGGAAGGTTTATTAAATGTTTTTTTCAGGATTTTATGAATAAGATATTGTTTCATTTCTTTATCTTTTGAATTGGTTATGTGGAATGTGTCGTTAGTTGTCGCAAAGACATACATGTAGGAGTTATATGTAACCAGCTATTACAAAAGTTCAATATGAAATCTACATGACTGGCTGTGATCCTAGGAAAGGTTTCAGAATAAAAAAATTAGATAACTCTCCATTTAGATCAAAGAAACATATTCATCTAAACTAACAGTTATGTACTTTACTTTCTGTGTTCATAGATGATCCTACAAGATGACCACCACTTTTTGGCCGTGTCTGATCTACACTAACAGTTATATACTTTCCCTTTCCGTACACATAGATGATCCTACGGGACGACCTCCACTTTGTGACTGTGCCCAATCTACATTAACAATTATATACTTTTTCCTGCCTGTATACATAGATGATCCCACAGGACGACCACCACTTTGTGGCCGTGCCCGATCAACACCGACCATTATGTACTTTTCCCCTCCCATATACATAGATGATCCCACAGGACGACCACCACTTTGTGGCCGTGCCCGATCTACACCGACCATTATGTACTTTTCCCTTCCCATATACATAGATGATCCC
The DNA here is from genome assembly GCA_936440205.1 of Lepidonotus clava. Taxonomy (NCBI): domain Eukaryota; kingdom Metazoa; phylum Annelida; class Polychaeta; order Phyllodocida; family Polynoidae; genus Lepidonotus; species Lepidonotus clava. The sequence goes on from OW387148.1 coordinate 20,226,327, forward strand.
ACAAGACGACCACCACTTTGTGGCCGTGCCCGATCTACACTGACCATTATGTACTTTTCCCTTCCCATATACATAGATGATCCCACAGGACGACCACCACTTTGTGGCCGTGCCCGATCTACACTGACCATTATGTACTTTTCCTCCCCCCGTACACATAGATGATCCTGCAGAACGACCATCACTTTGTGGCAGTGCCCAATCTACACTGACAATTATATATTTTTTCCTTCCCGTACACATAGATGATCCTGCAGGACGACCACCACTTTGTGGCCGTGCCCTATCTACACTGACCATTATGTACTTTACCTTCCTATACACATAGATGATCCTACAGGACGACCACCACTTTGTGGCCGTGCCCCAGCTGACGGTGGGGGATGTTAACGGTATCCTCAGTACATGGTTGGAGAAGACCAGTCGTACCCTGCGCCCGGCCCAACGACAGGCCGTGGTCGACGCCTTCTCCAAGTCCCCACTGCCACTCTACCTCAAACTCTGCTTCGACGAGGCCTGCAGGTAGGCACTCCTTTTATTTCACTAGACAAACGTGGCTTAGTTTTAGTATTCTGATAGGGGTCCCATGTGGAAAAAGTTATTGAAATGTGAAGGGAAGTACTGTATTAAACCCTTAGGATTGTAATTTGAAATAGATGTAGTTCTTGAATTGTTATTCATCCCTTCATTATGTATGCAAAGTTTTCATTGTAATGGTGGTTCACTGATGACTTTACGGGACAGAATTAATGTGCAATTCAGCACACACAACTCTCATAATACACTATCGATTCCTTCACGACATAATACTAGTATTGTGTTACCCTCTACCTACGGTATGGTTTCAAACCATCAAAAATAATAATTCTCCCATTCAGATGGCCCTCGTACATGGAGCCCAGTGACTCGCGGCTCGAGTCGACGATACAGGCCATCATCCGGTCCCTGTTCACCCGGTTAGAGGGGTCCCATGGCAAACTGATGGTCTCCAGGGTGCTGGGCTACATTACCATAAGTAAGTCGACAAACAGTACTTATCTCTGATTGGGAATGTTTAATAACTGTTGTCAAAAGAACTGGAGTCTGTAACCAAAGATTATAAATAAGCATAACTCTTTTATGTCTAAGCTGTACCGCCATAGTCATTACGAACAGGCCCGTAGCCATCTTTTTTCAGAGGGGTTTTGTTTTTTGAGCAATAGGACTCAAATATTCTTTTCGATGGATATGGGGCATACTCTATATAAGGAAATAACTCATTTAATTCATCCTATGAGGGGGTTCAGAAATTTTATAATGTGGTTCATCCAAGGAGGGGAAAGGGTTCGTCCAAACTCTGACACCCCCTCCACCGGCTACGGGTCTGATGAATAACCGCTATATTGAATAACTATTCCGCTGACTTATACACTCCCTAGTCTGTCATGGGTATACTGTTAGTATAGTGTTTATCTTCCGATATTGGGAAATATAACAAAGGATATTATTAACTTCGTATCTTACCATGGATTTACTGACCTACAAAGCTCACTCCTTCGTCTCTTTATCCCTATGATAAGAGGACTTGAGTCAGATAGCTGACTAGACACGATAAGTAAGTCAACTGATACAGAGGCTTACAGTAGCTCATTGATTTCATGTTATTGTTTTTACGAATAGTCAGCGTTATAACCACTGCGTAGTGGTTAACTATCTGGTTTTCGCCCAGGTTTTCGTATTTGATTTATAAGTTACAAACTATTCAGGCCCACAAACGTTTAGTTTGTCAACGTCTAATCTATGATTGCCTGGTGTTGTACCTTAGTCGCTTTAGCTTTGGGACTTCCTACAGTGGTTATTGGTGATGGTGCCCCAAAAGTTTACTATCGGATGTTATGCATTGTATAAAATCAGGGAGCCATAAAATTGGTCTTCTGTGTGGCTTTTTTCCCAATTTGGATCAAATTTGTGGCAATTATATCTTGATACACCTGGGGTATTGAAACCTGTTAATAACTGTTAATGCCAGACAATTGGTCACCTCCCTTCTTATTGGCTGTCTGCAGGCAGGAGTCAGTGGCACTATGCCTGTGGGGAGGGGATATGTGCCCTGATTGACAAATAACCCCTCCTATCCCTACCGATGGCCCATTGCAGCAAGGCTGGTGCCACAAGTCATTGTTGAGTATAGATGACTATTTTTCACCACCAAAGCAAGTTTTTTTCAGTCCAGAGGACTAAAAAATATGTATTCTCTTGTGATCTATACAGTTTTCCCCATATATCATCGGGATTCATAACGGACAAACCGAATAAAACCATCTTTATCACTTTCTATTTAGAACTTTTTTGTCTATTGTGGTGGAGAGTCACAAATGTATATCCATGATGGCCAGAGCATAGATGTATATATAGCTACATCTAGTTGTCCCTACGATGCCTACATTTTCAGCAATATTATTTGATTTAGAAAAAAGTTCCCAGCTTACATGTAACAAAATTGGATTACTTTATCAGTAATATATGGCGGATTGTATTGTCAACTATGATATTTCAGTCCATCACTTACTTTACATATTCATCAGATTTATTATTATGCTGATGTTACACAATTATTTTTTATAAAACTAGGTGTTAAGTTCGGGCTTTCATAGGATGACCGACATGTGGAATATGCATTTATAGCACACGAGCATAGTTTATAAGTGGTTTATAAGTGGGAACCTGACAAAAAAAAACAGTTAATTTTTGTTTGAGCTTCCGTACAGAATCGATTGAACCGTGGATTCTCTCATTGAAATCCTTTTCTGCAATTTCAATGACTGAGGTCTTGTGCATGACAAAATGAAGTTTGTACCAGATCACCTTTTTCTCGTGTCTTGGTCATGATGTTATGAATTAAAAACTATGATTAATTACGCATACAATAAGTTCAATAACCGCTGAATATGAACCGTTCATAACACGGATATCTGGTCTAGTTTCAGCATAGCATAAGTTGCAGTTGTAGTTTTTGGTCGCTCTTTTTTTTCCAATCAATCTCTTCATATTTGAAATTCGTTTTTTCAAGACGCTGCTGTGAGGCCTGTATTTGTCACTAGGAAGTAGCTCTGCTCAAATAGGAATATTAACATATTACAACAACAAAAATATGCTGATCGACATTTCAGTCAATTAACACGATTTCGTAAAAAAAAAAAGAAGTAATGCGAGGAGTAATATGGCAAATAGGTTAGCCAAGAGGCCACCTCGACTTTTATTTTATCACAGAACAAATTTAGTAAATTAGTGTGCGACTGTTAGCGTAGTATGTTGCGTTTTTCCGTTACATTCAGTTATAGTCAATAGCTGCACGTTCAATAAATAGCATGTGGTATAAAGGTTTCATAGATTAGGTGTGAAGGTTACATAGTCACATGGCGTAAAGGTTTCACATGGAGTAACGGTTTGGTAGTTTTTGATGGTTATTACACCCCACTTTGCGCAATTATGTGTACCAGTTGTCACTTGGAGAAATGAAATTTGGATCCACAGTTCTACAAAGCTAACTCAGTCAATGATGTAAACACAGAAAATAATGATTACATGGTAAAAACAACGGCAATGGCCAGACAATAAAAAGAAATCCCACGAACATATAATTATATACATCTTCATCCAGTTAACTTCCTGTTTTTCTAAGAAGTTTGAAAACAAAATCAAATATAAAAAAAGGAGTATTTACAGCCAAGGAATGGCATATCAACACGTGGATCAGTCGTAGTCCTCTTCTAGAATTCTGCCAATATCACTCAATAAACAGTTTCTTAGGGTTTTGTGTAATATGGGTAGGTATTAGAGTATTAATAGTGTAATAAGGTTTAGTGGATCTCCTCAGACCAGCTGACCCTGTCGGACAATGTCCCAGGGGAGACTCAGTCCTACGGCCAGACAGGGTTTCCAGCCTTTGGGGTAGTCCGGCTGGGATACGGAATACCCAGACATACCCTTCTTCTCATTGACTATGACCTGCACACACTTATTGACATTGAGGCTCTCTATTGACCTCCTGCCCCGATGACCTTCCTCCAGGGTCCCGCCAATGAAAAACACACTGTCTGAGAGCAGCACTGCAAAGTGACCATTGGCCAGAGGCGATCGGTCGCGCTTGGCCGGGGGCGATCGGTCGCCTTCTGTAAAAAGCGACTCTTTTGGCAATGCAAGGTCATCTGGTGACTGAAAGTTGGCCATGCCTCCTGAGGAGGGAGCAGCTCCATAGATACGTGCCAGCAGGGAATGTAATCGGAGTGAGCTGCTCCAGGGTAGGCTGAGTCCTTCATTCGCCCAGGTGTTTGACGAAGGCTCGTAAGAGTATGTCGCTTTCGACACATGTCCATTCTCAAGCCGCCCACCGTAGATGTATATCTTATTCCCAATACTACAGGCTCCGTGTCCACTGAGTGGCTCACCCATGGACCCTATAACACTCCACTGATTGGTCCTGAAGTCATACCGCTCAATCGCTCCAGATATGTTACTGCCATCTTGTAAGACTCCGCCCAGAGCGAAAAGCTGTCCTTCGCACTCCACGAGGGGGCAGTGGGTTCGAGGAATGGTCATCACGCCCATGGCTGACCACTGCAGGGTGCGGGGGTCAAACAGGTAGCAGCGGAGTGGACCTTTTCTCACCTGGCCGAGGACAATGAGGAACCCCCGGAGGACCACCCAGGAGTGGGGCATGAAGCCCTCCAGCAGGTCCTTGTGGAGGCTCTGGTCCAGCTGGGGGAGCTGCATCCAGGTGAGGGCTTGTTGTTTCTCACACGGCGGAGGGCACCCGTCAGGGGAAGACAACACAAAGAAACGGAGATTCTGATAAAAACCATCATGTGCAAGAGTCACAATACAAGGCCTGTTTCGTATTTGATACTGCTCTGTCGTACATTCCATCAACTGGGCTGGCATTTTCAAAGCCTTGTATTTGATGGCTTCCTCCACGATTTCCTTACATTTGAAGCCCTCTGTTTCAATCACATTAAGGACTTTCTCCAAGTCAGTATATGTCATTAGTGGAAAACGAATTGCTCGCAAGGGCTTTTCATCATTATTGGCCTTAATCCAACTTACAATATGCTGAAAAAGATCAATCTCAGATCCATAATTAATCTGGTCAACCAAACTACCATCCTCTTCAAGTTTTGGAGTCAAACATTTCTCCATTGCCTCAGCATCCAGTCTCTGAAAATCTCCACTCTCAAGTACCTCATTAAAATGTTCACAGACATACATAAGAGATTTCTCAGCTAGCTCCACTCCAATATTCCCAACAATCTGTTGGTGCACCCTTGTAGCATTATAAACATCAACACAGTTCTGAACGGTCAACCCATTCAACATGAACCTAAAGCAGTCCATCAGTGCAAACTCCAGCTGCAGATAGGAGGCTGCGTTCACAACGTCCACCACGTTCTGCGCAGATAAGCCAAGCTCTCCAGTGTAGATATAGATTAGCAGTACCTCCAGGGCCGCCCCGTTAACCCCCTTTAAGCAGATGCTCCCCGTGGTAAACCGCTCCTGCATGTCCTGGGTGAACATGGCCAAGAAGTAGTCGGAGGAGGCTGCCAATACACACCTGTGAACGCTGTACCTGTGGCCGTCCTCCGTCTCCAGGGTGGTGTCACACAGCACGCCCTCCTCCCACAGGTGCCTGAAACCCTGGAGGAGTTTGGTGTCCCTTGCACTGGTCATTGTGTCTCCAGCCCCCATGGCCATCGGTGGTGGTGTATGTTTGCATTAACCCTGGCCGTCTGTCTGGCCTATATGCACCACAACCAGCCTAGTTCTAGTCTCCCAGCGATTGCACAACTGGTGTGCGTTCGGAAAGACGAGTGTGTATAGGTTGGCAACCAACATAGGTTTTAATATCATAAAACTCTAGGTGTTGAGCAAACAGCATTGGATGTAAATTTAGAATTGGTGAAAATTATAGCAACCTGCATTGGAATAAATTATCGGAGAAAGAAGAATTAGATACAAATTGGGCTGATGTTTGTAGACTTTTGAGTATGATATGGTTTCCGAATGTGCCGGCGTCGACTCAGCCCCTGGCTCCGGGAGTCCGGATCAATATGAACTGAGAGCAGCAGTGGGCTCCTCCACGGTGGGGGAAGGGGGAGGGGGGAGGGGGGTATTATTCCACACTAAGCATTAGCGTTGAATACGGATATGGATCATCCTGTCATATCCTTCACCTAAAATTATGGGATCGTGTGTCGGCTTGATTCATTGCCATTGGCTGTATATATCATTAGTCCGTGGTTGCAGTCAATATACAGAGAATACCGCATGGATATGTCTATGGTACCGAGTCAGTGTAAAATCATGATAAAACCTACCAGTATCAAAAAAGATCAGCAAGTTCTATGATCACGAGTAGACTTTGAGTAGAAGCATTAACACTTCATTGTTATTTCGTTGCCGTCTATATGTAATGAATTAGTAGTATGATATATCTCTTCCACGACGTTTTCCTTTTGTTATTGAGTAAGTACATGAACAATAAATACTTTAAATAATAAATGCTTGATATCAAAGTTCCATAACGTGTTTCACTATTGCCAAGTAACAACACGGTTCTTACGGTTCAACTGTTCTCTTTGCAATGATATAAAGAATACAAATTATATATATTCACATTGAAAAATGAGTCGGATAATTGATTATTCGAACATAACCGGAGTTGAAACAGTAGGGAGCGTCCAACAATTTCCATAAGTGTCTTTTCTAAATGATCCATGATGTTATAATCTATGTGCCTGTGGGAGGTAAACGAGTGTCATTAGAATTATCATTCCTTTTTACGTTCCATTTACCAACGTGCTGAATGTGCCAGAAACCCAGTGACTACGCTATTGTTTAATCTATAGCAAAAACCATGATTAGTCCGTCCCACATCTGCCTCGTCATTAGTCATTAGTCAAGCCCAGATTCCGGATACACTCCCTGAAGCGGCGACTGAACATAGTAAAACTGCCGAGTCAGCAGTTGGTTACTTGGTGTCTCATATGTAGGGTAGAGGGCGCTGTGAGTCACCCCCCGGCCCAAACCCCAATGCACCTCTGGCACCTCGCCCAGGCCCTATATCCACTATCGCCGGACCGAGCTGATCAACTTACAGGCTTGGCAAACGGTGGGCCCCTGAATAAGCATATATAAGTGGTTTGTTTGGTGTGACTTAGGCGTAATACACATGTTGACTATTACGAAATGTCAAATACAGGTGGAGTAAAATGTAAAGGGTCATCGTTGACATAGGTCGTTACAGTATTTAACCCAACTACTTGTTTCATCAAGTTATACAATATTATTGACAACTAAAACTCAGTGGAAAATTGTCAAGGACTGAACTGCTGGTTTTTCAGCAAAAATGTTTTAGAAATAAGTCGTTGATTTAGGGTAGGTTAATGAAAGGTTAAGCGTGTTTAACAAGTTAACGACTAAAATATATAAAAACAATTCTCAAAAAGGATAATATGTGGTTGGATCTTTTCCTAAGGCGATCACAACTATAAGGGCAGCGCGTTACTTATCAAAACTGAAAAAAAAACAGATTAAAAAATATCTTTAAATCGTTGAGTGTATGAGTGCTGCGCGATAGACACAGAGATGTGGGAGAGTTATGTTTAGTCTCCTATGCCTGTTATACGACATTGTGCGATGTAGGCATAATGAATCAACAACTGATCAGCATTAGACAGCAGTTCGTAGACCGGTAGCAAAAACAAAGCACAATGTTATCTCTGCTGAGTTTGTGGTTAGACCGCAGCAGAGAGATAAGTGCGCTTAATATAGTATGTTCGTGTATATCGAAGGACCATAAGTAGAAATTTTATTATCGATGCCGTAAATACACTATACTGGAGGAACTGGTGATTAGAGAATATCTAAATCATAAAGCTGCGCAACATATATATTCAGGACCCAATATGTTGTATTTTTTCACATAAAATATCATAATGATATTGAGCTACTCAAAAGGATTTTGTGTTTTCAAAAATATTCAAATAAAGCTATAAAAGGAAGACATTCTATATATAGATTTCCAAACTAATTCTGAGATCTGCATCTCCCAAGGACTAACAATAAACAGCACACTTTCAACGGTATAAGTGACCAGTTCTACCAATTGACAAAAGTGAATTCATAAGGGATAGGGTTGACTTAAGTCATTATCACTACGAGTAGCACCTGTCTAACTATAGGAGTGACAGACTGATTGAAGGGTACGGCAATTTTGTGCTGGAAATATTTTGTCTGTTCGTTGTATCATGTTCATTGGGATTGGTACGTTAGGCCCAAAGGTGGATCTAGAAGGGGTGGCCAGGGGGTCGTGACCCCCTCTCCCATTTTGCTAGAGACTTAACTTCACATACAGAAAAGAATGTGTGTGTGTGCGTGTGAATGCACGAGGTTTTAGCAAAAATATCATAACTGCACATGTAGCTACCTTTGTACTATCGTTCGTTTTAGTACTTATTCCCCCTCCTTACTTCCATTCAAAAAATCCTGGGTCCATCTCTAACTGCCGTACTCACCCCTGCCCGTTTGTGTGTATAGGTCGGAGCGGGCTGACGGAGACGGAGCTGGAGGACATCCTGTCGTGTGACGACGACGTCCTTAACGACGTCTACCAGTACTGGACGCCGCCCCTGCGCCGCCTGCCGCCCCTACTCGCCATCCGCATCAAGGCCGACCTCAGCCAGTACCTAGGTAAGGAAGGCGTTTTTGTTTTGCTTTGTTTTGTTTTTAACTAAGTTTTATTTGCAATAAACATCAGGGTCTTTCCTGGTTTTCAGAGTATTATGATAATCATGTGTACATGATTATTTTTTTAATTTATTTTTTTTACTTTTGAATGTGTTTTTTGTGAGAAAAAAATCCCACTATAATAAGCTAATCAAAGGAATTTATCAATTAACATCGCATTCTTTTACTATGATATATCATCAAGTTTCTCTAATATTCATTTCGAAAAGTAAAGGAGATTCTTTTTTATAGTAAGTGTCAATCAATTCAAGTTTCTGTTGTTCAGTGTTGTTTTGTTCACCGATAGATCGTTTACAATCAGCAATACATGTTTCTTGTTCTCTGTTTTTATCCCATATCTTTTTAATGCAAAGCACATCTCTTCTACATGTTCTGGCAGGAAAGAAATTACCTCCAATTTAAAGGTGCATTTATGAATAGCTGTGAGCAAAGTATCAATTTCAAACACAGGACGTCCACATAGATCCTTGCATTCAATTTCCGGTCAATGTATTCACAGACACACTTCTGTGCCAATATTTTCCCTTGTACTCAAGATAAGAAAGACTTTGTATCAGACTTTGCTGCGACGTCAAGTTCTTTTTATTGCCTATTTGATTAGGTTTTAAGAGGCATGGCCATGTGTGAGGTACAATTTAAATTGAAGATGAAAAAGACTATTCCTCAACTAAATCAAAAAAGCCTTGGACACCCAAGGCATAATGATATGACAGACATACAACATACTATTCAACATTCCCTCTACCATAACTTGTGTATTCCAGTTGAGCGCGGTGCAGAGGGGGTGACAGTGACCTATTGGTACCACCGACAGTTCATCGAGGCGGCGCGGGCCATGTACTGCTCTGACCCAGCCGTCTGTAAGGTGCTCCACACTAACATAGCCGAGTACTTCAGGGGCATCTGGGCAGGTGAGAACAGGGATTTTACCATTGTTTTTATAGTTAAATACTGCTCCGACCCAGCCGTCTGTAAGGTGCTCCACACTAACATAGCCGAGTACTTCAGGGGCATCTGGGCAGGTGAGAAAAGGGCTTTTACCATTGTTAATTTAGTTATAATTATACTGCTGCAACCCAGCCGTCTTTAAGGTAGGTATATTACATTCCACCAGTTTTCCCATCAAAAAGTGTCCCCTGTTTTTGAGGTAAAAGCTGTGACCGAGTTTTTCACTTATAAAATGAAGACATATGCTCAAGATAATATTTGATGAACCTGCATGAATATTTATCTACATTATTTTTAACTTTGTAACTTGCCCTCGAGCTGCACAATGAGCCTTCTAAATACATTTTATAAACAATTCTATAGTCACGTATCAATATCAACAACAATGCAAGTCAGCAGCATAATTTGTCATGTTTATTGCAGATATATATATTTCCATTGAATGTGACATGAATACAGGTAGTTCATAAGCTTAGTCGCATCATTTTTGTCACCGATAAGGGTCATTTGTACTCTTCTAAATATATTAATGCAATAGAACTGTATAAAAAATATATACATATCATGTAACTGTAGAAGTTTTGTTAACAGTGTGATATTGATTTTTCAAATGAGAAACATTATAATCATAATAACCATGTTTAGATAAACAACGATTCTTTTAAATACATCAGCCTTTTATAAAGGGATTTTCTGCACTTTTCTCAATTCCAGAGAAAGCCAAGCCGTACACGGATGCTAAGACGGGTAAGGAGGAGTCGGCCCTACGGTACGTGGCCAAACAACCGTTCAAGTTTGACACGCGCTTCAACCTACGTAAACTGATGGAGCTGCCGGTACACGTCATAGAGGCCGAGCAGCTCACCGTGCTAAAGGACGAGCTGCTCTGTAACCTGAAGTGGCTCACAGCAAAAATGCAGGCCACCTCACTCAGGTAGGCACCTTTTGAGTCGGGGGTTTTAATTGAGATCTATACTGGTATATATGAGACGTGATTACTGTGGTCAGAAAATATAACATTGCTGTAAAGATGGAAATTCTGTTTTTCGTATGATATCAACTTATGTCTTAGACGTTTAAGATGAATTGTGTTGAGGTCAGTAGTCCCATTGTTAACTTTACCTGAAGAAGATTAATTAATTTTTTGTAAGGGGCCTTCCAATAAGAACATACGCATCAAGGGGTTGGGGGAGGAGGGTCTGAGATTTTTGCTGCGGTGGCGTTTCTCATGATATCAGATTCAGAGCAACGCCAGCGAAGCCTTACTGTCGGAGGTTTTTCATTGTATAAAGCCACTGAGCCATGAAATCACTCTATTGTGTTGGCCCATGCTCAATTTGTAACAATTATAGATTTCCCCCCCACCCCACCCCACCCCTCTACCCCTCAGGTGTTAACCTCACCTCTCATTGGTCACTGGTCTTAGAAGTTGGAGGGGTAAGAGGTATGACTGACAGGTGAGGCACGGCTCTGGTGAGGTCGGGTGGGGGAAGGGGCCCTGGGCCTGGGACAGTCTGAGCGACAACTGCCCTGACCCCGTCCGTGTGTACAAGTAGCCCTGACCCCAACTGACTCCTCCTCCTCCTCCCCCCCCCCCCCCCACCTCCCCTGGCACCGCCACTGCTGCCCGGCCACTCACTCTCACCCCCCCTCCCCCCACCCACCCCGATAGTTTTTGGTTATTCTTGGGGGGGGGGGGGGGGGGGGTTACACTGGTTCCCCGTGGTAATTCTGCTACTCTACATATACCTTGTGTTAGCGGTAGCGGTCAGGGGCGGGTGCCCTCTGGGGGGGGGGGGGGGCGGTTGGCCGAGACTCTATTGATTGCCACCGCAGATACCGGACCCCAGTGCAGGGGTCCGGGCAATTCTTGTTGAAAATGTGTGTACATTCCTTTTCATATCTAATGCGTACTTTTGCCCAAATGTTGTTGGGGGGCTGAGACTTTTGGAAATGTGTGTATGTACTAAATGGAAGGCCCCTAATCTGATCCTATCAATATCAGGTCTTCTAACTCTTGCAAATCCCACTTCAGTTTACCTACTTAACCCGAAGATAAATATCTCCTTCTTGGCTCTATAAAAGGACTGCAAAGATATTATGTTGCTATCCTCTTTCTTTACTCATTCACCATATTCATTGTGTACCCATTCAGACACGTGTTAGACGACTTTAACCTGGCCCGGTTTAAGTTCCCGGAGGAGGAGGACCTGAAGACGGTGGGCGAGGTGCTCCAGCTGTCTCAGGACGCCCTCAACCAGGACCCGCACCAACTGCCCGGCCAGCTCATCGGACGGATAGCCACCGTAAGTGTATTGGACTTGTAGCTGGCATGTGTATGATCTATGGTTAGCAGATATATGATCTATAGGTAACGCATTTCATGATCATCCCACATAGTTTATGCCCATAATTCATCCATCACTCATTCCTACATTCCTTAACACCTTTAAATTTGTCCTCTGTATATGCTGGAAGAACATGTGTAAAAGTGAAGCTGAAATTCTAATAAAAAAAAAAAAAGACATACAATAAGCATTTCCGTGTATAGGACCTATTACTGTGTATTACCTTCGGTCGGCCTTTTTTCTGAAGGTTATAGGTTTCTGCAATGCTTTTGGAATGGAAGTTAATACATCGGCCATACAGGCCTTTCAATTATTCCTTACAAAGTTTCCGGTGGCTTTACACCTTTCCCCTTTCTGAAGTATGCACTAGTAGGTATATCGAACGCATCTGCAACTGTGGGGATGAGGGGTTCAAAAAGGTTGGGATTTCTCACCAATTGTAATATCCCAACTTCCCAATAATTATAAAAAAAATCGTGTTGAAAAGAAACTCACGTTTTAGCAATCAATAAGATAATTGTATATCTTACTCTTTTGTAAGTATTCATTATCATTTTGATTCAAAATCAGTCTGGAAAGAACCTTGTTTGGTTGACCGGACGTTAAACTACCCCAACAAACAAACAAGATTCAAAATGTATTAACCCAGTTAACCACACTTCTCTGTATCAGGGAAACAACAAGTTGACTGCCCAGTGCTGCCGCCCGCCGTACCCGGCCCTCATCCCCAGTGAGGTGATCCTTACTGAGCCGGGCGGCCAGCTCGTCCACGCCATGTCCGAACACACCAACGAGGTCAACGCGCTCGACCTCAGCAGGGACGGCCGATTCGCCGTCACATGTAAGTGGGAAATGTCTTTTTTAAGATTTCCACCTTTGTATTCAGAATAATACTATCTTAAAGTAGAACGTTTGATTATAATTTAGTGTAGTGGTGAGAGGAATAGGCTAATGATAAATGAAATCCAATACCTAAACTTGCCTTGGTAAATAGAATTGTTTGAAAACTGATACTACTGCGCAAAACGAAAAGTGTAATGGGATTAAGAATTCCATGGAATTTCCTATGGGTATTTCTTATTGGTTATGTTGGGTCTCTTTGGATATGAAGGATTAGAAAAAGATAGAGTGATAATATAAAGTTGCCCCTACTGATAAGATGGTATTTCATTTCGGCACAACAACGTTTTCTATTTTTCTTGAACAAAATTGATAGAGCACATTTTAATAAAGAAAAAAGACGTCACGATCTCCTTTATAGGACAGTTTTATTGGAAAGTACCACCTACCTTTTGACTGACTTTTGTATATAAAATATTAATGCCACATTCTAAAGTAAGATGGGTCTGGGGGGCGTTTTAAAGAAAGGATACAAAGTGTTGAGTTTTTGAAACTATAATTGTCCTGCCCTTGTTTCCAGGTTCTGACGACCACACGGTAAAGGTGTGGGACATAAAGGCCGGCAAACTGCACAAGTCTATAGACAACGTGGGCGACCAGCCCAGCAACCTCAAGTTCTGCTGTAACGACACGAGCGTGGTAGTCGTCGACTCAAAGCACCTCTACCTCATATCGCTAGAAACCAGCGAAATGAAAGTCATTGATGAGAAAACCATAAGTATGTTTTTGAAAACACCTCTTAGAACAAATTCCATTTGGCTGTATTGCAGGGGATTATCTTTTTGTTTTTTTGTTTAAATCAAAGTAAGGATAGTGAACAAACTATATCGTAAACAGATGACATCACGTGATATGTATGGAACCTCACAATACTTGTAGTTTATAATTCATTAGATACAAGTATACATTTTGTGTTATACACTATATGCAGTATACATCAAAGCGCATGAAAAATCCATAAACAGTTATTACATTTATGAATCCAATAATTTTGATGGTTTAATGTGGTTATGATGATCACATTGTGGTCACCATAAAGTGGTCATGTGACCGCGTCTGCGCAATGTCTGTATTTTTCAAAAATCTTTATTTTTCAGAAATTTCTGGTGCAAATACCCACAAATTCCTGGTGTTCAACGAGGGGTCGGTGATGGTGGTCCCCGTCAGAAAGGGGCTGGCCTTCCTGGACCTGCCGTCTGGGACTCACGACTTCACCATACGGGACCAGTTCTTGAAGGCACGAGATTCATTTGGCAGCTTCAGTGATATCCTTGATGGTAAGAGTTAAAAGAGTTGATTTGACAATATCGTTTTGATAAATTTAGTACTGGAACCTACGGAGATGCAGAACCAACCCAAAATTTTATCACTGCATAAGTATAATATTATTATGAACAATCATTCAAAAAGTGGCAATGGGCGAGGTAGTTACTGTCCCAAAAGATTAAGTGGACTTCAGTTAGAGAAACACTTGTTTTTTGCAGTAATTTTTCTAATCTGCCTGACTGAATAATATTTAACCCATAAAGCTCATTCTGTGGCCTATAACGACTATTATAAAATTGCTTAAAAGTGGCCCTACCCTGCACTATGAGGGGCACCTTTACTTACTTTACCTGCCCCTAATTACAGGCCATAAGAATTATGTGGCCATCACCGGCTCGGCCAGTACCGATTCTACCCTACACTATGAGGTGTACCTTTACTTACTTTACCTACCCATACTTACAGGCCATAAGAACTTTGTGGCCATCACCGGCTCGGCCAGTACGGGGTCCACCCTACACTATGAGGTGCACATCGCTGACATCCGGCAGCGACAGTTCATCCACTCGGTGAGTCTGTTCAGCGCCCCAAAGAACGAAGATGACGCTGAGTACACAGTGGACGCACTTGCCATGACCCACGACGAGCGATTCGTCATTGCCGCTGAGATGTTAGAGAATAACCTACACTTTATAAGTGTGGAGACGGGAGAGGTGGTCAGGAAGGTGGACGGTAGGTGCTGCCTTTTTCTATTGGCTTTATTGTAGTGTCTTGCGGTATCTGTGTGTGAATGTAAGGATCGCTAGGTACTTGAATTGATTTTCCCTCTCAGCTAGAAAATGTTCCAATGAGTAAAATTTCAGTGGAGGATTATTCATATATTACTTACTGCATAAACGCCACTTTAATGAATGTAATACGAGTTTCAGAAAGTCCTTCCACCTATAGTTTTAAGAACTTACAATGAAAGAAAAAAACGTTAATCCAACCAGTTTACCATTATCTGACCATTTCTTTGACTGTGAATATTGTACCGTTTTTCTGAGTTAACAGATATATTCACAAATTCCTTGAAAAACTTTTTTTTCTATATTTTATGATAAATATTCATTTTATTCAAAGAAAGCTGGTATTTATCAATCCAGGTAACGACAAGGACTCGTCGGACCTGTTCCACGTCACCCCTGACGACAAGTGGCTGTACTTCTCTAACATCGACCACCTGTGTATGTGGGACCTGGAGGAGGGTTCCCGCAGCTACACCCTGCACCACGCCTCGCGCTGCACCGACATCCAGACCCGCGACCAGACCACCTACGTCTCCATCGCCGGGGACCTGGTCTGTGTCTGGGACATTAGCCGTACTGATGTACACCAGCCTAAGGCTGAGGGCGGGAAGGACGCACCGCCCTATAGCATCAAGTAGGTGTAGTGAAAATGAGTAACTGATTATGAATTTGTGAATAAATTCATGATTACTGACTTTATCGATGCGGCTTGAATTAGGGGGTTTACGCAGGCTTGAATAAAATGGCAGTCATATCCAGTCATGAAAAAAAGAAAAAATACCCAAAGATAAATCCAGAAGTTAGGGTCGGCTTAAATTAGGGGTTTTCGATAGATAACGAAGTCCCCAACAGGACTGTAAAGCATGGCAAATGAAAGTGGTCACGGAAAAGTCATGTTATCTGAGAGTGACAAAAAGTCATCGATTTTTGTAATGAAAAAGCAATGGATTTGTATTCGTTTCTCTCCACAAATTAGTGTTTTGTCTTTTTTCTCCGGGCTCGCTGTCTTGATCCCTTCAGGATTGGTCAGACCCGGAGTGTTAACTTGGTCATTTAGGCTGATGTCCCCATAGACATACAGTGGAAATCTCAGGTACCAGATTCAGATTTTGGACCTGTTGGCAGAGCCAAACCAAATATACGGTGAAGATTGTAGGTTTAACATAGGCTTTCTATGATATCTAGGTCACCAAGTCATCAGCTAGGAGATTGATGCATGTCCATATTTGGTCATACCAAACTCAGATTAGAAACTAGGTCAGGGGTACATCAGCCTAAGTACCAGCACCCAAGCACCTGTAATGGGCCCAGTCACCTGTTGTTTCTAGGCCTATAACACTGGTTTAGGGCGATTTTACACAGGCTGGCTGTTGCCGCCTGGGTCTGCTTATCTTTGATCAATTATTTCTGTGTCTGATTTACAATTTTGACTACTAGTACACATTTTAGGTTCTTGACAACTTTTAGGAATTTATTAGGCCTAGATATCAGTCTATATGGCTGTTATCAACTGAGCTAGGCCTGGATACGTTTGCAATTTGAATATTTTCAGAGACTATGTTTTACAGGTTTAAGATAAAAAATGATTGAGATATCAAATGATTTGTCAATTTGTCAATATAATGTCAGTTCTGGAGACCTACCATCAAAATATTCCAACTGTTTTAAGATTTAATATATCTAGGCCCAAGTCGCTGTCAGTGGCTGAATTATTACCTCCCCAATGTTGAAAGATAGACGACACCCTGTTAACAAATTCTCTGCTGTTGTCATTGTCCAGGCTTGCCAGTTAAAATATTTTTAAGATCGCCACTATAGTGCCAGTTCGGACCCCTCACATCTGTAAAAATCACTTTTTTTTTAGCTACATATTTATATATTAGAGATATTTTTAGATTAGATTAGTAAAACATTAAATAAAGGCTTTGCTCTATAGGTTGGGCCGCCAAATAAAGATTAATTACCTTTTAAGCTAAAGTGTATTAACTTTTCTATAAAGGCAATCACATAGGTCTTGTTTAATTCGATCGATAATTTGCCCGATAATTCGTATTCCTTAGTTCATATTTGATCAATCTATCTACTATCATATATAGAAAATAAAGACGAATAACCCGGAGTTTTTCGGTTTTCAAACCGACCTGAATCTCATAAGATCCACCTGGGACCTTGTCTCTAAAGTCAAGAAATTTTGTATCGGTTTTGAAAGTGTTTTTTACTCAAAAGGAACATGAATTAATTAGTGGGATGTTGTTATGAATACCGTAGTTCTAATCCTTTAAGTGTATGCCAAAGGAGATTGATTTAGGCTAGTGAACAACCGGGGATGGATCCAGAGATTTTCAAAGGGGGTTGTGGGGGGGGGGGGGGGCCGCTCTGTTGTAAAATTTCCCGATGGCCGAGAATTTTACTTTCAAAAAATAATATATGGCCGAAAACAAAAACCACTAAATCTGCCACGGATAAAGGTTGACATATTAGATATTAACACATCTTTTTTCATCTCCCTTTCAGAAGTATGATGGCCCTGCCTCAGACTGACCGGTATATGTTAGTAAAGAAACAGCCCAAAGACTCCAAAGACGAATCTCTGACAGACCTCTTTTGCATTTACGACGTTCTACAAGAGGAATACATAAGGAATATAAAGGTAAGATTACAAATCGTGTCTAGCAATCAATCCCCTTTTTTAAAATATTACAAAAGAGACAAATTCACCCTCAACCCTTATCGGTTTGAACGCACAGTTTCACCATCACTTTAGATAGATCTAACAATTAAATTGGTCAACCGAAAACGGCGTCACTATTATGCGATATTTTCATACGGGGATCAAGATTTTCTTTTTGACCAAACGGCTTCATATCATTTTTGTTATATGAGTGTCGCATTTAAGTGTGAGACCGTCTTCTGATTTTTATTGATCATAACATTTAATGTACATATCCTTAAGGTACCCAAGTCCCACGCGCTCATCTACGTAACACATGACGACCGGGTTATCATGAAGTATAACCGCACTGCCATCGTCATCAACCTCAGCGACAACACACACAAAGTTTGTCAGGGCAAACTACCCAAGTACAACAGTGAAATTGTCCCTCTCAAGTCAAAACCATGTATGTATATCAGAAGGAAAATAAGTATAGATTTCTTGAAAGTTTACTGGCAAAAGCGCTTATGAATATCTAGGCGATAATACATCCATAGATTTAAACATATTAAAGATAGAAGTTTTCTTTTTCATTTTTAAATGTATCATACACTTTCTCATTTATCTATGACAATTGAGCCCATGGTTCATTTTGTTTTAGATATAATTCTAGATTAGCTTTCGGTCCTACATGTGCCACTTGCTTGGTATTGAAAGGTTAAGACAACAGAAAGTGACTGTTCTTGATTTAGTACTTTTTTGTATAGTTTGGTTTTAATTCTTTACAGGGTTTGTAACATTTAGTCGTGGAAATATGAAAGTCAAGGTTTACAACTGGCTGACAGGAAAGGTAGAGTTCCTTCTTGGCGGAGGGCAGGATAACAAGTTTGATTATTTAGCGGTAAGGGATCCTCCTTCTTTCTATGAAAATCAAATTTAACCACAACACCTTTGCAATATGCATTTACATGTACCCGTTTTTCGTATATTTATCATTAATCTCATCATAATATTATTATTAGAAAATAGCTCATGTAGGTTATACATATTCGCCAAACATATTATGATTATTGTGACATAAGAAAAAGGTTATGTTTTCCAGTTCCAAACAGTTTCTGTTATGTTTATTTCATCAGAACACAATGATATCCAAAAGAAATGAAACGTACATGTGTTTTCGTACTCCAGCCTATGCAGTCTCTTCAATGGAGACAAATGGCATGAAAACATAATTGAATCACCATTCCCTGAATAAATACTTATAACTTACGTTGGCTCCAGTGTAGCTTTGATATCTTTATTTCTTATAATCAACATGCAATGTATGTGGTCACTTCAGGCCTCTCCCCAGGGTAACGTGGCCGTGGCCATGGGCGAGCAGTGGCCAGTGGTGGTCTTTGACCTGGTCAAGCGGTCAGTTCGGCACAATATCCACCTAGACAAAGACGTTTATACCTTTATGGATATGCAAATCTCGGAAAACGGTGGCTTTCTAGTACAGCAAGTCCTGAGGAAAGACGAAGAAATCTCGGCACAACTAGATTACACATTGATTTGTGATCTAGACACAGGTAGGAATATTCTTCTTTAGACAAGGTCAAGAGACCCATGCATTCAGACACAAGTACCTGAAAAGATATTTCACAGTAGGGGATACTTAGCCTACTGGTAATTGCAATTTTATAATTATTTCATGGCATGTTCTTGATATTAGTAGTTTTATTTCCTTTAGAAATGCTCACTATGTCTTGGCGCCTACTTTTACGATCTCATACCCTTCATGAGAATATTAATCAAAAGAGAGGGATAATGGTTATAATATGAGGAATGTTATTATCAAATTTGATAATCACTAGAATATTCAATGGGTCGACTATACTTTGAGGATCACTGTTCTTCTAAATTCTGCCTCAAAATTGCCCGGTTAATTTTTGCATCTCACATACCATCCCCAACATACCACCCCCACCCCTGTTCCTGACCTCCTGTAGCCTGTTTGATAATATCCGTTGTAGCAACGACAGTTATATTACAACGATGATTTTCCCCCAAGACGCTGCAGATTCCTGCCAAACCACTGTAAGGTTGAACAACAAGAAAATTCTCAAAAAACCGTTGTAGATTTTTGTGACCCACCCACAATTTGGGGCGGAAGAAACACTGAAGATGATTTTCAAATAAAACAAAGATTGTGGTTTCTCCGCTGGCAGGCCAGGTGACCCAGCACCACATTGACTGGGACAGTTATCGGGCCGTGGAGGCGGACCACAGTGACGTGGACCTGTCCATCAACACCTTCACCTCCGTCGGCCACCTCGTCTTCACAGGCCACTACGACCACACCAACAGGGTCTGGGACGCCAACACAGGTTAGGGGATCTTAACAATCCTACCTATTACCATAGACATAATAGTATCTCTATGGTATAGGCCAACAGATCGCTCCACCCAAGTGGGACAGCTACATCACATGTTGTGCTTAAGCAGGGATGTAAGTTTTCAGATTTTCGTCTGATTTCAGATTTATTGGAAAAGAAAGAAATCGCAGTTAAAATGTACTAAAACTACACTAAACAACAATTTTGCAGCAGTCAGACCTGAATTAGGTACCATTGTAACCTGGCTAATCCTCTGGCAGTCCTCAGAGGCTGTTTAGACCTTCAGATATATTTCAGATTAAGTTCAGATATTATACAAAATCTGAAACCTATAGAAGGCAGTGAATAAATACTGTCTTCTGATTGGTTAAAATATTACTATGAAATTTAACTTTACTGTGAACCCGTCTAAGCCTCACACTCTCCAAGCATTAACTTTAGTTTTCAGATTTTTTAATCAACCCTGACTTATATCCCTGCTTAAGAGAAAGATGTTTAAAAACATGAGTGTGAATGGTCATGCGTTGTGCCCATCAATAAGCATTCAATAGTGACAATAGTGATTAGACCACATTATAGGTGTATACCATAGGTGTCATCTATATCTAGAGATTATTTTTTCAATAGGCCTTATTTAGTCTGCTACAGATATGCAAGATGGGTTGAATAAACTTGTCCTATTGTTTTTAAATGATATACATATTTAGTGAGTGATCGTTGATTTCTCCATCACAAACAGTGTCCTCCACACCATTAATGGAGAGTCTATCCTCGTAAACCTTAAAACCTTGGACTTCTCCCTCGTGTCCTCCACACCATTAATGGAGAGTCTATCCTCGTAAACCTTACAACCTTGGACTTCTCCCTCGTGTCCTCCACACCATTAATGGAGAGTCTATCCTCGTAAACCTTAAAACATTGGACTTCTCCCTCGTGTCCTCCACACCATTAATGGAGAGTCTATCCACGTAAACCTTAAAACCTTGGACTTCTCCCTCGGTAAAGAATATCAAAGAAACAGAATTGATATCATACTACACACATTCTGTCTTAAATGACCATTATAATGTAGGTAAAAGATGTTATATACCCGAATTTTTATCCATGTATCCAGGAGAGAAGCTTCACAGCCTTCAGTTCTCGCGGTCGGAGGACGTGATGCGGGTGTACCTGTCGCCCGACCGGAGTCGGCTCGTGGCCATCGGCGACAAGGGGCACATGGTCCTGTACGACACCACCACCTGGGACAACATCGCCTCCTTTAAAGTCGACGATACGGTGGGTTAGGTTTTAAAGCCAATACATATATTATGCTGAATCAGCCGTCGGGAGCCGTTCAGACTCAATTGTCGTAGAGAACATCATGGGGCATGCCACACATAACGACCAACTGATCTGCAATAAGATGATCTATTTTCATTGAGCGATTATATTTGTTATAAATATTTAGATTAACAGAGTCTATAGCTTACCTCTAAGAGTTGGGGACTACCGTAAGTTCTCAGAAACTTTGAAACTTGCATAATGCTCATAATACTTGAAGTTTTTGAAGCTATAAAACAATCCATATCATAGCCGCAAAGCTGATCTATTTTGAGTTTGCATTCATAATATTGGACAAGGCTAGGTGGACACTGTATAGATAAAACCGTAGAAATAAAAAAAAAACCAACTACTTGCAGTCGTTATACGATAAGACGGTGCTGATCGGTGACGGGGGTCTGGTGCTGCTGCCCCACGAGGTGAACGGTAAGCTGACCCAGCTCCGCCTGGTGGGAGAGGGCATCAAACCACAGCGGGACCAGCGCCGTCTCAAGGAGATCTACAAACCTAGTAAGTAGTCTTTGTATCGTAAGGTGATACATGTAGACGTATGACATGTATGTAATAACTTTGTAAGCATTGTCATATTTTTTAGTCGTACGCTTTGTTTTAGTAAACTTTATAACTTATCATAAGGTAAGCGTTAAGCTAAATCTTTTTGTATAGGCAATGAGAAAACGGCTGTAATTTATGGATTTAAGTTAGAATATTTTTCTATGAATTATCAGGACAATACAGTTTATGTTTACTTTCAATTTTCCCTTTGTTTTGTATCTGTGAAGAATAATCCTTATCTCAACAAATCTTTGTGTTTGTATCCTGAAAGGCAGGAAATCATTCCCTTCAACGACCTTAACCAATCCAGGTTTTGATTGCAGTCCATCATCCATCCACTATCTTTACGATTACTTAATGTTTCCAACTGTTTTCAGAACCTAAACTGGACGAGAAGGAGCTGACCTTTGACATCCCGGAGAGTGAACCCGATGACCCCGACACGGACGTGGACGAGGAGTCGAGTGTGGCCAGCTCGGACGACGAGGGCGGCGACCTGGACGACGACGACGAGATGTTCACCATCAACTCGGACATCCCCGCCCTCTCACAAGGTAGGAGGCCCAGTCGGCAGATAGATAAAGACTATGGGGGGCAGAGGGGAGGAATGGGAAGTGGCGGATCCAAGGAGGGTGGGGTGGCAAAAGGGGCGGTCGACACCCCAGGACCCTTTCGTTGTTTCATTCAAATCTGATGTTTTATTATTTTTCTTTTGTTTTTATGGTGGTGCGGTTTGCCCCCCCCCCCCCCCCCCCCCAGATGACTGATGGGAATAGTAGAGGGTAGGGTGCTTACCAATTAAAGTCTTGACATGTTCCAAAATCATATACGCCTGGCAAATAGGAAACGGTCAGAGAAATGACTAAAGTTGTGTTTTTTAAGTTCTTCTTAAGTTATAGGTAGAGACCGACAAACCAGTTACATGTCCGTTACTCACGTTTTTTGCCCTGGTCACTTGACCAGTTTATGGGAGCATGGCAGGATATCAACATCCACACAGCATATAATCATATACACATGCCTGTGACAACAAATCTTACTTGTTTCAGGATTAGTATCTGTCTTTCATATTGCGTTCATTGATCGTCACCTATTTTTTCAGGGGCCATGTTTTCGTAACTGATTTTAATGATTATAGGCTTATCTGGTGAATTTTGATTAGTGTCCTACTCATATTTGTCTGTCAATCAAAGTATCTACATCTAACAAACCCTTTTCAATGTTATTTTGAAATTACATCACTTCAGTTGGTGACAGACAGAATTGGGCATTTTGAAACACTAATCAAATTTCACCTGATTAGCCTAATCACTAAAATTAGGTACTAAGATATGGGCCCTGTTCATGTTTACTACCATCAATCTCGTGGAAAGATTTTGTTAAGAGATAAGTGTTGGATTGATGTCATTAGATATTTAGATAATGCATTGCATGGAGATAACGGGATTGGAATTGAGATGAAAATGTTGAAATACAGATTAGAGAATAGAGAGTATTGTCTCTTACTTTGTGAAAATGAACGATTTTTATACCAGGAATATGTCAGCTTGGTCTCTGTAAATTGTTAGACAATACTCATATCAACTATGGAAGCTGCGAAGAAGGTTGCTGAGAAATTGACAAAAGGGTCCGATCTGGCAACATAACTTGTCTTTTTGCAGTCTCGATCCATATGGAGGTCTCTTCTTGACTTGTAAGGTGGCGTTGAAACATGAAAAGAAGTGTTTTCTTATTTTGACTGTTTATAGCATATAACAACCTAGTTTTCTTGAAAGAATTCCCAAGATCTTCTTGAAAATGCTTAACCAGAAATTTTGCATTCTTTTACTGCAAAAATATTGCTTGTTTTTCGCCGTAACGATTTCAGTGTTTCGTGATTTCGCTGAAATAAAATTGGGAATTGGTTGTAAAAGCTATAAGATAGAAGTAAATAAAACACTTTGATTATGTTATGATTAAGGTTTCCCAAAATGGCGATGGGTTATTTCTTTTTCCTTTTATCGGAACTAAATAGTGATTACCCATAGAATGAAGCACTCCCCAATAGTTCCGATGATATCCGAACCTGTTTAAAAATAACTTGTCCTTTCCGCTTAATATCGCAACAACAAATGCTTAGCTGCAATACAGTATAGGTTGATGAACATAATTATTATATTAGGTTAGAAAAAAGTGAGACGATTGTCTGTTGAAATATAATTGCATTAAGTGGTAATTTCACCCATAATGTTCCATATATATGTATGCTAAATATAAAAGAACACGATATTAATCAACATTATAGGTCCTATAGGCGCACCACTGTGTTAAGATTCGGCAATGTCCGGATTGTAGAACTAAGAAAATAAGGAACATAAAGACGTTTGATTAAGGGTCTACAAAAGCGATACTATTCCAGTGGTGGTGGTGATCTTGCTGACACTTTTTACCCAAGTGCGGTGACTGGTTCTTGGTTCCTTCGCCTTTTTACATGAATCTTTGCCGGGTGTATGTATTTACCCAACTCTGCTATGGTTCCCATACTCAGATGCTGTATGGTAGGTGGATGAGATTTTAAAAATGCTCTGTTCACACACAAACAAAAAAACCTCTAATTAGATATATCCATTGCAATACAAAATTTTGAATTTTACAACGATATCTCTAACTCTACTGAAAATAAAATACTTTTTATTTAATTGGAATCGGTTGCTGTAAACTGGTGATAAACTTATGCAACAACTAGTAATATGTTATTAATCAATGCTATCGATTTTGATCACTGAAATAAAATAGGTATTTATGGACAGTTTGTATTGAACAGAGTATGTGTGAATTGCAGGTCATAGAATTGCAAATGATGTTTCATGCTTTCAGTGTTGAGATGTAGGCCTATTGTATTTATAAAGATACAAGCCTGGACAAATGTAACAAAGGAAAGAAATTGAAAACCAATGTTGCAACAGTGGCTAAAACGGCTAAAACAGTGCCTTAAAACATTATCTAATTCGTAATTCGTTCTGTCATAAATATATAGAGGTTGGAGATGATGTAAGATTTTTTAAAAATGTTTTTCAATTATTATACGATGTTACGTTTGAGTTAAGTGACCAATATTGCATTACTGTTAAGCTCATTTAAGGCCGCCTAACATTTAAGTGTAATTCATGTCATCTTAAAAGTCTGAATGCATGAAACATCCTACTTATAGCATGTTAAGTTATACCATAAGATGATTAACCTATCATAAGTAGTTCATTAGTTTACAGAATAAAATAGCTTCATTATAGCATGCTTTATTGAGCATATGTGAAGTTGAACTCGCGTTAAATGTTGACTGTACCAATAACATAGTGTCTTAAGAACTACTGGTAGTGCATAAGAGTAAAATGCGTGGTACTAAGGTGGTTTTTTTTTAGACATTTACAATGGTTTTGCCAATTTAATAGCGGAAAAATAAGTTTTAAGTTTAATCAAACTAAAATAGATTGTGTTATTTAATATTTGATCATTTGCTATATGACATGTCATGTTTTAGTTAGTCAACCAACGTCTAGGATTTTTGGCATTTTTATACTTGCTATTCTTATACTCTCTACTTCTCCATCACAAGTATTATGTGTAATCACGTAGAACAATGCAAATGATATACAAATACAACAAAATGTATATATGTCTCCATTGGCAATGTTACTTGATAATTCAAGTATAGGCCTATACATTATTTTTACTCACCACTTCTTCGTCACACATTAACACTTCTTAATCTGTTTAATTCTTTCCATTTCAAATATCCATTTTCATTTCCAAAGAATCATATTTATTTCGTGCACGGTAATATCACCTCCATATCATATATTCTGTTCGGTTCATATTTCATCTATATCTCACTCAAGCAAACTAAACGTTTTTCTTTTAAATTGATTATATCCCTGTCATGCTTTGTTAAATTACGATTAGAAATCGGGTTTATATGGTTTTCTTTTCCGAAAATGTTATTCAATGTGTGGGTGAAAACTAAAAAATTCAAAATATATTGTGTGTGAAGAGATATAATGATAATTGAATATACAGTTTATTTTATTTTATAAGCACGAAATATCTTTTCAATCTACTAATTCAGTCTTTTTTCTTTGTCATTGCATGCAGTCTCCGTTCCCACTTACATACACACAAAACAACACAGATATGATATAACTTTGTGACGACACCACACACTGATGCACCAATATCGTTTGGTAAGATGCACGTAAAGACAACTATTCATTTAGTGTTACTTTCATACTCAAACAGATGCGTGGGCTGTTAGAAGTAGATGCATTAGATATTAGAGATAATACATACAACCCAAATTGGTACCAACACAACTTACCAAAGCAGGTTTTTCTAGTAATAAACCTAATACAAATTTGACAGTAGACCCTTTTAAGATGTAGATATACGAGATGTTTTTTATGATGAATATTCTTCTTTATTCATTCGCAATCTTGAAATCGTATTTTCAATCATAAATTATACCAAACGCTTCAGATCAATTTATTTAGTTTACTAACACGTTTGAGAACATTTCTGGTGATGCAGATACAAACGATTTATAAAGTAAAAGGAATTAGGCCAAGGCCGGCAAAAAAAAGAGTTTATCCAATATAGAATGTGATATACTATTATAGAACGTTACTTTATCAGGTTAACCCAATGACGATGTTCGTTTTGAAAAAGAATAGAGAGTGGTTACATTTGGGGTTTGTTAGTTTTGTGAATTTGAGAGTATTGGATTCAGATAACTTTGTGAGAAGTCTAAAAAGTTTTGTCTATAATCATGGAGGTATTTTAGCCATATAGTTACATGGCAACAACCAAGGCATAGTATTCTTTTATGCAATACAACCTCACGTTAGCCATGTATTGATGCAGTCTGGAAACAAATTTGGAGCCTGAGTAATAGACCCCAGTTATGTCTAAGCGCAGTTATGTCTGACACCACTTTCAGACTACTGCCTATAGTGTGATTCAAAACATTTCCAAACGTATTAGATCACTTCCTAAATTATGTCTAAAAAAAACAAATTCTAGAATGTTTACTAGGATGGCGGTTGTTGTGCTTTTTACAGACAAGCCTCAAAATGCACTCAGGTGTGTGGGGTGGTCTTGTGGTTACCGCGCTCGCATTGCATGTGCACGTGGATTCGGTTCCCGCAGGTGACTGTTGGACCACCTCACCTTACCGTCGTTTACCCACATAGATTCGCTCATACAACTGTGTACAGTCAAAAAACGGAGTTGGTCCTGATATAGCTGGAAAAAAATGCTGAATGCACAATAAGATCTAACAATCATCATCAAAATGCAGTCATAATGACAGTTCAACTCAGGCACAACGTGCCTTCTAGAGCTAGTCTGTAAGGGATATGTATGTATAGCTATAGATACAGAATGGTAAGGCTATGGATGCACGGTGTCATAACGTGGTTCTGTAGACTTTTACCATTTACAGACTGGTCCAAGAATGTACATAGTGCCTCTATTGAACTGTCCCCAAAACATAATGTTTTGGGGCTAAACTGTGCTTGACGGCTCTTTCAACAATCATTTTTCGCTTTTATGCAAGTACTAGTACTCATATTTGTACATAGACCCTTCTTGGTGTTCAACATTCCCTTCAGTGCAGTTAGTGAATTGCATTTTGATAATCTTCACGTGGCCTATGAGTGTCTATACTAAACTTTGTGAGAGTGAAATCTGGGTTTACTATGTATTCCTTGACTATGACATTGTGTCTCTCTTTTCTCTTTCTCAATGCAGTTATGAAGTGATTTCCTATGGCTCAAGCCTGAATACCCATCTGTAAGGATATGAATTGGTAAATCAGATTGAATGAATACCACAATAATAAAGATGATAATAATATGTTGTCAAGCATGGATGCATTTTCTGAATAAACTAACTAATTATCAGCGTCACGACCTAGTTCAGTTTAAGGCACACCTTCACATTGATAAAGTTTACATCTTTTCACATCGGAATAAAAACACTCGCTGTCGTATTGCTATACCCCTACATTACCTCCGTTCCCCTTCCATCACTTAAGACTTTAGATGCATTGACTACATCATAATCTTGATTGCTTATATTCTAAGAAACCTATAGGAAAACAACCGCTCCATAGAGAATCGTAACGTTGGTCGCGTCCAACCATAGAATGAATAACCTTCTATGTCTGCACATGTGTTTATCATGCAAGACCGATTCTTGTGAGCGATATAATTATATTGGCCTATACAAAAGAAGCCGGAAAAACGGGAGGGTCATAGCAGGGATGTACTTTAAATTCTGTTATCAATTTTTTTATTTTGGTGATTTCAATTTTCAAGTGTAAATGCATTTATCTATTCAATACACGTCGTAGGTTCTCAAATAAGAATAAGCCTGACGCTGTGAAGGTGCACTATGTACGGCTCCAACGCCTTTGTAATGCTAGGTGTAGAATACCTGCATAGATGGGAATTGCATGTGTATCAGAATCACTATAATATCTATTGGATAGTCCACTTACATGTTCCCCTCACAACAGTGATATGCTTTTGCTAACTGGATTTTATCAGTCCTGTAGTAGGCCTACATAAATGTTTGAACAAGAAAGTACTCTTTCTTATTCTGGTAAAATGCAATTTAAATGGAGGCAAGTTTTCATACCTCGACCAGTAATAAAACGCAATGATTTGCTAATATAACAGTATTGGTATGAGTGATTTGTGTCTGGAAAAATAAACAATGTTTCAATTGCAATTGATGACAATTCGCGTATGGGTGAAATTAAGCTCATCCATTCACATATGTGTTACATAATACGATATCATCATGGATCTGTCTTTGTAATGTACGTTGTTAGCCTCCTCTGATCCGTTGTAGTTTGCTGTGCAGTTGTGCGTTTATACTTGATAAGGGTACATATATGTTAGGTAATAACATCAATATAATTATCAGGTCCTCTATTTTACTATGTAAAATGATAAGTTTGAAATCATAATATTCGAGGAAATGTTCCAATTCATGTCTATATTTCATTCATTTCCAATAATCTCTTCATTAAAAAATATACCATATCTACACAGTAAACATGTCTTCGAAGTTCGAACAAGTTGAATAACCAAAAATAACTCGAGCAATCTTTCGAATTAATTTCTTAAAATTCATTTAAATGTGTATTTTACTTTCCAGCAAAGGATTACGGTGACCTTGGGTTTGGTGAGACGAGTGATCTTGACCTCGACGAAAGTGACTCTGATGATGATACTACTTATGATACAAAGACTAAGTCGACGACCCTTTGTGATTCAAT
Organism: Lepidonotus clava; assembly: GCA_936440205.1. NCBI lineage: Eukaryota > Metazoa > Annelida > Polychaeta > Phyllodocida > Polynoidae > Lepidonotus > Lepidonotus clava. The sequence goes on from OW387148.1 coordinate 20,255,585, forward strand.
TGGCATGAAGAGCAGTGCGAAGTCTAAGGCCTCCGACGTCTGACCTCTCATGTCCCTTTAAGATAACATCTGTGATATGTACATAATATATAGGATTTAGGTCATTGGGATTTTTATCACTTCGGGTTTGAAACAATGTGTTTATTCATGGTCACTAGTTGCAATATAAGGAAAATTATATTGAAAAGGGGGTAGGTTCTTGGTGGAAGGATATCAATCGCAATAAGTTGTTTTTTATTTATAATTGTATATTATGACAAAGTCTGTGATGGTTAATAGCAAAGAGATGTATAGTAAACAGCTCTATGTTAATAGCGACGTACTTGATATGATGTGCTCGTTGTTGTATACACTTAGGGAAGGTCAAATGGGGTCAGAATCATTACAAAGCCTTTGCATAGTCACTGAGACAAACTATATCACGGTATAGCAGAATAGCCACGTTATGAATATTATTTACACTATTTCGATGTATCCTTTGGGAAATAATGTGCTGTTATTTTGTTATACATAAAGAGTTTTAATGAGAATATGAAAGATTATTCAGGCAAAGAGAATATCTTAAACATTATCGATATCATAATTATATCTCATTTCCTCGACCTTCAGGAATGATATATATTCCCTATCAGGCATTGCTTTACAATAACAATTTGACCATTGAAACCGTCCGCGGATAGAAAGCAGACATATATCATAAGCAATAACGTGTCTTACATCATGAGAAGATATTTAAGAACTTTTGTTATAAAAATGTTCTTAATCATGTAGAAAAAATATCGAATATGAAATATGTTAAATAAGCAAGATGGTGATGTTTATATGATATTTTATTCACATTGTAAATTGCTACTCAGGATACTGACAGTCTATTCATCCAATTCAAAATATGTTCAACATCATTACCATTGACTGTAATATATATGTACATGTTTTGTTTGAATAATAAACACATCGATGTAAATACATGTAAAGGAACCCAGGTGTGCCAGGGATACATATTTTTGTTAAGTTTACGTCTTGGATATTGGGTTATTTAGTAAACCACCTGTACTTCACTGGATAACTACGTGTCCTTTCATTAAGAATCCTCAAAACAAAAAACGTTAATTACGGGAATAGGTCTTTCCTCCAAGGTGACCAAACGGTATATCTGAGCTGTCATCTGACAAAAAGGCATAGTCCTTAGCTATCAGAACTTAGTCTCATTTTTCACATATATACGTCACTATAATTATCACTTACGTGTATATTAATGCAAAATTCGCTATTGAATATACGATTTATGAGCATAAGAAAGATCATAGAACAAGAAAAGGAAAAAGAATACCACGTGTCTATAGACCATACATCACTTGGGACAGGCACGTGTACTGAATCTGCAGCAGCGGCCACATAAGTTACATTAGAACATTTATTCTTTTTTTTCTAAATATCAAAAAGAAACAAATCCAAGTCCCTCATTTGTCGATGTTGTAAGTCGTCCAAAGGCATTCCTGATCTTTGTAATCGCCATAGGTAATTGTTAGCCGTGCCTTTTCAGATATCACCTCATGATAAAATACAATATAAAATATGATAACATTGGTAAAGATGGCTTTTGGATCAACTTAGGCTTACTCTGTTATTGGGTAGCATCACACCAGTAGGGCCACTCCCAGACAAGGTTTAGGCTGTATTGGCCTAACAAATAGTCATAGTCATATTTGTATTCATATATATGGCCTTTTTGGGACCTTGCACAGTTAACTCTCATATCTTATTTGATATCAAAATGTAGTGTAAGTAGTATATAGGCTCGAGAATTATGCACGGGCTATCATAAGTACTGTATACCAATGTCGTTCCTTATCTTCTTTGAGGTATTTTATTGGCACATCCAAATGTAATCTGACCAACGGTTTGACCACACAATCCATTATGCAAAAAAAACCTGTCAACTGGCCAAGGAAAACGTCTGTTGGGAACTCGCAGGTCAGTTCAATAGAAAGGGATATTTGTCCTTTTTCTGGATTCCACGATGTTGTAAGTGAACACAATATTGCTTGAGCAGAAAGTGCCCATTGCAGGCAGAGGAGGGAGATGACAGGGAAAACACAGGGAAAATCAATACAAGAAACATTCATATAATTATGTACCAAGGACCATTCTTTCCTCATTGAATATACTCTTCCTTTATTGAGAGTTTCAAATTAAATGGACTTTGAAACATAATATCAAGGTGTGTGATGAGATTATTATATGATGGATAAAAACATTCGACCCAGAATCTTTGTGAATCTGCTGGATCCCTCCTGTCGGCAGAATCAAAAGATGATCCTTTAAGTACCTATTGGTAGTTTGAATGAGTGTCCTGACTTGTACTTGGAAATGCCTGATCTCCCTTCACCTGAGACCTTACTTTGATGACAGTAACTGTAGTGTTTGGGGAAACTCCCGCTCCCTCCCTACGCCTGGTGCTGTCAACTAAGGTCATCGGAAAACACCGTCTAAACAAGGTTCTAAAACTTGTACGAAAATCTTTGTTCCTCCAAGAATAAATGACAGGATTGATCCAAAAGTTGGCGTCGGCAAGTAGGATGCAGACATAGTAGATGAATCTATGCCAGGGTTGGGAAGTGGTCTTCACTGTGAAAGTGACGAAGAACATTGGACTAAAGAGGATGAAGAAGATGCCAACCACTATGCCTAACATACGAGCAATGTTTAACTCTTTCTTCCTGGACACAGTCATCTGGTTAGGACCCTCACTCGGACCCATAGGGTTAACCCGCCGTTTCTGACTCTGCCAGGCTAACTTGGCTATTTGAATATACAAGCTGAGAGTGGTTATGGTGGCCAGGAGGAAGAAGCACACCCCAATACCCATATAGTACGGCGGGAATATCAAGGACATCTTACAAGGCAAACCAACTTGGATTTTTTCCGTGGCCAGAACAAGGGTTGACATAAATATGACGGAGAACGCCCAGGCTAGAACGATCAGACTGGCAGTGAAGCCTTTGGACCAGAAGCACCTGTTGAGCCCCAGCTTGGAGCGCAGGGCGACGAAGCGCTCTGTGGACAACAAGGTGATGCTGATGAACTCTAAGAAGGTCGTTATGGCCTCCAGGGACTGCAGGGAGAGGCAGGTGAGTCTCCACACTGACCAGTGAGTGACCAGGTTCATGGCTGGAAACAGGACAGCGATGGCCAAGCCATGGAGCATGTCGTTGAGGGCCAGGCTGGCTATAAGCAGGTGAGGCGGACTTCGCAGGGTGTTGAACCTGACCACACAGGCTACAGTCATCCCATTACCAGCTATGGCGAGCAGGCTCTGAATCACCCTGCCCGCCATGTACATGTACCACAATACCGCCATGACTCAGCACTTTTCTAAAAGAAAAAAAAACATAGGATTGGCAAGGAATACAAATATTCTATAGCAGCAGGGAAAAATTGCGGCAGTCTGCACAATGAGTCGTCATGGTATATGATAGGGACAATACTTCATATGATTTGTTACTATGAGGTGAAAATGGAAGCGTGAATGAAGATAATATGCAACCCATCGAAGGGTTATTTAACCCTACAGACCCCAAACCGACGTACGACCATGGCCGCATGTGGGTAGTTTCCCAAATCCGACCATAGCCGCCTGGAAAAACGAGAAATTTTCTCATGTTTTTCCACGTGATTATTATTTCCCCTCAGCCCTCAGCCTATTAGCCCTTAGTAATATTAGCCATGCAACTTATTACATAGACAAGAATATGATGCTTCTATCAGTTATATCTATGTAGTTCTTTAATTTAATCACTTTTATCTATTGATGTAGCCTAATGACGCAAAAGAATAAAGATGAATATCTTGACCAGAATTACCTAGGTTATTGCAATTTCAGATGCCCAATAATGTTACAGTGTTTGGTTTATGTGACTATATTAGTAGCGATCAAAACTTCATCAATTTCAAAACGGCGTTGTAGTAATGTTACATGTTTTGATGGGAATGTTCATTCAATAGTAATATCAATCTTTAATAGTGTATCCTACATTAAGATTTTCAAATGAGACATTGAAAATCAAGCCTCATATTCACTTGTTCATAAAATGTCGGTACTAAAAGTCTCTTATTAACCGCCCTTAGATATGTGCTTCTATGGGCCCATACTGCTTGCTGTACAACGACCTCTAATATCTTATTCGCAAAAAGAGTATTTCTAGAGTATGGAAGTTTTCAATTCCAGAGAGCCATGATTATATAGATTGCTATTCTATTTTGACTAGTTTTTATCACAAATTAGTGCACACAAAGCGATAGCTATCTGTTGCCAAAGTAATTCACAAAATGTTATATCCAAACAATGTTGAAACTTACCTCAATCGGGTAGAAGTGTCTACAAGACGAAGTAAGATAGAGAATGAAATGTCCGCTCTGTAGGTCCCTCTTATATTCCTATTTCTTCAGGGCTTGGGATTCGTCTAAACTTGTCCGAAAAGGACACTATTACCGCGCTGAATACCTGTCATATTTGATACAAAAATTCCTCTTCCTACCAAAGCCAGTCAGAAAACACATCTGAAATCCTCCATTGACCTTCGCCGTGAGAAATTCCGTGCAGACAAATATCAAGGCAAAGTTTTCATTTCCTCTGCAATTCGAGAAGAATAAAACTATCTGACGGGTTAAAACTTATAATTGTCACATTGTACACGGGTGTCCGTACGCCTCCTCCTTGGCCAATGTACTCTTAGACTGCCGGATTTCTACAGTCACTTTCTCTTATAAATCTTGCATGATGTGTCGATTTCCGACAATAGTGTCCTAACCGCGGTTCTCTTGTTCGGAACGTACCTGTCATTTCTCTACTCTCGGATGGGGCTTGGCTCAGGTGTTTGGTAAGTGTGGGTTGAACCATTTATTTAAGAATTGGATGTAAAACTATTTGTCATTCCAGGTGTGCATTGGATGCAGCAAATCTAAGAGTTAGCTAAGTATACCGTGGAATTATAGATCTAGGCCATTCTCTGGAATAATCGAGATGTATATAATACCTTTAGAGGACTTTTGAATTATGTAAATTGAAATGCAGGAGCTTTCCAGTCATGACATAGCTCTACTTACATTTTTCATTGTCATTTAGAACAAAAGCATAACTCCAGAACGTTATTGTGCGTGCATCAGTACAGTCATCCCCAATTAAATTTCTCATGTTAAGTAAAACTGAAATAATTTCAAGATACAGTTAACCCTTACCAGGACCATGCAGAGCAGGATCAGGGTTAAATCACAAAATGGATCAATAGAAATAATTAAATTCTGTTTTCAAATTCCTTATGTTTTCCCTGAGATTTCACTGTCCCATAGCAAATTTTCCCTGTTAGTCTAGTCGGATTTCTTGAAAAGAGGCCTCTAAAACAATTCAGGCGGCATTTTTGAGTAAAAGTTGGGAACAAGGCTATTTTAGACAATTTGGAGCTGCTGAATCTGAATATGCTTGTTCCCAAGCTGGATTTTGCATTTTTCACCCTGTTTCCATGGTTACCGTGGAATTTTTACGAATTATAAGGGTAAATCACTTATTTGTTAATAACTTGAAAAGTTTTCATCGTATCAGTACCAAATTTTTATCGAACATGCACATGTGTGGTGGCCTTATTTTAATTTTGAAATTTTGACCTTGACCCAAGGTCAAGGTCACTGTTTGGAAGGTCAAATATGGAAATTTGACTAAAATGAGTCAGAGTACCACAATTAAGCCTTAGTTACAGATATATATTCTAACTTCATATATTATTTCAAGATGTAAAAAACTTCTGTAGGCCTATAGGTTACATTTCAAAATGGATGCAATAATTTTAATGACATTGTTACCATGGTAACCAGGACAAAAACCTGAAATAGTGAGGTTTTCAGCAGGACTGTGGAATTTAAAAAAATTATAAGGGTGAATCACTTAATTGTTAATAACTTGAAAAGTTTTCATCATATCAGAACCAAATTTTTATCAAGCATGCACATGAGTGGTAGATTTATTTTGATTTCGAAATTTTGACCTTGACCCAAGGTCAAGGTCACTGTTTGGAAGGTCAAATGTGACATCCTCTGCGAAAAGCAGTCTTATGGCCTGGAATATTAAATTAAGATGGTGTCTTGGGGTATCTAATACTGAAAAGATTAGGTAAATATTTTTATTAGAAAAAAAGTTATGTTGATTTGAAGACACAGAGGTCAGATCCGCTAAATACGCTAAAATAGACCAGTCTTTGGTAATTATAAAAATATAACTTATATATCATCTAGGCCAAAAATTGAAATCCTAAATATGATTTCAGGAAATATTCTGCCATTTTCTTTCTATTTAAGATATTCAGAATCTGTTTTTTGCTGAATATGGCCAATCAGTCCCTTGATTCAGAATTTCAAATTTTGAAAACTTAATTTTGTTCCATGGTTACCATGGAAACCAATATTTGCATAGCTATAGTATCGGCTGGTTTGGACGTTCTATCAACATTCCGGTTACCATGGCAACAAAATGCAAAAAATCAAAATTTTCTCACCGGAAATGAAAACTATGAAAAATTTCATTTATAGCATGGATATAGCTTATTTTTATGATTTTTATGATTTCTAAGCTAAATAAAGGCTCTAGGTCCATGAATAGGCATTTCCATAAGGCTGGAAATCCCAGAAACTGTCACAAATATGGAAATTTGAGTAAAATGAGTCAGAGTACCACAATTAAGCCTTAGTTACAGATATATATTCTAACTTCATATATTATTTCAAGATGTAAAAAACTTCTGTAGGCCTATAGGTTACATTTCATAATGGATGCAATAACTTTAATGACATTGTTACCATGGTAACCAGGACAAAAACCTGAAATAGTGAGGTTTTCAGCAGGACCATGGGATTTATACAAATCATAAGGGTAAATCACTTAATTGTTGATAACTTGAAAAGTTTTCATCACATCAGTACCAAATTTTGATCAAACAAGCACACGGGTGGTGGACATATTTTGATTGAGATTTTGACCTTGTGTCAAGGTCAAGGTCACTGAAGTCACTCAGGACAGAAACCTGTAATAGAGAGGTATTCAGGAGTCTGTCCAATAAATCTGTATGTTTGTTGGCTTCGGGGTCTTCCATTTAGTACCTATGCACATTTCAGACCCCCCGCCCGTCAGGGCCAAAATACGCATTGTACAGGATTTGTACAGGAACGTACACATATTTTATCAAATCCCAGAACCCCCTCCTCCCTTGGTGCTTACATACTTAATGGGAGGCCCCTTGCCCATAGTTGTAAGTATTTCCTGAATATAAGTTGGAAAGAAATACTGTTCTTTTAGGTTGGACCAGCGGATTATCTTTGTATTAGTTGCATTCTAAAATGTCGAAAACTTGTGCAGGCCTATAGCATACATTTCATAATGGTTGTAAGAATCTAGCTGATGCTGTTACCATGGTAATAAGGACAGAAACCTGAAATGGGAGGGATTTAGCCAGATGTCTGTTTTGCCCCATGAATCTGTATATCTATTGGTTTGCACGTAGGTGTTTCTTTAATATGAGCTCTTTATTTTGGGAAAACTTGCCAGGCTACATGGTCTTTGAGACAAAATAATGATCACACCCTTAGGCCAAGGTCAAGGTTGTCTGAAAGAAGGTCAAACATCTGAAAATGGGCAATGGAGCTCTCTTCAACATACTCCCTGTACCAGATTTTGCCTTTAAAGAAAGTGGTTTCTAGTTCAACAGAATAAATTTGATACCTCACATTCGTGCCTAGCATCTGGTAACTGGTAACAATGAAAAACTAAGGAAAGTCATTTTCTCTGTTTTCATTTCCACGCTGGTTACCCTGATAGGAAAAGGAAATTGAATCTCTTAAATCTGATTAAATTTAAGGTATCTTTGCATACACATTGACTTCAAATGTTGCCCCAAATTCATATGAATGTTGCCAATGATTTTAGTCAGCTATGTAGTCTTATTTTGGCAAATGTTATTGTTTAACTTCTAAATTTGTGACCTTAATATCATCTCAAGCTCATAGACTATTATAAACTATCATAAGGCAACATATGTGAGAAAGAAGTTGAGGGATACAAACAACTTAGAAGTGATAGACGGTATCAAGAATGTATTTTGCAATGACAGTTGTCCATTTCAACATTAATAATTGGCTGACTTTTGTATTGATTCAGACTAAATATATACTTTTCAATGCAGCATACTGATAGGCGATCATAAGAATTGGACAATTCTAGCAAGTATGCAAGTTCTAGCTAGTGAGTATGGGGCTTACCTGTAGTTACAGTCTCTGGTCTGGCAGTGCAGTTTGTTCTTTTTGATAAAAAGTCAGAGACCTCTGACTGAAACAGGGGCATATTTTGTCAAGATGCTCTTGTAAAAGACTTGACCTCAGTTATGATCTTTCAATCATACTTTAGGTAGGGCTGATTATTTTCAACAGAGTGGCAATCAGTCAGCTCTCAGCTGTGTGGAGCCTCAGTGCTCCTTCTGACACACAGGGGAGGCTAGCTGCATGCAACAGAGCCCAGACAACTGACCAATGAAATCAACGCTAACAGCTGACCAGTACCCAGTACACAAATTTGAACAATGGGTAGCAGGGTATCAAAACAGGTGGGAAAAAAAATCACTGTGAAATAATCTTTCAACCAGCTGGTTCATATGTGGTCTTGTAAACACTTGAGTCACATATATCCCACCAACCTTCTGGAGTATTTGATCACCAGAATGTATGCCAGAAAGTGTGAATATGTTTCTTAACTTCTATATAATGAGAGGGTAGTCTTGTAAATCATAGCAATGAAGAAGGTACCAATTGCAAAGTACCGACTACTGCACAGGATATTGTTTATAGAGTAAGCCATGGCAAGAAATAGATAGGAAAAAGAGGAGTTCATTTTAACAGGGTTCCCATGCAAGTCTGAAAAGGTCTTTAAAGCTCTTAAATTCATTTTCTCAAATTCAAGGGCTTGAAAAGGTCACACTTTTCTTGAAAGAGGTCTTACAAAGGTCTCAAATTTGATTTATTTAGGAAATGAAAATCAAATGATATATTGAGCAAAATGTCATGTTTTGCTGAGGTTAATTACATCACATCTTATGTAAAGAAAAGTTCTTTATGTATGGGGTTTGTCTTAAACTTGTAAATGTAGGTCTGGCAAGCTCTGTGGTTTATTCTGTTGCCTAGTCTGCTTACCTTTGTAGCAGAAACTGAGAAGAATCTACATGATGAGATTCTATCATTATCTACAACCAACAAGTATAGACAGAAGAGATCGAGGTGTGGCTAGAGGGGCCCTTTTTGGGACACTAGGCCTGAGCTAACATTCACAATCAACATTAGCACCTATCTGAGATCTAGGGGGGCCCTGGGGGGGATTCAAAGGATAGATGGCCCTTAGAGTCGGACATGGGGTCAAATTACTTTCTACCAACCTGATGAGGTGATAGGTGACCTCCATTCCCTTCATATTGAACTCTGGGGATTACTTATTGATGAATCGTAAGAGGCATAGTTTATGCATTATGATCCATGTAATTAAAGTAAGTCTTAGCTAGCTTCAACAGCTGTCTTTCTCTGTAAAAACTGCAATGCCATCAAATAACGTAGTTCCACATTATTGATGAAGTAACACTCAAATGAAAGAATGTATTACCAGTCGCAAAGACTCCTGTTGACAATATTCAGTCCTGAGGCTTTAATCAACTCAACCCATTCAGCCAATGCTCATAGCCTGCCTACCAGTCTTGCGTGAATTTGAATGAATTAATGTAGGCAGTAGGAATGCAATTTTATGTAATACCAAAGCATATGACAGACTCTATTCATCCTAATTGGATAGAAGTCTCTCTGAATATGATATTATATTCAGAGAGACACTTGATAATATCAAGTGCACTGGCCATTTTTGTCAATCATACAGGTCAGGGGTCTAATGAGGATATGGAAATTTTGTTAATCCAGCGAACATAAGTTTGGACTTGTAAGGGACCCAACCCTCCAGGGTCACTGGTGGGGCCCTGAACCATGGTCAAGGCTGAAACAGATAAATAGCTCCTGATAAGGTTGGGAGGCTCTCAGATGATGACTAGCCTGCAAGCTGCACATCTCTTCTGTCTATACTCGTTGCTACAACAGAGTTGAGCAATATTGCAAAGCTAGTATCACTGCTCAAAAAGGGATCAGTTTCAGCTAGTTATGGCTGCGTTGTGACACAAAGGTGTGAACCATAATTATGTAGTTTTCTCTCTCTCTCTGGTGGCAATATATGGAAACAATCTCTACCCTTTTGATGTTCACCAGAGCTCAGCGTGAAAGTTCATGGGAGCTTCATCTTGGATCTTTTAAGGCCATGCTTGCATACTTTATGACATATGATAACTTTGCCAGATGGGTTGTAATCTTCCTTATTGAATCTTCCTAAATTCAATAAGGTAGATCCAGATCATGCCAAGAATGGATGAATGGGGCAGAAAAAAGAGGAGGTGGTATTGTCGGGCCTGATGATCGAGATGGATATTGTCCTATACTCTGAGATCTCACATGGGAAATGAAACTCATGAATTGTACCACATAGACACTGGAAATACTCACAAAGAGAACACTCCAGGAAGGCAAAAGTGGGAGAACAAGGTATGAAGCCCTCATATCCAATCTTTTCAGGTCAGACGAACATTGCAAGAAAGGATGTAGCAAGTGAGAATATTCAAATGTCATTACTACAGGAATAGGTTTATGGACACGAATAGTTTGATGTCTTTATTCATGAGAGATTGGGTGATGATGAAGATCATGGGAAACTGACCATATCCATCTATGGTGGATCCAAAAGAACAAGGCTCCAATATTTAAGACCCTATATGAAGTTGACAAAGGCAGCAAGGACAAAGATAAAAAGACAGTAATGGAAACTAATAAAAACACAATCCAGCACCTCATAATTGCTTATGAAGAAGGAGATGCTACTGACTTATCCCCAATACTCAAGCATGAACTTATGCTAGTACCATTATCACTAGCACAGATAGTGGGAACCCTTTTGACAATTGGCAGTGAATGTCTAAGAAAGACTGATCATAATGAAAACCCATCTTGTCTCATTATTGAAGGACAGGCATTGGTTGTTTGAATTGGCAAGCTTGAAGGTGATAGCACGCTAAATGATCTAGTAGATGTGTTTGTCCAGTTGGTCCTAAATCTCGGATCTGAATTGATGTTCTTTTTGACAGATATCCCAAAGAATTCATGCAACAACCCATGTATGTAGAGTTGCAGACCTATCAGACACACGGTTGAAGGCTGGAATATGTTCATTTGCCAAAAAATTGGTCAAATTTATTACAATGCTGTGACAACAAAACTGATCTTTCTAATTTTCTCATGGTTGATTGGTAAATGCTCCCGAAAATGGAGAAGATGTACTTATAGGGGGATTTCCAAATGAACTTTAAGTTTAGTTATTCAAACAAACAACAGATGTATCACATTTAAGGGGCCAACCATAAAGATGGGGACAACAGGCTGGTACTGCATACTGAGAAAGGTGATTACAGGACAGTTGTGGTATATACAAAGGATACAGATGCTCTCTTGTTGTTAGTTTCCTATTTTCCTAAACTATGGATGACATCAAACTGCAGGAGATATAATCCAAAGGACATTTCATGTGATTCCACAGGACTGTGTCACATCATTGCTACCCTGAAATGCACTGAATAAATATGTGTGACACCACCTCATAGATATCCAATCACAAAAAGCATTCAGCATGGAAAGTCTTCAGAGACGAACACAATCTATTTGATGGATTAGGGACAGGACAACTGTCAGAACATACGATAAGGTGTGTGGAAGCTTTCTTGTATCTACTTTAAAATTTTAGATAGACAGATTGTTGATACTGCATACCTCATCTATTTTCTTGTTCTCAAGATCACACCATACCTTGCATTTCCACATAATGCAGACACAATATCAGACTCTTATCTGGAAAAGTGCTACTTATCCTACACCAAGCCTTCCAAAACCTGAAGAATCAGGACTAGAGCTATTCTGATGTCACTTGACCCCATTCAAAGTGGCTCATTCAAATGAAAATGTGACAACCTTAGATGCAAATATCAAAAATCTAGATGAAGATGTACAGCCCTTAGTGTGCGGCTCATGCAGGTCAGAGCCAGATGATTAATCAATGTTATATTCATAACGATTTTAAAGAGTAAATTAGTATAGTAACAAAGTGGAAATTAAACTAGGAAAATACAATGTTCGATTGGAAGATCAAGTGAGCAACATAAGAGCCATTAATCTACTTTCTCTGATCATTTCACCTTAACATATTTGCAATTTTAGGCCAGAAATTGTCAGAATTTGACTATTTGTCAGTACATTCCTAACTTTACTATAAAGTTGACCTCTATTGAATGACCTTGACCTTTAGCTGAAAGTCTTTGAACTAGCTCAGGGTTTTGGTCTAGAAGGGATCTTTGATGTTACACAATTTCAAAAGTCTGTGAGGAGTACTCCCAAAGTTATCCCTTTAGACCCCAATCTGGCCATGGCCGCCCGAGGGTGTATTCCCCGATCCGGCTGTAGCCGTCCCGAAAAACGGATATTTTTCCTTAATTTTCCTTAACTTTCCAAAAGAGAAAACTCCAAATAGTTAACAACATACAGAAATGGCAAATATATCGTTTTAAAGCTGATTCAATTCTCTACTTGATACTTCAAACTAGATGAATATAATTCTAATATTTAAGGATGCGTAAACCTTTGAAAGTTCTCAATTTGAACAAATTTAAGGGATTTTTGGGGAAAATCCTGGGAGAACCTGGGGAAATCCAGCAATTCACTCTTGTAATCAGTGGGGTCTAAAGGGTCCAGTCTATCATTTATAATGACAAATATGACAAGAGTTTCTGTTACCATAGCAACAGGCTTAAAATTCCAAAATGAGCAGATGTGACAAATACAAATATAATATGCTGGTCCAACCTAAAAAAACAGTATTTCTTTTGGACTTATACTCAGGAAATGTTTACAACTATGGGCTATCCAACAAATACACAGATCCATTGGTCAGAACAGATATTGTGTTAAATATTATTCTAGGTTTCTGTCCTGGTTACCATGGTAACAATGTCATTAAAATTCTTGCAACCATTTGGAAATGCAAGCTATATGCTTACACAAGTTCTTTACATCTTAGAATGTTATATGAATTAAGAAAATGCATCTTTAACTTAGGCTTTATTGAGGTGCTCTATCTCATTTTAGCTAATTTTCTATATTTGACCTTCCAAACAGTGACCTTGACCTTGGGTCAAGGTCAAAATTTCATAATCAAAATATGTCCACCACTCATGCGCATGGTTGATTAAAGTTTGGTACTGATGTGATGAAAACTTTTCAAGTTATCAACAATTAAGTGATTTACCCTTATAATTTGTATAAACTCCATGGTTCTCTTGAAAACCTCACTATTTCAGATTTTTGTCCTGGTTACCATGGTTACAATGTCATTAAAGTTATTGAAACCATTTTGAAATGTAAGCTATAGGCTACACAAGTTTTTACCATCTAGGAATAATAGATTAATAAAGAATATATACCTGTAACTAGGGTTTTATTGGGGTACTCTGACTCATTTTAGTCAAATTTCCATATTTGACCTTCCAAGCAGTGACCTTGACCTTGGGTCAAGGTCAAAATTTCAATCAAAATAAATCTACCACTCATGTGCATGCTTGATAAAAATTTGGTACTGATGCGATCAAAACTTTTCAAGTTATTAACAATTAAGTGATTCACCCTTATAATTTTTTTAGATCCCATGGTCCTGCTGAAAACCTCACTATTTCAGGTTTTTGTCCTGGTTACCATGGTAACAATGTCATTAAAATTATTGCATCCATTTTGAAATGTAACCTATAGGCCTACAGAAGTTTTTTACATCTTGAAATAATATATGAAGTTAGAATATATATCTGTAACTAAGGCTTAATTGTGGTACTCTGACTCGTTTTAGTCAAATTTCCATATTTGACCTTCCAAAAAGTGACCTTGACCTTGGGTCAAGGTCAAAATTTCAAAATTAGAATAAGGCCACCACACATGTGCATGTTCGATAAAAATTTTGTACTGATACGATGAAAACTTTTCAAGTTATTAACAAATAAGTGATTTACCCTTATAATTCGTAAAAATTCCACGGTAACCATGGAAACAGGGGGAAAAATGCAAAATCCAGCTTGGGAACAAGCATATTCAGATTCAGCAGCTCCAAATTGTCTAAAATAGCCTTGTTCCCAACTTTTACTCAAAAATGCCGCCTAAACTTATTTTTCATAGAAATCCGACTAGACTATGTGTCATATCCAGCAAGTTGTTCAAATTTAAAAGCTTTTGCTCGCAGAAAAATTTGGACAACCCAACTACAAAAGTCAGTTCCCTAATATCTTAAGAATCAGGAATTTCAGAACCTGGCCAAAATTTAATGATATTCCCTGTATTTTCACTGTGGTTTGGCAAAATCAAAAATGTCCCTGTTTTCCCTGTGAGGGATTTCCCCCCCATTTTCCCTGTCTTCCCTGTTATCCCTTTGCTGTTGGTACCCTGTTTTGTTGTAAATGGTTTTTATCTGAGAATCTGAATACTTTATTGAGGTATTCTCTTGATTTATATGAGGGTTTGATACTTCTTTTTGATCATGGAAAATGTGATTGGCACATTCTGATAACCATACTGAAATATGATGTATTTAGATTAAGGGTCCAACCTTGATTATGGTCGAAAATCAGAAATTCGAAAGAGCAACCAAAATTCAGAGAGTCAATTATTTCTTATATCAAACGTGGAAACAACTTAAAATTTAGGAGGACATGTTGAAAATGCTGCTTCGTGATGCACCTATTTCACACACCTGTTACACCTGACATGAACCCATGGGTCCAATCGCTTTAGCTGTTTACCCTGGCTCCATTGGAAATCCATGCCCCAACACATTGATTTGTGCCCGAAACACTAGAGGGGAAGTGATGATCGGCACCTTTGGTCCATGCCTAGTTGCAAATTCTGTAGGCCCTATAGTTTACACCAAACCAATTATATATATATATATATATATATATCGTTGGGAACTCTCTTGAAATCCCTTGACTATTCATGTTATATCATTGAATGAGACAAATATTCAATTTTCGAAACATTCACTGCACGAAAATAGACCTTTAAAGTCCCATACCCACCAGACGTTTTTTTACCAGCGACCGACAAAGAGAGGTATTTACATAATCGGCGATGACCAGTCGCCCAGAGAGCTAGTAGTCGCCAGGCGATTAGCCGTGGGTATGGTGTGTTTCCTGGGCGATGGGCGATGGGTGACAGGCAACTGGATCACTGGGAAAATCACCAGAAAAATATCAAACTTGCTTAATATTGCAGTCACCTGGCGACGGTGACGACGATTCTCCCAGTGGCCCATCATCCGTCACTCATCGCCTGTCGCCAGTAAAATCGCTTAGTGGGTATGGCCCTTTAGACCTATAAGAGTCTGTAAATGGGGTCTTTGAGGTTTGCTAAAGGTAATTGAAAGGTCACCTTTACACGACCTTTCCAAATCTTTTTTAGGTGACCTTTAAAATTCATGAAAGATCTTGCAATTGTATTGGAAAAGTGACATATCCTTTGCCTTTAATGAACCTGAATGGCCCTATTTACAAAGTTAAAGGTATTAACCCAGATTATGCTAACGTCCTACTGGTAGGATGCCTATAGCATGGGTTTTGTGCTACTTGTTAAAGTTAGTCAAAATATGAATACAATCTAAAGTCTTATTGTGTATATGATCTCAACACCTATAGACCACGAAAACATTCCAAATAAGAACATATACCATGCATCATCATGTTGCCATGGCAACAAACAATGAGGCAAATTGACAAATACAGATGATAGAAAATTTGAAAAATCAATGTATATTTTTCCTATGATATGATAAATATTTTGGGACAAAATTTGAATTATAGATAGACCTTATGGAGCTCTATATGCATGCTAATTTTTATCTAAATCAAATAATAATGTCCAGAGATATTAAGAATTTTCTATTGCCGTCCTACATGTAGGACGTTAACATAATCCACTACCTTAATTTTATGCCCTACATCAATGTGGATACTACATGATATAGCATTATTTTGAAGTTTTGTTATCATTTACTCATACATTTTGCATACAAAGTATGTAGTAGATGCCCACAGAAATCCAGTATTTAGTACTTTAAAGCTCTTTCTGTATTTTAGAACAAATTTTTATTTTGCCTTAACCCTTTAATGATGGATAAAGGCATATTATCATAGATAACCAATAAATTGGGTTGTTGGTTACCATGGTAACCCCAAAAATAAATTAGAAATATTTTTTTCACACCCTCAGAAAGTGGATTTTATAATTATGAGAGGCTTTCCATTAAATGGATGGCTAGAATACTTATTTTCAAAATTGATAGTATGATTTATTTGTTATCATATGTTTGCCAATAAGGCTGTTTTTAGCATTAGCAAAGGGTTAAGTACTATGGAAATTGTGGTAGTGGATTATGCTAGCGTCCTACATGTAGGACGCCCCATATCTCAGCTTCTACTATAGGTAGAGACCTAAAATTTTGTATGTGATTTATTATCTCATATATATATAGTGCCACATATAAAATATTTAGAGTTTTGGATCATAATTGGCACTTTAGTATAATTTGGGTTTAAGGTCTTATTTTGCACAGTGGTTGTACTTATGGAGGTGATGGATCACAGTGGTTCACCCCCAATCGATCACTATGCAACATATTACGTTGTCACCTCATTAAACCCAGCATTAAAGGAATAAAAGACCATTAAACCAGAATTCTAACTTCATTACAGAGTCCCAAAACCAGCAATGTATACCAGGCCTACTCAAGAAGGTTGCATTAAAACAAAAACCTATATATTATATGTCACCATACATAATTCTGATCATCTTTGTATATATCAGATATATACCAGGTATTATATCTGGATATAAAATATAATGTGTCTTGGTTACTTGAGAGGTGCTGCAACCTGATGACACAGTGGAGTACTTACCTCATAACTGATGTTCTATATATAGACATAGGACGCCGGGCAGCCATGTTTTTTAATTTTGGGAGATCTTATTTTTGACACTAGGGGGCTCTTATGTGCCTGATTTGGTAAACATTGATATTACCTCTACCATAGCTCAATAGAATATAGGCTATAGCTCTATATCAATATTTCTACTCTCATACTACTGATAGGCCCATACAGGCAATACCCTTTAGTTGTCCTATATGTAGGGGTAATTGTCCTAAAGGGGTAATTGTTCTATCCATAGGAGTAATTGTCCTATCTAGAGGGGTAATTCTCCTATCTAGTGGGATAGTGGTCCTATAGGGGTAGTTGTCCTACCCATAGGGGTGATTGTCCTAAGGGGTAATTGTCCTAAGGGGTAGTTGTCCCAGGGGAAGTTGTCATATGGGGGTAATAGTCCTAGTTTCATCAATATGATCATTCTTATTCACATATATCAATAAATAATGGACATTTAATCAATTTTTGAGCACAATATTCCCATAATCTTGTTCACAGGTGATACTCAAATAAATCAGAAAAAAACTGGAATTTGGTATCGAATGCTAGGAAATGTCCTGGGGAACAACTTTCTAATTCAATGTTTTTCTCTAAAATCAATATTTATTCCACATAATAAGCATTCATTAGAAAATGGGCTTTGAAATATAGATTTTTCAGGAATCTGGTTTTTTAGTTCCATGGTTACCATGGCAACCAAATCTAAGAATGTTGTCAAGCAGGTTACTGTTGGCAACTTCTAAGTACAACTGACACTTGGTGTGGTAGTGCAGGGCAACACAAATTTAAGATTTAGATATGTTTTCTAAATCCTGTGATAATGTGTTTCATAATGATATAAGCCTTTGTCATCAAAACCTCATTCAGAAAGCTCTAATTTGACCAAGAAAAACCTAATGCTAATTTTTTTTTATGGTAAAATCAATTTTGGTGCTGTCAGCAAAGGGTTTAACCAACAACAGCTAACAGTGCTCTACTCTAGTGCTGCAAGTACAGCACATTATATATATATATATGGGTGTAATAACATAATTATGTCACCTGACTCCTCCCTTCTACTCTTCACCTTTGACAAAGAGAAATTGCTTAAGCCCTGACTCTCAGTGTAAACACCAGAATGGCTAAACTTAAGTGCAGACTGACAACCCGTGTCAGTACAATCTTATATGGATATAAGTAAAGTATCATGATATTGGGCATGATATGTACATCACATTAGACATAGATTGGTAGAAAAAAAAAGGGGGGGGGGGGCATGGGTAACTGACATAGCCATGATGTAAACACCAAGGATTAGAAATATAATATTGTATAAGCAGCGATATGATATATACGCCAGGTCACTTTACTTATAAGGTAAAGTAGTGTGCCTGAATGTCGAGGGAGAGAAAACTTTAGTTCAGTGTTTGACATGGTACTGATAATTCAGCACAAAACTTGGGTTTGACTTACTTTAATAGCATAAGAACTGAAGAGATTGTCTATATACGTTGTGCAGATGACGTCACAATACCCAGAAAGAGACTAGCTACTATATTGGTAATCAATTAAAAGTCAGTAATTTTCATAATTAAAATTAAAGAGAATCTTTAATAGGAAAACAATGTCTTTCTAAACTCTAAAACATGTCTAAATGTCATATCTAGCTCACATCTAATTATTTGTGCCGTTGTTAACCCTTTAGACCCCAATCCGACCATCGCTGCCCAAGGGTGTACTCCCCGATCCGGCCGTGGCTGCCCGGAAAATGGCAGTTTTTCCATAATTCTTCCATATTTTTCCAGAGAGAAAACTTTGAGAAGTATTCAACATACAAAAGCCACCAATATATCGTTTGACAGCTAATTTGAATCCCTAGCCAATACCACAAACCATATTTCTATAACTTTAATCAATAAACATGGATCAAGCATTGAACTTCACTGATTAAAAAGAAATTCCGGAAAATTGGAGGGGAAATTCCGTGGAAATCCTGGGGAAATCCAGCAATTCATGAAAGCAATCCGTGGGGGCTAAAGGGTTAAAATGGGATATTACTCCAAAGGAAAAAGACCTTGTGAAGACATAGTCACGTGGTCATATTTTGGAGATCACCATATTTTTTGTGGGGATCACAACCACATAACGTTTCTTTACATCTAAAATTCATGAACTTTAAGTATGAATGACCATCTTTCATGATATTCTAAGTTTGTGTTAACATGAATTTGACATGAATATGTAATCTAAATGCACATTGGTTAATCACACTCACTGGCGGGCATAAGATCCGTAATTTTGCTGAAAACCATTGAATACCTCCGTATTTTCAGGGAAAAACTCACAAAACCTCCAGAATTTGCTCAAAAGCTGTCAATCTGCACATTTGAAACACTAAATAAAATGTCCGTAATTTTACCTCTTCAAAAGTTGGCAACAATAATGTAAATTGATCATGCCCCAATATGGCGCCCATCCTATTTTGGTATTGTAGTTGTACATGTGTGAAGTCTTCTGCACATTCTATACCATGGATTAAATTCAATCTAATCTGGCAGTGAAAGGGTTTATATATGAATCTGAGCCATTCTTCCACTCTTTCTGTTACCGTATTAGACTATTACAATGCATCTATATCAATACCAACCTTTTATGCAAATGCAATATGCTATCGAACGAAATGGTATTTCTGTCTTTCTGTAAAATAATATAAAGTTAAGATATAAGTTCTCTGTCCGATTAAATTGGGTTCTTTTTATCTAACGGTAACGGTATTCCAGTTGAAGAGACTGTGCCATATAGGGTGAAGATATAAGTTATTTATGTATGCTATCTAGACATAGTTGTATCATTGTAGATGGACATTATGTTCGGGGCTGTCCATAAATGACGTCATGCAGCAGGGGAGGGGTTCATGTCTCCATGACCAAACATGACAAAGGGTAGGGGGGTCATGTGGTGCATGACATCATATTGTGAAAAATTTCAATTTCAATAATTTCAGAGATAACTTTAGGTTAGGTTGGGATAATGAAGGCTGATTCTTTTAATGTTCAGTTAAAATCAAAGATTTGTCCATGGGATGGTCATATTTCTAGGCAAAACAAATAATTCTTGTTTATACTATTTCTCTTATTTGAGTGAGGGGGGTCCTTTTGATATGACGTCATTTCTAGAGGGGGGGGGGGGGTGTCAAGGGCCGCATGACGAAACATGACAAGGGGGTGGGGGGGGGGGTCAAAAAAGGTCAAAAACAGCATGACGTCATTTATGGATGGCCCCTTTTTAATAAGCAACCAATACCATGGCAAACTTTGGTTTCCCTTGTAACTAACAATCAATATTAAATTTTGCTATTCCCTCCAATATTTTTTGCTTATTATTTATTATCAAGGGCAAGTTAACAAAAGGGAAATGACAGGAGAAGTATCTTTTGAAAGAAGATTTTTTGCTTTAAATATAATCTTTTCCTTTTAAGACATACGCGACAATTTTGGAGGAAAAAAGACTTAAAACGTAATTTTGGTACGTCAATATCAATGGTATAATTAAACCAATGGCCAATTTATGACATTTTCCTATATGTCCTTTTAAGTTGGAGGAAATTAGCGTGCAATTAAAGGTAGTGGTTTAATTTTCAACCCCGGTTTTCAACAAACAATAATAGGGGTAATGTGCCTCGTATCGCGCATGTGTGTTGTATCGCGCACATGGCTGTCAAAGCATGCAACAACATGTAAAAATTGATAACGATTTTAAATAATGAATTGAAGCACTTATAGACAGTCATCCTTGTGGTCTAGGCATCACCTCAACTTTATCTTATGACGATAGAAAATCAAAATGATAAGTAAATGTGTCTCCCCACACAGAAAGGATGCTCTGAGGGGGATATATCTTAAGCTCTACAGGTATTTTTAGGGGAGATCTGGGTAAATTTGTGAAAAATAGGATGAAAATGTCCAACTTTTTGTGTATAATTCAGTTATGCTAATCTAAGCATTCCATTTTGTTTGAAAAATATTCTATTTGGAATGTTAATAGAATGTTTTTTCCCCAAATATTACCAAACAGCAAGTGTTATTTATCTCGCGCGCAGGTTGGGCGATAATAGATGATTTTACTTGACTTAGCGGTTTGTTGACATTACCAGTTCAAGCAGGCTCTCAGTGTGCGGGTAGTGTTTGCCGTATTGGCTTTGTAATATTATTTTATGATTATTATCTACTAGTTGACTGACACTGCACTAGTGGAACTATATGTGACCAAGCATTCTGGTCTGGACTGAGCAGCGCTAGATTTGCTGCAACAGAATTCTTTGATTCGTCGTTCCCCTTACAAGGTAATGGAAACAATCCACTGGTGACTACAAGGCGTAGGCGCTTCATGTGGTCACCCCAGGTAGAGTCGTCCGACTGACTGTCGGCGACTCCATGGTAAGTTTTTGAGGTCGTAGCAAAAGCTACAAACACCGGTCTAGTCTCTAGTGCGACACCAAGACTACATCGATGCCATGGTGTTAGAATAAGTGTTATAGTTAATGTTATTGTGCAGTGTCGTCCAGATAGGAGGGAGAGAAATGATGATTAGGACTGGGTCTATTGTTGTTTTATAGGGAGACTACTCTTGGGTTTCTAAAGAGCCATTGCTTGAACGGTGTGTCTTATGATTATTCTGATTAATCCTGTCTTACCTTACCACTTACTTAAATGCATTTTCATTAATTAATAAATATGACAGGGTCCATGTTGTTGAGTTACAGAGTGGTAGGTTGGCGTTCATCCTCCTAATTCTGTTCTGGGGTTGAGCGCCAAACTCCATCATTACACTGGGTAGTTGACGCCCCACCTTTCTAGACAGGTAGGCGCGTCCCTAACACCAAGCATTCTTGGATAATTATTATGCCTGCGTTTACAGCAATAATTTATCGCTTCAAATTTGTACAATACACACCGTGGGTCTTCATTCCGCAAGTATGCATGCCGTTACATGACATTGAGTATTAACTATACAGGGGAGTATTTTGATTATACGTTGCTTAATTTATCACTTGAGAGGATCGGGGCTCAGACCCAGGTCCATTTCTGGTCTGAACACCAAACCTCATCAGCTACACGTGGGTCGTCGGTACCCCCCACCTTGTGGAACTAAATGGGTCGAGTACCGAGTCTCACATTGTTATAATTAGGAGCAGTATGCACATTTCCTTTAATATGCACTCTACCCCTTTTTACAACCAAGAGATGTGTAAATGCACTTCTCCAGATCACTTCAGACAGCACCTAGTAAGCCGGGCCTCCTTTTAACAAAGTGTAGTTCAAGGTTAAACCCTTATCTGTCAAGGTGTACTAATAGCTTAGTACTTTTAATATATAATCATCCTGTATAATATAGCTGGGATCAGACCTAGCAAGTCTACCTCTAGGCAGAGACATTTTACGCTCCCAGCGCCACCTGTTAACCGGTATAAAAGGTGTTGCAAAGGTATGGAGCGAGTTAGTTAGAAGTTAGAGTAAACCATAGAAATAGAAGAACTGCTTGGAGTAATACCTGCGGCTCCTGCGCAGTATACTGGAGTTTACCACTACCAACAGCGTCGGACAAAGGATTGTGATAGAGCTAAGCACTAGGGCGGTCTAGGATGTGTTGGAACAACTTGTATTCTAAATGTGGTTGATTGCTGATAGGAGATGGGAAGGTGGACTGATAAAGACTTATTCACTGTGGCTTTGACTCGGGATGAGATGTTAATTGAATAAAAGACCTTTCACTTTACCAGCTCCCTCATCGTCCATTTCTTTTGAACTATTGGGGAATGGATGGATTAACTTTTAACGCAGGCTGATCGGATCGATAACCTGGATGAGCAACTCACGGATTAATTAATTATACACATCAAGCAGTATTAAATCGAACACTAACAATAGTTCATTTGGTGGAGATTACCCGAAACATGACTTTTGTTGTTTTGCTCATCCTTGATGTCAGCCACCGGTGAATTTGAGGCTTCTTCTAACGCCCAGCCTCAATCTTTGCGGCCCGCAGGACACGATGTGTCAACATCATATACAGGAAATGTGGAAAACCGCCACCAGGTAGGTGATTCCTTAGACAGGGAGGCACAGAGACAGGGGGTCTCAGCCAGACCCAAGCAGCTCTGCCCCGAAGGTATTCATAATTACCAAACCCGTGGCAGAGGTAAACCATTTTCCTGGCACCTAGGGTCCAAAGATAGGCCGGTTCTTGACGAAGGACTTGAAACCCTAACACACTCGGGACGAGTTGAAGGGCGGAACCGTCTTAAAGACTACCAGCAATATTGGAATCCGGGGTATGTACCACCTACGGGCCACGAACCTGGTGCTAGCTCTCACTCTACTTATGGACCCGATGCGAACAATCCGTGGTGTAGTCAAGGAGTTCCCTATCGTTTATTACCTGCAGCAGGAGGACAAAGTGAACAGGAAACTTTCGATGAGGATTACTTATTGGGCCATTCTCCGGAAAATTCCTCAATTTGCTCTAGAAAGTAGCTTAAAAATCAAGTTTGAAAAAAGTAATTATTTTGGTTATAATATTAAAGGCATATGTGTCTGTAATCATATTATAAAAGGGGGCAACTTTATAATCATTATTCTTCATTGTATTTGGATTTGAAAATTTTGCCTTATATTTCCTATGTAACGTACAGAACCAAGCTTGAAACATACGGAACCAAGCTTTTTTTCCAAATAAGCTTGGAAGAACGCATCTTTTTAAGTCTGGTTAAATAAGATATTACAGATATTTTGTTGTGCCTTGACAAGATGTCAAATAAATTCCCTATAAGAACATCCTGAACATAAGGCAGTAAAATTCCTAAAACCTTGGTCCTGTACGTTACAAACCTTGAAACATACATAACCAAGCTTTTTCTGCTTAAGTTAGACTAGAATTTTGCATTCTTTGGTAAATTTTCTTTTATAATACAAAGCAACTGTATCCTATGATCTAAAGGAGAACAAAAAGAATCAGTATCATACCTATTCTTCTGATAAAACAGCCTACTCAGTAAAAGCTTGGTTCTGTATGTAACAGAGCTTGGTTCTGTACGTTACACAACTATTTTTAGGATTAGCAGTGCTTTTGTCTATAGTAAGCACACCACTTTGCACATCTAAAAGAGATTTTTGACAGGTGAAGCCTTCATTGTGACCCTTTCTTTTATCATGTTTCATTAATAAAATTACATTTTTTGATGAAATTAGGGAGGAGTAAACTTTGGTTCTGTACGTTACATAAGTACCTTAGATTGAATTTCAAGTTACTCTAAAAATTTTGTCAGACAAGAAAAATGAAAAATTCATGTATTTAAAGAATCATACATATGCTGGGCTTCAAAGAAACAATGCTTTAGCTTACTTTCACTACATAACGATTGTGAGAGCAGCCTTCATGTACAGAATTACTAAAATGCACAAATTAATTACCATGCGATATTCTGGCACTTTTCTTACATTTTGTTACATTTTTGACATTTTCTACAACTACATACTAGGGAAACCATACATTTTCTGAATTCTCAATGTCTGATTTACATTCAGGTAATAAGTAGATAGAATATAGGTGAAAATTGTATCGACAGAGCCCTCTGATTAACATTGATCCTGTTTTAATCAATTGAGGAGATTTCCGGAGAATGGCCCTATTTCCCATAGGGGACAGAAAAAATCGACAAAACACCGCAGATAACTCCAGCCCATCAGGGGGGAGACGCCCCGCAAATCCGGTAATTCAACCTGATGGGAATTCTCTCACCTATCCACATCCCCAACGACTTGAGTCTATCAGTCACCCGCTGGTAACACCGACTCACCCCAACCCGGGGGCGTCCATTCCTTATTCCACTGTAGTTAAAAGGAAAACAGTAGGTAGGGACAGGGGAGTGGAAAGGGAAACAGAGGGAGACAGCGACAAAGTAGGCAACTTACAACCCTATCGACTAACCTATGATATTGGGGAGAACTTGGACGGCGTTAATAAAGGAGCAAAAGCTCCAGATCTGGGGTTGGATGAGTATGGTTCTAACCCGGCAGAACTCATAAGAAAGTTAGCAGAAACAAGCTCCAAAGAGCATGAAGAGTTAGAGAGGTTAAGCGATCAGGATAAAGCAGAAAGGGAAACGCTAGAAATCCAAAGTGATAGAGAAGGGGACATTGCAGCCCCTGAGCCGTATGATAAATACGAAAGCGAAGACGAGGAAGGAGACAGTGAAACAGAACAAGCTGTCGCGAATGTCAGAGAGGGTAGTCCTGATAGAAAACTAGTTAGAGGAGAGAAATCACGCTCGTCATCATTTGAACTTATTACCGAGGATGTTTTAGGCACAGGTAAGAAAGACAAACAGGAAAGTGAGGACGAAATTAGTGTAGAGGAAATACCTGTGAGGGAACAGTGGGACGATCACGATATACAAAACCTCCACGAAGATAATATGGCGGAGGGAGGCGTACCTTTGGTGGATCTAGTAGGAGAAAGGGGTGACCAAAACCAACTCCAACAACCCGGTGAGGGGGGAGCTGGGGGTGTAGATCCGGGGGCATGGCAGCTTAATCGTGGGATGAACCCTGGGGGACATCAGCAAAACGATGGGAATGGCCAAATCCCAATCCAACAACCGGGCCGAGGCGCGCCAGCAGGAGGTGGGATAGACCTTGGGCCTATACAACAAAATATGTTGCATCCTTTCCTAGCGCAAGCAATGGGAGCCCCTTTGCAGGCAGGTCAAGGAAGAGGGGGTAACCAACAGGGTCAACAGGCTCAAGGAGGCCAGAATAATCAGGCCAATCCTCAGGGGCCTAACCCTCCTCTTAACCAACAGGCTCAGGGAGGCCAGGATAATCAGGCCAACCCACAAGGGCCTAACCCTCCTCAAAACCTTCTTAATAATCCCCCTCCGAATCAACCCAATCTTGGGATAAACCCTGGGGAACTTCAGCAACCTGGTGAAGGGGAAGCTAGGGGTGTGAATCCAGGAATACAGCAGCCTAATCTTGGGGTAAACCCTGGGGGACTGCAGCAAAATGATGGGGGTGGCCAACCAGGCCAACAGCCTGGCCGAGCCGTGCCGGCAGAGGGTGGGATTGAGCAAAACATTTGGTTCCCTTACCTACTGCAGGCGATGGCGATCGGAGCCAATCTTAACGCAGGCCGAGGAAGAGCGGGTAACCAACAGGGTCAGCAAGCTCCGGCAGGCCAGAATAACCAGGCGAACCCACCAGGACCTAATAACCCTCCTCCAAACCAACCCAACAATCCTTTTCTAAACCAACTTAATAACCCTCCTCCGAACCAACCCAACAACCCTTTTCTAAACCAACTTAATAACCCTCCTCCGAACCAACCCAACAACCCTCTTCTGAACCAACCTAATCAACCCAACCCGCCAGGACCGCCAGGTCCACGGGGCCCACCAGGACAGAACAACCCTCCAAATCCGCCAGGTCCACCGGGCCCACCAGGACAGAACAACCCTCCAAATCCTCCAGGTCCACCGGGCCCACCGGGACAGAACAATCCTCCAAACCCGCCAAATCAACCAAATATTTGGGAAATTCTACCACAGCTAGGTTTGGCACTGGGTCAAGTACCAGCGCCAGGGCGTGAAACTACCCACCATGGTCACCAAAGGGGACCGAACATTAGGTTACCGTGGTTTAGTGGAAAGGAAGATGAGCAGATAGAAAAGTATTTCAGGGAATTGAAGCGACTGAAAGCTATCTATGACTGGTCAGACGCCCATCTCCTGAATATGGCGCTGTTAGGCCTAAAGGGAAGGGCAGACGACTGGGCAGGAGCGTTAGCTGAAAGTGAGAAAGACACATTTGAGAAACTAGAAGCTCAGATGACAAAGATCTTCGGTGATCGAAGAGCTAAGTGGCAGAAACACGCAGAGTTCTGTGCCCTTAAACAAGGAAAGGACCAGAGCGTGATCGAATTTGCAGGTGTACTGAAACAAAAGCAGGTTAAGGCAGAAGCAAGCGAAAGCATGATGTTAGCCGTGTTTTTAGAAGGATTAAAACAGGGCCTAGCCAGACAGGTAGCTATACTGGACCCTAAGTCGTTCACCGAAGCGGTGGATTGTGCAACGAGACTAGAATCGTTGGACAAAGGCAAAGGGGGAACTAAAATATCCAATGCAGTGAGCGAGCTGGCTGGAAGCCAAGCGTCAGAGGAGACCACAGCTCTCAACTCCATCTCTGAACGGTTTGGAGTGGTGCTGGCCCGACTGGAGGCCGCCCCATGGTTTCAGAAACCAAAGCCGGGGCAAAATGGATCTCCCCAGAGCAGTGGTGGTTATAAACAGCAAGGTTATGAAAGAAAAGATAGGTATGAAGGTCAGAAAGGCGAAAGGAACTTAGACCAGAAGACCAAAACTAATAACGCCCCGAGCAGTGAAATAGACAAAGGAAAGAATGTGCCGACTCAGCAGAAAGGAGAGAGGCCTAGGTTACCGTACGATGAAAGTAAGTTCTGTATCATTCACCAACAACATGGCCACTCTACTGAGGCATGCCTGTGGTTGAAGAATAGATTGAGAGAAAAACCACCACGTATGTATAAAGATGGAAAACCCGGTGGTAACGAGCAAAAGAGCCAGGGAAACTAGAGGATAGGTCCGTTCATTCCACGATAGAATTAGGCGCAGTGGACGGACCGGCTAGAAGGGAGATAGGAGACGAAGCATTTTTCTTAACGCTAAGATTTAATTATCAGAAAGAGGTTAAATCCTTGGTAGACACCGGGGCGAGCGATTGTTTCATGTCTACCCTTTGTAAACAGCAGATCCCTAAACAATGCATTTTAGATGAGTGGAAAGTATCGGAAGGAAACATCAGTTTGGCAGACAATTCGTCTCAAGTAATACTAGAACAGATTAGGTGTAAGTTTTCCATCCAGGGATCAGTGGTTTGCTATGATTTCAACATAGTGGACGATCTATGCCACTCCATAGTAATCGGTAGAAACTTATTAACAGTGCTTCGTTCAGATTTATCTCTACCAGGCGCAAAGATAGAAGTGTTTTGTGGAAACCCTATAGTTAGCAAAGAAACAGTGAAAATTCCACCGGGAAATGAATGCATCATACCGGTTACCACCCGAGAGCCGCTGGGGTTAGACTCACCAGTAGCTTACTGCGCACCGGCAGTAACCGCACCTGTCCTAGTGGAGGGGTGCGTGAATACGGTGGGAAGTCAGTGGTGGATCAAAGTCATGAATCCGCTAGACGAAATGCAAGAAATCACTCCACATGAAGTGTTAGCTTTTGCAGAAGAATGCGCAGTGCCTGAGGTAAACCAAGATCAGATAGAAGAGTTCCTAGATTTGTGTTATCTAACTAAAACAGAGACCCCAAAGTCCATCTGTAGGATTTCTGTAGAGGTAATGAAAGATGCAGTGCAAATGGAAAGTAAATCCTCTGAGGAGAAACCCCGCGGTGAAATGGACGAGAATGTAAGCAAAATAGACCTAACCGAGTCGTGCTTAGATGAAGAACAAAAGGTAAGGTTTAGACAAATGCTTAATAATAACAGAGATGCGCTAGCGTTCTCGATGGAAGAGTTAGGTCACTGTGAAATAGCGCCGATGAGAATCATTGTGGATGAGTCGCAGGGAGTAATAAGTTCTAGACCGTATCGATACTCTCCACAGAAAATGGATATCATCGATGAACAAGTTAGGCAACTCATAGATATAGGTGTCATAGAACCCAGCGAATCGGCTTGGCGAAGCCCGCTGGTGGTAGTGCAGAAGAAAGACGGCAAACCTAGGCTCTGTACAGACTTTCGCATGCTTAATCAAGTCACTTTCAAAGATAAATTCCCAATGCCTACAGCTCGATCACTTTTCTTATATATGGCTTACAAGAAGCCCACTATGTGGACAGCTTTAGATCTGTTGAGCGGCTATCATCAATGTGTAATCGAAGAAGACAGTAGAAAATACACTGCTTTCGAAACCCCAATGGGTGTATATCAGTATAAGCGTGTACCCTTCGGCTTAGTTGGCGCGCCTTGGCGGTTTACCAAGGTGATGGCCATTGCGCTAAAAGGCTTGATTCCTCGAACATGCTTAGCATATTTAGACGACGTAATCGTCTACGACACTACCTTTGAAGAACACCTGGCGAGTGTTGAGGTGGTTCTCCAAGCTTTAGCGAGAGCCAACCGCAAACTGAAACCGTCTAAGTGTGAGTGGTGCCGCAGTGAGATTAATTTCCTCGGCCACGTAGTAAACGCCGAAGGGGTGGCTACACAAAAGGTTACCACAGAAAAGATCACAGCCTTTAACCGCCCGCATAATGTGAAAACTATTAAATCCTTTTTAGGGTTATGTAACTACTACCGACCGTTTGTCCCTAATTTCGCTGACCTAGCAAAGCCTTTAAACCGGCTGCTAAAGAAAGAAGTCTCTTTTGAATGGACAGAGGCCTGCGAGGAGGCGTTTCAACAGTTAAAGAAACTGCTGACCTCGCCACCCTTACTAATCCATCCGGATATAGGAGGGCATTTCTATTTATTAACTGATGCATCAGACGCCGCGTGCGGTGCAGCGGTGTGTCACAAACTAGATGAAATCTACCGTCCGGTTGCTTTTTGGGGGTGTACTCTCCGTGACGCCGAATTAAATTATTCGGTAACAGAGAAAGAGGCTCTGGCAGTAATTAAAGGTATTAAGAACTATGAGGACATGTTGCAGGGAGCTAAAATCACAATAGTGACCGATCACAAACCGTTGATCCCCCTGCTGCAAAGTGCCTACAAAGCCCCGTCAGCTCGGCTGAGACGGTGGGCTTTAGCGCTATCAGATTTTGATTTTGAAATCATTTATGAGCCAGGAGCGACTCACTTTCTACCGGACTATTTGTCTAGGGTCTATCATGAACATGTCCCAGGTGAAGAATATGAGCCCGCTGTGGGATGTGAATTATTCGAGGCCGAAATTCAGGATGAAGAGCTTTCTGTGGCTACGATAATAAACGCACAACTCCAAGATGCAGAGTGCACGCAACTGATAGATTATCTACAGGACGGAGACCTACCGACAGATCCTCTCGAAGCTAGGCGAATAATGGATCAAGCCGACTTTGTGGGAATGATAGCACCAGGAGTGCTTTGTAGGTTCAACGTCAAAAGGTATAGCAAACACCAAGACCAACTGGTAAGACTAAAACCCCGCATGATAGTTCCAGGAAGGTTAATTCCCAAAGTCCTGAGACTGTTACATAATGACATCTTAGCTGGGGGACATGTAGGGATCAGTAACCTTACTACCAAAATCTCTGAGAGATTCTACTGGCGGAACATGAACGCCGATATAGTAGACTATGTGAAAGCATGTGAGACCTGCTCTCTGAGGAGGCGGGCCCCACATTTCAAGGCCTTAGCTAAGTCTTGGGAGAGACCAACCCGTCCCTTTGAGGTGGTTCAGTGTGATTTTATCGGGCCACTAAAGAGGGCTAGGGATGGGTCAAAATATATCATGACCTTCATAGACTTATTAGGGTAGTTCAAAACTATGAAAAAGATCTGAGAGTAAGAATTGATGAGCGGGCGCGGCCTACTCAGATGTATGAAGGTGACATGGTATACATGTACGACCCTTTAGCTAGTGAAAATAAAGCGTCTAAGTTCTCAAACAGGTACACTGGGCCCTACCGGGTGATTGAAACTAAAGGGGATCATCTCGTTAGACTAGTGTCGCTGAAAACTGGGAAACAAATACCACATTTAGTGAATATTTCAAAGCTTAAGCCTGCGCATGGACCTTGGTCCCCAGCTGTCCCTCATATCATTCCCAAACTGGTGAGAGAAGCAATAACAACTAACTCAAAAGGGGCAGATCCTGACCGAAACCCTGAATTGCATCACACCCCGTCGGGTGAAATTGCCAAAAAGGGAGGCAAAACTAGGGGTGCTGAGACTGAAAACTCATCGGGAACGACCGGTCCCCGTGAGCATGATGCAATTCCAATGGCCGGGGAGGTACCTACACAAAAACCTGGTCCAAGTCCCACTGATTTAGCAGAGTCAGATGGGCAATTCACTGATGGTCAGGGCGCCGGTGCGGACACCGCACTGTTACCAAACTTATCCTTTGTTCCTAACAAAGCCGCCTGTGGACGGGGAGCAGCCGGCGTTAATGGACAAAGGAAACGCAAACGAGCTAAACGAAGGGGCAAAAGCCAGCCGCTGGTGGGGAGATCCCCTCCAGGCAATAACAAGCCCATAAAACTGCCCTGCGGTGATGTACCGATCTTGGATACATCGGTACAGAGCCCGGGAAAAACAGAAGAGGACCATGTCCCGACGAAAGGTGGCTATAACCTGCGTCGGAACCGTCGGCCTAACTACGCCGCTCTGTTCGGCGACGGGGAAAGCGACGACATGGATGATTAATGCAGGAAACCATGCCGCCCTGTGAAAATAAAAGCTCGGCGGAGCGGCACCGTTAGCATCAACGCTAATGGAACAGGTGGCCTACCTCACGGCCACCTCGCCGCGCCCAGGGGCGTGGCAGAAGGGGAGGGTGCGCACACCGAGGGAGATGCCAGTGGTTGGCGTCATCTCCTGGGACCGGATACAAGCGTTCCCCACCTGAAACAAAATACAGCTCCAAATATGGAGGCGACATGGGCAGGCGGATCAGTTATAATTTCGTGGGATCCGCGCCGATCTACCAGTCGGCCCGCAACTCTGAACCTGTACAGTCACTTCAGGTGATTGCCTTGCCTAGCCCAACTACTGGAGGAAACGGAGATAGACATTGATTCTATCCTCGGGCAAAAGTTGGAGATTGACAATTTTCAATTCCCAACTTCTCCTAGGGCAGATAGGCGGAACTTCAAGCCGGAATACAAATCCCTCCGACTCATGGGGAACTGCCTGGCCCTCCGGCCCCATATTACTCCAAAGGGAACCACAACTTTCCCTGAGGATCCGGAGGGAAGAATCATAGTCCCTCTGAGAAGGAAACGAGTTAACCGTCCATACCGGAGGGCGGTGCCCGCTCGTGGGATGTTTGTAGGACCTTTCTTCTGAAGCTCGCCCGATGAAAGAAAAGGCAACCGAGAAGGAAGGTACCAAGAAGCGTCCACCCCAGAATCTTAGGCGGTGGGGCTGGCCAGGCCGGGGCGGTGTCCGCCCGGACTCCACCGATACCGGAGTTGCCCGAAAGAAACCAAGGAATCCGGCTCGACGGCCCAGCAGGGCAGCCACCGGAGGATCCAAGAAAGCTACCGGATCAACAGCAGCCAAAAAGAAGGCGGCGAACAAAGACTCTTACTGCCTATCTGAGGTGAGTGACTCGGAGCCCGAGCCAAAGCTGACTGTGGTGGCAAGGCCGACCCAAAAGGGAGACGTTACCGCCAGGCCGGTACAAATCCAGACCGGGTGGTTTTGGGACCTGACTCAACCACTGTTCAAATTATTTGAGACTGTTGACGAGATTAGACGAACAGTGGGGCTGGAAGTGCCTAGGTTGGACAGACAGTTAGCTGAGGTTAAGGCCCAGGTCGCTCCATTTATACAAACTCCTAGTCAAACTTCTAGATGCGTCGGGGAAGACACCGGACGGCGGGCAACCAGAAGCGGCCAACCTCTGCCCACACAGGAAAAGCAAGTGGGGCAAGAACACTTGGCCGCCGTCGTGCCGGGAGCAAGGGTGGAGTCAGCGCACGAGCAACACGCACCAACCCCACCGGTGGGAGTCGAGCCGGCAAAGACTCCCCTCCTCCACCACTTGCAAGCCGCGGACCCCGCCTGTTTAGACTTGAGCAGCTTGACGCCGAGCTGCAACGTCAGTCCGTCGCCACTGCTATGGAATCAACAGCAATGGGCGCCAACCAACCCACCGGGGGGACCCCTGTGGCCGAACCAGCCTCAGACAACAAATCCCCCACAGGTACCGCAACTGTTCCCACTAAGTCAGCCGTCGTTCGAACCAACGGGGGCCGCCCAGGATTGGAGCCTGCTGGCCCAAAACCCCTCAGAGCAATGCGCGCTTCGTCCTGCGAACGTATGAGGAATCTAATGATCACAGTTACGAAGGACGAGACTGGAACCATCAAGCGCGTTGTAAATGCCAACGGGCGGAGCCTTTATGAACATGTCCCGAACTAAGCGGATTAAAAGACTTACCAGGGAGGCGTACTTTGGCGCGTGGTTAATAATTGTGCGAAGAAGAGCGGTGACAACATAATTGTGGTAGTGTTCCTGGGTGAGTTACAAACTTTGGCTTCATCGGGGGTATACTATAAACAGTGACAATGAGGTTGTTAATACTCTTCGCCTTGGTCATCGTGAAAGTCATTGGGGGGCTACGAAATGACTCCAGCCCAAATGACGGGCTAGCCCCTAACGCTGAAGTTATAGCCTTAGAACGATATGGAGTGGTACTAAAACCAGGGAAGTTAATGTCCACAGCAGATATCACCCACGTCCGACAGGGTTTTCTGATCACCATTCCCCAGAAGCGCTCCTTCATCAAGGCTACCTTTGGCCAGGTCTGTCATCGGTACCTAAAGGGAGGAGACGCTCTCGACCGAGCCTGCTACCACGTCAGGTCGCTGGTGAATTGGATGGACCAGACATCACAGGCGCTCAAAGGTCGGTATAGGGAAATTCTCAATGAAACCTTAAGCTCCCTAATTAAGAACACCCGGCAGAAGCCTCAGGCCCAAGGGCCAGAACCAGGTCCGGGCGGAAGGGTTAAAAGGATGAAGAAGCTACCCCTCATGATAGACGATCCGGGATGGCCATCCTTCCCAATTCCAACCTCGTGGAACAGGGGGCTCTCCGCTGACGTAAAATACAATAGGGAACTGATTAGGGTGTTACAGGAGTCCTCTGACCAGATGATCGAAGACCTGGCACTAATGAACGATAAGCATGACGAGGCAGTAGAAAAGGTTAACCACGTCGTGATAGGTCTGTTGGATAATCTGAGGTCGCTAAATAAGGCACATAATACCACTCGCCGAAGAATGAGACTCGTCCAACATAAGGTGGACTGGATGGAATTATACCTGAACATGATACCTGTAGCTCTGGAAGACAAACTAGGAGAAATGGTTTATCTCCAACTGGTAATCGAGCAAACGCGCGTGTTCAGGAAAGGTGTGCAACACCTGACACGGGGTCAACTGACCATGGACTTGGTACCTCGCCAATATATGGTGGGAGCGGTCCTGGAAGTCAACAGGTATCTGAAGGGAATCCACCCCAGGTTCCATGTGGCGTTCGCGGACCCCTCTTTCTATTATGAAAACAGCCAGCCCTCATTTGAATTTGATGAAACCACCCAGGAACTAGTAGTGTATGTACGGGTGCCGGTTGTGGCCGACGAACACTTGTTTAGGGTCTACGAGGTACTGACCTTCCCTGTGCCGGTACCGGTTAAAGGACGACAAAAGAAGGACGCTCTCCAAATTGTTAATCTGCCTAAAAGTGTGGCTATGTCTATGTCCCGCCAGTACTACGTACCGTTGGCTAGCGGCAGTTGGTCAGGCTGTTACGGGCAGACCATCACGCTTTGCAAGGACCTGCCCTACATGAAAAAGATCACGGACAATACCTGCACTGCCGCACTGTTGAGGCGGGATGACGTCGCCATACAGGAAAGGTGTAAACTGGACTACCTATTGGAAGCAGATTTTGGAGAAATGGCTGTATATCTGGATGATGGGGACATGCTAGTGGTCAGCGCCGACACACGGGGTCAGATGATCTGCAGAAATCAGCCCGCTGTGGAGGTGAATATAGAGAACTATGCGCGTGTCCAGGTGGAATGTGACTGTGCCTTTCAGACTCAGGGGTCGTGGATCCCGTATAGTCTGAGAAACTGTGACCGACACACTAGGATCACGACGGTCGTGTATCCCCATAACGACCTACTGGAAGCGGCGCGCCGTGTGAAGGGATGGGACACGAACTTTACCAAGTCCGAGCATGAACCTACTATGCTAGAGTCAGACCCTATCCCTGAAAAGATTAGAAAGGAACTGTTAGAGATCGAGGAGAATCTGAAGGTCAGATACCTGTGCCCTCTCTGGCGAAGCGAATCCAGAAGCACCGGAAGGACTTGGCTAAGGGTATTAAGAAGGCTACTGACCGGTATGAAGTAAACAAGGAAGCCCCATGGTTCTCCATAGGGAACTTCGGGGGCGGTTTCGGTCTCCTCACAATCTTTTGCATAGTAGTGGCAGTAACAATAATTGGGTGTATCCTCTGGAAGTGCTGGAGGAGACACCAAGGTAAGGCTGCTCTCGCTGGATTGGCCATGACTTTGCCTCGGGCCATGGCCCTGGAGGCAGCCGACCCAAAAGAGTTGTTAACCCAGGAGAAAACACTCACTGGATGTCCGGACACTACAGCCAATCCTACCGCGGTGG
This sequence comes from Lepidonotus clava, assembly GCA_936440205.1. Lineage (NCBI taxonomy): Eukaryota > Metazoa > Annelida > Polychaeta > Phyllodocida > Polynoidae > Lepidonotus > Lepidonotus clava. The sequence continues at coordinate 20,291,171 of OW387148.1, forward strand.
CCGTACTAGCTATACTGCTGGCTATACTGGTCATCGCCATTGTGGTCCTCGTATGGCGCAAGTGGAAGCGCATTAGGCGAAAGACCGTGGATGGGTTGTATGTACAGTTCGTGAATCCACATTTAATGGAGACAATTTTTCTGGGAGAATTAGCCATGCCTGCCGATCATACATACACCGAGGGCTATGTGCTGATCAAGGACGTGTTGGTGAACCAACTGTGCCTAAAGTTCACTCTTACCGTGACTTGGGGAGCGCAGTTGATGGGAGCGGCGACCAGACCGGGACAACGACCATCTAATGTGCCACTACCAGATACCTTGAGAGTGTCCAAGAAATTTGCCCGCTTAATGATGAGTAACTTGAAGTATAACACTAGGGCCAGACTCTTAAGGTATTCATCGGGATTAGCCACTCCGGTGCCCATGGGAGTGCCACGCCTCGTCGACGCTGGTTGGTCCGATGTCGGAGCGGACTGGCCTCAACAAGTGCTGAGACATGGCGCGGTCCCAAACGCCCCTCCTAGATCAACTCCATCCACCTCCACTGCAACTGGACCGGGCACTACTCAAAGAACTGTGAGACCAGGAGCACCTGAAAAGGACCCAGGGACAGTCTATGAAGTTATAATATGAACAAAAGTAACAAGTGTTAGCGCTGATCTAAGGTCTGTGAGAAAAGGTAACAGGTAGATCTAAGAATCATCGTTATGAACACTGAACTGGGTTGTATTGGGGACTCGACGGAGTCATGTCAGCATGAAAAGACAAGACCCTTTCGATTAACTCATTCAATACTAAGCCACTAATCAGGAAATCCTGGGCCGGGTAGGCTGGTCCGACCATCTTCTATGGACCCATGGGTTATCTAAATTTCTCTCAGATTGAGTGTCCCATGCCCGGTAGCCTAGCTCAATACTCTTACTACAACTTTGGCAGCTCTATTAAAGTAGGGACCCATTCGGAAAACGATCCTAGTAACTCAAAATTTTAGAATAAAAGGAAAACACAAAATTCTATAAAAAAAAAACCTATGTGTGCTCAACGGGACCAACGCTTCCAACGAGCGATGTGGATTTTCCCAAGGTAAGTACCATCTATACTTGGCCCCTGTGCTGTTGTCACCGCTAGGATCGGGCTGCGGTGCAGGAGTCACTTGGGGAATACCACAACCTATTCTTTTAATATATATATATGTACTCTCCTCAAAGATGGGAGAGCCGCGCAAATGGCAGGAGCCCGCCCACATGCCTGGTGTCGGTGGTGCCTAGCAAGAGGCAGGTCGTGTGGGGCTACGTGTCACCGACGCTCTGGGAGGCACTGGGGTCGACGCTCGAACATGGCAGTCACTATGCCCCGGGTGGGACGGCTCCTGACAGGGGTTCTCTCATCACAAAAAAAAAAAAAAATATATCAAAGTCTAGAAAGGACCTTACACAAAAACTAATATATAAAGCAGGCCGATATTTATTTAACTAAGAGCCCTCCCTCAGGGAACCCTGGGCAAGTTGTAATAAGAACATAGGAACGCAGCATATGTAGTAACATTCAAAGGTGGGACGCTCCGTGACAGCGCACGAGAGTACACTATACGTGGCTCGTTTGCTTCTGATACAGACATGCTATGAAGAGCAGTGACGTAAACCACTCCTGCCTGAGGCATGTTACATTCAGAAAGTATGACGGAGGTCACAAGGAAAAGGAGGTTACGGGACGGATGCGGTGAACTGGCGACATTCACAGGGTGCTAACTCCCTTCTTCATAAAGGCGACTTCTCCCTGTGGGGGGGAGCTGTAGCTAAAACCCACAGGATGATGGGACGAGGCGCTGTACAAAATGTGTAGTCCCATCATCCTGGTTATGTGTAATGGACGCCGGGTCACAACATCTCCCAGTCGTGAGATCCTTTGATTTTACTGTAAATCAGGATTCAGCGAAAATGAAAAATGAAAAACAACTGCCCAAAGGTACGAGACTAAATTATTTAGGCCATGTTTAGACCAGATTTAACCGGGACTGAGGCAAAACAACAAGTCAAGTTTCGACCCGGGTAAAATTAGTAATAACAAAATTAATAAGAGACGTGCGGCTTCAGAGTTGACCGCCGTCGAGAAAAAAAACACATTAGTCTCGACCGCCGTCGTGGCGCATAAAGTAACCGGGTCTCCGCTCAACAGTTGAGCTGAGGAGGGGGGACACGGACTACTAATTCCCTGACGAATGGCTGCAAAAACTTGGTTAAACCCTTAGCAGATAGTCTACCCGCCCTATTAGTAAAGTCAAAATTCTAAAACTGTCTTTAGCACAAAAAATTCCTGCCCCTCGTGCGCATAGTTAAAAATAGGCTGGGGGCGGAGTCCTTTCTGGAGTAGTCTTGGCTCTCCATAAGAAAAACGGGCAAAGACCTGAACAGAATACGGGTTTAACCTGGATCTACACATTGGGAAAAGAGGCCCGACTAATTAGGTGCTGTCTTTCTGGAGAAGTGCATTCACACTTCTCTTAAGTTGTAAAAAGGGGTAGTATGTATATTAAAGGTAATATACATGCTGCTCCTAATTGTAACAAATGTGGGACTCGGCACTCGACCCCTTTAGTTTTACAAAACAGGGGAGGGTGTCGACGACCACGTGTAGCTGATTGGGTTGGTGTTCGGACCGGTAATAGACCCGGGTCCGAGCCCCGATCCTCTCAGGTGATAATTAAGTAACTTGTAACCAACCTACTCCCATGTACAGTTAATACTCGACGCCAGTGTAAAGGGCACGTAGGCTTGCGGAATGAAAACTTACCCCAACCCCCATACTGTGTGTTGTACAAATTAAAATGTTAAGTTATTACTGTGCATGTAGACAAAATATTTGTATGAAAATATCAGGAATACACCCATCACCTAGAAGCGGGATGTTAACTGACTAATGTAGACAGTGGTGCTGACGTTCAGTCCCAGTACAAAATTATGAGGACGAACGCCAGGCTACCACTCTGTAATTCAAAATATATACCAACAATAATTATAAAAAAAAAAAAATAAAAAAATAATAATAATATATATAAAATAGCAATAATAAGACATACCGTTCAAGCAATGGCTTCTCATAAACCCAAAAGTAGCTTTTCCACAAATAATAATAACCCAATCCTAATAATCATTATCTCTCTCTCCCATCTGGACGACACTGCACAAAAATATTATCTACAACACTTATTCTAACACAATGACACTGATGCAGTCTTGGTGTTAGACTAACGCGGGATGGGTATTTGTAGCCTTTTGCTACACCCTCTCAACTTACCTTGGAGTCGCCGACGGCCAGTCGGACGGCTCCACCTGTGGTGTCTCCTCATGTGGTCACCACGTGAATATTTCCATTACCCTGTAAGGGGGACAACTAATCAAAGAACTCTGCCACAGCCAATCTAAAGCTGCGCAGTCTGGACCAAAGTACTTGGTCACCTGCAGTTCCTCAAAACTTACCAGGGTTAAACCCCATGAAGCGCTTACACCTTATGGCGCCGCCACGTGAATTGTTTCCAATGTAGACATGTACACTACTGTCTTGTATGGGGAACGTCAAAACAAAGAATTCTGTCACAGCAAATCCAGTGCTGTACAGTCCAGACCGGAATCCCTGGTCACCCACACAATTCCATTAGTGCAGTGTCAGTCAACTAGTAGTCAATAATCATAAAATAACACTATAAGGCCAATGCGGCATACTCTACCCACACGCTGAGAGCCTGCTTGAATCGGTAATGTCAACAAACCACCAGTCAGGAAACCCTTTATTATCGCCCAACCACGCGCGAGACAAAAATGCTTGATCATGTTCGCCTAAACAATTCCTCCCACTAAAATCATATAGCCTGACGTCTCTCAGTGCCCAATACTACCACCTTACGCCGTTCATATTATCATCATCAACCACAGGACCTGGAAAAGATAATAAGTTTAGTACACAAGGTCCTAGTTTTCAGCCCGCGTCCACCATCTTGGAACCAGAAGTAAACACCAGGTGGCCGCCCATGCTATCCGTTACAAAAATCACCAGCGAAATACAGTTTCTAGTTCCGGGAGTGACGTCAGCTTCCGGAATTTAACCACGTGAAGGCGAGCTGAAAAAACTGCTGACAAATCCCTGACCAACAATCTCCTTAAACTACAAGAGTTAGTAGCCTACCTAACGTGCTAAAAACAATGAAAAGAGGATCAAAACTTACCAGGAGTGGAGCGGTCGAGATGAAGGACCGGCTGGGCAGAGGAGGGCGACTCCCGGCAACAGGCGAGGAAAGGCGACGGCTACTAAAGTCCAGTACAAAAACAGTCTTGTGGTCCTCGCATCCCATGAGAACAGACTGGCTGATGCCTCCTGGATATATATATATATTAGTAAACTAGGTGCTAATCGGGAATTGAATCACCAGAATCAGTTGATGGGAATCACTTAAAAGAAAAAATTATTATTTACAAAAGAAGACCGAGTGCCGACGGCCTAGCGTGCCACCACGGGCAGGCGGGCAATCAGTCGCCCTAACACCCGCGCCCAGCGTCTGATCACTCTGTCGAAGGGTGGGTATCCGTCTTCCAGCTCCCTGAAGTCGTTGACGGTGATGTTTCCGTCAGCGACCGTCCGTACAGCGTGGAGTACCCGCCCCGTATCCGCAGTGGGCACCCCGAACCATTCGTTGGCCCGGCGCACCTCCCGACTGACCTTGGGTACCAAACGGTTCACCCACTTCTGCAGGGAACCGTCGCTGTCCGTGAGGGCCCATTGTCGCACGTCGAAGCCGGAGGGGGTGGTCATCACTAAAGTAGACGGAGCCGGGTGGGACTTCACGTTCAGGAAAGCCCGGTTTAAGGTCTCTGCATAAAATTTGGCCGCGGCGTCTGAGCTGGTGTATAGCGGGATGTACAGTTCCAACTCCTCGTCCCACGTAAGCACGTCCAATAAATTACAGATCACTACTAAGATGTCGTCCGGCCACATAACGTGGTGCGCGAACGCGTATCCTGAAAGTTCTGCCGTCGTGGCATCCTGACAGGAGAACACGACACAGGTGTGCTCCCCACCCGCAAGGAGAAGATCAGGGTACTCCTCAATTCCGCCTTCTCGATCTGAACAAAACACTGCCACACGGACCATGGTGGATGAAGAAAGAATGATAAAAAGGGGCTAACTAGAGAAAAAGCACGTCTACACACGCTGAAATTACCGCCGGCACTGATTAAAATGACGTCATATCGAGGCTAATTTGGGAAAACCCCTTTTTGATCCGAGGGATCCAAATTTTGAAATCGGCTAGCATGATCAAACCATCGTATAATTTCTTACAAAATCTGCACTAAACTAAAGTTTAGGTCCCCAACCAACATAATCAGGCGATAAATTTTAATTATCATGGCATAATAATTCATATCGGGCGCGCAAACTCGCTAAATTCATTCGAAGCGGAAATTGCCATCCGGGCACTTATCACCTGGAGGAACCCAGACCGAGGTCGGGCCCTGGATGGGAACTCCAGTCAAGCGTCCCGCTAAGTACACATGTACTAAGGGTGACTGATGGGCGCGCACTTGGTATGATAGTTTATAGATGCCAAACTGTTTAATGCTAATCGGTCTACTACAAGGACCATGTATTTATTGTAAATAATGTCGTTTTAGTTGAAAATTGATTGAAATTTAACATACATTGTATAATGAAACTCGTCCATGCAAGATGTCCGCTTTCAACGGAATCATTTATTATTGTGTTAACTCGTTCTGAAAGTGAATTTGTTGTGTACTTGTTACTCTTAGAAGGTTAAGACAACTTTACACTGTATATATGTTGAGTTTTGTTGACTTGTGTTCCAAACCGCATATATCAAAAACTGTACATGTATGTACTAAGCCAAAACTTACCTGTTTCCTCTGTGTTTTCTTGAACTGTGAAATAACGGACCTGACACTCAGAACAAGGAGTATTGCCACAGTAGGCAGAATTATCTCCCTTACCTTGAGGATCATTTCACAATCCTCTGGACTTTCTTTGTCACTAAATGCATAACAATCACCTTCACTTTAAGGATTATTTCACGATCCTTTGAACTTACCTTGTCACCTTATGCACGGGTCCCGCAGTCCTTGAGCCTTGATGCGGACTGATAATGCTATGAACTTACCTTGAAAACTTTATGAATGGTTTCACTGATCAAATGTACTTATGTACTAAGCAAAACCGACCATATGAATGCATCTTTGTTTATACCTTTGGATAAGCAAAAATGGAACTTCTGATTATATTGACACTGTGTTGAATGTACCACGAGAGTCAAAGCCACCCCACATTGGTTTCTCTATGTCAAAGAATGAAGATGTCCAATCATCAAAATTGGGAAACTATCACATTTGATTGAAAATCCTTATTTGGTTTGAGCTATGTCGTCCACCTCCTTAAACTCAAACACCTGACCGCCGTCGAATGTACTAATAGCTTAGTACTTTTAATATATAATCACCCTGTATAATATAGCTGGGATCAGACCTAGCAAGTCTACCTCTAGGCAGAGACATTTTACGCTCCCAGCGCCACCTGTTAACCGGTATAAAAGGTGTTGCAAAGGTATGGAGCGAGTTAGTTAGAAGTTAGAGTTAACCATAGAAATAGAAGAACTGCTTGGAGTAATACCTGCGGCTCCTGCGCAGTATACTGGAGTTTACCACTACCAACAGCGTCGGACAAAGGATTGTGATAGAGCTAAGCACTAGGGCGGTCTAGGATGTGTTGGAACAACTTGTATTCTAAATGTGGTTGATTGCTGATAGGAGATGGGAAGGTGGACTGATAAAGACTTATTCACTGTGGCTTTGACTCGGGATGAGATGTTAATTGAATAAAAGACCTTTCACTTTACCAGCTCCCTCATCGTCCATTTCTTTTGAACTATTGAGGAATGGATGTATTAACTTTTAACGCAGGCTGATCGGATCGATAACCTGGATGAGCAACTCACGGATTAATTAATTATACACATCAAGCAGTATTAAATCGAACACTAACAATAGTTCAAAGGTCTTTGCCCGTCTTTTTCTTGTGGAGAGCCGAGACTACTCCTGAAAGGACTCCGCCCCCAGCCTATTTTAACTATGCGCACGAGGGGCAGGAATTTTCTGCTAAAGACAATTTTAGGATTCTGACTGTTTACTAATATGACGGGTAGACTATCTGCTGAGATTTTAACCAAGTTTGCAGCCGTTCGTCAGGGAATTAGTAGTCCGTCTCCCCCCTCCTCAGCTCAACTGTTGAGCGGGGACCCGGTTACTTGTGTTACGACGGCGGTCGAGACTAAAGTTTCCTTTTCGTTCTTTTTTTTTTTTCTCTCGACGGCGGTCAATTCTGAAGCCGCACGTCCTTTTATTATTTTATTATTATTATTTTACCCGGGTTCTCCACCAAATGAACTATTGTTAATGTTTGATTTAAGACTTGTAGGACGCTGCGTAGCTTATATAATTGATTTATCCATGAGTCGTACATCCGAGTTATTGAGCCAATCAGACTGCGCTCAAAGTTAATTCATCCATCCCCCAATAGTTCAAAAGAAATGGACGATGAGGGAGCTCTTAAAATGAAAGGGTTTTATTCAAGTAAACATCTCATCCCGAGTCAAAGCCACAGTGAATAAGTCTCAATCTGTCCACCTTCCCATCTCCTACTCAGTGATCAACCACATTAGAATACAAGTTGTTCCAGCACATCCTAGACCACCCTAGCGCTTAGCTCTATCACAATCCTTTGTCCGAGGTAGTTGGTATAGGTAAACTCCAGGATATTACGCAGGAGCTGGTAGGCATAGCTCCGAGGAGCTCAGCTAACGCTGCTGGCTTTCTACTAGTTACTAACTCCAAACTAAACTGACTCGCTCCCTACCTTGCAACACCTTTTATACTGGTTAACAGGTGGCGCCAGGAGCGTAAAACTTCTCTTCTCAGAAGTAGTATGGTTAGGCCTGATCCTAACTAAATTATAAAGTATGATAATATATTAAAAGTACTAGGCTATTAGTACAGTATATACTTTGTATTTTCTTCTTTTTCCATAACACAAATTGATTTGTTTAAAGTATTTTCGATGGTAAAAATATTAGTTAAATATAAGCCCTTACTTGTTTCACCATCATAATATGATAATTATTTAATTTACAGAGAGAAGGGCAATCCTCAGCAAAAAAAAGGATTTCTACAAAAATGATAAATAAAATCTAAGTGGGTTCATGATGAGCAATTTGGCAATACCATATTTTCCATATTTTATGTTCCAACTTGTCAAAATCTTAGAGGTTTCCACACCCTCAGGCCTCCACCTCCCCTCATAGGTACGACACTAATTAAGACTGTTTGGTCTCATGAAATAAACCTAGATGAAGACTTTGAATTCCTTAGCTGCTTAGTCCATCCCAAACCCGCCAGATGTCCTCACTGTCACGACATTAATTGTTATGTTTTAGCATCTAGCGGCATCCGACAGAACTAAAATGTGAGGGTCCCAAGCTTAAGCTCTTCTTTTCTCCCCCCTCGGACAGGATTTCTTATCATTGTGAGCCAATTAAGTTTGAAATACCATAAAATGCACCTCGCAAAGTTAGAAACTGGAAGTCAAAATTAAGTTCTTCAATCGATGGCCGGTTTACAACTCAGTGGTTCGATGAATAACAGTTGTCAAAATAAAATCAGCTTAAAATTGTTGTATCGACCAGAGGGGGTGGATGGAACAGCCCAAGCCGTGGCTCTGCCCTATGTTGTCACTACTGTGGATGTAGCCGGTCCCAATGTTCTAGTTTATGGATTTACGAGACATGCATCGACACTAGGATTCCGAATGTGACGACATAAATACTTGAAGGTAAGTTTGATGTGGCCACAATGTGATCTTGGCTTCTAAATGCCCAGAAATGAAGCCTGAAGGTGGATTGCACGGAGCTGTCTCGCATGCTCCTCAGCCGGGACTGCAGTGTAAATCAAGACACTACCCCACTCTCGTACAGAATATATCTGCTGTTTCTCAAGGATTTACTGCATATCAATCAACCAAGGGACACCCGCACGTCATATACACACTCATTATCTCTGTGTGTGAATTATGGGCCCAACAGCGGCTGATGTCGTGCAGAAAGTAGATGGGAAAACACCACCTTGATGCAGCGTGAGCCAAGGCTGTATGCAAATAATTCCAATATGGCTGCCGCATAGGTTTAAGAGTGGAAACTGGGTCTTTGCTTATCGTTGCCGGCTCGATCTAGACAGACCTACTCAACTCATTCTTGCACATCCAAAAAAGGCGATATGTGGTTTCATTCTTTAACTAATAGGGGGCTGTTGGTACAAAATGTCAGCTGCTAAACCGTTCCAAAGCCGTCTGCATCTCCAAGAAGGAGTTCACTCTCCAGCAGAGGTAGTCAAGTGAGATGCTGAGGGAGGGGGGTCTATGCCCAACCCTGGAGGTGTTCCCTAGGCTATTGTATTGAGATTATGAGATATGTTATTGCATGTAGATCATATCTTTGATCCTATCAGTATGCCATGTATATATATGCGAAAATATCCAACATATTCCCTTCAATATGAAATTGTTGCTTTTAGTTTTACTGCAATTCTCACTGTCAACAATTGAAATCAACCATGGCATGGGTCAAAGAGAGATCTGCTATTCTATGCCTATAAATGCAGTGGCGGATCCAGGGGGGTGGGGCAAAAGGGGCAATTGCCCCCCTAGACCAAAAATGAACTCTCATAGTTTTGACAAATCTGAGGAGAATTTTTGCAAGGTAAATCATGGGAGTTGGGGTAGATATTTTGCCCCCCCCCCCCCCCCCAGAAGACAGACCCTGGATCCGCCCCTGCTATGGATCCAGTGCCAAAGGATATGTGGATCTAGATCTAGCACTTTACTCCTTACTCAAGTTACAGATCCAAAATTTAAAGTGAATTTTAGTGGCTCTATAAATCTACGTATAGACATACTATTATAGATTTAGATGTTGTCTGACAGTTCAATAGGTCAAACAGAGACATTTTTTTTTGGTTCCACAAAAGAAGATCCTCATAATCTTTTGCATTTGTAGATTTGAAATCTGATAATATTGAATAGACCTGTGCATACATTATGAATCTCCCAACACCTCAACTTGTAAACCGATTCCTACCCTAAGACTTGGTCCAACTTTAAACTAGTTTGTTTCCATGTAATGGGTATTCTTTTTAGACTGGAAACATTTTGTTTTTATTTTGTTTCTCCCGAAAAAAATCTCTCCCTCACTTAAGGAAAATGGATTCTTCTTTTTGTTATGTACAATGTAATAGTAATATTTACCATTTATTGTAACGCTCGGCTCCATATGTGGTAAATCTCGCCTACTGCCATGTGGTTAGACACCCTCCAGAGCACTCGACCATCTGTACTGATTGATTGGTTGTCATGGAGACGGACCAGACTGGACTCATTGACCCCTGGAGAACTTGGGGTGGTTGCCATAGTTACTGACCACGGGACGCTCATTCAGGGTCAAACGAGGGGTAAAGTGACGTCGCCCCGTGACGCCCACCTTATACCCTTCCGTACGGCCACTGACTTTAGGGTCAATAGAAACGTAAGAATCCTGTTATGCCTATTGATTTTACTCTGTTCAGTGGTGCGATTTTTCCACTTGTCACACTCAACATGGAATTACGTAAGTTAACGGGTAACCCTCTATCGACGTCCCATGGATCAGTGTTCTACTTCTAGATCAATATGTATGTTCTACTTGAATCTCAAGGGCCCAGTGATGAAAGCTTGAGAGCAGAATCGACCGAGCACAAACGACTTTTAATTTTTTGTGATTTTATGTATAACCGTACATTTAGCATAGAGTAAAGTATTTCCCATTGTTCGCATTACGACCCAGTTAGCAGGGCGGAAAGATGGCCTGGATCCTGTTGTTCTCGTCCCTGATAGACACCACATGTGACCGGTCGTGGTTCCTAATTCTTTGGCCGGTGAGTTAGCAGGTGCCCGTCAGACACACGGGTTACTGACCCCAGTCACAGGCCGTCACTCAGACTGCAATCGGATCAGGAAAAAAGGGACACCCCCAGGCAGGGATCAACGCGAGGTAACTTGGATAGGAAATACGATGTGGCCACAGCTTATGGCCCCAGCATTTGGTAATGTAAAAATACTGTGAAAAGCTGGATAGGGGATCATTAAATTAGTTGTAGGTCGTGACAGTTCATTAAGTGTGTATGTGCACAACCAGTGAGGAATTCGCTAATTTGAATTTGATCGTATACAAATTATATGCTATTTTGACATGTTAGTAGTGGTATCATCAGCCAGGGGCAAGTTGATAAGACAAATTGTTACTTTGGCCAAGGGCCTTATTATGGCTTATAGTACTTAAAACTCCTGAAACTTGTCCCCTGCAGTGCAGGTTGAGATGTTCCATAAATGCCTGGTCATGAACAGGACCCTGATGATTCAGATTTGAACCTTAGATCAGCGGGCCCGTGACACGTTGTGGTCTGTGACTGGTCTGCTCCCCTTTGTGGGTGTGAATACAATGGGACTGTGCCAGGCCGAGGTTCACCACTGGGCGTGGGGAGCCTGGAATTGCTGGGGTGGATACTTACCAAGTATAAGTACATCCAAGATATCGCGGAGTGTCTTTTTTAGTGGCTTTAATTAGTGTTTTGTGAAGCATAAAAAGCCAGATATAAATTCCACATCCCGCAGGCATATATATATAGGGACCTCCTTGGATTGTTTGTAATGGATTTTCATTTAAAAAATTAAGGAAAATAACTATATAACTTTAAAGTTTTGTAGAAGTCGGAGTAGTTCGACTGGAGGGTGTGCAGTGGATGAAAGTGGATGAAATGTTTGTATAAGTGTACTACAATAGATAGGCTCCTTACCGTATGGTCCTATTTAAGTACATGCTGGCAGCTTCTATTTGCCAAAGCCCACGCATAATATATAATGATCAAAGTACGTGTACTCTCAAAATAAGAGAGTTATCATTATTATATAGATGTAAACGCAGTTTTTATTTGCTGCATACTGGTATCGACAAAGGCAGTATTCAAATAGACGGCACTGCTTTTATAAACATGAGTGTTGTTTGAAGAAAGGCATCTGTTATAATGTAAATAACTCGAAATGTTTTTGAAGAAAAGACAAGTTGTCATTATCGGATTTATCAACAGCGTCTCGATCGGCCTACCAACTCTTAAGTACTTTTAGTAAATGCGCTAAATACTTTTATGTAAATTTACTATTATTGTAAGACTTAGATCCCTGGTACAACAGTAGGTGAATTATGTGAACGGACGAAGTCATGAGAATGACGCACTAAGTAGTGTTAGCCCCCGCCCCGTCGACCTCAATCCCCACGGAAATACTTCTAATGCAATCTGCTTAAAAACATAATTGCACAATTACGAGGGTCCAATTAGACATGCTAGTCTTCCTCGACGTTGTTCACGGTCGACATACACGAAGAAATCTCCCTCTCGTAACCCCCCCCCCCCCCCCATCCCCCCACCCCCGTCGACCCGTCCTCACATTTTATGAGGAGTCAATTTAAAGTACATACTAGGTCATATCAACGAGAATAGAAGGGACTGATACTTTTCGTGGTCACGAGGGCAACGCGTGATTTTTTAAAATTTACAATGTACCACCAGTTACATCTAGTTTATGGCATACTTGATTTTATTCAATTTAAAATACGAGAATATTATGATGTTTAGTGTAAGGCCAGGCAGGTGTTCCTTGTAACCCGTCCCAGCATAAACGGGGATTAGACGGATGCATGCTCTCTTTAAGGTGAAGTATCTATATCAATCATAAATAATTTATCTTAAAAACTCAAACAGCTCAATCGTTAAGGTATTCTTTTGACGCGAAATCACAAGATGGCATATGGGAAATCAAATTGGACACATTTAATTACATGGAGCTCGAGGCTTTGGTCTCGTCGCATCTGACTGTCTCTGCCCACGGGGCTATTAAAGCCGGATGGAGGAGTCTACTGAGGCGGTTCGTGATTAGAGACGCAGACGTTTTTATTAACCTCCATATCGCCCAGGGGCCGACTGTGTGACCTAGATGGTAATCATGGATGTGTCCTAGTACTAGAAATACCTATCACGATATAAAACCTATTGCGTATTATATAATTATGTATCAAAGTAACCTACAACATATTTGAATGAAGTCTTACTGCGTAGAAGCTAGGATTGAGTGCCATCTGGATTTTTGTTAGATTTTTTTTTTGTATCTTCCACACTAACTTTCTCCCGATATAAGTATAAGGACTTTTAGCATCCACTGTTTACAGGTGTTTGATGATAATATTGTATTTAATTGTTATTTCATTACAAGAAACAACGTCTTCATTTGAACAATGCAATGCAATATAATTATATCAATAAGCATACATATTTATAACATTGTCAATAAGGATAACAGTGTGCTACTCATTTCGGGCGCACATCTAAACACATCCGACAGCAGAATAATTCAATTGTGCTCATATTAAAGTCGCAGGGTGCATACATTTAATGTACAATAACTTGGCTTTGTAAATATTGATGAAAAACGGTCTGTGTCAGTGGGAGAAATAATAGGCTTTTCTATACGAATGTCACTTTGATGAACATGGATGGTTGAAATTACGGGAAGTGGTTAAACTTCTAAGTAAAAATAAGAAAGCAGTCTTCTGATCAGCCTTTACTCGGTCTTTATAATTATAGCCCTTTGTTCTTGTAGGTGGTTTCCTGCTCAGATTTCCGGTAAGAATAATCAATGTTGTGTGAAGCAGGGAACCCGCATCAACTAAAATAGAGGTGGGACCAGATTACACAGCTGACAACACTCGCTAAGATAATGGCTCTTTCTGCCACCATGCCCATATCCAACGTCCTGCGAGTGAATCCGTCTACTACTAACTGCCTAGCCGTACCAATCATGGTGGCTGATATTCATCAGGAATTTTATCGGTGAATCTTAATTTGACATTGACATATCGTTTTTCAAGTTCGGAATTTATGTTCAGTTATTTATGCACCGGTATTGCAATTTGCCTAGAGCCTTGTCAGAGTCCCTGACAAAAAAAACAAAACAAAATAACAACTGCCCCACCTTACCGTACGAAGTGGTAGATATGCAGAAAGCTGATTACCCTACTTCTTCTTAAATGATGTCTTTTGAGTTTTCGTATGTTGCTGCCTACATACTAAACTTTCTTCAGGTCTTACCAAGAACCAGTGAAATGGGCCATAACCAACCTGTCCATCTGGCTGCTGTTTTGTTAAACTGCTTTCTAAAGGACCTTTGGGAACCAGCAAATTGGGTCATGACCCCATTTCTTAGTTCCAGCCTCATCCTCCATGGTGTAGTGGTTAAGACCCTCACCTCCAAACCCAAAGGTTGTGGGTTCGAATCCTGGCAAAGCCACTTGTAGAGGCATAAAGGGGAGCACACAGACTGAGTCAGGTCTATGTGTTTTGAAGGAGGGAGGGATGCAGGGGGACCTTTGAATCATTGGCATGCAGTACACTGAAGGCGATGAGAAGAACCACATGTACAAATTAGTGGCAGGTAACTTGATGTAGGACACATTAGCCTAGTCTACATTATCTGCACATAGTATAATCCAGCAGCATGTACTTATCCTTAATCTCGGGTAGCCTAGTTTATTCGTTTCGGTTGGGTAGTTCAAACATACAATAGCATAATTCATAGTGACATTCTCATCTCTCCATGTTGTTGAGCCCCTGGCATGTAACTATGGTTTAACTCATAGGACGTATTGATATAGCGGGTATCTAATTGTAACTTTGGTTAGAGCTAGCTGAATAGATCATCTAGTGCTCGTGTCCTGACCGCTCTCTGGTCCAAGACCCCTGACCTCTAACCCCTGACCCCACGACCCAGCGTTGACGGTCAGTGGGTTGTGGAGTATCTCCGTCACCGGCCGGGAGAACTACTACAGGGAGGTCACCAACAAACTCAAACTGACCTCCACCAGAAATTGCATCCGTTTTGAAGTTGTTCATGGCTTAAGGTAGTTAACATTCTCGAACGTCTGATTATTGACCACTGCAAACAATTTAACATACTTCTTTTGAACATATTAGACATGCCGCCAAGAATACCAGTAGTAAATACATTCATTTTTGCAGTTTGGAAAGAACCCTGGAGGTTGGCCGGGCGTTAAAATACCCCAACAAACAAACATTCATGTTACTGGTTGTCTGGACAAAATTTGTTTTTGTCTAGCCACAGTTTATCTCGTATTTGCAGGTGTCCAGACAAATAATCCGGAAATCTAGTTCAAATACCAGGCCCTCAAAACACCTTAAAGGCTTACAATTCCAGTCACAGCGCTCTGAATGCAATAACACAGTTGAGCTCCCGGCAGTACACCACGTCCAATCAATATGGGGCATTTGACCCAGGGCATGACCTGCTCTAGGTGTCACTGCACTATTTATTTGTACGACTGTGGTGAAACTAATGGGAATAATGTCCCTTGACCGCCCAGCCGCTACCAACCTGACAAAAAAAATCCGTGTCATTACGGCCAGTGGTCATGACCTGAATATAAGGTCAGAGGTCAAACAAACATCCGGGCTCTCAGTATACCGCACTCGGGAGTTTATATTTGCGCATGCGTGTTCCTTTCCCGCCACTGCCAGTCGGGGGTCAAGCGCGACTTCCAGCCAATGAGGAGTGTCCTTTTGTACCACGTGATACAATATGGCCGCGCCCAGGAACAAACTCCGGTCAGCGGTATAAAGCGTCCCCTGTCTGGCTGGCTGACAGAAGAGCGCCATCTAACGGACTGCTAGACACTGTGGGCAGGGCATACATAGTCCATGTCGTTCTTTGGAAGTTGTTGCTTTTAAAGTTGAAGGGTCACAGAAATTTCAACTTTGCTGCAGTAGCTCGAGATCGTAACAAACGAAGTGTCCCTTATTAAGAATATCCTAAATTCATCACCTACATCAATTTCTATAACTCTAAACACGTTTTCTGAGGCAATATATGCCATGTTCTGGTCAAAAACTCATTTTAATTACATTCTAAAATTATAAAGAGAAAATCGGTCAAGTGACTATTCACAGGCCACTTTATTCATCAATGGTTCATGAATGTTTTGAGAATTCTGAAAAATGCATAATCCACGTGCAAATTAAGCTTCAATCGTCCATGCATCGGGCAGCAGAACTGGCACCCTAACTCTTTAAACACTTTTACAGTTTGGTATTTGAACAAAGCAAACCGTATATTAATATACATAACAAGTTTGATTCACAAGACTAATAGCTAGTTCAACATTCTGTAGTTGCAACCGAGTCACTGAATGTCCCAAAGGTTGGCAGATGAAGGACTTCTGCATGGACCCCTACCAGTAGTACCAGTACGTTAGCAGTAGGATAAGTAACACTAGACTAAATAATCTTTTAAAACTCAATCCTACTAACCCATTAGCCTAATGACATTAGCTCGCAGCCTCCTCAGTCTTAAGCCCGGCACCTTGCTGCTTGGTAGGCCCATCCTCACATATCAGGGGGTCTAGTGCCGACGCTGGGGCTGGCACAGTCAGCGGCAGCGGCAGGAGGGACTGACGGGTGAAGATGGGTAGGCCCACCAAATGGTATTTCTACGGTGCAGGTTAGCGTCCTAATCTCCAATCCTCTTGGACCAGCCGG
Source organism: Lepidonotus clava (assembly GCA_936440205.1). Classification (NCBI taxonomy): domain Eukaryota; kingdom Metazoa; phylum Annelida; class Polychaeta; order Phyllodocida; family Polynoidae; genus Lepidonotus; species Lepidonotus clava. The sequence continues at coordinate 20,307,912 of OW387148.1, forward strand.
CCAAGCTATGAGCTTTTTACCAAATGTACATAAATAAAGGTTATGTACAAACAGAAAAGCCCTATATCATGACGTGTTCAAGAGTGTTTCTGCAAAACGTTTCATACTTCCAGTTTGTGAGAGCATGATATTGTCAACTAAAACAAAAGAAGGGAACTTAAAGCAAGCTCGATTGATTCTAGGGAAACATTGCAATTCAATTAATTGAGAATCTGAGGTAATTCCTCATATTATTTAAATATGTTAAACATGACTCAAATAATTCTCTTTTTAGATATATCCAACGAGTATAGAAGAGTCGTTGATATGTTTGAGATAATCCTCGCTCAAGCCGACAACGTTATTCCATTGCGAACACCCATATAAGTGACTAACTAATACAGATCGATATCAGACATCTAATTTCCATGTTAAATACATACTATTGTAAATAAACATTTAAGTGGTTCCCCTCACACAGTCCATTTGACTCTGACCCACCCCCCTTTGCCTGTTCACTATGGGTACCAAACAGTCGGACCATGGAGGCATATATTAACCAACACAGTCCCGGTATAAAGGGGTGCAACTGATCCCATTTCATGATTTGGTGCACTTAAGTAGGGCTTAAAAGGGGGTCTGCTTTGTGTTAATATTCAGCGTAATAAGGCGGCGGTAATGTGCGCCAAACACATTAACGTGTCGTTTTAACGCCGGCCGGCTCTGCGGGCCCAAATGGCCGGCCACAAACCCGACTCTGACTGACACTGACACTATTGTCACCCACCCTGGAATGACCAAGTGCAAAAATAGCCCCCATGGGACAGGGTGTCTTGTGGGGGGGTTGTCAGCGCTGACAGCGGCCTGTGGTCGGGAGTGGACACTGGGTGTTGGGGGATAGAGGGTTATTTGATATCCCATGGTTGACCGGGAGAATGCTATTGGTCACTTGTCTGGGTCAGACCGGTCAGTTGTCTGTGGTCGGCCTCACTCCTTTCATGTATCAGTGTATACTCCTAACTTATTCATCATCATTTCATTCTGATCCTGGTGCTCCAGTGCGAATTAATTTGTCAGCAAAGTTAGTGTATTAAGACACTAAGCCACAAAGTGACCCTAAGTGAATAAGTCACATAGCACCAGTCTTAGTGCCACCTTCAAGACCCTATCCCACAAAGGCCCTAAATCACAAAGTTACAGTGACACTGAGTCACAAAGTGACCCTAAGTCCAACTCCGATGCACCAAGTAGTATCTCAGTTATGTCCTTCTTGGATGTACCAACCATCACCGATATTTGACCGCATGGCCACAGTGGCACTAGACTATTCAATTCAAGAAAATATTGATAATTGAATGGCAGATTTTATAAAATTTGAAATGGTTTCACTTCGACCTCAATTATTCACTGGCTTTGGGACCCACATAGACAGTCCCAGATGTGGTATAACGGCCCCCATCTACAGACATTGGGGACCAATTCTCCACTATTATTACCCCTCTCCCCGCACCCCCCGGAATGCCCACTTTGTCCAGACAAGCTCTAGACCGGGCCAGCACCGTTAATAGACAGCCCCACATTGTTCTGTCAGCCCACCTCCGCGCCGACCGTCAAACAGTTAACGCTCCCCTGCCACCCATTTAGGCCTCGGTTATGTACCATAAAAGTAGTAATCCCTCCACCCAGGAGGAGAGGCGAGCAAACATCGGCTGGAGCACGCCCACTCCAGACGAGCACATGGGTTATGGTCTGTGATACCTGTGATAGTGTATGTACATGTACTCTCAGAATGTCATTTCATGTTGTCTTCCCGGGGTTGTCTTGTGCCAGTTGTGGTAGCTAGAGTTCAGAAAGGGAAAGACAAATATCTCAAAATAAGGAATAATCATGATGAAGATTGAGACCCTATGAAGGATAATGAAATGGGAGTTAGATGACATCATCATGGTCATATCATTATTAACCAGTAATGTAAATCATTTATGGAAATAAGAAATATTGTTAATTGTAGTACATTGTAACTATCTATGTATCCACTTAAGCTAGACTAGATATGATATTTGACATACGCTTTCACGAAGGTTGGAAACACGCTTACTTTACCGTGTGCATTATGCCCAGAGCTAGCCAGCCGTATAAAATGAAGCTTACTGGGTTTAACGATCGTACACAGGACTTAATAATGTATTAGAGAAACCGGAGCTATTTGGAGCATGTATCCCTTATATAAGGTTACATGACAAAACGTGTGCCATTTAATCCATTGAGCTGTGTGTGTTGGAGCTGAAGCCTGAGAGAGTCAGCGTTAGCTACACGGGTCCACTGTATACATGTATGATGGTTAGACGAGAGGCCGTATTCAGCGGAGGGGCTAAGTGGTTAAGGTGGGGCTCAGCTTACCTGGCCGATGTAAGGCTATTGTTACTACCTGATATCACACCCCCGGCACAGCTGACTCAGGTAACATCACCCACTCAGCACAGTCCCTCCGCAGGGCAAGGAATCAATTAGGACGAGGGGATGTCTTTGTATGGCGTGACTGCCGCCTCTTCTCGGAAGGCAGATAACTAACGTTCCGGGAAAAAAGTTCCCTCGAAATGAGCTGATTAGGGATGTTAGCACGCTCATTATCACACTGACTCAGTGAGGCTTTGGTCGACTGGCAGTGTTTGACCAGAGAAACTAATTTAATACCTAACCCATTTTAACTGTATATTCTCTGGTTTGACACAATCTGACCAAAGGAAGCAGCAAGAACTTTGAACGTTTCAAGAGGTTGTTAATTTTAATGTAGGCTACCTAAAGCCTAACTTTCAATTACTTAATTCATGCGAAAAATTCAATAATGCCTCCCAACCACTTTCCATCTAACAAGGATACAAGGATACAAATATGTCAAATATATAAAAGCAAGATGGATCCTTGTTGATAAAACGACATTTTGTTGAAAGTAAACAGATCCTTCCCCCCGGCACACTTAAAGTAGCTTATCGCTCAGTCGGTCCTTGGCAGGTCAGGGAAGGGAGGGGTGCTATATCGGTCTATTGTTAGACAGAGACCTAGATTTCAGGTTTTAAATGTTTTTCTGACCCCAGTGAAGGAATCCAGACGTACATTCCATTCCATTTGTACCCCGGCGCCGGCTTTTACTGCACGAGCTCATAGGGAACACCTCATATATATTCTAGTCATATTTCATCTAATAATTCATCATTGTGGAGAGGTAGTTGAATTCCTATAGGCAATATTTTAACGTTTTAGATAACACGTATCATTGCTAGATTTCAAGTTAAGTGAAATGAAAGGATATGTTAACATACGTTATATTTTATGTTTTCCAGGACTTTTTTTTGTGGTCAATATACCCAAATCTGTGTAATAATGTCCATATGAAGTCAAGTGTAATTTTATGGAGAGTTTGCGAAGTACACAATTGTTGGAAACGAGAAATTCTGTCCTTCTTCATTTCAGACAAGAAGTCTATATTTAGACCTGCTTTGTGTATAAATATAAAAGTTCAGGTAAAAAGAACTACAAAAACCAACAACGAGCGCTCATCGGTAGTCTGAACTTCTATGGCTGTAGGGGGAGGGAGGTGCGTGTCGTCACGTGATTCTGGTCATGTGACACTGTGATGGTCGTACCAGTAGGCATTAATCGGAGCCCCATGTATCCTGACATAACAAGGGGCGTATGTGTCATTAAATCTGGCGCTGGGATATAAGGTCTGGTGCTCACGCACCCTCACCGTCTGCGGGGCACGCAGTAGACTCTAGATTAACGATGGAAATAGCTTAATGCTATGATCCCCGGGGGTCGACTTTACATTAGAGCCATGTGGTATAAAACCAGCCACAAACCGAGAATAGATGTAGAATGAAAAAGAAAATAAAGGACTCGGAGCAATTCATTATGAGTCTCAAGTCTAATGGGCTATTATATTATGCTTTATAGAGAGTGCAGTCCTCCTGAGCATCTTGTATTATGAACGCTCAGAGTCAAATGCCATTAAATGTCTAATGCAATACCATGGTGCTAATGCTATATGTTTTTAAATGTCTTAATACTACACTTCACCTCTGGCCTTTGGGCGAGGTGGGGGCCGTGGTGGTGTTAGAGATCCAACTGTCAGAGCCCGTCCCTGTTCTGAGTCTACCCTCTGTACACACGTAAGACTCAGCATGGATCATCGAGTCGCTACTTGTACCCGCTGAGCTAACATGACGTGATAACATGGCCAGATACACCCCCCTCCACCAGGGAAGAAGACCTTTAGAGTCGACAAAAAACTACCCTAGTAGACCACATAGCTGGCACATCACGACAGGAACCCTGGAGGATCCACCGGCCGGTATGATATGTCTAGCCATACACGGGAGAGCAGCCTTTGCACATCTCCTGCAAGTCTCAGCCCAATGGGATGTTAATCAGATCGGAAGGGGGCCAGTTTGATTCTTTGAAGCTCATTTTCACGTGGGTAATTGACTGCATTTAAAAGTAGAATTTGGTCCTGAATTCAATAAGTATAAACTCTATTGCCCTCTCCCAGTCCCTGCCCTTTTAAAATGCCCGACCTGCCACTGCTAAGTCTCTACACCTGTTCAGAGAAATAGGACCCGGCCTATTACACATACACCTGTGTCAGTGTGTGGGGTAGGGCAGGCAGTGCTCCCCGGTGGGCAGGCAAGGCGTACACCCTACCTGGGGGACCGTTACCCCAGCTGTCACCCCTTTGTCAGTATAACACTGACTGTATTATACATAGTTAGGGCCCTTGTGGGGTGTAGTATAGAGCCTTAGAGGCCCAGATGGGGGGTGAGGTGGGAGTGTCACACACTGGTCACACTCTGTTCACAGTGGGGGAGTCACTTGACATGCTCACCCCACTGGCTACATGGTAATGGTCAATTAGAATGATAATACACCCAGGGGAAGCGGGGCGTTGTTATTATCATACCGCCGCCTGCCTTGATTATGAAATCAACAATGTTCATATTGACATGTCAGACTGAGAGGGGTCGAGGGGGCACTGTCCACAGTCCCAGTCTTGATGGATGTATGTGTACGCTCACTGTATCAAATGATACTTCCCGGACCCATACTTCATTATGTAACACGTTTATCAAGTGCTCCTGAACCGAATGATATTATCAGGCCTTATATATACTTGTGAAATAATTATTTCTTTCTTTGGTTTTGTATTGTGCGTCATGTTATACAAAAACATGTAATAGTCTGTTTATGGGGCTTAAGTGATATAGCTTAACCAGTTTTGCTGTTGTATAGCGGGGCCTATTTCCAGAAAAGCTTCCACCAGTCACTTTGTCTGGTTTTAATGGTGCAGACCCACACTTAGCGACCTTTTCACTTCCAATTTACCTTTCGATAGCTCGTAGTTCTGCAGCCGTATGGTTTCCTATTTAGAGCCCACCAGAATGGGGCCCATTCTCCTCGGCTCAAAAGGGTGGGCAGAGCTTAGACCCACCAGGGAATAAGCAGATTTAGGCCCTGTACTCTAGGGATAGAGTCCCCATGAATAGGTGTAGACGAAGTAACAATAACGGGAGTTTGGGGCCTAAATGGAGATCAGTGCTCCAGTTCTTTTGTGCACACAAAGATGTAAATAACTAGAAATAATATTTTAAAATCTGATAATAACCAATAAGGATTGTCGTTCCTAAAGTCACTTTAAATTACAAACGTTTATCTTTCTATTTACTGTAGATTTGATTTAGTTAATCCCATTCCATGAAAGTCTATATTTGGTTTGAAACTGCAGAGAACGGAATTTGGCATATTAGAGAAAAAGAGTTATGTACCGTCACGACTACCATCATAATTATTATCCTCCAGTGCCATTTTAGGGACGTGTGAGAATAGACGGTGAAGATGTATGACTACGTGGAAGTCTTATATAATTAAAAATCTGAACAAGACTAGTGTTGAAATACAACTATGTATCCTGTCAAATAAAGTATCGCTGTATATATATTTTTGTCATACAGAGAGGCCCCCAGAGGTATCGAATTCGGTTCTTCGCCTCAGAAAACGAGAAAAAGAGGCTGATTTATTTGTAGCAGTTAGAAACGTAACAATTGTGAATAGGAACGAGGATGGACTTTGACTCTTCCCAGACAAAGTAGTAGGAAAGTACTTATTCCATTACCAATGGGTCGTTTGAAAAGGAATCAGGGGAATGTAGCTTCTCCCAAAAAGTTAAAAGTCTAAACTTATGTAAAGCTATTTCCATAATAAAAATGGGGGAAACGGTCCTGGGTAAATCATACTTTCAGACAGTAAATAGGCCACAGGGAAAACGTGACAGGTCAGGCCACATGCAAGATGAGAATTGCGTGGGAACATAGAAAAACGACAGATGAACTTAATTTGAAAATAGGAGCTCTGTACAAGAAGCTGCGTTTTGGCACATTTGATATATTATTACAGTTTTGTCAGTAGCTATATATATTGCATTCATACAACATGGAATACTGGTAGTGCAAAAAGAGCTGACTTGTCAACTAGAAGTAGAATGCAGCCTAGTTACAGGGGAAATTATCATACACTTACAGTGTTCGAAATTAAGGGTGCGCCCTGCGCCCGGCGCGCACATTTCCGCCGACGGGCGCACGTTTTTTTTAAGTGTGCGCCCGTTGTGTGCACACATTTTCAAAAGATTATTATATCTATATATTAGGGGAGTGCATATACAAGGTCCCGGGCGCACAGTTACAGAATGTGTGCACCCGGCAGGCGCACAAAATAAAAGCTTAATTTCGAACACTGACTTATACACGAAGAGTGTGAAAGTTTGATGGCCGTCCAGAGGTATTTGGGGCAATATGTTTGTCATGCAAGCTGTTTTTTAAAGTGCTGTCATAATGTTATAGAAGAGAGAGCGTGTACGTCAATTGCCATCCAAAGTGGAATCAACAATGAAATAAAAAACAATAAAGCGAAGAGGGAAAAATTTGTTTTAGAACCCAGTCATGCACTCAGGCTCAAAACATAATGTGGAAAAGTCTAGCAGTAAATCCACCGCAAAGACGTATAGTCCCTCCCTTATCTGGTAATAACTAATAAAGTTTATCTTGACTTATCAAATTGTCGGACATTATCCGTCAGCAGGCCAGCTTACAGCGTTGAGTGGCGGCGGCTGGAGGCGGCCTTATAGATGCTATCGGGGCCGGGAGGCTTTAAGTAGGTATACACGACCCTGGTTCTGGGCCTTTGTGAGGGACTGATGGACGAGATAGCAGTCAGTACTCAGCGACTGGTCATGACAGACAGTGTAAGGAGGGCCTTCCTCTGTCATCAATCCCCTTCTTATGGCACCTGAGACAAGACAGATGCTAGATACATTTGCTCTGATTCATTTGGGAAAATGGGCTTTTAATTTGCATAAGATAGGTCTTTACCTATATAAATGCTGCCTTGAAATGAACAAGAATTAGACAGTAAACTCAATATGATTTTTGTAGGATGTGTATTTAACACCATTCCTTTGAACTTAAAAGTGACGCATATATTTTGAAGGGAAAAGTACGCAATATGCCATAACAAAATGGCCTAATTTTCTCTTGTCGAGGAAATTGAATGTTTTCTCCCGGAATAATGTTGTACCTGAGACAATGGTCCTTCCCACCTTGAAGCAGTGACTGGCCACTCCTAACTCGTGTGAGAAGATGGGGATGATAGATGACATACGTTAAACTACCCCAACAAACAAGATAGATGACATGTAAGGTGTAAGCCGTCCTCCAGGTGGTTACAGGTCGTTTGACCCCCTCTCACCTGGCTGAAGACATGTAACGCATAAGCCATCCTCCAGGTGGTGGTTGGAGCCGTCTCACCTGCCCGAGGACAGGTAGGGCGTACGTAGGTCCTCCCTCAGGTGATTGGTCTAACCACGGAGAGTAAAATAAGTCTTATTTTACTCTCCATGGTCTTACGGACGTAGAGCCCTCGCACCTGCCCTCGGACAGGTAGGGTGTAAGCGGTCCTCCAGGTAGGGATAGGACCCCTCTCTGTCTCACCCCACCTCCTAAGCCCCCTGAGGTGTAAGCCCTCCTCCAGGTGGTTAGTCCTCCAGGTGATGAGTGGACCCCCCTCCCACTGTTCCAAGACAGGTATTAAATGCGTAGGCTGAGATAAATGAGGTTTACCAAAATGCGGGTCAAATGATTTTGAATATTTATTGAAAACTTATTTACCTTCTTTAAGATAAGAATTACTAGTAGAATCCCCTCCGTTGTGCTCTGGTTGGGGATGTGGGCGGGGAGGGTGTTTGTGTTATGACCTTGCAGATGGTAGGTCGGAACCAATGAATGGGTTAGTAGGTCTAAGCAAGGAGACTACAGGAGATATGTTAGTATATACCAGGCCACAGGTAAAGGATGCATACTAGGGACACAGTCTCGTTGTTTGAATATGAATTGACAACAGCCTGTGACCCTCCTGTCGCCCTTAACAAGTCCAAAGTCCACGGGAGTCACCTATCGCCTCCGATAAAAATTGTACTGTGATAAAATGTTTTAGTATCAGACGAGTACAGTTTATCTTCGCCAATGCAAGCCGGTTGATTCAATGAGTGGCTTGGAGTAAAAAGTATTAAATGTCAAAATGCTTTGGCTCACAACATCTCCCCCCCCCCCCCCCCACCGGGCAAAAGGAAGTGCAATGATTTTAGTCGTTCTGGTGAGCTTCAAGTTCCATGTAATTATAAACTTTAAGTCTAATTGAAGCAGTCCAATGTACAACACTATCAATGAACATTATATTAAACTAAACATGCTGAAAATATGTACACGTAAGGCTAGTGTAGGCTTGGCACAGGGGCCGAAATGGAAATGAAGGCGGGTGGCAAGGGAGGGTTATAAGGGGAGTGGGGAGGGGTTGCGGAAGTGGGAACCAGTTGCCCTGCATGATGCCCGGATATTGTCCGGTAAATCCAGCAAGAAAATGGAAGTGAAGGTCCATGGATCAGTCACCCTTGTGACCCGGCGGGCCCATAACGACGTGCAGACCGCTGGTAATGGTAGCATTGGGGCTGGGCTAGCGTTAGCTGTAACCACATGAACTGTCACTGATGGCAATATTAAGGCCGGCCAATCGCCCCCCGTAATAAGGCCCTGAGTGGTGTGTAATGGCCCTGTCTGGTCAGCCGAACCAATCTACCCCCAGCCCAGCCTGGTGGAGAGATCACGGATTAGTGGGTTATAATATACGAGATCGGTATCTACGTGGATATAGAAAAAGAACCATCGCTCATTGTATGATCTGTTGCGAAAGTAGCGTAATATAATGCTTGATAGCATGAAAAGAACACAATCATTCTGATTATGTTGCAGCCATATTCCTTATTTGTGTTAATCTGTACATATCATAGGATTATTTGTGATACCCTTCCTGATTATCATTGTTTGACACATAGTCACAATGTAGGTACATGTATTTATGATTAGAATTAGCCAAATAGGCTGGGTATTTAAGCTGCTAGCAGTATTGGCCTAAGGATACAGCCAAAAGTAAAATAATCTTGTGTAGAAGCCTTGTGTAGTGGAGACCTGGTCACAGAGCACTGTGTCAAGGGTCCTGGCCACTCCATACTCTCACTATCCCTAGTATCGATAGGCCTTATCAGCCCCACCACTCTAGGTCATCCAGCGACCCAGGAGTAGCAATAATCATCCAGAACTGTAGTGCAATTTCCGTCCCCTCGTCAGATTCAAAATACGGTAATCCGGTTGAATCCAGTCTTAGAAAGGTCATTTAGATTTAGAAACTGGGCCTACAGCCCATGTCTAGAATATACAGTGGCTGCGTGGGAGCCACTGGGAGGTTATTTTGTTTTGTTTACTGCTAAACTACACTCTAAAAAGGAGAAAAAATAAGTTTAAAGTAGACCTGTGCTGCTTGTATAATTTCTGTCAAATGGAGATGGAGGAGAGTTGGTTGTGTTAGTACGAGTCAACATGTAGACTCAGCCCCACGTGTGGACCTTGTTTGACATGGGAGATAAATACGACCCGACCAACTTCATCTCGGCTACCACAGGCCCCCTCTCCCCTAATACTGTTTTATGTGCCCATCACCACAAGGCCCATAAGCATCTGACTCATCCAAACCTGTCTGCTTATGTCTACTATCATCCATAATATGAAACTTTGAGGTCATCTCAATAAAGTTATCTTTAACAGGTTATTTGTCTACTATCAGCACAAAATGACTGGATTTCGTATTCAAGACCTATTTGTTTCGTTTCTACTATTCGGTCATCGTGAATTAGCCTTGATCTTTGAAACTAGAAGGTAAGTGGGACTTAGCATTTTGGGTGGGCTTTTTTCTGCCTTTACCCAATCAGTGAGTCATTCGCCTTTTGATGACTGAGCAACTCACTGCCCAATGCAATATCTGCGTTACTGGTAACATTGAGAAAGATAAAAAAAACAAAACAATTTCTCAGGTCAGAAGTGGGACGTTTTGAAAGTCCATCGTTATGCAGTCAGTCCCTCTCACAGGGCAATTATATGAATAGGTAATAAAGTACTTAGCAAACCATAACAATATGATACTTATGTGTACTTTGAATTATTAAATCCATTATAAAAACGACTATGCCACAAATCTGTTGCACTAAGACTATATTATATAACATATATATTTGTGTACATATAAACGCTCTGAAAATTCCACTAATGAACGGCAAAGAAAGATGGGGGCAGTAGCAGCTGACACGGTTGGATTTTAGTCAGACCGTCCTATATAGTTAGGAAGCCTACTACTACTAGTACTGAGTATTAGCAAATAGGTTATACCGACAGTTTTTAGGTGGCTGGGCTTATTCGTGTCACTTCCTATTGAGATAAAAGCCGTGGTTTTCTCCCGACTCGGCGTTTTGGAGCGGTTCACCACTTGAGCTGCTCATATCAGCTCACGTCCTGAGGCGTTTACAGCCAGCCCTCAGCTGGTCTTATCGCCTGCTGCAGTCAGGGTACAGGCAGAATCACGTGTCAATGGGCGGGCACTGCGAGTATGTCAGCTATATGATAAAAAACAGCCATAAACCTCTTTTAATCAGGGTTCTACTTGATATAATAAGGAAAACGCTAAATAAACACTGCAGATATAAAGTCTTTTTTTGCCAGTGCTTTCCTATAAAATACCTTTGCTAAATCTTATACATTTCATAGTTTATTTTCTCATCTAAAATTTAACAATGTTTGCATTATTTCAACACTAAAAGATCATACGTAAAACGTACTGAACGCAGTTGCCTGGACCTATTCAAAATGAAAGATGGAGCATTCAGATCAGACTTGAGTCACTTTGGGGAGGCCCAGGCCCCAAGTTGAAGCTAATGGTGTTACCGTTAGACCCCTTAGCGGTGTATTGAGTCACTTCATAATGGTGTGCAGGGTCGGCCTACACCAGCCCTGTCTAACATGCCATCCAGGCCGACTGTATACATACACGGGGATGATTCATTCAGGGGGATCAGCCAGCAGGCAGTGTAAGGCGTAGGAGGGGTGCAGCCCAAAGGTTGTAATGTAGCCTCGACTCCCCACCAAACTCCCGGCTGAATAACGCCCTTTGTGTATATCACTTAGCCCCCGGGACGGCACAAAAACACAACCCTCCCTAAGAAAGAAATGCAATAAAAAGGCGTGTAATATAATTTCTTATCCACACGTCTACTTGTGGTAGGTTTTGAAGCCATCTTTTTAGATAGGTGGTAGATTTTTGTCTGGCTGTATGCAGATGGAATGGGACTTGACCTAGATGGGAACACCAAGGTGAAAGGGTAGGGATTAGTCTCCAGTGTGGCAGAGTGTGTCACTTTTTACCTGGATCTCCCGGCACACTTTGGTGGCTGTATCAAGTGGGGGGAATGAACTGTTGCGTCTGAACTGTTGGCAGTCAGAGTGGTAGAATGGAGAGTGACAGGCATAAAAAGTGGCTGTCATGAGGACAGACTGGTATGTTAACTGTCAGCATTACCTTTAACGACATGGGGACAAGGCTTGATGGGGCCAAGCCAAGGTAGTTAGTTTTTCACATAAAAACAACGGAAAATGACCCCAAATGAGAAGTCTTTTACCATAATGTCGTGAGGTGTGACTGTGACGCAGTTAGTACTTTCCAAGGCAGTTAGTTTTTCACATAAAAACAACGGAAAATGACCCCAAATGAGAGGTCTTTTACCATAGAGCCTTGAGGTGTGACTGTGAGTGTCACATTTTTTCATAGGTGTACTTTTGTATTCAATTCAAGTCTTGTAGTCTACAAACGACTTACACTCGAAGTGGATAAAAACTGTTGGTGGCATAATTTGTACAAGATCTAAAAAGTGATAGTGTCCAATAACAAAAACTTTGTCAACCACTAGGTGCATCTTCACCCTTCCAATTTAATAATAAAAAAAAATCGTAAAAGAATTGTTACTGAATGCTACCAACCGTAGTTACTAGGAAGGGTATGATAAAAAAGGAAAAAGACAAAAACGAATCCCTTCGCAAAATCTGGGAAAAAAAGACTGATAAGGTTGATAAAGTTATAAAAACGGCCTGCCCGTCCTTGAGTGATGCATCGTTCAGCGTGGGCACATCGATCAAAGGTGGCCTCGTCCCGCCGACCCGTGCTGAGCCCCAGGTTTAATCCCTCATGACGGCCTCATACTTCTTACATAGGGATGTGGGGTTCTCTCCTATAGCAGGGTCATGAATATGCTAGGCCTTTGTATACCCCTAACTCTAGACCTACCGTACCTCCCCTGCTCACCTGTCGGCCTCCCATCACGGACATGTTGCTCTGACAGTAAAATGTTTCCCTCAGCTCTCATTCCAGACTACGACAAAACACTTTTTGTGCTTCGGAGCATAAAAAAATGCGTGCGCAGTGAAGTTTGTTGCAGCAGTTTTAAGGAAGAATCCCTAGAGTACTTTCTTTCGATCATTTACCCTAGTTTTTTTGGGGGGAAATCGGCTTTCCGATCAACCTCCAAGTTTCATGATAGATGCCGCAAAGATTGCACTAGCGGCTTGTCAAATCGCCCATTTCAAATAGGAAATAAATTCAACGAAGTAATCTCTGGTAAAATTCGAATCATTCGAAATGCTGTATGCAACCGGTAACGTGAATTGATGCGAATGCATGAAATAAAGATATGGAAGTAATCTACATGTACATTGAAATGAAGGTCTATAACCCAAAAAATTATAGTAAAAAAGCATCGATTGTATGTGTGTTATCTTAGCAATAACAATATTAAGTAGGTCATTACACGGAGAATGCAATCCTCATGACAGTCACATTTACCTTTTTAACTGTTAGACAGGTAGATAACAATACCACCAGTCAGTAAATTAATCAAATGTTCCTCTCTCGCCCACAGTTGGAGTGTTAAGATGAGGGCAGCACGCTGGAGGTAGAGACCCGGGGTGGCAGTAGGTTGCCCAGTCGTCGTTGTCGTCGTAGCTGACGGCCGGCGGCCCGCCCGTCCTGCAGGTGACCCTGGTGACGGGGTCAGGTGAGCGCGTGTACCGTCGCCAAGGCAACACGTCAACATGAGTGCTCCCACCAGTCCGCAGACGTCGCCCCGAAAGGGCAAGTACATGGCGGCCAAGGTGCTCATGCTTGATGATACCATCGATGTGTTCCAAATACCGGTAAGTGACTTTTTCTTCACAATTTCTGTTTCATAGATGTACTTGTTAATGTATTTATTGTATCGAATTTGAAGGTCGTTCAACTCACCTGTGACATATTAGGGACAGGGATTTTACAGGTAGCAGGTAGGCTTATTACTTACTGTTGACATTGAATTTCACTCCACGTAGGTTTTTACATGGCATCTCTAAGACTAAATATTTCTAAGCATTTTGCTAGAAGCCACTCCAAATATTGATACCTATGTAAGATTGTTACTCCTGTTAGATTAAAACTTCATAAGCAACTTTACCATTGCCAAATTTACCAGTAAAAGATGATGATTCGTATTGATCAATAACGCATGATATACAGACAACCAAATACTCCCTCTTTCGGGAATTCATTTACTCGTGATGGATGTAGAGGAACTGCATGTTAGCCTCATGAATATGCGGAAGGTAGCACAATAAGAGCGGCTCAGCCCCACCTGCTCATTTTATTCCTATGTGATCCAACCATGCGCTACCTACAGTATGTTGATACCCTTACAAGTTACACCCTTTCCACTCCTGTCATGCCATCCATCCCCTTGTCTCTCCCGCGCCGATCCAGGTCCGCTTACTTCTGCATTGATTCCCCTTTCATTAGCCCTCATCCCTTCCCTCACCTTCCACGTCTCCATTTCATCCTTGACCCATTTCACATTGGGTCGCCTAGAGTGGCTTCAAGCTCTGGATTCCCTTGTGGCTTCTGAACATTGACCTTACTTTTCCTAAAAGTTGGCTTGGCAGTTTTGTACCTAGTATTCAAGGTCGCCAGAGATGCCCTTTTACACTCACGTTGTTTCAAATATGGCTTCTCATGTGCCCTTCCCATCCACTCACCCAACGTGAAGTGGCTTCTCCTGACTCATTTGTTCACCTTGCCAACCCCAGCACAGTGTTAGAACACTATCCCGCGGAGCTAGGGGCGATGGGATGTAGGTCAGCGCATCTGCTTCAGAAAAGGTGGGAGACATGGGCAGCAATAAGGCGGAGTTTGACAAGGGCAGTCAGCCATACGCACTATAACTAATACCCTTTACAGACTAGCCTGAGAATGGGCTCATGGTGACAGTTCAATACAGGCAGAATGCGCATTCTGAGCCTAGTCTGTAAAGGGTATTAGTATTAGTATAACCCTCCACAGTGGGCAGCGCTAGGTTTAGGGGTGTGTGTGTGTGTGACTATATTATACCCCACCTCTGTTTACATTACCCGCCTAAGGGGTTAATCGGGTAATAACCCTTACCCCGTCACCCATACATCCTCCTATGCCACCCCCTCAACAGCTTGAGGGTCTTTGACTTGTGAAGATGCCCCTCCCCCAGCCTCCCCAATACTAAACTAGATGGGTAAATAACACGCCATCATCGCCCGTCTTCCCTACAATCAGAAACGGCCTGGGGGCTGCAGGAAGCATCCCCATACTCTACACCGATTATTCCACCTTCCACTGGCGTAAATAATACTTTTATATAGGATTTTTTTTATTTTTTTCTCTTTTTTGTGGGCCGGTGAGCCTTGGGTCAGTCTATCGTATTTGATCATTCAAATCTCGCGCCACCGGCCTACTAAGACATAGACTTTCATGGGTTCCACTTGTGGTCGAGATGTTGAAATGCTGCGAGCCATTTGTGAGGGTTG
The DNA here is from genome assembly GCA_936440205.1 of Lepidonotus clava. Classification (NCBI taxonomy): domain Eukaryota; kingdom Metazoa; phylum Annelida; class Polychaeta; order Phyllodocida; family Polynoidae; genus Lepidonotus; species Lepidonotus clava. Next base: position 20,323,226 of record OW387148.1, read on the forward strand.
ATTACCTATCAATTCTGGGCTTAAATCCAAGCATTTGGGCTTATTTGGGCTTATATTAATATCAATTGTGATCTATAGAACAAGCAGGAATGGAGAAATTCGTTCCAAATTGGTCAAATTAGGTATATTAGCGCGAAATAAAAGTCGGTTACATCGGCGGTATTCGGGTCTCTTCGGCATTCTCCGTGACCCGCTTTCAATCGGAGCAGAAGGGATCTGGGTCAATCTCTGAATATTCATCAAATTTGCATACCTATTTCACCATGAAATCGGTCATTGTTACGGGTCAAATATATATACAGGGGTAGATTTGGATACATAGATGATCATGTCAAAGGTTAGAAAACCAAAGATTGCGAAATAACGTGTCTAAACGCGTAAATGCATCGCGCTATTTTCTTGCAATCCTTCGCGTCGACACGGTGAACAATCCAGGTCAGACCTCACACCGGCCGGTGCAAGTGTGCCGGTGGGACGTGTTGGCGGGAGGCCCCTCTTTCCCCGTCTGAATGCCTGGATTACGGCAGTATCTGATGCTTTCAATATATATATTTTGGACGTCTGCACTCCCTTAAACGCATACAACGCATTGACAATTCATGCGTGATTCATGCGTTCGTATCGAAGGGAAAACATTGGATCGATCGGACACGTGGAGGCACTGTCAACATGGCGCCGTCAACCCTTCGCCGGGTTCTCTCCCCATCACGCCTGCATCGATACGTTGAACTCAGGAAACCAGGATGACATTGGACTAAACCCAATAATTGTGGAGGATTTAAGTATTCGGAAGCATTCAGGACTCAGGTTATACAGGTAGGTACATATATCTTTTCCAGCAGTTCAAAATCAAATGATAGGCCTAGACAAGCTGCTGGACTCAGCCTCTCAGGCATTCGACACTGGCAATCTGAAAAATAATTATTTAGACCTTATTAGGCCTATCAAAATGAAAGCCATGTATATATCTATGTTCTCATATATGTGAGGATCCTATATATCATATGGTTTGAATATTGGGGCCTGGAAACGCTTGCAATAATATTTTACAGATGGTATGAAAAAATGACTGGACTCGAGACTCAGATAGGCTAGGCCTAAGCCCCCTCCGACACTGTCAATGTATTATGGAGGCTCCGAAAGCAATTATTTATGATCCAAACATTAAAAGATTTGAGAAATTGTCACTATAGTGTCATTTTTTCTTACCTACCATCGAAATATTAAATCTGAGTTCTGATATGTCTAGGCCTAAGTCACTGTCAGTGTCTGAATCATTCTCAGTCAATGTTAAAACATAGGCGTCACACTGTCAACAAGTTCTCCGGTGCTGTCAGTTTATTTGTGAATTTGTCACTATAGTGTCATTTTTTCAGACCTACCATCAAAATATCTTATCAAAAAAATAATAGATATCTAGGCCTAAGTCACTGTCAGTGTCTGAATCATTTCCATTCAATGTTAAAACATAGGCGTCACACTGTCAATAAGTTCTCCGGTGCTGTCAGTGTCAGTGTCAAACACAGATTTAAGATTTAAATGATTGAAAGATTAAATTATTTGTGAAATTGTCACTATAGTGTCATTTTTTCAGACCTACCTCCATTGAATCATGGAATACACCGGCCCATATGTGCCTACAGCACTTAACTTGATCAATTAAATCAATGGCACTTTTGATCTAGTTTTTTTACCGAGCCCCCCAACAACGCTATGGTGCCCAATGTGTTTAATTTTACATGTCGATTAGCCGGCATCGCCCACCGGCCGACACGCCATGGCGGGCGCGCACAATGCCGGGTTTAATCAAGTCGCACGTGTTTAGATCACCGCTGGAGTCGGATTTTGTCCGCAGTGAAAGGATCTGGGTCAAGGTGCTGCGAGAATCACAGTAGAACATTGTGGATCTGGTGGGCAGACTTGGGGAGACTGGGGAGGTACACAGACTGGGCCTGTTGTGGTCTTGGGATAGAAGGGCGGGGCGGTGTCGTAAACTCTACTACCCTGTCACCAATCGGTCTTGTCCGAGTAAAGAATTAAAAGATTGAGGGGAGAAACCATATTAACCTGTACTAGTTTTTATAAGGGGGCGGGGCAGGGTAACTCCCTTGCCGTCTCCACCAAACAAAAACAAAAGACAAGGGGGGGGGGGGGCATTTCTATTGTATCGTTTTCCAACTTTGGCATTTTCGATAACATTTTTAAAGAAATATCAATCCTTAAATTTCCCTTTCACCTGCCCCAGCCATCTGGACTTGATCCATACATGATTTTATGAGGATAGTTTTCCTATCGTTGACAAATAGTTTCTTAATCCGAGTAATCAGTGGTAAATCTTTAAACCTGTGTCCCCTTTGACTGTCGCCATGAGCCACAAAAAGGGACGTGCCACAATGGTACTCCCGTTTCATGGAGAGGTTGGGTTTCACCAGTATTATGGAACTTTGCACCCGCCATTACGTGCAGCGCTTTAAATAACCACATTGAAAATGTCGACACTATGGCAAATGCCACGTTTTTCTGAGTGGAAACCACAAATACCGACACGCAGTGCCCAACCGGGCCGCTTTTATCACATGAGCCTGAAAGCCACCAGGCCTTTCTTCACTAATCTCCCTTTTCATGTTTTATTTTGCAGTTGTATGGATTTTTTTTCAAGAGGTGGCATTCCACTGATACAATTGTCAGGTTACATTTATTTGTAATAAATTTTACCAAGAAGAGCCCAAAAACACTCTCAGCCAAGAGAACTGAGACACTGGAGTAGATCAAGAAATTCCGCGTGGTAATGGAAGTACGAAACCGATTCTGGGAATGCTTCCCCGACCCCCCTGAGCCTGCTGTGCCAGTTAAGGGAAGGTTATCTTCTCACCACGTGGTTCCCTGGTTACATAATACCCCACCTACCCTAATTATGGGGGAGGAAATAGAGATTCTCCCAGTCTGAGTCATTATTATTTTTATATTTAATATTTGGATTGGTGGTAATATTAGACAAAAGAAAGATTAATTTCAGAAGAAAAAAATGTTCGTTCACTAGTATCTCTTGGTTTGGGTATCAACAAACAGAGTACGCCTACCCACCCACCCGCTTACCCAGAAATAGAAAAAAAACAGTTAAAAGACAGAAACAAAGCTACAATAATAAAACCTGCCTGGTGTTCGTTTTACAGGGCGTCGACCGGCGCTGCACGAGGAGGCCGGTGTGTGTAGGTTTGTGCCCAGAGTACGACCATCCCCACCGGTTGTTTACATGGGGCCCGGCTTTGTTTATATATAGAGGCAGGCCAGGGTCAGGGGGTAGGGCGTTCGGCCAGGGGATAGGGGCTGCAGGGCATACTGAGGGCCAGGGACTACTGGTACTAGCCAAGCCCAGCCCCCGCCTCCAGGGGGACGCAGGACACGCGTCTGTATCCGAGACGCCCTCCAGGGCGGGACGTGAACGCTCGTTGGGCGTGTTCGGCTTACATGTCACATCACGACTTGGGAGGTTGTAGTGCACCCTGAGTGCACCCTGTGCCACCAGCAGGTTTTAGGTCGGAGACCTTACGTGGTCATCAGCGGGATGACTCATGGGGAATGTCACTATCCAATGCCCTTAATAACGTTTACTCGCCAATCTTATTTCAGCGGCAGTGAGTTAATGATATTGCATCTATTGGCAGTACCAAGGAGACTACAGGAGAAGGAGGTGTAACTCGTGAGGGCGGTATATCTGACAATTTCAGTGGCCCTTATCTGTACTAATTAATGTTACCAATGGGCCCACATCACAGTGTCCCCCTACCAGGGCCGCCCTGCTAATGACCCCACCCCCTGGAGGGGCTCTGGATGCTTGTCCTGGGGATACTTTGGGAAATAAGGCAAGCTTGTGATGGGTCCCTTTAAGAGCAAGGGTTTTCTTGAATTAGATAGAAAAATGTCATTGCAACTATTTTAATACTTTACCATTGTATCTTTACATGTTTTGTTCCTATGTGTTTAACCTTGAGAGATTTACCTACTCAGGAAATGTCATCTATTTCTGACCCTTGATTAGTAAATTATGGCAAGTAATACACATTACTATACCATCCTCCCTCAGGTAAATCAGTCATAGAATATGACTAGAACGTGGCAATGACACCTAACTTACACCAATAGGTAGATAAATATATCACCCTTTGACTGGTATTGTTTGTAAATGACTGCCATTTTCGGATCATATCTTTAAAAATGAAAAACTTATAGTTGTTAACCCTTAAGACAGATAATACAAGCAGTCTATCGTTTTAGTTCAAGGCCTGTCCACTCCTTCCTTTGAAATATGAGGGTCTCCAGATGACGGTCCCCTCTCAAACTACTGTCTTACCCCATGCAGAGGTGTGAATAATCAAGACAACCCCCGGACATAGCCCTGTCCCCAGTACTATCTCCTTCTCTGTAGACTCCTTGGCAGTACTCAGCGGTTGATACTGATAGGTTATGAAAAAACTTAAGCGTGGGCACATAATCTTATTTATGTAATATTATTTGAAAAAAGCTGATCTAGATCAGTTGATGAACTTTTCCTGTGTCACCGTCAGCTGAGTCAACAGCTAAGGATGATGAGGATGATACATTCATTGGATGAATTATCCACAACACACACAGAACCCGTGAAATATATGAAAATGGTCGGGTAATTAGTGAGCAGATTAATGGGAGCGGGAGGAGGCGGTGAGCAGGTGGGGAGGTGATTAGAGCTGCTCGGCTTACTGGGCAAAGGGGATTATCTCTGCCGGCGGGCCTGATGGGCAACGCAGGGACGTCAGGGGGACTGGGGCAACGTTTTCCCCGAATACTGGGCCACATACTCACCGTGTGGTGGGGTTCTGGGCACAAGACTGTAAGTGTACTAAGATAGGACCAGGAAGTGAGCAGTTTGTTGTTTACAAAAAGTCTTGGTTATGAATCAGAGCAGCTCCTGAGTTACTGGTGTACCGCTCATACATCAGACCTGCCCTGCCCCACCTCCCACAGCCAACAGCTGGGGTTGGGTTCTTCAGGTCATCGATGTAATACAAAGTCTCCAGTCTAGAGACATGTCCTACTGGCTAGTATGTAACAAACATTCAAATCAAGTATGAAAACCAATAACCCTACTGCTAGATGGATAACCTACATAATCCTTCCGGCTATAACTGCTTCCAGAACAGTGGCTTACATGGTCATAATCTTGTCCTATTGATGTCAAATTTGTACGACCGAAAAACCAAGCATATTTTAACGGATGAACAAGCAGAATAATCACATCCATGTTTAGGAGGCAAAAATATTCTTTAATCGTTTAGAAAAGCTGGTTTGGCCAGTAAAAAGGGAACATTTTGTGATTGAAAGGTCTGTCGAAAGAATGAGATCTGACGTAGAAAATTCTGCTGGGTGGCGGCCTGATGGATCGGTCACGGTCCATTTCACCCAGAACCCCTGACTCGGCGATCTAGACAGCTCGCCGTCGTTTATGACTGACAAGGTTATTGTAATCTGAACTAGATCATGTGAGGTTGTCTGTCGGTTCGCCGCCCACCCATTTCAGTGTAGAGCAGGCCGGGCATTTATAGGCCAACCAATTACGTCTAAATAAGATGACTCTTCACTTTTTGCTCCTCTTCTTTTCGCGATTTATTGGATTATATTGTTGGAGCGATGCGTCGTTTTAGTTGTGCCGAGATGGACCAATCTAAGAGCAGCTGAATTATAGTTGAACGCTCAAGTGTTCATGCCATGTTCCAAAAGGTTGATAATTCGTAGCCAATAGTGAATACATCAATTGGCAAACCTTTAAGGTAGTAATGGATCATTCCTAACGGGTGCCGTCACTGTTGTATTCCACACCATCTTAGGTATATCACCTGCGTTCTAACCTTGCATAATTCATAACACTAATCTTACCAAAAAGCCTAATCGTGTTTTACCATGGATCGCCTTGCCAATCCGACCCCCACTCATCCTGCTGTCTATAACCGTTAAGCCCACCGCAGCATACTAGTAGCCGAACTAACGGAATAGAAGCAGAAGGGGAAAAATCGATGGTGGACTTTGATGTCATAGGTTACCCCCCGGGCGTGGGGCCAGGGCCCCCCAGCCAGCTGGCACCGGGTTCAACGACTCGCGGCCCGCCTGCAGGGCCAGCCTTGGGTCTTAATCACAGGGAGGTCTTACGATAAAATACTAGGCCAGTCACCTGGGTAGGCACCAGCAATATAGGGGATTATGCTCTAAAACTGTGTCCTATATAGTCACCCGAAAAGTAAAAAAAGATACCCAACAAAAAATTGCCGTCTTGCCGTTTTTCTAAAAAAAAAAAAAAAGAAATAGATCAATTCATTTCTTTGTATGCTGGCTAAGGCAAATTTGCGTTCGTAGGTTAGAATTTAATCTGACGGTATTGATAACGTGTATGCATTACACTGATCCAAAGCTTTGAGAACATTCGGATCAATAGTGTCTTTTACTGAGCTAAGAATACCTGGTGTACAGAGAGAGGAACATTACCTTGTTATGTGTGGAAACTCCGTGATAATCGATAATTGAATTAAATATAAAACTATCTGCCTGGGCAGATCAAAATCAATCAATCGACATGAGCGTGTTTACTTTTCAAATCAATCTTGACGAAGGCATTTATTTTGAATTGCTACAAATTGCAGTATGTAAAGTACATTAATCAATGCCTTGAATTCATAAATAATGGCTACCGCAAAAACCAATACCATAATAGAATGAGCAATCCGGTTACATTTCCTAGAGTTATTGCACGTGTTTACATTTTTCATAAGCCGGAGCAACGTATATAATACTACTTTAAAAATTAGCCATAGAAAGATATTTCCCCCCTACTTAAACTCTGTCATATAATAAAGTGAACGGCCAGCCAATTTTCCTTTAATCTGCCAGAATTTACCTCATTATCTATCACCAATTATTTATCCCCCAGAAATAGAGAAAGAGAAAGAGAAACACTAAATCCAATAAAAAAATAAAGAACTTGGGTTGAGACTATATATGTATAGGGTGGATGAAATAAATGAAATTGGACACAAATCTACTCTAGACAACCATATCCTTTACCTCCTTTCGCCAGCTATATACGGACTGATTCCGGGCCAATTGTAGACTGACAGACCCAGCCCCACCCCTCCACGGTGAGCAGCTGGCTGGTAGTCCGTCAAGTGTAAAGTTGTTTCTCCATGAAACCGTCACTTCACAAGGCGCTAACTGAGTGGCGTCCTAAATCAGGATAGTCGGGGCATCTCCTAAACCACACGGCAAGGCCCAGCTACGTTGTAGTTAAGCCTGAAAGGGTTAGGGGAATTATTTGGGTTTCATGGTGATGAAATGAAATCGTCATGAATAAAACCTATTTTGTAAACAACATCTCTATCTCTTTTATGAAATTTTGAACCTATTGTTATTCAATATAAATCTAAGATTTAAGTTCAATTTGACGTATGCGTAATTATAAGATTTTTATCTGCCCACTGGTGAAACGATTAAAACCGGTTATTATACCGAGAATTGAACAGTATAAAGAAATGGTCATAAAAAACAATTAGACATGGTCATTATATAAAAGGTAAATAAAAGTTAACCACACTTTACGAATTGAATAAAAGCCTTTTCTGCATACTCAAGAATGGGACATATGCCAAAGAAGTTTCGGGTTACGTTATGAAAAAAAAAAAAGAAAAAATAACTCCACCAAATGGTACACCGAAAGTCGTTCTAGTTCAGCCGTCCTGGCTCCCCGGTACATGCCCACTGTGAAGTGCATACGGAGAATCATGTAAAGTCAACATCACGGATCAGGGCGCGCGGAGAGGGATCCACACTAAATGGGTTGGTATTTGTTTGGGGGCAGCTTTCACGGGGCTTTCACTCACCTGTCAGTAGAACCAAAAGGCCAACCTGCCCCATAGACACACACGTATGTCTATCAATAATAGAAGGGACCCCTGCATGCTACCTCATATCGTCTCTAACAGGGACATGCTGCGAGCTAACCGCCTCCCTCACTGCCCTTGTTTTACGTACTTAGGGCAGACCCTGGAGTGCAGTCCCCCCCTGCCGAGCTGACATACAACCTAAGTCAGAAACAAATGCAGTTGATGGGTATCATGGGCCGCCCGGCCCGCCAGCTGTCACTTTCCCAGACCCTCCCCGCTGACAATTGATCCTGCTGGCCCCGTGTCAGTCATACTGTAATGGGCAGGGGTGACACATATAGGTTGTCTGTGTCTGTCATTATCGGCACTCTGCTGTCTTAGATCCAACATAATATTTCAGGGGATTAACACAAACAACTTCACGAATTAATAGATAGGAATGATTGATCTGTGCAGACATGACTCCGTACTCAGACATTTCTGGCCTTTTCACTAATTTCAGGTTAGTGTGATAGGTTTGCAGAATAAGTATTAGGCCAGAAACGAATTGTTATGTTCCATAGGGTAACATTGACTCACCTAAGGGTATATATCAGAGGTTTTACTGTATTATTACATCAGAGCCAGCGTCCCCACATTCCACCAGGTAATCATGGCCTGTAAGTAGCTGGAGAAAGTGGGCACCTTGTCACACCGGTGTAATGGGAAAGCATTAAAGGGTCTAGGCCTGGCCGTTGCGGTCGACACACTAATTAATTATGGCAATTACCTGGAGCCGAGTCCTTAATTGGTGCTAGTCAGGCCGAGAGGTGTGACACAGAATACACTGTGGTCCGACTGTTGGACGTGTCCCGAGGTGGGGACACACCGCAGAGAACGGGTTGTGGTTGGCTTTATACAGGTCAGATGTTATATAGGCAGTGGCAATATTGGCCTACTAGGCCTAGTACTAGGTGATGGGGGGAATATCACAGACAAGGAATCCATAAGGGATATCACAAAATAGGAATGTCCTCGACAGTGGGAACTGGGTTTTGCATCATTTAATTCTCATGAGGGATCGCTTTAATCAACTCTTGGTACATTTTATACTGGAGTAACTTGATTTCCAGAAGATTTATATCGCACATAATATAAGTCATATTGGTAAGGACCTGAAGATACTATTTCAGATACTATTTCAGATTCATATCATATTCATGGAAGTCAATTCTTCGTCAGAGAGGATATGGCCACATGCTTAAATTTTAAGTATAATAAACGAGAACTCACTTACGAGTAAAGTTAATCTGAAGTAAATCCAAAACAGAGGCTATGCAAATCCTCTGTGAACAGGGATGAACACATCATAAGACATTAATATACAAAACGTATCATACTCAGGGTTTTCCCCCTCTGACCAGAAGGTCGGGCCTCAACCTTCACTGACCCACTGTGGGGCACCCTCTGGAGGCCTCCAGGGTGTGTGAAACCCAATGAAGGGTGCTGAGAAGCGGACACTGTGGGGCCCAGAGCTGTACACTACATTAGGCGCCCGCTTGATGTCCTCTGAAAGGATAAGATCCAGCATCTTCTGACCCTGAGACCCTGGAGATCTATCCGGCCACAGTTGGCCCTTTGCACCCCCACCCCCTCTCAACCAACCCTGTGTAGCCGCCTGATGCTAGGTCGGGGAGTTGGGGCCGGAGTTGGGGTGGCCTTGGGGGTTGTGATACCTTCCCTTTTTATCCTGTCTCTGAAGAGACATACATAAGGGTTGTTGAATATTATTAAGTATATTAATGTTGGGCAATTGATCCCGCAAATATGCATTGTCTTGCCTCTGCAACTCAATGTCTCTGAACATGTTTACGCCACCTTGATCAAGTGTTCTTATCACTTATTTATTATAATCGACCAGTAATACACAAATTGGTACAAGGATCTTTAGCTAAGAGAAAATGGACAAGGATAATGCCTCACTTAGAATGTCTTGTGTTATTAAATGAGAAATGAGTGAACATGATACATGCGTTCGTTCCTTCCTTATAAGGTAAAAAATGACACATGTTTACGTTTACAACTAGCACATCTGGGTGGAGTCAAAGCCAAATCCCCCTCCCCACCCAGCCTCGGCGCCGCATGCACAGTTTCTATTCTGAACCTGAGTGAAGGGCACCAGAGAGACAACCTAGTACCCAAGGCAGCACGGCGGATTTTCGCTGAATAGGTATATAGCTTATAACGGGCACAGTCCCCTATATCGTGGACACGTGTGGGTGTGTCGTGGGGCTGGCAGGGGGAAAGGTTCTCGTCTCTGTGAATGGCTCAAACTGGCCGTAGACCCACGTGCGTCCAGTGGTGGCGGTAATTGAAGGTTAACCCGTATTTATAGAGGCGCGGTGGGCGGGCCGCGCATCACGTCTTCTCAGGGCGCCGAGCTGCTCATTGATTTCAGAGCTGCTCAAACAACGTGGCACACTTGAACTTTTTTTCCTGTTTTGTTAACCAAAGAAAGGTCGTTTCTTTTGATGGCTGAGCAAAATAAAATTGATTATGGCTTTGTGGCAGAAATGGTGATAAGAAAAAAGCTTGCAAACCATGCATTTTGATGTTGAATTGGTTAATCATTGTTTGTTAAAGTCTGTGTAATTTGAGCTTGACTAATAGTAAAACATTTTCTGGTGAAGTGCCGGCGCCATCCGCTCCATGATCCCTATTGTAGCCCGGCCGAGGTACAATAGGCTCAGGCAGAATGGACATTCATGATTGCCTAATCGAGCAGACCCGAGGCCCTCATCAAAAGAAGCCTGTGGTAGGATTTGGCAGACTCGCCTGATCAATATTGGCCACATATGGTCGGAGAGTGAGTCGACAAGATCTATCCACTCGTCGACCCACCTCTATTTCCGACCAGAGCTGGCCTGGTATTGGGGAGAGAGTAAGATGGGGTGTGGAGCATGAGCCGGGGTTTAAAGGGTGGAAGGGTGTGGGGATTTCTGTTTTTCTGAAGGGCCTTCCTTCCTCCTGGGCGGAGGCCGTGACCAAAGCACCTGTCACACTGGAGGCGGCGGCTCTTGTGACGGGCGCCGGTCACACGGAAAATGGGCGCTTCGTGGAGCGGGTATTCAGTGAGGTTCTTCGGTGCCTAGAGCTCTCAGAGTAGTAGGGGTAGGGGTTGTTGATCCCAGCTACATACTTCTGCCCTCTGCTGGACCTGAGTTACCTAGACAATGGGAAATACAAAAAATATTAGTGAAAGATTTTTTTTTATTAGTGCTGTCACCTGCTCACAGGTCTGTAATTTACAGCAAACGTGTATATAGGGCCTAATAGATGAACGATACAAGGAAAATATAAAAGAATTCCCTAGCAGTGTCTTTCTCTAAGTATCCTACATTTCCCGGGAAGAAAATACGACTCAAACAATTATTTTGGATATAAGCTTAGAAAATCAAGTTTCATATTTATATAACGACGTTAATGTAAGCTGTGTGAAAGATCTAAACCTACGTATTGCAGTATGAAATCACGGCAAATTAAGTCAAACAACGGGTCTATCTGCTGCGGTGTAGGATCGCATACAACCAACTGTAACCAAAGTGTGTGCGGACGAGCTACTCTTGGATGATCCATACACGCCGTGATTGGGTTATCAGTTTAGGTCCCGCTTTATCTGAATGTCAATACCGACGTGCTGTGACTATCCACAGTCCATATCTCATACCCTGAGAGTCTCACCCTCTCCACATACTAGTATTTGGAGTAGTAGTACAGATGCTCCAGTAGGTTCACCCCAAAGACCGGGTGACTCGGGCAGGTGAAGTACCACTTGAAGCCGCCAGGTGGTGCTGGGTGGTCACGTGGCCTGTCACGTGGCCTGACCAGGGTAAAGGTGGCCTCAGTCATCCATCTTTACTGAGGTCAAGACCCCTTGGTATAAATGGAGGATGAAGAGTGGTAAACCAGAGAACAGTTTGATTGGACAAGGGGAGGTGCGTTTAAATCCCAAATATTTTAAGTGTGTCACAAATCTTTAGACCACATGATATGTGCGTTGTTCACTAAATCATACAAAATGTACTTTAGATTACCTGTCTATTATAGTTATGAACCACCACCGATATCAGACCCAGGGAAGGGGTCTTGACCTTCTTACTTTTTGTTAGACATCACTGAATATTCTTCTTGGTGGGATATTTATCAGTGTGGTTTCCCCCATGATCGACCCAGCCTAGGTGTGCACTATGGGCTGGTATCCCGGGGTGGGTTTGACGAGCAGTTATTGAGCACGTATGAGCAGCAAAGTGTCGCCGTTTGAAGCAGGCCATTAACACGTGGCCAGCACGCCCTGGAGGGGTGCGGGGTGAGCATTCCGGGCATACCTGGGGGACGTCTGGTGGGCACCTGGAGGGGGCACGGTGCTAGGCCTAGGGTAGAGGATGGAGTTTACCTTGGACTGAACGCCTATGATTGAAACAAATGCTGCAAAACGTCCCAAATGTGTCACAATAACGTACAAAATTATTTGTATTGTTGGTAACCTAACATTCCCCCCCCCCCCATGTCATCATGCCGCACATGCGGCTGTTGGCGAAGATGACATTACAATACACATGTATCAGAGGCATAGACTCTACAAACTAGGTCTGGTGGTCAAACCTTATTAAAGCTTTCATGAATAATACTTTTGCTAGTGAATGACGTAAACCAACCTATACTTTGGGGAGTTCACGAAAACAACTGATAGTCTGGGTGAACAGTAAGTGTACAGTTAATTCCCTGACTCTTGCCAACTGTCCAGACCAAGTATATTGTAGGCATTCCCCAGTTATTACCTAATCATACATCCGTCCCCTTCAATAAATGTCCAATCATACTGCAGGTTAGTGACTCTCAATGCAACGCCGGGAGTCTCTAGCCGCCTGTGGTGAGCTGCTCGGGGTCTGTAGGCTCTGTTTACTGGCCTACTGAACCAGTTTGATGGAGCTGCTCACGTACTACCCGGGCCCAGTGGCCAACTATTTATGCTACCTGGTTACCATAGTGATATATACAAAGTGCTTAGAGATGAGGGTCAAAGGTCTGACCGCAGGGGGTTAAGCCATTATCGATTTTTCATCACTTCCATAAATCAGTTTTATTTGACATTCAGAAGCAACTGGGGAAAAATTGAAGTAGGCGAAAAGATGATACAGGCAATGATACAAGCGAAAAATAATTAAATAATGTAAATCCATAACGAAAATAATATTAATATAAACATTTGCCCCTAAATTATATACTAATTTCCAATTGATTATTCAATTTTTTTGGTCTTTTTTCTTTCTACCAAAATATGCAAAATAATATTATGTTTGTCCCTATGAGTCTCATTAAACCATAGGCAATTAACGTCCAAACGAAAAATCAGTCCTTTTTGCAGTTTACCCTGGTCAATAATATTTCTCTTATTAAGGTTGTTGCCTTGCGTGAGGTGAACACTTGGAGTTAACCTAGACTGCAGGTTCCCGCAGTGAATATAACCCACTGATAATGTTTGTGCGGCACCCCTCAGCGAACAACCGGACAACGTCTTGGTGCCATTCATCATCAATAAACCAGCGGCTAACCTGATCTGAAAATGAAAAAGAAATGTTGTGAGACGAGAGGGCCCTGGAGGGTAATAGATGTGTGTATATATAGCCCCCGATCAATCGGGGCCCTGCGGAGAGGGGCCCCCACTGACATGGTCGTGATTGGGCTGCCTTGGGCCGCCGGGCTTATTAGTTTGGTTGGATCCCTCCCCTACTTCCCCTACCTCCAGTACCCATCTACGGGTGATCCGGCCGACCCCTGGGTTCCCCACCCCTCACACCTCACCAACAGACCCAAACTTAGACAAACATACGAGGTGAAACGTTGAATCTAATCACTGTATACTTTCATAAGTCTCTTTCATTTCTAAGGACCCATTTCTAACGGAAAACCCTAGATTTTTGTGTGTATTGTTTTTTCGATATAACCATCGGGATTTCCACCTCAGTATTAGAGCCCCGCCTATATAGTCGATACTAATTTTATAAGCCTGCAAGGGTTGGAATTGTTTTGTCCATTTGACATTTGACATTGGATCTTTCATATGCATGCATACACATGCCCCAGGTAGACATTGGGATCAACTGGTTATATCCCAGGCAACGGCCCAGAACGCTGATACCTATACCTCTGCACAGGTGTATCATTGTCCTGCCATGAGCCAGCGGCAAGCTTGAACTTACTGAACCCTGGGACCTTTATTTACTGTGGGGGTGCCTTGTAATCAGCCGATTGGCATTTCCCGCTAACGGCATTCAGGCTAGCAGTAGTTTTACGGTGCTAAATATTGCAAAGCTGGAAAAAAAATCTACTGTACAGATTATGAGGTCAGACGGCAAATATTTAGTTGACACCTTTTACTGGCGTTTTGAAGTTTCATACAGGTATTTCTGTTCAATTCTGCCGACTTTGATCCCTATGCTTCGAGATAAAAAAAATCGGGAAAAAGGTCTAAAAAATCCTATTTATATTGCCTTTTAGCCGTCTCCGAACTTGTTCAAACATTCCATCCTTGCAGTCCGGGTCGACACACAGCATGGACGCTAAAAAAACTGCTGTTTTTCAAGAATAGAAATAGTTTGGTCCATACTAATATGACTAACGGGCACAAGGCTGGGTGTGTGTGGTTTACACAGTTGGGATCAACAGCTAAGTCGAAAAAGAAATCCTTTGTTTGTAGATTTACAGTCTTAACAGTATCAGCCAAGAAAAACTTCAGTGCGCCCTTTGGGGAAAGTAGGTAGACCAACATAGGTGCATGAATAATATAATGGAGTCTGGGCGTGCGTTGAAAGACTAAAAGTCACGTAGGATGTTAAAAAGTTTGCCATAAAGTGGTCTTGTATACTGCATTGGAGAACTAAAGAAGTTTTTAAAACGGAAAGTGAGGCCGCTTTAGAAGACAGTTTTCAAAAGGAATTGGCTATAGCCATGTGGATAGCGATGCAGTAGCGCCACCTAGCAATCTGACATGTAAAGAATCATCCTCTGTCAATGATGTCTAGAAAAAGTAACAACAAATCCAATTGGGAAGACTCCCAGGGGAAAATAGGTTTATGCACCATAAAAGTTCATTCTCACTGCTACCGGCTTTGGTTCATTGTAGTAATCTTTGACACCATGCGGGTCATTTGGCCAAAACACTGACCTCCAGTAAACATCACTGAAATAAAAACACGGTACCGGTGCACCACAGTATCTGAAATGTTGCTAGATAACGAGGCTTAACGGATTGGCTTACTTTCTGAGAAGCTGGACAATCTGAGGGGTCGAAGGGCAAGACGGCGAGGTCAGGACCCACACAAACGGGTCACCACCACAGGGCCTGGGGATCCAAGGGTACAGTGCGATCCCGAGGTGGTGGTATAGAGTGAAGGATGAGGCGGTATTACACTACGCGACTTGGGCTGCGATACTGGCTCAATATGATGATATTACAGACAATTTGCATACAGAAGTGATATACTTGTTAAAAATTGCCAATTTGGAGTATCTCATATATATGCAACAGCGAATTATACCTCTAATATATGCAACCTTTATGTGACGTCGTCATATCACAGCTCAAGTCGTGAAGTGTAATACCGCCTTGTCAGAGGGGCTGGCCACATACCTCCCGGGTGATATGTGGGTGGTGTTAAGAGGGGGCGTCGGCGCAGACAAGTAGGGCGACGACAAAAAGGTCACCCAGTGTCTGGCCAATGGTGAGGTGTGACAGACGGGGGTGGTAAATATACAGATACATACACAGGCTGTGGGGTATTAACCCTGCCCGATAGGAACACTGCCACAGTCAGCCCGCCACCGACTCAGCCAGCGCAGGGCGGGGATTTATCTAAAATGATTTGTTTAACAGGGGCGGATCCAGGAATTTGGAAGGGGGGGGGGGGGGGGGCGTACTATAGTAACACTTTTGGTCCCTGGTTGCAGGAATTTGGAATTTTAAATTCTGAATTTAAAATCTAAATTTTTAATTTACAAAAATGAATATTTGCCCCCCCCCCCCCCAAAAAAAAAAAATGGCAGGGGGGGGGGGGGAGGCTTGCAATATTAGTATGTGACAGGAATATATATTATGAACATAAATGTTGTGCTTGTACAGCTAAGTGGAGATCCGATAATCATGTGAAGTAGCACAGCTGGTACATTCTCATTCCGTGTCTGAGGAAAAACGTCCCCAACTGCTTAGTGCTTGTACGTGAGGGACACTTAGGTATAAATTGAAAAAGAAATGTACATAGCTAAATCTAATCAAATAATTCTACGAAACGCAATAAAACCATACTGATCTAATGTTGTCGGCCGGTAACTAACCACTCCGGTCGAGGTGTGGCCTGGTGGGCCGGCCGGTGTATTTGGGCCAACCCCATCGGGTTCCCAGAGGAGAGTGACAAATTTCTTTACCCAAGGCCGGCCGTCAAACTGTTAAAGGTGTCGACCCCCTGGACGGCTGCCAGCGATAACTAGCGGCAGCACAAATCGGCCCCAGCTGTCCCTCAGACCGCTGGGGTAGGCCTTTTTAGTTGGGCTTGTATTTGTGAACCATTGGACGAGGTCAGCAATTTTCACAGCGTACTGAGTTTACGATGTCCTAATTTTTATTTTACCAGTAAGGGGTATTTTATATACAATTGTTAGGGCAAGTTGCGATTGCTATTATTAAAATGGCAAGGGCATTAATATGGAACTATTAAATCTATTCCGTCTAGAACTATACAAACCCCTTGAGAGAAGACGTTTTCAACTACCTGATAATGATCTTACTAACCGGCGATCTTCCGATTCAATGGGATATTAAAGAAAAAAATGACAAATATGTGAATTCTGGCCTGCAAGCAGTGTGTCAACAGCTTGTTGATTCTTATCTTCTCTTGAATGTGTTAGTGGCATTCTTATCTATTGAACATCCCATATACCCTGGATAGGAGGGGAGTTTACCCTATAAGTGTCTAGCCCTATTTAATGGGCAATAAAAACGTCTGGTCAGATGGTCAGATTGACAGAGACCTGCCCTTAAAGATACAGGGGCTTAAGATTATATCTTGACTTCCTTGGAAAAAGACAGAAAAATAAAGAAAATGAAAAAAATATATATCTAATACATATCTAGGGAACTGCTATGCTTTCACAACACTAGCTGTGCATTCTTGTCAGGAAACACAATCATTAAACAGTGTTCAAACAGCAGCAGGAGTTGAGCATTTCAGTGACATTTAGCCCGAGGTGGTGCATAGAATTAGAAAGACCTAGAGAAGTAAAGCCTTAGGGTGTGTAGACAGACGCTGTCAGAACAGCCAACACAACATCGGCAGCACTTTGTGTCATAGAGCACCCAGTGTAAAAAGCACACAGCTAGCCAAGTCTTCACAATAAACACCCAAGTGAGAATCGACCGCCGTCCATCTGTTCCAGCTCTCAGGCCTTCTAGGCTGGGGGTATAGTGTAGTCGGTTTCCAGGCATATGGTCCAAGGAAAAGCAACCCTTGAAAAAACTCTCTTGTTTTGTGAACAGTGCTGCATTGATTATGTCGTCATGGCAACAAATCATGACTCCCAGGGCCTAACCTGCACATCTAGGATCTCATTGACCTAACCTGTTAATAATTGTAGTTTGTCCATATTAGGTCATCCGAAATCTGCGAACTTGAAAATATAACTGTACGGTTAAACTGAAAGGAGGCATTATCTAGAACATTCGATTAGGGCGAACTCAAAATGTGAACAATATTATATGATTTACTGAACTGCAACTTGTCCAGTAAAGAGTGAAGCCACCTTCTAGCTTCTTGCATGTTTTACCTGTAGGCTATTTGCCCCAGGGCTCTGGGCATTTAAAGAGCCTGACCTGAAGTGCTATACGAGAGCTCATTATATTATCCAGTCCCTGTGGTACCGGTGATTAGGTAAACTTTACAATGTGAGAAAGTTGTGAAGTTTGACATGAGAACAAAAATTAAGATAAAATTGTTTTATTGGTCGTCATTTCTGGGAATATGCATACTTTCAAAGTTGTTTTCACTTTGAATTGCCTGAATGGTAGTATTAATGTGCAGTAATCAATGTAGTTCTATGCTATAAAAGTACCTGCGCAGGATATAAAAAGGAGGAAACAACTATCACACAGTGCCTAAAGTCTGTACACTTTCTAGACACAGTATTAATTTCTTTATTTACAGAATATACTATTATTACTGGGAAATTGGAACAGCTGTCACCGAGTTGAACTATAAGTGGCTATGCGGCTGTCATCGAATTACAAATTAGATTTAGTCAGATCTGTTTTTTTTTTGAGAACCTCATAGAATAATTGTAAATAAAAGGGCTGGAGATCTTAAGTGTGCAATATCTGAAAACTAAACGTTTCTGAATATAACCAATACAGTCGTCTTTTAGTAGATTAAGTCACATCGGATGAATGTAGTTACTAGTAGCAAATCAAATTTATCAGTAAGAAGTTCCTAGCGAAGCAGACAGTGTCACTCAAGGATCAAGCCATAACGTATAGCCCTGGTCGCTGGCCCCATCCTCCAGGCCTACACATAGTACAGCAGCAGTGAGCTTTGGTGCGTCAAACAGCCAAGAGGTGCAGACAGTAAAAACGGGCGTAGACGGCCGCCCGGGCCGGGGGCTGGCAGGAGGCCTGCCCTCCAGCATACAAAAAACAGGCGCTAAAAAAACCTGCACATAAACAATGTTTCTTGGGCCGGCGAGACGAGGTTTTGAGTGTGTTGATTCCACCTCCGCCATTACAGAAAGCAGATACACGTCGAGGGCCACTCGGTAGTGTTTGTCACATTCTTAGCCAGCAACGTATGTTTGTAGGTCTTCTGCTTATTTGTAGAATCTACATTTATTTACATCCTTAGATACTAAGTGCAGGATGCGCAGTGTTCAGGAAATTTCAGGTTCTTTGGCTTTTTTCTCTGTTCAAGGAAAAGGTTGTAATCTGATGTTAACCAAGTGTTTAATATTGCTTTTCCTATAGACCTATTAGGACAAGACCTTGGTGGTAACTAGGCTCCTAATTTAGGAGAAAGTGACATATGATCAACTGTTTTTGATATTGGAAATATTGGAAAATAACGTCGTAGGACTGATTTACATCCCTGTAAGTAGAAATTTGATGCACTTAATAGTTGTGGTTTGAATTAACCTTTTTGGAGGAGGGGGGGGGGGGTTCAGGTATGAGGAAATGTTATTGAAACATATGAAAAGAAGTAGGACTGTATTATTCAGGTTAAACAATGACTGTTGACTTTACCTTTAAGGATCTTGACTGTCCTAGTATTAATCTGACTCTTATCTATTGTTGAAAGCAATTAACCTGCCATTGGCAAAGTCTGCAGCCTCAAGAGAGTCATTAGTGACCCTGAGTAGCCCCTTTGTCTGAAAGTATGGCTGTGTGTACCTTTTCCACTGACTTAGATGGTAAATCACCACAGTCTGTATTGACCTTAACCCAAAGTGTCCATAGGTCTGTGTTCAGAGGGGAGCACTGCTGTGTTGACTACAAATCCGGCCACCCCTTGGCCTCCTGTTTGCATTGTCAACAATTAAGAGTAGACGTGGGTGTCATTGTATACTCCCCATGTCCTCTGTGTCGTTAACTGAGCACCACTAATGGAATTGGAGGGAGAATTGTATATTTACTGCTGGTCGTTTTGTCAGTCCACTTACAGCAGATTTAGGTAGTAGCTTATAATACAAATATTGTATTGTGCATTTATAAGCTGGCGGTGTTTCAGTCATGTTTGATGCATTCACCGTCAGATAAGTCTGTTTAACTCTCCGAGCATGTTTATACATTATAAATCTGATTTTATCGATACATTCCATGATACAGGCATATATTGACAGTAGTATTTATAGAACCAGCTGAGAACAGCAGCTGGTGCATGGAGTAAGTAAAATCAGATTGTCGCGATGCTAATGTAAGATAAATGTGATATGCATTGAATTATTTATCCTCATGGGTTATTTATAGGGTCCCCGATCCCCGGGAATATTATACATGTAAAACTAAAAGGAACAGCGGGCCACTGTCTGCTGTTCCCACTGTATGAATACCAGGAGGGGAAACAATCAGATTTTCTAAAGTGGGTTATCAAATTTTTCCATCAGATTTCAAAACTTATGTTTTTAACCTATTTTGAAACATACCTGACTGTGAACATATTGGTTCAGGCACAGCCGGCTCCCTATCTTCGTGCCCGTTATAATATTGCAAAAAAAAAAAAAAAAAAAATGTAGTATAAAACCCGCTGGAGACGACCGAACTTGCCTTGGCCGTCGTACAGCTGAGCACGTTCCACCTGTTGGGTTTGCCAAGGTAAACAACAGTCAGACCAGCCGGGAATAATGCGGCCTCAGCCTGCCAATACATTTATAATAGACACGCTCATGAAAGATGCAGGCCAGCGACAATATTCATAAGATAATGGCATGGAAAACGGCCTTGGGCGACGATGAACCCAACTGGGTGGCAGCGGGAGGTCGATACTTGGGGGTTAGGATACTGCTGTGGAGGTATGAATCTCTGCAGTGGTGAACTATTGTTAATTTTTGATTTAAGACTGCGTAAGATTCGTGTATATCCAAGTCTTCGTAAGTTGCTTTCCAGAATGTCTGAGTAATTCAGACCGCGTTTAAAGTTTGTCCATTCACTTCCCAATAGTTCAAAAGAAATGAACGATGAGGGAGCTTCTTAATATGAAAGGGTTTTTATTCAATAAACATCTCATCCCGAGTCAAAGCCACCATGTATAAGTCTTCATCAGTCCACCTCCCATCTCCTATCAGCAATCAACCACATTTAGAACACGAGTTGCTCCAACGCTTTCTAGACCATTCTAGCATTCAGCTCTAACACAATCCTATGTCCGAGGTAGTGGGTATTGGTAAACTCCAGTCTGTTACACGGAGTCGATGTACTTACTCCAGGTATAACTCCTTGGCTAAACATGTTTAGCTGATGTTCTCACTAAACTGAGTGATTACTAACTTCTAACCAACTCACTCACTAACTGCTCGCTCCCTACCTTGCAGCGCCTTTTATACTGGTTAACAGGTGGCGCTAGGAGCGTAAGATATTTCTCCTAGGAGTAGACTAGAAGTAGACTTGCTAAGCCTGATCCTTGTTGGATTATATATTATGACAATGTATTAAAAGTACTAAGCCATTAGTACATTCGACGGCGGTCAGGTGTTTGAGTTTAAGGAGGTGGACGACATAGCTCAAACCAAATGAATATAATGAACTCCCAATTTTGATGATTGGATATATTTGTTAAACCATGGTGGGGTGGCCTTGACTCTCGTGGTACATTCAACACAGTATCAATAGATTTGTAGATCCGGTTTCAACACAAATTCACAGTGAAATGATTCATTGAGTTGATTTCCACATTTTGAAGCTCAAGGTTAGCAGAACTCGTTCATAAAATGACAAGGTAAGTGTTAAAAATTGATAACATGATTATTTGGATAACAACGTAGATGATGACATAATCATGGTTACAAAATGACAAAGTCAACTTTAGAGGATGAAGTATTCGTCATCTTTAGGTATTCACTTAGTACGTGCCTTGTACATTAAAGTCAGTTCTCAGCATCGTTAGCTGATTTTAAGATTCAAAGATTGCGACACCCGTGCATAAGGTGACAAAGTGAGTTCACAGAATTGTTAGCCCATATTAAGGCCTAGGGATAACGACACCCGTGCATAAGGTGACCAATTCAGTTTTGACTTAGTACATGCCTGTACAGTTTCTGATATTTATGATTTGTAACACAAGTCAACAGAACTCAACATATATACAGTGTAGGGTTGTCTTAAACTTCTAAGAGTAACAAGTGTACATCAAATCCAATTTCAGAACAAATTAACACAACATAAGTCAATACAGAGAATTCGGACATTTTGAACGAATGACTTTCATGATACAATGCGTGTCAAATTTCAACCAAACTTCAATCATAACAACATTATTTACAATAAATACAAGGTCTCTGTATCAGGTTTAGTAATACCGAGCAGTTGGAACCAGAAAATACCACCATTCTTGTCACGCGTCCGCCAGCTATACTTAGTACACGTGTACTTAGCGGGACGCTTGACTGGAGTTCCCCCCCAAGGTTTTGACCTCGATTTGGATCCTTCGGGCGCGAAGCGCCCGGATGGCAAATTTCTGCTTCGATCAAACTTTCAAGTTTGATTGTTCGACCTGATATTTTGGGCCGATATGAATTAATTCTGGCGCTTGATTATGTTGGTTGGGGACCTAAACTTTAGTTTAGCACAGATTTTATAAGAAATTATACGATGTTTTGATCATGCTAGCCGATTTCAGAATTTGGATCTTTTGGATCAAAAAGGGGTTTTCCAAATTAGCCTCGTTTTGACGTCATTTTAATCAGTGTCGCTCATCTTTTTGGTCGGAGAGGACGTATTTGTTTTTCACTCTCTTTTAACAATGGCCCGAGTCGCAGTTTTCTGTAGTCAAAGGGAGAGCGGGATCGAGGAGTACAATGACCTGATCGTCGGGGATACAGCCCACAGTGTGACCGTGGTGGAGTGCGTAGACGCCGGGACTGCCGATTTAGCCGGGGCGGCTTTCGCGCACCATTGCGTGTGGCCCGACGACCTGTTAGTGATCGTGGTCAATCTTCTGGACATTTTACGATGGGACGCGGAGCTGGAGTTATACATTCCCCTCTTCTCTTCCACTACGGCCGCGGTGACCTTTTACGGGGAAACGCTCAACAGGGCTTTTCTTAACCTGCGCAGTCACCCAGCCCCCGCCACCGTGATGTTCACCACCGTGACGGGCATCAACACGGAGTCTTGGGAGTTGACGTGCGAGGACGCGTATTTTCAACGATGGATGAACCACCTGGTGCCCCGGGTCAACCGGGAGGTTCGCCATGCTAACCGCTGGTTTGGCGTTCCAACAGCCGACCTGGGTCACCGCCTCCACATCACGCGTCAGACTGCAGACGGGGCCTTCACCGTCCACGACTACCGAGAGTTCGTGGACGGTTTCATGCCGACCCATCGGCAGCTTCGACGGTGGGCTCGCGCCCTGGGCCGGCTCCTTCGCCAGCTCCCAATAGCTCCCCTCTAGACCAACCCCTTCCCCCCTGTACATACCGATTGCCTGCGGTGATTAGTGGGTCTTAATTCCCGGCTAGTGATTGAGCCATAAACATTATTTTGACAATCATCAAGAGTTCATCGGATCCAATTCCCGGCCAGTGATCGGACCACCAAGGACTAGATGTTTTTCTTTGTGGCTGTTTTGCCGGACTGTTCGGGGCGACTCGTCGGAGCTGTTTGGGGTTTCTTTTGCCGTTGCCGGGCGTCGTCCCCCTCGTCTCCTCGCCTGCCACCGGGTGCCTTCCCCTCGTCGAGTTGGTCCAAGCCTCGACCGCTCCGAGACCGGGTAAGTTGAATCTTCCTTTTCCCACCGTTTCTTGCATGTTAGGCAGGCTACTAATCGTAGATTTTAAGGAGATTGTTGGCCAAATTCTTCTTGGTGGTTCTCGGCTCGCCCTCACGTGGTTGTATTCCGGAAGCTGATGTCACTCCCGGAACCAGAAACTGTTTCGCTGGTGATTTTAGTAACGGGTAGCGTGGGTGGCCACCTAGTGTTTACTTTTGGTTCCAAGATGGTGGACGCGGGCCGAGAGTCAGGATCTTGCGTACTAAACTTATTATCTTTTCCAGGTCCTGCGGTATGTTAGGGTGATGTAAATGAAGCAATGTGACACGGTTGGCACTGAAAAGCGTCAGGCTATGTAATTTTAGTGGGCGGATTGTCTAGGCTAATATGATCAAGCATTTTACCTCGCGCGTGGTTGGGCGATATTAGGGGGTTTTCTGACTAGCGGTTTGTTGACATTACCGATCTAAGTAGGTTTTCTGGAGTGTGGGTAATTCGTATCGTATTGTTATTTTTTTTTTTTTTTTTGATACTATTAACTGTTGGGGACTGACACTGCACATGATAATCAGGTATGGGTGGCCAGAGATTGCGGTCTGAGTTATACAACACAAGATTTGCTGTAACAGGATTCTTTGTTTAGTCGTTATACGTACAGGGCATTAGTGTAAATGTCTTTATTGGAAACAGTTCACATGGGGTGCCCTAGGTAGCAAACGCTTCCTAGGGTGTTTTACCCTGGTAAGTTTTAGATGACAGTAGGTGACCAAGTATTTTGGTCCAGACCTCCCAGCATTAGATTGGCTGTGACAGAATTCTTTGATGAGTTGTCCCCCTTACAGAGTACTGGAAAGATTGACGTGTCGGCCACGTAAGGCGACACCACAGGTGGAGCCGTCCAACGAGCTGTTGGCGACTCCAAGGTAAGTTTGAGATGTAGTGGCGAAGGCCACAGATACCCATCCCATGTTTTAGTCTAACAGCAAGACTTCGTCAGTGTCATCGTGTTAGAATAAGTGTTAGAGTGAGTATTATTGTCCAGAGTCGTCTCGAAGAGGAAAAAATACTACTGTGAGGAGACCGAGATGAAGTCTCTAAGACACTGAATGAACTCCCAGATGAAGATTCTGTATGAATATAATGAAAGAAGGAATGGTATCCTTATTAAGAGCTAGAAAGGCACCAACACCACAAAGATTATCAAGCGTCCCAAGCAGAGATACATGTGTGTACACCGTGGGAGTTCGTACATTCATAGATCAGGCCTTAGTAGGCGCCGTTCCATTGAACGCAGAAGCCACGCCTATCAGTGCCCGAGATTGCCAAACATCTCAGACAGTGATATCCTTGTGATGAATGAGTGGGAGCCTATGCTCACAGGTCGGGACTGAGCCGTTACAAGAACATCCACCTACAAAGGTTTCATGAGTGCCCGAGAGGTGATGCAAAACTGTCCCGCTCAGATTCCCTAACCGACCTCATGGGGAGATAAGAATAATGATAGGAATTGGATCCCTGGTGGTTTCCCTTAGGTGGTCATCATTTTTTTTTTATATACAAGAGTCAATACTCTTGATACCACTCTTTCTGTACAGCGGTTAGAATAATTACCCAATACACTCCAAAGATTTATACGCAAACAAGTTAACACCCCCTTCAAGGGCGACACCTGTTCTAACATATTTGACTCCATTTTGTGAAGCCTCCGCTTTAAACCCCAGTTTGTTCTTATTGAATGATTATGTCACGACAAGATTTCTTCTCTTTCTGCTAGTTACAGGTGGTAGCTCGGCGTTCACCCCCTACATTCAGCCTGGGGTTTGAAGACCGAGTTCCACTTTATATTGGGTAGTGGTGCCCTTCTGATAATGCAAACGGGTGCGCCACTAACTCCAAACGGTTCACTGAATAGATATTATACCTATGTTAACAGTAACATCTCACTGTCTACCCTATACTTTACATCACATGGGAAAAACCAACATGACAAGCGGTGGGGGTAGCGTTTTCATTCCGTGAGGTATAAATGTCATTAAGGGACATTAAGTATTAACTTTACAAAGGAGGTTGAGATTATTCGTTCCTCGTTAGTTATCACTAGAGGATCGGGTCTCAGATTCAGGTTCATTTCTGATCTGATTCCCGGTCCTTATTAGTTACACGTGGTTTGTCGGTACTCTCCCATTCATAGGACCAGAATGGGTAGCACCGAGTTTCCATTGTTATAATTGGGAGCAGACTGCATATATATATTTTTTTTTTTAATATGCAGCCTACACCCCCTTTAAATTATAGAGATGTGTAAATGCATCTCCTTAGATCACTTACTTCCAGACAGCACCTAGTAAGTCGGGCCTTTACCGAAGTACAGTACAAGGTTAAACCCGTTTTCTTGTTCAGGTCTATGCCCGTTTCTCTTGTGGAGAGTCAAGACTACTCCTGAAAAGACTCCGCCCCCAGCTTATCCTAACTATGCGCATGCCGGGCAGGGATAGGTAGTGCTAAAGACAGAGTTAGAATTTTTTATCTCCTTTCTAATAGATCGGGTAAACTTATCAGCTCTGGGTGTCAACCAAGTTTATTGTAGCTTGTTCATCAGGGAATCAGTAGTCCATGTCCCCCCTCTTCAGCTCAACTGTTGAGCGGAGACCTGGATGCTTTTAGCGCCACGACGGCGGTCAAGACTAATTTTCATTCATTTATTTTATTTTCTTTTCTCGACGGCGGTCAGTTCTGAAGCCGCTCATTTCCTTTATTAATTTTAATTATTTCTAATTTTTTACCCGGGTCGAAACTTGACTTCTTGCCGTTTTGTCTCTGTCCCGATTAAAACTGGTCTAAAAGTGGTCTAAATAATTTAGTCTTGAATTATGGGCAGTTGTTCATATACTAGTTGTCGTTGGATCCTGACTTTTTATGTTAAAGTCAGGATCCTTTGACCTAAGACATACGGTGATCCAGTGGCCATTTACACATAACCAAGACGACGGGGCTATTAATAAGGACAGCACCTCGCTCCACCGCCTTGTGAGTTTTCGCTACAGCTTCTCCCCCCCCCAGGGATGGCTTATCCCGTCTGAGGGAGTCGCAATATAGTGAGAGAGAGCCGAGCACCCTGTGAATGTCACCAATTCGCCCTTGTCCCTTAACTACATTTCCTTGTGACCTCCGTTATAGCTCCCAAATATAGCACGCCTTGTCAGGATTTGCACATATCCTGGCCGCTGCAGCGTGTCTATGCCAGGAGCAAACGAGCCACGTATAAGGTACTCTCGTGTGCTGTCACGGAGCGTCCCCCCCGAGAATGTTACTAATTATACTGCGTTCTTATTATATTTTGCCCAAAATTCCCTGAGGAAGAGCTCTTAGTTACACAAATATTGGTTTGCTTTATATATTAGTTTTTAGGTAAATTTCTTTCTACTCGTCGATTTTTTTTGTGATGAAGGGACCGCTTGTCAGGAGCCAATCCACCCGGGGCATAGTGACTGCCATGGTCGGGCGTCCACCCCAGTGCCCTTCGCAGCGTCAGTGACGCGTAACCCCAACGTCCTGCCTCCTGTCAGGCACCACTGACACCAGGCCTGTGGGCAGGCTCCTGCTGCTTGTGCAACCCCCTCATCTTTGAGAAGAGTATATATGTAAGCATGCTAAAGAATAGACAGTGGCGTTCCCCAAGTGGCTCCTGTACTGCAGCCCGATCCTAGCGGTAACAACAGCACAGGGGTCAGGTGTAGATGGTACTTGCTTGGGGAAGTTCACTTCGCTCGTTGGGAGCATTGGTCCCGTTGAGCGCTCTTAGGTTTTATACAGAATTTTGAGTTTTTTCTTTTAAAATGCTAAAATTTTGCGACACTAGGATCGGTTCCAAATGGTTCCCTACTTTAAAAGCGTTGCCAAATCGTTAACAATGAGAGTGTTGAGCTAGGCTACCGGGCATGGGGCACTCGACTTGAGAGAAATTTAGATAACCCATGGGTCCATAGAGAGACGGTTGGACCAGCCTACCCGACCCAAGTTTCCCTGACTGGTGAATCCTTATTGATCAGGCTAGTCAACAGAACCCTACCTACCCAAACAGGTATTGCCCAGCGAACTTCCTGTAACATTTTAGTTCTAGTATTCGTACCTCTGTGTTATTAATTCACCAATTTTACCTGTACAGTACTAGGTCAGGTTTTAACACTCGTTACATTGTCATATGATAACTTCATAAACCGTTCCTGGATTTATTTCGGATGTCCCTGGCCTTATTGTCTTTCGTGCAGATCCTGTTCCGGTCGCTGTTGAGGTGGGCGTGGTCGATCTAGGAGGAGCGTTAGGCATTGTTCCTTGTCCCAACACCGGTTGAGGCCAGTCCGCTCCGACATCGGACCACCCTGCGTCGATGAGGCGAGGTACTCCCATGGGTACAGGAGTGGCTAGCCCCGAGGAATATCTCAGTAGTCTGGCCCTGGTATTGTATTTTAAGTTACTCATCATCAGACGGGCTAGTTTTTTAGATACCCTCAGGGTGTCGGGTAGTGGCACCTTAGATGGGTGCTGTCCAGGTCTAGTCGCCGCTCCCATCAGCTGCGCCCCCCAAGTAACTGTCAGGGTGTATTTCAGACACAGCTGGGTCACCAGCAGATCCCTAATGAGCACATAGCCCTCCGTATAAGTGTGGTCTGAGGGCATAGCCAGTTCGCCTAGAAAGATTGTTTCTATCATATGTGGATTGGCAAACTGTACGTACAACCCATCCACAGTCTTTCTTCTAATATTTCTCCACTTTCGCCACACTAGGACCACTATGGCGATGACTAGTACTGCCAGTAATATAGCAAGTACTGCCACCGCAGTGGGGTTGGCGGTCGTGTCCGGGCATCCAGTTAGTTCCTTTTCACTGCGCAGCAGCTCCTCCGGGTCCGCCGCTTCCAAGGCCATGGCCCGAGGTAAAGTCATGGTTAGTCCGGCCAGGGCAGCCTTGCCTTGGTGGTTCCGCCAGCACTTCCAGAGAACACATCCAATAATTGTCACAGCTACCACTATGCAAAAGATGGTGAGGAGACCAAAACCGCCTCCGAAGTTGCCTATAGAGAACCACGGGGCGTGTTTCTCTACCTCATAACGGTCAGTCGCTTTCTTGATACCCTTGGCCAAGTCTTTACGGTGTTTTTGTATTCGTTTGGCCAGGGAGGTTACAGGTATTTTGGCCTTCAGGCTTTCCTCGATTTCCAGCAGGTCTTTCCTAATCGTTTCAGGGATAGGGTCTGACTCTAACATAGTGGGTTCGTTTTTGGACGTCGTGAAATTCATGTCCCACCCCTTCACACGACTTGCTGCTTCCAACAGGTCATTATGTGGGTACACAACCGTGGTGATCCTGGTGTGCCTGTCACAATTTCGCAAGCTATACGGTATCCATGCTCCTTGTGTTTGGAATGCACAGTCGCATTCCACCTGAACCCTTGCATAATTTTCTATGTTCACTCCGACCGCAGGCTGGTTTCTGCAAATCATTTGGCCTCGGGTGTCGGCGGTGACCACTAGCATAGTTCCGTCGTCTAGATACACTGCCATCTCTCCGAAGTCTGCTTCCAGTAGATAGTCCAGCTCACATTTTTCTTGGATCGCTAGGTCGTCGCGCCTCAGTAGCGCAGCAGTGCAGGTGTTGTCTGTAATCTTTTTCATATAAGGTAGGTCCTTACAGAGCGTGATGGCCTGTCCATAACAACCTGACCAACTGCCACTAGCCAATGGTACGTAATACTGGCGGGACATGGACATGGCGACACTTTTGGGTAGATTAACAATTTGGAGAGCGTCCTTCTTAAGTCGCCCCCTAACCGTCACTGGCACAGGAAAAGTTAGTACTTCGTAGACCCGGAACAAATGTTCATCAGCCACCACAGGCACCCTTACATACACTATAAATTCCTGAGTGGTTTCATTGAATTTGAACGAAGGTTGACTGTTCTCGTAATAGAAGGAAGGATCTGTGAACGCGACATGGAACCTGGGGTGGATCCCCTTCAGATATCTGTTCACTTCCTGGACCGCTCCGACCATATATTGGCGGGGTACCAAGTCCATAGTCAGCTGGCCCCGCGTCAGGCGCTGTACACCTTTCCTGAACACGCGAGTTTGCTCTACCATTAGTTGAAGATACACCATCTCTCCTAACTTGTCTTCTAGAGCGACCGGTATCATATTCAGGTACAGTTCCATCCAATCCACCTTATGTTGCACTAGTTTCAACCTTCGGCGAGTCGTGTTGTGTGCCTTATTTAGTGATCTTAGATTGTCCAGTAGGCCTATCACGACATGGTTAACCTTTTCGACAGCCTCGTCATGTTTTTCATTCATCAGAGCCAAGTCTTCGATCATTTGGTTCGAAGACTCCTGCAATACTCTAATCAATTCTCTGTTATATTTGACATCAGCCGCCAGCCCTTGATTCCAAGAGGTTGGAAGAGGAAAGGTCGGCCACCCTGGATCGTCTAGCATTGTGGGCAACTTCTTCATTCTCTTAACCCTTCCACCTGGATTTAATTCCGACTCTTGATTTTGAAGGTCTTGTTGAGTGTTCTTTATTAGGGAACTTAAGGTTTCATTAAGAACTTCTCGGTACCGACCCTTAAGCGCCTGTGACGTCTGATCCATCCAACTGACCAGCGACCTGATATGATAGCAGGCCCGATCGAGGGCGTCTCCTCCCTGTAGATATCGGTGACAGACCTGGCCAAAGGTAGCCTTGTTGAAGGAGCGCCTCCTTGGAATAGTGATTAGGAAGCCTTGTCGGACGTGTGTTATATCCGCGGTGGACATTAACTTCCCTGGTTTTAACACTACTCCATATTGTTCTAAAGCTATCACTTCAGCGTTAGGGGCTAGCCCTTCAGGTGGGCTGGAGTCGTTATGCACTCCCCTAATGCCCCCTATTATAGCTAATACGAACAGCACTAGCCACTTCATTGTCTTTGTTTTGGCCTTAGCGATAGTTTGAGAAAGTTAATTTTGCAGTTTATCTAAAACATGTTCACAGCAAAGTTACCTTATTTTTCTGCGCACTACTATCATCCATGCGCCGAAAAATGCTCTCCTCTCGGGCTTCCTGGTCTGTTTTAGTTTGGGACATGCTCGTAGAGGTTTTGCCCGTTGTCATTTACCACTCGCCTGATGATCCCGCTCTCGTCCTTGGTGACCGTGATCCTCAAGCCTCTCATACGTTCGCAGGACGAGGGGCGCATTGCTCTGAGGGGTCTTGGCCTAGTAGGTTCCAGTCCGAAACGGCCCCCGTTGGATCGTACGACGGTTGGCTCGAGGGGTATTGGTTCGGTACCTGCGGTGGGTTTGTCGTCGGGAGTGGGCTCGGCCACAGTGGACCCCCCGGCTGGCTGGTTGGTGTCCACTGCTGCTGGTTCCATAGTAGTGGTGAGGGATTGGCGTTGCAGCTCGTTGTCAAGCTGCTCAAGTCTAAACAAGCGGGGTCCGCAGGCTGTAAGTGGTGGAGGAGGGGAGCTCCCGCTGGCCCGTTCCCCACCGGTGGGGTTGGCGCGTGTTGACCGGGTGCTACCTCCACTTTTAGTCCTGGAGCGGCGACGGTTAGCTGTTCCCCTCCCGATCGCCTTTCCAGAGTGGGCAGAGGTCGGCCGCCTCGTGTTGTTTGTAGGCTGGTACTTTCCTTGACGCATTTAGAGTTTTGTGTGGTCCTTTGAATGAAAGGAGCTATCTGAGTTTTAATCTCAGCTAACTGTTTGTTTGATTTTGGCACATCCAGTCCTACTGTTCTCCTAATTTCGTCAACAGTCTCAAATAGTTGGAACAGTGGTTGCGTAAGGTCCCAGAACCAGCCGGCCTGTATCTGCACTGGTTGGTTGACCGCTTCCTCCTTCTGAACCGGCTTGGCCAACGCCGTTAGCCTTGGCTCGGGCTCCGAGTCACTCACCTCAGATAAATTGTAGAAGTCTTTATCTGCTGTCTTCTTTTTGGCTGGAGCCGATTTAGCGGACCTCTTGGCTCCGCCTGTGGTCGTTCTGGTGGGCCGCCGGGCTGGTGTCCTTGGCTTCTTCCGGGCAATCCCGGCGTCGGTTGAGTCCGGACGGACACCGCCCCGGCCCGGCCAACTCCACCGCCTAAGGGTCTGAGCCGGTTGTTTCTTAGTACTCTCCTTCTCGACTGCCTTTTCTTTCATTTGGTAAAATCCTAAAAGAACGGCCCAACGAACCTTCCCTTGGTAGGCAGCGCCCTCTGGTGGGGCCGGCTAATCCGTTTCCTTCTCAGGGGGACGATGATTCTTCCCTCCGTGTCCGCAGGGAAAGTAGTGGTTCCCTTTGGATTGCTATGTGGCCGGAGGGCTAGACAGTTCCCCATGAGTCGGTGGATCAGTGTCCCAGCTAAGTTCTCTTTCTGCTCCTTCCAGGAGAAGTCGGAGGTTGAACAATTTCTATCTCCAACTTCTGTTCAGAGATAGAATCAATATCTATCTCCGTTTCGTCCCGGGCTGGGTTGCGCGCACAATCACCTGCAGCAGAGGTGACCGTCTAGGAGCAGAGTTGCGGAGTTGTCTCCATATTTGGAGCTGTATCTTGTTTCAGGTGGGGGGGAACGCTTGCATCCGGTCCCAAGAGATGACGCCCAACCACTGGCATCTCTCTTGGCGTGCGCACCCTCCCTTTCTGCCACGCCCCTGGGCGCGGCAAGGTGGCCGTGAGGCAGACCACCTGTTCCATTAGCGCTGATGCTAACGGTGCCGCTCCGCCGAACCTTTATTTTCACAGGGCGGCTAAATTTCCTGCATTAATCATCCATGTCGTCGCTCTCTCCGCCGTTGGACAGAGCGACGTAGTTAGGGCGGCGGTTCCGACGTAGGTTATAGCCACCTTTCGTCGGGACATGGTCCTTTACTGTTTTTCCTGGGCTCTGTTCCGACGTATCCGAGATCGGCACATCACCGCAGGGTAGTTTTATGGGCTTGTTGTTGCCTGGAGGGGATCTCCCCTCCAACGGCTGGTTTTTGCCCCTTCGTTTAGCTCGTTTGCGTTTCCTCTGTCCATTAGCGCCAGCTGTTCCCCGTTCACAGGTGGCTTTATTAGGAACAAAGGATAAGTTTGTTGACAGCGCGGTGTCCGCACTGGTGCCCTGACCATCAGTGATTTGCCCATCCGTTTCTGCTAAATCAGTGGGACTTGGACCAGGTTTTTGTGTAGGTACCTTCCTGGTCATAGGAACTGCATCATGCTCACGGGGACCGGTCGTTCCCGTTGAGTTTTCAGTCTCAGCACCCCTTATTTCGCCATCTTCCTCAGCGATTTCACCCGTCGGAGTGTGATGCAATTCAGGGTTTCGGTCAGGATCTGCCCCTTTTGAGTTAGTGATTTTCGCTTCTCTCACCAGTTTGGGAATGTTATGAGGGACGGCGGGAGACCAAGGCCCATGTGCAGGTTTGAGTTTTGAAATGTTCACTAGATGTGGGACCTGTTTTCCAGTTTTTAAAGACACTAGTCTAACAAGGTGGTCTCCTTTTGTTTCAATTACCCTGAATGGCCCAGTATACCTGTTTGAGAACTTAGACGCTTTATTTTCACTAGCTAGAGGGTCGTACATGTATACCATATCACCTTCGTACATCTGAGTGGGCCGCGCCCGCTCATCAATTCGCAGCCTCAGATCTTTTTCGTAGTTTTGAACTACCCTTTCAGCCATATTCCTAAACATAGCAATATTATCCTTGGTTTGCATGAAAAACTCGCAGTCGTTCAGCGTTTCAGGAATTGTTCCCTGCTCAGGCATTCCCATACTGATTGGATCTCTGCCAAACAGCAGGGTGTGCGGGCTGTATCCCGACCGTACACTGATTGTGGATCTAACTGTCCATAATGCAATGGGAAGTAGATCGATCCAGTTACAGTGATCGTCAGGGATATAATAAGCAATCAGGTTTTCAATGGTTTTATGTAGTCTTTCTACTCGAGCGTTGCCAGTCGGCATACGCCCGGTAGTGAACGTTTGTTTGCACGCTAGTCGTGTGGTGATTTCCCTGAATAGCCCTGAGAGGAAGGCCGCTCCCCGGTCTGTGTGCAGACGGTTTACCCGTCCATACCGACACACTATCCCGGTTAGGAAACAGTTGGCCGCGGTTTGCGCAGTGGAGTCTTTCGTGGTGAAAGCCTCCGGCCAACCTGTTAGTAGGTCTATGAAGGTCATGATATATTTTGACCCATCCCTAGCCCTCTTTAGTGGCCCGATGAAATCACACTGTACCACCTCAAAGGGTCGGGTTGGTCTCTCCCAAGACTTAGCTAAGGCCTTGAAATGCGGAGCCCGTCTCCTCAGAGAGCAGGTCTCACAAGCTTTCACATAGTCTACTATGTCGGCGTTCATGTTCCGCCAGTAGAATTTATCAGAGATTTTGGTAGTGAGGTTACTGATCCCTACATGTCCCCCAGCCAAGATGTCATTATGTAATAGTCTCAGGACTTTGGGAATTAACTTTCCTGGAACTATCATACGAGGTTTTAGTCTGACCAGTTGGTCTTGGTGTTTGTTATACCTTTTGACGTTGAACCTACATAGTACCCCCGGTGCTACCATTCCTACAAAGTCAGCTTGGTCCATTATTCGCCTAGCTTCAAGGGGATCTGTTGGTAGGTCTCCGTCCTGCAGGTAGTCTATCAATTGCGCGCACTCTGCATCTTGGAGTTGCGCGTTTAATACCGTAGCCACAGAAAGCTCTTCATCCTGAACTTCGGCCTCAAATAACTCACATCCCACAGCGGGCTCATATTCCTCACCTGGGACATGCTCATGATAGACTCTAGACAAATAGTCCGGTAGAAAATGAGTCGCTCCTGGCTCATATATGATTTCAAAATCAAAATCTGATAACGCTAAAGCCCACCGTCTCAGCCGGGCTGACGGGGCTTTGTAGGCACTCTGTAGCAGGGGAATCAACGGTTTGTGATCAGTCACTATTGTGATTTTAGCTCCCTGCAACATGTCCTCATAGTTCTTAATGCCTTTAATTACTGCCAGAGCCTCCTTTTCTGTTACCGAATAATTTAGTTCGGCGTCCCGGAGAGTACATCCCCAGAAAGCAACCGGACGGTAGATTTCATCTAGTTTGTGACAAACCGCTGCACCGCACGCGGCGTCTGATGCGTCAGTTAGTAGATAGAAATGCCCTCCTATATCTGGATGAATTAGTAAGGGTGGCGAGGTCAGCAATTTCTTTAACTGTTGAAACGCTTCCTCGCAGGCCTCTGTCCACTCAAAATAGACTTCTTTCTTTAGCAGCCGGTTTAAAGGCTTTGCTAGATCAGCGAAATTAGGGACAAACGATCGGTAGTAATTACACAGTCCCAGAAATGATTTAATGGTTTTCACATTATGTGGACGGTTAAAGGCTGTAATCTTTTCTGTGGTTACCCTTTGTGTAGCCACTCCTTCCGCGTTTACTACGTGGCCGAGGAAATTGATTTCACTGCGGCACCACTCACACTTTGACGGTTTCAGTTTAAGATTAGCTCTCGCCAAAGCTTGGAGAACCACCTCAACGCTCGCCAGGTGTTCCTCAAAAGTAGTGTCGTAGACAATTACGTCGTCTAAATATGCTAAGCAGGTTCTAGGAATCAATCCCTTTAGCGCTATGGCCATTACCTTGGTAAACTGCCAAGGTGCGCCAACTAAGCCAAATGGTACACGCTTATACTGAT
The DNA here is from genome assembly GCA_936440205.1 of Lepidonotus clava. Classification (NCBI taxonomy): domain Eukaryota; kingdom Metazoa; phylum Annelida; class Polychaeta; order Phyllodocida; family Polynoidae; genus Lepidonotus; species Lepidonotus clava. The sequence continues at coordinate 20,358,323 of OW387148.1, forward strand.
ACACACCCATCGGGGTTTCAAAAGCGGTATATTTTCTACTGTCTTCTTCGATTACACACTGATGATAGCCGCTCAACAGATCTAAAGCTGTCCACATAGTGGGTTTCTTGTAAGCCATATATAGGAAAAGCGAGCGAGCCGTGGGCATGGGGAATTTATCTTTAAAAGTGACTTGATTAAGCATGCGAAAGTCTGTACAGAGCCTAGGTTTGCCATCTTTCTTCTGCACTACCACCAGCGGGCTTCGCCAAGCCGATTCGCTGGGTTCTATGACACCTATATCTATGAGTTGCCTAACCTGTTCATCGATGATATCCATTTTCTGTGGAGAGTATCGGTATGGTCTAGAGCTTATTACTCCCTGCGACTCATCCACAATTATTCTCATCGGCGCTATTTCACAGTGACCTAACTCTTCCATTGAAAACGCTAGTGCATCTCTATTGTTATTAAGCATTTTCCTAAACCTTACCTGTTGTTCTCCGTTTAAGCACGACTCGGTCAGATCTATTTTACTTACATTTTCATCCATTTTACCTCGGGATTTCTCCTCAGAGGTTTGGCTTTCCATTTGCACTGCGTCTTTCATTACTTCTACAGAAATCCTACAGATGGACATTGGGGTCTCTGTTTTAGTTAGATAACACAAGTCTAGGAACTCCTCTATCTGATTTTGGTTTACCTCAGGCACTGCGCATTCTTCTGCAAAAGCTAATACTTCCTGGGGAGTGATTTCTTGCATTTCATCTAGCGGATTCATGACTTTGATCCACCACTGGCTTCCCACCGTGTTCACGCACCCCTCCACTAGGACTGGTGCGGTTACCGCCGGTGCGCAGTAAGCTACCGGTGAGTCTAATCCCAGCGGCTCTCGAGTGGTTACCGGTATGATGCATTCATTTCCCGGCGGGATTTTCACTGTTTCTTTGCTAACTATAGGGTTTCCACAAAACACTTCTATCTTTGCGCCTGGTAGAGATAAATCTGATCGAAGCACTGTTAATAAGTTTCTTCCGATTACTATTAGGTGGCATAGATCGTCCACTATGTTGAAATCATAGCAGACCACCGATCCCTGGATTGAAAACTTACATCTAATTTGTTCTAGTATTACTTGAGACGAGTTGTCTGCCAAACTGATGTTTCCCTTCGATACCTTCCATTCATCTAAAATGCATTGTTTAGGGATCTGTCGTTTACAATGGGTGGACATGAAGCAATCGCTCGCTCCTGTGTCTACTAAAGATCTAACCTCCTTCTGATCATCAAATCTTAACGTTAAGAAAAATGCTTCGTCTCCTATCTCTCTCCTAGCCGGTCCGTCCACTGCGCCTAATTCTATCGTGGAATGAACGGACCCTTCCTCTAGTTTCCCTGATTCTTTTGTTCGGTACCACTGGCTTTGCTATCTTTGTAGATCCGCGGGGGTTTTTCCCTCAACCTATTCTTTAACCACAAGCACGCTTCTGTAGAGTGACCATGTTGTTGATGAATGATACAAAACTTACTTTCATCAAAAGGCAACCTGGGTCTCTCTACTTTCTGTTGAGTTGGCAGATTCTTTCCCTTATCTGCCTCTCTGTTCGGGGCGATATTGGATTTAGGCTTCTGATCTGAATTTCTTTCACCTTTCTGGTTTTCGTACCTATCTTTTCTCTCATAACCTTGCTGTTTAAAGTTACCACCACTCTGGGGAGTCCCGCTTTGCCCTGGCTTTGGTTTCTGGAACCATGGAGCGGCCTCTAGTCGGGCCAGCACCACTCCAAATCGTTCGGAGATGGAGTTTAGGGCCGCGGTCTCCTCTGATTCTTGGCTTCCAGCCAGTTCGCTCACTGCATTAGATATTTTAGTTCCCCCTTTGCCTTTGTCCAACGATTCTAGCCTCGTTGCACAATCCACCGCTTCGGTGAACGACTTAGGGTCCAGTATAGCTACTTGCCTGGCTACGCCCTGTTTTAATCCCTCTAAAAACACAGCTAACATCATGCTTTCACTCGCCTCTGCTTTAACTTGCTTTTGTTTCAGAACACCTGCAAATTCGATCACGCTCTGGTCTTTTCCTTGCTTAAGGCCACAGAATTCTGCGTGTTTCTGCCACTTAGCTCTTCGATCACCGAAGATCTTGGTCATTTGGGCTTCTAGTTTCTCAAACGAGTCTTTCTCACTTTCAGCTAACGCTCCTGCCCAGTCGTCGGCCCTTCCTTTTAGGCCTAACAGCGCCATATTCAGGAGATGGGCGTCCGACCAGTCATAGATAGCTTTCAGTCGTTTTAATTCCCTGAAATACTTTTCTATTTGCTCGTCTTCTTTTCCACTAAACCACGGTAACCTAATGTTTGGTCCCCTTTGGTGACCACTGTGAGTCGTTTCACGCACTGGCGCTGGTGTTTGCCCCAGTGCCTGGCTCAACTGTGGTAGAATTTCCCAAAAATTTGGTTGATTCGGTGGGTTTGGAGGGTTGTTCTGACCTGGTGGGCCCGGCGGACCTGGTGGTCCGGGCGGTGGAGGATTCGGTGGGTTTGGGGGGTTGTTGAGTTGGTTAAGGAAAGGATTGTTGTTCTGGTTCGGGGGAGGGTTATTGGGTCCTGGTGGATTTGCTTGATTATTCTGGCCTGCTGGGGCTTGCTGACCCTGCTGATTATCCGCTCTTCCTCGGCCTGCGTTAAGATTGGCAGCGAGTGCCATCGCCTGCAATAGGTGAGGGAGCAGGTTTTGATCGACCCCACCCCCTGCTGGCACGGCCCGGCCAGGCTGTTGGCCCGGTTGGCCTCCCCCATCATTTTGTTGCAGTCCCCCAAGGTTTACCCCAGGATTAGGCTGCTGTATTCCCAGATTCGCACCACCATTTCCCCCTGCACCGGGTTGCTGCAGTCCCCCAGGGTTTATCCCCAGATTGGGCTGATTCGGAGGGGGATTATTAATAAGGTTTTGGGGAGGGTTGTTGAGAAGGTTTTGAGGAGGGTTGTTGAGAAGGTTTTGAGGAGGGTTGTTGAGAAGGTTTTGAGGAGGGTTGTTGAGAAGGTTTTGAGGAGGGTTGTTGAGAAGGTTTTGAGGAGGGTTAGGCCCTTGTGGGTTGGCCTGATTATCCTGGCCTCCCTGGACCTGCTGATTAAGAGGAGGAATAAGTCCTTGAGGGTTGGCCTGATCGTTCTGGCCCCCTTGAACTTGTTGATTAAGGGGAGGATTGGCCTGATTACCTTGGCCTCCTTGGGCCTGTTGATTAAGAGGAGGAATAAGTCCTGCCTGCACGCCTTGGTCCGGCTGCTGGATTAGGATCTGGCCGTTCCCATTGTTTTGTTGAGGTCCCCCAGGGTCCATCCCACGGTTAGGATGCCATGCCCCCAGATCTACACCCCCAGCTCCCCCTTCATCGGGTTGCTGGCGTTGATCTCTATCCTCTCTTTCTTCTACTAGATCCATCAAAGGAACGCCCCCTTCCGCCATATTATTTTCGTGGAGGTTTTGTATATCGTGATCGTCCCACTGTTCTTTCACAGGTATTTCCTCTACACTAATTTCGTCCTCACTCTCTAGTTTAGCTTTCTTACCTGTGTCTAGAACATCCTCGGTAATAATTTCGTATGAAGACGAGGTTGATTTATCTTCTCTAGCTAATTTTCTATCAGGACTACCCCCTCTGACATCTGCGGCTGCTTGTTCTGTCTCGCTATTTTCTTCCTCGTACTCGTCCTCGTATTCTCCATACAATTCATGAGTTAGAGTGTTAAAATCTTGTGCTTTAAGCGTTACATTTTCTTCACTATCCTGATCGCTTAGCCTCTCTAAATCTATGTGCTTTTCGGGGCTTGAGTCTGCCCACTGCTTTAATATTTCGGCTGGATCAAAGGCCTGAGCTTCCGCTCCCCTACCAGCCTGGTCTAAGTTCGTTTCTACACCGTAAGTTAATCGATAGGGTTGTAAATTGCCTACTTTCTCGCTGTTTCCCTCTGCTTCCCTTCCCACTCCCCTATCCCTTCCCACTGTTTTTCCTTTAGCTACAGTGGAATAAGGAATGGACGCCCCCGGGTTGGGGTGAGTTGGTGTTACCAGTGGGTGACTGATAAACTCAAGTCGTTGGGGTAATGGATAGGTGAGAGAGCTCCCATCAGGTAGGATTACCGGATTTTCGGGGCGTTTTCCCCCTGATGGGCTGGAGTTATCCGCGGTGTTTTGTCGTTGTTTTAGATTTCCTGAAGAAAATAGGTTATCTCCATTGGAAACTTCCTGTTCGCCTTCACCTCCCGCTGCGGGCAGTAAACGATAAGGAACACTTTGGTTACACCACGGATTGTTCACATCAGATTCACAGGTGGAGCGAGAGCTAGTACCAGTTTCGTGGTCCGTAGGTGGTACGTACCCTGGGTTCCAATATTGCTGATATTCCGTGAGACGGTTCTTCCCTTCAACTCGTCCCGAGTGTGTTAGGGTTTCAAGTCCTTCGTCAAGAACCGGCCTATCTTTGGACCCTAGGTGCCAGGGAAATGGTTTACCTTTGCCACGGGTTTGGTAATTTTGTGCACCTTCGGGGCAGAGCTGCTTGGGTCTGGCTGCGACCTCCTGTCTCTGTGCCTCCCCGTCTAAGGGATTACCTACCAGGTGGCGGTTTTCCACATTCCCTGTATATGATGTTGACACATCGTGTCCTGCGGGCCGCAAAGATTGAGGCTTGGGGTTAGAGGAAGCCTCAAAGTCACCGGTGGCTGACATCAAGGATGAGCAAAACGGCACAAGTCATGTTTCGGGTATCTCCACCAAATGAACTATTGTTAATTTTTGATTTAAGACTGCGTAAGATTCGTGTATATCCAAGTCTTCGTAAGTTGCTTTCCAGAATGTCTGAGTAATTCAGACCGCGTTTAAAGTTTGTCCATTCACTTCCCAATAGTTCAAAAGAAATGAACGATGAGGGAGCTTCTTAATATGAAAGGGTTTTTATTCAATAAACATCTCATCCCGAGTCAAAGCCACCATGTATAAGTCTTCATCAGTCCACCTCCCATCTCCTATCAGCAATCAACCACATTTAGAACACGAGTTGCTCCAACGCTTTCTAGACCATTCTAGCATTCAGCTCTAACACAATCCTATGTCCGAGGTAGTGGGTATTGGTAAACTCCAGTCTGTTACACGGAGTCGATGTACTTACTCCAGGTATAACTCCTTGGCTAAACATGTTTAGCTGATGTTCTCACTAAACTGAGTGATTACTAACTTCTAACCAACTCACTCACTAACTGCTCGCTCCCTACCTTGCAGCGCCTTTTATACTGGTTAACAGGTGGCGCTAGGAGCGTAAGATATTTCTCCTAGGAGTAGACTAGAAGTAGACTTGCTAAGCCTGATCCTTGTTGGATTATATATTATGACAATGTATTAAAAGTACTAAGCCATTAGTACAGTGGTACGTACACTATGGGTTTGGTGGTTCGTTAGGTTATATTTATTTATAATCACACTCAACGTGTAAAGCATGAGGGATGGCCGGAAATCTCTGATAGATACACCGTAAAATGCATGCATGAAGGAATGGTTTAATAATAAGACAAAAAACGACCTAAGTAATTGGCTTGAAATGCAGATTATTGGTTCTTTAGTTACACCGTTCGATTACTGTAGGCCTAAGTATCATAATAAAAGCGGTACAATTATAATCGAATGTCTTTCCAAATGGTTATGTACTAAGTAAATTGTGGAAGCTCCAGTGGTCAAGACATGCATACCCACGTTCAGGCAGCAGGTATTTCTGAAGCAGCATCGGCAGATGCAGGGAGAGCACCAACTCTGGCTTAAAGGGACACTACAGGCTATTTCTGGGACCACTCTGTCGAGTGGAGAACACACAAACCCATGCTGATTCTAGAAAAACAAGTCTGAAGAACTTGACAATAAATATAAGTGTGGGTTGGTTTTTAAGGGTTGCACGAACAGTTGCTCATGTTTTCTGTCCGTCAGTACCTGGTGCATATAATTGCAGTGTCGTAGAGTCAGTATCAAAGTAAAAATGTACGTAAAGGTAAAGGATCTGTTTAGGGTGCATCGATCTGCACTATAGCTAAAGGTGTCAAGGAGGATCTACCCTGACCCCACCCCACCCACCCATCTCACCGTCACACCTGTACACCTATCGATATGTACACCTGTACACAAGGATACATTCTCCTCAGATATGTGATATTGGTTGAATCATCAACAACATTATTCAGTTGTTCGAATTATGAAAAAACGGGTTATGATAGGTAATCAAGGAAGCTGGTTGCCAATTCGTGCTTGATTATAAGTCGTTAAATGAACAAGTAAACGTTCTTTTCATGAGAGAGTAGAGACACTAGAATCTAACGTTGTCACTTACACTGTCCAGTATGGAGCCTGTTACAGAGTGCAGGGTTTTCCCCATACACTTATAGCCAGCCTATGGACGCATGCTAATTGACTCAATTTAAAATCTCAAACCGCAATGCCACAAACCCGAGTGACGGCATCAGTGATCACGTTAATATTTAAAGGTGAACACGCCCAGCTTGTCTAATCTTGTCAGAGCAGGCCTTCTCAAGCTCGCGGTGAAGCTCGTCTGATCTTAGACCCACATCTTCTCTTCTTTAATAGGGATGTCGGTTTCTAAATGGTTATCATATCGGGTGATAAATCTTGAGTCATAAAATTAAAAGAAAAGGAAATATGCGTATTTTTCATCAGTTCTTCATTAACAACGCCAAATTAAGACTTGCGGTTGTGTTCAGACCTGACACAATAGATTACAGGAATAGAACATCCGTTTATATGTACTGTGATTAAGAGAACTTTGATTTAGTAATTGTTCATTTGAATGTTACAGGAAATTAACTACAAAAACAAATGGTATCTGTTAAAGACGGGTTTTGCTTTTTTTTGCACAAATAAGAGTGGGTTTGTCTGTATAAAATGGTTGATTACTTGTAAATTGACTTTTTCAAAAAAACAAAAAAAAACGTGTGGTCCTTCTGTCCATCCATCATTTCTGACTTGTTTGTTTTGGCTTGTCAATATTAAATAGCCTTTGTTGAGTCATAATAAGTGCACATGTCAGATGGAACCAATTGCGAGGTGATGTATTCACATGTGCAAATATGGACTGTTTCACACAAAGGTTTTGACCTGGTCGTTTAATAAAACAAACAAACAGGTGGAAACAGTAAAATATTGCTTAATATAATATTATGGCATTTTTTTAGGAGATAGTTACACCACTTATACATAGTTATACTTATACATATGGATAATTCTACACAGCCATAAGGATCATCAGACGGATACTAAGATATAATCCCACTACGATATTTTATGTCTTATCACCAACACTAACCTTCCTATTAGCTACCGACAGTCTCAGACTGAGTCTAGCTCTACCCTGCGAATAAAGCCTATTACAAGGAAACTTTTATAGAAACAGTAAGGCGGGCTTGCTGTCACTCTGACAGGCTGTAGACCTAAAACCTGTTTGACTTGAGCGCTGGCCGCGCGTTTAGCAGTTCAGTAAGCAGATCTCACTCCTCACGTGAACGCTAAGTGGGCTCGGCCTAACAGCTTACCCACTGCTCTCAGGCCGTAAGCTTCCGAAGACAACACTCAGCTTAAGGCTGCACCAGGCCTAGCTGGGCCTTAAGGAAGGCGAGCTAACATATCTAGGCAAATATTGCTCTAGGTGTAGTGCAGGTGCATGGTCAGAGGAAACTCACCTGACTGGGCACAGGTGTTCAGTGGGTGGCTGATCACAAGAACTGGCCAGTGGTCACAGCGCTGACTATAACGTTGACGAGTGGGTCTATTCGGCCCATGCATCTTGCATGTGTATTTTACATCGAATTCGATTTGAACATTATTTTTCGATTAGAGTAAACATAACTATTTTGTCACAGTATGATAAGAATATTAAGGCACACATCTCCTATCAAAGTAAATTAAACATAATATTGAACATTTTTGTCCAATAATAATATTCATTCAACTGGTCGAGGAAATCATGGTGCCGGTACTATTACGGCGCAATAATATTGTCAGGATTTCATACCTAGTCCAAGTGTGCCAGTGGAGTGGGTTCATCGGCGTAAGCGTGACCTGAATCCTCGCTACATTTGATAATATTTCACACCCTACTGGAGACGTTTAATAAAAAGGAAACTCTGTGAATGATTAGAGTGGCTGATAAATCGAAGTCCTTTATGAATCCTACCAGAGAATCGTTTTTCTCCTCCTACTATACTCATAAGGCACGGAGGCTGACCTGGGTTTGAGTAAATCAATTAACCTTACTGGAGGGCCGGCAGAGTGCCCCCTGGAGGAGACCCGCCTCTCCAGGCTGTCAGGTGGTAGCCCAGGAGGAGTGGCCAGTCAAGATGGAAGCACGTTAAACATTTGGGATCTCCAGCGGCAGCGGGTGGGACTCGGTTAATTGTAGGATTTAATCATACCAGTCCCCCACCTAATGTATCGCCAGCTCCCTTCATGTTATGTCGCCGTCCGAGTGGCTGCTGGAGGCATTAAGGCTGGCCGGGCTCCTCGGCAAAAAGCCCTCCACTGAAATAGAAGGCGGCTCCTTGGCATTGTTAATTATGTAACATAAGAGCTGTGGGAACCTTGCCTCTCCTGCCGGCCGGCCCGTCACGTGTATGGGGGGCTGGGTCTGAGAGCACCGCCAGGCGAGAAGTGCTAGCCCGAGTAATTGTGTTTTCGTGTATTAATTGGGCCTATACGTAACTGGATGCATGGCCTAATTGCACTGCCTAAAGTTTCCTCTCTACACTCGAAATGTTATTATTTCCATCCGCATCGGAAATTGTTAAGAGTACATGTATATTCATTAACAAAGTCGTTCGTAATTGGGAGACAATTCAACCATTAAAGGAGGCATTAGAAGAGTGTGACTGTACTGTATAGAATTGAAAACGCTGTGAATGTAGTCTAAACTATCAGAATGCATACGATACCTGTATAATATAACCATTGAAAGGCTGATCTTGGATTTTCGCCTATTTGCTTATAGCTTATCAGAATATACGATCTTCTTAGCTGGTGAAATCTCTGTAGTACCTCGGCTGTACACAGCCGATATATTGGGAGAAAGAAAACGTAGCTACTGATTCTGTTCTGCGAAACATACAGTAACACTCCTGACTGGTTGTTTAATTTAATGATTGCGAGATCAATGTCATCTGTGCCTTCATACTTTACCAGTCCTCGAACTTGGGTAGCCTTAGGTTGTGTTGCATAGTATGTTGCAGTAATACCAAATTTAATTTAAAAGAACAACAACACTGCTATCTATTTTCTGATCACGTTTTCCGTCCTCCATAATCATGTAACTAAAAAACTTATCGGCAGAGCATTTTGATAGAAAAATCTTAGGTAGGTAGTATTCCAAAAATAACTCGGGAACCAAGTCGTATCCCAAATACAAGCATAATACTTTATGGGATCCTTTCAACTTCAAGGAAACCATAACCTGTTCTATTAATCTACGACAGGCATTGGCATACCGCATCTCCATAGTGTATGGTTTATGTTTTAGCCCGAGAACAATTTAACTCTTTTGTCGTCTGTTGCTGGTTGAGTCTTCTCATCAAAAGTATCAATTTCACACAATCAGCAATTTTCAGGGAAGAACGCCCCAAGAAAAGGCCCTGCAGTCGCCACATATTGGTTCTGAGGGCGATCAGTAAAATTGAGAAAACCAACAGGGCCAGCATTGTGAGTGGGGCGGACCGGGGAGGGGGTACAGGGCTCTTTGTGGGCAATGTCCTTATTTATCTTTGTGTGCCCACACTAAACCAATCCCAGCCCGGATCATAGCTGCTGAGAGGCGGCCTGTGAAACGTCAATATACTGCAGGCATACTGCGGACAGGCTTTCAGTCCACAGACAATGCTCCATGCACCTCCCTCAGGGCTCAATGTGCACACAGTTGACACATCCAAATGGCCATTCACAGCAATTCCCCAGACCGAGGACGTTATTGATGCCAATAATATCCAATGGGATATGAATATAGGTTGGATTAAGTGGTAAAATGATACTGAGAATAATGTATTTATACACTTTCTACTTGGTCTAGATTAATTTCCATATTAATTTTAGAAATAGGCTACTTACCCGATAAGGCAATTAGAGAATTATAAAAAAGAGAGGAGTTCTCAATTTCCTCTATGCTAAAGTAATAATAGGATATGTAAAAGTAAGTAATCTAAGCATAGTGTAAAATAAGATCATGACAATCTTGTCTTTTTAGCTGGTGAAGCCAACTTTAGAACAGTATTTAGCCTACACTCTGTAACAGTGATAATAATACTGATATATGTGGTGGTGTGTAGTTGGAGAAACAGACGCGTGTCTGTTTGCAGGTGGGCCGATATATATACACCTATTCACAGGTATACTTGCACTAGGCTAGGTTAAACGTTGGTTATGGGAGGTCAATCTAACACGCTGACAGACGTTAAATAAGCTGGTCGTGTCACGGGTAACTACCCCTGGACTCCCCTCCAGGGGGACCTGACACAGGGAGTCACGCCCCTCTGGGTTACTGACCCAGGGGGCTTCTCTACCTGCTCCTGTCTTTGGGCTCAATTGGGGTGTTAAACTTTCTGTGTACAATCTACTTGATTATGACTGTCACAACTATCTGATTTTATCAGGGAATCATCGAAGAATGACTTGAATCTACGAATGAGACTACCATTGTATTAGCTTTTGTAGCACAGATAGAAATATGTGATGACGGTAAAAGGTTTCCAACTTATATGCGCGTTTTTACATGTTCATAATAAGGATAAATTGTAAACCTATTTACCAGCCGTTTGTAACACGTCAGGTGCAAGCTACATAAAAAGTGACCAGCCAACAGTTCAAACATCCTGGAAGAGGCATTTACTCTGCATGGCCAGAAAAAATATTGTACCCAAGGGTGCAAGGTTTCACAAAATTGTGCACATCAGCTGCAGGATAAGAAGTTAAATACAGGACTTTTGCAAATACGTTTTTTGGCGTTAACGGTACAGTGGTTTGGAACTATCTAATGCCCTTTACAGACTCGGCTCAAAATGCGCTCATAATGACAGTTCAATACGGGCATAATGTGCATTCTGGGGCTAGTCTGTAAGGAGTAGTAAACTACCTTTCACACCTCCTGCCCTTGTCTCCCCACCCTGAGCATCTTTTACCTGTAAGACCTCCCCTCCTGCTCTAACCCGCCCCCTACCGGTCATCAGACGCACTGCTCACCTGGGGCGTGACGTCACATCAGCCAGCGTCTTCCGGCCCGTGTCAGAAGACAGCACGTCATTGTTGACGTCACGCGCCGACGTCTGACATGGGTGGCCGGGCCTCTGTGGGCAGGATATTGGGCTTCACGCACGGGACTGTCAGGGCAAAGTGAGGGCGGATATTACCATGCCACTCACTCCGACAGCCGGCCTTGTTAAACCTGATCAAATACACGCAGTGTTGTGTATGCTTAAGCCAGCCTCTGTAAACGGCTCACTCAGTCCGCGTCCTACAGTCATCTTGTCTTAGTTGTATTCTATACGCTCTGTATTCATGCCCCGGTTTGTGTTACGAAACACAATCATTTTTTGGCCAATCAGATAACGTGTTTTATAGGGGTATTACTTTGTGCGCCTTGCTGGGGAAATGGATGGACGTAAAAAGAGGGCTGTTTTGTTTTCATTGTCCTTGGGATTGGATGTTTTATGCTATGGTTTCAGTTGACATAATGGGTCCCTCGTGGGTAGTCTTTGACACTAATGTTGCCAACCACCACCCAGCTTGGCCCGGACAGAATACGGGAATCTCCATAAACATACATCACTTGGAATTATTTAGGAGCTAAGGGACGATATATATGGCAGGGGAAGCATAATGGTATTATAGAGATGTCGTAAAAGTCGTACCCATTTCCCATGGAAAGTAGATCTTATGACAACTGTCAACTGGCATGGGCTGTATGAAAGTTGTAGAATTCGGCTTCGACTTTATATGAACACTGTAGACTATCTGACCTATCCAAAAAGCAATTCCAGGGTCAGTCCTATTTTACTTAGAATGGCCGTTAAATACGTAGAATTTAAACGGTCTGAACCTGTGGTTACATACCTGTGATTGTCCACCTAGGTGTTTTCCCAGGTACAGATAATACTTATCACAAACCACAAATTACATGGTTCTTAACACCCTGTCCCCATACGACTAGCTATTTGACCACCTGACTATCGGCATACTACTCTATTTTCTCCTCAAACTTATCAATGCCCTATTGTACATACAAGTGTTCTGCCCTTTTACCTGTCGGCCTCCATTATAAATATAGATTAAGCTATCACGATTTTAATTTGAACATCTAACCACACCTAAATTCACACACAAAAAAGTATAAGGGCCCATTTGTGTAGACTTGTGCCACTAACGTTCTGTACATCGGATTATTTCCTCTTTGCTCCTTTCACGTGGTAAACGGCTGGTCTGTTTGACGGTACCATACAGCCATGTACCCCATCCTGATAACTGACCTATCCCCATCACACAGTCACTTCTGACATCCATCCAGTAATACTGGGGACAGTGTCCGTTGGGCTTCTCATAATCATGGTCAAACAGGGAGTATGATACCAGTATCTATGGTAGACATGGAAAACGATGCACAATATCAGCAATTGTCGAACCAGGCCGTTGAACTTCTCGTTTTACAAACGCTTTTCAGATAGTCGATAATGTTAGTTAGACTTATATGTGTTAGTACAGTTTGATGATAATTATGATGATAGTGAATGTTTTGCATATTCTTTTCACAGCAATTTACCAATAGTTTCCTAGAATGAAAGAAAGATGGTGTAGGCTATAAGGGGAAACTTGACAAATATCAAAATTAAAAGGTGTTAAGCTTTATGTTCTATTTATTATCTCAAGTTGGTATCAGTCTCAATATAAAGCTGTGGCACAGCTGGAGGACTGCTGGCGCCATCTGCAATGTAAGGGGACTAGCGCTACGTAATCTGTTATGACAGTTTTAACAAGTTTCGAATTGGCGAGTTAGACCAGATTCATTGCCCGTGACGCTCCGAAACGACGGTACTTTCCCTCGTCCCCTGGTGACAAATGACCAGCCTGCCGCTATAACCGTCTACGCCCCAATCCAGGCTGTAGTGGCCGGGCCCAGGTTTACTACCTTGACCAATGGTGTCGTTTGCTGGCCGGCCGTCTCGGTAATACCGCATTTGTCTGCCGGGTTACGGCTACTCGTAGGATCTAAATAACACGGGCTGAGCACGAGAAACGAGTGTCAATCGGTAGCAGTGGCTTGACGTTCGGGAGGAGGGGGGGGGGGGGCACAGGCTAGAAAACATATCAAATTATAGAGCATTTGCCTTGCAATTCATGGTATATTTGCACTATATATATGTGTAAAGAAACCCCCAGGAATTTGTATTATGCCTACTCGTTTTATATCGCAATGTATACGTTGGTTTTAAGCACAGAGCATGAGTATGTTCCACATACTCCCCTGCTTATATACGGCCCACCCTAGCTCTGACTGCATTCCGGCTGTATAATCCGACCTTTTAACCCATCCTGATTACCCCACACCCTGGATAGCCCACTGCTGGGTCCGTGAGGGGGACCGACAATAGCAGAGTCAGGGCCCATCTATTGGTCTGATTAAATCAGACCTGTTTCAGGGGAGAACGTTAAGTTGGTTATGCAGGCTTTATTCCCTACTCCGTCACAATAGGAATAGGACCAAGACGTAGACAAAGCCCCCCGCCCCTCTTCCAAGACCACTGAGTCAGGAGCAGCTCCCCCTGGGACTCACCCCCGCCGAGCAGCTCACTGAGCGACTCACCTGCTCACTGAGTGCGGCCTGGGCCCACTGTCAAAGAAGCCATTCACACGTTCATTACATCTATTAGTTCTGTCTATCCCAACACCCATCTCCCTTCTCAGACCACTGCCTCTCGATCAGGGACCACTGTGGGAAGGGACAAGGTCCTTTGTGCCCATTGTCACCCAAACCCTTCGCCTTATTAGAAAGGTAATGTGCAGTGTTCATCACTTTTTGCACATGATCGAACTGGGTGAAAATAAGTCTCACCGTTATGATCTGCTCCCCATAACAAATCCTTACTCTCTTCCTCCAGCAGTTGGGTCTGGAGACAGGTGGTAGCCTCTGCACTCTCTCCCTCCCCTCCTCCAACCCTACCCCGACCTCGCCTAGGCTAGGGGTCCCATCTAATCTCTGCCCGTCTAAGTTTAGTCAGGCCGCCCGGATAATAAGATCTCGGCGCAAACAAAAGCGATCCCTGCATACTGCAGAGTGTTTGCCGAGAAAATAGATTCCCACAACAGGAGGCCTGGCTGGAGGAGGGAGTAGGGGGTGGGGTTACGTGTTAGTCACAGGGTCTGCTGTTAGAAAGGATAAGTAGGAAATGAGATGGGGTAGGGTTCGGGCTGATGCACAGGGCAGGGGTTGAAGGGTGGGAGGTGGGGCACATTACATCTCACCCAAAAGTATAGGTGGGTAGCATTATACACGGTGCATTGTATTAAGGGGTATAGAGGCTAAGGGTGACAGCAGAGGATGGATCTAACGAACGCGTGATCCACTCAGCCTTCACCCGGGGATCTCCTACACTAATCCCCTGCAGCCTTCCTCCAGGGTCCCTGATCCCCTACAGGAGGCATGGGGTGTCGCCATAATGCTGGTCATGTCATTCATCATTCAGACCCCTCGGTATGACAGGTCCGGCCAATATACCTACACTCAGATATTCCCACCAGTGCTTTAACACAACATAACATGTTGTAGGCCTGCATAGCATTTTGAGGAAAGTTTTTGAATTATGTGGTTTGCCAGAACGGACATAGAGCGTAAAATATAGCATAAACTACCACATGGAGATCACCTTTGCCCAGGGATGTGTGGAATTCCTACTCCTTCATAAGTGAATCAATCCCGAAAGTCCAACTCTGGGATACTGGAATGGACTTCACCCTAGACAAACTCATATGAATTATTTATGTCATTACTTTTGTTGGTACATCTAGTGAAAACTGCAATGACGTTCTGAATAACTTAAGTATAAGCGTGTGGGCGAGTCTGGGAAATAACCAGGGCTAAGGGGGAAGGGTTAGACAATCACTTATTGCCTTCTAACATAAGAAATATGTGGTACCAGACTTTAGGAGGAGATCATTGCCATCCAGAATGGCTGTATATATGTAGGTATATCCCACAGGCCTTACTGCTGGCTTCCACGGCAAATGTTGTGCCCCAGGAAAAAAAGGCAGCACTGTTCTAACTCCAGACAAAGATTAATAGTTCTCGAAAGCCAACACACACTCTCTGGAACGGAAATAGGAGTACAGAAAGAAAAACAGGCGACAGAAGAATATGCAATGGCTTTTTAGGAGCTGTGGAATATGGCGAGGGCAGCTTTTTGTCGGCTGTAGGGCCTTTTGTGACAAATTGGTTGATTCTCCGAGAGGACGTGAGGCGGGGGAAAGGGTCGGCGGGCGGCTAAGGGTAGGGCACGCTGGGAGCAAGGAGCAGTCGGTGAAATTGCCGCGTCAAGGTTGGGAGTATGGGTGGGGGAGAATAGACTTTAATACGCTACAGGAGTAGGGGGTCTCTGACACTACAGGAGGAGGGGGTCCCTTACACTACAGGGGGACAGCCTGTAGGCAGGCGTCTGTCTGCACGAGGCTACCGGCGCCCGGCCATAATGGGCGTCTGTCGCACGAGGCACGGCAACCCTCTCATTTCAGCGTCTGTGTAAGCGAGGCAACGCGCCCCTCATCCGGCCATCTGCCGCCAGAGGCAAACTACTTGCCGTGCCATCTAGCGGGCGCGTGCCCGACCAAACGCTGCCATTATTGGCTCGTCGATGAGGAGTGCGCGCGACGACGACCCACCGGAAGTCGGGTGTCGCTCCGTCACTTCATTGGGCGGCGCGGGCCGGCGGGCGGGCCAGGCGGCGCCCTTATTTGATCACAGAGCCCGAAACGGGACCTGATTTCATTCCGACGACAGCCACCCAGCCCTATAGACCACTTTTAAGAAATGCCCCACCTAGATATAAGACAGCCATACTATTTCTGTCAACATATTTTCCCCAGGGGACAGCTGAAGAGGTCTTCTTGTGATATCACAGACTGAGACTTTTCTCACCGCTTCAAATTACTCTGAACTGTACTAATGGCTTAGTACTTTTAATATATTGTCATGTTATATAATCCAACAAGGATCAGGCTTAGCAAGTCTACTTCTAGTCTACTCTTAGAAAGAAATATCTTGCGCTCCTAGCGCCACCTGTTAACCAGTATAAAAGGTGTTGCAAAGTGGGGAGCAGTTAGTTTTAGTGAGAATGTCAGCTAAGTAAGTTTAGCCAAGGAGTTATACCTGGAGTAAGTACATCGGCTCCGTGTAACAGACTGGAGTTTACCAATACCCACTACCTCGGACATAGGATTGTGATAGAGCTGAGTACTAGAATGGTCTAGAAGGTGTTGGAACAACTCGTGTTCTAAATGTGGTTGATTGCTGATAGGAGATGGGAGGTGGACTGATGAAGACTTATACATGGTGGCTTTGACTCGGGATGAGATGTTTACTGAATAAAAACCCTTTCATATTAAGAAGCTCCCTCATCGTTCATTTCTTTTGAACTATTGGGAAGTGGACGGACAAACTTTAAAAGCAGTCTGAATTACTCAGGCATTCTGGATAAACGACTCATGAAGACTTGGATATACACGAACATTACGCAGTCTTAAATCTAACATTAACAATAGTTCAGAACTATAGAGAAGGAGAATAAAACTTGTGTAAGCTATCATAAAAGAAGTATTAAGCGGTAGTTGGTTTCGATTGGTTACATTCTCAAATGCTTTGCTAAATGTCAAGTCATAATTATACAGAAAATACTCAAATCTTTCATCATCAAACACGTATATTCATCTGTGTAATCAAGAAGAAGATTCAAATGTTAATGCGAATACGATATCCTACCAGCCTATCAGTCCTGATAGATATGCATTCCTTATAAAGCTGATTTTCCCCTGTTTGATAAACGATGCCCCATTGCTACAAGCGGCCTATTGAGACGCACGTGGGGCGGGCGGTGGCGGAGGGCGCCCCTCGGGGAGCGACCCATCGATCGACCTCCGGCCCACAGATAGTGAGAGCAGTATAGAGTCGCTCGGAGCAGCTCCTGAAATGTCGGCGCATTAATCAAGGCGGCGGCGGCTTGGATTAGGATGGATCGGGTCGTGAACTGTTTACGGGAGTGCACCCAGCCACTGTTTGATGTGCCATACATCTCTTAGTCACTATTGTAAAAGTTTTGAGACCAAACGTGGGTTTTTTAAGCAGTGAGTAAAGAAAGATAAAATCGGTCATTCAAAAGAGCTTACACAATGGATCTGAAGTAGGTATTGAGTAGAATAAGTTCTCCGTATTAGGCTTCCCTGCTTCTCTTGGCACATGATCGTATTGTATGATTAAATGTGGGGCATTTCCCTCTCACGTTTTGCTTATACTGTCAATCAGTTATAAACGTTTAAAAGACAGAATCCCTAACTTAGACACAATGTATCTGTACCACACAACTTAATCAGGGAGCTGACATGAATTATGCAAAAGTTAAAAGAGAAAGTGATACACTTAGTTCCCCCTGAAATGTTTTTAGTGGATGCATATATATATACTTTTTGGAACATGGAAGAAACAATTGGCGCTTTATAAAAGTGTTCTGACTTAGTTTCTGAAATATTGTTTGAATGGCAAAATAAAACAAAAAGGAGGGGCTGTTGGGGTGATGAGCTCATTACAGCAGGTTCTGCAAGCGAAGGTCATTGAGTTAGGGTTTCAGGCATGAAGGGAGTGAATCAGGGAAGTCGTGCGGCGTGAGGAATGTTGAGGAGTCTGTGGCCCACCTTGAATTACCAAGGTGTGGAAAGATGGGCCAGGTGATGCGATGTGTGTGTTAGGTTGTCTGGAGCACCATCCATGGACCAACACCTGGGCCAGGCCAAACAGACGGGTACACAATAAAAAAATGATGAAGTAATTTTATACATTTTCATATTTTTCTCTCACATAAAGGGGACAGAGTGGCTGTATTGCAGGATGATTTATGACTGTTGGTTGGCTATTACATTGGTCGGTGGGCAGGGGAACGGTCACGGGGGGGGGGGGGGGGGGTGAATGGCGCGGTAGTAAAAGTTGGTTATTGCTCAGGCAGGTGAGCAGGTCAGCCAGACGCTGTGAGTTACTCACACGTGGACGCACATTGAGCTCAACACAGCCCGAGCTGCTCGTAAAGGCCCGAGCAGCTCGCACCATAGCTGCTCGCTGGAAAATTCTACTAGCCTTTACAGCCTTTCCGAATGAATTACTAACTGCCATTTTTTGCACGCCGCCATAAAAAGGCGCATTATCGTGGCCCAACTGCGGGATGTCCGTTAATTATATCCTTACAGCCGTGGACTACTTCCATAAGAGTTAATACAGAAGGACCAGCATTATTTTTATTAAACTGTCTGTATATTCCTGTTTGGTGATTAATACCATATGCCTTGCCGTACCAAAAAAAAACCAAAAAAAAAACAACAACTTGGCAACGTCTGTGTATAATCAGCTACAGTTGTGCCTTGGCTGTGCAGGATTAAGTGGTTGTTATGGTGACGCATATTAAGCCGTTTTTGCCTTAGATTGGCGGTCCATCATTATTAATTGTATTATAAAAAGAACGCCGCCTCAAGCCGCATTTGATCTCGTCTCCGATCTCGTTTACAAGTATGTCATATTACCTTGTAAATATTCAGATCCCCATACCCTATTGGTTAAGGGCTTAAAACTTAAAAAACAAAAAATGTAAGGATGAGACACCCGTTAGAAATTTGTTGTTCGGTATCTTAGTTTAAGGTTTATAATTCAAATTACTCATATTTTTATCAGAATCAATTAAATCACAAATGCATCTTTTGATATCGCCCAAACAGCTTGGAAATGGTACGTCATTTATTTTCATGTCTGTGAAATGCCTTTTCATTAATGAATAGGCAGGGAGTTGATGCAAAGGAAGTCCTATCACACTCTGAAGATGGCCTTTCTAGTATTTATATCCAGTGCTTTGAAAATAACCAACATAGCCATATATTCTACAAGAGCGCCTTACTCCAAAGCCCAATATCTAATTAGACTTAGTTGTGGCTTGCTGCTCGCTCACAGGGTTTCTAGCTCCAGGCTTTGAAGAATGTGTAAGGAGAACGTAGAAAGTAGATTAGAAATTAGTGACCTGAAAGCCTGTGTAGACAGTTTTAAGCCGGTCTGGAGGTAGTGATGTCTGGGGGATTCCGCCTCTCAGAGTGGGGCCGAAGCCACACCAGAAGCCAGGTGTGAAGCCACATGTCCGACCGCCTTTCGCACCCCAGCCCGCTTTTAACACTCGTGGTGTAAACACGCCACGACCAGCCGGCCACTGGGGCCCGCGCCACTTAGTGCTGGAGTTTCACTGCGCCACTTAGTGCTCACCTTAACGCTGAGGTCCAACGCCTGCTGCAAGTACCCGTTAGCCAGCAGTGTTCCTACCAATAATAACGCAGTTACACACTCATTTTACAGACTAGCCGTATTGGCTGTTGGCAAGTAAAATGAGATCCAGAGACGAATTACTTTTCAAGTGGCATAATATTGATCTTTGTCTCTTCATAAAGTCGGAGGCAAAGTTGTTGGAGCCTTTTCCAAACAGTATTTATAGGCAGTGAAAGTCCCATCTTGAGCTGGGAGAGCCAAGATCCCCCTGTGAAAGACGACAGAAGTGGTGGGTGTTGGACGCCTTAAGGAGGCCGGCTGTGGGTTATTGAAGGAGCCAGTCTGTCTGCTGATGGCTCTGTCTGGCATGGCGACGGCATGATAGCCTTCACTTAAGCTATTTTGAAAAAAGAAAGGTAACTTTCTTGTAAAATAAATATTAACTGAAACAGCAAACATTTTCAAGTCCGCGCGCACCCTGAAAATCTATATAAAACGTCCATTTCTAAATCATTCACAGCTTGCAGTGACACCCGATTTAATACCCTGATTTCTCAGAAGAAGCCCCGTCGTATTTAAGCAAAGCCTGCATTCCACTAAGCGATTTTGACTGTTGAGAGATAAGAAATTACTAGGAATATAACATGAACCCATACATACTTCATATCGTGTGAAAAATAATTTTTCTGAACATTTCTAAAGGTATGTAACGTACCCCTTTGCATACTGGCGATTTCTGAAACCTCACCTAAATCGGCTCGTGGAATACAGCTTGGAAGAAGCCAGAAGCCAAAGGGCTGAGTGCTGGTGCCGAAGCCACCTGAAGGACCCTGGAGGAGGGGGTCGGGAGGGGGGTCGGGGGGTGGGATCAATGCGGGCTGTAATTGGCGGCGCATGTCTGACCGGCTGGACGCCCGGCTGGCGGCTCACGGCCCGTGTACGAGTGTTTGTCGTGTACACACTGGAGGTGTGGGATGGGGCCGGGCTGAGGGCTACAGGAGGGGGGGGGGGGTGGTGGTCACTACTGGAGGAGCACGGTATAGACACAGCCTACTCTCATCTGGACATGGCAGCAGAAAGTCGGCCATACCTCCTTATCTTCTATCTCAGTCTGTAGGTGGCTTCTAGAGGGCAGCCGGTGTTACGATCAGTATTACTAGGCTTGGGTCTCTAAAAAGTAAGACAATTGAAAAACAAAGCATACTAAAATGATACAGGAATATCATATGGGACGTCTATCCCAATTTGATGCTGTAGGTAATATTATATACGGCTGGAAACATTCATTTCTTATTTGAGACATCCATTTTGAATTGTTTCAGATTTATCCCAATACAGTTAGTCACTGACTGGTCATTTTCAGTACATGACGTTTGCAGAGAATGTGGGCCTACGTTCCTGTTGTACACAACAAACAGAAGCCCTTTGGAGAATACTTTGGCGTTGTTCACACCACTTCCAGCCCCTGTCGTCATTGTAGTAGCCCTCAGACATATCTTGTCTGCTACAGGCCTAGCCCCCCCCCCCCCCCCTACCCACCCTCACCCAGTCCTACAAATACCAGGCCTTATCTCACACCCCTCGCCACCTGGCGGGAGGCGGCCTCATTACCCACCGGGCTAGGATTGGTTGATGACGCTCAAATATTTATCTCGTCTCTTGTGGTTACCGGGAGTATAGACGTCTGTAAGGGATTTGGGGTTGTATATATATGATAAACCCTCGCTCCGTCTAAGGTTTTATACCATACATCTCCACGCCTTTTACTATCCAAGCACAGTCAGTTTCATGAAGTATCCAACTGGTGTAACGTATCATAACATAGTAATGGAATTGAATGCATTATTTTGCCATTTCAAATCAATCAGAGTTCTCTAGTTTTGTCTGGAATTAATTTAATATTAGTTATTTTTGTCTCTTGGTCTGCTCTGAAGAAATGATTCATATTTGACGTGTTTGCTGCTGATATTTTCGGGCAGGGCCGGGTGGTCCTGGGTTTTTCTAATCAGGCTTATTGCCCTGTAATCGGACTTGGGGAATTAAATTGCATGGAATTAATTACAGTAATTAATCATTGATGTTTTGATGGTGTTTTTTTTGTCTTTTAATAATACATATGCGTTTTTGGTGGCGTTGGCAACATGAATTCGTAATAATATCGGGTGAAATAATAGGACAGCTTAATGGGGTGTGTCAGACGTCATGAAAGGGTTTTTAGGGGGTCCTTTTGTTGTATTTGTGGGCGAGTGAGCTGCTCGTCTGGGTCAAGTGCCCTCTAAGGGGCACAGTTTCCACGGACTCATTATATAGGGTAATATAACAAACATGTGTATATAGTGCAGAATAATGATAATGCTGGTTGTGATAGCATTACTATGTATGTTTGTGGTGCAGAATAATGATGATAGTATTCCCTTGGTCTCGGGGTACTCTGATGGTATAACCTAATGGCCAGTCTTTGATGTGGTATGGGCAGAACGACCAATCCCCATAACATTACCACCCACCCTGTTATTGCCCACAGGCCGCTGCGCCAACACGCCCTAATGAACCTGTCAATTT
The DNA here is from genome assembly GCA_936440205.1 of Lepidonotus clava. Taxonomy (NCBI): domain Eukaryota; kingdom Metazoa; phylum Annelida; class Polychaeta; order Phyllodocida; family Polynoidae; genus Lepidonotus; species Lepidonotus clava. The sequence continues at coordinate 20,380,440 of OW387148.1, forward strand.
GTCAAAATGGTTTTAAAACTGCATGATCACGTTTTTACTGTGATAATGATGATGTGTTTCTCATGTCTGTCTCTTTTCTGACTTTTTCAGGTAAGTTTCTCTACTTTTACGAAAATACTTCGCACATGGTAAGATATCCAATTTATTTTATAAGTTATGCCCAGTTTAAGACTAGTCAGAGGGAAGCCGCTTATATAACATGGGTAAATCATAACTAATTTTAGTATTATGATAGGGAAATAAGATTAATTTCAGTCAAGAATTGATGTCTGAATCATAAAATTATATATGATATTATGGGTTTGGGCTGGAAGTGCTGAAAAGCATGAAAAGATAATATTGTAGAAATAAACTCTCCCATACCCTTCATTAAAGTTTATATCCACAAACACTTAGAGCAATGACCTTCAGACTCCCCTGAACAAAGGCTGCCCTACACCGTGTCAGTTAGGTGGGTTTACCGACTGGTCACCTCTGACCTGAGGTCCGGCCCTAAGCGCCTCCTAGAGGGGTCAGAGGTCAAGGTCAACCACAGGAGGCTTCATCAGAATGGGAGGTGGCCTTGGGCTAGTCTCCTCGGGCCGCGCCTCCAGGTCGGAGGGATAGAACATTTAATTAAGGTCTTTTCCTGTCAAAGGTTACAGTTTGCTTGGAGGGAGAAACTAAACAATAATTTGATTGTAGCTACAGTACGGTGCTTGTTTATTATGTATGTTTTGATAGTCTCGTATTGGTTCTTCTATTTCAAAGAGATGTAAAATGTTCCTGTATTAAACTTAAAAACATATTATTAGAAAATGACAAAACCCATAAATATTCCTATTAATAATTTGTGTGATGTGAACAGGAATTTTCATAAGGTACTGGTCGTATAGTACTTCAGGCTATATTTTATAGTTACATGTAGCAGTAGCTGGTTCCAGTTCTCAAAATACACACGAGTATTATGTGCAGTTGAATTTGCCAGGGCTTGTGAATAGACCAAATTTCAAAACGTTTAAAACTGGTTTGAATTAAGGACATGTTTAAAAAAGGTTATCCCCATTTATATGGATGTATACAGGTAGGGAGGAGGCTAAGTTATAATAGCGACAAGCACAGTCCATGCCTCCTAAAGGAAAACTGCACCTCTCAGACACCATGAAAGAGTTCTGACAGTCTGTATAATAGTGTTTGATTAAAAAGACGTAACCCTGGCCTTGAATTCCCCTCCCGGCCGTATAGTCGTGTCCTTTCAGCACATGATACCTCGACCTCGGTGTAATAGTAGAAAGCCCCCAACCCCGTGGAGGGAACGGAATCCCTTGCCAACCGTTAGAACTGCTATCGATTGAATTTCTTTTTACCTCTCAAGCGCCGGGTTTGTACAGGTTCAAAGGTGTATTCGTTTTGTGTTCTATTTATACTGTTTGTGGACGCCTATATTGTAGTAGCGTCGTGGAAGGTGAATATTCGCATAGAATCAATTCACAGAGAACTCCAGATTACCTTTTACAGACTTCTGGTATCAGTCATTTCAATATACATTACTCAATTTGTACCATTTTCCCTTCACACCAGGCCATTGTTAGATTTAAATGCCGGTTTCCTGAGCTGGCAGGCCTAAATAAGAAAGGCTGTAACATTAAAACCGAAGAAAATCAATTTTACCACTCCGCAATTAAATGTCAGCTATTAATTTGAATAAATTGTAGCTGTTCTCTGGGTGTTCTTTGTTGCAAACTACTCAAGTTGCCAAGAGGATACATTGATCCTTTCTATACATACGGTCACCCTCGACGCTCTCGTGGCCGTCAATGTACAGCACAGGTCATGAATAAAAATGTAGCGTTTATGGTTAAATATCAACTTTCACGTATACGAAGAAGTGTTCCACTCCCAAAAGGTGGTCGCGTGAAAGGGCTATTCTGTAAAAGCTTCATTCGCCGTGCCACCACTGCCTCTTGTCAAAGAGCGTTCTGGGACAAGCACAGCTTGAAACGTTTAGGAGCCTGTCCCATCTAACGTTTGTTAACGCCTCCATTCCCCTCCTGGAATGCCTAGAAATCTAATTTTAGTCCCTGGGAATGGCAGACTGGTAAAAAGCGACACCTCCGACCGCGACCGCTAAGTGATGACGTCTAGAATAGCGTCAGCCGACCTGAAAATTGAACAGAAGAAAAAAGGCACAAGATCAGACCCAGACACAATACAGACAAAGAAGAATTAAAGGTTTCAAAAACTTATTTGCCAGTGCATTACTACTTACACGTTGAACTGTTTCAGAACTCTTTTTGTAGCCTCAGGGAAATTGAAATGAATGGATGCAATAAGCGAAAACTAAGACCTGATGTTTTTTCTTGATTAGTCATTCTATTTAGTTTTATCAGAAATGTCGGGTAGTTTGAGGTGAATTTGGATGGGAATTGAGGGATTTTTGATGTAGCATTGCTGACAGAACAATGTTTCTGGCTTTACAGGATGAGAACATGCCACTCTGAATGTAACTATAGTTCAGTACTCTATTCTATGTCTAACAATGTATAGATTTAAAGTTAAAATGAGCAGATGTTATAGGATGGAAATTATGTTCATTCGGGCGAAGGAATGCTAGAGATGTCATATCTAACACTACATACCCCTCGTTTTATTGAGCTGCGTGTATTTAACTTTATACTTTTACATTTATTTCCTGCAAAGAGAGTGACATAGGGTATTATTAACCCGTTGAAGGCAATATCCATCTCCCAATACCACCCCTATAATAACAGTAGACACTGTCTGAAGATGGGGTGTGATCTTGCCATCTAATGGAAACTACTAGTCTAGTGCTCTCTAGCTAGGTCTTTTTGTACCCCCTCCTTATCCATTCACTTAGCCTAACAACGGGCCCCTGTCTCTAGACGATAACCCCTATGTAGCAGGTTAGTGTAGAAACAGATTATATTCCCAAACACGCTTTCAAAAAGAGAAACTGGGAAAAAGCCAGAAAGTGTGGGAGTATTTTGACGTCTACCGAAGCTGCAGGAAAACGATGCCAGCATTTCCCTGCTGCCAGTCACTATCATCATAATCTCCTTTCCGCCGTGAACGTATTACGCCCCCTTTTTGGGAACCAATTCGTAAAAGGTAATTTGCCGGCAAATCTGGTTCACTTTCCTCCGGCTCTAAATCCTCCAGAAGCCCTAGTCCCCGCCGGCGAAATAAGGTCGGAGTGACCCAGTTTCTGTGGAGATCGACGCTGCACGGCTTTGAAGTAGTGGTTAAATATAGGATGGTCGCCAATAATACCTACTATTTACAGCTGTAGTACGGACCATTGGTGTCCAGTAAGGATGTCACACCAGTATTGCAGTTTTAAATCTAGAAAAATCTTTTTTTTTTTCCTTTTATAAAAGTAAACAGAGATGAATGTAATGTAGGAAAAAAATAATTATATCTCATCATTCAGTATTGGTGTTCTGAATTCGTCAGATGGTCACAGGAAAATGAAATATTAAGCTGCATGCGATCGGACACTGAAGAAAGTTTCCAGATCATGTCAATGTCAATACACAAACAATAACAACCATGTAATACTGCGATCCCTTGAGCAACCATCCAAGACCTAAACTGGTCCCCAGGAAACTTTTTTATGCCTGTCTGTACATCCTCAGTCAGTTCTATCTCTTTGCCCCAGCACACAAGTAGGGGCTATTGGTGCCCAGACGGCAGTCAGGGGACTGTGGAGCAGTAGGTAACGTTGGGCCGGTGATGTCGGCCCGTATAACGAGCAGTACCCAGACCGATTGGGCCGGGGAGGAGTCGTTAGGGTAATGGGCCCTCCGAGGTCAGACAGCAGCAGCCGGGTAAACAAGGCATGGTGGGGTAACACGGGCTATGGGCACAGACTGGGAACCACAGGGTTAGGACGGGGGTATCACTATGAGAAACAAGACATAGTGGGCATGGACCTTGAACCGCAGGGTTAGGATTGGGGGGGATGAGAAACAAGACATGGGTGGGTAACATGGACTGTGGGCACAGACTGGGAACTGCAGGGTTAGGACGGGGGGATGAGAAACAAGATTATTATGGTGGGGTAACATGGACTGTGGGCATGGACCGTGAAGTGCAGGGTTAGGATGGGGGGGATGAGAAACAAGACATGGTGAGGTAACACAGACTATGGGCACGGACCGGGTACTGCAGGGTTAGGGGGGGGGGTGAGAAACAAGACCTGGTGGGGTAACACAGACTATGGGCACAGACCGGGTACTGCAGGGTTAGGACGGGGGGATGAGAAACAAGACGTGGTGGGGTAACATGGACTGTGAGCACAAACCAGGAACTGCCGGGTTAGGACGGGGGTTGAGAAACAAGACATGGTGGGGTAACATGGACTGTGGGGATGGACCATGAACTGCAGGGTAAGGATGGGGGTCTGAGAAACAAGACATGATTGGGTAACATGGACTGTGGGCATGGACCTTGAACCGCAGGGTTAGGATGGGGGGGATGAGAAACAAGACATGGTGGGGTAACATGGACTGTGGGCACAGACTGGGAACCGCAGGGTTAGGACGGGGGGATGAGAAACAAGATATGGTGGGGTAACATGGACTGTGGGCACTTTGGGCTTGAACCGGGAACTGCAGGGTTAGGGCTGGGGTTGAGGAACAAAAGACGCCCCTACTGACTCAGATATCACTGTATTGTGTTCAATATAACATTAATTAAGTGTTGAAAAGTGGGGGAAAGTGGTTGACAGTTTGGAAAAACCTTAGAATTCCCCATACTTGCTTAATTGCCAAAAGGCTTCATACTTACGTTCCTAACATGTCACCAACCAATAGTGTTCTCAGTGCATAAAAGTAATACTCGAGGTAGCCCAGTCCAGGAACCAGTGCTGCTATTCGACTTCCTCGGCGGTGCCAGATTGCGGCCGCCACTTTCATAATATCAACGGACTGCCCCCAACCAAAGAATTCACCACCCATGCTTAAGCAATGTAAAATAAGCTGGGGATGATTGGGTTGCCAATAGCAACGTACTTGTTCACCTCAGGGGAGTGTTGTAAAGGTCTGAGGGTGGCAGGTCAGCCCCAGACCCCTTACAAACATACCCGAAATAAACCACATCTAAATAAACCCTACTGCCAAATGCCTTCCAGTGCCACGCATCTATTAACATAACTGCGTACCTCCTTTCCATCATTAAGATATGAAATTTAGTTTAGTTTCAACTGTCGGATTTTAAATTGTATTTTTTGCAATAGTGGTTATCGATTGAAACCATTAAACATAAAAAGAAATCTCCTTTTGACCTTTTTCGCACGTCAACACACTTTACCCTTTGTGTGGATGGAGTCTTCACTGCAATGGTTTATTTTAGTCCCATAGCTGAGTTCAAGTAGCAAGCGGAGCATCATTCAGAAAGGTTTCAAGTGTTAAAGTGGGCTTGTTGCTGGGCGTTTTACAAAGAGCCGTTAGAGCGTAAAAACTGTAAGATCAGCTTGTATTGTGACCCAAGGCTATCCACCGAGTATAGTGGCCTTATCTAACGGAGGCCCCTTCAACACTTAGGCCTATACGTCGGTTATTACCACTGTAACTAACTCAACTGGGTAAATAAGTTTTACACAAGATGGTTGTCCGAAGGACAATAGGTGTGCACCCATTGAGACTTAATATCTCGTATTTCTCCTGCCGATGGGACATAAAGAGTTCACAAAGGAATTCTATTTTATTTAAAGTAAATCCATACTCTTAAGATCAGTTGTCTTTTAATCAATTAAATATTAACATGCAAGAAAGGCTGAATGTACATACGACAGTGGATACCATTTTCTAAAATCCATTTCATTGATTGTCAAACAAGATCAATTGGGTGCAGAAGGGTATAACTATATTCTCATTACTACTTCAACATAGGATTAATGGATGCTCGTCGATAGGCCGATACTAATCAGTCAGAGACCCAGAAAAGATATATAATATTGCGACTAAGTGCATCACTAATGGCAGATGATCACAGCAGAGGCATTACCCATCTGGGAATAGAGCCAGACTCGGCTATTGATATCAAATGTAGATTGTCTAGTACTTCTATTCTTGGCACAGGCAGGAGGTGTTAGCATTGGCTCCGGTTGTCTCCCCAGCTTTCTACTCATGAAGGTCTTTGGGCTGAATGCGGTTAATTGGCAGAGATGGGTGCAAAGTGTAGAAAGGCACTTTATCTATAATGATAGCAGAGTTGAAAGAAATCGTGTTGAGGCCGTCCTAAAAAAAACTTGTTTCCGGTCCAGCGGGTGACAATTATAAACACCAACCGGGCGGCCGGTTGTTTTTTTCTTTTTAATTTTTTTTCTCCTGTCATATATGTAATGTCTCAGATTTAGAGGGGTGTGCGCCAATTTTCACACCTTTAGACGCGACCAACTATTTTGTCACCTTTAGATGCCATAGCTGAGCCTTAGTAACTAAATCATGAGGTTTATTTATCAAAGATTGAACTATTATCGAAGAAAAAATAGTAAATAAAACCTGGAACATATTTTCCTAATGATGGCCTGAAGATCCATACATATATACGTGTACACTGAATCTCACAGTTAAGATAAAACATATATGAATATTGAAGAACTGATACACGACGGTTTTCAAATAGAATCTAATCAGGCGATTAAAAGACATCCTTATATTTATTATAAATGATACACAGACTTATATATCTTACCCGTAAAACGAGAGAAAGATTGCCTTGACGCTGGGACTCCTAGGGGAGTTAAAGGCCTTGGCTGTATGCGATGACAGGTCCTATATACGGCAATGATCAGGGTGTCGTGTTCTCTACTGAGGCGGCAGGTGGGTTATTGGCACACTGAGGTAACGTTACATTACCCCCATACGGCCTAATGCCACCCGACCAAAGCCTATCAAAGGGCCCACAGTCCCCACATCACAGCCTACAATGTGCGGCTTATGATAAAAGTGCCTCGACAGGCCCCATTACCCATTTGTTCTTTACAGCTTCTTTTGTTCGGTGGGACCATACACTGGGCTAACTGTTACCATCATATCAACAGGCCTTCGGCCACAGCCGGCCACAAAACGGGGACTTAGTGTGAGTTAGTCACTTACACAGCGATAGGGCGCTACATAATGACTGGATCAGTAAACCTGTTGTATGTTGAAATACAGTCAATGTTTTACTGTATTGATGAGACATGCTTATGAGGTTTCTATGGCACACAGACCCTTTATTTGAAAGAAAAACATTACAATAATTCAAATTTAAATGCATATATTATTAACATAAACACATTCAAACCAGATATGTTAAACTTATATTTAAGAGGAAAAAGCCAAATGTAAAAGCCCCAGTCTGGAAAGAACACTGAAGGGTTGACCGGACGCTAATCTATCTCAACAAATAAACAGGCAAGTAAAAGCCTTATTTGAGTATAAAAAAACTCAATGAAGTAGGTATTCCTCGAGGTATACCTTTTATCACTGCATTGGCCGTCAGATTGCTTCCGTCCTGTTACTGCCCAGATACCGGCGTTTGGGAGGCAGAGAAAAGACACCTTATCACGAGCATTCAGCCTACAGCCGGTGGCGGGTGAGAGATGACAGGGTATTGTCAGAGACCTGCTGGTCGCCAACAGCAGGGGGAGGAAACCAATGGGCTGATAATCAAAAGGTGCCAAAGGGCAGCGATAATGTCAGTGGTACGCCTAATAAGCTGCGTGTTCTCTGTTACCAGTGATGGGTCATCAGATGATGACATGCATTTTCTCTATCAGTAGAAGTATATCAGATCAGAGGAGGTAGATAGGATTAGAGTCTCTTTAATTTATACATGAAACGAAACATACTCATTGCAGTTAGGCAATACCGATAGGTCTGAGCATATTTAACCTGTATATATCTTAACGTCAACTTTATTGGTACACATATATAAATATTTATAAATTTTGGCACAGTATAATAAGTCCATCTGAAACGTAGACAAGATACATTTACAGCCTACTGGGAGCAGTTAAGCATAATGTGATCACCATTATTTTCATGGACCCCTTTCTTTATGTGTGTGTCAAAAATGGGTGATTCTCAAGGTCGTCATGAATGCATTCATGTTTCCTAAACTCGTTTATCGGTCATATGGGGACATGTGCATATTAAACAGGTAGCTCTGGTAACCCTTATCCCCCTACCTGGGAGCCCAGAGACCCCTGGCGTCTGTCACACAAACGACGGGGTGACGCCATGTGACAGGCACACACAGAGTGAGCGATGATTGGTTGAATTCACAGAAAGAGTATTGCCTGTAGGTGGCGCTCCTGTCGGTACTGGAGGTGGTCACGTGACCGAATGACCTTCCTCAGATCACGTGATGTGCGCCCTAATTAGATCAAGTCTCCGTCTAAAGGGCCCTCTGTGGATCGGTGACGGCGCAAAACGTGACGGACAAATGTCGTCTGACTTTTCGCGCCAAAACAGTTAGGTGATGGCAATCTAATGATCTAAGACGTGCTGGATGTGACAAGTAGATCTGTAGCTGCATATTGCAGAAGAAATATTATTGAGTTGACGTTGTGTCTGTCAGAGTGACTGACTACGTGCAGTGCACGTCTTTCATAGATTTGGTCATAGTTCTAAAACCCTCAGAAACATTATTGAGTTGGCGTATTTGTCTGTTAGAGTGACTTACCGCGTGCAGTGCACGCCTTTAGAATTGGCCATAGTTCTAAAACCCTCATCCCCAATCACGGTCAAGGTAACCTTTTCATGTTCTGAACAGTTTGTGACGTCATCGCAATGACCTTTGGGAGCTGAAAGAAATGGGTCAACGTCCGTCATCAAAGAAATGCATCTTCTCACAAAACGCACCCGCATTTAGCATTGAATGCCAAGACATAAATTCCGACGATTGGTTTTAACCCTGCCCATTGAGAAAACCTATTTAACTGGCATTGCTTCTCCCAAGTCCCCGCCATCTGTTCATTTGAATAGTAAATGGCCAATGAGGGATTCGCCGCCTGCCTGCTCGGCTTTAAATAAATGTTGACCAGCGGCGGTGACGTTGAATCATCACGGACGGATTGATTATTCGAGGCCCGCCAGACGAGAGTGAGGAGAGCTTGATGAAACACGTGAATGTTGAGGATCAAACGAAATTAAAAAGGACACGACTTTATTTACAGCTTCCAGGCGCCAGTAGTAAAAAGACGACCACATCAGTTATTAGACAAAGACTTCACTCGACACAGAATCTAGTAGCATCTGTTTTACTGAATCTAATAATGAGATATTTCTTTTCAAAAGTAGACTATCAAAAACTGTTAATTATACACCAAAGACGTTTTGATCATAAAAGCAGGCCGAGATGCATCATGCAACCACTAGAAATGATAGGATAGTCTATATATAGATCCAAGTCAGGATCCCCCTTATCTATCACCTGATATAAATGTTAAGGATAAAAACAAATAAAATGTAAAATCTGAAAATAAAGTGACCACGTACATTAGGTACGAGAGAGGCTGCCTTGGTGCACGAAGAAGCCCTCAGCCCTGAGGTGAGACGGCAAAGACGGCCGCCTCCACTTACTGACTACTGACTTGATTATAAAAGCAGGCCAAGATGTATCATGCAACCACTAGAAATGATAGGATAGTCTATATATAGATCCAAGTCAGGATCTCTCGTATCTATCACCTGATATGAATATATAAGTATAAAAACGGAAATTAAATGTAGAATCTGAAAATAAAGTGACTACTTACATTAGGTAAGAGAGAGCCTGGCTAGGTGCACAGAGGGCCCTCAGCCCTGAGGTGATGCGGCAAAGACGGCCGTCTCCACTTACTGACTCGGACACATGGGCCCAGAGGGACCCTGCAATAGTGGCTTTGTACTCGCTGTATCCAGCTATACAGAAATGTATCAATACAAGCCACAGGGCCTCACTGACTGTTGCCTCTAGAATATGAATATCTATGATGGGCCACAGACAGTGACAGATCTGATGAATAAAAGAAGTGCAAGGGAGATGCGCACTTTTTCACTGTCTCAGTCCGCGTGAATAGAATCGCCTGTGGCTTTCCGGAGAGGCTCTTTCAAACCAGCCATATTGAGAAATTCTGAGCAGTCGTTGTAATAAAGGAGTAAAAATCAAAAGGATCAAAACAAGGTCCTTTTTATTCCCGTACATGCCAATCCGAACTTATCAAATTTTCTTTATTTTGGACTGGTCAGCGGATGTGCCCTGCTAGCACCCTGGTGGCCGGTCATCGGCCAGTCCCGGCGCCTGTCCGTGGGGGTGAACGCCCCCACCAGCCCACGGGGGGACCACTTTATGTCCACCTGCCACCAGGGGGAGTTACTGCACCCTAAACGGAAGTGGCCACGGCGCGGGACATGTCGGGACGTATTAGCGTCATCCCATGTGACCCGATGTGACCTCACTGAGAGCCGCTGGGTGGCGCCACTGCCTAGGGTGCGTAGAGCAAAACGATGATCCCTAGGGTTTGGTAGGGAGAGTTTTGTACTCAAGTTTGAAAGCTTTTATAATTATATAGCAATCTCTATGGCTTGGCTTTTAAAACTTGAAAACTAGATGCTACACAGGAGTCCCTGTGGTACTGTTTCCTATAGGCCCTACTGTGGATAAACCACCACTGGGGCACTGCTACAACTCTAGGAGTAGACTGCCACTGTGGGCCACATAGACCAGACCCATGTGAGCGATAGGGGAAGCCCATAGTGGTAGGTGCTAGTCCCCGGGGCAGACCCTGGTATTGTTATCACAGCCGGGGACGGCCTTATCTATGGCCTATCTGGACGCATCTTGTCGGAGCCCCTACCTCATCATGGCCGGGTCGCCTGATCCACATAAAACTCACCCCACTATTGGGAGCCCACGTCCTGCAGGTTCAGCCGGAGCAATATGCTCCGAGCAGCTCGGAGCAGCTCCCATTAGGTAGGACCTACCTCCTAATAGGTTAGAGAGACGGCGCGCTGTCATCCCCCAGGCCTCTCAATGTTTCAAACAGTAAATTAAACTACTCACCTGCAGCGACTGGGGAGTTGTTATTGTAGAGATGTCAGTATCCGTCTAATGGTTGCGTGGGAATATTGCAGGGACTAGTTAGTCAAAAAACTTGGGAATGAAAGTTACACTGAAATGTGTAGGCTGTGCAGCTTTGAGGTATTTAATTCAAAAAGTTCAGATCAAATTATGAAACAGCTGATCTATTCTCTAGTATGCTTTTCTTGTGGAGGTTATAGACGATGCCAAATTATGGAAATAATCTACAGCCGAGATATACTGCATCCTGTGCAATGATTTGAATTATAATCCAGTTTATATGTAATCCGCTTCCTGTTAGCCTAATCTCTTTAGTCACGGAATCCAATATCCCTTCCAAATGGTTTGATTGAGGAGAGTCCTAACATTAACATTGATTTGATATTCAAGCGTATATATATAGGCATACATATCATTGATATTCAGCACGATATATAGTCATCCTTATAGTCATGCCCTCCATGACCCCAGATTTGCGTCCTTTGAAATGATTATCCCAATATTCCCTCTCCCAAATATATTGCCCTTTTCTCCTTATTTTTCCATAACTTATGTTATGCCCCTTCCCCTTTCCCAAAGCAATCTTCATTGTCTGTCCTCTGCTCCCTCCACGCTGCCCAAACGCGTGCCACCCATCTGTCCCTTTGGCTAATTGTAATCCTTTGTTTATACAGGGGTTTGGGCTGAAGGGCGTCGGTCTCCTCCTCACTAATCCCTGTTAAGTTGCTATATAAACATTAGGCAAATGGACAGCTGCTGCTCGGTTGCCGCGAGGAGGGAAAGAAAGAGCCAGGAGGGCAAAGAAAGGGCTGGGAGGGCAAAGGAAGGGCCGGGAGGGCACCCTGCAAGTTTTTATCAAAATCTGTTGGTTGAGTTTTTCAGTATAGAAAAAAAGGTAAAAATCATTGTGATTTTCTAGAAAATGCTGTAATTGTCTCAGAATTTCCTGACATGTATAGAATGGACATTCTCACTCGGGGCTACAACCTCAGAGTTAGTTTTGACTCATAGTTGACTCATAATGGGAGTCATAAATGTTTCAAATTTGGAAATTTTTCAAAGTGCTCAAATCGACATATAAACCCTATCAAACGATTCTTTTCTTCCACAAGTCATCTGTGCCTATCCTGGCCCCCTGGGCCTAATATATTATAATTTGGGAAAGCAGAAAGAAAGAAAGTACTACCAACGCTGCATTCCATGAATTGATAGTACAAATAATATTAAACCTCTTTTCATAAAACAAAAAAAAAATGAAGCTGGGTGGACTAAGTGTGGTACTTAGCCCGCCAAGTCTGTCCTATGTCCGCCGGCCCTTCCTTTGCCCTCCCGGCCCTTTCTTTCCCCTCCTGGCCCTTTCTTTCCTTTCCCGGCTCTTTCTTTCCCCTCATGGTCCTTTCTTTGCCCTCCCGGCCCTTTCTTTCCCTTCCCGGCTTTTTCTTTCCCCTCCCGACCCTTTCTTTCCCCTCCTGGCCCTTTCTTTCCCCTCCCGGCCCTTTCTTTCCCCCCACGGCCCTTTCTTTCCCCTCCTGGCCCTTTCTTTCCCCCTTCCTAAGACCACCATCAAATAGGGGAAGCTGAGGGGAATGCACTGGAGGCCGGGGAAATGAGTAAAAGTCCGCGGCAGAGGGTGCGTCAGCTCTCCCTTTATTAATAGCTCTTTAAACAAGGCCGGGGGGGGGATTAAGTCGAGGCCGGGAGAGGGGCGATGGTCGCCAACCCTTAAGTAAACAAGTGAGGATTAGGTAACGGGAGAGGCGAAGACACCCCGCCCAAACAACTCAGCTGTGGCCCAGGGCTCTCCCTCTTGACGTTGGCTTTTTCCTAGTGGCTTCAAGTGGCTTCGCCACTGGCTTCCTCAATGCCTCGCAGAGTTAGCTTGCTTGAGAGCCGCCCGTAATTAGACTTGTCAAGGCCCCATCGACCCTTATCAACATTATCGCTGATGAGACTGACAGAGTGTGTTTTGGGTCCTGACCCGGAGATCAGATCCCATGAATATTAGATCTCATATGGCTTTTTCTTGTTTTTTGTTTGAATATTGGATTCAAATTTAGGATACGGGATGTAGATGAGATTCTACAAATATAATGCAGGGCAACACATCAAAATGTAACTGCTTCACAAAGCCAGTCCAGCTTCAGACTCTGCATTATGTTGAACGTTGTATGTATTATGTGTAAGATGCTGGCTGTATCTGAGCAGCTCACGTATCTAGGTCATGTGCCCGGGACGCCATTTCTCATATTATTACCCTGTGCTATTGGCATGTAAAGGCCCATGGCCACATGAAATACTGCACATTACAGGTTTCTTTAGGGCGCCCCGCTAGCCAGTGAAAGGCCTAATGTAGATCAAGTGTGTGCCGACCCATAATACTGTCAATTAGATATGATGTAGGAGCCCTCCCCGCGCGCACACCCTAACAATGGCCCTCTGCCGTAAACCCACCTAAACCCGCTCATATTTTACAATTCCCGCAGCCTGCTAAAGAGGCTCCCACATGGGGGCTAGAACCAGGGCAAACCCGGCACCCAGTTGGCCCTGTCTGACGGCAGCGGCGGCAAAGGGCTTTGAGTAGTGATTATGAATGAAGGCCCCACTGATCCCCGCTCCTGGGCCCTCACACAGGGTGTCGGGGTCTGAGCCCACCCCTATTGACGGCCTGGGGTCGGTCACTGGGCCAGCCGCAGCAGCAGTGGGGAGAGGAGGCCCACCCACTATTGGCACGTTTGTCGCTAGACCTGGCACGTTGGTGATACCAGTCCTCCGCTCTCCTTCCTCTCCCCTGCCGCCATCCATCCTCTGGGATCAGTTATAATCCATTCTGTCTCGCACTACCCATGGTCAAAAAGCAGTGTTAGAATCATTATTCATTGTGAATTAGTCGGTATTGATATTGAGAATTGAAAAAGAGGAGCAATGGGTCCAATAGAAAGAAATGCAGGTTAGATTCTGTATGAAGGAAACATTGCATTAAAAGGTCATAAAAACACTGAAGGTTACTTTCCCAAAATAAAACCATATTTCATTACTTTCTTAAGTGCCATGTTGACATTAAAGGATAATGTCAACTGTAAAGGTATGATTTATCGCTATAGATATCTTATTGTATTCCCAGAAATACGCGTACCACAAACTCTATCAATAGTCACTTATGGACTTAACGACCCATGATATAAAGTCGATTGATTGCTCACAATAATCACTAGAATATTGGCTCAGTGGCTGATGGCTCTGATGGCTCCTGCCCCAAGACAGCATTGAGCCAGCCTTTATGGGTAATGCTTGGCTTATTTCCTAGTAGATGAAATAGATGAGGTCCAGTTTATGCCTCGTCTCCGGGGTTTTATTCCATCTACCGTTATAAAGTGATCCATGGAGTAGTGGACATAAAACGTGATGGACCTAACGGACATCAAATATCCCTTACCATCTGGGTATCAGGATAGGAGGGGTCATAATGATTCTATAAGGCGTATTATATGCAGTCTTTCTGTACCTTTCTTTTAGTGATCTTCAAAATCCTTGCCGTCAAGCATCAATTAATATCGTTCACCTATGGCTCTTTTTGAAAGACATTGCTTGCATAAGGAATGAGACCTTATGCAAGCATAGGCGTACCTACTTCATACCTTCCATAAATCTATGGAAAGGGCAATGGAACCATATTTTTCGAGGAATAAGTACCGCCATTGACATAAGTACCTTTTCCACCACGGGTAATAAAAGTGCTCCAGACATATGGCGTCTTGGTTATGTCTGTTTGATCATAAGTTGGGATCGCCCCACCCGACTTTATGTCTGACATTCAGATAAGACTGAACCTCGGTAATCATGTACAGGTATAGCCTAATGCCACGTTACTTACCTGTCTACATTTTGATGCATTAAGTCTTTTTAAAATACCTGAAGTGATAGATCTAACAAGAAAAGGACGACAAGTTAGTCTTAGGTCTATCATAGCAAAACACATGGACTCTCTTCTGGTATTTAAAATGCCCCAAAATAGCGGGCAAATTGAGCAGAAATTAAGTAGCGAAGAGACCCCTTCCTTTGGGAGGACGGGGAGGGTAGGGCAGGGGATCACTCAGTAGACGGGTCTAAAACTGGGTGGCGGCCGAGATAGGGGCCTTGATGGATAGGTTATCAAACATGCTTATAGATGTGTGGTCGGCGTTTTTTCCCAACAGACTGGCTGGTCGAACACTGCTTGGTGGCCGTTATTACATGTGTTCTGTCTGGGGAATGGAATGGTCACCTTGTAAATAGAGATGTAGACGCCCAGTTCAAGAAAGAAACATTATGCCCAGATGCTTGATATATTTTTAGAATAATGTGTCAATGCGAACTTAATCATATTTCTTTCAACATCTCTGCCCTTTCAATGTCCTGGGATAATGCTAGGTTAAGTGGATGCCATATCTAATATCAGCATATGGATTTTGTGATGGTTTAACATCCCCTTTTACCAGGATAGCAGGGTTATATCAAAGGTGGTTACGATGATTCAATCTATGAGAGGGTAGTCAGGCTCATATCAGGAGTGGTTATGGTGATTGAATGTATGAAGGGGTAGAGATCCTGCCTAGACATATTTACCACATATACTTACCACACTTTATGAACACTGTGAACCACATAGCCTGTTATATGAGTGTCGTCTAAGAACTTGGATCTATTTTGCTCGAACTCAGATGTGTAAATAATTGAATAAATTCTGCAGATGTATAGCCAATTCTACAAGGTACTAATCTTTCAGGTGTTCATCTTTAGTAAGACTAATATCCTTGAATTTCCTCACACTCCGACAAGAAATATCTTGAGTCAGTGCCTGGGCCATTGTTAAACCACGAGTTAACCTTTAGTAAGTCGAACCAAACATCCGCTCGTTCAAGGGCTCTTGGCCACAGATTGCCTGAATCATTATCAGTCAGGTAACATCTGACAATCAGCCCACTAACATATCTTTACCTGATAACGAGTCTCAATGGCCAATTTGGGCACAGTCCTATCGGGAAAATAAACTGTATGATTGTTGAAATATTTATCTTCCAGTCTCTTATCGCTAGCCCATGATTCTTAAGCTCACGCTTTAAGAAGAAGAAAAAATCACACAAGCTACACCGATCCCCGGCCGTTCCAGGCTTGTATAATGTCGGTATTATATTTAGAAACTTGACAGCTCACATTTAAGTAATTAGGTCTCGGTTGTAATCCAAAAAGCAAATTGTTTGTAACATGTTTTTCACGTAACCGACATTTGTAAAATTAGATTGGAATTAAAGGATGTTGAAATTCTTTGTGACATTCACATTGAGGTCAACCAAATCTGGGATGGCTAATGCTTTCAATAGTTTCGAGCACTGGATTCTGTTTTTAACCTATTCAAATTTCTTTTTGTTCGTACGTTTTTGCCCCCAAAATAGTTCTACATTCGTTTTTGAAAGGGAAGAAATAAGTGAAACAAACAGGATCTTATAGTTTTGTGTGGACTTTATTTTTTCTATGTCTGATCAGGTAATATCAGATCTATTTTAGACCCAAAATATCACTGCTAAAAGAATTTTAACCCCCTCATGCTGTAGACTAACTTTGCAGCTAAACAATGATAACGCCTGCGATATATGAGCATTAAAGGGTTTTACATTATGTCCTAAATTGATTATCAAAAATGCGTGGGAACCCTGAATATGAATTCCCGTAGAAAGTAAAAGGACTGAAAAAAGAGGGGAAACATAGGTGGATCGCAACATGTGAGTGCAAATCAGGTACCCATCTAGATAAGAGATTTCGAGATTCGCCCCTCGGCCGCTAGGTGTGTTGGCAATGGTTCAGAAGGTGGCGCTGTGGTCGGGGCCCGGATGCCAGGTGCCCGCCACTCAAATGTCAGCCACCAGGCGGCGCGGGGGGCGGGGGGCGATGACCTTTACTGGTGAAGGTCGTACCGGGCAGGTAAGGAACAGGCTGAGGTAGGGGCTGCTGAAGGGCGTTTACTTAGTTATGTAGGGGGGAAGGGGGAGTAGATTAAGGGTCACGTGTCTATAGTTATGGAAGGACTTGCTTAGTAATCATTGAAATAAAAGAGTAAATTGTCAAAAATAAAGTGAAAGAAATTATTTACTAATTTCAATTAGGGGGAATACATTTTGGGAATGATAAATGGAAACAAGAAAAGCAATAAATGTATACAAATAAAAATACGTCAATATTTTTCAATTGAAAAAAGGAAGGGACTCATGGTCTGCAAATCCCAAATGATAGACAAACCCTGTCCTCTTTACCATCGAGCTCACAGCTCACTGCCCTCTGGATTCATTCCAATGAGTTCGGCCTATCGACTTCTACGAACTAGCGTATATGGTACCGATTATCTCGGACCATAGGCCTAATGTGACCTCTTTTTTCTTTACCACAAACTCACGCCCATTACGCAAATTGGAAAATAGAAATGTAAATACAATCTATTTTGAAAAGTAAAATGAAAATTCCGAGCGAATTATGCTATTTGAAACTTTGGCTTAGTTGTGCCAGATCTTCAAGGAACTGCATTGATAAACTCGTCTTTTTGGTGTCATGCAAAGAAGGCCTATAGATGCTGATACTTCACGATTCAATTAACCGAAACTAAACACTCCCATGATTAATCGATAGGGCCTCAAGCTTGTCTACTGGCAAACCCCTAGCTTCCAGGCAAAGTGAGATATCTTTCAGGAGAGGACCTTCTAGTGAAGACTAACCCACGCAGTTTGTCTAAAACAGGAAATAGAGTAGTAGACAAGAAGTGACTCGGCGGCAGGTGGTCAGGTTAGCCCCCAAAGAAGCACGCGTCGCCGTCATTTTCTTGCCCGCCCGCCCTTTTTGCTGTCTAAAAATATGATAAAATCAGTACCTCCGTCTTGAGGTGTTGGCGCGTGTGACCATGCACTGTCACCTGCCGAGGTGGGCGCCTCTGGCCGGACCTATTTACGGCATCGGCTAAATATTACCATGGTTACTCCCGATGAGTAACAATTAGCATTAACCCTCCTCCTCCGTACGCTATTTGTCGTCTGCTGTTTCCCGCCAAATTAAGAACCACGGGTATACTATTGATTATTCGGGGAAAACGCGTGTAGGGAGGTGTTAAGTTGGTGTATCATGTACAAGTGGGGCGGCAGTCGACTCAACGTTGTTGGGAGGCGCCTTTTTGGCTTTTAGTCAAGTTTAAATAGAACCAGATATCAAAAGGCACCGCCGCCGTTATTCTCAGATGCCAGGTGTCCAGTGACTGGCCGAAAAGTCCGATTAGCCGCTTCCCCTGAAAAAAGACAGCTAAAAATAGTTTCCCTGTGCTCTCCCAGGCCCTACCCAAAGTCCTGCTATATTTATTCGTTATCATCTTTGGTGTCCGTTTTTTATGGTCGTTTTAAAATTTCTTTGAAAGGGCATGTGTGTATTGGCATTATCAAGGGAAGCCAAGTAAACGGTGGCTGGTGTCGTAATGAGATGAGCTACTCCTGTCTGAGTTACTGTTTGTCACCTTGGTCTGGGTCCTGACCTATATTGAGCATATTGCTCATCAGCATCTACGCAGTGAGTAAATCGTTCTTCTTTTACTGCCAAGCACACAGACCCTCTTTCAATAGGCATTAAAGTTGATTCAAACTATTTGCATGTCAGCATAAGAAACAGTTTGAAATAAAATTATTCAGTTGGTTATATATTAGCCCCTGACCACATTTAGTTAACCCCCTCTCTCCCCTTTCCCGCCCACCTCCCCTCTGGTGCGGCCTGCCCGTCCGCCCCCACCCCTCAGTAACACCCACAGAGTAGCTCACCCCTCCAGCTGCTCCTCTCATTAGCCCCTCCAGCCTCCTGTCCCCCTGCCCCTCCACTTGGATCTCCGACCACGTAGATAACTGCAAAGGTTTGATCCGATGCCCGAGCTGGCATGAGCTGCTCTTTAATCGACACGGGGGTGGGGGGGGGGGATCTGGGAGCAGATCTGACTGGGTGTGTGGGCAGGTATGTGAGCTGCTCACGTCACCGCGAGATTTTACCACACAAGTTATGCTATAAAATGCACAGGGAATTTACAAACAAATTAATGGTGAACCATTTATATTATCTGTCATCAGATGTAGTTATTTGCAGAAAAAAACAATAGAAAAAATAGAAATAAAATAACATGAAAGTAGACAATCCAGGTCATGTACATACCTGATAGCTCTTTTGTTTCCCTAAATCAATAAACCCCACTTCATAAGATAAAATAAATCATAAACGCAGTTTACCTGCTACATAAATAAAGCAATAGGGGCCTATATCAGTCTTTAGTAAAAAGACCCTTGCCAATGTATAAGTGGATTAAACGTTGACAGGCTTTAGGCTATGTGATACAGATGATCCCATTGCACTAAGTGGGACAAGCCGAGACCCGGCGGTCGCCATGGCCACAGGTTGACCGCCATTAATGTAATAACGTCAGGTCTTTGTCAGCCATTGGACATGGGCTCACTTAGCGGACTGAGCCCATGATGGATGGGGTGAGCGGACGCATTACTTACACCCCCACCCCATGAACACCCCCGTCAACACACACAGAACAGGCTATAGCCGTGCCGTGATTGATCCTTTAAGCCCGCCGTGCAGCATGATAAGCGCCCATTAAAACACTCCCCTATGGAGTGGGCCCATAGAGATGCGGACACCCATGTCAATTGTAGGCTTTCCTCCCCGCGTCTGGCCGCTCGTATATTACAGTGGTGGAGAACCCGTGACGGGCTGTGGGGCGTGGGGGTCACCTGGATGACCTGTAATTCGGTTTACATCACTACAGACCCACTGGGATAATCTAGGCAATGAATAGCCTACTTCATACTCTATTGTCACCTATATCTGTTTGTATGTAAAAGGGAACCGGTAATATGAGTTTGTATTACAAATAACAAAGTCAACTTATTAGTATCATATGGCTGGAAAGTGCTAGTCTTGGCGGACACGCAGTGTTGTGGGACTATACACATTTTGCGCATCAAGACTTATGATATTATGTATAAAATGTTGATCTTATTGATCCTTATGCTTGCATAGAGATTGATCTTATGTGCACACACGGTAATACCTAGGTATCACCAATAAAATATTGAACCTATACACAAATTGTGTAATACTGTATCAGCTATCAGTAGACCTATCAAATATCCCGTATAGAAGAATGATCAGATTTCACCCTCTTGACGCCTTGACACAGCGGGATATGACGATAGATCCCCGACACAAAGCCTATAAACCAGCCACGTTTAGTGCTATCCGCCCGGTATAGTGACATACGGTGATTTGTGGGGATGTGCTGTGGGCCTGCCTCACGTTAGAAGGCGTATAAGTGATGTGTGAGGGGAGGCAGGTAGGGTGACATACCTGTAGGCCTACATGTCACCCACCACCTTCCTCCCTATTGACGACACCTATAATCATCACCTGTGATTTGGTGGGCCGCTGCTGGCAGGTGTCACTCTCCCCGATCTGTCTCCCCCCCACAGGCATGGAGGGAATCACGTTCTGTCTGTCTCACCTCCTTCCTGTGGTAGACAGGCTTTAGTTAATGTAGTGCCTAGATTCAAAGGGAGTAAAGGAAAATTATAGGTGAGAAGGCTGTTCTTCCTTTGAAATATTGGTTGTATCTTTGTATAAATCGGAAGTAAAGTGAATTAAAAATCGCTTAAGCCCATGCATGTGTTTTCTCATAAAAAAACATACTGTACAGACATGTATGCATATATCCATTATCTGGTGAGGGACCCAGTGTTTAGCGCTGTATTCAGATACCTATCACCCTGTACTGAGGAGGACCATGCCCTAGCTAGGCTTAGCTAACACTCACTCTGCCTGGTGAGGGACCTGGTGTTTAGCCCTTTGTATGGCCACATACATCACCCCTATACCAGGGAGGCTGGGGCACCTCGCACATCGTCCTCCACGGAGGCATAGTTGAAAAGTGGCAACCCTAGCCTCCATCTCCCCCAGATAGCCTCAAACCCCAGCGGCGGCGACGCCTAGATAGCCTCGCGGCTAGCGAGCACAGATCTCGCGTGACCAGCCACCTGCACTTCCGGTTTGGGACAGGGGGAGGCAGTGCGCATGAGCGGCGTTAAAGCGGTGGACGCCAGGCTGAATTTATCGCCCAGGCCGCACCTCGAGATCTCGCGAGATCCCTGAATGCGGCGACGGCGGTGGGAGACGGAGAGGCGCCGTTCCCAATATGATATATATGACGGCCGGCGGGCGGTGGGCAGGGAAAGAGGGGGGAGGTATTGTGGTGGGTGAAGCAGGGGGAGGGGTATTCTACTGGGCGTGACAAAGACAGCCTTGTGAGGCGACCCAAACAGAGAGCAGTGAATGTAGGTCTGGTGAGGGTGGTTGAATGGGAACTCACCAAGTAAACTGCCGGCGTCAAACGTGCGTCGTATACTGAATAGTTATGTACAGGGGGTTAGTGTATGATTTGTGGTATTGTCGTGTGTGAAGGAAAGACTGCATGGGGACATGTCCCTATAGGCCTACGTAATAAAATTCATGCAACCTACATATTGATTCCTTTGATAAAAGGAAATTATAAAAAAAAACCATCAAGTCGGACTTAATAATCTACGTATATTGTGTTCACTTCTTAATAGTTTCGTCAAATTATGATACATGTACTAATGATATTTTTTCCAATTGCCTTTCAGGTAAGTTACATTTGCTGTACATGCTGGGTGTCTTTGAGGTTTGTTGGTGAGTATGGTCATTTTTACTAAAGTACAAGTGGCTTCGCCAGGATTCGAATCCACAACCTTTGGGTTTGGAGGTGAGGGTCTTAACCACTACACCATGCACATGGAGGATGAGGCTGGAACTAAGAAATGGGGTCATGACCCAATTCGCTGGTTCCCTTGGTCCCCACATTAAAGTGTTTACAAATCCGTAGTACAGATGGACAGGCTGGTCCCCTATGGCACCGCTGGTTACTGGTAGGGCCTACTGTGTAGTAAGAGGTCTGCCCCTGCCGTCGAAGGAACACAGATTTAGAACTAGTAGGGTAATAAAAATTGTCAGTCAAGGACTTACAAGAATATACAAACATTCAATTCTGATGGGTAATTAATCTATGATTTCCATGTTAGGTTCTAGGAATTGTATACTATCAATAACAGGCGCATGCCCCAAAGTACCTTGATAAACTCTATCCCACCCTAACTTGATCTCTAATCCTAATCTCCAACCCTATTCCTGACCTAACCCTATCATTAACCTAACCATACCCTAAACTGTAACCTAGGCCTTATCTCTGATCTTATATGTAAGGAGTATATGAATTAAATGTCTAGGTGATAGGGGGCTTGTGTTCGATTGGTCAACGTCCATGTTTTTTTGTCCTGACACCGGTGTGGTCTTGGCAAGTGAGTAGTATACGGAAAATGTCAATTGCTTCAGGCGGCGAACCGCACCCTTAAAATCATGCCGCAGGGGGAAATAATTATATTTGGTTCTAACTGGATGTAGTGAGGCTGTGTGAGCTGCTCTGATCTTGTTGAGCATGATGTTTCCTGCTCATGACCCCGTTTACAGTTGTATGAACAGGTCTGGTATAGTAAACTGAGGTAATCCCTAACCAACATTACTCGTACTTCGTCAAGTTGGTAACCATCACATTACAAACATTTCACCTTTAATTGCCAACAAGCCGAAGCCTACTAATCATACGTAATATTGTATGGCGCTGTTTATGTAAGCTCCCCAGACCAGACTATCAAATAGACTGCCCATAAGAGACACCAACAGCTCTAGCGCGAGGCCATGATTTAATGTTTCGGTTCAGGGGTGTTTTGCTTACCCACAAAAAAAGGCGCGGCCGGCGCGGTAAAAGCGATATTATGTATTCAGGTAATAGAGCGTTTGGACAAGGCGGGCCCCCGTTTGTGATCCAGGGATGATGAATGGTCGGGGGTCGATCAAACAGACCAGCCCGCGCCAGCCCCACCGGGTTTAGACCTGACCGACGCCCGACCAGGTGATGGCCGGGGGCTATTTATAGATCGACCCACAGTGGATTCTTTATTATGGTATATTTGTACCATAAATGTTCTTATCAATTTTTTGTTAAGGAAATAAAATGAAATATGCACAAAAACAGGTGCAATGCTAACTTCAAATTATACAATCATAAGAAGGAATGGCATGGCTATGGGATATTTTTTTAACTGGAAAGGAGTTTTGGGCATGAATGAGTGTGCCAACGAAGGCGGGTGGTTGATCGGACCTAGAATTAGGCGCGGCGGGAGGAGGGAGTGATAGGAACCGCCCAAAAGTGTCAGCGGCCGACAGCCAACCCGGGTGATATTAGGGGTATTATGCCTCCATTATCGCCCTTTGATGAGACTTTAAGATGTATTGATTAGCTCGTTTAAGGCGGGGTAGAGCCGGCCACTCGGCCTGATTAAGCCCCACCAGGGCGCTTTGTGAAACTAGGGGTGCACATTTAAATGGGGGGCTGGGGGTAGTACATGTAGTAGTCTTAGTAGAAGCAACCCTCACCAGTTGCAATAGTAGCAGCAGTTCTATAATAAGCAGGCCCAAAGCACACCCCCCCCCCTCTCCTTTTCGTTCATTAGATGCAAGTCAAGCAGGACCTTTTTGTTACCATCGGAATGGGGGAATTCCGCGGACACATCTCGGTATTGCACTTGATTAGTATTGATGGGTTCGGTTCGACTTGCTGTGCCTACGCCGTGTGTCTGCGGGGAGATATGGACAGACCAGCCTCCCTGCGTGTCCCTGCAGGGCCCCGCGGCCCTCATCGCACAGTCCGTCATTATACCAGACCTGCTAAAGTTAGACACTTTGATCCCAGCCCGGAGGCAAATCCCCAGGTACTCATGGCCGACTAACTCCATGCAGGCAGGTAAATACGGCTTATAAAGTGCTCACCCAGGTCTCTAACAGACTGTACTCCCTCGTTATGCTCCATTCATTGTCATTACACAGGGCCTTGATAAAATCAACGCCCCAGGCATAATGTTTCTCTATATGAAGATTAACACCATTTCGCGACTAAGTGCCTTTCCCTGAAGCAGTGATTTTTAAAGCGGGAGGATTGATTTTAGAATTAAATCCAAGTGTTTATCACCTATTAGTGATTGGATGATGTGGAATCTCAAAAACTGTTGGTACCAGGAATTAGGTCACGAGTAAAAACTACTGGGCTTTAGAGATCCAAATGTCACTTCCTAACATAAGTATGTTATCGGATTATCAGGACACCTCTTTGCAGTATTAGGAAAATGGTACCGAATGAAGCAGTCTCCTGGCTTGAGACTTTAGTTTAAGTGTACTCCTCGTGCCTCTTATAACTCAATGGATTATATCTATTTTCAAAATTCCTTCCAATAGGAGGCGCCAAAATCACAATAATGAAATGTACACGGACAGAAAAGGGACATATTGCTTGTCATTTGGAGGTACATAATTCGGTAATTCTCAATTACCCTAATATCAGATGTGGACAATGGTCTGTATTGAATTACGTAAAAATAAAAGGCTCTACACTCTGCCTGTCATAACATACCGGGGCTCTTGGTGGGTGGGTGGTGCAGCTGGCTGGGGGGGGGGGGGGGGGGCAGTGCGGGGGCAGTAGGGTAGCGACACTTTACATTGATCCGGGGTTAAGTTGCTGTAAGTGGCGGCGTATGTATAATGTAGGCCGCATCGATCTCCCACACCGTTAGATCTGGGGGCCAACTTTAACACATAGGACCAATGGGGGCGGCGCCTGGTGAGGGGCCCTGCCCACCAACCCGGCGCTGAGGTGGGCACGCGAGGTGTAATGTAATCAGCCAGCCCTCTAATAGGCCTGGTACGGTGTTAGTCGGCCCTTATGTAGGAGATAAAGGTCTCGGCGAGCGGGGGCCTCTAATAGGCCAGCGCCGGGGTGTTAGTGGGTTGTAATGTTGGAGGCAAAGGTCTGTGAAATGGGAAGGTGGGGGTATGGCGAGGTTGTCAGGATGCGGGGATATGTATGTATATATGTGTAGGCTGAGCGGAGGATAAGGTTTCTGGGTTAATGCTACTTCTGATAACAATAACCGCTTCAATGTGATAATTCATTGATACGGTGAGATAGTATGTGTAACAAACGGACGTAGGAAACTATTGGTCGATTGTCAGCATTCAAATAAAATACAAGATATATTACTGCTAAATTAATATGTGTGCAAAAAGCATGTGACCAAGGTGCTTCGAAAAAGCACTAGAAAACTTATTTTAAAGCTCGGGAGTAGAATTGGAGTTAGTGTAAGCTTACCATGCTAAATCGTCGTTTTTCAGAAAACAGTATGTCACAAGAAAAATACATTTAGGCCTATAGATGTACACAACTGCAACTACTAAAATCTTAATCAAGACGTGTGTGAGTGAAACCCCTTGTCACCTCACGCCCATTAGAGACACACAGATTAAAAACCAACAACATCTGGATCCAAAAGATCCAACCAGAGTAGGTTGGGTCCTCTCCTGTCCTACATCGAACTACAGCCGATCCCATCTAAGCTGCAGTTATTTCCCAAGTGGTCGTTGATTAATTTAATCAGTCCAAGGCAGGTGGTGGGCGATAGAAGTATAAGGAAATACAGCCTTCAATAAAGTAATGTTAAAGACGGGCTCTAATGCATGGACTCGGCTCTACTAATGTGGCCCAGGGCGGTACTTGATTTGAGGTAGATTGAATTCGCTGGGATGAGCAACCGTTCCGATGTGCTAAGTGCCTTTTGAGGGTTGATTCATCTCTTGAATAACGAGAGGCATCCTTCGTACTCGATATTCAGTTGTAAAATGTCTGATAATGATCCATCTCTACTGTACGCAGCTGGGCCATGTAACGGACTAGAGAACTGTTGAGTGGGGGAAGTTCTACCTCAAACCGTCCTACGAACTTCAGGAAAGCATTTACTATGAAATGTATATAAAAAAAACAATTCAGAAACTTTGCTTGAGAATTTTCTGGAAATCAAATGCACACGCAGTTGCGGTTGAGAGAATGTAAGAAGAAATTGGAGAGTGGAAGAGGCGGATCGAGCTTCGGGAGGGCGGGTAGGAGGGCGGGGTCAGCAGCAGCCACAGCTCTCAGCGAGCACAGGCAAAACAAGCATAATCGAATTATGCATGGCTATAGTCAGCACGGACCGATAAACATGGGACTAAGGAGCTTATATAGAGGCCCAACAAGGCCACGAGCCGTGCTAACTCTCATAATATACAGCAGTCATGAAACCGGAGCTGTAGGCTGCAGGGACTTGTCGGGAGTGGTTATAGAATGCCCGTTGGTGGTGTGTATGAGACTTATCAGAGTATTAAACGTGCATTGAGATCAATAAGATCAATACAACCTGATACATTAAGTACTGAGCAGTTGATAGAATCTGTATGTGGTTGGCTGAATCAGTGTCGGAACACGAGCAGTGAATTCTCTTTGGAAATGGATACACCCATATTATGCTTTGAGGCATACGATTGTTGTAAAGGATTATTGCAATCTACTTAAATTTGAGCACGACGCTATAGCGCGGTGATATAGTTTTCAATGCCAACAAAAACGAAAATATACAAGAAACTAGGACACCGTTTCCTTGAAAGGTGTAAGCCCACTCGCATTTTAGGGGGACTCTGTTCATGTTGGCGCCAGCCAACCCTTTTTGGTGAGCTATTCCATATCTGTGGTAGTGCGGGGGGGGGGGGGGGTCGATATGCCACTTTCAATATCCTAGGACTACAGCAGTATAGATTGTAATTATCTTGTATGGGGATTTTATAACCCGCCAAGTCGTATACTGCCCGTATCCCTGTCGGCCCTGGAGCAGACGGTGACAGGTGTTTGTTATTACCACTCTGTGCACGTCGCCACATCAACCCACCAAGGACACGTAGGGGTGGTGGCCGCCGCTCCTCCTGGGCCAAACGCCACTTGCCCCGGGGAGATAAAAAGGTGTAAGACCTCTCGCCCGCCGGGCAGTAAAGCACGGCCCCACGCCGGCCCGTCGCCCCGGGTGTCATCGGGCCCGTGTTTTTATGGCTGGACAACGGTCAGATCAATGCTAGTCACCAGGGCCTATCTGGGGACATCCAAGCCCTGGAGTGCCAATGGTCAGCGCCTCACGGGATTCTCATTTAAATCTCACCCGCTTCTCACCAACTGGCCTCGTTAAATGGGCATCAAACCCAGGAAACAAATTGCATGGACTTGACGTCCTCCTGGCACTGGTATCATGCTATTATTCTAACGGTCTACTTTGAACGCTGGGTCTGGCATAGATAGGACGGTTGTGACTGAATGTCCTATTTAGCACCCCACTGACTGGCAGACTATACTTTGTTTCTGTCCATGATAGTGACCTATTTGGGACCACAGTTGCAGGCTGATTTGTTCCTGTAAACGTTGTCCCATTTGGACTTCCAGTGGCAGACTATACTTTGTTCCTGTGCATATTGATGTCCTATTGGGGACACTAGTTTCAGACTCTACTCTGTTCCTATACACGTTAATCCGATAGAGACCAGTCTACTATAGGACCCTGCCCACCTGAGGTGAGCAGCTCCCTGACCAGTACTGAGCTGCTCACCTTTTCAGGCCGTACAGCCGAGGTGTTGCTAAATTTGTAGCCGGTGCTATTTTAGCGTCCTGTTTGTTGTACGGTGAGCATTGCCTTTAGGGGCAGCAGTGTCCAGGTTTAGAAGTGTCACGAGGATCGGCGAAGGCCACTCTTAAAAACAGCAGGGACAGTGGGCGACTCAGTCCCCTAGCTCAGTCCCCTAGCTCAGTCCCCTATCGAGTGGTGGCGGCGGCTGCTCTTAAAAGAATATTCATATTTCCATTAAATAAAGTATTTGCAGTGAAGGTACACAAGAAATTTGCCCAAAACACAGACTTTGTTCCCCCATCCCCTTTAGTATGACTAATGATTTGATACAAGTTGGTGCGGTAGCAAATCGCTATTTCTGAAGTATTTACAGCCCCTGTCATAGAATCATCATACCTTCAAATAAATCTTTCCCAAAAGCGTGTCAAAATGACTGTACAGAAGGTCTGGAGGTGCGCTCACACTGTGCCTTTAGTTTAGTAAGTATTGGTAGTCTGAACATGGCGACAGGCCTGACCGCCTCCAAGTCCAAACAAACCGTCTTGGTCCAATCCCCACCGGTCCAATTGCCTGGAGGTAAAAACACAAAGCCGTTGGGAGCGTTGCAATCACTCTAATGGGTCAGAGTTTGTGAAAACATCCCCCTTTTTAACGGTCGGTGGAAGGGCTGTAACGTTACCGACGACCAATACAGACCTCTGGGTTAGGTCCCCATGACTTTTACCCTGCAGAATGTTACCCTTCAGAATGAGTATTACGCCTGTTTCATTCTGTACAAATATCACTTATTCGCATTCTAACGTTGTAAACTCTCTAATTTACCTTTAAGACTATCCTCAAAATATGTTTGCATATCTATTTGCAACTTATTTGTGACTTCGATATTAACATGCCAATGAAAGGGCCTATGTGCGTTCAAGCCACAGATACACGTATGTACATGGGTTTAGGGCTTGGTTAGAATTTTGTTCCTTATCTATTTCGACACTGCCTCATACCCGAAAAGTGGCGGACCAGGGAGGGGAGGTCACATGAAACTTCAGATTAGGAAAGTTACCTTTATTTCCTGTTTCTCCTTCTCATGTAAAGTGGTGACGATATTGGTTTATGACTTTTGTGGCAACTAATACAATTGACAGACTTTCCCGAAAACGCGCATACCCCGACAGTTCAATACAATTATGAACATTATCAACATTCTTAGGCTCATTAAGTCCATCGTAGGAAAACGCTTGATAACTTAAATAATTATTGTTGATCATTCTGTAGGCCTAATACGGTGGTATCTGTGATAAATCGTGTATGTCGTGCTATTTGAACCTTGTATATCGCCCCATCTTAAAACCCCAGGACAATAGCACCAAGAACAGATCGTGTAAGTTAAAGGTGAAAAGGCTTTCGGCGACATCTGGTCCGTTTCAAAGCCATCCAAGTGCTGGCTCCGAGAACACTTAACGGGAAAATGGGCTTTCACGGGGCAAACAAAGCAAACGTGATCCTCCCTAACGAGTTAGGCGGCACGGGGGCCACTCCCTGTTTGAACAAAATAAAGTCAATTTGTAATTTGTCTGGGCCTCTATAGAAGTGGCCGTGGTGTGGGCAGATCAGTGGCTGAGGAGGAGGGGACTGGTCAGGTTACTGACGGATAGGTTTAGACTGAAAGTCGGTCTAACGAGATTAAGGTGTAAGGGTACGGGAGACGAATTCACAAGTCGTGCAAAACTAAATCGGCCTGGTGTGAATATGCAGGAAGTGGAGGTGGAATGAAGGACGTGGTTGGGATACTTTGTGAATCGCTCAAGTTCTGTTCCATGTTCTTCACGCACACGTTAACGTTGTTTTATGAGATTCGGGATACCTGGACAATATCTGTCGTTTTGAAGTTTCAAATACCTTTGCAATGAATACATTGTGTGAAATTGCACATTGTGTGAAAAAAAACAAACGTTTTGGGTGAAACATTGTATCTTCTCGTAGTCGCGACTTGAAATCATACCTTGCACATACATCTTAAGGCTTTACTTTGAATTTCACATTGAACGTAAATTTGATTACAAAAGAAAGATAATCCATTACGCCCTGCCAGAATTGGAACATTTCTGAATTATCTTTTATGCCCTGTTTGCGCATGCAGAGACATTTAACTAATTGATGGTGATAGAACGAGGTTTTGAAGAAAACTGCCGATTCCCACCGAGAAAAAACCCACACACAGCACGAAGTGTAATTACTGTTCAAATATTTCAGAAAGACAGAAACGGATGCCCGTCTGAAGTGGCTTATTCATTGGATGTAAAGCTGGCTGGTACAAATTAAAAGTTATTATCATACAGTATGAGAGGACGCTGAGAATGGCGTTGTTATGCTGCAGGCATTTGTGAAATACATAAAAGCTATTTATTGTACGTTCCATGAATTGTAATACAAAGCGCCTGGGGTCCCAGCGCTCAGTTAAAGGAGTGAAGAATTCTCTCTGAGGGCATTTCCATTGTCAGGTAAAGCTTCACAAGAGACAAGGGGCGTTTTGTTCTAAATGTTACCCTCATTTAGGTCGTAGCCGTTGGCTTTCAGGGGGCCAATTTTTAAACCATACCTCTGCACTGCATATTTATTTGACTGAAAGGTGCTTTTGGATTAGTAAATGAGGGTGCACGGTCTCAAAAGCTTTGCACCCGACCTAAAAATAGTACACTCCCTCTCATATCTTTGCACTATCAGTTGAAAAAGGGGATTACTTAGATTTCGGAATCTGGTAGGTACCCAGTACCTAGTGATAACTCGAGAACTATATGCCAGGGTGCTTCAGATTAATATTGTCGGAATTTCATCGTCAAAAAAAGAAACTCATTTCCCGATCCCTACAGAATATAAATCCTCGCCCCATAGACCTCCTTGACGGCCATCCCAGTTGGCGCCACATCTCTATCCAACCATCCGGGTCCCCCGCGCGGGGCATGTTGGGAGGTGATCCGCCAGCCAATCAATTGGTTTCGTTTGGCCTAATAGAAGGGTGGAGGTATTGATTACCCACCTTGTCTCCAGGAAGCAGCCAGTTGCTAATGGTGTGGTTGCCATGGTTCCTCCTGGGCGGTTAGGGGGTAGAATTTGTAACGTTTAGCTGGCAGGGATAAGTCCTGCTGTGTCATCATTATTTGAGTTATTACACTAAGGGATTATTAAATCGGAAGGGAAAGACTAATACCTCGGAAGTACTTGGACAATTTTGGGCCACAGAGCTAAGCAGGGCACTGGCCTGAAGGGGTCACCCACATGTGCAACTTTACTATACAAATTCCTCCTCTTGCGGAAACGAGAAAAATTAATCATGCCATGTTCTTTTCTATTCTGTTAATTATAGATAATTTGTGCCCTTTTTTAAAAGAAAATTGTGACTTGTGAACTTGTGAACTAGTCTGAATTTGTCGAAAATCATTCTTGACCGTGTTATTTTAGTATTTTAGAGTTATTTTGAAAGATATGTATGTTTTCCGTTGCTAATTCATACTCTCTTTTCCGTTACAGGTAAGCTTTCTAAACACTCTACCCAAGATCACGGTAGGCAAATAAGCAAATACCAATAAGGCTATCATAAATCTCATTTCACATAAAGTCAAAACTGTTCACTGAGACTGCCCACGCAGGTATTAAAAGGTCTCAAAATGTCTTATTTTGGGTTTGCCATTCATAAGGCTATTAGAAAGGCCCTATTTTGGCCAAAATATCTTAAAGGGTCTTATCTTAGGTCAATCTGAATTTATTACAAGCTATCACTTTTCTTTTTATTATCTCTTTCTTCACCTTCTTTCAGTAGAATGTGTAAACATATAAAAGAGCCAAAGTATTATTTTTCCAAGGAATATCTCGAAAGGTCTTTCAGTTAAGCACATGAAAAGATAATTGTGAAGGTCTTAATTAGGTCTCATTTTGGTTTCTGAAAATGCGTGGGCACACTGTTAGGTATTTTGTATCTGAGAACACGAAAGTAACTTGAACGTTATTAAGTTGCCAAACGGTTGAGGTTTGATGTTGAAAAGCCAAACCATACAATATGCTTTCTTTATCGTCTGCAATATATCCTAACAGTAACAGTATTGTATAACAAAAAATGGGAATTGAATGTATGAGATGCGCCCTAGCTTCGGTCGAAATTTTAATCAATGATATAGTTTAAAGGGACTGTGAAGCTAAGGGGTATCATATTTTGAATTGAAGGGAAAGAAACTAGTCAATAGAGATGTCACATGGTCGGCTCACCACCTGGCGGCGGACGAGGGTACCATGTGACCTTCACGACAGTTCCTGATTGGTTGTCAGTAGAAGTCTCTATAGAGAAGCTGGCGAAGGTGTGTCGGAAGCATACTGTGATGAACGGCTATTCATCCAAATATGTAGAGATCAAAATAAGAGAAAATGAGGTAATATTATAAAAGGTATATATGTTCGAAAAGGAACGAAAGTGTAAAAGAACGAAATATGTAAGAATGAGCGAAAGTGTAAAAAGCCCGAAAAAAGAGGCACGAATATGTAAAGGAACGAAAGTGTAAAGGAACGAAAATGTAAAGGAACGAGACCCGGAAATATGTAAACCGGAAGTGAAATGTAAACCGGAAACGAGAATGTAAACCGGAAGTGACGTCAGTTGTAGATCACGTGACCGAAAGCAGCCAATCAGAGCTGACCTCTTGGGTATATAAAGGGGCGGTGAGGCCCGAATAAACGGAGTTCTTTAACAGTTCTCCTGGTGTCCAGACGTGTCTTCTTTCCTGAAACAACCGCTAAAGATGAGCCGATTCGAGTAATTAACCAGAAGTTAGGATAAAACAGTCGAAGTTCGAGATAAATAGTAGGAACTTAGGGTAGCGGCCCGACGGCCCGAAGAACGAGGAACGAAGGACCGAAGTAAGGCACGAAGGCCCGAAACAGTCCCGGAGACCGAGGCGTAGCATGGCACGAAGGCATGACGGGCGGAACGAAGGAACGAAGTCCGCGGGGACGAGGGCGCGGCAGGCTCGGCCCCACGCTACCAAACAATAGGCGACTGTCGGCCCGTCGCCCCCGCGGACCGGAACCGTGGGGTGGACCGCCCGGTGGGGGTGAATGCTGGTCTGGGAGATAGAGCGAGACGAACCCCGGCCGACCCGTACCCCTACCATAATTTCCCTTCCCCGCAGTCCTCCGTTTGACATCGAGCGCCGATTCCCGACCGATTCGCTCAGCCCCCCCCTCGTGCGCGAGGCACGACTCTAAAAACACATCTCGGTTCTTGGCCCGGATTCCCCGTCCGCCCCGAGACCCGAACAACCCCCACGTTCCTCTGTTGTAAGAATCGGCAACCCCGACTTACCAGAGAACGTCACAATACAAAGAAAATAGAGGAGTGAGGAGGTACCAGGTTAAAGGGTAACGCTGCGTAGGAACTCTAAGACCGCGTCCCTGCCTTCTTCCTGTGGTAATTGGTGTATCTTGTGCAGATAACGTCATAGTAACATGACCATTTAATGTTTAGAGAAAGAATAAGAACTTAAGTATTCCAATGATATGTTATATTCGTGTTGTTGAGGCATGTATTATTTTTTCAAAATTGGATATGGTATCATGATCCATATCCTGTTTTCTAAGGACCATCTGGTTAATAATTTCACATGGTGATCACCAATTCTTATTAAGTGACCCTGTATGCACAAGGTCTATGCCCTGGGGTATGTGACAGGGGTGAGGGACGCTGGGCACGAGTTCCAGATTGAAATAGCTTCCAGTCATAGTCTGTCAGTAGTATATGGAAAGAGGCCGTTTAAATGGCGTTAAACGCACAACTTTACATTCTCATACCACAGCACAAACGATCAGTAGCGAGTCTAGAATTATGGTCGTCCATTCTATTAAATGGTCGTCTTTTCATTCAATTATTTTCTGAGTTTATTACATTTGTTTAAACCTAAAGACAATTATAATCTCACTATACAAAGCGCAGACAGAGGGCAGGCTCGGCTGAATTATACCCCGTTCCATATAGGTTCGGAAATCATTTGAAAACTCAGAATAGAATAATTGTCGCCTTTAAGAAAACCACCACAGGTGCCGTTTGATTTCAATTAAAAAGAACCACATGTTCGACTATTAAAATCAGATCCGCTGCGGAGTTTTGACATTTCTCCTCCATTTACAATGATGAAGAATGACAGAGGCACTCAATAAGCCTTTCATCATTTTATCACGACATTTTTATACAGGTTCCTGGCAAACGTCTTTAAATGGGAGCTGCCGTTGGCCCAACTTGTTGCTTAGTTGCCTCTTCCATTCTCAGAGCAGTCGACCGGTCGAAAATATTGAATTTTGTAAATCATGTTAAGCTACTCAGTGGAAGTTGTTTTGGCGTGTGCAGGTTGTAACTTTGGGTAATGGATCCTGAAGAATGGCCTGGCCTTGATGCCAGAACATTAAGTCAGATTCCGGGAGGCGGAAACGCGAATTGAAAAGTAATAATTATTGAAAAGGTCTCCCACCTAAAGTTGGCGATCGATCCCTTCCTAAAGAGAAACTCCTGCTTTCTCTGCGTCGGATAGAAATGCATTATCACTAATGATGTCCACATTTTTCTAATATAGCGATCGTTTTGTGCTGCATTGCAGAGTTATATCTTAGCTTGAAGGTGTTCTAACTGTGACGTTGTATCGTGTAACCGTATGATAAAATGAGTAAAACACTCCCGTTTCAGGTCGAATTGTAAGCCAGATGGAATCAACCAATATGTCAGAAAGCCATTCCCCTGGATTATTGCTGCTGTTTTAGTGTCTCAAAAGGCAAGGCAGAATGCAGAAGGAGCAGTGCCTAGGCGGTGTGCGGTGAGGCATAGAGTTAGGAGTGTAGTAAGGTCATCAGGCAGCACAGCCATTACCAGTCGGCACGGGGAAAGTAGGCCTATGAGGTTTTAGGCCTAGGCCTATGGGGTTGGGGGCCATTACGTCCTCGGACAGAGTGCACCCTGCAACCCGGGGTAATCCGAGATGCCCAGACATGATTAGCCAGTCAGGACGGAATGGCTCATATAGTTCAGGCGGGTACGACGACCTAGCCTTCTCCACTACACCCTACCATGGCACTTTCGTTGCTGATTTCTACCTCTTAGGTTGAGCTTTGTACAGCCTTTGCGAGCGTCTATTAACATAAAACTGTGCCATAAAGAACACCTTTGTTATGCAGGGAACTTATCGTCATCTATGATTTGTGGATTTAATCTTGCAAATTATAATAAATCACTTGTTAAAGGATGTAAGTAAATGTAGTACAGAGGGGCATCTCCCCATGTATATTAGTAGGTATTTGCTCTTGCTGTCCTAATTACAACCCTGCCTCGCTACAATGCCGACATGAGATGACAGATCTAATAATCCAGTGGTAACGATCCCTCAATATTTTGAGTGGTGATATGTGAGCTTACATCTCGCCTCAGTTGTTCACACGTCCCTTACCGTAGGGCTCTGGGTGCCGGCGTAATAAGACGAGCGTTATCAGCGCTCCCCACAAAAAGACCCCCATGCTGCATTTCTTATTCTCCATTCGTCCTTCATGCAGTGGTGGAAAACCCCCAGCAGGGCAGTAGTCGGGTAGATGGGGTTTGAAATTGAAATACTAGCAGTAGAAAGATTTTCTTCATTAGAGATGGCAAGGCTGTCATACATTATTCATATCAATCATTTTGAGACGCCCTGGCACCAGTGTTTTTTTTTTATCAAGCCGTAGATAAGATACACAGATTGAAATAACGTCAACTCAAGACATAGGTGAGTCAGCTATCTCCAACTTGAAAGTCAAATGTGATCGATCAGATGTGTATACATGAGCTTTCTGGTCCAGACATGGAGAGTAGTAATCATAATACTTGAGAAACAGAACCAGAACGTTAAAAAGGCTTTCACTGAAAGTCACCTCGGCTTTTAACCCCGGATTTCAACTCTGAGCCGCTCGGGGCCATCAAATTGGATGGCGCTTTTTCCTGGGTGTTATCTTCAAAATGACAGCCAGTCTTAAACAGCGATGCCTGAGGCTTAATCAATAGGGACCACGGACAGGAAGGACAGCAGACGGGAGGAATGGACAGAGTGTGTCAAGGGAAGGAGACAACAGGGGAAAGGTAGTGGGACAGAAGGTTATAGTTATAAATTAGACGGTATTGGATTAGAGGTTCAGGTCTGGAAAGTAGGGGAATGAAATGAATATTATGAATAGCGCTGGAAGGATAGTCCTTGCAACCAAGCAAATATTATGGAAAAAGAGTCCTAGCATTTGAGGAAAGATCCCGGAAGAACAGTCCTAGCAGTTGATGAAAATGACGGAAGAGGAGTCCTGGCTTCTCAAAAAGGATAAGGGATTAGAAATGGCAACAAATGAAGTACCACTGGGTAGATGAGGGGATCCCTGGATAGGGGTGAACACTGAATGTAGAGACTGCGTGGACTCTGGGCAGGGGCGGGCAAGTATGACAAAGGAGGTCGAACAGTGAGGGAAAGGAAGCTGGTCTGAAAATAAAGTAAGGCAAGTAGGTGGAGGTCAAGGAGGTTGTGATGGATCTAGGCTATAGTGAGGGTAAAGAGGGCAGTGAATAGGAGGGGTAGGGTGAAGGTGGAGTGGTGGTGGTCGGTGACTGGTGGTTGGATGGATAGGTGCAGGAGGGAGGTATGGCTGGAAAGGGAGGGCTCTGGCCTGGAGGAGTCGCCCAGAGCTCAGTGACAGTTCAATACGTGACCACCTTGTCAGGACGTTTCACTTTGGGGGGGCAATGTGATCAGAGCCTGTCGACCATCAGACTAGTAGCGGCCAATGACTGACAGCTCCTCATCGACATGGGTACGGCCGGTAGGGGAGGGGTCAGCTGGTCCTGACCTCACCTGACCCTGCGGGCTCCGCAGGGAGGAGGATGGTATCTGCGATATGCACACATGTAGACATGTAGAGAAACCAGGATTTGGTAAAGGAAAATAATCAGATTAGAGAAGTTTGTTTTGGTGTCCCTGTAAGGATATGTCACGTTACGAGTGTATGTTTTCTTTTGCATGCCTTTCATGAGAAGACGAAGTATTTCCGATCATTGGGGATACTTGTTGGCAACGATTGACAAATATCTTTACTCGTGTAAAAGAATATTCATGACTTGTAGAAATTCGTGCTTTCAAATACATGAGCAGGGCATCAGATACATAGTTGGTATGTACTAAACAATTCTGGTGTCCCATCGTGCATTTGTATTCAATGACATTCTTTCAGAAGTTAAGGCATTAACTTAATACATTATTGGAAATGGCGGAAATACCTTGAGCAACCTCAGATTTGTCTTCAAAGTGTCTGACCTGTAAAAGGGGGTAGGTAAGGTCAGCACACTCTCACTCAGTCCGGCCCCCAGTCCCCGTCATCTTAGTAGGTGGAAGAAGCCCTGCTCCCAACCCGTAACGCTTGCTGTTACTACCCCTCTTACAGAGTCCCCAGGCAAAGACCATGCTGTATTGGGGGAGGGGGGAGCAGGCAATGACATCAATGTTAGTGCAGCCATTGGCCCGGAGCCAGGCCTGTAGGAATATGGGAGGTAATGGTGACAGAAAGGTCCCCCCGTCCACTTCTCGGTGGACACACAGACGTAGTGCTCCCCTTTGGTGGATAATTGGCCAAAGTGAAGGAGGAAATGGCAGGGTGTCCATCAAAGAGACATTAGGCGATCAGGGGACGGGGCTGTAGCGTACCACTCCGTCTCCAGGGTCCGCCGGGATCAGTCCGCCGCGGGGGGTAGGGGGACACAGGCCCGGGGGGACCGGCCCCCGACTTGTCAATTATTCCCCCTGGCAAGATGGAGTAATGGATGGCCTTAGTCGTCGTTTCCGGTCCATTTTCCGTGATAAGTCGGTAATGTATGTCTGTATGCCACAATAACAAAAATATGGCATTTGCAGCCATTACTTTTCTGCAATGCAATATTGCAACGTCATAATGAAGCTTTCCGCACTTAACGATGAAATATATGTGAATATTTTGGACAACAAATTAGATACGTAATACAAGCAAACAGTAAAGTAATTTGATCTCATTCTAATTTACTCCAACTTTAATTCTTTATCCTCATGCAAGAGAGAGAAATATGATAGGGTTTTATCAACCTGAGGTAAGCTATTCTACGAATGACGTCTTTACTTAAAGTTTCAGAAGCCAGAATAATACAGTTGTCATTATAAAACAGCAGTCCCTACATGAATTGTGTTTTGAATTTCAATCAGGTTATTGTAACCCAACACTGCACTTAGCGTACTGCCTGTCGGACTTAATCTAACCAACGTTCTGCAGATAGCGATATAGAGAGGGAGCCATGGCTAAGGAATAGTATACACTGATGGCTCCGTTTATCACCCTTCATACCGAGAGAGAGGAATCTGTGGCTAAGGAACGGTGTACACGAATGGTCCATTTATAAACCCTTATACTGAGAACGAAACTGTTGGTAAGGGGCAGTGTGCGTTGATTGTTATATTGATAACCCTGATAAGGAGGAGACTTCAGTCATCATCAAAGACCAGCCTGTAGAAGGGCGCACCTACTCTGTCATAGTAAGCCTGACCAAGGCTAGCCTTATTCTAGGCTAATTGTTGTCTCTTTTGTGAGTAAAGAAGAATGGTTCTCATTTGCCGAAATTAGCATTGGTCTTGCAACTACTTAAACGGACGGTTTCCTCAAACTGAGGGACCAATCTAAGATCCATTGTTGAGTAATAACCAGATTATATTGTATGATAGGAACCTAACCTGCCATAATAGTTATGACTGGTAGTATAAACCTATACTTTCTATCTTTTCAGTGATTAAGGGCCTCATAAAGACGTGATATCTGTCATAATTCCCGGCACTATAGACAAATATTCCTGTCATATCAGTCATTTGCACTGGAACAATATAATCTCAACTCAACTCAATGCAACAGTCAAGTTCACTTGATATTAGTCCCAGGTGTATGGTGCCCTTTTTTGGGACACTCCACATAAAAGATCCCTTGCCACTTTTCGAAACGAGTAGGGTATTGAACCCAGTTGCAGGTTTCTCCTAAATCATATCATAGATAAGATCACCCAAGCTGAAAAGCATTACCTTGTCCAGTCTGGAAAGAACCCTGAATGGTTAACCGGACGTTACAACATACGATCTAACCACAGATTTAGCCTACCGCGCTCCGTTGCCAAAGCAGTTTAACATGGTAGCATTCCTTCCTCCTACATGCCCCTAAGTCTATTGGGACGTTGACAGCGGTGAGCAGATTGCACTACAGCCTGTGACAGGTCTGCTCCATAAGGGTGTGAGTAAGGGGGTAGAATCTACCCGGTAACTGGGCCGCCCGGCCTTATCGACGTGCGGTTAGCGCCCTGATTCGACGCCTTGTTCCCCCCGCCCGGCGCGGGGATTCAATCACCAGCCGCCACCGCCTATTGAATTGACGCCCTTCTCTGTGTGCCACTTCCCGCCCTCTGCTGCGGCCGACCTGGTTCTCTACAGCCAGGGAACGGGGCCTTCTGAGGGTGGAATGTATGTAGGGAGGGGATGGGTAGGGGTGTGGGTGGGAGAATGGGTGGACTGCCATAGGCCTTTCTATCAGTATCAGCCACCCCGCAGAACTATAAGTCAACGGAACAACAAATAGAGTAGGCCTTAATTCACATTCCTAGGCTACGAGACAAAGACTTGGTCCAAAAAATGAAAGTCCAGTCCTCTGGACGCTTTGGCTGTCACAATGTTTGACAGGCAATGTACAAGGATCTTGATGGCAGAAGGTGGGAAAGCTGACGAATCAAGGCGTCCCCACTGATGACCCCCCCCCCCCCCCCCCCTCCCTCCCATGACTCTCAGACCCAGGAGGACGCCGCCTGCTTCATTAGGGCACTCAGTCAATGACCAACAGCCGCTGGTACCCTACTGTCTGTTCTCTCTTGCCGAGTCACAGCGCCAACCTCAGGTGGTCACGTGTGGCTTCGCTGGTTACTGGTGGTGGCTTCAGGACCTATGGCGGGGCGCTCCGAGCATGTCTTGATACCAACGGTAATTCCTGCATGTACCATGATGTGCGATGATAAATAGACCCAGAAACCAACTAATAAGATCTGTTAGGCCAAAGCTATATGTCTGTGAAGGATGTAAAGACTGCGTGTACTAATTGAAGCCATGTGCGCAGTCTCACGACCAAAGAGAAGCCATGCACGATTGTTCAATGTGCAGGCCTATCTGTAGGCCTATACATTTGCAAGCTAAGCCGCGCATGCAGCTTTATGTCATCATTTCTCCCTAACGTCGCATTATTTTCAGATAGATTAACAATGTAGAATCTAAACCGAAATATTGTTATTAACAGCAATCAATCAGCAGAATATAGATATTAGCCTGACATTCCCACCTCACCTGTGTGTCAGGTGAGAGACCCTGACGCTGCGGTCACCGCGGTAGCCATGGCAACCCGGTACTGACCAATACGACACACAGCCTCAGTGTGAGAAGAACCCGTCAGAACAGCAATAAGCCGGAAACAACTAACGCCATACCCGCCGGGCGTGTTCCGACAGTAGGTGCGTTATGCCGGGCGGGTGGTGACTCTGTATGAAGGGAAACGCGATAAGGTCATACTCAGAGCTCTCCATTACGGCGGGTTACTGACGGGTAGAAGGGACTTAGTGCCTCTAGCGTGTGTTACTCTGTAAGGGAGTATTCTGGATGTACTGTATACCGTATTCGGGAGTCTACCCAGTGGGCGCTGCCGTATTGACCAATGGGTGGTCCTGATTGGCCTAAAGGTCGCGCTTGTCCACCCATAGGGGCTGGCGCCAAAAGAGAACGCATGCGCGGACCTAGACTCCCGATTGCGGTATAGGAGGTGAGTGTATGGTGGGATGATGATGAGAAGACAACGGACTGAGGGAGACAGCCGAGTCCAGCTTAGATCACGTCCCTTGAATAAAACTGTTTGAAATGTCTTCGACCAGTGATCAGTGGGACTTGCGTTTTAATTAAGCTTAGAGATGTGCATTGATTGATAGACACATAGATATAGCTGTATTGCTGTTGCACTAAGTTTTGGTAGGTATAAAATGAAATAATCAATATTTTGTAACATGTTTGCCGATTAATCTTAAATTCTAAACTTAATGTGAATCTCGTATTGTTACACATGGGACAATATAAACTGGCGCATTGTTAGGCCTACTACTGCTATACAGGGATGCACCTACAGGTAACGGCGAGAGTTAGTAATCAAAAGGGCTTTGAGTAACACTGAGACGGCGCGGTGTGGGTGCACCGAGCTGCTCGGGCAGGGCCGTGCGTGATTGACTCACTCAGACGGCGGGCCCCGACACGCTACCCACATGTCACGGATACACCTGGAGGTGGTACACACTGTGGGCGGCAGTAGGTCCTCAGTACACACACCCTGCTCATGAGCTGCTCGTTTTATCAGGGTAGAAACCTGTCTGTGCTAATTGTAGCACCTCATAAATGGGATGTGCAGCCAGCGATAGGCAATTGAAAGTAGCAGGTAGAGGCACAAAAAACTTTGGTTTTCGGCTACTGGGACAAATAAAAACAAACACCGCAGTAGGTAGAAGGGATCCTATCAAATGGAAAATGTCTTGTAATAGCTGGTCATACTTCCACCGTTTGGTAGGCTTACCTCTTGAATTATTTGACAAATAGGCCTACATACTTTACTTTGCGATACAATAGGCGAAATGGTTCATTGCTATATACACAGGACCAACATTCCGCCTTCTGCCCTAGCTTACCCAAGTCACTCGTCTCCTGAACCCCTCCCAGTTCTACTCCTGCCGTCCGGCCATTCGCCGCGCCACCTGGCCGCACCTGCCCTCATAAAAAAGGGCGTAAATCATGGGAGTTCCCACCCGTTACCACGACCGGGGTCACGTCAGCCTGACCTCCTCCAGGGTGGGAAACACACCCAGGGGAAGGCGGCGATTTGTAAGGGGCCTTTTGGCACTCAATAAACAGTCGAGAATTAGGAGCGCAGATCGCTATGGGGGATATTTCTATAGATGGAATTTATTATGTGTGTCAGAGCAAAACGCGAATCGAAAGTATATGTATTGCATTCATAGTACGTTTATGTCTTCGTGTGCATTGGATTGTCGGGAGTAATTTGACCTAGATTGAAATGATATTACATTTTCAAGTAATTGGACCGGCATTGAAGTCATATTACTTCGTCTTAGTGATTGTAAAAAGGCTTATCTTGGCTCCGAGCAATGTTTTTCTTTTGTAGCTCATCCTGCAAAGATATACATTCCTTTACATTTTCTGCATAGTGCCGAATAGAAATGAGACTATCCGTATTTCTACTCGGACTGGACAGAATCAGTAGTAGTATAGGCATTCATTTTCCCCAAACTGTCCTGGAGGACTGGCGAGAGGCGCAAGAAATTGTCTCAATTTTCATAACGTGTCCACTTACAACGGGCGCTGGTAGCCATCTGGATGTGATGAATAGACCTAGGGCATGACGCCGGGGGTCAGCGACCGACCCCGAGTTGATATAAAAGCTGTAATAGTGAGCTGTATCTAGAACACTCTTTTTTCTATACTAATGTACTTTGGTGTGAAGCTTATCTGATAACATAAACAGTTTATGAATAAAGAAAGGAACAATGTAATTGACTTTACCACATTTTCGGGGAATTCATATAGGACTTATAAAATGGTAGGCCAATTTTCTTCCCCTTACAGACTTGGATTAGGTATAGTCTCTATGTCCTGGCTTCCCCAAGGTAGTGCTGATATGGGGCTGGTACTCCGGGAGGGGGGCACCTCCAGGCGTGCCTGAGGGCACAATCAGCCATGGCGGACCCAGCCCCAGTTGCAGTAGTGACCTCCTAACTGGCCCAATTGCTTGTCCCATCCCAGCGTGGCTAGGAAAGGGCCTTGGGTGGTGATGGAAAAGGGCCTCTTAGCGCCCTCTCCCCCTCCCCTGCCCGGTGGTTACCTAACGGGCCAGGCCCCTAGTGTAAAGGGCCATTAACATTGCAAACTGTTGTTTTGACCTTGGACCAATGTGGGGGCAGCATATTACAGGAGGGAGGCTGGAGGAGGAGGGCTTCGCCTGGAGGGGAAGTGTGGGAAGTGGGTAAGCGGAAGACAGGATGAGGGTACTCTATGGGCGCTAGGCCCTTTGGTGAAGTGCTGTCAGTGTGGAGAGGGGAAAAGAAGAAGGGGATTATATTACGTAAGGGCCTTCTGATCACGGCCTCATTAGACTCACCAGAAACGAGGCGCCCAATGTGGTTGCAACAAGAACGCTGATTGGCCACGGCCAACGCCCCTGCCCGAACCTCCAATACAAGGCGCTGCGTAATTGGCTGGTGTGCACATTGCGTTTTGTAAGCGGGGCTGTAATTGGTCGCCGGAGGGGTTGATAACGAGACGTAGCCCGGGAAACCCGACCCTGTTGTAATCAGCCGAACGCCGTGAGCGGATACCCAAAGTACACGGTCTCTAGATAGGCGTGATAGGGCCTACTTTTAAACACACCCTCTGCCACCTGCCAAAGGACTGGGAGCTTCATCGCGTGAAAACCAGTGGGATAAAATTAGAATATCAAAATATTCCGGGTTCCAATAAAATATTACAGTTACCAGTATTGGAGCAACTGAAACAATTATAAATTTAGTATGTTAATAGGGCAAATTATCGGGAAAATAGAATTTGAGGTAATATTAGTGGTCACTCATTACAAGGCCTCACATTTCATTTTGGTTGTTAGGCTGCACGATCTTCTCACACCTTTGATATGGAACTGTAACAGATCGTAGAAACAGGTCTGTTGTTTGCGCTCCTCAGAGACAAATAAAAAGCTGAGATGTTGAGTTGTTTTCGTCAATGAGATTTCCCTTCGGCCGGCCGTTTTTCCTCAAGTGACAAGGACAATTGAGTTGTGCGGCCGACCGGCGGGGAAACCCGATGTGGGCCGGTTAATTGGTCGACCAGCCGGCCTTTGTTTGGGTAATTAGCCGCGCCCGACACGCCTGGAAACGACGTCCGGCCAAATGGGGTTGATTACCACCCATCAGGTGTGACGGTAGGGGTAAGGGGAGGTGTCAAGAGGGGCTGGGGTCACCATGGGTGTAAGGTGGGTACGGGGTAGTAAGTTCGGATCCAAATTTACCCTTACCTAACTTTTGGAAACAGTGGGTTGCGATTGACAGACTTGGGTACGGGTACGTAGGGTTAAGTAGTATATGTGACCGCACTAGGTCAAGTTATTAAAAATTTACTAATGCTTCAGTGCAGCATCTTGTATCTCTGGTGATGGAAAGAGCCTGAATTTGATTTAATCATGAAGCACGGGGTAAGTGATACCCAATCACCGTCTTCTGTCTCGTATAACTTACGGTAGGACCGTACAATTTCAATCTCAACTAAGCAATCTGTTCAAATCCATTGAAGAAAAAAACATATTTTTATCGTTTTATTTGAGATGGTTTGAATAACAAAAGAGGCTTTACTGGTGATCATGAAAACAGCATGTGTTCGCCCA
This sequence comes from Lepidonotus clava, assembly GCA_936440205.1. Taxonomy (NCBI): domain Eukaryota; kingdom Metazoa; phylum Annelida; class Polychaeta; order Phyllodocida; family Polynoidae; genus Lepidonotus; species Lepidonotus clava. Next base: position 20,424,701 of record OW387148.1, read on the forward strand.
AAGACATCCCGGGAAAACTAACCGTGATACAAAGAAGCTTCACATTGATAGGTTTTAGTCTTAGCATCGGGCAGGAGACAGAATACTTCCCCCATCCTGGATGGATAACCTTATACTTGATTAATGTTTTGTCATAAGGCGCTGTTGCATCCTCTTCAGGGTTATATGTTATGGTACATGTGCAATAGGCTTAATAATAACACCATAATACCATCTTGTTTGCCTCTGTTAGAGCCCATAGCTCAGCAGGCCTACAAATATAACAAAGCAAGACTTTACCACTAAAGTAAGGATTCACGAGTCGCTGAGTTCCCTCCTGTCGTTAGGATTTTGTCGGTTGAAGGCCCACCTGCCCCACCTGTCTGGGGACAGAAATAGTCCATTTCCAGTGAGAGGAAAAACCAGCTACAGACCAGCGTGTTAGGTCTGTGAAGGGCCGGGCTTAAATCTGGGAGGCCTTATGCCAGGACAAGTATAATTCGGAGGTGCTCAAATCTACTCGGTCTGTGAGCAAGCATTAATTTTAATTATACGAAAAAGGTAGGTATGCGATTACTCTGGTTCAGGCCAATGTATGGCCTTATTCTGCTCTACTAAATAGGTGCTTATTAGACTTCATTCGCCGCAAGGGTCCTGGATTCCCACTCAGTTGTGATGAAGGGTTTTACATGTTGTCTTCAGGTACATGGAACATGATGTAACTGTCAAAGGCAAAATGCTGGGTGATAATTGATTCAGGATAATGCTTTGTTCCGACCTACAACACTAACAAAAGACCTTCTATATCTACTGAGCATACTGTTCAGACACATTCAGGAAGAAAGCCCTCAGAGGCTGCAGTGGTAACTGACCCCTTAAGCCATCCCTTAACCAGATCCTGTAGGCACCTTCTCCCCTGGAGGGCTTGAATCCAGCGCCAGTTGTCGGGCATAATCCCTACCCAACACGTGGCTTTTTGAATTGTGTGGATCTCAGAGGCTTCTAGTTAACGAAATTGAAACCACACTTCACTTGCTGAGAGGGGAATTCAAGCTTGTTTGCCTCTGGTTGGATTGGACGTAAACGCGGATGGGTTGCCACAGCATAGAAGGAGGTCAGGGAATGAAAAACAGCGTTAGGTTTCAGAATCGGGAGAAGTACAGATTTAAATGGAATGGAGGTTTGTTGGATCAATTGAGGGATGCCTAAACAGGCCTATTATAGTAAGAAGTTCCGCAGGCGGCGTCAGAGGGTGGTTGTACGACCCAATAAGGGATTGTCACAAACCGAGGGCAAAGCTGGAGGTTTGTACAATCCCCATCCCTCGGCTGCCTGTACGACCCATAGGGGGTCCCCATGGGTCGTACAGCGGTCCGAGGACGACCCCACGTTTATCACCCGAGCATTAATCAAAATATGTGAAAATACCTGAAAACAAGGAGGCCGCAGTGAGCGGTGCGTACGGCCTGACAATATGCCCTGACCACAGTACACACCGCTCGCCAACCGTGCGGATGATAAACCAGTAAATAGGACCAGGTGTCGCACACGGCCTCACCTCAGTCCAACTCTTGGCCACCAGAGTTTTCCCTACTCATCAAAAAAGTTTGCGTGCTATAAGCAAGTACCATATTTATCACTGTTGCCAACAAACATGGCTAGCTTTAGAGTAGAATGGTGTATAGAGATGAGGTGGCGGTCTGGTATGAGTGTGTAGGAGAGGGATGGGGGTCTGGGGTAAGGTGAGGGGCGGGGTAGGGGTCTCCTACCATCAGTCATCAGGACCAGCCCTGACTCCCGTCACCATGACAACCAATCACCACTTCCGGTTCCGCTTTGCCCGCCGACAGCCGGCAGGGGTCGCCGGTGTCCTTAGTGTGGCTGGTCTCCGCTAGGCGTGGTCTGTGTACGTTCTGGTAGCCGGAAACGCAGGCGTCCTTGTTTTGGTAGGGGTTTGGGAGGTGGTTGTACAGGGGGGTTGAGGGGGTTGGGGGCTTTTACTCTCTAAGAGCCCGAGGAGCGGAAACAAAAGGCCCCCGGGCGTCCTCCAGGGGAAATGACTTGTTTCTGGTCAACACCATTTGCCCTTGGCCAATGTTTGCCGCCCATTCGCCGACGATGTAGGAGCTCTCATTAGGCCTTTTCTCGTGACTAACAAGTGCTTGTTGTTCGCAACGGTGCGTCCGTTCACAAAAATCTGCATATATCTTATTGTTAACCACCAATGAGGAGGGAAACTACTTGTCTGGACCTTTGGGTACCGGAAAAAGGTTTTCAGTGTAACACGCCAGAAACTTTCTTTGCTGCTGGTTCCTGGCAATAGGAGATACACAAGTAGCCTATGGCTTGTACCCAATAACCCAGAAAAGTATTTCTCTTCCTCATAAACATTAAGTTGATGGTACCATGACCCATTTTGGCATCTGAACAAGGGGCCCCAGACTAAAGCTATAACACCATTGGCCCATGTTGAGTCCCCACGAAAATCCCAAATCAAATGTGGGTCAACAGGTGACAGGCCCTAGACCAATAAGGGAGCCAGAACGAAGGAAGGCCGTTTTGTATATATTTTGTAAAGAAATTGGAGACATCATGACGGCGCCATCTCTGCAAGTTGAAATTCCACCACGATAAATTCTCTACGTTCCATAACCGATACGCAGCATATGATCTATACTCAGGAGGCGCTAAAGAAAAGCGTGTAAATTGAAGGTCGCCTTTGCACTTATGCAAAGAGAAGAAGGCAAGCTTCACGAGTAAGCCATTTCTCTGGGTATCCATCAAAAAGGGACGGTCGCCGTGTATGGCGGATTCCTTCGTATTACCATGAAGTAGCCCTAGACAGTCTTTTAGTCATATGGCTAAGTTCTATGAGAGGATGAGTGAGGCAAACAGCTGCAGCTTAGGCTGCTCAGTCTGAGAAGAGTGTAAGACGATTACAATGACCAGCATTGTGCCATAGTAGTATATGAAAGTGTAAGTAGTATACAGAAAAATGACCCCGTGACAGGCAACTATTTACTCATGCCGTTTCATGAAGTGAGACGATAACAATGACCAACACGCCGACATAGTAGTATATGAATTATTGAAATGTAAGATGTATATCCCAGTTGTATATAGAAAAATAACCGTGCATCATGCGATTATTCCCTAATGTTGAACATCTACAATTACAATCACAACCATATGCATTATGATAAGACACTCTGTTATACCCTGTATATCCCAAGAATTGATGATGCACATGCATTGTGACCTGAATAAATATTCCGCTGAGATCCATCCAATTTAAAAAAAGAAATCTGAGACGCCATGTACCCCATGCACGCCCCTTCTTTTCCATCCACCCTGATTTCCATGCATAATAACCAGGCCCGACGCCTAACGTTTGAGTCGTCCCTTCAGGGGGGTGGGTTGGTGAATACATCTTCCCGGCCCCTGTCTACACCCTCCTCTCACCGTCTAATGATGCCAGGCCGGGTGCGGTGCCACACAGTAATATCCTGATTACCAGCTCGTATTGTTTCTGTCCACGGCGGTATAGATCTGACTGCTCCGTGAAAAATCCAATTAGTGGGAAGAACAACGAGAGGCGGCGCATGGTGTATTGCCATAGAGGAGGACTCCCAGACGACCTGCTTTGCGGCCTCCAGGGTTTTAAGTCCGTGCTTTTTTCTCTCTTTTCTTAACGCCGTCTTTTTAATTCCTGTCACATGCGATGAGAATGTACCTAAGGGATAAGTTGAGAAACCTAATCCGAAAACTTAATCTCAGATCATTATGTTCTTTCTAAGGAAGAAAAGCGCGTTAAGAACCATTTTTCTGTGGCATGCACTTCCATTGATTCCTCAGCTGTCCACTTAAATTTTGCTCATATTCATGCAGGTGCTAAGTAAAGGGCAGGTCAGGGCAAATTGTGTCGGCTACAGGCCTGAGTTGACAGTACCCGGTAGGCACAGTGACGAGTCCCTGTATCCCCGGGCCGGCCTTATGTAAATGGAGATAGATGACGGCCTATTTTAGACAATTGTTGGCGGAGCATACAGATAGCTCATTACCCCGTCGGCAGCCCGCCCGGCCCCGGGGTGCTCCTGTGACACCCAATACTGTCACAGTCAGGGGGAGGCGGCCTGGGGGCTACTGTGGAGGTAAATGGACCTCCCCACTGGCCAACTTGTAAATGAAAAGGCAACATTATAAGCACGTCAAACTGTGGCCATTGTGTATGTTAGTTATATTGTTCTTCGCGTTGTATTAGGTTTCACCAATGGTATAAAGTTTGATAGGCGAAGTATAGGATGGCTTTTTCTTTGATTAAGTGAAAGAGCCAGTTCACCCTATTATCACACATTTAATCTCCTGGTTCCTGTCCTATGCTTGGAGAGTGGATGCATGGGTTTTCTTGTGAGAGGAGATTTTAGTTACATTTAGTTACGTGTAGATGTGTCCTATGGCCTTTGATAATTTTTACATTAGAATGGATTTTGTGTTGTTATAATTCTTTTAAAAATTACCTTAAATGTATTTTACAAAATTCTCTTATAAGTTTATACGTATTTTGCTTGTATTCATGTTATTTGATTAAAATTTACCAGTTTCAGGATAGTTAAAGCAATAATAACTTTGAGTTTTAGGCAACTCTAGTGGGAGAGTGGACCCTAGGTGAAAGTCAATTGCCTCTCATATGCTGTGCGGCAGACCGGAACAGACTGGAACAGAAGTGTCAAATCCCTTACATTCTGTTGTTATGGTGTGCCAAATGAGAAAAAACAAGTTGACAATTTCAAATTTGTATAACATTTTTTCTCAATTCCAACATTTACAGAAGTTCATCAGACATGTTTGTCAGCATGGCAGCCATGTTTTTATGATATGCAAAGTGCTAAAAAATGACTTCAAATTTTTTTATTTCCAAGAAATTTCTTTTCACTTCCAAGTTTAGACAAGGTCATCAGAATTTTTTTCCAGCATGGCGTCCATGTTTTTATGATACGCAAAGTGCACAAAAACAACTTCAATTTTTTTTATTTTCATGAAATTTCTTTTTACTTCCAAGTTAATGACAAGTTTAAGACAAGGTCATCAGACATGTTTTTCAGCATGGCGGCCATGTTTTATGATACACCAAGTGCACAAAAACAACTTCGATTCTTTTTTATCTTCATGAAATTTCTTTTTACTTCCAAGTTAATGACAAGTTATAGACAAGGTCATCAGAAATGTTTTTCAGCATGGCGGCCATGTTTTTATGATGTGCCAAGTGCACAAAAAGAACTTCAATTTTTTTTATTTTCATGAAATTTCTTTTTACTTCCAAGTTAATGACAAGTTTAAGACAAGGTCATCAGACATGTTTTTCAGCATGGCGGCCATGTTTTATGATACACCAAGTGCACAAAAACAACTTCGATTCTTTTTTATCTTCATGAAATTTCTTTTGACTTCCAAGTTTAAGACAAGTTTTAGACAAGGTCATCAGATATGTTTTTCAGCATGGCAGCCATGTTTTTATGATACGCCAAGTGCACAAAAACAACTTCAAAATTTTTAATTTTCATGAAATTTCTTTTTACTTCCAAATTAAAGACAAGTTGTAGACAAGGTCTTCAGATATGTTTTTCAGCATGGCAGCCATGTTTTTATGATACGCCAAGTGCACAAAAACAACTTCAATTTTTTTTTATTTTCATGAAATTTCTTTTTACTTCCAAGTTAAAACAAGTTTTAGACAAGGTCATTAGTCATGTTTTTCAGCATGGCAGCCATGTTTTTATGGTGCGCCAAGTGCACAAAAACAACTTCAATTTTTTTTATTTTCATGAAATTTCTTTTTACTTCCAAGTTAAAACAAGTTTTAGACAAGGTCATCAGTCATGTTTTTCAGCATGGCAGCCATGTTTTTATGGTGTGCCAAGTGCACAAAAACAACTTCAAAATTTTTAATTTTCATGAAATTTCTTTCTACTTCCAAATTAAAGACAAGTTGTAGACAAGGTCTTCAGATATGTATTTCAGCATGGCAGCCATGTTTTTATGATCCGCCAAGTGCACAAAAACAACTTCAAAATTTTTTATTTTCATGAAATTTTTATTTTTACTTCCAAGTTAAAGACAAGTTTTAGACAAGGTCTTCAGATATGTTTTTCAGCGTGGCAGCCATGTTTTTATGATCCGCCAAGTGCACAAAAACAACTTCGGAATTTTTTATTTTCATGAAATTTCTTATTACTTCCAAGTTAAAGACAGGTCATCAGACATGTTTGTCAGCATGGCAGCCATATTTTTATGATGCACCAAGTGTGCAAAAACAACTTCAACATTTATTCTCAGGACTTTTCTTCTTACTTCCAAGTTTTAGAGAAGCTCATCAGACATGTTTATCAGCATGGCGGCCATGTTTTTATGATGCACGAAGTGCACAAAAAGATCTTCAAAAATTTTTTATTTTCATGAAATTTCTTTTTACTTCTACGTTACTGTGATTATGATGAATCGTAATAAAATTGCATTTATAAAACTCTGTATTCTCTTACATTTGATATTCTCATGTAATATTAACATCCCATTCCCATTTTTACCAATTCTTCTTTAACGGCTACGACCTCTTTTATCAGAGAAACATGCATATATTTTATTTACAAATAATCATTGATATTTTAGTTTCTTTTTCATTAACAAGCGAAGAATCTCGTTATTTTAATAACGATTTCAGTTTTATACGAGATTATACACGTGCACTTGTTGTTACAAGTAGTCATCATCATAATGATATGATTGCACCATCTTGTAGTTCTGTTGGCGTCTCCTTGACCCGTTTGCCGCATATTTTTCACGATGGCATATCTGTCAAAGTCAGGAAATTTTGAGATGTTAAAAAGTTATAATATTGCAACCTGACCTTTTTATGGGGAACACCTGCAGCATTCGAAAGCTTTTTTTGATAGATAGAATCCTCTAAAAGAAAGAAATTCATGTTTCATGCATGGTCCATACGATAGCAAAACTGTAGGCCTAGTATCATGCCACTTTGGATGAACAGTTTTCAGGCGTTAGTTTAAATTAGCGAAGTTGACAACCAACAGAGGTTTTAAAAAAGCATACAACCAAGCCTTTCCATTTGTGACAAAACACGATTATCGGAAAGACAACTGTTCCTCCCTGTGTTTTGAGAAAATGGATTCTCGATCCCATCCCTAATAAGAAATTGAAATTGTATTATTGCAACTTCTTTCCACTACATTGTATTTGATTTCCTATCAAATCTCCACATATTTAATTCACTTTTGTTCTTAATAAAATAAATCTTTAAGTGCTGCAAAGTCCAAATCGCTGTTGCACAGTCCAAATGGCAGTGCCGTATAGTCCCAATGGCAGAACAGCAAAGTTCAGAATGTCTTAATCTCAGTGCAACAACATCTTAATCTCAGTGCCTTATCCGTCAAATAGCAGTGCCACAAAGTCCCAGTCAAGGCATCGGAAGTGCCAATTTCAGCAACACGGAGTCACAAAGTATCACAAATTCTTCAATCAATCACAGCACCAAAAACAGTTATTGAGGGCCGGTGAGCCAGTTAGACATTCGAGTCGGTTCTGGTCTTTTGAATCTGGCGCGCTCGCCGCCCTCTTAGACATAGACTTTTGTGAAGAGTACTTGTGGTCACTTTGTTGAAAGGACCCCCCGGAGCGCATAGCGTGTTTCTTACCATATTTTGGCGATCGATTCTTGGCTTAAATCCAAGCATTTGGGCTTATTTGGGCTTATATTAATATCAATTGTGATGTATAGAACAAGCAGGAATGGAGAAATTCGTTCCAAATTGGTCAAATTAGATATATTAGCGCGAAATAAAAGTCGGTTACATCGGCGGTATTCGGGTATCTTCGGCATTCTCCGTGTCCCACTTTCAATCGGAGAAGAAGGGATCTGGGTCAATCTATGAATATTCATCAAATTTGCATGCCTATTTCACCATGAAATCGGTCATTGTTACGGGTCAAATATATATACAGAGGTAGATTTGGATACATAGATGATCAAGTCAAGATCCAGAAATGAAACGATTGCGAAATAACGCGTCTAAACGCGTAAATGCATCGCGCTGTTTTTTTTTTGTAATCCTTCGGCCTCCGCCCGGCCGCCTCACACTGTCAGACCGCCGGGCGCAGTCGTCCCGAGCGGACCGTTGCGGGGAAGACTCTCTCTTTCTAGCCTGGATTACCGCGGTATCTGATGCTTTCAATATATATATTTTGGAGTCTGGACCCCCTTAAACGCATACAACGCATTGAAATCTCATGTGGGAACCATGCGTTCGTATCGAAGGGAAAACATTGGATCAATCGGACACGAGGAGGCACTGTCAGACCTCAGACGGCTGGGAGCAGTCGTCCCAGCCGGCTGGTTGTTACCGGGGGCTGCGCCTTCTCCGCCTGGATTACGGCGGTATCTGATGCTTTCAAGATATATATTTTGGACGTCTGGACTCCCTTAAACACATACAACGCATTGACAATTCATGCGTGATTCATGCGTTCGTATCGAAGGCAAAACATTGGATCAATCGGACACGTGGAGGCACTGTCACTGCTGTCATGGCGTCAACCCTTCGACCTAACATGGCGCCGTCAATCCTTCGCCGGGTTCTCTCCCCATCACGCCTGCATCGATACATTGAACTCAGGAAACCAGGATGACATTAAACGCATCAATTGTGGAGGATATACGCATTGAAACGCATTGAGGACTCCAGGCCTTAACGGTTAGTTTATATCTTTTTTCCAGCATTTGAAATCTAGGCCTAAACTCGGCTAGAGGCCTAACACGCATTGGTCGGAGACTGGCAATCTCAAAAATAATTATTTAGACCTTATTAGGCCTATCAAAATGAAATTCATGTATATATCTATGTTCTCATATATGTGAGGGTCCTATTTATCATTTAGTTTGATCATTTTAGGCCTGGAAACGCTTGCAAGAATATTTTACAGATGGTATGAAAAAATGACTGGACTCAGATAGGTATAAACCCGACCTCCGACACTGTCAATGTATTATGGCGGCTCCAAAAGCAATCATTTATGATCAAAAGATTAAATTATTTGTTGAATTGTCACTATAGTGTCACTTTTTCTTACCTACCATCAAAATATTCAATCTGAACTTTAATATGTCTAGGCCTAAGTCACTGTCAGTGTCTGAATCATTCCCATTCAATGTTAAAACATAGGCGTCACACTGTCAATAAGTTCTCCGGTGCTGTCAGTGTCACACAGATTTAAGATTTAAATGATTCAAAGATTAAATAATTTGTGAAATTGTCACTATAGTGTCATTTTTCCAGACCTACCATCAAAATATCTGAATCATTAATATCTCAATATCTAGGCCTAAGCCCTCTCCATTAGATCTTGGGATACACCGGCCCCTAAGTGCCTACAGCACTTAACTTGATCAATTAAATCAATGGCGCTTTTGATCTAGTTTTACAAAGTTCGAATGGTATTACAAAATTAATGTCTCTACTCCCAATCACAGTACCAAAAAACTCCCAATCACAGCACCATGAAGCCCCTATGGCAGTATTTAAAGTCGCAATGACAGTGATACAAAGTACAATTCACAGCAATTCAAAGACCCAACGACAGTGCCACAATGTTCCAATGGAAATACCTAAACTCCCAATCACAGCCCCCCAAGAGTGCCACTCCTGTCGCAGCTGCCCCACCAGACAGTGCCTACATACGTTATAATATATTCATCACCACACCTTGTCGTCACATTCATAACCATCCTGTTTCATTTCCGCCGTTGTCTGCTCGACCTGGTGTTTGTATCAGATATTGCCACATATACATATTTTATCTAATACATTTCCGTTCTTGCCTGCGGGCATCCTGATCCAAAAGCATACAAACATATTGCAATTTCATCAAGGTTGATTACATTTTAACGTCACCTAATGAGATACACCTGCGTGAAAGTTCCGGGGAAGTGAGTGACTTTGTGCCCAAAGTGATGAAAGTGGCCATCAGGAAAGCATTAGGTAGGGTTCACTGGGGCTATAGATATAAAAGACACCATGCGCTGGGCCTAGATCATACAATTTAGATTTATGTTCTGACAGGGCATTACTTAGCCAGAGTGGTGTACCATACCATGCTTACATAGCAGAAATAAGGTCACATGACGCTGGGTGCATAATGCTAAAAGGGTCTTGGGTTCTGAATGGGACACTCAAGTCAGAACTGGGTGGGTATAGGATCCGTCACGTATGGCTCGACTACAGTTCTCACCCAGCCAACCGGACACTGACGGAAGGTGTACCCACACCCAGGAGGAGGGGTTTGGAAGAGGTGGTCGTTATTGAGTGACAGGAGCACAGGAGGGACTGGGGAAGAGGGGGAAGAGTTTATAAGTAAGCTGGGTACGCTGGCCCTAACCTCCTTAGCAGGGCGCACACGTCACTGTGCCTGTGTTTATTCGGAGGGCGTGCTTCGCCCTTGTCTGCGCGTGCGCACTAAGCTTCATCGGGTAATGCCATTGGGCCTCCGATCAATCTTTAATACGTCATCAGTTTAGCAGCGAGCCGCCCCCACCTCCTCCCCGCCCCTCCCACGGCCCTAACTTGTAAATCACATTGACACACCCGTCCGGTTGGTCGCTGATCAGATCCGTACTTTACGTCCACCCGCCCTGGTCACGTGGTCAGTGAATGACATAATCACGTTTAGCGGAAGTCACACTTTTCCCGCCCATATACAGGGGAGCGTTCCAGGCTGGAGAAAGGGGGCAGCGTTCTCCTGGAGGAGGCGGGTACAGCTAAGGGGGAGGGTTAGGGTAGGGTGGGGAATGCTCCAGGGGAAGAGTGTGGGGCAGGACGGGGAGCGGGAATTAGGTAACGCCAACGAGTGGGGGTGGGGGGAGTGCAAGGAAAAGGGGTCGTCCAGTGCCAGGCCGGAAATTGGTGACCACTTCCCGGTGAGAAAGGTTGTCGAGACGCCGCCGACGTCTAAATATATCGGGCCGCGAGCTGGGGACGTTAGAGAGGGAGGCGTGCTGGTGTGTAGGGGAGGGAGGGAGGTGAAGTAAGGACGTGGGTGGGTCGGGTTATGAGCACGTCCTATTTGATCAGCACGCCAGGAGAACTGGGCCAGCAGGCGGCAGTAGATTGTGGACGGCACGCCCGGCCCCTGATGGCGCCTCCCTCTAAGTCCCCCTCCGGTGGGGCCCTTTCAGGCCCTTATAACAGGACCTCCAGGGTGTAGGGTTTCCCACTGCTGTGGGGTTCTAGAGGAGGGATCTTACCACGGATACTGGAGGAGGTAGGGCGCCTGGAGTTCAGGGTGTGGGATTGTAGGTGGGTCTTACCGGGTTGGGGCTGGATGTAAGCTGGGGGTGTTAAGAGATGTTTCAGGTTCTCTGCTGGTAGGCGTAATTGGGGGAAGACGTTTGTTGACAAGGGTTTGTATGCTAGAAAGGGGCGAACAAGATGGTGGAAGAACCTGTAGGCCTATACAGTAGTGAGTATGATGGTAAAAATTATAGCTTATGACAACGGCTTACAGTAGATGAGGCAACAGCTAGTGGAGGCTCCCCGGTAGGCCTACCGTATAACGTCTCCACACGCTACGCCCGACAGGACACCGCCCGGAGAACACAAAGGGACTGCTCCATATTGATCTCAAACATCCAACTTAATTTCTACCTCGCTTAAATTGAGCCGATTGCCTCTGACGGCCCATTAGTCAACACCGCCAGACCCGAAATATAATTTCCGTGAAATGTTGATTCAGTTAAAGGGAAATTCTGAATGTGGCATTGTCTTCAAATTGACGATATGGGGATGACCAATAGAGGATGTGTCGGGGGGAGAGAACTCGAGGTATCTTGAATGGCTGGATCTTTTGTGGTTTAAGGCCTTTTCTGGCCACCGACGGCACTTGTTGTGCTGAGTGCTGTGTCGTTCTCTCCCAAGGCCTTTCAGCATGTTCCACTCTGAGTCTTAATGTTAACACGTCAGTGGAGCTGCAGTCCTTATGTTGCACGGGGAATGCGGTCAATTTACCACAAAGCTCATACAGATAATGGCAATTGGAGAAAGGAGTTTTAATTTGAAAGGGCGGTCATTTGAGAAAACAATCTGTGAACACCTATTAACGGCTTTCAGAATACGATTGTTAAATGTTAATAAGGGCAACCTCCCTCCGCACACGCATGCGATAGGAAATGCCCCTTTATACATTTCCCTATGTACCTAATAGATAGTACCTTAGTGGTAAAGGTACTAGGAAATAGAATTAGATGATGAATAATGAAAGCTAACCAGCTAACGTTAGTGTACAATACATTTTTTCAAGTCGTGCATTTCTTATGTCGCTCAGACTCGCAGAAAACACTCTTAAAATAATCATACCGTATTTGTTCACTGCAATGTACTAGTGGCTGACCCACCGTATCGCACACATGTCCAGTTCGCATGGTAAACTTTTAGATGTAAATAAAGTGGATTTTACTAATTTTGTATAAACTGAAAAAAAAGAAAAGGATGTTGCTGAAAATGACTTTGTATAAAGTTCAAATATATTGTTATACATCAATCTGGGGTGCATTGTAATCGCAGTCGTTACGACTTCTACTATAAGCCCATACAGAGACAAATTCGACCGCTGATCAAAACAGAATAACGCTATTCTCGGCCTACCCCTGGTGCCCCTGGTCCGGCAGGTATAAGTCTATGTGCCGTGTATGTCCAGACACCACCCCCTGAGTGGGAGCAGCTCAGACCGGCTCAGACCTCACCCGCTGAGCTGCTCCGTCTGAGACCACCCCCTAAGGCCAATAACTCACACAATACATAAGGCTCAAGTGGCCCTGCAGCACCCAACATAAATAGATGTTGATGCCACACAAAGCCTGAAGCTTGGACGTCAAAACCAGATAGATGTGCAACACCCAGCTTTACTCTTTTATTTCTGCCTGAAAAAGAAATTATCATGTTTTAAAACCCCTTATAACAGTAATGAAATTTAATGACAGTTTGATATTTCCAACATTTCCTGTGGTTCCTGTTAGTAGTATATATAAACGGCTGTTTTTGAGTTCCCATTATTACAGTAGTAAGTGAAAAGGGTTTCATTTTCGCAACCTCCTCTGCGGTTCTTGGTGGGAGTAGGGAAAACACATGGAATTTTAAAATGGAATTTTGGTCGGTACCCTGAATTAACAGTAATGAATTACAGGGTTTCATCTTTGCCACCTTCTCTGTGCCTCTTGATCTGAGTAGTATATAAAAATTGCTGTTCGCGTCAGGTTTCTATCGTAACTTAACCACTTACGTTGTCTTTTTCTTCTCGTTGCAGGTATGTATCACTTTCTTGACGTCAGTCGTTAAACGCCAATACCGGTAATGTATATCGCCATATTGAATAGTATGGCTCATACTGCACATTAGAAAACAGAAACTTGATTGCACATCTTTGACAGCAGCATTGGATAATTCCTATTTACCGTGCAAGGAACCGCAAAAGGACACTAGCCTAATGGAAATTGAAAACGTTTCATTTTCATTGTAAATATCCACATCTTACATTTGAAAGCGCTTGATTATAGAGGCAATGAATTCTCACAATCTTAAGGAGAGTGCACATAGCTCTTTTCATTTGAAAGGTTAAATATCTTAAGCATTTAAAACTGTTCTTCAAATTTAGTAGACAATCCACCATGTAACTGACAATCACGTATTCAATCTATCAAAGGGCCACGGGAATCTCCAATTGTGCATATGAGAACTGACATTAGGGGTGAAGTCTTTTTGCCATTCGCCAGGCCTCTAAAAGCCTCTTCAAGCTAATGGAATTCAAGAGTAACCCTGGCAAACCTAGGTTTAGAAAATATGAATTTTAGATCGGGACGATTTTAGAGGTCAGAACGAACCGCAATCACAACCATTTTGACTACATCTCTGGCAATATACAAACAATATAATAAGATTATCAGATACAGATAGGCTACCTATAACAGTATACGTACCGTAAAGACTAGAATACACGACTGGTGGCTCCCTGAGGCCATAGTGGCGGTGTTCGGTACCTTCGGGCAGGTGGCCAGTCGGGCCCGTCTGATGTGGGGTTACACAAGGCGGGGCCAGGCCCAGCAACATGTCATTTACCACCCGAGAACCAGGCATTGAATTACTACCCGACTACGACTCAGCACTGCTTCTTTTTGCCCTGCTTAATGTTGTACATAATACAGCGAGTCAAAGGTGTGCTTGAAAAACTGCTGAGATAGGATGAAGAGTCATACTTTATGGAAGAATCAGCGTTTGTGTCATTCATTAAATCTGAGTAATTAATAGAACATGTCTTTACTCCTCTTCCTCGATTGGATCAAGAAATTCTGCCATTCAATCGCTTATCTTTGAAATCGAGAAGTGCCCGAATCACCAGTCATTCACAAATCCCTTTGCCTGCACACATTAATGGGGCCTATTTCAAATATGCGCCTATTTTACAAATAAGTAAAACTAGACTGGTGCCGGCGTTCGTAAATTCTTGACCAAAGATAGAGGTTTCCGAACGCCCCTGGTCCGCGGCCATCTTAGACGTGATTGTGGCGACCTCTGGTGGGCCAGACGGGAATTGGGGTTACGCATGCGCCGTCGAGCCGGTGGTGAGTGGGCCTGGCGACAGTGTGACCATGAATACTGTATGTGGGCCGGGGGTCGGGGAGGGCCCGCCCCGCCACCCCGCACTCTACAACCCATTAATCCGACCCCACTAGGCCACAGCCACGTCCTGCTAAGACTCGACTATATGATACGTCACTTACAATGTCAGCAAAATCACAGGCCCTTTAATCTGGCCAGTAATCATGCAAAGGAATAAAAAAATGGAGGATCTTTTTTCTTTGAGATCCTTCTGTTCGTTATACATCTCTGTTGTTGCATAAGGTCGGAACAGTGGCAGATTTAGTCACCATTTGGCCGTTGCAATAGGGAGCCCCCTACCCCTTTTAAAATCTCTGGACCTGACCGTGTCAGAATAATTATTTTCCATTACCGGTAATACATATTTATAATGACACAAGTACTTGTGGCTTCAGGATTCGAACCCACATCCTTTAGGTTTGGAGGTGGCAGTCCAAACCACTACACCATGAATCCACATAGGATATGACTTTGGAACTAAATAAAATAAAGGGGTCACAACCCACTTTGCTGGTTACCATAGGTCCTTTAGTAAGCAGTTTAACACAATGGCAACCAGATTGATAGGATGGTAACAGCCTATTTTGCTGGTTTTTGGTATGACTTGAAGAAGTTCAGTTTGTAGACTGCAACATGCAAAAGGACATCATATTAGAAGTAGTAGGTTAACCATTACAGCTTTCTAAGAATCAAAATTCGAACGTCCGACTCCACCCCTAGACCCCCATGACTGCCCCTGTTGATACGTCCAGACAGAAAGCTCCGGGCAGACCTGAGTCACGCCACCCGCCCCTCGGGCCACTTACGGCCCCGGGAAGAAAGGCCCCCCAAAAAGGACAAGTCTGAAGTACACGCCAAGGGCCCTGACGGCCTGGTCGGTGTGTGAACGTTGATCCATGGGCCCACTGACTGCGGCCATTGACGGAGGCCCGTCCACAATATTGTAACCGTCTGGATAAGCTTAATGAGATTATTGTCAGAATTCTTTTTTTAATTCTTTTTTTTTTTTTATGATTTTTTTTTTTTCTATATTTCTTTCTGCTTTGGAGAGTAGAGTCCTCCAGGGTGTCCCACCCCTGCCCGGAGGTAATTGGACGCTGAGCTTCAGCTGTTAGCGCGCATGCGCAGGCGGCGCCAGCCACTCCATCTTTTTTGCTGGCAGGTAAAAAATGGCTGCAGCTCCAAATTGGACAGCCGGCATAGAGAGAGTGTAATATTCCGATAAGTGTGTAGCTCCTGAAATGACAGTATCACTTGACATATCTATTATGGCGGCGGAATAAAGCATCACGCCTGGTACTCCCACTGTCTGTCTGTGAAGTGTATTACCGTCTCGCTAATTGTTTTCTGGTTTATTTTTCAATTTAATTAGATTTTTCACTACATAGCTCTGACAAGTAAAACGATAACAACACAACTCTTGAAAAACTACACATACAATATTTTTTTCTATATTACCATTTCTCCCGCATCCTAGTTCTGCAATGTACAAGATACAATGGAGCGCTGTTTCATTTATGACGGTGGGATATAAATTAGTAATAACGGTGGAAAGCAATAAATGTAACCAGACAGATGAGTATTATGACATTGCGGTTGGAGAGGGGAATGTGGAGAGGGAAGGCCCTGTTCCCAGACATGTGGTTATCTGGTTTTTGATGGACACTGGATCGGTCGATGGCCGAGAAGTAGGTGGAGAGGGTAAAAACGAGCTGCTCTCAGCGTCCTCCAGTGAGCTGCTCACTCCTTTAGAATCTTAACGTCTGTCTGTTTTTTTCCTTTTTTCCTTTGAATTCATTTTAATTTTAGTTTGTGGTTAGCTTATTTCTCACCTAGTTCACCAAATCATAGTATAGTGTAGGTGAAATTAAACCCGTTGTTTGGAAAGTATAGGACATATAACATGTGCTAGATGGCGATAGTTCCGTTCCCCATTCATCCAAATCAGGACCAGGCTTTAACATATCGGTCACTTGGGTGGAGCTGATTCCAATCACAGGCCTATTGATAAGTATGAATGCAGCTGTTTGATGACTGTATAACTGCAAGGGTTCGGCAGCAGTTTTTGGCCAAAAATTGTGGTGTCCATCATGACTGCACTCGGACGGTTGTGCTAGGGAAAACAAGTGTGGCGATATGAAAATCAGAGGGCCTTGCATGAAAATGATATCATTTCAGCCATTCAGCCAATTACCTGAATATAGAAACACAGTCACATCTATGACTGCTTGCTGGCTAGTATTGTATTGTATAAAATAGTCCTAGAATGATTGCATTTTCTCTGTAATGGCAATGTGTTTTTTGTTGTAAAAACAAGGGCTTCGCATTAGTGACATTTACTTGAATATATGATTTAAATTGCCGCAGTGATAGAAAGAATCGGTCAAATATGGTTTCCTGATATTTGTCGTTCTAAGGATACATAATAGTTAGTTATCAGCTCGGTGGAGTAGAGTGATGTAGTCACCATCAGGAGTACAAATTGATAAGATTGGTAAATAGAAAGGTCATACGACAACAGGAGGCAAGTGTCTGTTCACAGCCCCTTTCCAGGCCCTTCTTTTGTTAATTGTGGCAAAACACCTCTGCTTGGAGAAGTACTTTACTCCTGTCGCAATAAGCCCATGTGTATTGTTACCGTTCATACAACCAGTATTTAAAGTACTGGATGAAAAGTAAAATGGTGAGTAGAGGAGATAAATATAGTGCACCCTTAATTTCAACGTGAAGGGAAAAGAACGTTCTCATCTATCCATACATGTTTTCTGGGTTATCAGTCGCTAATGCAGAGACAGAACCTCATCTGACGCGTTATCAAGTGTCAAGGATAACAGCTTCTTATGTCGTAAGTATTCAGAAACCTTAATGCATTGTTGCCCAGGGCAGTCTCAGTTGTATCATAAAAGAGCCATGGCACCCATACACTATTGTATTAGTACTATAAGTGGCTGAGATGTCAGATGAATTTTATAAAGGGGATCCTTTAGCCAGTGTCAAGTGCTGATGTGGACCTTGTGCATCCCACGAATAACGGTACAGCGAGGTACAGTGAACTGATGTGTCTAACAGAGAAAATTGATACAGCTTTCGGAAATCAAACCCTTCTGGCTTCAGTGACATTTTCTTTGAAGTGATTTTTGTGTGTACGTAGTACTGAAAGGTAGAAATGCCCTTTTACGGAAATCTGTATGAATGTCAAATATGATCACAATCTATGTTGCCACTTCAATAAGTGCATAATTATGGAAATTCATACAGATCAACATTCTACTTAGGTCGTACATTGCACATCAAAACCATTAGGGACTTTAACAGAACACAACATAAAATAAACGGTGTGATCTCAATAAATGCCCTGTCTTGCAAACTGTACCGAAGTACGGCCCAAGGGGACGTTTCTCCCTGCCCCCTCACGCCCCCACCCCACCCCTCACACTTTGACAGGGTCAATGGACACCACAGTGGACGCTGTCTGACGGCAGAACCCCCTGGAGGTGGCTGCACTAATCAATTTGCAGTGGTCCTGATGAGTTTGATAACACGGCCCTCGGCCTAACGGGACACCACTTTTTTGTCAGACAGGGACGGGGACGTTCGGAGATCTGTCTCATAACCCTAGAAATTATACACAGAGAAACTAACCTGTGTGTAGTTTAACCAGTGTGTATGGGTTTTATCATAACATTTGATTGTAATCTATCGTAGCGTTTGTTTTCATTGAAGGTTGGATTTTCTAAAAATGAGTCCAACCAGTATGTTTGCAACTGTAGCCCCTGAGTTGACACTTTCCGAACGTGCTATGTTGTGCCCTAGTGGCTGAGGGGAAAGATGGCGTTACATGTCTGAGTGGCAGGAGGGGCGGGGGCCTGCAGCACTGTGAGATCTAGATGCCATCCCCCCTCCCCAACAAACCCCTCTAACTACCTCCCCCTAAAACACCCTCCACCCCATCCCGACCAAGGACAGCCGTAGACGATAACGACGAGAAGCGCACCTACAAAGCCCAATAATTCGCGTCATAATTCCGACGGCCTCGCTTCAAATTGACTCGGAACCGAATTGAGGAGGTGGGCGGGAGGCTCATGAGGGGTAGGCCTAAGGTGGGAGTGCTCAGGAACAGGAGGAGGTAGTCAGGGGTCTGTATGGAGAACGGGTGCTGATGGGGAAGTAGGGATAGGGGATAGGGCCCCAGGCGTATAGAGGGGAGGAGCGGTAGAGATTTGTTCATTATTGAAGACCTGGGCTCTCATCATTGGACACTTCAGGATACGGCAGTCAGGAGACGGGGGCCGTCGGTGAGCTAGCTACCTTAGCATGCCGTCCTTATTTTGTCCTTATTTCTGCTGGCCGGTGGCGGTGGAGCACGGTAAGGACTGGCAGGGAGCACTCAACTAGCCGGCAGGCCCTCAAGTCTGGTCGCCGGGGAAAAAAGGAACAGTAAAACGAAAAACAGCAGATTGTGCTGAGAACACGAGCCCACGTCGGCGCCATGTACTGTGGGACTACTGGGCCGACTAAAGGGACCCACCGGGGGAAATGGGTGGGAAGGGACTCAGTACAATCATACCTACCCCCGGGTATAGACATGGAAATAAACAAGAACTACTTATGGATTGATGCTATAGAGAGATTATTAATTTAAGGTACTTAGGTTTACTCACTTAAAGCTGTTCACGTTTATTGTCGCCTTACAACCCTGTTGCACGAAGAGAAACATGAACAATCTGAATTTTATAGGAGCTAGATCTTTTTCATAGACAGTCTCGCTGCTTTTATCTCACAAAAATAAGCCATAAAATGTAGTCAAATGCACCCATTGACTCGTCAGATTATAACCTAACCTATACTGACATATCCCAACATCTAGCGGATATATGTGCCCTCCCTCCTCCCCTCTCACACGGAAGTCCATGTATCACTATATCCCTACAACCAGGCACGCCGGTACAAGCAAAAACACGTGGGACCCACGTGATCCTCACGTGATCTGCTGAAACTGTACCCGCCAAGACCGTTACACTCTCCGCCCCGAGCCGTGCAGCACACCTCCACTCCCCGGGCCGTGTCCCAGAGAGCCCCAACACTCTGCCCCCGCCCACCTACTAAATGATGCATACATCGGCCTATTCCCGGCAGACACGTTGAGTTTTTACAGCCCGTAGTCAGCCGTGAACCCTCCAGTGCAAGGACCTGGCAGGACGGGCCAGTGGTCAGGGAATTGGAGGCCACTTTCTGTCCCCTCGCCCATTTGTTTGCCAATGTGCCCTGTGAGTTGTGGATAGACCAGATTTCTGTCTTCTAGGTAAATAGCACGTGTACGGGTTTGTGTGCTGTTCGCAGGAAATACCTTTGTGACGTGACAGGGCTATATACATATAACCAACCAAGAAGGGAGTACAAGGGTGGTTATCACCCCGAGCCGGGACCCCGATATCAGCCCGAGGCCAGGGCCGGAAGGGCCGGCCGAGGGCTGATATCGGGGTGCCGGCGAGGGGTGATAACCACCCGAGTACTCCCTTCGCGGTTGGTTATGGATTTATTATACCTTTTCTGTTAGATCTGAGCTCCCCAGAAAGGATGCACAGCAATCGGTGATGGTGGGACTGTGATGCTGCACATTTTTTTATGTTTTTTTTATATAACTCTTTTGATATCCATCAAATCTACAAACAGTAAGCAGTAAAATGTAGCTAGGAACGTTGTGCAGATAATGCAAATGTTAGATTTTTTAATTCTTAATGATTTCATTTTTTCATGAATTTTAGAAAAATAAAAAGTTTCTGTATCACACTGCAGTGTGATACAGGGCTGGTTATCACCCAGGTTTGTATCGCCCTGAGTTAAACTCTTAACTACTAACCTTGTATCACACTAAGGTATAATAAATGTAGATTGACAACCTTCTACTTACCTAATATGGGTAGATATGGCCTTTGTCAAATGCATAACCTAAAGCAAATAATCAAATACATGGGTTTCTGAGACTGCCGCATTTGTAAGACAAGCAACGCAGTGTTAAAAAAGTATAATCTCAACAAGCCTGTATCACACAGGAGCTACGGAGCTCTGGTTTCTCTATACCAGGACTGTACTTTGGTGTTCCCATCTAACGGCCTCGTTTCAATGTAAGAGGTAAAGGGCATGTTTGCAGCCATTTATGATCCAGTCCTCCACTGTTTAATTTCCTAATGTAAGTTGCGGTATCTGAGGGTAGGCAAAGCAGTATATGAAATGGGTATTGGGAAATCGTATGGTAGCAGTAGCTATACATGGAATGACCGTTTTCCTTGGAAGTAGTATATGGAATGACAAATTGGAGCACCTTCCAGATACCAGTAGTATATAAAATGGCACCCTATACACCTACACTCTCCTTCTATAGGAAGTAGAGACAAAGGAGGTATCTACTTCTTGAAGGAGTCTAATTTCTTACCCCAACCTAACATGAGGTTCTAATGCTGAGACCTACTTCTTCGGGGAGAGACGGTTTAACTGGTCTCACACAACGAAGAAGCAGGTCTCAGCCTAGAGCCTCATGTTAGGTTGGGGTAAGAAATTAGACTCCTTCAAGAAGTAGATACCTCCTGTGTCTCTTCTTCTTATAGAAGGAGAGTGTAGGTGTATAGGGTGAAAATGGGGATTTGTTGCTATAGCAGAGGTATCTGTATATACATACATGCACATGTGAAGATGTCATCCCAACCATATATAGGTCCTTCTCCATAAACTCCTTAATATATGGCCAAATTCAACTCTTAATATTTATTCCCTCCTATATAACCATACTGCGTCTGTCTTCCCAGCCCTAGTCTTATGGCGGTATCCCTCCTCCCTAATCTCCCAACCTCATCCATACTCCTTGGTCCCTTTCCCCTTTCTGCCCAACCCCTTGGCCTCTGTCCCAACTCCCCCGTCCCATTTTGGCCCGGCTCCACTCCAGCCCTGTTCCCTCCCCTATACTGACGGGGAGACCCGCCCGCCTGTTTGTCATGCGGCGAGTGATTGGGATCTGCTCGGGGCAGAAGCAATGGCTCAGACACCCATCGGGGCTGCCAACAACCACTGTGAGCGGGGTGGGGGTTTAAGGGGTGGGCCTGGGCCGTAAGTAGAGGCGGGTAGGGGCCTTATACAGGGGGCGACCCGCCCCTTACAACCCGGCCCCTGCACCCCCTCCAGGGCTCCTCCTGGCCTGTTTGCTTACATGGAGAAGACGGATCGACCCAGGCCCGGCGCCATGTATGTATGTAGGCGGGCCGACAGACCAGAAGGTAGCCGGCGGGTGGGCCGTCTAGGGCCAGGTGGGGGGAGATAAGGGAGGGGGACAGGGAGTTTCTGCTCTATTAGGGCGAGGCCTTTCCCCGTCAGTCTACACCGTACATGTCTGTATAGACCTTATGCCACTATAGACGCCATCTGGTAGTAAGGACATACGGAAACTAGGTATCTACAGATAAGTGGAGAGGTAAGCCACTAGCTTATACCAATAGTATGAAAGTGAGTCAAATGGGGACCCAATAGTTTAACATTTTAAAAGAATAAAACCTTATATAAGCTACCCATGGGTGTATGAAGGCTTTGGTCGAACAAGAATTTTGCACATATCATATTATATCCGTCAATTTCTTTATCTAAGCCTTTGTACTATAGCAGCAAATGCAATATAGCCATTCATTAAAACCTTCATACACGTATGAAGACCCTAGTACTGCTTTGCAGCTAAAACACATGAAGTTGTATAGGGTCCCGGAAATTGTCGGCTGGTATATAGCAGTCTTTCCTAGTGTGAGTGGCAGTGTCACCAACCCCCACCCTTCGCCGGCCGGATAAGGTTGCACCGTCTAATAGGGACCTGTCGGCAGGCTGCAGTTAGGACCAACAGGAGACGGGTCTAACAGGTAGCCTTTGGCGTCTTATAGAGTCAGAAAAATGTAGCTTTTAAGGGAGGATACATAATGAGACTTATGTTCTATAGTCTAGATGAAATAAGCTCAACTGTTAAGGGAGCAATCATCCTTGCCTGAGCCACTCGCCGTTTTGAAGCAGTTGTATGAATTTGTACTTTGTTCCATGGGTCCTGTGTTTGCTAGGGAGCCTTCGTTCAATGTGTGCCTCGTACCATAGGTCAGATATTCGTTGGGAGCAGGGCGGTATAAAGCCTCAAACCATAGGTTAGGTGTTTGGAGAAAGCAGTCCTATAAAAGACTGCCTCGCTATAGGTCAGATGTTTCCTTTGTGTATATAAAGTTGTGCCACAGGCCGGATGTTTGTTAGCAATAAAGCTGCACCTCATACTAAAAGTCAGGTGTTCGTTAGGGAGCAGTCATGTAAAGCCGCATCCCTCCCTAAAACCCCTCACCAACTTCTAACCACCAACAGGTGGCCCTGCCTACCCCAGGCCCCACGCCCGCCGCCCGCACTCTGCCGCATTCCAATGACCTTTCATTAGTCGCCTGTCGCCCTCATCAGACCTAGTGCTAAACCGTGTCCGGCCGGCACCCAGCCACGGCCGACGGTGGCGCCCCCGCAGCCCCAGCGGCCAATGGAGCGTCCCCGGAAACGGAAAGTGGAGTTAAATGGCGCCGGAAACCCCGGGGAGAGCACTCTGGGCAGGTGGTTGGGGGGAGGGGTACTTGTGAGTGGGATGTAGCCCGGACTCTACCAAATGCTATTTTGTTGATCTGAAGGATCGAGTGCAAAGGTCC
This sequence comes from Lepidonotus clava, assembly GCA_936440205.1. Taxonomy (NCBI): domain Eukaryota; kingdom Metazoa; phylum Annelida; class Polychaeta; order Phyllodocida; family Polynoidae; genus Lepidonotus; species Lepidonotus clava. The sequence continues at coordinate 20,448,093 of OW387148.1, forward strand.
CGAGTTTCCAGCAAGATCACTCTTCAACAAGAAGGCCTATGTGACGCATCCGTTATGTCAGCTCTAATCGGCTTAGATAGTAGACGACATTGGAGTAACATTATATCTGTAAGCAGTTCTACGAAAGATTAGTTTTGCCTTGTCGACGAGCTCCAGATAATAAATTTCCTAATTTTGAAAAATTATGCTCAATTATGCTCAGCTATATAGTCATACGTACTCGGAACGCTTTAAGGCTTTAATCCTCGATTTCATAATTAGAACTGACATCAATACCTTGTCTTCTATATTGAGTTTTGAATGGATACTTTTTCTAAGAAGAAAACTTATACCAAAGCACACATTCAGTTCTTGAATCTCAAACATTACAATTTACAGTACATGCTACATAAAAAGGCCCAAAACAAAAGAGAATTATGTCCCTTTTCTATAATGCCTGAGATAAGGACAAGAGACGTCCATATCCTGCCATACAGCACCACTAAATCACTCCCCCTTCAGAGAGACACACACTGGTCGGTCTGAATGAAGATTACTTACAGATGCGCCGAGAACAGGCCCCACACACCCCTCACTACAAGAAACCCGGATCAAAAATACATGGGGCGGGCGGCGGGGGTCCCTATAGGATGTCGGTTTGCTGCTCTGCGGGAAAAGAACGAGCACTATTCATGGCCTTCAAAGCGGGCTGCAGCGGGGTGTGGTCGGCAGCAGTCGTTTGGGGCATTACTGATTTACAGTCGGACCTACTGGAGGTGGGGGTGCTGTCCTCCAGGGTGGTGGTGGGTGTCGTGAGAAGACGGGACCCTGGAGGAGGCAGGAGAGGTTTGATTGGCGGGGATTAGGTGGCAGTTAAAAGGAGGGTTTATAGGTGGGTGCTCTTTCCCACGAGCATTTAAATGTGCCTCTTTCCCAGCCCGAGCAGTATTTAGTTCCCGACCACTGTAATGGTATGCGTTGTCTGCGTTGGAATTTGTCGGGGACACGTCTTCAATAAAAACTCGTAATCGTGAAGAATTGAGATGAGTTGGGAAATGTAAGCTTTCCCCTCTACAATTTCAACGTACTGAAGATAATTTCCGTATAACAATAGGGGTTCCTTACATTTCATGCCTTTCATACAGAAAAGAAGTCATTTGAATACCTTATTTGTATCTTAATAAAATGTAAAAAATATTGACTATTACTATGATTGATGTGTTGAGCATCTCCTGGTGGATGAGTTACTCGTGAGGTACTCAGATATAGACGGACGGTGTTTGATTACAGCAGGAGGTTAAGGGGTCATCAGGTCGGACCCCATGGTCCCGGAGGGCGAGGGCATGGAAGGGGGGGAGGGGGCAGGGTCGGCTGATGGATCATGTCCGACGACCCACCCATGACCTGCTCTGTCCACTCATGACCTGCTCTGTCCACTCATGACCCTCCCTCTCCACCCATGACAGTTGACACTCTGTACGCGCTCTCTAAAGGGATCAACAAATAGTCCACTGATCCCAGCCGAATTTAAGGAATGTTGCCTCGCGTCTAAATTATGAAAGTGCTTATAAGATTCCTCCTCCTACCTGACATGACGGAAAATTAATCTTCTGTAGATGTATGTCCAAAACACGTTTTCTGTGGGTAACATGGGCGACTAGGACATGCTCTATGAAACCATTGAAGTATTTGAAATTAAGTGCGCATCCTTGAATAATAGTTATAGCATACAGCGGATGCACTCAAGACCAAATGAAACAACTCTAAGCGGACAATACATGGTAATTCAGTTGAGGTCTTGCGCTAGGCAGACAGGTGTCCCCTTGGAGGTCATTGAGGGCGGCGGACAGATTAATAGTGAACGGTATAGGCCGTTAATAATTAGCCACTGTCACCTGGCTGCACCCCGGGGGGATCATATGTCCTTTGATACAGCATTAAGTGGCAGTAGTGGCAAGAGCTGGCTTGATAGTGATTGAGTATGGCTATGCTGGAGAAAAAGGTATATCCGTTGAGGTTTAAGTATAAGTAGCTACATGGAATTAAGACATTAGGACAAAAATAAAATTCTCTCAGGCCTGTCTATAAGGAAAGCTAACTCGATCAGTTTCCTAATCCAAGGTGAAGATCCCAAGCATTATTCTGATGTCTTTGTTCAAGGTTATGTCGGAGCAGTGGTTGGTGAGTAGTATAGGAAAATAGTGCACAGTGGATCCAAAAAAAGGTCCATTTAACATGGACGAATCAGCAACTTCTTTACAAGGAAAAATTGATGAGAGCATGCAAGTGGCATTTACTTTTGTTTTTCAAACATTGATTAAATCTTTTTAACCGCCTGTTAGTCATGTTGTTCTAGGCTTCTGGTTTTATATCTAGCAGATCTGCATTTCAAAAAGATTTTAATATCTAATGAAAATAAACGACAGCGTTTGCCCTCATAAAATCGTACTTGTGAAATGAATAATTGACCTATTAATTTGGGAAATCTTCAACAAAATTATCAAAAAAGCTTAACTTCACTTTTTGTAATTTGCGCATGTCGCCACTTTTTGTGACTCATTGACACGTTTGCATTTCATCATTCCCGCCCCTTTTAGTACGCCAATTTCACCAGATACAGACTGGGTGGTCAAATCGAGTTGTGGCAGGAAGGAAATAGGCCGTGGAGAGAAGGGTACACATCCTCAGATCCATTTATCCATTTAGCTGTTCGGCCCCAAGCCAGTCTTTGTTGACCAAGGGGCTGCCTCCACCAAACCACCCGGCCCACAGGCCCCCTCCGGGAAGGCCGAGTCTCTGTGTTCTGGGCCTCTCCTTGTTTAACCAACCCTCCACATACTGTACCCAGTATCCCTGGGGGTATAGAGTCTGGCCCTCCACTCTAAAGTTAGCACCCAGTAGCTACACTTCTACCGCCAGAGAACGCTTACTGGCATAGTCATATAGCGTTACTGAGTCGACACAGGTAATGACGTATAACGTGTTGTACCGAGCATTCTTTACGCGTGAAGGAAAGTCAACGAAGGTTCAAATAAATGTAAAACATATCCCGAGTCGATCTCTGTAGGTGCGAGTGTAACATCAATTTCGTAAAATTTGTTAAGAAACTATATTACTTAAAACCCAGAATTTGTGAATATAGCACTATATAATATCCTCGCCGATATCCATCCATGTCAGGTTGTTAGGACGGAGGAAACTCGCTGTGCATCACTCCCCAGCCTGCTGTCACGTCGACCCGGCCCCTCATACCCACATCCCCGGGCCGTAATTAATGGTGATCAGGGGATGGCATGTCCACTAAAACACTGCACCGCTCCCACCACCCAACCACCACCACACCGCTTTTTGATGCACGTCCAAGGAGCGCTTTTATCACGAAACCCACACGACTACCCCCTTAAGTTAAAAGAAAAAAACTCCTCTTGGAAAGTTCTTGGTTTGTTACATGTTGGTTCGGTGTGCACGCCCTGGTTGTCTCACGCATTGACCCACGCTGTGGGACGTTATCCTACGCTTCTATGGGTTCCCCATGCTGCCCATGTTGTCACATGCTGCCATAGGATGTCCCATGCTGGCCATGTTGCCCCAAGCAGCCCAGGTTATTTAATGCGCTGCTTGTGTTATCCCAAGGTGCCCAAGTTGCCCCATGATTTTCACTTTGCCCACATTGTCCCACAATGCCCACATTGCCCCATGCTGCTTAAGTTGCCCCACACTGCCTTCATTATCCCACGCTGCTCAACATGTCCCATGCTACCTGATTTGTCTCATGTTACCAAGTTTTGCTATGCTGCCCAAGTTGCCCTACACTTCCATCGGTTATCTCCTGCTGCCCAAGTTGTGCCATGTTGCCCAAGTTGCCCTACACTTCCATAGGTTGTCCAACGCTGCATGCCCACATTGTCCCATACTGCTCAAGTTGTCCCATGCTGCTCGCTTTGTCCCATATTGCCCAAGTTTTCCCTCACTGCCCAAGATGCCCTACACTTCCATAGGTTATCCCACGCTAACCAAGTTTCCACCATTATCCCATCCTGCCCACGTTGTCCCACGTTGTCCCTCAGGTTGTCCCCACACACGGGGACAAGTCCCTGTCGTCAGGAGCCCATTAGTAAGGCCCCAGTCAACAGAGTGTTCCCCAAGACGGATGGGCCCGGCGGCCGGGTGACCAGGGGAGGACAGGCCGCGTCAGCCTCTGCTCATAAAAATGGATGAGGGGCGCTATCGTCGCCCTTAGCCTTGTTAGTGCCGATCTGTGTGAGTGACGGCCCTTATTCACCGCTCTCCTCGTCTCCGTGTTTGTGTGCCATCTTCAGTCTGCTTCTCATCACGGCCAGGCCAAAACACCACTCCGCTCTGACGTTGAGGCTAATCGTACAGAAATTAATGCCAAATAATATCCTTTCCCCGACCACCGATTATTTTCAGAGGCAGTTTTATTGCTTTGAAAATGACACTATTAATCTTCTGTCATCAAGCGACGAGAATATTTTCTACGGTTGGTCTAGTATTTCTAATAGTCATTGGAAGTGCGGTTCACTGAAGGTATGCTTTAGTACACGAGTGTCATTGATAAATATACAAATTGACTTTTTACATTATCCAAGGATTTGCTTAAATTATGGGAGTTTTTCTTGCCTAGCTTTAGTCTAAGCGCCTAGTGCATCTCATCCTTAATCCCCCCTCAGGGCAGGCTGCCAGAAGAACTGCTGAAGGGACCTAAATGATGTATCGACTTAAATATAAGAAAGAGCTCCGAATAGAAAATACGGAGTGAAAAAACGAGAAGAACACGGAAGAGACGGCACAAAGAGAAACGAATAGTATTAGTTGGAGTATCGTGTTTCCTAAGATCATCAATAATGCTACAGGAGTAAAAATAGTACTGGATGTAAAAAAGGGGGTGGAACAAAGGACAAAAAGCGGCGTGCTGGGAGTGACAGGTGAATAGTTGTAGTCTGTCGCTGATTAAAATTAAATGGTTATTAGATGGAGGGATTAGGGCTGGGGCCTGAATCATCTTTACCCCCGGCCCCGCTACTTGGGTATTGATTCGCTCGGGGCGCGCATTGTAGGCTTATTACAGGCCGTTTACTGACACCATGCCGCCATTTGAGGCTTTTTAGGCCCAGATTGACGTAAAAGCGCCTATGATTGGGCAAAATCACACACCACCAGGGAAAGCTGCAGCCCACTTTGAAACATCAGCCTGTGATTGGGCCTATTGTGAAAAAGTTGGAGGGGCTTTGAATAGATTTGGTCCTTAAAGTGGTTATCTCTGAAAACTTTCGGAATGTTTTAAACAAAACCATTATTTGAATAGTGGAAAATATTGATTTTGATGAGGAAATACTAATGATCTATGGTGAAATGTGAACCTGTCAAACATTATTGAAGCTGATAAGAGTTGAATCGTCTACATTTCAAACTTTAAAGATGCAGGGAGTCATAAGATACAAGGGGACTAAAGTGCATGTTAAAAAGTAGCTTTGAGAAGGTAACCTAGTTTACATTGAAATGTACAGAGAGATGGTAATATGCTAATGTCGAAAAATAGGTCGAACAAAAAATAGGCTTGACCCTTACATATAGGTCTCACTATACGGTTACCACTATGTCCGCTTGTCCCAACCCTGGAGGCCACGCCCCGGCCCCCCGCGGCCTTATCAGTGAGTGGAGGGTGGCCGTATCTGGGCCTGCTGACCCCTGTAGTCAGCCCCCTGATTCTTGTTAAGATGGGCCGGCGTCCTGCTTATCGGAGCCCCCCAGCTCGGTCTGATAGGAGACCACGCGACCGGCCCGCCTCCACACACCCGGGGCTGAGGGCCTAAAGACAGGACATTCTGTAGGACTATGTGGGTCTTATTCAACAAGCTGTTGGAGTTTGTAGGTCTTATTCAACAAGATGTTAAGAGTTGGAAGGTTTCATTCAACAAGATATTGAAGTTGGTAGGTCTTGTTCAGTAAGATGTCGGACCTGGGAGATGCTTTTCAACAAGGTGTTGACTTTGCAGGTTTAAGTCAATGAAAATATTGAAATGTTAGACTTTGCAGGTCTCGTTCAAGGAAATGTTGCATTTCACAGGTCCCATTCAACAAGATGCTGGAATCTGCTGGGCTTTCAGCCATTCCATGATATACATTTGTTATTATTAAGGGCAAAGTTAACTGATATTGTACGAGACTGGGGATTTAGGCCAGTTCTCTGCACCGTGGTGTAGCAAGGAGCCTCGCATGTACGCAAGACTCAAAAAGCGAATAGGCTTATTTCGGCGGCTGGGTATTATGTTAAATGTCCCCTTTCTTGGTACTCAGTTGGAGAATTATTTCTGAAGAGTAGGTCCAGTCACGAATCTTAATGCCCAAAATGCGGGGAGATAGGCTTACTTGATACCCCTTCTGTTTTAGGTCAAGTCCATGAGCTAGTGCTCCATCTTTTTACAATACGCTTCGTCTGTACAATTGGTTGCAATACAATCAACTTAAGGCTACATGTATTCTAACACTAAAATATTGTAAAACAGCAAACTAAATCATTGAATAACATCCAAACGTTATCTTTGTAACCAACTCTTGTGATCAAGCACCTCATACATGTTTTTCCCAGTCAACAGTGAGCAGCCTCTAAACCTAAATACCCTACTCGTCTTTTTATGACCCTGGCCAGCCTACACATACGCCTTATAATTAGGGTGGTCCCCGACATTTCATTCAAGACCAAGCAGTAGTTATGCTTCATTACATTAGAATAGCGGCATTTCGGGGGCCATGATAAGGTATGAACGGAGACATGAGGAATGGGCTCCCTGACAGGCTGTCTGGGGGAGAACTAGGGGTAACTGATAGTGCTGCCCCCAGGTCTACACCTGTCACTGAGGCCCTCTGTCGGCATACCCACGTACTACTCTGATGGCGGCTGTCTGACAAAATGTTTTACTAACGTTTTCTGATTTACAAAAGATAAATGTTTTCGGTGATTGGTAGATTGAGTGAGTCTTCTTTCTTAGTGCCATGCTTGTCACGGATGATATGGTTACACTAATATGATATCCATCTTGCTAGTTTGAAATGAGTAGTTGCTGTTTCATGATGTAGACCTCAATTTCCCGAGCTTTGCGTCGCACTTGACACGAGACCATACCTTCACTGAGGTTTCAGACATCCAATTTCCAACCTTGTATAATGGCACGAATATATATGAATTGATTAAGAAAAATCAAGCCCATATATGTTATATGTCTATCCACAAAATGTTGGGATGAATACCACACGTTTTGCATGCCACCACCCGGGAATACATACTTATATTCCAATGGATACTACCTGTCTATTTTCGCTGCCCTTTAATTCTTCCATGGCCTTCTCCCGATCATATAAAAAGAACACGCGCCGGTCTTCTGGATCTTAACCGATAACCCCTGATACGGAATGAATGCAATTTAATAAGGGAAAATTGGCTTAAAAACGGCAAGGGACGTACCCAGATAGATGGAGTTAAACATGGCGGTGGCAGTGTTGGTGGCGGGTGGCGGAGGGGGCGACTGAGGTGGGGGGGGGGGGGGGCGTCCTCTGAAGGCTTACCATGGTGGTCAGAGGTATGATGGACGACCCTCCACTGACCACCGGTCACTCCGTAATGACCACTCTGACGGGCAGCTTGCCGAATGAAGCCACTGCTGGCTAATGGAATCTTCGTTCCCCATCCACCACCAGCCCCCCCTCTGTTGCTTTGCGGCTGCCTCACGTTTAACTACCCTTGACTGTTTTGTAGCGGTCTTCTTTTTTGTGTGGTCAAGTGTAAAGATGGATAGTGCTGTTTTGGTACATGGCTAAGTGGCGTAGGGGTTAGAAGGGCGGAGAGCTTATAAGGGGAGGGTTAATCCCACGTGCCCGGGTCGTTATGTGAGAGCCGAAAGTGAGAACCGAAGAGAATGTAAGTAGTATATGAAGATGGGACTTTGGGACTGGGAGATGGGGGAGCGGTTTTCATAAAGTCGCTTACACTCCTGAGAATGTATACATTATGCTTAGCACAGCAAAAGGACGAATAATGTGTTGATTGGTGCATGGTTTATTTTGTAATTAAAGTGACATTAATTAACATTACTAGTGACACCTCTGGTGAAATATTAATATCGATTATGATCATGTGAATAATTTGTTGTAGGGAAAGGTTCTACTGACGCGTCAATAAGGAGAAATGCATTATTCAACACAAATGTATTGATAAACTGAATATGACGGGTAACTTCTCTACCGCATTGGCCTTTTTACTAATAAGATACGGACATTTGCGTATGTCCTTTTTTCAGCATCTTCGCCTAAAAGTTCCCTATCAATACCATCCATGCCATTCAACATACAGGTTCACTTGTGAAAAGTCCCGTCTAAATATCGGCGCCTGAAATAGAATCTATCCCTGTGAGAAAAGCCTAGCTGGCATCACCCCCGATAAACCTACCCCCACACCTACCCCTGCAGGCCTCCCGCCGCCCGCCGTGTGTTGATTTATACTCCACGGCTCCACGTGGAGATGGCACGTCGATAGGGGGCTGAATTTTAACAGTGGTGGTGGGGGGAGATATCCTTCCGGGCAGAGATATCTCTGCGGGCGCCATATGTCTCTACTCTAACAGAGTCGATTTCTTCCATAGGGACGTTGTGATTCAATAGACGGTAGTCTTACACAGTGTGGATACTTGGATATTATACATGTATATCTACTGAAAGATAGGATTACACGGCATCATCGTTTTTTCTTTTGTATTTTATAGTGGATATAACCGTATTTAGAATAGAGATATTCCTGATAATAATAATTAATTTTTTTTAGTCAAAGGAGATTGGGGGGGGGGGAGGGTAGAAGTTCGTAATCAGTGTCTCGTACTACTCTTATTGTCGAGGCAATATAGTAGCAATATAGCTTGAGATTTACGTTTGAATTTTAAAGCAAAATACAACACACTGCAGGTCTGACCACATACCTCTGTAATAGAAAAGACCAGCGATGGTTTACTACATTTTTACGGTGCCATATGATCATGTGGGCTCATTTCCTAGGCCGATTTATGATAAGGTGGATTAGGCTAGGGGCGACAAACAGACGGGTGGGCGACAAATTGGCGTCTGGTGTACCAGGGTCGCCAGCTCAGACGCGACAGCAATTACTTCTTTGCTCTCCTTATTTAGAACTCTGCTTACTGTTGCATTCCGTTTTGTGCGCACTTTTTCATCTAATAATAAATCACCATAACTTTTTATAGCATAATAGTCATAAATTGCCTGCATATTTTGTTGTTTATTGCTAGCCCACCAAACAATCACTTATGCAATAACCTGCAAGAAAAGCACCAAAAAGTGACCACTTCATAAGGTGCTTCAGATTGCGAAGAGGGATGCAACGGCGCCTTTATGAGTTCTTTTCTTCTTCAATATGGCAGTCAGGAGTTGGAATTGGTCTTGCTCTCTTTTTTAACACATTACTTGAGCATGTGATATGGTTCGGTCTGAATGTCTGATAAGAAGGTCGTCGCCCAAAATAATATAATATGCTGTCTAAAAAACAACTTTATAAGCAATCAGCATGGAAGAAACTAAGACCTGCCGTCAAACACGAATTACCATAATCACATTATAAGCTGTGTTACTAATCGCTATGTAGAGCAACAGACTATCTCAGTTGTTATGGGATTACATTCACATCTGCGAAAAATGCTTTGGTTTATTGGAAGTAATAAACAACGATGTGGCTAAGATTAAGGACCTTCGGGGAAATGAGGAAGTGATTATGTAAACGATCCTTGAAATAGAATAATAAACCAATAAAATAGTATAAAAACAAAGAGTAGACGTGTTTAGAAGTTTAGCAGGGGAATATATCACTGTTCGGCAGCGAACTTTTAATAACACTCGAAGCAAAAGTTTGAAAACGGGGTTAATAACGTAACCTAGTATAGAATATAAAGTATTTAGTCCAGAACAAAGGCAGGCCTCTAATACAGTTTTAGTAGCTCCTACCTCCCCCATCACGGTCCCTCTGTGTCCCGGTTAGTGGTGTTACAGGGTGGTTTAGTGGGCAGCAGCCCCCGCCCGGTCACCGGGGTAAATACAGATTACCCACCACTTGGTCCTCTCACACGATTAGTGAGGCACCAAGCCGGCAGGCGGCGCGTCGTCATGTCGGCCAGAATAAGCCCCTTAAGACAGGACAGGAGGGGGCGGGAGAGGGGTGGGGTGTTTTGGGGGAAGGCTAGGGGGCAGTCTGTAACGTCCACGGTTATTGTCTAAGATATATTATGCGAACAGTTAGGAGTATTCATGTGTGCTCCAAAAGCATTATCATTATCAGTTTCTCTTAGATTACTTTGAGGCATTTGAACTATTGGTGTTTGCTAGGTCTCTTGTCCCTCAGTGACATTTCTCCAAGATTCATTTTAAAAGAATTACGACCAATAAATAATTTCACATTGCGTTCTGCATTACCGGTCATACCTCGCTCGTCGAGCTAGAGTACCTTAGGTTATATATCCTAGTATATACATGAAGCATTTATCCTGACAGGTGAAGTGTACCCCAATCCAATATTAATCGACCACATGCCTCAAAGCTTGGCCCCTGCTGGTCTCTCGAGAGTCTGGAGTAAAAGGGGATTCATTCCCACAGCCGATTCTGTTGGCACCAATGCCACCTTACGAGTTCCGCCAGCTGAAAGAAGGGGGCGCTCCGGTCGATCGTACTCTTCTGGTTACATACTAGGTGGCGCCACATGGTATGCCGGTTCCTCCAGGTGGTGGAAAGCTGGTTCGACTAGTGGCTGGGGGGACTGTCAGCGGTTACTTTAGAGTTACCTAATTGCAATATGTTTGTGACGAAAGGCGCTTATGTTTTAGTGGTCTCAAAGTGTGAATAGCATGACTTTACCAAACAATAAAAGTACACATATTTGCTTTGTTAAAGTATTGCAAAAATCAACGATACAAGGATTATGGGAATATGTTTTATTGAGTTCTACAAAAATATATATGCTCTGAGACGAATAGTTAATGACTGTGTGTAATGGTAAGATAGGACATTTCATTTGATGTGTGTATACGTTAAAACGCATGTACTGGTGAACAGTGCGTTCATGGTATTGCTTCACTTTACATCGACGAACAGATCTGTCTATACAGTCTTAGGGTGTACAGTATAAATCATGTAGAATTGTAGAATTAAAATTGTGTTCACTGAGTAACTTACCGGAGAATAGGTACTGATTTCACAAATGAAAGAGCCACATTGTATTTAGAAGCAGTAACAGCGGGGACAAAATACACCAAAGCCTGGCCTTGATGATGGACCAGAAACAGACACACAGTTTGGCCTAGTGTTTCAGGTGTTTTTGGTGGATCTCGTCCAGCATGTACTGTACAGCGTCATTGTGCGGGGTGTTGGCTATGGGCAGACTGTACTGGAGGTAGCGGGCCGCCCGGAGCAGCTCCTCCTGTAGGCGGCGTACGGTGCTGGAGGGCACGGCCCGCAGGTAGGGGAGCAGCTCGGCCCCCTCACCTCCAGGGGGGAGGGTCAGGGTAAAGTTGGGGTAGTGGAGGCGGTCACTGAACGGGTAGCGGTTGGGACGCCGGCCGGGGTAGGGCGGGAAGAGCACGGGCACACAGCCGCTGAGCACGGCGTCGTAGAAGGACTTGCGGGTGGGCGAGTCGCCGGGCGGCTGGACGCAGAAGACGGAGTGGCGCATCCACTTTAACGTGTGGTACTTGTGGTCGCCGCGACACTCGTCTGTCACCAGCCACACCTGGTCCCGCTCCTCCATAACCACTCCCGCCGCCCCTCTACCTGTATGGGCACCTCCACGGCGTCGGAAATAGTCCTGGTAGCTCTTGGTGGTAGCGTACGGCCGGAACTGGTCTTGTACGCCTGCACGCAGCGTGTTGGATTTCCGGCGCCCTGCGGCGAAGAATAGGAAGACGTTGCGTCGCGCGGGGCCGAGGGAAGGGGGTAGGGCCCCGGAGAAGGTGTTGAGGTGGGCGTAGGACGGGTAGGGCATCACCACCATCGGGCGGGGGCCGGTACTCCGCCCGGGACGCTGGAGGAAGTTGGAGCTCTCCTCCTCGATGCCCGCGAAGATGAGGCGGCGCGCGTCGGGGTGGCGCAGGAGCGGGCAGTTAAGGCTGAAGTGTTCCCGCTGGATCTTACCCAGGGTCATCAAGTGCGGTTTGCCGCTGTCTAAAAACCCGGCCTGGTGGAGGTGTTTAAAGAGGCGCGATATCCGCGCCCCTAGTCTTTTGCGGGCGCTGTCCCCGCCCCCCTTCTCACAGAAACAGTCCAGCGCGGCGTAGTAAGGCACGTAGAAGATGTGGGCGCGGGCCGGGTCCTGGGTCCTGTAGGGGCTGTACAGCAGCTTGTGGTGGAGCAGCACCTCCAGGGAGAACTGCCAGGTGTCGTGTACGTACAGGTGCGCCGTCTCATTCCCCAGCCGCACCCCGGCCCCGCAGAAGCCCGTGTTGAAGCAGCTGTCGCCGTAGTACTTACGGTTAACGCACGACACGAGGTCGGCGTTAAACTGGGCGGGCAGGTCGTACACGTAGACCCTGAAGGGCGGGGGAGGGGGTGTGGGCAGGGCGAACAGGGGCGGGCGCTCCCCCTCCTCCAGGCGGCCCTCACCGCCCTCAGCTGGAGAGGGGGTAATGTACACCTGGCAGTGCTGGGAGATGCCGTTGGCGTCGACCAGCCGCGCCGACCCAGGAGGAAGGCCCTGCTCGGCGCGTCTCAGCTCGGACGCCACCCGCCGCATCAGACGCATCTGGGGCTTGACGAGCGTCTCCAGGGCGGCGTCCTCCAGGGCGGGCCTGGCGGGGGCGGGCGGGGACCAGGACAGGGTGACCAGGATCCAGAGGAAGTGCTCCAGGATGACGAGGACGAAGACGGCGTAGAGGAGGGCCCAGCATCGCGGGCTGCGGCACAGCCAGCCCACCGGCCGCAGCAGGTATCTATAACAAGGAGAGGGGTGTCAGAAGGAATAATAGAGACAAAAATGTTTAACCAGGGATGTGGTAATCTATTAAAAAAAGAAAACTTTCCCGGTAAGGCTAAACTTTTTTGCTCTGCCATATAAGAAAGTGACCTTCACACACCCAGGATCAGTATGGCTAGCATGGTCGATTCTTTTGAGCATAAGCGAATCATGCAATGTGTGCTGTCGGTGTTCGCCAAAGGAACAAATTAAGATGCTATATCATGACAGCTGAACCTTGAAGGATAGCCAATAGTTTGGGGTCGGTCCTAAGTCTACACTACTAGCCAGCAGCAGAACACCAATACGGTCCGCGCCTGGGATATAGACCAATTTGTTAGGTTTACTAGTCATAGAACTGTGCCACAATGTAGTACATATTTTGGCCGTTCCATTGATTGAATTGAGAAAAAAGAAATTTAAAATATCAACTTTTCACATGCAATGAAGACGCAATTACATAAGTCACTTTTACTCTACCAAAGGACTGACCTTTCTCTAGGTATAAATCTCAGGCATAGTAACTGACCTTTTGCCACAGAGTGCTATAGTAGGCATGTGAAGATGGCGTTGTACGGTCGGTGCGGCGTTCCCCCTGCTCGCTGAGCGCGCCTTCTGCTCTATACCTGCCTCCAGTACCCACCTATATAACCACCCACCGCCCTCCTGTACCAACTCCCCTCCCCGCCGCTACGGGGCGCTGCCCGCCCGGCAGGTAACCAGCCTGCTGCACGCCGCCACCAATAGAAGTCAGCGGCACGCCAAGAACCAGCAAGGTCGTCAAAAGTCGTCTGCCTCTAATAAACGCGTTGCCGCTCGTGTCGATCGACGTCCTACACGTTCGACTTCAAAGGCTGGTGTAGGAGCTTTAGACCAAGTGGTATTTTATCGCTACATTGGGCTAGACGTGAATCAATATGCTTTGACATTTGTCAGCTTCTGTCTCAACGCATTTCCGCGATGCATGTCCTTGCTTCCAAGACAAATCCCGACTTCCAATGTCATCAGTTTTGTTTTTGTAGTTTGGCAAAAACGAAAACAAAAGCATAAATAAAAAAAGATGCAACGGGTGAAGGATTTTCTCAAAATCTGCTAGTTTGATGTCAAGAAATGATAGGTGGCAGGTGCAACTGCACTTTGATTTCCCACGTCCCCTTCATCGCTTTACATAATCTTTGCGATCCACAAACACCTTCATCATGCTAAACAAAGTAGCCACAATCAGATCAAACGTTTTCTGAGTGAAAGTACAGGTCCAGTGAGCCTCCAGCCCCAGTGAGCTTCTCCGAGCAAGTCGGAGCAGCTCACTGTGTGTGGGAAAGGGGATCCGTGACTGCGTTGGCGTGTTGTTTGTGAGGCATACATTATCTATGATGGCCAATATGTGGTGTAAACAGCCGGCAGCACCGCACGCCATGTAAACCACGCTGTTTACGGACTATACCTCACTCCACCGTCAGTTGATACAATATAGTCAGTCTATACGGTACCTAGTAGTAATTTAAAAGTCTGCTGTATCCTGCGAGCCAATGTCTCACAATATTGTATGCATTTTATTTTTAGTGTAAAATCAATATCAAATGGACTAGGGGACTGGAAAACTTTTTTGCGTGCGACTTAATTGGTTTGTTTTCTGCACAACAGAAAACATTAACTTTTCGTTTGGATCTAATCTTCGCTTCCGTCGCGGTAGGACGGGTTGGCACAAAAGGAGTCGAAATCAATATTGCTATTGATATCTTGTGAATGTGAGTTTTAAAGGAAAATTATTTTTTCATGATTTGACGCAGGTGTGATGGTTATGACCGATTTGTCTATTCTAATTCAGGACTCATGGTGTCATGTGTTTTATTTACAAGTCGTACTTTAGGCCTATGTATACCTTTATGGCCACGACTGCCACAAGCAATGTCAATAATTGACACACCTCCTAACATATTAAAGGGTCTGACGCAGGAAGTAGCACCTACATTGGTGAACCTACATTTGTTTCGGTACTTTGTACACACCATTTAACACATTTTAGACCTCTGTTAGACTAGATTTACAATTGAATTCGGATCTTAAACAAAATTTTACCGAAAACAGAAAGAGATGGTCCGTCACTATATAGCCCGTTTAAATGGTTAACATTCCTATATATATTTATTGTCCGTCCTTTGGGTTGCACTAGACCTCATATTAGCCCCTTCAGCCAAGGTCCCCGCCTGTGTCCGAGTAGAGATCCACGTATTCGTTTGAATGACGCACTTTGTTGTATTCACAAGAATTAACCTATGGATTGACCGATTTTGCCCGCCCAGTTTTTTGTGCACACGTGCGAATTTAGCCAGGTCAAGAATTATAGATTGATGTAAACAAGGACCATCCAATATACTTAACAAAAGATTCGTCCTCCATTGACCTTCATAGAAAGGTTTTATTCATGTCCCTTTAATGAAGGCATACATAGATCTAAGTCATGAATCCGTCACCTTTTGACCTTTCACTTTCATACTTTCAATCAATCAGGAACTGATTCCTTTGAGAAAATCAAGTAGGAAATTCAAGCACAATGATAACATCAACTTACTTTTCCATATTTCAAACATGAAACTATGAATCTCTAAATAGTATTGGCTTTCAGGTATCATCATTATCTTAATCTGCTTTGTGCTTAGAAATATTGAGACTTTGTAATGACATGTTTCATGACAACCGCCCTTCAAGTTGCAGAATCTACTTAACAATTTAGAGTTATTGCAACTTTATACAAGGCTTCGCCAACTATGCCTGCCCTCGAATATCATCTTTTCCTTTGATGTATTATAAGAAGTTTTTGTCTGGTAGACACTGTTGACGTCAGTCAGTCTAGCTCCTGACGTGTCTGACCACCCCCTACCCCCGACCCCACGACCCCGACCCCCACCAAGGCCTACAAGTGCACGATGACCAGCAGAGGCCAGCACACATTGTTTACCTGCATCCAGCCGCCTTGTAGGGGCAAGCGCCCGAGGGTTTAGTTTTTGGGTAAACATGCTGTACAAAACAAGAAAAATAACGATAGGTTTTGCTTATTTCAAATAACAAAATATTATAATATAATAATAACACATATTTCTTTCTTAGTTTAGAGGTAGGTCGTAGTGCATTTGATTTGAAATATTCTTCCAGTTAGAATCAGAGGCAATTCAATTCAATTTCATAAACCAACTTATTTGTTGGCTTATCCTTAACTTTAGCAGACGGGGGGGGGGGGGGGGGGGGGCTATAGACAGACTATTTCTGTGGTGCCCCGTCTCCCAGACCCTGACCGCACTCACCCTACACCGACCACAACAACCACCCAACCCTGGAGGAGCCCCCGCCCGCCCCTGGGCGTTAACAGGACTTGTTTACCCCACCCCATCCCCAGACCAATCGGCCCGCCTATAGTGGTAGAGGGTAGGGGCTGGAGGACGGCCATTCACTGGACCCTGGAGGTGAATTATTCAGACCGACCATCTGAATACAGACACAATAACGCCTTATTCTCTACCCTCCGTTGCTACTTCCACGCCTCGCACGCAACCTGCTCATCTATCTTCCACTGGCCGAGAGGGCGTAGGGGTGTGCGTTCCAACATTTTTTTGTGCGGAAAATTTGCTTGTTTTGTAAGTCAAAAGTCTGTTTAAAACAAAAAAAGCCTTTATGGGAGAATTCCCCCCCCCCCTCCACCCCGAAATCCTGGTTCCGCCACTAACATCTTTATCTCATATTGCCGTGTGATATCCTACGCTTTACCGTACAACTCTTGTATTAATAATCCCTGACAGTGTTCCATAGCCTCGAGGGCTTCTGTATGAATAGAACTGAGCCGTTGCTTTTCATAAAAGGAACTCCCCTTCGGGAATTCACTTTATGAAATACGTGAAAGGCTGCGTGTGTCGACTTACCTCCTACTGCTACAGTACAGAGGGGTCAGAATGGGTGGACGGAGGGTATACCATAACCGGCTGTATAACCAATACTACTACTGTATTACGTCCCTGGTATCATTAGTAGATCATTTAATCAGGTGAACAGTAAATTAACCACAACACAGTGCTCGGATTTCAATCAAAGTACGGCTTGTTTACGATAGTAGGGATAGCGGTTTCCTTAGTGATGGAGAGATCATTGGTCCTTTGGGTGTATTCGATAGTTGGGACTTTGATATGGGATTATTACCTTACCTGAGATTAGCATCACCCATTGTTTACCTGCCTACCTTCCCCGTTCACCTTTCTGTGCCTGGGCCCTACCTGTCCCTGGTCGGCCCTCGGCCCGCTTTGATGTGTGGTACCATACTGAATGACTTACCTGGTTGTCATGGTAACCACGTCCCCACAGGGTCAGTGACTGGCTACAGCCGTCACCTGTCTGGTACGAACCTGATCTCACCACTTTGATGTGACCTTGGTACTTCCTGGGTGAACTAAGAACTACCTCGTAAATATACCCAATGAAGTAGTATATAAAACTATGGGATTGGTTCAGGCAAAGCTACAGTTAGGCAGTGGGAGTTTTTGATATTGCATTTCCAACATCATTGATAGATTCCGTTCATAACTTTCTTTTTCTTCTGAAACATTTTAC
Organism: Lepidonotus clava; assembly: GCA_936440205.1. Classification (NCBI taxonomy): domain Eukaryota; kingdom Metazoa; phylum Annelida; class Polychaeta; order Phyllodocida; family Polynoidae; genus Lepidonotus; species Lepidonotus clava. Next base: position 20,465,680 of record OW387148.1, read on the forward strand.
CACATTTCAAACAAAATATCCATCGTAGTTTTGTTTAGAACCATTGATGCCTTTACATTTTTCCGAGACTATAATTTCATATCAAATATTTCATCGTTGCATTAAAGACAACGCATGGACTGTTGGAGAGATGCACAGGGGTGCGTGCACTATATCATCAGATGTACATGTATATAAAACATAATTATACTTATCTTCATACTGAAATAAAGATGTTGAAATTACGCAACTGAACAACTTTGTTGATTTATTATTTGTATTAAATGTAAAAAGTTATATAAAAAATGATGGCTTGTGTATACTCTAATAACGTTATGCCTGTTTGTGTCTTTCAGCAAAAGGCGATGGGCACGGTGCTGTTCGCGGAGGTGGTGCGGCGCCTGGAGCTGCTCGAGCAGGACTACTTCGACCTGGAGTACATCGACCAACAAGACGTACCCGTGAGTAGTTCACCTCAGATTAAAAAGACATAGGTTATCTTAAGTTTGAATATATTAGCTTACCTAGACTACTTCGACCTGGAGTACATCGACTAACAAGACGTACCCGTGAGTAAATGGTCTTCAATTGAAAGAGATTTGTAGGTAGTCATTAGTATTTCAAAATGTTGCTTTTGAAGAAGTACACTTACTGTAAATATATAGTAAGAGATATATTGAGAATTTTGTGTTTGCACATGGTCAGTAGGTCGTTTTTCAGAACCTGTCTTAAAAATGTCTGGAATTGATTTTTCGAACTGCATGGGAACCCTGATAGATAACTGGCAGAGGTTATCATAACTAGAATAGCTCACCTTAGTGTCAGCAATAACAGAGCTTTCTGCTTTGTAACGTGACAGAGGGTAGAACCTTATGTTAAAAGAGATTAGTTTTCTCAGCAAATCTTTGCGTTTTTTGTTTTTTTTTGTGTGTGTGTCGGATCAGAATACGTACATTTGCCAACGAATTCCAGAAAACCCCCCAGAAATACAAGGTTTGCATGGAGCAAAACATTGCCAAGACCACTTTGAAAATACACCTGGAAGAAACTAAATTCCCAGGTGACGGCCACAGCCATTTACCTAGAACAATAGTTGCCATGGTATAGCAGAGAGTAGCAGACTGGTTATACAGGACACACTGTACTGTGTGTCACTGATATTGTACACTTGTTTGTCCGGGCCAATTTACGTCCTAAACATGCACTTTATGATCAGATACTGGTCCTTTTTTTTTGCAAAAAGAATGATCATCTTTAAATCCTTAGATACATGTAGTATGAAATATGTCAAATGCAGTTGATTTAAAATTCAAATCGATCATCCTGATCATCCTTACAGTGTAACCAGTTATTGAACATGGGCAAAGGATTACCTCCTTACCAGCAGCACGCACTATACGTGAAATGCTTTCTCATTCGTTACGAAAGCAGACATGAATTTAAATTAATTCACTACATACACATAAGAACGCTAAATATAGGATTTGTCTAATTAATAGGTGTAGTTAACACGTACATATAGGTGAGGCGTCCTTTAATCATCCTGTCAATAATGTAGATTGAAGCATACCTGTGCTAATCAATCAGGCCCCCAAGGGGGTAGTCAGGCCTTATAAATCAATGGGTACAAGATGTGGCGACTCCAACCCACCCTATGTCAGGTATACAAATGTGTTGATCCTGTCTACCCAGGCGTGACCAGGCCAGATGGAATAATGGGGATCATTTTTTAATCAAAAACTGACAACCGGCGAGAATTAAACTTCAAAGTATTAGAGAATATTTTTTTAAAAAGTCACAACGAAATATTGTGTCATTTGAATTCGGATGCCAGGAAGTGGATATAAGACACCTGTTCTTGAAAGGAACTACATGTTGATACAAGGTCCTATTTTAATTCATTTCGGTCATGTTATCCTTTCCATTTTCTTCACTCCTGATATATAAAAAATACAGCTTGAATTCAAGAAAACTGGTTTCCTTTCCCCTTTTCAGTGCTGGCTGGACCACGAAAAGCCCATCGTCAAACAAGTGCCCATCAACGCGCTGAACTTTAGGTTTCTCGTCAAATTCTACACGCCCGACCCGGGCCTACTGGAGGAGGAATACACGCGGTGAGAAGTAGCTCCAGGGGCCCAATAAGGGATTATATGGGGGATTATGATAGGTGAAAATATCCCGTTGGGAGTAATAATGGTCCAAGAAGCTGTCATTGTTACGACGATAGCTCACCTGGACCATATGTGTACATACTGAGTATCACGCATAAATACCACCAGGCCCATATGGATGGTGATACTTGATAGGTTGTAAAAGTATCTATCGTGTGAATCATAATAATTATATGGCCTCCTAGGGTAGGGTTAACGCGCACGATGAGTGGCGCACGTAATTTAAAGGTGTTTTTTTTTTTCCAAATATCAGTACTATCAAAGTATATACAAGACACAAATAATAAAAAAATCCTGATTTATTTTGGGATTTCCCAATATCATTAACTTTGGAATGAGGCAATTTATTATCTTTCGTAATGCTTATTTGTTACTTTTCTACCATGGTGCCTGTTAAACTGTTGATTCTATCCTGATGTACTATCTACACACAAATAACTAACCGTACGTGTTGTGTTCGATGGTGCAGGTACCAGTTCGCCCTCCAGGTCCGGCGCGACCTGGCCTCGGGCGCCATGCCTTGTCAGGAGCACACTGCTGTCCTCCTAGCCTCCTTCATTGTACAGGGTAAGCACAAAGTCTAAGAAAAAGTGGTACATGCTTAACTTAAAAATGTACAGGACTATAGACCTAAGTACTATATAGCGTTTTTTTTTTATGTGAAAACCCAAGAAAGATAACTGATACAGTATACATTCTTTCTTCATATATTCCATGTAGTGTTGTCAGCCTAGATAGATACTGATTGCAAATTCTAACTCCTCTATACTGTTTTCTTTTGTATCCCTAAAAGGTTGTCAATATAGAATAATGATAAACTAAGAAATGACAAAGCCTATTACAATTCCCATCGAACAGAAAGAGTGTAAGTCATTGGTTTGTTTTCATGATATGAGAGCAGATCATGTTGTCTCGATTTAAAAATCCAAATGATGTTAATCTTTGTTTTCTTGTGTTTCAGCCGAGCTGGGCGACTTTCTGGATGATGAGTACTCTGACCATTCGTACCTTAGCAACCTACGACTGCTACCAAACCAAACTGAAGAGCTCGAGATCAAAATAATGGAGCATCATAAAGAACATTTGTAAGTCATACTTGATTATTGACGCAACGATTTTCTACTGTATTAAACCTAGCACATGCTGCACAAATCATTTAAGTTAATAGGAATGATTGCCGGTCGTTCCCTTAACATCTACAGCTTAACTTTGGGTGTTACTTTGTAAAACTTAAAATAATTGTCATAGTTTTATTTGCATTTATTAAATACTCTGCTATATTTCTATCGAACACAATTGTTTAAGGACAATTCAAAAAGCAAGTATTTAACTAAACCATGCATTTTTAAAATAACTACATTAACTTAATGTCGCTTTAAAATTATTAAAACAGTCTCAGTAAACCATATTGCCGTCCCCGTGTTGCATTTCACCCTTTAACACCAGTTCGTTTTCCCCACACCAGAGGGCAGTCTCCGGCGGAGGCCGAATTCAATCTGCTGGACACTGCGCGAAAGGTGGAGCTCTACGGTATACGAATGCACCAGGCCAAGGTAGGCGTGTGTCCCGGACTGACCACTGTCCACCCCGGCCGGCCGTACCCCCATGTCTGACCCCTACTGTTCAGTACTACCCCTACCCCTGTCTGTGGTCACCGTGCTGTGTCATACGGCCAGTTATAGCCGATCTATGGGTCGATTAGAAATTACCCAAGTAGGAAAATGCCTATCATAGAAACTGACTCTTGAGGGGCCCGTTGTAATAACTTTTATTTATTTATGGAAGATATACTCATACGTCTATGTATTCATATTTTGTGTGTGGAAATTTCAGTCACGTCAGTGATATGTTTGATAAATTTTGTAATATTGGGGATGTCAAATTTAAAATCTTACGCACGAAAATTGCTGACTGTTATTGGTGACTCGATGAATAGATTTAAATTATTTGTTATTTCTTCTTGAATTTATAACATGGCCAGCGCAGTGTTTAGGATAAGTTCAGCTGTATATGGAATTGAAATATGTTTTTCCTCGACAAGATGTGGAGGTATTTGATTTGAAGATTACCTGATTAGATTCCTACCACCAAAAGATATTAGAAAGTATGAGATGGCTCTAAATAAAGGGGTGTTTATGCTATGTAAAACAAAAAATACTGTAAATCAGGTATATAGAGGGAATCCATCGACGTATACAGCGTTAATATGAATATTGTGATGTACCTTTCAAAGTCCGACATACAGTATATCTTCGAGATATCTGTGAGTATACTGTTTAAGCAGTGTGTTCGCCATTGTACAAATGCAGAACAGAGCTTCAGTACTTGTATCCACTGTAATTATCTCGTGTTTATATCTATAAGTAAGATAACGAATTCTTCAAGAAACAGTCTTCTGAAATCTATTTGATAGCTTCAGGTGATTTATCGACGATTTAGGCTCTAATAGTGTTGGGCGTAGATTCAGAAAACAACAGAATAATACAATTTGGGGAGCCAGAGTATCAGATTTCAACTTTCTTTATATCATATAAATCAGGGTTAGGTTTCTAATGTCTCTTCATCGTAAAGATGAGCCACATGTTTTGCTTATTAGGGTTGATACTACAGCATCAACGAGTACTGAGTGAATGAATTGGTAGGCGGTAAACAATGAATTTTTAAAGTATTGCTTGTTCAGAAAAAATATATTCCGATCTCAGATTTCTACATAGGTGTTTTCCTACTTCTTATTCTAAAAGCTTGTCCACGGATTCGCAACCCAAAGCTTTGCTGCTTTGTGCTTGCTGTGTGTATCGTCTTCATCATCGCGGTTTTCATTTTATAGCAATTGAAGATGTCGCGGCTTTGATATATACAATTGCATTGTATGTGACAGCTCCATGACCTCCTTTTTTTCTCTTAATATGATACAGCTTGAGTTCAAAGTATAAACCTTTGATACCCGTACACTATATCAATCGCGGTTATTTATTCCTCTTTTACCAAATGATCAAACTGACTTAAAGATAATTCTGGACAGGGATATGTGACATCAGAGGCACTAAAGGTACTGCTCAGTGTGGAGAGGGTTTGGTTTACCATTTGCATTTTGAATTGGAAACACCGTGCGTCCGGTTAACTAGATTTGTACAATTTGTATAAATTCCCTTTGTACATGTGTTGTTGGAGTTGATTGAATTTGAAAAAAAAGAAACATTTTTGAAGATTTAAATATGATACAATAGGAGTTCATGATTACCAATTGCATCAAAATTTAAACTATTAACAGTAAGTCACTTAAATAGGTTAAAATATCCATATCTCATAACGGTATATACAAAGTTCTCAAATGAGGATCCACATTATAATGTTATAAACTTTTAGTATCAGAAAAGCTTTCTACCTTAAAAATCGCAATTTTCTTTTGATTTATTACTCAGGTTAGATTATTTGTGAGTTTCCCCAACCCCCATGTGAAAGAATGTGTGCAGCTCATCCTCTCTGTGTTAAAAAGAACAAATACTACTTAATTGTGCTTATGTTCAGGATTCAGATTTAATATTAATTATCCTTCCCTTTGTAAGGTGTATAATTGTTTAACCTCGGACCAATTATAAAAAATTATTCTGTAGTATTCTACATGAATGCAGCAGTGTATGTGTGCTGTAATATACCCTTGAACCAACCCATAGGAAAAGAACAGTATTTTTGGATTCCGAAAATGTTATTATGAGGTTAACAGTAAGTGACCGTGCTATATGTATGTGCAGAACAATCAAATGACTAACTGATGTCCTTTGTGTAAAAACCTACAAAAAGCAGCAGGTAACATAAAGGACACTATACAAGGTTGTGTAAGAAGGTTGTTTACTCAAAAACATTTTTCTATCCATATTAACAGAGTGATCAGTGGAATGACTAGATAACTTTATGGTCATCTGATTTCTAATGAGGTAACGCTGACTATAATGTATCCTGAATAAATGCCACTCCTGTAGATTCAGTCGGATTGGATATGTCAGCTATGGAAGTAGTATATGAAATAATGGGTTTTAACCAGGCACCAGTCCTGCTGTCAGAGTAGGGGGCCCTTGGTGACGTTCCACAGACTCCCCATGTTAGATATAAGCTGCCCCCACGTCCCACAATATGGACCCTTGTACATAGAAGGTAGCTGTTCGCATTCAAGTATTGGCCTGGCTCTGCTCATTGTCTTACAGGAGTACGACGATGATTCCGATTCTGATGGGGGAGTGAGTACATCTGTGTTTTGCGGCAGCATGTTTTCAGACTCCAATATGGTCTCTCCCTAATGTTGATTACAAGCGTCTAAAGCCACAACTAAATTTAATTACTCAGAATAAGAAGAATTTATCAGCTGAGTTTCACTTGGTTTTTCCTGTTTTCGGTAACTTTTTTTCAACCTCCAGCCAATTTGTCCTAAATTTACTGACATTTGTACACTTTTCTTCTGTGTTCTGTTTACTGACCAATCTGTTGATACCACGTGACCTGAAATGAACCAATCCAATTTGAGCGAGCCGTTGGCCCCGGTTCTGCTGTGTCGTCATGTCATGAGAAAGCTTTTACTCGCTCTTTTCATTTTGGTTTCTGTCATCGTTCAACTCCCCTTTTGATTCTGTTTGATTTTTTAAACTGGCGCAAAACGCAGAGTTGACTTACCCCAGTTCCATGTGCTTATAGTATGCTATTGAGCTATTTCCACGCCCACCGTTATAAATCATATACCATAGCAGTTGTTAAGACATTTTTGGAAAGCTTTTTCGTCTGACATCCTTGCTGTTCTAGACTCCTCCAGTTTTAAGTGATTTCCCCTTAGGACGGGGGGAAATTGAGCTGCGAATCCTTTTATCATTACATCTTTTGCATTTTCGTTGCACATTGCTGGTACGCTGGTGATCGGAGAATTTCGTTTCATGACGAGTGCATTCCGATTAATCCCGTGTGGCGTTACGGAGCTGCTCTATAAGACTTAACGACTCACACTGTGCTCGGAACAGACGTCTGGTCAGCAGGGATGAGATACCCCTAGAGAAAATTTAAACTTCCAACCAGAAATAATATTTAAAAGAAAGCTATTTTTTAAAGCGTTGATGAACCGATCAACCTTATCCTGACAATGAGAAATAAAGGTAGTTTTTTTTCTGATTAGAAATAAAAATTGAAATAAAAAATTGTCTGCCATCTTAGAAATTAGAGAGTGTGGTATCTCATCTCCGATGTAACAGGTAGACCTGACGGCTGTGCACTGTTCTCTCCAGTAACTGACATAGGGTCACTTAATGTATCTAAAACATGTCAGAATATATCTTGTTAATAACACTGACGAACAACATTAAACGTATCATAAGGACTCAGGATCTTCTCCACTAATTCTTCTACTTGGTTTGAGTCACATTAAACACTGACGTTTTTAGTTCTCATGTAATGGAAAGGTCTCGCACATGATGTCTGCACTTGAGGTTATGTGACCTCGACTGATTATGTGACTGACATATACTACTAATACAAGTGTACATGACTGGATTTGTCCTTGTGCCATCACTATGGAAGAACCTAGGTTATAAGGAGAATGATTTTTTGAACTGAGTCCTTGAAGATTCATAGATGGTATGTTACTATTGTATTTATAAAGAGGACTTTGATCTCAGTCAGCGCATATCGTATTCTCCCATACTGAATGTAGTGGTCCTAGAATTTACGAAAGGAAATGTAGCCATATATAGAGAGCTGATCGTTGAATGTGTGTGTTTCATTGTATTGCGTGATCATTGTTATCACTGTAGAAGAACTCTTTAACTAACCTCTGTGTCTCTGTTTTCTCCGTCCACAGGACCACGAGGGGGTGAGCCTTAACCTGGCTGTCGCCCATATGGGCGTACTTGTCTTCCAGAATGCAACAAAGATCAACACGTTTTCATGGGCCAAAATACGCAAACTTAGCTTCAAACGCAAAAAGTTCCTCATCAAGCTTCATCCGGAGGGCTATGTAAGTAGGACCGCCTTCTCTTTGATATACATGTATCCTGTTTATCTCTGAATCAATGTATGATTACATGTACTTGTCAATCTGGATCGGATAATATGAAAAAATGTAAGTTTTGTCCAATGTCTCTAAGTATACGTCGGCACTATCACTTGTTTATCAATGAATATGTTGACATACTATTCGAATGTATGAACAGATTATTGTACGTTATGATCGTGAGAAGAATTAGCCTCACAAACACTTCAAAGACTCCGTCAGACTTTCTGACCATGTTGTATGAAAAGCTGACTTCTCTTGTGCAGTCAGGTATTAAGAGTGTGTTACAGGTTTAATGCTAGATATCCGAATAACCAGACTTTTATATTGACTTTTTTTATACATGATTTATGATTGGAAAAATGGCAAGATGATTATTTCGGCTGAGGAATAACATTACTAAGGTTATGAGAGTGAGTGAGTAAAGATACAATTGGAGTGAAGTGGGTATAGTTTTGGGCCCTTTAATTAAACTGGGGGACTATTGGATAAGCATAACTCATTTTAGGTCATTAACACCAGTTGATTTGATTTTGATAAAGGTTATATATTAAGAAGAGACTAGTCTACTTAGACAAAAAAAAACTCTTCTCATTGGATAAACAACGTATCGATTCATGTTCACAAACCAGATTCTGCAGTGTAAACTTTTCGCGATGACAGCTTAAATAAGCCTACTGTACAAGAAATAACTACAGGTTAGATCTATACCTGACTGCACAGGGGCGCCGGCTGATATGTGGTTGCTGTGTTCGGAATGCGTTGCCACACCCCAACTGCCGGCCCGTTTTGTTGGCGTATTATGATTGGCGTATTGTGCCACGCTTCTGCCCACTCTCTCCTCTCTGACGACATGTATTTAAATAGCATCAGCCTCATTCACGAAGCTACCAATGAAAATATGGTCTTATCCCCGTCTATTCTATAAATATTCAACCTACTATTCTGTTTTCTTTCAAGTATCAGTAGATCAAATTTAGGCTCCAATTTTATCAGGAGAATTCAGGTTTGAGTGAGAAACTGTTCCTTTGCTATTTACACGATTTCGTTTTATTTTTTGAAATATCAAATATGTATGAAAAAAAAAGTTTTATTTTTATGATCGTTCACGTGGTGGGATGCACTATTCCGTTTCTTATAGTTATATTTAATAGATAAATAAAATTAAATGTAAGGTTAATGAGAAGTCTCTAAGCCCCTTTTGAAAACAATTGTTGAAAACCTGATAATCATGAAGCGTACACACATATGGTTAATTTTATGTAAGATCCCTTTTCCCGTTATCACTTTGTATTCTTAAAAGCTGATATTCATGTATACAACACCATGGCACCACCACCCGCCGCGGGTGTTCACTGTGAGTGGTGTGATGTGTAAGAGGGTTACGGCCTTGGTCATGTATCGACCACCACCCTCAGGTCACTCGTTTCACATGTTTGTTTCTGCCTCCGCCCGCTGCCCGCCTCAGGCCGAGGTAAAACAGTTAGACATTGACCTTCGGCACCCTCCAGAGCGTTTCCTTTACCTAATTATGTATATATAATAAAGGCACTGGCTCGGCCAACCCGCATACAGGCTAAGCTACATTAGATCTTGGCTTCTTAAAGTAGTCCCTTAGACAGGCGCCTTTCTATTTGCCTCCAATTTTATTACCCAACGGAGAAATAAGGACTTTTTGGTTATTTTACGACCTCTGCGCTTTTTGCTCTTTGACGTGGCCTCTCCTTGTGCTTTTGGCCTATGTGATATTCCTTTGAGTTGTGTATTTTGTGTTTTATATTTTCCATACTGGTTTGTCCCAATGTTGATTTGATCCCCCATTTGACGTACTTTTGGATCTGCCTCCGGTTTGAATTTTCCTTTGTTGCACTTTGGATTTCGTGTTGCCTGCGCCCTATGCCTTATATCACTGCCAAGGTGCCAAACCTACGACTATCTGAACTATATCAAGTGTATACAAACTTAGATGGCCTGTCAAGCTTCCAGAAAAGCAATTTTTAATTCGCAATGTACCTCGTATGTCCCGCCATTCAAAATGTATTCCAATTTGCTTTGAGTAAAGCTGCATTTTTTACGAATAGCCACAACTTTTTGTTAGCCTTTTAGACCTACCAAAAGTCGCTGTTGTACATTTTCCCTCAATCATCGGCCATTAAAAAACAAGAATAGAATCCGGCCGTAGAACAGAGATTTTTGTATTAAAGAGAACTGACTCTTTGCCTCAGAGGTACATTTTACCACTTCTTTACAGAAGTTGCACTTTGAACTTGACGAGCTGGCACATGCTGTAAGTTTGTGACTCTACCTCCCATGTGAACTGTCTCCACGGTGCCTCTGCTGACCCCCGCCTCCCCTACAGCATTCTCTCTACCAGCCCTAAGAACACATGCAGCCTTTTGTAATCACATAGAACTTTTCCATGGACAAAATTCAAAAAATTTTGTCACCTACAATTTGGAATTTTGGCCGTGGCAGTGGGACTAATTTTGAGTGATTCTGTAACAGGGCAGTTGCCCACTTTGATGCCTGCTATTAACATACCTAACCCGAATCATATCGTCTCAACTAATTTTATGAGCGATACTTTCCGTTTTGCCCTCTGTTGCTTCTGCTTCTAAATTCTCCCCCTTTTCTCTGTGTGCCCATGCCCCCTTCTCTTCCGGGGTACCCATGGAAACAACCTTGTGCCTTGTTATCATTACTGTAAGCTTGGTAACTTCACTTTATTTCGAGCATGCCTTAAAAATGGCATTGGGCAGTTTTCCCCGGGTTGTCGCATATCTCTTTCGGTCGAACGGAAACTGCTTTTTCTGAGCTTACCCTGCACTCCACGACGTTCTCTTTTCTCACTTCTTGTATTAAACCACATGCTGTATTTTCAATCTTTCTAGTCGCCGGAGTGCACATGTAGCCCTGAGGTGAATATGTTTCTGGCGGTGCTCACATGCCCTATGTATACCTGAGGCTACATACGTCAGACCCCCATATCTGACCAGCCCAGTGTTGTTGTCCCCTATCATAGACATGTTACTGGCTTCAACAACTAGGGCATGTTAGCATCGCCCCTTCACATTTGGTTGTTTCGACGTCAACAAATAAGCCGAAATTAGTTGAGACAGTTTTTGTCTTCTCCTTGTTCGAGTTCTACCTAGTACATATTTAAAGTATGGACTGCAGTGTTTTTATGGTTCCCCCATGTCATCCGGCATGTCCACACGTGTATATGAACCCCCCTCCCCGTTCTCCCCGTTATAGCTTGTGCCATTTTCACCCATTGTAGCTCTAATGTTCCCTCTTTCGTGTTTTTCTAATCTTACAATTTGTTCTGTAGCCAGGATAAAACTTGCATGGTATATAGAGATTGTATAGTTACTCTCTGAATAAGGCAAATACCATTTCAGATATGTCTCCCAACATCATACTGTATAAAACAAAATGTTCACCGTTCCCTCTTATCATTTAATACAAAGACCATCTTAAGTGTCGATAACATAGGTACACTGGAGAAAGCTTGAAAGGCTCTTCATTTTTTGAAATATAATTTCTAGGTAAAACTATTCAATTTCAATCATTTATCTATGGTTTAAGTGTATAAGCAATACTTCTGTTACTTAGGTTACTTATCACGTACCAGAGTAAACGTCCTTGTGAATTTCTTAGCCTTGCAGTGCGGGTGGAGTTCTAAATCTAGCTATTTGACTTGCAGATGGCTTTGACAGATGTATACAGCTCCAAAGTAAGCATGTCCTCATTTGGAATAGATATTTCCCTGAAGAGGAAAAAGATGCATCCCGTGCACATATTATTTTTCTTTTTATTCCCCATCGTTTTCATTTTGTGGGTTTTCCTGTTCTTAGTTGCAGGCTTTGACGCTACGAAATAATATTTCGAGAATCGCTTTCAAAGGAGCATTGCTGCTGAACTTGCTGCTTTTAATACTTCGAGATGATATTCTAATAATACTAGCATGTTAACTTTCATGTGTTATCATCTATTCACTACTTGCTAAAAAAAAAATATAGCTCTTTGATCTCAACCAACGTATCGAGAGTTAGAATAACGTTTTGTGTCAGAATTAACATACAATTTGGATTTTTCACACGGTCGATTGATCGTAATCATATGATGCAGTGACACCATATATGTATATAAAATGAAAATCTAGCAATTTTTGGGAAAACACTTGCACACATTGGGTAAAGCAGGGAAACCCTCCCCTTCCTCTTTAGCTTCTGTATCGGTGGCTACCAAGATGGTTTAGATGATACCAGTTGACTATGTAACCTTTACTCCATACGTACACTTGGCTTCTACCCCTACGCCTTTACACATCTCTACCCCCCACACAACAGCCCCAGCACCCATCTGCCTTAAGTCGATAGACAGGTCCTAGATTTACTGTTTCGTAGACTCAGGCAACAGCCTTTTTTATCTTTCTATTGTCACGCTATTTTATCTCTATATTCCTCGTCTACTTCTCATACGATATGCAAACACACATAATGATATATATTATATTATATTAATATATTATATATCTATTGGCTTTATCTACAGGACATTAAGACGGTTACACATGACACATTTTATTTTTTTCATCAAAATAAGTTTTGTGTACAGTATGATACAGGACACTGCATGTCTTTAATTTGTTTGTTTTTTTGTATGGATAAATAATTGACAGATTTTCGTTTCTTTCTGTTCGTGTGCACGTGTAGAAAGCCATACTTCTGATCAATTCCTCCTCCCTAACCTCCCCCTTAGACCCCGTCAGAGATCCCTCAGTGCCCCCTGCACTACTCGTCGGCCCGTGTGTTAGGCCTGTGACTTAATGCCTTACTCAACTCGTGAGATCTTACCTGTAGTCCATGTCTAGTTGTCTCAGTGTGTTTTGTGGACCTTTGTACCTGTGTTTGAACGTCTAGGCCTCCCTTGTATTCGTCCAGTTTTCTTTCCTTTCTAGTTCAACAAGTCGACACTTTTGACGGTCGGACTTAAAAACAGACGTCGTTTCTTCAACTCCAAAACTAACATATCTGACCTTGCAAAATTCACAATTCGCACAGTAAAAATGATATTATTATCTGAAAAAAATATGAATCTATTTTCATTATACAAAAATATTTGTCGAACTTCCCTGTAAGGTGTTATTTTTAGAATGCTGCTTTGGAGCTACCATTCCTATTCACTTCCATCTTCCATGGTCCAACAGAGGAATCAGAAGAACTATTGTAATGCTCACACCATGATTTTTCCAATTCAATGCTGGCTCTATTTTCAAAGAAAAAAAGCATAGTTCGGACATTTCCTGGCCCATAGTAATCACACACAGAATACAATTGTTGCTGAGATGAGTTTTCTAACTTTTTTCCCAACTGACTCTTCCCCCACAGGGATACTACAAGGACACTGTTGAGTTCTACTTTGAAACCCGGAATGAATGCAAAAACTTCTGGAAGAAGTGCATTGAGCACCACGCGTTCTTCCGCTGTCACCAGGTTAAGAAACTCCCCCGGAACAAAACACGCGTCGTCAGCCGCGGATCCTCGTTCAGGTACTGAATTATACGCCATTTTCTGATATCACAGGGTCTTGAATATTCTATACGTGTATTAAATTTTCGTTACTTCAGTATCCGTTGTAACTCTAAACTCTAAACGAGATAAAAAAATAAGTTTATGTTGCAAAAACACCCTAGACACTGCTGAAAATATTTCATACTCAATGCAGATGTTTTTCTTTATCAATAAAAATTGTAATATGAGGATGTTGCATGAATAAGACAAATGCATATCAATAGACTACAGAAAAATGATGATTCAAAATGCATCTAAAACTCGATGAACATGTGTAACTGTATAATTCACAGTTTAAAACTGTGCTCATATATTATATTTGGGGTATATTCTTGTCTACAGGTACAGTGGTCGGACCCAAAAACAGCTTGTGGAATATGTACGCGACAACTACACAAAACGACCTCCCTTCCAAAGGTAGGCATACCCCAGCTGTTTAATTCACCTGTTAACTCTGTGATGTGTCAATGAACAGTGTCTCGTTTCCCATATGTGAGTCCATGATGAAGTAAACTGGGAAAGTACGCCTCATGGAGACTATTAAAGGCCACGATTTGAGCGGACAGATGTAAAAGCAAACTAATACAAATTGTTATGAAACGCTTCATGCACATAGAAATCGATAATTTGAATTAGAGCACAAGGCATGAATTAATAATAAATCTTTTAAAATTATTTTCTTTATTTTGTAATCTCAATTCTGTGGCTTATAATAGGACTAGTGTAAATACGTTGGACATAACCTTGGTGTAGAAAGCTCCTAGTGTTCTTCTCATAGTAGGGTGAAACAGGTGTTTTGTAAATCTGCTGTGCTCAGAACCAAAAACTATTAACCAAAAAAAAAAAAAAAAGATTAAAAAAAAACAAATCCTGGGCCATGCACGCCCACCCGACGTCTCTGTACATAGACTTCTCCTACCGTGTTGTAACATGTTACAGGTTGGGAGATAGGCCTCAGAGGCCCTCCTCTCCCCAAACTGTCACATTGACTGTAGTCTGTATAGCATTAAAACAGCTTGGTCGTCTCTCCTAGTCCCAGTCGGGGTCTAATATGCATGTATTTTTGTCTTCTATCTGTACCTCTTCGTATGTACGCAATTGTTGGAAACTAAAAGGAAGTAAGCACCTTATCATTTACTACTCCTGCTCTGGGCATACACTTCGGTTTGCCAGCAACCGTTTCTGGGTGACCCCTCTCCTTGTATCTCGACCCTTTACCTCTTTTTAGTTTTTTTTCCTCTCAAAAGCTTTGGTTTTTTGCCCTTTTCACTACAGCACTAGCTCTAGGTAGAGTGTGCTTGAAGTACGTTTGGTTCTGTCCTGTGACCAATACTAGACCTTTGATGCCTCATGCTTCGACGCCTTTACCCCTAACTCGTGTAAATGTGTTAAGTATGTAGTGACATTTCCTAGGGGAGTTCATTATAAAATACTAATCTAAGCAAGCATAATTATGATTCAGATTTCCATACTGACCTACCATAATATACAATTAGGTATTTGGTTACGTGTATACAATGCTACTTGTGTTCTATGCACATAGAAGCAGACAGTTTAATATGAGTTTCACCTCCAAAGTAGTACAAACGTTTTTGTTCCGACAACAGTCCACTCATAAAAACACATCCGAACAGATAGCGTTCAAACACTCTAACATGTCTTCTTCCAGAGCCCAGTCCCCGTGGCATAAGGACTTAAAGGAATAGTTAACATTTTCATAAGTTCCATTATTTTTCTATTTATTTTCTAATTATATTTCATCTTTCCTCTTCGTCAGGAATTTGTGTCATGTATGTGATGACTGTCTGAGTGTGTGGCAAAATGGTAACCCCTGATGGAAGCTGGTATTTTGTACCTTTCTTCTACTTCCATACGTCTATGAGTACATTGAGTCGAACCCCCAATTTATCAAATGCGCCCCAGTGCAATTTACTCCAGCATGTATTGAACCCATTTTGACAATATTTCACCAAAAGAAAATCTCCAATACCTCCTTTTTCTAAATACGTATTTTAGTGGATTCCTTAATGAATCGTCACGTTTGATTCACTAGAAATCGTGATTATGATTTGATTCTGTACACGTACAGAGGCATGATACACGTACAAGGCGTACAATTTGCACACCACACATTCAATACAAGTTAGATGAAACGCAAGCTTGGTATCTGACACAGTTTGAATTGACATGAAACAAACGGATGCACAGTACTATGTCACATTTGCCATTTCAAGTGCCTATTGATTTTAACGCTTCAACTGTATAATAGATACATAATGAAGTCAATTGAATTGTAACTGCTTTAGATAAACCCAAAGCTTTTTGAACATATAAAGCCAAAGCTTTTTGAATATACGCATAATCCGATAATACCTTGGCACATTTTCATTGCTTGGTTTGGCTATTCATTGTTTCATTTTGGTACAAACAAAGCAAAGAAACTGACAATTTTAAAACAATTTTCATGACGTGACATTTCCAAGTAAACTTTGTGCTGTCGGAGTGGTATAAGTTTGAGAAAGGTTTGTGTACAGTCTGTCCGACCTCGTGGTGTGCACCTCTGTGGTCCCTTGACTCCTGCTGCATTTACCCTGACACTAAGGTGACAACTGGTCCTACTTTCTGCCAACCCCAGTAACCCATAGTGAGTAAGAACACCCTTATTCTGTGTACCCAATACTCAGTGTGTATCGTGTTCACTGTAGCCTAGGCCTTAGTGCCAAAAAATACAAGTCCTAAATATCTAGGTTACAATGCTCTAAGTGTTACTTAATTTGAGAACGCAAATGCTTAGATTGGAATCCCCAAGACAACAACAAAAAACTTGAGAAACAGTTTTAAAGTAAGCTTTGTGATATAAAGAACGGAGAGCAGAAGTGATATAGGTCTAGTCCCAGTTTGTGTTGCACACTAATTCAACCATCCATACTGTGACTACGTTCTGAATCTGTGAAGAGTGTCCGCTTTATCTCTTCTCACTCAGCGTTGAAAAAGCATCTTCATTGGTTTGTTTTTTCAACACGTCCACGTTTCAACACCGATTGTCACATCATTTATGTCCTAGAGATTATCATTCATTTTGTGTTTTACCATAAACTGTGTTCGTCTTTCACCAAAAGTTGTGTCATTGTGGAACTTGTTGAAGGTAATAACTAGTAATCCATGTACAGTTAGTCGGAAAGTGACCTCTCTCATCTTTAAAAATTTATCTTAATATCAGACATAGTAAGTCCCAGAAAATGCACCAGAAGCCCCTGCAAATATTTGTGTAAACTATATATGATTTTAAAATTTCACTCGAAATTCATAATACATTATTTTCGTTCGAACTGTGCGATTATTGTTATTTGTCCCCCCAAAAAATATGAACAAGCTACTTGACAGAAACATGTCTAAAAGTTCATGCTAAACCGAAGTTTTCTTATTCTATTAAAAAAAAGATATTTAGTTGTTTTTTTTTCGTCCTGGTGGTTATGTGTGGTTGCTCTCTCCCTAGGGCCTATATTCAGTACTCCCCTTACCGACACAGAGTGTTGGGCACAAAGTCCAAGCGGAAAACTCGGCCGGGGCGAACCCCCGACAGGTACAGCTACCACTGGGTGCCGCCTGTATATATACTTAGACTGCGTGTGGCCAGTTGACATGATCCCCACATGCATCGGTTCTTAATTAAAGCCCAACTCTCCTAAAGTCCCACCGTTTGGGTGCTCAGGCTATATGCTACACCCCCTGTGTGTCGTAGACATACCTGTAACGTTCAGCTTCCCCACCTTTCCCACCAAAGCTTCGTTATTACCGATGGGTTAACGCCGTGTGAATTTATACATAGACTGTTACTGCTTTTACCCCCATCACTGAAAACGACCCGTTTGCAGTGACTTGGCGCTCTCAAGTTGAAGTGTTTCAAGTTTGAAGCTTCTGTATAGTTGAGACTAGACATAAGCAAGGGTCAATATCAGTAATATGTAAAGTTCAGAAACAGATTTTCTTCCTACTGTTGCATGCATGTCCATGCCTGATGTTACTTTGTGTACAATCAATATTTGGTTGGAAAAAACAAGGAATGTATTACCTACACACACACACGAACAGACAGTTGATTTACTCGTTAGGTCGATAGGGTGTCATTTCTATCAACAGTACTCCCATATTAGTTGATAATAATGACAGTTAAAGCAGAATAAACACATGGGTAGAATTTCTGCACTCTAACCCCTACACCATAGAACTGTGTTTGAAATTAACTTCTTTTACATGAAATAGTTGTTAATCTAAAACAAACCAATATTAATGATTTTAAGATTCTTACAATCTTAATATGTTGTAGCAATTCAACTAGACAATGTTAGATTTTTCTAGACAAATAGTTGTAATATTACAGAATTGAACTCCACACAAAATTAATTTTCTTACATAAAGAAATAAACACGAATCATTCTAGAATTACAGCATTTATATCCAATCCTTGCCTTACCTTTTTCAACAAAATTCCCATTTGCCACTACAAATTGTGAACAAATTGAATCTTGATAACGTGCTTGCTTTTTAATGCCTATATTCATCACAATCATTTCAAACTTACTAATACATTTTTCTTTAATATAAACTTAAAAGCTTACCGAGAAACATTTATTTCAACCCTATCACACGCAAATCACATTTCTAGTGTTAATAAGAGGGGCATTAAAAGTTAACTGAATAATTTTTGTCTGCTTTAATGAATTCATTGCAAAAATGCTGACTGAGTTTTCTTGATTTGACTTGTGATTCTGATGTTACTCCTTGTTGTCAACAGGTCGACCAGCATGCGGACCATGGCGTCAACACGCAGTCACGGCGCCACGCCCAACACCGGCACGTTAAATTCTCGTGACATCCACTTCCACAACACTAGCGCCTCCAGTGGCTCGCACACGCTGGACATGAACATGACGCGCGAGACGCTGGATGCCATGGGGCACCGCATCGAAACCGCCGAAGTGCACGACGACAGTTCGCAATCTGGAAGTAGGTCTATTAATTCCCCCAAGAAAGATAGAGACAGGGACTTTTCAGCACCGTCCGGTAGTGATGATCAACTAGACGAGGATGACGAGCACTACTCTCACCAGAAGGGGGCGCCACAAGTGCCACAAGGTGCCCATGATGAGTTCAATTATTCCTATTACAAACTTAGTTATGATGGCAGTCACCAGTACCAGTCAGTGAATCAAAATGCAAATGACAATGATGACAATGTGTCTCAAGATTCTTACCATTTGAGAAATGA
The DNA here is from genome assembly GCA_936440205.1 of Lepidonotus clava. NCBI lineage: Eukaryota > Metazoa > Annelida > Polychaeta > Phyllodocida > Polynoidae > Lepidonotus > Lepidonotus clava. The sequence continues at coordinate 20,484,703 of OW387148.1, forward strand.
AGAACCTGGAACTCCAGAATCACTTGATCATGTGTTGCAGAGTGATGATGACGGTTTAGACGATACTGGGGAGGGCGATACTCAGGGAGTTGATAAGGTTAGACTGATAGAGGGGAAGAGAAGGGAGGTAGAGGAGGGGGAGAAGCACAAAGAGAAGGGGGAGATAGAGGGGGAGCAGCTGAAGGAGAATGGGGATCAGCAGCAGGGGGAGAGGAAGGTAGAAATTGAGATTGTAGAAAAAGTAGAGACCATATCTTCGTTTCAGAAGTCTCCTTCCATGGAGAAACACGAGTTAGATGAGATTCATCACAAAAACGAGCAGAACGGACAGAGTTTGTTGAACGGGAAAAGTCCCACGCCGGTTCGAAGGGACTCAACAGAGATTCCCTATGTATTACACCGCCGCATGATGCCGCCGTCTACGGACGCCGCGGGGGCCAAGATGACCCAGTCCAAAAGTGCCCCTCAGCATCTGGCGTCTTTCAAACAGACCTCACCCACTAAGGCTATTGGTAGTCCGAAGCTGCCTTTGACGAGCGAACAGCGCAAAGCCGAGCTGGACCGAATCAAAAGCAGTTTGACTACCCCGATAATCCCCGGTAACCAACCGCTTTCCAAGTCACCTGGTACAAAAAGGGCCTATGACCTTGTCAAGTATAACCGACTTCCCCCTCGCGATAGTTATTCCTATATTGATGACTCCATAAGCCCGTCAAACGAGAAAGACATCATTTCTCACCTGCGCACAAAGTCTATCAGCAAACCTGCTGTACCCCAGAAGCCCCCAAGGGACTTGGACAAAAAGGGCATGGTGTTACCAGGTCTTGTCCCATCCCAGGACAAGGTCCACCTTGTACCTCCACGTGCTACCATGGAGGACCTTACGCCTACCACAGAGACCGACTCCGACTCCGAGTCACCCCTACCCAAAGACAGCCCGCTGGAGGAGGAGCGGGGCCAGGCGCATAGCGACTGCGCCGGGGACAAATCCTCGACAAGCGGTTCAGAGGCCGAACACGTCAAGGCCAAGCGGAGAGCCTACCGTCTAAACTCCAAGTCCTCCAACAAAGATATTCCTTTTGCAGATGAGGAACGAGCTTCCTCGGATGAGGACCGGCAGAGAGAAAAGAAGCGGTTGTCTTCCAGTCTAAGTTCCGAACCCTTGCCAAGTCCCCCACCTCCAATGGACGAATCACCAAGCGATGACTTTGATCAGGCCATAGCGCCTGTCGAATCGCCCAGCGAGGTGTTTGAGAAAAGCCTGGAGGACGCGGGGGCAGGGTCCCCGGTCAAGTCATCGACCGAGTCGCACCCCCAGGAGCCAACCATAGACCAGGTCCTGGAGTCGCCAACGGAGGACTTTGAGAAGCGCATCGAGGAGGAGCTACAAGAGGCAAGAGCAGTCCAGGAGGATGATTACTTAGACAACATGCGCCTGAATGATGATCTTCCTAGTGCTCCTCCCCCACCACTAGGGGGCGACATCTCCTCGGAGGACGACGTCGAACACCCCGACGCCGACGACTTCACCGACTCGGCCGCCATCTTGGAGGCCCAGCGGAGGCCCACCCTGGAGGCCATAGCCTCAGGGTTCCCCTCTGTGCGACCAGAGGACCAGGAGTCGGTCTCCCCGAGTGATGAGTTCGAGAAGAGCCTGGAGTATGACCTGAACCTGGCCACCCAGCACATCGGGGACGGCCAGTTCTCGGGGGAGGAGAGTAGTGACAGTGAGGGCAGCCTACCCCCGCCTCCCCCTCCTCCACCCCCGCCGCCCCCAGTCACCCACCAGGGCAGCATCTCCTCAGAAGGAGAAGTAGAGGGCCCTGATGCCGAGGACTTTGACCTGACGGCCACCGCGGCCATCCTCCAGGCGCAGCGGGCGCCCACCATCGAGGCCGACTACCCGCTGGCCGACCACCGACAGATCGAACTGCCCCCCGACATCGGCGCCGGGCCCGTGCCGCCAGGGGTCGCCTCCTCCGACAGCGACGACGACGACAACGGCATGGACACCCTGCCCGAGATGGACAAGTTCGAGCAGAAGTTCGAGATGGAGATGAACATCGACGAGGAGGAGGACATCCAGCTGTTGAACGAGGACGGGGAGGTGCCCGGGGCAGAGGAGGAGAAGACGCCATCATCCTCCTCCAGGGGAAAGGCCCTGAAGAAGGTCCGCGGAGTGGACAGTTCCGACTCGTGCAGCTCTGACAGTGACGTGGAGCACGGGGCTGCGGGAGGCCTGCCCACCCCACCCCCCATGGTGGACATCTCCTCGGAGAGTGACGTAGAGCGGCCCACGGCCGAGGACCTGCCCGACCCGGTGTCCTTCCTCCAGGGCGCGGGCAGCGTCTTCGCCAACCCCTACATGCTGCACCAGTTACCAGAAGAGGACAGCAGTGACTCGGACCCCCCTCCCCCTCCCCCACCCCCGACCACATACGACACGAGTCTGTACGCCAACCTGCCCGAGCCGCCCAGTGGGCAGGCCATGGGCAGCCCGGGGTTCACAGGAGTAGACCGGGAGGGGTACGGCACCCTCCCCGGCCAGCTGGGGGACGACCTGGAGGACCCCCTGGAGTCGTTAGAACACCTGGAGCGGCTCTCGGAGACGGACAGCGACAAGCCGAAGGAGTCTGAGTCAGACAGCTCGTCGGAGAGTGACTTGGAGGACGTGGGTCCGCTGGTCGAACAACACCGCCGACAGCTGCAGACCCAGCAGAACCGGCCGGCGGTGGCCCCCAAACCCCCGCGCCACGTCCCCCCGATGACCTTCTCCGGGCAGGGGGTCATTGGGAACCCGGCCGCCGCCCTCACCACCCCGGAGGGGGAGAAGGCCCCGCGCGATGGCATCTTCACCAACCCATACGCCGAGCCTTTCGGGGCGCAGGGACCCCCGCGCGCGCCCCCACGAACCTCCTCCGTGCAGCAGCCGCCGCTGCCGCCCAAGGACAGCTCTCCGCGACACTAATACTGTATATCACCACTACAGCATCATGTACAGCCTTTTGGAAACTTACCCCGTCAAGTAGCAATCCCAAAGTATCATTAATCTGAGATATCTTCTCTGTTGTACACAGTTCATGTACAAATTGTACCTCCCAGATTGATTCGAGTTGCTCTTTCAAGAATTATACGAACTAGAAAAGAAATCGTGAGTTGGAGATTTCGGTTGGGAGCGTGAACCAACGGAACTAAACCACTGTTGCTATAACAAAATAATGGGCATTTTGTCACATGGGAAGTGGGAATTAATCAACATCTAGAATTGTACAGATTTACATACGAGTTGTTCTCCCCCAAAATGCGGTTCGTTGTACCCTATTTCTCTCTGTACATACGTGTATCTTGGCAGTAACTAGGCGCATCTCACAGCGTAGGAATAGAACCCCCATCCCCGCCCCCGATATAGTCCCCACCTTTCTCAACCCGATCTTAGTGGTTACGACAGAGATTCGGCTTGGTAGGAGGCGTTTTTATGTGACCACCACTCGGATGGCAATTATCACGATACACTGCTGATTTTCCGACTTACACAATGTTGAGTCTCTGTAACTCACCACGGATTGCATGGATACACATGGAATAAGCAAAAGACGCGGTTCACGGAAACCGGGGAAAACACCCCTAGTGGTTCGAGATTCACATTATCATCTAATTCATGTAGACCGGGGATTATATGGTTAATCTACGACAGCTGCCTTTTTATGGTTAAAATTGCCAATATTAATTATTGTAACATGCATTATCTTTATGATAATATGAGTAGCTACTTTTCAATCTTATAGGTAGGAGAGAAGCAGGTATTAGTTTAAGTGTCAAATTACGATTTTGACTAGTCTAGTTGGAAGTTATTGTTATTACTAAAAGGGTTTACTTTATACACTATTTAGCTGGCTTTCTGTAGAAAGTTATAGGCATTTGTTGTTTTTTTTTATATATTTTGTTGTTGTTCTTGTTTAACGTTTTGTTTCAATTGATGTTTCAATCAGTTGAGCATCAATAAGATTCACCAGATATAGTTTTGCCGAAAGTGATTATCATTACGCCCAGCGTTAGGCCATTTACATTTAGGAATGTAAAAATCTGACTTTAAGGATCATAACTTGGGGGTCAAAAATTTTGTGCCGATGTCCAGATAGTTATATGAGAAATAGATATAGTTAAAATCTTCAGATGAATTTATCCACAAGATCTAAGTACAATATAAAGTGCTTCTTTATTCAGTTACCGAAGTTGTTACTTCGCAGGTTGTAGCCAAACATTCCCGTGTATTTTCTTTAGATCCTCATATTTTAAGTACAGTTTAATTTGACACAGCACCTTTAGCCCACTGTATTATTATTTTGGTGCCGGGTATAAGGAGGGGCTTCACTGCCAAAAACATTATTTATTTCCTCCATTTTTTTTCAATACAATCGTAAGTTCGCCGTTAGCTGTGTCACCAAGACATTTCCACATCGTGGAGGACCATTTTATTAAGGATTTATGCCGAAATCAAAAGCATTGGTGTTTAACTTTAGTTTTGAATCTTGAAGTTAGTATTTTTCCGTTGGTCTACTATGACTGCTACAAGTAAACCTGTTATTATTTGAAGAACAGTAATCCTTTCAAAATATTATGAGGATCATATGTAATAGTTTGCCAAGTATCACAGTATTACAGAAATCAATTGCACTAATTAGGTTATGACATTCAGTATGTTTGATTATTATTGAGGTTTTGTTGAAGGCTGGTGAATACTCAGTTATGTTTTTTCCTTTTTTTATTGTGATACAATTTAGTTTTTGTTGTTCCTGTACATTGGAGGCATTTGTTAAGCTGAAATTATTATTCTTTACACTTCAGTACCATTGGATTACGTAGTTGGTTTGTAGCTAGTAGTCCTAGTTTTAGATCTCCTAGGTAGCATTAGCATATTTGTTTGTCTATTTTATCATTCATATATCATGTTTTTGTTGTTTTGAGAATGAGTTTTATTTGTGTTTGACGCAAGTCATTTTTTTATTTACGTGATATTATAATCATATTATTATGACATGGGTTGTTGGGTCGTGATGATGCACACGTATGTAAATTCAGCGAGTAAAATTCCTTTTTTATCATGGCTACTCCAGCAGCTGAGTGGGGGGGGGGGAGGAAGTCGACCGCTTTTTTATTCTTCTCTTTTGAGGGAAAGGAAACATATTTACTATACATATGTCGGAGAAGAGAAAGTCCTCTGATACAGAAAGGAATACTGAATTTTAGGGACGTGAAATTCTCGCCTTTTTTCCAAGAAAATTATAAATCAGATTTATTATGATTCCTGATATTGTAGATAGAGGGGGGTAGGCGAAGCTGAGTTGATTCTAGTCAGGGCAGATGTATATATACTTTTTTCATCACTTCTTGTATGTTGGAGGGTATGCCAAAACAGTGAGGACGGGGATTTCTAAAGAAGTGTTCAACGTTGCCAATACTCGGATTACAATTATTAACTTATTATATTGGACACTAGCTGTTCCATTGTTAATAATGATGCCAATTGGGTTTCACAGTGGTGTTGTCTAGCATCTCTGCCTTTAGAGTTTGCTTGTATATTTTATTTGCATATGAAGCCTATCTATACATATTGTCGTCTCATACATTTGCCACAAACATATTATATATTTATCATAATGTTAGGGACATTATTATTTCGTCGTTAAGCAATGTGTCAAATATCGATCCGTGTATAAATATTCTGTATACAGTGCTATATAACCCGTGCTATATATACAGTATAAACCAGCTATCACCAATCCTAGAAAGAGGATAACATGTTGAGGCAGTTTATAACACGTTACCATTCACATATTGACCTAACAAAGGGCAGAAATACCGCTGTACAATTCATATTGAACACAGGAACCGACTGACAGTTTATGGAGCATATTAATATGCCCTGGTAGGAAGCTAGAACATACTGCTAACCTCTTTTGAGTTATTCGCCCCTGTACAACTTAAGTAGGTCGTAAGGAGAGCTGCTCCAAGGCGCTCGCTTGCTAGCCATAGACAGCTTCCCGCTTACGTACCCCAGCTTGATAAGTGAGAGTGCATGAGTGCCAGCAAAGTGTGGGCGAGTGGTACCTGAGTGGTTGAGGGTAAACAGGCATGCATGACGTCGCTTCAGTCAGGTATATTTCACAAAACTAACAATACCCCTCACCCCTTGATCCCCGACGATAAGTTGAAAACTTAATATTGTCCAATGTACTTGTTATCATATTGGTCATACCGATTTTCCTCCTCTGTGAGGTCTAAGCCGTGATTTATTGCTCGTAATGGCGCAAGTTTATTGTACTTTCTGAAGTAAACCCATTGGCTGCTTTAGGTTTACATTGAACAAAATGATATTAAAATGGGTCCAAATATCTTATCTTATCTTTTTTTTTTTTTTTTTTTTTTTAGAAAATGTCAAAATTGAATATTAAATGACAAGTGGTTACGGACCTCGGAGGCTTAACTTTATTCTTCAAATGTAAACCAAATGAAAAATCTTTCTTGTAAAAGAATCTTCTAATTTCTGATTATAATGAAGTGAGTAAGATAACTCTTCTCTAAATCGTGTAAAATAATCAAATCATGTAGATGAAATTTGCAGAAACATTGGGAAAAGGGAACTTGATACCGGACATCCATCCTTCAAGGCCATGGGAAATACTGTTTGTATTTACTTTTACACTTGTTAATAGCAGGTTATACCATAATGATGTATACAGTTAATTGTCAACCAGATCCTGTTAAGTCTAGGGCCAGACGCTTAGATACAGAATGTATTCATGGGTCAAAGCTTACTTATCACTGTAAAATACTATTACATGATGAAATGGGTGTTGGAATGTATGAAGCATGAGCTTAAATTAACATGTCACCCTCAACAAGAATGTCACCCCAGTTTATGGCACCCTTCCTCGCCTTATAAATGCTAAGCATGGGCGTGTAACATAAGCCTGTATTACCTAGGTTGAGGAAATGGTGTGCATTAGTTATTGGGCTAGCATTGGTTGCATTTCCCGAGGCGCAGACTCTGATTTCAGACCCAATGAATAACAAAAGGCATAGTCAGATTTGTTGTAGTGAACATCGGTTATTTATGACGCAATTACCATAACCCATGATGGCCAACTAACTGTGCATGGATGTCCGGTGGTCTCACCCTTTTCCCGGAATTTTTTTTACCCAATCATTGTCATTCTGCATTTTGACAGCTGCTAAAAGATTAACTGCATGTAGCCAAATGGGGAGATTTGTTCAAGGCTTTATCGCCAGGTGGCAGCACTGCTGTTCCCCTCTAGGTTAATAGCTACTGGATGTTAGTCATTAAACCCTCAAGGAAACACATTCTCTAGAGGGCTGCAATGTAACGCTTTACCACCAAAATAACAATAATTACAATGTTACTAACTGCATGCCCAGCGGGCTTCCTTTCTTCATCTCCTTTTAATTTTGATTTGAATGAATATTTTCCTCTTTATTTTGTCTGAACCAATTTTTCCTCATAAATTGAAGGTTTCATGATTGTGGACTCGCTCCACCGTCCCTGTGAGTGTGTTTCCTTGAAGCAGGTGCCTCCAGGTGTGGGGAGGAGGAGAGTGGTGCGTACTCTGACCCACCATACCTGTAACATTAGACCACCTTGCTTACTGTATACACACCTGGTGATTACTAAAGGTCCATACTTAAAGGTCAGCACACCTGTCGGCCCCACCTACCTGACGGCCACAGTGGTCAACCCCGACTTGTCTTAGGGTTACTTAAGATATTTTCGCCTATTCTTAAGTTCGAGTCCAAACTGGTAACTCTTTGCATTCAGCCCTAACTGTTCATATCAAGAGGGACCGTTTACTATGTGTAAGTTCATACATTGTTGTTAATGCAAGACAAAGTAGTTGTTTTTTCTCTGCTTTAAAATGGTCGTTGACATTTAAGGATGGTGTAACTTGTTGGTTCGATGTTAGCCTTGTTAATTAGTAGTACATCAATTTATTTGAAAAAGAAAAATCGTTTATAAGATTGTATTTCAAATTGAAGGATAAACAAATTTCAAACTTGTTGTTTTCATGAAATTAATTTGGGGGAGGCATATGCTATTGCTACATCAAATTAATTAATCATTAGAAGTTTTGTAACGATCACATGCCAAAAGATTAACCGCATTTGTACTTTCAATGGAACCCATTTTGTATCTTTAATCAATTTTAGACTTCAAATTGGTAATAGTTATGCAAAGTAGAATAGGTCAATGGTGTTATCGTTGCGTGTTTCTCCACGTTCCTCGTCTCAGCTTTCATCCTTTTTTAGGTGGGATATTTTGTACTTGCCTTGAAACCCCGACTCCCCAAGGACAGGCGTTTCCGCCTAGGGAGTGGGGCCTACATAAACATGATGGTTCCCCCCCTTCATCAACCTGTGTACACCTTGTAGCTGGCCTAGTTTATAAGGTACTTTCCGTGAATGGCTTAGCTTGGTGAGGATATAGAAGCTGGTCGTTTTGGCCTGGCATGTGGGCAACTCTAGTGATTGTACAGGCGCAGTGTCCAATAAAAGTTCTGGTTATATAGTGAAAGGGCCGTTGTGTTTTGAATGCTAGGAAAGCGAGTAAGCTATTGAATGAGACTCATAATAAAAAATAAATGATAATCATAAAAAAAGTAATAAAACGAGAAAAATGCTTTAGCCTTGACAGGTACGCTGTTTGATATCATAGGCAGACTTGGCACTGGGCCCATTTCTTTGTTGCCATGGTAGCAACCCCACCCACACCTACCCTTGGCGGGCAATTTACTAAAAACAAGTAGTACCTACCATAACCTACATTACCTACGACCTAGGATCAAAACCATAACCTGCATGAAACACAATTTAGAATCCGAACCATTCTACACGGTTTTATGTGATTATTTTGGAATCCAATCTATCCTATCCTATCAGAATTTGAGTGCCTAGCCATCGTTCCTGCGCAACTCATAGGAAAAAAACTCCCTTATTTATCTTCAGTGAACGATAGTAGTCAAAGCGATATTCTGCCACTGCCTTCTAGACTCCTGTATCCAAGTATGCCATGATAAGAAACAGCGCACCTGAGAAAACGAGTAATCCCGCCTAACAGTAGGCCTGGTTTAGGCTTTAGTCCAGTGGTTCTACACTAGTAGTAGGCCTAGTACTACTAGTGGTTGGTATAGGCCTAGGTTCTCTCCACTATTCCCCGGGCCCTGAGTGGCTTTAGGTGGGGCGGCCCCGTCAGGCCGGACCGTGGGCTGCAGCCTCTGTCCCTTCTCTGCTCGCCGGCCTCCGCTCTTACCCAGCTTTATACGAGCCGCCTACTTCTCCCAAACAACTCCCGACCACTCCCACCGCCAACCACCCGCCGCCCGACGCCGCCCTGCCCAGCCTCCCCATTGGCTGCCCGCACTGCTTCATCCACTCTCTCGCTCTTTCTGATTGGCTGCTGTCGCTCGGGTTGCTATGGTTACACGTGAGGTGGGGCTTTCTTTCTCTATTGGTGTTTTGGTGAATGTGGGATGGATGGGTTGGGGATGGATGCTGGGGTGGGATTGTATGGGTTGGGGGAGGAGGAGAGACATCTCTCCTGCTTGTCCCTTGGTGCCGGAGGGGTGGGGGTTTGGTTGGGAGGGGGGGGGGGTCATGGGGTGGGGGATGAGTTGGGCTTTAATCCATTTTGTCAGGCGAGGCCCATTGAGTGAGAGAAGTCCAATTACACTTGGCCAACCCCTACAGGCCATTGGTTCTTTTTTTTACCCATGACAGTCGTGATGACGCCCGACAAAATGGCTTAGTAATGTCAATGTTCACCCCTACTCCAGCGCAGCTTAACCCCAATCTCCACCCGCCGGATACAAAATCAAGCTTTCAGCCGCATGTCACTCTCTGCACAGAATCAAGCCCCAGTGGGTTTGGCTTTGTGACATCTTTCACACCAATCCACATTTATTCAGATTTCTCAGATAATCATATTGCTTCACCCCCCATAGATCAACCACACCAACGGCCACACCAACACCCACATCGCCTACACCAACACCCACGGCCACATCAACATCTATATCCACCCATCACTCGCAACACCCACATCAAACCCCCCTACTCTCAGTCAATTTGTCATTCAGTCCCCCACCATTACAAACCCAGAGTACATTCCCCTCACAGACGTTATCCTGAGGCCTCTCCCCACGGCCCCGTCAAAGAAAGCCTCCTTCCTTAGTCGGTTTGAGTTCGAAAAGAGACATTAGATGGAAACCTAGGATATGGATTTTCTGCTCCTTTTATCTTTAGGGAGGCGGTATGATGAATTATTGATATCTCCGAAGTAAGCGGGAGGATGAGACGGAGTTTTGTGTAGACGGTGGGGAAGGGTTCGGGGGGGGGGGGGGGGGGGGGTTCTCTCTGATATTGGATTGTGGGCTTTTGATTGTGAGTATGACAACTGGGGGCTTGATTGTGACTGATGTGGCTGGGCTGGGGCAGGCTCTTTGTGACGGGCCTTCTGATTGGTCGGATTGGCTGGGTTAGGCGCAGGCTCTTTGTAACGAGCTCTCTGATTGGTTGGCAGACTTCTCTAGCGTGGTGGTTACCATGGTGATACGTCACATGACGTGGTATCCACTAAGGTAGGAGTAATGGTGTCAGAGTCTATTCGGGGTCTACCCACAGGCCCAGATTAAGGACGAGGCGATGGGGGCAGAGGTCATTGAGAGGTCCTAATGGAAGGGCAAAACTAGAAATTGGATTTAGAGGGAAACTAAAAGGGCAGTATTCATAAGTGGTCCGCATCGTAGACACTCCAAAGGGGAGTTACAGATCTGAAACGCGCCTTATAACTGACATGTGCCAAGTATAATTTTCTCAACTTGCTTTTGAAGTCGTCTGTAATTTGTTTTCCTTGCTCTCAACTTAGGCCTACATTTATCCATCATATTCTTGTCTTTCCAGTTTGTTAGGAGGTAATGTATTTTTAGTCATTCAATTTGTTTCGAAGATGAAATATCTCAGGTCGGGAAATGTTTCAAAGTTCCCAGTTTAAAATCGCCACTGTTTGCGCAGATGGGCGGTGTCGTAATGTATGTGATTACTAGGTAACAGTAGTTTACCTGAAGTGCTGCCTAAGTAAATAGCAATAGACTCGTAGGAACTGCACTAATGTTGACCATCTGCTGAGTGCAAGTTTACCCCTCCCCAGAACCCCATGGCAGGTCTATATAGACCACCATTACCCATCTCATGCATTCTATAGGCATAGCAGAATACAAAGAGCGTTATATTTACCCCTAAGTCTATTGGGGGTCTTCTCAGCGGAAGTGTTTCGTGGCGGAAAGGATGAGGCGCATGCGCGGTGCATGACCCGGATGTGATAAGTCCATTAGGCTGTGCGCAGGCGCCCGGGTCGTGGCCGGGGTATTGTATTAGAAATGGGCAAGGTTGGCGGATAGCACTTTTTGTATTGTGTGAGATTCAACATGAAACCAATAAATTCACCCAAACAGTACGTTGTTAGCCAGGCAGCCCTGGTAGGGTTTAATTGGAGGCCACAGACAATAAGATGGCACATAGCCGTGGTAGTTGTACAGAAATTGCTCTTGGCCATAGCTGTTTGCCCCATCGGCCATTACTGAGGTCCCTATGGCAGTCATTTATATTCTGGCTGACATAGCTTCAGGATCCACCTCACCCTTATGTATGCTTTTATTCTGACCATGGGACCTAGAGATGTATAATATTTCTATGCCTCAGTTCCCACATAGGCATATTATATACCCCTGTTCCTTAATCCTTTCACCCCATCCCCTTATCATAATACCGTGCATTCTTGATGTGTATAAATCGTTGGCTGGTTCATTCAACATGCATCCCTGCCCAATTCCCGCCGATTCTGGCATACCTACCCACACATCCCTATCCCTCAGCCAGCGGCCGTTCTTCATCCTTGCTGCATACATTAGGTATGCCGCCCCAGCGCTGTCGTCGTTGATCGATGGCCGGTAGAATTTGGCGGCTTGATCAGAAGCTCGCCATCGGTCTTCATTGACGGGGATACAAACACCACCTGAGACCAGGCCACAGTGTGGGGCTACATACCGTATGCCCGCCGGCCACTTCTCAGTCCCATGGGGTCGGCCTATGATGACCACCCGTCAGTCTGCACCCGCAATGTTAAAAAGGCAAAAGCCAAAGATCTGACACCTGCTAACCCCAATCCTGCCATACTATCCCGGTCAGTAGCATATATGATTCTGAATTCCTGAACCCCTCACCCCTGACCAATCGATTTGGCTAAAGGAATTTTGCACCCTGTGCTCAAAATATTGTTGATAAAGGTAGTGGGATGAGTAAATTCAATGCTAATCCAAGCCCCTTTATCAAAATATAGGTCTATCAGGTCATAACATAAGTTAAATGCAATATTGACCAGGAACAACATTGCGAACAAATTAACAGATGTGAACACAGACAAAAACAACTTGTGGTTGGAAGATTATCCTTATTAGTCCGAGCACATCCTCATTAGATTGAGGACAGCGTATCTTAAATACAATCACTGACATGGCTTACCCACGTGTTTCTCTATGGTTTATTTAACCATCCCACATCATTACTGGGTTGACCTTCATACTCGGCGTATAGACTATGGGCTTTGATCCGGCCCACCTTTTAGTGAGTAGCCTCGTTATCACCGTGATTACACTGACCTGGTGACCACGTGACATGAACTGGTCACGTGGGTGGGGCAGACGTCACGTGAGTAGTCACGTGGTCCGTTCTAGACGACCTTCTGTCAATTTAAAGGACATGGCGGTCTAAGATTGACAAGGTCGAATAGAATATAGATTTTGGACAGAGTGCAGGGTTTAGGCTCATTTGAGGAGTTTACTTAATATAGGGCTTTAGCAGGGATGTATTGGTGCAACAAATAGAGTAGACTTGGCTCTGATGGATTCTGGTGGAAAATATGAGTTTGAAAACATGTTAAAAATACAAACATAAAATTCATACTTAAGTCAAGTAACCCAAAGCCAGCGAAATAATTCAAGATAATCCAAGAGGAGCTTGAAATAACCCTGTCCCAGGGCTCAGGGACATAAACCGGGATAACTTTGATTTCCTTTGGTTCATTGAGTAATCAAGGTAAGCTGGGTGATTGTGATGTGTCTGTCAGGGGGCGTGTGTTTACCCTGGTTACCATGGTGACGGGTGGGGGTATTGGAGGAAACCTCCACTTGTCGGGGGGCCGATCGATCGGGGCCTTCCTGTAGCCTACACGTGTCCCACCTACTGGAGGGAGATGGGGGTTGACAGGTGTCGGAGGGGTTCACTTTGTAGTACCCTCTACGTGATCACCATACGGGAATGGGATCATCTTATATTATACTGGATGTGAGGAGAGGAAATATTGCTCTCTGGGAGGGCATGGTTTTAACCAACAATGGCACATATATATGTACTGTAGTGTAAAAAAGCATGAAGAAGCATTGCAGTTTAGGTATATTTATAGTATTGACGATACATCTTTATTTATGAAAGAAGAAGGCTTGAAAATATAAATAGGATAAATCTAGTTAAGGCGGGTCATTTGCCTGATATACTCCCAAATGCATGTGAACGGGGAATAATAAAAGCTGAACCCAACAAGAAGATACCTCTGATAACATACAATATACCCATAGGAAAATGCCCGTCCACGCGCTGTGGGTGTATACACCTCTATTGGATACCCGTTCCCCACACTTGGTATGTGGAGTCGGGCTGGGCGTGGATCCCTGCCCTGATCCCCACCCGCCGGGAGAACTGACGGGAATTACCGGCCCCGTCCTCCGGCCTCCCTCAGGGCTGAGTAGGGTAAACACAATTACGGCCACGTCTACGGCCAGCGGGCACGGGACGTAAGCCCCCCGACGTCAGCCGTACCGCACGTACACGTATCGGAGACATAACCTTTTCCCTACGTGTACGCGCGTGTCTGAGTCAAACTCTTGCTGTATAATGTAGTAGATCCGAGCTTTTAGACTAATAGATTGACATCAAGACGTTTGCACATGTCGTTGCCTTTATAAGGGCCTTGATAAAAACAAATACTATATCGGGGAGATACGGAAGCTGTAGCCATTGGCAGCAATCTACGAACTGCAGTTATACAGAAAAAAATAAACACCAAGGTCACGAATAAGAACATCCAACCCCAATCAAGACACTAACTCATTCCTTACGGCCCTGTTGGTTGGGCTTTCACCTGACAAGCTGGAAGCAGATATATATTTTACATGATATTATGCATACTAAAAGTAGAAAACACAAGTGTTTTTTGTGCTCGGGCAAACAATGTGTTGGCTTATCCTCCAGACCGGAATCCTATTCGGCGGCCCTTGCCATTGGTCTTCAATGCCGGCTTCTCGGAATGTTCGCCAACCGTGGCCGTCCATATCACGCCTGGCCGTGCCATACAGCAGGTTTAGGACACAGGTGTTCCGTGGTACAGCCTGGCCGTTATAGCTGACACAAGTCGGCCCTGCTACTCTGTTTTCAATATCAGCCTTGTCTTATTATGGAGTGTGTCTGTCTAGCAATGTAGAAGGGGCACTTCCCGGGTTCTTATCTTACTACAAGGTCAACTGTCATGTAAATGTTGTTTTCTTTTAGAATGTGTACATATATAATGAAAGCCTTACATTACATAGGCCTATGTTTCTTGTAGGCCTGTATGTAGTTATACTATGTTTATGATGAAAGAACTGTGGTCTGGCTTTTATCTCTGTCAGCAGATGTAGTTATTTCCCCAAGCGGAAAGGCGCGGTATGTTCTGATATGACGTTTATTTTGTCCATTACAGTAATATCGGCCCGATCCCCCAACATATATAACCCCTGCCCCGATGCCGACTGCCATCGACGTGACTCCAGGCTCTGCTGCCCGTCCCACACACCATATTGAATCAAAGACCGGCCCCGACCCCCTAACCCCCAACCAATATGGGCACCTAAACTGGTTCACAGCCATCATACATCATCGCTGACCCCCCAGCCCGCAATCTCCTTTATCGCCCATCCTCTTCTGGCAGTGCCGTTTGTTTTATACGCCGCGTATTTGGGGGTCGTCCCATTCTGAAATGGCCTGGTCGTTTAGACTGGCATTTGTCCTCAGAAGAACTCTGGCTGTGATTGTGTTTGTCTGTTAAGGCCATAAGGCGATCCCATTGGGAGTAAGCAAAATCAGGGAATGGCGTATGGGACTGCTGCCCTTTGTGACCACGTCGTTGAGTCACTCTACTTGTATACCTTGATCTGCTCGCGAGTAACTCTCCCCTGAAGGGTTTGTAACTTTTTGAGCAGCTTTACCGTTACCCAACACTCCACTGCTCGGTCCTAAAGAGGCCCAAAAAGATGAGAATTAAGAAAGCAGAGAAGGAGCGAGCGTTGGACGGTCTGCAGTTTGCCTGCAAGGCACATCAAACGACCCCTTCAGATTAAATGTCGGGGACGACAAGTTAAAAAGGACAGCCTCGGGAGGGCAGTCTCCCCCCGATTTTAATAACATTTTAAATGTCAACACAAGCAAAAAGACGGTACCAAATTACTAGGCAGTCTGAAAATGCAGCGCCCCATCCGGCTCAGTTTACTGCTTGTCGTTAACATGGCGCGTTTTGTGGGTATTGTGTAAGCAGCCCTCATGCCTTCCGCCTGGCTGCAGGGTTTATCCCGGGGAAACAGGGGTGATGAGCATTTAAAGCGGTCCGGAACTGGCCTTCCCGGCCCATCTGTCACCGATTATAGAGCTGAAACGGGACGGAATGGCTGCAAGATGGCCGGCAGAATGACTGCCTGCCATAACACAAATATAAAAAATAGCAATAAAAGAAAGTCAATAAAAATGCGATTAAAAAAGGCCAGCTTAGACAGACACCGTCGAGGTGGGAGCTAGGCTAGAAACACGTGCTCCTATTGAAGCTGGCTGCTTGTCCCAGTCAGGTTTGCGTGCCTCGTGCCATCAGCTTGCCGGGTGCCAGCCGCTTGTGGAGTGGCTCCACGCCCCCTACTGGAGGCTGTGGAAACTAAATCCATCAGGCTGAGCCATTAGCAAAATAAATGCTGACGTCAGGAGTCCCCCTCTGTAAGGTATTCACTTATATAGGGGTGTATGTGATGGATGGCGCCAGGTTGTCACGCAGTCAGTAGGCCGGCCATCATAGAGTTCCCTTCATTACAGTCTGCCTTAATATAAGAAACAGCTTGAGAGGTTTTTGATATGCAATATTCTTTACAAAGTCCGCTGGATCCATCTTCTTCGTGTCCTATGTTGATTAGTTAGACTGCATAGTAAAGTATTTGATTCATTCTCCTGAACAAAGAGAAAGCCTAGCTTTTTTAAGTGACCTAGGGGACGGAATCTTTTACAAGATTGCTTGCAATTTCCTACAGCCTGGAAAAAGTATTCTTGCTTTTAGATTATAGTGTATTTATTTACGGGAAATGTTAATTGGAAACTCATGGATCATATGACACAGAAAAAGGGAAAACATCTGCGTAACAGGCACAAATTGGTTTAACAGAAATTGTGCCATGTTTTCTGCCTAACACCTGATTCAAACCAGTAAAGGGTTTTTCTTCACCTTTGACTACAGTGAATGATTGGCACAGGTAACTTACCTCCACGTGGCCCTCCCTGCCCTGGAGGCGATGGGGTACAGGTGAGCCGTTCTCACCTGAGGTGGAAGGTGGGTTGGGGAGGTGGGGAGGGGGTACGCCTACGCACGTACGTACATCCCTCTAGGGTAGGTTAGTAGGTTGGTTGGTTGTGTTTTTCGCTTTTACAGAAACGAATACGTATGCTCCCAATCCAAAGCAGCATAGAAAAGCAAGGTAAAATGTATACTGGCTCTAGGTGTGTGAGATAATGAAACACCTCATTGGGTACAATGATGATCGACGGTGATAAGCTCTCTCAATTTACATACTCACTATAGGTCTTCCCCCCCCCCCCCCCCACCATACCTGGTAGAGAGTTCAATGACATATTTTCTTGTTGTTATCTCTATATTGCATCTGCAAGGTCAACATCGTTTTAGAAACTATACTCAAGAAACTAGATAATAGAGATGTGAGATGGTACATTGTAAACAAGGACTTTTCTACCTAGTTCTATATCAGCGTCAATGGAATCACAAACGTGGGTGAGAAAAAGCCTGAAATATTCAGGAAAATCTGCTGCCGGAACTGAATTGGCTATATGGGAAATGAATCTGTCAGTTCACATAGGCCGACGCCCAAATCACATTTCATATTTATGAAAACTCTCCACTGCTTCTCCGAACCGGAGGCGACGGTATCCGGTAGCCAGCAGTAGGAGGAGTATGACAGAGGCTTGTCAGTCTCCACTTGGGGGACCTGAGGCGGAAGGACAGTGCAATAGCTATATCGTATTTGTTTATGTCAAAATGAAAAACAGTATTGTGGAGCGATGGAAATACTTATGGACCCAATGCGGGGAGTGTAGTGTTAGAAAAGAGAACTCGTTATTATATGCATGAATGGATGAGTATTTGAATACTTGAAAGATCAATAGTTAAAATGATGTAGTTGTATGGTGTTTATATACCATGTATGCCCTAACTGTTACTTTATGGATTATGTTGTCATTTCTGCGGGACACACACCGAAGAAACTCTACCTAAAACACGAACAGAAACCCTGTGTCTATTGACAGTACTGATGTGCAAACCAAGACCAGGCAGAAAATTGCTTTTAAACGTCACTGTGTCCGCCGAGACAAGCTGAGTACAAGCTCGTGTTGGTCGGGGTGTGGGCGGGTTAGGGGAGAACGGTGAGAGGGCTGGGCTGCAACGTGTTTTCTCCTGAATTCTCTTCTTCTGTATATCAAATTCTTGTGTGTCTTTGATTGAATACATTTGAAACCCGTTTTTCAATACATAACTCTTTTGGCGATATCTGTGAATCTATTTCTTTAAAAATGCAAAGGGGTTCTTGTGTCGATCTTCATTCTGCAATTTGACAGAGAGGGTGAGCAGTTACTTTTACTTGTTATTCACAAACTATATAAGACAGTGTTATTGGAAGTAATAAGCCGTACTCCCGGAGAAACGCTTATAATGCTGTAAAATAAAATGTAATACTGTACACTTGGTTGACCATAAAGGCCGGCCAAGGCTTTGCAGTGGAGTGGGTAAAGGGCGGGCGTGTAGGCTAGATGAATGGTTTGGTGATCCCCCGGTCTCCACACCCACAACAGGCCCGGTTAAAACAGGCAGTAACCATTAGGGAGACGGCCGCCATCCAGGGCCAGAGAGCGCCAGGCGCCGCCTTAAAAAGCCGACAATTTATTCCTTTCAGCTAAGATGAATACTGCCACCGATGTGCAAAGAAACTGGTCTCCGTCGGCCGAAGGGTGGCGAAAAGAGTAAATCCTGGCTGTTTTGTGAGCCCTACTATCTGTGGCTGGTAACAAAGACGAAGTGTCCCAGAGTAGAGATTAATTTCGGATTTCAGTTCTTTTCTCCTCCTGTGGCGGTGGATCCTCTGGTAAAGCCGACCGAGGCAGTTAGGCAGGGTGTGGAGGGGGAAGGCTGTTGTAATTGACGAGAGGATCTCAGGTTTTAACCACCACAACCATATCCGTCACAAAGCTAAGATGATCAGAATCTCCGCCCTTTTTTATTATGATACCACCCCCACACGTGGATATTTCTGAGAAAAAAACTTTCTTTTGTAACTGTGTGAAGATTTATCTAATATTTATATCGGAGGATGTGGTAGAGGCACCACTCCATGGGCTTACTGTCAGGCAGTAGTCTGGGACTGAGTTAGACTTATGGCCAGAGAGACGGCTCGATTTCTCTCGTCACGCAAGGTTTAGAGCTAGGGGTAATGCAATAGTGTATGTCCTGTAAGGGGGAAAACATACTGTAGACAGCAATGGTACAGATGGCATGAATATTTACCATTGGTTTGCCCCCAGCGACAGGAATTGCGTCCTGATGCTTTTAAGGGTAAATACCTTAGCCACAGTTCTCGGGCACACACAAATTTGTTATCGAACGAACCATGTTTATTTTGAGTCACGCTTCCACTGTATGACACACATAACGTGGAGCTTTTGAAATATTGTTTAACACAGTTTGCACGCTTTGTGCCCCACAACAGAGTTGTTTAACAGACAATTGACGTGAGAACAACATAAGCAATATCTATGATAATACTTCAGCGGGGTTTCTCACTAAAAGAATGACATTATAATACCTCTTTGTATTCCTTTAGAATATCAGTAACATTAAGGGGGAGATTGGGTCCAGTGGATAGCATGTGGGACTTTCGCACAGCAATCCCTGGTTCAATTTCCTGAGGTGTCTGTTGGACCACCTTAATTTCCTTGCCGCCATTCTCATCCCCTTAGGTTCAGTCATCAGTACTTTGTAAAAAGAAAAGAACATGAGTTGGTCTCGACATGGTTGAAAAATTGCTAAATAGACCTTAAACTAAAACACACCATCCCCTTCCTCGTCAACTCCAAGCCAGGGATTCTGTCCACCTGACCTCCCTCCTCAGCATGCCGTCCTCCCAAAGTGTAGGTAAAGCTGTTGGGGAACTCGCTCATTGATTCCCCACTGATACGTTGAGAGGTCACCCCACCACCCAAGCCTGGAGTGTGTCGACACACTGCCTCACAAAGTGGTTCTCCCCAATCCCCACACCCCGAGCGTGAAGCCCACACAGAGCCACCTCCGTGATATATACTCCAGTAGGGGCACTGCTAGCCGCAATATCAGGGCTTAGGGTTACCTCCCCCTGGTATATCCCTTACGAGGTGTAAGCCTTTCGCAGGGACTTCAGGACTTAGGGTCCACGAACGCCAGGCATACTGCTGGCATTACAGCTTAGGACACTTGTTTATGAGAAAAGGGGAATTTGAAGCCTTGGTGGATAGTATTTGGCAGAGTATTTGGGGAAGTCATTTGTACAATATGAGGGCAGCCTTTTCTGAATATGAACAGCAATATTTCATGCAATAAGTAAGTTTTCCACATAATCATAAAGAACACTCTTATGCAAAGTGAAGGGCAATCTATCGTATTATATGAACAACAGTCCTCAGCCTTTGCTGAATATGAACAGCAATATTTTATGCAATAAGTAAGTTTTCCACATAATCATAAAGAACACTCTTATGCAAAATGAAGGGCAATCTTTTGTATGCTATGAACAACAATCCTTTGCAAATATGAAGAGCAATCTTGTGCATAATTGGAACGACAGTCTTTTGCACAATATGACAGGCAAATTCTTCTGCACCAGATGACGAGCAGTCTTTTGCATGCCTCAACTCCTGGTAACTAGGAGATGGTTGCAGCCTGATACTTATTGCAGAGATGCCTGGTATCCGTGTTTTTACTCGGCCTACCTCCAACCGACTGTGGGCCTGACAGCCGTGCCCAGCCCTACTCTACAACAACTCGACCCTCTAATTCTAATTGATTCTGCCCCTTGCACGCTGCTGAGAATACCAAATACACATTGCCGCCTAATTAAGCATACTTGCAATCAAGCCTATTGGTACCAGGCAGAACATGCATATAATTAAATGTAATTGATTCCTGGAACAATTCCTGGGTTACTTTCTAGGCAAGATGTAATAACCGAGTTCTGAAAATAGGAGATGATGTAGTATCTCACACTGAATCAATCCTTCAAACTCAAGATAACAAGGCGAAGGTGAACTCGATATTGTTGCTCTAAATTTAGGTGCAGTTATAGCAGGAGGACTCGATAGCTTTGAAGAGTAATTGCATTCAGTGAGAAAAAACAACATCCTAGACTTAAAAGCTGAAAGGCTTTTTGCAGCTGCCTGACTTAATAGGGGGAAGAGAGATTATTTCTCTAATGCCAGGAGAGAGGGGTGTGTAGGCCCGTTGACGTTCCCTACCCGCCCCGGGCGATCGGGCGAGTGGGGATCCCCTTTCGGCTCGACGTTATCGCATCGACCACTGGGTCGGTGTGTGGACAGAGGAATTTAATTTGTCGCCCCATG
This sequence comes from Lepidonotus clava, assembly GCA_936440205.1. Taxonomy (NCBI): domain Eukaryota; kingdom Metazoa; phylum Annelida; class Polychaeta; order Phyllodocida; family Polynoidae; genus Lepidonotus; species Lepidonotus clava. The sequence goes on from OW387148.1 coordinate 20,505,769, forward strand.
TAAATAAGGCGTGGTGATGGACGCTCACGTCACGAGCAGCTCGGAGCAGCTCCCGCCCGGTGGCCGGCGCCGTGACAGCAGTGAGCGCTTGTCCTTGTTTCAATTACTGCTGCCCGCCTGTATTTGTCTCTGTTGGTGCAGGTTCAGGGCTAACATGGCGCCCCAGGGCCCATGAGAAGGTAAAGACTGTATGCCTCCGGACAATCTGGATGGTGCATACCAATAATATTGTCACCAGTAACTTGTATTATGACTACCAGAAAATAAATCAGTTACAGTGCTTTGCCGCATATTTCCAATATCAAACTTTGGATTGATTTTCCTAGTCCCTTTCTAATATGTTGTACCATTTGGTAAACTCAGAGGATTATTCCCCGAGTATTCCAGTCCATACCGGTGGTGGACATAGGGTATTGGGATATCCCCACTGATATTTGCTAGAGTAATACCAATGAGCGTGACGTGTCACTGTACGTCAGAGGAGAGCCGGGCAGCCTTATTAAGTAGCCTTCACTGCTAGGTTTCTACACAAGCGGATGTACATTTGATAATAGCTCATTATTCCATGCCTCTCTATAGGCGAGCTGTATATACGGCAAACAGCCGTCTGTGTATAAACCTAATGTATGTGAGAGGTTATTGGCATGTCGGGCCTGGTGCTGTTTACGGTCGGGTAGGGCGGCCGTCGTCGGGCCTGGAGATGGGGGATAAAGAGTGGCAGACTATTGATTAACACGGTGTACCAATTAATCCGCACGTCTCCACAACCGACTAAGAACTGCTATACATATTGGGCCGCACTAATTGCCGGATTTATCTTATATGCTTTCATCAGGCTTTTAATTTAGATAAGCGAGTTAAGGGATGTATTTACCGACAGCTCTCTTCTCTTTGTTGGAGTATCTAGCGGTGAAAAATTTACATTAAATTGTATGCAGTAAAATTGAATTAAGTGACGGAGGTAGTATTAGAAGGGTGGGTCTAGATAAGGAATGGGTTAACCTGTATAATCTCTTATCTACATTATCGTCGTTTACTGCATCATCACTCGGCAGTCTAGTGGCGTCTTCGCGGTCCTGTCTGTCCCAGTGTCTGCGCCTTATTCGTTAAGTAATAACATCCTGCAACTTGAGTAACAGGACAGAAATCAAACTGCAGGACCACCACAATTGAATTACCAGCTATTACCATCACACTTTCTCCATAATCGTCTCCATAATAAGGTGGCAATGTCAATTACAAAATCTAAGAACCATACAGGGGCAATTTGATTGCATAAAACCATAAGATAATGGACTTACATGGGACTTTGGATGCACGTTTATAAAGATCACTTTACATTCACTAACCAGGATACACATTATGTGAACAGAAATACTCTGAAAGGTTAAAGTGTAGGTCTTGAGACACTGGTATAGAATGTCATCATTGTCATTTAAAGAAGGTTACTGCAAGTAATGAAGTACCCAGGTAAGTTGCCATGCCTTCCTAGCATGTAAACTGCATCTGTCATGAACCATAGATCTAGCAAGTAGTAAGAAATTCGTGATTGCTAAGCACTACTTACTTTTGGTTAAACCTTATAAAATGTTTTTTTTATTACTTAATTTTCTTCTATTCTTTTTATATTTGTAATATTTCCGTAAGTTTTTGTGCATCTTTTTGGGCACTTGACGAGGAGATGACGATGTACGTTATAACTCGGATGGTCGGGCTGGTATCTGTCATATGCCAATGCTTCTCTGTCTCTGTCAACTGTCTTGCGTGAACTTCTGTCATTCTTGAACCTTGAAGGGAATGAGACTTGCGTGTCGAGTACAAGCCTAAAATGATAACATTACACACGGGAAACAATAGAAATATTTACAGACTATTTTGTCTTGACATGAACTTTTCACATTTTCAATGAAATTGGTACAATGACAAACACTGAAAATGCTGAAGCAATTTTACTAATTTTGCAATGGTACTTTTCAGCCTGCTTGTAATACTGGCATGCACGCCCCATTTTCTAAGGCGATCGAAATACAATTGAATAAGATGTAATTTCCATATATTTTTAACATTGATAAAATGTTTACAGCAAACGGTTTAACAGACATTCCATGTGTTAACTTTGGGGTCTCTAATGAACTAATACAACACTTTACCTGGTATAACAGATTATTTGCATTGATTCAGTTTGCTTAACGCTTTGGTCAGGTGGCAGGGTAACCCTTGGTGGCTTAAGTGTTGGTGTCGAGCTATAACTGCGTTGTTTCTAATGCTGCATTTTAAACACAATACTGTAGATACTGCACCAGAATGTACTAAAGAAACTGTAGAGTTATCCTAAAACCATGGTAGTTTGAGCATTATAATGTAGCATGAATTTGTTTGCACAAGCGGAGAACATGTTATCTCTCTTTACAGTGAATATTTAAGACTTCAAAGAAATTGGGAAATTAAAAAAACAATATTTGTTACAGTAAAACCCCTTTACTTCACAGTAAACGTTTAATTATTTACACAGGACACACCTAATAACCGGGCGCTCGTAATATCCATCGTTTTTACTTCCAGCTAATTGCCGCTACAACCCTTGTATTGACATTTAGTAGCGTTGCATCTGATTTCTTTTATCCCCTTTCATCTTTAGACGACCACTTACAAAAACAGATATAACAAAAACAGCGGACTAAAAGCCGCAAATAGAAATAAAAAGAGGAACAAAGGCGTTTGGCCATTACGTCCTACCCTGTCCTTCATTAACCCCAACCCTGTACCACCCCCTGGACGGCGTCTGTGAGCGGGTAAGGCGATATCTGTAGACAGGGTCACTGCATTGACCACCGCCCTGGAGGAGGGCAGCCGAGGTCAGCCTGGAGGCGTCTCCAAGGTGACAGCAGCTAATGTGATTGTGGCTGTTGATGGTGGCGTCTTGGGCGTCCTCCAGGGTGGGACCTGGAGACGGGAGACGCTGGTATAAGTAGCAGTCAGAAGCTGATATTAGCAATTAGCAAGCAGGAGTATTGGCTCGCTTATATTATACCCCGACTAATGCAATTTGTGAAAGAAGCCACAAGAGGCAATGCCCATGTTATATGTCAGTTGGAGGTTACTCATAACTGTATAATGGCATTGTACATAATGCGCGGTAAACTGGACATCAAGAATGTATCAACCCACAAAGAATTTAGGTCAGGAAAAGTTCTCTTTGTATCGACCATCAAGAACAGAGAGGATTGTACGTACATCCTGTTAGGACAATCGATCGGGCATCGTCGGTGCTAACTCTCAAGTCTAATGTACTATTGTGCCCCTGACCTTTGTATGATTCGGTCTTTGTTTCAAAAGGTCACATATCTAAGAGTAGGACATTTATGTCTCCAGGATGGCTATGGGACAAATTAGAATGTCGAGATGCAGTACAGCTATAAGAAACTCAAGGTCGAGAATGCGCCAGATGTGCTGTTTCTCCACGCACTATCTCAGTTACTTACATCACTCTACTCTAGATTGTCTGAGCTGGCAGTAGCCTACCTGAACCTGCTCCTTCAGAGGAGGCTATTTGAACCAAATTTCCCCGCCAGCAGTGTAACGTACGTGACTACGTTTTTACTGACTATGTTCATATAGGTCGTTCATTTGAGCATACCAAAGTAATACAAAATATATGGAAATTACAAGTTCAATAATAGCTAGCATTTACATAACCAATGTAGACTGAACATCTGTCTGTGACAGCTACTTGCTTCCTGCGTAAAACCACCATCTTTATAGCTCAGATGTATTGCCGTGACACACAATTCGGTTAATTATAGAACCATGACAGTCTATGGGCCTTAGAATTGTTGCTCTAACTCAGTGAGCACTCTGTCACCGAGGGCTCATGTAGTTCAGTAGTAGCGATACGTCCGCTGTACCCCTCATTGCTGGCTTCCCCCCCCCCCCCCCCCCGTGAATTATCCAATCAGGTGGCAGGAAGCTATTTGCTGCGTGATTTCCCCAGATGGGTGGCGCAGCCTCCAGTCATCATGGTGGTAGGGGGGCAGGGAGTGGAGTGGGTCCAGCGCAATTCCCACCTCCTACTACACAAACCACATTGTACAGTCACCGAAATAGGCCCTACCAGCTTTTTATTATTTAAATGAAGTTCTTTCTATTAGAAAAAGTTATCCTCTCTCGGCCTATCGACTATTTGGCAATTTGAATTGTCGTAGTTTGATTCTACATTTTGTCCTTCCATCAGTTCTCTGTTTCCCCATTAATTTTAATGTAATAGCGGCTACGAGGGTATCAATTAATCCAATCAGAAGTATCGAAAATAGAATATGACCAGAACTAGTTTGTGAAGCCAAAATATAATTCAATTAAATTTAAAAGCAAATTTGGTCTAAGAAATACATATATTTGGCGTTTTTTACAAGTCACTTGTAGAATGTCAAAATGGCACCCTCCTCTACCAAAACAATTGGAAATGAAAAAGTATAAAACACCAAGATGATTAACTCCGCTTTGTCAGTAAAACAAAATAATGATATACTGATCGATGGATATATTATATTCTACGTGCAGTTAGAGCCTTACTAAGAAAACTTATGTTAGATGGGAAGTTTAATGAGGACAACTGCCTTGAAAAGAACATTTCCTCTATCTCCTCATTTGAAACCCAACCGACTGACCCATGAATAGAACAGAGAAACATGGCCGAATGAAACCGGTCTGTGACGAGCCCTAGGGGTCTCTTGTTAGTGGAATCTCCGGGCAGGAGGCTCGGGCTGCTCATGTTGTTAGGCAGATAAGCGATCTCCTACTGGGACGGACCGGAGGATTGATGTTGTGGCCCTTGTTGGGACTAGGGCTTTTCTTACCTACCCCGCCGGCCCATGAATCATCTGATTACATGGCTTACAGAGCAGCTCAGGCACTGCTGAGGGGTACTCCCTACAGACCTGAGTGACCTGATTTTAGAGTTGCTCACATACCTGCTCACAGAAGGTTAGCAGAGCTGCTCATAGCAATCAACTAAAACATACATGTTGTACACAAACCAGACTAAAGAATATGGTACAACTTCGCAATCTCCACAGAATTCCTACTCTGGCTCTTGGTACTGCTCCTAAAACAGACCCATTGCCTCTCTAAGAGCTGCTCGTCTGGCATTCACAGCCTGTCCCTGAGCAGCTCACGGGGCCTGCCGTCACCTAACCCACCGACTCGGCTTACCATTGTCCCCACCAAACTACCGGAGGACGCGGCTCATCTCCGGCCGATAAAAGATGAAAGACCGAGCCGTCACACGGTGCCAGTGGGCTAGGGCTTAAAAAGGGGCCTTTGGCAGGAGGAGGAGCAGGAGGAGCCCCTGTCGTCAGTACCCGAGCTGAGGGCCTACAAGCCGCCCCCTGGGAAGGGCTGGTGTTTACCGCCTCCTCAGCCGACTTAATCATTAAAATGCGGACCTGGCTGGGGCCGGCCGCTGACGGGAATGCGGCGGGGGAGTGGTAGGAAGGACGACCGGGGCACAGGCACTGGAGGAGCGCCCGGCTAAGTCAAATAGGGATAATGCGGTACAGATGTACCACCTTATCTTGGCCCGGGCTCTACAGCTGAATCTCCTTGGGGGGAAAGCCTTATGGAACATGGATGTTTGGAATACCAGGACAGTCAGAACCAAGCATTTTGACCTATGCACAATTTCCATAATGACAAAATTAATATTCAGTCAGAGGCTTGGAATAAATGTTTTTCTGTTGGTTTTGCCACAGCCAACTTAAGCAAGGGTTTACTCGCGCATAGCCAATGATGGACACAGATCTCCGAAAACAAGACAGATTGCCAATATCGGCGCCCAGATATAGCTGTTTTACGCCACGCGACTCCTGTCCAATAACCGATCGAATCTTGGCAGCCAGGCAATGCAGATTAAGGAGACTGAACGCAGCTTAGTTTCTTTTGAAATTTACGCTGTTAGTGATCGAGCTACTGAACCAGATATCTTTTGTCCTGTTGTTTATAACAGAAGATGAGATGAAAGAGAGCGTCTTCAAAGTGTCTCAACGACAGTGTCTTTTCCTATCTTGTGAGCTCTTTTTGTATAAACGCATCCAGCAACAACTGCATTATGTACGCCAAAGACGGCATACAAGAATGCTCGACAGCCATTTTTAGATCACCTGAGAAAGAAATCCGCCATTTCTTTAATGTATAGTCACTCCCTCCTCTTCTATGGCCTACCTACCAAGACAATACTCATAACGGCTATTCCCTTTTATCTTCACACATCTCCAACCCCCTTTAATAACCCCCCATCCTACCCTCTCTCTTGCGACAGCTGATGACAGGCCTGAAGCGGAAGTACGTATATAACACTGTAGACATGCGCATTGCTGGCCTGCCGCCAGTGCGCTTGCGCGGCGGCGGTGAGACAAGTATCGCTGATGGAACGCACTCGTTGACTTGATGGCTGAGGGTCAATACAGAGAGGGGGGAGATAGGAAGGTGGTCGGGAGATAAAAGAAGGTGGTGGGTTGATTGGGGGCGGTGGTGGGGTGATTGGGGTAGGTGGTGGGGTGTTGCGGCGAAATCGACTGTGTCTGGCTTCAGCGCCTTGAAGCCACAGAAGCCACATCGCCCTGCTGACCCGTTTCCCCCTCGGTAGTGATTGACGTCGGGGCTCATAATGCTCCAGGTCCCCCCCGGGGCGGTGTACTTAAGGCCTTTGTTTGATTAGACCCCTAATGGTCTCCAGCCGAGGTGGGGCCTGGCGAAGCCACTGCCGAAGCCACTTACGAAGCCACTCGCCCAACCAATAAGGGAGACCCTTGGCATAGGCCTAGATACGACTGAGCATTTTCCACTTCAGCTTATAGAATCTGCTTGATTTTGTTTTTACCAGAATATGCTTAATATTTTAGTAAACGAAAGTATTTTCATTTGGGTAATATCCTTAAATTGCATTATACTGAATTCTAGGGATAACTATCACACAATGTTTCTATATTGGGCCTATCCGTTTAGGCGGTATGAATAATTGATCATCTCACACCAGGATGGTTAGGATGCAAATGAACCGACATCTCAGAAGTCGGCGCCAGTCGAATGGGTTGACTTTTATCTCCCATTCGGATGGGATGCAGCAGATAACTTGCGACGTGATAGGATTGTTTAGGAGCATTCTGATGACGTCCCTCCGTCAGAAGCCAACAGTCTCAGCTAAAACCACCATCCAGATATGATGAAAATCGGACTTTTTCGTTCTCTAATGTCTGCAATATCATAGTAGACGTTTGGCTATTCTTACGCACTGCTTTATCAGAAACGATCAGCAACTGTAGATTAAAGCAGTCAGAGCCATTTGTTCGTGCTTTATAGACAAATTTCGCCAGAAGAAAAAGTCTATTAGACTGAAATGCCATTAATGAGAGTGCTAGGCATGCACGGCAAATGAGTTCAAACCAAGAATAAGAAATACTATCATAATGATCGAATCTCCTCCTGAATAGACAGACAAAAAAAGGAAGCTTTTAGTTGGAGGCAAGACACGCCCCAAGTAAAAACTTAATGGTTATTTTAAACCCGCTTCGGCAAGAAAACAAAAACGTGTGACCGCCAAACAATTTCCGCAGGCGTTTTGGGTCTCTATAATTCAGCGTTTTTCTTACTCAGAAAATCCCCTGTGAGATCCTCATTATTTCATATCAAAATTTGTATCGTAACCATCATTTCTTTAGAATTTTATCGATATATTTGAAGATTAATCTCCCCAGTAAAATGCCACCTTAAAGGCCTTATACTTGATATTCCCGTCGCGTGTTTCAATCCAAATAGATTCTGAAGGCAAATGGAGGTATTCGTTTTGCTATCTGTGTTAATTACATGACGCATGCATGCAAGACTCTCTTTCATCCCATGTTTTCTGTCTTCTATACATTAACGCCCTACTTAGTATGTGAAAGTTAAATGTGCCCCCTTTAACGACAAGGCTATACATAATGAAGGACTTGGGGAAAAAAGTTCCACGACATTTCATAAGACTTAAAGAAATTATAATAAGGTGATCGCCTTAGAAAGGTGAGAGAACTTGCAGCTGAAAACTAGAGCGGGAAACAATTAATAAAAGTGTATGCTAAGCACCTTGTATGTTGAAAAGTGAAAGCAGTGATTGGCGCATCCTAACTCAGTAAGCAGATAGGACAGGCAGTCTGGTCAATAAAAAGCAGAACCTTAAGCTGCTCCTAGTGAGGACCCCGATATGCTATCAGGTGTTGGGTAGAAGGCCCTGTCAGTGGGTGATAATAGGGGTGTCAGCCTCCTCCTGCCTCTGATAAGACCCCCTGGTTACCATGGGAACATAAATGACTCTCCCATGGAGATGGTGATAACAGGCAGGTGTAGAATACGGCCACGTTTAGGGGGAAGCGCTGGAGTCACCCGAGAGTAGCAGAGTTTTCTATCTACATGAATTTTTTTCATGGGGCGTCCATTTACTTTATCCAGTCTGGGGTGATGGTTGAGTTAGGGCGGGTTTCCGTAGGACGACCAACGTGAAAAACTCTAATCAGACAGATTTAATGTTCATTTTGAGAAGAGGCATCAAGCAGGCAGACGGCAACCCCCGTTTTAGGGGTTAGTCGGCTGACTGACACCCCCAAAAATCAGACATGTTAGATTTGAGCGAACAGAAAATTTAGTTGGTCTTTTTCCTTGTTGGTGTGGATGCCATTTGCCGTGCCCCCCTGAGGATTAAACCCTGACTGAACTCTTCGCCCAGTGGGGACTCTGCTTTATAAAGAGTTACCATATGTTGTTTGAAAAAGAATCTATCAATGGATTAACTTGTGAATTAACCTGTACAAAACAAGTAGAACTTAAAGAAACTTACATACTTGTAGTTCGAATCACAATGATAAGACTTTAGTGTGGATTAAACAGACCAAAAATAAAGAAAATTTGTTACTGGAAAAATCAACTCAATGAAATCAGCATAATAACACTCCTATTCTGTCTCTCTGTGACCAGAAGAAATCTCTAAAAGTGTTACAATGGGTCTGAATTCGGTCATTTCTCATCTTGGCTTACAGAATAATAATTCAAAAAATAGGGAAAGGAATATATATGATGTCTTGACAATTAATAAAACCTCTTGTAAAGTCGTAGTTCTCCCACGTAGTGATGCTGAGGTTCTGAACTCAGCGGTTTGACGGTGGCTCCGTCTGGTGTAAACCTGGGAGTTACTCGTGTCGTCGGCCTCGGGTCTGGGTGAATACAAACCTAATAATACACCTGACATAAAGCCCACTTGTACCTACTACTTCCCCTTAAAGTGGCGAAGACGTATGGCGGGCTTTTATTGACCCTAGTTCTACATATCCTATATCGACGGGCCTTAAAGCTTTAAGAAAAAAAAAGAGACATAAAGTTGGTACGAAAAACATGGATTCGCCGATGCCAAGAATGAGAACGAATTGGATTTTTAAAAATGGCTGCTCAAGTAACTTAATTACTATAACAAAAAACAGTTTAATAGGTTCATGTAATTGATTCATAACAGGGTAATATAAGGAAATACAATTACACGTGGGACGGGTTGTGCGGCGTTAATCAAATCAAACAGTCCTCTCCGCTTGTGCAACACAAAAATACAACCCCCCAAAAAAGAACTCCCCATCCCCGCTATCACCACCACTTCCCCCTTACATGAGTTGGACACTAACCTCTAGCCTGTGCCGCTGTGCGTGTTGCAGTGAATCTCTATGCAGACCGGTCGCCGCGCGCCCACCGCATCGACCCGACCCAGTTCATGTTATCGAAGGCGGACCGTAAGATGTCGGAGCCGGTGTTCTCGTCCATGAAGCCTCCCCCGGTGGACGAGAGACACCTGGCGCGCAGTCCCGAGGTGGAGAACATCCCGGAGAGGGTGCACGGCGTGCGCGAAGACAAGGTCAGGCACCTCAGGTAAGGCTTCAGTCTTTTATACCTTTTAGTATTAAGCAAGTTCTTATTCATTGAGAGTCTTGAGTCTTTATTCACTGTTAAATGTGTAGTTTTTTTGGTATTTATATCAAAGAAATATTTCCTTTTGTTTCCGGATTTTCAGAATTTGTCAGTTTTTGAATATAAAAATAGAATTGATATTGCTCCTCACTCAAATCAGTATTTAAGCTTTTCAAATTATTCCTTCATCCGGACCTTAGGTAATCAATGAGTCTCAAGTCCTGTGTTGGTGCTATAATATTTTCTGATTATTTATGTGATGTCTATCGATTTTGTAAATGATCTTTTGTTGTTGTAAATTGTGATTTGGATAAAAATTACTGAAAATTACTTTTAAAGTACTAATATGGAATGCAGGTACATTGAAATTGAATTTGTTTTAATTTGTAGGCCTACTTGTGTTTTACATATAATTTACCGGAAAAAAGTTGCACTGAACTTAAATGAATGGTGTCAGGTTCCTCTTTTGTTCACCAATTAAGGTTGTCAGAATAGATTTTATTCATCGTTTCAAATTCGATTCCTATGAAAGAATGTTATATAATTTGCTTATTACTGTCCAGGAAAAGGTGATGTTACTTATTCCATATACCCACCAAAAGAATTGCTAGCATAACGATACCCAGAGTACAACGTTCACAGTCATGTTCACAGGGGATCCAGAAGTTACAATATTAACTGTTAAAAAGTGAAAATCAAATTTGAAGTGTAATAAGGTTATTCAGATCGAAATCTCAATCTGATCACGGGCAGTTTTTCATCCCAGATTTCTTGTGTAATTGAGCTTTTTCTGTCTGAGTCGGCCTATCCGTCTGGAAAGAATGAAAGCCTATGCCTACTTTGTAGTACTGAGAAGAACTCTTCATTGGATTGATCGTTACTTGATGAGCCGAATGCTTCAATGGACTTGGCTTCTTATACTTCCCAGCTGTCTCCAACTGTCATGAAACACTTCAAAAAGCCACCTTAAGACCTGTAATTCAATTCGGGGTATTGATGTATCAAACGGGGGCAATAGGTGGCTTCAGGGCATGTGCTTTGAAATTACTGACAGAAGATTCCATATCAATGTTTTAATCATATGGATTAATTAAAGCGAAGACGGATCAGTGAATGTCTGCCTGGTCAAAAAAGGCCGAGGAACATGCGTCCCTAATCCTCCAAGTGGTCGCTTCATTAAGGTTCATTAGAAAGTTCTGGTCAGGCTTTTTCGCCGACCCAGGAGACCCGTTAAGGCGGTTTAAACCTCCCTTAGTCCTCCTGTAGGCGGCGACTAATAGCAATTAGAGACATTCCTTACTGTCCCTCTTCCCGGAACTTCCTGGAACTTCCCGGAAAACACCTCCGGCCGTTGCCATGGTGATTGGTGTATGTTTGGGGTAAAGGCGAGTGTGTGAAAACTGATGCTGTTTGTTTGCTAAAAGCTGGATGGGAAATGTAGCTCGCATACTGGAGGGGTGGATGGCAAACATGCTTTGTGAGTAGGGTGATTAGTGGCCCGTAAGTCGAGCTACTCACAGCAAGAAGTATTCCCAACATGAGCAGCTCGTAGCAGCCACTTAACCCTTTCTCCTCATCGTCTATAGTAAAGAATCTGCCTGATTTAATGCAGTGACATATCAGCAGTACACATTGTAAAAGTCTCATATTTCATACTCCTACTTAGAGTGCAGTAATGTATACGAACATATCAGATTTTACATCTTTCCGTCGCCCACGGTCATGAGCCTAAGGCAGGAAGACTTTTTACGGGAAATATAATTCTTCAACGAAAAAAACATATGAAAAATGACTTGGGGAATGACAAATCTGCCCAGCCGCCTCTGGCTTAGGAAATACTAGAAGTGTCGGCCATGGGAGGGGGGAGTGAGGGAGGCAGTGTAGCAAGAGAGATGGGGCCTAATGAAACTGGGTAGGAGCTCTCTAGTAGACAGCTATACGACGACCCCCAGCAGTAGTAGCAATGAGTCTGGTTTTGCCACTCATTACTATACAAGTCAGAGATATGGCAGTAAAGTCAGCCGGGGGATCCTAATCTCCTAAATAGCAGACAGTAAGGGGAGTTGTCGACAGTACCCCGCGTGGTCCTGAGTCTGATATATCTCTACAGCCGATAGTAAAAATGTGATATGTTTGTTACAGAAAAACTTGTTTGCTCCGAATCAGTATGCAAATGAGTCGCCCTCCCTTCCCAATCTCTCCCAGTACATGGGTTTTGTGCTCAGTTCTGTCCGTAGAAGCTACATTAATATTTGGCGTATGGCTTCCTCAGTGGCTTCGTTATTGGGCTCGTCATCGGGGGATGTGGCTTCAGCCAAAGGGTAACAGACAGAAACACGCAGGGACTGGAGTGGATAGGGCCTGGGGAATTCATCAGAACACCCCTTTTTCTGTTGGCAAAGTCATTTGAATAATTACAACAATTGTTTTCTCCATTCTAAAGCAGCGTTCATTTTACCTAGAAAGAGAGATGTTTCTGCTGTGAACTTTAATTGATTTTAATAGCGCTGTGTCTTGCGATCACGTTGAGTATTTGCTTTCTACTTAATTCGCATTGGAGACTAAAAACAGGAACAATAGTTTAAATATGTTGTTCATTGTCTGTATAAAGCATACTATTAAATAATCGATCCAGGGATGGAAAGAGACAGAGGCAACCGTTCCCGTCTCACTTGAATGTGTTTATCTTCATAGAAGTCACATTTTTTCACCAACCGTTATTATCTGTCTCCGCACAATCCTCTTCTGGGTTAAAAAGGTGTCTTGAAGCCTCTCATCGGTACAGTAATGATATGCTGCAGCCAATCAGGCACGTCCTGCCGGCTATTAAAAGGTGTTTATCACCGTGTGACAAATCATTGTCCGAACTTGCCACGAGCAGCTCACAGTCCCCGAAAAAAATAACAGACTCTGTAGAAAAAAAGTATAAAGCTTTCGCTCAGACAAATCGTGCTGTGCAATGCAATTATCATAACTGGGTGTCGTTGCCTTTCGCTGACAGTGTCTAGGAGGGAGTGGAGGGGAGGTAATGTCATTGACAGGCACGTTAGAGATGTGGGGCGCCCGGAGGAGGCTGGAGGAGTCCCTCGACGAGCAGCTCAGGTCTGATAAACCCGCTCCCACTGCCTCCAACACCCACTTTAATTGCTCATCACTCTACTGGAGCGCTGTAGACATGCCTTTGTCCTCCAAAACAAAAATCATTCAATGCTAATTAGTAATAAGGTTTTCTGATTTCTAAGAGGCCAAACGTTCATGATAGACCAGGTAATACACCTTGGAAATTGATTAGGCATCTTGAAATTAAGATTGATAATTACTCTCAATCAACTTAAGGTTCTTTTATAAGAACACTTATCCGTTGAATTAATCACACTTTAATTATTGCAGTGCTAGAGATTATTAAGTGAAAGTAGGATTTAGTAAGGTTTCATAAGTACCGTAAAACCCCTAATTTAAGCCGAACCCTAATTTAAGCCGCACCCTGACTTAAGAGTTTGTCTTTAGATACTTTTTTACCATAATTTTTCAGAGATCTAATTGTATCCAAGGTTGTGTAAAACCCTAATTTAAGCCGCACCCTTAAAGTTGAGGCCTTATTTGATCAAATTTTTTAAACTAACCCTAATTTAAGCCGCGGCTTAAATTAGGGGTTTTACGGTAGTTCCTATATAAAATATTGAAAAATAATCGCTTTATCGTCAGTTCAGCCAATGAATCCCTAGTAAAATGAGAATCATTTCACACTGTGAAAGTAAAAGCCAGTCTATTTTTGTCACTGCAAGGAGAAATCATAAAAGCACATTCAATATCCTAAGTGGACGACAATGAGAACGTCTTCTATTCCCGGTAGATTGGATTTAAGACTAAAATACTCCAGATAAATGAGATTACGTGCGCCTGCCGGTCACGTCTACTGCCTGCCTTGCCATGCCTCCACGGCGGCAGCAGTGAGATCTGCTCCAGCACACTGCTCCAGGTCCTGGAGCAGTGTGCAGGTAGGGGGAGTGTGTCATCTCAGGTGTAACAAGCTGGAGGTACAGGACGGCCACGGAGACCTCTCTGATAGGTAAGGTATGGGGGAGGTGTGTTTGACCGGCCCGGTTGGCCGCTAGGGGTGGAAGGGTAGATTGGGGTGTTGCAGCCTGTGATTGTTTCATTTCATATGCATTGTGTGAAATGTATACACATTAGTATGGGTTTATATGATTCGGAACCCCTATGAAGCTTGTGCATTTTAGGTTCATTGTTTATTCTTTGGATTTAATAATAAGTAGGACATAGCCAATGTAGACACAGATATGCCATTTCTTTTGCCTTCTCAACATTAAGATAACGAGGCCTAGGTTTATGGAAACAGATTCTGGATGATACTGGAAAATCGTTTTCTTATGATATTGATGAGGAAGCAGGCCTGAGTTGTAGCAAATTTAATTAGACTAATAGCCTTTAAGTAAACTGCAGTCCTTTGTTCGGACATCAGTGGTAGCTGTGCATGCTGTCTCAGTGGTTCAAGGTTTGTTTTGAATGTACCGAAATGTCAGACCGGACCCCTTGTGTGGACAAAGGTGACCAAGGACAGTTCTTACAACTTTGGACAGTGATTAGTGAATTAGTTCAGGTCAGTCAGGTGGCCCAGGTATTCCACGTCTTACAACTATGGACAGTGATAGGGGAGTACAATCAGATCAGTTAGCTGGTCAAGATTCTGTGTCTTACAACTGCAGACAGTGATCAGTGAGTTAGATCAGATGAGTTAGGTGGCCCAGGTATTCCGTGTCTTACAACTATGGACAGTGATCAGTGAGTGACTTCAGATCAGTCAGGTGCCCCAGGTATTACGTCTTACAACAATGGACAGTGATCAGTGAGTAAGATAAGATCAGTCAGGTAGCCCAGGTATTCCGTGTCTTACAACTATGGGCAGTAATCAGGGAGTTAGATGATATCGGTGGCAGAACTATCATGTGTCTGTTGGAGAAAGGCCAAGAATATGAATAAATCTTTTCCGTGTTTACTATACAATATCCATGGAATACAGAACCGACCTTCCTCGTGGATGTCCCAAATTGATTAAAGCATGAAGAGTGTACGAATTCACATGTTGTGTTTTACCAACGTTTGGTCTATGGAGCAACAGTGAACTCGCCCATATTCCAGAGCCATAACTAGGGTTAAGCCTTGCCATGTGTGTTTACGTTGTTCATGGCCTGGAGGTGTTACAGGCTTCCCGGGGCCCTTTGATGTGCCCATTACACCTGGCTCAGGTGGGCACCCATTGTTTACGACCACCTCCAGGGCGGGCCTTTTGGCCAATGTTAGACAAGTGGGGGGAATCTGCTTCGCTATACCAGGTATATGGAGAAGGTTCCGAGAAGGGAGCTCTGATATTCGATTAGCAATGATAAATATATTTTTCAATGCAATATATCCAAGTCCATACTGACGGCTTTAACTTAAAAGAAAGCTGGTGGATGTGAAAGGGATATTATTATACTCTGGTCAAGAATAATAACACGTGTATTTAGTTTAACGACGTCTTTGAGCGTCGCTAGGGGAGACGGGAGGGTGGATCAGCGACGTCTACAAGCACCACTGGAGATCTTTGGTAACAATTATCTTTTTGTGAACTGTTCTTCTGAAAACTATTCACAAGGGTGACGGGAGCTTTTTCCCCTGGACCTTTGTCACAAAGGTGACAGGACTTGAACAGGACCGTTTCTTGATTAATAATCTAATACTTGTAATAACCTAATTTACTCATGGATATTTTCTCATTAAATCAAGTGTTTTTCTCCCCACCCCTCTTACAGGGAGCGCGCGTCGAGCCCGCACCTGCAGCGGTCTCAGAGCGCGGCCAACGCGGCGGCCGACCCGCCGTCCTACCGCGACGTGATCACCACCACCACCAGCACCACGTCCACCTCCTCCAGTAACCCCAGGCTGCACCCCCAGCACAGCCTGGCCAGCTCCATCGCCGAGGAGCCGCTGCCGCCACCGCCGCCGCCCATCTACCTGGACGAGGACTCGCAGCAGGAGATGCTACGTCGGGAGCGCGTGACGATGCGCGCGCTAAAGGAGCGGCGTGACGAGGCGGCCGTCTCCATGTCGCGGTCGACGACGTCGGCGGCGTCGGCCACCCTCACGTCGTCAGCCAGCATCACGTCGTCACGCGGCACCGACGACTCGGAGGAGGAGGGGCGCAGAAAGGTGGGAATGGTACACACACGCTTCTGATACCAGTCGAAGTGTGCCTTAACTCGCCTGTGTGTGTCTGTCTCTGTCTGTTCTATTAGTGTAACCTCCGTGCTCTTCCTCCTACCGCTACTACTGGTTCTACTGCTGATGTTGTTATAGTACTGTGTATAAGTCTGCTTGTCTGTGTCCTTGATAATGCCTCCTATGCTGGCCCTGGAAAAGTATCGGCTCTCATAGAAATCCGCATTGAACTGGAAGTGGTACCGATTGTATCTCGTAAATTAAAGTTGCTTATACGTCATCTACAGGTTTGGTTATGGGAGTGCCTCACAGCAAGTACAGAACAAATACGCTGCTCAAACAAAAGCCTCCCATTCATATGAAAATACAATTAAGGCCTCTTGAAAAATAAATCCAAGTTACATATATTTCTAGTCGCATGTTACAATCCCTTTCTGGTATGGATTATAGTACACATATATAGATAAGACAGCGCCTATCTCTAAGACGTAATTACAGTGCTATCGGTACCACTCTCAGGCTACAAGGTGGAATCAGATTTGCACCTGATAGGCACACACGCTAAAAGATTCACCTGGTAGACTACTTTCTGAACTCTCCCAACACATGAAACATGTTATCTCGTTGTCGCCAATCTGTCAAGAGCACGCCTTTCCTTTGTGCCTCCCACCCTCCAGCACTATACCTTTATGTACACTACTCATCAGTTCAATCAAGCAGTCTATAATGTAGTTCAGCATTATACCCATTATCTTTTCCCAGACGTATTTATGCATTTATCATGGATAGGGGGAGTATTTATGCATTTGTCTACCAGTCGCTATTGTCACTACTTCCAGGGGTCCATTTACCTGACTTATGAGAGGGTAAGGTGTTTGGGCCCGATAAGCAACTCATTATTCGTCCAGGTATATTATATGGTTATTGTTCCTCAACAATAAATGCCCCTGATATATCAAAATGGTCTCCCATACTCATAAACCGCCATTATTCAAGATTCCTTATTAAAGGGAGAGGGTATATATTAATACCCCTCGCATAAATTGAGTTCATCCGCCTTTGGAGTGAATATGAATAGGTGAACGATAGAAATAAACTAGGGAGGCAGCTGGTTGTGGCTTCTATTGTGTCATTGTGTCCGGAAATTAACATTTTTAATTTGTATACAGTTATAAAGACAGGGAGATCTTTTTAAATTAAAATCATGCAGTAAGTTTCAGTAACACAGTATACGTTGGGCCAGGGTGACCTTGTAAATTCCCACCAGATCAGCCTCTCTACAGTTAATCTCTCTCCCTGTAAGTTATCTGCTAATAGCACACGCACCCAATACGTCTTTTTATACCTTACATAGAGTCATCTAATAACGTCACCATTCCCTATAGCCTGTATAAATAGCTAAACTCCTTGCAAATATTTCCTGGGTTTCGGTCAAGATCTTCTGCACTCTGTATTCAGCCTCATAACCCTTACTAAATGATAAGCCGGGCCAGACGGAGACTTGTATTTTGTTTGTCCGTTCAGAGATTGTAGACGTGTTTCTCTGTTTGTAGCGCTACCCGGCCGATAAGGCGTATTACATTGCCAAGGAACTGCTGATGACCGAGAGGACCTACAAGAAGGACATAGAAGTCATCACAGTGGTAAGTCATACTCAAGTTTTTGTTATCACCATGTATTCATTATATCAACAACAACAACAACAACAACATATATCAACAACATTATAGAATGATACGACATAAATATCTGAAATTTTGATACGAAAGTTATCAAATAACTTATGATAAGAAAACGATTATAAATAAGTAAGTACGTCTGGTTTAACTGAGGCTAGTAGAATTGAAGTGAACATATGACACTGATGTAAAATTGCATTTCTCCTGCCAGAAGGTATGTTTCGGTGCAAGAAAAAGTACTAGTTGATTTTAGAAGTACAATGTCCGAATGAGAAATAACATAAAGTAAGTCTAACAGACGCACAAACACTTCTCACACATACCCGCTCCTCATACTAAAAACGGCCCGTTTCTTGTGCTTTGCAGTGGTTGCGGAATCTGGTGCGTAAGGAGAACGTGATGCCCGACCACCTGGCCCACCTCATCTTCGGCAACCTCGACCCCATCCACGAGTACCACTGCAACTTTCTCAGGGAAATCGAGCAGCGGCTGGCTATGTGGTGAGTACAGGAGGATTTGTGGAATGTGTCGGGTTGGTATGTATCCGTGAAACCTATACATACCAACGAGATATATGTTTTCCAAAAGAATTTCCGCGTACTCCGAATGCACGCATTATTTATTAATTACGTAGCATGGATAATCAAAATATATTCCTAAATGTTTTTTTTTTATCTAATGATCTCACGAATTTAGATCCAGAATGATTGAGAAACACGTTGCTAAGTTCGGTTGTATTCCTCAGTGTGCCCATGCAGGTCTTGTTTTCGTTCCTGAAAAAGCATGGACACTGTTCCTGTCTGTCCTGTAAAACAGACTTGCACGTTAACCACCAATTTCTAAATCATTTAATCATTCATGTACAAAAGATGGTAATATCAAAGAGCTAAATACATAGCCACTTGATATCTACAATACACGCTAGGAGAATTTGAAAGCATTGAGATAACATTTCAAGTGTGTGTACTAAAACAGATCTAGACTAGCCCTCTGGTTTTCGAAGCCGTAGAATCACGGCAATAGTTACGACCGTTTAGCAGCGCACGCAACCACTACATTAAGGACAGAAATAAATGTGCGTGTCTAACCAGCGTCCAAATGGCCCATGTTAAATGAGGTTTTTACCCTTCTGGGTTCGTTTTGAGTGGCGCTTCCTGTAACGGAGGTGTGTTTGTGATTTGCAGGGAAGGTAAATCGAACGCCCACTTGAATGGCGACTACCAACGGATAGGAGACATCATGTTAAACAACATGAACGTTCTACAGGTGGGTGAGGGAAGGCAACAGGTGATGAGAATCACCTGGGTGTGATAGAGAATCACAAGATAAAGAATTCAAACTATTTTTTGGAATCATATTCTGGTTTGTTCACTAGACGTTTGATTGTAAGACAGTTGCAATAGCAAATTAAATGAATTGAGACAAAAACAATTTATTTTGATAATACTACCTTTAACATTTTTCAATGTTCACCCTTTTTTCAAAATGACCATTTCTAATATGAGATGTACCATCAGTTGCTTGAACCGGTGTATAAACCGTGTTTCCCAATAACGTTGGAAACCAGATACGTCCCACTTATGTCCAGCTTTGGGTCTTCAAAATATCTATATTTAGATTGATACAGGGTCCCAGAGCTGTGTTTTCATGCTACTCCAATGTCAAAAGAAATGGGGATTTTTTTATATACTAGTTTGAACTTTTGCCAAATGTTCCCCTGAGAATTTCCCCATGTTCTCGTACTGCGATCATTTTCAATCCTGAGTGCGTTGAACCACCGTTATTCAAAATCATCTGAAACATTTCAAACATATCCTCCTTGTTCTGCCAGTTGTACCGCACGTACATCGAGCACCACGAGGACATCCTGAGTGAGCTGGAGACGGCCATCCGGAGAAACAAGCGCTTCGAGCAGGTCTACAAGGACTTCGAGGCGCAGAAGGTGTGCTACCTGCCGCTCAACACCTTCCTGCTGAAACCCGCGCAGAGACTTCTGCACTACAAACTCATTCTAGAGCGTAAGTAAAACTAAATGAATGTTATATGCCATAGTTTGGAGATTCATGTGATTAATATTTATGTCTGAAATTACAATGGACAAAATCTAATTGTAACCCGAAGTTGATTTTAAAAAACATCAATAAAAGTAAGTATACAAATCCAAGAGTCGCCGGGGGGCGGGGGGGGGGGCATTAGTCTTAACTATCAGCAGCAATGATTAATGATTATCTTTTCAGTCTTTATAGAAAAAACGTAGATCTCACCTTTTCTTATAAATGTAGTTGAAAACATATCTCTTAAGAAGTGATACCCAGGTCCAGGGTCTGCCCAAAATGCTTTTACATTTCCAGTCAGTGGAATAGAACCTGTTTTGTTTATGTTACAGGATTGCTCAATCATTATTCCACGGACCATCCCGACTACAGGGACTGCAAAGGTAAGAGGCCTACATCGTTAAATATAATGCTAATAATCATTTTTCACACATTTGTTTACCTGTGATAATGGCAATATCTTCAGATGCTATAACATTCGACGTTATACATCATTTCAATTATAGTTAAATTCATGGAAATTTATAGATACATTTCTATTTTGATTAAATAAATCGAAATTTATAAATATTGATAAATATATCATTTAGACTGTCGCTCAGTGTTTGTAGATTAAGCAATTGAAACCCTACACTGGCCCTAAATATCACTATTCAATTTTATTAGTCCACATCTTGCCACGTCTCCCGTCATAAATGTCACTTTCCAGATTTGAAAACGGGAAATTTAGAACTACAGATCTCTTTTAGTCTTGCTGTATACATATATTTATCCCAGACCGTTAACATTGCTCTTTCCCCCCACAGTGGCATTGTCTAAGGTGCTGGAGGTAACTGTTGGGTTTGAGGCCCGCATGAAGCACCTGGAGAACATGCAGAAACTGATGGAGTTACAGAGAGACCTGGTCGGCCTCGACAGCCTCGTCCAGCCTCACAGGGTGAGTGGAAAACCATGACTCCCCGGGAAATAAAACCGTCAAAAAATTATTGGTTTGCAATTTGACGTTGGGGAGAACGTGTTGGTGTTTGAACCAGTTAAAAAACATCTCGGAATAGTTCTGAATGATGGTCTGAATATTTTCCAATCGCAAGGGAAGAGGTTTACTACTTAAGAATTCTGAAATTACCAAAGGCAATTTAGCCGGATTTTTCGAGGTGTAACTTGTTGAAAGCACTGTTCTGGTTACAGCGAACATGGGGAACTATTCTTTGTTTTTGAGTAAGTTTTGTAGGAGTTTGACGTTCACTATTTATAGATTTCATAAGTAATGCATTATCTGTGGTATTGAGTTTCATGTTCTAGTTTTCATGCAACGTTCCCTCAAACCTTTAACTTTACTTTGTTCGGTTAAAGGGAGCCAAAACCAATAAATTCAATTAAATTTTCCAAACTCAGATAATCGATAATTGTTTTTGGCTCCCTTTAACACGCAATAACACCAAGACAGTTGTGCAAGTTGATAACTGTGTTTGCATTACAACCCTGTTTTATTTCGTATTTAAGTGGTGCGTTTAGATACACAGAGCATGACTGATCGGTCTGTAATATTAAATTCAAATATTGTTTTTTCGTTGCAATACAGGAGTTCATCAGGGAGGGCTGCCTGCCCAAACTCTCCCGGAAAGGGTACCAACAGCGCATGTTCTTTTTGGTGAGTAGAAAATCTTAATAAACTTAATTAACTTTTGACTGAAATTAAATAGTTAAAACACAATACATTATATTTCATCTTCAATCTTAGTTGAAATTCCACTTGAGCTTCTTTGATATTATGATATGAGGTACGTTTCTGATGATTCTGAGTGAAAAGGATTGACTTTATATAGTCAAGAAATACATTAAATATTTGCTTATCTGACAGTTCTCGGACATGCTCGTCTACGCAAGTCGTACCGCCACCCCTTCTCTCCAGTTCAAGGTGCATGGACAACTACCTCTAAGAGGAATGATCGTAAGTATGAGCGTCAACATCTTAAAAATAAATATCTTTGAAATCCAAAATCAAAATAAAATGACCAAGTAGAAATACATGTCTTTGGAAATGGAAATGGAAAATGAGAAGTGGTCAAATGTACTCAAAACAGAGACCATAAAAGCATGTCAACATAATCTGATATAGACCTCAAAATTAAAACCTCAAGTGACAAATTTCCGTATTAAGTAACAATAATAGTCTTCATCACTTTGACTGTCTCCTCGGCTCGTGCCACCGTTGCATACAGACCACAGGTCCTACGTGCCTGTCCCCCGGCCGTCCCCTCCTGCCCGGGGTCTGGGGGTCAGAGCGGCAGGCTCCCTGTGTTTGTGGGCCTCTGTCGACTCACACAGACACTCCTCACCAAAGGTTACTCTCATTATGACCGCCTTTTTAGCCATCATCATAAAGATAGGCCAAGGGGTCAACCGGTGTGGGCCTGTCTGTCGGGGCTGGTCGGCATCTCCCAATGTTAAATCTCTTACTTACTTTTGTATTTTTTTTTAAATTTATTTATCTTTTTATTTTTTTGCATTTCCGTTTTTCGTATTTTACCGCCCAATCCCATGAGTCAGCTATTTTCAGGGAACTGGCCTTTTTGGCGAAATGTGGCGTAAGATTTGATGGTCGAAATGATGATGTTTGTATAAAAAAGAATAAATTAAAAAAATAACAGAGTGGAAAATCTCCAGTAAAATACACTGTCCAAATTCCTAGAATGTCCTTAACCACTAAGGAAAAAACATTTATACTTGGCCATAATAAAATTGAAAATTTGCTCGTCCTGTTGTTGACTTTTTCCGGCTAACCTTTGCCTCAACGTGTCATCTTTTTGTCGGGACGCCGAATGCCATAAACACCTGCTGAGTGGACAGCCTTCCGCAAGTTTCAAAACGAATTGTTGATTAGAAATGGCAAATATTCGTACTTTCATACTCTTTTTAGTGCCCTATACAAGGAAGGGAACGTGAAGAAATCAATTGATTTAACATCGATTCATATCAGTAGAGAAAAGTTTGCATTAAATTGGTCTACATTTGTTGATGCGGTTTAAATAGGTCGAAATATTTGATTTTGTTTTCGTTCAAATTTTGTGAACTCCACAAATTCCACTTGCTCAAATGATTATGACTTTCTGCGCACATGTGTTGGTGATGTGGTGTTGAGGAAGTTAGTCACGATGATCGTTTTGACATTTTGGTCTGACTTGTCCCAGTATGATCTCAATATAGTAAAGAGATTGTGGTGTATTAAGGTATAGGAAGTTTCACGATACAGATTTCTATAGGGAATCCACCAATACATCTGCCTGGCCCACAGTGCATAAGACGGTGACAGGTTATCTTTCAAAACTCATCAAAATTTGTAACATGATTAGGTTTTTGCCATCAAATTTCATAAACAAATTTTCAGCTTTCTTTTCTCCAAATGAATTGATCTGAAACAGAATCAATCAATGTCATTTTATTTGGGAATTACAATTTAACATTTTAAAAACATGAACAAATTTGAGAATGATTTTTTTCAGATGAATTCATTATGAAGCCCATCGGCTAAACTTAAAAAAAACCTACCTCTAAATGCCCTGAAATATAGGATTTTAAAACGGCTGGTAAATATGAGAATCATGTGAATGGCTAGATATACAAGTTTAGCGGTGCTTGTTACAAAAGAGAAGAGACATTAAAAAAATTAAGTTGTGCCTCATGCTATATCAGTGGTCTACCGAATTGGGAAGGGCCCCCAAAATCAGGGTGGCCATTGCATATGGAAAGTAGGGAAAGTGGCAAAAGAAAAGATTTCGTGCCAGAATAAATCGTTTTACGAAGTTTTGGAATTCCTGATTCTTAAAATGCAAGTAATTTTTTGAACAAGGTTTGAACAAATTAATTATGAAAAACGGGAAATTTACTTGTTTCCGCACTCCATTGACTCTACCCCTTTATCCCTCCCCCCAGGTGGAGGAGACGGACCCCAAGGTGGCTGTGGCCAACTCGTTCACCATCTACGGCGGGAACCGCTGTCTGATGGTGGCCGCCAGCTCCCCGGAGGAGAAGGACAAGTGGATGGAGGACCTGCAGAGTGCCATTCTGGCCGCCAAGGAGAGCGGCCAGGACAAGAACCCCTACCCCAGCCTCAAGTCCAACAGTTAGTGTCCACACTTTGTTATTTTTGCACTGCGAGTTCTGGCGATTCCACTGCTAGAACTGGCGATTTCACAAAGCTGTCGGATAGCTCTGGCGATTTTGCATACATGTTGCGTTGCTTATAAGTTGATGTTATAAAGTGATAAGTATCAATGAACATAAAGACCTCATTCAAAATATAAAGGTCATTCTATGAAAATGCTGATATATACATAAATATATGTATCTCTCAGGCAGCTTTTATACGTGGCTCCTATCGTTCAGATTGATGTAGTCATATAGTCAGTACGCAACGTTTAGATACAAACTTTTGAGCTAGATCTGGATTGATATAATCCCTCAATAGGAGAACACAGAGAAGTCCCGCGTTAGATCAAACAGAAAAAAGAATGCGTGTTTATATTGAACTCTTTAAACTAGAAATTGAAGGAACAAATATAACTATTCGTTAATAAGAAGACTGTCAATGGTCGAAATATGTCGGTTCAATAAAAGTTTTACAACACCTGTCATCAAACCAACTCTTCATGTTAGTTTGGGAAAGTTCCAATCATTATATTCTACTAGTTAATAAGTACCCTGTACCCTTTGTAACCCCATCTGTCTCCCTCTCCCCCTCTACAGGTTCGTCTGATAACCTGGAGGACGTGCACGACGAGCCCAAGACGCCGCCCACCCCGGAGAAGCAGATCCAGCACCGCGCCAACACCACCATGCACGTGTGCTGGCACCGCAACACCTCCGTCAGCATGGTCGACCACAACGTCGCCATCGAGGTGCGTCAGGGGGGTTCATTAGACCTGGGGCCTTCTTTATGATATCAGCGATTTGGTGGTCTGCTTACGAAACGCTTGTAGGCCAAAGGTTCTGAATAAAGAAAATCTCCGATACAAAGATCTCCAAAACATCGGTTTGGAAATGAAACTGCAGTTACTGACTGTTAACAAAAAAGGGCTCCTTCTCTCTTCCACCACTTTTCCACGTGTTAGTATGTACAGAGGTACTGAGCCTGAGGCAGAAACACCAGGCAGGAATATACATGTACCAAAAATTCAATATATTTAGCTTGTTGAATAGCATAGAACCATGAAGACATGGGGTAACTTCTCTTCTATAGAGGGTTACTCTTGTTTCATTGAACCAAATCATTTATTTTCAAATCATCTAATGATAAATTACTTTCGGTAGAAACCCACAAGCTGATTACCCTCTTGAGCGTCAGTTGAAAAATTACAGGTTCATTGATGGCATTAACCAAAAGATATTGGTATGTTGCGGGCCTACAAGGATGTCCTACATATATCGTTTCAGAATCAGTTGAGTGGTTACTTGCTACGCAAGTTCAAAAACAGCAACGGTTGGCAGAAACTCTGGGTGGTCTTTACCAACTTCTGCCTCTTCTTCTACAAGACCTTCCAAGTAAGTCCTTCCTTTAGTACACAACATGAGACTGTATCACAAACTAACGGTATCCTTCGACAAACCAAAGTAGTGTCCTTCAACAGTAGCCCGATTCCGTTCATGGCCTCTTTGTTGATTGCATATATACTTCATGTGTTTGGAGGGGGTTTGCAATGAAAAATACATGTATATAAACACATGTACAAAAACGCATTTTCTATAATCATAAGATACAATCGTGTCACAAGAAGTTCCCAAATACACGCTCACCAAAAGCTAAGTGGTTTTGCACCTACCTTTGACTATGTAATTCTGATAATGCAATTAATAGTGTACCTATAAAGAAGTTCCCAACTTAAAACAACAATTAAAAACACATAAAACCCTCTGTGTCTGTGTTTTCAGGACGACTTCCCGCTGGCCAGCCTGCCCCTGTTGGGGTACTCAGTGACCACCCCCACAGAGGCCGACAACATCCACAAGGACTACGTCTTCAAACTCCAGTTCAAAAACCACGTCTACTTTTTCCGCGCAGAGAGCGAGTACACCTTTGAGAGGTGAGTAGTTTTGTATAAAACGTTTAGAACTCAGCAGTTCAGTGCATTTCCAACAGGAACGCAGATTAATCCTTAATAGCTCCCCCTGCTAATGTCTGCACGCATTTCTCACTTTATCTCAAAGATTTACAGTTAGCAAGTGTAGTTTTCTGAGCAATTTTTCAATAAGATATTTTGTTGTAGTGATTAGTAGTTACATTGAATCAGTGCAGTTTCTTTTGAAGATTGCACACTTTAACATAAATTATTATAGAGGTTGAAATTCCCCAATAAACACTGTCTCATTGTATAGTTGTTAAAAAGCAACAATGAAATAAGTCCACTGTACATTCCTGATTAGTATAAAATATGTATATAGTGCCACCCCTGTAAGAAAAACATATATGTACAGTTTAAATCGTCTTTACTATAGTCGAAACATGTTGAATTTCGTCTAATTCCCCCATTCCTACGATTTGGATTTACTATCAGCTAAGGTGTCCATTTAAAGCAAAAAAAATCTAGAATACCTCAATAGTGACCTCAGCATGTGAGCTCTGTCTTTTGATGTCTTTGGGTAGCAATATTTGCTGGGAGATGGAATCCCGTGTAAATATAAGTAGGGTAAACATGATCTGAAAATTGGCTTAAACACAGAATGCTCATACTGCCGAATGACATATCTAACACGTTATTAAATGAAGGGATATCAGATCAGTATGTAATTCAAAGCATGTAACCCATCCAAACACCCCCTATTAACCTCTCCCTCTGCCCGCCCCCCGCGGGGTCCTCTGCTGGCCTCCAGGTGGATGGAGACGATCAGTAGCGCCGCCTGCAGTCCGAGCCGAACACGACTCTTCAGCCGGGCCTTCTAACTACCAGGTCTCTCACTGCCCTCTCACTACCCGCTGCCCAATACCTGTATATCTACCTGTAGTCTCACGCTGCCCAGTCTTTCTTGCTGCCCAATACCTGTATACCTTTCTGTAGTGTCACAATGCCCACTCACTGCCTTCACCTGTATCTGTATACCTACCTGTAGTCATTTAGCATGCCCTGCTGGTTTGACATACTGCATGTTCTGTGCTTCAAGGTTTGGAATATTTCTATTGAATACCTCCAAGAAAGGTTGAGAGTTTGGTTATCATTGACATATCACTATCAATCCTTGCCAAAGCCGGGCCCTTACAAATTTTTACAGGTTATTACTGACACATTAAATGGTGTCTGTTTTGATATTTATGTATTAAGTGGCAGGGGGCCACTTTCAACCCATGGGGAGCAGCAACCACCACTGACTTTCTCCTGAGCCCTTTTTTCCCTATCACAGGCTATGTAATGGGGGTCTGGGAAGCAAATTTTTGTTTCCAAATCCGCGGGTGGAGTTTAGATAAGCACATGCTTGAAAATACTTAACTGAAATGAACAAATGTATTTTACTACTCAAAATATCCACTTTTGTATACTGTATATGTCTGCTTTCACATGATTAAATTCTAGCCTTTTTTGGGTGTCGGGACTTAAATGGTTTAGTCTCCGTAAGAGGAAACCCTGACCAGATGTTTTAATGACTCTCCAGCCAGTTGGTATAAACAAACTTACAAAGAGTGTGTATACATCTACCTTCAAGGGGGTTGGGTGGGTCGGGTGGGGGTGGGGGGTTACTTGGCGAGTAGTCTGTCCTCCATTACCAGTTTTAACCTTTAAGAATTAAACAAATGTTTATCCATAACCGCCCTACCACTTAGGCAAGTTCGGGAGCTTTGCCCTATAGGGACCGGGACCCGCTCCTTGTGTATTGTGCAAGATATGCTTCTTACATGCATTATTGGTATTATTAGTTACGCAGCAAGGCGGTTCTCATACAATACAGTCACAAAACAAACCAAAAACATTAAGGCTATATTCCATTATACAGTATTTCCTTACAGTACCATGAAAAAAAAACGCAAGCAAACTGTCGCAAACCTGGTTGCGGTAGGGTGCCGCAGGGTGGAATATAGGTACTTGGGCACCTGCTATTTTATGTAGGTTTTCTATGGACTGCTTGTGGGTGGGATACCAACATGTTGGTATCAAAATCGCAAATTGTTTGCGGTACCTAAAATAGCAACTACAAATGCTCCCTACTACATAGTGGAATATGGCCTTTATTCTGACAACAAAAGTGGCTGATGTGTCGTCATTTCATCGTGCTAAGGCTTGATTATTGAGTTGCGCTCTCAGTTTTTTTCCATGGGAAGAATATTTGTTAACAGGAAAGTTTATGCCGTCAGTTTGTGATGTTGAAGTTTTGTTGTAAGTTGCTGGAAAAGTAAGAAGACTCTGCAGCACTATTGAAGTTGTCACGAAATAATTTTAGGATTTTTTTTTCATTTTTGGTTGTTTTGCATAGTTTTAGGCTCATTCCATAGCAATGTTTTTGCTTTTTAGAATGTACTTGGAAATGAAGGTCACATTTTCATTGGTCTTGGACATAAACCCCTTTGTCAAAGTAACTTAAATTTGCTAGTAAAACTTGTATATACTCCTCTCTGACTTAAAAGAAATTCAAACGTCCTGTTTCTTTTAAAAAAAGAAGTATCTGTATATACGCTTGCCTTTTGATCCTGCATCCACCAACTTCTATGTAAAGCAAGTATGCTGGGCGGTGCAGGTAACCAGATACTTAATCTGAAAACCGTCAAGTGGAAAATAAAACTGTTTAAAAATATATATATAAATTGCATAAATATACACCCGCAAAATAAAGTTAAAATATATATCCATAACACAGGGTATTAGTAATATGTGTTTCTTTCTTTTCAACAGGTGGGTTGAGGTGATCAGCAGCGCTACCCAGAATGCCCATCGCCACCGGATGTTCAGCCGCAGTGAGAGCAGCTCGCACTGAGCAGCTTGTGGCGCCACCCCGCGGGGAAACCAGCAACTAGGCATGCCAGGGGCGGACAATATGTGGAGACAACATGAAAAATGACAACTAACCTCCGCTGAGTTGTAAAACTAACAGGCCTAACTCCATCTACATGTAAAGTTGTAACATGAGAGTTAACCGTGCCCACGGGGCACCCCGCCGCTGCCTGACAGTATGAGTATTACAAGTATTAAGGGGTCGTCAGTTAATCACTAATTGGTTAATTAATGGAGAGGAGGGGCCTATAGGTTTGTCATAGTTATTCAGGGGCACATCTAAGAACGATTGAGTTATTGGAGGTGAGCAGGTTTGGCGCCACCTACAGGGCAATCATGAAACTAATCACTCATTCTGTCAACACATGAGGGCGCCACTATTGAGATTTTTTATACTGTAAGATTGGGGAGAAAGTAAGTAAGTAGCACGCAGCAGAAAGGCATTGTAATTCCCCTCCCAGAGGTGGCCAGACTGTCGCGGGGTTTTCGCTCGTCATCTCACCAAGTTGTATGGGTATTTTTAACAGTCCTTTCCTACAAGAGTTGACAAAGCTGTTTTGTGTACATGAATGGGGTTGATCATCTGAATACCACAGTCAGTGTCCGAATGTCAGTGTCACTATCTTATACATGCTGTACAACAGGGTTGACATGCAAGGGGATTGAAACCAGAAAAGGGATGTAGCGATTTCGATGCGAGTCTTTCTTGTTAACTATATGGATTTCCTAGTATAAGACAATCAGTGAGGTATCTTATGATTTCCTTTGATAAGAGTTGATGTTGATATACAATTCGCAGATTATTTTGGTCCATGGCCGAATAGCAGTTGTTTATGTTTCTACAGCAATACCTGATGATCCTCTGTATATTAGGCATTTTTCTCTCAATCAAATCAACATGACATTATGATCCAAAACAACCAAAAGGCTATGGTAAAGAATAGTAGCACTCAAACATTGAATACAAGGGAGGATCAAACAAGCCAAGTCCAGCCGAGGCTGACACTGGTGGGTGCGAATGAGTCTTTCTACTGAGTAGGGAACCCACGATTTAAGAGGTCTTTTTATATGCAAGTTGTGTTAACTGTGAGAGTACACGTGCACCCAAAAGAGGCTTCTACAGATTCATATCAGTACACGGAGGTGAATGTAACTATCACTTGTACCATCGTTGATTCAGAATACAGGTCTTCTACCCTTCTGTTCTAGTAGGTGTGTCATTCTGGAGGGTTGTTTGCTTCACTGTTCCATCCAGACATTCAGGCCTCATCTTTGTTTCTCATGCAGTTTACATATTTTCTATAGGTGTCTGTAAGCAAATTCCTCCAGCAGAAAATGTAAATGATGTTACCTGTCACCCTTGTGTTTCTCGGTGGACTCGCCCAATCAGTGCTGGAGGGCAAGGTTAATTTTTGACAGAGGGGTTCTAGGTGGGTTGGTTGGTAGGAAGTGGGGTTAAGGGACTCCTACTTCATGTAAATACTTGTTACCCCGTGTCAACCGGTGGATGTCTTTTTAAACCAATGAAGGGGCCAGGTTTGGTGGTACCCCAAGCGACCCAAGTCTTCTCCGTGTCCGGACACTCCAATAGAACTTTGTTTTATATCCTCTGTACACCTGGCGCGCCATATTGCCTCATTACAGGTAACTTGGCTATGTCTGGGAAGACACCAAGCTTGGGTTTCCTCGTGAATGGAACATTTCAGTGTATATTTTTGCACCAAGGCGTTTGCAAATAGATAAGCAATGTTTTTTTTACATATGTAGCAAAGCAAGTTGTTTAAACGGCTACTCCCAAATCTGTAATCTAGTATTAAAAGGCCTAGACACAGCTTACAATAATTTGGTGCTTGTATATCAGGACCGCATTCATGAATTTCTGTATGGCTTTGCAGATTTGTTTCCAAGAGATCGTTGTGTATATAGTGATCCTTGAGTTTTGGCACTGGCAGTAACATGAGTTAGTTAGGCCTTCTCTTGGTTTGAACACTGTACCGTCCTCGTCCCTCCATGTATACGTCCCTACCTGCCAGGGCCTCTGACGTTATCAACAAGTCA
This sequence comes from Lepidonotus clava, assembly GCA_936440205.1. NCBI lineage: Eukaryota > Metazoa > Annelida > Polychaeta > Phyllodocida > Polynoidae > Lepidonotus > Lepidonotus clava. The sequence continues at coordinate 20,536,726 of OW387148.1, forward strand.
CACCTGTGACGTCATCGTAAGCTGCTGACGTCATTGACAACATGTAAAACCTATAGGCCAGGATCTAAATACATGGCAGCATTGATTCTTAGTGTCAAACCTATAAATTTAGAAGCAATTAATGGTATGCTGGATGAAATATAGGATTTAGGCTGTTTGGCCCTGGCAGGGAGATGGTCACCCAGAAAAGGGGAGGTTTTCAGGAGTAGGAGAAAGGTTGAATAATCGTGTGTTTTCAATCAAAAGAAAGAAGATTGTGTATGTGGTCATATCATCTTCTGATTCTCCAAAGTCGACGGTCATTTTAGGCATTCTATTTTTTCGTCAAGGATTTGGAGAATGTGCTTTCTCTGTAGTTTACTTGAGTGTATGATATGTTACAATATATTATTATATAGAATGATTTTATCACTGCGACATCATGTTAACAGGCCTTCTTTTGCTAACCAGAGGACGCCTCTTTTGAAGAAGAAATAATTGTAAAATGTGAGAAAATAAAATTGTCTATTAAGCTACCCCATATCGGTTCATTCCCTCATTATGGCTCATATAACACAGATATCAGGAATGGCCACTATAAACTATGTATCATTACCACAATGTTGAATGTTCTTGTATTCAAACCTAGAGTCCTCAGTTGACTTGTAACCTTGTTTTAGTCCCGTCGGTGTGGTGGGAACCTCGTTATCTTTCATGGAACGGACACCCAAGAAGTGAGGGACACAATAACTTGATTATGCAACATTATGCTATGTTATGTATTACCCTGTACATATTAATTGCTAAACAAAATATGAGAAAGAGAATCATAAGTAGAATATTGTTTTTGTTCTGTTCCTAATGTTTAATCTCCATTGATCAACTCATCATATGAACCCACTGTTTGTTACTATACAGAACTGGCTGCTGACCCGCCGAGCAGCTCAGTTAAAGTAGGTCAGGTTGAAAGTAGGTCAGACAAAGAAACTGGGTCACTGGGTTTAAAAACACATAGCTGAGTCAGGTCTAATGTACTTTGTCAAGTAACCACAGACAGTAATGCCTGGCGCACTATCATATGCAACCCAGGCCCATGGTTATATAAAACAATCACTGACCAAAACATTAGTCTGGACGCAATGCTGGAAAACGGTTAAGTCTGACTGAGGAGGAGCAACTGACCACAACCTGCCCATAATGAAACCAAACATCCAAACCTTTACACCTTTTGTCTACCAATGGAGATAATGTAGTATATTGCGTGTGTCCTGGCAGTATTCTCTATACTTTTTATACCTTTATTTAGTGTTTCTTTGTGTCAAATTTGGGGGGGATAGAAAATATATGTATAAAATATCATTGTACCTCCTCAGTGGTCAGGTATGGTCTTTTTCAGGTGGACTACACTAGAGTTGACCTATGACCTTCTCAAGGTTACGGAGTATCAACTAGGTCACACAGAGGTCAGAGGTCATTGGTTGACCTATTGACCCCTGACCCAAGCAGATGCCAGTTGGTGGTCTGTTTCCTTGTACCAAGCTTGTTATGATAATAACACATACTCTAGATTTGTATGGAGATATTCTGATAGACTACAATCGCCAGAATAAATAAACGACTGAGACATTGCTTCTCTCACAACAATTTAAACTTTTTCTTTTCTCGTTTTTGCCACACTTAAAATATGTAATACAGAGTAAAATAGCAAGAACCATAGCTAGATATTAAGTTTGGTGTATTTAATTGTATATTCAATTAAGAATTTACAGCCCTTTTCCACACAATCCTTAGCCCAAACAATACAAAACCAGAAGTCACATCTTTCTGTTTTTCAACATCACACATCTGTTGCAACACTATACAATAACCGATACAGTAAGGTGTCAAAATACATTAAAGATATCCAACAAGTCGGAATATTGACTTTCCACTTTACCCCTTCGTCGATGTGTGGATGGATCATCTTACAATATGTAAAAGAAAGTAAATTCAGCCTAGACTTAGGTACTGTATAAAGAAATTGCATAAGAAAATAATGGATTGACATTTTGTCACCAAAGTTTATTGGAATACCATTACTCGTAAGTTCGTACCCTGACCAGTCCTGCCCCATCCATTTCTTGTACTGTTCAGACCCTAACTATTCCTGCCCAATCCGTTTCTGGTACTGTTCATACCCTAACTTTTCCTGCCCCATCCTTTCTGGTACTGTTTTTACCCTAACTATTCCTGCCCAATCCGTTACTTGTACCGTTCAGACCCTAACTATTCCTGCCCCATCCTTTCTGGTACTGTTCAGATCCTAACTATTCCTGCCTCATCCGTTTCTTGTACTCTTCACACCCTGACTGGTCCCCTAAGCCCAAGATGCATATGGCCTGCCTGGTTCCGCAGCAGTGACTCGGACTGATTACATGTTCTGCGTCTTTTGCCATACAGATGGAGAGAGTGCTTTAAGGGCCAGTTGGTTGTGCTCAGCCCCGGCTGCTCATGCCATCTAATCTTGCCCTATTCTATACTTAAAGCAGTAGGATTAAGTTCCAGCTGAATCAGAGTCAAGATGTCACCAACAAATTCCATCCCAGTTTACACCAACATTAAAGTTTACCATAAAATATTTTCAAAATTGAATCTGGGCTTATTCCATGAAGAAAGTTGCATAAAACAAACCTAAGCAAAGCAATTTGGTTGACTAATTGCTCCTAACATTTATAAAATGCAGCTTTATATATTGGCATTTTTCACATAGGAAGTCCAAACCAATATCAAAGCCTTCCAGCCTAACCTATAATGTTCAATCCTATTCTGCCTGGAAATACAGTATTTTGATTGGCTGGCAAATATACAAACCTGTTGATTGGTAAAATTTAAGAAATCACAATATATTGTGATTTCTTAAATTATATTATTTTACCAGTACTATGGCCTATAGAAAAATATAATTGTTGGTCACTTCAGTAATCACAACTCTTAGAGACAAGGATTAACTGCTCTATTGAACCAGAATAGTGCCCTTTACATGCCTCACCTATCCGCATATTGCTGATTGGACAATATACTGCACCTCGCTACATATTTTTTAAAGAAATGAACTATGGGGTTTTAATTCACTTTTAATCAAAGGGGTGTCTTTAAGGATTATACTTCACTAGTTATTCCAGTACGCTAGCTCATTATAACCGCAGTCCTTTTGTCTCTGCTGCAGGTCGGAATGTACCTCATCATTAAGAGGTGACAAACACTTGTGAAAGTCAGGGTTAATACACCATAGATAGTTATGCAAAACATTTTAATGTGATTCTGTCAATATCCAGAAAACAGCGCATATATCATAATTATGTATATCTTTATGGCCGATTCTTATCAATCGGTCTTCAGAGGGCAGAACTAGCTAGGAACATATTAATTATATGCATATCCCACCCTTACGTACCTCAATTGAACAAAATATAATCATGTGGCAAAGGAGTAATCGTTAGCAGCTGTGGCGGATCCAGGTTTTTGAAAAGGGGGGTGGGGGGCGCTATTGAAACTTCTTTCTTCTTATTAATTACCTTTTGGACGGGTTTTGCATTAAAAAAATGTAAAATTGGCCCAAAGAAAGGGGGGGGGGGGTGTGCCCCCGCGCCCCACCTCTAAATCCGCCACTGAGCAGCCAATCTGTCTCCTAGACTCAAAGCTGTCTAAGTAAACCTCTTCCTGGTTCTGTGATCCCCCTATAAGGTGCTGCAACAGCCTCCTCCTTTAGGTTGGACAGAAATCATCAATTTCAATGACCACATCCCCTTCAAATTGCCCAGACTAGGTAGCAGTCGTATTTTCAGATCTCAGGGTCTAAAGATGGATCGAGCAAGACCGTATACAATCCCACAAATTTTACAGAAAGCCTCCCAATAAGTTTCTATCTGGCATTATAGATAGACCTATTAGCTATATGTTTCTACTGTTCATAATATATTTTGCAGGAAATGGATGTTCCCCGTACCATATCAGCTAGAGATTTATAAAACTGAATATCAAACGGCATATTTTGTCTGATATACATATCTACTATTACACTCAATGCGAAGAGTCACCTTCAAAATTCGCGAGAACAATGATTGTGACCAGCCGAGGGGAAAGGGTATTCCGAGGTTCCAATATTTGCTATCCAAAACCTAATATTCAAGGAGATATGAGTAGATTTATGAAAAATAGTGATTATTTTGTCTTAAACCAACTTTTTGTGTAGAATTCATTTATCATACTCAAAACATATTTGGAATGTCAATGGATTGTTTTGATTTGGGAAATTCACTCTATTCATTCTATTTGGTTGCCATGGAAACTAAAATTCATGAGATTTTCAGAAAATAGTGTAAACTATGAGAAACTATCATTTTCATGTCTCAACAGTGAAAACAGAAGATATCTATCGTTTCTGGTTAAAAAATAATGAATACAAGCGTGAATTAAGCTTTTCCTTATTTTCTGGTATCCTGACGGTGTTACGTTTAAGGGACCATTACTTGCTTAATAACTATTGGATTTGGACATGCTTGATATCATTTTAAAGCTACGAACCTGCTCTACAACATTGGTTTCATATGAAATCCTGCATGGAGCACCCTTTCCGCTCAGCTGATTATTAGCAACAATATCAGAATTCCGCGCTATAATAATTATTATGTAGTTGCTGATCACATGTGAATGGACGTCCTGGTTGCAAATGTATGGACATGAAGTCCGTTTATGGTATAATTCGCAATTAAGGCTAGCCACGTGTGCACTTTGACCTAATGAAATAACTTTTTAGTATTGCTGATAAGGACAATGTATTGAGTAACACTCACCTTATTGTCCCATCCGTCAGGTCACAGCTGGCCCTATCAAAGTGAATATCCTGATCTCCTACATATTCACCTCTATTATTGTGATAAAACTGTTATGGTCTTTTTTAAATTGCGTTGGCCATGGCCGTAATGTTTGGGATCATCATATCAGTCTATAGATCATTGCAGCAAATGGACATACGCAAGCTTTTCCAAGGTTTTGAAATGTGATAGAAACAAATAACATCAATTATTGGCATACATCATGAGAGATAGATGTACTAAGGACTTTCTTTTTTGAGTTTCAGATATTTGAGTTTCAGATATTTCAAGCATTTCCAGCCCTTTGAATTTACCCATTATCCTTGGAATACCTACAAACCCTAGCTAATTAAGCGAATGAGTAGGGCGATGCTGACTTTGGGATGTAATGTCTTCGGAAGCAAAACCTTCCATCTTATATCTCTCGCAAAGACTATAGGGCACTGATCGTAGGTAACGTGCTTATCATTAGAGCTTTTGACCTCGTCTAGAACAAACAAAGAGTGACATAGATCAAAGAGCATGACGTCATCTGAACTACTTATCTCACCCTGGTCAATGAGATCCAGGTAAGAAACGTTTACAGAGTAGGCTTATAACATATCTAAAAAGTGTAAAATATTTCCTTAAATATTCCAATTGTGACGTTTTGTAATAGTTATCTTTGATCTATCTTGCTAGGTTCAACATTAAAGAAATATACTTTACATATCATCAAAGAGCAAGAGGTATTTGTATATACCCCCGTGTGTCCGCTAATTCTGATGATTCAGGAGGTAAGTCAAAAACAGTTCATGAGCAAATATTCTTTTCCCTGAAATTGTTAAACACAAGAAAAGTAGAACTTTCAAAGTAAATCATTCTTATCAGAACTGTTTGCGATTTGCTGAACTGACTTTACCGCCTTGTATCCACCGTATCATCAGTTGCTAAATGCATGTGCTCTTAATTCCACATCAGGTACTTATGCACTTGCCTTAGGTGGTAGCCCCTAATCAATACAATGATCAGATGGGGGTTTTGTGCCAACATCTGGGCCTTTCCCATTAAGAGCCCCATCCTCTCAGAAAGTGACAGACAATGTGACTCATCGCATAACCTAAGATTAACTTATCTTAAAAAAAACTTTCAAGTTGTTGGAGATAAGCCCTGGGGATCCGCATTAACCATGTGACCCTAGTTAACAATGGAACAGGAGTTATCACATCAGCCAATCAGATTGCCCCATGCAGGTCGCTCTGACGCCCTTTGACCAATCAGATCGATCGTTTGTGGGTGAATTCGGTCGGTCCCTCCTGGCCTCGTAGACCCTGGTTCATGTTGTGGTAGGTCAGTAGGGCCAGTGGCCTCCGACCGCTGGCAGGAGGAACGGGTGGTCATAGTGGACATTTGGCACTGGCAGGGACTTAACTGAGTGAGTGACTGCTATCGTTCTGTTAATCTCTGACACTCCTTTATATTCCTCTATATCTCTGAGTGTAACTTGATATGTTTGACTAAATCCCTTTCATATTGGAATTGATTTTTTGTCGTCAACTATATAAATGGCATATTTCAGACGTATAATGTTTAGAGTGTTAGGCCTATATGATTAGGATTAGCAAAGTGTGCGAAAGATCTATATGCATATTTATGTCTATTGATATATAAGCGTAGTTGAGTTAGCTAAATATAGGCCTAAGGAGTAAAACTTTTTTAAAGTTACATTGTACATTAATATAGTGTAACTTAACTGGTAGGAATAACAAGTTGTATGTATGCTGGTATAGATATAATGAAAACCGAACAACTATGTACGATTTTATATCAGAAATAAAACTTGAACCCCAAAATAAACCTCAAAACATCCTAAGCATCTCATAAGAGGAAAGCAAGCAATTTAAACATTGTCGCACATTTTAGATATTGGTCCAAAATGGGGAAATCTAAGAAATCAAGCGGCTTCAGAAGACGAAAGCAAAGGATGCTGGGATCGGAACAAGCCATCAGAGCTGACAGAATCATGTCTGCCAATGTCAAGGCCGCCGCCGCCATCTTGTGCCTCATTACTGTTGCCATGGCAACAGACAATATGATGTCAGTTCCAGTGCCACCAAACTTCCAAAATCCATGGCTTTTGAGACTATCACTGGGACTTTTTAAAGTTTATACACGGATGGTAAGGATGATTAATACTATATCTCCCCACCACGGATAGCTGGTTTATAGTATTTAGGCACCTGCAGGTTAATTTTGAGCAATTACGTCTACAAAAACACATAGACAACTATAGAAAATATATGAATAGGCCTAGGCCTATTTGCTATATTTCAATTTGTAATGAAAGAATTTTCAAACTATCACAAAATATAATAAATAAATAAATAAATAAATACAAATAACAAATTAAAATATAGTTGATATTGATCTTCATCATCTTTACTACAATGTTATTAATGATTAATAAAAATTTCTATTCTTAAGTCTCATCGTGTCGCGACATATTTCCAAGCTTGCACCCTGATTAGAGCTAGTCTGGAGGCAAACCACAGGAAATATGCTATCCGTGGTAGTGCACTTATCATTAACAATAGTCTTTTCTTATCAGATATGAAGAGCTAAGACGCAATACTATTGTTGTATAGCCTACATAAGTAAAAACGTGGCATTAGAACCGTAAAGGAGACCTTTTAAATGAATGTCTGATTCTTTGATGTCACTTTTAATAATTCTTTTATCTCCCTTTAAGCATGACGTGGTGGAGTACGTGTGGGACGCCAATGTCCGCTTCCTCTGCTTTAAGTCGACCTTCGTGTCCCCGCCGCCACCCCCAGAGGTGTGGACTATCGACATCAAGGTAGGCCCTGCACCTCTCTAAAAGGCCCGGCCACACTTACCACCTGAACTCGACTCGACTGTCGTAGCTCAAAGAGGCGCCAGAGACCGACGACTGTCTGGTCGTACCTAAAAACTCTACTATGCCATAGGGTACGACCCGATGGTCGCAGTATATATGAAGGCTACATTAGATATATGCATATCTACTGCACACACCCCTAAGACCAGTTGTACATCTTCTTCTCAAGATGTAGGACTCAACTCAACTGTCAGGGCAAACCAGTCGTAGGTGCTGGCCACACTCTACGTCTGACCCCAACTCGACTCAACTCGACCATCGAGTTGAGGTCAGTCGTGTAGTGTGGTCGGGGCTTTACTAGTCTTAGTTGTCATAATAATACCTAGCCTATACTTGTACCATACAACATGTGTTTTACTACTAAGACCTCAAACGTCGGGATGTCGTTGAAATTGACTCGAATTGTCGAGAAATTCTTCCTATTAGGCCAGGAGCAGCAGATATTTTTCTACATCTACTTTCTATCGATGAACCAACCATCCTAGACATCCTTCTAAATATCCAATTAGATTAGCTTTGAACCTAAACTAACTTTTAAAGTGCATACATGTACTGCAGTTACTACTGCAATTTAGTCTTTTTTCCCTATCCTTTTGAAATTGCAATGTTTGTTTTACAGTTTTATCCACTTCAAAGTGAATCACCTCCTACTATAAGTATAAGCAATGCAACCTTCTATCGTACGTTATAGTGCAAAATAGGTGGTTGTATTGCAGTGGTGAGGTATTAAACATACATTGTAATTGCCTCATGTATTGTCATCCCATCATCAGACCCGGGACACCCTGTTCCACGGAGTGCCCGTCCGGGTGTACGAGCCGTCCCCGCCCCGCTCTGACCGGCCCGGCATCGTCTTCTTCCACGGCGGGGGGTGGTTCATCGGCAGCGTCCGTAAGTAGACACTGTATTATTAGTGTATCTTAATCACATTATCAATGAAAACCACTGCCCTCGAATGGTGACTACTTATTTGATATATTTTATAGTTATCAAATGAAAAAAGGTATCCAAGTTGAGGGGAGATGGCTGTAGGTGTTGTCGGTGTAAGATACAATAGGCCTATACATAGGCCTATGCAACTTTGCAACTTTGTAAACTTGACATTGGTCATACTTGGCAAATATCAATAATTAATCAAAGTTATCGATTTGCAGCGTTTGGCAGTTGAAAGTCTCTACTCTACTAAGTTTCATACTGAGTATAAGAGAGGTACTCTTTTTTGCAGCGGTAAACACCAACAACCAATCAACCATCCTTGTGATGTGATTGTTCTTCATTCAAACAGTGTGATGACTAGTCGAGATCAGTGATAATAATTAGTCTCGGTGATATGGGGAACTAAACCATGTGTAACTTAGTACTATATTTCTATTATATATCTATTACATGCCCTAAAATATGGACAAATTCTCGTTTACCCATTGGTCCATAAGGGTCAAGCCCCTGTAGCCTGAAATATGACAGTACATCCGTCATAGACACGTGCATTGGTATTATGTCCACTGTGATAACCCTATATAGCACACAATAAGGGCCAACATTATCTTGAAAGGCTAAACGGTATGCTATCTTTGTACCTCATGTTATACAACTCTGTCTGTAATACTGCGCACAACCGGTCGAGGTAGACTAGACCTATTCATATCTATCACACATAATCAAGTAATGTATCCTTTTGCAAGGTCATTGACCAATACAGATCGCAGGTATCCCAAACTGAATGACCAACAATCAATGATGGAGTTTCAACCCTCGTACAGGTCTTATTCAATCCTCAATCCTATATAAACGACAGAGTGAAGATGTCAGCATTTTTAGTTAGGAATTTCAGGACTTTGGCTATCTCTAGTCCTTGTAGTGATTTCAGGCTATGGCGTCATACATAATATTATCTTCTAGGGGCGGCCTAGTGAGGTAATATCTGGGACACTCAGGGGCAGATCTGGGGTCGTTGGGAAAAGTCGGTGTTAGTCACCTATATTCTGCCCCCCCCCCCCCAAAAAAAAAAAAAAAAATCATTTCTTTCTTAGTAGTAAAGTGCATGCCGCCAAAATTAATGATAATCTCTGGGTGTGAGACTAGCAGCATGCATGGGTCGAATTCATCAACAAAAGCACTTATCGAGAAGTAAAATCTCAATACAATATAATGCGTGAGTGGTCACCCATCGTTAGCACCCCTCTAACATCATCATAATTATTTTTTTATTCATACAGATATGTACGACCCTTTCTGCCGGTCCCTGGCCGACGCTACGGGTGCCGTGGTTGTCTCAGTAGAGTGAGTAGTCCACATGCCAAAATATTACAATTATTCCGCTGAAAATGAGTATTTCATCGGTTTTTATTGAGTATTATACATGCCGAGGTATAGCAATTCATTATTATTTCGCTGAAAATGAAATTATTGTAATTCTTTTGATATGACCCCCAAATCAAATAACTCAATAAGGCTTGGCAGATCAGGATTGCTTTCGAAAACAATATGAGGTCATAATATTCCATACGGTTATTATTTTTATGGCCGGGAATGCAGGTAGATAATTACCTTTGTTTTGCATATGGTTAATTACTATTATAATCTTATATTCCCCCTTTCAGGTACCGGCTGGCCCCCGACCACTGGTATCCCACCCCTCTCAACGACTGTGAGGCCGCCGCCAGGTACTTCCTGACGCATGCGCACACGTTTGGTGTGGATCCCTCGCGGATTGCTATAGTTGGTGAGTCAATGACGACAGTCAATTACATTATATGAAAGGGTGGGCAATCATCACTTTTGCAATAAGACTTCTATTATCATATCTATTTTTGGCTCGGCCAAATTTGGGAAGAATTCCTAAGGATTTTGTTTGAAGTCCCAGCTGCTCTTTACATTTGTCAAATAACAATATATATATCATAATTGATATATTATTTTCTCATACAATTTCCCCTTTCTCTTTAGGTCCTCAGTTTTGGTACATTTCCAAAAGCTGAAGGGGTTAGCGGTCCAATCAGTTGTTCATAATCAGTTTTACAAAGTGTGATTCCTATTATTGCAGTGACTATATAATTAGAACAGACTAACCATTAGCAAATTGACATTACATAACAGGTGACAGTGCAGGGGGTAACCTAGCAGCCTCCGTCAACCTAAAGCTCCGTGACAAGCAGTTCTCTCCCAAGCCCAGCCTACAGGTGCTGGTGTACCCAGCCCTACAGGCCCTGGACTTGCGCACTCCGTCCTACCAGAAGAACGCCCGAGACCCAATCCTCAGTCAACGCTTCATGGCTGGCTCCTGGTTTCTGTATGCCGAGGGGAAGGTGGGCAACATAGAGGCAATGATCAACAACAACCATACCTCACCTGAGGTCAAACGCGCCCTCTATACGTCCTACCTGAACCATAACGACTTACCACAGAAGTACATTCACACAGACTACACTCCCAACTCCCTGGACCACGGAGACGACTTTTTATCAGAAGCGCTGAAAGATAAAATAACTGATCCCTATTTTTCACCTCTTGTGGCCAAAAACCTGAGTGGTTTACCAGAGACCTACATCATGACCATGGAACATGATGTACTTAGGGATGATGGTATATTGTATGCACAAAGACTACTTGATGCCGGTAACAATGTCACCCATTTACATTATGAATCAGGATTTCATGGTCTTATCTCATATCCTATTCCTCTGGTTCAAGATTGTAAAATAGCCACTAAGAAATTGTATGATTTCTTGCGTGAAAACCTATAATCCAAATGTAAAAAGCGATTAGTTTAAGACTGTAAATGAAATACTCCCGTTCTAGTCATAAGTGTGATACCCATGACAAAAATTGTCCTCAATATGTATATAATGTACAAGTATCTATATTTTTGCACCAACATTATTTATTCAATAAAAGAATCAAACATTTTACTAAGGCTGTTCTGGATTTTAGTTCTCCAGTACCTCTAATAACCCCAAAACTTAATTCAAAGTATCATGTTATAAGCCCACACCCTCTTTCTTATTATTTTCTATATTTACTTTGTATGTTATGATACTTTATCACTGCATCTTATAATATGCTATTCATTATTACCGCGAGCTATGCAATAATCATTAATGATCATCTCTTCACTCAAAACATATAACAACTTCACGGACGGTGACAGGACTAAATTTCCCAACATCATCAGGTAAATTCCCAGCACTAAAACTAATTTCAATATACTTTTTTTTCAAGTTTCCACTTTTAAATTTAGGCGGTAAGCAGCTGTTTTCATCTATTTACCTGTTTAAGATGTATACTATTTTTATATGTTTTCCATTATAATGAATAATAGGAAGGTACCAAGGAACAATGAGTGGCAGATATTGTTTCAAGCAACAGTTATATTTTATTGGAGATTGATAAGCACAAGGAAGTCAACGTGCAGTTGGTGCTTACAGGTGTGTCATTTTTATAATAACCTGTATCTTCAGGCTTAAATTATACAAGCTTCCTTCATGCGGAAAATGCATAGTTTCTGATATTGACATCAAGGTTGTTTGTGGGACTATACATACGCAACTTGGATATATAGATATGACAGTCAAGGAGATCACTCTACAGTGCCATTGTTTTACTTTCAGTTTTAACTCATTTACAACTTTAAAACAGACTGACACTATTTGAGTCATTTGCATAATCATCTATGTAGAATAGCAAATTCATCCATCCTTTTTATTTATATCAGTATTTAAACACACGTTAAATTGCAGTCAGAATAACGAGAACAAGATTCCGAACTAAATGTAGAATGGGCACTACATGATTGTGGGCCTACTACTTAAAACATATAATGAATCTATAATCTAAAGGTATAGTTTTAGTATTATGCGATTGCAGAAATCTTTAAAATTAGAAGCTAGAGTCTGAAGCGTTTTAAAGCATTTTAAGGGATTTTACCATTACCCCCACACAAAAGAAACCCCGTTGTTACTCTGAATCAAGAAATCCATTATAGTATAAAAGCATAAAGTACCCCCTTGCCCCAGCCATTCTCATCGTCCATTGTTCATTACGCAAGAAGTTGGAATAATTGTTATACCTATCGGGTGATCGTTAGTTGGATTCATCGAGACTCAAAATTAACAATATTTAAGCTGTGGGAGTCTGCCATAAGATCCGATGTGGGGTGCAGGTCAAAACAAGCCATTTATCATTATTGGTGTAAGGGGATAAGTGTAGGAATCTGTTTCCGATATGGGGTAAACGAGAATAGAATTGACAATGAGCCACTGGGCCTATATATCCTGGGGGTGCGACTTGCATTTTCTATGTCTGGATGTGTGTGTCAGGGGTTTGAAAACAGACCCATTTTGAAGGACAGATATTTCTGTAAAACATACTCGTAAAGAAGGCATGCAGTAAACAATTCATACCCATATTAGGGGTTTCATTGCAAATATACAATATATTTGTATGAAATGTTTTCACTTTTCAAATATTTGGTCTATTTATAGTTTCATTTGAGCATTCGTTTTCTATACTATTTTGTATGATTTCTCAAGAATTTCTTACCCATAATAGTGTAGTAGCAAATTTTACACCCATTTTGAGTGAAATATTTTCACATTCACTCACTTGAGCCTGAAAAATGACCCATGTCTTTCCCTTTTGGACACACACATCCGAGCAGCCTTAACATGAAATCACACCCCTGGGCTATATATACAGATATAAGCCACCGTTAAAATGGCAGGGGAGAGGAACAGGGGACTAGGTTTACGTATGCATAGGACTAAGACCTTAAAGTATATATCATTAAAGCTCCATATGACCAAACTGCGGCACGTGTGAAGACGACTCCTATTGAGCTCTAGCTGTTCTCAGAGCTCGATTGAAGTTCTCCTCACTACGGACGAGCTCCTTCAGCCGGTACATGATGTTCTCTCGGTGAGCCGGGCTCATCCCCGTCAGCATGTTAAAACCCCCTATAAAGTAGTGCTGAAGCCGCCCCTGTTCGAAGGCCCTGCACAGGAACTTGAGGATGTCCATGAGGCGCTGGCCCAGGTTCTTCTGAGACCAGTCGAGACGAGGCTGGTCCCTAGTCAGGGTCAGAATGGCCGTCTTTATGAAGTACGAGTTAAGATGGTGCAAGCCTGGTTCGCTGTCCCGTAACACCTGAAACAGGTCATACCGGAGATTTTAATCACATTTTTTTAAAGAATGATAAAGGTGATAAACAACGAAGTTCCCTTTGGTTTTCAGTATTATTTACACAATGTGAAAGGAATAGGAATTTTATATACAAATGACCTCTAGGGACAGTGGGTTGTAATCATGGGGTATAAATGTGAGTAGTATAAGAAAATATAAATGCCCCTCTAACATTCAATGCTTGTATTGACTTTCATTCTTGTCATAATCTGTACCACCTCTCTCCTGATAGAATCTTACCTTCAATATCCGCATACACTGTTTGCGACATTGGTTGTGTCTGTCAATGTCACCCAGAAGGGACTTCTCACGTAAAGAGAACGATTTTCTCCACTTCATGGCCGATTGATTGTCACCAAACTGTTCATCCTTGAATGGCTTAGCAACATAAAATCCGCCTCCTGGAATATCATAAGCTGGCACCATATCAACAGAGTAGAATAGCTCTCTCTTGTCTGGACGTTTGTACACATCCATTTGTACGGCTGGCCCGTGCCTCCTCAGAGTGATGATGCGCTTGAGGTCTGGATTCTCATTAAGGGCTCTGTCCAGCTTACCAGTGAAATACTCTGGCATTTTACCTGGATCCAGATATCTACTTTGAGCAGATTTGATCTTGGAAAGGCCTGCATCGTTTGAATCCGAATACAGCTTGGTGTACAGTGGGCCCAGATTGTCCGCCTTGACGTTCTTACCTCCAGTTAGAACCACCATAACGTCAAACTCGACGTCAGTGGAGGGCACTTTGATCCCTTCATAGGCACTGCCCGTGTACTCCACGTTAAGGGCCACACCTGCCTTCTTTAACACCTCACGTAGAGTGGTCACGGTGGGCTCAAAGTGGCGCTTGGCCTCACCTATACGACCTGCTGGGAATGAGGCACAAGCCAGGTGAAACGCAAGCAGATCTTTCTGAAGCTTTTCTCCAACATGCCAAGCCTGATCCATACTTCTTGCTTTTGCGGATACCTTCGATGTGCAGCTAGTTCTGTTCACAAATAATGAAATCAACGGCAGTATGATGACTGGTAGGAGTCTTTCCATGGTGCTGACGCCAGGTGTTTTGTACTCAGCGATCACCTGATGTTTGGACGTGGTTCCCAGAAAATATCCACCTTGGTTTCGATGTGTATCCACCCCGCCCACAATCTGAGTCATGAATCAAGATGTTAAAAAAGCACGTGCTCTAGGTTATCGATCAGAATGTTTGGAGATAACAAATAGGCCTACAGATTTGCAGCGTTACCTTTCTCATAGATGTCCTGTCCAGCCGATTTCCACATATATATATATACTTGTGTGCCATAGACCTAGATAGCAACAGATGCTACGTAGAGAAGTAAAACGATTTATACATTTTGTTGAGTCGCGTCAGCCAACCTGTATAGCAACGTCGGGTCCCAGTCGCCACCACAAAACATTGATTCGGGGTTTCCTGTGTAATAGGCGGTGATCCACGTTGCGACAAAAATGGACGATTTGCAACCGATTTTCAAAATATTTTCTATCTCAAAAATCGGTCCAAAATCGGTCCAAAATCGATCCAAAATCGGTCCACTTGGTAAAAATATCGCAACGTGGATCATGTCAACTGATTTTCTCCAACCGATTTCCAACCGACATATGTGATAGTAAATTTTTCCAACCGATTTCCAAGCGACGATGGTCCGACAAAATTATTAAACCTTTTTAATATTTTTGGACTGATTTTGGACCGATTGTGGACCGATTTTATTATGTCTATGAATTTTCAAGGTTATTTAATTCATTTTTGGAAATAATAGAACGAAAATGTTACCAAAAGATATCAAAATGAATTCTCTTTCACATGATATATTTTTTAATGCTTTTCAACAAGTATTTTACTATTTTACGTTTTATTAATCAAACAGATTAAATGATATATATTTGTGGTCCTACTGACCATATTTAGACATAAAATATGAAAATATTTCCAAAATTTTGATAATTTAGTCAACCGATTTTTTCTCTCTCCGACTGTTTTCCCATTAATTTGTGGTCCAGGATGCAAGGAAATAATCAGTTTTCACCTTCACAATGGATCATGGGTAGAGGACCAATTGTGGACCTATTTTAAGGTTAACAAGTTTAATTGCCCAACCGATTCTCAACCGAAAAAAAAACGTAGGTCCTAAAATCGGTTTGCTCCTACTTTTTTCATCGGTTTAGGAAATGTTGCAACGTGGATCACTAGCTTAAGATAAAAGACAGCGGCTCGCGCTTGAATATTCACACTTTCTTGTATACCGTATTACATGATCTATGATAGTTATGTAATATGAAATGCATAATATTTTCACTTTGAATAACTAATGAGATGAATGAAAGATACGCTTTACTTTTGAATTATAATAATCGTACTGTAGCCCTCAAATCTTTTCCATATCTTACATCGTCAGGGACAAATAACTAGGGTACAATCTAAATCAGTTATCATAAAGCCTTCGCCCTTTCTCACCAGTCGGCGCAGTCTGTCAGTGAGCTGATAGATGCCATTGGAGATTCGCACTGGTCAAGGTGAGAGATCTGGCTAAATTAGATAACGCTTGTATTACTGTCTACCTTAGTATCACTTACCGCTCCAGACCAGGGGTGGATCCAAGATTTTCAAAAGGGGATGGGGGCACCGCTTACCAGCCATACAGGTGATAAACAGATATATATTTAACTGCTTACATGTTATAGGATTTGCAAATCACCTTTAAATTAAAACAAAACTTTAAAAAAACTATTTCAGGATGATTACCTACGGCCCACCCCATGCAAGTCACGACTACCAGTGCTCGGCGCTGGCCCCGAAATCAATGCGTGGCGTGTCTATTAGTGGTGCTTTCCCAGAAAGAAGGGATTTCCACATCAAATATTCACAACGGCAATACAAACTTAAAAACTGTGCGGTATTCATTTTATAATTATTTTGTTTGTTTGTTTTTACAATGCTTTCCATGTAACGGTCGTCTGTGAAACAAGTTGTTAGTTATAATTATTCAATTTTTTTTTTATTTCGAAACCACTTCATACAAGTATGATCTTCCAGTAGTATATTGGTTAGTAATACATTGAAATAGGACGACAGTAAACACCGCATATGTCCTATAAATTGGTTAATACAGTAATAATTATAAACATAATTATAAGGGTTAGTAATTATTTACAAATTCCAAAAAAGACAATTCAATTCATAATTACAGATTTATGTTGATAATACCTTTGACTATTGCTTTAAGTCAATTAATCTTAATTGATTTTTAAATTTTAACAACGATGATGACTTTTGTATAGTAACAGGCAATTAATTCCACAGCTTTATGCCTCGATAATAAGGACTGTTCATCACTTTTGAAAATTTTGTTGTTTTCATTTTAAATTTAGTTTTCTCATCATATCTCAATGACATTGAACATCATATTGAAGAGCTACCGGTAAATGGGTAGATTATTCATTTCTTTAAGTGGACACCCGCTTAAGATAGAGAGCCGTCACGGCATCACTCAGTAGTCAACGTGTTGATAGAAGATAATCCCCTCTTGTTTGCCTTAGGTCGGTCATTGTTTATGGAGCAATTGATAAGAAAAAAGAAAAAAAGAAAAAAAGAGCAGAAAAAGGGGGTTTTGGGGGCACAACTCCAAATTTCTAACAAATATTTGTAACAAATATTCAACAAGACTTGATAATCAAATCAATATTAAATATTATAAAAATATAATAAAAAATATATATAATTTATATAGCGATACCTATAAAATGCATTTTCCGGGAGCACGATGACGTCATTGCCCCCATTGCCATAGCAACAGGCGATTTGTTGACAGGTCACTATAAAAATCGCCGCTCCAACGATTTCGAATCAGTTGTCCACTTGCCATCGCTCAGTCAACATCTATTTTTCAAGTTTTAGCTGATTGTAATTAGGAGGATGTTTAATAAATATTTAATATATTTATATCGTCCAAATCAATCACCTTGTTTACTTGTTATTAATAATAATCACCAGTTATTATTATCCTAATTAACTACAATCATCAGCTGGCCGTGAAAATATAAAAATATTATAAAAATATTATAAGCATATGAATTATACAAATACTTTTCAGCCACAAATTTTTACTGAAAAGTATTTTCATAATTCTTGTATACACTTTGACCGGCACTGCCACCCGGCCCTTATCCCTAGGTGTTGTGTTGGGTTAACCACTGGATAGCAGCCTACGTCACAGAATCCAAGTGTCAGCATAAATTCACGGTTCTCTTTCTGTCACTTGATATAATATACAATATAGGTTGAGGGTCCACCAGCCTGAGTTGCTTGTAGGCACACAATAATCTAAGGCCATCGACCTAGATTAAGTAGCCAATCCTTATGGAGAGGATGTAAATATCGATATCCTTTTAGGTCGTCTTTATTAGCTATTTATTGTCTTTTTACGGACCCTAAACTATGCCGGCATCCACCATTTGAGAGGGATTTGCCATAATGACATGATCAATAATGATTGCTGGACTCCTTGGGGCTGTGGGATATACTTTGGACGCATGCGGATTCATTCTGGTCTGTAAAGGCGGTGATCCACGTTGCGACATTTTTCAAACCGACGAAAAAGGGAGAAGTAAACCGATCTCAGGACCGACGGATTTTTATCGGTTCAGAATCGGTTTGCCAATTAAACCTGTTGTTCCTAAAATCGGTCCAGAATCGGTCCAGCATCGGTCCAGAATCGGTCCTCTACCCATGATCCATGGTGAAGGTTAAAACTGATTATTTCCTTGCATCCTGGACCTCAAATTAATAGGAAAACAGTGAAAAAAAATCGGTTGATTAAATTACCAAAATTATGGGAATATTTTTACATTTCTTGTCTATAGATTTACAGTACTACCAGAAACATATATTATTTAATCCATTTGGTTAATAAAAAGTGAAATAGTAAAATACTTGTTGAAAATCATTAAAAAAATTATCATGTGAAAGAGAAATCATTTTGATATCTTTTGGTAACATTTTCGTTCTATAATTTCCAAAAATGAATGAAATAACCTTGAAAATTCATAGATATAATAAAATCGGTCCACAATCGGTCCACAATCGGTCCAGAAATATTAAACAGGTTTAATAATTTTGTCTGACCATCGTCGGTTTGAAATCGGTTTGAAATCGGTTGGAATAATTCACTGACACAAATGTCGGTTGGAAAGCAGTTAGAAAAAATCGGTTGACATGATCCACGTTGCGATATTTCTACAAAGTGGACCGATTTTGGACCGATTTTGGACATAGAAAATATTTTGAAAATCGGTTGAACATCGGTTCAATTTTGTCGCAACGTGGATCACCAGCATAAAGGGCCCGTTGCTCGTTCGGTCGCAGGATTTTTGTCCTCTGGCTGGCCATGGGACGGAAATAGATAGAAGGGAAGGCATCCACTTGCTCAATATCATTATAGATCCGCAGGTATCTACAGCAATAAAAGGGGTATACTAGATAGGAGGGAGTAGGACACCTACAATCCTATCTATTTGACCAGCTTTTGTGCCTTCCTAATTACGTCTACTAGTACTACATTTGATAATGCTTCTTGCCTCTAGGGGTGCCAATTACCACGTACTGAGTACCCCAGGCCAAAAATGATATTACAACATGCTGATTTTACGGATGTCATCCCGCGTTTCTTATCTAGATAACATTGCAACTGTATACACAATCTGGATATCATAAGCTGTATGGGGCCATCCTGGATTTTTTTCCCGAAAACTTCTTATGATATCACACCCCTTCTTATCATATCACACTGAAAGGATTTTAGACGCTCAAATTTGATGTCACAGATGAAGAATAAAAAGGTGAAACAATAACAAATACATTTTCCTAAGTTCTCTTGGTGATTCCACCAGATAACCTTTCAAGAAGTGATGTGATAGCAAATCCAGTTTTATATATAAAGAAGCTAGCAGTATAAATGATGGCCAAGCGTTACTTGTATTCCTTTCTTTAGATAAAAGGCCTATAACAGAGTCGCTTAAAACTAGCATAACAATTATTATATGTTATTACTGATTCAGTCTCTCCCTGGTTTCCAAATAAGTTCTATAACATAGACTGTTAATTGTAATTTTCTTTCTCTTTGGATATCAGAGCCTAAAAGAGTACTATATTAAGTATAAAAACTGTAGCCATGACTGTCCATAGGAGGGAGGGATCCAGGATTATGGAAACGAGGGGGAACAAATAGGCTAAGTACTAAAACGTCCATTCACGCACGTGTGCATGCATAGCATTATCCTCTCCTTATAATGTAGATTAGGTGGACTGGATTCTGGACATTGTATTTTTGCTTTTCTCATTTAGTCATTCGTTCATTAATAAATTCATTTATTCATTTGTTCAATTATGGTTTCTTTTTTTATTCATTTTTCTTATCAGTTATTTGTTATTTATTTACTTATTTCTCTGTATGTTTACTTTCCCTACGCCACCAACATTTCATTCATGATTTAAAAGACTGCCAGTATATTGTAGTAAATAGCCTCAAAGTACGCCACATAAAGCACATATAACCATATTTAGACCTAAATTAAAGGGACATTCTCGTCCGTGAGCACAATGTGATACATCCGCCGACGTTAGCCTAACGACGCGACGGCCGGCGACGTGTTTTCCACTTTTGGAACGTAATCCGGCGACGTTATTGGTCACGTCACGAATTTGGCGGCCCTGGCAGGGAGTTACAACGCATCAAAATACGTCCGTCACACGGACGAGAATGTCCCTTTAAGCTCTATATGACATATACAAAATTATTTTCTTTTTAGTATATATACTATATTATAGATATTTTCAGGGTTTTGGAACAGTATCTGATATTTTTTCTTGGATAGTTAGCTTTAAATTCGATATTTTGGAATTCATTGAAAAGATGCCTAAATGCATCCAGCTTGTTTTGGGTGGTGATGCATCAATGTATCCAGGGTGTTTTGGGTGGTGATGCCTCAAGGCATCTGGCGTTAAAGGTGTATTCCACTAGACCATTATTAATTGGCATAAACCGGGATCAACTATCATCAGAGATTATCATATATTTTACTGGTCAAGAGTCGTGAGGATCACTACCGATATTTACCGGTAGTTTGGTAACTATCGTGAGTTTGATTTACGATCTTTGACTCATGACCTTTGGGATACAAAAAGACCAATGTCAGAAATGGCAAAGATTGCCACTAAAAACGTTAATCTGAGCAACACATCGCTCAGTGTGGAACAGGGCTCTAATGCATTCGTTTATTCATTTATTCATCTATTTAGTTATACATGTACTCTGATTGGAGGTGGTTGACGGAGTTTGTGGCTTTAAATGAGCAGCGGGCCTTGGTAGGACATGCTACCTGCCCCCCTTCCCTTAACGACCTTCTCCCTCCAGGGCGGGCAGGGGACGCGCCCCTCCCGGCCTTAACATGGATGTATTCATGGCGGCCGGTCGGGGATTACCTCAGCTTACAGACTCTTCTCCAGGGTCCCCCCTGGAGGTAGGCTCGGCCGGCGGTCATCATATGAACCACCAAACCACCACTAGATAAAGGACGCAATCAACGTCCTCAGAGCTCACCAGGAGATGGGCAGGCAAATATGGGGCTCATTCTCAAAGAATATATATCACGTTTATAGTATCTATGGGTGACCTGTCTAGAGAATTTTTGTCTCTGGTATCGTCCTTCCTTGTAAATGCGAGGTTAATATTCCTATTCGGCAACAGGGACTCGACGTTGCGCCTAGGCCTGGGGTAAACTTTAATTTGTGACGGTAAACATATCGCATCTAGGGAGCCAAAAGCAGCAGTGTATCAAGATATGACAAAATTGTGCAAACTCCAATAACTATGAAAATACATACCAAGAGTCTAACAATAGCCATTGGTGAAATATAAATCAAGATAAATTACTGTGACTTTATGTGAATTCTATAATACACATGTCATTTATGCCTGAAAACAGCAATGTTTGTAAAACAAACCAATTTTGGTTGGTCACCAAAATTGACCAGGGACAAGTTTTATTGTATTTTGATTTAGATTAAGTCATTTTTGACAGTCAATATTTTACCACAGGCCTAAGTTATGGTCATGGGATATATTTCAATAGTTAATAGAGTTGGCAAAATGTTGACCCAACATTGCTTTTGGCTCTCATTATCGCGAAATGTTTTATCATAAGTTTGGCATAAAGAAATAAGATATCAATACAGATTTTAGAAATGCCGAAGGATTAGCTGTGAGGACCACCGTTATGTTTCATCTCAACCCTGTTAAACGATCAGCCTACTAATTATGCACTGAAAAGCACCCATGTTGTTCCCCGAAATGCTACCTTTTATTATTGCTCATTAATTTTGGAGTGTGATCCATTGATCCAGGTCACCCAAAATACCAGTATTGCATGATTACATGCATGCACTGGTGAAATGTGTCATAACATCGGAAATGTGATCATGTTCTTATAAAAAAAATTATCCGAAGTGGCGAAATGTGTAGTATAATTCATGTAATTTAAGGCTGTAAAAGTTCACAGGCAGAGGTTTCACGGGTGCTGCAACCTATGAATGATAAAAAACGTAGCCTATGTCCACGTGTGTGCAGGGTGCCTGGATATCGTGTGACAGCATACCCCATAGCGTGTATGTATGTGCTTGTCGTATTCCACTGCCATTGGTCCCTGTCTCTTTGAAACTGTGTCACACCCCTCTGTTTGCATTAGAGTTTTCACTCCATTTACCCTCCCTTTTTACATTTGGGTTCCCACTCCATAAATCCGCTTCTGGCCCGATGTTCCAATATTTTGGGAAAGCACTGTGATATTGGTATGCGGTTCAAGGACTTGAGAGGTCATCAATAAATTACATCAGGGAATTGATATTCCTACACGCAAGCTGTTATCGAGGACTTGTAATGTTGTGCGCATGACACATTTATCGTGTTTGGTCTAATGGGAGTGTAATATCAGAGGCATACCATGTGTTTGTCCCATAACATTACACATGAAAACAACTAGTATGTTTGAACAGTAACCTATATCATAGACATAATATATGAATCCTTGGTCCCTTTTGCATATTCTTAATTATGTAGAATGCTACGAACGTAATCATTTATAGTTACTCTCCAATACCATTGACGTCTCGAAGTATATATACATATATGATATGTATATCCAGACACTTTTTCATAGTATCACCTACTTTATATTCACAGAAGTATTGCCCTGGTCTATATAATTGTATGGCGGGGAAAAGTAACTAATTCTGTCGTTACCTAGAAACGTGATCTACAGGAGGTAAAAACTAGACGTCCCTTTTGGAATAACGCTTTGGGCAATTCTCTGTTACAAATAGCACGCTTCACATAATACAGGTAGAAGAGGCTATTATATTCTAGAGTTCCGAAGGCCTAGCAGCTCAAGTATACGCGATATATAGGTTTTGTTGACGCTGGTCAGCACATACAGGCCTTAGCAAGTCACACGGATGGTACCCAGAGGGCACGGGAAGGCGCCAGGCACCAGTGGAGCGTCGATCGATGACGCTGGCTGCAGGCTGTGCTTGCTCCAGTACCCAACACCTCCCCTCCTCCTGCTCCTGTGCATAGGGGACACTGCTGCTGTCTGAGGCGCCAGTAGGTGTAGTGGTGGCGGTGGTTGGAGGTGGTGGCGGTGGCAGTAGTAGTAGAGAGAAGGGTTGGTGGTCGTATTGGTGACAGGGTGGAGACAGCGGTGGTGCAGGGGGAATAAGGATCCATCACACTGTCAGTGCCCCCAGCACACACAGAAAGACACACCACCACGCCCCCTGCTCCCACAGTCACCCACAGACCACCGTGTCTACTGCAGACCTCCCCAACCCCTCAACCCCCACAACAGGAGCATCAACAAGTAGGGCTTTTACCCGGCATTGCAGCAGGCAGCAGGCACCATGGAGGAGACAGAAGCAGACTGCTCACAGCCGCTGGAGGAGAGCAGGCCCTCCTCCCCGGACACCCCGGCCCTGGAGACGGCCGACCCTGGAGGAGGGGGAGGGGGAGAGGTAAAGGGCGGAGGGGTGGGCAGCAGGTCCAGAAGGGGCCGGGGTGGTCCTGAGGAGGTGGTGGACGGGCCCTGGGCCTGGGTGGTGACTGCCGCCACCTTCGTCGTCCATTTCATCCTCTATGGGTTCATCTTTGTGGCCGGCATGTACTTCGTCGTCTTCCTGGAGACGTTCGGACGCAGCTCCTCCATGACGTCCTGGATCTCCTCCCTCTACCTGGGCACCCTCTGCTCCACAGGTGAGTTGCACCGAGACAGAGTACGCCCGCAGTAGTTTTATTTTGCGTTAAAAATTAGTTATTAGCATGCAACACTAACCATCTGATACAATCTAGTATATTAGCACGCAAAACATGACGCAATTAGTTGGCCTGGTCCCAAAAACTAATGATAATGGTACATGTGGATAACATCATTCGAACAGACATTGTGTACAACGCTGTTATATTGCAACATGCTTCCCAGTCAACAGTGTGTTGCATTTGCGTCGGTTTCGAATATTAATGTTATCAATATCAAAGTCAGAGGAAACGATTTATAAGGATATATGAATATGCTTAAAGTCACTGGAACATAATGAATGATAAATGAATACACGTAAAATCAGAGGAACATGATAAATAATGAATACACTGGAACATATTGATACATGAATAAACTTAACGTCGCAACATATAACATAATACAACGCAGGAACATAATGATAATAGATACACTTAATATCATTGGAACATAATAATACATACTTAAAGTCTCAGGACATGATGGTAAATTAATACACTTGAAGACAGAAGTCACAAGAACAACAGAAATTGCGTTATTTTCCAATCTTTCTGACACATGCATCATCATTTTCATGAAGATTATCCATCAAGACTTGAAAGGTCATTAATGTGCTTATATGTATACAGGCCTATTCGTGTCTTCGGGTTCTATTACTCTGTTGCCCCAGCGCCTCTGTTCCACTTAAAAGACCCGCATGTAAATACAAATAGCCTGACAGTCGCCCTCCAGCTTAAAGTCTGTTGTAAATGGTATTAGATGTCTCTAGATTTGGGTCTAGAAAGAACCACGTGATAAAGGAGATCGTGTGATGTACTTGCTTTAGTTTTTCTTTATTCAAGCTGACGGGACATTAACCAGTATACCGTACGCTAGTTTTGGGGGTATAGAGTAAACACTATAGCTCTGTTCTATCCTATACAAATACTCTCTAACTGGAAAAAAAGAACTAGTTGCCTTAATGTACTTCATAAAAAACAGCGATCCCAGATAACGTCCTCTGTACCTTTTCTCCATCCCGCATCAGATCAATTTTTAGATTTGTACTTAGGGTCACGCAACATTGTCCAGTTGGGCAATGGAGAGTTGGGTCGACATGGAATCCTATATATTGGATAGAAACGAACCCTTGAAACATGAATAGGACCTTCACGATAACAATAACATGGCATTAAACAGTATGCACAGTATAAGGGGAAGGGTTCTATAGTGACCTCGTACTGTCACGCAAAGTATTCCTTCAATTTCTAAACACAAATTTAGACAATGTTTTTGATTTCCATGTAAAGTGTTTGGGTTATTTGCAGTCTGACTTGGGTATCATTCCCCAACAACCATGGTTCTGAGGTAAGTCGTGGTCATGATATACCATAGCACACTGAGAGTAACTCAAAACTCTCATTTACTTTGTAAAGTTTTATATTACTTAAGTTTTCATACTCATCACTAGAACTGTCCCTGATAGAGGCATTCCCCGAAACGAAATTTTCAGTTCTGATTTTTTTTTAGTTGGTATAGGGACAAGGTCATATAATAGAGACTGGACTTATCTCATCAGCTGAGTTGAGTTGGATCCCCGATAACCATAATTATGTGACTGTGAGTCAAAAATTGAGTTTTGTATTTTCCAAAGACAAACACTTATGTTCCTAATCATGAGAAAATGAAAATCTTAGGCTGGATATTCTTGATACTTAATGCTTTGTTTCTTGATACTCATATTTTAAATGGACAAGGATACTATCCAATCTTTATAATGTGAAAACCAGCTTTGATTGAATGTTCACTCTCATTCAAGTAAAACTGTCCAGTTGAGCTCTGTCTCTGTATCTGACCAGACCTTTCACATTGTTTAGTCTTGGTGATTCACACTCTGGCACCCAGTAGTGTGACATTCGCTGGGGACACCCCATGAGAGATAAACCATGCCAGTCGTGTGCAGGGATTTTAGTAAAAGGTTAATCTTTTACCCATATTGAATTAGACGGGAGGAAAGGGTTAAAGTTTTCTCGGGAGAAGAGTGAGAATCTGGGCGTAGATTTAAAGAAGGGTATGGTCCTTCCTTTTGCATCCAGGAAAGGCATTTCTACCTCTCAGAAGAACAACGGCAGATGAGTAAATCCTTACACATACAGTAAGGTTAACATGCATCGAAGAAGCAAACATTGTTACATTTGAGATACCACAGACCCAAACTTGTCTTACCATGTGGAATGACTAATGCTAAAATAAGGCGAAACCGCCATTTAGGAGGTCCCCAAGTCCAAAGGGCAGCCATATGTCACGTATCAATCTCCCCCCAAACGGGGATGCCCGTCGAAAGGGCGGGGACGGTACATCCGCAGACCAGGGTAGACGGGGTTAATTTACTGCCAAGTGCTGTATAACGAAATATTCTATCTGTTCTATATATATGCATAGTCTTACGGTGGGACCTTTCGAGAAAGAAATCGCCATATTCCCCGATGCAGGTCTATGTAGAGCCGTACATAAAATCTGCATGTATCACGACCATCAAGGAAACATATCTGGGAATTGTGTAAATATCGCATAATTGAACCTTTTTCTTCGTGTATATAGAAACATACTTGAAGCTGTGTTTAGACATAATGCCATACCTGCTTTACAATGGTAATTCCTCTCTTATGAAACATACCGATATTCTAATGATACCTTATGGCTATCCTTTGATATCTATATCTTTCCTCTCACAACCCCTTCATTGTGAATTGAACACCTACATTCCATCGCACTAGAAAACGATTGATCACTGAATACTGGGAACATCCTTTTCTGTCTTCGAGTGTAATTGCGCACGTGCGCATACCTACCCACACACGCACACAAACCATTATGTCGGACCTTATACTTAACACATGCATTTACATTCAGCTGATTGGAAAATAAAGGCAGCCTAGACCAGTGTTATACACAGTAGCCATACAGCAGAACCAAATGCAGATATGTTGTGCGTTAAATGTTTTCTTTTGCTCTGACCAGGTCCAATCGCCGGTGTGATCATCAACAAGTGGGGGTGCCGAGTGACCCTTCTCATCGGAGGGCTCGTATCCACCCTGGGTCAGTTCACCAGCGCCTTCGCCTGGGACGTGCGGCCGATGTACTTCACCTTCGGCCTCCTCACAGGTAATATTCACCTTTGTTACGAGTTTGCGCAGTGAACACTCCCTTAATCCAAACGTTTTTAGCCTTGGGCCAATATTGGAGGCCATATCCCAATACGTTGGTTTATCCTATTTCGCTTGCGGGGCGCCACACTAATGGAAAGATGTATGAGGGTCGACTTTAGTACCGTCCTATTGTTAGTGACTGGCGTAGAATACCTCCCAGAGATTGGCCCAGTCAATGAAATAAGCAGAATTGTCCTTGTCTTTGTTTAGCTCTCAATCCTGGGAGGAGTTATTACCTGGGGCTTATAACCATAAATAAAGCCTGGCTTATAATTCAATGCCACGATCGCGTAGCCCCGTTCCATTATAAGTAACCTACAATAGTAACACTATGGCATACTAAAAGATGTAGCATAGGAATGAATCAGGCTCAATGATTTATTGACCTCTCCAATAAAAAAGTATTTGTGTTTTTGATATCTCAAATAATGTAGGTTCCTCATAAGTAGTTAACCGAAAAAATTGATCAATTACATTCCTCAACCCCATCATATTCTGATATTGGCTACTACTCAGTCACTAATAGCGGACAATCCTATTTTTGACGGATCCATATTGATATGGTCATCCATCCATTACACATTCGAAATGCCTGAGTAGTAAGGCGAGGATAAGGCTCTATAGCATGTTTTGGCCATGTTCACATAATGTTATTGAAAGACCATAATTATTAATTATAACCTTTAGCCTGCAGGGTCTTCATTCATTGCAAGGTGCAATTGATAGAGTATAGGCCTAGATGTAAAACAAATGTGGAAGAGAGTACCATTATCCAGAAATCTTTATGATAAACATCTGAAGGAAGTACATATCATTTAGCAAACCGTTTTTGAAGGGCGCATACCAATGACTTGAAGTATTTGTTCTCTTTTGATTAGGCTTTGGACACGGACTGTTTCTCATGGCCGCCGTGGTGGCGCTGAACATGTACTTCCGGAAGTACCGGGTGCTGGCGCTGGGCGTTTCGCTGGTCGGAACAGCGGCAGGAAACATCATCTACCCCTACCTCACTCGCTACCTCCTCAACAACTTCGGCTGGAGAGGTGCCCTCATTATCACCAGTGGCATCAACCTCCAGTGCTGCGTGGCCGCCATGTTTGTGCGTCCCCTACCTAAAACAGCCAATCAAAAGACCCCTAACAGAGCGCGCGGGAAAACCCTATGTCAGACGACATTGTCACTGTGTACGGACGTCCACTATTGGCTGCTGTGTGCCAGCAATGCGACTTTCGTATTTGGAATGTCTGTGTTTATTACCCATATTGCCGCATTTGCACAATCTGTGGGCATAGGGAAATCAAATGCTGATCACTTGATGTCCTCTCTTGGCATCGCCGCTCTCATTGGCCGGGGTGCCACCGCCCTCGTGGCCCACCATAAAAACGTCAACGTCATTCTCTTTCTCGTCTTCTGCTACATCATTGCCGGAGTGGCTATGGTATTCTATGGAGTCCATAAGACGTTTGCGGGTTTATTGTTATCGGTGCTAGTCTATGGATTATTCAGGTGAGTTACTTAATAGCACATGTACTGCCTCTATATTATAGGAACACACGCGAGAGAATAACACCATAATGATATTACACCATAATATTATATTGTGTCTTAGTAAATATATATATATACACTCCACATCCTTATATATGATTTCTCAGAGTAAATTTGAACTTCCACGATTTCCATACATTACTAAACCTGTGCATTATATATATATATATATATATATAGATAGATATATATATAGATATATATATATAGGTATTCCAATTAGCATCACATCGGCTCCGCTGTATATGCAGCTCTGCACATATATGACCGTCGATGTGATGCATATAATTATGAATCTTCCCATAAACATCTAAACAAAACGGTAGGCCTCTGTAACATAACATAACATGAATCCCATAAAAGAATTTTACTTCGAATAGGTAATGTCAACAGGACGCATATCGTTATTCACTCAAATATGGTTGTTAAAATAAAAATCTTATAATCCTTAACGTGAGCGCGCTTCAGGATCATAAGCCGATCCATATATACAAATTCACACGCCACTCCTCCTTAATCATTCGTAACAAGAAATACAGTCAAATATCCGAGTAAATCCGTCCATTTTGCTGGGCGAGGAGGCACGCGGACGTGTCTTCCTAACAGTATGAACTCATTAACCTACTTTGACTGTGGTAGTCTATTGTAAAGTATTTAGCGCTATCGTCAGTGACGTAGAATAGGGCCCAGTAATGACAGCATTCTCGCAATTCTGTAAATGGTTCGTAGAATCGACATCATGCCAATAACATTGATTAACCTAATCTCTCAAGCAGTACAATACGTGAGATATATATAGTAAAGAATGACTGTGGAAAGTCTTCTGATACAATTATAATAATGGAGAAATAATCTGCTACATCCCAGTAGATGGGTAAATGTTATAGCTATAAACATACTACCAGACTCCATTACCTTAGTTAATTTGAAGAAGTCATGTGTTTAAAGCCATATCATTATACCAGCTGTATACTATTCAGTCTGAGAGCTATTTAGATCCATAGGTTAAAACACGCTGACTTTGAAAATGTGCAGAAATGTCTTTTCCCCCTGATCGAATAGCATTCTTCTGTTTACGTATGGAAGAGTAGGCCTACCATTGTGTCTACCATAAGGTTTATAATGAGATGGGCCATTATGCGAGATGCATTTCCAAACAAATCGAACAAAGCCCTACATTACATGAGCAACCCCATTTCAGCAATAAGTCGCCTAATGAAGCACGATCCTATTTTGAACCATCGTATTGCATTTTCAGATGTATATCTCCTGTACCTATAAATCTAAATGAAAATACAATCTTTTGCTACCCTGTTACCGTGCTTTATTTCAGTGCCACAAACGGTTCCGTCTCTGTTGAATATGCGTCATATGTCATAGGGTCGGACAGCTTTGCAACGGGTTACGGCTACGTCATGTTTTACAACGGGCTGGCCGCCGTTAGTGGCGCTCCCGTCGCCGGTAGGTAAAACCACTATTTACTGGATGTCATACCACGTTACTGGAGTGGGACACCTCTTCTGCCGTCTATACTTATCTCCATAAGCACCCACCATGATCCATTTCTCCACTGAATGGGACTTCATTAGCAAAGCTAGTGTGTCTCATCATAGTCATAGTATGAGCTTTTATCCTTACAGCAGAAAAATAGCTTGTCCGATGCGTTTTATGTTCCCATGTATGCTAAAATTCGGGTGGCACTTTCATGTAGCTTGCATGGATTGTGAGTCCTTGTGTTTCTCTCTGCTTTTATCAGCGGTATCAGTCTCACAATCTAGATTCACTCCCTGCGTTTTCATAGATATTTTTACCTGAGGCCTTTTTCAGACATTCATACTATGGTACTTTGGGTTTGCAAAATTAAGGCCCTAGACCCTTAAATTCGACACGGCGACACGGGCCTTTTTGAGGCTTAGTGACATGCGACAAGGGATATTGAACAGATAGAGACATGCGACATGATTATTTCTTAAATTCGACATGGTGACATGGCCATTTATTAAATTCGACAGGGTGACATTAATGTTTCTTAGGGTCGACATGCGACATTGGGGGCCCCTCATCTAGAGCCCCAAATTTGGTCACTTGAGAATTAAGTCAATTGTAAATTGAAAGATGCCATACCCGCCTACCTAAATCTACCACCATGAGAAAAATACAATGTTAGTATCCTAATTTCCTTAAGTAATCTATCTTTTTGTCTAAATATGTACCAAAGGTATGTCAAATGTATTTAACATACAATTTCATTGTCTACAGTTAATAGTAATCGGTCATGTAGAATGTTTGTAAGCATTTCCCAACCCCGATGGTAAGCTGACTAACTAATGCAATAAAGTATGAGCTGAAGGTGAGATGGGCAAGTGCACCCATGCCGTAAAGGCATGTCTTGGTTCAAATAAAGGAGATTGTACTAAAATGAAGTAGTTGGTATGCTACTCCCCTTTTAAAGCAAATCAGAATGGGACTATTGTAGTTGAGAATAATACTATTGTCAGAACCTATTGATATCTGAATATCTCTCATGCACTATTTACTAAGACCCATATCCGTAGAGCCCATTGTTGGTAGACGGGCTTTAATAATGGTGTGTTTTTTTTTGTTTGTTTTCAGGTTTACTGTACGACATGACCCAGTTCTACCCGTCGTCCTTCTACCTGTCAGGAGGGTTCATGATGTTCAGTGGGTTACTCATGTTCCCCACCTACCTGGTGCAGAGACGCCGTCCTGCCAGACACATAGCCGCCTCCATGGAGCTGCAGGTCAAGGAAGGGTAGGTACAGATCCTGGGGATGAATAGGTATTGTGCCTGGTGATGGGGGTTCGTGGGTAGGTAGGCGCTGGGGATGGGGATGGGTGATCAGTCACAGTCCCTGGGGATGGGGGCAGGGATGGGTAGGTACTGACACTTGGTTTGGGGGTTTGAGTAGGGAGTGCCAGATACAGTCACTAGGGATGGGCTAGGAAGCGGTAGGCACAGTCTCTGGGGAGGGAGGGAGGGAGGGAGGGAGGGAGGGAGGGAGGGAGGGAGGGAGGGAGGGCGGCAGGGAGGGAGGCAGCGAGGCAGGGAGGAAGGGAGGGAGGGAAGGAAGGAGGGAAGGAGGGAGGGGTACAGACCCTAGGGATGGGAGTAGGGAGGGGTAGGTACAATCCCTGGGTATTAAGGGAGGGGTAGGTACAGTTCCTGATGATGGGAGTAGGGAGGGGTAGGTACAGTCCCTGTTGATGGGGGGAGGGAGGGGTAGGTACAGTCCTGGGGTATTGAGGAAGGGATAGGTACAGTCCCTGGGGGAGAGAGGGAGGGGTAGGAGGAATGGGAATGAATCTACCCCTCCCTACCTCCATGGAGGGAGGAGTAGGTACAGTCCCTGTGGTACAGTCCCAGGGAGGGGAAGATGGAGTTCCTGGGGATGGGGCCAGGGATGGCTAGGTTCTGTGCTTTGGGACGGGGTCAGGGATAGGTAGGTATAGCCCCTTGAGATTGGGTTGGCAACGGGTAAGTAGAGTCCCTGGGGATGGGGGAGGGAGGGATACATTCTCTGGTGAGGGAGTGGTAGGTACACTCCCAGGGGATAGGGATGGGGAGGAGGAGCTACAGTTCCAGGGAATGGGGGCAGGGATTGATAGGTACAGAGCCTGAGGATGGGGTGGGAATAGGTTGGTACTTAATCTGAAGGGAGGGAAGGGAGGTTTTTCCCCCTGGAGATTGGACAGGGATGGTTGGGTACAGCTCCTGGGGATGGGTTCAGGAATGGGTAGGTATAACAGTCCTGAAGGATGGGATTGGCAATGGGTAGGTGGAGTCCCTGCATGGGATGATAGCCAAGCACAGTCCCTAGGGATGGATGGAGGGATGGAGGGAGAGGTAAAATCCCCTGGAATGGGCGATGGTGGTAAGGCAAAGTCCTTGGGGATGTAGGTGGCTAGGTCTACAGAAGTGGATCAAGGATATCGGAAATAGGGCGTGGGGTCCACTAAAATAGGCCAAGTAATAAAACAAATCATTCTCATGTAGACGAACCTCCCCTTTCCTTTGTTATTAAGGTGCCCTGTCAGGTGCACCGGCCGGATTGGGGTCCCGTGCCTCCCTCCCATCACTGAAACACCTCATCCAAATCAAATATCAGGTTGCTAAAGCGACATCTTTCTATAAATTACCAAGGACGTTCAATGAATTCCTTAGAAAAAGAAGACCATATGCAAGGTGCAACTCTCAGAATCTCAGTGCATTTGTAGAAATGGTCTTCTTGAGGTATATTGTGTCATTTCAAATGCTTTCATTTGAAATAAGATAACCAAGCTGTTTTCATGATAATCATATCAGTAAAACCTTTTGGGGGCCCTGAGTCTATTCAGCGGGAAATAAAAGGTCCCCAATGTGGTTAGTGGCGGGCTATCAGAGCAGAAAGTTACAACAACAGGTGCACATCTAGGTCTACATCTCGTAAACAACTTAATGTGACAGTAGATTTTCCCAAAACTAGGCGTCAAAAAGTGCTCATCTTCTCAGAACCGTTTAACTTTACGGTCTCCCATTTATCACATGCCTCGCTTTGATCCCGTTCCCATCCCTCTCCCATCCCAAATCGGTCATATCGTACATATTAGAACTAACTTCTCCAGTTGTGAACTGATCTTTCCCTCCGCTTACCGATACTCTTCTTCCTGTCATATTCCATGGCTTTCAAGATATTCTTTCACCCACTGGCATTTGAACCTTGGCGCATACAATTATGAGCCAAGGTTCAAATGTGGAATATGTGTTGCATGACTGCAAGGTACCTCCGTTGAGTAGGCCTAATTCTCTTGTTTTCCTTTTCAGAGATACGGATCAAATTACCCAAGTATAACATATGGCATGTAACAAAGTAAGGTAATTTATTTATATACAAACTATGTAAAGAAAGATCTGTATTGATACTACACTGCCAAGATAGGAGAAACTTGAATATGTATCAAGGAAGATGCAAGCCAGAACATCATGTATTGGAATCAGGAGACATAAGGACCTCTTCATATGGTGCATGTATGGTATAAAAGGTGTTATTGCATTGAATGGAAGGCTGACAATGATATTTTGAACTGTAAACTAAAGATCAAGTTCAAAAGCTAGTTTACAGAATGAACGAAAGATATACTGTAGTCAAGAGTAATGGCCATAATGAGAGACTTGAACGAATGCTGTTAAAACGGGAAGATATGCCCATGTACATATTATTAAACATCAGTACTTTATTTTGATATTTACCTATACAAGGAACGTCTTTAACCTATGCGTGATAATGGACTTCTCTGTATTTTTCTGTGCCAAGAACTTGTAACATAGGAAACATAATAAAGAAAGCAAATAAAACATAATAGAATGCAGTTACTTTTGTATTGCTGAGTTGCTTAGTACCTAATTTATTATGATAGTAGATAAACATCGTTTGCAGAAAAACGCATAATTGTTACCATATATCTTCGTTTGGTGTTATTAGAACATGGCAATAGCTTACTTTTGGGATAGTTGTATAGCTGTATCATTCGTATAGGCTTTGGAGATTTTGAAATGGGAATACCAAGGGAATAACCTAGAAGCAGGTTACTCATGGAACTGTAACTGGTGTTAAAGAAGAGGAGATTATTGCTAAGAATTCTTCCTGGATAGCTCTACCAATGACACACTTCAGTTCTGAGACAAAGCTAATCCTTATAGCCGTTATACTGACTGTAGACATTCTCAAACAGAGCCTATAGTTGTTAGTATTCAAGGTATTCAGATCTGCAGTATGAAATGCTATAATTGACTTTGATTGCTGATGAAATAGAAAAAAAGATGGAATTGCTTGATACAATGGTGACAGGCAATGGGAAAAATCGATTTTTCCTGTCTGGCATACATCTCTGGCGGTATGAGGGCTACATGCACCAACTCTTCCTAATATTTACCATCGCGTCTGGCTGGTAATGACCAACTTACACCTTAGGAGGCCCAGGTTATTTTGAAGGTAAAAAGTAATGATCTTTTGTGAAATAATAATTATTGTTCATACTTGAATATGGACTGGTAGACAACTAAAGTGTTATCCCCTGGCACAAATGCTGATGGGTCAATCTATATAAACCGTATATAAATGCTGGCTGAATAAACAAATAACCCAACCAAAAGAGTATAACTATTCTCGAAACCGGGAGTAAAAAGGTATCTGTTTTTCCTACGTTTTATCAACTCAATCACTGGAATTGTACAAATCAAAGACATGTCAAGTAATATAACGCCAGGTGCCAGCACTGTGGTCTTTTTTTAATAACATTCTTTATTCTGGCAAAGTATTAGTACAAGGTAGTAGTTTTCATTACTAGCCAGCATGACATAAATTCACATGCTCAAACATAATCTTTATATTTAAAACAAGTTAAGTATCAATATATAATAAACACATAATATCGTAATACAATATCAATACAGACTTAGAAATATATATAGGATTAACAAGGCTGTAGGTATAAATCACAGATAATTTATGTTACATAAGTGTCAACAGTATGGTAGGTACCACGTACCATTAATTTGAAATTACATTCTTCCAAAGGAGTTATATTTATATAATTCTTGTTTCAAATTTGTCAGCGGGAAGGTTTTCCAAATCTTCTATGGCAGAAATACATTTTGCATCCACATTTTTTTAATTTGTTTATATTTTTGAAAATTCATTTATGTTTCTATCAAATATGTTTCTTTCAAAATGGGGGTTACTTGTCCCCAATTAATTGGCCAGACAGATAACTCTATTAATGTGACAGTTTCTGGGATTTCCAGCCTTATGGAAATGCCTATTTATGGCTCTAGCGCCTTTATTTAGCTTAGAAATCATAAAAATAAGAAAAAATAACTAAATTCATGCTATAAATGAAATTTTTGATAGTTTTCATTAATGGTGAAAAAAATTGGATTTTTTTCATTTTGTTGCCATGGTTACCAGAATGTTGATAGAACGTCAAAACCTTCCGATACTATTGCTATGCAAATGAGTGTTTCCATGGTAACCATGGAACAAAATTAAGTTTTCAAAATTTGAAATTCTGAATTGAGTAACTGCTTGGCTAGATTCAGCAAAAAACATATTCTGGATATCTTAGATAGAAGGGAAATGGCAGTATATTACCTGAAATCATATTTGGGATTTCAATTTTTGGCCCAGATTATATCAGTTATATCTTTATAAATACCAAAGACTGGTCTATTTTAGCATATTTAGCATATCCGACCATTGTATCTTCAAATTGACACAACTTTTTTTCTAATAAGAATATTTACATAATTCTTTCAGTATTGGATTCCCCAAGACACCTTCTTAATTCAATATTCCAGGCCATAAGACTGCTTTTCGCAGAGGATGTCACATTTTACTGCATGTATAATTATTCACAACAACAGTCCCTCACAGCCCGTCGGTAAATGTTTACGTACAGACGTGGGTATAATTAAGTAGTGATCTTAATATATTCTGCCTACCTAATCAATAATCTTGTCACAAAGTGATACATAGTAGTCTGATTTTGCTTTGCTGTTCCAATAGACAAAAGTAAACGCTACCTAAAAGTCTATCCTGAAGGTTGCCTCAACATCTTTGATGTCGCTTAGTCAAGTGGGTAAGCCGATGATGATGCTTTTAATAGTGTAAGGATGGGGGCATTAATGTGATAGTTTTGTCCTTTTTAACCTAAAACAGAGACGGGTTTGTAACGCCCTTCTATGGCTGTGAATAAAGAGGTATCCCATACCACAGTACTCCCTATTGAGTAGATGTGGGTGTTACCCCGATGCCGGCGCTATTTCCCCAATTTAGCTATTTAGCCTACATGAACAAAGGGACTGGAAGACGTCACATATTTCATGTTTATAAACCTATTTTTCATATTTCATCCCAGTCATAAGTATATAGGTTGGTCATACATCCAAGTTAGAATCACGCTAAATGTCACGTGAATGGCCTTTAACGTTAACATTGTTCTGGGTATGTTGGGCTTATGTAATAATCATTGATCCCATTGTTTACCTCAATGGTAAACATTCAAGTAGATCTTTATAGAAACTAGGTACGTAATAATTTCTCACGCAGAACCTTATTTTTAGTAAGGACATCACAATTATAAGGGTCGATAGAAAAGGACAACATTATTTATATTAAACGTCTAATAGAATTCTATTGGAAAAAAATATATATTTGCGACAGCATGCCATCGGAATATATTTCTCTGTCTTTCTTGAAACAGGAATGTTTATGGTGAAGTATTAAAATAGTTCATATTTAAACATGATACTTGTCAAAGTCAGCGTGATCGTGTGGTGCACATTAGACATTAGTTGATGGTGTACGTCATGTGAACTATAGCTAAGAATGGCAATCCAATGTCGAATCAAAAAAAAAGTCTCCAGATGCCAAGGACAACACCGGCTGCTAATTACCCTTCATCTGTATCGATCATCTGTCTTCTCCTGCTCCACTCAAACTGGGACTTAA
Organism: Lepidonotus clava; assembly: GCA_936440205.1. NCBI lineage: Eukaryota > Metazoa > Annelida > Polychaeta > Phyllodocida > Polynoidae > Lepidonotus > Lepidonotus clava. Next base: position 20,574,239 of record OW387148.1, read on the forward strand.
TGAAAATAATATATCATGCAGGTTCAGTTCCCGTTTTCGATGACCATTTTGAGTTGACGGCGCCACCTTGTGGAAACATTGATTTATAAACCACGCAGACAATGTTGTAAGAATTGGATCTGTTCTTATCAATTAGATTGCTCTACTTTTTTTTTTTTTTTTTTTTTTTTTATTAACCATACTCACTCATAAGAATGATCTTCCGTATAGGTACAAACAACGTAATTATAATAAAGTACACAAAGTAAAGTTAGCTATATCTCAATTAACCATGTCTTGTATCTGAGATCAGAATCCAAGACAATAGTATTATAGCATATCAAAAAAGTTCAAAGATGGTCACATAATTTGAATAATACATAGAAAATGTCAACAGTTATAGGACAATTCACATAATCGGTAGTCCATACTGCAAATTATGTATGATGAGTCAATAGTCATAAATCCGGTCTTCAACATAACAATATACAAGTAAGATAACAAAGGTACAAACAATGCATTTATAATAAAGTACTCAAAGCAGAGTTACATTTATCACAATGTACTATGTCTAGTATCTGAGATCAGAATCCTAGACAATAGTATTATAGCATATTAAAAAAGGTCAAAGATGGTCACGTAAGTTGAATAATAGCTAGATTCGTCCTTCAAACGTTGGAAATACTGTGCTCACAAAGGCTTTTATCAGGTCCAGGACAACCTTCAAAATGGTATTAAAGATAAAATGGTCAGGCGTCGGAAAGCTATCACAAAGTGTAGAGGAAAGTTATATTTGCTCCAATGCGCGCCTCCAGTCACATAGAATACACTTATATGTATTCATAGCACAGAACCTCCACTTGGAGATTGTTCATCATTTTTGTTACTACGACACTGATTTATGGGACCAACCTCTTTAGCAAAAAATAGTGAAATAGCGTCGCACCTCCAACCGACTGACCTGATTATAGTTGATTGATTTCAGTTTCCTTTCCCTTTCCCTGTTACTTTGATGGTTCTTATCTGGTCATTAGGTGCGGACAGGGAAGCTTTAGAGACCTGTAATACCAGTAGTTACTTCCTCTTGGACAGGAATGGTCAGGTCAAACTACTTTGTTTTGCCAGCTATATATCAAATGAGTTCCCAAAAGGGATAGAGTAACTTTCAAGTTGGAATTAGAATCCAATGAATCTGAAAATGTTGCAATGGTGTTAGATGACCTGATCAAAGATCGATAGAACTAAACTGCCAAAGAAAACTAAAAGAGAAATTACTTCAATTCTGCTCATGAAAAGTAGAAACTAGAGGCAGTATAGATGGACGTATTACCAGAAGAAAGCTGTTTCTCATTCTTGCCTTGACTTTCTATATTTCATGAAAATGCAGTCTAATATCAGCAAGCTCAAACATAATTAATCAAATGATGAAAATGATGGAATAATTGAATAATATGTCGTATAGTATCTGCCGACCTTTAAAGGTTTGTTTTATCATAGAACTACACAATTATTTTGTTTATCAGTTATAGATGCTTTGTGCATTAAAGATGCCTAATTGATTTTCTAATACTTTTCCTTACAGGGGGTACGCATTGGGCGATTCAACTCTAGTCATTTAAGCGATCAGAAAACAAACAAAAATGGTGTATCCATTGAGTGATTTTACCAGAAGTCTATAGAAAAATGGTCAATCAATTGGAAAATATCGGGCAGTGTTAAATATTTTGTCTCTGGTGATTATTTTGCAAATGCGAATTGTGCGAATATGCGAATTCCAGTCGCATTACTCAGCGTGTTTCCACCTTCAGTCTACCCAAGCAAGAATGTGACATTTTTATAATGTTGCAGCAATGTTCAATTCAGTTCTGCTTTGGTTATTGTTACTTTATATGGCACCCAAAAATGTCTTTAGAACATATGTTAGGACGCTATCCTACAAACAGATGCTATCCAACAAATGTTTGTGGTTTAGTGACCTTTTGCAGGATAGCATCGCCACAAGATGCTAAGCTACAAACAGATGCTAAACCAAAAATATTTTAAGGATAGCATCTTTCCAAAAATAGACACTAAGTCATATATATTTGTAGCTTAGCATCCTTTTGTGACTTAGCATCACCACAAGCTGCTAAGCTACAAACACATCTGCTAAATCACAAATATTTGTGGGATAGCATCTCTACACAAAGTTACATTAAAGTTTAAGTATTATACAGCAAAATAATTTTTCTGTAGGATTGAAAGGGGGTGTCAGGTCTTTTATGTATTATGCCCCAAAACATTAAGTTCCTTATCTTTATTTTAATAAAATGTCCAATTAAATAGAAAGTATATTTTTGTCTAAACGTTTTTAGCTTTCTATTCAGGGAAATGTGAGATGAGAAATCATGGAAAATTTGCATTTTTCAGTGGGGTGAGATGATTCAGGGGACAATTTCTAGTCATCGCTATATGAGAGGTGATAGACATTAACCTTTTTCTGAAAGTTTGGTCTTTTTAGTATGAGCTTCAACGAATATCTATTATCCTTCACTGTTATGAAGTGACAAGGGGCTGAACAACTGAAGTCTTATATTTGCTTCTTGAATTTATTTTGCTAATAGTTTATCAATATTCAAATTTCTTTTGATATGGAATAGAAATTACAAAATGAAAGTGTGATTTAATTTTCCTAAATAAATGATATATTTGAAAACTTGAAAAGGTTAGTCCTATGTCCTCTTGGAGTTTGCAGTACACCTCTCTTCCAAACTCCAATGAAATAACCTTCAAAATTGGTTTTCTTTTTTTCAGCATAGATCTGTAGGATAGCATCCATTGGTAGGATAGCATCTTGTTGGATAGCATTTGATTGTAGCTTAGCAGCACATGGGTGCTGCTAACTGACAAACTGCTTTGTGGTTTAGTGATTGTTTGCATGATAGCGTCCTGACATGGATGTTAAGTGACAATTTGCTTGCATTTGTGGGATAGCACCCATTTGTGGTTTAGCGACCTAACAACCTAACATTGCGATGTTGCACTGTAACATTATTGTGACATATTCTCTTTACAGACTGACCAAAAAAAGTATGTTTGAGAACATGCCCGTTATGTCACTGCTTGTCTGGGTATAGTTTTATCGAAAACATGAATAATGCACTTTGTATTGAGAACGTTAAATAGAAATTCTCATGTGATATTCTTTATCTATAACTATTATAAAACTGTTATCACACTTTCATTCAACAGTTAGTACTCTTACAACCACCTGATAATTCTTAACATCGATACAAAACAACATGGTCTAAATCTACTATAAATCCAAGAGAATTACTTCTATGAGCTAGTATTAGTTCCGTACTTATAAACTTATATCATAATCACACAAGATTGAACATAAATGAAACACCAATTCAAATATTTGTATTACAAATTTTATTGTTAACAAACTAGAATATATTCAATGATTCATTTAGAACTTGGGGATCTTGCTCATGGGGCTGGCGTCGGAGAAGAAGTAGAAGGTGAGGCAGGGCTCGTTGCACTCCTCCTGGGTGCCCTTACCGGTGAAACACTTCAGCTCCGAGATGTAGCCGATCTCCACAGCCATCACACTGCCCGTCGACGTCCGGATCTGAATAATGTACATAAAATAGTTTTATAGTTACTGTGAATATTATAAAATTGTTCAGAAAAAGGTTGAATTGGGACAAAATTAATATCCTTTTAGATAAAAAGCTGGAGTAAACCTATTCCACAGCACATTCAGATGAAAACGTGAATGTAATTCGAAATAATGATATAATCATTATACATGTAATTATGATGTTAAACCATGAACTTGGTTCTGATATAAATAGAAAGTAACTTATCATACTTAAATCAGAACGATGATCATTAGTATTCCTATTATAAGTGGTAGGATCATTGATAATTACACTACATCAGGCATCAGGTAAATCAGGCAAATGTCATAATGATAACAATAAGAAAGAGTTATAATTTTTTTCTTAAAGGCTTTTATCAGGTACAGAGTATTGTTTATAATACAGGGAAGCACAAGTAACAATTTCTGGAAAGCAGAATACTAGAAGTCATAAATATAGCTTGAAAAGATATAAGACGGAGAACAATAAAATAAAATGCACATAGTACAGCAATACTATTTACCTTGAAGTCGACCCTGAAGGTGTCCTCGACGTCCTTGATGTCCTTGGGGGCGCTGGGCAGCTCGAACTCGATGCCGGTGAAGGGGAACTTGAGGGTGATGCGCTTGTCGTCCACGGAGCACTCGCCGGCGATGGGCAGGGACGAGGTGGACATGGGCATGCGCATGTACATGGTGGCGAATCCGGTGAGCTTACCCATGGTGGAAGTTCTGAAAAGATGAGGGTGGATCAACATTGTTATTAATGGAAATACATTGTAGAAGCCATATCAATTGTTTTAGATAAGTCGGTTGATAAAGACTTTACCTTAATACAACCTGTCAATAACCTGTGTGTCTTGTATGCTGACCATATATTTTATTCAAATCAATGTCCATAAATCAAAACAGCATGTTGAAGAAAAGGGGGGCGGGGATATATCAATCAAAACGTATATCTGGCTATCAACATGAAATTCAAACATATAGAACATAATCTTCCAGTATTTAACTTCTTTTGTCCAAAGAGATAATCTTCCAGTATTTAACTTCTTTTGTCCAAAGAGATATCGCGGTTAGATTTGTTATTTAGATTCAACCCTTTCCATAATGTCAAGTTACTAACCATACCCGTAATTTAATGTTAATTAATACAAATTCACCTAGACGTTTTAGGGTTTTATCTATATCTTATCTTTAAATCATTCATTGGTTAACTCAGCCCACATCCAATGCTTGCTCAGGACTAATACTTATTGGATGACTCAAAGATCAAAGTTTTCCATCCGGATCTCCTGACCATTTCCCCTTGTGATGTCCTTTTGATCTTCCACCTCTCCCTCCCCCACAAATACTAAAGATAAGGCCATATTTAAACAGGTTTTCCGGGGGTCAGTGATAGGGCCAGTTGTTTGCCTCAACCTCTAGAGATTATCCAGGTCACTATAGATAAATACATAGGTGTCCCCCTGATATGTGGCATATTTGCATTTCAAATAGGTTCACACCTGTACCTCGGTTCAGGTACCGGCACCCAGGACAAGTGGTCTAGCGGCCATAGCCTTCAGACTGATAAGGGTATACTAGGTAGAGCAAGGATATAATATTATCCAAAAACACACGTTTAAATCATACATAATTTAAGAGTTATGACGCACCGAAATGGATTAGAGGAGACATAGTCTTATTACACAGATTGACAGAGAAACGGTTAGGGCTTGGTGCAGGCAAACTTTGTATAAATCATCAGTTGTTGAATAGAAGTAGTTAATTGATGAAGCAGATTAATTATGTTAGACCTGTAGTTCCTCAAAGATTAATTTTGCAAAAATGACAATTTATTGATAATCATTAATAATATTATGATGACGTTCTTGCACATGCTCATATGTTTTTATGCTCAGTTCTATCTTATATTATGTCTGGTTGTGAGACCTTGAAATGGGCATCTTAATTAGCTATAGCACGAGATTCAACTTGTAGGTAACTCGCTTTTTGTGTGAACTTTGCTCTTTCAAGATACCTTCTGTTTTCTGAGAGTTTGGTTTTCATTTTTCAAGTTATGTAGCAATAATCGAGAGATGAAAAAACCTGAACTGACAAACATGTCTCTTCCGGCTCAATAAGTCAATTTGTTATCGGGCACATGTCACTGGACACGTCTACATATGATTAAAGTTCCAATAAAGAATACAGGCGTACAGTGTTTAAAGTTGACAGGTCAAGTGCCCTGTTTGTTCCTCCATAGATATAGGATGGAGTTCAGGCTTTAAAGTCACCTTTGAGGTGAGGCACTTCAGAGAACAAAGCAATTTTTTTTATCTTGGGCAGCAAAAGATTATAATTATCATTATATCAGTCAAAGTCGATAACGTTTTTAGCCTTATGACCAAAGATCTATATTGAGATCGTGTTTAATCTGATGATAGACCAATAGGATACAACAGAGTAGTAGATTTAAGCTCTGACAAATATTTATCTATATGTCATTTAATCGATATGACATTGATTAAAAGATTAAATGAGTAAAATAGCCAACATCCCTCGCCTACGTTTAAATCCAGATAAGTGCAAATGGCACAAATCATTGGATCATGGTAAGCATACATCGAAGGAAATGGAGATACTTTTTATACATCATTACCCCTAAAAGCCCACTCGCCGTGGTGAAAGTGGTTTTTCGTAGAGCTCTGCGATCTGCGAACGTTGGAAACGTTGGATCGTCGTAGCCCTGTACGACCTACTTCCTTGCGAAATTATTAAACATGTTCAATATTTTCGTAGAGATCCTGTACGATTGAGGCCGAGAATGCTTACGAAAATGATCGCAATTGATAGCAGAGTGCCCTAAATGTCAGTGTGAATGCTATACGATCAATTTCTCTAGCTTGCGATCATTATATCGCACCTGAGGTCATTTGCGATTGCTTAAGATAAATCTTTTGTAGCTCTCTGCGACAGAAAGATCGACCAGGGCGAATGGGGCTTAACCCTTTAAGTACTTTGGCCACTGAAAATCATATCCTGATTTCAGGGGGGATATGCCCATGGTCTGTCGGTGAGAGGGGGGGTAAGGGGATTATCCCTCTCTGATAAAACACTGAGCACAGGTTAGGTTGATAATCCCCGCCTTAAGGGGATTAAGGAGGGGCTGAGGAATTCATATACCGTTGGCGTCGCCACTTTAGTGACCTATATAATACATGATAAGAATAGTCTAAAACGCCATGAATGTAGGGAGGAAATTTGGATGTGGTAACTATGAATGCTGGACCAAATTGTTATTTGAAACACAGGTATGTATATCATACACGTTCATGTTTTGTCACAGAAGGCGCCATATAACAGTAACAATAGTTTTATGGAGTTAACTAGGACGTGGGAATCAACTTGAGTCACAACTGCTCTGAGTCATCTCAACCCTTTTTTTTGTAAAGGATGTAAATGTCCAATGGTTCAATCTATTGCAAAGCACGTTGCACTTGTAACTTCGAGCTAGTATAGGTTTAGGAGAATCATCGACTGAATTTGAAGATAATCGGCGTTAAGCCTCTTTCCACTGATAATTGTCTAGACTACTCCTTATCATGTTTATGCTAGTGCCAATCATTTTGTTTGTGACCTGTTCCTTAGAAAATACTTTTGAATATAGCAAAACTATCGATTAAGTTTCGATTTGAATATGACCTCACATACTGTTTATCTTGGGGAAGTGGCTCCCAGTGTTTTGTGACTTTGATAAAATTTACACATCCGCAGCTGAACTTAGTATTGCTCATGTGCTGCTAGGCTTCATTATGGAATCGGAATGTAGGCCTATCCTTTGAATCATAGAATCAAATGAATGTTATTATAATCAACCTGAATATTTACATCACAATGAAATATGCATACATAACAGATGTTGCACATTGCAAAAGGATGTGCCCATGTATACAACTCTAGATCTATAATATGATATTATGTTTTATGAAAATGCAGGTCTGCCTCACCAAACCACATCCATTTGATAGAGGTAAAGCTGGAACTTTAGTCACAAACACAGAGTATAGCGAGGCACCGTTTTTAAGAAAACATTTTCCTTCTTTGAACAGATTGCTAAAGAGTTGATCATTGTAATATGTGTAAGATATTTGCTAGGCTATGCGTGAATGACAAATATGAAAACTGATACCATTATCCAGCTATAGGCCTACAACTGTATAAGTATCACGGACGCCCTGCGCCACCTCGTTTGATGTAACTCTCAATCAACATTTAAAGTAGGCATTTTTTTTTTATAAATGCCCAACTAGTAAATTGTTTCCAATCACACCAGGCTGTTTATGGGTAAAACGGTTATTCATTTATACAAACCCCCGATGGGCACATTTATGAAAATCAGATCTGGCGGCTACAGAAACTCTTAAATCATGCATATTATATTGAGAAATGATTAGAAAAAGGGTTAAATTAAAAGTAGAAATACGCTCTGTGGGCCTTACCTGTGTAGGTCGTGTGCGGGTCGAGGGGTGTGGTGGTCGACTTGTCAGATCCGAGTGGGCCGATTACCTGCCTCCAGGGCCTGTATATAGCAGACAAACATGTCCCCCAGCACCTTATCTCATCAGTACACTACAACACAAAACTGTAAACGCGTAACGTATACATCACTTAGGAATGCTGCACTTTTCATGGCATTGTTGTTAAAACGTCATATATAAATGTGTTATGATATTATTTGTAAATTCTTCATTGGGGAATTAATGTATTTAAACGGAAGTATAGATAGTGTATTAAATAATATCATAACACATTTATATATGACGTTTTAACAACAATGCCATGAAAAGTATCTATGAATTCCTATATTGATGAATTTGTATGTTACAGTTATTGAAGTTTTCAAAGAAATGACAAATAGTTGATACATTGTCCTTTTAAACAAAATTGACAGATACGTGTCTGCAAAGGGCAGGGTACATACATGTAGGCATATTATGTACTGCTTTTTGTCCGAATTGTCGGCTCTCGCCCCCCAAAGTATCGATTCATACATTGTTTGATGTTTGATTGAAAAGTCCTCGGAGTTACCTAAATCTAGGGCGGGTACACGCCATTCTTGTATTTTGTGTGGTTCAGTAGACATGTATGACGTGCCTGATATCACTTGTCAACAGGATCACGAGGTCTCCGAGCGCGTCCCAGCGAATACCCGAACCCTAACCCAGTTTAATGATATTTTAAATCACTGCTGATAAGGATTGTAATTCACTACACAAGGCATACGGTTCATCCAAAATGTACCATCATGCAACATGTTGCTGATGAATGTACCTGCTTGGATTATACATTATACACCTATCTAAACTTCTTATAAAGTCATCTTATCATAAGAATATATTTTCGCTGTGAAAGAACTTAATTAGGGCCTATATGTCATAATTTTCATTTCATTTTGTCAGCGTGGATAGCCACCTATATAATTCTTAATAATTCTTAACCTTCTTCTGGAGTGAAGTGTGTATCATTATCTTTAATCTTTGTCAGAAGAATAGTAAAGCATTATATCCACTGAGCGATTTACCGTCGGCGTCGGTGTAAAATTATTTAACATGTTTAATATGGATCGGTGCTGCTGTTTGCGCTGATTATGTGTGGGTGTGCCTTTTCTTAGCAGAGTCGGCCAACAGCCACGCTGAAGTCGGTGCTGATGTCGCGCTGATTCGTCCCGAAATCGGTTAGTGGGTGTGGGGCTTAACCGTTGGTGCTGTCATTTGACATTCTTAAATAACATAGCTGAGCAGATTACTTTTTAGATGTTCTGTATACATTGGTTGTCTTTAAGATTTTTTACTTGACTTGATGGTACTAGAAACTACCAAATAAAGAATTAATTCAGTTTTGATTGACATAAGTGCCCCTTGGTCTAGATCAGGAACTATAGAATATTGCAAGTTTGTCATTATGTTTTTGGCAACTTTTCAGACTATGTCCGGCAAAACCTTGAATTTACATTAGTTGCAGGATTGATAATGAAATTTGAGAGGTGGGTAATGTTTTTCCTGAGTTACTTTAACTGAGCTACCTTATTATAACTGCAGTATCAACCGAAGAAGGTGTATGTGGTAATCTATGTGGTAAGTTTTTTTTTCAAACAACTTCTCATTCATAGGTATATCATTTAATAAACTGCGATTTTGAATGACTTTTTCTGAACTTCCTTCTTAAGTATGTCTCAACCTCTTCAGGTCCTAAAGCTAATTCCATTTTATGTAAGGTTAAATGTATCTGTTATAAAATATTTTTTACAGCGATGGTTATTTATATATACTACGTAAATAGAGAATGGCCTTAAAACTTAAAACCTGAAACGAAATTAACTATCATTTCCAAATGGTTTTAAAAAAGGATTAGAAAGAATAATATCTATTAAGTGCATTGTCTTATCAGATTATTTATTACACATTTAAATAATTGATTTCATATCAAAATCAGGGGTTACCATAGCGGAAGTGATGGCACAGAGTCATGAATATTCGAAATGATATTTCATGTTATTGATCATCTGTCATACGGTACACATCAATATATTGAAATACAAAATTGTAGATAAGGGTCTCCTGTTGTGGCCGCGAAAATATCAACGTTGTTTCTAGTTGTGTCTTTGTTTGCAACTTGCATGTTTTGTCTTATTTGTTCTGTACATATTATATATATTTGCTAGAGCAAATGCGTTCGTATTGGTGTCCATGACAATATAAGATCCAAATAGATACTTTTTTTCAAAACCCTACATAAGGGCATACTAAAATTGTCATCTGAATCAATGTTCACCATGCACTTATCACAATTAACACACTATAAAAGCAATATCACATCAACAGCGTCTCAGTATATCAACATCCGGGCAGTTTGCTCATGGGGCTGTCCTCAGGGTAGAAGGTGAAGGTCAAGGCCGGGTATGGGTCATCGTCGATCCTCCCGGTACCATGGTAACAGCGCAGCTCGGCCACGTACCCAATGGTCATCGCCATGTCCCCCATAGTGCCCCGGATCCGGAAGTCGTAGTCGTTGGCCCTCTCAGTAGGGGTCGTTGGCAGCTCGAACTCTATACCGGTGAAGGGGAAGGCTAGGGAGACCAGCCGTCCGTCCACCTTGCATTTGCCCACTACTGGAAGTTTGGACGACGACATGGGCATGCGCATGTACATGGCTGCTTGGCCCTCCATCACCACCATGACTCTGGAAGGATTGTAAGGGAGAAAGGTTATTAGAGAACATAAACTAACAATTCATTTCAATTAGAGTTAGTAACTAGGCATGGGGCGGATCCGGGGGGATCGAGAGGCCTAGGGTCCCGACCCCCCCCCTTTTTTTTTCTTGTGAGCATATATATCATAGGCCTACATAAACTACATAAGAGGGGGTAATGATGTTTCCGTGCGCGCCTATGCCATTAACCCCAATAATAAGTATCGTTATAAAAACCAATAATCATTACATATTACAATTCAGTATCCTACTTGTTGACTTGGATAAGGAAATAGATATACAGCTACCAAGAATTGAACATGTTGGAAGTTTTTGCTATTTGCTTTATGCAATAGTTATTTAGTGGGCCAACGATTTTCAAATGCTTTTGTTCCATACATTCTATATTAAACCTCTTATGTACTTTATCCCGACTTTATCGGCCTCCACGACAATACACATAAGCTTTATGATTTTGGTATTGAACTTATTACTATTCTATATCAGGATTCCAGTCCCTATACCTTCACGCCATTGTTCTGCATTGTCCTCTCAGAAACTGGTGTAGAAATGATCTGTTATTGCCCGAGAGGGCAATAATACCTGTCTGTGAATCTAGTGCAAATTTTTATGTTGTCAGTAAAAAAATTCAGCATCTTCTGTGTAGTTTTTAGAGAATAAATCAAGTACAGACCACGGGCACACCAGGCAAACCAGGGTAATATCAATTGCTTTGTGCCCCCTTGGTCTGCACTATGTATATACTTGATTTCTTTGTCTTTACCAATGGTACTTTAAATCGTTTGGTGGAAACAGGCTTTATAAGCCCGTGAAATGGAGGCAACCCTTACGCCTGTCCCTTTGTGTTAATATTGGTTGTATTCGTAGTATCCATTCAATACCTCATGTTGTCGTTTCGAACCCAATGTGCTGGTTCAAGTACTCGGGCAAATAATTATGTAAACTCATAGAGTCGGTCAAGCTTATCCTGAGACTGAATAAGGGGAACCCCCTTGTTTAAAAACGACAAGTGTTTACCTATGAGTGTAGGCAAGTTGTGATAGCTACAAGAGTACCCCTGTGTGAGTACCCCTGTTTAACCCATACCTTCTTCTTGAGGCATATTAATTTATGATACATGTGGATGCGTAGTGTGACAGTTTATCCTCTCATTTGATTGGTCTCTTTTAGCTGTTCCTTATTGAATATATTCCTTCAGTATCATCTTAATCATTGTGTGATGGTCATCGAACACGAATATTGATGAAGTACGGTTAATGTCAATTATGTGTAAAAGGAAAGGACTGCATAACAATGTAAGGCTTTAGAGTTGGCTGGGAACCATACCACATGCATTTTACCACATAATATTTACTGCAAGATCCTTTTATTATATTTAGATACTACTAGCTCATAACTATATTCACTAAAGGAACTGTGATCTAAATCACAGTGTATACCACTGATTTTATTGCAGGCATTGGGCAATACAATGACCAAAACGATTATTGCTGAACTAAAGCTATCAATGTAGGAGTAATAATAACCTCTTCTAATAACAAGGCCAATGATAACTTCGACTGTAACCAAAAAATGATACCCGGAATAAAATGGCAGAAAGCGGTGAACTCAAGGACCTAGTTACCTGTGCGGCAACTCGTGGTATGGTTGCCCAGCACACACATTGGCCACTCGGCCCTATCTAAATGACCACGGGCCGTATCATGTTGGCACTGATAACGAGTAGGCCTGGTCACACACAAACTGATTACACCTCCTGCACGTACAGGGGGTCAGACAATCCCTCGGACCAGGCCGGAATGCTCCAGGGTCCACTCTCCAATCAGAGTCTCAGGAGGAGTGCCGGTACCTGAACAGTGGTGAAGTAGGGGGAGATAACTCGACAGGTAGTTTCATTGGAGAGTTGGGAAATTAAGGATTAATCAGGAGCAATAATTAGGATTTGAAGTTAGTCATGATCAATATATGAATTGTTATTCTAGCAAAATAATTTTTAAAATGACCAAGAACTAAAAATAGTAACTCTTTAGAAAACGCCTCCTGTTGACACCGCAATTCTATATCTATTATTCAAAGGACATGCTTAGTCTATATGGTTTACTATGTCACTTGCAGTCTTCATTATGGAATTTCAATAGCCTTTCAATAGTATGAACATATTCAGATTGAATATTGAGATGCTTTATATCTGCAAACAATTTCTTGTGTCCAGGATGTTAATCTTACTGTTATTTCAAAGTGCACCATGTAACCTTTTGTAGACACTGAAAATTAATTCGATATTGCAATCTATAGATACAGTACACAGGTCTGGATAGTGGATGTAAGTGTGGGTGTTAAGATATAGGGCTGACCTATCCCATGTTTATTCCGAACCCAATGAAGGATTGTAAATAAAAAATGGAAATACTTTGACATGTGAGAGGCAATACTGAACTGACTCAGCCCAAAGGAATGCCCATCTTGAATCAATAAGGTCAAGGAGATTTGATATGGAGACACATACATATCTTTGCAATTGACGCAGTTTAAGTCTGGAATATTCTTCCTTCCCATGCTTGTTACCCTTCTCTTTTTATTCGAATTCTTTCACTTGGAACACGTTTTCTCGCAAATAATTTCATAAAAATATAACGAATTGAGTTTTAGTTTTAAATAAACTGCTAAAATGGTATGAGCGCCATTGAAAAACATATACAGTCACATATGCAGGTAGCAATTAGATAGTGGAACGTACCAGTGAATTCTGATGAGTTTTATGGGATTTGGGAAAATAGTGATGAGTAATGGGTTTGGACGGAGGGGCGGGAGTGCAGCACCCTTCTTTTTCTCGAAAACCTGCGATTATATGATTATATATGTTATTCATTATGGTGATACCATTAATATTATGTCGGAAATCAAATAGTTAGGATTTTGGAAATCAGCAAAGCAGCCTTTTAGAATAATTATAGTACATGATGCGCCTGTGTCTCTGGCGCCACCTAACGTTACTGGTTACATTTTGAAAAGTAGCACCACCTATCGTCAAATGAATTGATTTAAAGAGCAACTAAATGTTTAAGGAATTGATAAGCATTAGTATTCCTCCTTATCGTGTTATAAACATGTAACATCAGAACATTCAGTCAGTCCCATTTCATAATGACATCTAACAAAATTCCATTTCTTATGTTTTTATTTTATCTATTAACACATGGAAAATTGACTTTGTGACAGAATCTTTCAAAAATTCCAATTATAACCAGCTATTTGAGCAGCGGGCTAGCAATTCATAGACTAATTTGTGTATTTTGGGCAATATTTCAGTGATACATTATATTATGACATATCTTGCCATGAAAGGGTTAACGTTTCCTTTTACAAAAAGGAAATCTTCCACAATTAAGTTGGCAGCTGGTAACGTTTTATTACCGTGATCATTAATATAGTACGCAAGTACTCTCCAACAATAGATAATTTTAGGAATATCATAAAACTTTCATTATTCGAAAAGTATAGGATAGACAATCGACAATTCATAAGTTGACAATATTTTGATGTAACTCGTTATGAATTTGTAGACTTATGCTGAATAAGGACAAATGTAAATCTTTATTTGCTATAGAATAGTAAATTCATCTCATTATCATCTCTCATCTCATCATAAATGGTTAATGTGTCACCGATTATTATTATTCTGACAAGCTCACAGTGTTTTTTGCTTATAAATCTGATATACAATCTAATAGTATCTGCATACAAAAGAGAGACCAGATTGTTGAATTTGATTTTGTAGCAGAATAAATAAAAATGTTTCCAAAAAAAGTGAAATCAAGGCCAATATATTTGATTTATCAAAAGAGATATTAGTGTTATGGGTGATAAGCATAGGGTGTTAACCCGCCTACTCTACCTTCAATGTTAAAGGGCCTGGGGATCTGTGTCGACCACAAGAACGGTCTTGTAAAAAAGAAGAATTGATAACAAGCATCACACTAATGCCAGTCTAACCAAACATCATTTTACAATCTTTATTCGACTAAAGTAAGAATTCAATCCTGACTTTTGGCTATTGATAAACCCTTTTGATTGGTATATTTGTGGCTATCCAGTAATTGGAAACAATCTAGGTAGTATGATAAGTCCCCCAATAGGATCAGTTGAAACAAATTGTAACTGGAATTTATATCCCTGGGCCTACTTTAGGACCCTGAGAGTTTAAAATGTTTCAATAAGAAAAGGATAGGCTTAAGCTATTTGGATTAATGTCAATTGAATCGAAGATGTGCATTATTTCCTAGGAATTATTTGACTGAAGAGAATTTTGACAGAGCTTGATACTTCCCTTTCTATCTATGCATGAAAAGAGTTTATTTTTAGAATTTAGAATATTTCTTTGGTCTGGCCAATATCAAATCTATGTCACTTTAATTTATGTTTTATACAAATTAATGTTTGCATTTCTGATATTTAAGTGTTGTATATTTGTATATATACTTTCCATAATAAATGATATGTATCAAAGGATTATCCTATAATACCTGAAAAGGGATCATCCAAGAGAACCATTTCAAGTATTGAAAGGCTCATTTTGTGAAAATTTGAGGGGGCCTTTCCAACAAAAATATTCTATACAAAGGACAACAATCAGTACAGGACTGGCCTCCGGATGATACATCCAATTTTTTGAAATAAGGAACAACAATATTTGAAGGGGCATTTGCCTAAAACATTTTTATGAGCATTACACACCTAAATAGAGGAGGAATGTAGAAATAATTGGTTAGGCATGCACACCTTTGGACCGAGCACCCTTCGAATTGTAAAGCATTTGAAATTCCTTTAACTTTAAAAGTGGAAAACATAGGGAACTTCAACCAAACATTGGCAATTTTATTTCAAAATGCTTAGGGTGAACGCACTTTTCCAGTATGCCCTTAAAGAGTTTCTACTTTTAATTCTTTCCCCCAAAGTTTTAATTAAATTTTTAAAAAAATCATCAAAACTGTGACAGGGAAAATTTACCATGGACAGGAAAAAAGTGAAGGAAAACACAGGGGATTTGATCAACAACTTTGAATGGGGACCCTGGTAGTACACATTCTCATTCTACTATATCATATTTGTGACCAAACGTTGGCTTACTCAATACATTTCTGTTGCTTTAAAATGCAAATACATGCTAAAAACATGTGCAAGTCCTTCAGACAGTATATTTCTAAATACAAATTTTCTTCAAAATATACCCCTAATTTTAG
Source organism: Lepidonotus clava (assembly GCA_936440205.1). Taxonomy (NCBI): domain Eukaryota; kingdom Metazoa; phylum Annelida; class Polychaeta; order Phyllodocida; family Polynoidae; genus Lepidonotus; species Lepidonotus clava. The sequence goes on from OW387148.1 coordinate 20,590,340, forward strand.
GGTAAGGCCTGAGAATAAAGGCCATATTCTACTTCGCGGTGGGGAGCCGTTTGCGGCGGCCACCATCTGCCACCGCAAGCAATTTCCATTTCAGAAATGAACTTGTTATAAAATCATTGTAAACTGTAAATATAAAATCATAAAAAAAAGTCATAAAAATCATAATAAAATCATAAAAAAGTAAAAATAATGTTTCTATTCATATAAAAGACTATCAAATCACTTGCGGTGGTACCTGCTGTTGCTCACCGCAAGCACCACCGCAAGTACCACTGCAAGTAATGTCTATATTCCACCTTGCAGTGACCAGATTTACTTGCGGTGGGGCCAATCACTGTAAGTGTTCGCATCGTGAATGTCGAATAAGAAGTTTCAATTTTACCGAAGTTTCAGTAAATAGTATTTCAGAGATGGTAGAACCTGCTGATTTGGCGCTGATTTAAAATTTTGTATCAGATTGAAGCCAGATTAGAAATATTTGTCATTCCTTTCGTGGGGAAATGTTGAAGACGTTCAGAAATGTTCTCTGACTCGATGAGCATTGCTATTGGATTTTATCTAAGTGTTTGACAAGGCTTGAAATAAGCTTATGCAGTCTTCATTCATATTTCAGCTTTCAAGTTATCAAATGTATAAGCTGTTATAAGCTTGACATCGTTATGATGGTGACCTTATGAATGCAAAAAGCAAGGGATAAGTAAAACATGAGTCGATCTTAATAGACACGAAAGGTTCATAAAAGACTTTCTGGATCCGCGCCATCTCAGCATTATCACAAAGCGGTCAAAAATAGGTTAAGAACTACTTATCTGAACTGTGCCTGCTTGAGAATACTCTCGAGAGTGTACATAGATATAGCATTATAAAAAAGTGTTTTTTTTTCTGAGAGTAGAACATACACTTCTATATATTTGGGTCATGTCAGATAGTTGCACCTTCCACTATAACGCCCAAACTAATGAAGACACAGTTCCCACCCAAAGAGAAGAGATTGACATTACAATTAAGGTTTCTGATAATTAAATTTGGGACATCAACGAAAATTGAATATCTAAATGTGTATATTTTTCTTCAGACTCGGGAGTCTAATTAAAGAACATCTAGAAACCTCTGGCTTGCCAAACCATCGAAAAAATAATTCAAATATGGCTAGTATGAATAATCGATACCAATACTTGCTATTGCCTATAAATATCAATCGAATATGTTAGTTATATATGTTGAAATCATCCGAAAAAAGGGCTAGACATCTACACTGCTGCTGTGCACCGTAGTCTAATTAAAACATAAGCAAATCACTTTTTATCCATTCAACACAAGACCATAAGTTCAAACTACATTCAAGCAGACACATCAAATCATTCATTTTAGATATGTAAAGACAAATAACAGAGAAAAGAGAAATACAATCAACTGGATATAAATAAAAAGTCTCATGACTCACTCACCTGTGCAAAGTTTAAACAGCAGTTGTGGAAAGGTCCTCACTGGTAGAGTAGGCAGTGTTGTCACTTGCTAGTATAACATTATCAGAACAGATACAGTGGTGAACTCTGACCATACCGAGCTTGTGCCCGCTTGTTTCAGTAGATCAGAGGATCAGGGACCTGGTATTAGGTGCACAGACTGTATCAACAGCAGGTGTTATCGACTTGTTCATCTGTGTAGAACAAGCCTGTTGGGTTTTACTAGATAGGTAAGATATAAATGTATAATATACTCAGGTTTTGGAGAAACCATGCAAGATGAACAGCGTGGTTGGAGCACTAAGTCTTGAAAGGGATAGTTCTCTCATAATTACCGTCTACATGTAGATAATAGATTAACTGGAAGGGTAGTTTTCTTTGGGTGAAGTAATGTTAAGATTGATCATTTATGCAAATATTTTCTTTTCTTCTTTGCATGTCATGATTTTTACTATGATCAGTGGTTGAAGTTGACATATATTTAAGAAATGAAATAGCAAAGGGAAAAGTCCAATTGCCACTGGAATTATTCAGATCTTCACCTGATTCGATTTCAGATAGTTTGCCACAGACAAAACTTATGACATTGTGCCCATAGCCACTATTACTTAATGTTTATGATTTAAAAAACCCAGACAAAATCAAAACAAATCTTCAGTTTTCGAAGAGGTTTATTTACAGCGCGGTTTGTGTACAGAAAAATTGGAATGTGAATAGTGTCATGTATTATTACTTTGATAAATATATCCTATCTCATCAGAAATATTCTTCTAAGCAGACTTCCAACGATAACTGCCCCTCCTCAATAAATACTGCCAGCTGGACAGCTCCTGAGATTGCTCGTTCGAAAAAAGCATTATTTCTACATGAATACGTCCTTTAGGACCTCTCACCAAACCGTCAAAGGCACAGACTGTTTAATGTTGCAACCTAAAACGTGTTACTGTAGAACATGCAATCGCCACAGTGGGATAGTTATCATTATAACAAAAATTGATTACATCATGGAATGTCAACAGCGAGTACCAAGACATCTTTGATAGTCCTGACATCCTACATTGTCATATTGTCCTCAATAGTTGGTGTAAAATGTTCAACTTGTTATGTTACATCAATTATATATATTTTTAGTAAAATCATTTTTTATGAATGGACACATGCTTCATGAGTACCTCACGAACACACTAACTTTAACTTATCCATTACACTTTTTATGGTAACGGCGTTCAACTTAAACAAAGACAACTTTGGTCCTATTCATCGAAAAGAGGATGCATTTTAACTCATTTCTTTGTCTCATGTTTTCACCACATCGGAGCAATATCGATCGATGTAAAAATTGTAATCTAGACGTTGCACAAAAGACATTTTGTCTGTCAGTGAGGGAACTAGTGAAAGTTGCAGCGTTCAGAATACACATAATACTCAAAGAAAGTAATAAAAGTAACACGGTGTAAGCTAGCAGACTGAATAAAGTATCCCATATTTGAAGAGTGTGAGTGGTCTGGGAAAGTGAGCTTGTAGAAGAAATAAGTAAAGAGGTTCTGTGCTGACTGCATGGCAGTATAACCTAGACTCACCATCAGATTAACAATATCCAACAAGAAAGAACAGGGTAAAAGTTTAGAAAATATACATTTATCATTTGACTTTTGAGATCCGTTTTGATAACGTCTAAGACCTTTTTTGGATGGTGAGAATTCTTAGGTAAATGTAACCATGGAAACCTCCCTGTGTCATCATAGCAATTTGGTATGTGCAAAACCGAGACTGCTGACCGTCTAGATCTGAATTACCTAATCTTTAAGATTTGTAATAATCCCATGATTGTATATTCTGAGACCTATAAAATGTAGGTGAAACAATCCTAATTTTGTGTTAGTTTTGTCGTAAGTCTTTTCTCATGGGTCCTTTTTATATAATAATGAAAAACAATGTGTACACATGCGAGGCAACAAAGTAATATATACAAAGAAATGGCATAATTTACAAGAACATGATACATATTTAGACTCATAACCTTAACAGCACAATAACAATGGTTAATGGTTATCTATTCTGGAATTGGACGGAAAGTGTCATCATATATAATACATATATAGATAAATATGTTTAAACTGAGAAACAAAAGATCACAATAACTTAGTCTAAAGGAATCGCACGGTACGGCTACATACCAACGTGTCTTTAACTAGTCAGATGTGGAACAGAAAAATCCGAAAAATGACTGGCCTTACGATGTCACTTGACACAGTGTAACAAGAGGACCTTTTGACATCGGGAATCGGTGGTTTGAACGCCTAATTCAGGGAATACAAAGCTGTTTCTCTAAAGGTCCGACAAGTGCTATTAAGAATGATTTTGCGATTTTATTTGAGTCTTTCATGTACACCATCTGTTAATCTTCATACTTGGACCCATGTAGTTCTAAGTCTCATACATATCAGTATGTTCGTTCTTATGCCCCACCTGCTTTCTTTTCGGACTACTTTACATAATCAATGAGAGATTCTGAGTTGGAGCTATAGACAATTGCCGATCGCCACCATATAAGATTTCTGTCTCATTCCTCCTGGCAGATTACAAAATACATGTCATGTTTTTGCTCAATTACAATCCATTCTATCCTTTAGCATTCTTCTAGCGGCAAACAACCTCCCTACATCACTGGCACAAACCGAAGAAATACATGCTCTTCCAGTTTGGACCATAACAATTTGCTTATGACATTTTTTGTATATTCACCTGATTAAAATCACTTTTGCTTTCATGTGTTGAACTCTTGATAAATTATAGTTATCACAAGCCGTCTTCCTCAGTCACGACCAGCCCGCCCTCATTTCACTGTTTCAACTGGCGTCATAGAGTCTGTCTGTTTGGCACTTATTTTGATATCTTCCTGTTTTAGTACTGACGTTTTCCGCGGGGGGTCTCCCTCGTCCAAAGTCTCGGTCACGTGGTTAATCTCGGCGACCACGGTTTGGCCGCCATTTTCAAGTTTCTTAATGTCTGTGAGGGACACCCCACTATCCTTACTCTCCTTGGGCTCCATATCCTTTGGCGGATCCCCCTTTGGTTCCTCGACCTTTGGCTGGGGAGGATTTTCATTGCCTGCCTTTTTATTTTGCGCTTCTTCCCTCATCCTAGTCTTTTCAGCTTCCACCGCTGCCTCCCCTTTCTCGGCTAGCTTCTTATTCTTCTCGGCTGCATCTAACTTGTCCTTATCGATATATGCTTTCAGTCTAAAAAAAAGAGATGATAAAGTGTTTAAAAATTACTCCTTAAAGAGAGGAGCCAGTGAAATTTCAATTCTGGTTATTTCACATTTTATATGTAAGATGCAATGCTTTTTAAGTAGTATGCCAATTTTCAGTATGATTAATTGAATATTTCATGTTAAAAATGGGCTTCAACTTTTGATAAAACTCATATTCCTCTGACCATCAGGAAAACACATATCTGTGTGTGACGTCACACAAATGACAGTTATATCCAAATTTAAAATTTCTAAATTCCATAAAAACTATATTTCTGCATATTTACTTTTATAAATCATTTGATTATGTTATTGTAATCTCTTTTAGACTTATAAAGAATATTTAACATATTACTTATTGCATTTATTTCAGTTTTATAATTTTTCAACTGTTCTGCTTGTGACGTCACATACAGATAATTGCTCTGTGCAGGCAGTGTCAGATGGAGGCAGGGGAACCCAGATTGATGGAGACCAAATGTGAATAAAACAAAAACTATTAGAGATAAAACCATAAAATTTGGTATGGTTATTCCCTTGATTGTAAAGATCACAGCAGTATGCCAATTTATGGTCACTGGCCCCTCCCTTTAATAAATAAGGATTGTAAATAAAGGGTGCAATTTTCATAGAAAATGGAGAATTCTCTTATTAACTTTTTAAAGAGAGATGCAGCATCCAACTCTTAAAAGTACCCTCGCTATGTACCCATGGCTCTATGTCTATGTGCCATGGCAGAAAATCTGAAGAACTTGTGTTTACACGATCTTATTTGAATAATTATGTCTCAACTTTGTGTACTTTAGATTAACTTGTTGATAATCATTTATGTCATAATCATACAAAGTCCATTGCACTGTTATTTAGAGTGTAACTTACCCATGGTTGTCTGGCCTGTTCAAAAGAATGAACAAAGATGTGTTAGACATCTAATATAGATATAGACAACATAGACAAATAATATTAAACCATATAGAGTGATAGTTATATCATAACGCACAATAACGTTAATCATGAAATTACTAATGCTTGTACTTCATCGGGGGACTAGGGTTTGACCTTGCCATAACTGAGTTGATTAATAAATGGATTTAATATTGCATTTTAAGCAAAGCCTCATCAGCTTGTTCGGTTTTAAAATCCACTACTTACCCTGAGGATTCGGGTGGTTCGGGAAGTTCCTGGTTAAAGCCGTCCATCCCCACCAACCAATAGGTCTTGGCTAAGCCTTTTCCCTACAGTAACAGAGCAAAAGTATTAGAACTCAAACGACGACTGTCTATACGATGCACCCCTGAGATACTTCCAATTAGTGATAAACAAAGAAGTTCTCAATCAGTCTTGTAATCAGCAATACAACGATATCATTATCACAACAACATAAATGAGCAATAGCCTAATTATGGTCTCATTGCGAAGGGTTTATATAAAGTATCTTTGGCATTGCTCATGAACATTTTTTTTCTGTCTCTATCTCTGTATTATCCTGATACGTTGTTCCGATTCTGATGGGTGGTAAATCTTAACCGTTATTGTTGAATGAAAATAATAATAACTTTGATTTATATAGCCCTAGACAATATGTTTTTCCACTGGTAGCCGTTCAGTTGCGGATCAAGCATTTTGAAAGGGTGTGTGTGTGTGTGTGTGTGTGTGTGTGCACTTTTGAAACATTTCATCCACATTTTCTCCTTTATGGCATTACTATAACATGTTTCATAAAAAAAGCAAATTTCACAGACATAGGGAGGGGCTCAATTCGCCACTGCCGTTTAAATGCTAAAGACAAACCTTCAGTTCGACTTCTCCTCGACAGTCGAGTTCATATCCCCCTAACTCGTCCAGAATTTCTTTTGTGAATCCACTGACATGAATGCGGTACGCTGAAATGTAACCATAACATTTATTGCATCATTGAACTATTATTGCCCAATCGCTGGATACCAGGATAGGCTTGTACAAGTGAACCATATTCAGTCACTTGACAGTCAAACACAGTTAAAATATTATTGTAGATCTTTGGAAAATACCACCACGTTGCTGTTTGTAAAATGATCCAACTTTGTTGTTGCAATGAATTATGCAAATAGTGAATAAATGAGTTTATTCTCAAAATAAGAAACAAAAGTAACGCTCGTATGCCATTAGTACTAAATTGCACTGTTTGTGGAATTGTGAAAATAAAGGCGCATAAACACAACAGTCAAATTTTAATGTTCTATCTAAGCATTGATTGTTTGCTGACATATTTGGGGTATGATAAACTGTAAAGTATTTACCTAATCCTGTAGACTCCATACGGGATGCTGTGTTTACTGTGTCCCCGAACAGGCAATACCGGGGCATCCTCAGTCCAACTACACCGGCCACACAGGGACCTGAAACAAAGGGACACTCAACCGTTAAAACACAAAAACAACTCTACCGGTAAGCGGCTCCGGCACTGCTTCGGGCTCCACAAAACCACCAAATCGATCCGGGAAAATCAATCCCACTTTGGGCAAATTTAGAAGAAAAAGGCCAAGAATTTTCCTTTGAAAAAATGAGTTTGAACCTGGAGGGTTGTGGTATTGTTTTATGTGGTTTCTTTTTCTACTTTAAATGACAGATTTAAATTAAAACATGCTGATTGAATATCTAAATAAATGTTTGTTAATGGAATCGGAATCAGTGGGATTTAAATGAGGCACAGTTATTTTTAGTGCAGATAAAAATAGTATTACAGTCCTATTTGTAAATTCCATTCTTTCAGGAAGTATATCATCGATCAAACATGATGACCAAGACAAACGCCTTTCAATAGATAATAAATAGATAGTAGCTGAGTTTTCTTTATACAAATACTCAGGCGCAGATATAGATGCATTAGGGCCCACCTCCTACCGCACCCATTTTGGCCGAACAAAATAAAAATGTAATGATACATATTCCTGACGCTGGAGTTAATCAACTGCAAAAGTTAGGAATATGAATGTAAATTGGTTTTATTAACATTTAATGTTGATTGCTACGAACACCCCAGTTGTTTGCTATGAAACCCTACGTTTATGCTTTAAGAACCCACCTGAGTGCAGCCCAATCCGGAGCATCATGGGGATGTCCGGCATGTGCCGTATCTTGAAGCTCCCACACTGCACCAGGAGGTGGAGAGACATGGCGGCCACCTCTCCAGCGTGACGACGACCGTTCCGCTCCGGTAACCCCGACACCACCATGTACGCGTCGCCGATGGTCTCGACCTTTGGGGTAAAAATGAACATGATAAGACAAGACTGTAAACTGATATTCCAATATTTCTATAAGGAAAGAAAAACACACACACCAAAAACCCATACCAGGTGAATTCTCCCAACCAAGTATATTTTGTTCCCAGTATTTTAAGCACCTCCAGGTTATCTATAATGAAATACATTTCAAACCAAATTACAACATTGTAAATATATACAGATACAAACTGAAAAAGTACTTAAGTATGTATATCCTCAAGCCTTGTGACCTGTGGACAGATTTCCCAGTATGCATCTTATTCTTGGCTAGTTTGCAGGTAAAATACAGGGAATAAGTTATCCATGGGTGGGAGAAGTAAATCGGAAACATGAAATCAACAACTCTGCCAAGGACAGTGTGTTCATCGGACTTGTGTTTTTGTGAAGGCCTAAAGTAAGACAAGCTTGACTTGATATTGAAAGGTTAATGCCCTTTTAGGCCTTATGTTAGTAATATAGGCTAAGAAAGTGGCTTAGCTACTGTGGTAAAGGTCAGGCATAATCTTATTTTGAGAACCAAGACATTCAAGAAAGTAGATTACAAGGAGCTCCTTCAGGGGGATATTAACATCAGCCATGGTTTACCCCGATGGTTTCAAGTGAAAAATAATACATCTTGGACTAATTGGCAAAAATAGGTCTACTGGTTTCACCATGAAGTGTCCATTTGACAGTTCAATGTTACCCTCCTCTGAACACTTCTTCAAAGTAACCAAATGAAAAATCACTGACTGATATAGCTTTCCCTCCAATCATCTCTTTACTTTGGCAGACACTGTGCAAATCGTGAAAGGTCATCTTTCTAAGGACTTAGAACTTTCTCTAGTCACACCTATAATTTCGAAAGGTTTAAAAAGGTATTGTAAAGGTGGTATATCCCAAACAGTTAATGAACATTGACCCTTTTACAAAATTAATGGTCTCTCAAAGTATAAATGTTGCAGTGTGACCTATTGGAAAAACAGCTTATTGGAAACAACAGATTCTATCATTATTGTAATCTGCAGATCCTACATGCACATCAGTAAGCGGGGTTATGAATTCATGATTTTGGAAAGACGTATATCTGCATTATATTCAATGTTTCAGTCCGCTTAAGGCCCTATTACACTATACGACGTGAGCTGCGATATCGGCATAGATACATCCTCACACAGGAGTGACATAGTTGGTTAGAATTGGCAATTTTGAGTGTTTAACACATGTGAAAGCAATAATTTTTCTATGTGCTTTTATATGTGCGATTTCTTTGCGAAATCACCATATCTCAGCTCATGCCGTGCAGTGCAATACCCCCTTTAAGAATAGTCGAGGGATACCCACCTTGTAGACGTCGTGGTTGTCGATGGTGCTGTCGAACATGGTGTACAGGTCGTTGAGCAGGGCCACCACCTGCATCGGGGTACTTAGGGCCGAGATGGTGGTGAAGCCCACGATGTCCGAGAAGTAGATGGTCACCTCTTGGAAGGACTCGGCCTCCACCGGCTTACCCGTCATTAGACTGGACGCTACAGACCTACAGGAGGAATGTTACCACTGAACTTAAGCTTTAATGTGTACGTACTGTTTAATCACCCAGTTTTTATTATAAAGAATAGGCCCTATCTATGTCACAATTTAAAGTGTCAAACACATCTTTTTTGAAGACCAAACGTCTAAAACAATGTACTATTTCAGGTTGTGAATTGGTTGTTAAATGGTAATTGTATAACGTTGTGAAGATTGCTGCATCCTATCTCGGATTGTTATGGCAAAGAAGATTTGCAGCATTATCACAACGAAGACATTACATTGTCGCAACGATGCCACAATGTAAAATTGTTTTGTGTTGGTGAGTATATAACAAAAGATAATTACATTGCTAAGGAATGTGATACAAAAAGAATACTTGGTGTCAGGGTACCTTTGATTCAATACGTCTTTCTTAAAACGCTGAATAAGGTAAGATTGAATTAGTCATTTATTATCTCCTGAACAGTTGAAGAATGTCACCGTGGTCCCCCTCCACCCCTTAAATACACCAGCCCATCATCCTGGCTGTGGCACTGAAATAACGTCCTCCAGGCAAAAACTGTTTGACTTACGCGGGTAACATCTGTGCCAGTAGGTTTTCTGTCTTTTTCTTCTCCTCCTCCAGTTCGTTGGTTCTCACTCGTACAATGTCCTCCAAATCGTTCGAATACTTCTCCAGCATTTTAAACATGGTATCAACCACGTTGACTTTCCTTTGGGCAGAAATCAAGGAATTTAAGTTTATTTCTTGATAAAGCGAATGGTATAAAAAGCAACAGGAAGAGACTGTGAAGAGAAGGCTGTTTGAAAAGCATAATTTCTTTTAGTCTACTTGTTTTTTTTAGTTTATAAAGGGTACCCACATGATACTCAAGATATGAATTAAAAAAGCTGTGTAACATTTGAAAAAAGGCATGCATATATATCTAATAAGTTTAGAGCGTTTAAAAGGGAATTTAGCTGTTTCTTCCTTTCCATCTTTGTCCTATGTGTCTAAGCAATTTATCTCTTATTATCCGCCTGTGCACCCCTTTTCATCACACTTACGTTAATAGATTGGCTTTAGTTCCGGCCCCTTTATAATCCCCCACCTCTCCATCATCCCTAATAACATTGAGAGTCAGCGGGCTAAGATGTATGGCTGTCGTTCTGGGTCGGTCTCCATGACAAGGCCCATTCTAGTTTTCTTGTTATATTTTTGTTCCTACTATGATTCTTTGTCATATCTTTAAACAGTTCACGAAATTATTTTCAATGGATCAGATTGATCACGTATAAATCCCATGTAATGGGCTATCGAAGATAATGTAAATTCTTGGTACAAAAGCACTGTTTGATAATAGTGCTGAGATTTACCAGTATAAACAAAAGACGTTATTTTGATTCAAGTTTCTCAATATTCTTAACCTAAAGTATAATTTTTGTAAAAGAAGGGAATAATTGGTACTTGAAATTAAAGAAGCACTTGCTAATCTACCTCATTGAATATCATTGTTCCATAATGTAATGTAATAATTCCGAAAACCAACGGCAACCTTGAAGATTATCACTAATAAAAGCCTTTAAACTAGTAAAAGGAGAGAATAATTGGAACCATAAAGAAGCGCTTGTCAATCTATCTCATTGCTTAGCTGCAAGTTACTGCTCTTAACCAAAGTCCACTTCTTTTAATGAACATCACTTTAAGAATACCCTTTTGACTTTGCTAACAATTCCTTATCCCTTTCAGCATGTTTACTTCTCCTACCCCCGACTACTCACTTGCCCTTGTTGAGGTCCTTAAACTGCTGGTTGATCTGGTCAAAGTCGGGCCTCATGTCTTGCATCTCGCTCCAACACTGCTTCATGATCTGGATGTAGGACGGTGGCGCCGCCTGCTGGGACACCGACGGCCGGCACAGCGGGGGCGGCTTCTTGATCTTCTTTAAAATCTCTGCAGGACAAAATTAATGGTGATATAATATTATATAGGGATAGGAAACAGGTGTAGGAAAGCTTGAATTGTGTGCCCAGGTGTCATCGGGCATTCTGTAAATTTGCTATGGCCTTAAATCTTTTCAGAAATATCGGGACATTATTACTGTTTCTGGGGAAAATGCATTCTCAATTATTCTGTAAAACCTAAATCCATCTCTCTCCACCCCTTTAAAATCCTGGATCCGCCCACGGCCCTGGTTTCCTTTATCAACGTGACCGTGGGACTTTATGTAAATTTACTATGACCTTCAGCTAGTGAATAGGGATGTATAGGGACATTATGTAGAGTTATTCGGGGCGGAAAACTCCAAGGGCTTGCATTCAGATGCATGCTTTACTTGAAAGGCCTAAATCCCCCCTTTGAAATGTTGTATCCGCCGAGGCAGGTTCATTTATCCACTTATGACCGTTAGCAAGCCACACACCGTGGGCGGGCAGCCCAAAGGATTTACAGACCGATCAGAGGAAGGACGTGCATCAACATCCTAATTGTCAAAGAACCATTTGACATTTCTTGTTATTTTCCGTTACAAATCACTGAGATTAAGGTGCATTTCAAATTCCGTCCTCGATTCATCTCACGACCCTGTCCATGTAATTAGAATTAGAATTAAACAAAGGTTTAAAGGTGGTGGGAAATCTGATGAATTCGAATATAAATCACTGCTCTTTCTCTCAGAAGGTGGAGCAATCTGTTCAACTCCTCCGCCTTCATTTACACGTCTAACGAGTAGTCGGTCCTATAGATCATTGCAGCAAATTGCGATCAGAAACATTAAGTTGCCCTAACATTTTTCAAAGAAATCCTCATAATTCTTACAGTTCTTGATCAATTTTAATCATCTTGGTATCGTTAATAAGCTAGGAATCTATATATTATAAATCTGGATGAAATGTGTTCCAACTGAACATTCCAAATAATTTGGAATGTTTGGGATGTCCTGCAAAATTTGCCGAAATTTGGTATTTTTCCTGACTTCCATTAACTTAATTCTAAATAGAATTTTCAATTTACTTTTTATCTCAATTCTTTCAATAGGGAATTTAGAGAATTAAATTTGGAATCTAGTGTCATTCATCTATATGCAAGCATTATTCAGCAAATGAACACAGTCGGAAGGCTGAGGTGAAATTATGAAATATCACCATTTTGCACAGATTTTTCCAATAAGCCAACTGGATGCTGAGAATGTTTGCTTATTTCTTGCCTATATTTGTTGTATCTTTTTATACAATTATCTATTATTACTATTTAATCAGTTTTCTGATGGGAAAGTATAAAAAAATATTGCAAACCTAACAGTTTGTGAGGGTAACATGTACTTTAACATCATTATTATGTCCAACTGTGTGCTTGTATCTGACCGAATACACCATATTTGATGTATTTTGGTTGCTCTCAGGGGTCAACTGGGCTCATTTTTTTGCCTTTGTCATGCTTATTGATATCAAAAGAATGATATTTAGTTATATATAAAGGTCTGATGCTACATTTGCCTATATTCTATAAAAATATTTCAATATTAGTCAATAGTTCTATCAATCAGGCTTTGAAATAGAAAATATCAGTTTTCAAATATGGTACTTTTCACATATAATGTAAATAATTGGCCAGGTTTTGTATATGTTTCAAGGATAATTTGTCAATTTAAAGGCTGGAAAAAGCTTTAAAACATCTGAAACTCAAAGGAAAGGTCCTCAGAACATGTATCTATCATAATATAGGCCAATAATTGATGATACTTTTTCCTATCACAGTTCAAAACCTTGGAAAAGCTTAGTATATCCTTTGATCGCTATTTGCTGCAATGATATATAGCACGCTGTTATCAGTCTTTTTATTGGTCCGTTATGACCCAGAATAGCTATTACATAATGGTACTTTGAGCGACTGGCAGACGTGGACGTAGCTACAGTCTACCTTTTTATGTCACTGCTCTTCCTCGTCATTTAACACTGACTATTGCCCTAACTGACGGCTGAGGTTACACGCAGGGACGGACACATGACGGAAGTTCCCATGAGATTGAATTCCCTCGCGCAAGAGCAATGAGAGAAGTTTCAGTCTCAAGGTATGCATTGCCAAGCATGCCAGTAAAGGTTATAATGGGGAGAAATACATGTCCCTCTTTTTAAATATATCTTTAGGATTCATACCTAAATGTCCACCTAAATAGGGGTACCAGGTGTGACTTCTGCTCCTGGGAAGAATATAGGCCCCCAGTATTCCCTGAACTAGGCGATGAGGTACAGCAAAAATGATTTCCAGGTTTTGACCCTGCTGTTTGCCTACGCTGTCACCCTCATCTCATAGATGCAATCACCAAAGACTGACCAAGTCGAAACACATGTCTGGAAAGTCAATATCCGTCCTAACTTGTTTTCACCATGAAAATGGCCCTGGCTGTCAGTATGGCGTAAAACACCCATTACTCACTCACTGTAATGGCCAACTCTTCCCTGTTCCATAGAGGGGGTACAAGCCGAGATCATGTATACCTAACCAGAAACTCGGCCTGGACCTTTCATCTGCACGGAATCTCCGATATACGACATGGGAATTCCAAAGTACCTAGTAACCCCCTGTGGCAATACTATCTGCGATATGATACCCGTCCTTGCAGCAGTATGGACAATGACAGTCACCTAGCCTTCAAATCTTTCAAGGAAATATTCAGATAGTCCTATATAGCCAACTCATTATTTATATAGGCCTGATGAAAAGATGTTTCTTAATTAATGTAATTTATGAAATAGGACTAATGAAATATTTTGATTTAATCATCTGCTGCTTAAAATGATGGTTCCAGTGCAATTGCTTTAGAAATGATGGTGATTGAGTTCCATGGAGCTGGCGTAATGTTGCTTCTAGAAAGTTTGGAATTGGGGTCTGTGAAGACACGTTGAACATCTTGAATCCAATTGGAGAATTTGAATAACAGTGTCAGTCGGAAATTCAATAACACGAGGGCTAATGCCGTCTTTTGACACGGAATTGGCAGACATTATGGAATTCTTGAAGGCTGGCTCAGATATCTTGGAATTCCTGGAATCATTTGGCCATTTAACATTGAAAAAATTGAAAATAACAAAACCAACTTAGGATCTACAAAGTGAAATCAAAGGATAGTTAAAAGGAACGACAGTTTTATGGTAATACCGAGTGTTTAAGTTTCAATTATGGCAAATTTGTTTAAGGAATCGCAGTAACTATTTTTAACAACATGAATTTCTGAGAAAGATTACAGAATAACTGTCAGATTTTCTGATAATTGAATTGTTGAAACTGTTGCAGGAGACCTTACTCAGCAATTACCAATAAAATCCACGTTCATTTATCTTCCATTTTCTTCAATTTCATAAACTAAGATGGATTTATCAATGACTAAAGCAAATGAAACTATTGAATGGAAAATTAGGTAGGAATTTGTAGAAGTAAACGCATGATAAATCTGACACTGTAACTGATTTCTTGAAGAGAGCAAGAGAACATACCTCCCAGATCTAACCATTCGAGTAAGGTCATTAAGAATATAATGTCTCCAAGTCTTTCTTAAATTCTATCCTCACAATCAGAACAGCAAACAGTTTTCCATATAAAGGAGCCATAAAGAGCCAAGATTAGGATAAATACAATGATTCTTATATGTAGTACCTGCCAAAACATATCAATTGCAAAGACACACTTACAAAAGAAACCAACTGTTAACTTATTGGGAGCAGTATGGGGAAGAGGGGTCCGCAGATTTACTCAATAATCAAAAGTTGTAATGCAAATGCACAAGCAGGGCCCTTCCCACCTAATTGCAAGGTTCGAGTTCCCGCTCAGAGGATAGTGAGAGCCTCTGGTTACTATTCAGGGACGATCCAGAGACCACAAAATAAAAGGTGGGGCAGGGGTGGCGCCCTTATGTAAACAAGAAGCAAAAGAGCTACAAAGTTCCACTCATGCATGAGTGATGATCGTCCCTCAATAAACTGAAGACCTTCCTACAACCAGAAGGCTATATGGGCTATGAGTAGTGATCACCACCACCACCACTCCTGCTGTCACACACAACTCAGGGAGGGGTTTAGGAAAGGGGCTGCTACTACTAGTACTAGGTCCCTGCACCTAATACTGAGTGACCTATCACTCACCCACCTAGACCTGCCCACCTGCATGTGACAGTGGATGTCCTAATAGTCCAGGAGCCAAACCTGAAAATCCTGATCTACCCTCCGCGGTGAGCCCCCTGGATTTTTTTGATTTTTTTCATCTTATAGCATCCTAGGGACCATGAATCAAGACGGTTCCGAAGAATTTAGGTATGCGAACACTGTCTAATTACGCGATTTGTGCTTAATTAGCAAAAATTGAAAAACGCGTTATTTCTAAATTTCTCAGGAACTATGTAAGATATAATAACATGCTATATGTCATCTGAAAGGTAATTTTTTTCCTGATTTTTTGGTATATTGTTTGTTATTGTCATTTATCATGGCAATGAGTAATTAAAGACAAACTGTTGTTTCAGTCATAATCATTAGAACTTAGGAATTCAAGATCAAACTTTGGAATTGATAAACCAAGTGCTAGGTATACTTAAAGGGGATCTTTAGGCAGTTTTTAAAGAAGGTTGTATCTGATTTCATAGGAAACGTAAGGTAGAAATCATTTTTTGCTGATTAAATTCTAACCGACTACAGGCTCATTTTGCACTCATATTTCAAAAGGAGAGATGATATCATGAAAATAACACAATATATCCTAAAGGGATGGGAAAATGATAATCACTGTCTCCCTAAGGTGGTATTTCAGTGCTTGCTGCGCCATTTGGGCACATGTATATAATATGGTAGCTGTTTGGAGAGCATTTTGGATCACAGTGAAAGATGCATCACAATAAAACTATGGTTTGAGCAAGATTTCTTTCCCCAGCAAAATACCAGGATAATGTTTCAGTTTGATTACAAACCATCTTATTAGGGCCCTTGCATTAAGTATATATGCATCAAGGGAGGTGGGGAGGGAGGTATGAAATCTTTGAAAAATGTGTGTACTTTCTAGTACAAAGCCAATGCATATTTTTGACCAATGGAGGGTGGGGATCTGAGGTTTTTGAAAATGTGTGTACTTATTGAATGGACTGCCCCTTATAGTTCCCTCTACTTCTTGTTTACATAAAGAAAAGAATAGCTCATAGCAGACTCACCCATTACCCAACCCCAATCCAGATTTCTGAGGGTATACATGAGGAACCTCTATGTATTACTTTAAAGAAGAGATGAATCCCAAAAAGTATGTTGTCATATATATCAAGGGTTCTAAATTTAGAAAAGATTCCTTGTATCAATTTGCCAACTGCAAAAATACCAAGCATGCTATTTTTTAAACTTGTTAACTTGATAGGTGTGCTATCTGTGTCAAATTGTTGGTTTTAAAAAATTACTAGATTGCACTCTAGGATTCTAGACCCATGTGCTTATATAAATGAGTAACTTGGCTTGACCATACACAAAATGGATATCTTATATTTCATTTTATATATGGGTTACTGGTATTAGTAATTTGATATCAAACTATGATCATAGTCATAGTTTATTTCCTAAGAGTCAAACTTCCAATCTTCCCAAATCACCAATACAAGTTATGACCAGCCTTTGGTCATGCTTCACTCAGATTCATCCTATCAACTACCAATTTTATCAGGAAGTGTACCAGAGGGACTGAGACCTCTGCATGTGTATATACATATCAATATCATTGGCAAGACCTCAGATAAATATCAAAACCTAAAACAATACAGAAGTACCTGATATATCTTTCTATTTCAAATTACAAACTTTTGGTATAGCCATTACTGGTTTTCCAATACTATCTAGTAGCATTACCACATTGAGCAGCATGTGCAAAGCACCCTTGCTGTGGGGCCATAACCAAGGCAGTATAGTATTAGGAGAATGTAAAAGAGCAACAAATTGCTGTGATTCTGGTTGTAACCTCAAACTTTTTGTTCCTCAAACCTCAGAAACAACATTATTCCCTTATCAAAGTATAAGTGACCATTTTCATTCCTAAACTGCTATGAACAAAGATCCAATTTCCCCAACCTATAGCAAGAGACAGCGTTTAGTTAGGTATTAAGGGAAAGGTCAATATCAGTTTAGAGACCCAAAACTAAGGGAGTCATTATTCAAATATATAAATTATGTCTATGATCAGTTCTTATAATGCAACACTGAATAGTAAGTCAATAATACAACAGGGTATAAAGCTAACTGAGCAATGAACCCATACAGCCTGGAACTGTGAACCATCAAGTAGTAGCAAAAAGATAACAAAGTTTAATTTGGTAAATTGGTTGTAGGATGTTAACAAAAGTACAGCAGGTGGTCAGCTATCCCACAGTTTACGGCACACTATATATATAGGCCTGTAGTGATTGTACCATAGGAGGCTGCATGCATGCATGTCCTTATCCCCTAGTTCAGGTCATTCAGGGGAAAGACTAGACCTCTCCACCACTGATAAGCTTCTGAAGATCCATTGCCTTCATTTTACTGCTGTAAGGCAACACTGTCTAAACAGTTAACTTTATCATTTCCCTCCAGCTACAGTGATGAAACCCGAGCTCCTTTTGGAATTATGTGATAAAATTGAATAATAAGACAGTTATAAGTAGCCAAATTTTAAGCCTGCTCCACCCTCTGAGGGATCCTTTATTAGGTCATAAGCACAGTGTCTTACCAATGGGTTAACTCACACAACAGGGAGATAAGAACCCTAGTCTGCCATCTTTATCATTCCTCTATTTGTCCAGGCCTTATCTATTGCCAGGGGTGAGATAAACATTAGACATTGGGGCCAGCAATGGGGGGATTTAAAAGAGTATTATAGCCTAGAACTCCCACTCTCCCTATAGGAACATGGTTTTAAAGATGAGTGGGTACAGGGGTATGTAAATAGAAGTTTGCTGCATATTGTTATATCAATGTGTGAATCTTTGGCAATATAAGGAGCCATCCATACCCTTTTGAGTAAATAAATAAATGACTATACTAGTTTGATCAGGCAACAAAGATGGGAGCTTGTCTGCAAATTACATAGACACATATTTCTAGCTAATGTATACTTATTTTACAGCTCCAGGGTTGTATACAATGGACTAAATGGCTCAGAAAGCACTGAAATACCACCTTAGGGAGACAGTGATTATCATTTTCCCATCTCTTTAGGATATATTGTGTTATTTTCATGATATCATCTCTCCTTTTGAAATATGAGTGCAAAATGAGCCCATAGTCGGTTAGAATTTAATCAGCAAAAAATGATTTCTACCTTACATTTTCTATGAAATCAGATGCAACCTTCTTTAAAAACTGCCTAAAGATCCCCTTTAAGTATACCTAGCACTTGGTTTATCAATTCCAAAGTTTGATCTTGAATTCCTAAGTTCTAATGATTACGACTGAAACAACAGTTTTTCTTTAATTACTCATTGCCATGATTAATGACAATAACAAACAATATACCAAAAAATCAGGAAAAAAATTACCTTTCAGATGACATATAGCATGTTATTATATCTTACATAGTTCCTGAGAAATTTAGAAATAACGCGTTTTTCAATTTTTGCTAATTAAGCACAAATCGCGTAATTAGACAGTGTTCGCATACCTAAATTCTTCGGAACCGTCTTGATTCATGGTCCCTAGGATGCTATAAGATGAAAAAAATCAAGAAAATCCAGGGGGCTCACCGCGGAGGGTAAATCCTTATTTTGACTGATTTCAGGATTTGGCTCCTGGACTATAATGTGGAGGGTGAGGGTTGATTGGCTCAAGTAATAGTTATGTAACCTACTTCTGGCTTCTCAAACTGCCTGACTCTAACAACCATTGTAGGACAATGCCCTTCAACAGCTGAACATTAGATTGTACATGTGTAACCGGTCATTGAGAACAAAGAGAATTAAATGGCTAAAGACATGACTGATTTAGGAAGTCCCCACCAGTAGCTATAATACTACATAGATATAACTAGGGACTCCCAAAAAGAAGAAGAGAGAACCCCTATTCGGGGTCTTGTAGAAGGGTGATCATGACTGGATGTTAGCCCTTACCGTCGGCGTCCAGCTCGAGCATACAGAAGGGGTGACCCCTGACGATGATCTCCTGGAGGATGATGGCAAAGCTGTAGACGTCGCCTTTTGGTGTGCCTTTCCCCAAGAGGAGGGGGTCGCGCAGCACCTCCGGAGCCGTCCACAGCAGGTCTAGAAATACAAAGTGGGGCGTTTTAGTAAGGTCATTACGTCAGGCTCTAAACCACATCCTATCTAGATATTTTGATATCAATGTTAATTACTAGTAGTTATGATATCCGTGCCAATTATGATTATTCCAATTTGAAACTTCATAATTATAAGGTCTAGGACACCAATGTGCCTTCAGTGATTCAACTGAATTTAAATAATACTCGATCTCAAATTCGCAATGAAATGTAAATTTGAGACACTGAGGATACTCTGAAAGGGGTAAAATTAAGGTAGGAATGAGTAGAACTATCTGAAAAGCGTTACTTATAACGAGATAGTTCGTTCAATAAAAAGAAAAAAAAGAAAAGATGCGCATAGATGTGTTAGATCTACCTCTGTGCATCGTGTGGTTTCTCTGCTAAGTATAAAAAAACGAAGGATCCCGAGAAGAAACATCCTACATACCTTTGGCCTTTTGGTCCCGTGACGTCTCGTAACGCTCGTACATGCCGGCCAGCCCGTAGTCGGTAATTTTCAGCACCCAGCGGCTGTCTATCACGCAGTTACCCGATTTGAGGTTCCCATGCACCTTGACAGGACTGGCGTGCAGGTAACGCATTCCCTAAACAGGAGATCCACAAAAAATAATGTTTTACTAAATTAAACATATAATCTTTTTATTCTATAGGAAATGTGTCTATGAAATATAACATAATTATATTTGAATAGAATCTGATATTCAGCAGTAGGATGTTACTTCCACTGCACGAAATTGTGGATTTACAAGGCCTGAACTTTTACAGTACATCTCAGTAATGGCCATATTTAAGGATCATTACCAGACATTTACTTCAACTTGGCCTGAAAAAGTAAAAGTCTTAAAGTTGAAACTTTCCTGATGTTTAAATGCTGCTTCAAAGACGTAATGGCTCTCATTACATGACTCCTAAATGGTGAATAAAGTTCATTTTTAATTTGTTGTAAAGGTAATTCATATACTCAAATTTACACATAACTAAAACATCAGTAAATGCCACTCATAAAGACTTAAATGTGCTGTGACATTTAAGCATCTTTTAGTATGTATGCATTACCAGGCAACTTTACTTAGCATTTATCAAGCTCATTTACTTAATATTAATCAGACTCATTAAAATCATTTGCTAACTATTGTTTCAGCTTATTCAGGAATATCTATGCATCAGCTATTAACCCTGTTGGGTTTTGGTCATGCATGTCAAAGTTGCATTCCTTTACACATAGAATGACCTTTATGTGTATTTACTCTGAATTGGAGTAAATACATTTCTCACCACTAAAATAAAGGTTTAGTGTGAGACCCAGAGGACAGTCATCTTAATGAAAATGAGCCCAAGTCTTCATTCATTTAGAACAGAGTGGTCATGTATATTCATTTGGATACATAGGTTGGAGGCTCACATATGGAAGGCTATAGTTATCAGGGTCGTTAGAAAAGGTGTTTATCCACTACCCTTATTGAATATTGATGTAAAATCATCTTTTTACAATCATTTTCTTAACCTTTATTGAAAGGACAATTGCTTGATGTATGTTTTTATTAACCAAGGAAGTGTTGGTTTATGTACACAAAAAATGTATATAAAATAGCTATTATTAGAAAAACGTTTTTCCTAAAAAGGAGAAATGAGTTTGTGGTGCCCCCTATGGAATATAAGCTCAATTATGAAACTGATCTTTACTGAAAATGTAAAGGTCACATATTATACCTTTACTGGGCTTTACCCAAAATTACTCAAAGTAAAGACACTTTTCTTGGTGGCCTTTGCTTTTGGCAAAAATCACTGATATACACCTCACCAATAGCATTATTGACATCCGCAAGATGATGTTATGGTTCATGGATATAAACTGTATCTAAGAGAACAGTGTAGGCACATTTAAACATCTAAATTAAAGGTTCATGTACATGTGCTTGTATATTGAAAAGGTTTAGCAGAAATTGCGTGTCTAAAGGATCTGTGATATAATTCAGGGATCATGTTCATCTAGATCCATTTTTTTATTGCTAAAAGGTATCATAATTATGATTTTAATCATAATTATGATAAAAAAAAAATTCAAAACATCTATTTATTTGTAAAAATGAAGATGCAATAATGCATAAAACATGCAAAAACCTAAAAAAGCATGTGGTGCCCTCTGATGGACAAATGTAAACTTCAGAAAATGGTCTTTACTGAAGAAGTAAATGTCAGGATTTGAAACATTGCATGAAACTTACTCCAAGTAAATATGATTCCTTGCTGACAAGCCTTTAGTTTATAATGTAAAGATCTCAAGGATAATTACGATTCCACTATGTACTTTTAGGTGGTAGAGTAAAACTGATTCTATTGGTCAATTTACTTTACCAAAAATGTAAATACTAAGGAAAATCCATTGACATTATTTAATAATCTTTTGACAGATCTTAAAAGTGATTTTCTTGTAAAGGCAACTTAAGTGTAGGAGTTAATCTTTAACTAATCTTTAACTAACTTTCCATTACCTTTCAACAATTTGTAAAACAAAGTAAAGTCCAAAGTTCGTGCAGTGTTCCGAAAGGAATGCTCCGATACAGCATACGTAGACATTTAATTCAATGTATGACAGATTTTTAGATTATAATTATAGGTGGGCCTTCGTAATTAGTGTCTGACAATGAGCCTACCATTTATCCAGTAAACTAATGGCAGTGATCAGGCGTCAGCTATCAGAGTAATGTCCTGAGACACTGGGCACAATAGGAGAATACCGGAATGAATGGTCTTTTGTATTTCTTTATGAATTAATTGATGAATGTTTTGCTATAAATTTGCGAGGGAAGGAACTACATGTATTTAGGGATATAGGATCAGGCTTCGCAGAAAGTCTCGGTTCAGCTCATTGTTCGTCTAAAATGATGCTACTCACTTATAATAAATGCAAATAGTTAGAGTCATTAGGGCTTCCTACACATATGATACAGTCTATATGCATGTTGTGAATGGGTGGCATATAGAATAAGAGGGATAAGTTGTGTAATCTGTTTTGAGAAGCCTTACATCATATCACCCCAACAATGAAGTGAAGACCACTAATCCCGTTAACATTATCTGCCTTTGATCTGCCAAGCAAATATGCCATGCTGGCACTATTGCCTATAGATCCAAAGTTTTGCTGAGGAAGCAAAGGGGGACTTGAGTCTCCCGCCTGGATATCTTGGCAGCACCCATCCCTAATCTCGTCAATGTGCGGATGGCTGAGTCTCTGACGTGCCAAGATGCGCACTACAGGAGTTCCCCACCTAAAAGACTACTTCTTCAGTTTGTGTTCGGGCAGTTTGCCGTCTTCGATTTCCAACCATTTACAGATGAGCATCAGAATGCGCATATCTTGACAAGCCAAAGCAGGGATAATGCACATCCTGAGACATGTCTGCGTGAAGCTGTGGTATTAAGTTAGCGATTTGAACGGATAAAGAATGGCTTCGCTGTATCCTACATATCTAATGCTTGAATGAGGTTGGAGAATATGAGACCTAGAATGTCCTTTTATGTCAGACTTATGCGAACTGGCTATATACTTGACGTTCTGTATGCGATATCATTACAGCATACATATAAAACGGCCTTCCTTCATTCTGGAATGTGTTATTGGTCTCACCCCCTCCACTGGTTTATACTAAATAAGCGACAGAAATTACTCTTTTCATGTACTACTCAGAAATTACTCTTTCATGTATTACTCGCACATACACAGTACAAGATCATGAGCATACGTATACGGGATTTATATAACTGGTATATAAGGTATGCATTCCATAAAGATTTGGCGATAATTATCGCGGATCAGAGCACTTCCATAAAACACAAAAAATTATCGCCAATGCATCAAAGCAGTATCGTGGTGATAATTTTGAAAATATCGCGGTTTTAAAAATATATATTTCACAAAGATTAATATATCAAAATATATGTATGTGATCAAGGAAGAATGCTATATAGTTTAAGTTTGATTAAAATAAAAATTGAACGAAAAAATTGAAAAACAAAAAAGTTATGTGGCGATAACATTTTTTGGTATCGCATCGTTTCTGACATAGGATTATCGCCAAATGTTTATGGAATGCCCCCAAGGACTTTTTACAAAATATGAACCTTTTTGAGTCTTATTCCTATATAATAGATTATGTATAACCAACGACAGGAATACCAAAGCCAGTTTTCTCATGTACATGTTCCTCTGTACAGGCGACCATTTCAAAAGTCCCTTTTCCATATACTACTAACATGTTTTGCGTATTCGCGTGGTCATACACTGGTGGGTATACAATGAAGTCGGTTCACGTGATATGATGGCGTATGTGGAGCCAGTTAAAGGCATGCCATGCGTACAGGCAGGGCTGTTTGTCTGTCATCCCCGAAGGACGCAACGGTAGGTTTCAGTAGGATTTTTTCAGAAGCAAATCTCATTTTATTATATTTTAAGGGACTTGAACTAAATCAAACTATGCGTGCACTATCAACAATCCTATTTGCTCCACAAGCCTTTAGTAGTAGTTATAATATTATGTTTTGGTGAGTAGAGTGTTACGGTAACACTGAATATTTTCTCCCGTTTGCATATCAATTTATACTTCATATTAATTGACGTTTTTTTAATATACTTTTATTGGAAACATGTTCAAAACATGTTCAAAACAGGTGCATTTCCTATTGTGCTTGAAATGATTTTAGGTGAATAAGCTTCGGGATTTTCAAAACTGTGTCGGGGAGAACTTAATCATGCGTACTTTGATTAAGGAATCACTTCTGCTAAGGATGTGCAGGACAGTTAAAATATGCGTCTACGGAAGTAGGCTTAAGAAGTTCCATTAATGAACCACTTTTAGAAACACTCTAGGTAACTCAGAGGATAATTATACACTATCTACGCCCACCTATGGCGCTATCGGGAGGTATGTGTGATTACCATGCTATTACCATACTCCATTAAGAGCTTATCTTCGTTGGAGGCTTCCCACGTTGTGATTTATAAAGGGAAGCAGCTCAAGAACTGCCTCGCAAAACTATTAACATCAGAGAATATGCAACGTTTTCATTATGTAATGCACCGTCTATCTTAGACATAATGTCCTAAATTGATGGTGGACATACCTTCATTAGTGAGTCTACTTGACAGACGTCGAGTTTATATAGATGCATACTTAGCAAGGTCGATAAATATAGTGCATCACAACCAAGCATTTATCAGACACAGTTGCGCATACTATTAGGAACAATTAGTGCCTATTAGTATAACACCTCTTTAATATCGTCAGTCTCCAAACACCTAGCCTTTATTACCCCCTCTGTCTCCTATTTATCTTCCTCTTTCCATCCCTCATCCTCCCCCCTCACCGCCCTCCTCATAGGGACGGGCCACCAACCAGCGCACGCCTTGCCCATCAGTGCGGACTTAGCTGCATGGCTGCCCCCTAATGGGCGCCGCCATTTTGGGAGGACAGCGTCTGAATAGCAGTTCTAATGGAGCAGTTTGCGCGCTGACGGGTGGAGAAGACCAGCGAACGACCATGGACAGTCTGGGGGACCATTTTCAATAGGAAAGAGGAACGGGACTGGACGAGTGGAAATTTTAAGGGATTTTGTCACTTTATTTTAAGAAAAGTTCATGCCAACTGAAAATTATAATTATTGGCCAAGAAATATTAATTCCAGAGGGGTCGACCGGTAAGGGAACACAGGGCATTCCCTCTAATGCGAATTTCTGGATCTAGCCCTGTTCCCTTGCCCAGCATTCGACAAAGTTACAAATATAATCATCGACTATGTAGACTAATATATACATTCACCTCATAAAAAAAGAAATAACTAGTGTTTGATAGGTTGTTTCCTCACCTATTTTCCTAACACAGTTTCTGATTTATTCTTCGAACGAATACTCCTGATCACATTGATGATAGATCCCATTTATAGTCTGGAAACTTCTACACCTACACAATCTCCTTCAGACTATATAAGTTAGAAAAGAACTACCAACTCTGACGACGCAATCATCTCCCTGTCCCACTACTCCCTTCATCCTTACATAAAGCCCATGTTCCCTCTGTACGCCTCTACGGCGTTCTTCACAGCTTGATGCCCCCCTGATAAATAATGTGCCTTCCCTCCTCCAGTGCCGTGTAGGGCCGTCAGTCGGCGGCCTTAATGAAAGACGACGGCCGACTGATAAGGCGGGGACCCAGGAGAAAAATGGCCCCTCCCCCCTCCCTTGTCAGCGGGCCCCTCGCTCCTCCAGTGTCTCCACACCCCCTCCCTCCACACACACCCCTCTGCCAGTCTTGATTGAGAAATTAAAAGATGAAAGGAGTTACAGACAGGCTGGGGTTGTTTGAACAGCTTCCCGTTGTCGCCGCTAGGGTCGCCCCGCACGCCGCTGAGTCCACCGAGAGAGGCCATGGGCATGCGCGAGGGAGGCTATGGGCATGCGCAATTGATGCGGTGGGAACAGGGGACTGGTGCATTCTATACATTGTTATAATTATATGATGACTCATTTTACCCCGCAAAGTACACAACAAACTCACTCATACCTCCGCACTTCATTGTATGAAAGTGTATGCACTTTAAGGTACACTTAATTAGGCCTAACGCACATTTTCTCTGTTCCCTTAAAAGAGGACAGTCCCGTTACTAATTC
The DNA here is from genome assembly GCA_936440205.1 of Lepidonotus clava. Taxonomy (NCBI): domain Eukaryota; kingdom Metazoa; phylum Annelida; class Polychaeta; order Phyllodocida; family Polynoidae; genus Lepidonotus; species Lepidonotus clava. The sequence goes on from OW387148.1 coordinate 20,616,756, forward strand.
AAGACTTCCCAAGATGCTTCACGAGTAGATTTCAGCTAATTTGCCTCCATATATTAGAAGAAATCGAAATGGAATCGCTGCTCGGATTTCTAAAGGTCTGAGGAAATAATGATATCGCATCCATTTCCTGAAGTTTTCTCTTGAGTAGGATGCTAATGAAGGAAGATGTCTTCTGAAGTATTTACTGCCAACTTGGCAATGGTGAAGGGAGCTCTTTACTTACCCTCACTAAGTCCGTGATTAGGGATAATTTGAAATCCCAGTCCAGCTTGATTGTCTCATTACTTAGGACGTCCTGAAAGGGAGAATAAGAATCACTTAGAGTTAGAAAGAGGATGAATATAAATGGATAGTACTTGCCAACTCTATCACAAGATAGCTATAGATGTATAATGGATATCAAGTTTATATAATGAAATTACAAGAACTCTCACTCACCCATATCCATATTGTATGTCACTTCTGTAGGGTTTACAATGAGAATGTTTGTCACACGGACTTGATCAAATTGTAATATTAGGTGCTGAGGGTGCTACCAGATTGAATTTGCTTAAAGGACACCCTTATCAAACATGCAACATTTTATTCGTATAATATTTATTCACCAATACATTCGTTGCATTTTGATACCCTCAGAACACCCTAAAACATTCAAAAAAGGGTATACGTGACATTTTAGTGACACGCGTTTCGTCAAATCCACATCCCCAATGGGCTCCCCCCTACCCTTTTCCCAAATCCTTGCTCTGCCCATCCTAAAGCCACTTTACCGAGATGGACCCCTTGGTCGTCCACAGATATCGATGTTACCCCTCATTGGACGTCTAGACTTACCTCTAAACTGCGGCGCTGGCACCACTCGGAGACGAGGGACGGACGGAGGGGGTCGGTGAAACAGCCGATAAACGGGTTAATGTTCTCGTGACGGAGATCACGCAACTGCAAGAGAGCACAGACAAAATTGTCACTTAAAATTCCGTGATCGAGCAGTCCCAGATTTGATTCGAATTCCACTAGGATTTCCGAAATCTACATTCAAGGTCAAGCTCAACTTGGAGACCCCAACTTGTAAGAAAGACAGAGTGGTAGGTATAGTTTGGTAGACTATTATGTGACTTATATTATAGTTATATGAACAAATTCCCTCTTTGTATTTGGCAAGAATTTCGACGATGAAAAAACAAATTGTACAAGTATTACCAACATAAAAGACAACTGTTATGAACGTTTCGTTAACTCATTTATTCAACTCATGTATAAAATTTATGTAAACTAAGGAAGAACTTATACAAATCGCATTGGTGAAAAAAGAGAAGCAAATAAACAGTTAGGGGCCCATGTTGCCCTTTATACGGCCAGTTCCTCGTGGTTAATATTCCTAATGTGAGTAGTATAAGGAAATGACGCATTGGTGCTGGCCACTCACATAAGCAATGTCGACTCGCCACCAAAATATTCTTTTTACATTGCAACTTTAATTCAATTGATCCAGACACGTTAACTAAAAAAAGTATTTTAAATTTGGAAAAGAATAGGTCAGTGCTACCTTTCACTGCACCGTGATCAGGGATGGTGAACTCATGTTCATTATGAATAGTTTATTATTAGTTTCCAAATATAGCTTTATCATAGATCGCAATCATCAAACAATACACCAAGAATTGCACCAAAATAAACTGTTCCTTCTCAGTCAGCATTTAAGTTAAATATGTTTTTCAGGTGTGTGTGTCCTTGTACCTTGTTTTATCACCTACGCTCCCACATACGTTATCGAGAAGTCGCCCTAACAAGTAATTAAAACGGCCTTAATTAACAGCTCAAGGAGTCGACGTGTCTCATCTGACGTATTTATCTGTTTGCCCAAGGATCTTGTTTACCTTCTGCGATGTTAATGGGTTTCCACTGTTCAAGAGGCGACGTGCGCTTTTTCAGTTTTTACTAATTTTCAAGATGTAATTGTGCGTGGGATACACCGTGGAAAGCAGGAATGAATTACTACTTGAATAAACACGTTTTAGATATTACCTTTGACAAATCATGACCATAATCATTTCTTATGTTGTTGTTTTCACTCAACGTGTTAAAAAAGTCTGTATTATCATACGTGTCTCCGTCCTAGTATGGACCTTCAATAAAAGGATGAGAAAATGTTGTGTGTGGCCAACCATCCTAATAGTGCACCATAAGAATAACCTGATGCTTCACCCAGATCGTCGAATTATCAGTAGACTATAGATCTATACACAAGAAATGCTCTTAGAAGAGATAACGTTGTGAACATAAACAGGTTTAGCAATAGCCTTGTAGACAGTAGTATTTCCAAACCCGCATTCATGAGAAGCCAGCCAATCAGCTAGCATATTATCTTTGAGCTCTTATGGCAGTACAAACACCAACTGCTTAAACCTCATGGTCAAGAGAAAAGATAGTAAAAACCACCCTGAATAACTGGAAAATTAAATATCTCCTTATTCATGTGTTTACTAGTTAGGAAACTTCTATATTGTCCTATTTATCGGCCATTGTTATGATGATCATTGACCTTCCAACCATCCCTAATGAGACTACTGAGGCCCGAGCCCCTCTCACACCTTACCCCGCCCCCTCAGACAGACAAATACCGTTAACCACATCCCTCAGATTTGCAGGCCCCAGCCGGCACTCCAACCCTGGAGGCAACAGGAGCAATTACCAGCAGGGGACTGTTAGCTCTTCCTCCATTCACCACAGTCAAAGTCCCGGCCCAGACAGGATGCCGCAAGACCACCAGCCCCTCCTCCCTCCCCTGGTCTGTGTATAATAGACTGCAAGGGATTCTTTACTGGAGAACATTAGGGAGGGCCCCAGAGCAAAACAAGACAACAAGGATTTGCAGAGGCGACCGCTGAGCTTTGGTAGAGTTGTAGATCAGACAATGCATAACTTGGTAGGAGGATTCAAGGAGAAGACAGAAGATTTCCTATGGGAAATAAACAATGTACCTCGGTCTAGCGGGTAAGAATGTATAAGCATTGAGTTTATACAATGTTCCACCGACAATCCAAAGGCAAAATATTATAAAGCCTCACCGCTAACTCGCGAAATTCCATCGCAATGCTTAGATGGAAAGTTGGATAGTTATACAGTTACAGTAACGCCTACACAGAAGCTTAACGTTAAACATATTCAGTTTTGTTTTATAATGCTATACTTCTGAACGGAGAAATCAATCGAATTCCCTTTCCAAAACCACGAAGAAGTTCTGGATTATTTTGCCAATGCTCATTCTTTGGCTTAAGCTCATGTTTGTGTTTCTATTATCATGGGGAGAAAACCCAATAGGGCCTACCCTTCCTTAAAGGCATACAGAGACTTTCGGTATGCAGTTTTAATCAAGCCTGTAGCAAAGGCCCAACAAAGCCGGGACAAAGCCTCAGAGACACCATTCACAACCTATCACAGATTACACTACCCCATAAGGGATCCAGTGCGCATGCTCATTTGAATCACTTCCGCTGTAGACAAAAGCAGATGGAGGGAAAGCCTTTGGGCGGTCTTTGATGTTCTTTAATACCGGCCCTGTGTGCACAAGGCCTGCCTCACTATCAGTCTGTGCAACCATTCACCCCGCCTTGGGCCGCATATTGCCACTGGGACACACACCTTCTATTGGCCGCCATTTGCAAAGTCAGAATGAGGCTTTTTGCCCCGCGCCGCCTGGTGTAAAAAGTGTGAACTGTGGGTGCAGGTGGCGTTCCTTTATGTAGACGGCCCTATTAGATTACCCAGACTCCTGTGCGCTGAATGGTAGGGAGATGGGTCTGCCAGAGGGCAACCGGACTTAACAGGGGTGGCGTTTACCCAGCTCTTGTCACACTAGCATGATTTGTCACAATGACATTGTTATACATCAGTCACTCTTTCACAAACATGTCAATCTGGTAGACCTTTATAGAGTCATTCCAGTAAATGAAGAGGTAAATCACAAAATAATAGGCATGCTTAATGATGTAGTCTAGGCTTTCCGATTCTGAAACATAGAATTAACTGTATTCAAACTCATATTTGAATTGATCATATCATACTTACCACTTTGATGAAGTAACGCACTTTTCCCTTGATTTCAAAGTTCTTGATCTTCAATTCTTTGACGTAAACCATGTCGCCCTGGGAATAAAAAACAACAACATATAGTCCCTATATAGAGATTCTGTAACATGTTAAATACATTATCCCCTTAAATATCATTCATAAATGTTCCTCGTACCTTCATGTTCGATGTATTCATTGTGTATATAATTCTATAACATGTAGGCTTAGTGTTCGAAGGCTAATATCACCCATTTCTATCTCTGTTGCATCAGTGTTCCCTTTAATTTTTTTCACATGTCCATTAACCCCTTCTAAAGGATTACATTAACTTCTATTCATCTATCTGACTAGCCTTTTATCTTATCGAGTCTATGTTTTATTCCCTTTCTATCCTGATCCCCCGGTCCTGTCCTGCTTCTTACATTTCATTTTTCGCAAATACCCGATTAACATACAGGGACGTCGATATCTCTTTTTGCCCATGCAGTCTTTCCTTGTCTGAAAAGGCAGTTCCCATAACAAAGTGGGATGTTATTCAATCCCAGCAAAGATAAAACCTGAAATCCCATAAAACGGGAATTTCATCTCAGTTCAAAGCAGCGGCATACACCAGTGCAAGGGACGAAAAAAACACTGTTAGCTATTATCTTTAGAATTCCTGTATGAAATTAAAAGAGAATGTACCAGCTATAGAATAACACCTTGAGTGACTGCTTCCAAATTCATCAAAATACCTATAAAATTCAATTTAGAATGAAGTGTAAGAACACAAGGAAATGGGGTAGATGAAAGGTACGAATAAACGGCAGAGAAAGCACGTAAAGAAAAACGGCTTAGCTAGGATAACTACCTCAAGTGATATTTGAATTTTCTTTTCTTTTTACAGATTTTATACGTTGGCTGTAGCTTTGATGCAGTGTTATACTAAAAGATCCCTCCATGGGATCTTAAATGAGTCCCTGCTGATGACATTGAAATATTGGTAAGATAGGGACTGGGGACTTACTATGTATCTCGCCACGTCGGTGTATTCTCCAAACTCGTTGTTAAAACTGTGGAGTGAAAGTGACGGCTCCGACGCCTTTAGAAGGTCTGGTTTGTCGAACATCGACGTCGACTTGAAAGACTAGAAAGAGAAATATGCAGATAATCATTTACTATTGCAGCCAATCAAAAGTTTGTCTCTGTGCATTCATCCAATGATTTGACTTATCCTACATCATATTGAAAGGCCTTGATGTATTAGAGTTATATTTACGCTTCAATTAAGTTCAGTTAATTGAAAAGGAAATACTGGATACTCAAGCCGACAACTGATTGATTTTGAACATAATTATTTGCTGGTCATGGCTCTTGATTTATAGACAGGCAATATAAAACTCACTCTTGAATTTTTCGTGACCGATTTTGGCGATACGAAGGTAAGGTCATCTATTGTCAACAATATTTTATTTGGTCCTCTCTCCATCTCTTTGAGTATCATGCGTCGCCTTTAATGTAAGGGGAAAACAGAGTTATAATTCATCCAGTAGAGACAGAGCATAACAAGAAAAGAATATCTCTACATGCACGCATACAGGACGCCTTTCGCGCACGGGCACAAGGTCCGCATATAAGCAATTATTGAAGGGAGCCAAAACCAATAAAATTAATGAATTCTTTCAAACTCAAATGATCATGGAAATCCATTCCATGAGCCTATTTCTGGTTTGTGTTAAAATCTATATGAAATATGGCAGAAAACATATTCCTTGCTCCACTCAAATTAATGTGGATCAGAAAAAATGGGGTTTGTTTACAAACAAATGGAAATATCACCATCTCTCGTGGAATTCTACTTCGGTTTGAGCTATTTTTATATAGCTAATACTTTACCACTGAGCTTAACTTTAAACTCGTCTAACATTATGTCTATAATTATCTGAGTTTTGAAAACATTGTCAGTTATATTGGTTTTGGGTCCCTTTAAATATGCAGGTAACCAAAAAGGAAGGTCAACATGCAAGATATAACATGTAAGGAAACAGTTTTTTTGATAAAAGTATGATCGACATTTAGAGAAGGATTTAGATGAGCAATGAGATCAATAATCAATTGTGCTGTATATCTTTCCTCTTCAAACACGTGGACATAAGTATATATTACAGACATAAACTTACTATTTGTATATAATATGTTTATCTTAAATAAAAATTAACTCACCTGACTATAAGGCCTACTCCTATGGCGACACTCACAATCAAGAGAGATACAATCACAATTGCTGCCACGGCGGCAGTAGGGAAACCTGAAATTGTTACAGAAGTCAATTTATTACTCTCTTCAACTCATATCTTATATCATTACCATACGGAACGATAGATAATTCACAGGAGTACTTCTAAGTCATTTATGAATTCCTAGATATGACCATTATTCTCTACCAAGGTTGCTCTGTCATTTATTCAAAAACTGTTGCCACACAAGACATCTGATTTGTAAGATAATAAAATGAAAATGAAAACACGACATATGGGCGACGCTGCCTCACAGTACGCTCACGACCGGAAATGAGCTGGGCGGCTTGCGAAGTGCATGCTGGGTAGGCGGTCGCCCATTGTCTTATAACCACGTGACAGTATGGTGGCCCCGCTATGGGAAATCAAGTGTAAACCCAATTATTGTCTGTAAATGCATATGACGTTGTTTTTTTTATATATATTTTTTCAAGTTATTCTCCATGGAGTTTTATTTCTCAAAACTCTTCAGCGTAGTTAGGAATACCACTATATAGAACTCGTCTAGTAGAAGTACATTGTTGCTTGCATTGGAATTTTATGGTTATGTTTTATTTAATGACTAAAGTATTTCGAGCTTAATCTAGTGGAGAGGTCATTGAAGAACACAATATTGTGTCTTGTTCTTGGGAGACCAGCGGCGGATCCAGAGGGGGGGGGGGGTTCCGGGGGCTCCTGACCTCCCCCCTTTTGCTGGACCCTAAACTTTAAAAAAGAAGGGAAAATCTTACATGCATATGCGGGAATGCACGCCGTTTCAGTACTTAGCCTTTATGCTGACTCCCCCCCCCCCCCCCGCCCCCATCCTTTTGAAAATCCTGTATCTGCCCTTGGAGAGCTCTCCACTGATCAAATTCCGTGTCTTTTCCCAAACATGAAGGCATACATTCTTTCCCTTCCCTTCCTTGAAAAGAAATTAGTAATCAAAGGCATGTCAGTATTCGCAGTGTACCAGTTGGCCGTCCCTATGCCCCCCCTGCCCCCCGCCCCTGTCTGTAGCCGCCCGGACAGAGCCCCGATTACCCCGGTTAGAACTAACAGTTGGCCGTCCCTATGCCCCCCCTGCCCCCCTCCCCTGTCTGTAGCCGCCCGGACAGAGCCCCGATTACCCCGGTTAGAACTAACAGTTGGCCGTCCCTATGCCCCCCGGCCCCCGCCCTGTCTGTAGCCGCCCGGACAGAGCCCCGATTACCCCGGTTAGAACTAACAGTTGGCCATCCCTATGCCCCCCTGCCCCCCACCCTGTCTGTAGCCGCCCGGACAGAGCCCCGATTACCCCGGTTAGAACTAACAGTTGGCTGTCCCTATGCCCCCTTGCCCCCCACCCTGTCTGTAGCCGCCCGGACAGAGCCCCCATTACCCCGGTTAGAACTAACAGTTGGCTGTCCCTATGCCCCCCTGCCCCTGCCCCTGTCTGTGGCCGCCCAGACAGAGCCCCGATTACCCCGGTTAGAACTAACAGTTGGCCGTCCCTATGCCCCCCTGCCCCCCCTCCCTGCCCGTAGCCGCCCGGACAGAGCCCCGATTACCCCGGTTAGAACTAACAGTTGGCCGTCCCTGTGCCCCCCTCCCCCCGCCCCTGTCTGTAGCCGCCCGGACAGAGCCCCGATTACCCCGGTTAGAACTAACAGTTGGCTGTCCCTATGCCCCCTGCCCCCCTCCCCTGTCTGTAGCCGCCCGGACAGAGCCCCGATTACCCCGGTTAGAACTAACAGTTGGCCGTCCCTATGCCCCCCCTCCCCCGCCCCTGTCTGTAGCTGCCCGGACAGAGCCCTGATTACCCCGGTTAATTAAGGCCCGGCCTACTTTGCGGGGTGCAGTCCACAAAGTCGCATGTGTCTGGTTCCGGCTTCAGTCCATTGGGCCACGAGATGGCAGCACCGTCTGAGTTCACTGTCCAGGACGACTTGGGTACCTGTGAGGAAAAAGGATGTTAATGTTATTGGATGAGTGTGTGATCATGTTTAAACGTGTATCAGGTCATTGAGGATAGTCGTTAGGGTGCCTTGTTGGATTTGGAACATTCACCATTGTCTTGGTGGCCATGAATGTGTTATGATGATTATCCTACACAATTACTTTTGAAGCTCAGCAACACATGAGTGTATCTCCTTATACACACATTTTGTGGTCACATTTTAAAGGTGGTTAATAGTAGGGACAGAAAGTGAGGGCAATTGATATAAAAATAACACAATTAACATGTATCCATATCGTTCATGGTCAAAAGCGCGAAAGCATAACCCATGTTCATTCTGTGCGTACACATGGACCAATGTGAAAATAATCTGATGGGGTAATCTACTTATTTGTTCATATATATATATATATATATATATATATATATATATATATATATATATAAACAAAAGCATAGAGTGTTGTGAAGTCGTAACTTTGATACATCATCTGTAAATACACTGTATGGTAAAGGACTTTATCCTTTCATACAAGTTCCTTCTTGTATCAATATATTTGAATATTTATATATGTTACATCTATTTGATACCTTAAGTGGACTAAACCACTGGATATCTTAATTGTAAACCTCATTTGTATTTTATTGTACATATATATGGAGAATATTTCATGCTCTATCAATTCAATTCTCATTATATCAAATTCATTCTAATTCAAGCAATGAGTATGAGAAAAGTAGGAAGCAACCACCTTTATCTCATATAGCTTTATACGTGAGCTTCTGAACATATCTTTAATGTATATATTATGAAAACAATTTCATTTTGAACTTATTATTACCTGTAAATCGTATGAGCCCACCAATATCTTAGTATGACCTTAGAACTCTTACACCAATCTCTACTTTCTCCCATCTCTCCTTTCCCCATGTGTCTTTTTCCATGTATCCCTCCTGAGAGTATTTCGTGCCCTCAGGGATCACTACAGATGCATATGGTGTCATTCCGCATCTTGGTTTCTGACAGGTGAGCAAGCTCCTCATACTTCTTTTAGGTCCCAATGTCCGCCTTCCTATGTTAATAATATCTCAACGTAAATGATCCTATCATGACATTTTCCTATGCATTCTAATGGCAGATATTATAGATAGGGCCACTGAGTGCGAATGTAAATATATTCTTCATCCTTACTGCACAGGCAATAAGCCTAGCATTTTCCATATCTAGGGCTTTAATTCTTTTCATTGTCTCCCATTTTGAATGTTATTCTGACTTATGGGTCAATTCAGAGACTTGCTTGATGCTGTTTGTACATCTGACCCCACAGTTTGAATATGGTAAAGTAAAAACATGCTGCAATTTCTATATTTGATTGTCAAAGCCCATCTTATATGTGCGAAGTCACATACTGATGTTTATGTTTTAGTGGCCAGTTTTGGACAGCGGCCAAAGGGTTGAGTTCCAATAATATATGCTTCTTACTTGTCATGTATAAAATAGCCTCATATATTGTAGTGTATATAGCAGAACACATCCATGTGCTATTGCGCATTTATACCTATAAACAGTGTCATGCGGGCGACCTGCTTCAAAATCCCATTTCTATATACTACTCGCGTACAAACAAATGGCACTTAAATCATGACACCCGTAAATCACATGGCCTCCAATTAGTGCCACACAGTGGCATTTTACAGGCCATGTTGAGGGCACAATCACCGTCTGAAGTCCAGGCCCACGTCACTGTATCTGGGGAATCACAGTGACTGTCTGGGGAATCACAGTGCCTCGTTAGCCAGAGGGGAATGACCGAAAGTCGTCTTCACGTGCCGCCACAGATCTGGGGGGTAGTAATGACATGGCTCTGGAGGTCACTCCAGGTGCAAACGACCGTCTGACGACGTGCAGACATGACAGGGGCACGTCGCACCTCCTGGAGACCCGCCTATTATGGCAGGAGACTGCGTGGGCTGAGGATGTGGTCGTGTGTCAAGATGGTGGATCTAGGACTGGTCATAATCGGAGATACTCATAATCTGAATGATGAACAATGGCATGTGCGCCATTTGCAGTTTTTTTATTGTACTGCTTCCGTGTATGTGCCACGTATATGTATAAATCTTAACATAATTTATTTAAAAGGCATGAAAATACTATCCTTCGTGTTTATCTGATTTTGCCATTTACAGATACTAGTTTCAGATTTTTTAAAAAACATGTTTACATGGTGAGAAACTGAGGCTCAGATGTACAAATTTTAACATGATCTCTAAGGCAAGAAATACTGTTCTCCGTGTTTATCCGGTCTTGCCACTCACATATACTATTTTCAAAATTAAATAAACATGTTTACAAGGTGAGAAACTGAGGCTGGAATATAAAACGGATTACTCCAGAGGGGCTTAGTTCTAGTTGTCAGGATTAATAAGAAAATCCTTTCCTGGGTGGCACCTTGGTGTGAATAATGTGAATCATTCAAGGCGAACTCTGTCATTTCTGCTAGAGAATCCTCTCCGGCGTTATTGAGAAGAGGACCCGTGACATTTGCTGTGATTGGTGCTGACTGAGGGGCGTCTTCCAGGGTCCGTTTGACCTGGAGGAGAGTTATGACCCAGTTGTCACCCTGGAGGTGGGTAGTAAATGGGGACGTCCATACCTCCATGGTAAACGTAAGGTATATTACTATAGTAGAAAAGGTCGGAGTGATTGTTTGTTATGTAGGTAGACTTCTTTGGTCTGCGTTCAGACATTTTATTCAACTGTCCATGGTTGGCTTCATGTTGACGGCCCCTTGATGCAACATTAATGATTCTAGTTTGTGGCTTCAGTCAAGAAATTCCTAAATTTATTGCCAGAACTAGTGGGACCAATAATGACTCTTTCCAATAATGAAGGCTCTTCTTTTCTTTTGACCAGCAGACTAATTATGTTTCGTATTGACTATATATAATAATCATATCTCCATAGGCCTACTTATCATTTCTATGTAATCCATTAATTTACCTAAATCAAATTGAGGAACACCGACCCTGTGAAGTAAGTGAAAGAAATCAATCAGATTGACAACCCTGAGCAAGTTTGAAATAGTAACAGTGGATTGTAGGTGCTAAAGTAAGACAATCTGGTATTGCCTCAAACCAATACTATTGCCATCACAGAAAGACATCTGAATTGTTATAAAGTTGTACTGACAGTGTCTAATATTGATGGTAAAACTTCTGAAGGAAACTGCATTTCGCCTGAACAACAAGCAAATACGTTTTGAATCCCGATATCCTATTCAATAAATCATTGAGTTGGATGTTGAGGGCACTAACTATATCGTTGTTCCTCGATTCAATTGACACTGACAATGGAAAAAGTCAATCGCAGAATCAGAATATTCAATCACATACATGAAAGCTTTAGCACCATTCAGGGGCGCTTCAATGCAGTTGTTGATTTCCTTCCACAGTATTTCCTATGCCAGACAGTCCACCTTCTAACTCAATCGTCGGCCAGTTGCCATTTTGGTCTCTTTGATTGATTGGTTTGCCTTGAAAGGAAGCCGGGCCCAGTGGCGTCCTGAGACTGGCCCCAGTCGGGACAGCCTAGTGGGGGTGAGGCCGGGCACACGTCAACATGGGCCGGGGATATTTTGTGCCCAGTCCCAGGGGGGTGGGTTTCCCCATGTGATGTGGCTAAAAGGATGATGGGTCTGTCAGTTGGCCGACAGCTGAAGGCCGTCACATCGACGTCCAACCGGCCCGTTTAACTTGTTTGCTTGGATAGTTCTGTTTGCTCTGCCATGAGTAGATTTTATCTCAATCAAAAATGTTTCAATAACATTTTCCCCTTTTCATGGCCAGTAAGTGACCCACACGGAATAACATTGTCTTCTGATTGTGTTGATCCATAACAGTGTGTCTCTAAGCCTAATAGTCTCTAGGCATAATAGTCCCCGATCTATTCTATCAAGGACTAATGGCAATTCGTAAAGTTATTCAAAATTGACGCTGCAAATCCTCAATTTTATGCGTCCTCTCCTCCTTTTTTAAATAAACAAAAATAGCAAAATAACTTATTTTGGGTATTTACACAAGCCTTAGGTTCAATTTCAGCTTAAGCTATCATAACTCAGTATCTGAGTTCCAATGCAAACACGTGCATATACTGGGACTATAATTATTTAGGTATTAGTCATACGTACCTCTAGTACAGCCCTGAAGGCGCTCGTCTCGGGGTGGTAGTCGTAGATGGTAAAGTAGGACATCACTTCCCCCAGCTCGTCCGTCCGTACCTCACCACCACTTCCGTTAAACGTCAGGTTGGACATGGCCGCCGAGACCGACACACCGGACGTGACGTTGACGCCCGACACTTCCGCCTCCCGCAGGCCCGCCGTCAGCAGGAGCAGCGCGTTGCGCAGGTCCCGCTTAGCCTGAAAGAGTGGGACCGGAAAGGGGGGTGTTTTAGGAATATTCTAACTCAATGAAAGGTATGATGTTCTAGAAGAAACACATCCGGTTACTGCTCAAGTCCAGTGTCCTGGTTTAGACATACAACCATTGTTATGAGAAGAATGATTTTTATGGTAATCCGAATAGCAAGGATAGGGGGAATACAATGTGTATGTATGTATGCAAATATGAGAAAGGTTTGGTTTAAAATCTTTGACTATTTATTACAGGTTGCATAACGTTGTTTGGTCCATGATATACTATAATAAAATTGCACTTTCACTATTATAATTCAAGACATGTAAAGCTGAAATTATGAGAAAAAAAATCGATATGAAAATAACATACAAGACAAAAGTTATTTTTCAGACCATTCTTTACTAAATGTAAACTAATTCAAACGAATTGACGTAAAAAAAACAAAACCCGGTGACCTCATGGCAGTTGATAAATTTTCTCATAAAAAGACTATGGTACGCACCTGAGACTGCATGGTGTCATTTCCAGTCATCTGCAGGGCCGACGTTGGCGCTGACCTCATCAAAAACAGGGCCTGGGTGGCTTCCCTCAGCAGGGCTGAGTCGTCGTCAACCGTCATGTTTAACTCCTCCGGAAGTGACGTCACCACTTCGTCAAAGTTGAAGCTGCCAAAAGTGTCGACGACGAAGAGCGCATGCGAACCGGAAGTGAGCCCGGCCAGCCGTGCGCCCAGGAGGAAGGACGCCATGTTGGATGTATGAACGCAGGCCACAACGGCTGGAAGAAGAGAAATGGAAATATTTACATCTTACATTGGAAAACCTTTCATCTTACATGAGAAAATCTTAAATCTTAAAGGGGCATAACTTGTGTGTCATCTAATAAAATGCAAATTGGAGAGGATCTTTTGGGTACTTCCTTGAGTTTTGAAATATGCTAATGGGGTAATCTCAGGATAACGGAAGGGTGTTGTAATATAGGTACGGAGGGTGTCATTAATTTTACTGACCAGTGACCCCCTGATATAACATGCCCAACAAAGGAGAGAACTTTTTAATTCAACTGAACTTTTTTCAAACGCAATTTTCTGGTAGGGATAGACCGAGAAAGATATTTCTCTTCATGTTCCGAGCAATGAGTCTCTGTGTGTTTATATGTTAGTTCTAATCTATTAGAGTTGCTTTTTCCTGAGCAATTTGCGAAAACTTTACATTTTCGAAATATATTTGAAATGCTGAACTGACTTTCTAAAGGTGATAATGCGCTATAGTGCGCTGCCTAAGAACGACTCATTTAATGCTTTCAATGTACCATGTGTTTCACTTGGAATATATACTTATATAATCAGAGACTGCATAATTGGTACTAAAACATGGACGTGCGAACGTATAAGTTAAACCGTACCTGTCATGACCTATGTCACTTTACGTACTACGAACTTATGATTTTCCATTTTATAATTATGTTTTTCTGATAGCCAGGTGAGGCCTGTCTTTTACAGACAAGTAACCTTTCCCAAAGCCTACCTGAATGTAACCAGACCCCTTGCAGCCACATTGACGTAGCGATGGCTCAATGGGTTAAGATTGAAAGCTGATTACGAGACGAAAAACAAATTGTTAAGCCCCCTGATGCCCTTCAGGTAAAAGATGGGATAAAAATGTGTCAATAAAGAAGGCCTCTGACCCCTGAAAGGACAAATAACCGTCCCATTCATTTGTTCATTTGAGGGACCAATTGTAATATCTTGGAACGATTCCCCAGACCACCCGAAAAACGTACCATTATTCGCTGCACAAAATCTGAGGTTCAATGAAAAGAGAGCCATTGTGGTTTATTTGAGGCAATGGAAAGGTCATCGGCCCAAGATGTCCTTTTCAGGTGACCCATAAGATTATCCCTTTAGACCCCAATCCCGCCAAAGTCGCCCGTGGGTGTGGTCCCCAATCCGGTCATATCCTCCCGCAAAAACGGCAGTTTTCCATCATTTTTTGCATATTTTTCTGAGAACACCATAATTATCATGTCTTCAACATACAAAAATAGCAAATATATCGTTTGAAAGCTGATTGAATTCCCTAATCATTACTTAAAATCATATTTTTTTTAATTCTAATTTATGGCCACAGGATAACCTTTGCAATTCCTCAATTACAGGGAATTTAAGGAATTCATAAGGGAAATCCATGGAAATCCTGGGGAAATACAACAGTTAATGATCGTTATCTATGAGGTCTAAAGGGCTTCGTAAATTTCAAGTCCTCAAACGTGTTAATACTCAGTAGCGTTTTCACCAACGTTCCTTGTGGTTCTTTTCCATTTTGTGATAGTACATTTAATACAACGACATCATCAGAGTGATAACCTTCTGTATTTTATTGTGTACGTTACACTTGGGTTCCTAGGTGATGTACAGTAGAGTAAGCGAATGACCTGTAGCAGTACCAATAGTTAATTTCATTCCATATGAATGTTGACGCAAGCCTCGTCTAAGGCCATGGTAATTGGGTTTTAAATGCAGGAATAATTTGCTAGTCTGTAAAGGGTATAAGTTAATTTCATAGGAGAGTAGGGATCGTTTACTTTTTCAAACCTGCCTACACTTATGGTTACATTAATAGAATTGCGTATACATGTACAGTGAAAAAATATACGTCACTTCTTGACCCCGACATAAAGGCCCGGTCACATATAGAGACTGAACTTAACTCGACAGTCTTAAGGACTTGAGACTGAACAGTTGCAGACAAACCAGTCTTAAGGAAAAAATGATGTGTGGTCACATATAGAGACTGGATAGTCTTGTGTCTTCTTTCCTCTGCCTATAAACTCAATGATATGTAGGAAAAAGAGGTGTGTCTATTTGCCTTTATATGATTTGATAGTGGACTCAAGACAGTTGAGTTGAGTCTTAAACCATGTCACATATAGAGGCTGGACCTTAAAACTGCTTGAGACTGGAGACTATCCAGTCTTAAGGCCGGTCACATAATATAATATTATTAATATTATATTGAGACTGGGTCTTAAGACTGCTAAAGACTCAAGACTATCCAGTTTTAAATCTTCAACATCCCAAGATTAGAGACCAGACTGATCAGTCTTGAGAAAACCTAAAACTCCAGTTTTAACCCTATGTCACATATCAAAACTACCAGAGACCCAACTCAACTCAACTGTTGAGTTGAGTTGAGTCTCTATATGTGACCGGGCCTTTATAAGTCTGCCGGAAGGCAAGTAAATCTCAAAGTGCTGTGCTCTTTGTCTGTCTTTACGGGGAGTAGATGTGGGAGGGGATTAGAGAAGTATAGACCCTGGAGGTGGAACTGCTCCAGTGGGGGCTGGACAGGGCGGGATTTGTCATGTTGCCAAGGCCGGGTTATCACAGTGCGCCTCCTTGGCCGAGCTTCTGTCGCGATTTACTGAGGGAATAGAGGCTGTGTAAACAATCCCCGCAGTGGCCACCTTCCTTCCGCCGCCGATCCCACCCCCGCCCTCTCCTCCTGGGTCCCCCAAATCCCCGCGTCTTACCACACAGCCTCCTGGGCCCCCACTGCCCTACAGGACCTACAAACAGCGTCTGCCACCGGAAGTGGAAATCTCCTGTGTGCCTACACTGTGCCGTACTTAAAAGGCTCCAACGTCTCAACATATTCCGGGAGTAAATCAAGCCTTGGTGATAAGACGAAAACAACCTTGCTTCTAAAAAGCCAACCACTCAAAGTCTACCAGGGCCATGGGGAGTAAAGTGAAAGGCTGTTTGAGATATGTCCTGGTCCGGACAGTAAAATATGTCTATCTCTGTAATATTGAACGTCACAAGAAGTCCCACTGTCACTCAAAGAAAGACTTCATACCATTAGGGACTATAGAGCCGGTTTGGATCCGGTTTTCACCAGATGGTCACAGTAACTCACTTTAAGAGAAAAGTATGTGCAGAAATTCTATATTTAGCGTACATAAACCTTATGGCTAGATTCTTATGATTCATTTGTGTTCTATATAGGGAGATGCCGTCAAGAAGTTTTTTTTTAAATGGACGTTTAGTATTTCATCAGTTCGATGGCTCTTCCCGGTCATTTTGTGTAACTTGTTTTCTTCCACAGCATGTCTTACTTATTTATTAATCAATACAGTTATTTGTAAACATCTGACTACATTGACATTCCCCGTGTGTATTGCCAGCTTGCCACATTTGGATACATCAGCTGCAAGGCAAATAACTCCCGAACGTGTGCTCAGTGGTAGCCATTTCTAATCACCAATCAATATACAACTCAATCACGACTTGTTGATGGTGAAGTAGACCGTGGGTGACGAGGTGTAATACACAGGTTGCCCCAGTATGCTACTAAAGTTTGTGACGTGGACAAGTACATATGTTGGCATGTTCTTCCTTTTTCATTCATTCTTACTATACGCCAAATTTCATGCTTTAGTTCATGGAATATACGAAAGCAACATTTAGGTTCACTAAGGTTCATAGAAACAACCTTGCCAAGGCATTTTCAGGGGCCATGGTCACTGAAATAAGGCTGGAAATGTGTTAGGCAGGAGAGTTAACAAGACTTGGGCGACATTTAGATTCGAACAATTCTAAAACCACAACAATTCTAAAATCAGTTGAAATATTGACCTGCTCTGAAAATGCTGAGGTATACACAAGTTGGAAGGGAGATGTTTTTTGACAAGTTGCTGAATGTGCATTTCTCTTTATGAATTGAATTTCCAAAAAGACATGAAAGCAATACGGTTGCCTAAGTATGCTACTAATCGTAACCTTTGTAAAACTGGTTCCATAAAACATAGTAAAAACGTAGTATAAGTCAACCCCCTCCAACGGTCAGCTGGGCAGCCTCCCCCCAACTCCCCCACCCACCACCCAGGAGCCTAGTCTCACACAAGGAGCCGGCCGCCCGTCGCCCGGAGTGGCGTCACCATCTTTACATGACCTCACAGGGTGGGGGGGGGGGGGGTCTAATATTTGCTACTATGGGCGGGTAGTGGTGTAGAGTAGGGGTAGGGCCTGGGACCTGCGCCAGGTGTGGGCCCGTACGGAGTGCCAGGGGCTGATTATATGTCAACACAGGGAGGCGTGTGGGCAGGAGATACCTATGGCGTAGCGACTGCTATTGTGAGAAGGGAGAGGTTTGATAAGAAAACGGTTATGGAAAACTGGGAAGGGAGGTTGAATAAAACCATGATGGAACAACATACATTGTGGTTATCTAGAGCATGTAGGACTATCGACATGATATGGACTTTGTATGGAGAGCTGGAATAAAAGGATGCTATACGATTAGGCCTATGCGCAAGTGAATTGTTTAGAAGGAGAGGTTGAAGAAAGCAAAGATACGATTTAGTGCAGGGAGGAGAAGGCAGACGTTAAAATGTAGGACATTGGTAATTAAAGACTGAATTAAAGACAGCGGGTGATACAAGTGTTTGTTTTGCGTCCCATCCTCAGAGTATCAGGTTGGGGTTGTGGCTATCTGGGTCATGCCCTGGAGGAGGCTGTGAGAGGAGCCTTTGTCCCACTGGATGGTCCCATGCATCAGGTAACCTGACACAGCCATGTCAGGAGGGCGATTGATAGAGTTTTGCGCAGCAAACATTGAAAGTGATGACCGTGTTTTTGGATCATTTTATTTACGTCATGTAGAAATAATATAAAAAAAGAGTATGATAGTACTACTACCTAACTCTGCAGTAAGACCTAAATACATAAATTGTAAACACTCTGCCTCTGCATACTAACTGTACATTTTGAAAAGCTTAAGTGTTCCTTGATTGGATGTGTCTTAGCTCCCATTTAGTCCTTGTCGTGAATATTAAGCTTTACAGACCTTGTGTAAACGTGATCACGTGATCATTGATTTGGTGATCACCACGTGATGAAGAAGAGCACATAGTCATGGAATGAATCAAAGTTCATGAATTCTAAATGATCATTATTGTTAAGTATTTTCAATGAGACTCTTTGAACTCAAAGTAGCAGAAACATGTATGCTAAATGTTTCAGAAATATGAATAATAATGATTTTAAATTGATCACAAATATGAGGGCCAGGCCATATATAATGAGTAGTTGTGACGTCATCTGCACAACGTCTGTAAGAATATAATTATCAGAAAATCGACCCATCGGCTAGGCTCTACTCTCAGCAGAATATGTGGAATCCATTATTCCTATGGCACTGAATATGGATAATCTTTTAACGCCACGGCTGCCTTTGACGCGAAAATGAATGCGATTTGGCGCGAAAACAGCAGACGACATGGGCACAAGATAAGGCGGCCCATTAATTACATGGCCGCCTTGCTCCTACATCCCGACCTGGCAGCTGAACAAACGGGTCAAGCTGGCAATCGATCGAAAAGCCCTGCAGACAGACTTCCCTTCCCCGGGAGCCCTTGGGTACCAGGAACTGTACGGTATCTTGAAGAAAAATGTCGTCTGAGCGTTGAAAAAAACATTTCAAGGGCCGCTTGTGATGCCGCGTCTTTGTTTCCTTAGTTACTTGCGTTTAAATAAGCAAATGGCGATAACTGTTTGGTAATTGCGTGTATTGAGAAGGTTTTGGGGGTATGGATTGGTTGGGGTGTGGCTGGGAGAGGTGAGCAGTGTGGGTTGGAAGGGTGAGGCTTAGTGTCGATGGGACGTCGGGGAAGTGGCCATGAGGCGTCTTCTCGGGGGGAATAGGGCGTGAAATAGGCGGGGGACTGGGGGAGACCAGCTCACTGTGTATGGAACAGATAACGGACAGGTCTACTGTAACTCTGCCCCTCCTCCATTCACCCCTCTACTCCCCTCTTCCACTACAGTCACCTGCTGGAGAACAGTTTTGAGCACCTCCAGACAATAGTTTGTCTGTTCATCTTACAGGGCATTCACACCTAATATAATGTCTTCACAGTTGAAATTCATCTTGCCCAAATGGAATAAATCAACTATTGGATCCCTTTCGGAGTTATATTATCGTGCACTCACAATTCAAATACACTAAAAGACCTACCCATTCACACCCCAAATCTTCTAAGCCACACACATATACTACATTAAATCCCCCCACAACACAATTCAATATATTCATCAACCCACTGCCAATATATATCATATGCGCCGTCTGCCATTCATTTCGGCAGCTATAGAGGTGATCATAAAACACCACCGCAAGCAATACCAAGAAAAACAGTAACCTGTCAATGTATCTATAGATAAATATCATCCCACGTCCGCTATATTATCCATTACTGCAACTATTCAAAGCACCTTATTTCACATACCCCCTGCCCCCGGTAATGCCCATAGAAATAACTCACAGGTTTCTTGTTAAAGCACACGAACAACTTTTCGAATGCTCATCAATAAATGGAAAAGCCAGCCACGGGAGCCTAAGAAATTAAAATCTGTGTCGTTGGCAAGAAGTGGTATTAAGTAGTGTGGCCCACAGGCCATTTGGGATAAGTAGGACGGCTGCAGGCACCGGTGGGGATGTGACAGCTTCTCCAAACGACCGGAACCCTGGAGGACTAAATCACACCCCCTTTGTCTGTCATTAAGGGAAGTGTGCCTTGTTAAATCTGAGAAATGTGCCTGGAACATCAACAAAATGGTTCTGTCTCTCTTCTCAGACTGGTAAGACTGTATTTCATCTCAAAAGAAAAATCGCTTATAAAGGGGAGAGCTACTTCGCAGTGTTATTTTTATGTTTTAATATCTTAATCATCTAATGAACTTATGCATGTAGACCTTCAGCAGTTCTGCAATCATTACTCAAAACGTTTATCTGGCTGTCATATAGATTAGTAACATCTCTTTTACTGCTGAGGTACATCATAGAGATATCTTTTATATTGGTTATCATCTTTATTGTACATGTTATCATCAGTGGGGGATCCAAGGAGGGGGAGGGGCAATTACCCTCCCCCTAGACCAAATGGAGAAGCTGTTGGCATCTTAAAATTGGAAGATCTGTGTAAATATGGTGTTTTTGATTTTCTTTTTTATAAGTGGGGTATAATAATGGGTTTGCCCCCCTAGAGCACTGGCTCTGGATGTGCCCTTGATCATTATTATTCATCAGGGAGGTCCCTGTTTTTGGTACCTATCTGAACCAGCTATCATGGCGGTACATCAGATAGATCCCTGTTACATTGGTACCTATCTTTACTGTAATAGCAATCATGGTGGTACATCAGGGAAATCTCTGTTATATTGGTACCTATCTTCGCTATACCAGGTCTCATGGTGGTACATTGGTACATCAGAGAGACCTCTGTTATCTTGGTACCTATCTCCATTGTACCGGCTATCATGGAGGTTCAAACGTGAGAAATTCCAGATCCAAACAAAAAACCAACATCTGTGAAGCACATCATAGCCATGCGTCACTCCATATCGATGGGTCGTTGGCTAGAAGGCAAAGTCATTGATTGTTCTAAAGCAGTTGTCCGTGCCAGGACCATTCCCCTTTGGCTTCAGCACATTTATAAACAAGTAGAGCACACAGGGTGGTTCTGGCACCACTGATCGTCGTCTTGTTTGGTCGGGTATGTTTACAGTCGTACACACTGTGTAGGTATGGTTGGAGTTGACCAGTCATTATTCCTTAGGTCAATATAGTCAATAGGTGTCAATAAAGGGTGGCTTATCATTAATACATGTATACAAGGTATTAAATATGATATGACCATTTTAGCGCTCGCACATAACGAGCAGTCACATATCTACCACAAATATCCTGGGATATTATTTCATTGTACCGTAATATTTAACCTGATGATAATGATAATGAAATATTTACAATTGTAATAATTTCTCGTTGTTGTGTTTATCAGATTTTTATTTGACATTATACACTGCATCTACAAGTCTTCTAGGTCAGTATTACATATGTATATTTTGACAACCCTCGTCTCTCATGACGGGGACTTATCTCCTATTTGATAGGCCCCCACGCCGCAAAATAAGAATGAAAAATAAATAAGTAAATTCCATCTCAGGAAGAAGAGGTGGCTGTGAACCCCCCCGGTGCCTCCTTATTTTATGTGATCTCCATCAGGGTGGTCCTCTCTAGTTCACGGCCAGCTGAATAATTCATCCCTGACGATGACAGAAGCAATCGAAATGTAAATTTCTATTTGCCCATGCTCTGCCATCTGCGGCTCTAATGCGCACGGATGCAAGTGACTTAATCGTTTTTGGTCTCTTCTGTTTTTAGATTCAGCACTTAGTGTTAAGGGGAAAAAGTCAGCGTCTGCAAATTCCCATGTTAGTATACTACTTACCCTTTGCATTGAGCAATCTGGAGAGGTGGGTTCTTAGGTTGGCGCCAGCATGATTAGTAGAGGACTTGTGATTTTGTGCACAAGGTTCTACGATTGGGTGAAAGACCTGTCTTCACAAATAATAAGAAATGTCAGAAAAATAATCTACTGGGTAATATGATATCTAATTAGTAAAAAGTTAAACCTGCTGCGTGACCCGACATTTGTGACGCAAAATCACCTCAAGCTAAGATGTTGGAGAATAAGGTTCAATAAACAAACAGTGAAATTAATATGAAATTATAAAAACAAGATATTCTTGATTAATCAGGGGATTAACGGTAATATCAGTTACATAACGAGAAAAAAATGATTATATGAGATTATAAACCCAGCTATCACAGTGTTGGGAAGTGATGGTTCTTGGAGACAGATTCCTCCTGAGACCCGCCGCCTTCTAAGACTAATTACCCCCTTTTATATAAGTGTTCTGCTCATCTGTCCCAGCTCTGAGCAGCTCGGGTCTCAAGAGCTGCTCATGAGACGGATGACACTAAGCTACTCCCACCACACGTCAAATGAATACACCGGAGACTGCTGCTTTTCATATTATGACCAATGACTTCTAATTTTCTACCGGACACTGATGGCTGTTGGTTGACGGATCATGCTTAAGTTAATGGCGTTTTTGCCTTGTACTAATGATATGGGATTATTTCACTTCAAAATGTGTAATATTGCCTTTAGTATGACTCTGAAGGGTCATACCCGGTGTGACTAATCGCCATATGAATCTGAATTAATTGATATCATTTCTCAAATAAGTGAATCTATCCAAGATTCATTAGCCTGCAAGCCTAGTTGATGAGACTCTTTCTACCTTTCATAAAATATTGCATTATCTTACTTTTCAAACTAAAACTGAATAATCGGTCTACATAAACCTTTCGAAAATGGAAATATACACTGAAATGCCAGAAGAAACGAAGGTGTCATTTTAGAAACCTCAGTGACCATGATAGGTATACAACTAATGAATCAAAAGTTGAACTCCTAAAATACTCGTATGAGGATGCACCAACCGCAAGATTACTACAAATTGTACACAGGAAAGAATCGCCTTTCTCCCTTCATCAAATGGCGACAGTTGCGAACAGTCGGGTCCCCTTTATGATGCATGCCGGGTAGATGGCGCTCGAGTGCATTCACTCTCCATCAAAGGAGCCGTCTTTATGTAGCCCTAACGAAATACACGACCCCGCTTGGAGATTGTAGAGGAGGCCTGTTTGATCCTAGCACAAGTACAGAGAAGTGGTCAAAGCATTTTGTGACAAGAAGCCGACTGGGTCTTTGAAGTGGGAATTCAGTTTCCCTCTCATCTTTTTGTGTGTGTATGACTACCCGGTTGTGGCACAGGCAAAGGGCAGGGGAAATAGCATGTTATAGGTGTATACAGTGCGGTGGGCCTGGCCAGGTAAGGTACCTGTGTGGGGCCCTACCACACCTGTAGGCCTACCTAGCCTTACCTGTACTTGTCATGGCATATACGCCTCCACAATGACACAGGGGTCACAAACTGACGTTGACAAGGCAATTATCTAATTCCACTCTTTCGAGAACTTCATGGATGCATGACTTGATGCATATGCCAATTATAGGTTATAGTCATCCTTTACAGACACTTTACTAAAGGTTTTCAAACATTCGTTACAATAGGTTTAGATAAAAAAAGGTAATATTTAGACCAAAATCTTGAACGAATCCTATGGAGAAAAAGTTAGCAGTAATGGCAAAGCCTAACCAAAAATCTTTCAGGGGCTTTCCTAGACCGATAAATTGAGAAAGTGTAACGTTTGTATAGTAACTTATTGCAGAAATACCCATTAAGGGATTCTTTTTTAAAACGGTTTAAAACTATCATTGCCTATTCCGGTGTACCTTAACTAAGCATACATGCACGCAAGTATCTTGTTTTAGTTGATGTATTGTTTTGAAGAAAATGTCATTAGTCTCTGTTTATGTAACGATTGTTTAGACTGTTAAATAATCAAAGTTGCCAGAAGATTCAAATCGCAATATTTTGGTAAGCAACTAGACTAAATATGTGTACTACTAGCGGAAAGCCTGGCAACAGGTTTATAAAAAAGAGAGTTTTGTAATGTATGGTGATGACTTAATGCAGGACAGGTATGATTATGATTAATTTTGGATATGATGTGGGTACAAATGATATATTGCATTGGAAGTGCATTGTATTTTTTTCCCGATTGCATTAGGCTTCTTTACATATTGTGTCTTAATATCTCAGATTTCAGTAATTAGGCTTCATTTCCATGAGATTCCCATTGTTGTCTGGTATATGACACCCTTAGGATCATTCCCATATCCTTCAAACCAGGTTCCTTAGTGCTATTCTAAAGCCTCTGCTAGCAATTGCTAGGGAAACATGTGGTTATAAGATATTTAGACATGCCTTTCATGACAGATTAGATGGAAACAGTCATGCTTACGAATGCGAATCTAAATATAGAATCCTATTTCGTGTTTAGGTAAATTCTGCAGACAGCTGCGTACCTATGACAGTAATAAATAGTGCGATATCTATACAATTTGAGGCCCCATTGTCTTCGGATTCTTTTCATTGTTGTCATCAGCAAGATGGAAGTCCTACATCTGGGATTGAACCATTGCCTGCATAGGCCCATGTTCAATATCGGAAATTTAGAAATAACGAACCAAAGGCATTGAAATGAAATTGTTTACTCCACTTTTTTTCTACACTCAGCAACCATTCACATTTATCACCTTCATTGTATGTGGAGAAATGAAGGAATGTGTTATAGATAAGCTGCAGTTGTCCACATTGATAGTCTATGGGGGACAGACCCACGACAGGCGACATTCATAAAGCTGTAATACATCTACCAGCTGGCACCCCCGTCACCAGCTCACTGTATTAGACCCCCAATAATGGTTAGATCATCTTATATGACGCATACTACATCAGGAATGCACATACTCCGAGTTGACGGCGGACCTTGAGTATTATTATTCTGTACAGGGCAATGTCACATTGCGATTATACAACAGGGTATGTGAGCATAGAAGTCTGTGTAAGTTAGTTATGAGGAGCACCAGTAGGATATTTCGACCCTCAGACCGAACCAGCACCCTGTTAAGGCACAAAGTCACAAAGGACCTAAGTCACAAAACTTTGTCAACTATAGTGCCATCTTGTCAGTTAGTGCCACCCTAAAGACCGTACCCCTCTACTTTCCCAAGTACCCACTGTTTTATTCAATAGAAAAACCAACAGAATTATATATCCGTTTTTTTTTTATCATTTATTTTTGTGAATATCAGACAACTTGTAAGACAACTTTTGAGAAGATTGAGCTGAAAATGCCCTGCAAATCGGATAGTTCTGTTCGCGTTGAGCAGTTACTGAAATATTGCTTCGGACTGTATAAATCAATTTCCAGTGGGATTCCTTGATTGAAGTGCTTGCTCTCTGGGGCGGTTTGAATGACTAGAAACCCTGGAGATTGGCCCCCACTATGTTAAATCAGGATGCCTTTTCATGTCGCCCCTCTCCACTTTGGTCTCTATTAGAGGTCAGGGTAAGATCTAGTCCATCTGTGGGGATTGTGGTAAAACATGTTTATGTATGAAGTGCTGTAAGTAACCTAACAATTTAACTATCAGTGCTATTTGTTTGTCTTAACTGAAAGTGTTGCCGTATACTTTTGTTTTCTATATGGACAAACACTTGGTTGATTATGAGAATAGGATCGAGCTTAGAATATATCCCTTCAATAACGGCCTTCGTTTTAAGTCTACAAAACTGACAGAACACTCATATGCGTTAGTCGATTGTTAACAGTCGATCAATGTGCATTATGAGTAATACAAGGTCGAATAACTGTAAGGTTTGTATCTAATATGCATGAAATATTCATACATGAGTATATGAAATAAAAGAGTGTACACTTGGCCTATTAAAGTGAACTCCTACAACCGGCCTGGTCTCATTACAGAGCCCCAGAGCCCCTTTGTGCAGAGAGGAGTAAAATAGAAGCCGAGGAGGGAGGAAGGGAGGGGGAGTAGTTCGGGGGGAGAGGGCAGGAAGTCGTGCCGGGGAAGAAACCTGTCATGAACTGGTCAGCATGACCCAGAGGTGTTGGGGAGTAACTTTGTCAAGAGCTGGTCACATGGATCGGAGAGTTTTACTGGGGAATAACTCTGTCATGAGCTGTTCACTGGGAGCAGTAAGTTGGTATGGGTAGTAACTTTGTCATGAGCTGTTCACTGGGAGTGATAAGTGATGTTTGGGAATAATAGTCATGAACATATCACTGGGAGCAGTATATTGGTATGGGTAGTAACTTTGTCATGAGCTGGTCACTGGGGAAATGTAGTTGTGGTTGGGAGTAATTCTGTCATGAGCTGCACAATGGGATCAGCATGTGGTGTTGGAGGTGACTCTGTCATCAGTCATGAGCTTGCCTCTGGGATCAGAAGGTGATGGGAAGTAACTCTGTAAACGCTGGTCACTGGAATCAGCAATGTGAATCTCTTGGAACCTATAGCTATTGCGAAGATTCATTTCATTACAATCAGTGGGCAAGATTGTTGTGTAGGAGTTTGAGATGACATTTAATGCAAGATTGTGAGCTGTTGTGAGCTGTTGTGACTGTTTTTTGTCTTTTTCACTACCAAAGTATTGCACAACCTTTAAGACTTAAACTAAGAAACAATAAAAACGGAGGAGAATATTTGAAAAGTAAACTAAAGAACACAAAAAAAAACATTGTTTAGAGAAACCTTTTGTAACCAGTAAGAAAAACATCTATCTCAGATAACAGGGGATCAGGTTTCACCTCCTGTCTCCAGGGCCTGAGGTCTCAGCTTAATCTCTAAGGACTAGTTTTAAAACACCTGTTGGAAAGTAACTTGACTTTTTGTTGTTTAAAATGAAACAGAACTTGGCAAAAGAATAATGGTTTATGACGATCACTACGAAGACACTTCGTTTAGAGAAATGACATGAGGGTACTAATTTCAGTGCCTGATCTTATGTGACCATTTGAAATGTTGCCGCTGGTGAGGTAATATCAAATGGGCTTGTATCTTTTCGAGGTCAATTTAAAATAGGAGATTATTTTGTTCAAAATTCAGAAAATTTGTTGAAAAACTAATTTCTTCATAGAATTTGCATTGATTGCAATATTTGATGAATAACATACTAATTTTTTGAACAATTATCATGTTTCGTGTGTGACATAGTAAGGAAAGTATTGCAATTATATAACGAAAATCCCATTTGTTTATAGCAGATAAACTACCACCAAAAGTGAGGAATATTATTGCACTTAAAGAGTCTACGCTCTTCCCTTTACACCTCCATGGTGCTAACAATTAAGCAATAGCATGCCATATTCATCTTGACAGATATGTTCCCTGATTCAGCATAAGACAAAGCAGCGCTTAATTGTCTTTATACTCCATCATAAAAGCCTCTATCTGCAGTAAGCAGCAGCTGGCCGCTCACCCCGTCCCCGCCGCCCAGAACCATTAATAGAGTAATGCAATTAGAGACGGAACGAGATAAAAGCGTCGGGCGAGGGGAGTAATTTCTCGGCTCCTCTCTGTGTCGACCACAAAATGCTTCCTTAATATATTTTTCAAGGAATCCGGGCGCAGACATGTCTCAATAATTTAATATGGCTTTCTTTGGAGGGCCGCGTCGCGCCAGTCGGATCCGGGTTTGTAGACGATAGGAAGTGTCTTTTTTTAGGAGGTTCACGAACAGGGATTGGCTAGAAAAGACGCGTCCGCCCTGGAGGCTTTGGGCACACACAGGAGGATTGCGCCCAGGGCTCAGACGGGGAGATAAGAAGTTAAGCCTGCCCTTGGTTACAACACCCTTAGCGCCAAAACAGTTCCCTTCCCCCGGGCAGAGACATTTCGACGGGCGTGGGTTTCCGTGACGCCACTGCTTAGCGAGAAAGCACCCTGGAAATAGATCAGTTGAATAATGGATGCAGACCCAATCAAAGCACCCAGTGGGTCTAATTGCCTCCTCCAGGGTCGGGTCTCTGGCCTCCTCCTTTGTCTAGCCCTGATTGCTCAGTTTCCTCCTCTTCTCTTACGTGTAAAGGGAATAGACCCTATCATTAGGTTTCATTGAGTATTCAAGGTCTTGAGTTTTAATAAGTGCTTGGATTACTTTCTGGTGGGAAACGAATGCTTCAAAGACTAATTAGCCAATTTTAAACTTTGCAGCAGTAGGAAAGTATAGGCAACTTTGAGAAAGAAATTGCAAAACTTCACCAAAATAAGAAAATGGTGGAGCCAAAAGCATGTCTTTCAAGCATAAACCCGCTAACAGTTCACTTTCTGAGGTTCTATACTGAGAACTGAGCACGCCAGGTTTTAGCATAACGATTGGGTATAAATTTGAGTCATTGCCCTATTTGTATTGCTGGGACATACCAACTTTAAGTCGACACATGATTTAATGTATTCCTGAGTAATTGAGGTATTACCCAACCCCACCTTTGATGTATGATTCAACATGTCGTTGAGTTTCTTTCTAATCACCCTACCTGCAGCCCATACCCAAATCCACGGATCATAAATCGCCCACTAAGTCGACATCAACTCGTATACACAACCCATAAACACAGCATGTAGCTTTACAACCCCACACCTAGTTTTCTTGCCGGATTTAACGTCCATAAACGGCCCGATTAAATAGATGTGCGGCAGGATTAAAGAGAGGTGCGGCAGGATTAAGGAGAGGTGCGGCCAAATTAAAGAGAGGTGCGGCCCTTTCTCCTCCCAAGCTGGTGGAAATGGGAAAAGGTCTGTCAATAAATAATCCATCAGACCGACCTTTTAACAGGGAAATCTCCACTGCGGGGCCTGAAAGCCTTGTCGGTCGTTGGGGCTGAGGTAGACCAAATGTCGGTGGTTTAACTTCCCGGGTAGACGTAAAGATGTGGGTTAAATGGGTAGACTGTTTACAGAATTAGACTGCCTGTGCAACGGGTTTTATCTCTGCGTGTTGGACTGCTTTTTTTCTTTCTTTTTCTTATATAGAAGACAACCTGTTTTGGTGTATTGGTATAATTCTTAACTTTTTATGAACAAACTAGCAATTTTCCTTTTTTCGCCCTCTTTCTAGTTTCCTCTTTTTTTTAAATTTTCTTCTTTGTTGTATAAAATTAATGATAACCCCCCAATCGTCATCGAAACCCGAATGCATCCTATCCAATTATATTATTATCTGACTAATTGCTTCTAGGGTGGCTATATAAATAGCGAGGTTTGTTTTCGTTGTGGATATATGTGACTTAGCTAAATTCATACTTTTTTCCGGTTTCATGATTATCTTTTCATATAGGCCTACATGCAGTGGCTGCCTGTGTGGTTGGTGCTGTTTGCAAAGGGATCATACTCCAAAACGTCAATCTTTAATCTTAGCCTTCGCCTTATCTTGGAAATTTCATTTTATAGTTGATCGCACAAAAACAAGGACATAATTGAAACAATCTAGCAAAATTGGATCTTTAACCGAATGCTTTTAATGTCAGTCTAATATTGACTCGATTTACTCAACTTGAATATTGTTATCTAACGCCCACAATCTGTCAGTACCAGAGGGATCGCCTGGGTTACCTAACCTACTCGAGTACTATACTCTATTTATAACCGACTGAAAAAGGAACATTATTGTCCAAAAAAGCCCGCATTTCTTTATTATTAAAGTTACCCTGTGACAATTAAAAGTTATTTGGAAAACGATACACGCACATGGTACATATATATCCCACCCCTAAGACAATGGTGGTAAAGGGCTGATTATGTAACAGTCTCACAGTATAATGGGATGATATGTCAAATGAAAAAAAAAAAGAAAACTAGTGTACTGTACATGTATGTTTAGGTGAGCGAGTTCTGATTTTGCTGGAAAGAGGTAACTGTTATGATATATGTCTAAACACTATCGATATTTTAAAGCAAAATTTTCTAGATTTTACATCGGAAAATAATGAGTAACCACACTTCCATTCGAATGGTGTTTTCCATAGGCCTATTGTTCACATATGACGTGCAGATGCTCTTTTGAAATTGAAGTTCTAAATGCAAAACATGAGAAATATATTTCGCATTGGTTAATTAGATCCCCCCTTACATACGTCTCATTAGATATGAAGCCTTTTCACTTTACACGCTCCAACTCATAAAAGCAGGAATCATGGAATCTTGACCGGAAATGTCACCCTAAATTATGCATAATTATCCTGCACACTACTAAAACTAACTTCATCTATGAAAATGTTCTGTACCAAACAATTATCACGTAATCTTCTCCTTGGACATTTCAATCCATTCACAGAGAGAGTATGATATACAAAGTTTCCAAAATGTTCCACATTTTCAATAATAACTCGTTTAAGACCATACCACGACATCCCTAAGTTGTTTCCGACCCCAAACTGCCCCTAATAGGCCCCAAAGCCAAGCAGTGCCCACCCATGCGTGAAACCAGGCGTGAGTAGCACATGGAAACGTCACCCTGATTCGGGTTTCTACTCCACCCGGGGCTCCAAGGCCGGCGGTGGGGGCAGGAGATAGCGGACTACTTCCACTCTGTTTGCGCAGGGATTAATATGCATGTCCACACGATGATGGCCGGGTAATGAATAGAGTGGGCGACCCGGGAGGAGTATAAGGGACGGCCTGGAGGATGAGCTGCTCAGGCCTGAAGACACTCTAAAGGCTGTATTCCACTCCTCGATTTCACTCACGATTTGAGAAATTGTAAATGGCAATAAGGATCAAATATGGACATGTTATATATCACTATAAATGTCTTCATATTTCCATTTAAAAGGTATGTAGCATGCAAGGGTTCCTGGCATATTTCTAATAATAATCTAATAATTGCCAAATTCCAGATGGTCAAAATCGCTTAGATGAATATAGGCTTTACAAGGATCGACTCGCGAGCAGCTCAATGAGCCGGTGATAGGCGGGGGACACGCCAGGGAGCAGTTGGGAGGGGGAAGGGATGACTTTATGACGTGGAAATGGACGGGGTATCAGGGCACTGGGGGGCGCTTGGTAAATGGCACGACCTTCTGACAGAAGACTCTCCTGGACGAATTCGTCCTTGAGAGTGACGGGGTAGGATATATTGTCAAGTGAAGTTCACTTTTGAACCAATTTTGAGCCAAATAGTGTCTAGAACGTAACGTAATAATCACTGATATCTACTTATACTAAACTTTTGTCATATTTTAGTAAAAATGTTTGGGGCAATATCCCAACAATAGGAATAAATAAGGCGAACGTGCCCTTTAAAAGTCCAGATAAAATGAAATACAAAACCAACATGTCTGCCATAAAGAACCATGATATTCACCGTATTGAAAACATTAACTTGAGAGTTGGTATTATTTGCATTCTCATTTCTCATTATACTGTTCCAATCATAACCTAAATCGGTACGACCAAAAGATATGTAGTTCAATTACAGTTGGGATCCTCAATAACTAATAGCTAGTTTGCTGCCTGTCTGGCGGCCGTACACATGGTGTGTTTATGTCGGTATCACCACAGACTGCGGGCAGCTGGTCGCTGGGGGCAGGGGACCCATGGTTCAGGTCATCTCCATTTGCCCTGAGTGGCTATCTCGATGACGGCTGTCGAGAAAGAGACAACCTAATATCCCTTTTCCGGTACAGGCCATGTCCTTGTGACAAGCCAAATGTAAATTTGTAACTCGATTCTATTTGTTCAGAAAGATCAGCGTTTCTTGTTAGGCCAAGAAAAAAAAAGTTGAGTTCCGGTAACATTAGCCAAGAAAATTAGGGAAGGTAGGTCGGGATTTTTTTTTATTTTGAAATATTTTTTTAATGGCTTACAGTGAGAAAATGTCCAATTTTCTGTCACATTTCACAAAATTCTCATATCTTTCAATAAAAAGTCTCTAAAAATGTTAGGGTCGTGGCAAAAAATTGGGGTAGGTCGGGTTACCGGAACGCAACTATTTTTTTCCTTGGCCTAATATTTAACTTATTAACAAATATAATCCATACTCCCATTGAGGGCACTCCACATACATTGGTACAGAAGATAATTACGTGTACCACAATTCTGTGTTTAGAGGAGAAATGCAGGAACGGTCTGATAATTACAAATGGTAAACAAAATAAGAACAATTTAACAAACAGTTTAAGGTATGCTGAATATAGCTACGAAATATAACTTTGTCGCAAATCATTAAGTTTTAGACATGGCACCCCATAGTTGCGGGAACTTTCTACCAAGCTGACAGTCCACTAGGAGCGGCTCTGACAGGGCCGGGGTTATTAGGTCAGTAACTTGAGCTGCTCGAGTAGTCCACCTTAGTAATGTGAGCAGTTGTTACTTTGTTTCCTGACAGCTGGAGGCAGGCACTTGTAAATATGAGTATTGTTTTCCAGCATGATTTTAGGGAATAGGATAGTTTGCCTAAAATGATTAGTTCATTTGCCTTTCGGAAATACGATCCTTTCAATGTTGGCATATTTCCTTCACAAATAAGGCTAATGGATGCGCAGCAGGAAGTATTTACTGTTGTTTAGCCAAGACGCTCTTACCCTGGAAACCTAATTGGATCATTTGGAAAATGCAATGACTTGTTTATGTTGTCGTTGTTGAAGTTCCTAAAGCATATTTTTCCTCCCTATACAGAATTGCTCAAGATTCGAGTCTCACTCTTCTCGAAACATAACATTATATGAAAAAAAGAATACAATGTTAAAAAAAGAGTCAAAAATCAGTTTTTATTTGATAAGATCTGCAATTTCAAATACGTTATATTATATCAGAGCTTAAACATTATGTATAGCACGTCAGTGCATTAGTAAGAAAGGCATTAATGCTTTCCTGAATTGACCTTCCATCACTGGGGTCTATCCTTGGATACCTCCATGACATTTCGTTGATGTTTTTTGGTCGACTCTGCAGACATTATATATGCACCTTTCTATTAGGTTTTCAGAAGTAAAAGGTTAGTCTTTAGACAACAAATATAGAAACCTCAGAGGCAGTGTCCCTTCGGTGACTAACATACTATTCAGAAGGGGATTTAGTCGTCTCTTTGTCTCATAGGTTCGCTTTGTCGACTACCGTCGTTGGCAATTCATCCACTTGCCTACACTGCACGAGAGCCAACCATGGCAAAAGTCTCTGGGCTAACAGTAACACAATCTCATTTGTATATTTTATGGATAGATCCCGTGGCCAAATAAGATTCAACTCGACTTTCTCTAGAATGGAGCCTAAAGGGATTCCGAAATTCAAATGTGTGAGTAGACAGACTGACGACAGTTATTTAAGAGCTGTTATAAGACACCATGAACTAAATTCATTTGAAATTGACGGGAAACCAAGGAAGGTGTACACTATTTATATTATACGTGTTGTAGTCCGTGTCCAATTTCTCCATGATATAATAAACATAGGCTGTATCAGTTATCACTAACAACAGACGATTGTACTATTCATATTGTGAGGAATCTGTTGTGTGAGCTCTGAAGCCTGGTAATTCTAGTGGCACATATTTTAGGGGGTATAATAGGGTACAAATCATGTTAAAGTCTTGTACAAGTTGTTTGTTCATTGTATCTCTGTAATTATTTGAGTAATAATATTGAATAACAAGTGTTATCCTTTTGGAACGAGTCTTTGTGTCACAGCACAAAAATAAGAATTTTTCACAGAGTAATAAGTAGTTGGGTATGAAAGAAATGATACCAGAAATGACATCGCTGGGTGGCATAATGATCATATGACCTGTATTTACCAATCGGAACAAATTGTATGGGTATATAAGTCTGAGTTTATGCATGAAATAAATAGTTCATACTTAATACTCAATGTTAACACTGCCTTCCTCCTTGGTTAGAACTGTTAGAACTTTGATGATGTAGATATAACTACACATAAAATACGAGAGACATGCCTATACTGTATAATCAGCATTGATTGGACAAATTCTGACTAGACACATGGTTAGATGATAACAATGGCATGGCATAAGATAAGACTTAGTATGAACTACCAGACAGGCATGGGGAATAAGATGCCAGGTGCATGGCGAACATGCTACGACCCTTCTAAGATCAGCGAAGGCCCTGCACCAGTTCCCTTGACTAGAGCGCCAATTGTACAGTAGAAGCACACATAAGGCAT
The DNA here is from genome assembly GCA_936440205.1 of Lepidonotus clava. NCBI lineage: Eukaryota > Metazoa > Annelida > Polychaeta > Phyllodocida > Polynoidae > Lepidonotus > Lepidonotus clava. The sequence goes on from OW387148.1 coordinate 20,650,959, forward strand.
CAGTTCTGCCATCTCATTCCCCATCCCCATTTTGTTTGCCTTCCTCCAAGGCACTACACAGCCCACCCTCATGCACAAGGCACCACTCCAGGAGCACTCTCTTGTGTTCTCTTTTCTCATATGTGCCCACACACCTGGGTTCGAGGACAAAGCAGTGGCCAATCCCTTGAATCATCAGACTGACAGTCTGTGAACCACACTAAGAGCACGGGAAAAGAAACCCTCCACACTTGCTTTTACATCACAATGTCAGAAGTGTGGTGGTCCATGTCCAATTTCTACATGTAGTGACCATATATCAACTAGTATATATATAGCTGACAACAGAAACATGTGAACATTATGCTTTAGACCAAGCGTCATTTCTATAGTACGTGTTATATTTTCAAAGGATTTCCCAGAGAATTCTACAAAATTAGTTAATGCCATAATCAGATAATGACCGAGGAGATACAAAAGCTTGACATTGTGTTAAAATAAAATCCTGACCACCATATTACAACTTGAATGGTTTTAATTTGATGTGTAGGATTGGTGTTCTACGTTTGTTTTATAAAATAAGGGGTAGATCTCTGGGTGGCTTTAGTCAGATCAGGAAGGGCACCCTGGAGTATTGCTACAGTTGCAGAGAGGACTTTTTTTTTTTTTACCTCCTATACAATCTTTTATATGAGTATTTAGAAAGAGAAAAATCTGCTTAATCATTCTGTAACGATGACTCGAGCGTCCACTATATTACTATCCGGGTGCCTAGACGTATGAGTAAAATCTAACTATAAATTGAGACTGACAGATTTGATTTTCAGGTTAAAACAGGTGCAAACTGTCCCATATCGAGTTCTGCTGGTTCCCATGATAGACGACAGTTTAGGATGACAACTGGAGGCTGACTAATACACCTGTCATTTCCCCAATATACCATTCAGATAAACAGGATGGAGCATGGCGAATAAAGAGAGGGTGTCCCATTGCTTGTTATGGCCACTATAAGGAAACCAGGGCCGCCTCTCACGTGGGGAACCTGGTGAGAAGAACTACCCTGGGCAGGCCTCTTGCGTCCTCATGGGAAGTTCCGAACCGCTGCTTTTCTAACCAGTAGAAAGTAAGCTATTAGGAGCAAAATTACATAAAAGCTTACTTTCTCAGAAAATATCTTATTGATTACTTAAATATCTCATGAATAATAAATCGCACATGTAAAAGCCGATTGCCCATGCTTTCGCAGTCAATAAGCATTATTCTTTTTTTATACAAATGTCGATTTGATGTTCTGAAATGAGAGCAATATTATGATGCAAAACAATTCACAACCAAGCCTCTTACAGAGCGCCATCTATGATTTTTATTTTGAGATTCTTTTATTCAAGTGAATGAGGTTTCTGCCTCTCCCAACCCTAAATAGGTTCAGGTGCAAGATTTATTACCTGAAAGTTTCAATCTTTGTCCTCCTCAAGCTAATGATAACTGATAAATAGTCCTTTCTGCTTTCATGTATACACACCAGTTGGTTAATGTTCCTTTTTTGTGACGTAACTATACAGTGATATTACCAATGCTGCTGCCAGCGGGATATCGTGATGTCTTTTGATGATAATACAGTTCCTGATCTTATTATAGAAGAAACATGATAAAATGGCACATGATGTTTTGGGTCCTAAAGATAATACTGTATGGCTTAATCTAAATAAAAGTTTGAAATATGTCATTCCTATACCTTTGTCACGCAAACAGAACTATGTTCTGATTAAAGCCATGTTTCTTGTTGATGCCGTGTTTTTTTGTGACAATACTCTCAGAGCACGATCATGAAAGCCTGTCATGCCATATCTAATGACCAATTAGCAAAATCATCTAGAGTTAGGGAACACGATTGTAAGATATAACAACTTCGCTTGGCATTAAACTTTTTAGTTTATCTCGAAAGTGCGCCCTAGGCCTTTAAACGATGTTCTTTTTCACACAATTGCAAATAAAAAGAACTGTTCTGTCTCGCTGGTTGCATTTTCATTTGATCTAATTAAAAAGTAAAACTATACCGTTTTTTACCTATTCATACAATGATATATTGTGTAACTGACACCCTGCATTTCTACCCATTGATTGTATGAATACTGTTGATTTAATGTTGTTGAATATTCAAGGAAAATGTCAATATATATTGTACTGGACGTTCCGTACAGGGGTCGAAGTAAGAACAGTCTTTGTTCATGTGGCGATTTCATTTCAGTAAAAGTGTCAAAAATAACAGTTCCTATTTTGTTAAAACATTTTTTCCCTAGACACACACAGGCAAGTTTCCTGATCAACAATATCCTGAGTAAATCTCAGACCAGGTACAAATGTTTCACATGGTTACCTCCTTTTTCTACTCAATAGTATTGTGTGTGACTTTATCACCCCTCTGACCCCTGCCTCCCACCCTGTCAATACCAGTTATTTATAAAGGGCCCTACATGAGATCCTGTGCGTGTGCACCAGTCTCTGGACACTCATTACCTGGTGCACCTGTCAATGGAAACTGATTATCCCACAAGGCTAACAAGGGACATGGTGTGCACAATTGACCGCGTAGGGTGGTGGCATGGCGACAAAGGCGACCACTCCAGGAGGGTAGTTAGGCCCCGCAGTGGGAACCTAACTGGCTTTGTTCTCACGCCTTTCAAGTCGGCCTGATGGGCTTTGACTGCTTTCCTATAAACCAGGCCCATTAATAGGGGTGCTAATTAGTACAGGACCCAATTGTAGATCATCAAGGCTGAGCAGTAATGAGTAGAATCACGGGCGCCGAGGGAGAACCAGTCGGGCTAATTCTGTAGCCTTGAGCTGTTCAGCGAAACGGCCAATTCTCACCAAACGGCCAGCTACGTTTCCTCTTTCGCACGTTCCATCCAGTTCTGGTCATATAAGCTAACCTAATCAAGACACGCACATACACCTACATATACGCGAACATACTTTATTGCTAATCTGGTAGTTTTCTTTCATGGTAGCGACTTTTGATCCTGTAGAAATGCATATGGTTTCTCTGTCCCTTAACCGCATAGCATCATTAATTTTGAACGTATTCTGGATAGCTTATAGTACTTTCAAACAATCTAATTTAAGTGAGTCATCTCTCAGACCAGTGATAGCCGGTGGATTCAGTTGGGGAACGAGGCAAATATTAATTTCAAATATAAAAAGTTTGTGGAATTATTTTTAAACGATTTAATCTGAAAGGTTCCATTTCAGACCTACGTCGGGTCTTCCGCCAGGTCGATTTTACATTAGGTGCCCCTCGAATTTACATTAGGTGCCCCACTTTTGAAAATATCTGGATCGGCCTCTGAATTAGCATCTCACTGGCCCAGACGAGGACCATGTGATGGCGGACGGTAAGGGGAGAAGGGTCTCTCCACCTGGAGGAAACGGCCCCATACCTGCACCTGCTCCTCCCCCTGATTGGATCACCTGGCCGAACCTCCGGATCCAGGCCCCTTTGTCGGTCTGCAGAAGATGGCGGTATAGCTTCTACTTCGCTACTAAATCAATTTTATTGTCATTTAATTCTGGTCATTGCGAGAATAGAGTGCCGTTACCTGTAGTGTTGAATATGTATCAATTGTAAATTGAGATTAACTTGACCCTTTTGGCCTTTCACAATGAATGAGATCTTTCATTGCTCTTGCATTATATTACCTGAGTTCAGGTCTCAATGTGTGACTAAGGTTTTACTCTGGGTACAGTGTATCCATGAGGCAGTAATGTGTAACATCTATATCTGCGACGTAACGTCAGATTGCCAGTTTCTATCTTTAACTGAATATACATTCAGCATACTCCATTCCAACCGACCCCTTTTGTTCTAATCTGCTAATCGTCTCTCCCTTACTTAGCCATCAATTCTAGGAACTATAACACTCTCAAGTTACATATTAAAAATGGAAGAAAGGAAATAAAACCATCATCCCCATTCGTCGCTCTCAGTCGGAACTCCATCTGGCACTGAATACATAACAGTCCCCAGGAACAAAGGAATAAAAGAAGTGAAAAGGACATTTTGTGGATAAACATTACATTCAGGTATTGATTCAGGAAATGCTCCCTCTCCCCAGACCTCTGAAGACACAGCCTACAAAGAATGCACTGCCTCCAACAAAGTGGAAAACTCCCACTCCATCACAGACGGCTCTTCAATTACAGCACAGGACGTTTCACCATAGCTTCTTCTGTCATCCGTTTATGCTCTGTTAACACTTTAAGGACTGTGCATTAGAGACCCAACCTGTCTGCATAGTAAATGTGTTTCTAACGTGTGACAGCAACCCTTTTAGTGTGACATGTTTAAGTCATTTCAATTAGCGGTGTCTATCAGTTAACTTGGAGGCAAATTAGTGTAGAATGAATAACATTTCATGGTTTAAGAGGCCATTTACGCTATAACGTCTGTCGGAATGCAACCGAGGAAGCTTGGCGGTATCTGAATTTTCACCAGATATGAACGTAGAAGTTTGTATTAATGGATGCAATTTAAGTCAAACTACAGACAACTAGTAAGTTGCCAACGCCATTAGAAATAACTTGCATTAAAGACACGCAAAGATACTCATGATTGTTTGGCCGTCGTATCAAATTATGTGGAGTAGTATAGCCGCTCGGTTAGAACTAGACACACTATAGGAATGGGCATAGTTCAAACCAACGGTCAAGTTCAACATATAGTTGTACGTTGTGGCTGGTCCTGGAAGCTGCAGTTGTAGGCTACCGCCACCCTAAAGGATGAAGTAAATTCATTGGAACTAGACTGACCAGTTCAGTTCAGTTGGACAGTGTGGTAGGGTTTTACAGCATGCTCTGCAGCTGACATGTACAATCAGTGTCCCTACCCTCTATAATTATGTAGCAGGAGGCGCCCCGAATGGCAGGCTAGGGAATAGGGAAGGTTAATATAGATTCTGCTAATATTGACACATACCGCCGACCTCCATCTGCCAATAATGGGCACATTATAAGCAATTTGTGGAACATACATTCTGCCGGATGTAGAGAGGCACGGGCCAACAGAAATCAGAGTTAAACATCCAACATTCGAGATAGATTGTGCTATCTTCACCCAAGGTCTAGCAATCTTAGTGGTATAATCGTTCGTAAAATATAATTCAAAACTTTCCCTTTACTAACAGCTTAATTCTAATTGTTTTATCATTTTCCTTTTTTACATGTCAGACAGTGATGAATTGATAGGTGCAAATTTGGAGTAATTTTATAGAATATTTATGTATAGTATACATATTATACAGACATTTAAAATATGAGATAAAATAATGCTTGAAGGAATTTGACGTAATTAAAGAGCATGGGCAGATCTAGACCTAAAAGCATAGGTCCTGTTATTGTTCTGAAAAAGCAATCTAATAACAATACACTTTCTGCCTATGGCACGGGAGGATATCAACGAGCCTACAAAACAAGAGTAGCTATAATATTTTTGAGGATATTACCTTTCGATTCACTTCCTCTTATCCTGCCCACAACCCAGCTGGTTGCAATAAACGTTGTGCGGAATAGAAAAGTCTGGTCTATTGCTCATGGTTATATATGATGCATGTCAGCGAGGGGGACTGGAATGCGCGTGCGCGGTTACTGCTGCCAAACTGATCTTTATTCGCATGACAGACCCAGCAAGCAGGCACAAAAAGGCTTCCATTCTCTTAAACTGCGGAAGCGTGTTTGCTTATTTAACCTATTTTAATGGCTTAACGTATTTTGATCCAACTATATAAAGGAATCCACCCATTTGGTTTTGTAGAAGAGCAGTGCATGACTTGTTGATAGGATAAAGGCGCGAGTGTACCTTGCGTGCTTGCTCTAGACAGCAGTGTGTCTAACATAAAATCATAAGCTAGTATGTTAGCCATATCGTCTAATAGAGTGGTTGTATTATCTTAAATTCAATGTACTCTAAAAATGTTAAAGGAGAGTCAGGTAATAATAATACATATTCCTACCCTTTGACTAGAAAGCAATTGCTAATCAAGAACTGAGAGCATGCGATTATTTATGCTGAGCTATAGAAAATAGCTGAAATAGCCAGAGGCAATCTAGCACTTTTAATTTGTGAGAGAAATGATTTGCTAATCACCATTTTGCATCGCCATACACAAAAGTGCTGACGTCATCGGATGTGTTCTAATGGAAACCAAGGAGCATGACCGCTGGCAACAAAAGAGGCAGACTTAAGCAGGCAGAGTACCTGCCATAATGCAGACCTCCCCTTGCTGGTCTGGGCTGGTGTGACCTGTCGTCAGTCACATCCTATTACAGCAAGAAAGAACGAAAAAAAGTATTGCAGGAAGAAGCCAACTGCCTTCTGTCTCTCTAATGCCTTTTGGTTCCCCATTAGAGTCTCACGTTCTCTACCCGTGACCTCTTGTGTGATTCTACATCAAACAATCAAGTAGCTGGTTACTATGGACCTCCCTCTTCCCCAAGCAGAAATAATATTATAGACCACACATTGACCATGTCCATAGACCACGGATTTAAAATGGCGTGGTTCACTAAAGAACAATTTGCCGATATCAAATTTTGGTTAGACTAGGTGGTAGATCCATATGGTGAAAAACAAAAGAGTCTGAATCCTTAATGTTACTATATTGTCCAATATTATTGTCCAGCTGGTTTGGATAAAGTAAGATGAAAAGTTACAAAAAATTACATATAGTAGCATGGCTCTTGACAATAAAAGTGATTGATTCCCCCCAGTATTCAGTCCGCTGAGAGAGGCTAGTATCGTGATAGATTGGAGGCTCCTACGCAGAGAACACGAGGATCAATTCATAACGAATTGCGCGGTAGAAAGTAATTCACTTAGCTTCCCTTCGGTCTAAGATGAATTAATTTTCTGGACTTGGTAACTTTAATGAGAGTGGGTAATACATTATAGAACGTGCTGACAGATTCATGAAAGAGTAGACAATGAAACGCTAATTAATCTCTAGTTGGAAACTTAGTCAAGACCAGTAATGAGTAGAACAAGCTAACCTTGATTTTCTAGATAAATGACTGTTCATTTTATTGCTTTTTTAATCTTTGACCTTAACATTAACAGATAGTTTAGCCATAAATACAGTCACCAAAATATCATAAAAGGTTTACTAATATTCTACCTTAGATGTTTTTAGGATATAAAATTCCGAATTAGGAAAAAGAAAAATATCAATGGATCCAGTATAGAAGCTACCATAGTTAAAGGGGAGATAACCATGAACCCCAATGCAGATAATAATTGTCATTCTGGCTAATTTGATTATACTACTTTCACGCCTCTCTCTAGTTTTTAAATTCCAACCGTTTCTATCACATATTAAGTCAACAGTTACTTTAGGATTTAGAATTATATTTGCAATATTATAAACCTGATATATTACAACTATGTAATTATGTTCGGAATATTATTCGAACAAAATTAGTTTACTTATAATAGCTCACATTATTGCCTTCAGAACTCCGATAGCTCAAGAAATGGGTTAATGCTGATTCGTGGTTAAAACACCCTGATAGTTCACGCTCAATAGGTGTGACTATCTGGAGGGGTCTAACACTTATCCTAAATCTAAGGGGGTTCTTGAACCCTATGAACCCCTCAGCGGTCATGACTATTGTGACAGTTATTGTCAAGGGCCAAGGCAAGTTGGCGTTACTCATGGTTAAGTTGGGGGATAGATCGTGAGGGTATGTCATCAGGTCGACCCAGGCGTTGGTCACCAGGGGTACTAAGGTGTTTAGTTCTGGGTCAAGAAAAAAGATGATAGTGTTTGGAGTAGGTATTGGATATTCATTCAATATCATATGAACTGAGCCTTTTAAAGGCCCTAGCCTTTCACTGATTGGACAATAGTACGCCCGTGATGGCCATATGGTCGTTCTCGTGGTCATGAAGCGTGTATTAGCGCTACAACATTCTTTGGGATAAGACCAGATCCTTTATTACCTTGCGCTGCATACTGGTTCGTGCTGCTTAATGATTAGTGCTGCCTTCTGACTCGTGCTGCGTAATTACTCATTATAGGGGGCCTAAATACTATTTAGGATTATTTGACTATGTAATAAGCAAGAGTTAGGCAAGCTTCCTTAATGTGTGGGGCATAGACAGGTTTCTGTCTGAATTTTGCACCTAGCAGGAGCAGATCGAGGATTTAGAAAATGGGTAATGCAGCATAATGGAAAAAGGTTGGTATTCAATCTTGAAACCTTCCGCTCTTCTGCAATATCAGTGCATAAGCCATTGTGTCCACTAATGTCCAGCCCCCTACCTGTGCCCAGCTGTTCAAACGACCTGCGGGGGAGAGCGGTCTAAGCCTAGACCTAATGCCTACTGACCTTCAGTCCCTAATGGACCTGTAGTGTACTCAGCCTGTCCCAGGGGGCGCTGGGGTCAGCCGCTACCAGAATGACCTACGTATGCAACAGCGCATGCGCAGAGACAGGCATAGTCTAAGTCCCCTGGGCGGATAAAGGATTTCAGAAAGAGAAGGGCGGGGGGGGGGGGGGGGTATGAATATAGGCTAAGTATTAAAACGTTGCGCATTTGTGTGCACGTGCTCAACGTTTCATTTCTGTTTGTCATGTTTTTCTCATCTGGGGGAGGGGGGAGTGTTCGGGACCCCCTGTACTACCCCCCCCCCCCCGTATCCGCCTCTGAATACCATAAAGAAACGTGTTAATATACATAATATGATATAGACTCCATGGCATGCAGTGCTATCAAAGGTAAGTAACATCAGCTGTAGCCGTCAGTCAGTCACTGATCTATAATCTTTCTCAATCCCCCAACGTACTAAAGATATCTGCGGTGGTGGGTTACAGAGGAATATAGATCTTATCAGCTATATTCCATATCACTATCTCTCACCTAGCTATTTTTTATCACTTCACGATTATAATATGTCTGAAATTAGGCTGTTGGCTAATGTATTTTTTTTTCGAATTTAGTATATAACAAACTTGATTATGATTCAAAAAGAAAAGTCAAAATGTAAGAAAAATGACGAAAATAAGATCGTCCGACAATGAGGACAGTAAGAATAGGAGTGAAAGTCCAATAGGAAGTCCTATATAAGGCCGTATCTGTGAGGGTCAGCGGGTTTGGAGCGCCGGGAGGTGTGTGGCATTTCCTACAAGAGCCTCATTACCCCGATCCCCCTACAGGTGCCGTCTGCGTCCTCCATGGTGGGGGTGATGGGGCTTGACTCGATGACCGAGATCTGAGACACGAGTACCTATTCACCGGGTCCCGGGGGAGTAGGTGACAGGGGCCTACGTCACATAGTAGGAGGCTTGACGCGCTCGTTATCTATGAGACGAGCACGGATGATGTTATTTCACATTGCTTCTGATCATTTCGAGTCTTTTGTTTTTCCTTTATTATTTTTCTTTTCTTAATTTCATTTCAGAGGCTTAAAGTAAAATCGGAATTGAAAATGATGTGTGTGTGTGGGGGGGGGGGGGGGGGGGTGGACATTCTATAACAAACCTAACGACAGCTTTTAGGGGCAAAGTTATAAGTTGTTCTGAAACTCAAAAGGTATTTTCAGTATATACATAAGTTGAAAGGTAAACCGCAAAGGCCCTTCAGAGTTCTCGGTCTCACGATCTTCAAAAACTTAGTGGTGTCAAAAAACAAGAACGGGGAGGGGACTTAAGTGACTATTACTAGGCTGAATACCATTCGTAGACAAAAAGCAACCACTATGTATATAGTAATACTAGACCACGATGCTTTCCAGCGAGCTGCTCGAGACTGGTGGCCGCGACCCAGAGTTAAGTACTAATAGGTTGGTGGGAGCAAATTGTGCTATCCCAGCAGCTCACAGTTATAGGGCTTCTTCTCGCCGCTGAGCAGCTCATGGCTGTTGAGAGCAGCTCACAGTTGTCGGCCAATCTTGGGTTAGGGTGCTGGTGCGGGAGGAATGAAGAGAGGCAATTGACAGGGATACTAGAGAGAAGGTGTTAGTTACATAGATATGCAAAGGAGGAGAGGCGACGAAGATGGGAAATAGGTTAAGAGACATATATTGACCATTGACTAATATATTGAGGAAATGTGATGGCGGCTCTAAGGATAATATTGTCCGGGCTATTTACATCTGAATACTGTTTAATTGTAGGGTGTTGGCAGTTTAATGCAAGAGGTAGCATTATACGAAATGCAGATGTGAAGAGACGGCTCAAGGGTACCCTAACTCAATATATATCGGCCTCTAACTTGGGTTAGGACTTATGTTGAACTACGCAAAGAAGGGTAACCCACAGCTGAGGGAGCTATGGTAAGGGAATCATTAAGGAATGAATAATGAATCTGATCGATACTTTCCCTCGTAGGATGAGAACATTACGCCTAAATCCATTTATATGGATGCTGTAGTCATTGTTTAGGGCGGCGATGAAAAAAACCCACAAATATGTCATGTGTTATGCAAATTATGTAGATTTGAAATGGGATATGAGGAACACCGAGGACATCTCAACTAGAATTGATTGTTGCCCGCTGGCATCTAAAAAATTAGATCTTTATAGAGTATAGAAATCCATAAGCTGCATACTACTACACTCTCTGCATTTCTCATGTTACCCCTTCTTCCTTTCCGGATCCTCAATATTGAAACGGTCTTCTCTTAGAAATTAGAAGAGCACATTTAAACGCAAAATGCAGTCAGGATGAAATTAGTGTTATCGTTGGTTTTCTAAAACAGCATTATTTCTGGTAATACAATCTGCCTTTAATTCTAGAAATTTAAGCCTGTCAGCGTTCTATCTAGATTGCGGTGGGGTTGGTGCTAATAAAACAACAAAGGCTAGCCAGGATTCCGGCCGCGCGGCACAATCCTATCTCGCCTTACAGTGATGAATGCTGACAGGCCTGACAAGTTGGCCGTCTCAGAAATAACTGATTTCTATTATCTAAGCCTCCAAAGGCAAAATGCGCCGGTGTTTGGACAGATGTCAGTGTGCAAATCAGTGGGTGGGAATAAGGGGGTCCCTCAAGAGGCTGGGTGGATGGGGCCTCAGGCGCGGAGAGTCGTAATAAGACCATTACTCCTCATCAGCACCAACCTGCATCAACTTAGCTGATCAGGGCCGCTCTGTAAAGTGCTCCTGGCGCCCACTGGAGCAGAGGCACTAACGAACCAGTCTCTGAATTAGTCTCCTCTAATCAGGACGCCTTAGTTTGGGCAGATATGAATAGCGGGTTAGGGAACTCATCTCTTGTGTTATCAGTTGGAGAACTTTTTGCAGACTTCAGAAAAAATGTCACAAAAGGACACAATACACAACCGACAGTGACAAAGTCTTCATCTACGCGATCGATCCTCTATCCACAGTTCAAATCTCCCATCTGTAGTCTAGGTGATCCAGAATATGCCTGATCTTTCTTTTTCAACACTTCTTATTTTCTCAAAAGGAAAAAATCCTAATACAGCATTAGTATGGAAATGGTGATAGGGGTGCTGAGTTACATGTTCTATTCAATCCAGTTTAACTGTAAGCCAAGCACAATGAGAGTCCTAAAAGTCCAAACCTAACATGCATTTGTTTTTAACACCTTCAGAGGTTTGCAAAATCCCTTCCAACCTAAACATGGCGCACAGGTACAGATCTAAGCCTACTAAAATGGCTGCCAAATTACGTGGCACTGAATCCAGTGCAAAGATCACCACCTCTAGGCACTAAATCAAGCCGGGAAGTGTATCACGACCGCGTTATTAACTGACCCCCACAGTCATATTGGCCTCCCAACAACCTCTATAGGCTCCAGCCCGGCCGCCACTACCAGACCCCTGTCGCCCACTTTTTTCATTAGCCGTAATTTGTCGGCTGAAAGGTTGGAGAGCGCTACACCTCTCGCCGCTCATTTGTGGGTAATCACAGCACGCATGCGCGTACGTCATGCGCACTGGGGCTGCGCGGCGGACGGCACGTGTGCTCATTTGATCTATTATCGTCCAGGGTCAGTCGGTCTCGGTCAACAGTGGGAAGTCACTGCTGATACACGCGAGAAACGTAAAAAGGGTGGGAAATAATGAAGAGTACAAAGACGTCATTCGCAAGGCGAGCAGACGACCTGATTATAGAGTAACGATAGGGCAGGCTCCGCGGTTAGGAGAGAGAGGCCATGTCCAGGAGAAAGCAGGCAAATTAACCCTATGATATGAGTGTGCGGGTGTCGGTTCTTATGATTAGGCCTAACATATTATCGGTGATGAGTCTATGGCCATTGTGTGTAACTCTGATTAGAAATTGTATTTGTACTTTTTGGAGATATTTTTTATTATGGGCAGAACGTTAACCTGACAGACACTGCTGCTTGGGGATGTCCCACCTCAGATTTCAAACAGCTTCGGGTACAACCTTAATTATGCGTAGGAAGTTTATTCATAAATTTATAGTATCCTACTTAATCTCAGATAATAAGACTTCTTTCTGTAGGTACCTAACGCCTATGAAGTCATAGCTTTTGCATGTTCTCTCACTCTAGAATCACTGTGTGTGTTATAACAAAGCTTTTAGACTAATACTATCTTTTTCATGACACAATTACATAAATCATTCGTAATACAAATGTGATGGATTACAGAAAATTCTAAATCGCATTCCCTTCACATTCTCCAAATTTACAATAACTCATCGAATAGATATCCACCCACCTTTAATCGTAGCGTCCACGTTGGTAGTCAGAGCGTCTCGGGCCTGCTCCCGTGAGAAGTTGGCGGGCAGTGAGACGAGGGCCTTAACGTCGAAGTCCTCCACGGTCAGCACCCTCTGGAGGTCGTTGGCGATGCTGTCCCACGGCTCCACCGCCTCCCGGAAGATGGCCACCCGCTTCCACTGGAAGTACCGCATCACCGCCGTCAGGGCCGTGGCCGCGTCCTGGGTGTCGGGGACGCTGCGGCGGAAGGTCGGGAAGAGCGACCGGAACCGGAAGCGGTCGTCGATGCAAGTGTATGAAACGAGCAGCTTGTTCCGGTTTCCGGCCAGGGTCGCGGCGGTGTCGCAGAGGGCGTCTAGTGCCGGGCCGACGATGGCGCGAACTGGCGACGTCGGCGAGGTAAGGTCGACGATGCTCCTCAGCGCCGACTTAGTGCCGCAGGTATCGACGATGACGTCTAGGCTCAGCTCGGCCGTACCTGAAAACTGCTGTTTGGCATCAGAGAACGCTGACTGCACTTCCGCCTCGGACATCCGGCTGCCGCCATAACCGTCGCAGGAAAGCGACGCGAACACCGCCACCGGATATTGGGCGGCGGCGGCGGCGAGCGACACTTCCGTCGCCAGAACGCAGATGGCGACAATAAATGAGAGACCCAGCCTCAGGGGCTGGTTCCAATGGCGGCCGCTACGGGTCGCCGCACTCAGCGTTTGGCGGGGCACTTGGAAGTATCCTTGTTTTTTGTTAGTCTGATGTTGGTGGTGTCGACAATGGTGTTGGTGGTGTTGTTGGCGGACACCGACAGAACGGTGTCCACAAGATTCAATGACGTCACCAGGAATGGCCATCGCTTTCGGCAGTCATTGTGACGTCATAGGATATGGGCACGGCGTCAGGAGCAGGTAGGGGTGGGCATGACCTCGTCTGTGACCTGAAATAACATAAGGGAAAGTACATGAATTAGTCGGATGGTAATGGCAATATGGCCGTAATGAATACAGTGTTCACAATGAAGGAATATTAATGTAGTAAAACAGATGGCTTGAATGAATACATAGGGAGCCTAAAACTTTGAAAATAAACAACATATATGATATAATAGCATGTCAATGAAGCTGCGCCGGCACATACCAATTATCATTCCTACTGATGCATAGTAGTTTTCTTGCTGATATGATATCAATCCACATTTAAGATTATGTGTGTTAAAGGTTGTTGCTAAAATAGCGAGGAGACCTCTGGGCTTATATGTCGCAGAGGGTAAAGCCACAGTTAGTTAGTAGGTGATAAGGCAGGTCTTGAATGCCCAATGCTGAGAGCTGTTCAGATCATCCATGAGTAAGGAAGGACCTCTATTGGGCTGATAGCCTGAGTAAAGGTATAGTGTCATGGATAGGACGAAAACAGTCTAGGAGCATTTTGTTTGAGTGAGCTGCATGGACTTAGCCTATGGACTGGTGAAAAGCTAAGGGGAAGTCAGTGATGTTATACTCATGTTTTGGACATAGTAAACATATCCTTTTGTGTGAGTGTTTTGGCAACTCTTGGCAACTGGAACTATGTCAGGAGCTGAATATGATCCACAGGATGATGGATCATGACTTGCACAAGCACCATTCAAAAAGTAATCTAAGGAATTACACTAATCACATATACAACCTTATAATTGCGTAACATGGTTAAACCCATAATTCATTATCTTGGTCTTTACAAAAGGAAAGAAATATTACCACCATTGGTTATCTAAACGCTGTAGACTTGAATCTAAGATATTTAATCAAATCAACCACATCTGATCAATTCATATATAGACTACCAATAACACATAGAACAAGGTGCAGGCAGACATACGTCAAGATTGTCCCCTATGGAACGCCACATTCTTTTAATCATATAGCACTTTGAGCAATACTTCATAAACTGCTGGCCTTATCGTCAATCCCTCTTTCTCCCCCCAAGCAGGTCTTTGTCTTGTCAAACCTTGTTGCCAGATAAGTTTTTACACTCACAAACTTGCAGTTTATGGAACTGGGCAAACCTTGCTTGGCCGTCCATACAAAACATCTCGGGGCATTTTTATGTACTTTTCCTTTCGATGAACAGCTGGCATTCAGTGTGTGCAGGTGCGCGACTGCAACCTTACCAGACAACAGGTTTTTTGCGCATAGAGAGTGAGGACCGTCCACAGATAATTCACATTCATTTTCTTTCCTAAAGTTTACTTTATTTCTGAGAGAGGTCACCAAAGGTATGAACCCCATTGAGGCCGCCTGTTTGTGCCTCCCCTTCTCCTAATGTGAATGCATAGACGATAGCAACCCTTTAACTACATGCCTCCTGAAACATTACTTATGGCAGAATATAATTTTAACACTGTATTCAAAATATCAGAATAACATCCATTACAAATCTTTCATTCAGCATTATATTCAACTTTTACAACATCTTTTTCGAGATCAGGGGTTCTCACATGCACATAAAGCCGTCCCCTGAGTCCCGTGACTTTTACAGACTTCCACTCTATTACCCTGATTAATTTCAGACACCTTCCCCAATGCCCTAGCTCCCCTGTCACTGTAATAATCCCCTCGCCCTGTATGTGGGTTTACAGCACTAGGCCCGGGCCAGGTCAGGCCTTGGCAACCCCCACACAAAGGCCTGTTGCTGCCAACTGGCGAGCCTTTCTTCCACTAGACGATTCTGACTGTCGGAATTTTGGAAATTAATTATTATCACCAGTAATATGGGAAAGTACCATGCATCCCAGATACTGTTCGAAGTGAATCAAACCTATGTTCTAATGATATAAAACATGCCGAAGATTAACCGATATTCCCACTGACGATTTCTTAAATCGGAAGTAAAATCGGAGGGTGTAATGCAGGCTTCAGGGGGCCGCCTTCAGGCTCTGCACAGCGCCTCAACATAAGAGCAGCAGGGGGCGGGCAGGACTCTCTCCCCCTGCAGGGCCTTAAAGGCTTCGTTGTTCGACAAGGGATGCCATGGAGTAAAATGAGCAGGGACTGGATGTCTCGGTTTTCAGATCTATTGAATTATAAGTGACGCGGAGGGGTCGTTTCCCGAAGCACTAACAATGTTGTAGTATTAAAAGATGCGCCGAAATGTCCTGCTTTTAGATCACACTTGCGGATGTGTACTTGTTATAGTCACTCTATCAGCTTCATTCCAAATCATTGAACGCTTTTCCCTAAGGGTAGTCAAGGTTCAGTCGAACTTCCTGGCGACATATTCTCTTTTTTTTTTTTACAAATAGTTCTACCTCAATTACGACAGACGAAAATATATAAAATCTGAATACTGTAGATGCCCAGGACAATAAATGAGCTCGACAAGGTAACCTTCACAAAATCTAATCGGCCAGTTGTAAATATCCGGTCAATATCACACTCTGTAACTTGAGCTGTGTCATAGCGCTCACTCTTCGTGCGAGTCACCGAAACTGCGAACAGGTGGTTGCGACAGGTGGGGGAGACTTCACCAAATTGATAGGTCTAATACAGGATAACAACCCTGCCACTTAATCATTAATGAATGAAACCAAACGAAGCTTTGACACATTTTGCTATGGCTACGCATACACTTGCAGAAAGACCGAGGGCGCAATATTCGAGTATTTCTCATAATTTAAAGGCTTCTCACGTAGATGTATTATCGTGACGGAGGCTGACAGAGAGGGACCTATTTACCTAGTCCTACATCAGTTCCTTCCCACAAAGTGCGCAGTACGTGATTGTATTCTGTATGAGGCTATACTCTATTGATAGGATGATCTGGGAATTCAAGGCACATCTAGCGCATCTCTATCAATGGCCTACCTTATCCCTCTGCTAGTATATCAGTGTCTGACCTCCTCTAGGCCTATTCCTGATCAGTAACAGCCTACTTTTAGTTGCATTTAATCCAACCACCAATCCGTACACTAAGTACCCATACTCCAGTATACAAATAAATTGGATTTATTCACATTATTTAAATGCATTGGAGAGTTTCATAATCGGTACACTCAAGTGATGCTCACCGACGTTCCATGACAGGATATATGGCCAAGCGTGTATGACTCTTTCTCATGCTATACATGTCATGCATCAACTGGGTACCACGTGCATGCATCTGACAGAGATAGACAGCCTCCGCCTAAATGCGCGCCGTATCAACAACACTGAATTGATGGTTGACTATAGGGGATCATAATGGGTGGAATATATAGACCATTGTAATCGTCTCCAGAGGTGAATCATGTTACTGGTAAAATATGAGTCTTTCCGGGAACACCTCCAGTTTCACCTCGAACAAACAATTAACCTTATGACCAGGATATCAAGGTGCGTTGGGCTGCCATTAGTGAGAATATGATACTATTATATCACAACAATGGACCGGTTGTTATTCACCCAATCGGCTATAGTTGTTTATCTGGGTAATTTATATATATATATATATAAATATATATATATATATTTATATATATATATTAATTACCTAAGTAATATCATTTTACACGCACGGGCGTACCCAGCCCTAGAATCTGAGGGATTCAAGCGTGTTCTATGCAAAAGTGAAGGGGTTTGTGGTTAAATTACATAAACTTTGAGAGATCTGGGGGGGTGACCAAAAAACATCAGCGAGAACTGAAACTTCTCGCGAAAAAAAGTTTGCACCGTACGAGAATATTTAATAAAACCCCCCAGAAAACATCTCGTGGCTCTTTTTCTCTCGTGCCATGTTTCTCTCGTGAGCACTTCTCGCAGCCGTTGACTTCTCGTAGGGCAACCGAAATTTCTCGTGTATTTTTGTCACGAGAAGTGGCTCGACCGAAAGTAGGTCATCGGAGCAGCAGGAAAGGTCATTTCCGGTACGGCACTTTTTCGCTTGTTCTCGGCCTGTGTATATACTAAAGCATGCAAAACACGCCGGCAACCGGTGTATCTGCTGGTTTTCGGCATGGGCTCATGTCTAATACATTTAAAATAAGACTGGAACCAGCCGTAAGACGGAGTTGACGAGTCCATAAAGTCACGGGAATTTCATTCATCTCAGGTTTTCTTCCAAATCAAGTCGTTAATACCACGTAATATTCCAAGGTGAGTGCCAAACTGATAAATAATAATTGTAATTGTACGACATACTTCACAATAGACATGTTTGTAATAGTTATAAACATGAAATGAGTCGACAATATCCAATTTCTGAGCATATCATTGTTGTTAAACAAGATGTCAGACTAACGTAAGCCCCCCACCAAAACACATAGAATGTTTACGAAATTTGTCCTTCCATTTAGATGGCTGCCCCCTCTCCTGATGCTGATCTCAAAGCTGTGGAGCGTAAGATCAAGTCGATTAAGGAAGTCATGTCTCGTCCCGATATCCAAGAACATCAGAAGGAGTCACTGCGTCTCATGTTGAATGCCGCCTTAGAGAAGAGGGACAGGATGTCTGACAAGTATCTGGAGTCACTGTTGGATCTGTACCCCCAGCCAGGCCAGAAGGCCAAGAAGACATCAGCAGAGCCTGTACCAGGTCCCAGCCACCGAGACACAGCCGGTTCTGACGAAGTTATTAATGTAGATTTGGTCGAGGACAGCCCCGAACAAGCCAGAACAGTGAAGAAAGGGTCAGCAAAAGTGAAACAAGTTGTGCGAACAGAAGAAAAAGCCGAACCAAAAGGTTCTCGTCAGAGTAAGTCACGTCAATCCCGTCTCCCCCGTACCCCAAAGCCTAAGGCCAAAGCGAAAACCAAAGATCCTGACAGCCCAGTGATACAGGTGGAAGACAGTCCCTTACCGCCAACACCCCCTTTAGATAAGACACCACGAGGACGTAAAAGAAAAAAAGGCAGCTGGTACACCCACTCCCAAAACAGAGACACCAGCAAAGACTCCTCCAGCGAAAAAAGGTGGTGTGAAAAAGATATCTAAAGTAACTGGTAAAGGGGCTAGGCCCGATGTTGTATGGTGCTCCTCGGAGAGCGATGCAGACGATCCAAGAAAGATACCATTCACCGAAGCTGAGCATAAGGCCATGTATGACACGGCTCGGGAGGATGTGTAAGTATAAAAAGTCAAAACAAAGTGCCAAGAGTTACACCTATACGAAATATAATTAATATTCCATACATGCAACAAATAATTTTTACCCACGATAAGTGTAACTAGTTTTTCGAAACATATGTAATGTTTGTTCATTTTCAATACAATAGTATTTTTTAAAATTATTTTTCCTACCTTATGTACCCTAAAAACGTCGACTGACTTCTTTCCCTCGTGTAAAAAGTACCTAATTTGAAAATGAAAGTAAGATTGTAAAATTGTAATGTTGAAGAAATACTTATTTTACCCTGGATATTAAAATATTTGTTTTAACCATTCCAGTGAAGCATTCAAGAACAGTTTTAAGTCCGAGCTCACCAAGGAATCCAAGAACGCCAAGAGGAAGAAGCTCTTCCAGAAAATCAAAGAAAACGTGAACTCGGTGGGCGGTAACAAGAGGCGGAAGAAGTACCTGTACATACATTCACAAGACCACAAGTCGACATCACGTGAGGCTGTAAGTCATTGAGAAACCCATTAAAAGAAATATGTACAATTGTCTCGAGAAGCTGTAGTTCTCGTAGGACAGTGTAGTTCTCGTACGTAAAAAAAAAACATAACCATTGATTCAAAATAAAGTAGTACATATTGTGAGTATCTCATTATGTAATTTTCAGTAAGATTATAATTGAAAACTGAAGAATCTGAAAAAATTAAAATGACAGTGTTTTGTTAACAATTTGAACACTTAATTTACGTCGCACTGTTTCAACTGACATTTTCAGTACAGAAAACTGGTCAAGAAGTATGGGGCGAGTGGCGCGGCAGGCATGCCCAAAGACAAGGGCCTCACACCCTCCCAGATCATGTGTCTGGAGTTCTGGGGTGTTGAATGTGCAGGATGTAAGTAAAATTACAAAAAAGATAAAATGTATACTATGAAATTAAATAAAGTTGTGGCTGTAAAAAGTACACCGTTTTTATATTGAGATTAAATGTATAACAGTATATTTAATGAATAATATTTATAGTTATGTCATTCATAAATTATAAGAAAGTACTTTCTTATAAAATTTTGAGACGTACAATACTTACAAAACCTACGAAAACCTGTTAAAATGACATATGGCTAAATTATAAGTCGTTGCAGGGGCACGACAAACCAAACTTGATCCAGCAGACACAGACGATGAGGGGAGCACAGTCGGTTCCTCTGACGATGCGGCTGAGATGGAGGCCTGCGAGAGGGAGCAGAAACGGCTCAGGGCCGCCCCAAAGGTCGAGAAGGAAGAAACTTCTGACGACGAAGACTTTTTGGCAGAAGAGGCTGAAACCTACAGTAAGGATATAACTTTTTTGAGTCTTTAAAAATCTGAATGATAAAATATCACTAAATAAATACCTATGACATACCTTTTTAAAATGATGACAACAGATTTGAAAGAGAAAAAATAGAGGTACATTAGAATGTACAGTTTAAAGACATGAAACCTATGTAATGTATAAGAGCAAAAAAATAGAATCTTGTTTCTTTTCGTCCCTCTCGTCTCTCTCTTCTGGCACTCTAGTTCTCGTGACATAAGACCAAAGTTCTCGTCATATACTTATGCCATAAAGACAAGCCTTTACTTTCAATTATTTCAGAGGTAAAGTCCAACAAGCGACCCACCTTGGAAGCTGCCAAGTCCACTCGGGAGGAGGTAGAAAGGGCCAGAAAAAGACAGCCGGCACGTGCAGTTCGTACCAAGAAGGGCCAGCGCGCAACAACAAACTCGGAGGACGACATTTCCGACAACGAGGAACCTGAGTCGCAATCTCCTGCCCAGAAGGCCCGGAGAGGGCGGGGTTCACGACTTCCTCCTCTGACGGAAAGTCCTGAAGCTATAGATACCCAGTACAGTCAGGGTAATTATTTATATTTTTTTAATGAAAAGAAGCGTAACTAATAATTATAAATACTTATTCTTTACCATAACAAATTCAAAAAAGTCGATGTAAACCCAGTAAGAATAGCTATGTATTTCTACCAAAAGAAATATCAATATACAATAATTTTTTTTTAGCCACGAGAAGTAAATCTTTATAATATTTTTAAAAACAACAATACCAGTGAATATATATCCTGTTAATTTAACAGTTATTTCAATAATTAGGTTTCCCTTTACAGCAGCAGTCACGAGCCCAGACAGTTCGTTGGAGCCGACTCCTCTGAGGAATGCACCGAGATCATCAGACAGGCTCAGACTCAAGCGTGAACAGGTTGACTCGGGCAAGAAGTCTATTGCAGCTACCCTAGAAGACCTCTCGTGGGGCAATAGCAGCAGACGAGAACTGGACTTCTCTTCACAGGAAGTACCAGAAACACAAGGTGATTGTGAAAAATAAGATTAAGGAAATGAAAATGAAAAAACATCAATGTAAAGTATATTTCTTTAAATGTAATAAATGTAAAAAATGCAATGATATAACCTTTTTGGTAAAAAATTAAAGTATTCTTAGTTTAAACATTTTGAGAGTATATGCAAATAATAGGAAAACTATTCAATATTTAAAATGAAAATAGATTTTTCAGATACACCAATATATACAGTTATTATTTGAGATAAAATTTCTAAATCAAGTTTATTCGATTTTTTAGACACTCTGCCAGAGATTGGTGAATCTGCTGTCGGAGAGGATTTTAGTGAAGATCTGGACTACTCCGTACACGTCGGTACGGGTGGAGATGAAGTGAAGAAAGGGGTCAGACACTCCATCGATCTGGACGAGAAGAAATCAAAACCGGGCAACCAAGATCAAAAAAAACATCCACTCTCGTCTACACCCAAGTCGCCTCCTCGACACGAGAAGTACGAGGCGCTTATATTCGAGACGCCTTCTACGTCCAAAGAAGTGCCAACTGTTAACATAAATCGAAACCTTCCTTCCAAGAGAGTTAATCGAGGTGCACGTGCTCTTTCAACAGATGAAATAGCTGCAATCGCAGCACGTGCTGCATATGAAGCCACAGAGGATGATGCGTTTGAGAGAGACAGAAAGGCAGCAGTAGCGGCCCAGGAGGCCTATGACAAGGAAGAAGGTACAGGAGAAACGAGAAATAATCAGAAGGATGAAAACACTGAAGACGTTAAACGAGAACCTACATTATTTTCTAAAGGTCGCATGGACAAGGCCGCCGAGTTTATAGATCAGAGGATTGAGGATACCGTGTCAACTGGATTCCTTTCACTTAAAAACGACATAGATTTACATGACAAACAGTCGGGTGTCATGCACGGTGAGATTCTTGGTCTTCGCTGCGATGTACAGAAAATGTTAAGTGTTCCCACCGAAATTAACACCATCAGGAGTAACATGGAATCAGTAAGGACTGACGTTAGTCTAATTGGGAGTGACGCAGTAAAGGCGCAAGTTGCCCTAATGGGAATAGAACAACAGCTAGTGTCATCTGTAACTGATATTAGAAACACAAAATCACACTTGTCGAACATTAGGCAGGAAATGACACAGATGAAGGTCGATACTCAGAGTATGAAGGGGCGTTGTGCACAGATATCTTCTCAGACAAGTGACATCAAAGAGGATCTGTCCAGCACGTACGACGGTCTGGTCAACATCAACACAAATGTCTGCACCGTGAATGACACTATTCAAACAGTCGAAGCCACAGTTGGATCTTGTAAGAGTGATATCAACAAGATGAAAATGGACGTCGCTGCGTGTAGAACAGAGGTTATTGCCCTGAGGCATGATGTAATAGGCATAAAGGGGTCAATCTCCAAAATAGAAGAGTCTCTTGAGGTACTCAAAGCAGGCTTTCTCTACAGAACTGTTCCAGAGAAAATTATCATAGCTGAGAAGGAATTCAAAGCTGAGATGATGTCACCAAAACCTACAGCTGTACCAACGTCGTCTGCAGACACCACCATTGCCGGTATGTCCACTAGGGTGGTAGGAGAAGTTGTTCAGACTGAGGGAGATCTAGAAACTAGCGAAGTGACATTTAATCCAAAATCTACCGAGGCGACGTACGAGAAAAACTTTGAAATGTTTGAGGACGATGTGCATGACAGTAATAATGAAATAGCAGACACTCAAGGGGAAGAGGAAAGCGAGGAAACCCAGGACCCGACTAGAGTTGTTTTGGCCCCTGATACATGTACCCAGGATGAGTCTCAGTGGCCTTCTCAGTCTGATGTAAAAGAGTTAGCCAGTTCGGGTGGGTTTATACCGGTTTTGCAGGAGGGTTTACACGGGGAAGCCCAGGGGGACACAGTATCTCTTGTACCCGTTTCAAACATTAGCAAAATCAGTAAAGTTTCGACAGGTAGTGAGAAATCTGCACAGGAATAGAATAATTCATTTTTTAATATGCAAAGGTGCTTTTATTGGAAGAGACAGAAAGTCACTTCTCGTGTAGAATTTCAATGCAGTTGAAAGATACATTTCCTATGTTCATTCCTCATTTATTTTAAGATGTCTATTACCTTCCGGAAGGTCGAACATATAATGGTGTATGATGTAGAACTATCTCACACTAAGCAACAAGAGAAAAACAATTATTACGATAACTTTGTTTTTCTTCCAGTCATAGAGTGTTACTTCTCGTGGTCATTCTTATGACACTAATGCTACATGTCTGGCGTAAAAGATGGAAAAATTTTATCTGTACTGGTGCAGTATTTAAAAAGAAAGTGATGTAGGTTCTGATACTGGGAACTTCTATTCAACATTGTATGTATCAGAGGCTGACATTAAGAGTTTGTAATGCTTGACAGAACGGTTTAATTTCATACCAGTATGAATTTTAAACTTTCTCATTCGGCCTAATACATTAACGTCTTCATGAATGAAGAATGTCACAAGCTTTCTCAAGAAAATAGAGTAGCGGCATGAATTTAAGAAACGAGAAAAAAAGTAGTGATAGTCTTTGCTGCAACTGTTATCGTGGTAAAGGTAATTTCGCTTCTATAATTGTTCGGCTATTCTAACGAACACGTCCAGACTTAGGTACACGAGGTCGGCCAGCAGTTCGACCTTCTGTAGGGATCCGTCCTCGGGGTCTGTGGGGGGAAGGCCGTATCACCTCTGGACGTGGCCCGCCGTAGTTACGGTGTATGTAGGACTTGCGTCTACGGTAGCCTGCATGCCTGATCCCATAGTCTTGCTGCACTATGTGGTCATCTTCATCGTCCGCTCTGTTGACTTGATCGGCCCGCGGCTGGTTCTTCTTGAACGCCTCGTGAGCGTCCACGAGAATCTGTCCCTCGTACTCGGGGTCTTGGTTCTGCCCGGGTCGTATCTTTCGAAGCCCCCAGTCCAGGCACATATTATGAAGGACACAGCATGCCTTCACTAATCGCGACGCCTGAAGGGGCTCCATGTCGATGACACCGGCACCAGACTTTGAGAGGCACCTAAGAATGATTTAAAAATTCATCGTATATACTTAGAAATGGCAGGGTAACATGTGTAAACTTACAAAGAGTAGTTGAAATGTCATTACTCGTTTTCGTTTTCATAAAGCTATGTGACAAAGTGTAATGTAACTGCTGTGCGTCTATTTAATAGGAAGCATTACAAATTTTCTTATGTTTAGTAGGCTTAACTTTTCGACTGCGACATGTGATTATTTACCTCCAACGAGATTTCAGCTGACCAATACAGCGTTCCACAGAGGAGCGTGCAGTAGTATGCGCGACTTGGTAGCGCCTGTCCCAGGGTTCAAGTTGATCTAGGATCTGTGCCCGGAATGGTGTCATTACTTGTGGGGTGAGGGCATACCTGTGAACAAATGGAAGGTTAATCATGTGTCATATATATCTAACATTGTTGTGAATTGTTTACAAGTTTGAAGACATTGTAGAAAAGTACGAGAAGTTTTTCAGTATAATGCACAACAGTTTCAGAAATGGTTTAGATACTGTGGTACGTAACAAGCCTAATATTGTTTTCTGATGTTAAGTCTCGTGATTACTGGTAGTTTGAAAACAATAGAAAAATTGTGTGTACGTACCCGCCATCTCCCAGCAAGAAGTACGGACCAAGACGGTCGTTCTTGGCGATCTGGTAGCCAAGATCAGAGTAATCTAAGACACCCTGATCGTGGTGGGCTCCAGCCATGGCGGGTTCAACGAAGGTGATCCGCTCCTCGTGGTCGCAAGCAATCTGAAATAACAATATGTGTGCATTAGATCACGAGAAAAAATAACACTTGAATAAATGTGACTATAAAAGCGAGAAAGGAAAGAGAACTCTATACGAAAGATTGGACATGCTGATGTAAAACAAAAACTTTCTCGGCTGAAAACAGATAGTGATGAAACATTTACCGTTGATGTCTAATAATGTTTTTTAATTTGATTTTTTTGTATGCTTACCAAGACGTTCAAGGCGTGGTACTGCTTACGACACACGTAAGCATATTCGTGTCGGATGGGGCGCTTGATAGGCACATAAGTGCCATCTATGCAACCTACGCACTGGTCCATGTTATGCCTCCTCGAGAACCGCACTGCAGATTCATGCAGTTTCTGGCCCTAATAAAAGTAATACAACATGGTACAAATTTCTATTTTTTGATTATTAACAGTAAACTGAATAAGAAAGTTCAAACATGATTAAGTTACTTTATAATTAATGAACATTTAGAACCTTTCTTCATAGACATTGGGAATGTGATACAATTTTTTGGTTTTTTGGAAAATAACCAATAATTTGTAATGGCACAATGGTATTTAATTACCTTTGGGAACCTTATGCGCTTGCGGGCACGCGAGCACAGGAACTTGCAGAAGCTTTCCACAGCACGTCCTATGCTCGAACGAGATGCTCCACCCTGTGTGTCTCGGATTGTCCCGTAGTAGGAACCATGGGCCATGTATCTTAGTGCGTAGCAGACCTTAAAAAATATAAATTGAATATGATTTATATTTCAGGATATAAAAGGGAACTTTTTTTTTCTAAAAAATAATTGGTTTAAATTAGTGACAGAATTGGTTTTTATATGGGAGTGATTCTCAATGTGCTACATACTCTTGGCATTCAATAAAAATATTTTTAATTTTCATTCTGTTGTACCTTATGGAATAGGGGAATTGGAGATCCTCTTTTTTCATCTTTGCCCTTTCCTGGTCGGAAGCGGCTTAGCTCAAACTCATCAGTAAGCTGTTGAACACACGAAGGTGGGAGACGGAATCGAGCCTCAAAATCTGAAATCCTAGGCCATAGTTCTCGTGGATCCTTCCGTTCTTTTAAAATACGGAACTTCTTGCATCTCTTCTCTCCCCAACGAGGACGGTAGTTCTTCTTGGTTAGGGCCCATTTCAGGGCAAACACAGAGAAAGGAGTAGCGCGGGATAGCTTCTTCTCGGGGCGTTTCCTAACAGGGGCTGAAAAAAAAAAATATTTTGGATATTTTTCTAGTACTTTTACATATTCTTTAATTAATAATAGGATATTAGAGATGTTTAGGAATCAATAAAAGACCAATGGAGATATTAGAAACAATTAGGAAAGATGCATAAGTACCATATTAATATTTTACATTATTCAGTGGGGCCAGCAGGAAAGTTCATTCAGAAAAAAATTTACTAAATTCCTCTATTATCGCTCACACAGACTGCAAATGATGTTATTTGAGTGCAAAGAAAGGATAAACTGCTATTTTTGCCTTTATAAGTATCAAAAAGACCAGCGAGAACTTCTAGGGAAGGCTATTTTACAGTCTATTTTTTAGATTCATTGTAAAAAGTAGAAAAAACATCTTAGCTATCTCACCCATGATTTTCGTCACGCCCACAGACCTCCTCTGGTGGAAAAAAAAAGAACTAAAGCTAACCGTTCATGTTTAGGCGGCAAATAAAAAACCACGAGGACAAAATTTGCAATCGTGAGAATAGTCCGTTTTCGGCATGAAAACTTCTCGTACGCCTCTCGTAGATTGCCACGATACTTCTCGTGGATTTTTTCTGGACGAGAAAATTAGTACGAGAATTCTCGTGATTCGTTTTTGGGCGGAAAAAGTCACGAGAAGTGAACGAGAAATATCGTTGATGTTTTTTGGTCACCCCCCCAGAAAGGGTTCAAGCCACCCTTGGAAACCCTCCTGGGTACGCCACTGGGCACGTATTTACTTATATGTATATAGAGAAATTCAGATATGATAGAGGACTGTATATGATTTCCATCTATAGAAGATGAGATAACGATATTCGTCCAATCACTAAGGAAAACAACGTTGGTAAATAATATCAAAAGAAAATGAACGATAACGATCGAGCTAATGGCACGGTGACGAAGATGTCATCTTTGGTCCACCTAGAGAAAAAGTCAGTTACTTGGACAGAAATGCAAACAGAAAGGCGTTATGAATTATCAACCATGGTCACTCCGATAAAAGTCACGTACTGATTGTTATTTCTTCGAACAACTATCAAAGAAATTAAAATAAACTGTTCGGCTGCTGTGACGTATTTGGAAATGGTAGCAAATGGAAAGATCTTTGACTCGTTTCGACTGAGTGTCGTGCAAATCCCATCACAATCACTTTATGTCATTTATTCCATCAAAAACAAAACATCAAATTTTCACGTCAGGTATTTCGGGACTTTTCGGGAAATTTGCCAGGGGCCTGTTAACCGTTTTTCTTGAGAAATTCCTCAAAACCTAACAGGGCCTTTGAGCAGGCAGGAAAAACGACAAATAAGCTTTAACTTCAATTTTGCCGACAATTTGGACAATTCTCATTAAGTTTTTCATCAAAACGACGAAAGAAACGTCCCCTTTGAAGTTTAATGATTAGCCCATGAGCAATCAAAGGCCTTGGTGTATTTTTAAGTTGCTGTAGTAATTACCATATTATATCAACAATCAAACAGTTGCAAATTTGATACAGGGTCTCCTCCTCGTCGTTTATATACTCAATTAAAAATAAAGCAAGAAGGTGATAATTAATGCTGGAATTATTCTTACACCTATGTTTATTCTTCAAACAAATTATATAGACACAATTATTTGTGTTGATTGGTAGGCTTCGAAAAAGGTTTGTCAGTGCATAATATCTTATAATTGTCGGCAAACCGGGGTGAGTGCGGTAATATGAGTAGGATATCCTTTGACGAAGGCAACTGTAATGCAAGGAGGTGGACACAGTAACGATATTAACTTCATCAAACTAGTGTAACATATAAGAAACAGAGTTACAAGTCCTTGAATCGGTTAATTGGAGGAGGTCAATCTGTGAACAAGAGAAATCTTATTGGCTTTTTGTGAAAAAGAAATAAACAAGAGATGAGTATGAAACGGGGTCCTAAAGACGTAGGAGTGTAAACACAGCTACTAAAACAGGCGAGGCGCGTGGAGCGACGAATAACAACAGGCACGGACCATAACAAGCTATGGGATCCGAAATAATCACAGCCGGATCCGGGCGTGCACAGAAGGCTGTGCAGCAGACGACTTCCAACCTTTGGCGGGCGCTAATTGATTGTTTTTCCCGCCCTTTTCTTTGTTGTGATTCTGCTATTATCCTACTCAGTCTAACCGCCGGTTCACGCCGTCCCTCGACAGCCGCTGACCCCTAGACACCGCTCTCCTTTTGGAAAGCTTTTTTTGATGCTACTTTGGCGGTGGCCATCAATTTCTTCTTAGATTCTATTTCTATTTTAGATTTGACGAGGAACGAAGCGACATGTCTGAGGTTTTCAATGATAGTTAATTTAACAAGAGGTCGGCTTTTGTCGGCTTTAAGAAGAATTGAACTGTATCGGAGTTTGTTATTTCGATTTAGGTTGAAAATGGACAACGTTAAATTTGAGAGGTTTTAGACTAAGTCTTGTCAATATCAATTTTGTCATGAACGGGGGAATCTAGAAATTAACCAGATATATAAAAAGGCTTTTCTGGAATTACTATAGTTTACCTTTATAAAACACAGTCTGTATTAGATAACACACTTTAAGAGATGGTAGAGGTGAGTCGTAATAAGCTGCATAATATACACGTAGATATTAGTTTAAGATTAATAATGGAAAACTTACAGTTTTGCTCTTCAGCATTACAACATAAGGGTGTTTGTTTTTGCAACACATATGAAAAACTCCCTTCATTCTTAATTTAATGTCTATAAGGATTCTTTCAAGATTAAAAAGAAATCCATGTTGCCATGTTTGGGCAGTAATATCCTGCCCAGCGTTATTATGTTATCATTTCGACCACTTGCATAGTCTCATAAACACTCATTACACAGCAAAAACAATGCCTGCTTTTCTATAAAACCGGAGAAAGAAGTGGCCTCACTTTGGGACAGGCCGGTTTGATTTCCCTTGTACGGCCCGATTCCTAGAAAAGGTTTCTGCCAATAACGTAAACATCAAGCTGAAAGAAAGCACATATAAAAATATCTCTGCTTCATGTAGTTAAACAACTGAG
The DNA here is from genome assembly GCA_936440205.1 of Lepidonotus clava. Classification (NCBI taxonomy): domain Eukaryota; kingdom Metazoa; phylum Annelida; class Polychaeta; order Phyllodocida; family Polynoidae; genus Lepidonotus; species Lepidonotus clava. Next base: position 20,680,127 of record OW387148.1, read on the forward strand.
CTGATGTGCAAGAAATATAAATTATGTTAAACCTTAACTGTAACACTTATATGTTATAATTGACCAAAATGTCTTAGCATTTGACTCTGTTGCCCAAATGGTTATGATATTATCTTGGCTATATACAATATAGCCATTCTTGACTTGACACATATATATACATTCCTCCTGTAGGCCTACAGCCATATGCTACATTTTACCGTCCCGGCCCCGGCCCTTCCGTGACCTCCCCCACCACTCCCACCTACGCCCTAGCATCATTATAGTATCCTTACTCGTAACAAGTGTCACCTTGAGGGAAGTATATAATTATATGGCCATGCATTGATTTGTCAAGGATATAACATAAAGTCTCATCATCCTGTCACGGAGCAGGTTCCTTGAATCTACCTATTCCTTTTTTGATCCGTAATCTAAGTCATAGTCATTTGCTGGGCGATTGAAAATCCGATCTACACACTAGGTATAGGGCATTTTGCGGCAGCATAGTTCCAGAGCTAAACCTCAAGACATAAAACACTCCTTTAGAAGTATGGTGATAGGCTTATCTGTCAACTTGAATTAGCAGAAGTTCTTTTTTTAAGAAAGGCCAATTTGTGCGTCACATTTGATTTTGTGTGAAGACCTGTTCACCGGACAGCTTTTTTGGATTTAGACCCCTAAAACAGTAACATGGACAAGTCCAGCACTATACTTAAAAAGATTAGTCTTATTAAAAGGCTGGTTTAAAAGAATTTGACAAGGTACACTATGAACCCCTTTTCATGTTTTTGCAGCCATTCCCCCTGCCACTACTTGGTACGTGTGTACGCAATCTATAAATTCCAGACCTTTGTCGGATTAAGTACAAATTATATGGACATGGCAGACATTTAGTGTCCCCTAACCAGACTTTGCGTCCTTTTTATTTTTCCTTGAAATTGGTCTTTCTTGGAACCATTCGGGCACGTTTGCGTACACATGTCTAGAGACAATACACGTTCATGGATCAAATACAGATCCAGACGGGGGATCCACAGGATCAGCGTCTCTTGGTGAGTAAAAAGGCTATTTCTGTTACCTAAAAACGAGTCACTTTTTTCTATGAGCTGCACAATTGGTTTGAATGTTGAGCAGGAGGGCAGTTAAGTGTGAAAGAAGGGTGTCTGTGTTACTGCAGCTACTAAAAAGGCTCTCGTGCAAAATCTCGACCACAGTCACGTGACCCTCGTTAAAAGGGTTACTCGCCCTCCGATCGACTCGACTGTCATGGCCGCCACCTTAACTCACACCCTAAGAACTCTCCAAGCGGATGTACCGTCGGCTTAAAGTACCTTCGGGTCGTTCTATTAGGGGAGGACATTAGTAGGGAGATGCTCGCATACTCTGCTCAGAAGGTAAACCCATACTCAAATTAAAAAAAGTATCGATGTGACCTTGGTATCGACCTTGAATGTCGAAGGGGTGAGGTGGTCAGTATTAGCTGTCCACGGATAGCGTCAGACCTTTGGTCTGATCGCAATGTCCCTGGTATCGTCTGGCATGCAGCAAGACATTGTGGAGTTGATGTTCTACCTCCCAAAATGTACTGGGCTCCATATTGGTGATCAATTTGAAGTTTTTTACACCTAGATCACTTTAATGTTTATGTTACAACATGTAATTCAAGGTTTTTACTTAAATCAATAACAACGCGTTCTTTGGTGATCACATGATAATAATTAAATTCGGTCATGTGACTAAGAATGAACAAGGTTTTATATATAGGCCTATGTATACGTGATTATTTAATTTGATACTTGAAAAATGTTTTCTTTTGCTGGAACATATCTTATTTCTTTGGATATGACACAACAAATTAAACTGAGAGTACATTCCCCGTGTACATCCAGACAGTATCCCTCTATTCACCTATAAATGAACACGGATATATGGGTCGTCCTGACTTCGACATTGTACAATATTAATGCACTAATTGTCTTTCAACAGATTGTGACAAAGGACATGGGCAGTTCTCAGATATGACACTTGACATAGGTCTGGTAACAAAAAACACTACTTCCTGAAGTGGGATCCAGATGAGCACAGCCTCCTAAGCCCCACGCCCATTCCGATCCCTACACAAACTAGATGCTTCCCTGTTTGTATTGATAGGTGTGCATGGCCATGATATGGTGTCCTGGACCTTGGGCCAGCCCTCTGGGACCAATTATGGGACGGCCAATTATTAATGCCCGATTAGTGCTAGTATTATAACGTTTTAACCTAATAATTCATATCACTATAAAGTTTCCGGATATTATGATGAAATACGAATTTGATATTTGCCTCCAGTGTTTTGATATAGCGCTTTGATAAAATAAACAGAAATGACTATTCCATTTGCCTGCTAGATCTACAACGACGTTCATTGATAGATAATAATACTCCAATATGGTATGGGTAATAGCAACAATTGAACACCTTGATCTGGCTTAGTACCTGTACATGTGAAGGTAATCTCTCATGTTGCACAGCATAGAGGATTGTTACTGAGTACAGGGCAGGAGGTAGGACAGGGATGTACAGGACACTGGTTACACAACGGGAAAACAATCAGTGAAGTATGCACCTGGCACTTAGGGGGAGGGTGGCGTAATGAGTGAGTGCAGACTGTACTTGTACACCTGTGATTTACTACAAATTGACCATCGCATTTCCGGGACAAGCATGACAGGTTTAGTCTCCACCAATAATTAGCCGGATCATATGCATACTTGAGGCTCTTTTGCTGTATTAGACATATTTCCGACAAGCCGTGAACAGCTGAATCTGTTCATATTTCACTAGCATACCAATCTTGCCACTTGCAATTGGTGTACCTTGAAAAACGAGATGGAAAACATATCAAATTCATCTTTCCTAATGTATTCACGCTAATCGTGTTAGTAAGTATAACAAACTTAGTATGACTTTGACGGGCGTGGCAATATGCAATTGCAAATATCTGTAATTTTTTTTTAATTGATTAGGATCCTGCTTGTATCAATCAGCACACATTCCAGCGAGTCCCTTGTGTTCTTTCATTTTGTTTAATTATTCAAGCTCTGATGGCTAACCCTTATCGATGCTGACCAATGGGTACTTGGGCTGTAATTACCCTACAAACGTGTAACCATTCACCTGATTAAACCCCAATCTATTCCACTGCCTCACCACCCAGAACCCTATAAATCTCCCTACCCATGACGGCGTCACAACATTACCCTCCACTATAGCACATAACGGCGCCACCATCGGCCTACCCAACACGCATGCGCGCGTCAGACAGGAGTTATGAGCTTCCTGTTTGAAATGGAGGACAGGGGAGTGGGCGCATTAGGGACGGCGAATTGGGCTTATTGCGGAATGCAAATAAAACAGGGGATTTGGTGGGATTTTCTTTGGGTTTCTGAACGAGCAGCGTCATGCTCTGCCGGTATTCAAAGTAATTGACAGTTTCTGAGATCGGGTGTGAAAGCGATGGTTGCGATTGGAGATTACCAGTGGCAGATGGAGTCTGGAGAGTGACTCCTGGCTCGTCTCAGAAATCAATACTGACTGTGTACACACAAAAAATGGGCAAGGATCCCAAGTAGTGGCGCTGTTGGTCGGTTTGTTGATTCGCAGCTTAGAGCCCTGTTACAGTGTGGTAGCGATTGGGGTTTTCCCGGGGGTTTCCCAACTGATGTCTTTCATATGAGAATGAAAAGTATTTCTCAGTTGGTCAAGAATGCAACGTGATTTTGATGTCATAACAAGGGCGGTTCCGGGGTAAGGGGAGTCCTGATAACCCTTTTGGTGGGCCCTGGGCCTAACTACAAAAAGAAGGGAAAATCCACATGCGTACTCCCAAATGTACATCATTTTAATACTTAGATTATATGCTGTCCCCCCTTTTGAAAATTCCATATCCGACCCTGCTTGATGCATAATGACGTCAATATTATCTCTGGTTATATCCTTTTGAACCCAAATGCGTTGTGTTGAGAGCTTCCAGAAACGTACATGCAACATTATACTACATGTCAAAATCACATTAGTGTGATGTGATTTCGTAGGCTATTGTTACTTTCAAATGATTATGAGTTTCCGTTTGAATTTGGTATCAGTGATGTTCTATTAAGACATTATACAAATACCTCACTGAATTAATGGATTAATGGGTCTGTACAAAGTTACTTTTGTGGATGGCCTCAACCTAATGTTTTAATACATGTAATTTTATTTTCTTCTTTTAGCTATGTCTCAACGTCGCCAATACATTAATATGTAACTGTGTGAATATAAGGATATTTGCATTTGGTGCAATCATAATTACCGGGAATGGTATTTCTGTTTTATCTTGCAATACACAGTTTCTGGTTAATCGTTCACCACCCACTTGTACACCCACCTAGTGACCAGCCCAACTGTACGGCGGTCTCCCACACCGCTGGTCAGGGCCTGACAGTACAGTGCCCTCCTGTCATAACCGGATTACGGCAACACGCACCGGTGACAAGCAATATTCACACCCTGTCCCTATAGACTTAGCCTGGGACTACCTTACACATAACTCTCTGCCAGAACCACCATTTCCCATCCCCATCAACACTGCTTAAAATTAACTACAAAATGATCCTAGATTAACAATTTAATTAGTACCTAGTTCCTGCTGTACCTACATAGATGCTTTTCAGAACTAATACTGATATAAAACCATAAATATATTAGTATTGCGGTTGACACATCAGTATATCTATAGGAGACTCTGCCTTGCTGGAGGGGTACAGTTGTTTAGTAGGGCTGTCCCGGCCGTCGGGCCCCTAGGAGGACTACTCAGTGCAATGTAGGACATGCAATCTCCGCTCCCCCTAGCGGTGTTTGTCTTGTGAAGAGGCGGGGGACAGCGGCCGGCAGCCGGGGAAATGAAATACACAGAACGCAGCAATTCTCGCGTGTGGCACCATTCAAACTCATGCCCGACGCTTGCGTGATTTGCATTTTTTTACGGATCTGAAAATACAAATTCTGGTAAAATAATGGACGTCCTGACATCGGAATGTTTTCATTGTCCGGCTAATTCCAGTTCCAAAAAAATGAGAATATAATTGGCCTATTACATGACTTTCTTGTTTGATAACATTTTGCGGTATGTGGGTGCCTTTGCAATATTTTTCTATTTCAAATGTTTTCATTTTAAATGTAGACAGTTTTTAAGGATAGACACAGTGGTCGGAGGCTAATTCATGGAAACGTAAATGCCTTTCTTACTATCGCTCTGATCCTGACATGCTATACATCAAATGAAAGCCCTTATTCTTCTCTATCAATTGATATGAATAGGAATATAGTCCAAGCAGAAATGCAAATTTTATCAAATAAATATTCAGTCTTCTTGTAGAATTGTTATCTAATAACGTGTGCTTTATAAAATGCTTTAGCCTTTGTCTGTTATTGCTTCGTACATTTATACACCATTTTGTATACAACTTTGATACGTCGCAATTACTATCCCTGGAAAAATCCTAATTACAACGATGATGGGATGGCAGGAGTTTCCGTGCATGCGCAGTAGCGGGCTTCGTTTCGCTGGGTGCCGCGTGAGGTCGCTGGTTCCGCCCGGTTAATTTTTTGCCCCCAATCACACATTGCGTTGCCCCATAACCAGCCTCCTCCATTCCCCAGGTTACAACAACCAGGACGCTGTCCTTAACTTCCGCTTCCGATCTGATCAGGTATAACCCACAAACAATAGGATTTGGAATAATTTCCATTCTTTGTATCCCTGTCGATTTTTTTTATCAGCCTCAGGGACCTAGCCATCCTTCAGATCAAAGGAGGTTTAAATTATACCTGAGTAGGTCTTGGCTACATTGAAGTGGTTAAAAAATTACGTTTTTGACAAATCAAAGGGGTTTCCAGACACCTAGGACCTCTCCCCCCCTCGTCTACGCTACTATAAGCTGCAGTAGAGAGGTTAAATCTGCGTATATCCAGATAATAACAACATAGGAAATCAAATAAATACATAAGCACAGAGGCTACATGTAATATTCTTTATATTACAACCTTCTTAACAGATGGAGACCGCTAGAAATGAGGTATGGCTTACTCGGCCATGGAGACCCAACCCCAGCCTCCCCATCAGTGAGTATCGGCTCCTACATTAGACCAGGGATTACCCTGATCCTAAGCTGGCTATATGCTGATGCACGTGACAAGACGGGTATTATCTCAATTTTCTGGGTATCTGTCATCCAAGCCTCTCTTCTTGTCTCACTATCCCTTATCTCTCCACTACTCCACTCCACTTATCTCCATCTGGAATGTCTTATCAACATTTCATCGGTACAGTAAGAACCCTTCCGTGAGGGCCCTCTCAAATCAGTTCTCTCGGTATTATGCTGCACTCAGAAAACTCATCATGTATTTCCATCGGTCATTTTGCCCTAGTTTCCCTATCCCCTGCTGCTCCTTCCATTATCCCACACTATACACCGTTTTCACGAACCTGCGCAGTGAAACTTCCCATAGCGACTTGTTCCCAACCATGCATTTAAGGCTGTATCCTTAGTTACCCACAATATTCCAATAGCAGGGCTCAGGCATATTCCGCCAACAGGGTGCAACACAATCGAAAAAGATGTATACTTCCATGATTGATATAGGGGCCCAAGTTAAACAGCAAGCTGTCCTCAATTTTCTAAAAAAAAAAGAAGAAGAAGGATTCTATATCCATAAAATAAAAATCAGGCTTAAATTTGACAGGGGGATGAAGACGGATCTGCAAACGCAACCCTCAGCAGTATCTACTATTCCTCATCCATCGATCAAGCCCTACCAATGCAACCAAGTATGCGGCGTAATCATAACGACAAGTGACGTTATCTATTCGTTCATCTGATGTGCATGGCACTGAGATTTTGCAGCAATGCAGATTTGATGGCGTCCAATATTCTCACTGTGACGACACGCTGTCATACAACACTGTCACAGTCTTAAACTTATGATGAAATTCTGTGGCATCACAATGTAACTTAAAAAGGGATTTCGTTCTGTATAGTTGAGTTTTTACTTCTTGGCCTTACCTAACAATCTTACCTAACAATCTAAGGTTCTCTCATAATCCTGATCAGCACGTTATATTAATGCCATACAAATATATATGGTGTTTTCTCTAACCCACGATGTAACAAAATTCTAGGTTGGTGACGTAGAACATATCCCCTGAATGACGTTATCGTTAAACGACATACCAGTGTGTAACAGACCGATCAAAAAGGGTACAGTCACATCACATCGCAATTCCCTTTCTGCTTGCCCGGATAAGTGTCATTCCTCCGCTCCCCCGCTAACCCTTTTACCCTCACCACCACCACCTCCTCCCTCCTCCAACCCTTAACCCCCATCCCCTCATCCCATCCTCCAGCACAGACCCATAGACCCACCCCGCCCGAGCCCTTCCAGGCGACACCCGGAGCGCTAGGCGTAGTGTTGACGGCCTCCAGGGCGAGCTGCTCCCGGGGAGGGGCTATCGGTGAGCAGGTCTAATGGGCTTCTGACGTCTGTGTGCGCCCTGCGTCACGGATATAGGGCACCTGGTCAAAGACCTTCACAGGGCCAGGCTTGGGGGACCTTGGAGAGGAGGGGGCCATAAGTGGTCGGGTTAGTACTATTGGTCGGGCGGAGGAGAGGGATAAGTTGTCAATAACCTCAGGGGAAAAGGTACAGATTGAGGGATCCTTATGGAGGGTCACAGTGTGGCCTGATTTAGAGCAGCTCAGGCTTTGGGCTTGACTAGTGTCATGTAAATGTGTGACTGATGATAGACAGGTTACAGTATTGACCTGATGTTAAGAGCTTCAGAGAAACAGGTTATAGCATCGACAGCCTGAAAGGGATTGCGTCACAGTATCTATATATGACAACGTTCATAGAAAGAAGATTGTACAATGCATTTATATAGACTATTCAAAGGCATTTGATATGCTAGACCACGCCTTGTTTTGTAACTAAATTAAGGGTCTAGGCGCGGATGATAAGAATGTAGGGACTATTTGACAGATTGCTACCAAAAAGTCAATGTCATTTTTTTGGGGGAAAAACACGATCCTAACTGCAATAAGTTATTATCATAGGCCTATACGGTGAAAAAGAACAGGCCACTCAAATGTTCAATAGTAAATAGGGAATAAATTCAAATCTCTGATCTATGCGACATACAGCAGGCACAGATATGTCGGTTATACGTGATTATACAGCATACCCTGAGGACCGACCCAACACGGTAAGGGAGTAGATTGTTGGGGCGGATTGCTGCTCCAGTAGAGCTCTGTCATCTGTCTGAACTGGGAGAAAAACCCAGCTCCATGTGAGGCCCGGGGGACAATTCATCACACCAGCCCCCCGCCCTGCCCGCCCGTCGGCCCTGGCTCCGACAGGGGCCGCCACCGGTGGCTGCGTCACACGGGCTGTCAGAGCACGTCATCTGAATACGTCAACCACTCCTTTAATATCTGCCCTCCTGCAGGAGCGTGTTATTTGATATAGGTTATTTGTGCAGCCTGCCCTCAGTGTTATGCCTGCACTGCCCCAGTGGGTGTGTGTACGTGTGTGTATGTGTGTGTGTGTGTGTGTGTGTGTGTGTTTGTGTGTGTGTGTGTGTTTGTTTGTGTCTGTCTGTGTGTGTTTATGTGTCACGGGTAAGTTGTGGAATTGTGTTGTTTGTTTTCATATAGTCCAAAATATGCATGATTATTTCAAAAATATTGTCTGTCAAAAATATGTTGGTAGAACTGCTAACTGCTTGTACTTATACCTCATGGGGAATCAAATGAGAAGAGGAAAAGAGGAATGAAATTGGCCAACATAAGGAAATGAATTGGATGAACGATAGGTCCCTAAAGGTGTGCATTTCCACTAAACAACAGCATCTAAAAGCCCCTGACAAGAGAAGACACTGAGTTGATAACGTCCACACAGAGACATTATATGTATGGTCACGGGAGGGTCGCATATAAGGCATAAACAATGCACGACCCACGTTTACTCACCTCATACATCCTCATCCTTTGCTCATTTCTGAGCCTTTCAACTGCTCATTTTCCCACCTCCCGCTGCTCATTCGCAGGCGGGTGATACAGACTGGCGAGCAGCTCTATCAACTCGTAATTTGCTCAATCAGGGACGTTAGCGCCAGCTCCCCGAGCACACACGTGTTTTAGCTGGTCTCAAGTCCGGGCCACCACCACAAGGAGGTTTTAGTGCCCGCCGACCCAGCTAATGGGAAGCCCTAGAGGCTGTGAAGTCACTGTGGACCTGGGAGTGGCTCCCTCCCGCTCAGGGAGTCTAACTGGAACTGCTCACCTACTGCTCACTGCATGTACACTAGGAGTAAAGTCTCAGATTAAGGCTTCTTTGCTTACCTTTCTCATGGGAAACCAGGTCATGTACGGTTATAGCTGACAGTTAATCCTTCCTTGGTCTTTATGTTTTCTCTTCGTCAGGCAATTCTAGATCTACTCAAGTGGGTGCAACCACGGCGGTGAACTCGTAAAGGTTATAAGAAACGCATGAGCAACTCGGAAAGGTCAGGCAGTGCTGGTGTCCCCTATCGTAGGTCTGTCGCAGAGAATACACAATCACATGAAATCCTCTATGGGCGCACCATGCCCCTCCTGTGCCACCTCTCCTTGCAGAAGCAATGTCTCTTATTATTTTCCAGTTGGCTCCTTATATTCAATGGGCCCTCCTCCTGCTGAGGGTAGATGACTATTGAGCATGCAGCTGGTTGTACCTAAACTATGACATCTTGGACGGTTTTTCCTTAGCAGGGTAGCTCTGACATTGCTTGGTTTCACTGCTCCTCTCCATTGGGCCTCACTCGGCACCTATAACGCCCATGTTACAGTGCCCACACTGCTTCCCGCCGATTCCTGGGACGCTGCCTGCTGCCGGGCCCCCACGTGCACGCGGCTCAGCCAATCAGCAGGCGCCTTTCTTGTCCTGCGGCGGCCGCCCGCTTCCTGCCCCGCAATGCCTGCACGGCGCCCCGGGGGTGTTCGGAAACCGCTTCTGGGACGGACATTGACAGGATGCTGCTTAAAAGAGCAGGGTGTTCTTCCTAAAAATATCAGCTTTCTGAATATAAGCTATATTTATAATTGTAGACTCATTCGATGGTCGTGACGTTCAAAATAACTACGATAATATATCAAGGTTACACATTTGGTTTATGCGATCAGGTTGCAAGACAAATGATTACAACATTAGACATCTGAGGGTTCGGCTGGCTGTCGGAAGTACCCATCTTATGTGGTTACGTTTATGCGTATTTGTCCATTGTAATTATATGTGTATGAGGTTGAGTAATATTACCTCTTCGAGCTCTTTGCCTTTCGCTCATTCTTTCAACGTTTTTGTTACGCCTATAAGCTGCCATGTGAACGGCCAGTTGTGCTACTTGATAATCACCAACTGTGTGGAAAACACCGATTAATCTAACCAACGCTTGGAAAAACTGTCCTTGTTCAACACATAATCTAAGATGCGTTTTATATAACAAGCGTTTTACTTTGACCTATGAGAGAAAGCGATCGCGAGGAGTGGCTCAATATACGACACTTTGAATGTGACTCAAACTAGAACAATTGCATGGAAGGTTAAGCAACCTCAACGCATCAACTAACGTAAACGTAACCTATCTTTTATCTTAGCTATTATCACATAATCACAATATGCTTCATCTTGAACATATTATATTTGATTAGGAGTTATAAGATATACATTCATATTTTGGAAACACTTTAGATATACTCCTAGAGAAACCCTGAAAGTTTAGAGATACGTTGACGTATCGAGATGCGTTGGTGTTGCTTAATCTCTATAATGTTTAATATATAAAATATTATGATATGTAACATCTATATGGAAGATCATGTAAAATGAGTGTGGTTTAATAAATAAAAGCAAAAATAAGAGCTGTTCAAAGCTTGAGAATAATCAAAATTTAATATTTATCAATCAGCATACCTAAATACTTGAATCCCTGCATCCACCCATAAACAGAGTTATACACGTTTAGGTTTAAGAGCGCTTTGCGCGGCAGTAGTGAGTTTTGCTTTGAAATGTAGAATTAAGCACTGGCATATTGTCAAGAAATTAACGAATATTTAATAAAAAGATCATTACCAATGTGCATATGTTTGTCTGTATTCCCAAGCATATTGCACCTGGGTAAAGGTATTGAAAAGTTCTTGAATAACAGTTCACGTGCAAGAAGGGGTCGAAAGACAAACTTGACTAATACAATTTAAGCGGCAGGAACTCTTTTTAAAACCACTGGCACCACCAGGGTAGCACCAAGTCGCAAGTTATTGCCCACTAGTTTCAGTATATCTGTCTGTAAATGATTGTACACACTCGTAAGTTTTTTTTGCCACGTTTTACAATAATATAATTGAATCTAGTGTCTGCACATGAATTTGTCCGTGATTGTATATAACTAGGCCAATGACTGCAGATTCTATGATAATTATGTTGTAGTTAGATTTCTTCATTAAAATCAAACATTATGGTAGAAAACCACCATACAGAATACATCTGAGTTAGTGCTGGAGCCGCTTTATAACCTCACCCACATCAGCTCAATATCAATTTTGAATGATATATTGAACTACAACCTGGCACTTGCCTATACCGAAAAAAGTAAAACAAATATCGTCACTCACATTGAACAGCGTTTGGCCCGCCATTGCTAACGGTAGGACGATGATCTATGGTTAGTGCGGGGAGCCTGGACCCCAATCACTTCTAGCAGACCCCTTTTATTTTCTGATGGATTGGTTTGACTCTGAACTGGCCCTGACAAACCCTATTAATATTTGGTTCATGGTTAGGCTCGTGGTAACTCTTCGTGTCATTTTTGTTCCTTTTTTAGATAGTTTTTTTTTTTTTAAAGGTATAGCAAATCTGCCATATGTGGTAGTTCTGCTATGACCTGAAGTTCAGAATATTTTGTGTTAGTGTTTTTATGATATAGCTCCTGCACTGATAATCTTAGGAATTCAAAAGTTAGTCAGGTATGGCTAATTCAAGTTAGTCATTTTAGGGTTGGTCATTAATTAGGAGAAGTGTATGACATCTGCAAGCAACCAATGAACCATTATCGAAAATATCAGTATAATGAATAAGAAGTTGTAGACACAGCAATGAAGTGGTCAAAACTAGTGCCATTTCAGCCCATTCCTTTTAGCTATTACGACTAGATGAAATTAAACCCATGATGAATACGCAAAGGAAAGAACACAAACAAGCAAACTTCTCACATTCAGCTAGATAGTTGAAATATCTTCCATGCATAGTTGATTCAAATACCCTTTTTGAACTTTTATTTTCTATTGAACATAAGCGAAATATCTATGATGCCGCGTCCTGGCGCACGGCTAGCCGACACTTGGAAGCCCCTACGCCTCAGGTGATAGATAGATAGATAGCTCCCCACAGTAACTATCCCCCACAAAGATAGTTATGGGACCTCCTAAAAAAACTTGGCAAATAATTATATCATTGCCTATGTATAATATACTCATCGGGGGCGGATTCATAGAGATTTTCAAAAGGGGCGGGCACTAACAAAAATCGCCGGAGCCTATGGGTCCTAGAGTTATACATAATACAATACTAATATTTTAAATATCCCCAAAACCGCCGCTGCTCATAACTGTCATTGTGATTTAAATAACAGAGGTTAAGTCGCTGTTTCCTTTGTGAAATTGATGAAATAGAATTGACAAAGTTGGTGTTTTAAATTTGGTAAACATCAGATTTCAACAACGTTTAACACTTTAGGGCACACATGGGCCTCGGCCTTAAGCATTATAGGTGATCAATCCTGGTTGATATGAAGTACCAGTGACTTTAAATGAGAAATATCGGACTCCTTATCTACATTTAGATAAAGTCAGCCAACAAGAACAGCTTTTTTCCCCCGGAAACTCCATTTCAAACACTCTGAAAAATAATCATTATTTTGACCGATTGAAACATAGAAAATATCAAAGTAATTGTTTCCCTCTTCGAATATATATGTAATGGGTTGACCTTGGGGTGCCCTCCCCCTTCTGGTGTGGAAATGTCATGACAAACACACTACACAAATACATGTACTACACAAACAAGGAAAAATGAGTTAGAAATGCATGCCTTCTCCCCTTACGATATCTCCAAAAGCTACTTCCATAATATATTAGCTGTTTGACCCAGCTTTTGACAGTCAATGAGCACAGGGACTCATTCTGGACAATGGACAACAGCAGAACAACCTGCTTATTAATTAGTAACGAAGCAGCAGTGTTACATGGTTATGAAATCATATCCTGCATACCAGCTGACCACTATCCACAGTTTTAGATGGAATCTGTAATAATATGCATTATTGTATGTCAAGCAGGTATATAGAATGTGTAGTCAGTTATTTGATTCATTGCCCATGGTAATTATGTATCTGCCATTGGCTTCAATGTTATTATCCTACTACTTCTAAAATGATGGCCCTTCACATGTTACAGTCTACACACTGAACTTACTTCAGGACATACCAAGAACCAGTGAAATAGGCTTTTACAATCCAGTCGATTTGGTTGCTCATTTGTTAAACGGCCTTTTAAGGGCCATTCTCCGGAAATCTCCTCAATTCTTGAGGAAAACATGGTGAAAAATGAAGGATGCCAAAAATAATATTTATATCATTTTTCCTAGAAACTAAGACGCATAGAAAGTAAACCTAAAAGGGGGCAAAAGCATTGTCATTACCTTTCATTTTATTACAGCTTCAAAATAATGCACTGTTTTCCCTATGTAACGTACATAACCAAGCTTGTAACGTACATAATCAAGTAATTTGACTAAAATCAGCATAATGAATACTGTAATCATTGTCTTGGGAGTTTAGGTCTGCGCATGCCTGGTGCTTTGGCGCCACTAGATTTCGGGGGTCAAGCGCGACCTCCAGCCAATAAGGAGTATTCAATTGTACCACGTGATACAATATGGCCGTGCCCAGAGCCAAACTCCCGTCTGCGGTATAGTTAATTAAAGCTTCATATGTAGTTTCTTATATATGTAGGATGGGTCTAAACCTTGGTTCTGTACGTTACATAAGGTCATCATCATGCTAGTTAATTGGCTCAATTTTCCTGTTCATCCTTTAAATATGAAAAAATCATTGAGAAGCATTTACATTTATCAATGTTTCAAACAGGAAATAATTTACCATGGAATTTTTATGTTAATTTTCTCATTTTTCATATAAATCTGAAAGTTTTCCATCACAAATATAAGTAAAACTATATAGTTTCAGAAAGAGTAAAGTCTTGGCTACTTGAGAAAGCCAGTGGGATGATCAAAGATGTAAAAATGTGAAAAATAGCTCTGATTAGATTTGATAAATACCAATAATTTCAATTGTGGAGATTTCCGGAGAATGGCCCTTAAAGGATCTATAAAAACCAGCAAATTAGGTCATGACACCATCTTTTAGTTTCCCTCTCATCCTCTATGTGGCTTCATAGTGTAAGGGTTAGCATCTCTCTCCAAACACCTATGTTGTCAGTTTGAATCCTGGAGGGACTTGTGTAGAATAAGAAGATAATAATTATCAATTTAATTAAATTGGCCATGCAGTCATTTGTACTTTTTTTTATAATGAAAACAGGTGGCGCCATGGCTCGTAGAGTCCCTCCTTTACATAGATAATAATTACTCTTTATCGCGTGTCAAAACGCCCATTGGGTTTCATGTTTAATAAAGTGCTTGCTTTACCACAACAAGATATAGACGTCATGTCCAATTATTGGCGAAAAGCTGTACTCTTTTACAGGTGCTGAAAACACGCACACTTCTTTGTATGGAAAAAACATGAAATGTTTTTCCCTGTTTACGTATGCACACTGTTATACCTTTGCTGTTCGTATCCCGATGAGCCTGTATTATATTAAATTCGTGCCTTTCCTTTTGTTTTGTTTTGGCGAACCATTCACATAGGGCCGAGAGTAATTTTCAACAGTTAGGACTCTTCCGAAAAATTCGAATGGATCTTTGGGCACATGGGTCCGAGTTCAAATTCTTGTCCGGCTCAAAATATTTTCTACTAAAGAAGACCAATCTAAGGATATGCTTATATATATATATATATATATATATATATATATATATATATATATATATATATATCAGATTATTGGTATTTCCATTCATCCTCGTTTACGCATGGGTAGATACAGGATTTTGAAATGGATTGGGGGGGGGGCAGCATAATAGTTTGATGACTAAAACGCCTCATAACGCCTCAAAGCATTCAAAAGGGTTTTCCTTCTTCGTTTTTGATTACCCACCGAAAAGGGAGGAGGGTTAGGACCCCCTGGACCCTATCCCTCTGTCCACCTCTGATTTATATCTAAATTGTATAATGCCCTCAACTACAAAATGCATAGGGTATCAAATTGAAGAGGGCCTATAGCTATGTATGCTATTTATTTCTCAGACTATAAGCCTCATAGAAAGTTCATCCTATGGGGAGCTGTAAGATTGTGTATTGAAAGGCGGTGTTAAAATAAAGGTCGTCTGAGACCGACGAAACTTGCCCCTTAAATAGAGATTTCTGGTTGGGTTTCCGAACAGGCCTGTCGGTTCATGTTAACAATGTCTGGCCATTCACGTAGTAGGGCTGATTTATACGATCAGTGCTGACAATTCTCCCCACTTATCCCCGTCTTTTTTATGCACTGCCATGCTTTCCCTCGTCCCTATTATAGGCCCACGCAACCCAACCTAACTCTTACCTCTTATAATTTATGAATCTTTGAAAATGATAACTCTTAAAACTTTACGACTCTGCTAACAGGCTGTTTGAATGATCGGGCAATCGGGAAAATACAGTCTAGTAATCAGATCCACTTTCCTTTGTTTTTAAACCAAGACCAACGAGTTATCGGTCTTATTCTTCCGTGCCTCGTCAATATTGGGCTTAAAAAAATGATTCCTATGTACGCGTTCCTATCACATGTGCAAAACAATGGGAGAGATACCCAGACATGCAGTTAAAAACCAGACAAACACAAGAAGCTGAAGAGTCAAGTATTAACAAATGAATTGCTTGAGGCTTGGTTCATTTTTGATTGGGCGGGTCTACAAATACGAAACCAACCCCACGAATCAAATTGACAAACCAAGAAGGAAATTGCTGACGGTTTTTGATACACAAAGGTTCAATTCATTGTGGAGTCCTAATTGGGATTAAAATAATTCTGAGATTGCTGACAGGCCCTGGAGCTAATTAGGCCTAGTGGACAGCCCTGGAGGAAGTTGAGGAAGAGGGGAGGTGCGGGGGGAAAGTATCAACATTGCAGCCTGAATGGATGAAGAAAGCATCCATAAATCAGGGTTTTAAACCCATGCAGGGTCAGGCATCCTTGCGGAATTATTGATTTCCTTGTGAAGAAAAAATAACTGGAGCACGGCACAACCAGTTAGGCACCTGCTACATATAACATATTAAATCTTAAATCGCATACCTCCAGAGCCTACCAATAAAAAAAACCGAGAGTCGGGGATTAAGTCATGAAGGCACAATAAATAAAAACCAAGTTTGAAAAAAAAAATTAAAAAAAAAAAACAACGTTAAATGCCGTTGCCAACGAGAGGTTGATGGAGGAGGTGACAGGGTCTTTTTGCTCGTCTGACTAAACACCGCTCCCTGGGGCCTGGGGCAGGCTCTGGGGAGCTGGGCCTCCACTGTCCATCTATTCCACTTACACCTCAATCCTACGTGGTCCACACGCTGGAATTTCTGACTGAGAATAATCAGTAATCAATCGTTAGTTAATTGACGGCAGCAGCATACCGAGCGTAATCCCGTTAGAGACGCTGCGTCACGAGCATGCGCACGGCGTCCCAGCCTCAAGGACACGTCACACGGACTCGGCTTGGAGAGTGTCACCAGCCTGGGAGAGTGTGACGAGATTATGGCGGGAACTGGAGCGGACAAAATACGCGGAGTTTAGACCATTATAGGTAAAAGGGAAGGGGATGGGTCCTGGGAAATAAGACCGTCTATAGGAGGAGCAAAATAGAACGAGCTCAATAGATGGATCAATATTAAGATAATCAGCAATTGAGTATAATGGAGCTAATTAAGATTTTGAGAGACATAATCTATGGCTATTTTCCTCATGGAAGACAAAAGACATGTCCTTCATCAAAATAGATTCAGCGTGCATCATAAGGCAAGATTATATAGATTTGAAGTGAACCGGTCATATTTTCATTCTTAAAATATATAACTTAGACATAATTTGCAGCGTCTGAAGGAATATCACTATTCTTAGGGAAATAGCAACGTGAAATATCCATGTGAAAAATGCAACCTAATGTCACATCACTGCAATTCTGTTATTCTGTTATTATGTTGCTTGATTGCATATCACTCTGTTATTAAATTTTAGATAACTTTTTAATTAAACCTATTTTGCAAAACCACTGTAAATATATTTTAATTGATAGTTAATTATACTTTGACTGCTGATATTAGAATATCAATGTTGTCCCAAATGATAATCATGTGCATGTAGGTTTATAAGCGTTTATATGATACATTTTCCTATGCCTATAGCCGAAATGCTCTGTTACCTCGAAATGCTCTATCTAGCTTTGCATACGTGGTCTCGATTCAATATCATAATCGACAATAACACAATTCGCTTTATTATTTTATATATGCATAAAAATGTAATGTAAATCCTGCCTGTAAGGTTCTGAATTAATTTCATGGATTTCCAGTGGATATAACATGATTTACGGAATATATGAATAACAATTTCTATGATCTCTGACGTTGCGCTTGGGGGCCTGTTAATGATCTTATACTAAAATATAATCTTGATCATCATGTCACAATCTTCTTATCACAATCTATGGAATTCAACGAAAAGAATCGATTCCAACCCTCGCACTTACTAATATGTTGCAATATCAAAAATAAGAAAGAACATTTAAAACTGATATAATTTACTAGAACCTGTATCTAAAGACAATGCAGTGTCATCGGTACATTTATAACAGAGATGACCAGCTTCCGAATGGAGTCGCTGTATGCAGTAGAATTAGGTTTAGAACACTCCACAAGGGGTCAGGCCAGGCACCGCTACAGAGCATTGAACCGAGCTATGTCTATGACTCATGATCAGGATCATCGACCTTTCCAAAACTCTCTGGATTTATGTTAATCAAGTTCCAATATATACACGGTCTGTGTTAAACTCAAACTTATTCTAATAACTATCCTAATAACCCTGAAAATGCAATCTAGAACTAGTAGAAGCAACACATTATTAACCTTGGTAAAAGATACCTTTTGCCTCTACTTCTCTTTTAAACGTGATGCTCCTGCTAGAGAGTATATCAAGGAGGAGTCTGGACTGTCCTTTGATTCACCTTTGTTACAGGTAGATTAGAATGTTTCTACCTGGAAAGACAGGTGAAGGAGCAGTAGTCAGAAATGGCCAGTCATCAGTAAGACTTCACTTGATCCTCATTCTTTTTTAAAGCCACTTAAACTGATAGAACCTAACCACATCTCCAACTTTAATGCATATTCTACAGAGCATACAAAAAAGAAAGAGCTTTTAAAATTGATGTAAAAAAACAGACCACAAAAGCCGTATACCATGTTATTCTTAACAAAGGGCACGCTACATGCGGTAGGCGACCTGCGCTGGAGAAAAGGCGGCGGTCACACTCTCCCGGGTCGGATCACAGGCCCCTGTATACACTTGAGTCGATCGATGGCCTTACATCCGAGACAAAACCGGTCCTTCTGAGGACGACTTGGAGCTTTTATGGCTTTTATCTCAGTCTAAAAGGTGCACTACTCTCTGACGCAAAAAGGGTCGGGGCAGGCTTAGGCGGGCCTTTGGTTGGGGATGATGAGGAGGCCGGAGAGGTGTCGGAGCCTTTGATGGACGTGTGGACGGCGCTACAATTAAGATGGCGCGTTTCTAATATACGTACTGCTCCTTTTGTCGTCTGCTCCTTCCCGCCAACATCCCTAACGACGCCCCCGCTTCTCTTCTAGATGAGACCTCTATATAACTTTGAGTAGAATGTGACCCTTACAAATTTTGTGTTAAAGTGATGTTGCTTTTCAAAATCGTCTAAAATGTCAACTTTGATTGACAATTTTGGAGAAGGTACATATGTATAGGACATAGTTCCTGCGATAAGTATGATACAAAAGATTTTCAAAAAGTTGACATGTGAACATTAATTCTTTTAATATGTAGTTATTAAAGATTTTAACAACGAAACACTGAAATTCCAATTGATCTAGGTAATGTTGATCAACATGTGAGTTCAATGCAGTCGAATGCAATCATAAGACAGCTTCATTGAGGCTAATCGAGGCCTAAAATGCACCCGGCTGTTGAAACGCTGTCCTTATCACTGTTTCAGAGAAAACTAAGAAGCATATTTTTATCATGCATATCAAAGATATGTGTCCGCTAGCATTAAATAGGAAATAAACTTACAACTATTATAATAGTATGTGTCTAGTATGTTAAGTGACGCCGTCAGTAGCCACCGCCATATCCCACATTTCCTATACTACTACCACCCATTTCGCACTTTCTTCATGCATTCAAATGGGGCATGGGCGGCCAAATAGGAGGCTAAAGGGTCTGACTGTTCCCGACCAGGTGTATACAAGTTGTACGAGGAACGAGAACAATGAAGGAAAAAACTCAGGATGTCTTTAGGTTTGTGATGGTGGAACACAACATCCTTCGAACCTTTGTTCGGTCGCCGTTTATCATGTTTTTATATCAAATTTAAGATAAATTCCCTTCCAAGGAGAATGGTTCATAAGGAAGATGTGGGTGGATTATTGTTTACATTCTGGTTAATGAAACAAAAGTCATAGCTTGTGTGTGACAGCAGTCCTTATTTTTCTTCAGCTTCCTTTTCATGGCCGCTCTTTCAATCCCCACGCAGATTCTAAGCCAACGGTCGAGATATAAGAGAAGGCAATGCGAAGAGATTGTTAAATCAGGTGTGTCTTGAAAAATGAACCACAATTATCACAATAACTATTATGCACAGAATCACATGCCGATACAACACAATATTTATATATGCAGGCAAAATCACATCCAGCATAAAAAAAAGCCAGGATCGCTTGGTAATTTTCGTTTAATGCTTAGTGAGATGCACAACATCTCTGCTTCGTCAGAACCGCTCCCCAGACAATAGGAAATGAACTTTGACCTCTCCGGGTCAGGTTATGTTAACCAGCGAGATGTTCTCGCCTCTACACTACAAGAGGGGCTCCCCGACTTTTCCCTATGATTCAATGCCGAGTGTTGAAGGCACTTGTTTGTTCATAAAGAACACCTTTTTGTTTTCAACGAGTCTGTGTCATCAACATAAGACAAGGCAGTATGTCACTCTTATACGCCTATCAAACAAGACAAGTTTTAGAGACCAGTGTTTAACGGTTACCCCTTTGAAAAGGTGTTAACATGAGGTTAATCTAATGTGAACAAAATAGTTTAGATGGCAAATCTGTTAGAATGGAATTGTTGCCATGTATGAGTTGTATTCGTTCTTTCTTATAGTTAAATCCATTTCTATAAGCTTGATTAAAAGTAAGTCCGCTTGAACTATATCATAAAGAACCCTATCTTTATTTGCAATAAAAAGGAAGTAGTAAACTATATAGGCCTATGGATCAGCACTCCTTTTCAACTTCGAGTCGATATGATCATTAATGAATAGGCCTACTCTCCTAACAGAAAATATCTTTCTTTTGAACAAAACTTCACTGTAAGTGCTCGAAACTGTTCTCATTAGGTACGATAACATGGAAAGCAGGCTCAATGGTGCTTTTACTACACATTTTTTCCAAAGGTATGCACTGGCACGTGTCGAGATTCCGTCCAACCGGAACCGTCTCCATGGTAACCAGACTTATAAACACTGTCCAGGATGGAGGCCAAAAACAGGATATTGGAACGCTGGAGGTCAAAGTTAGGGCGGCCAATTAACTAAGTCTGCTCCAGCGTCCCACTGAAGGGGAACCAATCAATGAGCTCCATAATGGGGATTACCTTGGGGTGTATACCCCGTATGTAGTTTCCCTAGCCAGAGCGGCGCCGCATGACGCCAAGTTAAGGTACACATCTACTTGGTAAAGAAACTGTTATGTGTACAAAAGTATGGCTTTCTATGTTAGGGTAGGGACTAGCGGCACCTCAGATGGCGCATAACGTGCCTACAGCTTTAAGCCGACTAATACATTGGCTTATGCCTACTATGGGCCTGTAGCCTTTGTAAACGTTGCTGTATTGTTTAACTAAATTAAATGTTGTAGTCTGCACAAATTGACGTCATCCCGAGATCGATTTTCAATTTCTGTCAATATTAACACTTCATAGAAGATAGCAACGGGGACTACCTGTAATTTATGTAATAGCTAATGGCTGAGCGCTGCATTCAGGTGACCATTTTCACAAGTACGGCACTTAGGGTATACCATAATCCAATGATAGGTCACACTCTACTTGTTTGACGATGTATGCTTGAATAAAACCAAGAAATATGAGAAATCATATATCTGAATTGAGTTTTAATTGATTAAAAAAAGTTTTATGGCGGGTCCCATAATATTATTTTCATTTCACTTAGTTTCACTTAGTATGAAACTGACCCATGAGAATGCATTAGACCTGCAAGGTCGAACGGCAACAACGTCTTTGACATGAACTTTTGAAATATCTGTTCATTGTGTTCCTGTCAATGGAACCAACACAAGAGTCTCAGAGTAATTTCCAGCGTTCTGTGCTTACACACTGCTTTGTCTAGATAAAAACCGATGAAGTAAACTTTGATTTATAATGGCTTTTTAAATGTCTAAAGTATGCCCTTTCCACTTTCCTACATTCATTACTGAACTAGTAACTAGTAGTTAAAGATGCCACCCTAAGCTATATTGCAGTAGTGTGATTAATGTTGCCAATAGGTAAGTCGACACCATTAGTATAGTGGTTAGCATTCTTAACTCACAGTTAGCAGAAATCTGTTTTCTGTGATTTTAATATTATGAAAAGTGTGAAAAAAAAACTCTGGCGAATGAAATAATTATAAATTCCACTCAATTTAATCCCACTGGACCAAGTAATCAAGTATTAAATGGGTCATATTGCCCCCCTTTTGTAATTTGTGCCATAGGTTGTAAGAAATGAAAATGAAAAAAAATTGATGTTTGGGGCCAGAAAAAATAGACTCAAGGTTCAAAGTCCATTTCCTTTATTTAACAGAAATATTGATATGTGCAAAACTTAAGTGTCAAGCCACTTCAACTTGACAGGACATAACTGACTAATGGACGTTTTACTCTATGTCTTACAATTCCACAAATAATTTGTTCCCATACATTATTGAAACCAGAATAAACGTTCAGGAATTGGCTACAATAACTAAATGCCTGAAGCAATAGACAACATTCTCCAAAAAAAAGAAAGAAAATAGCTGCCGATTTTGGTGAAATATTTCTGACAAAATAATGCTAATTAGATCCATGATCTTTTTTTTTGCAACAATTTGCTTTTTTTTTTACGTAGTCTGAAAGTGGTATCTTGAATGTTAAAATATGGAAGCAGTGCGTGTTCTGTACCAATACCCTTTCTGCACTGTATCCCTATTATCACTCTGTAAAGTAGATGTGGACCTCGTAGTCACACCATAAATTTGCTCTTGATAATTATAGAGCCAGCGTTCATCCTGGATATGCACACAACGATAGGCTAAAGTTCGACGTTATGCATGCTTGTATAGGATACCATATACATCTTTCATAACTTAGGGTAATTATCGGGAAAGCTTGGGAAGGTACCACCTGGTTTAATAATCAGGATGTTTCACTAGAAACTTCAGGTCATGGAAGTAGAGAAATGATCACTTCAAAAGCTGGCATAATGACAATTTGCAGTATGCCTTATTGGTTGCGAAAGTGATAAGCTTCTCAGAGTGTGAATTTTGATGCGTGATCCGTTCATTTGAGTGTTGATTCTGCACTTGTAGGACAAAATGATAAAACATTTTGGAATATTCATGCTGGAAGCTGAGACTGTCTTAAGCAACACTATATTGGTTTAAGGAAGGCACCGCCCTATTATGCAGTTTGTTTATGTCTTTATTTATATACCAGATACCCCAAATGATTTCTCGTTTTCACAATGATTATCATTAAAATCACAATTATCTCTAGAATAGCAGTTTAGGAAACCACCTTTGTCAGACTCCTTGAAACAATCCATGTAGTATAATGTCTGTTTTTTTGCCACGGCAGAGGGGTTAACTATCCAACCTCTCTGGCCATACTAACAATGTATCATTACTTGTTCTGGCTACCTTTAACTGTTTAAGAAATGAACACACTGTTGCTTAGGACCGAAAGTAGTTTGTTGATTCGCTCTAAACAACTATGGGTTTTATAGATGGTGTAGTGAAAGATTTATATAATGATAAAGGTATTTTATAGCTTAAGGAATATAAAGCACATGGAGATATTTAACCACATTCCGAATCAATAAAACTTAGTTTGAAAAATGTATGAAAAAGACAAGAGGGTGGAACCCGCATGGTCGAAATAAGCTCAATGCCCAGGGGTTTTGATCCTGGAGACAAGAGGTGAACTGGAAGATGGTAGCAAGCAGAAAAAGGGACAATTATTCTTCCCAAAATTTATGTGGAAGTTACGTATAATCAGTTCTGTTCTTGGATATCTGTCCGAAGGTTCGACTTAAGGCTAAATTCCACTTTGAGTAGGTAGCATTTGCGGTTGCTTTTTACCCACCGCAAGCAATTAGTGGTTTTGATACCAACATGTTGGTATCCCCAACCGCAAGCAATCCATGGAAAACCTAAATAAAATCATTTATGGTACTTGCAAGTACTGCAAGCAAGTACCACAAGTACCTATATTCCAAATTGTGCTACCCTACTGCAAGAAAGTTTGTGGCAGCTTGCTCACGGTGGCTTGCTTGCATCATTTCATGGTACTGCAAGCAAATACCATATACTGGAATATAGCTTTTAGTGGCCTTCCATTAAGTACGTATGGATCAAGGGTGGGCGGGTGGACATTTTTTAAAATGTGCCTACATCAATGTGAGGCCCAATAAGTCACATTTCTTAAATTAAAATTACATTTCTGCAATATCAAATTTCTGTTTGGAAACATCTATTTCATTTTCGAAATTCATATAAAAAACATTTGCAAATCATAATTTTAAATGCTCTCCGTAAAATGGGAAAGGACTGAGTTGTGAGATAACTGAAAAAGGTAATTTCAAAGAAAATTAAAATGTTTGCTTTATCTTTAGTTGACGTATCGTGCCTCTCATGATGTCTACTTAAAGGTAAATGCGGGTGTTAGGGGTGATTTCTTAAAAAACGTGACAAAATTCTGAAATTCACACAGTGCTTAGAGGAATGCAGGAGGAATATTAAGGAACTCTAAAATTGATATGTCACCATATGAATTTTAAAATCTGTAAATGTGTGCATATGGCCTCAATGCATATTTTAGATAAAAGAAAACATTAGGTCACCGTGGAAAATCACATTCTATTTATGAAAATATGGAAAATATGGGGAAAATCTGCCTCCTCAGCTAGGTTTTCCTACATTTTTCTGTGCAAAATTTCATTTCTTCTCCTGCACATTTTCAAATTTGTTTCTCCAAAGTATTCAATCATGTATAACTGAAAATTCAAGTAAATCCTACAATAAGAATAAAATCACACCAGGTGGCGCTGCAGTGGTCACCCGTATTTACCTTTAATCTACATGACTCATGTTCCTAAAAAGATTCCTAAAAGGCGTCGACCTCCCTACACTGTCCTTAACTCAATGTAATGTTGAAACTTTTTGCTACCACAGATTTCAGAAAAGGGTCATCGAAAGGGTATTACAAGCTAAAGGAGTGAATACATGTACTTAACAAGTGATTGTTCCACTCCCTTTACTTGATAAAGCGAATTGACCATGGCTACTTATCAACAATAATACCCTGTACAAGAACCTTGCTTACCGAACATTACAGTCCTAGGCATTCTTCTTTTGTTTTAAAGGTCACACCAGGCCAAAGAGCAGCTAATAGAAACATGCCTTTGCACTCAGCATCCAGCATGTTAGATTCGACTGATGCAAAAAGAAAACAGATTTCCCTGGTTGTTCTTCTTCCCCTTGTCTGCATTCAACTCTGTTTTCTTTGTGTCTGTCTAGACTGAGGTTTATTGTTGCAAACCATTCTGTCATTGTCTCAAATTATGACATATAGACCCAAGCCAAAAGCTCGGAGAGGAATTGTGGGCTGGGATAGGTCATGCTTCTTGAATGCAAGTGTGATGTATAGCCTATCGACATTTCCACTCTATAATGAAATTAAGTAAAATAATTAGTGATATTATTTTACTTTTATATGCATTCTGACTTAAATATAATTTTAAAAAACTATTTTTGACTAGAAATATATCTCAAAGTCATGAACGTAGACGCTAGATAATAATCGCTCTTATTTCATCTCTGTATTCTTCTCCATACTCTCCTTTCTATCATCATCAACCATCTATAGTGGGCTCTTGTCAATCAATCCGACCTATCCGATTTCCAGAGGAAGGAGACCAGGCCATAATGTGTGGTCGATCCTGAGTGTGACAGCTCTGGGAGGACGCGAGCAACATTGAATTGCAATTAGCTGCCATGGCGGTTTTGCATGCGACGGGTTTTCCCGCGCTCACCTCCGGTAAAGGACAAATGTCGTCTGCGCGAAACATCGGAGTCACATGCAAAACTTAATCAAGGTCGTCTGTTATGTGTAATGAATGACAGATAAGGTATATGACTAAATAATCATATAAGACTGTTCTTCTAATTTCTAGGAAGTGAAGGTGCAGTAGGCTATTCTAAAGACCTATTTGGATCGCAAAAGGCCGAAAGATATGATAACTTGACAATGTGTTGATATCTTTTTTTTAAACGTTCTCTTTCCTTATTCTCTTTTCTTCTCTCCTTGCTAATATTCATATTGGAAATAGCTAATAAGTATCAATACTTAAACCCCTTATGATATGCGCGCTCAATACAACACATTTGGCATAATGGATGCTACGGCTCGATTTTAAAAACAGAAAACGTTTTGGTTTTTCAACTAGCCATCTGTCAATGTATATCAATTATTGCTAAATGGGAACAATTTGTATTTTCCAACCTAATAAGCTAACTTAACACAATTTCGTTTTTGGTCCAGGCATAGGCTATAGGCCTATGGACAATATTGAAGCCAATTAATCATAGTACCGTTAACTTTGTTTCATTGTTTGAAGCCAACATTCCTTCAAAAAAGAGTTTTAATCTATGAATTTCAGCTGGCAACTAATTCAATCTGAACCTCACTGGGCTGCTTGGAGAAAGACCGTTCTAATTCAAATAATTTGACCCAAAATCCATTTTCATCTGCAGACTTCATAAAAAGATGGTAGACTCCATATTGGGGAATAAAGAAGGGAAAATGTCGCACAGGTACTCGCGAATGCGCGCTTTTTAATTCCTTTTACTTCAGTACAAATATACTGCCCCCCCCCCCCTCCCACGTTTTCCCTCAGAAATCCCTTATCTGCCCCTGAGTAGGCACTTATGAAATAAAGAATACCCTTTTCATGCACCATCGTATCCGAAATGGAAAAATATCTAGAGAGTTGTTGATTCTGAAATTTTTTAAATAGCCTTACCTGCCATTTCGTAACGTTATCCAAAAATGATGTTTGTTGTCTATCTAGAGTGTGTCCGTGTAGAGTATTTGAGATAGTCAAATTAAAGTCGGATCCTTACTCAGCATATTATTAAGTCACTTTCTGGAGTTCACCAAAGCCAAGAAAGTTTATCCTGCTTAAAACCCCATTTTTTTCTGGTAGGAGAATAACGTCAGAGCCGCCTTTGTCTAAAGGTGGGCAGGTATGAACTGTGTCCGTCGGGCAAGTATTTGAGACGCTGGGCTGAACTTCCGGTGGCGTTCAACGTAGGGGGCGCTATGGAGCGCACCCCACTTCCACTCCAGGACCCCATTCTACCTTCATAAACTCCTCCTTCCACCCTAACCCCCTCTCTCCCTCCCCCTCCCCACCCTGGCTAACCACGTATTGAACGCCCTATCGATCGACTTCGGCCACCGACCCATGTCTTTGAAGAGCGGGGAGGAGGGGCGGCCAGGGGACCGGCGACTGGCTGGGCCGTCTCAAGTGTTGACTTTCTACCTGTTCGCCGAGCGGGGAAAAGGGCAAACAGGAGTTAATCTTTTATCACCGAGGGCTGGAGTCTAAGCCGAGGAGGCGGCGGCTACCTGTGTGGGCTTAAGTCATACAGGTGGTGGTGATCATAATGTCGGGGTATACAACAGGTATGGCGGTCAGGGCGAGCAGCTCGTGATCACCTCACCTGGCTATATATGCTCCTAGATCAGCTCACCCTATAGGTTAGAAAACACAGATTAGATCTAAAGTAAAAACCTAGGTCTAAGATAAGATACGGCAAAGCAATAATAGATTATTTCGTATGGTGGGGGCATGTATTAGTTCGTTTGGTGGGGGCATTTTTAAATGGCAAACAGTTGAAATATAGTTTCATTGATTACATTCTGATGTTTAGGGTAGACTCTTTGGCACTGCATGAAATCTGACCCCTAATGAATCCAAAATTTGTAAATAAGGCCATTAAGGTACATTAAAGGTAATGGTAAGGTCATATATAACAGACTTTTACAAGTGCGTTTAAGGTGACATTCTCAATTTTGGAAAGGTCACCTTTACAAGATCTCCCCATAACCTTTTAGATACCTTGATGGCCCCATTTACAAAACAGTGTCAGTTTTTTTTTATTTGAGAAAGCATGATGCAAAACACGCTATTCTCTGTCCCGTAAGGAGGGTCTTTGTAGAAAATCATTTTGAAATGTAATAGCCCTCTGCCCCCGAAAAAAACACAATTTAAACTCTTAATACTTTCGGCCACCCTCCTTCCAGCCTAGGTCTTGCTTATGATGATAGGAAAAATGGAAGAATAATCTTCCCTCCTCCCACTTTTTAATGGCACCTGATTTAGACCAAAGATAAAGTTTTAAACTATATATTGCATGTATCATGAAAGACCGAGGAAAACTGCGGTTTTATAGACACATACACTCTACTCAATTATCTAATACATACACTCTACTCCATATTCTAATCAACTTAAACAACATTCAGGATACTACTACCTTAATTGAATGTAATCAGAACGATGATATTCCTTATCAAGTGATGAATTTTATATTATAAGACCTGTCCACTTTGGGATGTATTGCTGGCATGATTCCGAGGTTGGACATTATTGCAGTGTTTGCAAAGTCAAGAACTGACACAAACCTGAGCAAATGGGTTAGTACTTGTGTTTTCTAAGTCAATAAGGTGTTGACAAATAAGGATGAATTATTTTTTCTCTCAATTAGGTAATTACCTCCATTTTAGGTGAACCAAAATAAAGTATGTTTTTGTGATTTTAAGGTTGGACATTGTGAGCAAAGCTGAAGGGCTTTAAA
The DNA here is from genome assembly GCA_936440205.1 of Lepidonotus clava. Taxonomy (NCBI): domain Eukaryota; kingdom Metazoa; phylum Annelida; class Polychaeta; order Phyllodocida; family Polynoidae; genus Lepidonotus; species Lepidonotus clava. The sequence goes on from OW387148.1 coordinate 20,708,795, forward strand.
ACTGTTCCCTATGGGAAAATGCCAATTTTGCTTTCTAGTCCTACAGCCACATATTTAACATCATATTGAAAGTAAAAGCTTATAAAGTTTAGTTTTAGGTAATATTACTAGGGAAAATTACTGTAAATGAAGTATGATGAAAATTTTCTAGAGATGTTGATATCATAGAAATAAGGGGTGGATTAGCTGGCAAAGTGGACAGGTCTATTGGTCAGATAAGTGATCAACAGCAAATGTAACATACCTCGAAAAGACAGATATGGTCGTAGTCTAACGAATTGAAAATTATGACTTTAAAAGCTAAGATTTGTAAATAAGTAAACACATTAGTGGGCTCTGATCAAGATGATTAGCATAAGTAAAACGTTTAACTAGATAGTCAGGGACATAAATTATGGAGTAGAAATATTATATAACCATCTTTGGTGCATACTTCGCTGTTCTGTGTGAAAGTAATCTTGGCATGTACTCTACATGTTGGATCGGCATGCAGAGTAGAACATCGCATGCAGACAAGGCTTGTGTGTAGGTGGTGCCGCAATGGGTGGCCGAAACAAGGGCATGAGTATGGGACGATCACGAAAGGCGGCCCTCGGCAGAGGTATACCTTTTGTACTGTATGGACGACCTTATAATTAACCTTAAGCTATTTTAGCCACAAGCAAAAAATTGAGATTCTAATAATCTGATAATAGCATTTTCAACCGGGGCCTTTTTGTATAACCCCAAGTAAAACAATGGGAGTAATGGATTTGATAGTTGTTGCCAACTGTATACAATGTGTATACAACAGCAGTATACAATATGATATATTATGTTGGCCAAATATGAAAACGATTGTAAACAAGACTCAAAGGTCATTTTCGTGATATCAATCATGATCATGACACCGTGGTAGTTTGATCTACACACTTTAATCGTTGTCCAGCAGAAGATCTGCGTTTAATTCAGGGCTTTGATATGTTGGGTTTTTCCTTTAGCAAGCCCCCCCTCCCCCCCAGGGTCTATCACATCTAACAGTCTAGCTCATCTAAAAAGAAAGACGATGGATGCAAAGGTTATCATCCATAGTTCCCTTTGGTCTGAATCTAATGGATTAGCACATCCTGAAAGCGCATCCGGAAAGCGCATCCGGAAAGCGCATCCGGAAAGCGCATCCGGAAAGCGCATCCGGAAAGCGCATCCGGAAAGCGCATCCGGAAAGCGCATCCGGAAAGCGCATCCGGAAAGCGCATCCGGAAAGCGCATCCGGAAAGCGCATCCGGAAAGCGCATCCGGAAAGCGCATCCGGAAAGCGCATCCGGAAAGCGCATCCGGAAAGCGCATCCGGAAAGCGCATCCGGAAAGCGCATCCGGAAAGCGCATCCGGAAAGCGCATCCGGAAAGCGCATCCGGAAAGCGCATCCGGAAAGCGCATCCGGAAAGCGCATCCGGAAAGCGCATCCGGAAAGCGCATCCGGAAAGCGCATCCGGAAAGCGCATCCGGAAAGCGCATCCGGAAAGCGCTTCCGGAAAACTCCAGGAACCTGTAACTCCGGTTACTCTAGGGAAATCAGGAATGCAAATCCAGCAACCAATCCAGAAAGGATATCTGGAAAACATATCCAGAAAGCATATAACTCCAGGAACCTGTATAACTCCAGCACCTGTAACTTATACCTGTACCTAAGTACATAATATTCATACATACAAAGCGTCGTCTGCTAAGCATCACTGTCTGCTTGTCAGATGCAATGAACCAGAACCCCAGAATGCATTGCACAACTCTCAGAATTCCCAGAATTCCTAATTCCTTTGTTTTCTGACAGGAAAAGTAAACAGAACTGACTATGAAAGCCTTGCTTGTACCCTCATGCCGTTTAAGTCTATGAGAACAAGCAGGAACAGGCTGGTACCAGTGGCAGCTCGACCCATTCCTATCTGTCCCCAAGGACAAACTAAGCAACTTCTACAATCACAGCAAACTTGGGCCCAGAACAATTGGAAATACAGCTAATAACAATGATATAAAACTGACGGAATTTCCATAAGTACCACTTTTCCATATAGATTAAACACAATATAACGACATGTATTTCTGTGCGAATTGGCATAGCTCAGTGGTAGAGCACTGGCTATGTATGGGAGGGCTCCAGGGTTCAATCTCCCATAACCTTTTTCATTTAAGAATACTCGTAGAAAACACTGAGCTGAAACTCGAGTCCAAATCCCATGGGTAACACCAGAAATGGTGCCGACAGACTGAATCACGTGTGCTACACGACCTTCATACACGTGTTTCTTCCCATTCACCCCTGTCCTCAAATGTCTAGATCACGGGATTTTGTTTCCTTGGCTATTCATTAGCGCCTTTCTGTATGTTTTACACATAAGATATCTAAAAATATACAGTTGTTACTCAACCTACTGAAAACAATTAATAATTACAACAAATCAAGGGCAACCAAATCAAAGACAACCAAGCTTTATCAAACAAAGATAACTAATCAGCAACACATAGGAGAATAAAGCCCCACAAACAGACAGTCCATTCCTAAACGGGCCCTGTCCTTGGCAGGATGACCCTACCAGTCAGAGGTCACCCGGCCCGGGACCAAGGTACCACCGGGCCCACCTGAGACAGGTGAGTTCAGACGTTAACTGCGTGTGAACTGCCGGCCCCAGGTGTGGTGCCTACCTGCACCCTGTCCACCCTCACCTCGGCAGGTGGGCCGACACAGGTACCGAGGTAGGGTCAAATCACGTACAAACAGCTTCTCTACGGAAGGTCCTCATATGAAGGGCTTTTTGTTTCAGTGTTGTGGTTGTAGCGGTATATATACCTATGATTAAAGGATGTTGGTTCTGGTAAGTTTGTTTAAAAGCTAAGGAAAATGCGGGAATTGGGAAACGAAAGAAAATGCTGCGCTGTTTGATATGATTATTTTGACAGGCAACGTTTGAAAAGGCATTGAATGGTTGTCTTGTTCTGAGGGCATGATTCTATATTTTTTGTCATTTAATGAAAGCATTTGGTGTGTGCACAAAGGTTTTTAGAAAAATGTCATACCCTACGGCAGTTGAGTAATATCAGATATGTCAGTCATGCAGTGATGTACGGCACAAGGGGCCCCTTATGTACCTCAGAATTATTACAGAAACGTATGCAATGTTCATTCAAACTTCAAACTCAAGACTCGCGCTGACATGCTATGTTCCGTGATGCACGACCGCGCACGTGCATAGTCCGTGTGTGACGGGTGCCATGCCCCTGGGGTACGGTACCCCATGCCCCTTGGGTATGGTAAACCCACGCCATGAGGTATATACGTAAGACAGGTATACGTGAAGTAGTCCATGAGTAAATGGTAAGTTAACATCAGACAGGCAACGTAGTCACGATAGGAACTATTTACAATGGAATTGCACAAAGATCCTACAATATGTAAGTTAAGAGAAGTGGACATATGGTTACAAAATCACACACACAGTTACAAAAATGGCACATACAATTAATTATATTATCTTACATATACAATACATGCGCTTTCCAAATTATAGAAAGTACACAATTCAGTAAGCCCGCATGCGTCTGTCCCAATCTGACTGGTTGGTTGCAGAGACCACTGACCGCCCGCCAGTGGAGGCCCCCCGCCCCCAGGTAGGCATCAAAGAGGAGACAACCCCCCTGGGCGGTGCTTTGATGTTTCTTATAGCCGCCCTCCCAACCACGTATACTTGCCCCCTGTCTCGCACACCTGAGTTTGATTTTTGAGAAAGGGTATTTCGAGTTAGACAAAACAATACAGTAAAGAGTTAGTAAGGAAGTATATTACAACCTAAAGATAGTTGAATTACCTGGCACTGAGATAACAATTGAAAACAATTTCGAGTTAGGGATTCTGAAATTAGACAGGCAGATCACTATAAGAACAGATTTAGTCCTGACTACCTTTATTCATCATATAGACTTACTTTACGTTGAGAAAGAACAATAAAAACAGATTACCAGATTCGGAGATACATTGTATACCAAACGTGAGATTGTCATTCTTTTATTGATATTATTATGACCCTCCGAAAACAACTGATCCTACGAGGTATCTACTCTTCATATTCTGAGGCTAATATCTAAAGATACATGGATGTAAATAAACTGGAAAAATCAAATAGTGCAAATATCGTATTAGACGAACATTCCATTCAAAATGATTTTACATTTCTATGTGGCACACTATATTTAACTTCTTAGAACTATTTGGTTACCATGGCTACTACACATTCGATAGTTTGAATTAAAAAGGTCCGAATTTCCAACTTTTGGATCTGAACTATTCTTCTTGATCTTTTTTTGGTATTACTACATTTTCAGGTCACCTTGATCTTCCAGATGTAAATCGGGCGAACCGACTATGTATGCGACGTCACGTATCCAAGGTAGGATAAACAATGTAAGCGACAAGAACCAAAGTGATGTTTTTATATACTACTCAGACTATGATCATATAATACTGTATACGCAACACTCACAAAATAAAATATTCTATGTACTACTCATGTAACTAAAAGTTGTCGCGTATATATGCTTACAATTAAGCCAATTCACGCGTTTTATCGTGTACATACCGCCCCTGTAATGGCCGATATACGCGATAAATTCAAATTTCTGTATACTACTTACTTGTCACGTACATAATACAGGGTGCCCACGCTTTTTCAGAAATCAAAATAAGACGCAAATAAGACCTTTATAATACCTTGCTGGGTACCAAAATAAGACCGTTTCGGGACATTTTTGAGAAACATTTTTATGACCTTTTTGAACATTTATATATTCTACTAAAAAGAGGTGAACATAGAAATGGCAGGAAGAAAAATTTCATTTTGTAAGAAATTTGAATTGACCAACAGATAAGACCTTTTTAAGAACTTTCGAAAACACTTATTAGGTATTTTGTGATTAATATATATGGCTGGTAAGTGATCCCACCCTTCACAAATAGTTGGTACATCTGTCACGGTCGATTGATAAACAAATTATTTGGCACAAAATGGGTTACACGAATACATCCGAATTCGTTTTGTTTGAGAATAAATTGTCTGAACATTTTCCGGTCAAATGTGGGTTACCACAAGGATCTATTTTGGGTTCGATCTTATTTGACCCTCTTGAGGACGCATGACAATTCTAAAATAGGTCAATGCCACTCAATTGTTTCTAGATCCATACCATGAACGATAAGTAAGATACAATTGCTCAGTCTCTGTTTACCTCTTCTGTTTCAGTCACAAACATTTTGAGACACTTTCAGACTTGTCTTAAGCGTCCAGATTATGATGATGATTGTTGGAGTTTAACATACATTCGGCAATATTTCAGCTATATCAGGACCAACTCACAATATTTGGCTTGTACAAAGTACTATCGTATCTATGGGGGTGGAAACGACAGCAAGGTGAGGTGGTGTAGCAGGCAGAGCCCAGGCTCGAACCCGGTCCAGCCACGTGTGAGGCGAGCACCCTAACCACTATACCATCCCGCCCCCTTTAAGCGTCCAGATCAACACAGCTTTTCAATTTTAGTCTAGGTATAGCAATGTGGCAATGTGTGATTTATTGGTTCATGCTTTTCAGATCAGCAGAATCGATGATGAATAAAATCCATGATTCGACACGACTGAGTAATTTTAGGCCTACTCTTGGCCACCCTTGTGCTCGATATAAAAACACTGAAACCAGTATTCTTAGAAACCGTTTTATTTAAACATTCCAAGTGAATATATTATATAACTGCGACCAACAAATACAGATAAGAGAAACCTCCCAAAGTTAGAGAGCGTAACATGATAGACGCACTTTGATAAATAGTTAAAACACGGTGGTATTAAAACATGTTAGTATTCATTCATTACGTAAGCTCCAGGAATAGATTCTCAACTCCAGATTCTCAACTTTTCAAGCTCAATAATGATTAAAGTTAGAGTTTGCGACAATACAGACGCTTCACATTGATAAAGAAAAGCAGTGAATTTAGTGTCTTAGAGTAAACCGCGATGCTAACAATTACAAGCACTGCTATTGGAAGAGTGCCACTGAAATGAACATGGTGAATCATGGTTTGAAACATGGACGTTTTACTTAGTTTGACTCATTGCGACAGACACGATATAACGTTATACCACTGTCACTGAACTATTTGAGCTGGCCGCATGTGACCCGTATTATAATGTAATACATGCAAAACGTCTTCGACAAAGTTCTTCTACACTTCTTATATACTTTGCTACAACCAGTGCTCTGTATGTTTTTGCAACATTCATACTGCTAACTGCATATTACTTCGGTGACATCTGGACAGTGAAGGCTGGCAAGAAAGGCTAATCTAATTCACAGAGAATGGGTAAAGGGTGTAGAAGTCATCAACGAGGTTGATATTGAGGATAAATAAGACTGCATCATTCACATTTTCCAACGGTCTAGAACCAGGGATGTAAGTCGGGGGACAGTGAAAAAATCGGAAATAGCGTTAAGAAAAACTCAGAAAACTTGCATCCCTGTAGAATGGTCTACCACTTGTGAAGGTTTTGTATAAATTGATTAAGAAACAACTACCAACTAGAATTTCAAGCTAGAACTAAAATCTGCAGTGATAATTGCTCATGTTTCGTTCCTAAAACTACCTTGTAAAAATGCACCGTACGAATTCTTAGATATCGAAGATTAAGATTGTGCGCATGTAAATCTCCATAAACGCTCAACCTAATACACATTTGACTTTCTGCATATGCTGGAATATGCTAGCCGGTATAATCCGTGCAATTTGGTAACACTTTTCCCAGATTCAAGCTTAAAAACTTTCTAAGTACTTCTACATCGATCGACGTAAATTCACCAGGCAACCAAGTAGAGCTATTCCACCTAATCTTTAAAAAACAAAATGACATTTTACTCGGTAACATATCTGATATGTTAGAAAGCTGTAGCCAAGGTGATGCATACATGACCATACAACAAGACCGTTTGGATCTTCTTAACATCGTATAAAAAGAAACTCATGAAAGAATGGGGTGGAAGATAAAACCGTTCAATGGTTCACTGCTTACCTACGCGGTATAGCAGCGGTGGGTGCGTAGCAATGATAATTCAACAAATAATTCAACAAAGCGCCAATCAAATGAAGCAAAAAAAAAAAGCAAAAATGGCATTCAAAGGGAAATCATTTTCTGAGAAAAGATACATGTACAACACCTCACTTATATTTCTGAACTATCATTTTGTGCGGTTTCATAGTTATCTTATGAAACAATATCATCAGTGACAAGTTTTGTTTGACCTTAAATAGATTCAAACTTTTTAAAGATGTACACCACATTGTATCATATTCTCTCTGTGGTTTCTGCAAAAATAATGATCAGCCAAACCAGAATACATAATAAGAAACAGCCTGTTACATTTATACCGGAAGGCTGAAGGTGGTCTTTCAAGATAATTCCGGATAACTTTTTATTTTATCCAGACATTTCAATTATTCCAGAATGTGTAATGGGGGAGGGGAGGATTTTAACAAGGCAAATAGGATATGCCTAAATCATTTTGTTTACTCTATCGACACAATTTTCTACAAAACCAGTTCTTCTCGGGTTTTGAAAGCAGTCCACCACGGCCAGAAATAGAATACTAGAGAGGATCCTCTTAAAAACAAAATAAGACCACATTCATACTTTGTAAAATTGATAAAATGTCGGCATTCTAAACATACTGATCGTTATGGAAGGCAAGATAATAACCATAATCATATGTAATAACCACGATCAAATGGAAGGCAGGGTAATAACCATAATCAATGAGATATTGGACTCTATTCTGCATCAAAAACTTTGTCACATCTTCTCACTATAAGAAGATACATTAAACACACCAAAATTATAACCTGATAACATTCCTCATTAGGTAGACAAATTTGATATTGAAATAATATGTTATTCTATCTCGGGTCTGGCTTGTCATGTCAGGATATGTCTAATTGTATAATGATCATTATCATTACTACTGTGAATATGTTATATCTTATACATACCTATACGGAAGATCACTTGTACGTGAGTATGGTTTAATAAAAAAAAAAAAAAAAAAAAAAAATGTTCACCAAAACTTTGAAGACGTGAATATACATGGCGAAAACGTCCATCAAGAGGGAGGCGACTGGGTTATTTCATTGTCATATTTATCAGTGAGTTGGATATATTTTTGTAGAGATTAAACCTTACAATGTTGTGACTCCAATTGAGAAACAATATCTCCTGAGGTAGGTAAGTAGTAATAGATAACTTTACATGAAATTAGTATCCTGATAACTTAAGATACATGATAAACCATTCATTACATTACTTTTATACTACTAAATCGTCAGGAATTTCTTTTCTTGCATGTATATGGCAGGTGACAGTGCCTGTTTTTGGTATTTGATAGAAAGGCGCATTTGATTCAAAAGACCACATACTTGAGTCGTCCCGAAGTGATCCCCTTTTACCTGTGGTTTTACCATTTGCGGCTTGCATAAAAACATCAAATATAGTTTATAACGATAAGCTAGGGACTGGTGTTAACAAATGCTTTTACCCTACTGAACATTTACTTGATTCCAAATATATCAAAGTGAGATACCATAGTACAAGGCATTTACATATATTTGCTTACGAACAGCCAATATATCCCAATAACTTATGAATGAAATGAAAATAGTTAAAATCACATATGAATTGAGCAAATCAACATAAGAATGCCATATGGAAGTATCACATGAACAAACTTTTTGATGTTTGTAAAGTGCAATCAAGTTTATCAATGGACCTTACGATGTCAGGGGCCTTTCATTAAGTACGTACGCAGCAAGGGGGGTGGGGGGTCTATAATCTAGGAAAATGTGCGTTGGTTCCTGTACAATTCCATTGAGTACTTTAGACCAAGGGGGGGTGGGGGTGGGGAGGGGTCTAAAATCTAGGAAAATTTGCGTACGTACTAAATGAAAGGCCCCTTTGTAAAAGAAAATAAAGGTCCAATTATGCATCACTATTCATTTCTCCAGATTCATCTTATGATTCAATCCCAGTATCCTATACATGTACATGCTTATTTTACTGAATAGCAGCGTATAGGGTACATCCTTTAGGTCAAGGATGTGATAAAATACTCTACCGTGCTAGCAATAATAATGATAAAAGTTATTCTGTATCTCGCATGGACTCAATGACTACAATTAAAATGATGTTAGATAAGATCGATAAATGATATTGATTTTTATGAAGTGAACATATTAATAACAATCTAGCTAAGACGTTTACACCTCAGCCATGAGACTGGGACTTGTTATTAACAAGGGTGTGGGACTCTCGAAGTGTTATTGTATACCAGAATACGATGGTATGCAGGATATGTATGTATGACTCACCAAGTGGGAACCATTTTCATACTTATAGGGCACTTATGTCGGATGGACTGTTTTAATTGTTGTTGTTGTTGTTGTTGTTGTTGTTGTTGTTGAAATAACCATTACAGTTTACAAAAGATGCCTATGCAAGCTAGCCTGACTTAGACTGTTGTTTGAAGGCATTGAAGAGCCGTGAGGTAATTGATCTCTGGAGTGAATTTTTTTGAATAATCGTCTAAAGACAATTAACTAGAAATACATCTAGAAGAATTCAATAAAATTATGTGCTTAATACTAGTAATCTTAATCTAAACCTTGATCAAAAACGCATTCCTATTTCAAAGATTACTAATTATAGTTTCAATTTAGTTTATCACCCTATTTTCAAAATCAATTATATACCTATATTTATTACTAGTCTCGTGTCTAGATCTGATTAAGGGCATCTAAGATTTTAAATAGATTTATAAAGATACATTGTTGAGAAGGACAATACTAAGCATCTCACTGCAATGGAGTTTAAAATCAGATTATATCTAAGACATTTATAGCTTAAGATATGGCTGGAAACTGTCAAATGCATTTCCTTTCTAAGGCCTTAGATTTAGGAAAACCATTTGCAATGGGTCCTCTAGACAAATGTTAGCGTGCATGCGTGTGATATCCTTTCGTTTTTCCATTATTACTAACATGGACATACATGTATCGCTATGCTACTATATATGAATCACACGCAAAGAGTGTTTAGCATGTCGTGTACACGCACATATATCTCCCTGTACGAAATACTGGGGTTTGGAAGAGGCATGGGCTGACAAAAAACGCTGATTCATCAGACATACTGCCCATGGCTGAAAGCACTTCTAGCTGCTACCTTCAATAGGTGCATGGAATGTATCAGGAGTAAAGAAAAGTCCCAAGAGGACCTGTTTATACCTGAATACAATCGGCGATACATAACTCACAACAAAAACCCACCAACTCCAGAGGTTGTTCATGGTAATTAAGAACTATCACAATCTGAAATCACATGGAATCAAAACTACACAACACCGGGGTATTGTATAAGGCGTGGGTGGGAAAATCAATGCCAAAAGCCATTCTATAAACGTCTTATAAATGTTGCCATTTTAAAACATAGAATATGCATCTTCAAGTAAAACTGTTGTAAGCCAACAGAAGCAATGGCACTTTCGATAACTACTCATCATTTGACACATGCTGTGTACAGTAAGATGTACACAAACTGAAATAACAGGAACAATGAATGGAATGAAGAAAACAAAGGAAACAGATCTAGATGAGTAGTACAGTTTAAATTAAGAATATATAACAGTGCAGGAGTATTTGGTTTCTTAAAGGTTAAGCTTATCAGAAATAATGAAACTAAATCTGGAGAGACACACGCAGCCATGTTGTAGTATAGCTGTGTTGGAGATAGCAGTTGTCCCTTGGTCATGAGATTCTACACTGCTACAACCTCAATAAAGGTAGGGATGTCAGGCATCCCCATTCACCTGAGACATCAGGGGGCACCAGGCAAAATAATACAACATTGTATGTCATGAGATTGACCTTACTTTGTTAATAACCAATAACAAAACACACACCACACAGGATACACACACTCTCAATGGTGACTCCCATATCATAACAGCTGGCACAATACAGGTATATCATTTCTCCCTTATTGGACCCTTCGCCGGATGGTGCACTGCTGGTTAGAGTCGTTGTGTGGAAGCGGGCAGATCTGGTTATGAGGCGCCGCCTAGGGGGCAGGTGAGATACTAAACTGGTGGCGCACTCCTTAAGAACGGCCACAGCCAAGGACCAAACTGGAAAGTAAGATAGAAAATTAGGTTGTTTCAGGAATCGTTACAATTTCAATTAAAACAGTAACGTAAACTTCTTCTTATTCCCCCATCAAAATCAAAGTTTATTTACAAGATAATTGTTCATAATTATACGTTACGTTTTGACCGTACACATAATTCACTAATGTTCTTGGACAGCATAGAAAACAATATTTGTCACGAGTTTGAATCTAAATGACCCTCTGGGCAAAGGGGCCTACCTGGACAACACGAATATAAAGTAACGAAGGCGTTCACCTGATGGGTAAATATTATCAACATCGTATAACGCCAGTTCTAGGCATATCAAATGAAACTGGCTATTATGTGTCTATTTTGCGTAATTTTAAACAATAACTGTAGCCTAATCCATTCTACTATATCTTTCTTAGTTCGAAATTGAATGGGTAAGATGGTAAAAGTGTTGTTATGCTTTTCTAAGCGTAAAGAAGGGAATACTCCAAGAGGAAAGGCTCCCTTGAGAGTTACCCCAAAGGGCCTCATATGATAACTCCTCATTCGTGAATGGAACACATAATAACCTAAAAAACATATCCCAAAGAATATCAAACCTACCTGGATTCTTGATTGCTGTTTAAGGTACCTCCGACGAGCGTGCATGCTGGAGAAAATAAAAACCTTACTTTGCATGTTCCAAAAGCTATGCACCTCTACATTGTACTAATATCGTTCGTGGGGGTAAAAAGTTAGATTGCATTTGATAAAAAATATTTCAAAGTAATTATCGCAGCTTCTCGTTTTTGGAAAGTAAACATCGCCTTTTCGCAATCTTGCAATACATGTTATACATCGACTTTCCATAATAGAAGTATCTAATAATTATTAGTCGAACAACTTATAACTACGTCCCGTCGATTTCAACTTTGCATGAAATAGATATAGGTACCGGTAATCTAAAACTAGGTTGAAATGTCTCTTAGAAATGTGTTAATAAAGTGTTATTTTTTACTCAAAAAAGGACACTTACTTAAAGAGTAGTCCGACGTAGGTGCCCACCCCGGCCAGGACGTGCCACCAGGCGTGGCCCTGGAGGACCACCCGCAGACCCGGAGACACGCGCGATCGCATCTCCCTGAACACAGGAGGAGGTGGTTAGTGTTAAGCCCCTCGTACATATACCGACGCGACTGGCAGTCAGAAACTCAGAATCTGGGACTAGCCATCATTAAAACAGGAACCAGGGGCATCTACCACTGTAATCTATTTATAATGGGAATACCATAAATACCAGGGGGGAGTTTAGTAGCAAAATAGTCCAAAGTACTCCCGACTTAAGACTGAAGTCGGGAAATATTAAACAAGTTTAAACTCTCCCGACGCCACTGCCAGTCCCAGACTCCAGTCGGTACACCTCGCACACCTCCCGACGCGACGACACAGAGGGGCCCTATTTGTTTCTGAGACTGTCCCGTCGGTATGTGTACGAGGGGCTTTAGGGAAATTAATAAGGTATTGCATACATACAACAAGTTCCCTTGCGTGATCAGTGTAAAGCCCGTATTCCACATACCGATTTTGATGCTCCCCATTTTGCATTTATTGATTTTCTCTGAGAACATAGCATGAAACCATACATCCTATATACCATTCAGCCCTTTCTTTTGATTTCCCAAGCTCTAGCCAGCCCCCTAAAGTTCAGCACCAGTATATAGTATACAATGTGACTGAATATAAGGTTGACCATCTGAAAAGGCTATTTCTGTATTGTAGCTGATCTAGTTACCCTGTTTTGTTTACTTTGTTTCTTTAATGTTTTCATTTATCCAGTAATGAATTCATAATATTCAGCAAATTAATTTTCTGTGCAAAGTTTATCAATTGATAAAGTTTATAGAAAAAAATTGTATCTTCAGGACTAAATATAACTAGGCCTACCAATTATAGATATTAAATCTTTTTCAACTTCAAACTTTCTACAATAACTTTCCCACAGACATGGCTTGTCTGTGCTACAGAATAGCAGCGCCAAAACCAAACTTCAATAACATTTGTTCGCTTGATTATCCAGTAAACATACTAGGGTCAATAAGTTGGATCTGCATATATTCATACATACACTTCTATTGTATAGGTCACGGCCTAAACTTGCCAGGGGCCATGCTTTCATAACCGATCATGCTAATAAAGTGTTTTATGATTAACTTCTCATTATTAGTGACTCCATCACAAAGATTAATAATGTCATTGCAAAACTAACCCAAAATCAGAACTGTTAAATGTAATTACTTTTTTGACACAGGGATTTACTATATCTGATTAGCCTAATTAGTTACGAAAATATGTCCATAAATCATTCAGACAGAGCTGTCTAGATTAATGAACATCGATTATGAACATATCAAAATAATAGCAATAGCTCGCAGAAACCGTACTTCATCAGACCGTTCAAGATGTGGTTATATGTAATGTACTTACTTGAGTTGTGGACAGAAGATGTAGTCGGCGTTCCATATTACAAAGCCGACAGCGTATGTCCCGAGCCCAATTATGAAGAGTGGGAAGGAATGTTCAACTTTCCTGAAATAAGAGACTTTCTTTAACACATGTGTGCTCCCTTAAACTTGATGTAAACTTATCGAAAAGTGCTTATCGATGTAACCATTTTGAGCGAATCATTAAAAAAATTCAGTACAAGATATTTTGTAGGTTTAGACTCAACCTTGTGTAGCAGAGTCCAGGCAAAGATCAGTCTAGCTCATAATAATTTTTTCAAACCCAATTAAAAATAAACTTTGAAAATCAGACAATGAGTGCATGTTCATCAACGTCTTAAGTCTAACTATACGTAATTCTATAAAAGTACTGTATAACTAACTGACTCCCTGACACTATTTAATTATTCTGAGGCAATATGCAAGTAAACAAGTTCCACAACCATATATAACATAAATAAGAGACGGTCTTTCTAAGCAACAGATGCCTTCAGTATGAGTAAGTTATTTACCTGGTAATGCGAATTGAAGCCCCAATCATTCCAACAACGAGTGCTCCGTATGCTGCCTGTTGAGGAAAAAAAAAACAGCAAATAGTAGGTTTTAAAAAAACGCACTTTTTTAAAAAAAAAAAAAAAAAGGTTAACAATTGTATGTTTAAATTTGAGAAATTATGATCAAATTACCAAAGAGAACAATTTAAATGCGTACAATAAAATGACTGAGAAATGTACCTACCTCATGGAAAATTGGATTTTTGTTTGTTAAGTACATCTGCAATAAATACAGAAATCAATTAACGGAAAATATCCCATGACCGGGAACGTGTAACAACTGTAGTGCAGCTGATAAGCAATATTACTATTCCTAATCTTCTTTTATCTTGCACATGTAATCTCATTTTGGTGATCACTACGTGGTGACCATGAGCATGTGACTATGGAATAACTCACAATTTATGAATTTTAAATGATGAAAGTTGTCAAGTGTTATTCAGAAAAATTGATTTAGCTAAAAGTAGCATAAAATGTAAGTTAAATGTTCCAGATATAGAAGGGTAAATAACAAAGAATTTAAATTGATCACCAATATGGCAGCTAAGTATTCTCATTACTGAAGCTGAATATTGACACGCAAGTACCGTTAAAAGTCGGTAACTCTATCACATTTACAGGTCACTACTGCCCCCTAGTGCTATCTATGGGAACTATATAGAATGGATGTAGAAACGGAAAGGACGGGGTGGTGCCTATCGTTGTCATAGACAGTTTAGTATGGTTCAAAATCAGTTTTATCAGGTTTATTGGACAGCGTTCCAACAATTTATAAAAGGACAACCCATGGTATTGTATATATCCCCATAGTTCAGAGATCATCTACGTATTCCTAGAAGTTTAAGATAGTAGAAAATGTCAGCTTGAGAATAAACAGGGGCATTTTGATGATTTACAGAAATACAAATTGAACCAACAGATCTTACCACGGTAACGACTACACAGTATAAGAGGAGGCCGATCTGTAGACGGCGGTTGTGACTTTTTGGTGCACCATCTACTTCGATCCTATGTGAGAAAGAGCATGAACATAAATCTTCTTTTAACACTAGCAATGTTCATTTGATAATACTTTCCTGATGTGGGTGAATTGGTGGGGGAAGAGACAATTTTGTTATATGAAAATATTCTCATTTTATCAAGGAAAGCACTTTATGAAGAAGTAAGATTTTGTCATACCTACCATAGTAGTATAATTATATAAGCAATAAAAACGTAGGGATATCTCAATATGTTAGTTTACAATTAAATTCAATAATCATATTGGACTCAAAGAGATATTGAATAATATGAAAGCAGTGACATCGTTCTTGATAATTTAGGTTTTATAAAATTAACCAGCTGTGATTATTCAAGAATATTAAACCTCAATAAACTTGAAATTTAAAGAACTGTCAACCTCTATATGGTTCCAAGTTATACAAGTTACCACATGAGATAACTAGAGACTAGTTTAATATATACGTCAATTTGCATGATGATACAATGAACACAATTTATGATGATAAGTAAAGTCAATGTTAAAGGGAGGGTAGTATAGATTTTCTGTTCACACAAATTCATGGTTTTACTTCAAATTTCTAATGGCCCTACTATTAAAAACGTCCAAAGCTCTTATTGAAAGGAATATACTTATTTCGTCTAGAGGTAGAAAGCAGGTATAAAGCAGTCTTGGATATGTACATGTAATTCAGGATACCCATATTTCAATAAAACACAATGGCCCATACACTGATCCGTCGGTAGTTTGTTACATATTGTCAGAAAAGATGCCGCAAGTGTTCCAATGACTGCATAATATTACATTTAACCGCCGTCGAAGATACAATACTGTCTCTCTATGCCATTCAACACAATCATGTAGATCTTTGCTTTGGAAAGTTTATGTGAGCTTTGAAAAATATTCAACATTCATAAAAAAAAAAATCCCAATTAAAACACTTCTTATAATGATGCCTTCATGTATCTGCCATCAATACCCTAGTGATACTTAATAGTATCAGGCGTCACCAAAGAATTTACCTGATGTAATCCTCATGCATAAACAACGATGCTTTATAACTATGGTGTGCATACATGTTATTATGTAAAGCTACCTGTCAACCAAACCACTAACAATTTCTCTGCTTCAAAGCCAACATGCACACTATAAAATTGTTTCCGTAGAAGAAGAGGGAGAATTACTTTTCCAGGCCATTGGGTGACAGTCGTAGGTAATTATAATGAACGTACCACGCCGGGAACTTTCTCTTCCACTGGTTCCAGGCGACCTTTCCCGATAAACTGTGGGTGGCAGGCACTCAGTGGCTCAGAAAAATACTCTCCCCCTCCAACTGTCATTCAGTAATTGTACAATAGGTTTCGTTGTAAACATTTATCCTCCCACGGATTACTGAACGAATTTTGACCTTTAATGAATCCAAATGATGTAAATGGGGCAATTAAAGTGTATTAAAGGTAAGGGAAAGGTCACCTTTACAAGACCTTTACAAGACCGTTACGATATGTTTCTTAAAATTCTGAAAAGGTCATCTTTACAAGATCTCTCCATGACCTTTAATGAACCTCAATCATCCTTTTTACAAATCCCAAAGGTCATTAAAGTTCAATTTTTGCGCAATGGATGTATTTCCATATGAACGTTAGAAAATGCATAAAAGAGAGCGTGTGAAGTGTGGCATGCATAGCGTGCTGACGTGACCGAGGGTGAAGTCAACTCTTTTCGTTTCCAGTCCTAAACCACCAACAACAATAAACCTATTTCAACTCGCTCATTGTCGAGTCTTTTTATTTCAACCACCATCAGGCAAACTACCTGCTCTTCCAGATGAAATGATATAGAATAAATATACCAAATATATAACACATGCAATTAGCAAAAACCCCTTCCTCGGACATAACACAATTGGCGATATGCATAGCTATAATGGTATGGCTTCCATTATTTTTTTTTATTAACCTAGTACCTTGTTGCATCTCAGAAAAGGTTAAGCCATGCTGAATCAATGCGAATAATTTATTCAGCCGAACAGCCATGCAGAAATCTAAACGCTTTGCTGGTAAGGAGGGCTTTGCTGAATTTTTGAAAGATGGGCGAAGAGGAGAAATTGTATTCGTATAAGGTAAGAAGACGCTGCTTTATTTTGAAAAGCTTTGAAAAATTAAACTTGAAATAGAAAGAACATATAAGTATGTACAGCATGGGCAATTTCCATCTTATCGAAGTCCCACTTAGAAACGGTAAGTTAAGGATTTAAGTATGGGAAATTTCTATACAAAAAAAGAAAAAAAAAAAGCCAAATATCTTTTGAAATTACGCCGTTTTGAAAATACGAAATAACATTCAAGTGGAAACAATTTTCTTTCCTCGATCCCTATCTCAGCGCCAAAGATTTTAAATAGTTTGAAGCTCACCAAGTACCATCTGCTTTATCAACCAAGCATCTAAAGCCAACGTGCCTCATTCGCAACTTGAAAATGAGCCAAGCTTAAGGCTGTTCATTCAAGCGCACCTCAAAGAACTACCTCCGTAAGATTCCCAAAGGTTCTACCATATGCGTTAGTATAATAGTAGAGCAATAACGATGGAAACAATGCCTTAAGATTCTATGATGAGACAGTCATGCTTGAGATGCAAACATAAACATTATGCTATCATAATGTTATAACGATAAACAGACAACAAAGAACTGATTTAAATCGAGAGATATTCTAATGTTTCTTGCAATGTCTACTTAATGGCAGAATTTCCACCGAAAAGTCCACCGATGAGTCTTCAGGTCCCATTTTCTATTACTGATTAAACTTATCAGTCACAAATCAGCATGTTATGATTAGTCTCTCTGTGGCTGGCAATATGTCTGTCACACAAAAGTACCGTCACTGCAAAATTACCCAAACAGAGATGGTTTGACGTAATTACTTTTTGTCAGAGATGGGATTACTAGTCACCAAAAAACTAATCATAAGACACCGATTAGTGACCTATTAGCCTGATCAGTTACAAAATCATGGGTCCTGTTTACATATACGTTACTTACAAGGAGTAGACGAGGAGGGCCATGCCCCAGACCATGGGTAACTCGTCCAGCAGCTGGTCAGCATGCAATCATTTAAGTTACTAATTAGTTGACCCATTCAGAAACACTATTTATTATGAGTCTAAAGTAGATTCTTACCAACACACCTTCACCTGGTTCCTGACTCTATCCTGCTGCTGATGACGTTAAATTTTACAAACAAATCCTAGTATATTTATTTCTTATAATCCTGCACATTAATACACATAGCTGTAGGTGCAATTCCAGCTTTCGTTGTAAAGCCTCATCCGCAATATCCCACTGAAGCACATGCTACGGAAGATCCATTAAAACTCAGAGGGCATCTTCATCCATTGCAGCGAATTGCAGTTAAAAGTGTTCAGGACTCAAAGTAGGGATCATGAGAAAAAAAGTCATTGAAAAGGTCAGAATTCTCCAAATAAAAAGCCAATTTGAATACAAAAGAGCAGCGCAAAAATCCATTTGTACCTCTGGCCATGTTGACTATTAATAAAATGCTTATATTCTATGATGGGTCTACAGATTACTACTCCTTGAATTACGATATAAAGCATTGGTTAACAGATTATGTTTTTTTCTCACTTTTGACACTTACAACATAAGTGGAACAGGTTGTTGAGTCACACAATCACACCTTTTTAACTTGTGCAAATTTTAAATGATGGTGAAAATTTTGACTAACTTCATCAATAGGTATCAAAAAGAGTAGTGTAGTTGAAAGGTTGAGTGTGATTTGAGCCCTGTTGAGTTGTGGGTGGTTACGTGCAGATTTTCCTAATCTTGGTTCATGACTTTCTTTATCTGATTTGTGAATCTTTTCTAGAAATTTGAATAGATATCGTTGAAAATAAATTGTCAATAGAGGATAAGAAAAACAAAAACGGTTTTAAAAGTCCCACCTTGAGATCTGAGTACACGAAGCACGGCATCATTTTAGTTGGATTGCTTCACAATAAACATGCAGGGTTTCAATGAACTCTTAGAGTCAGCATTTAATTTTTGGCTTTTTCATTGATACTTTAACGATTTCAATATACAATCATGAAAAACTGAAAAATCAATTGTCATACAATGAATCATTTACAATGCCGGACTCATTCTTACTTGAATTACCACCGAGGAAACCCAGCATTGCCATTGATTATGCCCATGATCAGAATATCTAATCTAGACAGCGCTGTATTGTGCAATTGCTTAGTATGACCAGCACCACTCCTCCTATTTAACCTTCCGTCTCTATTTCAGGATAGACAGCCGCCCCTTTGTCAGCTTAGCAATCTATTCATTCAGCCAAATCCAGGAATTGCCACATTCAGTAGATAAACACAAATACCTACCAACGATATCTCAGAATATAATTTTCTCCGTTATACACTGCAGACAAACCGGGAAGTTATTTGTAACTGTCACAAAAAAAAGAGAATGACCTTGTTTTGACCATTGAGTTTACCTGTCAGTGCCTACCATTTGGATTTCTCCTATACTCAGAAAGTATTAGACGAAACTGTCGCTACGCATGGCTACTAAATAAGTGGAGAGTGACAGAAATGATCGTCAACAAAATTGCTCTTTATCATTTCAATTTTCACCATTTCGCAAAGCAACTTTTTTTTCATACATTTTCTCTTCGGTACTAACATCTATATATTAGGGACTCGTCTTGGATCTATCGCGATAACTGAACGACCCATCATTAGAGGCGAGTAAAAACTGTGAATTTAAACACTCTATGAACATCCTTTCCAATCTGTATTATAGAAAGAATTTCCAATATTAATTAAGGAACTACCCTGAGGATCATTTTGAACAACTTCACATGAGGTCAATGAGATGATATGTAGCGCAGATGAACCATATAGCGATAAATTGGGAACAGGGGCAGTGTTAGACTTGTAATATCTTTGATTCAACTTCTCAAAATTTCCCACAGACCAAGACTTATGAAGTCCAAAAGCACTCACAAATGATTATGCATATACTACTGTACGTATAGAAGCAAACTCAAAGCATCAGAAAAAGGAAATAAACGTGGAAATAAACATACCGTAACAATCAGGAAGTTAACAACTATATAATTTGCGCAGTGAAGCATCTTGGGGATGGAATTGTACGGGAAATAGATTGAATAAGCTTGAGACCTAACTTATTTTCTATTTGGGTGAGACGTGAGTTCACTATGTTCACTAAAACCATGCATAACGTTTAGACAGTCTACCCCAGGGTCTCCACTTTTGTGTATTTATTATTTCATGTTCATTTTCTGTTGTGTCCAAACTACGTATAACTACATTAATTGTACCGTCTAAATGAATTACAAGAATGATGAAAAGGGTTTTAATGTGTGTTATAGTTACTAAAGTCTTTATCTTTTGTGGATCTAGATATGGAATTCGAATTAAAACATGGATAACCTGCAATGATAAGCTAAATCCTTTATAGATTCGAGACCTATATTTCTCTAAAATTGTATTATAGCATAGTAAACTATTAGAGTACTAATAAATTCAGGTCAATGAGTCTAATGAGGTCTAAAAACCTCTTAAATCATTCTTCTTTTAGAAAATCCATGAAGAAATTCTCGCATCTCTCTTTGGTCTGGTCACTTTTATGTGTATATTATACGTGCACTGCTGAGTATGTAAATTTCGACATAAAACGACCCCAAGGTAGAACTGTCATGATAGTGTCAATGCTGCAGGATCGGTGCAGAACGGTCGGGGAGGTGAGGGCTGCAACGGGGTGTGACCACTGACTGGGCTATACTTACAGCGAATAGATCATGAAACATGCCCCATAGATCATGGGCAGTTCGTCCAGCAACTACAAACGAAACATAAGGACGTGCAACAAAATGAAACCTGCCAAAAAGAGCGAGCACAAGAATGAACAATACCAAATAACCAGTTCATAAACAGTAAAACAGTACATGTATTTAAGCTAGGTACTGTGTAAGAAAGGCGACTATTAGAAACCACCCCTTTCTATTTATCAACATGTCCGAGAAAAACTTTTAATTGTGATATGTAATCCTGTACCCATTACCATTAAGATTAACATTATTAGTTACACAAACCCACCTGTTATTAGATAAGCTGTGCTTTCGGTTATGTCTCAGTTAATATGGTTACGTGTATAGATTTGCACTCAGTGATTTTAAAAACATGACTTTCGATTACTTTACAACTTGTGTCAGAGAGGGAGAACTCACAATTATTGTTTTTTACTTAAACATAATAAGTATGGCAGGCTTTATCTAAGCATCAACATAAGTCGACATCCATGTTTAATAGAACAGGTAAAACAGATTAAATAATCAATTCATCATATTTCTTCTTTAGTTCGTTGCTATAGGTAAAGTGAATACATGTGATTTCTAATGAGTCAAAATTCCAAAAACCACTTTTTTCTAGTCTAAAATCAAATCAGGAATATCAAATTAAAGTATATGTAGTATAAACATTCATTCAACACATAAGTATACAGTATTTAGAAGGTAAAGAATGAAATATGATTTAAAACCGTCAAGGAAATGCGGACAAAATGTTACAAAACAATTAATATTTGATAAGATTTTTGGGTTCTTAAAATATATCATAACTACATGAAAGTAATTCGCCATCCTCCTCTCCCACAACCAAGCATACACTGTCACATTACTGGAAGACATCAGATTTCTTTCTTTAAATATGAGTGACATGATGATCATTTGAGTTCTGGACGCTGGGAATCTAAAACAAATTCTTTAAACAGATCATTTGAACATGGATACTTCATTTAAAGTTTAATAGATGACTTTCACTGATGAAATTTAACGTATCGGTAAACGTTTTTTGGGTGGAATTGCGTCGATGGTTTCTTTTTACGGTTTGAGGTTTTACGTAAGTTTGATTGAGTTTTACATGGACATTTTCATGGGCTATTGCATTCTCCCTACTACGGATTATGTCTTAAAGATCTTTTTTCGTGCAGTGTTACTAGTTTCACTTTCATATATTTTAATGCACCTGCAAATTAAATCGAATTCCATTCTTGGGCAGGTAGTAGACTCCTTTTATTTTCTCAAGAAGGTTTGACCACAGGCATTTTTGTTTCTTTATGTGTCATTTTGGAAACCTACTTTTTGATATTGTCTTTTCTTGTTTCTGTAGTTATTTCCTATATTTGTGCGCAAG
Source organism: Lepidonotus clava (assembly GCA_936440205.1). Lineage (NCBI taxonomy): Eukaryota > Metazoa > Annelida > Polychaeta > Phyllodocida > Polynoidae > Lepidonotus > Lepidonotus clava. Next base: position 20,731,294 of record OW387148.1, read on the forward strand.
ACGAGGCTAAGGCGTGGTCAAATTTTTCTCCCACCCCCCCAAAAAAAATTCTCTTTAATTATTTGAAGTTGACGATCATGCATTAAATGTAAATTCTATATGTTTGCAATATTTGCCAGATTTCTATAGGTGTTCATCATGTTTTGTGTAAATTGTATAAATAAGGGTGCCCACGCTTTTACAAAAATCAATTTAAGACCTTTTTAAGACAAATTTCATACCCAAAATTGGCAAATTTAAGACCAGTTTGTCACAGGCTATGACAAATTTGGCTATGAATTTCGATGTATTAACACTTGGCAAAACTGCACTTTTGCTCATCCTATCATTTGATATTCATTTCCTAATGAGATCCAATGTAAGACCTTGTTAACACCTCCAGCACAAAAAGGTTAAATGCAAGACCCTTTGAAAGCCTTAAATTTGAAAAATTCAATTCATAACCTTTTAAGTCGTTTTAAGACTTGCATGGACACCCTGGTAAATATAATTTTGGAGGTGCATGAAATACAGGTAATCAATTGGTGGGATGAACTGGTTTAAGAAAAGGAGCATTAAGAAGTGGTTAAATGAATCACTTTTAACTTTTTTTGTGTGTTAAGAAGTAAGGAAAACATATCTACCTGCATCTCATAAAGTAATGTCCCGTGAAAACACGTTGACCCAATGCCGACCACTGCAAGGGGAAACAGAGAAAAAACTGTCAGTTACCTCAGAGAAAACAAACGCCCTCAAACAGTATAACATCCGACTTTTTACGACCTACATAAGAGCAAACAGAAGGTCCCTCCAGGGTGTGAGGGGTCAGGAGTACCGGATGGTTGTGGTGGTAGGGGGTTCCCCATAGCAGTAAAAAGAAAACATGGTCACATATTTCTGTTTTTTTACAGGAATACTATGAATTTCAGACGGTACACCAGATTCAGAAATGTTGGTCTTTATATATGCAGGACATAATTTCATTGCTGCAAGATGAATAGCATTTAGGGGATACCTGTGACGTCACACCGAAATGATATGAGTAACTCCTAAAAGTGCCTCTTGGCCATAGGCACTTAATAAAATGTAAAATATACAGATATAGAATATATATGCACGCTAATAGACACTTACAACCCCCACCTTCCATAACACTCCCACCACACCTCTCATCCTTATTGTTTTATCCAAGGGAAGTGCTGACTGGGAAGTGGTTAAAGCTCAAAGACCAACAGGTTGTTTAAACCTATTGTTCTCACCCTTTCATTCGAGGAGCTTCCTTTCGGAAATTTTGTAAAGTTCTAGTAGTAATGTATACACATTAATTGATAAAATATGAATTCTACCAATTGGGCAATACACTGTAATTTTGTGTCTAGAAATGATTTAGAAGGAATAAACTTTTCATCAAAACATTATGTTATATGCAAAGATTCTTGTTTTCTTCCCATCCATAGGCGGGCTAATTGACCGGGGTCTAAATCAACAAGATCTGCACATCATATTGTTTAAATCTAATAGGTATACATGCATCAGTGCATCATTCTTTAAAAGTATGTTACTAGAATAGTTCCTTTAGCGACTAAGATATATGTTCCTACATCCAAAGCACGCCTGGTTGGTTATTTGGAGTAAAGCACCATATCGACTCTTGAGGTCATATCAACGGGGAGAACAAGTTTATTGACAAATTTGTCTTGCATAATTGAATCTATGAATGATATAGGAGAAACATTCCAAGGGATCAGTATGCTCTCCTCGAAGGATGGCAAGGGTTCTTATATGGGCTACATACATATAGACATAGTACCAAAGACAGCGCTCAACATACCAAGCCTTTGATAACCCTGTTTGGTCAACAGGGGTAGGAGGGGGTGAAATATATCAGCAACGCAGGAATTTGACCTCACGGAGGGCTGATCATGAGATGAATGTTTAACATCGGGGTCACATGCACCCAATCACCCCACTCAAAGCATGGCTGAGAGCATAATAGATATGACACAGAAAAAGGTAAAATTCACATATATATTGAAATTCATAGCAAAGATCCACTAGTTCGTACCGTTCGGCTGACCTTACTACCTTACAACAAGGCGACAGTACTTTTTCATGCCCTAGTTATTGCGTCGGTTCAAAACCTAAACTCAAACGATCACCTGACAGCTAGTGGCGCTAAGCAAATAAAAAACACTGACTGAACACGAAAGATAATTCTGGTAACGACAAATGCACGCCAGGCTACTATCAATAATCATTGATGTATTGTTTCGACGTTTTAAAAAAGGTGTATTTCAGAATACTAACTTATAGAGAACCATAGACAATATCCGATTCTATGCTATACAGATGTTTTATTTAGGTTTATTGACGACTGAATACATTAACATGATATCGGAATGGACTGGTTTTCGTTTGGACCAGCGTTGGTGCCATATTGACTTTGCCTGAAAACGTTAACATCATTTTAGATACGTATTTATAAATGAGATAATTCAACTAGATTTTCTTTTAGATCTAAAAGTGATTAAGGAAGATATATTTGTTGTTTGGTGGTGGAGGGGGGGATCAGGCATTCGATATATGGACACCATTTCTTTGGACAATATCATCAGTTAGAGATTGGGTAATTTAAACATTCACCAGATTCTATACATTCCCCATAAGACCTACGTAAGTGTATGTATACACAAACGGTAGTAGACAATTACCTTCCAGTAGGGCACTATACATATTGACCTGGCAAGGAATAAACATAGACAAAATTGCCTAAAACTTTCCCAGCAAAGAGTATATACAACAGGTTTGAGCAAGATCGGAATATTACAAAAGGGGCCTTCCATTAAGTACGTACGCAAATATTAAAAAATTTCAGAACCCCCCACCCCCCTTTGACCAAAGTACGCATTGGATATATACAGGAACGTACGCAAATTTTCAAAAATTCCAGACCCCACTCCCCCCCTTGGTGCATACGTACCTAATGGAAGGCCCCAAAGACGCTAAACCATAGTGTTTAATTGGCCCAATTTCAGATTTTAGGATATCAAATGCAATTCATTCGTGATTCAGTGCAATTAGATAAAAAGAAAAATTGCACTTTCTCTGAACCACAGTGATATTCTGAAACTTTTAATGGAACAGTAAAATATGTATGCGTGTTTTTTGCTGTTTAACCTAAGATTATTATATATGAAAAGAAGAGCTTTATGCTTAATCTGTGTTTTCTTTCCCTCCAGGAACGCTTACTAGGATTGACTGTTGCATTTGTCACTGGGTGTTAAAGGTTACTTTCTTAATTTCATGTCAACATGCACTGCATTGTCTTGTGCAACGTATACCGGACGAAAGTAGCAAAATCAAATGAATAATATTTAAAACAATATATTGAACATTTAGTTCCGTTTAATTACGCCCGACGTTTTTGATGGTTAAGTTAAGAAATGTTGTCCTTGCAATATGTCTGGACATCCAATGACTAACACCGAAATATGGGTAAATTATCTAAAATTACGCATTGCGAATATCTGATGTGATCATATTTTCCGTCTATCTTGAAAAATATGAAAAATTTAGGAGTATAAGAAGGAAAAATCATCATCAATGCCGCCTTCTCATTGCATACACATTATTTTCATTCCATGCATGGCATAATGCTTCTGGAACAAGTGCGTTGCATCATCACATATACATAATATATCTTTTGTATCTCTATGATCCACAGAAAAATACGTCTATGTGACATTCAATCTATATTCATTGAAATACTTGAATTAAAAAAGGTTACCATGTGGGGCAAAAATAACAACAGCAATAACGATGTGGGCCTACCTATAAAAATGGCGTAAATAAAAGGAACAGGGAAGTTGAGATACTTACATACAAGCGTGAGGTGACACCATATGAAGCGACTTTCAAACCCATCCTTTATGGCGTACACGGTACCGATGAGAGGGGGGACAATCATAAAGTAGTTACTGATGGTATTCCCTGAAAAGGAAAATAAATATGATTTTAACACATTAAAAATCATGCATAACCTAAAATACCAAAAAATATTATCAAGATTGCATATAATTATTTTATAATTCTTTCCCCACACTTATTGTGAAAGTAGCTATAGTTTGAAAATATGGACAAAGATTTGTCTCATATTTCCACTTGGCAAGTTTATCATTAATCGACAGATTTTCTTACAACTATTTGGAAACTGAAATCCTGGGCCTAAAACTTATGGAGTAGCCCTCTTGGTTGCAGCCATACATTTTTACCAAGTTGTTGTTTTTTTAATGGCTACATAAGGCTCATTTCTGAATAACGTGCTTATTAGATCCAGAATTAGAATAATTGTACATGGACTAGACTCACTGACGGACAGATTTATTATCCTCCCCTATATGACAGTCAGCCACTTTTCTTTCTTTTCTTTTCTTTTTTTTTCTTATTTTTTTGATAGTTTCGTACCCGTCCGGCCCCGGTGCCACAATGGGACGTCTAACTAAATACCCCTTGTCAATGTCGCACCCAAACCTCCCGAGAGAAAAACACATATATGACAAAAGAGACATGCGATCAAACATTACATGCCGTCATTAGGGACAGCTAAATGCATAAAAACTAATATACAGCATAACTACAGTGGTAGTCCAATTGACCGGTAAAAAAAATGTGTGTGATAGCCTCACACTTTTAGTAACATTAATTGGGAACAGATTTTGGTAGTTTGGATAGTCCTGGTTAAAAGTCCAATACTGTTGGGCCTCTCATTACGTGGGCTCTTTGTCTGCCCAGTCAACCCCAGTGGAATTAATAGTACACGCGCGCCTGGTTTCAATTATATGTCTTCATAAAGTCCATTACTACTACTATGGTAAGTTCATAATACATGAGGCACAGATTTGACAAATGACAGAGATAGTTTACAGGCTGTTACGCTCTTTTTGTGCTCCCTTTGTAATTCATTCGTTATTATACTATGAATAATATCACCCTGTTGGTAGTTAATTCTCAGTTGCCATCCTAATTCCATGCATCCATAGTTGTAACACAGTGCGTTATTCTGTAGCTCGTCCCGTATGGGCCCCGCCATTGTGGTACATTTGTGATGTTATTGATTACTGATATCAAATCTATATCGGTCCGGGGCATGGAGTGGGTAACTTATTGCTCATCGCCTGGGTGAGAAATAAGTACACGGACAGACCTAGAAGCTAATGATGTCGGCTCCTCACAATTACAGGGATCGTGCAATTAAAATGTTGATCAAAGTACAAAACTTTTATTTAAAACACTTTAAGAAACTGAAAGGGTTAGATAAAGCATTAAACGGGATATAGAATCAAGGGTGTCAATTTCTTTTTACCCAATATTACAGACAATAAAATAACCCATGCGCACCACAGACTGGCAGATCTTCATCTACCTTTCAAATTGTAATTAGGCCAAACTTGTGGTGTTCGGGTAACATTGGTCAACGATATCAGGATAGATAAGTCGATTGATTTTTAAAAACAATTTGTCTTAGACCCATAGAATCAGGCATTATCAAATGTTGAGAACTTACACCAAACACCATGTACAACAGTTTCTAGCATCTAAAATCAATTCCCTGACCAAATATATGCCATTTCCTGTTATTTTTGGTCGCCCAATTAATATTTAATTGCATTTTTTTATCCAGAAATTTTAGGTTAGGGCAAAAAATCTAGGGTAGATCTATATATCGGGCTAGACTCTATACCTCAATTGTTTGTATTTGACCTTACACAGTTAGTGCATGTCACTCAAGGGGCGGATCAAGGTTCGGGTGGGGGGGGGGGGGGGGGGGTCCACGGGTACTGATCCCCTTTTTCTTTTGATGGACCCCTAAAAGTAAGAGAGGGGGGAATGCAGCGCACGTGTGCAGCTGCAGCAGAAAATAATCAAGTGGGTGGAGAACCCTGAAAAGTTAATTGGCCACAGGAGAGTGGGTCAACGAACAAGCTTGGTCGGCATACCGTGACGGGGGCGACCGTTGGCATGGAAGCCGACCGGTGCTTGGCTCAACGCCTAACGATACGCACTCTCATCTGTTTTAATAGCCCGTAATTCCGATATTGAGTATTGACTAGTCATCAACTGAGTACAGGGTTCAACATTGAGGCCTTTGGCTTGGCTGCCCGTCGGGCAGGTGTGGGTGAAATTTTGCCTGTCCGATCCTTGATTAAATTTGCCTGCCCAACTTTACTATAATCATTACATGGAAAAAATTGTAGCTGCCCTTCGGGCAGGTGAAGATAGATACATTTACTTTACCTGCCCTACCTCAAATTGCAATGCTTAATGTCGAGCCCTAGCGTGATTCTGTGAAGCATGCAATCATGGGGCTTTCTTCTAAGCACTCGTAGATTTTTTTTATATTAATCTCTTGTCTAAAAAAGGGGAGTTGTAGATAGCACGATGGGGAATCCCCATGTTGCCCTGTCGAATTTAACAAACCATGATGTCCCCTGTGGTTACTCTTAGGCCATGTCGCCGTGTCGATTTTTTCTTTCGGGTCAACCCCTACATCCATTAAAATCTGCATGTCAATCTGTCGACATGCGACGTCGTTTACTTGAGGCCGCCCATAAATGACGACATGTATGCTGCAGAGAGGGGCGGGGCGGGTTCATGCTTCCATGATGAAACATGACAATGGCTTGAATGGGGGGGGGGGGGGGGTCATGTTCGATGTTGAAAGGTTCCGATTTAAAAAAAAAAAATCAAATGAAAATTGTAGGTACAGTTGCGATATCTAATGCTAAAATTTCTATTTTCATGCAAGATTAACATTACAGGGTAGATCTACCAACCGATAGTCCATTTTCAAATTCCCTGTGTTTTCCCTGAGACTTCCCTGTCCCACGGCAATTTTTCCCTCTGTCATCCAGGAAGTTTTTCAAATTCAAAAGCCTCTGCATGCAGAAAAAAATTGGACAACCCAACAACAAATCTTAAATCCCTAATATCTTGAAGATCAGGAATTACAGGACTTGGCCAAATGAAATTCCCTCAGAATCCCTGGGCTGTGTTTTCACTGTTTCGGCAAAATTTGCAAATTCCCTGGGTTTTCCCCGTCAGAGACTTTTTATGCCATTTTCCCTGTGTGGTTGGTATCCTATTAAATGCTTTGTGGCCGACATGCGACATGTCCCGTCTGGGGCCCCTTTCGTGGTAACGTTAGCGGAGCCCACGACCACGTCCCACCTCCCCAGTCGGCGGCCTGTAACCAGTGCCGCGGGGGGCCGACCAGACCCCGCCCGGTCCCCGGGCCTGGCCGTCTCAGAGCGCCCCGCCCCCGACAGCCAGGCCACAGAAATCCACTGCTACTGGCTCAGTTGCATCAACTATGGAACAAACTGCAACTTTCACAAATGCATACGTACAGAACTCAGCAATGTAGCTTGAAACTTCGTAGTTTGCTTCGCACCAGTCAATGGTAGAGGTTGCTTTTCCCCAGTAGCCCGGCAAGTCGCGTTCCAACGGCGCCATCTTGGAAAACTCGAATGCGAATGAACCCGTTTCCACGGCGCCTACTTCCTGCATCGGCCAGAAGGGGGCGTGCGAGTGGTTTCGCGCCAAGCTTTTCCCCCCGGATTCGTGCACCGCATGCCATGATGATGGGGGCTGGATGCGGGGTGAGAGGTTCTAAAAGGGCAGAATATTTGCCCTTAATATTCATTTTACAGAGGCGAATAATGAAAATAATAAAAAAATGTCTGCAGAGGAGGCCAACACCCATTGGCCCGAGGGTGGGGTGTCCAGGGCGTCCTAAACCCCCGGGGGGGGCACTCAGTCTTTGAAGGTAGATACCAACTGCGAAACTACAGCCCCCCCTTTTTGGACATGGGAATACTCTGACAGCCCCCCCTTTTCAGGCTATTCCAGGGACAGCCCCCCTTTTTGGGGATAGGAATAGATCTAGTCTGACAGCCCCCCCTTTTCAGGTCTCCAAAAAGGCATTTGTTGACAAATTTTGTGGCCATTATTTAATTTTGGAACTCAATAATTTGATTAGAAGCATTATGAAATGGTTGAATAGTATACAATAAACTGTTAATATAATGTAATGGACAATACATCATTGTCAGCTCCCCGTGATAATTTGACAGCCCCCCTTTTTTTACCCAAATTGGCGATTCACAGCTACAGCTCCCGGAGGTTCCGACCGCAGTTGGTACCCATTTTCATACCGAGTGCCCCCCCCGGGCCTAAACCCCCCACTTTTTTTTATACTTTTGTTGTTGTTGGACACATGAACTATAGTCTAGACCGACAGGGAAAACTGTTGCACATGTGTAAACAAGTACGCCTATGCACCGTTTTAGTACTGCACTTAACTTTCATGCTGACACCCCCCCCCCCCCGCCTCCACCCCTTCATTCCGAAATCATGGATCTAGGCCTAGGCCTATATTGGTCTGGCAAAGTAGGCCTACTGGCCATGAACCTACATTTGCACTGTGACTGGACGATCAGTTGGTTAGTGAAGGCGGAGTTTCAGTCGATGGAAACAGTGTCAGATTTAGAGGGGGTGGGAAGCCGCTCACACAACCACCCCCCCCCCCCCCCCTTTCTTTTTTTTTTTTTCTTGTGACCAATTTTAGACTTTTTAATGTAAAATTCGGCCAAAAAGTATAACTAAGGAAAATACATCCCGCCCCACCCCCTTTCCCCCCAAAAAAAACATCCTTGGAGACTTCACTTTGTGTAATACGTACAGGTGCTTTTATCGATTCAATATCCGAATCAATCTAAGGTGACATTATGGTAGAACACTTATCAGACCAAGGACGTTTTAGATCTAACTGATAAAATGATACACTATAGATCTACCTGATTCTATACTGATAATAGCGAGTATACCCGTAGAATGGCCTGTGGGTCGGACAATGAATTAAGATAAGTGAATGTAGATCTAGATGACCATCTTTGGGCAATACCAGAATGTAGAATGCATATATGAGAAGATAGCGTAATAGTTGTATTGCAAGTGTTAAAAGTTATACAATTCTTTGAACAACGGCAAATTCCTGCTGTATGGGAAGAACACAGGATGACTGAACACTCTAAAGTTAAAACAAATAACCGGTGTCGGTGTTTGCTTGTTTGAATAATTTTACTCAGATTATGGAGAGTATAGGGAAGATTCTCCTCTGTAAATACGCGGAATATTTCATGCAGCACTTCACTTCTGTGACAGTTGCATGATGTTAACAAACAGATGCGTGCTTCTGATATTACAGAAAAGGTCAGGCAATCTTGAAACACGAAAGTCGGAACACAAACTTCCTCTTCAGTGAAATATCAAGCGTCCATAACAATTTGGATCTTTTTCTTTTATTTTGTGAAATATGTTTTAAAATCACGAGGCCAATGCGTTTGGACATAGGATATGAAGTTTTAGGCCTATAGCAATGTCATGCGTATACCATCTGCGCTCCTTATCACTCTCAAATAGCCTAAGCCTACTCACTTGTTATCAGTAAACCCGTATATATCCTTACTGATGCGCCAGTAGATAACGTGTGCTTATCTTTCCCTCCAAACTCTCCTGAAATGGGATTGATCTGACTATGTTTGCCTCGGATGTAGCTTTTCTGATAAAGCAACACACTAGTACATATAAATATGGGTGTGACCATTTGGCACATTAGTAAATATTAATGTTATTTAGGCCTATATTTGACGACGTGCCGTCGCTACATTATTTTAACTAGCAAAGGGAGGTCCGGAGTGTACTTGATGAAAGTATTTTTTTGTTTTATTTACAAAGAGACATTTAACACGTGTGTTGCAATGGTGATATAACTAAAGTTATCATCTAAGAGATTCTTGATGTCTAGCCTAAACAGTTTACTGCAGAAAGCGATCTTTTTTTCTTTTTTTTTTTACAGTAGTAGTAGTAGTAGTGCTTTTATTGACAACAAAGAGTCATTACAAACTGATCTCATGTGTCATATACAAAGACAGTAACATATATACAACAAACAAAAGTATTCATTAAGATAACAATAAACACATGACAATCACCATATATACTGCTGGTATCAATACTGTTATGACAAGTACAAGTCTAGAGGCATAGGCCTTATATGTCATGAGATCTAGATCTTTATTTGCTATCTGGTTCTAACTATTTAGAGATTCAGTTAATGAATGGACGGGCTATCGTGATATAAAATTGGCAAAAGAGCACCATGACCTTGTTGACACAAAAATGTGACACCTGTAAGAAACTGACTAGGTAACAGTAGACTAGTGATGTAATTTTGCTAAAGGCTAGTGATATTACAACGGTCAATATTGTCTTACATGATTTTCTCTGGTTTTGAATGCAGAATATACATAAGTACCCAGTGCTTTGATAACTTTAGCATCTTTACTACCCATAACAGAAATAAACATGTCTCCCTGGGGAATTGTAGAGTTGTCCAGTGATAATGAGTTAAGAAAAGTTTGTCGCAATCCATCATATAGTGAACAATTTAGGAGAAAGTGCTGTTCATCCTCAACCTCATTCAAGGAGCAGTTTAGACACTTTCTATTTTCCTTAGCAACCTTAGGTTTTACATGACGTCCTATCTCTATAGCAAGTGAATGAGAACTCATTCGTAACCTGGCCAAAGCTGTCAAATGTTTTAGATTAGTCATGCAAAGTAAGTAACTTTCCATATAATATTCCTCTTTGAATTGTTGAAATTGTTGTAGTTTTCCTTTAGTGTTGTCTTTTACTCTCAATAAACAGTTTTCCATATGCATGTTGTACAATCTTTCTCTTAGTCCTGCCAGTGTTTTATTTCTTACAGTGATTGGTGCCGCTATAATTAATTCTGGCTCAGACAGATTCAGTGATTCAAGGAGTTTTTGTACCTGCATACACTAATATGTCTTCTTAGCTGCACTGGGAAATGCCCAGTCTCACTGAAATCCGCATCAGTCGGGGTCTGTGATCTTATTCCTAATGTACTTTTAATATACATTAAATTAAATGTTTCTAACTTTTCATTTTCCTTAAATCTATACCAAACTTCTGATCCATATTCCATTATTGGCAATATCTGGGTGTCGAAACTTTAAATGCTAGTTTCGGAGACAATCTACCTAGTGTTTCAGCACTTAGTTTTTTGGCCTAATAGCTAGCTTTTCGGGCCTGATTAACAAGATGATCCGGCAATGTACTAAATGGATCCCTCTTAAGAGTGTTGAAAATAAAGCCAAGATATTTGTATTCACTCACAACCTCTATATCGTTTCCTCCAATCACAAAGTCTGTTGTACTGCTTTCTTTCTTATTGAAAATAAGGACCTTTGTTTTCATCAGACTAACAATCATATGCCACTTATTGCAGAATTCGTACATCCCATTGATCTGTTCTTGCAGGCCCTCAGCTGTATCTGAACACAAAACTAGATCATCTGCATACAGAATATATCGTACAATAGTGTCATTCAGTACAATCCCATACCTAGATTTCAAAAAATTCTGTAGATCATATAAGTATTCTGTAAAAAGCTTAGGACTGATCATGTCACCTTGTAGTACACCACATAGACTCTCTATTTCTTCACTTAGTTCGCCATTTACTTTTACTCTACACTTGGATTTGTTGTACATACTTTGTATAACCTGTAAAAACCTTCCACCCACCCCTCGTTGTCTAAGCTTATATATTAAAGCAGCCCGATTCACATAATCAAATGCTTTTGTGAAGTCCACAAAGCATACAAATAAAGGTTTGTTTACAAATCTCTGTTTCATGATCAAGGAATATAGGATGAAGGCATTGTCTGTAGTCATTCTATTTTTCATGAATCCTGACTGAAACATATCATTGTCTAATAAAATATCATTTTTCATTGAAAGGCGTGTATTTAGAATAGATTCAAATATTTTACCTAGTGCAGGCAGCGCAGTGATTTTTCTATAGTTATCAGGATTAAGAGTACAACCCTTTTTGTGTAGTGGATTAATAATGCCTAATTATAACCTCTATATGTTGGTAAACACTCACGCAGCCCTCTCCTTACTCTGTATAAAGTGATGACTATTCGAACTAAGAATAATTACACTTACTATTTATAGCCTAATCTAAAACAGCAGACGTTCTCCTTTTGGTTGTTGTATAAACACACATCATTTGGTTAACGATGAAATTGTTGAATACATGTCTGCTTCCACTGGAAAGTATCGTGTTGTATTTATATCAATATCATGCATATATATGGACTGTAAGTTTACTTTGTGAATCGAATACCTCAATATAACAATTATTTCATTGGAGATGGTAGTGATTACCATACTATAGGGGCTACTGTATTCCAACTATGTGTTCAGAGGATTGGGAATTACTTATACAAGATTGGTGGTTATATACTTTAACCCTTTGAACATGTGGACCAATACATGTACACATAGGATGGGAGAGGTGCTCAGCATGTGTTGTTCTAACTTTTCGAACATGTAAATCCTTGAAATTGGACTTAGGATGGGGAAGCAATCTGTGCAGGATGTGTTATTTCAACATTTCAACATGTGGATCCGTGTGCGTGGACTCCCAGACGGTAGCAACAAACAAACTTGTTGAATAAGTTATGGGAAAGCCTTCCCAGTCGCTCTGACAACAATCTGTCTGAGTGATAAAGGCAAGTGGGTCATAGCCGCTGGAGGAGGGGTGTGTAGGATGAGTGCGTGTGAGTCGGTGGGTTGTTAACGTTGCATACTAGGTTTTTGGCAACCACCATGTGTCACTTAACGTATTTTTTGCCGCATGATTATCTTGTTGTTATGGATTGCATGGTCATTAATCGTCTCTTTTGAGGGATTAATTGGTGGTGGCGTACGTATGGGTTTCATTTGCCTAGCTACCGCGACGACGTAAAACATGAGCAGTGAGAGAGCTTACTTAATTTTCAAAATAATTAATTGAAAAGTATATTGTAACCAAGTCGGAAAAGTCAAATACAAATATATAAATACAAATTATTCATTAGCTACCCAGTTTAAGTAGACCTCATTCTTTTATAGTACAGGATCATGGAGTGCGTACACTCGATGACTGAGCTAGGTACATGCGCCCCTGGATGTATAGCTGAACTATCCAGCCTGCTCTATCCAGGCACCAGACGGTATAGACATCAGGCATTTTTCGAGCAGGGGTGGGTGTGGCTGTTGATTGTGTGTGTGTGTGGGGGGGGGGGGGCATCTTACCCTTTGGCCATCTGTTGAAAGAGAGGGATATATTCCCCATCATGAAAGGCAGTATGCAGGTCAGAAAGCCAACAACAAGTGTGAGCATTAAAATAACTTACCACTATTAATTGCTTTCATGGAATGATTTAACTCACTACCTAGCTTGCGTGAGATATGGAGTGGTTGAAATGCATAGGCCCTAATTATGAAATAATTGGCGAAGATCAAAAACGAATAGAAAGAATTCTACACTCTAACTGCTTGGTTTATAATCTTCCCCTGAACCAGTACATAATAATCAAAACACCTTTACATTGGAATTACCAAAATAATTATACAAAAATATGCTCATGGGCATATTGAAGCTTGGCGCACCATAGCAGTGAGTCCAAGTGAGCAGTTGGGTGAGTAATTGCCCCCAGTTCTGTGAGGAGCAGCTCAGTGGCTGAGTACACACGGTCCTCATCTACTGCCACCTTGACTGCCACTATCCGCCGACTAGTTGTAAATCCTTTACACTTATCCCGACCACTTATCAATGGAATGTCAACAACAAGGTCCTCAGAGTATCCATTTAGGATAGCATTTTCATGGAAGACTGATTCTGTAGAGAAGAGAGAAAATGGCGTTTTATCAGCCTTCTGATGAGAAAGTATCACTGTAAAGCATCATGGTTATTTTTGGGCAATATGTAGTAAAAGTAAGATTTCTACTCAGATATCTTAGAGAAACTCCAAACAAGCGACACACGATGCAACTCTTATCCAATAGGCATACTGAACCGATTTAAGAAATCATGCACTTTGGTGTTCATATGAGCCTTTCTGCTGGTTGCTATTGTATAAAGAACATTTCGAACCAACAAATCATTTCTAAACGCATTAATAAGAATTGTGAGCAGAGAATCGTTAGGTGTATATGACTGAAATATAGGCTTACAGTAGATTGCACCAATAACCTATCACAGATAGCATTTCCAATTTCAAAGTCTGGCCACCAATTTGACCGCATATTACTGAGCTCGAAGGAAACGCTGCCCCACTTGTCCTGTTGCAGCTACCTCAATGTGTTGGCACATCGGCTAAAATCGGCGGGCAGTTATTTCACCATGCATTTACTTCTTAACCTATTGATTCAATCAAATATTAAAAACCTTTGCCGCCTGCCCCGGGTGAGGCTCGAACTCACGGCCTTCAGATTATGAGACTGACGCGCTGCCTACTGCGCTACCGAGGCGGCTTGCGTCAATGGTTTCTATCGTTCTTTAAGATTTTTACATTCTCAGATTAAAGGGAATCCCCTGCCCACCGGCCGGTGCGTGTAGGCAAGGTGTCCTCACTGATCCACACTATTACCACTAAAACTTAATTAGACAGCTAGATCTACTGATTATTGCCAGGTATGTCGAATGTGTTCTCTTAAATTCCAATTTATTTGGGTGGACTTAGTTATCTTAATTGATTTTAGATCACTCCAAGGCTCATTTTATATGCAGGCAAATATGGTCAGCAGGGCACTCTCAACACTAGCTATAATATAGCCCTATTTCAGAAAGGGGTTTAAGAGAAACGACACGTATCCACGTGCGCTATCATGGGGACGTGAACCATGCTATGTGACCTCATAGAATGGTTAACAGTTGCTATATATAGGCTATAATTCCTGAATTTCAAGGCCTGTGCGAACTACACCAAAATTGTAAGTAGGTCTACTATCAAAAAGTTCCAATTTGCACAGGGCGGGATTAACACTCGAAATAAATAAGAGGAAAAAGAATGGGTCTTAACATCCATGGTATTTCAAAGATCTAAGAAGACATTGCATTTTTTCTTATACAGTCTCCAAGAATGTATTGAATGCAATGGCATGAACGTCGCATGCGTAAAGAAAGTTGATTAATTAAGGGAACCTAACATCCTTTTAAGATATATCCAGAAGGAATGACTGTATAGGATAATCCTTATGGTTCCTATAGGGCCGTTTACAGGTCATGCAGTTAAAATATCGTAAACTATTGCAAGCCTACGCATGTAAACACTTGAGCCGGTGCCAAATAAACAGTAAGTAGTATATTACTATGGGAGTTTTCACCAGGCGATATATCAATACCTGGTTTCTTATGTCAAGGAAAAGGTTGGA
Source organism: Lepidonotus clava (assembly GCA_936440205.1). Lineage (NCBI taxonomy): Eukaryota > Metazoa > Annelida > Polychaeta > Phyllodocida > Polynoidae > Lepidonotus > Lepidonotus clava. The sequence continues at coordinate 20,746,624 of OW387148.1, forward strand.
TTTTACAATATCAGTTTGCCAAATAGAGAGGGACGTTCTCTCCGCTGACCAATCTAATACCAGGAAAGAATATTTATCATCCAAAGGGAAACCACACACAATTCATTGTACTTCAAACGAAAGAATCTATCCTCCACTTCCCAAATAGACAAACATACTAGTGTATTTACATACATTGCACAATACCCTTCAATGCTGCAATTATGCATTGTTTCCAAGGGACACATTATCAGGGCTACACCGGGCAATCAGAGATTGTATTGGACACCAAATAGCAGGAAGTTTGACAGGCACGCAGCCGACGCACAATGAGCCTTTTTTTATTTACAAGCATTAGGTGACAAATCAATACAGGTGTGACGACTGAACAGGTCAGATTGGAGGGCCATTTCGATTCATTACTAAATGTGCAATAACCGCGATAGTTACAGGGAGCATTGGTTGATAAAGGCTTGTCATGGACTTTTATGCATAGACCATACCCATAAAAGAAAGTTTTTTTTGCACTTATGAAGAAATCTTCAGGACCTATAAAGCATGTCAAAAATTCTTATGGGCAATTGAAATAATTATGAGCGGTTCTGGATATTGATACGCACACGAAGTAACTACGGCCTTGCTTGGATTTCTCAGTAGTAGTTAAATACTGGCACCCTTGCAGCTCAGAGGTATATGCAAGGATTAAATGTATTCACCTTGACATAGGTAATCTTACCATTGCACACAAGCCCTCTCCAGTAACATAAAGCTCTTCATAACAGAGATAAAAGGGTATATAAACTGGATTGGAATTAAGTAAAATGCTAAGTAACTTCTATTGGATTAATGCAGGATGCATTGGTTGAAAATCCAAATATGGAAACCATGGATCAAGTTACAATCTACACACAGGATATGCAGAACACCACCGACTCTGCTCCATTCAAGACTTCTTCCCCTCACCCTAAGGTAGTGGCTTACTACATTGCAAGACTCGTCCAAGCCCTGCTTGCCTTTCTGGGTAACTCCCTTACCATCATGGCCATAGTCAAAACCCCAGCCCTGCGTACGGGAACCAACGTCCTGGTGGGCAGTCTGGCCATGGCGGACCTTCTGTCCAGTACTGTGGCCCCTATAACTGTTTGCATTGCCTACCTGTCCCACACTGCCCACTGGGTGCCCCTATGTCTCACCAAGGAAACCCTCACCCTGCTCTTCCAAGCTGGTAACCTCTACAACGTCTTCTACATCTCCGTCGACCGCTACATTGCAGTCGCCTCACCTATCCGCCACATGCTTTTATTAGACCTCAGGAAAATCCTGCTTCTATCTGTTTGTACATGGGGAGTGGCAGGGGCAATGGTGAGCCTTGTGATAGCCCTCAGCCCCCAACCCGACATGTATCAGAACAACCCTCTCTGCTTCTACACCGAGCTCTTCCCCGGGTGGATTCTGAACGGGGTCCTACTACCTCAATTCCTGCTATTCTCCACGACCACCGTTGTCCTGTATAGCAGGATGTGTTACTTAATCTGGAAAAGCCGGAACAGAGTTGGAAACGGCCAGCCCCGACAGATTCTGGTGGGTCTCAACCACCACCAATCGAGACAGAAGAAGTTGACGCGGACATTGTCCATAGTGATGGGTTTCTACCTGGGGTTCACACTGCCGTGTGTGTGTTTAAGTAACCTGGTGAACAAGTCTGCCGATGATCCAGCCTGGTTGTCTGATCTCTACTACATAGCCGTGGTATTGTGGTACAACACCTCCCTGGTTAACCCCATACTCTACTCCTGGCAAGCACCAGGCTTTAGAAAGGCCTTCAAGCAAATCCTCCATTTCCCATGCAGGCACTAGATACTATAACTTTATAAAGCTGACAGTGAAGGGGAATTTTGTGTGATCTTAACACGGTATATTGCCCTCCCTCCTATTGAATGGGCCTATTGCAAAGCGGATTGCCTTTACTTGGGAGGATTAACACATTTACATTGCATCTTCAAAATTGAACAGGGGCGAATCCAGAAACTTTGGAAAGGGGGGGGGGGGGGGGGCGCACATATTAAAAAGGGTCAGGTGCGCTCTCCAGGGGAGCGAGTTTTACATCAAAAAATTGAAATCCGTCCCTGTTGAATATTCCAGTTATATACAGGGCCTTGGTATATATGACTACTACCAGAGGGCGGCATCTCACATAAACTGTTTCCACTGTCTTCCTACCCTACCTCTTTCGACTTTAAGCATTTGAGCCGGCCCAGGAGTAGGAATCAGTTCTCTTAGGCCCAATATCCATTTCAAACTGGAAAATACAAATCTGAATATTGTCTGAAGGATGATGCATAAATGCATGGGGTCGGGGTGGCCAACATCGTTGAGATGTTGGTACCACTTGTGAGCATTGGGACTGCATGGGTTAGAGTCCCATGCAGTTCAGCATGGAAAAGGGACATTTGGATGACCCCTGCATGAAATTGTGCCCAAATGTGCCAGAGGTCTGCAGTGGAAGACCATTTAATAAAGTGAATTCAGCCTGTACAAAAATCGAATATATGAAAAAAATCACTGCAGGTCAGAGACCACTTCGCGATGCACTTTGCCAGTGGTGGACACAGGGGACAGGTTCAGGGGGTCCTGATGCCGCTCCCATACCTGTTTTAGAGGGACGTGAACTACTCAAAAAGGGTAAGACGGGAACAGAGGCGGGTCCAGGGAGGGAGCAGGACAAAAAGGACAGTTAACCCCCGCCCCCCCACCACCACCACCACCTCGAGGCACGATTTTTTAAAACCTACGTTCATTGATTTATTGATTTAGGCAGATGTAATGTTTTCTTACATTCTGAGGAATTGTAACATATCGCTGGCAGATTTTCTGACAAGAGCAGTGGGATATAGATTATAATTTGAAAAATATTTGTTCATTTGTACTGCTAGAAGGCATCGGCTAAGTGTGGTTTTCTCCGCCCAACCAGACAGGCTGGTATGCATTCCATAAAAAATTGGCGATAATTATCGCGAGCCAAAGCACGTCCATAAAAGTTTCACGATACTCAAAAAATTATTGCCAAGGCCTCAAAGCAGTATTGTGTCGATAATTACAAAATATTACGGTTTTAAAAATATATATTTTCACAAATATTAATACATCAAAATATGTATATGTGACCAAGGAAGAATGCTATATAGTTTAAGTTTGATCCAAAAACAATCTGAACTAAATAATTAAAAAAACGAAAATTCTACATGGTGATAACATTTATTGGTATCGTGACCTTTTCCTAAGCTGGATTATCGCAAATTTTTTATGGAATGCACCCCTGGTCTTTGACCATTTTAGTGGGTGATTATATCGTATATAAACACTGGCTTTGCATGCATAGTGGAATGTAGATGTAAATGTCATACTATTTAGTATATTGACTATATTATACAATTATGAAATAAAGAAGAAATAGAATTAAAGAAACAGTGAGAAAAGGGGGAAAATGTAAATAAAGAAATTATAATTACTTTCTAACCGTCTCCAGCTTTTGAGTTAAATTAGTTCATTGTGATCACTAGGAATTTTAGACTCTAACATTCATTACATATTTGTGTCATATATCATTTTGATAGTAGTAAATAGATCATGCTTGACAACTGAGCATGCAAGTTGGTCAAGAGTCAGGAGATACATATAAAACAACAATAGGCCTATGATAACAACACGATGCAACTATAGTATTGAATCAAATGCATAATTTCAAAATCCACGTTTTTAAATTTTAAGATTTCATATTGGATCTTGAGACTTGACAAATTAGAATGGTACAGGTTCAATTGAAATATATAAGCTGATAGGGAGAAGTTGTAGTTTGTCAGTTGGTAAAAAGAAGTCATAGATCTATTCTAGTCCCAGCGATATTTAGTCTCGGATAAATACTTCACTATTGAGGACTAGGTCAGGATCATGCAAGTGGCAGACATCAATGTGTGTATAGATAGGCAAAAGGATGTACACAGATTGATAAGATTAAACCAGAATAGATCAACAGCTGTTAGGCTGTGGACATTCAGCACATTCGGATTTATGCATGTTTGTGAGTTCCTTCTACAGATACAGGTACTTATCTTCTATAAGCCTAGTGTGCATAACAGGTAAAGATTATTGTAGGCAAGAAAAAGAAACCTTTCTAATGCTACTAATAACCATTTTGAAGTATTCTTTTAGAAGTTTTCGTAGAACCTATTACTACCAGTAGGATCTATGGGCGATGAATACTGACCACCAGCATACTCCTGCTGTCATACACAGATGGGAAATGGCAATGATAATATTTTAGTGACTTATCACTCACCTGCCTGCTTGAGACAGTGGTAGTCCAAAGTAGTGAGGGCTGTTTGGCTCAGGCATTGGTGTTGTCACAAATTCTGTCTTCTTGCACTGCTTGGATCTAAACACCATTGAAGAACAACACCCTTCAACTGCTGAACGCCACATCGTGTAAACAGTCATTAGGATCAAAGAGAAATTGAAGACTGATTACTTGCCGGATTGAGGGAGTCCCTCCAATATCTTTGATGCTATATAAATATTTTCTGAATAAGAATGAAGTTAAACATGTTGTAACTTTTTATAACAACTTTCATTTCTGTTACTGAGTTCATGTTACATTGGCTTGTAATGTTCTTTTTCAGTAACCATGGCAACTCACTCTTTATTTTACAAAGAATGTATGTAAATATAACATTCCTTTGCAAATTTTCCCTTATATTATCATTTCTACTTCAATTTGTTCTGCATTGTTTCAATATTTGATTTGATTTTGAAACCATTCCTATTTACGAACCTTACCACCATCCTAGGTTATCTTTCAAATCTGATTTCCAAAAATATGATCTTGACAAGGAAAACTTTCAAAAATTGAACCAGCATCATGCCACGCACACTATACACAGACCACACGCTGGGTCTCTGGGAGCTTAAAAATCTGCTTTTTATTTCCATGTTTTGAGGATTATAGATGTTTGAAGAACATTGATTCAGGAGATGTCTCACACAGGTCTATACAAATGGCTTGTTCTACTAGCATCTTTTGGAATGCAGGTTGGAGTCTCAGGCATTGCCTACAACTCTGGTGTTTATTTTGTCATTTTCAAAGAAAATGTACATGGATCTGATACTTCTATAGCCCTAGCTACCTCTCTGAACATGAGCTTTGGTTTAGGTAGGTGTTCTTGCCCATCGTGTTTTGGCGATTGCCGATCAGTTGTGTTAATGCTTTTCTATGTTGTTGTATGTTTAGAATCAAGTTTTCAAGTTTCAATCTATTTCTGAGAAATGGTGCTGAATCTGGTCAACATCATAAGCATATCTAAAATCTCAATTTTAAGCTGTGATGCAATTATAACAAATTTATTATGACCAAGTGCTGAAATTAAATTTCAGGCTTGGTAATGAATATATTTTAAATGTATATATATTAAAAAAATAAACAATGTTTACTATAATGTAGTGATTTATTAATAACAAGGAATAACAAAGTGATTGTTTTGGACATAAATAGATATACAGTATTTATTATTTCCTCCTAGTTACATACTCTCTAAGAATTAAAGGTGTTGATGAAATGTATCATGTGGCAGTTGAAATGCGAATGAAAATAACAGTTATGGCACCGCGTTTTTATAGTGCAGTGAAAACAAGTAATGTCCCAATGGTTTTGGAATGGTTATGTCACTGCCACACCCAAATGATAATTTTGACTTAGGTCTCACTACACAAGATGATACATTACTAATCACATTGGTGATTAGGAGTCTTCCATTTAGTACGTCCGCAAAATTTATCAAATTTTAGACCCCCCCACCCCCCTTGGCCTAAAATACACAATGGATTTGTACAGAAACATACGCAAATTTTCAAAGATTTCAGACCCCCCCAACCCCCCTTGGTGCGTACATACTTAATGGCAGGCCCCTTATAGTTATTAAAGGGTCCCTTGCACATAAATTCACAGATTGATATCTTATGAGTAATTCGCTTGACCTAAGTATTCTAAAAATGTACCAGAAGAAGAAAATGGAAAATGACAAGTTATTAGTGGATTGTTAAGGGGGGGAAACTAATTATGGAATTCCCTAATATCTGGGCTATTCAGTACTCACCGTGTGATGTCATAACAATGGGAATTCCAAAAGAAATAATTAACTAGGGATCCCCATGTTAATGGAATGCTGTAGACGAGTAAATTTACACTGAAAATAAAGCCCATATTTGGCCAAATATGCTTATTCAGTTTTAAAGCACATATACCTTACTATTACGTATCTAATCCTGAGGGATTCCCTTTGATGAATAAATGGGGTTTCCCATTAACTCACCGTGTGACGTCATAAATATGGGAATTTATCTTAAAAGTACTAAAAAATGCAAGTTTTTTAATGTCCCATAAAATGTCTAAAAATCTGAGATTTCCTTAGATTTTTCTCACATTGATAGTGCTAGGTGTGAATGGCATTCTGTATCATTTTCATCAGAAAATAAACGGCCTGCAGTTATGTGCAAGCTAGGTTTCCTTTAAACAGGTAATTCACAGAGTTGATAGGAAGTGTCTCCTAATACCGTTTCTCTAGTACAATCTTGAAATGTATCTCTTATTGTAAACAGAATGACATTAAGGCATTTTAGTTGTTTAATATGGTAACATTTTAAAAAGTTAATTATGTTCTGAATGTCCATAGTTTGGTTCCTGAAGGAACATAGCTTTGTTCTGCACATAATTATACACCTGGTTTTCTTTACATTTGAAAATCAACTTTATTAACTTCATATGAGTACATGCTCTTCGGTAGGTTTGATGCTTATAATAGCTAAGGTAACTACAAATTATAATGATCATATTTCCATCATATTTCTTTGTACTTGTCTCTGATTATGATATGTAACTATAACACACCTGTATGGAAAATCATGTAAAATGAGTATGGTTTGATAGATGAAAAAGAAATGTATTGGCTGAATATCTTTTTAAGATGATATTTGCATAATAATCTACAAAAATCAATGTAATCTAATAATGAATAATGATAAATCAGACAAGTATTGAAATCTAAGGTTAAACTCCAATTAGTCGAAAGTTATGTTTGGGATAATCCGCCCAGCCTCCCCCATTGTTAGAAGATTTTGCCTCTAGAAATAGGATTCTCAAGCAACTGATAAAACTAGAGAGTATTGTTTATATTTAATTGTCTTTAGTTACATTTCACCTCAATTATGGTACATGCCAGTTACATCTATGTAACGCCAAAGTACACAATGTGATTATTGATGGTCTGAAGGAAGAAAAGGGTGAAAATCTGAGAAACAAGATCAATGATCTATTTAAGGATCTCGGCCTGTCCTTCGATGCTCAATGGGTTGACACACTATACCGAATTGGGCAAATTCGTGATGGCAGCACAAGACCTAGGTCAGTCAAAGTCAGTTTTCCATTTCTTCGACATAAATTTGAACTATTCAAAAATCTCAACAAAATCAAAACGAGTGAGAAGTGGAAAGGAATCTTCGTTGAGGATGACATGTCGTCATCAAAAAGGGAGGAAATGAAAGAAATACGAGCTATTAACGCCTTTGCCAAATCCAAGAACATCGAGAGTAAAGTAAGCAGCAACAGATTGGTCATCGAAGGTAAGGCGTTCACCTACAAAGAATTATCTGACCTACCCCACGGTTTGTCAATAGAAGCGGCCAAGACAATTGAGGTGAAAGATGGAGTCGCCTTCCAGGGTAAACATAGTTTTCTCTCCAGTCTTTTTCCGTGCCCCATACAACATGACGATAACGTTTTTCAATGTGTAGAAGAAGCATTTGGACATACCCGGGCAACGAAATGTAACAATGTGGGCGTGGCCCGCAAAATCCTTGGAGAGCGAGACCCTTATAAAATAATGAGGTTGAGTCGCCAGGTGACAACTACTCCAGACTGGAATGCCGAAGAAGTTGGGGTGATGCGAAACATCCAAGCAAAGAAGTATGAACAAAATCCACATCTACGAGATAAACTCCTACGAACCAAAGGCCACATCAATGAAGCCACAAAGCACCCGTTATATGGTTGTGGATTTACGCTGGCACAACACAAGCAGATAAGCAAGTAGTGCTGCAGCATCCTGATCAAAAGGCCTCTAGATTTTGAGTAACTGATGACCCAAAATTAATAAAGGTTGACATATATCATCGCGTTCGGGAGGTCCTAAGCTTTTCAAAACTGCCTGATGCCAGACTGAACATGAATTACGAACTTCAAGGTCACAGGTCAAAGGTCAAAGGTCACCAGAATAAATGAACCTACAATATTTGAAGGCTATTTGCCATATTTGTTATAGCTAAACCTTAGATATTTTAGGTGTGTATATCTGTGAATCAGCCGCAATCCTGATATCCATATAAATGACCTTGCTCAAGGTCAAGGTCATCAAATTATGGATTGTTTACAGAAAACCTAAGTAATAATGTGCTTATGTGCTTTATAATTATGTGCTTATGCTTTCTTTCAACTTTTGACAATGATATAAAAGGTTACATATTGGAACATGGATGATAAAATACATAGCAGGAAGCCTTCTTTACATGATTACCGGTCAAACGTCCATTTTAGCAAATGCATTTAGAAGAAATATAAGACCAAAGTCAAGGTCATTTGAAAAATATTTTTACCAAAATCAAAATTTCTCTAAGAAGTCAAGTCAAAATCACAGTTTTGTTTGGAAAATTGCTATTTGCCATTTAGATATGGCAAATTTGACTGATTTTGAGGGATCTACCACATTAACATAGGAGATGTCAAATTCATTCTCAAGGTCATTCACAAAATTTATGAAAATCCAATACCTAATTATAGTTCTATCTTGTGTTGTACTTTTAGTTACATATAGTTTGCTTTAGATCTAGCGATAAAGAATAAAAACCTCAATAGTGTATAATAATGAATCAGCCTCAATGCTGTTACGTTTTTGTATGCCCTTGCTCAAGGTCAAGGTAATTAAATCAAGGATTGTTTACAGAAAATCTAGCTGCTCAAGCTTGGTTGTGGTCCTTTTCAATGCATGCAAAACTTACATATAGGAACATAGATGATAATGAAGATAGCATAAAGCCTTATGTACATGATCATAGATCACACTTTCATATTAGATTATGCATTTCTGATATATATGAAACCCAAAGTCAAGGTCATGTGCAAAGAATTATAGCAAAACCTACATGACCATTTCAGTTGAGTCGTAAAATCTGCAGAACCACTGATGCTCTTTCCTTGTATATAATAGATTTAGAAAACATTTACAACTGCCCCCCCCCCCCAATTTTCTTCAACCAAGGTTTTTTGGTTAATCATCTTATGTTTAGATTTCACATTTAACAGGTCTGTCAGGGGCATCCATATGACGTGTTTAGCTCATATTTCGCCCCAAACCAACCCTTAGAGACAGAAGAAGACATTGACTTTTCTTTGAAATGATACCACCAACTAAAGCCCCATACCCACTTAGACAATTGTAAGTCAGTTGACAGTTTTGTATGTTGAGTTGGCTGACTTAAAGATTCAATTTTTGATCAAATTTTAGTCATGTTAAAGCCATATCATAGATAGTGAGATCATTGGAGCTGAACTATTATGCGGTTTAAGGATAAAGGGATTGTTGTGGGAGTATGGGTGCACTACATTTTTTCTAGAATTCTATTATGGATTAATGAATTTTCAATGATTAAGTAACTGTTAATGGGTCCCTCGTCATCAACTCAGTTTATACCAATACCAACCTAAAGGGTGTTCCTTGCTCTAGGTTGGCAATAAATGCCTCCAATCAATAAAGTAGTTATGAAAGGTGTCTTTATCAATTAATGCAATTGGTGATAAATTTCTATATTTTACAATGTCCTTAAAATCTCCATTTGGACTGTCAAGGGCCATTCCATAATGAAGCTGACCTTTCTGATTCCTCACTATATGTCTGGTTTAGGTGTTACTCATACCATGCCTGGGCTTGGGCTTGCTATCATAGCTCTCTGTCAATCCCACTGTGCTAGGGTTATCAAAGGCCCTAGAAGGCCACCAGCTGTAGTCTAGGGCCCTGTTTATGGGGCTCTGCACATTTAAAGAACACCTACCTCAGTAGATGTAAGGGTATGGTCTCTACCTTCTCATAGATTTTTTCCACAGGGCCAGTAGGGTAATGAAGGGCGCTGGGAGGGGAAAGAAAGGGCCAGGATAGGAAAGAAAGGGCTGGGAGAGGAAAGAAATAGCCAGGAAGGGAAAGAAAGGGAAGGGAATTACACACAGGGCTGGGAGGGGACCCATAGGGCTGGAAGGGGACTCCCAGGACTGGTCAGCCAATGTAAAAAAGTAGGTTATCATCATTGTTAGGTTAGGAGATTACATTGAACTGGTTTAGTTTGAAAACCTGATTGAAAATCCATACTGAAAATTGTCTCAGATAGTAGCTGATTTTCCAACTTTCATTTAGGTAGAACTATGATTATGTATAGGAATTTCATAAATTTTGTGAATGACCTTGAAAATGAACTTGACCTCTCCAAGGTGAGTTCCCTAAAAAACATTCATATTAGCCATGTCTAAATGGCAAATTGTAATTTTCCAAAATGGCTGAAATGAACATTTGACCTGTAATCATGTAAAAAAAGGCCCCCTGCTATGTATACTATCATCCATGTTCCAATATGTAAGTTTTTTATCATTGTCAAAAGTTAAAAGAAAGCATAAGCACATATTACTTAGGTTTTCTGTAAACAATCCATAATTTGATGACCTTGACCTTGATCAAGGTCATTCATATGGATATCAGGATTGAGGCTGATTCATAGCTATACACACCTAAAAAATCTAAGGTTTAGCTATAACAGTTGGCAAAATATGGCAAATAGCCTTCAAATATTATGGGTTCATTTATTCTTGTGACCTTTGACCTTTGACCTGTGACCTTGAAGTTCGTAATTCGTGTTCAGTCTGGCATCAGGCAGTTTTGAAAAGCTTAGGACCTCCCGAACGCAATGATATATGTCAACCTTTATTAATTTTGGGTCATGGGTGGGTCTCTTTTTTTGGGGTGATGCTGCAGCACTAAAGACAGCCGTGAAGACCGGGAACAAGTTAGGTGAAATATTAGAGGCACTGCGCGATTCGTACATAGCGGACATATAAATCAGGTCGTTATATAGGTAAAGTACTGGAAGCCATTCGCTTCCGCGAAGCTAAACTATAGTACTTAACAAGTAAGTATAAAATGGCGTCATCCACTCGTGAAACCAAGACGATGAAAGTTCTCATAATTATGGACTCACGTGGATCCCTAATGCAGGAGGCCTTGAACAAAATTGCAGGTAAAAGAGACCTTCAAGCAAATATACATGTGTTGTATCGAAGAGGGGCTACCATAGACTCAATCATAAAGGAAACTGAAGAAGAGCTACGTAGAAGTGATTTCGATGTCTGTCTGTTTATGGTTGGTGTCAACAATATCACTCGCAAAACAAACCAAGGATGTATTTTGAAATTTGCATGTGTTGAAGAAATGGTAAACGACATTACCTCTCGTCTGAAGTCTGCTAGAGATAGCCTGCACATCCATGTCAACAGGTTCATTATGTGTCACCTGATTGGTCTCGACTTAATATACAAAGTCAATTCCTGACACTTATGTACAGGAACAAGATATTATTAACGTAGGGGTGGAAAAAATAAATGAATTTATTGACAGTATCAACATTGGTGCCAATGTACCCACCCCATGGATCAAAGATACCATCCACTCGATAACAAATGGTCGTCATGTTCACAAGTATAAAAGGCTACCAGATGGCCTCCACCCAGACATTACAACAGCTGAACTTTGGGCAACTAAAATAATTGACGCCTTATTTAAATTCACTTGAACTTTGGATAAATAGTATCTATCACTGAATTATCACTTATAGTTCATATTAATATGTGTGAACAATTTGTCTGCATGGGGGCGGTCACGGAGGTGAAGCTCCAAATTGCTAGACTTAGTGCTCATATATGAATACATCATACTTATATTAAATTCCTCGTTATTAGCAGTCATGTATTAAAAATGTATTTTCCTTTAGTCATAACATGAAAATCTATATGTTATGTCCGAACTGAAAGTTAGTATGTTCCTTGTGATAGAGAGATGCACACTTATATGTTTGATTATTACCATGTGGTCGGAAAGCCAAAATGGCATATTATCTGACTATGAAGAAACTAGGGTTATTTCTGTATTTCAATTAGCTACTGTAGTAATGTTTTCACGTGAAACATGTATGGAATATCATATGAACTGGAAGTTATATAATCCGTTTTATTATGAACCTGGTTAAAAAAATTCATGAAAGGGGTATACATATTTCTCACCTTAATATAAGAAGTCTTTGGAGTAACTTTGATATCTTTAGACAATTTTTACATAACAGTGAAATAGAAATATGCACCTTGTCAGAAACATGGTTAAACCCAAATATCCCAACTGATTTGATATCTGTACCTGGCTATACCTGTTTACGATTTGACAGAAATTATACAAATATTAATGGTCACCTAAAAAAGGGTGGAGGACTATGTATTTATATCTCTAATAATTATACGCATAGTACTTCAGAATACGGAAATTTGAATATTTCTAATTATCATATTGAATTACAATTTCTGACTGTTAAACCCAAATATCTTAAAAAGCTGATCATTGTAAATGTCTATAGACCACCCCATGGTGATGTTGATATTTTTTGTAACCAGCTTCAAGAACAGATTGACTACATCGAATCAAATTGTATTGGTCAATATGAACTTTATATCCTTGGTGACTTTAATATTAATTATCTGGATGGACACAATGTTGGAACTAAGAAAATCAAATGGTTTGAATCCAAATATAATTTGAAACAACTCATTAAAGAGCCTACAAGATTTTCTAATATTCATTCATGTATTGATTTAATTTTTACAAGTGTACCAGATATTTGTACTGCCACAGTTCATAACGTCAGTATCAGTGACCATGAATTAATTGCTATTAAAAGGAAAAAGCCTAGAGAGGTCAAATGTAAAACTACTTTCAGAGGTAGAAGTTATAAGAATTTGGACGAAAATAATTTTATTAATTTGTTAAGTAGAATAAACTGGGATGACTTATATACATGTACTGACCCTAATGCAGCCTGGGAAATTTTCTCAAAGAACATTTTATTGATAACTGATGAGATCTGTCCATATCGAAATTTTGAAATTATACATCTTAGAGATCCTTGGATTAATGATGACTTACTAGAATTAATAATTGAAAAAGACAGACTTCGCCAGGCTGCAAAAAGGGACGGGGGATTTGATTCTTGGTCCATTGCAAATAGGGAAAAGAATAGAGTTAAGAATCTTGTCAGGAATGCAAGATGTTATTTTGTTAAGGAAAACCTTGAAAATCATAAATCGGACTCCAAGAAATTTTGGAACAGTTTATCTGATATTGTCCCTGGTAAAAAATCTAAACAAAAGGGTTTAATAACATTGAAAAATAATAATGGTGAATTTATCTTAGATGATTTTGAGGCTGCAAACCAAATGAATGACTTTTTTGTTTCTGTTGGGCCAAATCTAGCTAAAGGTTTAAATACACCATGGACATACTCCGGAATTGTTCCAGACACCACCATGGACGATATTGTAACAAATAGAGAGGAAATATACAAATTGTGTAAGGGTATTGAGTTAAGTAAATCATCTGGCATTGATGGTTTGCCTACCAAAATTTTGAAATGTGCGATGATTACTTTATGTAATGAATTTACTTATATAATAAATTTGTGTTTACAAAAGTCTAAAATTCCTGACCCATGGAAGGTAGCCTCAGTTACACCATTGCCTAAAGAAGGAGACTTGACCAAGTGCACTAACTACAGGCCAATATCTATACTTCCATTACCTGGGAAAATTTTTGAAAAAATTATCCATGATAACCTTTATAGATATATTAATTCAAATGATTTTTTAAATAATAACCAAGGAGGGTTTAGGAAAGATTACTCCACAACATCAATTACAGCTAAATTTACAAATACTTTGTATAACGCAATTAATACCAAAGAACTTTCCATAGCTGTATTCATTGATTTTTCCAAGGCATTCGACACTGTTAATCACACTATACTTTATAACAAATTAAAACTACTTGGTGTACGTGGGAAAAATCTTGAGATTATCCAAAATTATATGACTAACAGATTTCAAAGGACAATAGTTAATAATACCACATCGGTTTGTAAACCTATTACCTGTGGAGTCCCCCAAGGATCGGTCCTAGGACCACTGCTTTTTCTTGTGTATATTAATGACATGTGCAATGTCTTAACAAACTCGCAATGTTTTTTGTATGCGGATGATACTGTGTTAGTTAAGAAATCTGATGATATCAAAAATACATACAGAATGCTTCAACATGATCTGGATAATATTGCAAACTGGTGCAAGGGAAATAAGTTAACAATCAATATTAAAAAGACTAAAGCTATGATATTTGGTACTAGGAGGTTGGTAAATAAAAATAGATACTTAAAACGATTTAAAATATTGGGTATTGACTTGGAATATGTCACGCATTATAAATATTTGGGTATTATTTTAGATAACCTGCTCTCATTTAATAGGCATCTAACCAACACCATTAAAATTGTCTCTCGCAAAATTTTCATTCTTCAGAAAATACGAAGATATATCACAGATTCATCGGCTATGCGACTGTATAAATCTATGATATTACCTTACTTAGATTACGGTGACATGTTTATTATACGGGCCAGTTCAAAATATTTAAACAAACTCCAATCCTTACAAAATAGGGCCTTAAAAATATGTATCAAAAATGGCCATAATATGCCTTTTAATCTCTTGCACCAGTCTGCACAGTTACCCCTGTTATCTGCAAGGAGAGAATCACATTTATTAAATTTTATGTTTAAACTTAAGTCTGATTCTACCCTGTTAAATATTAGACCCATCAGCACTAGATTACATGATGCTCCTGTTTTTCTCACTACTAAGCCAACTTGTGAAAAATTTAAATCAAATGTATATTATTCTGGAGCAGTGGCTTGGAATCAACTTGCTGTTAACATTAGAAATATTGATGAGTATGAGGAGTTTAAGCAAATTCAAAAGCAGATTTCCCTGACAAGTATTATGTAATGACGGTGAGAAAGTACCCATTATCCTTTTTTGGATATAAATTTATTCATTTCTCTATCATTGTCGTGTATTTGACTGTGATTTGACTATATTTAATTCCATACCCTGTACCTATATTGTTTAAAACCTAAATTAATGTATTAGAATTTCTTAACCCTGTAACCCATGCTGTATTGAGTGTGCATCATCTCATCACTGATTGGAACAACTGTGTGTGTGGCATGAAGTGACCTTGACCATAGAGTAGAAACATTGTTTATTATATACTCATAATTTTTGTTAATTTGTGGATCTACAAGAAAACCGGTTATTTTATTACCGATGTATACCACGTTAAAAACTAATAAAAAAAAAATTAAAAAAAGTTGGAATTCTAAACAAAATATACATTTTTAAAATGCCCTTCTACGAATCAATCATTGACAAATTTTGTGTATTTTGCAGTACTCTATTACTAATTTTAGCAGTTATAAATCGTAAACCTGACCTACATCACAAGTGTTCACTTTATAACAACTAGTATCATGTCCAAATATTATCAATCATGCAAAGACAACATATTAACTTTCAGGTATTGTTTGGCAGTATCTTGAATCCTATGAATTATTCAGAATTGCATTAGAGCACAAGTTAAAATATTGGCTTCATTTTATTGTTTCTCTGAACAGGTCCTATTGCTGGAGCACTGACCAAGAGATTGGGATGCAGGCCTGTAGCTATTACTGGAACAATCCTAGCAACTTTAGGTTTGGTTGCAACTGCTTTTGTCACTGAATCTTGGCATCTCAATCTTACATTTGGTATTTTGACAGGTAGATAATTTGATTTTTAGTTTAAATCATATTATTCTAGCAATTCTAGCAAATCAAAACACTTATAAATGTGTGCGTTTGTGGCACTAATACATAAATTTTGTGTGTTCATGGTAACATTCATGTGTTTTAGTATCATTCAAGTATTAATTGTGGTAATATTCTAGTATTCCAGTTATCTTGAATTGTAATTTACATGATTATTACCACTGTATAATTGCTGCTTGCATGCATTCATAACCTTCTTGAATTTCCAGGTTTATCTTAAAATCATCTAATTGTGTTCCAGGATGTGGTTTGAGCCTCTGCTTTACTCCCTCTGCTGTCATCATTCCAGAGTACTTCTTAGAATATCGTCTCATTGCTATAAGCTTATCTGCAACAGGGTTAGGAATAGGGCAAATCATTTTCCCTCCAATGATTCAACATTTCGTTTATGAATATGGATGGCGAGGAGGAATTGTAATCATCGCTGGACTCATTCTTCACACAGTCACATTTGCATGCTTAATGAGGCCCATAAGTCATTCTCAATCAAAATCAAAAAGTATAAATGCCGAGCCTAATTGCAAGGGAGATAGTCTCTCTTTTAAAACATGGAATATAATTGATGCATTCTACTTCTTTTTGATGAAAGACTTATTCTTTGATCTTTACCTCATTCACATCTTCCTATTTGGACTTGGTATGTCAGTGGCATTTGTTCATATGGGTGCTTATGCTATTAGCACAGGCCTTACAAATGACAAAGCATCATCATTGTATTTCATTTGCTGAATCACAAGTACTATAGCACGACCAATCTGTGGAATGCTCACATATTTGGCAAGCCCTTCAACGCTTAGCCTAGTGGCTATTGGATTATATGGTGTATTTCTGTTTGTATACCCATTTAGTAGTGGATACATGATGTTTGGAAGTACGTCATCTTTGATTGGTTTAGTTTTTGGATTATATGGACCATTAAAGCCCCATACCCACTAGGCGATTTTGTCCAGAGTCGGCCGATTATTGGTGCTAAAATCGGCCGGCTCTACTCTGAGAGTCGGCCGATTTTAACGCCGACTCATATCAAACCTGTACATTCCAATATATTATACTTACAGGGGACCCTCAGAATCGGCCGATTCTCCCAGTGGCCCGTCGGCCATCACCGGTAAAATCGCCTAGTGGGTACGGCCCTTAACTATTCAATTACCACTGACGATAATAGGACTGGCAAATCTAGCACCGGCTATTGGTTATATCTGCCTCGCAAATGCTACTGGTCTTTTGATAGGAGCTCCAATAGCAGGTATGTTATTGAATTCGCAAATATTTTGTTGAAATATATGATCAAGGTATGCCGAATCGTTTTCTGTATTTGATGTTATTACTGGACATACCTTTTAGAAAATCAATCGTTGTATGAAGGGACCAATATTTCCTACCCATTTCAAACACCCACATACAAAGACACTGACATACAGGTATGTATACATACATACATACATACATACATACATACATACATACGTACGTACGTACATACATACATACATACATACACAAATATATATATATATATGTATATTTACACCAATATGGATTGGAAAGGTTTACACCTTGTATCAATCTGAAGGAAAAAGACAAATGCTAATAACTGTTTAGATCCCACAGATTGCAATCATGAATTGCTTGATTTTACCAGGAGTTCCATGGGTCTCTCCCTCAGTATTTTCATTTTTGTGTAATTGAGAAAGTTTGAACGTTGACCCACCCCTATCAAAAAGAGTTTCAGAAATTGGGCTTGATGCATTGATTAGAAAATTAAATAAGCTTTTTTAACAATATATTAATGCTTTTTGTATGTTCAAGACACGCCAGAGTGTTCTCATTTGAAAAACCCAAAAAATTATGAGGAAAGATAATTATGCTTACAACCTGGAGAGATTATTACAACAGTCTGAGTCCCAATGGTTTTTGCTCGCTGATTAGCAACAGGGGTGATTTACATAGGATTCCTGTAAATATCACGGTTCCAATAATTGAGATAATGCTTCACGAGAGATATTCTAAGTAAAAGGATGATCGTAGTTACCACAGTAACACAGCAAATAAAAAGTTAATTTAGTGAAACAAACTTTTAATTTCACTGTTTTATTTTTTGCATCGGCAATAGACATAACTCATGAATCCCTTGGGTTACTACGTGTTTTGAAGTATATGAAAAGTTAGTTTAATGAAAGAAGAATTTTCATCTCACACTCTCAGACAATAAGCTTTGAATTGTTAAATTGAGGAAGGAATTTTAAAGATATGAAATACTTTAGAAAGGGACTGCTACACAGGCTGTGCGGCAATTACTTTCTGGTTGTAAGTATGAGATACAAATGGCGTTTGATGTCCCTCTTTACATGGGATGATCTTTCTTAGTGAATCTCTGATAGAGAATTTACCTCATCAATATGACTGTAACAGCGCTTTAGGTGAAAGAGTTTTAGTACTTAAAACTAGAGGAGACATTGCATGATTAGTATAGCCTTTGAAAGATACCGCACTCCTTCATTTTTTTCAGATTGGCTATCCCATTTGTGCAGCTATTACCCAGTTGTCTTCTTCACAGCTGGAAGTATCATGGTAATTTCCTGGCTATTCCTTATACCCATCTCATGTAGGAGGAAAGTCAATGTGTCAGACGACATCATACAGGACCCTTAAAGCTGTTGACAATAGAATGTGCGAATGGAAAGCTTTAGAAATGAACACTGTTTGCATTTCACTCAAAGAAAGAAAAGTATTAAGTATATACGCAGCTGAAGCTTGTCTTATTGAAATGAGACGTTTCATTTCCATAAAATTAAGAATCAATATTTACTGGTGGCTGACGTGATTAGAGAATGGTTAGGAAATACCATGTAACAGACGAGTTTGGACAAATATAAATATGTAATGTTTTGTGCAGTGAGCCCTGAATTGGTATACATTTTTCTGCTATGCCAGTGACATGCGCTGAGGTCAAAATTAACCTCAGGCATGAAGAGGTGAGTAAATAAGTATTAGGTATAGTTAGATTCATCTCAGCAGAGGGTGTAGGCTAAAAGGTTCTATAATTTAGTTAGGCTGTTTTTTAGCAGACAGTAGGCTGAAACGGTTGCTATTATTCTTTTTTCCCATGATTGGCTTTGTCTATTGAATAGTAGATAAGGATAGTGGACAGTTGGAAAGAAAATCAAATTGATAGGATTTAGACCTAGGGAAAACTAAAGAAAAGAACAAACTTAAACCCATACACAGATACACTTGGAGCTATTGGGAAGATCTAACATTGGTGGCATTTCTGGTGACCATGTTTCTAGTCAGATCAAACCTGTCTTGCTAGCTATGATGGTTATAGGAATTATACATGCCAGGCCATAGGAGTATTAAAGTTAACATCAGGCTGAATAAGGTAGAGCTACTCACTTCTGAGAAGTCTGCTTGAGAAGGGGAATAATCCTTGAGCAGGATGAATATTTGAACAATTGATAGTTGAAAGCCATCTATGGAGAATCTGGCCTAATCGTTTGGTTGGTTTATGTGGCTAAAGATTGTACATTTAAATTACAATGGATTTTATTGCACAATGAAAAACCATTGTACCTCTGCAAACTAGTGTCTAGATTTAGACTTGAACTGCCTGGAATGAGGAGAACTCTACCCTAATAGTGATTGATTGATTTAATCTTCTTCTTCTTCTTATCTACCATTTGTTGGAATTAACAGTAACATGAGAAATAAGTAACAATGAAATATTGGGAGCTGGCATCTCCATTTATTTAACTCAACTAATATCCTAACACTTAGATAAACCCACATCAATCTATGACTTGGGGTCTTGAGTTGCCCCTAAGTCATAAACTGTCCCTAACTTGCAAAATTGTGTGATTTAGTTCTGTCCTAACATAGCTCCTCACCTCACACAAAGGAACACTCCCTCCAAAAGGTAGTTTTAAGTTTGATCAAATATCTCTAGGTGTGTTCACCACTTGGTCAGTGTCACATTGATATTTTAAGCAAAGATAGCTTTCAATTGTGCAGGTATGAGTACAAGGGATAGTGGTCAGATATCATTGTAGGCAATCTGTGCTGGGTAGTTGTTTTGTATTTTTTTGACAAAAGCATTTTTATCAAAAAAAATTTAAAGCCTACTCAAACTCTATAAAGGCCTCTATCATGACCAAATTGGCCCCCTAATCAGAAGGTCTTGAGCTTAAATTTGTCACTTAATATTATGGCAGTTGAAATGATATAAGAGAGATATATAAGCAAAAGTGTAGTATCCCCATAGTCTTTCATAGTAAATTTATGTAATTCACATGAGCTTGGTGCGATTGGAAGAATTGAAGGCAGCTGTGAGTACACTTTTATTTCAACCTACGTTCATTGATTTGTACAAATGTAATGTTTTATTGCATCCTATGAGATTAGACATATCAGATTTTCTGACAAGAGCAGATGGATATATTTGTCATTTAAAAAAATGTTTATTTATACTGCTAGAAGGTATCGGCTAGTTGTGGTTTTCTCTACCAAACCAGACTCGCATGGTTTTTAAGTCCACCGTTTTAGTGGGTAATTGTATAGTATATAAAAGCTTAATCACCACTTAATGGTCAGCTTTGCATGCATAGTGGAATGTAATTGTAAATGTCACACTTTAAATTTTAGTATATTGACCATATACAATTATGACATGAAGAAGAAGAACTAAAGAAACAGTGAAAAAAAGGAAAGAAATGCAAATGAAGAATTTATGACAACTTTGCAAACATCTCTGTTTTTTGAGTTGAATTAGTTCATTGTGATCGCTAGGAATTTTAGACTCTAATATTCATTACATAGTTGTGTTATAAATCATTTTGATAGTAGTTAATAGATCATGCTTGACAACTGAAGAAGTCGGACAAGAGTCAGGAGAAACATATAAAACAACAATATGATAACAATACGATGCAACATTAGTATTGAATCAGATGCACGATTTCAGAATCCATGTTTTACACGTAACAGACATAGCCGATGCATTTAGAAGTGTTCCTATCCACCCAGATGATTATGTGCACCAGGGTTTCGCATGGGATTTTAATGATGGTCATGGTAAAAAATATTTTCAAGAACACCACTTAACTTTTGGCCTAAAATGTGCCCCATATTTGTTTGATAAACTTTCTAGTCTAATTGTAGACATGGCTATGGAATGTGGTATCACTAAGATAACAAACTATTTAGACAACTTCACTGTAGCGTCAGGAAATTTCGAATCTTGTAAATTGCAGCAGCTGAGGTTGATATCAATATTAAGGTTTTTAGGCTTCAGTATTTCTTGGCCTAAGATCGAAGCACCTTCGCAGTCAGTAAAATTCCTAGGGATAGTTATCAACTCAGAGGAAATGAACCTGTCACTTCTATTATACAAAATTGAGAAATTATTATTTGACATTAAGTCAATGGAAGATAGAGGCACCGCAACTAAAAAAGATTTGGAGCGTGTGGCCGGTACAATGGCCCACTGCGCAACAGTTGTAAAGGGGGGTTGTACCTTCAGTAGACACATGTATGATTTATATTCAAGCACTTTAAAAGGTTCTCGCAGTATGCTGAATCAATAAATTTTAGATGACTTTAATTCGTGGAAAAGAGTTTGTGTAATGTTTAACGGCACGGCAAAAATCATATCAAGGGCTAAATCAGTCACAATTACAACGGATGCCTCTATGTATGGGTTTGGGGCGTGGAGCGATAAAGACTAGTTATGGCAGGATGAAAATCAAGACTACCTGTCTGTTCATAATCATGAAGCCCCTAGACCTATTTTTTAAATTAATAACCCTAATATCAACCTGTATGAATTATGGCCTGTAATTAGTGGATTACAAAGATGGGGCAAATACTCTAAAAATTCCACAGTAGAGGTTTTAACAGACAACAGTCAAGTCATGTATATGTTAAACACCGGACATAGCTGTAATAAGCATTGCATGTCATGGTTAAGGGAAATTTTTTGGCTGTGTTTCGTTTACAATATAGATGTATTTTCTATATTAGCACTTCTGATAAAACTCTGTCGGACGCGCTATAGAGATCTAACTCCAATGAAAAATTCATGGAAATTTCTAATATTATCTGTGAGAGTGATATGTGTTGTAAAAATCATTTTTCCTTGCAGAACCATCCATAGATGTTCAAGTGAACTAAAAGACAATGCCTATGCAAAAAGCACAAAAAGGGCCAGAGAAACCCAAGAAAAGAAGTTTAATCGAAATCTGTTGAACCTGGACATAAAATGGACAATCTATTATATAGCTTATTTATCGTTGTCAATGGTCTACAACTCTGTTATCAATTACTTGTCTGGAGTATCAAAATTCCTCAAAGACAATGGGAAATTAACTATGCCAACCATGCTATCATGCAAGCCATCAGGGGTGCTAAGAGACTCTCACCTGTAAGGGGAAGCTCTAAACCACTATTTCCCAACGACTTGATGAAAATCTATTACAATCTAAATTTGTTAAAAATAAGTGACGTTGTGTTTTGGACTGCGCTAGTTTTGTCATTTAGAAATTTGTTAAGGTGTTCCAATGTTTGTGGTTCTCATTCACTTAGAGTAGGTGACCTAAGATTTTATTCAAGCGGGGTCATCCTGTTGATTAGATCATCCAAAACTAGACAATCTGATTCCAAGCCTATCGTTATCTGTGTAAAGTTGAACCCCATTTCACTGTTGTGTCCTGTATATTGGTTGAAACAGTTAATAAAAATCCAAAAACTAAATCCTAGAGACCGCATGTTCAACATCCCAAAAGGTAGTAAGTTAATTCCCATGGAACCCGAGTGGTTTAGGAAGAAATTATCTGATGTAACCCTTTATGCGGGTCTTGAGTCGGGCTACACCCCTTATAGTCTTAGGAGGGGTGCAGCAACTTCAATACTAGGGTATGATGTTTCCCAAATCAAACGTAGAGGTGGTTGGTTATCTAATGCTGTCTTTAATTGCTTAGATCCGTCTGAAGCAAATCAAATGGCTGCAGATGAATTATTTTCTCTCAGTCTACCAAGGTAGGCAGGTTTGGCTGTTTGGCTGTTTATTCGTTATATAAAGTGAAGTTTGCCCAAACCTGCCTCTTGATTATGATGATTATGGGGGTTATAGGTGTAGCCTATCACGGTATAATTGTGCCGCAGAGTGTGTTGCTGGATTATGTCCTTGGTTACGTAGCGTGACATCATCACGTAGTTTGGCTGGTGACGTCATCAGGGCAATTGTGTCTGCACACGACGCTTCACGCTGTATAATTTTCTCTTACCTATTGTTTTTGCTTATTATTCCTATCTGTTATGTGGTTTATACAAGTATACCTGTATGGCTGTTTATTCATTATATACAGTGAAGTTTGCCCAAACCTGCCTCTTGATTGTCTCTTCAATGCACGTGATTATATGTGCTCATAGGGAGAAGCTGTAGTTTGTCAGTTGGTAAAGCGAAGTAATACTGCCAAAAACAGTTTGGCGACTCAGGCAAACTTAACTCAACATAGATCTATATTCCAGGCCCAATGATATTTAGGTTCGGGTAGGTACTTCACTATTGAGGGCTAGGTCAGGATCATGTCAGGATGTGGGTATAGATAGGGAAAAGGATGTACATGGATTGATTAGATTAAACTAGAACAGACCAGCATACGTTTAGCTAGTAGCTGTTAGGCTGTGGACTAGTTTCAGCACATTCAGATTTAGGTTTGTGAGTTCCTTCTTCTGCAGATACTTAAACAGGTACTTATTTTCCATAAGCCAAGGGGGATGATATGTAAAGATATTGTAGGAAATATAAAGAAACCTTTCTAATGCTACTAATAACCATTTACCAATAACCATAATAACCATTTTGAAGTATTCATTCTAGAACTCTTCGTAGATCCTCCTACATAGAGTAGGCTTTATGGGCTATGAACACTGACCACCAGCATACTCCTGCTGTCACACACAGATGGGAAAGAGCAATGCTAGTAGTTTAGTGACCTGTCACTCACCCACCTGCAGGTGTCAGTGGTAGTCCTTGGGAAAAGGAGTGAGGGCTGTTTGGCTCAGGCATTGGTTTTGTCACCAAATTCTGTCTTCTTGCACTGCTTGGGTCTAAACACAATTGAAGGACAACGTCCTTCAACTCCTGAGCGACACATTGTGTAAACAGTCATTAGGATCAAAGAGAATTTTGATGACTACTGGCATGACTGATTAATTAAGGGAGTACTAGTCCCTCCAATAGCTTTGATGCTATATAAATGTTTTCTATATAAGAATGAAGTTTAACATGTTGCAATGTTTCATCACGATTGCTATATTTGTTACTGGGTCCATGTTACATTGGTTAATAATGTTCTTTTTCAGTAACCATGGCAATTTATCCTTTATTTGACAAAGAATGTATGTACATATAACATTCTTTTTGCGCTCCCTTCTATTATCATTTCTACTTCACTTTGTTCTGCACTCTTTCAATATTTGATTTGATTTCAAAATCATTCCCAAAAATGAACCAGATTCTCATTCAAAGGTCAATCCTGTAAAATTGAAAAATAATAACTTCAATATATGAAACCTGCTACCTGCTCCAATGTACACTATAATGTACATTGTCCACAGCATATTTTGAATTGAGATGAGGGTGTGTTGGTCGTAGATGGCATTTTTGTTTTTGTGTATTGCTTTAAGGAAAAGGAGGTATGATTTAGCAAGAGTACTGACAATAATATTGATCATTGGAATCCGAATTGATGATGTTCTTCAGTATTTTCAGAGTGAATCCAGATCATTTTAAGGAAAAAAGGGGAAAAACTGAATTAAAAAAGACTTTCAAAAGTGGAACCAACATCATACCACACTACGCATAGACCACATGCTGAGTCTCTGGGAGCTTAAAAATCTGCTTTTTATTTCCATGTTTTCGGGATTATAGATGCTTGAAGAACATTGATTCAGGAGATGTCTCACGCTGGTCTATACAAATGGCTTGTTCTACTAGCGTCTTTTGGAATGCAGGTTGCAGTGTCAGGCATTGCCTACTGCTCTGGTGTTTATTACGTCATTTTCAAAGAAAATGTACACGGACCTGATACTGCAATAGCCCTAGCTACCTCTCTGAACATGAGCCTTAGCTTTGGTTTAGGTAGGTGTACTTTTTAAAGATGAAATACATTTTCTCATAGTTTGGTTCCTGAAAGAAAACATGGCTTTGTTCTGCATATAATTATACACCTGGTTTTCTTTATATTTGAAATTTTATCAACTTCACTTGAGTACATGCTGTTCTGTAAGTTTGATGCTTATCTTAGCTAAGGTAACAAGAGATTATGATGATCATATTTCCATCATATTTCTATGTATTTGTCTACTGATATTTGCATAGTTATCTACAATAACCAATATAATTTAATGAGATTAGCATTGATGAATCAGACAAGTATTGGCATCTAAGTTCTGAACATGTATTTTGAACTCGGAAATAAGTCGAAAGGTATGTTTGGGATAATTCAGCCAGCCTCCTCAATTGTTAGAAGACCTTGCCTCTAGAAATAGGGTTCTCAAGCAGCTGATAAAGCTGGACAGTATTGTTCATATATAATTTGAATGTTTAAATTACATTTCACCTCAACAATGGTACATGCCAATTACATTTGTATATGTTGAAATTCTTAACAAAATATAAATCTTAAAATAGCCCTTCTACGAGTCAATCATTGAAAAATCACATGCATTTTGCCGTACTCCATTGATATTATTGACTTTAGGAGTCACAAATCATAAACCAGCCCTAAATCACAAGTGTCTATAACAAATGGAATCATGTCCAAATATCATTGATTATGCAAAGACAACATATTAAATTAAAGGTATTGTTTGACAGTATCTTAAATCCTATAAAATTATTCAAAGCTGCATTAGAGCACAAGTAAAGATATTGGTTTCATTTTATTGTTTCTCCGAACAGGTCCTATTGCTGGAGCACTGACCAAGAGATTGGGATGCAGGCCTGTAGCTATTACTGGAACAATCCTAGCAACCTTAGGTTTGGTTGCAACTGCTTTTGTCACTGAATCTTGGCATCTCAATCTTACATTTGGTGTTTTGACAGGTAGATAACTTGATTTTAGTTTAAATCATAATTTCTGATCTAGCAATTCTAGTGATTCAAAACACTTATCAATGTGTGCGTTTGTTGCACTAATACATTAATTTTGTGTGATCATGGTAATATTCATGTGTTTTTGGTATCATTCAAGTATTTGTGGTAATATTCTAGTATTCCAGTTATCTTGAATGGTAATTTACGCAAGCATTACCACTGCATAAATTCAGGACGCATGCATTCATAATCTTCTTGAATTTTCCAGGTTTATCATAAATCGTCTAATTGTGTTCCAGGATGTGGTTTGAGCCTCTGCTTTACTCCCTCTGCTGTCATCGTTCCAGAGTACTTCTTAGAATATCGTCTCATGGCTATAAGCTTATCTGCAACAGGGTTAGGAATAGGGCAAATCATTTTCCCTCCAATAATTCAGCATTTTGTTTATGAATATGGATGGCGAGGAGGAATGGTAATCATTGCTGGACTCATTCTTCACGCTGTCATATTCGCATGTTTAATGAGGCCCATAAGTCATTCTAAATCAAAATTAGAAAATATAAATGCCGAGCCTAAATGCAAGGGAGATAGTCTCTCTTTTAAAACATGGAATATAATTGATGCATTCAACTTCTTTTTGATGAAAGACTTATTCTTCGATCTTTACCTCATTCACATCTTCCTACTTGGACTCGGTATGTCAGTGGCATTTGTTCATATGGGTGCTTATGCTATTAGCACAGGCCTTACAAATGACAAAGCATCATCATTGTATTTCATTTGCGGAATCACAAGTACTATAGCACGACCAATCTGTGGAATGCTCACATATTTGGTGAGCCCTTTAACGCTTAGCCTAGTGGCTATTGGATTATATGGTGTATTTCTGTTTGTGTACCCATTTAGTAGTGGATATATAATGTTTGGATGTATATCATCTTTGATTGGTTTTGTTTTTGGATTAAATGGACCATTAACTATTCAATTAACACTGGCGATAATAGGACTGGCAAATCTAGCACCGGCTATTGGTTATATGTGCCTAGCAAATGCTACTGGTCTTCTGATAGGAGCTCCAATAGCAGGTATGTTATTGAATTCGCAAATATTTTAATGAAATATATGATAACGGTATGCCAAATTGTTTTCTCTATTTGATGTAATTACTGGTTGTAAACTATCAAATACAAATGGCGTTTGATGTCTCTCTTTATATGGGACGATCTTTCTTAGTGAATCTCTCATAGAGAATTTAGCTTATCAGTATGTAACAGTACTTTAGTGAAAGAGTTTTAGTACTTAAGTCTAGAGGGGACATTGCATGATTAGTATACCCTTTGAAAGATAGCACACTTCATATTTTTCAGATTGGCTATCCCATTTGTGCAGCTATTACCCGGTTGTCTTCTTCGCGGCTGGAAGTGTTGTGGTAATTTCCTGGGTATTCCTTATACCCATCTTATGTAGGAGGAAAGCCAATTTGTCAGGCAGCATCATACAGGATCCTCAAAGCTGTTGAAAATAGAATGTGCAAATGGAAAACTTAAGAAATGAAAACTGCACTTTATGACCCTTGTTTCAATTAAAGGAAAAATAAAAGTTTGTATCTCCTTCAGAGACTGAAAAGTATTAGGTATATGCAGCTGAAGCTTGCCTTATTGAAATAGGATGTTTCATTTCCATAAAATTAGGAATTATCATTTACTGGAGGCCTACCTGATTAGAGAATAGTTAAGAAATAACAAGTAATTAGCAGACGATTAAGTTTGGACAAATATAAATATGTAATATTTTGTGCAGTGAAACTTGTATTGATATACATTTTTCTGCTGTGCCAAGAGGTGAATAAATAGTCAGGTAAGTGTAAGGAAGTGTCAGGTAGTTAGTTAGATTGATCTCAGCAGAGGGCATGACAAAAAGTTCTCTATTTTAGTTAGGCTGCTTTCCACCAGACAGTAGGCTGAAACGGTTGCTATTCTTTTTGTTATCCTATGATAAGCTTTGCTTATTGAATAGCAGATAGGGATAGTGGACAGTTGGAAAGGAAATAAAATGAATAGAATTTAGACCTAGGGAAAAATAACGAAAAGGGTGACTTTGTCATGGTAAATGATTATAAGGGAACCACAATAAAAGCCATCAATAATTTTGAAGTGAATCAGTGATTGGTAGTCCAAAGTGAGTGAGACTGTAACATCTACTTTCTAAGCATGCATGTGATGGTAGCACCTGCTGTCAATATACTTAGCTAAGGGAAAGAACAATGGATAGGTACCAGGGATGGCATATATAAAGGACTGCTAGGAAAAGACCAAACTTAAACCCATACAGAGGTACACTTGGAGCTATTGGGGAGATCTAACATTGGTGGTATTTCTGGTGACTATCTTTCTAGTCAGATCATACCTGTGTTGCAAGCTAGGATACCTGTAGGAATACCTGCCAGGCCATAGGGGTAGTAAAGTTAACATCAGGCTGAATAAGGCAGACCTACTCACAGTCTGCTAGAGAAGGGGAATAACTCTTGATCAGGATGAATGTTTGAACAATTGATAGTCAAATACCATCTTTGGGGAATCTGGCCTCATTGTTTGGTTGGATTATGTGGCAAAAGATTGTACTCTTCAGTTACCATGGATTCAAATGTTCACTGAAATACCATTGTACCTCTGCAAGGGAGTGTCTTAATTTAGACTTGAACCACCTAGATGAGGAGAACTGTACCCTAATAGTGATTGATCAATTTATTATATCAAACTTATCTACTATTTGTTGGAATTAACAATAATATGAGCAATAAGCAATAATAAAACATTGGGAGCTGGCATCTCCATTTATTTAACTCGATTGATGTCCTAACACTTAAATAAACCGACATTAATCTATGACTTGGGGTCTTGAGTTGCCCCTAAATTACAAACTGTCCCTAAGTCAGCTTAGTGCCCTGGGTTTAGTGTCTTTTGCAACTTGGTGTCTTAACATAGCTCCTCACCTAATACAAAGGAACACACCCTCCAAGAGGTAGTTTTCAGTTTTATCAAACATCTCAAGGTGTGTTCACCACTTGGTAAAACAGTGTCACATTGATTATTGTAAGGAAAGACAGCTTTCAATTGTGTGGGTATGAGCAAGCTTTAAACAAGTGATAGTCGTCAGGTATCATGATAGGCAATCTGTGCTGAGTAGTTGTTTCGCAATTTTTCAAGCCTAATCAGACTCCATAAAGGCCTCTATCATAACCAAATTGGCCCTCACATGAGCATAAACAAATAGTGCAATTGGAAGAGTTGAAGGCAGCTGTGAGTACACTATTGACGAGAACCAGGTGTCTATTGGTTTACAAAGAATGGTTTTGTGATAAGAGTCTCCTACATGAAAGAATTCTATGATCCACTATTATTTACTTGATGTGCATCTTCTTTCATTGTCATGGCTGGCCTTCTTGTATTAGATTATAGGTAGGTAGCAATACAAAAGGATCCATCTTTCATGCTTTCCTTGCTATGCTGAGCAGTATTATACAGCACCTTGCAGTGTATGTACATACGTGCATGACACACACTCGTTTTGGGTTGTAAAATACAACAGGTAAGACTGGATTTTTACATTATAGAATTTTAATCATTGTCTATGTGTAGAGAGTGTGGAAAGTTAGTCAAATCTGGCTTTGACCATAGAAAGTAAAGCAGCGTTCCCACTTGGGCGACTAAAATGTTAGTAATGGCGATTTGTGTTAACCCTTTATTTGAATGGCGACTAAGAGCAATTAAAACCACTAGTCACTGTGGTTGGAAAGGGTTAACACTGGTCGCCCGGCACTTAAATCTTAGTCGCCCGAGTAGGGACACAGCTTAAGGGTTAGTCTTTGAGAGTCTAACTTTCTAACGTTCCTCTAGGTACATCTTACTATTACACGACTAACGCCTTAGTCAGATTGGCCAACTTTCTAACCCTAAGGTTAGCCAGGTAATGATTTGTCCTAATTAACATTAATGGACATCTTTAGGTACAATTTTATGTAATAAAGCCACACCAAATCATTATTATGTGATTTTTTTAATGATATTCTAACTATCCCCTCAGTCAGACTGACTAAGTGTATTGCCTCAGTAGTCAACATAGCCTATCTCTTCCCTGTGTAACCTGTGTATAAGACAGCGGGGGGGGGGGGGGGGGCTAACACAGCCCATGATTTTAATCCTAATTTACAACAATTAATATCACAACAATTAATAATCACATCAATTTTCTTATAGAACAGAATTCTTATACAGGAATATCACCCAACCCTTATACCTCATTATTATGGTTAGTTGACAAGCAACTGGTCATCCAATTTACCTAGAATTTCAATATGCATAACAGGGCTGCCAACCGTCCCAGATTTTCCAGTGCAGTCCTGGATTTTAACCCCTTTCCCCGATGGCCCTGGAGAATGCACACAGATGTCCTGGAAAATGGGAAATTCCAAATTATTATTTAAGTATGAAAATATAATTGCTTGTCCCAGAGAGTCTGGAAAACATGACAATTTTCAATGTAATTTTTCAATTTTTCTCATGTCTTTAAAATTGAACTCCGAGTTATTGTGCCTATAGTAGTTTCCAATGTAACTGTTTCTTAAGACACTTTTTTTTAAAACAAATTTTTGTGAGTTGTTACAATCCGCACACTCATTATTATCTTGTTCTTTTTTTCATTTCATTTTCATTTTGCACCCCCCCCATCTATCTTGTGTCCTGGATTTTACCCAGCACAGGTTGGCATGGTCAAGACCCCCTTGCCATCCATGCTTCAATCACCCACAGACCTTGTGTCAGAATACTCAAAGACTCTGTAGTGTAGTGGTTAGCCTACCAGCAGCCCGGGTTCAATTCCCAGCTGGTCTAGCATTTTTCTTCAGGCATGACTAACCTTTTGTGTTTGGGTTAGTCAATCTGCCTATGGGTTATTTTTAAAAAAAGGTTAGAAAGTTCGGACAAAAATGCACCGTCAAATTGACTAAGGTTTTTGCAAAAAGTTAGGCAAAATGACTAAAGAGCCATAGCCACTTAGTGACTCAAGCGGCGACCAACAACGGCAATCCTGTGCAACGTCACCCGTCACACAGAACACACAACATACCAACAGACACTCGCCCGGCAAAATCGCCAGGCAATTGTGATCGCTGGGCAATTCCCTTTGGGTATGGAGTGCTTTCTGTCGGTGGTCGCCTGGCGACGGTTAAATCGCCTAGTGGGTACGGGGCTGAACTCTCTAATGCCCATTTTTTCAGTGTAAAGGGGATGATCCACAATGCATTGGGTTGATTCTGAACCAATTTTGGAAATCGGTTTGATAAAATGTATTTTCTCATAAGATAGACAATTTTTTCACAGAGTTTTGAATAATCCATATCAGAAAAATGGAAACATTTTCAAAGGGAAATATCCTTCTAAATAATTATACAAAAAAGTGCATGAGAAGAAAATCAGTTGGCTTTTTGTCGCACCGTGGATCATATACTCTTCTAGTATTCATGAAAACTATCAAGCATAAGCAAGTAAAATGTAGTTAGTAACCTTGTGGACATAATACTATGTCAAATAGCTACTGTCTTGCAGATTTCCTTTTTAATGATTCAATGAAAAATACACTTTTTTTCTTTCGCATAGGAACCCATTTTATATACTGACTGTGGGGTTCCCTAGAAACTTGTGACATATTTCCGCTGGTCCATGAATTCCCTCATTACAGCCTTTACCAAAACATAGTTGATTCGCTGACTATTCTTATAATACTGTTGGTTACTGGGGTGGTAAAGGGTAAACCATCAGGTCTGTACATACCGTCGAAGCATTAGTGGTTGTAATGAATGCGATAATGTTTGTCAATCAGTCAAAGCGAAAACATAAAGTAGGGAAGTTGTGTGCAATGCCTGGTGGCGCCAGATAATCTCAAAAGTAGAAAGCCTCCTAACCTTAATGTTGGTGAGAGAAAGCCTTTTTTTGCATTCTTACCATTCAAGAAAGAACTGAAGGTTATCGTTCACTTTGTCACCCATATGCCATGTTTACCAAATTTGAATGTTTTTCATATATTTCACCCGAGGTTTATTCAACCAAAAAGGAAATGGAGGGAATAAGAACAGGACTTGTGATAATTTTCATCTTTGTGGTCTCTCAGACTGGAAGTGCTTTACAAGAGGAGCACATTGAAGTACCGATTATTTTTATCCCTGGTAAGTTCATATTATTTGTTAAATAGTGAGATGCAATTACTGTCTGTCTGTTACCACAGTTACGCACAGTTTATGCACA
The DNA here is from genome assembly GCA_936440205.1 of Lepidonotus clava. Taxonomy (NCBI): domain Eukaryota; kingdom Metazoa; phylum Annelida; class Polychaeta; order Phyllodocida; family Polynoidae; genus Lepidonotus; species Lepidonotus clava. The sequence goes on from OW387148.1 coordinate 20,779,096, forward strand.
GTTTATGGACAGTGGCCACATTAAACGACTCTACACTACCTACAGGCCCATACAATTACTCACACATAATAGTTTTTTAAAGCATGTGATTTTTTCCTCAGTCTCATTAAATCTCATATACTTTATAAATATTTCTTTTACAGGACTTCTAGGGTCAAGACTAGAGGCAAGGTACCGCACAAGTAGTTCTCCTGACCCCTCTGATCCTTGTCCAAAACGAACAACTTGGCACAGCATGTGGAAAAACACTTGGGATGCGTTCATATGTAGGTGTTTGTTTTTTCTACCAGGATACAACACTCAAAAGCAGTTTGCTCTATTGCGTTTTGTGTCTCTGCCACAACCTCCCACCGTTTTGTGCTGATTTGCACGCCTGGAAATATTCTCTACCATGGTTGAAAAATGTACAGGTCAATTTATTTTACCTTCTGATGTTTATCGCTTTTATGAGTAGTCTGCAATGGTAAGAGCCACAATTGTTGTTAGCAGTGTTGGTCAGCGTCCACAGATTGGAAAGTATATAGGAAGATGCTCCATACACTAGCTGTTTCTTTGTTTGATATTTTTTTGTGCCAATTAAGTATACTGGAATACTGTAATGAATTAATGTGATCCTATATATATCTTTCAAATTTATAAATGTAATAATTCTGAACATCAAGGGAAACCTTGATGATTACTACTTATAAAAACGTTTTGAAAAAATAGGCTACAATGCATTTTGCTCCCCTTTCAGTCCTCTGGTCCATTTTTTCTCACAATGAAATCTTCAGTTCTTATTAATTTTATCTTAAGGCCTCTCTCTTTAAGTTTTGATAAGGTGACATTGTGTTCTTTTTCGATTTTGAATTTGTTATGCTGTATAGGTGAAATGACAAGAAGCATGAGCACATATTTTACACTAGCACATTTTTAAGATTCAGTAAAACTGCAAACAGTTAGCGGATGAAACATTACATAATTTCTTTTCCATCAGACACTATGTCAGAAGTCCCCACAAAACTGCTTGGATTAAACATACTCTATGCAAGGTCCCTTGAAACTTAAGCTTGTATCCGTGATCGTTCCATTGGTCGGCTCATCTCAGTCTTTAAAAAAAACATAGATGGATTCATTCCTCCACCCTACCAGTAATGGTTACTGGGAATGAGACTGTCCAACAAATCTGCAAGTGCTTTCAAACAAACATCAACTTAGTAGTATTAGGGTAAAAAGGAGGTGATTGAATATGTGTATGCTAGAGATATAAAGCATGCGTTTCATTAATTAAAAGAAAGCAAGAAATGTCGAATCAAACCATAAAATAGAGGATAGAATATGTTTCAATGTCAGCTTGTCCTAGATCTCAATTTTGATGTGTGGAAAAAATTCCCTTTCATCTGGTATGTAAATAACTATTGGTCTGCATAAACCTTCAACCACCTAGATATTGTACGTTTACTGATACAGCTGTCAAATACAGGGTCTCTCCCTAAGCCAGATATACTAATATATTGATAATAATAATAATCTACCATTAAGAATTCATTGGATGATACATAGAGTATGTGTTGAAATATTTCATTAAAAGTTGGTAACATTGCAATAATATGCTATCTTTCTGTAGTTTTTCCACCAATATGAAATTATCTTTCACTACTGTTTGATGTATATGGACATTGAATTCAACTGTGTCATATTGCCAATGGCCTATTTCTTTCATGAGATGACTCAAATTGTTTTGGAAAGACAGCTGAACTCTTCTTCAATGAAACTACTGGAATGTCTCACAATGCACCAGGTGTGGAGGTCCGAGTTCCTGGGATGGGAGATACATATACCGTAGAGAATATTGATCCATCCTGGATTGCTTGGGCCATGGGAAACAAGGGTGAATATGTTGCCCCCTTGATATCAGGTAAACACTCGGTCATCTGTGTCTTAGAGAAAAGAGATAGATCCATGGAGTAGGATCTTCAAAAATTAATAATCAATGAATAATATCTCGCTGAATCCAACAAATTATACACCATGTAAAAGCTCATACATTTCTATATGTATTGATCCAATCGCGTTATCAAAGAATCAAAGTGGAGGTTCATCAATTCTAAACTCATTTCTTTTTCTTTTATCATTTGAATATTGATATCTTGATGAATACTTAACCTACATGAATAACATTTTATCTACACCTTAAAAATTAAGACATATATCAAATTCTGAGACACAAGTCCCTTCCTTTTTATGTCTACCGATATTTCAAAGCTCTACCTTAGCTATTAAGTGAGATACAAATGTTGAAAAAATAATGTTGAAAATTATTATTTTCAAGCTTGAGTCCATACTTTACAGCCGTTGTTCTATCTAGTTTTATATAAGTTACATCGATAGACATGGTTGATTATTGGCTATTCAATCATGTTTTCTATTACAATAATACTATTTGAAACAAATCTTGCGATTTTGACCGAAGAGAGTCACACCATGCACACCTCAACCACTGGTGTCTATCCTTAAGAAAAGAAAATTAGAGTAAAACTAAACAATAAAAAGAGTGGAAAACATTTTGCTTATAACTGCTAATCATGGTATATTTCCACATCCTATATTTCAGAGCTAGTCAGCTGGGGCTATATCAGGGGGCAGTCAATTCGAGCAGCACCCTATGACTTCAGATATGCCCCTCATTCTTTATCTGATTATTTCGACTCCCTGAAAGCCCTGATAGAGGAAACTTACAAGATTAACAACAAGAAGAGGGTTCTGCTATTTGCCCATTGTATAGGAGGCCAATATATGTTGTACTTCTTGCGTCAGCAACCACAGTCATGGAAAGATCACTATGTTGAGGGCCTGGTTACATTAGGTACCCCTTGGAGTGGAGCTATAGGTTTTGTGCATATGTATGCTGTTACAACAGTGAAGTTCAGTTTTTGGTTGTACAAAGGCAATGAGGTAAAAACCAGAGAATCTCTCATATATCAATTGCCTAAAATAGGTACAACTGAATATGACTGGAATGAAGACCATATTTTCCTGACTACACCAAACAAGACCTATACAGTGGGCCAAATTGACCAGTTTTTTATTGACACTGGGTTTCCTATTGGAAATGCAATGCGACACCTTTTTGGGACTGAAGCCTATGAAATAGGAGACCCAGGATCTAATTTCCATTGTATTTACTCCTCTGGTTTCCCTGTACCTAGTCAATATGCATATGAAAAGGATAAGGATAGCATGCAGTATGTCCTAAAAGGCAAGCTTCCTGCGGATGGGGATGGGATGGTCAGTCTGAGGAGCCTCAAAGGATGTGCCAAAATCACCCACCAATCCAAAAAGATGGACTTTCATATGACTGAAATAGCTAATTGTTCTCATGTGGGCATGATCACTGATGAAAGAATGTATAGATATCTGCGCAGAGTGCTAAAATTAGAGAATTAGACTTAACCCTTTAGACCCCAATCCGGCCATAGCCGCCCATGGGTAGTTTCCCCAATTTGGCCATAGCTGCCCGGAAAAGGGCCGAAATTTTCATATTTTTCTTCATTTATCCAGTGAGAAATTATCTCAGAATTACGCTCAATACGGCAAATAAAAGTTGATGAAAACAGCTACAAAAGACTGAAAACATTATAGGGTTATCATTACTATAGGAAACATGGTGAACTTTTGAAATGTGTAACTATCATATTTATGGAGAAAATTCTGTAGAAAATTGGGGAAAAAAACCGTGGTGATCATGACCATGCATATGCATGTGGCTATGGAAAATTCTGAGGGATGAGGATTGTTGATTATGATTGAATTCTTTTGTTCCAAATGTCCCAGAATTGAGAATAAAATTGATAATAAATTGATTACTAATATGGCGGCCAGCTCATTTTTGACCACGTGACATTTATAAACTGTACAATGTTAATCCATACTCAGTTATAATATGCTTCCTAACTGAAATATCATACCTAATGAAAAAGTATCTTATATGAATAGACCACTAATTAATCTTCTAATCTTCAATTATTTGTATTTCGTACATGGTACAAATACTATTACTAATTTAAAGTGATAATGAATGCTTTTAAATGTTTTTTTTAATATAATATTTGAAATGAGTGAGTAATCATGATTTCTTACATAAATGATGTGACAATTGTCCCTCTGGGTTCGACTGCAGGCCTGTTGATTCCTATAGTGTGACCAATACTAATCACAGCCTCTTCAAAGAGTAAACCCTAATAGCTCAACATAAGACTCAATAGCCCTTTACAGTATAAAAACCATTATTAAGATTTTAATATTATAAGAGATGCAAAATTGTAAAAATCAATATTAATGCCTGTTACCTAGTTACCTAGTTTCATTTATATATATATATGGTGGACCTAGTTTCTGTTTCTTAGTGCTGCCCTAAGACTATGTAACAACAACTTGACTGACACATTAACCTATTTATCTGTTTTGAAGGTGATAGCAAACACATTATTCATTGATTGTGAGCTTAGTTTTGTATATAAGCAAGTTATGCATCCAGACTAGCTTCAGAATACTTTATCATAACTGTTTTGATCAATCATTGCATAACCACTATGGCCTAGCATGTGAAGAGCATCGGTACTATCAGTGTATTTTTGTGAAACACAGAGTATACAGAGTATAAAGAGACCCTGATTTTCACACACATATTTGTATTTGGCAAGCGTAACATTTAAGTGGTCACATAATGTAGATTCAAATCCAGAATAAGATTTGTTTTCGTGTCAAATTTCTATTTGTTCCTCTATTTCATTTTGTTTAGTTTTAATCGATGCATGTTAAATTGGCATAGCCGATCTTCCAAATAATTCCGTTCATAATCACGTTACACAAGTGTGGCATCTCAAGATAACTGTTTGCACTGTTGATCAGGGAATGATACGCCTCGTCACACTACGATAACTGCTTGCATTCTCATTATGTGCTGATATCTATCTAACCTAGCTGTAAAATTGCTATGTAGCTGTACCCTTAATACCCTTTTCCCCTAAATTCAAATTATAATGGTAAATTATTCCTGACTGTAATTGCTGAATATGTTGGACTCTTAGGATATCTTGTATGATAAACTTTGTCTAAAGAGAAACATTGTTGAGTAGTAATTATTTGCCTCTGACCTATCTGCCCGATCATCAAAGGATACATCAAATGCATAGTAGAAAAAGTGAAAGTACATCTTACGTTTTAACAGGTATATGCTAGCTTCAAAATGTAGTTGTTGCATATTCTATTGATCCACGAGCACATACTGTATTGATTAATTAATCATCGGCTGTCGTCTTTTTTGTTATTCAAGTATTTTTCATTCCTACACCCCTTGGCATTTTGTTTTCACTGCGAAATGAATTTTTGAGTTCTAGTTACCAATAGGATATCAAAATACTTCTGAGTAATTATGGCCACTTCAGGGTAAACCTGCCCATATCAGGATACCAGCCTCTCAATTGCATTGTGTACGGTATTATTGGGGGAATATTATCTATTATGTAATTTGTTTAAATGATCGAATAGGAAAATGATTTCAAGAGATTTTAAAGACATTGATATGAGTATCAAAATTTCCAGAAGTGATGCATCATGGATGATTAGCAAAGGAATGTCTTTTCCCACATAAGTTCGCTGTATATCAAAGGTAAAGAAGAAGGTGTTATGGTTGGAGGAAATAAAAGGTCCAAAAGCCAAAAGAATTATTTTTCACAAGTAATGAAATTACTTTTTGAATTAGATTTATTTTTCTGAATAACTTGTGAAGAACATATCTTTCTTCCCTAAGTAGTTACAGAAATACCAATCTCTATCAAACATTACTGCATTTCTAATGTTTATACTAACGTGAATAATTTTGGGTTGCCCAACCATCGAGACAAACATGGTAATTACAACTATTTGATTTCTTATGTACAAGAAGTAGAGAGCTACATAAAACCATATCTCAGCGTCTAAAAGGAATATCTTAAAATGATTTGCAGCATTGGAAAATATTAGGATCTATTTATTCATCAACATGTTTTGCTTTTGTTTTACTTTTCATGATTTCTCACTATGGCATTTATCTCTTGTGCCTAGCTCGTTATCTGTTTTTTGATACCATACTCTCTACCATGCTGCTTACCAACTCGACAAACATATAGCAGTTATGAGACCATTTAGATTTCATGATAAGTTAAGGTATGAGAAGAAATCAGCTGGTGCCCTATATATTTATTAAGGACCATAGCATGTGAGGAATGCATCCTCAATTTTAAAGAGTTGTGTCCCTTCACAGTAAAGGCAGCCAAATAAAACCCATTTGGTGCAAAAGTCCCCTTATGCATGCTAGAAATTGTTGAATGCATTAGTGATATAAGATGCTGGATTGAACCCTGTCTACCTCCCATCTGTTTAATTTATGTGACAAATTTTACTTTTCAAACATCATAGAATTTAAGCATCCTGAAAAAATGAAAGATAAAAATAATCTTATATCTTCATTTTTTTCACGATGCCTTCAGCCATATATTTTGATACATTCAGCCATATATTTTGATACATTCAGCCATATATTTTGAAAAACCTTCATAATTATGTTTTAAATGTTTTCTTTTTCCTGATATGTAGGAAAAAAGAAAACATTCAAAACATAATTATGAAGGTTTTTCAAAATATGTGGCTGAATGTATTTTGGTCAGAAAAACTGGAAAACTGCTTATTGGCCATGTCTTGAATGGTATTCACAGAAACAATTACCCAAAGGACTACATCTGAAAGGAGATATACATAACTATAGCCCGTTTCCACTTATGACTTTCATTTAAGATATTTCCAGTGTTCTGGAGATAACTGGCAGAAAAAGTCTCTTCCTTTGCAGATTCGTTGGATATTAACACAAATTAATACAGATATACAATAAAATGGTGGAAAACCTATGCCAGTAGCTTTCCTTCTTATTGGTATCTGTAGGAAATCTAATGTTACATGCAAAGATTTATATAAGAAAAAGTAGGTTCCATGTTTATGCACATAATTATACTTCTCACTACCAAGGATAGCTGTTTTACATTATTTTTGGCACCTATAAACTATAGAAAATGAAAAAAGATTCTTACCAACTAGAAATAATTATTTATACATACAAAATGGAAAAATAGTCAATACTAGGTTTTTTCAAATGGTGCCATGATTAATGAAAATGTCTATAGTTAAGGGTGATGAATTGTTGAGATATTACCCAGCATGTACCTTGATCTAGTTAGGGAATAACGCACGGAGGGGCGGGGTCGAGACGTTCTGAGGCTTAGCTAGACGCACGAGGGCTGAGGGTGACTCGCAGCAGACCGCAGGTCTGTGGCGAGTCACCCGAAGCCCAAGTGGGTCTAGCTAAGCCTCAGAACGTCGAGACCCCACCCCGAGTGCGTTATTCCCGTTATAACATGGAGAATTGTATCAGAATTGTTGCAAAATGTGTCTAAATAATCTAAATATTGATACATATCCAACAAAACTTTGCTACTTTTGTTATGACGTTTTCAAAGTTATCCTAAATATTTTCTCAATGTTTCTACAGGATTCTCCTTCTATTATGTTACATATTCATAACAAACTCTAAAATTTTTGTGATATCCTTGTAGTATAGACCCATTCAACCAACTTTCTCGCTTACTGTATGATTATTAGATCACCACGAAAAAAGATATAGTCAAAGTTGTGTAGACAGTGGATGGAGAATCATCTCCTGCTGTGAGACCTAGCAACGGGACCAGAGCTCTGCAACGTGACGTAGCAACACGCCTAGTAATGCATGGCAACGTGACCTACATTTTGAATACTCTGCTCTCATTGGTTGGTTCATTTGAGAGGTGTTTTCTAGCTCAGGCTAGATGCACGGGAGGGTAGCAACATGAAAAAGCTTTTAAATTGTAATTATTTACATTACAGATTCAATATTAGACATCTTTTATGGCTAATTTATCATATAAAATCGATTTACAAAGTCTCATCACTATTGAAACATTAACTAGATAGTACGACCACTTTTGTGTGCTGCATGCACGTCTAGAACTGCACGTTGCTACCCCCAGCCGTGTTATAAGCTAGTCTACAGTCAAAATACAGGAAATAAGCTATCCACGGTAGGGAGAAATTAATGACAAAGGTCCCCCAGGAGAAGGGTTTGCAACAAGAGGATGTGGGTCGGGGTCATTTCTATAAAATGCAAATTAAAACAACCACAAAATACTCAATGCAAATCACAATGAGCCAGTTTGTAAATGATAATTCCATATCACGTCAGCCACCTGCTTGTTTCTCAGTGAAGGTATTGAAGTGTTTCATGTTATCTTGACACTAAATTTGTGTATAAATACAAGGGGTTGGCCATGGGAAGCCTTACCTAGCCCATCTGACCTGACCATGGGATCCCTTCACCTCTGTCTACTCCTTGCCTTCGTGGCCGGCACCCTGGCACGGAGCCTCAGCCCTGCCAACCCCCACATCATCGGAGGTAGGCTTCTTAGTTTTGTTGTTGTTTGACCCACAGCGAAGTTGAATTTTCTTTCTATTTGTGTGAAAAAGCAGATCGTTATGTTATACATAATGTTGCATATGGTCGATTCTCAAAAAAGTGGGCCAATTCACCAAAATCCTGTTTTTTAAGTATATTTTCTGAAAATGTGATCTCACCAAAAGTTAATGGGGTCCAAAGGGTCAGGACCTCTTTGTACCCACTTGCGTACCCAGGTTTTGCATATCTACTGTTAATATTTTTGAAGAAATGACTTAAAAACTGTCAATTTTCTCATTTTTTTCATTAAAAAATGTGTACATTTTATTTTAAAAGTATTATAAAAAAAAATTCACTTGATATTAGTACCTTATTTTTTTCATTTGAAGTGAACATGACATCTATTATATTTCTAAGGTATGAATTTATATGGCAGGTTATTCACTTTTATTGTTAGCATGAAAACATGTGTGGGGAATATTTGTTATGTACAATAGTGTCCGTATCTAGGAGGTCACTAAGAGGTACTTTATGAATGTTTTATTCATTTCTGGCTGTTTTAATTGTTTTATATGTGAACATACAATGGAGTAGATAGGAAAAATTATTAGTCATGGAACATAAATGAAATAATTAGTAAAATATAGGGCAATGAATTTAGTCCATAAAGAGTGGGGAAGTAAGGACGTGTCCATATCTAGGGAACTTAGTTTTGATATTGTGTCTCAGTAAATAAAGATTAGTGAATGATATTCTATCATGATCAAATGTTTAACAATACAAATTAAACAACATATACATAATGTAGTTCAGACTTATTTAAAGGTTGTATATGACTGTTATCAAGTTTTCTGTGTCCATATCTAGGGGAGTGTCCGTATCTAGGGAGACACTATTTTTTGTATCATATTATAAAAACGTAGGGTTCAAATCAGTAGTATCATTATATTAAGCAAAAAGGAAACAAAAAAAACAGATACCATCCATTTCAAATCTTTCTTTACACAAATATGTATACTACGCCCTAGATATGGACATGCATGTCCGTATCTAGGGGATGACATATTCCTTTGTGGACTTTCATTAAGAAATGTTCATGAGACTGAATACTATTGGAGTAAAAAGTGAAAGCACAGTATTAGACAAACATAATAAAGGTATTCAAGATATATCACATCATCACAAGTAACTGTATTGTAGATTGATTAGTACAAACGTGTCCATATCTAGGGGATGTGTCCGTATCTAGGCTATATTACATTTTGATATTGATAGAAAATTGTCATACCCTTGGTCATATAAATGAATTAAAAATCAAATATGACACTTGCCTTTTGCTAAATGAAGAAAACTGCATGCAGCATGACCTATAGATTTCCCACAGATATGATAATAAAAATGGGTGTGTCCGTATCTAGGTAAGCAATGTTTTCATTTGGTAATTATACTTAAATCATATGAAATATATATGATTGCCTTAAATGGTTTATTGGTTATTATAGCCAGGATATGTCTGAAAGCACATGAATTGTAATGAATATCTAGAGTGAACCATTTAAGAACAAATGACATATCAAACCCCCCCTAGATACGGACATACCCTTAATATCAATACCTTGATTAATCATGGTCAAACAGTTCAGCTTTCTCTAATAAATATAATTAGTGTTACCTTTTATATGGGCACCATTCCCCACATGATAGTTCTTGATTATATAAAATATGAAAAGGATCTGAGCAATTATCTTTTTCACACATGAAAAATGCGTATCTCAGAGTTTTGGCCCACTTTTTTGAGAATCGACCATATATGTATGATCTAGTGGTTAGTGTGCTGGCATTGTACATAGCTGGCCAGGGTTCGGTTCCCAATGCAATGTGCCAAAAAGTAATGTGCTGAAAACAGGAATGTGTATAGAGGATGGGTTAAAGACAAAACAGCAGCTCCAGGCGGGAATTCAACATTTAAGATGATAGGAAAAGCTTCAAATGATACAAAAAATGGGAAATTGTGTTAATCATCAAAGAAGTTACAGCTTATAGAACATAGGAATGTCAATTTTCCTGAAAATGACAACAACATGAATTTTTCAGTATTTACTGAGTTATTCAATAACAAAACATGATTCTTGAAAACCATAAATGGCTATTAATTTTATGAAACACTATTGTGATCATAACTCTTGATCTAAAAATGGTATTGTTTATTTGTTTGAAGCTGGAATATTGTCAAGTTATATTCTCCAACATGATGTCACAATTTTTTGAATAGATGGGTGAATAGATCACTAAAATTATTGTCTCCATGGCAACTAAAATACCACTGTTTGGTAAATTTTGGGAATAAAACATTCCATTGACATTCCAAATAAGTATATTTTGGAATGAAATAGAATCTTTTGAGTAGGTCAGCTGAATTGTACACAAAAAGTTAGTCTAAGACAGTTTCCCCTTCCACCCCATAAGGCCATATTTGGCCACCACATGGCTGTTACCCATAAAATTGGAACCTAATGTTATGGTTATTTTCTAATTGCAAAATGAGTATCTATCCTACAGTCAAAAGGTAAATATCAAAATATTCCTGATGTTCCAAAGCATCTTCAGCTTTTTATGTTATTCCTCAAAGATAATTAGTCATTTTAGAACACATATTTAAGTACAGGACATCATGCCCAATTTAGGGCAAATATAGCAAAACCTCGAAATCACCCTCTCAATTGCAATGATTAAGGAATTATTTGGAAAAAACATATTCCTTATGTAATTTTGTGTGAAAACTTGACTTATATGAAAATTTACAGAGATTTCAATGGTGTTTGCATAAATAACCAAATTTTCATGAACGAGGCATTATGGGCAATTTGCAATGGAACGTTTTTTCTGGGAAATTCTATGTTTAAGAAAGGTTGTTAAGTTACCATGGTTACGGAAAAAAGAATATTAATGGTCAATGGAACATTTGTCATGGATAATGTAGAAAATATCTTTGTTTGTCTAATACTTTAAACAGGTAGAGAAACTACCTTCCGAATCAAAAGTTATTACATTTCTATCATTTTCTATAATTAGATATGCCTTCTTTTCCTGCTAAATATTGTCAAGTTCAAGTTGCCGTAACATAGAAAGTAATATGATAATCAGGACTGGGGTGTTTCTATTATACAGGAGATAGGGCACTTCTTACAACCATATCTTAGCTTCTAAAAGGAATATTTTAAAAAGGTTCGCAGCATTTGAAAGCTTACTTTCTCTTCTCTACAGATATTTTCTACCTAATATTCTCAGGAATAGAGGGTTGAAGGGGTTAACACTATTTTTCATTAAATTACTCATATCTCCTTGAATATTAGTCCTAGAGCATATGAAAAATCCCCCCCAGAGCATCCTTTCCCTGTGTTGAGTCACAGCTGTTTGATCCTGATTATTATCGACAAATTAAAGTAATGATAAAGGTACAGTTGACACTATTTTTATGACACACGGGAACAAGTTTTCGGAATACTTTGCCTGCAGATGCTCAGAAAATGGTAAATTATCTAGATTCTTGTTACAAAAACAGCATAGTATAGCAAGCAAACTGGATATAACCAAACATGATAAAGCTGGCTCCAGGACTACGCTGTAAAATGTTGAATACATTGATTTGCTATATGCAGTAAGTACACTGTCTTGATATTCTACTGATACTGATATTCTACTGAAAAAATGATGATCACTAAATCATTATCAATTGTACTGCATTTTTACATTTTGATAAAAGTATAAAACCTATCCACCCTCACATGCCTGAAGTCTGATTGTCCTCTCGCAGGTACCACGGCGCCCGTCGGGGCCTACCCCCACCAGGGGTCGCTGCAGAGGTCATCTGGGTTCCCGGATGGACACACCTGTGGCTGCTCCCTCATCTCCACCAGCTGGGTCATCACCGCTGCTCACTGCGTCGGCGCGTCAGTAGTCCATCTAGTCATCATTAACTTACACATCCCCATTGCTGATTGAAAACATAGCATAAACTAAAAAGTGGCTGATTTATCAATTTTATTTTATTCTATTTTCTTCCCCCCCCCCTTTATTTTAGGTGGGGCATCTTAGATCACACGCCCTTCCCTCTATATTGGCCAAATATCTTTTTAGTAATGTAAAAGAAGATCTTACAATAATTATTAGAGTGTCCCCCTTCTTGAAAGCTTCTGAATCAACAACTGCTATAGGGATGTAATGTTACAAATAATCATAATTTTGCATCCTATCCCTATTGCCTTATTATATTATTACATTACATTGATTATTATTATTACATTATTATAACATTATTATCATTACATTAAAGATTTGAATCTTCTGCTATGGTTCTATGCCCATTTTCTGTCAAAAAGCAGGTGCTTATTAGATTTCTGAAATTTGTCTTGAAAATCTTTTGTGAACAGTAAAATGCTTGGGGTCTCATCTACAATTTCTACTATACCATCTGTACATGCAAGAATAATCATTTATGAAGCAACATGCATGCTTACATAGTCGACATACATTTCAGGTCTATCTTAGAATATTCTCAAACTATAAAAGCTGTCCAATGTAAAAGGCAACATGATAACACAATGATTCAATCATATATTGTCATATTAAAGTCATTCGTGCCATTCATCCATTCATCACTGGTGTCTATCTTTAGGAGGGATACCTATTGAGCAACTCAATCAAAATTCTATATGGTTGCAAGCGACCATAAAATTAATGATGTTCCCATTGAGCAATTTGACAAGAAATCTATCAAAATTAATATTGGTCAATCACTTGGATAATATCTAACATTGTTAGATATCGGTCACCAGCAATCTCTAAATCAACCAGGGTTCCAATTGCATTGATTTATCATTTTTTATGGTTGGTATTCTTTATTAATTTTCCTGATTATTTTTGGTGAATATTATTAACAATCTTTTCCCCCCACACTCTTATAGAAGCGGTCTGACAGTGGTGATGGGTCTCCATCAGCGAGGAAACAAAAACATCGGGGCCCCCAAACGTTACAGCATCTCACAGATAATCAGGGTAGGACAAATCAGTACGTTTACTACCATAGACATGCCATCTATCTCACCCTACATTTAACTAAATAACCTTTTTTTTTAACCTATTCATGAACCAGAAGGTTAAGTTCAAACGATAACATTCTATATTGCACTCACAATTTTCTGTGCATTTTGATACTCCTTTCGTGATAGATTTATTGTAAATCCCTGTGCATATCACCTTTTCAGCACAGTGGCTTTAACCCTTCATCCTTGACAAATGACATCGCTGTCATCAAACTGTCTTCGACTGTTGAGTTGAACCAGTACGTGAAAATCATCACAATGGCTCCATCTGGATCCAACTTCGACAACCAATACTGCACCATCTCAGGCTGGGGTGTTACCAGAGTTGGTAGGTTCACTTAAAATGCATTGTATAACCAAACAGAGACTGTGACCACCACTTTTAGGCTTATTGATGGACTTAGTTTCTCCTTAAGCCCATCCCACATTGGGTATATCTTAGGGTTGGACAAAGGTTGGAAAAAATAACTATATATGCCATCTTTGTCTCCTAGAGTTGGGATTACTTAAATAACCAAAACATATATTTTTCTATATCTCCAGTTCCAGATAAAAGATTATGATTTCTTAAATCTTACCCATTGACAGATTCGCAGGTTTGCCAGCCAATCAAAATGCTGCATTTTAGGGCAAATAGGGTTGAACATCATAGGTTGGGCTGACAGGTTTTAACATTGGTTCCTATGGTAAAAAGTCAAATATTATAAGCTCCTACATTTTAATAATTCTAGGAGCAATTTGTCGACCAAATCCCCATGATTCATTTTGTTTTACATTACTATCTTTAAGCATTAAACTAGGAAGAAATTGCTATGTAATTTCATGGTAAAATTAGGTGTCAATGTATACTGATGGGCTTATTGTACTCGTCACAATAGAAACTTGTCATTTTTGATAAATTTGAACAAAATGTACCCAGAGGTTATGGGGTTTTTTTCTGGGTGTTTTTGCCAAGGAAAACTACAGATTAAAAAATGTTGAGCATGTTATTTGAATTGGTCTAGGTGGGGGTTCCTTGGCCACCTATCTCCAGCATGCTACTGTCCAGGCATACACCAACAGCTTCTGCAGGGGCTACTGGAGCATTGGCGGCGGCCATATCTGTGTCGGGGTCATGAACTCCAAAGGAGCGTGCAATGTGAGTATAGCACTCTGTAGCACGATAATCTGTAAAACAGGTGTGTTATGCCAATCTGTAACTATAGACCTTGTATCACAATCTGTAGCATTTATAAGCCTGGTATGATAATTTTCCTGGAATGACATGCAATAAAGGCCCACTATGAATCTGTAAAATATACTTGATATGACAATCTGTAAAGTATTCCTGGTATAATAATCAGTGAAGTAAGCCTGATACGGCCTTAAAAAAAGCCATCCTAGTATATGGAAAAATGTGACGTACATATAATATAATTATACATAATTGTAACTATTTTACTCCTGGTACAATTACGTCTGACCTTTTACTCTCTCTGCTTGTTTCAGGGAGACAGTGGTGGCCCCCTGGTGTGCTCTGGTTACCTGGCTGGCCTGACTTCATTCGGTACCCAGGGCTGCTACACCAACAAGCCCTCTGTCTACACACGGGTGTCCTACTACCGTTCCTGGGTCAAGTCAATGACAGGGGTGTAAGCCCTGTACAGACACCTCAGCTGCAGCCCGACTCAGTCAAATGGGCTTTGGGGATCGATATCATTATGCCCATGACAGAAATCTTTGTCATTTCTGCTGTCATTACAATAAAATTCCATTTGAATGTCTTGTTTATTCAGATTTCCTCTTTTCGCTATAATAATGTAGGGCCTAATAAATTGCTCAAAGATCCGTTTAGCAATTGGACCAATAGAGAGGGTTCAATTGAATACGATTTAACTGAATGAGATGCAATGAAATATACATTTCTAGACATTTATTTCCCTGTAAGTTAGATATATCTTCTTCTAAGATATGCATTCACGTTCACATGAGAAGTGGATGGCTTATAATTATTATAACATCACGATGATGATTTAATGTGTTTATTTGCCTATTTCCACTTCAAATATGTTACATATATCGTGTCCTTATATTGTGGATGATCTGTACAATAGGTGCTTGGGAAATGTTTTCATTCGTTCTGAATAATTATTAAAACCAGCAAATTTGCCAAAGGCAAAGTATCCTCACGATCAGATGTAGTTGCAAAAAATCTTCCATGTTGGAAAGGAGATTCGTCCATCCAGATATTCAGCTTTTTCCAACTTGCTTGGCAAGAGATGGAGAATTCTATATTACAATTAACCTATGCTTTTTGCATTAAATAATTAACCCTATGTTCTTTGTAGTTCTGTAAGTTTTTTCTTTGGAGTGCAGATTTTCTTTATCACTACAGTGATAATTATGATAATACCGCCTAAAAATTCTAGCCCACCAAATGTCAAAAATGTTATGGCGGGGTCCGGGAAAATGTCCAGCAGTTTCCCTGCAAGTAGACATTATTTGGAAAATTATCAAAAGATAAACCACAGTGGATGGTTAAAACAAGATATCTATTCTTTATGATTTAATACACCCGACAGACCCCTGATTTGATGTCAGATAGAACTCTCGTCTGTGACTTTACTTGACATATTCACTCGGCTAGTACCTCATGAATATATCGCATACAGCCACGTACAGACTTGTGCTGTACCTACCAAGTAAATGTTGCATTCACAGTTCATATTCACAAAAACAAAGAAGGGAAAATTGTATTTTTCTTTAATACATTGCTCACCATTACTTTTCCCTCTGTCTAAAACAAACACTTCTTAAAAACAGATCATTGAGTTATGCATATCTGCATATTACCAGATAGAGTTTAGATTGTGAAAACCAGTACCTGAGATTGTGAGGCCTAGCAGATGCCCGAGACCTATGGCAAAGGACAGGTAGCCAATACCTGTGGCCAGGTTCTGTCCACTGCCAACAAGATCGACCACTGACGCCCCCTGCAGGCCAATGTAGGGTGCTGAATCAGAGAGAGGAAGCACTCAGCCTTTAAACCAGATAATGAAGTAATTCTTTACATAATTAAAATGAAACCATTAAAATGTATGCATTATATCTTAGACTATTAGCAACTCGGCAACTCCCTGCTAATGTGTAATCTATTTTTGCATATTTCAGCTGGTGCCTTCCAAGGCCATATCATTAGGAGGCTTTCCCCAAAACAGATGCTATCTCACAAAAAATACTATTCATACATAAATACCATTCATACATAAGTGCCATTCAGGGCAGCACTCGGTCAGAAAGCTGAACGTTGTTGTGAGTTAACCATCCTGGAAAGGTTGTGTTCTAGAAGCATAATCTTGGAATTGGAATTGAAGCCGAAAGACTGCTTAGATGGCGGGAGCGTTGACTGAGTGTGGTTGAGTGGGTTCTAACCTTGGAATTGCTCACTGTCATTGAGATCATGTCATGAGAATGTCGCATGCTTAGGAATGAATAAAGAACATCCTTTCATGCGAGTGTCATGTCTTACATAATACCGGAACTATTATTATGTAGGCCTATTGGACGACATCAGTTAGACGTGAGGAGACTGCGATAGGAGCTAGCTATTATCCAAAGGGACATTGACTACTTAAAATGATACCTTAACTTAAATGGATGATTACTCCCATATAGTTCACTACCACAGGAAAACTATCCATCTTCTTATAATGGTAGGGCTTGATAATCTATCCCTCTTAGTTTCCCAGAATAACAGGACGTCCTGAATTATCAGTCAGATATTCAAAATGCTTTATTTACATTGTTTTCTTTGTGGAATATTGTTCAATTAAATTCTAATTATTAAGAATGATTTGAGATAATACTTTAGTGTTTAAACGATATTTCAAAATGTGATTTAGCATGTTCTTTTACTATTTCTCCTTGATATAATATTGTAAAATAGAAATTTCAAGTAGATAACTGTCATCCCGATGAAAATGGAGAATTTGCTAAAATCCAAAATAGTATCTCATAAAAGAATAAATTCTTAAGTTTAGTTTGATTGTTGCATTTGCAGATTCATCATTGCATTATTCTAATATTACATTTTACTTTTTAAAAGTTAAAAAAAAATGATAATAGTAATCTCTAAACCTACAGGAACAGTGACAAAACATGTTTTTAAAACATCTTTTATGGTGACCTTTTTGGCCCAAAGTGGTCACACCGCAGTGACAACTCTAGGGTCGTCAATTGGCCACAAATATGCAATGACAGCCTTGTGACGACCTTCCAGTGTCGTCATAGGGTTGTCACTTAACATTCAATCTGATCCTATAGACCTATGACAACCAAAAAGTAGTTGTGTCAACCTATATGACAATCCTATGACAACATTTTTGTGGTTCTCTGACGACTTTGTGTTTTCAGTGTAAATCATTGCAGAAAATAGTGACCAATTAAGCTTTTCCAAGGTTTTGAACTGTGATAGGAAAGGTATCATCAATTGTTGGTATATATTATGAGAGATAAATGTACTTAGGAACTTTCATTTGAGTTTCAGATATTTTAAAGCATTTTCCACAGTTTGAATTGACAAGTTATACTCTAGTGAGTACACTCACTTTGGGCTAGCTACATCCCTGGAAGGACTGAAGGATGGTGATGATGATGATGTGTTGGAGTTTAAGGTCTATTCAGCAATTAAGCAGCTATAACAAGACCAACTCTGGTTTTTGACTTCACAGGTCTGTGATTGGATCTATGGGGCGGAAACGACGGCAAGGTAAGGTATTCTAACCTGGGAGCGAACCCTGGGCGGCTGCGTGAAATGCTGACACGCTTACCGCTAGACCACCCCAGCCCCCTGAACGGACTGAAGGATATATCAAAGTTTAATGTCCAAGGAAAACAAAATCCCTGCCCCATTCTTGTCGTTAATGAGGTCCACGACCCACTATAATCTGCTCCCAAAACCTAGCAATGACTTTGCCCTGATTTTCGAAGCCTTAATGGACGGCAACTCTATGTAGGCCTAGTTAGAAAGAGTTTGAAGACCTAATTCTGATTCAAAATGATATAGGCCCCTATATGTATTTAATTTGTATAGCGATATCTATGTCAAATTATTTATTTCGGAGAGGCGTGACGTCATCACCCCCGTAACCATCTCTACAACGATTTGTTGTATGGTCACTATATGAATCGCTAGGCCAAAACCATTGGTCATTCGCATTCCCTCCACCACACTGACCACATCGAAGCAGATTTTAAAATTTTAGAGTCAATGTAATTAGGAGGGATAAAAAATAGATATTCGTATTTATTAATGTCCAAACCAAATGTACTTGTTGTTCCTTGTTATCAATCTATTCTCAATTATCTAGCCATGACGTAAATATATATAATATATATGTGAAGTTTTCATGTCACATTCTTGGAGAAAAAACAACAAATAAAAGATCGGCAGAATAGAAATCGGCTTGTGGAACACAGGCTGTAATGTTTCTGCTTACCAGAGGCAATGCCCAGGAGGACGGTGTAGACGGCCAGCTGGGGGTAGTCGGTGAGTAGAGAGGACAGGGCGGTGAGGGTGCCGGCCGCCGCCCCCGACACCCCGCTCAGCACCACCCGGTCGACGCACGGCCGGTCCCCGACCACCCCGATCACCGCCCGCGACCCCCCCGACACCGCCCCGATAATGGAGACGAGCGTCGCGCCCAGCGTCTTGTCGATCCCCAGAACCTAGAAGGTAGGACATGTGTGAAGTGCATTTAGCGTATAGTCAGTGTCCTTATTGTTTATTTCAGAAAAACATTTAGAAGGGCGACACATTAATTAAAGGAATGTGTAAGGCTCTATCCACGGCTCTGAGCTCCCTTTTATTTGCTATACCTCTCCCCATCTGTAAATGGGTATGTACTTGACGTATTTCCTCCAATCACAACCAATTTCCAACAATTCCATAACGTAGGTTAAAGTATAAGGGTTGGAATCAGGGGCGGATCCAGAGTGAGTCATCTGGGGGGGGGGGGGGCAAACCAACCCCCCTATAAAAAGAAAAAGTGAAAAAAACATGTCAGATTTGTGCAAATCAACAAGCTTAGATTATTTGAAAAACTTTCCACTTGGTCTAGTGGGGGCAATAGTTTCCCCCTTTGCCCCCCACCCTATGGATCCGCCACTGGCGAAACCCAATGTAGAATAAACGTACCTTGGCCCTGGTGGGTAGGAGGCCGTAGGGGACGATGTGGCCCGCCTGGACGAGGAGTACCCCACACAGGTACCCACAGAAGGAGGGACTCAGGGGGGAAGTCATCACACGCAGCTGGGTCCTCATGTACCCTGACCTGTTGGCACATCCCTCACTGCCTGCGGACTGGGAGAGTTTACCACCACCAGCTTTTTCTGTGTCCAAGGAGGAGAACTTAGCTGAAACTTGTAAGAAAAGAAGAGAAAGAGGCACAAGAAAGAATTGTTTCTTTGGGAGAGTTCCATGTGAATAATCCATAGCTTGCCTGACAGTTGTTGCATTATCATTTTCTTGTATTTTCTTAGTGTATCGATTCACTCTTGAACAGCCTGTGGTCATATTGGGGTCCCCTCGACGCCCTGTCAAATTTATGACACCCTCATGTCAGCCCGTCAAGTATAAGAAATCATCGTGTCCCTTGTCCTAATCCCTTAAAATCCCACGTCTCATGTAAGTGGATCCCAAAAGGTCCATATAACCCTGTCAATTTTAAGGGCCTACACCAATTACCAGGGGCGGATCCAAGAATCCTAGAAAGGGGGGAAGCAATGTAAAAAAAATATAAAAAGTCCCAGTGCCACCTCTGGGGGTGCCAGTTTTACATTAAAATTATACAAAAATGACCCCCATTCCTAAATCCTTCCCTGATTACCCACCTTGGCTTTTCGCGCTGGCAGGGGGCGGCCGGAGAAGGCAGGCGAAGACAAGGGAGTGAAGGTGTACCCCGGCCTGCAGGAGGAGCGCCCCCCTCCAGCCGTAGTGGTCAACGCTCCAGCGGGTGAAGGGTGACCACAGGAAGACCCCCAGACTGGTGCCGGCGATTGACACCCCACTGGCCATGGCCCGGCGCCGGTCAAAGTACTGCTGGATGGCGATGGTGCCCGTGTTGAAGAAGGTGCACAGGGCTATGCCTTGGGGAGGAGAGTAGTCAGAGGTTTTATTACGCGTGGGCAGTCAGTAAATGGGGAAAATGTTCTGTTTTGTGCACAGTTTTGGTCTCAGCAGGAGTTTAGGCAATCCATACTTGAAAAAAAATTAGTTATGTGCATATGACAAATCTCAGGGATAACCATTTCAATGGAGTACAGTAATTGAACCGATAATATGGATCGCTTCTTGGTATCATATAAATGTACTGACTACTCAGTCGGCAAATTATTCTATAACTTAAAGTATCTTCAACACCCAGACAATGAAAACGCTACTTTTATCCTGGTGAACACTGCCAATTTTTAAAGCAAGCCGATTGCTGTTTTATCGTGACTAGTAAAACAAAGGTCCATCAAAATGATCTTTAGTGGGTTTAGTGTGTGATTATCACCTTTGATACTTTTTATGCATAGCCTCAGTGAATCAATAAAGCTCAAAAGCAATGTTGATTCAGTGATCAACTTATTGCTATAGCTGCCTCAAAGGTACGTACATACTTGCAAGACATCCATAAGTAAAGTAGAGAGTGGTGATATTCGGTGCACATGCACTAACAATGTAACTTGACGTGACCAAGAGTCCTGCTCCCAACGCCACGGGGCGGCACCCAAAGGTACGACATAACCAGCCCACAGGAAGCCCTGTTGATTAATGATAATCCAAGAATATTAAGATCAGGAACAATTGGGCATTGAAGTGTGGTAATTAATTTTGCAATGGCAAAATTGGTTTAATGTTAGAATTTACATTTCATTTAATGTCGACTGTATTGATGATTCTGTCCTCTTATTTTCATCATTTTGTGTTCAAATGTTTCCAGATGCAGAATACAAAAATTGGCTAAAATAGTAATACATAATTCATTAAAGCAGGACATTAGCCATTTGAATAATCTAATGTACATAATGAATATTCATTATCAAAACGATCACGATATTAAGCCAATAAGGATACCAGTTGCATACTTTTCTATCATGCAATCATTCAAACAAGTTCCAAAAACAGTATGATAGCACCCATAGCATATTTTAGAAACTAACCGAAAAGGAATCCTGTACATAGGAAGAGAGCAGCAATAAGGGTGGTTGCAGACTTGCGTGCCTCAAAGTGGTCCATGAACTCAACGAGGAATATGCCTACACTGCCCACCCCACCTCCCTGGTGGACGTTTAACATGAAGGCCGAGGCCAGCACCACCCAGCTGTAGCCTGTGTCCTTCCGCATCTAAAAATGAAACAAAGTCAAAAACTGATCATAAAATTAAGATGGCGGATAGGTTTGAGCCACAGAAAGAAAATGGTTCCTAATTGGATAACATGTTCTTGTATGTAACACTTGTGATATAAAGTGCAGGAAGTAATGGTAATGAGTGTAGCATGTGAGGCCCATGCTGGGATTTCCTTGGCTATCAGATAGACCACCATTCTTCGCCGTTGTTCTCATCCCCATAGATCTGATCCATCAGTCATCCTCTTAATTCATTTCAATGTATGAAGGTTGCCCAGCTATTGCATCTCATTGTATTAAACTAGGTAGTTGCAATTGGTGTTTACTAAGATATAATATGCATCACACTTATCATTAGCTATACTTGGTTTGGAAATTCAAAGACCAAACAAATCGTCATATAAAGATTAATGCAGCTTTACAAACACAGATGGTCAGGTACAATATCCTTAACCTTTTGGTACTTTATGACAGTCATCACACCGACATAAAGTATGTTCCTATGACTGATAGGCACTAGGCCCATATCGTATATATGTGCTGAGGATGTGATATATACACGATGTATTTCCTTCAACCTGATCGATATAAAAGTGTCGAAAAACTCATTGGATATAGGTCCTCAGCCAATACATTGTTACCACTTTACGACTCTTCAGAATCTGTGCCAATTCGAGGTTTATCCACTTGGAGATTTAGTGAAAGGCGAAATCTGTACTATAAGTCAGAGCTATGATTGACATGTGTCGCAATCAATACCTATAAAAGTATAGTATTTATAGGTCTCAGTCATGTACATGTAAACAATACTGTCATCTTGCATAGTCATCTTCCGTAAAACTGTACTTTGAACCCAAGGTGAGTCATGGTTATATGTTCTAGAATTCCACGAGGAGATGCGCAATGTCCTACATATGGAATACAACCATTGATACAGTTACCAGTAAAACTTTGACTTGCTTACAAAACAAAATTTTGCCACTGTTTATTCATATTACTTTACAATAATATTAATGAAACCATGACTGGTTTCATAGACATCATGACATTTTAGAGTTATCTAGACTTTGTGGCGAGTCTAGTATGGCGAATTCAGGGTGGATCCAAGATTTTGAAAAAGGGGGAGCCCTATAGCAAAGTTTGTGCCCGGGCCCTCCGGACCTGTAAATTTTACAATCATCACAATTATTCAAAATACAATAAATTCTTATACAGACCTTCAATCAGCCAACTTTTTTCACTATATGATAGAAAAGAATTCTTGTTAGAATACTTGAGAAATATAGTCTATGATATTCAAACATTCTTTTTTGTTGCTATGGTAACATTGATTTGTTGCTCTGTCACCCCTTATGAAATAGACTTCCCATGCCAACTTACCCATAATGCAATTGTGGTACATGGATGGAATGTTTTTATGATTATTGTAATCTCTGGAGGTAATCTTTTGTAAGGTACAAACTATCAGTAAAATGTGCATCATCAATTTGTTTTCATCAATAACCCACTTATTAATGAGAGGAGAGCAACTTACCCACCATCCCTCTAGGTTACTATAACCCGAGACTGGTCACACATGTTCTTTAGATAATATTCTAGATGATGTTATCGTTAAGTTTATGAATCATCCTACTTCTTTTTTATCTCTAGGACTCCCAGCCCTCTTATCGCACATACTGATATCAAACATTGTTCGGACCCGCATGAGATCAATTGGTTCGATTGGTTATCGACCAAAAACAAGCCACAACATCTCCAGTACGATCCCAACATCCCATATTTGTTTCTAGGCTTGTTTCTACAGGGTTCCGCTTAAAAAAAAAACAAATCAAGGGGTAGATACATAGAACATATTTTTATATATATATATACAAACACCGTTTTATTATTGGAATGTAGAATGAAAAAACAACAGTATACGTACTGAATAACCACACACACGTACATACTAATAAACTAGCATACCTTATAGCCTGGTTTATATCAGTCCAGCGCGGAACCGTAGTGTGATGAGTGTCGTACAGTTCACAAAGGAAAGAGATGGCGACATTGTTGGCTGGATGGAGCTCAAGAGCGAGATGAGACTGATAGAACCGTAAGGGGTCAGAGGGCATGGTGTGATCAGAGATACTCCATCACGTAAACTGTGTACAGACATGCCTTTACCATTAGTCAATATGGACAAGTTCTGTAAACTTAATGTTTCACTTTTATCACTCCGATCAAGCTTATAATTATGTATCTCAATTTGATAAATTTCTAGGTTACAATCTACATGCTTGGTCATAAATATATTATATGTCTGTTTGATTCGGTTCTAAGGCAATGTAAGAGACAGTGTTCTTTCTTTAAGGTCGTGAATTATACCCCCATGAAGTTGCAAGACATTATTCAGAACTTGAAACATTAAAAAGTACCAATTCTTCTTTTTAATGATTTTAAGAAATGTATCCCAAGGCACATAATCATAACATACATCTATACGGATGTGTAGGGGCGAATGTCCAATATGAACATGCTGACCTTTCCATGTAGAATTTAAGAAATATGCCACGAGGCCGCTTGAATTATATATAAAATTATTATATAGAAATATTACTATTTTGGTTACGTCGAGCTACTTGTAGCTTGGAAATAGTATTGCATGTTTCAGCATGACGATGTTTAGGCCTACTGATGATGATAATCTTACTGATCAGGCGATTTATCTATCATCTACCTTACAATTCAACGTTGTCCCAAGATCATTAAGGAGAGACATCTCTCACTGAAAAATCAACAGTGCTAGGTTATTGTTAGATGTGTCATGTATGCCATGTGTGTGACCTTCATATAAGATGTAATCCTTATGTTTCCTATGTCATAAAGGTTGTTGTTTCGATTTTTTTTCATGTACAAGGATATCTTGTTAATGATATTGCCCAAATCCAAAACTATAAATTAACCATTCTTTTGAAGAGAATTGTATCTCAACAGTCTGTGAAAAATTTAATAAACAGGACACGTTTAACTTTTTTTAAGTACAAATTTTTACTAGTAAACGCGAAATACATGTTCAAAAAATCAAAAATGAAAACATTTACTATTTCTATTTTACCATTACTATTTTCTGGAGTTGCAATAGGGAAATAATACTTGACTGCAGAAGAGAAAGAAAAGTATGTTTCTTCATTTGATATGCATGATATTATTGCCGCCTTCACTTGTACAGTGCAGGGCAAAGTTCAACAAAATTTACACTTAGAGGTGTTTTCTATCCTTAACATGCGGGTCATTCTGTTTCGTTGCTTCACCTCTCTGATTTCCATAAGAATACCAATACAAGTCTAGACTTAAACAAGGATAGGCAGTCACGCACAGGTTTTTGTATTGGCTGGCAGGACACTTAGCGTTGGAACCCTTCATAAATATTGATCCTGATATATATAGTCCAAAGGGTAGTGTTGTATTTGTTGTAGGTATCATACATAATGTTCACTGTACAATAGTAGCCATTGAAAGACAATTTAGTAAAACTTGGCTCAAGCTTTAGCTAAGACATTTGTCTATATGCACTTGTGTTTTTAAAGTAGGCCCCTAATTGAGATATCTTGAAGGCAGATTACTTGAAAAGACCTAATTTCAGATGCCAGTGTAAGAGAGCCTTCTCTTTTTTAACAGCATAAGTTTTTAAAGCATGCAGACATATAATTTATGTTATTCTTTTTTGTTCCATTTAAGCAATGTTTGACTATAATTTTACATATTCTACAAAACATTATTTCAGTTGACAAGGAGATGAAAGGAGTAACTGGTTTAATCCTGATCATTTTGAGCTTATTAGCCTCTCTGGCGGTGCATCATGGTATACAAGAGAAACCAAATCTCCATGCCCCTGCAGCACCAATTATATTCGTCCCAGGTAAGTACGGCGATTCCCCTAATTACTCCATAATTTCACAATGCCCTCGAGATTGCTTTAAAAGTAGAACATTTTCCAAAATTCTTTGTTTGATTTTAATGTTTCTTATCTAACTATCTATTTATTACTAAGGTGGACGTGTTTTAGGTATCTAAATACTTCGTTGTTACACAGTTAGCACATAGATGTCACCTAAGACCATCACAGAAGAATTCTAGAAAGTTGGTTTCCTAATGATTTTAGGTACTTTGAACTTACTGAATATACCCTTCACTAGTTTATTACAGTCACTTGAGGACCATCGTTCGCTTGGTAGAGTTTGATTCAATTAATTTCATAACCTTGCATGATTACTTGTGAGGTTTATCATTGTGAAAGATGTGTATATCAATTGTTTTTTATGATCTGCAAGGAGTATTTGGAACAAGACTGGAAGCAAGACACCATCCAAATAGTTCTGCAGACCCCTCTGACCATTGTCCAAAACCAACCACTTGGTACACCTTTTGGAAGAACTACTGGGACAAATATGTCTGTAGGTGGACCTCTATAACTTAATAAAACTCTATTATGATCCTATTCATTACGGCAGTTTAAATGTTTAAACCAAGGAGAGGAGGAGCCAAAAATTCTCCCTTTTATAGAGGAGCTAGGTTATTGCTTCAGCTACCAACTTCAGTACGGAAATTATACAATAATTAGTTCAAAGAGCTATTACCGAAACATTACTAATTAAGAGCATTCTTTAGCTGATGCATGTACCTACCATAGTCTAAAATACACTACATGTTTCCTTGGGTGTGAGTCTGGTAGCTGTTAGTTAAGGGAGTGGTCACAACACAACACAGCTATTGAAAATATGTTATAAACATCATTAAATTATTTCATGCGGCCTTAAATATAAGTATTAATTCAATTCAACGAGAAGAGGGGCAGGTAAGGGCTGGAAGGAGGGACAGAAGGGGGGTAGAAAGCAGGACAAGTAGGCACTGGAAGAGGAACAAGTAGTTTACGGGAAAAGGGACAGGTGTTCAAATGAGAATAATTTGCATTTGCAACTAGTAGGGGATAGGAAGGGGGACAGGTAAGTGACAAGAAGAGCGACAAGTAAGGGATGGGAAGAGGGAGAGTAGGGGTGGAAAGGGGGGCAGGGGGGACATTTTTATTATTCAATTGATAAATTTACTATAATGATAAAAAGTTGTGCATATATGTTCTGTCATATTGCCTTGTGAATAATTCTGTAATAGATTTGTTAATTAAAGATTAAAACTTTTTTTAAAAGCACCCAGTATTTTTTCTTTTTTTTTCTGATCAGATACAACTACAACCATTGTTCATTCGCCTGTAACATTCATAAGAATATTAAAACTTTTAAAAATCTTTGGTCGTTTAGCCATCGATGCCAAGCTGTCTTATCTTTTCAATTTCTTCTTGAGATGGTGCAGGATGTTATGGCAAGGCAGCTCAGATGTTCTTCAATGAATCAACGGGAAGAAGTTACAATACACCAGACGTAGAGATCCGTGTTCCTGAAATGGGAGATACTCATTCCGTAGAGTACCTTGATCCATCCTGGTTCGCTTGGGCCTTGGGAAACAAAGGTGCTTATGTCGCCAGCTTCATATCAGGTAAACCTTAAATAACATGTTCACATGTGTATAATAGATATGCTGGTCTGGAAACACAAGGGGCATGACTCATAATCAAATCAATCCAAAAATGTTGACTTAATTGTTGCGGTCTGAAAGGTATCTGAGAAGGAAACTCAGGGTAAAAAAGGTAAAACACAACACACATAATGAAAAGTTTTCAATAGACCAAGACTTGCTTAACCCTTACACAGCAGGAAGCCACAAAATGGCTCCATAGTAAATTTCTACAGGAATTTCATTTGAAGAGGGTGAATTAAGCTTTCATGGACGGAAAGTATTTTTTCGAAAAATTCCAATTAGAACCAGAGTTATGGTCATCAAAATATCCTAGCAACAGTTCATTAGAAAATAATATAATTGCGATTGAGGAACCTTGTAGCAATATGCATAAAGATGATTTTGCTATCATCATACAAAATATAAAAAAAATAGACAATTAGTGAAAAATTATATCATTTTCGAAATATGAGAGAATTTCATGAAATATGACATGATCAGAGAGAAACTACTCTTTTAGATGCTCCTAACTATTTAGAAATATTCTTGATAGAAGTTGAGATATCTTTGTATGAACCTTGTTTCCTCTTGTACATTAAGAACCCCCTATTCCTAATCGCCCACCAATTGCAATCCTTTATTGCTGGATTTCTCCAGAATTTCCATGGATTTCCCCTAGGAATTTCTTGTAACTGAGAGACTTCAAAGGATAGCCAATTTGGATTATTCGGAAGAGAATTAGATAAGCTTTAAAATGATATATTTGCCGTTTTTGCATGTTGAATACGCTTTATAGTGTTCCCTAAAAATTAAGGAAAAATGTATATTTTTCCGGGCGGCTATGACAGGATTGGGGAGTACACCCTAGGGCGGCTATGTCCAGATTGGTGTGTAAAGGGTTACAATCAAACGATTATGTTTTATCCACAAAAGTAAGTTTTCTAGTTATCAAAATTACCAAAAGTGCAATCACTTTTGATAGGGGTGCTTGTTCCACTCATAATTGCAGTACTGAAAAGAGGCAAACATTTACTACACTACCTATGAACAATATTCTTGATATTCTTTTTTTCTCTAAACATGGCAACTTGCTAACCATTGTGCTTAGAAAATCTGATAAAAGACATTCCGTTTAGAATTTCCCATGATACATTGGCAATGGAAATTCTAACATTTTTATAACTGTCATAGGAACCTCCACAAAATTTCATGAAAGTCAGAACTCTTCCAGAAAATAACATAAGAATATATTTTTGTCAATAAATTTCTTAATACATATAGTGAATATATGCTTATATCTAGATTCTGCCATTACTGCCAGATTTAGGCCTGAAATGGACAAAATGTAATGTAGATACTGATATAAAGGAACTAGATATTGTAGAATGATGAAATAATGAATGAAAGAATGCCTTGGACTTCAGAAACCTTATGATACTTAACTTTTGGCAAATAAATGTCAAATAATTATTTTGTAATTACAAAACAACCCCAAAATTGTTGGCCACAAGGTTGCCAAATATGCCAATAGGTACCTTCTCCTAAATGCACTCCCATGTAATAACTTTGGTTTCATCAATGATGATCACATGCTGTTTTGTTGTGCAAACACAATCAACCATTCTTGTTCTCTTTGAAATGATTAAAATCAATCTTTCACCAAAAATAGATATTTGATGGTTATCATGGAAACCAATAAATGGAACATAGTGTTGATTTTACAGACATAGACAAGTTTGGCCAGTTTGCATGGTGCCAATATTTGGAAGTTTTCATCCAACTCACATAAAAACTAATTATAAAATAAGAATCTAGAGAAAATTTGAGTCTGAGACATTTTTAAGACTAATTTTTGTTATATTTTGCAGAATGGCATATTCAGCAGTGAAAGGACTGGTAGTTTGATACTATTGTTTAATTTATGTTTGAACATCCAATATTTCAGAATTAGTTAGCTGGGGCTACACCAGAGGGAAGTCAGTCCGAGCAGCACCCTATGACTACAGATATGCCCCTCACTCCTCATCTGAGTATTTTAACTCCCTGAAAGCCTTGATTGAGGACACTTATAAGATAAACAACAATAAAAGAGTTCTACTCATTGGTCACTGTATTGGAGGCCAATTCCTGCTATATTTCTTATGTCAGCAGCCACAAACATGGAAGGACCACTATGTTGAGGGTATGGTTACAGTCAACACTGTATGGAGTGGTAGAGTGGCTACCCTTATTCCATATTTTAATTGGCCAGATTCTATAACGTTGGAAGAATGGACCTTTAGTGGGGATCAGATGAAGGCCATGGAGACCATGATAGATGTTTTGCCACATATGGGTACAACAGAATATGACTGGGAAAAAGATGAGATTCTCATGACCACACCAAACAGGACATATACAATGGGTCAACTTGACCAGTTCTTCATTGACCATGGGTTTCCAGTTGCAAATACAATGCGACGCCTCTTTGAGACGGAAGCCTATGAAATAAGAGACCCAGGAACATCTTTCCATTGTATTTACTCCTCTGGTTTGCCTGTACCTAGTCAGTTCATAATACATAAAGAAGAAAAGGATAGTATGAGGTACGAGCTGAAGGGCAAACTTCCTGTGGACGGAGATGGTTTCGTCAGTCTACGCAGTCTGAAGGGCTGTGCCAAGGTTAACTTGAATTCCAAGCCATTTGACTTTCATATGATAGAGATAGCTAATGTTTTTCACATTGACTTGATGACGGATAAAAAGATGTACAGAGTCTTGCACAAAATACTTGAATTAGGGAGTTAAATGTGTGTCATCTCGTAGCAACTATTCTGTTGGTAATTATCACTTTATGTAAACTTTGGCAACTCTGGTACCAGGTTTTCAGGACATCCTATTTTAAATCATATGAGGATGCAATCCATTATCGTTGGGAAATGTCAAAATACAATAATTATTATATAAGAAATAGATAATTGATAATTTATCATTTTATTACAAAAATAAAATATATATTTTATTAATTTTAAAAAGTAAGCCTTAAAATGGGGACGTCCTGTTCTAGGTCACCTAATCGTCCTGTTATTTAAGGACAGACTGATCACAGTACATTTTTATCAATAAAAATAAAATTTTCAAATGTAAAATTCATTTAGAAAAATTGTCAAATGCTACAATCAAAACAAACTTTAGCTATTCATAACATAGAAATTATGTGTTGTTTACGATGAGGAGTTTAAGTTCATATTGTGAGTTGTAATTAGTCACAGTACATTTTGATCAATAAAATATACAATGGGTTCATATTGTGAGTCGTGATTATGTCTTCTGTTCATCTCTAGCCAAACATAGAGGTATTTTTCGGCTAGGGTAGTTCAAATCCAAATGCAGACACTCGCTTCACAGAGGTTCATTTTTATTTATTCCAACATAGGTAGGAGATATGCGTTGTCATTCACAATACAGTCCAGCTCTACTGTGCATAGTGTGCTCTTAACTGTTCACAGTGCAAAGTCGATAGGTTTCCTTATCACTAAGTCTGCCTATGATACTCCTATGCTTCTCAAAGTATCGGTACTTCAACGTATGGTCACCATAGAACGCCACCATATTTTGTATATATATGTACCTGTATACACCCACTGCAGTGCTGCCACCAGTAGGTGAGACTGCCGACCAGACAATGTTCTGATGGCTGTCTCACCTCCCTTTGACACTGCTTTCTATCTATCAGTAGGCCTTAACTATCATTTAAATCCTTTTCTACTTTGTTAAAGTTTTATTCTTATTTACCGCAGTCCGGTGACTATTCTTCTTTATTAAGGCCTTTACTGTAAGCACAAAATTTAGCTGCGATAACCTCTGCTATTAAGTTTTCTACTTTTACCATGCACGAGGTGTTGACCTCAGTGCAAAATACTATTTCTGATTTTAGCAACTTTATCATTTTCATCAGGTTTACAGTTAAATATTTGAAAATCGTATTTTGTAAAACCATAGGACTTCACGAGAAATGGTAAATAAACTGGATAAATCACATTCTAAAAAGACATAGAAATGTTGAAATACCATATTGCATTGTTCCTGATAATTAAAGATAAATTGAATAATATACCATAAGGAAAACGAGATATGTAACAGTTTTCAAAATGGTATTTATCCTCCTGTGGACAAATACTGTTAGATTGGATCTTCCCCTGATCGTCAGCGTATCTAAAGATTCCTATAAGAGGTGCACCAACATTAGTAGAGAGAGAGAGACAGAATCGAAAAAAATTGCAATTTGGTTGTGTAAATGGAATTTGATTGTTGATTCTTGAATACAATTTGTAATTTAACGGTAATGATAAAGACATATACGTGTGTAATCAATATCCAAAAGGGGCAAATTTGTAATAATTATTTTCAATTCTATTTGGATTTGGAAATAATGCCTCTGTAACGTACAGAATCAAGCTTTTATTTGTGAGATATGGTTAGAAAACAATTGTTAGGATGCTATCCCACAAACAGATGCTATCCAACAAATATTTAATATTCTTGGGATAACATTCACGTCAAGATGCTAACTAACAAACAGATGCTATCCTTTAAACTGGTTTGTTGCATAGCAGCCCCATAAAGACACTATCCAACAAACATCTGCTAACCCACAAACTGATCCAATGCCTCATATGGCTTACTTAGGGATAACAAACCAATTAGTTGGGTCATATCATCCAATATAGCTTGGAGTAGGTCAACAGTGGTAAGGATGAGTCAGTATGATTAAGTATGGACAATAGATTTTGAGACAGATTCACAAGGTTCACAAATAATGTCACCAAAATTGGTGTTGTCAAAAATGATATTATCAAAAAGGGAGATTCCAAAAATTATGGTAACAAAAATGTTATCACCAAACATTATTTCCCAAAGAGATGCCATCTAATATCACCCCATCTGATATGACTGTTACGTCACAAAAAATATGCCTATAATAATCTTAGCTGAATTGATGTTGGTCCAAATGATGTCCCATGGATCATTTTGGTGATGTTTTCTTAAGGAACATCATTTTTTCATATATATAATTTCCTATGATTCTTTTTTTATATTGGTGCTGTTTTAGGTGATTTACGAATATTTTGTACAATAAGTCTGATTGCAGTTGTTATCCCTAAAATATTTGTGACTTAGCAGCTGTTTGGATTTTAGTCTCCTGTAGTGATGCTATCTAACAAACAGCTGCTAAGTCACAATTATTTGTTGCTTAACATCAGTTTGGCAGCAGATGCTATCCTACAAATATTTGTAGCTTAGCAGCTGTTTGTGGGTTAGCATCTTGTGGTGATGCTATCCTACACAGTGACATCTATTTGTAGGATAGTGTATGTTTGTGGTATAGTTTATCATGTTATCATTTTAAAGTTTGGCTGTTAGGAACTTGTGAAAATAATTCTTGGAAAACAATGATGATAATTGATACCCTAGGACAAATCCTAGAAGAGCACCTGTCGACCAAAGAGCTACCACAACTGAATGAGGGCCCCGGGAAAGTGCGTCGAAGGGGGCCCTCGATTAGATCCAGCTCTCAAGCCCCAATCATGATTATGTAGCATTGAGTAACTAATGAAGCCACAAGGTGATCCTCGACACCCCCTTATCTCTTTTTCTAATCGTCTACTCTAGCCCCAACCCCAAAATGATTATACTCATCACGGTTTAGAAACTAAATTACATTCTCTAAGGAAGCTTAGGGAATCCTGTGGCCTGTTGTATAAGAATCTCCGTAGCTATGGAGGTCTAATATGTACTTACAAAATTGTACGGGAATTTGGATTTGCTATTGCATAACCAAACTTACTTAAATCACCCTGAAACTCCTGTAAATGCACACACAACTCCAGTAAATTTTCCCAAAAGTCCCATAACCTCACTGAAACCCCCGTAGCTATGATGAAGCAGGGCCGTACCCAGGGTTGACGGCGGGGGGGTGGTGAGTTCCAAAAAGTGGAACTCTTCTATACTTTTGGGAAGTAATATTGGGAAAATATGTCATAGGTTCCATGTACAATTTATTGTGTAAATGGAAGCAGAGAATAACACTCTATACATCAAGCAATATTTAGATTTGGATATGAACATGGTGGGCAACCCTAATGGTGGGGGACGTGTATTTATCAAATGTCATAATTATTCCTTTTTTTATAAAAATAAAACTAGGACTCCTATCAAAATTTCGAGGCTATTTCTCTTGGGAAGAACCTGATGAACATCCTTTAATTAATAACGCAGAAACACATTTGACAGCACAAGAATACTCCTCATTTACTCCCAACTTGACCTATCAGATCAGGCTGGGTTGTGCTTCAAACTATTCAGTCCTGGCAAGATGATCAACATTTTAATATGTTACATGATAGTATTTTGTGTTGCCTTAAACTAAATATAGGAACCATTAGACCTTTAGACCCCAAGTAATTTGGATGAAAAATACATATTTCACAAGTTTCCAAATATTAGGCCTACCATTGATATTGGATCATCTGACATAATCAAAATATCTACCAAGGTAGATGATTTTGTTATAACAGTAGATCTATATGTCTACTGAATCATGTGGTTAACTAGATCAGATTTTCTTTAGTATATACGATGCATATATCTTTTAGGATTGATTACTACGTAAAAAAAAGAAGAGAAAAGTGGAAACTTTTATTTTTCTTGGTGGCTATGGCCAGATTTGGGAAACTGCCT
Source organism: Lepidonotus clava (assembly GCA_936440205.1). Taxonomy (NCBI): domain Eukaryota; kingdom Metazoa; phylum Annelida; class Polychaeta; order Phyllodocida; family Polynoidae; genus Lepidonotus; species Lepidonotus clava. The sequence goes on from OW387148.1 coordinate 20,813,339, forward strand.
ATGCTGGTAATTGCCAGATTGGGGCTCTTGAATGTTGAATTAACCAGATAGTATATTATAAGGTGGCATTTCAAATGGTATTGAAAAGGAAAAGAATATTAGGTAAAGTGTTTCAGTGGAACCTTCCCTCTAATTTTTGACTATAAAGTATTTGAAGAGGGTGTGAATGAAACGTGGATAATAAAAAAAACAGATGCCACGGCATGAAAGGGCAGGCCCCAAGATTTTTGAAGAAGGAAAGATTTCCACCTGGGTGGAACTAATTATGACTGGTGATCTGTTGGGGGGTGGCCCACCACCCCCACCACCCCCACCTCCCCCACTGGGTATGGGCCTGCGAAGGTAAAAGGTGTTTGTAAGTTAAGAAACACAAAGTTAAGTAGCTTTTATCTCATTTCCTTATGAAACACCCCTTTGCTGCTCCCTATGAATCTCTTTGGGATAGCCTTCCCTAGTTCTAGCGGCAGAAGTGGTTTAGCAAAGGGGCAGCAATAACAGCTTCTTGCAGTGAAAGGGTTGATAAAGGACTTTGTAAAGTCACGGGAGATCCACGAGGTCCACTCACCCCCAATATTGGTCACAACTCCCCCTTGACTGACAGAGCAACATGTGTGCGATTCTACAATATTTTAGGACTTAACCTATATGCGGACCCCACCCTTTCCAAAACCATGTAGGGTGGGGCAAGAGGCCCATGTGGGGCAAAAGGCCCACCCTTTCTAATTTGGCATTATGATATCTTATTGGAACAAAATTAAGTTATGAAATAAACTTCATTTGGCTACATAACTCTTAAAACATATCATTTGAATAAATATATTTTTGATTAAGAGAAATAGAACAACTTTTATTTTTCAGACCCTTATTTTCTTATTTTTTGGTCTTAGAAAATCATTTCTGTAATGTTAAGGGTCACATTCTCATAGAAAAACTGTAAGTATTAATTAAGTTTGACCATTGGTTTGACCATAGCTGGTGATCATGGGATATACATAAGTTAAAAAAGATGTCAACTAATACAAATTTCACAAAAACATAATTTTTGATGTACAACTAATATGCTAGGTTTGACTACACATCACATTTAAATTCAGACCAGACACGATCTTTTGTTACTCAACACCAAGACCATTACTCCCGTAGCAAAAGGTTGTACCCAACATTTTGTAATCATATTGCTGTTTTTTTTGTTTATACTTTATTTCAACTGGTTACATCTGCTCTTAATTTTGTTAACAGGATAGTCATCTGAAAAAACTGAGTAATATTATTACTCAATCTTTTTAGATGACTATCCTGTAAACCTTTATATAATAACTTAATTATTAAGTTATTTCTATTTTGTATAAACTATCATATTTTAAGAATATAGTGTGATAAATCCGAGGGTGATTCATGTTTGACACGAGTTTTAAAGACAAAGAAGAATGAACGGATGATAGGGAAAATAATAGAATGTCTGTATGTAGGTGCATGCTAGGCATGCTGACGTGGCTGAAAGTCTACTTGACCACAAATGACAGGTGGGGGTTTGGGTTTCCCGCTCTTTTCTGTGACCACTGCCCTGTGACCAGGGCTCATATCTTCGTAACTAACTTCGCTGATCAGGGAAAATTTGTTTAGGGTCCCATGATAAGTGAATTTGCCTTTTACCACAATTTGTGGTGTTAATACAAAATAGTGTCAAAGAGGAATGATTAGGTGTAAAATTTATTCATGATGGACAGAATTTCTGATCATGAGACGCTAATCAAATTTTCCCTGATCAGTCAAATTAGTTACGAAGATATGGGCCCAGGGGGTGTTGTTGTAACCAAGGCATGTCCATTCCCATTGGCTGAATGGTTGGTTGCCAAGGCTGGTAAACAGGTGGTGTTTATCTCATTGGTCTGAGAGTTGTCAGACTGCACATGTTTTTTTTATTTTGGGTTACAATTTATTTGTGGTTTCTCATCAAGAGTAGTACTGGCTTTTTTTTGCCTTTGTTGTGTAGAAAAAGTTGATTTCTCAAGTTCAGAGTAGATTTCGATTTTGACACTAAGTGGTGCCACTGGTCAGTCATTGTGGGAGTTTCTTAGTCAAAATTTGAAGTGAGGTCACAAAAGAGTAATTATGATTTAATCGATTTTCTTTAGATACGATCTTTTGTTACTCAGCCAGCGTAATATATGAAAGTAAACCTCCATAGTTCAATTTATAAAAGCTTATGAAAATGCCAACCAAACAATGGAAACTATATTTCTAAGGAAATATAGTAGACTTACGATTTGTTTAACTATCCTATATCTCAAAAGGAAAAGTCCATGGAAAGTGGGGGAAATCCTGTGGAGTTTTCTTTATTACCTGTGGAGTTTTTTATTACCATTTTTACCTAAATTTTCTTGGTATGTACCCGTAAATAAGGATTTGGGTCCGATTTCTGGAATCATATTTTATTTAAAAGCACATAATTATCATCTCAGAAGTTGTAGAATCAGCTATGTTTTAGGGTAAACCTGGAATGTCCATGCAATTACAATTTTTTATCTGAAAAGATGTTACCCGTTTTTTAAGATGGTAACCTAGTAGGGTATTGGGCAACATAAGTCATTTGTGTATATTTTCCTAAATATTTGTACCTAAATATCTTATGATAATATATTGTAAAACGGAATTCCCTTTAATGTAGTCTGTGCTAGCTCAGATAATAGTACTTCTTGTGTTGGTTTAACAACTATAACTGAAAATGCAACCGTAGAAAGAACCAGAATGATTATGTTTGATGATCAGTATCTATGGTCAACCTTGCAATACGGAAACAGTTATCTTATAAGATTTGTGGAGATTTCCCACCCTCTAGATATGACTTTACAGAGATCCTTAACATGAAATGCATTCTCTTTCATTGCTACACCTGTGTTATTTCCATTAGTATGACAATGTAAGTTTAGACTGAAACTATGATAGTGGTAAGTTACAATCCATACAGGTCTATTCATTCTTGTTTATCATTTCAAAACATGCAGGTATATGTGCAATATAATATTGTACGATTGGACATTGTCAGTTGTGCTGAAGACCTTCAAACGAAAGGGTAATTTGACTTTTATTTTTTGTATGTAATATATAAATATAAATGATAATGGCTTAATAGTAACATTTGAAGGATATTGCCTTATAAGAGTATATATCTATATAGCCTTATGAAAACATCACGATTTTGAGAAGGCATATGACTTTTATTTTTTAAGCATACAATCATGTCTGGCAGGTTCAAGAGTGGATTGAACATGTAAGAGCCTATGATTAATGGTAATCAGTGTGTCTATCATTAAATCTCATTTGTCATTGAAAAAACAGATACAAACATAGATAATGTACAACATTTCCTATGAACAAAATGTAAGACAAAAGTAGTTATGATATTTGTTGCAAATTCACATGATTGCCGATTAGAAAAGAGTAAATAGCAAGAGTTGTCAAGGGTGGAACAGTTTAAAACATGTATGTTATCATTTTTATATAATTCTAACCAATGTTTTAAAGAGTTCCCACGTGTTTTTTTTGCTGATTACAGGGAATGGAGGGAAGTACCGGTATACTACTGATAATTTTGAGCTTGGTGGTGTCTCAGGCTATACTTATTGCCATAAAAGAGAAACCAAATCTTCATGCCCCCACAGTACCAGTTATATTCATCCCTGGTAAGTGGTTATCAAGTCATTCAAGGACAAACTTCCATGACCCCCTAGCATCATTTATATTCTTATATTCGTTTTGAGCTTTTCAAGGACAATTTCTATGCTTATATGTATGTTCTTTTAATGTTAAATCACCTGTATTTTCATGCAAATTGATATTAAGGTGAAGACTTGATAGAGTTTGTATTCTGAGATGTGTTTATCCTTTCCTTTATGTTTTTTCTCCTACAAGGAGTTCTTGGTTCAAGATTGGAGGCAAGACACCATCCAGATAGTTCTGCAGACCCCTCTGACCCTTGTCCAAAACCAACCACTTGGTACAGACTGTGGAAGAACTACTGGCATGCATACATTTGTAGGTGGATTTCTTTATCCAAACCAAAGTCTATGTGAAGAATATCAAGTCAGGACAGTTCCCATTTTAGCTCATGTCATCCTTCTTCTCACGGTCTCATGAATCTTTCTTGTATAAAGTTCAATAGTGACTTATATTCATTTCTGGCTCCTGACATGCAAAGAAACCTTTATTCTCATTTATTAATATAATTGACAATATCTCATACAGGGATGTAACTTTTCAGCTGATTTCAGAGAATTAAAGAATTCTACAAAATTCTATAAAGGGCTGTGCATGTCACTCTGATTCTCTGTATTTATGCCTACACCTTGGAGGAGTGATCCTATGTATACATAGTGGGTCTGTTTAGGTCATTTTTTCATTTTTTTGAGAAATTGTTACGCAGCGGATAAAAGCACCAAATTAGGAATGAGGCACCTCTGAGGCATAACTATGAAATCTGGAAGGGGAGCCACCTTCAATTATCAATGGCATGGATGTAGGGGCCCAAAAACCAATATGGCCAACTTTTGCTATATAAAATCTTATATCTAAGCTTCTAAAAAGACTAAAGAGACATGGTTAGTGATAAAATTGAGAGATTATGGGTCAGGGAATTCAATTATTTGTGTTTGAAGTCAATGCAGAAATCAAACATCCAAGATCACTGACGAATTTTGAGAAATATTATAATTTCTAGCTTCTAAGATATAAGGCCAGGGGAGACACCACCAATATCAGTTGTTCATGCATTGGATTTGTACTAGAATTTATGCACATTTTAAAAATCTTCCAACCCCCCTCTCCTCTCGATGCATTCATACTTGATGTAAGGCCTTCTTTACAAAACATATAAAATGTATTCTATAGAGCATCAATATTCTCTTATCTATTACCATGGTAACGTGGCAAATTTCCAAAACCCTAAGAATTTCCCTGAAAAAACGTTCCATTGCAAATTTTCCATGATGCAAATATTGAAGGAAGATAATTTTCCAAAATACCATAAAAATCTAGATCAAATATTATGTGTCTCCATTTGCCCCAGAAGCCAGCATTAAAATCAATATTATTCCTTCAATAATAGAACTTGGAGGCTGATAACACAATTTGGCTGAATCTGGCCTGAATATGTTATAATGCTCTACGGTGTATGGAATAGTCTAAAATGACTAATACCATGATAAAAAAAGAATGGGAAAAGTTTTGCAACACCACTAAGATATTGGCATGTCATTTATAGCTAGGAATAACATTGTTTAATCTATCGCATCAATATTGCATACTGTATTGTTTATCATATCATGTGTTTGTCTGACTGTTAATTATGTTAGGCAGTTTTCTATTTTCAATAGATAATAGCATATCATGTGTTTGTCTGACTATTAATTTAGCCAGTTTACTATTTTTAATAGATAATAGCATCATCTCTACATTAGGATTTACCCATTTACTTCAGAAACATCATCAAACATAATATCATTTAAGTATATATTAAATAATTTTAAACAGTATATGAGCTATACCAGGAGGTTTATTGTGCAGGTAAACCTCCGGAGGAGGTTATCCAGATAACCTCCGGAGGAGGTTATTTGAGAAATGGTCACATGATAGAATTTTTACTCTCAATTTAATTTTTTTTGAAAAGTTTCAATTTATATACTGTCTGGATTCGAATACTGGAACCTCTAAATCAGAGTCCAAGAGGCTAACCACTACCCCCCAGAGGCAGGGGTTATAGAGGGATACATCATGTCCAATATTTGATAATTGTAAATAATAATTAGCAAAATATTTCTGATGAAAAAACTGAAAATGGGGAATGAATAATACATGAGAAATGCCTAGATACAAAACATCTTACACAGAAAATTAGGGCCTGAAAATGGAAACAGAAAATGGTTTCTCAGCCCTGGGATTGAACTAGGGACCCCTTGCATACAAGTCTTGCACCCTAACCACTACACTACATTGTCAGCTGCTTGGTAGCCCTTCAGCAGCTGTTGTGATTATAGAGTGTGTGGTACTATATATATATACATGTTATATATTTATATATATATATATATATATATAGGACTATATCAATTCTATTGTAACTCTAATATATATGCATCAATATGCAAACAAATTGGTCTAAATGATTATCCCAGTGATTATGGGACGTAGTATAAGCTCATAAACCACCTTGGAGGTGGAGTTTATGGCATATAACCTCCTCGGCTGACGCCTTGGAGGTTATATACCATAAACTCCACCTCCACGGCGGTTTACTCTCACTTATACTACTCCCAGTTCATTTGTCTATTGTTCTTCCAGGAGGTTTCTGGTCGTAACCTCCAGTCTTCACCTATGGCGGAGGTTATGAACTAAACCTCCGGAGGTTATGTGTTAAACCTCCGGAGGTTTATTTGATAAACCTCCAGAGGTTATGTGATTAACCTCCGGAGGTTATTTGGGAGATATCCACAAAGATTTCCATGTTCATTTCCGAATTTCTGAAAAGTTTTACATTGCTGAGATTCGAAACCCATACCTCTGGATATAGGCCTAAAGTTCAAGAGCCTAACCACTGCCCTACTTTGACAGCTATGTCATGACATCTGGCCGGCTGTGCATGCTCTTGTTGTAAGGGTACGCTCAGCACGGTAAAGGTTCTCCATATATGGCTATATTCCATGGATAGTAATGGTGTAAAAATATCTTGCTATTTAGTCACAAGAAATACACAAAGGGCATAAACTGATATATAGGGCCTATGTTTAGAGTAAAGTGTTGAAAAAACGTTGGTAAAAAACATGACTTATAAAGCTTGGCCTACACCAGGATTGAACCCCGGACCTCCCACTTGTGAAACTAGTGTCTTAACCACTACACTATAGGGGCTGCTAGTGGAGGAGTCATTCTCCTTTAGGTTTCACCGACGTGTATAGGCCCCATATATACATTATATATATATATATAATGAATATGATTTAAATATTACATGTATATCTGTCAACCCAAAAGGTCTGCTTCACTTCAAATTATGTATCTTTGGGTTATGGGACGTAGTATAAGCTCATAAACCGCCTTGGAGGTGGCGTTTATGGAATATAACCTCCTCGGCTGACGCCTCGGAGGTTATATTCCATAAACGCCACCTCCGCGGCGGTTTACTATCACATAATAGTCAATGATACACCAGGTGGTGACAGCATGCTTAGAAGTGACTGATTGTCAAATAGTCAAGTCCAGCTTAGGTTAATGGGTTTTTCAAGAACACAGCGTGTAAACAAGTTGATAAATGGGTTGCTTTTGGTTCTGAATGTCGTACCTTGGTTCTGAATGTACATACCTTGGTTCTGAATGTACATTTGGTGGTAACATTCCAGATAAGTTATGTTGACATTCAGATTCTTTTTTCATCAGTACTTGATTATATTTGAATTGAAAAAATCCCAGAACCAAAGAAATATGTCCTTAGCATTTTCCTTTATGCATTAACTATTCACAAACTGTAAAATTAATGTTCATTCAGAACCAAGCTTTGTATGTTCAGAACCAAGCTTTGTACTTTCAGAACCAAGCTTTGTATGTTCAGAACCAAGCTTTGTATGTTCAGAACCAGGCTTTGTACGTACAAAATCAATTTTTCCAACAATGATAGTACCACAAAAAAGACTGAAAATGAATATTATGTGGCAAAGTATGTTAAGGCATATTATTTCTGGATGGCTTGAGAAGGTAAACATTCAGAGTAACATCAGAATCTGATGTTACTTGAGAAGGTTAACATTCAGAGTCTTTCTCTTTCTGTTCTCAGAGATGACATAAGACTTATGTCATCTCTGAGAACAGAAAGAGAAAAAAGCTTGGTTCTGAATGTACATATATGTACATTGAGAACCAAGCTTTGTACATTCAGAACCAAGCTTTTTCTTTTATTTCCCTCTATTCATACAGGAATAATTTAGCGCATGATGAAATGATACCCTCTGTTAGGGTTTTCCTTATGTCTCCAAATAAGCAAGCTTAGACCCAAATTTTTTCATATATCTAACTTTTTTGATAATATTTTTATTTGACGTCTTCAAACATGGTCTGATCTTACAGACGTTACAAGATTTCTGATTTCTGATTTCTCTCGAGATAGTGAGCCACAGTTTGCCCCCCCCCCCTATAAAAGGCAGACTTCTTGGCAGTTTCTGTTCTTGGTTTGGTTAATTTAGATTGCTGAGTATATATATATATATGAGTAAAAATATATGTGTGTGAAACTTTTTTTAGAATTTTAGAACCTTGGCTCTGCACCTACAATAGAAATGTTTGGCCAGGCCTCATAAGTATAAACAAAGTTTAATTTCTAGTTTACTTCCTGTTTTTCTATGATTATCATTTAGGGCTGAATAATACTGAAATTTGCAAAAAAAAATCCCCATATTACATGGGATCCATGCTCTGGAACAAATTGCCCGCTAATGTACAACACTTGGATTCAAAATATGACTTCAAGAAAGCCCTCAAACGGCTATGACATTCATTTTGAAAGTTGAAACTTTATTTGACAATTTTAGATTATAACCTTATGATTTTCGGTATTGTCGGTTACCCTGATGCTTATACTAGGTAGGGGGCACTGGCAATTCTCAACTAAAATTGTATGACATATGTTGCTTATTTACTGGATGGGTATTGTCAATTACTCTGATGCTTATATTAGCTAGGGGTAGTGGCAACTCTCAACCAAAATGATATATGATACGATGTATGCTTGATTGATAATTGTTTTCTGTATATCTTGTAAATCAAATCTATATGGAAGATCAATTCATGTAATTGAGTATAGTCAATAAAAAAAACTATATTATTGTATTTTTCATGCTGGTAACTCAAAATTCATATATTCCTATTGTATACGTACTTTTTGTTCTTTAAAGCTTGGTTCTGAACGTACATTTGTATATCTAAAAAAGACAAAGAACTTCAATAAAAACCAGAAAACGTTATATTGGGGATAAATATTGTTTTATTCAACTTGCCTCAACTCAAATTACTTCACAAACAAATATTAATTATAGCTGAAAAATTAATGTTAAATTACTGTTAATCAATTTTTCATTAATTTTTCCATATTTTTCCAATGACAATACTTTAACCCTTTAGTCCCCAATCCGGCCGTAGCCGCCCATGGGTAGTTTCCCCACTCCGGCCGTACCGCCCAGAAAAATGGAAATTTTTCAATAATTTTTCCAAATTATTTCAAAGAGAACAGTTTTAAGGATTTTCAAGGTACAAAAGCGGTTAATATATCATATGAAAGCTGATTGAATTTCCTTTCCAGTCCTACAAGCCCCATTGCTATAACGTTATTTGAAACGGAGGGGTCATCCTTCGAACATATTCAATTAAAAGAGATTTAGGGAATTCCAGAGGGAAATCCATGGAAATCCTGGGGAAATCAAGCAATTCATTATTGCAATATGTGGGGACTAAAGGGTTAATAAGTCTTCAACCTACAAAAATAACAAATATATCGCTTTAAAGCTTACCTAATTCCCTATTTGATATACTACAAAACAGGTGGTAATAATTCTTATTGCCATTGATGGGTAAGCATTTGAAATTCCTCAATCAATAAAAATTTAAGGAATTCCTGAGGGAAATCCACGGAAATCCTGGGGAAACACAGCAATTCACAATCGCAATCTGTGGGGTCTAAAGGGCTAGGCCTGTTTCACCTAGACATTATAGAATTACTTGATGGTATAGAGTGAAAACATTCATTCATATTCCTTGTGTGATATTTATGAAGATTATTATGAATGCCTTATTGGTCCTTTTTCAATTCAAGTACAAGCGAAATATTAGTTGAGGGTACTTTTTAATGGGTATTTTTAGATGACTGTGATATTATGAGAACTTTAACATGATCTACCTGAAGTTAATGCAGGAACTCCAGCAGCCACGTTATGTCAAAATGGAAATTTTGATTCATATGAATATGTTGTAAATAATAGTTCAATCTCTTCTTCCTTTTATGAGATGATACCGAGTGTTATGGCAAGGCGTCTCAGACTTTCTTCGATGAAACTACTGGAAAAAGCCACAATGCACCAGGTGTGGAGGTCCGAGTTCCTGGTATGGGAGATACACATACAATAGAGTACACTGATCCATCATGGATAGCTTGGGCCATGGGAAATAAGGGTCGTTATGCTGCCCCGTTGATAACAGGTAATTTGTGAATCACCTCTGTATTATAGGAAATGACAGGGTGGATCCATGTGGAACAGGACATTGACCAAACTTTATTAATGATGGGACCCAAATTGTAAAAATGGTGACTGCTTTCATGTAAATGCCTGACATTTTATCATAAGCATCTCCTGTTTTTACATCCTGGTTCTGCTCCACATAAAAGAAATCATCAGCAGTTCTAGTCTATGTAGCCAATCAAGAGTAAATTTTGAAATATTGAATCAACATCATAATGTCAAGATTGAATCCATATTGACAAACTTATGTTAATCTGCATAGTAAAATTATTGGTTGCTTAACTCAATATCAAATCGTATCTCATTGGTTGTTCTTCAACATAGAACATATCAAAAATAAAGCATGAAAACTAAGAGTAAACTAAAGGCCATATTCCACTATAAGGTGTTTTGCTTGCGGTGGACAATTAACATGAGGTGTTTGACCCTACCGCTAATGAAACTAGCCACCGCAAGATGGAATATGATGAATCAGTTGTGATGGTGCTTGTGGTGGTGCTTGCATTGGCCCACCGCAAGCACCACCGCAAGTAAATTTATATAGGTTTCTATGGATTCCTTGCAGCCCACTGCTAACGGCCCCCCACTGCAAAGTGGAATATGGCCTTTAGACTTACTCTATATTATCTGATGATTTCAATGCAGTTAAGCTGATTGAAATGATCGGTTGAATTTTTTGTTTTCATATTCATGTTTCAACATCTTATTCTTCAGAACTGGTCAGCTGGGGCTACATCAGGGGGAAGTCAGTACGAGCAGCACCTTTTGACTACAGATATGCCCCTCACTCATCATCTGAGTATTTCATCTCCTTGAAGTCCCTGATTGAGGACACGTATAAGATAAACAACAAGAAGAGAGTTTTGCTCATTGCCCATTGTATTGGGGGCCAATACATGATGTATTTCTTGCGCCAGCAGCCACAAGTATGGAAAGACCACTATGTTGAGGGCTTGGTTACTCTCAACACTCCTTGGAGTGGTGCCATGCTTGTTCTTAAATACTTCTCATGGCACAACACTACAAACTTTGGTTTTTGGACAGCAAGTGGGAATCAGCTGAGAAACTTGGAGAGTTCTGTTTATGGTTTTCCTCTCATAGGAACAACAGAATATGACTGGAAGGAAGATGATATCCTTGTGACTTCACCAAACCGGACTTATACCATGGGCCAACGTGACCAGTTTTTTATTGACATTGGGTTTCCAGTTGGGAATGTAATGCAACACTTCTTTAAGGCTGACCCCTACAAAATTAAGGATCCAGGAACTACTTTCCATTGTATTCATACCTCTGGTGTTTATGTACCTAGTCAATACATATATGAAAAGAGTAAGAATAGTATGCAGTATGAGTTAAATGGTAAACTTCCTGAGGATGGAGATGGATGGACTAATTTACAAAGTCTCAAGGGCTGTGCCAAGGTTATCAACAACTCTAAGGTCACAGACTTTCATTTGACAGAAATACCTAATGCATCTCATGCTGGCTTGATAGGAGATGATAGACTACATGTGTTTCTACGCAGATTATTGAAATTAGATATTTAAATACTGATATAGTCAGTTCTCCCGAAAGGGTGCCAAATGAAAAAATTGATCAATATGGACCATAATTACGTAAAGAAAGCATGTCTTGTATATCACTCCAATCATTCAGATAAAACATGAGATGACAGTGAATATAATGTTATAAATTGTGTGTAATTGTTTAAAAATAATACACAACCCTATTGCCTCAAACAGAGATAGAAAATAATTTGATAACTTAATAATTTTCATAATTATGGACAAAAAGTATTCTGTATAAGTGTGTCACCCTAAAAAATGGCAATTCTCAAAATATTGGGATTTAATATTCACTAAGAAAATAATATTTTCATGCAATATTTGCAATTTTAGCCTGAAATAAGTAAGACCATATCGTTTTTGAGTAGGAAAGTGCATCACCGTACATAATTATACTGATAGAAATAGGTATGAAATAAGAATATATGAATATTAGTAAACAAAATATTTTCCTCAAATATTAAGTGACTGCATATGATAACATTTCAGTGTGATACATGCAAAAATAATTAATTCTAATTAAAATATTATCAAAGACAAATTTATGTTATTGTCTCAAAAGAAATGCACATCTCACAGTCAAACACTATGGCACAGCTCATAAAGCTGTTTATAGCCTATTTGTTTAACATAAATTGGGATTTTTTGCATAGTTTTGTAAAAAAATAAGTGCGTCACCATACATGTACTGCGTCACCATACATATACTGCATCACCCTACATATACCTTTCAAAAAAACATAATATCTTTGTAAATTGTGAATATTAGTGTTCCCAACATTTTTTGATAAATTTGACATATAATATATACCCTATATTCTATATGATTAACTTGAAGATATAGCTAAATTTTAATTTTCTCCCTGTTTTGCCCTGTTTGACACCCTTTGAGGAAGACTGGCCATAAGTTGAAAAGCTGTACCGAGGCAGAGGCCTCAGGCATGTAGATTATAGAAAGTGCATTTCTTACATTGCAATTGAATAAATGTTTAGCTTATTAGAAGTTGCTTGTGATCAAGTGATAGGATGTATTTATTTCATAGAACAAGTGAAAGGGATGGTCATCGAATGCTGTCAGTATTGACATAAGATAATACAAAAATGAACAATGAACTGTAACATTATAATGAAGTAAGGCACATTATCAGAGGGGAGCTGAGACTGTCTTCGAAATCAATATGTAGTGTATGACAGTGTCATCTGGCTATAGAGGTACTGTAGTGAAGATGGGAATAATTTTAGAAAAAAGTAATATATAAGGGCTGTGGCTGCAGCATAGGGTTGGAGTGCAAAAGCTGAAAGTAACTGGATAAGACTTAGCAGAAGATTGGTTGAGTAAGTCGGTGCTGATGGTATTCTAACATGACCAAGTGATAGGTTGGAGTAAGGAAGACTACATGCTTTATGCTGTGGGTTAGGATATCTTAGGAACCAAAGGTGTAACATTGGATAAGACCTGGTTTACCTGTGTGATCATTGTTATTGTTGGGATCTATAGGTAGGAAGAACAATTCAAGGGACTGGACTTTGTCTGACAAACACCTGTGCTTCTCCTGTCTGCAGTTACTTCAATAAACTTTAAACCTCTTCATAGTGAGTTTATTCATTCAGATTAATGAACATCCTGCATGAAGAAGTAACTCTACACTTGGCTAGCATTATGATGAACCTAATTTGAATAAGCAAATTACTATTTTTATACTACTCCCCATACATAAACAATAATACAGAGCACACAAAACCACAAAATTTAAACTTGAACAATAAAAAACAAATGGTAATTTTAACTGGATGAATAGTTTTCAATTATTTTCTCATGTATACTGATCATTGTGGCGATCAGTACTGCCACCTTAGGGCTATTCTAGAAACTAACTCAATACATTAGTCATCAGTGCCACCTATTGAGAGATATCCAAACTATTTTTTGTAACTCTCCATACTTAGAGATAAAGTAAGGAGCTTCCTACAAACAAGGCTACCAGTGTTTACATCCAGTCATTGCAATCATAACTGTCATATATTTCAAATGTAGTGATGTGAGACCTGAATGTTGATTCCCGCAAATTAAACTAGTTCCGGTTTGCCAATGGCGACTTCAGAAGCAGTGCTGAGTCCTGTGGTTTCTTTTTATTAGTTCTAAACATTACATGGTCTCCAGAAGAGGGATTTGTGTACCAGACAAAGGACTGATGATCTAGAAAACTCTAGGACTAGGTGTCAGGAATCTGGAAGGACTTTAGGACTCAGGAAAGGAGAGGGCCCGGCCGAGCCCAGGCCCAAGCCATGTGACAAGCCCAACAGTAAAGGCCCCAGGAACCACCCAGACCACCCCAGGCTACAACATACAGGCAGCTAAGCCAAAATACACATCGCAGTATTGACATTATATGATTATTCAAGTTGGTGACATATATGTGATTGTGGAAAAGGCCCATATATTAGTGAAGTGATATTGGAAGTGACATTAAATTTTGTAGTATGTTTGAGTGACTGAAACTACTTTAAAAGCAAGTAGGGCTACTTTGAGAGTGAGAAAGGCTAGTTTTGACGCATTTCACACATTTTTAGGGATGCATTCTTTCTGTGTGTCAAAATTTCTTCATTTTCTAATCCCACATGCAAAGGAAAGTTATTAGGAATGGAAAAGACATTTATTTAATGATATTTCATGAACATTCATTCATTTTACAGGCAAAATAAGCTTGTGGGTCCATATTATTGTCGTATCCGCCGATACCAGCGCGACCAGCGCGAACCGGATCTATCGCATTGCATCTTGGGTAATAAATACTCCCGGTAATGACGCAACGTGACGGACGCGTGATGCTTATTTGTCCAATCTTTTTAGCAATATAATTAAGGTATTTATAACATCAACCTGTCAATTATTTGGAAACAGGGCAGGACCCTTAAAAAATTGAAATTTTCTTAAATAACGACTATAAGACCATTTTTTCAAAAACATGTATAATCTATGCAACCTAAATATCATAGATATTAGTTTAAAGTAATATTTCGTCATTTTGATAAAAAAAATATTATGTTTTCACTATCATCATGAAAATTAGACCCCTGCATGAAAACTAATGACAGAAAAAGAGGCAGGCGTTAGTTTTGACGCACCATTGCAATATTTTTTGGTCCAAAATTTTGTATTTCCTCCCAAATTTTTCATTTTTGACCAAATTTATGAAATTTTGATATCCCAGCTTATTTAGACGCATGATTTTGCCGAAGAATAGATTTTAGCTTTAACAACTTAACAATCATATAACAAAGCTTGAGGCCCTATGTCATTTATCCTTTATGTTTAAGAATGCGCAAATTAAGAGTAATTAATGCACTTTTCAGTTTTACATTAATAGAACTCACAGTCATTAAGATTACAGATTTATACAAGCACACAATCTTCATTTATCCAATCAGTTGATATAGGCAGACAGAAAACATTATTTACTTCGATGCTATAGATTTCTTTTCATATTTTTGCTCAGAATTATTGACATGTTCATGGAAAATGATAAATGCGTGAAAATAGGCTCCTTTAATGTGTGAAAATAGGCTCCAGTGCGTCAAAACTGAAGAATGAGCCTCTCAAAGTTATACAGTGGAAGATATTAAAAATATTTTTAGAATAGACATTTTTCTTTCATAATTACATTTAAAAATGACATTCCATTACATATAGAAAAAAAATATAAAATTGTTTGATTTTCCCTCTAAATATTATGTTATTTTTCAATTTCCCGACATTAATGCATCAAAAGCGGCTCCTCTATATGGTGAACATAGACAGTGTAACATCAGAATGGAGCAGCTCACATACAAACCACCCAACCGGTTTGACTTTGATAGGGCCAATATTTCAGCCACCTGGAAAAATTGGAAGCAAAGGTTTAGTCTATTCATGAAAGCCACAGAGTCAGCAGCAAAAGCAGATGATGTGAAGGTGGCCATACTACTGACAGTATTAGGTGAAAGGGGTGTGGACATTTACAACAATTTTGTGTTTGCAGCAGTATGTGGCATGCAAGGGGATGATGACTATGTCCCGGCAGAAAACAAGGAAAATTATAACCTAGTTATGGGGAAATTTGATGGTGATTGCAACAAGAAGGACCCAGTCATGGCATTACGAGCACAATTTTGGTGTTATAAGAGGCTGGAAGGACAGGGCTTAGATGAGTACATTAACGATCTCAGAACCATGGCGGGAATTCAAGGGGACCCTGAGGGACAAGCTATTTTTCTCTATAAAGGATCCAATGATGAAAATGAAGGTGATGGGCGATGATGGTAATGCCAGGTTAAATTCAGTCATCCACAGAATGCGAACCTATGAGAGCGCCAAGACGGAGCTACAAATGGCAGTCAAGGCAAAATCAGTGCACGCGGTACAGTCCGAAGAATTCAACGATGAAAGTGTAGACGCGATGTAGAGTGCGAAATATGGAACCAGACGAGCTAGAGGTCAAGATCGCGGAAATAGGGGACGCGGACAGTTCGGTCGCGGACAATTTGGCTGAGGACAGTACGACCGAGGACAGCCTGGACATGGTAGAGGGCAGCGTGGCAGAGGTGGTCAGCGCGGAAATCACAGACAGTACGGAGACGGTGGACAAGAGGCCAGTCAGTGTCAGTACTGTGGAACAGTACACCCCCCACGTCAGTGCCCAGCATATGGCAGGATGGGTCACAAATGTAACTCGGTAGGTCATTTCAGGAAAATGTGTCCACAAAGTGTCATGCATGCGGTGGAAGAGGAACAAGATGTACCATATCAGCAGAATCTGTCGTATCAACCCAACACGTTGTATCTGGACAGCATTGGGACAGTTCGTGCCGTCAACTCCAGCTGGTACACCGTGGTGCATCTAGACGCCGACAACCTACGTATAAATATCAAGAAGACAGAAATAATGATGTATACCACATTACCAAAGGTAGAAACTGTATATAGTAAGTGTAGGTCACCCAAAGTTAATGGTGACTGTATTAATTTGGTAAAGGATTATTGCTACTTGGGTGTTGTATTTGATAGTTGCCTGAATTACACAAAATTTTTGAATAGCATCATCAAAAAAGTATCGTATAAACAGTTTATTTTTTAAAAAATTCGGTATTTGTTGACAATTAATGCGGCTCTATTGGTTCATAAACAGATGATACTACGTTTCTTTGACTATTTGGATATGTTAATAGACGGAGGAAACATTGTACTTATTAATAAGCTACAAAAACTACAGTTCAGGTCTCTTAAACTAGTTATGAATTATGTGTATGATAATCGTATTATAAAGAATCATGACGAGATTGCTGTACATAAGGAATGTAAGGTTGAATTTCTAATATTAAGGCATATTAGAAGACTATTAGTCCTATTACATGAATGTATATATGCTAATATTGGTGATAATGTATTAGAAACTGATGATACACGCTCTCTTAGAAGCAATGATGGTAAAAAGTTAAAACTCTCAAAACCGAATTTAGAAATATATAGAAAATACTGGAAATTTAGAGCTAATCGTTACTGGGTATGTTTACCAAAACACATACAACTAATAGAATCCAATTCTGAATTTAAACGTATGTTGACCACAGATCTGATCGAGAGTATATGGAAGAAAATACATGAAATAGGTGTAACATGATTCACATGATATCAATAGAATTTGTGTAACTAGGTATATAGATGGAAACCCCATGAAATTGTTATATTGTATATATTTTATTGGAAACATATTGTATATACGCATTTGTATATAGGTAATAATTTTGATGTTATCTTTATAAATATCATGAAAAGCACTGTAAAGTGATGATACTTTAGTTCAATAAAAAAAAAAAAAAAAAAAACTCAAGATGAAACTAGACACGGGCGCAAATAAACATCCAATTAGGAGAAACTGAAATCCAAGCTGGATGACATGGAGAGACAAGGCGCGATTACTAAAACAGACGAACCAACAGATTGGGTCAGTAGTTTAGTCGTCGTCAAGAAGAAAAATGGGACACTGTGTGTGTGTCTTGACCCACGTGATCTCAACAGAGTGATCAAGTGCGAACATTTTATGATTCCCACCACACAAGATGTTATCAGCTAGCTTGGCGGTAAGATTTTTACGGTGTTAGATCAAAAAGACAGTTACTGGCAGGTGTCACTAACACCCCAGACGGCAAAGTTATTAACATTCAACACACCGTTCGGACGATACAGCTTCCAAAGGATGCCGTTTGGTATTTGCAGTGTGAGTGAAGTGGTCCAGGAAACAGAACAGGAACATGATGCTATCTTAAAGAAGGTCATGAACAACGAAGGAAAGTAACATCAAGTTCAACAAAGACAAGATGAAATTCAAGGTAAAAGAGGTCGTCTACATGGGCAACATTGTGAGTGAAGAGGAAAAGGTCAAAGTGATAAGTGAAATGCCAAAACCTGAGAGCAAGGGGGACCTAAGGCATATCCTTGGGATGATCAACTACCTAGCGCAGTTTATTCCCAACTTGTCAGCAATTACTGCCCCGTTGAGAGAGCTATTGAAGAATGATGTGGAGTGGTTGTGGTATCCGAAACATGATGAGGCACTGAAAATCTTGAAGGACATTTTGTGTAGTAAGCCAGTGCTCACTTTCTTCTGCGCAGAGAAGCCTGTGACGATACAGTGCGACGCGTCATCCTACGGACTAGGCGCGTGTTTATTACAGAATAGACAGCCGATCGCATACGCGTCACAATCTCTAACTAGCGCTGAGAAAAACTCCGCACAGATCGAAAAGGAACTGTTAGCGATCTGTTTCGTGACGGAGAAGTTTCACCACTATATGTATGGTTGGAAGATCACCGTCCAGTCTGACCATAAACCCCTAGAAGCAATCATCAAATAGCCCATCTACAAGGCATCGCTGCATCTACAGCTCATGCTGTTACATCTCATGAAGTACTCAGTGGAGATAGTGTTTACACCCGGCAAGCACATGCACATTGCGGACGCACTTAGCAGGGCAACAGTAGACGACCCAGGGAGTGAGGAGAAAACAAACCTGGAAGAAGCTGAATTGCACGTACACAGCATCATGGCCCAGCTCCCGATGAGCCAAGAGAGACAGACTGAGTTACTCACAGCTACAAACAATGATGCAGTACTCCAGGCTCTAATTGAGCAGACTCAGTCAGGATGGCCAATGCACAAGTGGGGTTGTGCGCCTGAAATGCGTCAGTATTGGCCACTTAGAGACGAGATCCACAGCACGAAGGGTCTTGTATTTGTGATAGATAGACTGCTTATTCCATCAGCGCTAAGACCTTTCATGTTACAGAGGGTGCACGAGAGCCACCTCAGCATGGAGAAGTGCAAGTCAAGGGCACGTGAGATTATGTACCGGCCAGGGATGGCACACGACATCGAAGAAACTGTGTCTCGCTGTAATGTTTGCACCAGGTACCAACCCAACAACCAGCGTGAACCTATGATACCCCATGATGTTCCAGATCGGCCATGGAGTAAACTCGGAGCGGACATCTTCACATTTGGCAACAACGACCACCTAGTTGTCATGGATTACTATTCCAAATACCCAGAAGTCATGAACCTATCGGATAAGACCACTGGTACTGCCATTAGGAAACTAGAATCCATATTCGCAAGGCATGGTGTGCCTGACGTGTTCATGAGTGATAATGTGCTGTTTGCATCTCGTGAGATGAAAAAGTTTGCAGGTGAGTGGGGATTCAAACGTGCACCTTATAACATCTAGCCCGATGTACCCCAGGAGCAATGGGCTCAGTGAACATTAAATCCAAACTGTTAAGCAGCTACTGAGGAAGGCCCATGAAGAGGGCAAGAGTCCACACCGAGCTTTGCTGGACTATCGCATATCACCTATGGCTGGACTCAAATATTCCCCATCACAGCTGTTGGTGAGCCGCAGACTTAAAGGCATGTTTCCCATCAAGGAGGAACTCTTAAACCCGGAGATAGCTGTTGATGCTAGGCAACAGCTGGAGACCCGTCAGCAGAAGCAGGAGCGATACTACAACCGAGGAACTAGGGATCTCACCAAGCTGAACCCAGGATCAGGAGTACACATAAGACAAGGCCGCACAGGGAGCCAGCGGTAGTACTTTAAGATCACGGCACTCCACAATCCTACTCGGTCATGAATACCGACGGCCACGTATATCGTAGGAATAGACAGCACCTGCTTGACACCAGGGAAGGACCACCAATGATCTACCCACCAGTGTCCAAGGAAGCAGTTCCCCAGCAAACTGCTCCTCAGCCTGCAGTAAATCCTCAGCCAGCAGTCAACCAGGCGTTTGCTCCATCACCAGTACGTCAGCTCACACCCATGAAAGCTGAGATACCAGGAACCCCACCACTGAGTATGCCTACTCTAGTGCGTACACCTATACCACCCCGCACACCACTCACACCAAAACAACCAACTGTGAGAAGGAGTGGTAGAGTTAGTCATCTACCAAGCAAATATAAGGATTACGCCATGTAGTGTGTGGTATGTCAAAAGGGCTGGTGCTGAAGACCATAGCCCCAACGGTTGGTCAGGTTCTTGAACCTAGACCACACACACACACATATATATATATATCCATTATCATCTGGATCATCAGTGAAGAAAGAAGAAAAACCAAAGACTAGGATTTGAACATTTGATGCTTGAGAATGTTGTTTGAATAATTATGTTTGAAAATGTGTGACATGTCATGCTAACGCTGATTCATTTCCAGAACCAAAGACTAGGGAACGAACTTTCCATTTAATGTTGCATTGAACTGATATTGATATTGATTTCTTCCAGATTTGAAGACCAAACGAACTCTTATGCATATTGATACACATAAATACTCTGAAAGACTGATCTGATTATCAGAAGACCATTAACAAAAGACTCATATCTTACAGTTTAAGTCTGTTTGTTTCATCCTTTCAAAAAAAAAAAAAAAAAAATCAAAGGGAGATGTCTTAACTATATTTCAAATGTAGTAATGTGAGACCTGAATGTTGGTTCCCGCTAATTAAACTAGTTCCGGTTTGCCGATGGCCACTTCAGAAGCAGAACCGAGTCCTGTGGTTTCTTTTTATTAGTTCTAAACATTACAATAACCAACTGAAGCTATCAGATCAGATGCAGAAATGTTCAAAAAGGGGAGGTACCTGTACATACAAACTCCCGGCACCCTACATAGAGGTTCACATTTACATACTGATAAAGGTCAGTAAAGAGCACGTAATCATTTCTTCAAAAGACATCATTATTACCAACTAAAGGATTTAGTTTTAGACTATAGACACTATTATTATACATTAATGATGTTATAAAATTCATTGGAAATTGTAGAATCAATATGTTTGCTGATGATTGTGTTTTGTACTATAGTGCGAACAGATACGATACTGTACATAGAAATTTACAAAATTCATTGGACCAATTTGTAAGGTGGGGAATCAATTATTCCTTGTACCTAAATGTAAATAAGTCAAAATCCATGGTAGTTGGTACTAGGGAAAAATTGAAACGCTTTCAGGATAAACTAGTTTTTAAACAGGGTAACATGCAGTCGGGATATGTAACTGTATATAAATATTTCGGTGTTATCATTGACCCTGAGATAATGTTTATTCCCTTGTCGAATAATTCAAAAAACTGTATACAAAACAAAATATTTTTGTTAAGGAAAATACGCAAGTATCTTACTATACAAATGTCCATACAATTATATAAAACTATGATCTTACCCTTATTCGAATATGTTGGTTTCTTGTTAATAGTGTGTAATGTGAGTGATCATACTGAAATACAAACATTGCAAAATGAATGTTTAAGAATTTGTTTGCATGTTCAGCTAAGAGACAAAGTTGAATTATGTGACTTACATTGAGATAGTCAAATAATAAGCCTGGAACAAAGGCGCCAAAAACAGTTATTGGCTTTGGTGTATTATGAAAAATCTAATTTGGATCTCAGACATGTTACTGGTATAAATACAAGGCAACAAAATAAATTTGTTTTCAAGGTAGATAATCGGCAAACTTGCAAATATCAAAGAAGTCTGTATTATCAGGGAGTAAAAATTATGGGAAAGATTAAAAGTGACAGAGAGTGTAAATATTGGGGAATTTAAGATGGATGTCAATAAATTGTACTGGGCTCATGAAAAACTTTTGTAACCTAAATGTAATTGTATAATTATGTTTTCTTGATATGATATGATATTATTACCATAATACCTTGTTCTATTGATGTTTGTATTGTACTTGTAATTCCTATATTATTTCCTTTTCTTTTCATTCTTATTTATTGTTGTTATTGAAAACTCTTGATATTTCGTTTTATTGTTCCACTTAAATTGTATATACACTGTCATGTATCATCTGGAAGACCAGGGGGTTACCCTGAGGATAACTTATTGAATAAATATAAAAAAAGAAATATATCCATTAGTAGGACAATGAAATATTGATAGGACGGACGTGGGGGCCTAAAAACCAATATGGCCGACTTTTGCCATGAAAAATCTTATATCTCAGCTTCTAAAAAGACTAAAGAGTTGGTTGGTGTCAAAATTGAGAGATTTTGGGTCAGGGAATTCAATTAATTATGTTTGAAGTTAATGCAGAAATCCAAAATCTAAGATGGCTGACCAATTTTGAAAAATACTATTATTGTGATTTTTAGCTACTAAGGTTTAAGACCAGGGGAAATGGTTCCAATATCAGTTGTTTTTAGTCTAGAGGGCTCAATAGATATAACATTCATCCAATACAATACCATAAATTTCAAAATGGCTGAATTTATTAGCATGATACCTTTGATAATGACCGCTGGATTCTGAAATAATTCAAAAGAAAGGGATATTGACTTTACTCTTTTGCCACAAGATTTCTTAATTTCAGTTGGTATGATGATCCCCTAGGACCCCTTAATCAAAATTGAAAGGGGAGCCACCTTGAAATATCTACACAACCCAGATGGGAACCAAAAATCCAAAATGGCAGATTTTCAGTGAAATAACCTGATGTCTCAGCTTCTGAAATGCCTAGAAACACATTGTTAGTGTCAAAATTGGGCGATCAGAGGACAGGATATTAAATTATTTGCCTTTGGAATCTACACAAGTGGTCTAATCCAAATAGGCAATACCTTTGGTCAAATACCTTAAGTTTCAAATGGTTAAACCATACGAAATTTGTCAAAATTTCATTTAGGTATTTCAGGGTGGCTCCCCTTCTAGATTTAATAGTTATGCCTCAGAGGTGCCTCATGCAAAATTTGGTGCTTTTATCTGCTCTGTAAAGAAAATGTTGTTAACAGACCCCACTATCTATCTATATATATAATATGCCTTTTGAAATCACCACAATTTTAAAAAGGCATATTCCTTCTTTTTTTTAAACATACAACCATGTCTGCCTGGTTCAGGAGTGGATTGAACATGTAAGAACCTATAATTAATAGTTATCAGTGTGCCTATCATTAAATCATATTCGTAATCAAAATGACAGACAGAAAACATAAATAATATACAACAATTCCTATGAACAAAATTTAAGATAAAAGTAGTTGTGATATTTGTTAGACAATTCACATGAGTGTTAATTGGAAAAGAGAAAACAGCAAGGGTTGTCAAGGGTGGAACAGCTTAAAACATGTATGCTATCCTTTTTTGATAATTCCAACCAATGTTAAACTATGTCTTACATGGTTTGCACGTGGTTTGTTCCAAGTACAGGGAATGGAGGGAGGTACCAGTATACAACTGATAATTTTGAGCCTGGTGTTGTCTCAGGCTATATTTATTGCCCTAAAAGAGAAACCAAATCATGCCGCCATAGCAACAATTTTATTCTATACCAACTCCGTAGCACCAATTCCTTCATCATTGTACTGCCCCATTAGCAAAGGTGGAATAACGGAGGCCGTTATGCCACACTGGTGAATAATAAAGAATTATTGCCCTAGGGCAATAACGATGCTGGCTGGAGTGTGTTAATGGGTTAATTCTCAGGGTTATTGGTATAGAATAAAACCAGAACTAACCTTGGGGGCCCTCAGCAACGATTATTGCCCCTCGTCTCAGCCCGATGTTGCTTTGTGCCCCCTTGGTTAGTTCTGTGTATATATTCATCCCTGGTAAGTGCTCATCAAATCACTCATGGACAAACCTCCATGATCCCCTCATATCAATTATATTCCGTCTAGGCAATTGGTTTTGGGCTTTTCAAGGACAATATGTATGCCTATATTTTATCTTATAGCACTTCTATTTGCATACAGATTGATAAAAAAGATGAAGACCTGATAGGGTTTGTATTGTGAGAAGATGTGCTTATCCTTTCCTTTGTCTTTTTTTTCCTGCAAGGACTTCTAGGCCTAAGGGTCAAGATTAGAGGCAAGACACCATCCAGATAGTTCTGCAGACCCCTCTGACCCTTGTCGAAAACCAACCACTTGGTACAGACTGGGGAAGAACTATTGGGATGCATATTGTGGAGGTGGATTTCTTTAACAACGTCAAAGTTCAGAGTTTGGAACATCATCAATTATTTGGCATGTCATTTATGGCTTTAAGATTAAAAATGCATTTGGGCCGTTCAACTAACACATCAAGGGTGGGAGGGTGTCTTAGATTTTTGAAAATGTGCGTACATTTGAATACAAATCCATGGCATATTTCTGTCCAAAGGGGGGTGGGGGCTGATATTTTGGGAATTCCCTAAATGCTGGGCTGCTCAGTACTCCCCTTGCTACGTCACAGCTATGGGAATTCTTTCTAAAGTTATTTTTGGATTCCCTGACTAATGAATGGTTGTAGATGGTTATATATTTTAAATTGTCATGAGTTGCATTTGGTCAAATATATATACTTTGGGTTACAGAACATAATTCTTATTACAAATTCTACAGGAATGGGGATTCCCTTCTAAGGGAAGATGGGATTCCCCAAGAACTCCCCTGCTACATCATAAATTGGGTGGTGTTATGTTTAAGGTAAGGGAAGCAAACACAACCACATGCTGGTTTCACTCAAACTTTATTCTTCTGTATTCTTTACAAACTGCTCTATTCGCGGACTTCCGTAGTTCGGCCGTTTCTCACAAGATGGCGCCACTACGCGGTACATACACCACAACTCCTCCCCACGTAGAAAAGTTTGAAACTACGTAAACAGTCTTTAGTCTGAAATAAAAGTCTGTTAAGCAAAAGTCTTTTAGTTACTTATTAACCTTAGAGCAATAAAGTCTGTAAATATCAGTTCACAAAATAAGTAACACAACTTCATGGAACACACTCACAAGTCAAGACGCTCTGGCGGTTTTCTGTCTCTAGTTGGGTAGCGTCTTTCGCTGGTTCTTGCGTTGATTGGTGAACGAGACGGTGACACAGGGTCTCGCTCACTGGCTGGACGATGTGGAGTGCTGCGAGGAGTTACAGCAGCACTAGCTGGTCTAGTAGGTGTGGGTGTCACTGGAGGTTCAGTGGCATGCGGTTCCACGCTGGGTTGTGGCATGACGGATGACACACCACCTGGAGGTTCGTCCCGAGGAAGGACGTATGGCACCGGGGGTAGGTTGAGGTTTTCCCCAGTGCTGGTGACCTTGGTGTCGATGATTTGTTCAACATGCCGTCTCCACGTGCAGTTGTCAACCATAACCTTGTAAGACAGTGGGCCGTCTTTACTGATGATAGTCCCTGGGGCCCACTTGGATCCGGTTCTCCTGTAGTCACGAGTCAGCACTGTTTGTCCTTCAGTGAACTCGCGCAGTTTCCTTTGGCTTTTTCCGGGTACGTATGTTTCCCTCCGGAAGACAGTGCCTCTAACATCAGGTCTCATAACACCTAGGCGAACACGCAAATCTCGCCCAATCATAAGGGATGCTGGACTACGACCTGTCACAGAATGAGGCGTATTTTGGTACGCAATCAGAAAGTCATTTAGTCGCTGTGACAAGGTCACCCTCTCATCGTAACTCTTAATTGTGTTCTTGAAGGTTTGGACGAACCTTTCCGCGAGTCCATTGGTTGCTGGATGATATGGCGCACCGGTGATATGTTGTATGCCATTCAAACGCACAAACTCCTTGAATTCACTACCAGTAAACTGGGGTCCATTGTCTGTCACGATTTGATGTGGTAGTCCGAAATGTGAACAGACACTCCTCAGTTCTTCAACAGTCTGTTTGCCTGAAGTACCGTTCATGATGAGTACTTCTGGCCACTTTGAATGGGCGTCAACTACGACCATAAACATTTTGCCCATGAATGGTCCGGCAAAATCAATGTGAATGAGCTGCCATGGCGCTAAGGGATACTCCCAACGATGCACTGGTGCAATAGGCGGTTGAGGCCGTACACTTTGGCACCCAGTACATGACTTCGCTAAGTTCTCGACATCCTGGTCGATACCAGGCCACCACATGTAGCTCCTTGCTACGGCCTTCATCTTGACCACTCCGATGTGGCCATCGTGAAGCAGATCTAGAGCGCGACTTCGCAACTTCTCTGGTATGATCACTCATAATCCCCAAAGAAGACAGTCGTCATTCACTGACAGTTCATTCCTTCGCAAGAAATACGGCACTAACTCTGGGAACTTGCTCACCTCCCTTTTCCACCCGTTTTTAGTCGCCTCTAGTACCTGAATCAGAATGGTATCCTTCACCGTTTCACGTTTCGGTTCACTTGGTGAGATAGGTTCCTCAAGTATCTCATTAATACTAAACATCGTCACTTTTTCATCAGCTTCGACTGACTCACATGAATAACGAAGTGGCACCCTCGAGAGCCCATCCGCTTTGGAATTCGACTTCGTATCCTTGTACTTGATCTCATAAGTGAACCCACTCAGAAATATAGCCCACCGCTGGACGCGTGCGGCAGCTGTAACTGGAATGGCCTTGCTTGGACTAAAGATATGTGTCAGAGGCTGGTGATCGGTAATCAAAGTGAACCGCCTCCCAAGCAGGTACTGGTAGAACCTTGCTACTCCCCAGACAATGGCCAGGCCTTCCTTTTCCAGTTGGCAATAGTTCCTCTCAGCTTGAGACAATGACCGTGAGGCAAACGTGATTGGCCTCTCGCTACCATCAGCCATGATGTGCGAAATAACGGCACCGATCCCATAGGGTGACGCATCACATGCCAGATAGATTGGCAGATCGGGGTCGTAGTGGGTCAACACGGTATCGGAACACACAAGTCTCTTACTCTCCCTGAACGCCTCCTCCTGTTCAGGTCCCCAACACCACTCAGAGTCCACCTCCAAGAGTGCATTCAAAGGCTTGAGAGTAGACGACAGATTCGGTAAGAACCGACGGTAGTAGTTCACGAGTCCTAAGTACGACTGAAGTTGTCCCACATTCTCGGGTCTAGGAGCGTTCATCATCGCTTCCACTTTGTCCTTGGACTTGTGAAGTCCCTCTGAGTCAATCACATGACCACAATACTCAACACTTGCCTTGAAAAACTCGCACTTTTCCTTGTTCACACGGAGTCCATACTCCTCAGGACAAGATCTAGGTTTTGCAAGTGCTCTTCATCCGTTCTCCCAGTGATAATAATATCATCAAGAAAGCACTGCGTATAGGGGATACCCTGGAGAACTTGGTCCATGGCACGCTGCCATATCGCCGGCGCACTGGCGACCCCATACACAAGTCTCTCATACCGATACAGACCCTTAGAAGTATTGATGGTCAAGTACTTCTTGTGCTCATCCTTAACCTCCATCTGAAGGTATGCATTGGCAAGATCTATCTTAGAGAAAGTCTGCCCTCCTGACAGATTAGCAAATATCTCCTCAATCCGAGGGAGAGGGTACTGCTCAACACTTAACACGGGGTTAATCGTAACCTTAAAGTCACCACAGATTCTCACCTGTCCGTTTTTCTTGACAGGGGTCACAATAGGCACGCCCACTCGCTGTGGCCCACCTTCTTTATGATCCCTTCACTCTCAAGCTTGTCAAGTTGTGCCTAAACCTTCGGTTTTAAGGCAAAGGGCACGGGCGTGCCCGGTGGAACCTGGGTACAGCACTGTCATCCACGAACAGTGAAGCCTGAATACCTTTCAGCTTTCCTATACCCTCTTCAAATACCGCTTGGTGCTTCGCGAGCACTTCACCAACGGTCTTCTGACTCATAGGTGAGTCAACTCTCTTGATTTTTGGCCAGTCAAGTTTAATCACGCGTAACCACTTACGACCAAAGAGTGGTGGACCACCATTGTCAATCACATACAAACACACACGATGAGTTTGATCCTGATACGTCACGGACACATGTAATACACCCACAGGTCGTATAATCTCCTTGGTATAGCCCTCAAGCTTAACGTCGGTTTTGTCCAAAGGAACATGAGACAGGTGTTCCTTGTAATCAGTAGAGCTGATGACAGACAACGCTGCCCCCGTGTCAAGCTCCATACTGAACGGCTTTCCCTGAATCTTTACAAGTACATAAAATGGATCAACTCGGCCCCGAATGTTAAAAATGTTCGCTAGCCTCCTCATAGGCTCACCGGAGCCTTGACTCTGAGTCTCCTCATCGCTTTCCGCTTCGTCAACACTGTGAAGCTTCGACTTTGACTTAGGCTTTGGCCCCTGTGCCTTCTGCACATCACTACTACAACGAGCCTGGATGTGGCCCCTTTTCTGACATTTGTAACAGACGCGATCACTGTAAGGGCACTTGTCGGCATAATGCTTTCCGCCACAACGGTAACATACCACAGTTTTATTTGCTGCTGATTTACCCTGGGCTGGTTTTGAGAAACCCTGCCCTTTCTGACCTAGTTTATGAACTGCCGCGCTCTTGCTTCGTGCAAGTTACTAGGTATCTTTTTACTAGCCGTCTCCATACTAACTGCAATGGCCTGAGCTCTCGCAAAAGTCAGGTCAGCCTCCGTGAGGAGCCTCCGCTGAATAGCCTCATTTGTAAGGCCACACACAAACCTATCATGGAGGGCATCATCTAAAGTGTCTCTAAAGTCACAGTTTTTGGCTAACGACTTAAGCTCGGCAATGTATTTTTTCACGGACTCATCCTCCTTTTGGTTACGTTTATGGAACCGGAATCGCTCGGCGATCAACAAGGGCTTTGGTTCCAGGTGGTTTTGTAATGTGCGCTTAATGCAGTCCAAGTCGCACGTACCGGGCTTGGTCGATGCTAATAAAGTTTTTAAAAGCCCGGAAGTCTTTGCTCCCATAAGACTCAAAAGACATGGCACCTGATCGGCGGCTGCTATGTGATTCACACGTATGTATTGGTCAAACCGTTCGCAATAGGCTTCCCAACTACCGATATTTTCATCAAATGACTCCATGTGACCAATCACTGCTTGGTACACAATTTGCTGCACGGGGCCCGCTCCTCCCCCACCAGCACCACCGTCATTACCACCGTCTGCCATTTTCAAAAGTTCACTAAAACCACCAGACACATAAAAATAGAGTCCCAAATAGAGTGAAATTCCAGCTGACAACAGTCTTAAATGGAGTGAAATCCAAGCTGACACACAGCTAACACTTTGGAATATCCCAGCTGACACACAGCTTACTTTGGAATCCCAGCTGACTCACAGCTCACACCTTGAAATCACAGCTGACACACAGCTCACAGTCTAAAATGGATCACTACCATACTCATAGGCACCTGCAGGGCCCAGACTCAAAGTTGTCAAAAACTACTCAGAAAGTCAGTTTTCACCACACTTCCCTATGGCACTCAATGCAGAAACCATTCATAACAAGTTTTGCCTGCAAATATAGGCTCTAAACTCATCCTCAGTCGCCAGTTTTGTTATGTTTAAGGTAAGGGAAGCAAACACAACCACATGCTGGTTTCACTCAAACTGTATTCTTCTGTATTCTTTACAAACTGCTCTATTCGCGGACTTCCGTAGTTCGGCCGTTTCTCACAAGATGGCGTCACTACGCGGTACATACACCACAGGTGGATTTCCCTTAAAAATGTGATAAAATACAAGTTTTTTAATGTCCCATAATTGTGTGCAAACTAAATACTTTCCTTCCATTTTGCTTACATTGATACTGCAAGTTGTGAATAACATACTGAATTGAATTCAATGAAAAATGACCATCCTGCAGTTATGTGCAAGCTTTCCTTTAATGAATAATTCCATGAAACACCGAGGAAGCTGGTTGGAGAGAAGGTGTTATGTGACATGACTTCTATAACACAGCTGCATGGGACTGAGGAAGGTGGACATCCTGTGAAATGACTTTCAACACCATAACTCAGCAGGGTAGTTGGGATGGTGGGAACCTTTGTCAAAATTTACATGAAATAGCAAAATTAGTAACCTTAAGCAACAAGGCGGGTTCAACTTGAACTATAGTAGGTTAATTATCTTTTAATGTTAGGTATACTTAATTAGTTCCTTTGCCTTATGGATAATAGCAAGCTCCTATCGCAGTCTCCTTCTCGTTCAACTGCCGTCGTCCAATATATATTAATAGTTCCGTATTATGTAAGACATAACACTTGTGTGGTAGGATGTTCTTTATTTATTTCCTGTGTATTGTAGTTCCATGATTAGATCTCAAGTGACAATGAACATCTCCAACGATTGAATGCCCTCAATCACACTCAGTCAACGCTCCTGCTTACTGAACAGTCTATCAGCTTCTATTCAAATTCCAGGACTCAGCTTCTAGAACACAACTTTTCCAGGATGGTTACTCACAACAACGTTCAGCTAACTCTGACTGAGCATGGGCTATGTACGCCCCTTTTGTATGGTGGTAGAATACACGTTATACCTCCTCCCTTACTCCTAGAAACTTTGACAAGGAGTTATAGCTAAAGCGTGCTCTGGTGTAACTACGCTGAGCTAACAGAGCATGGACTGACCATCCGCGTCAGTACAAACTGTTGAATATCCTGTAGTTCTCATTGTTATCATCAAGTACTTATAAAGATCTGTGTTGTAATCTTTCTATTTCATTCATATTTTGTGTCTTTGCACTATCACTTAGGAAATGTCCATATTCTGGCAAGTGGAGAATCATTTGCCTTTCTGTATACAATTCTGTATCCAATTTACTATGACCCTGTACCCCAAGGCTTGGATACCAGATAACATTTGGCTAATCTATCTCATCAATGTTGTATACTGTAATATAAAACATATTACATGTTCGTCTGACCTTTGATTTAACCAGTTTACTATTATAATAGATAACAGTATCACATGTGTACATTAGGATTTACCTATTTTCTTCAGATATTTCATTAAACAGATCATTTAAGTATATAGTAAAAAAATTTAGGGCCTTAGATAGGGGGACCCTGGAGGACACCTCTTGTGATTTGTAGAAGTTACAATTAGAAACCAAATCCATTCTTAGTTCTGTTCTGTTTCCTTGATGAACCAGGTGATCATGGGAACCACATAGAATTTGTGTAAGAGAATTAAGTGATCTATTGTACCTAATGTCTCTTTTAATCTATGAATTTAAGTATAAAATATTATTTCCAATGGAAACATTCAAAGAAATCTTTTGCAGATTTGTTATATGTAATATTAAATCCAAACCTCCACCTCTCAGTTTAATTCCTTTTTGACTACCATCTAATATTTTTTCTTCTCTCTTCTTGAGACTAAATTAGTATCTGAATGTGAGTCGTTAAGCTCTGTTTCACCTAGACATATAGAATCACTTGATGGTATAGAGTGAAATCAATAATTTATGTTGCTTATAAGACAGGTGATATTTATCAAGCTTATCCTGCATTGTTCCTTTTTTAATTCAATTCCTGCATTGTTCCTTTTTTAATTCAAGTACAAGAGATATTATAGTTGAAGGTATTTTTGATGAATGTGACATTTTGGGAACTTTGTACATGATCCACCGGAAATTGAATTGAGAACTCTAGCACCTTGGTTATGTCAAAATAGAAAATTTCCATTAGATGAATATATGTTGTAAATAATAGTTCAATCTCTACTTCTTTATATGAGATGATACCGAGTGCTATGGGAAGACATCTCAGATTTTCTTCAATGAAACTACTGGAAAAAGCCACTATGCACCAGGCATGGAAATCCAAGTTCCTAGCATGGGAGATGTTGTATTTCTGACTGGTCGTTTATTAGACATACTGAAGATGGCGCTGTGGTGTAGTACAGGCATAGAAAGACTCACGGGAAAGTCTGTCATAGGTGGCGCTGTCTGGTGGACACTACATTCCTCCACACCAAATATGTTACTCATGTCAAATATTTTCTTACTATAGCTTAGTTTCTTACTTGTACTTTATAAGATAGATCTTAAAATCTTACTTGTTACTTAGACAAGTAATATGATGGTAACTTAATAAATGTCTCTTCGTGAATGTCTTTTTGTAAATGGCTTTTTCTTCTCTTCTTCCACGCAAAAGTCTTTGATGTTAAGAACTTTTACCTTATAGTTATACTGAACATAATTTTTTATTTTTTTGTTATACATTACACTCAACAGTCTTTGTTTTACTTCAGTTGGTACCAACCACATAGTCTTTGAATCTCGAAGGTGTGGCTCTGGACCGCACTGGTCTCTGTGTTGCAGCTGGCTCAGGCAGAACACCTCTCGTAGGTGTCCCAGGATGAACACCTCTCGTAGGCGTCCCAGGATGAACACCTCTCATAGGCGCTTGCTGCTGAACACCTCTTGTAGGCGTTCCCGGCGTAGGGGTGGGGCTCTGAACACTCGGTCCAGGGACCCTGACGTCTGTGGTTGGTCTCGGTGATGCTGGCACCTCACTCAGGAGGCCAGCGCTGGGTGGCACAGGGGGTGGCACCACTGGGGTATCCCGCAGAACTCTCTCCGATGAGTCGGGGGAAAGTACATCCTTGGCTGCTTCACCCGACTTCAGGATATGGTTGACATGCACATATCGGATGAAGCAACCAACTCTCACTAGGTACTGAGTCGGTCCCACTCTGTGCACGATGGTTCCGGGCACATACTTGATGTCTGATCCTCGACAGTTTTTCACACGCACACACTCATTTTTAACAAATTCCCTCAACTTGGGCACATGCTGATCACGGTACTCCTTCATTTTCTCCTGTTTCTCCTGCACATGATCACGCAAACTAGGTTTCACAAGCGTAAGCTGTGGGGGAACTGAACGCTTCAGGAATAACTGAGCTAGGGACATGCCTGTCATGGTATGTGGTGTCGTCTTGTACGACAACAAGAAGCTACACAGTTTCTGCTCAGTGTTTTTTCCTTTTTTGGCTTCAAGTGAGTGTTTCTTCAAGGCATTTTTCAGTGTTTGCACAGCGCGCTCAGCAGCTCCGTTTGACGCTGGGTGGTAGGTCTGCATAATACCATTCATTTTTAGGAAATGCTGAAAGTTCTCCGCTATGAACTGAGGTCCATTGTCACTCACTAGCTCCTTTGGAGCGCCATATGCCGAAAAGATCTTCCTCCACTCATGTATTGTATGTTCGGCTGTAGTGGACTTCATAACTACTACTTCTAGCCACTTTGAGTATGCATCTACTAGTACTAGAAACATCTCAGATTTGTACTCAGCAAAATCAACATGTACACAATCCCACACTTTCTCCGGATACTTCCACGGATATAGAGGCGATGGTGGTGGGTCATTTTTGAGACTGAGGCAAGTTTCACAACTTTTCACAAGCACTTCAATGGCACTATCAATCCCTACATACCAGAAGTAACCCCTGGCAAGTGCCTTCATACGAACTACTCCAAGATGCTCATGGTGCAGTTCTTCCAGCATCCTCTGCTGTAGTTTTGCTGGGATTACCACTCTCATTCCCCAGAGCAAGCAACCTTGGTCACATGATAGTTCATTTCGTCTGGTGAAGTACACTGACAGTTCATTGTCTCTCATGTCCTCTGGCCAACCATTTAGAGTATAGTCCATCACACAGGCTAAGACTTTATCCTTTCTAGTGCACTCAGCTATCTCCTTAGCTGTGACGGGGAGTTCACTAGTGTGTGAGAAGTAGTTCACCTCTGCTTCCAGATTATCATTAATTTTGCCTCCTCAACAGGCGCTCAACTCATATAGTTTGCATTGCCATGCTCTTGGCTCCTTTTGTACACTATCTCATAGTTGTATGACATCAAGATCAATGACCACCTTTGCAGTCTCACAGCTGCTAATGTCGGCACACCAGTCTTTGGTCCAAAGATCGTGGTCAGTGGTTTGTGATCTGATACCAGTGTGAACTTCCTACCATACAGGTATTTGTGAAACTTCTTCACACCTTATATAATACCTAGAGCCTCTTTCTCTATCTGAGCATAGTTCTTTTCAGATTTTGTGAGAGTTCGCGAAGCATACACGATGGGCCTCTCTTCTCCATTCTCCATAATGTGTGAAAGAACGGCTCCAATGCTGTAGGGCGATGCATCGCATGCCAACACAAGCTGTTTCTTTGCATCAAAATGCACTAGGAGTTTCTCACTCATCAGTTCTCCTTTTACTTTCTGAAATGCTTCCTTACATTCTGCTGTCCACTTCCATGGGACACCGTCATTCAACAGATGGTTAAGTGGTGCGAGTGTTGTGGACAAGTTCTCCATGAACTTCCCATAGTAGTTCACACATCCCAGAAATGTGCGCAGTTCTAAGACATCCTCTGGCTCTTTCACATTTTGGATGGCCTTTACCTTCTCAGGTAGTGGTGCACACCCTTTCTTACTGAGCACATGGCCCAGGTATTCAACCTTCGGGGCCAGGAAGGTGCACTTCTCATGCTTTGCACGAATGTTATACTTGTCAAGTCTCTTCAGCACGGCTTCTTTCCTCTCAAGATGCTGGGCCTCACTGGGTGCTGTGATAAGAATGTCATCAATGTAGCAACACACACCTGGTATGCCCTGAAGCACCTGGTCGATGATGGACTGAAACAGGTGGGGTGCTGTTTTCACACTGTATGGCAACCTCAACACCTCATACAACCCCTTGGGTGTATTGATTGTAAGATATTTGCGGGAGCTTTCCTCCATGCCTACTTGGGCATATGCATTGGACAGGTCTAACTTGGTGAAATGTTCACCTCCAGCCAATGTTGCAAATATATCCTCTGCTGTTGGTAACGGATATGGCTGGTCTACTGTTTGGTAGTTGATACTCACTTTATAATCTTCACAGAGCCGTAGTTTCCCGTCAGCCTTGGGGACAACTACAATGGGCGAAGCCCATTCACTTCTCTCAGTTTTCCTTAACACACCTGCAGTCTCTAGTCTCTCTAACTCCTTCTCTACCCCTTCTTTCAGGGCATAGGGCACTGGCCGTGACTTACAAAACTTAGGACTGGCTCCCTCCTTAAGCTCTATCCTAGCTTGGAACTCTTTCATGAGTGCTATTTCACCAGGCAACACACTTTCGTACTTCTTTAGCATTTCACCAAGACTGCTGGCTTTGATTTCAAAGATGCTCCCCCAGTTAAGTCTAATACTCCTCATCCAGCTCCTTCCAAAGAGCGATGTATGCTCGCCTTTAGCGACCACAAGTGGCAGGACCTTCTCCTGGTCTTCATACCTTACTGCTACATCAAGCTGCCCTAGCAGTTTGACTTCGCGCCCTGTGTAACCTTTGAGGGTTATCTTCGCTTCCTGCAGGGGCAAATGCTTCAAATACTGGAAGTAAGTGTTCTCTCCTATGATAGAAACTGCTGAGGCTGTGTCAACAGTGAAAGGCAACGAATGCTCGTCTACCTGAACTTCTACCTTTATCTCCTTATCTCTCCTTTCTGAGGGCTTAACTTCAAAGAGCGATTCATAACTAACTTCCTCCTAAGACTCATCATCTGAGGATTTCACTTCATACAAAGAAGCATAGCTAACTTCCTCCTCAGGTATATCTTCGTCAGCATAATGCACATGACCGTGACCATGTCCACGGCCACGGCCACGGCCACGGCCACGGCCACGGCCACGGCCGCGCCCATGTCCGCATCCGGACAGCGGACCACCCCGGCTGGACTGTTGATCCCCTCTACCATAATGCATGGGTTTCTGAGCTGACTTACTTTCACAAGCCCTTGCTATATGTCCATAGCCATTACACTTATAGCACTGTTCCTTGATATAGGGACACTTGAAGGCCTCATGGTTACCATGAAAACAGTAACACCTCTGATGGGGTTTGCCTCTACCCCTAACACTGTGCTGATGAGCACCTCTCTGAACCCTGTTTACTGCTTGGGCTGGCTTCATCATTTTACTATTCTGCTTAGCTGTATCCATAGATGTGCTAATTTCTACTGCTCTGTCCGATGAAAGAGCTGCTCCCTCACTTAAAAGTCTGTTCTTTATGGCATCTGACTGCACCCCTGCCACTAGTCTATTCCTAAAGCCCCATACCCACTAGACGATTTTGCCGGCGACCGGCAACCGGCGACGAGGGGTAATTACATAATTAGTGGTGGCCCGTCTCCCGGCGATTCCCTGTGGGTATAGTGTGTTTTCTGGGCGACTGGTGACGGACAACAGGATCGCCGGGAAAATCGCCGGGAATATATCAAACTTGCTAAATATTACCGTTGCCCGGTGACGACGACGGCCGTTTTTACCGTCGCCAGGAGACAGGAAAATCGCTTAGTGGGTATGACCCTTAAGTCTTTTCTTGACCTGCTCTTCGTTCCCAAAACTGCTATGAATGTTGCTCTTCAGAGCAACAATATAGTCTGAGACTGTCTCACTTTCCTTCCGGCACCTTGTGTCGAAAGTATAGCTCTCGGCTAACTCATTTGTGCCTGACTTGTAGTGCTTTTCAAGCAACTCAGAGAGCTGGGCATACGTTTTACCCTCAATGTTCGCATTGGACACTAACAGGTCTACCACTTCTTGTCCTACTAGCTAGGGAAATAAAGGCGTCTGCTTGGTCCCCATCTGCTATTTTATTGATTCGCATCGGATCCTTGCGTCAAGTCACTTTTTATAGTTCACCCACTGTTCTTTATCGGGACTGAACTCACTAATGGTTCCTATGCTGGTCCTAGGTGGGGGTGGAGGTGGATTTGCCATTTTGATGTATTTTATTCACACTGATGTACTTGGGAGTCACTTTGCACTATTGCACTGCGACACTGTGCACTAAACTTTGCACTCCACTGATTGTCACTTTATTTTAGTTTTTATTGTGCATTTTCATTGTCACTTTTTCAATGTCACTGATCTTCACTGATCACTAATATCACTTTCTGCACTGTTTTTACACTGTTTTGCACTGTGCACTACTCCTTGAATAATTTGGGCATGACCCATGGGCAGTAGATAGGGTTTATTTCACAAGCACATGGCCCTACTTTCAGAGTTCACTTTCACTTTTTAGCACCAAATACTCTACTTTTGGTTGCAGTTACTTTAGGACATCTGCTATTAGAAACCAACACCTGGTTGAGCAAGATTTCCTTTGGGTTTCCTTCGGATTTCCCGATCCGATCCTCGTTCGCCACTGTTATATTTCTGACTGGTTGTTTATTAGACATAGTCTACTGAAGATGGCGCTGTGGTGAAGTACAGGCATAGAAAGACTCACGGGAAAGTCTGTTGTAGGTGGCGCCATCTGGTGGACACTACAGGAGACACACATACAATAGAATACACTGATCCATCATGGCTTGCTTGGGCCATGGGAAATACTGTAAGGGTCATTATGCTGCTCCCTTGATATCAGGTAATGTCAGTATTATAGAAAATGACAGAGTAAATCCATAGGGAACAAGACACGAACCAAACCTTATTTATGGTTGGACCCAAATTGTAAAGATGGTGATTGCTTTCACATAGATACCTGATATTTAGTCATTAGCATTTTCAAATCCCCTATTCTTAAATCCTGGATCCACTCCACATAGTAGAAATCATCAGCAGTTCTAGTCTATGCTACTACTCATGAGTAAATTTTGAAATACTGAATCGACATCATAATGTCAACATTGAATCAACATTGACAAACAATGCAGTTAAACTAATTCTGATTTTTTGTTTACATATTAGTGTTTCAACATCTTATTCTTCAGAACTAGTTAGCTGGGGCTACACTGGGGAAGTCAGTGCAAGCAGCACCTTTTGACTACAGATATGCCCCTCACTCCTCATCTCAGTATTTTGTCTCCTTGAAAGCCCTGATTGGGGACACTTATAAGATAAACAACAGAAGGAGAGCTCTGCTCATTGCCCATTGTATTGGGGGCCAATACATGTTGTACTTATTGCACCAACAGACACAAGTATGGAAAGACCACTATAGTGGGGGCTTGGTAACTCTGAACACCCCTTAGAGTGGTGCTATATTTACTCTTAAAATTTTCTCATGGTATGATACTCTCAACCTTGGTAATTAGACAATTAGGGGGGATCGGCTGAAAAACTGGGAGAGTTTTGTTTACAGTTTTCCTCAAATAGGAACAACAGAATATGACTGGAACAAAGATGATATCCTTGTGACTACACCAAACCGGACCTACACCATAGTCCAACATGACCAGTTATTTAGTGACAATGGGTTTCCAGATGGGAATATAATACTCTCTTAAAGACTGACCTCTACAAAATAAGGGATTCAAGAACTACTTTCCATTGTATTCAAACCTCTGATGTTTATGACCTAGTCAGTACATATATGAAAAGAGATCCTGAAAAAGACTCTGACCAGTCGAAACATGTTGATCACATCACAATTTTATTCATTTTAATAAATCTTTATCAACACCTGTCCACCAGTCAGTCGTCGAGTTGGATATTTTAACATCACTTTGAGATATATGAAAAGAGTAAGAATAGTTTGCAGTATGAGTTAAATGGTAAACTTCCTGAGGATGGAGATGGGTGGACTAATTTATATAGTCTCAAGGGCTGTGCCAAGGTTATCAACAACTCTAAGGTCACAGACTTTCATCTGACAGAAATACCTAATGCATCTCATGCTGGCTTGATAGGAGATGATAGACTATATATGTTTCTACGCAGACTTTTGAAATTAAAGATTTAGACTAATGTTAGAGGGAGGTCGATACTGATATGTTCGTTGGCTGAGTAATTAATGGTTGTATCTTAAAAAAATCGATTTTTTTATTTTTGAATATGTTTCCTTTGCCCCTAAGGTATCTAACAATTTTGGAATTTTTGGAATTTTCCAAATCTTTGGAATGTTGTAACCCAGTAAACAAAGGTCGTATCTACAAAATTTAACTTTTGGTTGAGTAATAAAAGGTCGTATCTGAAAAGGGTCATTTAATTTTCTTAATAAAAAATGGTAATTAATGCAAAATGAATATATCTTATGATTCAGATTTTTTTCATAACTATCACATGAAACTCACTGTAAAATATTATGGATAAATTTTGGAAAATCAATAGCAGACATAGGAAAATGATTGCAAAATGTTGGATATGACCTTTGTTTACTGAAGTTTTGGTGTGTGTGATGGTAATAAAAGGTCGTATCTGGCCTGGAATTGATTCTGATCCTTATTATATCACATAAATCTTTACTATTTTAGAGTAATCATATGAATTCATTACTAGCATATGGGTTCAACTTCAGACATTTTATTGTGTGTAATTCATATTAGTTAAACTGATTTCGTTAGTATTTATCTAAAAATTAGATGTCAGATATATGACCTTTTGTTATTCACTGGTTTCCAACTTTTCTCCTTAAAAAAGAGTAATAAAAGGCTGTATCTGGAAAAAATTATGTATATGTTGCCATAGTAATATCCCAATAATCCAAATATATTCATACTTGTGACTAAAGTATTGGAGCATATCATTCTTCTTAGTAATAGGATATTATGAGGATTGAGCAGATATTTAGGATCATACAGAGCTTTAAGATATGTCATATTTCTTTAATGGGCAATTACTCAAAATGAGCATTTGTCAGATACAACCTTTTATTACTCAGCCAACGTGTTGTAAAACCTCAAAATTTAAGGCTGTATCCCACATACCGATTTTGATGCTGCAGATTTTGCATTTGGTCAATTTTCTCTGAGAACATGGCATTAATCATTCGATACTATATATCATTTGAAAGAGAATCAAAAGACCTTTCTAAAGATGTATAACATTTTTATTTTTGACCTTTATTCCCACTGCCTATTTTCAAAGTCGTTAGCGAAATCGGTATGTGGAATGCATACATCTTTGGAAAAATAAAAAAACAAAAGGTAACTTGGTGTTACAATTGACACTGAAATGTCCTTAACTGCTCATCTGACTCATATGCATTATTGTGTGAACTGTAAGATCTTCAACTTAAGCAAAATATGTAAGTTTATAACTGAACATGCCGCTTTAAAATGTATAAGCAAACTATCATGCCAATTATGGATTACTGTGGTTTTGTAGCAATGAGTGGTAACAAGAAAAAGTTCATGGCCTTCCAAATCCTACAAAATAATGTGGTACTGTGTTGGTTACCCAAATGCTTGTGCAATGACTAGACTCAAATTACATGACATATTCAAGGTGGTGGCAATCACACAACTTGGGATATGCAACTGTTACAGCTTATGTACCAACAATCATTATGTAAAGATGATATAAAATCTTAAGTGCGTGAGACATGTGCATCAACAAAAATAGAATTCAAACTGCCTAGACTGGTTAGCAGTAAATACAAGAAATCACCCTATGTAAGAGGACCTGTACTGTGGAAAAATTTAAATGCTGGGATTCAACATATAGAAGACTGGCTTTAAAAAGCAGATAAAGGGTGAGTTCAGAGTATCTATTGCTGACTATCCTCATCATCAGCCAGTTGCAGACTTTGAGTAACCTATGTCAGTTTTGGAAATTTTGGAAATTTGTTTGATAATTGGCTAATCAGATTAGATCTATCAGACGGTGTTTAAGTAGCTAAATTAGTTTGAACTATGTATATACCAACGTATGGTCTTATAACCGTACATAATTGTTTGCTTGTGGCTCATTGCTGCTGGGCATAACCCTATAGACTCACATATTGCCATACACTTAAATATATGGTTCAAACTGAAATTAGGTTGAAACGCACATTATATCTGCCTTGTAATTGTAACCTATGTCCTGTATAATTAATTGTTCTCAACGCCATCATTTTAGTCATCAAGGTATTAATCTTTAACATTTACAGCCCATCTTGTTTATTTACACATGAGGAAGTAAGATATTGCC
This sequence comes from Lepidonotus clava, assembly GCA_936440205.1. Classification (NCBI taxonomy): domain Eukaryota; kingdom Metazoa; phylum Annelida; class Polychaeta; order Phyllodocida; family Polynoidae; genus Lepidonotus; species Lepidonotus clava. The sequence goes on from OW387148.1 coordinate 20,854,363, forward strand.
ATAGGATATTGCCCTTAGATATTGCCATAGTAAGAAAAATTCTTTTTGACTAAAATTAGTTTTTCTTTAATTTCTCATTCCCCTGATTAATGGCAATAACAAACAATATACCAAAAAATCAGGAAAAAAAACCTTTTCATATGACATATAGTATGTTATCATACCTTACATAGTTCCTGAGAAATTAAGAAATAACGTGTTTTTCAATTTTTGCTAATTAAGTACAAATCCCATAATTAGACAGTGTTCGCATACCTAAATTCTTTCGAACTGTCTTGATTCATGGCCCCTAGGATGCTATAAGATGAAAAAAATCAAGAAAATCCAGGGGGCTCACCATGTAGGGTAAATCCTTATTTTGACTGAATTCAGGACTTGGCTCCTGGACTTTTACCTAAAACCTAAAAGCCTTCCATCTTCCCATCTCCCATCACGAAATTTCTATTTGTGACCATATCAGAATTATTTCCATATACTACTATGGAAATTAACCAACTGAATTCTATTTGTTTTTTCTGATCCCAAGGAATTTGCTAGATTTTGCTGTTCATTTTCAAATCTGAGGATTTTGGCAAAAGGTCCAAAATTTGATTGACTACTTTAAAGCAACTTTTCTCTGGGTAGTTCAGAATTTTATGAATGCAACTTTTATATCTGTGATTTATGCCTCAGTATGTGGTGGGCGTTCACATACCCTATGGGTTTAGCATCCTACCCAAGCAGTTCTGATTTTAGAAGGTATTAGGGAGTTTGGAGATTGGAAACATACACAGGGACAAAGACCATATAATTATGTTATACATTTTTATTTATCACAGGTAAATTCTTTTTTTCATCTATTCAATAGCAATTGCTGGTCTTTATTTACAAATATATACATAAATAATTAACAACATTAACAACTTGCAAAAACAGTAACATCTTATCACAGCTTGTTTGAAGTGAACAACAGTGTTGGGAGAAGCTATTCTGAAATCATGGTTTGAGATCCTTTCAATTAGTTATGTAAATACTGTGTATCGGATAATGCAGCATGTGCATAGTGAATAAGGCAGTGGTTCAAGAAATGTCTCGGTTATTCAGGTCTACAATTGCATCTTTTTCAAAATATCTATTGCTTGTACATTTTTTTCGCATAATTTCATATTTTATCAAAAACCTTCTAATTGCTACGTACAGGAGCATATTTCCATTGATCACAAAATATTTTCAGTTTAAGTAGAAATCTATCACCAAAGGTGAAAAACAAATATTTCAGATTTTTTAACAGCTATTATTGGATATAAATATTTTGTGAAATCTCATTGGAAGTTTGTGAGTCTAGGTTCTGGTGAATCGTTTACTGGTCAAGACTCATAAGGAGAGCTGTTCCCCGCTTGGTCCAGTGGTCGGATGTCTTCTCTCCTGCCTTGAGGTCAACGCTTACGATGAAGGAGAGGCGACCGTTAGCGCCTGCCCGGTTCGGGTAGTAGTAGACCGGGCATGAGTAGATACCTGTAAGTAGGGGCACAGTTAGTGTATAGGTCAAGTATGCGCTGCTAAGGTAGTGGGATGAGCAACTCTTTATAGATATGAACCTATATTTTATATTTAGATAGATAGAGAACTAAGTCATGATGGTTACAGTAGTTATTTTGGATATTTTTGGAATTCCTATGTTATCATTAAAATTCTTATTTAGAACTGAAATTCATATTTTACTATTGTCTTGTTCAATTTAAAGGTATAATGCATGTGAATTCTACAAAGCTTTATATAATGTAAAAGGATTATCATTGTTTTGAAAATAGAAGAATAGCTTGTATGGTCAAGTTGTTATATTACATATCCACTTCACTATTATAATCACATATTTGTTGCAAAGCAATGACACTGTCTGGGGCAAGGTTCTTAGTCATGCAGAAGCCAGTACCACGGGTCAATGGTATTAAAGCATGAATACACAGCAGCAGCCACCACTCAAGGGGAGAATCAACCAGAGATGATCATTGTCAGGGATACATGAAAAGCCATCATTGATTATCAACTTATAACTTAAAATCTGGAAAGGCAAAGTAGTAATTATAGAATCACACAGTTTGAAACTAAATTGTTGAATTTGTAGGGGAGAACAGTAGTCAGGTCTGTACCATGTCTACAGTATTGAGGTCAAAACTTTCCAGCGACAAAGCTTGAAAACTATTATATAATGTACTTGCGTCTGCATTTGATAAATATATTTAGAAAACACTTATGTAGAAAGTCCTGGCCAAAAAGTTGTATTGGAATTTGTTTGGGATTGTAAACTTTTAGAATGTACAGTATTCCTATTGAATCGCTGGAAAGTGTGCTTCAATGTTAAGAAGTATTGATGTTGGCATGCAGGGAAGAAGGTGGGAAAACTTTGCCGCTTATCAATCAGCACCGATTGATTAAGTCAGACAGGGAGGGCAACACACTGTGTATCTTTGCTGATTTCCTATGGTTTGGGCTAAACCTGAGAAGCAGTTCACTTGGATCAATGATCACCGTGTGTGAACAAGGCGTGAAGGCAGGGTTAAAGCCGTCTTTGTGAATCATGAATTTTTTATTGAGTATTTATTCACATATAAGGCAAGCCCAGTTGACGCCTGAAAGTACCCTGAAGGAACACGCTAAAATGTTTAGTTGTTTTATCTGTCACTAAAGTCCCCATGCCCATCTATGATTAATGAAAGGTTCATTAAAGAAAGGCCCAAAAATTGGTTCAGGTCCTTAAATGGATAGGCGACGTGAGTATATTTTGGGTGGGTTAAATGGCAAAGACATAATGAAGTGTTCCATTCCCTAGGCCAGCGCTGAATTATAGTTCCTTAAATCTGGCGTGGTGAAATGGGGATCCCTTATCTACACCCTACCCAAGCCATAGTTAAACATTGTTATTCCTAATTGTTATACCATTGAGGAGATCACAATATGCAACTTTTACATCTCATCATATTGGAATAATTTTTTTCCCTTTTGCTTTGCAATACTGCTATCACATCCATGTATATCAATATGGTACTTCAGATGCAATGAATAAAGCATTTCAGGGCCTGACTGGTGATTTGCCTTATATCTTAATAAATGCTCAGCCTACAGAGGTCAGAGAAAGCCTACACAGTGAGCCTGTAGCGGGCAGGCTACTCCCGGTCAGGGGTGCTCAGGATGCAGGCTGTCGCCCGCCGTATCCAGTGCTCAGCACTGTGTAGACCGGTTTTCAGCTCTACGAACAAAACAAATGACTGCCGGTCCAAGAACCCCCCACGGTTGGGGTAGTAGTACACAGGGCAGAAATAGAAGCCTGAAAACAAGGCCACCACAAGGGTTAGTAGAGATAAACAGGGGTTAGTCACGTCAATGTTCAACAAGGGATAAAGTGAGGTCAAAGACGGGTTGTTAGTTCAGAGAGGTGTGGACACACTCAACGATAGTTTTTTCAATTTTATCAATTTAAAAACAAAAATTCAAATTTCCAAGTGTCCTGATCAATGTGAAAAATGCAGGTCCACCAAACTATACTGTCTTTTATATTTTCTGTTTTCACATTTGGTGACACTCTGGCCATATACTGACAACATTCGAAACATGTATACAGGATACATTTAGAATTTTAACTGTAAACATCGAACAACACAGATGAATTATTAGTTATCACAGGAAACCACAGACAAAAGGGAAAGGCAGGGTTGGGGTGAAAACGCCATAGCATATCACCCAATGGTCACTAATTTGACCACCGAAACCATATGATATTTGTACTACACAAAATCTGGCCATGTTAACAGTCCCATGAATAAGATACCATCGTGTAAAGATGCAACAACACTTTTTTATTCTTCTAGCATTGGGATCCAAGACTCAGTAAAAATATAGTTCCCACACTCTCAGTAAAAGTAAAGTTGATTACAGGTCGACTTCTTACCTTTCTGTGAGCGGCGGCGGCTCTCGACCGGTTTGAAGTGGATGGTGGGGATAGGACAGATGAGCTGCATGGGCTCGGCTTCGATGAGACAGGCGTTCTTCTTGTCCCAGCCGGCGCCTTGCAGGTACATGCCCTTCACGTACACTCCGTCCTGAAGGATTAAACAGCACAGTTAGCTTAACTTGCTTCCTTTGATGCACATTTTCTTTTTATTAAGGGTTTATTGTCTGAAGAATACATTAAATTTGTCTCATGGTGTCTCGTGTTGAAGGATTCATTAATGAGACTTCCTTGGTATGTTCAAGTCCAAAAAAATTGTCATCATCAAAAGGATGTTTTATAAACTTTAGTTAGACAATTATAAAACCTTTCCAGGTTCTTCTGGTTGACAGAGTCATTGGAAGACCCATTGAAGCATATCTTATCTGACTATATAAACTCACCTTGGGAGGCCCGGTCAGGTTACTGTCGTCCACGGTGAGCACATTGAACTCCCACGTCAACGAATCAACGGCAATCTGAGAATATAAAAACATGTACACAGTGTTAATGAATTCTACATAGATTTGTGTATCTGCATGTCTCTAGATACAGTGTGAGTTTTTGTATTCTGGGGAAAATATTCATATGTTGTAAGACCCATGATAATTGACGCAATAAAAATATGTACTATCGTACGACCCATGAAAATTCATTATAGAAAAAAAAGATAAGATCTAAATTTGTCCTTTTATATTATATCTGATTTGTGTATCAAACTGCATAGGAATTACTATGTAACACTGTTCTTACTTGTTCGTATTATAGTATTATATACGAACAAGTAAGAACAGTGTTACATAGTAATTCCTATGCAGTTATATATATATAATATGTATATATATATATATATATATATATATATATATATATATATATATATATATATATATATATATTCAAGGTAGGGTTAAACATGGTGGCTCTGCATGCAATTAATTATTTTCATATTATGAAAATAATTAATTGCATGCAAAGCCACCATGTTACACCCTACCTTGAATATATAATTATGTATTTCATCTCATAAGTTGAGTAATTAAGGCCTAGTTTATATTATTTTTGACCGAAAACTACTTGGTGAAATGCGTATTTTTTTCACCCATCACATGCCCCTTAACCTCCTTCTACATTTCCCCCCGGACTCACGTTGTTCTGGCGGGCAGCGGTCTGCAGCACGGCGGTGAGGAAGCCAGTGGGGAAGGTGAAGCCCGACATCCAGAAGACCATTGGCGGGTGGGCCGTGGTGGCCCACTTCTCCAGCTGGTCGATGCGGGCGACCAGGTCTCGGGTCCAGGCGGCCAGCGGCTTCATTGACGGGTAGGCCTAAGGATGGAACAGATGGCATGTTAGAGGTACTCTAATTAGGAATTACGTGGAAAGACGGTGTAGAATATGATGTGTTATAGACTAGAATCCGAGACACTTTTTTTTTCTGATCAGAAAGTTCAAATCTTACATTAAGCTGCTCTAAAAAAATTATTTTCGTTATTATCCTGACCCATCTCGACATAGTCGGTTTTCTGATGGGTCCAGTGAAATATTATACAATATACCGGGGTAATGTATTCAAGAATTTTTAAATGTATCAATTGAACATTTCATCAAAAGACTCTCCATAATTAATTATGTTAGTGGAGTATTACGTCAAGCTTTGAATAGCTACAGGTAAGAACTTCATTCAAATCAAATTGGCGTCATATGACCTTCCTTGTTATGTTTTACACTTTTGCAGTGAGACATTCGCAGAAAATTAGCCAGGAAATGGTCAATCATTTTCCGTGAAGGTGATTAAGGAAAATGCTTGTTTAATTATGGGTAATAAAGTGGTTAAAATAACTGAACTATGCTCTTTTCTATTTGTAACAAATCATCTAATCCTCTGCAGTATTTACCTTGAGCCAGCTTGGTGGCACTCGGGCCTCGAAAATACACTGGAATACTTCCTCAAGTTCTGCCGACATGACAACGAAGCCCTGGATACCTTTCTCCAGCTCCAGCAGTTGGTAGCGGATCAGGTTCATCAAAGCGTTGTAGCGCTGGATCTGAGCAATGGACATTGGACAGTTAGTGAGGCAAAGTCAAAATACCATTACACCAGACGCGAATAAATATCTCAAACTGTACCAATTGTTTTTTTGTGACTACATTTCTTTTTTCTTTTGCAAAAGGTTTGCATTGCAGCTTGATTATCTATTTATTTTTACATCTTACCAAAAGGCTGATATTATTATTTCAATACTCTCCAACCTGTTTCAAGTAAACTACCGAATAACACATCTAGTGGAGAGCCTAACTCACGTTCAATACGCGATTTCGCAATGCTCGTTTACAAGTAGATATTATCTACGACAGATATTATCATTTATTACAACAGTTGACAATATTTATTCAATTCACTGACCTCCTGGAGCAGAACTACATTCATCGGAGACGGTTCTACGGCCAGGATCTTGACTGTTCCGTCGTAGTCAATGTTCTCTGGGATCTGCTTGCCGATGTTGGAGGCCAGCTCAAGCACCTAGGTAGATAGTCAGGTATTGATATAATGTTTACAAATAAATATTCCATTTGAACTTTTTTGGTCATCAAGATGTTGGGGAGTTAAAAATATTTAAATGGAAAACAAGGTTTGCATATACAACTATTTATATGACCGATTAGGAAATTTGCTCAAGATTAAGATTACTTCATGTTAGTTACTGGAGACACTACTATCCCATAATACACAAAAAAGAAATTTGGTGAAACATCAAAACTACATAGATCGTTAAAGTCAAAATTTTTAAAGATAATTTAATTTGATTGTACATACTGCACACAATAATGTTCAACGCTAACACTCAAAAACGCTTCAAAAAATAAAATGATCCTGATGCACTTTGTGATACACGCGTTTCTCTCACAGAACTATTTCATGAAATACTACTGTGAATTAACCAAGTGATATCCCTAACCTGTGACAGTTATTATGTTCTATGACTATCAAAAGCAAATAGCTAGAAACCATATTCAGGTACCACATAGATCTATATACCACAGATCACATCAATAGATGAACATTAATGTCGGCATGCAGTAAAAACAGATAAACGTTTTGTATGATGAACTACGGTACGATTTATTCACACACAAAACTAATGTGTGTGAATGCTACATTCATCCAATCTGGTGAAAAAAATTGACTTGAACCTGATTTTCTGCCGGAGATAGATAGTCCTAGAGACATATGACAGAGCAGTTTTAAAATCACGTTGATTGAGTAAGAACCAGACTGTTATATACACATTTATGTTTTAATCTTGCTCGTTTAGATGAAACAATATTTAAAGTTAAAGTTACATCACCGATAGGACTTTGACATACCATTCCAATGTTGCTGATGCTTTATTTTTTTCAGGGAAAAGATTGATATATGGAATGAAGGAAAACATTAAAACTATCTTTATCGGAGAAGACAAGACTATAGCGAACTGGAAAAAAAAGAAGCTAATCTTTCAGGCTTTATAGCAAACACCATTCCCTGACTCTTCCCAGGCATTTACTATGTACCTAGACAGACACAAGTCTGACTTACATAAGACAAAACTTCCATGACAGGAAAAAAATCCCCAAATCAACTAACCTGATCCTCCTTGCTCTCGCCCGCCCCGCTCGACACCTGGGGCTGCAGGGAGAGCAGCGTCTCAAACAACATGCGCGTCTCCTGGATCTGGGAGGTGATGTCGGCGTTGGGGTGCTGGCCGAACGCCTCGGGGTGGTCGTTGTTGGGTAACATACTGACGTACTCCCTGTACGACGATAGCGGGCCGTCCTTGGGCACGTAGTACGTCGACAGCGAGGACAGTCTGACAGTAGAGAAAAGGAAAATTGGTTTAGACTATAAGAGCCACTTCTGCATTTTCAGGACGTAAACCTGTAAAACGATTATAGATCACTAATATTTGATATTGACTACTCCAGGTTACTGAGAAAATATGCAATATGATTCAGCTGTTTTTGTTTTAATTTCCATGTATTGGCGTTGCCGCCTTACATCTTGAGACGCAATCTCATGGAGATGACGTGAAGTACATTCCTCATAAGGGAATCTGTATTTTACTTTATTCAGGATTTTTCTTAAAATTTGATACATTAACAAGTGCAACTGTATAATCTTGTTTAAAACTGAAATCGTTATAAAAATAACAAGATTCTTCGCCTGTTAATGAAAAAAAACCTACTTAAGTTCAAAATAGATAATTGTAAGTTAATCATATATTTGTTCTGTGCACTTTGCACATCATAAAAATATGGCCGCCATGCTGATAAACATGTCTGATGACCTTGTTTAAAACTTGGAAGTGAAAAGAAATTTCTTGAAAATCAAAAATTTTGAAGTCATTTCTGTGCACTTGGTGTATCATAAAAACATGGCTGCTTTGCTAATAAACATGTCTGATGACCTTGTTTAAAACTTGGAAGTGAAAAGAAATTTCTTGAAAATAAAAGAATGTTGAAGTCATTTTTGGCACTTGGCGCATCATAAAAACATGGCCACCATGTTGATAAACATGTCTGAAGACCTTGTCTAAAACTTGGAAGTGAAAAGAAATTTCTTGAAAATCAAAACTTTTGAAGTCATTTCTGTGCACTTGACGCATCATTAAAACATGGCCGCCATGCTGATAACCATGTCTGAAGACATTGTTTAAAACTTGGAAGTGAAAAGAAATTTCTTTAAAATCAAAAATTTTGAAGTCATTTCTGTGCACTTGGCGTATCATAAAAACATGGCCGCTTTGCTGATCAACATGTCTGATGACCTTGTTTAAAACTTGGAAGTGAAAAGAAATTTCTTGAAAATAAAAAATGTTGAAGTAATTTTTGGCACTTGGCGCATCATAAAAACATGGCCACCATGTTGATAAACATGTCTGATGACCTTGTCTAAAACTTGGAAGTGAAAAGAAATTTCTTGAAAATCAAAAATGTTGAAGTCATTTCTGTGCACTTGGTGTATCATAAAAACATGGCCGCCATGCTGATAAACATGTCTGATGACGTTGTCTAAAACTTGAAAGTGAAAAGAAATTTCTTGAAAATAAAAAAATGTTGAAGTCATTTTTGGGCACTTGGCACATCATAAAAACATGGCTGCCATGCTAACAAACGTGTCTGATGACCTTGTTTAAAAGTTGGAAGTGAAAAGAAATTTCTTGAAAATCAAAAATGTTGAAGTCATTTCTGTGCACTTGGAGTATCATAAAAACATGGCCGCTTTGCTGATAAACATGTCTGATGACCTTGTTTAAAACTTGGAAGTGAAAAGAAATTTCTTGAAAATAAAAAATGTTGAAGTCATTTTTGGCACTTGGCGCATCATAAAAACATGGCCACCATGTTGATAAACATGTCTGATGACCTTGTCTAAAACTTGGAAGTGAAAAGAAATTTCTTGAAAATCAAAAATGTTGAAGTCATTTCTGTGCACTTGGAGTATCATAAAAACATGGCCGCTTTGCTGATAAACATGTCTGATGACCTTGTTTAAAACTTGGAAGTGAAAAGAAATTTCTTGAAAATAAAAAATGTTGAAGTCATTTTTGGCACTTGACGCATCATAAAAACATGGCCACCATGTTGATAAACATGCCTGATGACCTTGTCTAAAACTTGGAAGTGAAAAGAAATTTCTTGAAAATCAAAAATGTTGAAGTTATTTCTGTGCACTTGGTGTATCATAAAAACATGGCCGCCATGCTGACAAACATATCTGATGATCTTGTCTAAAAGTTAGAAGTAAAAAAAAATTTCCTTAAAATCAAAAATTTTGAAGTCATTTTTGAGCACTTGGCACATCATAAAAACATGGCCACCAAGCTGATAAACATGGCTGATTACCTTGTCTAAAACTTGGAAGTGAAAAAAAAATTCTTGAAAATCAAAAATTTTGAAGTCATTTCTGTACACTTGACACATCATAAAAACATGGCTGCCATGCTAACAAACAAGTCTGATGACCTTATGTAAATGCTGGAACGGGAAAAAAATGTCATACAAATTCAAAATTCTGAACTTGTTTTTCTCATTTGGCACACCATAACAACAGAATGCAGGGGCTTTGACACCTCTGTTCCGGTCTGCCGGTCAGCTAATGGCATGAGAGCCAATTGACTTCCACCTGGGTTCCACACTCTCCTACTAGAGTTGCCCAAAACTCAAAGTTGTTTATTATTGTTTTAACTATTCGGGAACTTATAAATTTTAACCAAATAATATGAATACAAGCAAAATACATATAAACTTATAATACAATTATGTAAAATACCTTTAGGGTATTTTTTCAAAGAATTATAACAACACAAAATCCATTCTAATGTAAGAATTGTCAAAGGCCATAGAACACATCTACATGTAACTAAATGTAACTAAAATCTCCACTCACAAGAAAACCCATGCATCCAGTCTCCAAGCATAGGACAGGAACAAGGGGATTAAATGTGTGATAATAGGGTGAACTGGCTCTTTCACTTGTTCAAAGAAACAGCCATCCTATACTTCGCCTATCAAACTTTATACCATTTGTGAAACTTAATACAACGCGAAGAAAAAAAGCTTAAATGTTTTACCAACCCTAGCTATAGTTTTAGCAGTGTACATATATGTCCAAACAGCTACTTAATACTATCTACCAGTTCATTTCTAAATTAAAAAAAGATCCTGTCCAAACTAACTTAACACTTTAGTTCGTTTCTAAATCTAAAAAAAAAATCCTATTTTCTTAAGCCCCATACCCACTAGGCGACGTTTGGCTGAATCAGCGTCGGCGTCCATGTCGGCAAACTCTGGTGCTTATACCCACATAAATCAGCGTCGGCCGTCAGTTCCGACGCCAACGCCGATTGCTGCACCGATCCATATTAAACATGTTTAATAATGTTGCCCCGACGATGACGCTGACGCCAATCGCCGATGCTGATTGCCATCGGCCAATGCAAAATCGCTTAGTGGGTATTGCCCTTTAAACCCTAGAGTAGCCTTACTTGAAGAATGGCACGTTGATGGCGTCCTCAGTGAAGTAGTCATTGATGTAGGTAAGCAGCAGACGCCGGTCACAGTCGTCAGTTACGTGTCCACCATAGTTGATCCCGGCGATGAGGTACTTGAGCGCGTCCCACGGCGTCTCATCCGGGTACTCGTCCAGGTAGATACTCAGCAGGTTCTCAGACACCTGTAGGAGGAGGGGGGAGTTGGTCAGGGGAAAATAGGACTTATCCACAGATCAACTATTTCCAAACCTGTCCTATGAGTCAGATTCAAGTTATTGTCTCCCTGGTCAACCCGAATGAACTTTCAGTCATTTTTTTCCACAGACTAATCCACAAAATGAAATGGAAAGGCTCCATTGTAGACAAAACATATTAACCTTCCCAGGTAAGTGTTTTTCGATTCTCTCTTGAGCCCGTAGTAAAAGGGTTTTTTCCCCTAAAGGTGAGGTTATGTATTAGAATTTTATAAGGATACTCCCATCACATATATAAGATCAGGAAAACCTAAAAATGTCCTAATTAAATCAAAATGAAAAAGATACATTACGCTGAAACATGCTGGCTACATAATGGGCAGACACATCAAAACCAGTTAATTTTGCGCCTACAAAATTGTTTAAATATCTCATGACGGAACAAAATGAAACAGCATTATTTACCTCGAAGTCCGAGTCGTTAAACTCGTAGGGAATGTTCCAGCCCAACATGAGGAACTTCCTGCGCTCTAGCAGGATAGAGTGGAAGTAGCAGAGACAGAAGAGAAGCTTCTTGTACTTCTCGGGGTGGCGGCAGCGGTTGAACTGCTGCTCCGTGACCAGGTGGTAGAGACGTTTTACGTTGGCCTTCAGACCCTGGAAACATTAAGAAAGTATGTGGAATTAACCGTTTTAAAGTAAATGAGCATTTAAATTTGATAAACTGAGTTTTATATCATGTTGGAAATCACCATCCAATCACCATATTCTAAAGACATGCATTTTTAAAAATCGTTTACTTTCTTGGTGACAAATAGTCGAAATGTCTTATTCTACGAAACGAAACACACCTTTCCACGTCTCAGCTATAATTTTATGAAATATCATTATGACAGTCGATTATTCTATTATTGCAGGAAATTTGACAACTACGTTACAACAGAACCGAAGTACTGAGGTTTAACTATCCTCAAACATCCTAGCCCTGTCCTTACCTTGGGCGGCTCAGTGGTCATCTTGATACCAGCCTGCAGGATGGAGATGGGGAAGTCAGGGTGGGGGCTACTGCTCAGCCACAGCCTGAAGTCGGGGTGGGTCCGCTCCTCCCCGGCCGAAGGATCTGCTCGGCTCTGGAGCTGCTCGACGAGCTTGTCGAGCTGGGGCATCCAGGAGAGCGACAGGTGACAGTTGGCCAAGAAGACCCAGTTCCCTTCTCGTACGCCCTCCTTGATCATGCGGGTGGCGATGGGCGCCTGGCCCTGACCGAGGGAGAGCGCGTGGAAGCGGGCGCCCATACCTCGCTGTTCGGCCAGCTGAAGCAGGGCACTGGTTGGGTCCTGGGGGGAGAAAAAAGATGATATAATATATTCAGATAGAAGAAATCTTAGATGACGGGATTTCTATATGAGAAGGAAAAGGGGGGTATACAACGGTCATTATTGGAGGGCAGGCCAGGCTTGACGTATGAAAAAGTAGGCCATCGTTATCAAGAGCAGAAGAGGATTAAGAGATGTTCGCTAATGTCTAATAAACTAAAATACATAAAGTTCACAATCACACTTCAAAAACTTCAAACAACCAAGCCGTCCCTGCGATCCCCAACACATCCCCCTGCCCCCGTTAAACTTACCACTCCGGCGGAGAGTACAAAGATGAGCGGGGTTCTGGTGGTCGAGTCCTCCACTACTTGCTGCATGTCGAGTACGGGTGGCTCGGTGAACTTGGAGCCCAGGTTGTTAATGATGAAGGAGGTGACACAGAAGGACACGCGGTCAGAGCGGAGTGACCGCACGATCAGCATCTTCTGCAGCTCGTTACAAGCGTTGTCCCACTCTCCTACAACAGAGCAGTTCATTTGTTATAGACCTTGATGGCTGAACGAATCAGGGTTTTCATAAGGCGTTTCCTTGAATTGAGTGTTCCTTTGTCTTGAACTTTGCTCTGATAATCGTAATTGTAACTTAGAGACAATTGTCGGGGTATTCTGCAATAACTTCTCTAAAACACTATACATGCATGTATAGACAAGTTTTAAAACCAAATGTACATGAAAATGTTGCATGCATAACAGAATCAGAATATCGTATCTGCATACGTTTTGACACGAAAATATCTCTGCTTTCTTTAAGGAAAAAAGTTAAGAAAGTTCATGGCATAATTTTCGTGAAAAAATGTCACCCAATCCTATGACTATCATATGACTATATCAATACTGCTGTATCAAAAAACATTATACTGACAAGTTCTATAGATCTGGGAAGCAAGAAACCACTCTAAAACTTCATTTTTACCAAACTAACAATACCAGGGTAAATATTAAACCTGTAAATAATAGCTTTCTTTTCATATAAAACCTGACTTTAATCGCAATAATCAGGATCAAACCTAAACTCAAATCATTCCCAAGACCTAACCAAAGAAACAGTGAAATTTGCTGTATAATACTGACCAGACCTAGAGGTCTGCCTTCTAAAAGACCTTACCTGGCAGGGGTGTGACCTCGGGCTCGGCCGACGTGTACCAGATGTTCCAGTCCCGCGGGTACTGCTCGAAGGACGTGATCACCCCGTGGAAGTTGGCCAGTTTGTCCAGCTCGGTGATGTTGTCCCAGTTGGCGTCGGGCAACCACGTGCTGCACGGGTTGTCCATCTGGTTCTCCGCGTCCAGCACCTAAAGGCAACAGATTTACAATTTTTTCATGCAAATTCTACTACTTTTTTGCCCTAATTTTCAAAATTACCCATAAGTCACTATGATATATATACAGTATATAATACATTATGTAAGTCATACGTCAAAAGATGTTCCCTTTAGAAAATGACTATTCACACATACTGGCATTGTGCAAAAGAATTAAACAACTTTGGACCCAGCTAACACACAATGTCGTCTAATTCTTAGAAATGTAGTTTTTAGGTTTCTGCCTGAGTACCCTAAAGCCCCATACCCACAAGGCGATTTTATCCAGAGTCGGCCGATGATTGGTGCTAAAATCGGCCGACTGTACACTAAGAGTCGGCCGATTTTAGTACCAATCGAGATCAAACATGCACATTTTAATATATCATACTAACAGGTGATCATAAGAGCTGATTCTGCCAGTCGCCAGTAAAATCGCCTAGTGGGTATGGGGCTTAAAGAAGCACATCGACGCAATGAGGTTTGCATCCGATGTGGCTTTATAAGTGACAACCACTTTCTGTTGATGCTTACCACTCCACCTCGCAGGAAGAAGTTGTACTCGTCCAGGTTGATTTTACCCGAGGCTTCGAGGATCTTGGCACACATGTGGAAGGAGAAGAGGAGCTTGTGTCTCTCGAACAGCCCTCGGCACGTGTACCTGGAGACATGAGAGCGTGTGTAAATGATCACTTCTGTGCGTTAAGTTCTTGTAGCAGCCGGTTTCAGTATGATTGTAACTTCAAAATTGTCATTTCTTTTTGCGACCGATGGGTTTTCTTATCAAGAGACACTAATCGTATTACACTAAATTAGCCTAATCAGTAAGGATGTGCGCCCTTTTTTCATATAAGTTGATTAATTGTCTTGATAGATTAAAGCGAGTATCTTGCATTGAGATCAGTCTTTTAGAAAAAGTTGGTGCACGGCACTAAAGAAAAGTGAACACATTAAAATGTTTTTGCTCGTTAACAGATCTGTAACTTCACTAACTCTAATAGAAAGTATACTTTTTCTTGTTAGCAGATCTGTAGTTTCACTAACTCTAATAGAAAGTATAAAGTATTACAGATCAACAATAGACAAAAACGGAATGTTTTATTACAATAATCCCTTGAGACCTGCTAACCCCACCAACCCACCTGTAGACGGCGAAGGTGTGGTAGTCGTTCAGGTTCTGGATGCGCTCCTCCAGCTTGGAGCTTCGGGAGCTCTTATCAATAGAGATAGTGAACAGCTCAATGTAGGCGTCCAGTGAGAACTGGTACATGGGGTCGATACGACCCATGTCGTTGAGCACGAAGAAGAGGATGGAGGCGCGCTGGGCACAGGCCCGGTAGCCCTCTCGGGCAGTGTCGATCTTGATCTCGGTCTGCTCGGCCGTCTGGAGCTGCTCCGACACCTCCTGGGATGTGGCTTTTGATGTTTGGAGAGTGTTGACGAGCTGCTCGTCGTCCAGGAGGGAGCCCTGGGCCTCGTTCAGCAGTCTGTGGTATGGAGGAAAATGTGTCATGGATGAAACTCAGAGAGATGTGTTTGGAAAAGCTATTCAGTTTACCACGACATCCACAAGGTATTTGTCTATTCGTATATCAAGTGTAACTGTTAACTGAGCTTGGTAAGGAATGAAACAAGATTTGTTGGTTATACCTCAGGCATTTGTACCTGTGCTGGATGACGTAATATAAGGCAAAAAATCTTCCTTTCCACCTCTGCAGACGCTTTTTCTGAATCAATGCATAGGTAGTAATCAAATATGATGGTATAAAGACTCGCACGAATATACCAAAAGCGTCAGTAGACATTTCATTATACTTGCTGGGATATCTTACTGACTTTTATTTATATAAAAGAAAAAAAAAAACAGAAAAACAGAACACTATCCAGTGCACCACATATCCGAGCCTATTCCTTCTAGAGAAGCCATGACGTACCTAAGAATTTCATCCTCGAGTTCCTGTTTCTTCTTCTTGCCGGCGGCGATGTTGAGCACGAGCTGGTCCTTCTGTTCCTCCAGCTCCGGCTTCTCCTTACGGACCACGATACCCAGCAGCTGGGCCTCCAGGCCTGCACAGGCGGAGAGAGTTACAACATGATTCACTATACAGGATAGGGAATTGGACTTGCAGTGTAAAAAGGGATCAAGCCTGTACCTCAAACCTGCATCGAATGTGCTTATGTTGATTTTTTTTTCTAAAATGTTGAAATCAAGATGATGGAAAAAACAAATATTGGTTTATCATGTTATGCAGCTAGTGAAATAAAACGTCAAAAAAGCTTTGATAGTGGTAACCACAATAACTTTGCACCCTCAAGAATGACTTTATCTTGGTGTATGCTGGTATAATCCACTAGGATAAACACGAAATTGGCAGTATATTCCAGTCAGAAAAAAACACGGAAATGAAATTAGCATCCCGCATCGATTAGTTGCAATGAAGTTTAAAGGGAGTAATCTACTCTGACAAAAAGAAAGGACTTCATCGACCAAACATAGTTGTTGTAGATTAATATGACGCCAAAAATGTATGAAACATGTTTCAAATTAAAAAGGAAAAAGGAAAATTTGACAATGTCCAGAAGTTCCTGTGTATCAATTCCGCGTCGTAGGGTTAGACTATGTGATGCCAGGTCATTTTGCTACACTCGCAACAATGTGTAATAATTATTTTGCCCCAATCTTATTTATCAGTTAAAAGCTCATTAAACCAACGATCAAATGATATAATTTATATAGCAGCATAAAAGTGTCCATGGCAGAAAATTTGAAAACCTGGTTTTCACTTCTTTTTTTTTTATTTGGAATATCTAATTATTTATTATTTGGGTCCTGGTCTTACTTTTATGAAATCTAAAAATTTGGTTTGCAAGAAATGACAATGGCTTTCCCCCCTTTTTTTGGACAAATTTTAAACTAGGGCCTAAATAAAAAGAACTAAGATACTGTTCCCTCCAAATGAATGTAATTGAGAGTTTCACTATGCCTCAAAGGTTTAATTGTTATAGTACGTTACTGATCTTAGTTTAAAAAGCACAAGTGACAAAATAGCATTTGAATTCATATCGTTCCGAAATTAGATCTTATCATAACTCTAATTATATCATGAGATATGAGACAAATAGTAGCTTTCATTTAATATAATGTTACAATTCGCGGTTTTACTTAATCAGCTGCTCATCACCGAAGTCTAACCTTGAAACGCTGACTGACTAGAAACGCATGGTAAATTATCATCTGTAGAAATATGATCAAGAAATGACCCTTTGCAAAAATGAACGTATCTTCTTTCAAAAACGATTTTTAAAAGAATGGGATACACTCGTTTGAAATACTAAAAGGTATGAAATATACTGTTGAAAAAGTCCAATTATCAAAAACTAGTTATAAAGTGCTAGCTATTTGGAAATATCTAGTACATGGAAATGATATTATGTACCGTAAAATACCGTTTATAAGTCAAAACTGTTTATAAAAGACACCCCCATGAGTCTTATAAACGGATTTTAGGGTAGATACATTTTCGTGGCTACGTCGGGAATATATCCATTGTGCATGATCTACATTTCGTTCTATTCTTACTAATACATATTTATCATTACAAAGAGAAACATTAAAAAAGGTGTACATTTGTCCATAGGCAACTGTGCTTGTATTATTTTACTTACAACTAATTGGTTCATCTTGTTAATAGTACCAGGTAAAGACACACAACATTTAAATTTGACAAGATATGGATCTCCATGGGTACCATTCCTAAACCAAACGACACATTCAAGTTGAACGGAATCCCAAAACTGTATAAAAGTTAAAAACTGTTTATGACCTTTAAACTATTAATATATCCACTGAAATTTATCCCCACTTGGATTGGAGGAATGGAGAGGTCCTTCCAAAGTTCCAATGCATAATTTAACCCTATATTAAAGTAATTTAGCAAATTGTTCATGTAAAAGCAGATGAAATTATCATGATTGTGAAAAACAGGTGGGTATTGTTGTGGGACCTACCTTGTTCCTTGACGGCGAAGTTGACGATGGTGGTCTTGGTGGAGATCTCCGGGGAGTAGTGTGGGTTGCTCAGTTTGGTGGTGATGTAGAAGCGGAAGTCTTCGTTGTACTCCACCTCCTTGTCGCCCAGACGGATCATCGGGGCACCACCTGACGGGAAAAGGGGCATTGTTATTTTTTAAAAAAACACAAAAAAAACAACTCATTAATTTATTATTTGTGGTTTATTCATGCAACTTATGGATTGACCTGAAAACAGACACTGGCAATAGCAACATTGTATTGCGGACAAAAGTTATGTCTGTTTTTTTTCCCTTTTTCTTTTATCTAGATTAGATATTTACTGTTCCAATGAATATTACTTGATAAATACATAGCATGTCTACATACAAATCGACGAACATGCTGTTTGGTTTTGAATTGATAAACTGACATCAACTTACTATAGACGTCATGTATGTCTATGTTGTAGCTCATCATGCTAAATTTGCTTACATCATCATTAATACTGGAATCCCCCACAAATAATAATTTTGTTTGACATTCTCTCCCTTAATGTTGAGACAGTCGTGTTTCTCACCGATTTTGATAATGGACTTGTTGAGTATTGGGTCGAGGGAGGGGTCGAGACTCTCGTGGATGTTCTTCAGCAGGACGGGCAGTCCGTGCTGGATGGCGATCTCCAGGGTCTGCATGTAGTTGTGCATCTGGAGATCGATCTCCTTCAGGCCCTGGAGGAGAGAGAAAACAAACATTGTCAACTTGCGCCATTAGGATTGTTTTTAAGTGAATAATTTTGTTAGTAGAATTCAAAAATATGATTCAAATACTTCAAATATCAGACTTTATTTAATTATTTTGCTCGCCTTTATCAAATGGGTCATGGTAAAAACAAATAATTATTCCCAGGAACCTAATGATACCTTTAAATGCATTTCCCCACACATACGTGGCTATAAAAACAATATTTGGAGTATACGAGAAAATACGAGGTCATACTGTGCATCAACTACTCAATTTTTTCATCAACACCATAAATCTGTTTGACAGGTTTGGTTGTCTGTTATGAACTCATTTTTATGCATTCCTTATCGGCTGACTTACCCTCTGCATCTCCATGTTCTTGATCCACTTGAGGGCCTGTCCCTGGGGGTCGACCATGAGGGGCCAGCGCCGGCCGCGGGTGACGATGACGCCGTTCTCCGTGGAGAACTGGTCGTTGGGCAGACCCTGGATGTTCCAGTCGCGCACCTGGGTGGGCTTCACCATGAAGTCACAGAAGTTAAAGTCGGGACTCACCGGGATGGCCAGCTTCTGGATCTGTGAGAGGGAGGAATGGGTACACTGAATGAATAATGTTTAAGTAGAAAAGTCGGTTTTCTATTTCCACTGAAATCAGTCCCAAATATTACAGCATGTTTCTTTTTTACAAGATCAATATTTGAAATTGTGAAGAACAAATCTTGGCACGTCTCATATTTATTCAATTTCTAAAATTGGGCTAGCTGGTAAATCAGTATACAACGCAGAGGTAGAACGATCTTCCAATTCAATATTACTATACAGCTTTTCTATTTGTTCAGGTTCTATTAGAAACCTACCCATTTCTATTGGAAACCTACCCATTTCTATTGGAAACCTACCCATTTCTTATACCCACTACTTATACACAAACTTAAGCAATTAATAATCCAAATACATAATAAGGTGACACTAAAACCTGTATAATATTGCAAGCGGCCTTCTACATAGAGAATGTAGAACAATGACATGGGAAATGAATCAGAAACTGTTGGCGTACCTCAGCCATCCACCGTTTCTGGACGAGGTCGTCACGGTAGTTGGACAGGAAGGGTCCGGTGTAGGAGAGGAAGGCGGCGGCGATAAGCACGTCACCCACCAGGTACCCCATCTTCTCCTCCAGGTCCTGAACAAATAACACGTTATCAGTCATAGTTAGCTTGGTGTGCAAGACAGGTGGTTTAAATATTATACACTGTACGTATCTCCGTTCCAGGTATTCAATTGTATACATCACTTAATTAAGGTACGGATCGATATATAGCATATGCCTTATGCATCAGGCGTTTTATTAATTCTTAATGGATACTATATACATCGCCATTTGCACCATTAAAGGGAGGATTTAGGGAAAACATATGTTGTTTCAGAATTAAAACAGTCTTGGGACATCTACGATAATGTCAGCATAAAGAAAATCAAAGAAAATATCCAGAACCTATTTACAGGGATGTAAGTTCAGGACACTGAAAAGGTCGGAAATAGCATAGAGAAAATCTGAATGTACCCTAAAATTTGTGAAATATCTTCTAAATACCAAATTTTGAAACTGCTTTTTTTGGGTGCTTGAGAGAGAAAATTAGAAATCCAACAAAAGTCGGAAACTTACATCCCTGTATTTAAGAGGTAGTTAAACTGAATGCCTCACCTTGACGGTTTCCTCCCAGCGGACCCGCTCGTCAGCGAGCCCGGAGACCAGTTTGAAGGCGCGGTCGAGCATCATCTCGGTGTGCTCGGCCTTCTTTCTCAGCTCCTCCTTCTGGGCCAGCTTCTCGTCGTACTGCTGCTTCAGCTCGGCCATCTTCGCCTCAACCTATGTTGAAGTAGGTTTTATGTGTGTAAGTTTACACGAGATTTTATCCACGCAAGTCCTTAAAACATTATCACTGACTTATAAATAGTGATACCTGTGTAACATCTTAAATCGTTTCATTATAAGGTGCATTTTGAATATTCATCCTAATTTGTTTCATTGTACGGTGCATTTTGTATATTGAACTGAAATTTCAAGACAATTCTTTCAAGATCTCAAAGTAATTGATAGGCAACTTAAGTCGAACTATAAGCTAAATCTCTTCCCAAGATTCCCTTCTTTAGACAATATACTGACATACTTTGTAATGGTTGTAAACATTTATGTTACCTAAGTTCAATTATTTTAGAATTGCACACATTTTAAACAATAAAAAAACACACTTTTAAAAACTTTAAACACTATGTCTATGAGAGGACGTTTAGCCCACCCGGTGTAGCCCCTAGCCCGCCTTGCCTACCTCGGCCAGCTTGTCCTTGGCCTCCTGCAGCATGGCCTGTTTCTCCTTCAGCTGGCTCTGGGCCGCGTTCAGCCGCTGACGTTTGGGCTCCACCACCCGGTACACCTTGCCGTACATCTCCATGGCTCGCACCTGATTAAACGGCCAAAAGTAAAGTCAATTTTGTCATACTTCACCATGTTTCCATTTCAAAAAGATGCTTCATCAGAATCAAACTAGCAGTTTCTCCCTTTTTCTTCTATTTTTCCCCTTTGCTCGTTAACTCATTTTCGTAATACAGCAATATAATTCGTATAGATGAATATATATATACTACACTCTGAGAGACAGTGGCACCATAGGAGTATTTTATTATTTTGTTCACAATTTGCTATTGCCAGTTAAAGCGAATCTAAAATATAGAAATAAACAAAATGATAGGAAATGGGATTAGTATAAGTATAGCAGATATTTTACATTAAGAACGTCGGATAACTTAAGATGTTATAATATTGTATCTCTGGGGGTTCTGGATTCTACCACATTGGCGTCTCTATACTCATGGTAGCCTACTCACCCACATGCAGAGGGACTTGGCGGCCGACGACACTCGGCCGATGATGTCGGCTTGGAAGTCGGGCTGGGCCGTGTAGGTACCGATCTTCTTCAGGACGCGATCGGTGATGTTGTCACGGTCAAAGTGCATTAGTTGTTTGATGAAGTTGGGCTCGCCTGGAGGGTGAAAGAAACGACTTAGATGTGTTTCAAATTGGATGGGGCTTGGCCAAAGAATACAAGCTAATTGAAACTTCTAGGGAAAAAAACGATAATTGATAACATACTTTTAGGTTCTATATTCTATCTAAAGATATTTGTATGACTTTAAAATATACTCTATATGGCCACGTTATGCTCAGTCTATGTATATTTTAACGAAATTATATCGATGCATTAGATGGCTCATATGGCTTTTACATTTGAAATTTCAAATAAATTACTTTTAAGATGAATTACTTATTCTTTAACAATAATTACAACTAATTTGAATGTAACTTAATCCTATGGGCGTGAAAAGGGAGGTTAGATGATGCAAAGTGATTTAGTACTAACTAAACAGAAACAAAAAGCAAACATAACATGACATTATGAAAAACGTAAGTAAACAGTGACAAACAGAATACAGGCAACTCAACGGCATCCACAAAACATGTGACAACAAAAGAAAGACTTGCTTATGAAATCAAAAGGTTTAAAACATAACAAAGTTATGTCAAAGCACAATATCAAACTCATTTCTCTTTAGTGTGATATGATTCAGTACCGTTCAGAAATGAAATGGGTTATACTTGATTATTACAAGACCCGAATTGTTACATAGACTTCAAAACTGGTTACAATTCTTTTTTATTGAATAAATTAGACTACGTTTTATCTGTGTGGGGTTAGCTTCATGCAGTGCTGGGCTAAGGAATGGCATCTATTATAAATCTTATTACTTCAGTTACTAGTTGTTGTTTTTTTCTATTTTGACGATTCTCCTTCATTCTGTCTATAACATGCCCCCCCTGATGTCTTTACTACCGAAAGTCTAGTGGTTGAATTTTATATCAAATCTTTGAGTCCTTGATGGGAATAGACATTCCATTGTTTCATAGCAATTTTTTTTTGTTTAGCATCTTTTAACTTGATATTGCCTGAAATCCACCCTCCCCCTTCCCTCTTTATCTGGTCCTAAAACATGCTTAATTCTTGGGTATTAAATGTACATTCTAGGCAAACAGAAACGATGAGTATAAAACATGCAACAATGTTACAAAACATGTGAACAAACAACACACAAGTCCCATGCCCGGTGCGCCCCCGGGCGGTGGTCTTACCAAGATGACGCTTGGACTCGGCCCATGTGGGCTCGCTACCCCGCAGGATCATGACGGCCTCCATGACCTTCTCGACAAGGGTGGGTGGTTTGCCGTAAGACTTAATTTCTGTAATGTCTTTCTTGTTCAGAGCCTCTAGAGCCTAGTAAATTTGATAGGAATAAAGTCAGGTTAACAGGAGCAGAGAAGTGTATAAAGGAGACCGGTAGACCAGCCAAGGGTTGTTTAGGTTTCCTCTGTGAAATTCTCGGTTGATACACACTCTTGATAGTTGAGCTGAAATGTAGTGATCATGATTACGACGGTTAAAAAGAATTATTATGTGTGAATGCAAACTCAGGTACTTCTGTATGTGGATCTGCGGCAGCGCTCTTGAAAAATAAACTGAAAATATGTTATGATCAATTTGAAGCACGGAATGTAGTGTTACAATGATTCCTATTCACTCGGGAAATCTTTGAAGTCTTTGATCAGGCTCCAGCCCAACTTGTGAAGGTATCCTGAAATGAAGTTTGTGCTAAATAAGGCATTAATGTTCTTCCATGTAACCTTACTTCTGAAAAGGATAGTTTAAGACCAGTTCTGTGGACGCCTTTGGAGGGTTTGATGTAGAAGGACTTTGAGAGTGGGGGTAAGAAGGATTCAAACATTAAAGATATCTTATGGTGCTCTGGTTTTGGGGATGTGAAATAGATATTTACAAAATAGAAATCTGGTTTACAGCAGAAAACATTGTAAAATTCGGTATAGCGAATATAGAGCCCATTATGATATGGGCCCGTACACCTTAGAGATTATTGATTTAGAGTTTCAAAATTATGTCGTTCAATGAACTGCAAATATTCCAGCTTAAAAAGATTTGCAGTACAGCTAATCAAAATGATTTATAGAGCATCTTCATGGTTTAATCTGCTGTAATCCACAAATATCGAGGGCTAATTCTAAAAGGAAAATGACAAAAAACAGTTTGTCACAGGAAGGGCTTAGTTCCGTTTTTTACATACGAGGTACAAAGAATATACACGTCGTGGATGGGGAGATTGAAAGGTATTCGTATAAGTTATCATATGATGGGGAGGTTAAGATGTTGTCTATCATTATACACCCCTACATCTGCTCTGCTTAATCCATAAATTACTATACCACTTCTGCTTTCCTCGTAAACTGAATATAACAAAACTATCCTTTCGATATTTCTTAACTTTTTTGAACATAGAAGTCAATCATATGGTCTACTATTTAAATCTTAAATAGGTCTTTACGTCAAAATGCTATATTCAACACATTTACAGTTCAGCAGTAGGCGTCAGTAGTGGTGTATAAGGACGAAGTAGGGGACACTTAAACCCCCAATAACTCTACACAGAAGGCTCAGGTGTGGCCTTACTCAGCTGTCGCTTGGCCTCGGCCCAGGTGGGCTCGCTCGTCCGGAGGATCATGACCGCCTCCAGCACCTTCTCCACCAGCACCGGGGGGCGCGTGAAGGACCGGATCTCCGTCAGGTCCTTCTTGTTCAGGGCCTCCAGGGCCTAACGGGTGAGGGTAAAATAGTTCCTTTGGGTTTCTTTCTTTTTAAATTTCATATTATATAATTATTGATTTGGCAATTGTAATAGCTGGGAGGGCCATTTGTATGAATTGGGAAAGATCGATCCAGCCAGCGTATGGATCTTACATATTCTTCATTACAGTGACATGGCCAGGGGAGGTTCGTGGGTATCTGGAACCCTCTTTGATTTTCCCAAAATATTAGCAAGATACAAGACATTTTGTTAGAACGTAGGATGGAACCTCGTTTACTTACCTGCAATCCCTCAATCTTACGAGGAACCCCTTCGATTTCAGGGGTGGCTACGCCCCTGCCATTCCACAGTACACTTATATATATTGGGTACATAAAATGATTTATGCCACAATTGTAAAGAAATTCTTAAGGATCAAATGAAAAAGTCATATATAGTTGAGTAATGGAATTGCTTTCCAATTATGGTTAAACAGAATATCCTATAAATACTTTTATCAACGATGTGTCTAATGATAATCGATAAGATTAAAGGCTGTATATGTGGAGGAATTGTTCTTACCTTCATAGCCTCCTCCAGGGCGGGCAGGGCCTCGTCCAGGTCGTGCTGGGCCAGGTCGGCCATGTGCTGACACTTGGTCTCCTCTTCCCCGATCTTCTCACTCTTCTGGGCCACCGACTGAGGGACAAAGAAATGGGCAAAGTTTTAATACTTAATCTGAACTTTGATACATTGAAGAGGCTAACGCATTGAGTAATGTAAATAGGCTACCAAAAGCGTGTTGGACAGGCCTTAAGTCTAAGTTTGTTTTCTTGAGATTCACCATGTGGTGAACGCACTTGTGATAATACGTGCATGAAAGTTTCCCCTAGCCAAAACTGGCTGTGAAGAGGTAGATTTTTTTAAGGGAGAAAAAAAGATTCGTGGAAATCACGTGGAAGAAGTGTCGTGCATTTAGAAGTTTTTTAAAAAAACAATTAAAGAACTCGTCCATCCAAAACTATTTAATATCATTATATCCCCTTGGACATAGCCTTTACATCAGTGCATGTGTAGGGGTAGCAAAACGTGCTATGCTTACCAAGATATGTCATCAATATTACAAATGGGACAGGATGGTTCCGTCTGGGTCTAATACATTAATATATTTGATACAAATATATCTAGGCCTTCTACGAACTAGTAGACTAATACACAGCTACTACGTAATACATGTTCTACTCTCACACCTCATATATCTAATCGTGATGAAACATGTCTATCACACTGTGAAGTCTGCCTGTTGGATGACACCCACTGGGGACTGGAACGTGATTTTGTTTTTAGACATGAATGACCTAGAGGTAACTAACTGTTGACAACACTGGGGTGGGGAGGGGGGGGGGGAGGACACAAGGGTATGAGGGGTCTATATGGGGGTTGTACTGGGCTCCGTCAATGGTGGGTCACCTGTTCTGTCTGCAGACTCAGTAGCTGACTCTCAGCCTCCGAGACAATCTGATGTTTAACGCAGGTGAGCAAAAAGTAAGTTTTTATCAAAAGTTAGGAAAAAAATATCAAAGTGTCGGGTTATCAAAATTGACGTACAAAATTGATATGATGGGTCAAACTTATTGGTCAATCTTATGCAAAGTTTACAATCTTAAATTAAATATATAGCTTAAATTAGAAAAACGATCAAGTATCAATAAAATCTGACTAAGCGTTA
The DNA here is from genome assembly GCA_936440205.1 of Lepidonotus clava. NCBI lineage: Eukaryota > Metazoa > Annelida > Polychaeta > Phyllodocida > Polynoidae > Lepidonotus > Lepidonotus clava. The sequence goes on from OW387148.1 coordinate 20,880,400, forward strand.
TTGTGGTAAGTGAAAGAAGTAACAGGTTCATTCTGAAGGATATAGAAAAAGAAATCATGAAGCAACTATGTAGAGAAAGTGCTACACATAGATTCTTATATCTCCCATGACACATTATAGGGCCTTACTCGCGTCGCGTCGGTTGATTTTCCAACAGGAGGTTGAGTCTCGGATTACTATGGCACATGAACTTACAGAAGATATTTTATGAAAGGAAATTCTTGATATGATTTGAAATAATCCGCTATATCATCAGTTATATCCTGCATAACCTCTCATTTTGACCTCGTCCTTCCTGCAAAAGTATCCAAACTTCCTTTATGCCGTTAATAACGCTCAGTATGTGGGTTGTTTCAGAACACCCCCCCACCCCCCTAAGGTCCCCTAACTGAGACTTAAACCCATCTCCGCAGTATAACCCCCACCCCAGCAGACCGTACCTTTTGCTGTTCGTCGGCCTCCCTCTTCTGCTGCACGATGACCACCAGGTACTCCTCACACTGCTTCTGGAACTGGGCCACCTTGGTCTTGGCGTCCTCCAGCTCCACCGACATGGCCTCCACCTTGGTGCGCGTGTCGTCGATCTTCGACAACCCGTTACGCAGCTTGGTGGCCGCATCGCCCAACTCCTTCTTCTTCTCGAATAACAACCTGAAAGTCAAGGGGAGAATGTTAAGAGATGGATAAAATTAAGATTTGTAAAACTAGTCTATCTCATGATAATTTCCTGAAATGTATGGGCCTCAAAAGTCAAGAGAATACGATTCGTGTATATCCTGTTGATAACCTCATACAAGTTACAACTCAGATAGCACAATATCCATGATTCTGAATAACATTTTTCAGAAGTATTGTGTTTAAAGAATAAAGAGCTGCATTGCTACAGTTCACAATTCAGGAATTACTGGTTCAATACCAACTTGAAAGATATTCAACTTACAACCGAAGACTAAAGAGAACCAACAAGTCTATTGATACAAAAAGAGGCACTATATGTAGTTTTAAGTTGTTCACTTACTCTTTGTAGCCGGCCACCAGCTCCAGGTAGTTGGTCGGGGTGACGTAGTTGTGACGTTTTAACTCCAGTAACATACGCTGAGACGTCTCCCACACCGACCGGTGCATGATGGCGAAGATCTTCCCGATCGACGGCTTCAGCTTCTCCTGCAGATAGAGTTTTAGTTTACTAAATATTCTTCGTGTTTTATTAAAGCTTTTCGTTCATAAGATTGTACAAGCAGGATTGGCACATGGTTGGAAATAATAGATAGGCCTACTTATTTTGATTAGCATTTTGCATGGCATATTATATTCCTCAAGCTTTTTTTCCTTAAATAAATTATACATGGTTGTATTAAGCAAGATTGGCATATTGTTTAAAACAATAGGTTTCAACAATGGTTAGCATATTGCATAGTTTATGTGTTTTTCTTTTCTGGTTCTATTTTCAAATGATCTTTCTTTAAATAATGCTTTGTTTTTACTTCGATAAAGCTGTATGTTTTCCCTAGTGTGTTAGCTAACTTTGATGCTTGGTGTTTCCGTGCTCAGTTGGATAGGACATGCAACAAGGGTGTTCCTGGAGGATTGCCGCTTTGACGTTACGTTTATCGATGGGTGAAAGTAGATAGTTTGCCTCAGTGTGTATTCATGCATCAATTACAATTTGTATTTTCCCTTAAAGTGTGATGGTTACGTGTAAGAGGGTGCAACACTCATAGATACTTATTCAGACAGCGAGTCTTGGGCAATGTATAAAGATCGTCATTTAAATGCACTGGGTCGTATTCCCTGTCTATGTCACCCGTCACTGATTGAATATTCAGGAAGCAGTTCAAAGTTAATCGGTGCTTTCAAAGAAAAGGAAAGTCTTCCTCGTTTGCATTCAGCATGGATGTCATCTTTTAACATATCGGTAAATAGAAACTCTGAAAAGCCTTCAAAAGAGTACATAGAGGGTCTAGGCAGACCAGAGTTTGGCAGAGGAGGTGGCAGCCGCACACACGTACAGTCTACCTTTACGGTCGGGGCTCGGTCTGTATAGTGCTCCTCCACCCTTACAGCAGGGCGGATTCTGGCCTGGCAGCATGCGAGAAGTAAAGCCTCGACGTGTCAAACCTTGTTAATAGTTGAGTCGTATTACCATGTTTATTTGAATGAGCATCAAATTTAGGGTACGTCAAACTGCACAGGTGAACTTTTGGGATACACCGGTGAGTGAGATGCAAATGGAAAGAAAAATATTAACTTACTCTTGTCCGCCAGTAAGCTCTGTTTATCATTATTTTCTCTCAACCGTGTATAATATTATTTCCTGTGTTCTTTTGTATGCTGACACGAGTAATGTTCTTCTATTAGTCGATATTATGTGTTAACATGCAGGTCTCTGAGACATGCATGGTGCTTATTTCGTTGTGATTTTTATCTTATACTTTTGAATGCCAATACATACATCTACATGAAACATATAGGTGCATGTATCATGTTTCAAAACCCATGCTCCAGGTTATTTTCTAAGATTACTAATGTGATGGCTAGTTTTAATGTGTTCTGTGGTTGTTAGCCGTATCTAACGTACAATTACGTGCGGGTATGATATGTCAGGTTTTTATCATTGTGCACCCTTACCTGTCCTTTAACCTCTCTTTTCTGGTTTATCTGTGGTCAACGTAGCCATTTATTCATTATGAGTCTGACAACAATACTGATGTTTTGTCAATATATTCGAACAAATCAAGCTCTAAACCAACCTAATAAAATGTGAACAACCCTTTCTAAATAGAAAACGTTTTAGGAAAGATTTGTTCAAAATTTCGGGTTTCAGGTAACTTAAATTTTCATGAAAAAGAACTTTATCAAGCTCCTCCATCTCCTCCATCAACTCCCATTCAATTCTATAAAAATCCCTTATATTGTATTCCTATAAACCCCCAGTTTAATCCATGAGTGTGGCCCTTACCTCCTCCTCGTCCATTGGGATCGACTCGAGGTACTTGTCGGCCACCTCCAGCAGAGCGTCCTGTGGCCACTCGCTGAACCAGTCAATAGTCGTACAGTTGACGAAGGCAGGGTACATACGGATACGGTTCCTGACAAACATATACGGACAACTTGAATCACACTGAAAAACTTCACGATGCTCAGAAGATTTCACAAATGTCTTCTAGACTCCTGGTTCCGTAACGTTATTTGGACTACTTTATTCTCTATCAAGTTTAGACCTCGTTGAACATGAAATATCAGCTGTTTCACGACAATCTTAAGCTATAAGACCATATATATTTTAGAAAAGATACAAAGCTATCAGACCATATATCTTAGAAAACATACAGATCATTAATACTATCAAAACAACTAGTCCCGATTTTTTACAGTTTACAACATTAGGGAAAAAATACAGAAGTAAATGCCAATAAAACCCGTTGACTGCTCATTGAGTGAGCTGCTCACCTGAAGTCCTCGCCCACGGGGCTCATGGCGAGCACCACGTGCAGGTTGGACCTGACCCGCTCGATTAGGTAGGTGAAGATGCTCTGTGGGGTGTCGTCTATGCCGTCCTTCTTGGCCTGGTCTACCAAGGCATTACGCACCTGAAGATGGACATGTTAGCGTTAGAGTACGTCCCCTGATTATCTAACACGTTTCTATGATCACTTATCAGAAAATGATCGTTAAAAAGATCTTAAGATTAATTTGATAATTATTCACAGCTCTTTGGATTCCGCGACATAGTAATGATCCATGAAACCATCCAAGTAAATTGAAAAACGAAGTTGGTTACTATGCAATCCATACCTTTGAGATACGGCATGCAAACATGGTTATATAGACCCATTCCATAGTGCTTTGCAGATCATTACAAGTTATGAACACTGTATTCATAAAGCGAAAATATAAAATGCCAAATAGGCCAACCAATACAGTCAAATATACTGCTGTTCAAACCATTCTATTACATTTTGCTCAATTGGTGATTATTACCAGACACATATGATTCAATCACTGCACAGATGTGGTCACAAGGCATCTGTTCAGTTGCATACATACAAGTTTTTTGGAGGTAATATGTATATATTTCTTCTGTGACATCATGTGAAGATCTCAAGTATAAAGATCACCCAAAAGTCTTAATGGTGAATATGGACAAAGAGTAAAATCACATATACCACTTTAACTTACCCGTTTCTTATAGCAAGATAGTCGGCAATAACATTCATTAAATGTTAGACAAAGATGTTAGTTTGATATGGTAAAATTCATATACTGGGATTGCAAACAAACTACTAGTATATAGGAATACCTTAGTGTATACAAACTTGCCATACTTTTCAAAATTGTTGAAAATACTTTAAATGTGGACTTTATATCATAGTGCAAATCATGAGATGCTAATAAAGCCACCAATTAGTTAGGGTAGTTAGAGATAAATCTAGTCATTCACACAGCCCCCATTCAGTCCCTCAAGCCTCACCTCCTCGAACTCGTCGGCCTTGTAGAGGTTGGGCACCTCCCCGGAGCTGAGGACGTTGTTGAGGTCCTCCAGGAAGGCCTCCTCCACCACCTGGGTGTCCACGAAGAGGAACACGGTGGGCCGGTTCTCCACACCGGCCATGTAGTACAGCCGCTTGATGTCTGCAATTGTAATGTAAAGATTAAGATTAAGAGTTGAGATGGGTGGAACATGAACAAGACGGAAGTCACTAAACGATATTATTTAGGCATATATCTATATATAGTTTGGTTCACAGCAACTGTAAAAAAACACCTAAACTTTAGGTATATTCATATAGGCAAAACAACAAGTTCTTGGCATTTAGTTTAAAGGCAATATATTTGGTTGACATGCCAAAAGTGACATGAAAAAATTAGACAATTTGCCTAATTATATAAGCTATTCAAAGCCTTAAGCCCCGTCCCCACGGTGTAAAAAAGAGTCGACGATAAACTACGACGATAAGTGAACCAGTGAAGCCAAGTCCCGATAGACAGACTGGCACCAAGTAATTAAGGAAGCCACACGTTTTCCGACGATGAACAAGGACGACAAAGAAAACTCCTTCGTCGTCGACGATAAACATATTAAACAGGCCTAATATTTCAGTGCAAAAGTCCGACGATATAAGGGTTTAAATCGTCAGACAGCCTGGCGCCTTTTTTGGACGATAAAGACGTATTTATCGTCCATCGCGTCCCAACGATAAAAAATTATCTCAACGATAAAAATTATCGGCCGACTTGAGAAAAGTCGGCCGACAAAAAGTTTATCGTCAACGATAAACTTTTATCGGCCGACAACGTACCCCCGTGGGGACAGGGCTTAAAGGTATGTGTAGTACAACACGACAAGAACTTATTAAGAAGAATTGTTAAATGGAAAATTTTTAGATCATCACTTTGTAGGGCAATCAAAGAATACATGTACATAGAAAGTCTGAGAAACTAAACTTCCAATGAACATACAGTACAGTATTTTTACTATTAGGAAGCAAGTGACTCACCATCCCTGAACTCGCCCCGTCGGTAGTGCTTGCTGACTTCGATCTGGAAGGTGGCATATTCACAGATGTGGGCGGCGAGACGCGTCAGGCTCTGCCGCCCGCTACCACCGATACCGATGAGCAGCATGTTACCGCGCGGCTGGCGGATGACGCGCACAATCTTTGACACTGAAAGTAGACAGAACGACGGTCATGAGTACAATATAGAGTGAGTAGTTATGACTGTATCATTCCAACGTCTGAACAAAATAGCAATCCACCTGCTTCTCTTCTTTCCTTCGTATTTCTAGATGATTCAGCTTTTAAAATACTGCCAATTGAAAAAGCTAGACGTAATCCCTTTTATCTTTTCTTCTTTGTTCATTAGGGTCAACTTGTTAGATTCCTTGTGTCCCTTAAGATCAGGATTTGGTATCGGGACGGGGGAAGAATCTTTTTGTCATAATTTGAGAAATATTCACGATTTTGAACTTTTTATCTCCAAAGCACCAAAATGTTTTCCAGTAGCACACCCAAACTTTCTAACAATAACAGAACCCCTCCAGTGTCCCCTGTATGGTAACATAACAGCTCACCATGCTCGATGGCGTCCCTGAAGAGGACGAGGTCCATGCGGACCACGCCCGGGGTGGTGTTGTAGTCCTCTAACATCTCCATCATGTGACGCTTGAGCACCGCTACGTCCTGAATGTCCTCATAGCGCATGTCCGGGTTCAGGTAGTCCCCTGTGAAAAAGAATATGGATTTCTCAGACATTTCATGATTTATATACATATAATAGGTTATCATATTTAGATACGCGTCCTCCTCAGACCTCATAGTCTCTGTATGTTGTAAAGGGGGTCAGGTAAAAAGATTTCACCATCCACATAGTTTCCAAAAATGAAAACAGTTTGTCTATTCATTTTAATTGATACACAAGGAAACATGCAGCAAAAGGGTTACAAAAACAACATCATTTGTATATCAATGTTTTGTCCTGTATTGTTCAAATCCGATAATGACTTACCAAAGATGGGTGGCTGTTTGTTCTGACAGATGTTGTGGTAGGTCTGGTCGAACAGGTTGGCCAGTTTCTCCGTCAGGATGGACACAAACGACTCACGGTCCTTGTCGTCCACCAAACGGTCAGAGAAAACTCTGAAATATACAACAAAGAAGTTGATAAAATTCCAGGGGAATAGCTTCAAGGAAAGTTGACAGAAAGAGTAAGAATTGTATATATTTATATCCTGTAATGCATATTATATTTAGCATTTCCCAAAATTATCACTATGGCTATGTCTGTGCAAACACTTTTGGGTAAGCCCCATCGTAGGAAATAACTTCCAGGAGAAAAGAGGTGGAGCAGTTACCTGAAACACTCGTGGATCCAGAGACGAGTCATGGCAGGCTTGGTGTCGTGGTAGTCGCGGTTAGCGCGAAGTAGGCCTTGGAATACCTGCCAACATTGACCAAAATTAATGGGGTTTTTTTCTGGATAAACTGAAGAAATATTTTTCTTTTGCAGTTCTATACCTATCTTCGTTGACGATTTATTTTCTCTTCAAGCAGTGACGATGACTTTTCAATCGATAGTTTAATCTTTCTGCTGAAGCAAGGAGAAAGGCATCGGGACTGAATGAAAAATACTCGTATACAAATTTGGATTTCTTGAAAGATCTGTCGATTAGAGAAGAACATAGATCTTTTTTTAAAGACAACTTGGCTGAAACTTTTGTTTGTTATTAAAGTATACGCGAGTCTGTGAGCATGTACTGACCCTTGAGATGTCCCTGAGGTTAAATAGATAATGGATCTTGGTGGGGGTGGGCAGGAACTTGGTGACGATGGCTGAGTACATCTCTATGGTGGCCTGGGTCATGATGTCACCGATGGGCTTCACCTCCTCCTCAAAGTCCTGCAACTTCTGGTTGATCATCGACCCGAAGATGCGCTTGATCTGCGACTCCTGTAGGCAGAATTAAGCATAGAAAGTCTAAAATGTGTGCCTTATCCATCCCATACGGTATTATGAAGGTTATAGGAACATTTAGCTAAATTTGAAAGGTTATATTTCCTAATAGTCATATTTTTGATATTCAAGATGAGATATTAACCTCAATACCTTCCTAAAACATGAATCTGAAAACTGGATGGAATAGCAAAGAAAATCATCACCTGAACGCACTGATGTAGTATCAGTGTTTTCTTGTGTTTATTATTTGTTATAGTCCATATAGAGCGTTAAGTGAATGTCCCTTACCTGAGGGAAGGTCATGTTGATGAGGTTGAAGCGGCTCTGCAGACGTCGGGAGATGACCATACGGCCACCTCCGGGGGGTCCCATGGCCGTCAGCAGGAACATGTCCTAGGGGCAGACAAGTATATCATAGTTATTGGTTCAGGTAGGAACAGTTAGGTTAGGGTTTGTGTGTGAAGATGGCAAAAGTAGGAGAATGGCGTCAAACAAAACACAGAATTAAGAACATGACTGTAATGCACTGAATGATTGTGTCTATTTCATCCAGTACTCTTTTCACGCAATGTGTCAGTGAAATTACTTAGACCTATCCGTCTATATTTAAAAATCAATAATTTATCGCAATATACTTAGTTTTTTTCCGATACCACTCATTTTTAGGAATGGGAATACTTAACAATCAAAACTGGTTCAACTACATCACAGGGTAGATGGAAAACTATTCATGATACTTAGCAGACACCACCTGCTCGATATATATGTGATCCTCTGATTATTCCCTAGTAAACACTTGGCAGCTAAAAACACCCAATAAACTCCAACTTACTCGGACTTCTTTGATGGTCTGCTTGGCCCGGTCGTACCAGAAGCCATAGTCGATCCAGTGCCGCATGAGCTCGAGCGGGGGCTGGGAGCCGAAGGTGTCCTTGGCCGGCATGTTGAAGTCGTCCATCAGGGTGAGCAGTTTCTTACCACCCAGGGGCACGTACACACCCTTGGTCCTCTTCTCCACGCGACTCTCAATGATATCCTGTACGTTGTTGGATGTGGTCTGGGTGGGGAAGACAGGGGTTTAGTTATGAAGGGGCAGAGAAAACTATGGCAGTCTTGAGACGGTAACGTGGTTTTATTCTAATTATTCCTGGGGCTAATTTCTGGGCGATTCAAAGTACTTCCCTGATAGCAATGGCATAATTATACGAGCATGCTTACATTGTGTCTAGATTTGGATGTAGTGAGGGTTTTAAGGTGGCCTCACAAAATATCAGTAATTTACAAAACGCTGGATTTTGTGGCTTAAGAGACATTTTGTAATTAATAGAGCACCAATTGTAAAGTTGTAGGGACGTACCCAAAGATCAATAGATATCATTTCCATACGTTTCTACTCAGTTCAGATAGCCTGAACTTGGTATTACTTTCTATTAAGTGCATAAATACAGTATCATAAACCTAGAAATTGTCCTATAAGTACATTGCAGCAATCATATGTTTTGTTACATAAATAGTTCAGTGATTTTGCCTCACCTGTGCGGACATGTTGACGACGAGCACGCTGTGGCTGTGGGGGTCGAGTGACCCGGTAACGTCCTGGGCCACCGACGTCTTCCCCGTACCCACGGGGCCGACCAACATGACCGGGTTCTGCTTCATCATCAGGTTGTACGTCAGGTACGAGTAGCGCACCGTGTCTACGGTGGGCACCATCAGCTTGAAGAACGGCAGGCTGCAGGGACGTAATGGGAAGATTAGTCGAGCTGTTGATATTTATTACTATTATTTTTGGACGGAGAGTTTAAAGGGGAAAAAAGTAGCTTGCATTTGCATTTATTTCCAACGATTTGTCTCAAGTAGTTTCCGTCAAAAGCAGTTTCCGTTTGTATTCATTACTATCGCTTTTTCTCAAAGGCAGTTTACGTTTGTTTATCACCAGGAATTTTTCTCAAACGGTACTTTATGCTTGCCTTCATTTCAAGAGATTTTTCTTTAAATATTTACAATATTCAATGAGTTCAAGAAAACGGTCAAATCCCAACAAAAATGTCCCGTGCTTTTGAATCCTCAATTTTGAATTCCTCGGACTCATGTAACACACTATGAAATACCCAGATCTTAACCAAAGCTTGCAAACTATTTGAAAATATCTTTCTTACTGAAACATTCGAATTCTCTTGGATTTTCTTTCACAAAATTGTGATATCTATTGAAACCAACAAGGACTTTTTTAAAAACCATTAATAAAACATAACTCCAAGCAGCGGCCCCCTCACCTTGGGTTGTACTTCCAGCCGGCCCTCAGCTTCTCCTCCCAGTGCACCCAGGTCTTGGTCTTGTTGTCGACGAAGTACTCGTAGACCGTGTCCTTGTTGGGGAAGGTGCCCTCCATCTCCCGCATGTAGTTGTCGATCTTCTTACGCCCCTCCTCGTCCACCGAACAGCACACCGACCAGAGCATACAGAACTGGAACCACAGCTCGATCATACGAGTGTAGTTCTCGGGGTCGGTCGGGTCCACCTAAGGGGCAATGTGAGATTGCTTGTGTGGCTTTTGTGTTTGGCTATTCAGATATGTTTTGAGTGGGCATGAGAGGATGGGGACGTTTTGAAACCAGTTTCCGAATTATAAGTCAAAATAGAGGCAACATCAATTTTTATTTATTGCATTTATTACTTTTAGAAATGTTACCTGCAGTTGAACAGCTATATATCATGGCCCTCTGATATTGCCTTAAGATTGAAAAAACACATACAAACAACAGTAGCCAATCAACTTCATCCCTTTTATCTGAAGAAATACCTAACTATATTGGGAAAAATATTATGAAGACATGAATTATTGTATTTCTTTGTATGCATTAGTTTTTCTGGAGAGTGGGTGTGAGGCGCACTTACCCCGTTGTCGACGGTGGCGAGAGAGTCGAAGAGTTTACACAAGGAGATCACCCCGTTAAGCTCACAGATGGGGATCAGCTCTCTGCAGCCGTTTGTCTTCTTGAACTCCTGAATCTTGACCAGGTACTTGTCGAAGAGTCGCTTCAGCTCTTCCACCAGTGTCTGAAAGAGGACAAGTTGAATAATTGTAGTGGCGATGTGCTCTTACAATGCTGCACAGCTTTTGGACATGTTCAAAATTTCTCCTCTCTGTGTACAGCTGTTCCGGAAATGCAAATACTCTTTAATATATCATAACATACTTCTATAATGAAGCAAGAACATTTTTTCACCAAGCACATGTATTTTACTTCTATCGTTAATTAATTTTTCGCGATTATTCAACCTGAAAAAATAAGGTTTAACTGATAATTCCATGGTAAGGTAGTTGTGTTACACGTTTATAACAGTTTCATATGTAATACAATATAAACTACAACAGCAAATCTAATGTAGAACAATGATTGTATTTGTTTTCAGGAAACTTTTTGAAATGTAGAAGGGTACCTTTTCTTGCTTCTTGGCGAGCCAGGAGTTGACGTAGGGTCGCCAGCCGAGGTCGACGTAGTCGTAGTAGACCATACCGCAGCGGGACACGGTGGCCGGGGAGGCCACGGCCAGGTCCTCCACCTCAAACAGCAGGGACACCTGGTGGGGGGAGAGGGGGGAGTAGGGGGTTAGAACAGGTAGCAAGTAAAGCATGTGAACAGGTGTTTATTGGCGTCCAAAGGGTAGCTAATCTATTTGTATGATAGCAGAATACCTCTTCCAAGTGGTCTGTTGTTATTGTGATGTACTCTAAACCTTCAGTTACAGTGACTGAAAATGTCTGATTGACAACCTGACTTTAGGTTTTTGGTTTCATTGAATAAAAAGATTGTGCTTTCCAGCTTAGATTTTGGACTGTTTTTCTCGAATAGTGCAAGGTTGCACCTGGTTAAATAGACGATGCTAAAAAGACATAATGACACCTGAAATTTATCAAAAAATATCTTTAAAATCCAATTATTCTACTAAAAATAGAATATGAATGACGCGTACTATGCATTGTCAATACTTTATAATTGGTGTAATTACGCTGAAAACCAAGGGAACACTTGACGATTATAACGAATGAAAGTCTTTGAAAACAACTGTCAGATAAATTCAGCATCTTTCCACCAGACTATCCAGTAGTTACTAAACTGAACAGAACCTATCATTTAGCCATAGCCCAATGATCACAATAACCAGTATTTATATATTTAACAAAACGTGTTAACAAATTCCCACGGCCTGGTTATCTAGCGTACCTGGTCGGGCATGGAGATACGCTCTCCGTTAATCAGGGTCAGAATCTTGTTGTCGTCCATCACAGAGTTCATGCTCTCAATCCACAGCGTGTCCACAGGACCGTCAAAAATAATCCACTTCTCATCTGGACGTTCATCTAGAAAACCGAACCATTACGTTAAACATACCATTTACCTTTATCTTAGAGGAACAATACTATCTTAGAACAATTCATTCACAAACCAAAAGTGACATAAGACCCAGTGTGTCTGTCTTGTAATTACGATTTCGTGATTCACGAATAAAAGGATTCATTTTAATTTTAATGTGTTTATTCCTATTTTCCCAAATTTTAAGTTATTGAGTGTTCAGGTTTAGGTTAAAAGTAGCAGCAGGAGAGCTAGTGTTAAACAGATCATCCTATATGGACATGATAGTTGAATGTTTCTTGATTATTTTGTGAATCTAAAGATTTCCTGAAAAGTGTGATCTTTAGGTGTGTTCTCACTCAAAAACCGGTAGGAAATTTTGTGAACGTCAATTCAAAAACCACTCTGTATATTACAAAAAACAAAGATGTTTTCCCACTACCGTTACTACTCCACAGAGTGGCATGCCTCCAAAAAGTCTTTTCAATAAGTCAGACATGAACTCCGGGTAGGGACGCCAGTAATCAGTGGTCTATTTGCAGGATTTCTCGTACTTCTATGTATACATTATGTCTTGACATTTCACGTATCATTTGAAGACTATAACCCTATTCTGTTTTTCATCACAAAATGTGTATATTATTGCATTTCTAATGTTCTTTAAACGAGGGAAACTTTAGACCACTTATCAATAATCGCATCAGCTTTCGAATGATACATAAAATGCTTTGATACATCCGTAGATGATGCAGGGTACAACACATATGATACAAATAGCACCGCTATTACAGGTTTATACCTCGCAACTACAAAAGTTTTCGTTTTAGTGTAGAACTTTTGGTACACTATGAGTTTCAGATATGGATTATAAAGGTTTCAGTTCTTACTAATACCAATTAATGTGTAAGAAAAAGACTTGATGTTTCAGTCACAGCTTACATCTGTATTATGATAGACTTGGTCTACATACATTTGTTTTTTTCATTATTGTCCCTCAAAACAGATACAAAACTGTGCCCCTATGCCTAGGCCGGAAAGATAGGGTAAAGAGGTAAGGAGTCAGGTAAAATGTTTTGAATATATATATATATCTATTTTATCGCTTTCAACATGCAAACATTTTCTCTCTTTGCCATCTTTCAGGGAGTGAAAAGAAATGGGGAAGAAATACCGGGAAGAGGCGCTGTTTCCAGTGGAACAATTTGAACATTGCAGATTTAGTTTAGAATGAATGAAAACAGTTTTATTCATACTTTATGTTTTATACAACTTTGATCACAAAAAGAGTATTAATTAATCGGATTATAATTTATTGAATATATGACCTCATGCAACTATGTATTCTACTACCTATCAAAACGAGACTAATCTTACAAGCTCATATTGCGAACAGATCAACAACTAAGTATGAGTCGACTACTATACCTAACTATATATGTATCCCTATACCATGCGCTTGATTTATAAATCTATACTCTAACGACTGTTCTTCTAATAACGAACGTATCTCACTAGACATCTACTAAATTATAGTTAACAACGATGTCCGCCCAACGAAGAGAAGAAAGTCAATAACCAGAAACTAATTTACAAACGAAAGCGAGTCTAAAGATCAACTTTGCAAATACTTACCATCTGAATTAAATAGATAATAAACAAAATTAGGACAACGACAAAAATGAATGCCCTTGTGCGGTTTTATGTATTCCATTATCAGATTTCAAAATTCTGTACATGATTAAGCTCCTACGAATAAGGATAACATTCTGTTAAAGCAGCATTGTATAGCAGTTAGCACTCAGTATGATGATGATGGGTAAAATTAGACATGTATTATTTGATCACAGAGGATTATTCAATGCCATTATTTCATCGTTATTCATCAGTTCCTCGGGGCAACAAAGGGAAGGTCACATTGGGGGGGAGTAGAATCACAGATCACAAACAGAGTGTCAATCAATTGATATGTTTGTTTAATCTAAATATTAAGTATCAAAACTTGAGTTCAATGCTATGAGGTAATAAAAGCTGGCAGGTTCAATACTATTTGTCAAACATTATAGAGAAATGCCGATTATTCTCGGCCTACCTGCACACGTCTGCCTCATGACGCTGGACAGCACGCCGTCCGTCCATTCGTTTGTACTCAGGT